>CM077667.1:173910141-176855141 GCA_039707655.1 Elymus sibiricus | reverse complement strand
AGTACAAGCGAACGAAATAATATAACAACAAATTCGCACCGACAAATGATACTTACATATGCACGATAATAAAAAATGCCACAAGCGGCAACTCCCCAAAGACACAGGGGCAAAAGAAGAAGGGAGAGGTTGAAGAAGGAAGACAAAGAAAATAATCTGGCCCGCTGCTATCTAATTCTTCATGGATTGCTGGGCACGGAGTTCCTCAATCTCCTTCTTCATCGCCTCCATGACCTTCATCTCTTCTCGCCTCTCATCCGACATCTTCCACATTGCGGCCATGGCGCGGGCTCTTTGCTCGAGAGCATCGATGCTCTGCGTCGCGTACGCATGAAGTTCCTTCACACGCTCCACGGATTCCTTCAGCAGCCCCTCGCGCTCGATGTAGAGCTTCGCCAAGTCTTCCAGAAGTTCCTCGGCGAGTTCTTTCAGCCTCCCCTCCGAGGCACTTTTTGTCTTGAGCAATTTCTTCCAGGCGTTGTTCTCCTCCATAATTTTCTCCATGAGGCCGGTCGCCCTATCAACCTAGGCGTCGCTCTTCTCCAGCAACTTCACCAAGTCATCGATCATCGCGTCCTTCCTATCGAGCTCAGTGCACATGTCGTCGCTGGCTGAGGAATCCAAGACTGCCAACTCGTCCAGTTCGCCTCCGAGGTGAATGCGCTTGTGATTGTGATTGCCGTCGCCTCTCCGCGAAAGATCCTCCCGGGCTTCCGCGGCACCACCTGACATCTCTGCTGCGGCCAAAGTGGTGTGGCTGGAGCTCCCTGGCGATTCCGTGGCGCGGCGATGGGACCTCTCGGTTGCTTCCGCGGCCTTGGTCTTTCTTCCCTGGTTATATCTCGAAGTCGACCCAGAACCCCCCTCCTACTGGCCATGGCAGACGGAATGAAGGACTAACAAAGAAAGGCCCATTTTTTTTTGGTGGCGGAGGTGAGGAATGTGCGGTAATTTTTGTGTACGTGTTTGTGTTTTTATAGCCTACTACAGTAAATAGCTGCTAAGTGGGAACCCGTTTAGGTTTGGTAGGTGTGAACTGATTTATGAAAAAAATTAGCGCGTGGTAATTTGGAATGTGAAAGGAAACAAGCTCAATATTTATTGATGGTTTTAGTTCCCAAGCACGGAACGCTTTATGGTTTTTAGAAACCGTTTGGGATGGCGTACGTGGGCCTGCGTTCTCGGATGTGTGTACGTGTGTGCCCACTATTACTGCGGGGTCAGGACCAAGACCGATGATGGTGTTGTGGCGGGCTAGACGGCCACCGCTATGGTGGCGGCCTCGGCTGCTGCCCGTGGGGTGGCGGCCAAGGCGGCCATGGCGGCCGCCGGCAACAGCTGCCTTCGGGCAGCCGTGGCGGAGCATAGTGGGTAGCGCGCTTTTGTGCGCGGGTGTGCGCGGGAACGGGCTCATCGAGCAGACGCGTGGCCCTGCCTATCAGGGAAATATGAAAATTAACGTAAAACTAAGTTTTTTTTATAAATATTTAAAAGGTTTGTAAATTCTAATCTCAATAACAAACATAACGTGTTGTGGGT
Organism: Elymus sibiricus; assembly: GCA_039707655.1. NCBI lineage: Eukaryota > Viridiplantae > Streptophyta > Magnoliopsida > Poales > Poaceae > Elymus > Elymus sibiricus. The sequence continues at coordinate 176,853,602 of CM077667.1, read as the reverse complement.
GCAGGTTTGATTAGACGGGACACGTGCGAGGAGTCCGCCGCGCATGCTCAAAGGGATGCGTGCGAGCAGTCCTCCGCGTAGGCACAGCTGGCTCATCGGGAATCAAGCCCTTTGACCTCGGACCACCACCCACACAACCCTATTCTCTCCCAAGTTCTCCATTAATGCTACACCTTCTCCTCCGGTCTTATCTATAAGGGTCGCCGCCGAGGATCTCCTCCTTTTTCGATGGACGACGAGGCGGACAACAAGCGGGGGCGGGTCGAGGCTGAACCACACGAGCCTCCGCCGAGCATGGACTTCATCAGCAGCATCCCCTACGAGATGTTGGTAACCATCATGTCCCTCCTCCCCGTCAAATTTGCTGTCCAGACCACCATCCTCTCTAGGCAGTGGCGCCCCCTATGGCACTCCACCCCCTTGACCTCCTCGACGATGACGAGCTTTGCAGCGGGGATCGCAAATGCTTGGATGCATTGTCCCGCATCCTCGCCACGCACACTGCGCCAGTCAGACGCCTTGCCATCGGCACTTTCCTTTCAAACTGCAAGGCCGAACCCAAGTTTCACGAGTGGTTCTTATCCCCCGCCCTAGATCAGCTCGAGGAGCTCAACTTTGATGGTGGACATGGGTGCTCGCTGCCTCCGTCCGTCCTCCGCCTTGCGCCCACGCTGCGCCGCGCTACATTCATGCCGTGCCTTTCCCCAAGATTAATGCCACGCACGTTCTTTATCTCCCTAAACTAAAGCACCTCGAGCTCATTGGCGTCAGCATCTCGAAGTCGGATTTGGAGCGCCTGCTCGCCGGCTGTACAACGCTCGAGTACCTTCGTCTTCAGATGATGTTTGGGTTCAGTAGCCTCCACATCGCTACGACGAAACTCCGTACGATTTATGTGCATGGCTTGTGCCGCAACACGCTGTCAGTTGGGAAGTTTCATGATATGGTCATTGAAAATGTGCCTTTCCTAGAGAGATTGTTTGAACTTGATAAAGAAGGTCGAACAAGAATCAAGGTCATTGACGCACCGAAATTGACAGTGTTGGGCTATTCGTGTGCCGAATTCTCTGAACTTGTTACAGCTGGATCCATACCCGTTCAGGTACAACAATCTTCTTCTCATTCTTATTATTGTACATCAAATTTTATCTAGTTTTTGTTGATCTATGTTTGGCTGTCATCCAGCAAATGATTCCCACAAGCCTCGCATTATCTCTACGCACAGTGAAGATCTTGGCAGTACAATATATCGGCCCAATCTGGATGAAGTTGTTAAGTTCCTTATATGCTTTCCATGCACGGAGAAGCTATACGTCGAGGTGATGTTCCTTTCCTGTTAATTGTTAACCACAATGGAGTTCAATTTGTTGGTACTTTTACCCATGATTACAATGACAGATGTACTATACATTTTTTTGAGATGTTAATCATGAACGATCGAAGATGGCATGTCAATCTATTAGTGTATTTTATAAATCATGCAAATCAAAGAGGCCTGTAGTGTTCAATACTGCATCTAAGAACTGATATGTTGTCTTCGTTTGCAGATACAAGCAGGACTTGGAGTGGAAAAGGTGCCGCAATATAACAATCCCATCGAATGCCTTGAATTCCATCTCACGGAAATTACTTTGAACGAGTACCGAGGCACCAATCCAGAGATTCAATTTGCCAGTTTCTTTGTTCAGAAAGCAAGGGTGCTCAAGGTAATGAGGTTTGCACTATATTTAGTGCGCCACAATGGATGGTTTACTGACCAGCGGAGGCGTCTACAACGGAATGGAAAAGGCTCTGCAGAAGCTGATTTTCACTTTGAAAGTTCATATGACAGATTATTCAGAAGCGATTCTATTGAGCCGATATATGACTTCTCGGTGGATGATCCCTTTTCAGAAATATTTCATCCCATGGATCCTGAAGATTGGATTTGATTTCTAATGTCAGTTTGTACCTTGTAATCTTTCAATTTGGGTCTTGTTATGCTGGAATTTGAACCTTGTAATATTGCTTGTATTTGTGATACAATATTTGAAATTGCATTGTGTTCTTTTTTTTATGCAATCATGTTCTTATAAGTACATATGTTGTTGTTCTGTAGGCACGACATTGATGTTGTGCAGACCGAGAAAATCACAGTACACACGAACTAAACTACGAAACCTGTCGGTGATGATTTCATCAATCGCTGACAATTGTATACCAGCAAACGTTTTCCCACAACACACACAAGTTATTAGCACCAATCGTTTGTGTTATTTCTGGTGTTCGCACACGATTCTCATTACTCACCTATTTGCTACATATCGCAAACATCTTGTTATGCCGAATCGTTTGTGTTCTGCTGTATCAGCGCACACAGTTTATCCGAGTGAACTGTATGCCGTACTTCGCACACGTATGTAGTTTTGCTAACCGTTTCTGTTCTCTTTGCTAATCACAAACAGTTCATAAGAACTAACTGTCTGTCGTAGATGGCACACGCAACTACTTTCTGAATCGTATTTGATGGATCCAAACCTTCACACACAGTTCGTGCCATTAGCGACGGAGCTTGAACTATACCGTTTGCGATTCATGCATCGCACACAGTTTCGTCGAAGGGTCTCTAATTGTTGTGTCGTCTTTGGACCATTCTGTAGTAGTGTCCTATGACATATTTGATTCACCAAATGAAGGAAGTGAAAGTTGCTTCATGGCTAAAGGCCCCAAGGTGTCACACCCCGAATACATTGACTTTAATAGTGATAAGGATGACTTACAAGAAGATGATGACTTGCTCTTTGATAAAACTAGTGATGTTAGGCAAAATGAACTTGATAACAATCATGCTAGTCAAGATAAGTCATGTGATGATGATAAAAAGGAGATTGAGTGTCTAACTAAAGAACTAAACACTCTTAAGTTAGCTCATGGATCTACTCTAGAAGATCATAGAGAGCTTCTAAGAACTCATGAGAAGCTACGCTTCGAGTAGCTAAATTTAGAGCAAGAGCATGAGTTTCTTAAAGCTATCAATGATGATATTCGAAAGAAGCGTTCTTCTTATCTTGCCAAACGACTACTCTTGTCTACCTTTGTTCAACAAGTTAAATCTAAGCAAACTAGTAATAAGGCAACAAAAGTTCTTCGTCTAGTAACAACAACACTAATGCAAAAGCCAATGATGTTTTCCTTGTAGTTCTATTGATTCCACTAATGATTCTCTTAGCCAAGTTACACTTGAGCAAGAAAATGATTTATTGAATGGAATTATAGAAAAAGGTGTCTACAAGAGTCTTGTCGGAAGTAAGCAATTTGAGGAGATTGTGCGCAAGCAAGGATGGCACCGAAAGAAACAATGCATTGGCTATTTCAACGCCAATGGAGTTGAATGGGAAGAAGGTCAATACCCCAAGACGTAGTTTGTTCCTCAAAAGGATAAGTATGATCCTACTCTCCCCAAGGGAACAAAAGACCAAGATGACCTTCCACCACAAGACCACAAGCTCAAGGTGAAGGACAAGCTTCAAGAGGAGATTGACACATTTGAAGAAGAATCCCAAGCCATGGTTAAGTGGGTTCCCAAAGCTACTACAAGCTCTACTTCAACAAGTGCTACTTCAACTCCAAGGATCCACATCAAGTTGATGTGGGTCCCAAAGAAGAAGAACTAGAGAAGTTCTTGAGGGGTGACTCCGCCAACAAATTCATCATTGGCAAGAACTAATGCAATCAACTCCAACCTTATGCAATAGTTCATGGACTCACATATTCTCTCATAGGTAAGCAAGGGACAAGGTAATTAATGAATCAACGGACATCATATTACATGTGTTTCACTCCATGTCCATAGATATCCTTGTATTTGCTCCTTGTGTGGGACTAACCCGTGTAGGTGAGAAGAGTACAAAACGACAAGGATGACTCCCAATTGAGGATGATCTTCATCAACTATGAGCATCCAATACTACAACACCTACATGAAGTCTTCAATGAAAAAACCCAAGGTTAATATATCCCTCTTAGGGGGGATGTCACATCAAGGGGGAGCTTTACTCTAAGACTTGAGTCAAAGCATCTCTTAAGATATGAACACATTGAAAGCTTTATGTAGAAGTGGCAACCCCACTTGTGCTTAAACGATGAGTATGACCTATGATCAAGTATTCTTACTTGGATCCTAAGTCAATATACTCATATATAGATGACTCAATCATCGCCAAAGTGCTTGGTAGATACTAGAGTGGTTTTGCATGTTTGCCATATTTCATTTGACATCTTAATGTGTGAGCATGTTGGTATGCATATTTTTGCTCATTCGAGGACATCCAATTGTTGTTATTTGGCTTTCATTTTCTTTGGCCAATTGGTTGTACAGGAATGCCTAAGTATCCCCTCTAGTTATCTATGCTTTCTCATCTCAAATTCCATTCATGCTTCATCACAAAATTTGAGCAAGCACTTTTCAGACCCTCTGTGTGAGGAGCAATTCGAGTTCCGTTTCGACAAGAGCTAACTTCAAAACCTCCCATGTGCCACTCGGTGTAACCAACTCTCAAAACTCGGTTTCACCGAAGCACAAGGGTGATCTAGTTTTCTGTCTTGGTACTACCAATCCCGAAATCTTGGCATCATTGAGTTTCTCTGTCCTTAGGCAGTTAAGAAACTCGATGGAACCAAAATTTCGGAATCAGTGTTACCGACAGCAAATGGGTATATATCCCGCGGACCCGACCTTTGAAATTAAATCTTCAAACGTCGTCTCCACGCCCCACTGCTGCCGCCGCTCGAGTCTACGGACATTCTACTTGCCTCCCGTGTGCCCTCGCCGCCGGAGTCCGCCACCGTTAACGGGAATCTTCCCCTCCGTTGCCGCTGTAGCGAAATTTTCACCAGGTTAGGGTAAGATTTTGACCCCTTGTGCGCTCCAAGCTTCGATTCATGCGCATTAGGATAAGTTTTGTATCTTGCCACTGTTGGAAATATGCCCTAGAGGCAATAATAAATTGGTTATTATCATATTTACGTGTTCATAATAATCGTTTATTATCCATGCTAGAATTACATTGACCGGAAACTTAAATACATGTGTGGATATATAAACAAGACCGTGTCCCTAGTGAGCCTCTACTAGACTAGCTCGTTGATCATAGATGGTTAAGATTTCCTAACCATAGACATGATTTGTCATTTGATAACGGGGTCACATCATTAGGAGAATGATGTGATGGACATGACCCAACCGTAAGCATAACATTTGATCGTATCACTAAGTTTATTGATACTGCTTTCTTCATGTCAAGTATCTATTGCTAAGACCATGAGATCATGCAACTCACTAACACCGGAGGAATGCCTTGTGTGTATCAAACATCACTTTGTAACTGGGTGATTATAAAGGTATTCTATAGGTTATCTCCGAGGGTGTCTGTTGGGTTGGCATGGATCGAGACTGGGATTTGTCACTCCGTTTGACGAAGACGTATCTCTGGGCCCTCTCGGTAATACAACATCACAAGAAGCTTGCAAGCAATGTGACTAAGGAGTTAGTCATGGGATCTTGTATTACAGAACAAGTAAAGAGACTTGCTGGTAACGAGATTGAACTAGGTATGGAGATACCGACGATCGAATCTCGGGCAAGTAACATACCGATGGACAAAGGGAACTGCAAATGGGATTAACTGAATCCTTGGCATCGTGGTTCGACCAATAAAGATATTCGTGGAATATGTAGAAACCAATATGGGCATCCAGGTCCCGCTATTGGTTATTGACTGGAGAGTTGTCTCGGTCATGTCTACATGATTCTCGAACCCGTAGGGTCCGCATGCTTAACGTTCGGTGACGCTAGAGTAGTATTGTGATATGTATGTTGGTGACCGAATGTTTTTTGGAGTCCCAGATGAGATCCCGGACATCACAAGGAGCTCCGGAATGGTCTGGAGGTAAATATTTATATATGGGAAGTCATATTTTGGCTACCGGAAAAGTTTCGGGTTTTGAAGGTATTGTACCGGAAAGCTTCTAGATGGTTCCGGAGGATTCCGGAAGTCCATGGAGGGTTCCACCACGCTGCTTAGGCCAGCATGGTCTATAAGGGGGCTCCCTAGTGTTATTGGGCCAGCCCCCCAAGGGGCCATGTGGCTGGGGGGGGGGTGGGGGTAGGAAACCCTAAGGGGCAAGGCACCTAGGAGGTGCCTTGGGGAGGGAGGACTCCTCCCTAGCCACCGGCCCTCCTTGGAGGAGGGACCAAGGGCTGTGACCCAACCCTGCCCCTTGCCTCCCATATATAGTAGAGGAGAGGGGGAGGGCTGGGCACAACAATCCCATGCCCCGGTGATAGCCCTTCCTCTCCCGTTACTCCGTTTTCTCCTCAGATCGCATCTATGGTAGCGCTTGGCAAAGCCCTGCTGGGATTGCTCCACCACCATCTCCACCACACCGTCGTGCTGGTTGAGATCCCATATACTTGTCCGTACTCGCTTGCTGGATCTAGAAGGTGGAGACGTCATCGAGCCGCACTTGTGCTGAACGTGGAGGTGTCGTCCGTTTGGCGCTTGATCGGGACGGATCACGATTGGATCGTGAAGAGTACGACTACATCAACCGCGTTACATACGCTTTCTCTTAGCGATCTACAAGGGTATGTAGATACGCTCTCCCTCTTGTAGCTATGCATCTCCATGGATAGATCTTGCGTGTGCGTATGATTTTTTTTTGTTTCCATGCAATGTCCCCCAACAGCCACCGTTTGCAATGCATCTACCCATGAGAAAATTCTGATAGATTAGGCGAACGAGAAATTTTAGGTTTAGATTTCCGTCGTATGCGTCTCAGAGTCCTCGAGTGGAAATGAATTGGTGTCACTGATTCGGGTTTTAGGATTCTGAGAACATTCTCGATGAGACCGAGTCACTGTTTTCGGTGAAATCAAAAACGGTGACCAAGTTTCTGTTAAGGAGGATGTTAGTCTAGTATGCTTCGAAAATAAAAACTCGATGGTACTGAAACCCATACAACAGAAGCCTGGAACTAAGACTTTAAGTTCAATTTTTTGCAAAATAGATGTGCTTTGTGATGCTTATCCACTCCACTCTTCTACATCTATTCACAGGGTCAGTTTTTCAGCATGTCAGGCTCAAATGATAGTGAGAATGCCTTGAGAGAACCAAGTGGTGATCTTGATGCTGGCACTAGTCCAGAAACCAGTTACTCAGACCCAGGCACCCCCAGCTCACATGGCTTGCCCAAGGCAGCCACCAGGGCCAGAAGGAAGCTGAACTCAGATGAGGAGGATGAAGATTTCATCCCAGATGATGCTACTTCCAAGAAGAAGACTGTCAGGAAGGAGTATGCCAGTTCTGATGCTGTGAAGGCTCCTGAGACTGCCAAGAAAGGGATGACACTAACTCTTGAGAATCCAAGATCCTCTAGGCAAAGAAAGTCTATGGCAAAGAAACCTGCCAAGAAGAGAGAGAGGAATAGGACTATTCGTGTCCAAGTTAGGGCAACTTCTATGTATGAAGAACCAGCTGAGCTTGATGAAGAGGAAGAGGAAGAACCTGCGCTACTAATCCACCTCCTTCCAAGAAGAGGAAGCTTATGGCTGATGCCATGCCTAGCAAGCCACCTTCCAAGTCCAAGCCATTTGCTCCCAAGAAGCAAGCTGGCACCAAGCCCAAGAAGACCACCAAAGACATCCCAGAAGCTGAGAAGAACAAGGGTTCTACCTCCAGGCACTGGTGTAGGGATGTGCTATACAAACGGTTTTTAACCCCTTTCCGCAACGTAGTTTTAAACCGTCGCCTTGCTTGTGTGGGCGATAGGGGGGGTCCATCCCACACGACACAGAAAAATCGTCGGCGATGGTGGCCAACGTAGGCAAACGTTTGGCAAAACTAAGTGTATGGGATGTCCGCATCTATCACAAACGAGAGTCACCGGCCAACCGTTTGAGATATGGTGTACTTCCCATACGGTCCATCCTTGCAACTCGTGTGAGATCGCACTAACATCGCACGCGCTATTTTGTGGCGCACCGTTTGCGATGTGCACCGAATCGCAAACATTTCATGATTATAAAGCGTGTATGATAAGTGGCTATCACACACATTTAGTTCCACTATGACCATCTATGATATGATATAAGAGTGCATTTGTTTATCATTATAAAACCATATGCGATGGTTGAATCTATCCCACACGCGGCATTTTTTATAAACGTTTGTGATTTACAAAACGCCCCAAACGTGTGATCCATACTTCCCAAACGTGTCATCTAGACTAACTGTGTCGGATGAAGGCCTATCGCACGGGTTCTTCCTTGACCAACATTTACGATGGGCACGATATCATACACAGTTCAAAATACCAAATCGTGTGTGATAAGGAGACTAGCACAAATATTTGACGATAACTAACTGTGTGCGCTGGTGTTGTTAATCTCACACGTTCTTTCTCGTCTGACCGTGTGCAAAGGTGAGACTCATCGCACACGCCGTGAGTAGAAAAACGTGTGTGATGTTGAAGTTGATCGCGGATGTTTTGCTTTCTCAAACTATGTGCATTGTAATGGCCCGGAGAGCATAATTTACCCCTAATTTAATACATGTGTTCATAATTCACATAATTTAAATTTGGAAGTAGGAAATCATGTATTTCATATCAAATTATGTTTAAATGTAGGTTTAAGAACGGATGCATAATTCGATTCACATGTACATATACTCAAGAACTACATAAGCATCAATTCTCAAAAAAAGGAAAACTACAGAAGGGTGATACTTGTGATCTGCGTTGGGTTTTCCGTGAAGAGGAATGGGTAATTGCAGCACAAAGTGGGTAAGTATTTCCCTCAGTTATGAAACCAAGGTTTATTGAACCAATAGGAATATAAATCCTCAACCGTCTTCAGCGGCTGCACACAAATGAACGAACGAATTGCACCCAACGCGGGCAAGAGGGTTGTCAATCCCCTTGATCTCATTATTTGCAAGCAAATGAGTTGTGTAGATAAATGATGATAAATGCAAAAAATATATAAAGCAAATAAAGGCAGCAAGGTAATAATAGCGTTTGTAAATATATAAGCGAATAGACCCGGGGGCCATAGTTTTCCCTAGCGGCATCTCTCATGTAGGCAGCATACGGTGGGTAAACAAATTACTGTTGGGCAATTGATAGAAAAGCGGATAGTTATGCGATTTTCACGGCAATGATCATGTGTGTATGGGCATCACGTCCATAAACAAATAGGCCGACTCCTGCCTGCACCTATTACTATTACTCCACTCATCGACCGCTATCTAGCATGCACCTAGAGTATTAAGTAAAACAGAGTAATGCATGGAGAACGATGACATGATGTATACAAAGTAAACTCAAGCAATATGAATGAACCCCATCGTGTTATCCTTAGTAGCAACAACACAAAGACGCATCTTGTCCCCTACTTTGTCACTGGGATATAGAAACTCGTCAGGTTGAACCTACCACAACGCACCACTCCCATCGATGAAATATCAATCTACTTGGCCAAAGCACATCAATAGATCGGAGAGCATTACGAAGCTATAATAATCATGCACTTAAGAGATAATATAATTCAGAGGCATCTCAAATAATTTTCGTGAATAATCCGAACATAAACCCACAATTCATCGGATCCCAACAAACACACCTTACAATAGGATTACATCGGATAGATCAAAGCGAAGATGCGATGACCATTGTATTGAAGATCAAGAGATAGAGAGATTGCCATCTAGGTACTAGCTATGGACCCGTAGGTCCGTGGTGAACTACTCACACATCATCATGAGGGCAGCAAGGTTGATGAAGAGGCCCTCTGTGATCGATCCCCCCTCCGGCAGGGTGCCGGAACGGAGCTCCAGATGGCCTCGCGACGGAACAGAGACTTGCGATGGCAGAAAAAGGGTTTCAGGACTGCTTATGGGGTTTTCACGATATTAGAGAATTTATAGGCTAGAGAGGGGCGTCGGGAGGCAGCCGAGGAGGCCACCACATATCAGGGCGCGCCCTGACGTGTGGCGGTGCCCTCGTGCACCTCCCGGCCTCTTTCCGAAGCTTCCAGGTCTTCTTATTGTCCAAAAAAATCATCAAAAAGTTTCGTGGCAATTGCACTTCGTTTGGTAATGTATACCTGAAAAGCAAAAAACATGCAGAAAACAGCAACTGGCACTACGCACTGCGTCAATAGGTTAGTGCTCAAAAATATTATAAATTGGTAAATAATGACCCAAAAAGTATCCTAGAATGATAATATATCAGCATGGAACAATAAAAAATTATAGATACGTTGGATACGTATGAAAGGGACAAATAAAGAATGACGTAACCACGGTTGTATTAAAGACGGTAAAGAGAGAGCTGAGAGACATTCTGGTTGCTGGAGAAGGTGAAGTGGAATGCCCATATTGTGCCCTCGTCCATGCCTAACGCACGAACGACTCTAGGCCAGCCCCTAGTGATGGCCGCCCGCCCATCCTTCACTGTCTTCAATACGACTTCTTGATGCTCATCGTAGTCTCGATGATATATTTTAAACTTCATTGCATGTCCAACAATCATGTACTTTGCGAGGCAATCTTGAGTAAACTGCTTTGGGAGCCACTGCAAAAGAAAAAGATTCAGACATTGTTGTGTGACAACTCATTATGGGCAGTACTAATAGAAGGCTACAGAGTTCGTAGCTACCATCCTACAACTCACTGTTGTGTTGGATAGAGCGTAAACAAATAGTCTAATTGGCATTATTCATCTCTTTTCCCTAACAATCATTTCCAGTTTCCTCACTTAATGCTGGTTCATGAATATTTCATTGCCCCACACGCAAAAAGGGTCCAGGCATGGATCTTTACGAAAGAAATATGTACCTACAAGCAAGAATCAGATATTAGAAGCTAAAATGCAGTTGCAGAATGGTGTAATATATTACTCCATCAGTTCCACAATGTGTTGCGTAGAAACATTTTGAGAAGTCAACATTTACTAACTTTGACCAAGTCTGTAGAGAAAAACATATACATCTAGAATTACAGTTCCATTTCATTAGATACATCACAAAATTTCATATTGTATACATTTTTGATTGTATATGTAGATACATCACAAAAATCTATATGAACTACATGATGTAACAAATGGAATACAGGCGGAGGGATGAAAAAAACCTCGATGGAAAACGTTGGCCACTCCATTGTTGTCCTATGCAAGTACATGTAAAGTCATGATAAGTACAACATGCTTAACATCAACCACGTATACAAGGTATCTGCTTGAAATAAACAAGGCATATATGCTCACTATAACAACCAAATATAGCCATTTGATACTCGACAAATGCTCAATGGAACAAACCTAACAACCAGATACAGAAAAGCAAGGCATCTGCTTGAAAACTAGACAAATACTCACTGCAATCAACCTAACAACCAGATACAGCAAAGCAAGGCATTTGCTTGAAAACTAGACAAATGCTCACTGCAACCAACCTGGATACCAAATTCAGAGAAACAAGGCATAAATGTTTAAAGCGGGAGTTAAGGTCACATGTTAACAACACCAGGCATAACAGGTGGTATTGATGAAATTGAACTGCACATTTCATACTTGCACATAATGAACATCATATTGTGAATAACTGAAAGAAACAAGGCATTCATGCTCACTGTAACAACTAACTATAATAATTGAAAACTAGACAAATATCAATGCAACCAACCTAACAACCAGATACAGAAAAGCAAGGCATTTGCTTAAAAACTGGACAAATGCTCAATTAAACACTGCATGATTATCGCATGGCAAAAGCTACTACAATAATGGGTACGAGACGGCTAGCTAGAAAAAGCTCACAGGATGTTGCCTCACTTGTCATGGATGGGCTCCTTCCACTTGGGATATGTGGTGCCCAGGGTGCGCTCCATGATGTTGCAAATGAGACGTTTCCCCTTGTAACAGCCGTAGTGTGTGCCATTATCTTGGTCGATGAGATCTGACTTTGGAGCTAAGGATCCCAAGCCACCGCAGTAGAATGTTTCCTTCAGAAATGACAAAAGGGGCTCGATGGCGTAGAAGGATCGCAAATCCATGAGCACGAGGCGGAGGAGATCAATGGCGGGGCCTTTGAAGAGATTGACGGCGGTTGAACCAGAGGCGTTGCCGGTGGACCACTTAACTTGTGACATGGCCCGAGTGAAGCCGGTGATGTTGACGAGCTTGTTGTCGTAGCCGGCTCTCCTGAGATACAGGAATACGCGAGCCCGCAGACTTGTAGCCTTCGGTATGGCAACGTAGTCAACGTCCTCACCGGCTTTGGCGGCGAGGTATTCGTCCGGGATCGAAGGGTCGGCGCGAACGGCGCCCACCTCGCCAGCGTACGGCGGAGAGGCCATGATAGACCTCTTTTTGCTTGTACACTCCTTGAACTCCATGGGAGATGTGGTCGGGCTGATTAGGCTGCGACTCTCTGGAGTACAGGATGGGGATCTGGGGAAAAGGGACACCATCGACCTCATCTAAAAACTCAGGGCGACGATGGTGTATGCGGATCGGTGGGGACCCTAAACTTTTCTAGCTATGAGGCACGGGCAGACCGGCTGAGGTTGGTGGTGGAAGGCGGCGGTGGGGGCGAGCTAGAGTTCAAGTGGGGGAGGAAGGGGAGGGGGTGTTGTGTGGACGGGGGTGGGGGGTGTTTGCGGATGTGCCGCTGCTGCTGGAAATTTTAGTAGTAATGGCGTCGGTGGAGATGATGGTGGATGAGGGATGGCAACGGTTCAAATGCCCCGACAGCTGAAATTTTACTATACGTTCAGTGCGGTGGACGAGTGAGGGCGGCATGCAGTTAAAAAAAATACTGCTTCCACTTTAATTTGGTAAAGGAACTGAGCGGGGCGGGAGCAACCAAGATCACACACGGTCCAAACATAATAAAGTGTGTACGCTGTAATGAAATGCCTTGCCGCGAAACCACGAATTTTTGCATCGCTCAAGGCGGGTAGCTCTTTCGGTGATTTCTCAAGGCGAGTTCATCTCACACGGTCCATCCTCTATTTCAGTCGCAGACATAAAATTCATCCTAAATTTCCACATGCCCACAAACAGATGACACAAACATTTGGCAAATTTTTACCACAAAATGCCTTATTTTGCAGCGGATTAGTTGACATTAGTTCATACGCTCAGTAATTTACAAACAGTTCATCAATTTACATGAAGATGAACTGCACAAAATATTCCCTATGCCATGGATGCATACAAACGTTGTGCCTCCACCGTCGTCATGACCTTCCTCGGCTCAGAATGAGTATTCAGAGGATCTCGTCAAGTCGATGAGCTCCACTGGTTCCATGGCGGAGACTGGCGGGGCTACCTCGGCCGGAGCGACCGCGGCGCCTCTCGCCAGGTTTGCCGCTGTCAACGATGCTGTCGTGGCGTCCATGTGGGCCATCGGGATACAGACGGGCGTTGCTCTCGCAAGAGCTGCGTCCCTGGTCACCGTGGCCGCTGTTGTCAGGGCTGCTGCTGCAGCTGCAAGGCCTGCACTGGCCTCCAAGGCAGCTGAGAGGCATGTGCCGGCGTGCTCTGCTGCCTTCTGGTCCTGCTCCCGCCTCTTTTTGCCCTCTGCATCTGAGTTCTTCATCATCCTCTTCCTCTTTGCACCCTCCCGCCATTTCTGCCGCTTCAGATCCCTAGCCGCGTTGCGAATGGCATCCACAGATGCGATAGATTCTTCCACACCGACACTGAGACGACGCTCATCCTCGTCGCACAGGAACGCATCGAGGCCCGATTCCTGGACGGACAGAGCGATAGCCATCTGCATCCGACGCTAAAACTTGGGGTCGTCGTCGTCGGCGGCCGCGGTAGATGACGGTTGACCGTTGAACGACATGGAGGACAGTGCGTCGGAATCCTCTATCCCGGCGACGGCGGCCACGGCAGCTGGCTGCTTGCCGTTGCTCGCCATGGCAGCCAACGCGTCGGAATCCTCTATCACGTCGTCGTCCAACACTATCAGGACGACGTCATGCACATCCCCATGGTTGAGCACCGGTTCCATTTGGCGTGTGTGTTGGTGGTAGCGAGCTATCGGCGGAAAAAAATAGCTGTTAGCCGCCATGGCAGGATCTTTTATAGGTCGTTGTCGGCTTTGGGTTTTTACTATGCACATTATCCCGTTGCACTGGCTGACGCTTGTGGTTTCCACCACTACGCAAGGCCGATTTTGCAGTGTATGGGCATCGCACATGGTTAGAGTAGCACACTCGTGCTTGTTGGGGATAAAATCGCATACGGTTGTTTCGTCAGATTCGTTAGGTATTTTTGATAATTGCATGTTTGGGGTAAACGGCAAAAAAACACAAGAGAGGGTCAAAACACAACCACGCTCGCTAGTGGACCAAATATATACTCCCTCCGTTCCTAAATATAAGTCTTTTTAGAGATTCCAGTACGGACTATATATGTACGGAGTAAAATAAGTGATTCTACACTCTAAAGTATGTATACACACACACACACACACATGTATGTAGTTCGTAGTGAAATCTTTAAAAAAGACTTGTATTTAGGAATCGCTGAAGTATATATATGTACGAACATGGTGTTGTCTTGTTTAAATTCGCAATTCGCAACTTTAATGTGTGGCACATGATGCATGTATATGTGCATGCCTAAAAGTGTCCAGTGTGACATAAAATGGTTTCATGACAAACATAGGGTGTTGCCCCCTACACTATGTGCCGGAGGAAGGGGTCCTATGAACACATGACCTGGTTCAAACTTTGTCACACATTTATCCATGTCTGACTTATCGTAAGACAACCAAGAGAATTTATACCTTAATTTGGCCAAGTCATCACATATTGTTGTCGGACAAGAGGGATATATAGATCGCGTGGTCCCACGAGTTGTCGCGTCGTCGAAGATCGGTTGAGCGGGGCTAGAAGAACACCATCCCCCTACATATGGCCAAATTTATATAGGAAAATGGCATGGTCCGGTTTGTACAATGCACAACACTAGCTATGATGTGGCTTGCACCTAGCTGAGATAACTTGACATATATACCCCCCTTAAGATTGGTTATATATACTACCTAGGTAGTTATGGACGTATATATCGTTCCCCTCCCCCCACCCCACCCCCACACACACATGACACGTAGCTAGGGTGGCGTTCCAGCGTTGTCAGTCAAATCGATGTTATATATATACCCTACATAGCGGCCCATCAATATATAGGCGTGTCATCAAAAACCGTACAATGGAGGCATGCATGGTTGACACACACACGTGTGCACATACGTCATCCATCAATCCTTGGCGTTCTAGCATGGTCAGTCAAAGCTGGATGACAAACCCTATATACTAGGGGGCCACCGATAGGTGTCTCATTGAAAACCGCACAACAAAGAGGCACATGGTCCACACACACATGCATGCATGGGTTCACACACGCACGCGCGCGCGCACACACACACACGCACACGCGCACACGCGCGCGCACACACACACACAAGTGCACATATGTCACCCATCGATCCTTGGCGTTCTAGCATGGTCAGTCAAAGCTGGATGACAAACCCTATATACTAGGGGCCCACTGATAGGTGTGTCGTTGTAAACCGCACAACGAGAGGCACATGGTACACACACACATGCATGCATGGGTTCACACACGCACGCGCGCACACGCACGCACGCACACACACACACACACACACACGCACGCACGCACGCATACACACACACACACCGTCACCCATCCTTGGCGTTCCTGCATTTGTGAGTAAAAGGCATGACAGATCCTAAGGGCCCACATATAGGTTTGTCATCGGAAACCGCACAATGGAGTCATAGTCCACACACAGGGCTGACACACACAAACAACACACACGCACACACACATTTTCAAAACAGCAATAGAAAATCATGGGTTGACACACACACATCCACACGCACACACATTTTTGAAAAGGCAAAAAGAATCACTCAATTTTTTTCAACATTGTGCGGCCTCATAGCTAGAATACTCTATGTCCTTCACTTATATCTTTTGAGCTTAGCAGTTGCTCTAGTACTTCACTTATATCTTTTTGAGCACGGTGGCGTGTAGATTTTAAAGAAATGATTTCACTCTCGTTCTTCACTTATATTTGTTTGAGAGTTAATAAATAGTGACGGTAATTTACATGGGTCATAAGACTAGTCCAAAAATATTAGGTATTCAATGAGTGATAATCAAAACCATCATGTAGCACATATAGAGAAATTGTGGGTCAATGATATTATGGTGGTAATATGAAATAGGTGTGAGTTCATAATTGTTGACCCATAGAAGTGTCGATATTAAGAGGGGTTGACCTTTTTGTTCATCTAAAAAATTAAAGAGGCATGGTGATGATGTGTGAGCATTTCTATTCCTTGTTGAAATCCTAGTGTTGTTTCGGGTCGGAAGTGCGCGATGGTTCACTCCTACCAACCTCTTCCCTCGGGGCATACGAGTAGTACTTTGATCTATGATAAACTAATAAAACTTTGCAATAAGTATATGAGTTCTTTATGACTAATGTGAAACCATGGACATATGCAATCTCACCTTCTCATAATTGCTAGCCTCTTTGGTGCCGTGCATTGCCCATTCTCACCTCGAGGATCGGTGCAACTTTCGCCGGTGCATCCAAACCCCGTGACATGATACGCTCTATCGCACACAAGCCTTATTATATCTTCCTCAAAACAGCCACCATACCTACCTATCATGGCATTTCCATAGCCATTCCAAGATATATTGCCATGTAAATTCCATCATCACTTCACATGACTAGTTTGTTCATCGTCATATTGCTTTGCATGATCATATAGAGCTGACATAGTATTTGTGGCAAAGCCACCATTCATCATATTTTCAATACATGTCACGCTAGATCATTGCACATCCTAGTACACCGCCAGAGGCATTCATACAAAGTCATATCTTCATATCAGTTCTCCATATTGAGTTGTAAGTAAAATAAATGTGTGATGATCATCATTATTAGAGCATTGTCCCAGCGAGGAAAGAATGATGGAGACTATGATTCTCCCACAAGTCGAGATGAGACTCCAGGCGAAAAATAAAGATGGGGAAGGCCAAATGAGCCCACCATTCAAAAAAATGATGAGAGAAAAGGGACTTTGCTACTATCTTTTACCACACTTGTGCCTCAAAGTGGCACCATGCTTTTCATGTAGAGAGTCTCATGATATGTCACTTCCATATGCTAGTGGGAATTAACTATTCATTATTACAAACTTGGCTTGTATATTCCTATGACGGGCTTCCTCAAATGCACGAGGTCTTCATGAGCAAGCAAGTTGGATGCACACCCCACTTAGCTTCATTTGAGATTTCATACACTTATAGCTCTAGTGCATCATTTGCATGGCAATCCCTACCCCTCGCATTGATATCTATCGATGGGCATCTCCGTATCCCGTTGGTACGCCTAGTTGATGTGAGACTATCTTCTCCACTTTTTACCCCTTTCATATCTATCACCATACTCTATTCCACCTAAATGCTATGTCCAATGGCTCACGCTCATGTATTGCATGAAGAATAAAAAGTTGATGCATATTGAAAAAGTACAATCCAATTGCCTGACTTGGACACTGTGGTGCTTAACATTTTTATTAATGTGGTGAAGATGGAGCCATGCCTTGCTAATATAAAAAGATGAACTAGCGGGGTGACCCGCGCATTTGCGCGGCTAGAATTCCTATTATTTCTTCCTTGTTTTTTCTACTCCAATTTTTTTTCAATTGATCAATCTGTACATAAATTATAGCTAAATTTGTATATTGAGAAAATAGGCTTAAACTTTGCTACATGTATTTTTATACTTTGTATAAACGTGTTGGTAAATATTTGGTTGTGGTACCAAAGATCAAATGAAATGGGGCATGTGCCCGACCATGCGAAACCTTGGTCTTTGGTACACTTTTAGAACAGAAAAATCACCTTTATAATTTTTTGCATGCCATTTTTTCTGTTTCATTTTAATTATCTTGGCACCTAATATCCTTTAGGATTTAATTTTGCAGTAAATTCACCGCAAGAGTAGTCTATGAATTCTTGGAATGCACTATCCAAATACTAACTATTTATCCGGCTCTTCCTATTGCCTACTAACATCTTTCTAAGATTGTAATGTTCTTATAATGCAATTTGTTAAGTTACTATTGTAATATTTGAGGCGGTCAAGCTTTTTTAATTGTAAGTGAATAAAAAAATATTTATAAACATGTATAGCTGTTGTAGAACACCGGAAATAGTCTAAGAATAGCTGCCTTAACTATATATGGTAAAATTCATCCGAGAAATTTCTAAGAATACTGGAAATGCACAACAAAAATACAAATTATCTCACCTGATCTCTTCCATACGCGCATTAACATCTTGCTAAAATTATACAATTTTCATGTTGCATTAACATCTTACTAAACTTATACTATTCTTATGTTGCATTTTCTTAATTTATTACTGTGATATTTGAGGCAGTCGAGTTTTATTTTTCATTTTTTTATCAATACATGAACAAAACCTGTATTTATATAAATGTATTACTATTGCAGGAGGATAGGCCCAACTATACATATATGGCGAAATGTGTAGTTAGCTCATTATACCAATTCATAGTCCAGTATAAAAATATAGGGATTTTTACATCTGTGCCCCTGGTTCGTTAGGTGTACTCATTCATCCCCACGCTCTTAACTTTTTCTCACTTTTCCCCTTTCCCTTGCCCGAAACCCTCAGAACAGGTTACAACGGACGTTGCCGTAGGGTCAATGCCTCTGACCGTTAACTCTGACGAGTGGGGTCGCTCCCGCGCATGCAACTGACCGCGGTCGTGGGGTAGCACGTGTCCATGGGACTTGCCCGAAACGTCCCATCGTATAAAGAGGGGGAACCACCTCCTGGCGCATCGCCCCTACCATTCCCCCAAATCCCCTCCCTGTCGCATCGTCTTCCTCTCCCCCACCGCGTCGTCTAGCTTTCCTCCACTGCCTTCACCGCACCGTCTCGCTCTCCCCCACTGCATCCTCTTCCTCACCTTCATCGCCTCCATCTGTCCGATGGCGGACGCTCGTGGCGACGCCGGAGCAGCGGCCGAAGATGTAGTAGTGGAGTTGAAGGGCGCGGTGACCGCGGATGAAGTGAAGGACATTGGCGGCGTCCACGGCGGTGCGGAGAAACTCGCAACCGCTGCAGATGTGGAGAAGGAGGTGGTGGGCTCCGCCTCAGCGCTACCGGAGCTGAAGGTGACGGCGTCGAGCGGCGCAGTCCATCCCGATGCGCAGCCTGGCGAGGAGCAGGAGGTATTTGCACTTGCTTGTTAGTTCCAATATTTATCTTGGTAGTTGCATTGGTTAGATTGTGATTTGTATGGTAGTACAGATGGTTAGAGTAGTTGGTTTGACGGATGGGCCGGAGTTTTCTGAAGGGGGGAAGGATTGGGGTTTTTGTACTAGGGTTTTCTGGATTACATTCTTTGCAAAAATGCTAGATATATCTGTATGAGAGATAGGGATCTCTGTGCTTCAATGTTACACAGATGTATGCTTATTAGATTTGTTTTTAATGCTACACAGATTGGGGTTTTTAATGCTACAGACATGTATGCTTATTAGATTGGGTCCCTATTAGATTTGTTTTTGAATGCTACGCAGATTGGGGTTTTGAATGTCATATGCCCAAATGGAATCCATTGATTAAGAAGTTATTTGATTCATTAGTATATAAATTTGTCCACAACATGTAGTTATATTAACTTTGTTGTTCAATGTGTGTGCATGACAATGGAAAATGCAAATAGGATCATAGTATATTAGCCCTATGATCAATGTGTCATGTGTGCATATCTAAATTTTCAATTGGCTTCTGTATTTACTAGTGATGGATGTAATTGTATATTCAGGAGGATGATGGTTGGGGGAAAAAGAGGAAGCTGGACCTTACTGGGTTCAAGGACCCGTACGATCCAGGGTATAGTGACGACGAAGAGTATGAGGTAAGCCTACTTGAAATTTAGATTGTTCATTTAGTTCCTTTGACATGGTGTATGAATGTATAATGTATTAATGTAATTCATTCGTGTGTGCAGTATGTCTCTGGAGAAGATGTGGATGTGGACGACGGCAACTTCGCGTCCTTCAAAGCGAAGGAAGAGAAGATCAGGGCCAAGGGAGATGATTACTACTACAAAAGCAAGACCAACACTTGGCGCTTCCCCTACTACACCACCAAGCCAAAGCCAAAGTCCGCCCGCTTCGTTCACCTTCTAACTCATGCAGAAGATGTAGCCATCCACGGCGAGGACTACAAGATCAGGGGGCAGCATGGTGCCCTCGCGAAAGTCCTGACTCCCCTTCCCAAGTGATGTGATGATGTGATGATTTTAATTACTTTTGGTTGTTTGGTGAATTTTGTGTGTGAACTATCTATGGATGGTATGGTACTATGATGGTATATATGGCTATCTATATTGGGTATTTATGATGTTTTTTAAATTTGTGATGATGTTTTTTAAATTTGTGATGATGTTTTTTAAATTTGTCTCCTATCTATATTGGGTATTTGTGTGAACTATCTATGGATGGTATGGTACTATGCTATTTCAGTGTTGCTTCACTGATCAGACATGCTGCAAAGAATAAGAAAAAAGAGCAAATAGTCCATCATTTTATCAAATATTCCAATAACAGAGCAAAAAACAACATTTGAATGAAGATGTAATGATTTTTTGTAATAAAGGAGTATGTTTATTAATCAAATGCATGCTTTTTCCACCATGTCTCATTATCCGATGTTTTGAACTGACATTCGACAGGACAATATAAATTCAAAAAAATGCAAAAAAAATAAAACCTTGGCAACCTATCTATGTTTGTGTAGGAGATCATGTGTGCAAAATTTGAGGTGATTTAGAGGAGGTCAAAGAAATTTGAATTTGAGAAATGTGCTCCAAATGAGCTCCCAGGCTAGGGTAAACAGCCCCATTTGTAATCAAGTTTTTTTTGGACCTACTCCAAATGAGCCAAATGTTTTTTATTAACACCTATTCAATCTATATAGTGTAGATTCGAAGTCTCGCTATTTTTTGAATTAATCTTCATATTTTTACATTTTCTTTTGAAAAAATATGCTTTAATATAAAAACTATTAAAAACACGTTTAAAATATGAAAATGGAAAACTAAGTTCAGATCCTTGTTATTCACTTTGAAATAAAGCTTTGGTGATTTTTTGATTTTTTTAAATTTTTCAAAAACAGAAGGTAACCCTACCTCCTCTCCTTGAACTCTATGAAATGTTGTACGTGATAGCTCATATGTGTGAAGGTTTTTTCATGAAAATGACCATAGACCAAGTTTATGATTTTTGGTTGGTAACATGTCACATCAGACAACATTCTGCGCAGGTTTTATATTTTTTGATTTTTTTTAAATTAATGGTGCTCATTTGACCTCGATCGTGCCAGCTAGGTTTTTTTTTGAAATACCAAGTTTAGTATTTTTTCCTCGTTAGTGTGTATTATAAAACGACGAACGGCGAAGGTTTCATATTTTTTCAAGTTTTTTAAAATTAGTTATGCTCAGTCAAAGCCTTGGAAACCCCGTTGACCAGCTCAAAACCCCTTTAAACCCCGCGGGGTTTCGCCTAACCCTAGCTCCGAACGGCAGCCGTCCGATCATACCCTACCGCCAAGCGATAGCCCTCAGATGTGGTCTTCTAGAAAGAATTCGGCGGGCAGGCTGCGTGCAGGCTCTGCGCCGTTGGATCACATGGACGGCTCCGCATCGTTGGATCGTGGGGCGATCCGCGAGAGGCGATCCTGTTGGTTGTGCTCGGCTGCTCGCCCACTATTGACTCCGCGAAAAAAACGTAGTTATTGGGCCCAAAAGGAAACCAAGCTCTGGTTGGGCCGTCGAATTGCGTCGTTTTTTTGCATCGTTTGCTCTGTTTTTAGTGAACGTGCTGGCTCTGTTTTTTTGCATCGTTTGAAATTACACAACAATTGACATTGCCTAGAAAATTTAGTTCTTTTTTGTTCAATACAAATGCAAAATGACCAAATTTATAAGGGCCAAATTTATTTTTATCATGCAAAATGGCCACAAACTATTCAAAAATTGTCTTTTTTTGTACAACAATTGACCCACGGATTTTCACTCAAAATCACCTCAAATTTTGCACACATGATCTCCTACACAAACATAGATAGGTTGCCAAGGTTTTATTTTTTTTGCATTTTTTGGAGCACATTTCTCAAATTCAAATTTCTTTGGAGCACATTTTTTTTGCTCTGTTATTGGAATATTTGGTAAAATGGACTATTTGCTCTTTTTTCTTATACTCGCCCGGCTCCCCATCATTATCTATAGACGGCTATTTAAGCCGGAGGGCGTCCCCCAACCCTAGCTCATCCGCCTGCTCCCTCTCCTCGCAGGCACCCGAGCACTCCCCTCTCCGAGCCCATCAGCCATGCCACCACGCCGCCAGTACTACACAGTCGAACACCGTCTCTTCCTCCTTCGGCAGGCCCAAATCCGGAGGCAAGCGAGGCTACCTATGGAACCGGAGGAGGATTTTGAGGAGGGGTCAGAGATGGGGGAGGAGGCGCCGCCGCAGGAGCCAGAGGAGGAGGCACTGCCGCGGCAGCCGGAGGAGGAGGCGCCGCCGCAGGGGCCGGAGGAGGAGGCGCCGCCGGAGGAGCCGGAAGTGGAGACACCACCGGTCTACTATTTGTGGCCCGACCAGGTGGTGATCCTCAACTCCATCCGGTCGGAGCAGGCTCGACGTCTTCGTTAGCAGCAGATGGAGGTAGCGCGGGCGGCGCAGGAGGAGGCGCACGCGGCGGCGCAGGCGAACCAGGCTCCGGCGCAGGCGGATCAGACTCCGGCGCAGGCGGATCAGGCCATCTCCGACGACGAAGACGTGTAGTGCACTACATAGTACGTAGGATATATATTGTATGCTGCTATTATGCTCGTGTTATATAATGTTTTATGTAAGAACTATCTATCTATGTTAAGAACTATTCTATGCTTCAAATTGCATGCTTTTGTACATGGAGGGAGTGACATATGGGTGGGTAAAAAAGGTCGTCGAAGCTCACCCATAGTACTGCACCTTGGCCTCGGTCTGTGGCACCTGGAAGGTGGAGACTGATACGTCTCCAACGTATCTATAATTTTTGATTGTTCCATGCTATTATATTATCTGTTTTGGATGTTTTATATGCATTAATATGCTATTTTATATTATTTTTGGGACTAACCTATTAATCTAGAGCCTAGTGCCAGTTTATGTTTTTTCCTTGTTTTTGAGTATTGCAGATAAGGAATATTAAACGGAGTCCAAACGGAATAAAATCTTCGGGGTAATTTTTCTTGGACCAGAAGCAACCCTGAGGACTTGGAGACCAAGGCAGGGGAGCAACCGTGTGGCGACAAGCCACAGGGGCGCGCCCTAGGGGGGGCGCCCCCTGGCTTGTGGCCCCACGGCAACTCCTCCAACCCTATTCTTCGGCCTATAAATTCAGAAATATTCCCTGGATACCAAAAAAGAGCCACGAAAACACTTTTCCGCTGCCAGGAGCCTCGGTTCCCGTGAGATACAATCTTGGAGCCTTTTCCGGTAATCTGCCGGAGGGGGATTCGATCACGGAGGGCATCTACATCAACTCCATTGCCCCTCCGATGATGCGTGAGTAGTTCACCACAGACCTTCGGGTCCATAGCTAGTAGCTAGATGGCTTCTTCTCTCTCTTTGCTCTTCAATACCATGTTCTTCATGATCTTCATGGAGATCTATCCGATGTAATACTCTTTTGCGGTGTGTTTGTCGAGATCCGATGAATTGTGGGTTTATGTTCAGATTATCTATGAATATTATTTGAGTCTTTTCTGAATTCTTATATGCATGATTTCATATCTTTGCAAGTCTCTTCGAGTTATTGGTTTGGTTTGGCCAACTAGATTGGAAATTCTTGCAATGGGAGAAGTGCTTAGTTTTGGGTTCAATTTTGCGGTGTCCTCACCCAGTGACATAGTAGGGGTAGCGAGGCACGTATTGTATTGTTGCCATCGAGGATAAAAAGATGGGGTTTTCATCATATTGCTTGAGTTTATCCCTCTACATCATGTCATCTTACCTAATGCGTTACTCTGTTCTTCATGAACTTAATACTCTAGATGCAGGCAGGAGTCGGTCGACGTGTGGAGTAATAGTAGTAGATGCAGAATCGTTTCGGTCTACTTGACACGGACGTGATGCCTATATGCATAATCATTGCCTTGGATATCTTCATAATTATTCGCTTTTCTATCAATTTTTCGACAGTAATTTGTTCACCCACCGTAATACTTGCCATCATGAGAGAAGCCTCTAGTGAAACCTATGGCCCCCGGGTCTATTTTCCATCTTATACTTTCAGATCTAAAACCAAAAATACCAAAAATACCTTGCTGCATTATTTTTACTTTTGTTTTACTTTCCGTTCAAGCAATCTATTCTATCTATCTCTATCAGATCTCATCCTTGCAAGTAACCGTGAAGGGATTGACAACCCCTTTATAGCGTTGGGTGCAAGTGTTTGATTCTTTGTGTAGGTACATCTATTGGGGACTTGCTTGTATCTCCTACTGGATTGATACCTTGGTTCTCAACAACTGAGGGAAATACTTATCTACTTTGCTGCATCATCCGTTCCTCTTCACGGAAACCAACGCATGCTCGAGAAGTAGCAGAGACGCGTGCGAGAAGAGAGGAACCAGCGGCAGCGACTATCGCTACGTTCGTGGCGGCGCATTGGCGCATGCAGGCAGGCTAGCTGGATCACGTGGCATACATAGTAGGCTTGCTGGCGGTGCACGTCGATCGGTATGCCCTAGAATTTAATTGCCATGCTGAATTGATGCTGCGGAGGTCAAAGGCTGAGACAGTGTGAACTGTGAATCGATCGAGGAGGCGCGTGTGAGAAGAGACGAACCGGCAGCAGCGACAGTCGCTGCGTCCGTGGCGGCTCACAGGAAGGCTGCGTCCGTGGCGGCTCACATCGGCGCATGCAGGCAGGCTAGCTAGATCATATCGCGCATGCATAGCAGGCTTTTCGTGGCGGCGTGCATTAGCGCATGGACGCGGGCATTTAATTCAACGGCCCAAACGAAATCACGGTCCAATGGTCCAACCAGCGCCACCGTCCAACGGGCGACACAGTCCAGCGCGGCCCCACATGTCAGAATGGTCGAAGGAGGGCGACACAGTCCAAACCCGGCCCCACTTGGCAGGTCCAACGGGCGACACAGTCCAACGCGGCCCCACACGCCAGAGTTAACGGTCAAACCATTGACCCGACGACATCCCCCCGTGTAACCATTTCTGAGGGTTTCGGACTAAGGAATGGGGAAACGTGAGCAAAAGTTAAGAGCGTGGGGATGAATGAGTACAACTATGAAACCAGGGGCTCAGAAATAAAAATCCCAAAAATATATTGATTCTATATTACCTTTTCGTGTGGGTTCTTTTTTTGTAGCCTCGCGTGGTATTCACACACTTCTTTTTTTGTGAAGGACCGGCGTTCCTGTACATGCTACCTCGTAACACGCATATACATGTATTCACATGTTTCTTCGTCAGCGTAATGTGTTTATCATGCTCGAGTCGATTCTTGATCTTTTCTTAAAAAAATGAATCTTCACTCCAATTCCTAATTAATAAATGCATGTGTTACATTGCAATGAGTTCATTTTCCCTAATTGTTCAAGACGATGCAAATAGAGGTGCAACACGCGTTGGCAAGTATGTCAGCTCATTTTTACCATTTAGTTTTTTCCGTGATATATATGAGAAACAAACATACATTTATTTGACCTCATAATGTGTAAATATGCGTATATGGTTAAGAAGTAAGGCAGGGCATGTCAATTGTTGGCTGATGACATCACCAATTATGACATCTTTGAGATTAGGATGCCACTACTAATCGGATTGCACCAAGACTATAACCATGTGCCAACCGGATACGTCTCCTATTCTCTGCCTTGCTCTGTAGTCTAAACGTTTGAACGTGACATATCTATAGGCTGGCCTTGCCAATGGAATAGGTGACCGTATGGAATATGGACTCTTTTTTTTTGCTGACTATGCGACTCGTTTTGCCTATATACGCTGGCTTGCCATTGGAATAGGTGGCCGCATGGACTCTAGTCTACACGTTGCCAAGTTGAGGTTAACAAATCACTGCCGTTTATTTATCATAACTCTATAATTTTTAATCTCCACTGTGCCTATATACGCTGGCTTGCCATTGGACAAGGTGGCCGCATGGACTCTAGTCTGCACATTGCCAAGTTGAGGTTAACAAATCACTGCCGTTTATTTATCGTAACTCTATAATTTTTAATCTCCACCGTTCGTTTTCTATCGTTTTAATAATATAATAGATGTGGGGGTAAACATTTCTTAAGGATCGTATACTTTTAAGGATTAATGATTTTGTTTCTTACACTTTGAATATTATTGTGTTAATATTTGTTGATTCATCTTTTTTCAATAAGCATACCTGAATAAGATTACATAATGGATAGCATGTCACATCAAAAATTCTATTTTTATCATTTACCTACTCGAGGACGAGCTGGAATTATGCTTGGGGATGCTTGATACGTCTCCAACATATCTATAATTTTTGATTGTTCCATGCTGATATATTATCATTCTAGGATACTTTTTGGGTCATTATTTACCAATTTATAATATTTTTGAGCACTAACCTATTAACCCAGTGCCTAGTGCCAGTTGCTGTTTTCTGCATGTTTTTTTCCTTTTTAAGTTTACATTACCAAACGAGTCCAATTGCCATGAAACTTTTTGATGATTTTTTTTTGGACCATAGGAAGACCTGGAAGCTTTGGAGGGAGGCCGGGAGGCACACGAGGGCCCCACCACACACCAGGGCGTGCCCTGGGGGGGCACCCTGATATGTGGTGGCCCCCTCGTGGCTCTCCCAACGCCCCTCTCTGGACTATAAATTCTCTAATATCGCGAAAACCCCTGAAGCAGTCCCGAAACCCTTTTTCCGCCGCCGCAAGTGTTTGTTCCATCGCGAGGCCATCTGGAGCTCCGTTCTGGCACCCTGCAGGTGGGGGGATCGATCACAGAGGGCATCTTCATCAACCTTGCTGCCCTCATGATGATGTGTGATTAGTTCACCACAGACCTACGGGTCCATAGCTAGTACCTAGATGGTAATCTCTCTATCTCTTGATCTTCAATACAACAGTCATCGCATCTTCACTCTGATCTATCCGGTGTAATCCTATTGTGCGGTGTGTTTGTTGGGATCCAATGAATTGTGGGTTTATGTTCAGATTATTCATGAAAAGTATTTGAGACGCCTCTAAATTATATTATCTCTTAAGTGCATGATCATTATAGCTTCGTAATGCTCTCCGATCTATTGATGTGCTTTGGCCAACTAGATTGATATTTCATCGGTGGGAGTGGTGCGTTGTGGTAGGTCCAACCTGACGAGTTTCTATATCCCAATGAAAAAGTAGGGGACAAGATGCGTCTTTGTGTTGTTGCTACTAAGGATAACACGATGGGGTTCATTCATATTGCTTGAGTTTACTTTGTCTACATCATGTCATCGTTCTCCATGCATTACTCCGTTTTACTTAATACTCTAGATGCATACTGTATAGCGGTTGATGAGTGGAGTAATAGTAATTGGTGCAGGCAGGAGTCGTCCTATTTGTTTATGGACGTGATGCCTATATACACATGATCATTGCCGTGAAAATCGCATAACTATCCGCTTTTCTATCAATTGCCCAAGAGTAATTTGTTACCCACCGTATGCTGCCTACATGAGAGATGCCGCTAGGGAAAACTATGGCCCCCGGGTCTATTCACTTATATATTTGCAAACGCTATTATTACCTCGCTGCCTTTATTTACTATTTATTTATTTTTTATTTATCAACAATTATCTACACAACTCATTTGCTTGAAAATAACGAGATTAAGGGGATTGACAACCCTCTTGCCCACGTTGGGTGCAAGTCGTTTGTTCATTTGTGTGCAGACGCTGAAGACGGTTGAGGATTGACATTCCTATTGGTTCGATAAACCTTCGTTTCATAACTGAGGGAAATACTTACCCACTTTGTGCTGCAATTACGCGTTCCTCTTCACAGAAAACCCAATGCAGATCACAAGTATCAGCTGCGCAGGCTCATCGGGAAGCGAGATTTTGACCTCCATCCGCCGCTCGCCACGCTCCCAAATTAATGTCGTCCGACCCGTTGTTTATCATGCAGTTAATGCGCCTGGACAGACGGACTACTTTCCTTTTTGTTTTTGATTGCGATTAGTTTACTTGTGATCCTATTGCCCCGCTGAATGTAACTGATATATCTCCAGCGTATCTATAATTTTTGCTTGTTCCATGCTGTTATATTATCATTCTTGGATGTTTTACAATCATTTTATTACAACTTTATATCATTTTTTGGGACTAACCTATTGACATAGTGCCAAAGTGCCAGTTGTTGTTTTTGCTTGTTTTTTACTTCGCAGAAAATAACCACCAAACGGAGACAAAACGCTGCGGGGATTTTTGTGGATTTTTTTACGGACCAGAAGAAAGAAGATGGGCCAAAGAACACCAGAAGAGGGGGCCCAGGGTGGCCAGCACCCACCAGGGCGCGCCAGAGGCCCCCTGGCGCGGCCTGGTGGGGGCTGGGCACCTCGGGCACCCCCTCAACCGACTATCGTGCCTATAAATTCCCTGAAAATCGAAAAACCCTAGAGGAGTCGACGAAACACAATTCCAGCCGCCGCAAGTTCCAGAACCGCGAGATCCAATCTAAACACCATCACGGAGGGGTTCATCTTCCTCATTGGTGCCTCTCCGATGATGCGTGAGTAGTCCACCATAAACCTACGGGTCCGTAGGCAGTAGCTAGATGGCTTCTTCTCTCTCTTATGATTCTCAATACAATGGTCTCTTGGACTATTTGATGTAAACTTTTGCGGTGTGTTTGTTGGGATCCGATGAATGTTGAGTTCATGATCAGTTTCTATCCATGAATATTATTTGAGTCTTCTTTGATCTCTTATATGCATGATTACTTATAGCCTTGTATTTGTTCTTCGAATCTTTGGTTTAGTTAGGCCAACTAGATCGATTTTTCTTGCCATGGGAAGAGGTGCTTTGTGATGGGTTCGATCTTGTGGTGTTCTTTCCCAGTGACAGAAGGGGCAGCAAGACACGCATGTATCGTTGCTATTAAGGATAACAAGATGGGGTCTATTCCTACATGAATAGATCTTGTCTACATCATGTCATCGTTCTTGTTGCATTACTCCGTTTTTCCATGAACTTAATACACTAGATGCATGCTGGATAGCGGTCGATGTGTGGAGTAATAGAGGTAGATGCAGGTAGGAGTTGGTCTATCTATCTTGGACGTGATGCCTATATAATGATCATCGCCTTGGATATCGTCATGACTATTCGATTTTCTATCAATTGCCAACAATAATTTGTTCACCCACCGTGCGCTATACTCATGAGAGAAGCCACTAGTGAACCCTACGGCCCCCGGGTCTACTTTCCTATCATATTGTTTTCCGATCTACGTTTTTGCACTCTTTGTTTTCAGATCTACAAAACCAAAAACCCAAAAACATATTGCTGCATATTTACTCTTTTTATTTGTGTTCTTGAGATATCTATCTCTCCTATCTATCACTACCTAATCTATCTATTTACCGTAGAGACATTGACAACCTCTCTTTCGCGTCGGGTTGCAAGTATTTGTTGTTTGTGTGCAGGTGCTGCTTATTGGGTGGTGGTGATCCTCCAACTGGTTCGATAACCTTGGTTTCATAACTGAGGGAAATACTTACCATTGCTGTCCTGCATCATCCCTTCCTCTTTGGGGAAATACCGACGCAGTCGAAGCCACGTCAAAGGAATTTCTGGCGCCGTTGCCGGGGAGGAAGCGGTCTCTTCTACGTGCCTATCGTAGGCTCCGAGGGGACTCCATCATCATCTACCAGGTTCCTAATCACAAATCTCATCTCCTTGCAATTACATTATTTGCCATTTGCCTCTCGTTTTCCTCTCCCCCACTTCACCAATTTGTCGTTTTATTCGCCCTCTTTTTCGTTTGCCCTTTTTCTCGCTGGATCTCTTGCCTTGTCACCATGGACTTTATTGAAATCGCAAGAGATCCTATTTACAAGAATGAATTTTTTGGTTTTCTTCCTAGGAGTGTTATCGTTAAGAACATGCATGCTAAATCCTTGAAGAAATCTAGTTGTGTGATTGAAGAATTGAAAACCAAAGATGACAATACTTGAATCTATCCAATATGCCTAGCTAGGGGCGTAAAACAATAGCGCTTGTTGGGAGGCTACCCAATGAATAAATAAATTTTTGATTTTTCTTTTATGTTTTTGTGTGTTGACACAATTATGCCTCTGTTATGATTGTGCTTTTATGGTTTATTTAGTGTTTGTGCCAACTAGAACCGTTAGGATGATTCATAGGATGAGTAGAAGCGATGCTGAATCTAAAACTGAAACTTTGCGTCCAGTATATGAATTTTCATTTTTTTTCTGGAACGTGATCTTGAGCTGAAATTCTAACACAGTGTTTCTATACAAATTCCTTACGTTGTACTAATTTTTCAGAACTTTTAGAGTTACAGAAGTATGGGTAGATTACAGATTACTACAGACTGTTCTGTTTGAGACAGATTCTGTTTTTGTTGCATTGTGTGCTTGTTTTGATGAATCTATGGTTTGTAATGGAGGGTATAAGCCATGGTAAAGTTAAAATACAGTAGGTATAATGCAATTATAAAATTTGAATGGGTTTACAACAGTACTTAAGGTAGTGATTTGCTTTCTTATACTAACGGATCTCACGAAGATTTTGTTGAGTTTTGTGTGATTGAATTTTTCAAGTTTTGGGTGAGATCTCGATGGATGAAGGAATAAGGAGTAGCAAAATCCTAAGCTTGGGGATGCTACCACACCCCCAAGATATATCCAAAGAGTAACAAGCAACTAAGCTTGCGGATGCCCTAAGTGGCATCCCCTCTTTCTTCTAACGACCATCGGTATTTTACTTGGAGCTATATTTTTATTCGTCACATATCATGTGTTTTGCTCGGAGCGTCTTGTATCTTTGCTTGCTTTGTTTGTTAGTTTTTCCTTTGTATCCTTGCTGTACACACCTATTTGAGAAAGCAAAAATCATGTTATGATTTGTTAGAATTGCTCTATGTGCTTCACTTAAACTTTTTGAGCTGTAGAATTGCTCTAGTGCTTCGCTTATATCTTTTTGAGCACGGTGTGCTTGGAAACTTTTTAACAAATACTCTCATGCTTCACTTAGATTAATTTGAGAGTTAGTAAATTTTTGAAGAAATCCTCTCATGCTTCACTTATACCTTTTTGAGAGATGAAATCTTTATGCTCATGTGCTTCACTTAAATTTGTTTGAGCTTGCCAAAAAGCAATGGAAATATATGAAACTAGTCCCAAAGTGATAGATATCCAAGGAGGATATAATAAAAACTTTCATGAAGATCATTGGACAAATTAAACTTGATTCCTTGTAATAGTTTTGAAACATGATGATAGTAATATGTGAGTCATGTTAATGAGTAATTATGCTTAGTAGGAATATTGGTGTTAAGGTTTTTGATTCCCTATGCACGCACGAAAGTCAATAGTTATGCATAGAAGTTAAATCCTACTTGTGGTGCATGATTCAGTGTTAGTTATGTTCAATGCTCACTTATGTGATTTTTCGTTTCTTGGTTTGGTTGCTTCCCAATCTATTTGCTAGCCTTCATTTGTACTAAGTAGAAATACTACTTGTACATCCAAAATCCTTAAACCAAGTTTTGCCTTATGAGTCCACCATACCTACCTATATGCGGTATATCCATGCTGTTCCAAGCAAATTTGTATGTGCCATCTCTAAATTTTCAAAATAAATTTTCTCTTTTGTGTGCCCGTACCGCTCATGAAATGGTGGGGAGTATCCAATATTTTTCCATGCTAGATGTGTTATTCTCAAGATGAGTGTTTATTCACTTGTCATTGCACGAGAGTGCAGCGGTAATAGGGATGCCCATTCCCGAAATGAAAAAGAAAAAAATATTTACTTTATGTTGTCAAATAATAAATTCCTTGGAAAGTGTTAGTATGGAAGGCCAACGTGGATACGGCCCGCCATGGAAAGTGAAAGTTTGGTGGAAAAAGGAATAAACTTTATTTTCTGTTTGGTAATAATATAATGACAAATTCGCACCAGAAAATGGTAATAATTTTCTTACATATTCAGGATAATAAAAATGCCACATGCGGTAACTCCCCAAAGACACAAGGGCAAAAGAAGAAGGAAGATGCTGAAGAAGGAAGACACAGAAAACAATCTAGGCCGCTGCTATCTAATTCTTGATGGATTGCTGGGCGCGGAGTTCCTCAATCTCCTTCTTCATTGTCTCCATGACCTCCATCTCCTCTCGCCTCTCCTCCGCCATCTTCCGCATTGTGGCCATGGCGCAGGCTGTTTGCTCGAGAGTGTCGATGGTCTGCATCACGTACGCATGAAGTTCCTTGACACGTGCCACGGATTCCTTCACCAGCCCCTCGCGCTCGATGTGGAGCTTCACCAAGTCTTCCAAAAGTTCCTCGGCGAGTTCTTTCAGCCTCCCCTCCGAGGCACTTTTCTTCTCGAGAAGTTTCTTCCAGGCGGCGTTCTCCTCCATAAGTTTCACCATGAGGCCGGTCGCCTTGTCAACCGAGGCGTCGCTCTTCTCTAGCAGCTTCACCAAGGCATCAATCAGCGCCTCCTTCTTATCGAGCTCAGCGCGCATGTCGTCGCTGGCTGAGGAATCCAACACTGCCAACTCATCCAGTTCGCCTCCATGGCGAATGCGCTTGTGATTGTGATAGTCGTCGCCTCTCCGCGAAAGATCCTCCCGGGCGTCCGCGGCGCCACCGGACATCTCTACTGTGGTAAACGCAGTGTGGCTGGAACTCTCTGGTGCTTCCCGAGCATGGCGGCGGGACCTCTCGGTTGCTTCCGCGGCCTTGGTATTTCTTCTCTGGTTATATCTAGACCCAGAACCCCCCCTCCTACCGGCCTTGACATACGGAATGAAGGACTAACAAAGAAAGGCCTGTTTTTTGGTGGTGGGGTGAGGAATGTGTGGTAATTTTTGAGTAGGTGTTTTTATAGCCTACTACAGTAAACATCTGCTAAGTGGGAACATGTTTAGGTTTGGTATGTGTGAACTGATTGGCAATAAATTTAGCGCGTGGTAATTTCGAATGTGACGGGAAACAAGCTCAAGATTTATTGAAGGTTTTAGTTCCCAAGCACGAAACGCTTTATTGTTTTTAGAAACCTTGTGGGATGGCGTACGTGGGCCTGCGTTCTCGGATGTGTGTACGTGTGTGCCCACTATTACTGCGGGGTCGGGGCCAAGACCGATGACGGTGTCGTGGTGGCCAAGACGGCCGCCGCTATGGTGGCGGCCTCGGCGGCTGCCGGTGGGTGGCGTCCAAGGTGGCCACGGCAGCCGCCGGTAGCAGGTGCATTCGGGCAGCCGTGGCGGAGCGTAGAGGGTAGCGCGTTTTTGTGTGTGGTTGTGCGCGGGAACGGGCTCATCTAGCTAACGCGGGGCCCGCCTCTATGAGAGGTGGGCCCCGCTGATACGTTTTTGTCGTATCTATAATTTTTGATTGTTTCATGACAATATTATACAACTTTCACATATTTTTGGCAACATTTTATATGATTTATTGGACTAACATATTGATCGAGTGCCCAATGCTAGTTCCTGTTTGTCGGGGCACGGATGCTCACGATCACCTATGGGGCCAGAGGCCCCTTGTGGTTCGGCAAGGGGGGTCACGTTGCACGAAGAGCGGAGAGCGTGAGAAGGCGCGACGATCAGGACACGGGCATTTTTACCCAGGTTCGGGCCGCTGCTAAGCATAAAACCCTACTCCTGCTTTTGGTGGATTTGGTTGGAAGAACACAAGTGGTGCCTCGCGCTCAATCCCGACAAGGGTTGCCTCCGGGGAAAGAGCTGCTAGGTGAGTACAAATGTTCGGGGGTTCGAATCCTGAGCTAGGTTGCCTTGGGCCTCCTTTTATAGTGCAAGGGGTTACCACAATGGCAAAACAGCCATTACCTATTGATTAGATAGCTTAGCAGAGCTATCATACCTAACTCTGGCATTTAGGACAAAATACCATGATTACTGGCCTAGGTGGCGCTCGGGGGTGCATCCCCGGCAAGCTCTTGACACCGCTTGGCCGGTCGTCGCTTATGGCTTGACACGCTGCAAGGTGGGTGTCAACTAGGCGTAACTTGTCTTTTGGCGCGTCGCCACGTGCTTAGCTAGAGATGATTAGCCACTTGAGGGCTCAACACCGCATCGATAAGTGACTGACGTAGCGATGCGGTGGAGCGATGGCTGGTTAGCTCGCGCCTGGCGGGGAATGGCTTGCCGGGTCTTCAGAAAGGCGCGCATGTCTTGGTCCCTGGGAAGCACCGGGGACATGGCTGGCGCGTTGCAGTCCAGGCTTGGCTGCCGCGTCGGGCTTGTTGGAGCCTGGTCTTGATCGTTTGCTGGGTTTGAACGAACGTTGAAGGGCTCAGCTACTACCGCCTCTGCTTAAGTCAGGGGCACTGGGTACCCCTGTACCAGTGCACCGATAGGAGCCCCCGGGTCTGGCCCACACGCGCTCGCCAAGTGCCGTTGGGTCAGGCCCAAAATCTATGCACAGGCGCGCAATGTGAGGGAGTAACTGCCAATTTATTGGTCAGCACTATCCCACCACTTCAGGCCGTTTCTACCACGCGCGCCGCATGCATGATACGTCTCCAATGTATCTACTTTTCCTCACTCTTTTGCCCTTGTTTTGGACTCTAATTTGCATGATTTGAATGGAACTAACCCGGACTGACGCTGTTTCAGCAGAACTACCATGGTGTTGTTTTTGTGCAGAAATAAAAGTTCTCGAAATGGAACGAAACTTTTTGGAGAATTATTTCAGAATAAATGAGAATTATTGGAGCCAAAATCCACCGAAGAGGGGGGCCAGGGTGAGCATCACCCACCAGGGCGCGCCAGGCCCCCTGGGTGCGCCCTGGTGGGTTGTGCCCACCTCGTGGCCCCACTTGCCCTAACTCCGCCACTATAAATTCCTATTTTCGGAGAAAAAAATTAGAGAGAAAGTTTCATCGCGTTTTACGATACGGAGCCGCCTCCACCTCCTGTTCTTCATCGGGAGGCCAAATCTGGAGCCCGTTTGGGGCTCCGGAGAGGGGAATCTTCGGTCTTCGTCATCACCAACCTTTCTCCATCGCCAATCCATGATGCTCCCCACCGGGAGTGAGTAATTCCTTCATAAGCTTGCTGGTCGGTGAGGAGTTGGATGAGATTCATCATGTAATCGAGTTAGTTTTGTTAGGGCTTGATCCCTAGTATCCACTATGTTCCGAGATTGATGTTGCTATGACTTTCCTGTTCCTAAAGCTTGTCACTAGGGACCGAGTGCCATGATTTCAGATCTGAACCGTTTATGTTATCATCTCTATATCTATGTTCTTGAGCCGATCTTGCCTAGTCATATGCACCTATTACGTGTTATGATCCATCAACCCCATAGTGACAATATTTGGGATACTTCGCGGTGATGAACGTAGTTTGAGGAGTTCAAGTATTCACCATGTGTTAATGCTTTGTTCCGGTTCTCTATTAAAAGGAGGCCTTAATATCCCTTAGTTTCCTTATGGACTCCGCTCCCACGGGAGGGTAGGACAAAAGATGTCATGCAAGTTCTTTTCCATAAGCACGTATGAATATTTACGGAATACATGCCTACATTACATTGATGAACTGGAGCTAGTTCTATGTCGCCCTAGGTTATGACTGTTACATGACGAATATCATCCAACGAGTTACCAATCCAGTGCCTACGACCTTTCCACTTATTGTTCTTGCTAAGTTACTATTGTTGCTGGTGCTGTTCCAACTGCTACAAAACTATTGCTACTATTGTTACCGCTACTGTTACTGTCACTACTGCTATCAAACTATCATATTACTTAACTACTGATCACTCTGCTGCAGATATTTAATCTCCAGGTGTGTTTGAATTGACAACTCAACTTCTAACACTCTCAAGTATTCTTTGGCTCCCCTTGTGTCGAATCTATAAATTTGATTTGAATACTCTACCCTCGAAAACTGTTGTGATCCCCTATACTTCTGGGTTATCAAGACCTTTTTCTGGTGTCGTTGCCGGGAAGCATAGCAATATTTGTTGAGTCACTTGGGATTTATATCAATTTATCATTATGAAGAATCTGAAGGATACAAAGACTAAGATTTTCACCTCTACTACGAGGGGAGGTAAGGAACTGCCATCACACTCTGCACTTGATTCACCTTCTGTTATGAGTAAGCTTGCAACACCACCACATGCCAGTAATCCTGATATGTCGCAAGTTATTGATGATGCTACCTCTGCTATGAATTATTCTATTGATGATGCTAGTTCCATGCTTGATGATAATGTGCCACTAGGAGAATTTCTTGATGAACAAATTGCTAGAGCGAAAGAGAATGAAATATCTGAAACTGATGAATCTTATGAAACTGATGATAATTATGAAAATCCTATTAGTCCTAGCTCTCCTAAGTTTGAAATGCCTAAGATACCTGAAGGTTATGTTATGGACGAGGAGAAATTCTTTCTTGCAAGGATAGAGACGATCTTAAGAAATTGCTATGCAAGTATAAGGAAAAGACTTTGAATGCTAGAATGAAATGTGATCCTAAGTTTGCTACTTCACCTATCTTTGTTACCGATAAGGATTATGAATTCTCTGTCGACCCAGAGTTAATTACTTTGGTTGAATCTGATCCTTTCCATGGTTATGAAACTGAAACTGTAGTGGCACACCTTACTAAGCTGAATGATATAGCCACCCTCTTTGCTCATGATGAAAAGATTCTCTACTATTATATCCTTAAGTTATTTCCGTTCTCATTAAAGGGTGATGCTAAGACATGGTACAATACTCTTACTCCTGGTTGTGTGCGTAGTCCCCAGGATATGATCTACTACTTCTCTAAAAAATATTTTCCTGCTCATAAAAAACAAGCTGCCATACAGGAAATATTTAACTTTGTGCAAATTGAAGAAGAGAGTCTCCCACAAGCTTGGGGGAGGCTTCTCCAGTTGCTTAATGCTTTGCCTGATCATCCTCTCAAGAAAAATGAAATACTTGACATCTTTTATAATGGACTAGCCGATGCTTCTAGGGAATTCCTAGATAGTTGTGCTGGTTGTGTTTTCAGGGAACGAACTGTTGAACAAGCTGAGGAATTATTGAATAACATATTGAAGAATTATGATGATTGGACTCTCCCTGAACCACCGCTTAAACCCACTCCGAAGAAGAGGGGTATCTTATTTCTCAGTCCTGAAGATATGCAAGAGGCAAAAAAATCTGTGAAGGAAAAAGGTATTAAAGCTGAGGATGTTAAGAATTTGCCACCTATTGAAGAAATACACGGCCTTGACACACCACCACCTCCACAGGTGGTAGAGGTAAACTCTTTATTAAAGTTTAATGAAAGTGACATTCCTCACAATAAACATCCTAGTCAATGCTTATATGAGTTTGACAACTATATTATGAAGCAAGATCATTTCAATGCCCATGTTATGAAACAATTGAAATATAATTCTGATATGATTGCTCGCTTGAGTGACTTGCTATTTAGAATCAGTAATGATGTTAGAGGTGTAGGAAAGCATGCCTCTATGGTTCAAACTCAGTTAGGACAAGTTGCTAAGTCTCAGAAAGAATTGCTTGATGAAATGAATAATAATATGCATGATTTTGCTGCTAGAGTAGTAACTAGAGGAGGTAGAATGACCCAAGAACCACTTTATCCTGAGGGTCATCCTAAAAGAATTGAACAAGACTCTCAAAGAATTAATAGTGATGCACCTAGTCCTTCTAGGAAGAAAAAGAAAAATGATAGGACTTTGCATGCCTCTTGTGAACCAGAGACACAAAAACCTCCTGATAATAATGATGTCTCTACTTCTGATGCTGAAACTCAATCTGGTAGTGAACATTCACCTAGTGATAATGAAAATGATAATGATGATGTTCACGATGATGCTCAACCTAGTAATGATAAAGAACCAGATAATGATGTTGAAATAGAGCCCGCTCCTGATCTTGATAACCCACAACTTAAAAATAAACGGTATGATAAAAGAGACTTTGTGGCTAGGAAACATGGTAAAGAAAGAGAGCCTTGGGTTCAAAAACCCATGCCCTTTCCACCTAAGCCATCTAAGAAAAAGGATGATGAAGAATTTGAGCGCTTTGGTGAAATGATTAGGCCAGTCTTTTTGCGTACCCGCTTAACTAATATTTTGAAGATGGCCCCTTATGCAAAGTATATGAAAGACATCATCACTAATAAAAGAAAAATACCTGAAGCTGAAATCTCCACCATGCTTGCTAATTATTCTTTTAAGGATGGAGTACCTAAAATACTTGGACATCCTGGAATAACAACTATACCTTGCTCCATCAAAAGAAACTATGTCAAAACTGCTTTGTGTGATTTGGGAGCCGGTGTTAGTGTTATGCCTTTCTCCTTATACAAAAGACTTGATTTGAATAAACTCACACCTACTGAGATATCATTGCAAATGGCTAACAAATCAACGGCCATACCTATCGGTATTTGTGAGGATGTGTCTGTTGTTGTTGCAAATGTTACTATCTTAACAGACTTTGTTATTCTTGAGATGCCCGAGGACGACAACATGTTGATTATCCTTGGTAGACCCTTTTTGAATACTGCAGGGGCTGTTATTGATTGCAATAAAAGCAAAGTCACTTTCCATATCAATGGTAATGAGCACACGGTGCACTTTCCGAAGAAACAATTCCAAGTGAATGGTATAAATGTTATTGAAGAATCTCCGACCATCACTATTGGAAGTTTTCAATTGACTCTAACTACTGCTAAAAACAAATATGATATACTTATTGTTGGGGATATGCACATCCCCATTGAGGTAACTTAGTGTTTTACGAAAGTTCTTCGGTTTCATGCTAATCGGAAGTGGTTGTTAATAAGACTTGATCAACCTTATTAATGCATCATTTTTGAGAGGTATGAAGTTGATGAATCTAATAAGCACAACTTTCTGCGCCCACCTTTTATTTCCTGTTTTAGTTAGTCAAATAAAATAAAATGCCATGTTTATCCTGTTTTCTGTTTTCTCCGTGCAATAAAAAAATGATCCAAAAATAAAAATTCTCAGAATGCCCTGAAAATTTAACACGATTTTTTTCCAATTATTTATGAATTTTGGTGCAAATAACACCAGAGGGGGGTGCACCTGGTGCCCACAAGACACCAGGGCGCGCCAGCACCCCCAGGCACGCCCTGGTGGGTTGTGGCCCCCACGTGGCCACCCTCACTTATCTCTTTAGCCCACATCATCACCTACCTCCAGCAAAAAATCACCACAGCCACCATTTTCGTGTTCTTGCTCTCAAACCCGCGGATTTCGTTCTCTTTGCTCGAAGCTCCGTTTCCGAAACTGTTTGGAGGGATTGCTACTTGGTATGTGACTCCTCCATTGCTCCAATTAGTTTTTGTTTTAGTGGGTTATTTTTAGAGTAATTAGCAACTCTTGGTGCTGCTGTAGATGACCTTGCATGTTGAATTCTTAGAGTTCTAAGTAGTTTGAATGTTCAATATGACCTCTATGCATGCTTAGGAGTAGTTGCTTACAATCTTACAAAGTTTTGTTGACAAAATTTTTGTGGACTAAAAAATTTCAGAATTTTTATAGGAATAAAATGCAATTCTTTATGAGTTCTTTGAGGTGGAGATCCTCGGGAGCCTCATCAAGTGGAAGCTCAGTTCGACAGTCTTATGTTGAACCAAGCGAAAGCTCGATGCGAGATGCCGCCACCAAATCATGCTTGTGGCCTTGCGATGAGTTTATGGAAGGTGCGGGTATTAAGGAGGAATTTGATCAATTTATTCACAATACAGAGCTTGCTCCCTTCATCGCAGATAAGTGCCCCCAACACCTCGAGCTCACGAAAACCTTCACAAAGAAATTTAAATATTTTCCTCGTGAGTCTAGAGTTTTGTTCAACCTGTACGATCATTCCTTTACCATGCCGTTATAAATGTTTAGCGATGCATGAAAACTTCCATATGAGGGTTCCCTCGATGAACCAACAAAAGCTGAGTACGAATCATTTTTAGTTAATCTTTGCTTTGGCGAATATAGGGGGGTTACACAAGGGAGAATTAAAATCATCCATTTTCCATCACTACAATATTTTGCGCTCTTTAACGGTAAATGTGTTGTAGGCAAACAAGATTGTAGCACACTGCCATAACTGGGAATAAGGATTATAATCTTGGTGCAATTGTTGCACAGAGGTTGCAGCTCAATGCTGCTAGTGGTAATTTTTATGGAGGAATCTATGCCTCCCGTGTAGCTGAGAGATTAAATGTTTCACCATGGCCTAATGACCCCATCCTACCCACTCAGTATTTAGACTTTGATGCCATGAAACGTCATAAGTTCCTTACGGGTACGACCACCAACTACACCTATAACTTGAGATTTAATAAAAAACCAGTTGTGCCTGTTGCTTTGCCTGCTCCTGCTCTCTTTGATTTTCACACTAGGGGAAGATATTATGTTCTTGAGAGCGAAGCCCATGCGTACAATGCGGAGGTGGAAGCTGCCAGGAGGGCCGCGGAGTCTGTTCCGAGGGCCTCGGTGAGCCATCGCCCAGACTATTATTCATACGGATGGTGATTACCAAGCTAGGCCAAAACCTAAGCTTGGGGGAGTACGTATTTCCACTGACATTACATTCATGTTCACACATTTCATTCTAGTTATTGGTGTTCACACTCTTTCATTGTAATATCCATGCTTGATTTGTTTTCTCGCTTTCTTCTTGTGTGTTTGAAAAACTTAAAGAAAACCCAAAAAATATTTCCTACTTCTTTTTAGTTTTTCATTCTAGCTTAGTTTAATTGTAGCATCAAAAGAAAACCCAAAAAGATTTCTCGCTTCTTCTTTTACTTGTTGGGAGCTTTCCCGTGTAAATAGTTTTTCTTGTTTTTGTTTTTTCTCTTTAATTTGCTTTCTGCAAGAAAAACCAAAAACTCCAAAAATATTTCAGTGTGTTTCTCTGAAATTCTTTTCTTTTTACTTGAGTCGTACCTAGGAGAAGACCAAGATGAAATTGTTGAGTGGCTCTCATCTGCATTATTGTTTATCCAACAATGGGATTACTTTGTCTTCTCCTCTTGAATAAAAATGTTTGCAGATTCCAGCTTAGTCCACGGCACTCTTGCACTATTATTATTTTCTTATCATTCGGTCGTGCAAGTGAAAGGCAATAATGACGACATTTGATGAATTGACTGTGGCAGTGAAAAGCGGGTATGAACTCAACTTGTTTTTGTTTTTGTAAATATGTTTAACCTAGTATCCCTTGATTCAACTCATTATGATCAAACATGTTTGCAATGACCATTAGATATTATAGTTGTTCATGCCATGCCTAAGTAGCTAGGAGTGGATAATGATTTATCTTGGGTGTCAACATGCATTAAAATGGTTGTGATGCAGTATGATGATATGGTATCCTCCTCTGAATGTTTCAAGTGGCTTGACTTGGCACATGTTCACGCATGTAGTTGAATCAAACCAACATAGCCTTCATGATATTTATGTTCATGGTGTCCATATCCCACTCATGCTAGTATTCAATGTTGATTATATATATGTAATGCATGTTCATGACCATTTTTGCTTTCTAGCTGGCCGCTTCTCAATCTAATTGCTAGCCTTCGCCTGTACTAAGCGGGAATACTGCTTGTGCATCAAAACCCTTAAACCAAGTTATGCCAGATGAGTCCACTATATCTACCTATATGCGGTATTACCCTGCCGTTCCAAAGTAAATTTGCATGTGCCACCTCTAAAAATTCAAATGAACATCTGTTTTGTGTGCCTGGACTGCTCATGAAGCGACAGGGGGCGGTCAGTATCTTCCATGCTAAGCGGGTTATTCTCATGATGAGTGTTTATTCACTCGTCCTTACACGAGAGGGGCAGTAATAGGAATTCCCAGTCCCGAAATAAAAAATCAAAAATAATTAAACAAAACTCCCCCAGGAATGTTGTTGGTTTGGATGGTACCCGTGGATGCGGCTTGCCGTGGAGTGTGTTTGTTGGTGGAGGGGGAGTAAACCTTTACTTTTACCGCTTGGGAACCGCCGGTAATTTGTTTAGCATGGAAGATATTGATAACTCTTGGTCGTGACGTTGACAGAAAGGGTGTACCTCCCAAAAATTATATCTATCTCTGTTTTAAACTTTGAGCTCTGGCACCGCTGCAAATCAATGCTTCCCTCTGCGAAGGGACTATCTATTTACTTTTATGTTGAGTCATCACCTTCTCAAATAAGCGCCAGAACTGAGAGCACTATTGTCATCCTCATGCATTGTGTATAGTTGATGTTGGGTGTAGCATGATTGGATCTTTTCTACCATGAATTACAATGTTTAGCCGTTGCTTGAACTTTGGAGGTGCTCTGCATTTATGTTTTGCGGTCTCAGAAAGGGCTAGCGAGATACCACTATTGTCATATTGTATCATGATTGTTTTGACAAAGTGTTGGCGCTTGAGATATCTTATTATTGCTCGCTAGTTGCTTATGTTATTGTTATTGTTGACATGGTTAGTCATAATCTTTGCTG
Source organism: Elymus sibiricus (assembly GCA_039707655.1). Classification (NCBI taxonomy): domain Eukaryota; kingdom Viridiplantae; phylum Streptophyta; class Magnoliopsida; order Poales; family Poaceae; genus Elymus; species Elymus sibiricus. The sequence goes on along the minus strand of CM077667.1, from coordinate 176,810,649 downwards.
AAAACCCCGGTGCTACTTAAGCATATATATGTAAACAAGAACAAAAGAGTTCATAAAAGTTTTTCTTTATCACTTTCAGTTTGTCAACTGAATTGCTTGAGGACAAGCAAAGGTTTAAGCTTGGGGGAGTTGATACGTCTCCAACCTATCTACTTTTCCTCACTCTTTTGCCCTTGTTTTGGACTCTAATTTGCATGATTTGAATGGAACTAACCCGGACTGACGCTGTTTTCAGCAGAACTACCATGGTGTTGTTTTTGTGCAGAAATAAAAGTTCTCGGAATGGAACGAAACTTTTTGGAGAATTATTTCAGAATAAATGAGAATTATTCGAGCCAAAATCCACCGAAGAGGGGGCGGGGGGGCAAGGTGAGCATCACCCACCAGGGCGCGCCAGGCCCCCTGGGCGCGCCCTGGTGGGTTGCGCCCACCTCGTGGCCCCACTTGCCCTAACTCCGCCACATTAAATTCCTATTTTCGGAGAAAAAAATTAGAGAGAAAGTTTCATCGCGTTATACAATACGGAGCCGCCGCTACCTCCTGTTCTTCATCGGGAGGCCAGATCTGGAGCCCGTTTGGGGCTCCGGAGAGGGGAATCTTCCGTCTTCGTCATCACCAACCTTTCTCCATCGCCAATTCCATGATGCTCCCCACCAGGAGTGAGTAATTCCTTCGTAGGCTTGCTGGTCGGTGAGGAGTTGGATGAGATTCATCATGTAATCGAGTTAGTTTTGTTAGGGCTTGATCCCTAGTATCCACTATGTTCCGAGATTGATGTTGCTATGACTTTGCTATGCCTAATGCTTGTCGCTAGGGCCCGAGTGCCATGATTTCAGATCTGAACCGTTTATGTTATCATCTCTATATCTATGTTCTTGATCCGATCTTGCCTAGTCATATGCACCTATTACGTGTTCAGATCCGTCAACCCCATAGTGACAATATTTGGGATACTTCGCGGTGATGACCGTAGTTTGAGGAGTTCAAGTATTCACCATGTGTTAATGCTTTGTTCTGGTTCTCTATTAAAAGGAGGCCTTAATATCCCTTAGTTTCCTTATGGACCCCGCTGCCACGGCAGGGTAGGACAAAAGATGTGAGGCAAGTTCTTTTCCATAAGCACGTATGACTATTTACGGAAGACATGCCTACATTACATTGATGAACTGAAGCTAGTTCCGTGTCGCCCTAGGTTATGACTGTTACATGACGAATATAATCCAATGAGTTACCGATCCAGTGCCTACGACCTTTTCCACTTATTGTTCTTGCTAAGTTACTATTGTTGCTGCTGTTGTTCCAACTGCTACAAAACTATTGCTACTACTGTTACCGCTACTGTTACTTTCACTACTGCTATCAAACTATCATATTACTGTACTACTGATCACTCTACTACAGATATTTAATCTCTAGGTGTGGTTGAATTGACAACTCAACTGCTAATACTCTCAAGTATTCTTTGGCTCCCCTTGTGTCGAATCTATAAATTTGGGTTGAATACTCTACCCTCGAAAACTGTTGCGATCCCCTATACTTGTGGGTTATCAATGCACATCGGGGAGTTAGCGATGGGCGCGCGTGAATTAAAGTCCTAATCATGGAAGAAACCGCAGCACCATGGATTGGAGCAATGGGGCGGTTACCTGTTCGCCCATGATCGTGGGCGATGGAATTGGTGGAGATGGGCGGCGAACCTTGGAGTGGAGGAGAGCCAGCCTCCGCGCCCTCCCCTATAAATTGGGGGCCGCGAGGGGCGATGCTCATCCATCCTTTCTTCCTCCTTGAGTCCGAATCCACAGAGCTCGCCCTTTTGCTTCCTTATCTTGAGCTGAGCTTGCCGCTGGCATGCCCAGGGGACGAGGACGTCCTCCGGCCTCTGCCTCAACGGCGAGGGGTTCCCGTCGGGATCATGACACCGCTTCAGCCGCGGAGGTGGAGGGTGGCTCGAGTGCGCGCGGTGGAGGAGCTGGAAGGGGCCGAAGTCGACGTGGGGCCCGCGGTCAGGGAAGATGCCGTTGCATAGGAAGAGGGTTAGACTTCGTCATTGCATGATATATGTTGCTTTGTGCTCACTAATAAATTACAAATCATTGTTAATTAAAATTGGCTTTGATATACCTTGGGATCCGGGTGGATCCATTACTTGAGCACTTTATGCCTAGCTTAATGGATTTAAAGAAAGCGCTGCAAGGGAGACAACCCGGAAGTTTTAGAGAGTCATTTTATTCTGTTGAGTGCTTTTATGAAGTTTAAAAACAAAAATTATAGAGGGGAACCTAAAACTTCACAAAAAGAAAAGTGAAAGTGAGAGAGACGAACATCGTGAAAGTGGGGGAATTCCATGAACTTTGTTCATGCCCATGGAGACTTTGTGAATCTTGAATCACATAAACTGTTCAACAAAAATAATTATCCTCTTGTACAAATCCATTGTATTATAAAAATAATGTGCCAATATTTGCCTTTAGGATGATTAGATTTCTTGTTGGTATGTGCGGTGTAAAAACATAAACTTTTGCTGTAGCGCGTGAATTTACATTTTTTACTGGAGCTTCAAAAGTTTCTGAAGTTTTTAAAAAGTATTGCTATACAAAATGTTTATTTATTCCTAATTTTTCAGAATTTTTGGAGTTACAGAAGTATGGTCAAAGTGCAGATTACTACAGACTGTCCTGTTTAAGACAGTTTCTGTTTTTGATGCATTGTTTTGCTTGTTTTGATGAAACTATCGATTTTATTGGTAGTATAAGCCATGGAGAAGTTATAATACAGCAGGGATAATGAAAATATAAAATATGAATGGGTTTTCAATAGTACTTAAAATAGTAATTTGCTTTATTATACTAACGGATCTTACCAATTTTCTGTTAAGTTTTGTGTGGATGAAGTCTTCAAAGATCGAGGAGGTCTCGATATGAGGAGAAGGAGGAGAGGAAAGAGTTCAAGCTTGGGGATGACCAAGGCACCCCAAGTAAATATACAAGGAGACTCAAGCATCTAAGCTTGGGGATGCCCCGGAAGGCATCCCATCTTTCTTCAACAAGTATCGGTATGTTTTCGTTTTCGTTTCGTTCATGTGATATGTGTAAATCTTGGAGCGTCTTTTGTGTTTACTTTTCACTTTTATTTTATGCGCGATGCTGGTATGAGATAGTCCATGGTTGATTTATAGAACGCTCATTGTACTTCACTTATATCTTTTGAGTATGGCTTTATAGAATGCTTCATGTGCTTCACTTATATCATTTGAAGTTTGGATTGCCTGTTTCTCTTTACATAGAAAACCGTTATTTGTAGAATGCTATTTTGCTTCACTTATATTTATTAGAGCATGGTCTTTTGTAGAAAGAATTAAACTATCTTGCTTCACTTATATCTATTTAGAGAGTCAACAGGAACTGGACATTTGCATGGTTAGTCATAAAATCCTACATAAAACTTATGGATCACTGAATATGATATGTTTGATTCCTTGCAATAGTTTTGCGATATAGAGATGATAATATGTGGGAGGTACTAGTGGATGATCGTATTTAGTAAGATATTGGTGTTAAGGTTTGTGATTCCCAAAACATGCACGTATAGTCTCCCGTTATGCCAGGAAGTTGGAGCACAATTTATCCTTGATTGTTTATCTTTGTGTGAAGGTCGGGGGCACGCGATGGTAACTCCTACCAACCTCCCTCCTAGGAGCATGCGTAGTAATACTTTGCTTCGAGGGCTAATAAACTTTTGCAATAAGTATGTGAGTTCTTTATGACTAATGTGAGTCCATGGATTATAGGCACTCTTACCTTTCCACAATTTGCTAGCCTCTACGGTACCATGCATTGCCCTTTCTCACCTCGAGAGTCGGTGCAAACTTCGCCGGTGCATCCAAACCCCGTGATATGATACGCTCTATCACACATAAGCCTTATTATATCTTCTTCAAAACAGCCACCATACCTACCTATTATGGCATTTCCATAGCCATTCCGAGATATATTGCCATGCAACTTCCACCACTTCCATTTTGATGACTTGAGCATTCATTGTCATATTGCTTTACATGATCGTAAGATAGCTAGCATGATGTTTCCATGGCTTGTCCATTTGTTGATATCTTTGCTACACTAGATCATTGCACATCCTGGTACACTGCTAGAGGCATTCATATAGAGTTATACTTTGTTCTACTATCGATTTGCAATATTGAGTTGTAAGAAATAGAAGTGTGATGATCATCATTATTCATTATTAGAGCATGTCCCAGTGAGGAAAGGATTATGGAAACTATGATTCCCCCACAAGTCGGGATGAGGTTCGGGACAAATATAAAAAGAAAAAAAGGGAAGAAAAAAAAAGAAAAAAAGAGAGACAAAGAGAGAAGGGGGATGCTAATTCCACACTAAGTAGCACCATGTTTTTCATATAGAGACTCTCCTATGTTGTCACTTTCATATACTAGTGGGAATTTCTCATTATAGAGTTAGATGCACATCCACTTAGTTTCAGTTTGAGCTTTCATACACTTATAGCTCTTAGTGCATCCGTTGCATGGCAATCCCTACTCCTCGCATTGATATCAATTGATGGGCATCTCCATAGCCCGTTGATTAGCCGCTTCGATGTGAGACTATCTTCCTTTTTGTCTTCTCTATATTAATATCTACCACCGCATTCTATTCCACCCATAGTTCTATATCCATGGCTTGCGCTCATGTATTGCGTGAGAGTTGAAAATGCTGAAGCGCATTACAAAGTATGAACCAATTGCTTGGCTGACACCGGGGTAGTACATGATTTATACTTTGTGTTAAGAAGACAGAGCATGACAAGGCTATATGATTTTGTAGGGATAGCGTTCTTTAGCATTGATATTTTGAAAGACATGATTGTTTGTTGGGATGCCTGAGTATTAATGTATTTATGTCAAATTATAGACTATTGCTTTGAATCACTCATGTCTTAATATTCATGCCATGATTAGATATATGATCAAGATTATGCTAGGTAGCATTTCACATCAAAAATTATCTTTTTTATCATTTACCTACTCGAGGACGAGCAGGAATTAAGCTTAGGATGTTGATACGTCTCCGTCGTATCTATAATTTTTGATTGTTTCATGAAAATATTATACAACTTTCACATATTTTTGGCAACATTTTATATGATTTATTGGACTAACATATTGATCCAGTGCCCAGTGCTAGTTCATGTTTGTTGCATGTTTTTTGTTTCGCAGAATATCCATATCAAACGAAGTCCAAACGCGACAAAAATTTACGGAGAATTATTTTGGAATATTTGTGATTTTTGGGAGGTGGAATCAACGCAAAAGGAGGCCCACAGCCACCACAAGACACCAAGGCATGCCCCAGGGCCCAGGCGCGTGGTGGTGGGTTGTGGTCACCTTGTAAGTCGGTTGGAGCTCTACTTCGGGCGCAAGGAAGCTTATATCCGGAAAATATCATGTTAAAATCTTAGCGCAATCGGAGTTACGGATCTCCGGAAATATAAGAAATGGTTTTCGGCTAGAAAACAGGAACGCAAAACAGAAGAGAATAGATCGGGAGATCCAATCTCGGAGGGGCTCCTGCCCCTCCGCCGCCATGGAGTCTATGGACCATAGGGGGAACTCTCCTCCCATCTAGGGGGGAGGCCAAGGAAGAAGAAGAAGGAGGGGGCTCTCTCCTCCTCTCTCCCCGTGGCGCCAGAACGCCGTCGGGGCAATCATCGTGACGACGATCTACACCAACAACTTCGCCGCCTTCAACACAAACTCTCTCCCCCTCTATGCAGTGGTGTAACACCTTTGTTCCCCGCTGTAATCTCTACTTAAACATGGTGCTCAACTCCATATATTATTTCCCATTGTTATGTGGCTATCCTATGATGTTTGAGTAGATCCGTTTTGTCCTATGGGCTAATTGATGATCGTGGTTGGTATGAGTTGTATGTTTTATTTTGGTGCTGTCCTATGGTGCCCTCCGTGTCGAGCAAACGTGAGGGATCCCCACTGTAGGGTGTTGCAATATGTTCATGATTTGCTTATGGTGGGTGGCGTGAGTGACAAAAGCACAGACCCGAGTAGGTGGGTTGTTGCGTATGGGAGTAAAGAGGACTTGATACTTAATGCTATGGTTGGGTTTTACCTTAATGATCTTTGATAGTTGCAGATGCTTGCTAGAGTTTCAATCATAAGTGCATATGATCCAAGTACGGAAAGTATGTTAGCTCATGCCTCTCCCTCATATAAAATTGCAATAATGATTACTGGTCTAGTTATCAATTTCCTAGGGACAAATAACCTTCTTGTTTGACAAAAGCTTTCTACTAAACAACTAATTTCTATTATCTGGGAATTTACTCGTAGTTTTATTCCCGCGAAGAACTTATAGTTTTATTCGTGCAAACTATCCTATCGCCTACAAAATAGTTTCATACTTGTTCTAGGTAAATCAAACGTTAAAGTGTGCGTAGAGTTGTATCGGTGGTTGATAGAAGTTGAGGGAATATTTGTTCTACCTTTAGCTCCTCATTGGGTTCGACACTCTTATTTATCAAAAAAGTCTACAAACGACCCCCTACACTTGTGGATAATCACCCGCCTGTCAGGGAAATGTGAAAATTAACATAAAACTAAGTTTTTTTAGAAATCTATAAAAGGTTTCTAAATTCTAATCTCAATAACAAACATAACATGTAATTATTCGTGCGGTATAAACATTATACATACAAACTAAGTAAATTACATTTCATAATTGTTCAAATACACATACAAAAAAATGTTCGCGCAATTTATAACAATACAAATAGATGTCAGTAGAATGAAATGTCAGTATTAGCCACAAGTGTATACTTTTTCTCTATTATTTCATATTTTTGGTGACAATATTAGCAACCGGTGTAATTTACTAGTATATTTTATTGGCTATGAGGTGCTGTGGGTGCAGGTTTGATTAGACGGGACGTGTGCGAGTAGTCCACCGCGCAGGCTCAAAGGGACGCGTGCGAGCAGTCCGCCGTGCAGGCGCAACTGGCTCACCGGGAATCAAGCCCTTTGACCTTGGACCTCCACCCACACTCCTATTCTCTCCCAAGTTCTCCACTAATACTCCACCTTCTCCTCCGGTCTTATCTATAAGGGCCGCCTCCGAGGATCGCCTCCTTTTTTGATCGACGACGAGGCGGCCAACAAGCGGGGGCGGGTCGAGGCTGAACCACACGAGCCTCCGGGGAGCATGGACTTCATCAGTAGCATCCTCGACGAGATGTTGGTAGCCATCATGTCCCTCCTCCCCATCAAATCCGTCCAGACCACCATCCTCTCCAGGCGGTGGCGCCCCCTATGGCACTCTACCCCCATTGACCTCCTCGACGACGACGAGCTCTGCAGTAGGGATCGCAAACGCTTGGACGCATTGTCCCACATCCTCGCCACGCAAACTGCGCCAGTCAGACGCCTTGCCATCGGCACTTTCCGTTCCAACTGCAAGGCCGAACCCAAGTTTCACGAGTGGTTCTTATCCCCCGCCCTAGATCAGCTCGAGGAGCTCAACTTTGTTGCTGGACATGGGCGCTCGCTGCCTCCATCCGTCCTCCGCCTCGCGCCCACGCTGCGTCGCGCTACATTCATGCGGTGCCTTTTCCCCAAGATTAATGCCGTGCATGCTCTTCATCTCCCTAAGCTGAAGCACCTCGAGCTCATTGGCGTCAACATCTCAAAGGCGGATTTGGAGCGCCTGCTCGTCGGTGATACTCGTGATCTGCGTTTGGTTTTCCGTGAAGAGGAACGTGTTATCGCAGCGGAAAGTGGGTAAGTATTTCCCTCACTTATGAAACCAAGATTTATCGAACCAATAGGAATATCAATACTCTGCCATCTTCAACGGGTGCACACAAATGAACAAACAACTTGCACCAACGCGGGCAAGAGGGTTGTCAATCCCCTTGATCTCGTTATTTGCAAGCAAATGAGTTGTGTAGATAATTGTAAATTGCAAAATAAAATAAAAAGTAAATAAAGGCAGCAAGGTAATAATAGTGTTTGTATATATATAAGTGAATAGACCCGGGGGCCATAGTTTTCCCTAGCGGCATCTTTCATGTAGGCAGCATACGGTGGGTACCAAATTACTGTTGGGCAATTGATAGAAATGCGGATAGTTATGCGATTTTCACGGCAATGATCATGTATATATAGGCATCACGTCAATAAAAAAATAGGTCGACTCCTGCCTGCACCAATTACTATTACTCCACTCATCGACCGCTATCCAGCATGCATCTAGAGTATTAAGTAAAACAAAGTAATGCATGGAGAACGATGACATGATGTAGACAAAGGAAACTCGGGCAATATGAATGAACCCCGTCGTGTTATCCTTAGTAGCAAAAACACAAAGACGCATCTTGTCCCCTACTTTGTCACTGGGATATAGAAACTCACCAGGTTGAACCTACCACAACGCACCACTCCCATTGAAGATAGATCAATCTACTTGGCCAAAACACATCAATAAATCAGAGAGCATTACGAAGCTATAATGATCATGCAAATAAGAATCTTAATATTCAGAGGTGACTCAAATACTTTTCATGAATAATCTGAACATAAACCCACAATTCATCGGATCCCAACAAACACACCGCACAATAGGATTACATCGGATAGATCAAAGCGAAGATGCGATGATCATTGTATTGAAGATCAAGAGATAGAGAGATTGCCATCTAGGTACTAGCTATGGACTCGTAGGTCTATGGTGAACTAGTCACACACCATCATGAGGGCAGCAATGTTGATGTAGAGGCCCTCCATCATCGACCCCCCCTCCGGCAGGGTGCCCGAATGGAGCTCCAGATGGCCTCGCAACGGAACAGAGACTTGCGGCGGCGGAAAAAGGGTTTTGGGACTGCCCCTGGTGTTTTTAGGGTAGATGAGAATTTATAAGCTAGAGAGGGGCGTCGGGAGACGCCCGAGGGAGGCACAAGCCATCATGGCACGCCCCCCTGGGGCGCGCCTTGTTGGCTTGTGCGGCCCTCGTGCGGCCCCCAGCCTCCTTTCAAAGCTTCCAGGTCTTCTTTTGGTCCAGAAAAAATCATCAAAAAGTTTCGTGGCAATTGGACTTCGTTTGGTACTGTAAACCTGAAAAGTGAAAAACACGCAGAAAACAACAACTGGCACTGGGCACTGGGTCGATAGGTTAGTGCTCAAAAATATTATAAATTGGTAAATAAAGACCCAAAAAGTATCCTAGAATGATAATATATCAGCATGGAACAATAAAAAATTATAGATACGTTGGAGACGTATCAGGCGGCTGTACAACGCTCGAGTACCTTCGTCTTTAGATGATGTTTGGGTTCATTAGCCTCCACATTGCTACGATGAATCTCCGTATGATTTATGTGCATGGCTGGTGTCGCAACACGCTGTCAGTTGGGGAGTATCATGATATGGTCATTGAGAATGCGCCTTTCCTTCAGAGATTGTTTGTACTTGATAAAGAAGGTCAAACAAAAATCAGGGTCATTGACGCACCAAAATTGATAGTGTTGGGCTATTCGTGTGCTAAATTCTCCGAATTTGTTACAGCTAGATCCAAACCCGTTCAGATACAACAATCTTCTTCTCATTCTTATTATTGTACATCACATTTTATCTAGTTTTTGTTGTTCTATGTTCGGTAGTCATCCAGAAAATGATTCCCACATGATTCGCATTGTCTCTGCGCACAGTGAAGATCTTGGAACTACAATCTATTGGCCCTGATCTAGATGAAGTTGTTAAGTTCCTTAGATGCTTTCCGTGCACGGAGAAGCTATACGTCGAGGTGATGTTCCTTTCCTGTTAATTGTTAACCACAACGGAGTTCAATTTGTTGGTACTTTTACCCATGATTAAAATAACAGATGTACTATACATTTTTTTGAGATGTTAATCATGAACGATCAAAGATGGCATGTCAATCTATTAGTGTATTTTATAAATCATGCAAATCAAAGAGGCCCGTAGTGTTCAAAATTGCATCTAATCACTGATATGTTGTCTTCGTTTGCAGATACAAGCAGGACTTGGAGTGGAAAAGGTGGCGCAATATAACAATCCCATCGAATTCCTTGAATTCCATCTCACTGAAATTACTTTGAACGAGTACCGAGGTACCAATCCAGAGATTCAATTCGCTAGTTTATTTGTTCAGAAAGCAAGGGTGCTCAAGGTAATGAGGTTTGCACTATATTTAGTGCGCCACAATGGATGGTTTACTGATCAGCGGAGGCGTCTACAGCGGAATGGAAAAGGCTGTGCAGAAGCTGATTTTCACTTTGGAAGTTCATATGACAGATTATTCGGAAGCGATTCTATCAAGCCAAAGAATATGACTTCTCGGTGGCTGATCCCTTTGCAGAAATATTTCATCCCATGGATCCTGAAGATTGGATTTGATTTCTAATATTAGTTTGTACCTTGTAATCTTTGAATTCGGGCTTTGTAATACTGGAATTTGAACCTTGTAATATTACTGGTATTTGTGATACAATATTTGAAATTGCATTGTGTTCTTTTTTCTTTATGCAATCGTGTTCTTATAAGTACATATGTTGTTGCTATGTAGGCACATCATAGATGTTGTTCAGACAGAGGAAATCATAGTACACACGGACTAAACTATGAAACCCGTCGGTGATGATTTCATCAATCGCTGACAATTGTATACCAACAAGCGTTTTCCCACAACGCACACAGGTTATTAGTGTTGGAAGACGTCCGTTGCGGGCACAACCGCACGCCCGAGTTCCACATAGGCCATGCACAGGATGTTCCTATTCCACGCCCGCACGTTGTGCATGCCCCTTTATATAGCTGGGTTGTTACCCCTTGTGTACTTGTATATTATCCCCTTCGTGGGCATCAATGAGAATCATGAGTGTGCTGTGCAATGCATCTTGGTATCAGAGCAGTCGAACCTCCTGTTCCCCATGGACACCGGCAACGCCTCCTCCGGCGGCCTCTCGAGGACCACTGCTCCTGCTCCCTCCCCTGTCCTCACCACCTCCGAGCTCACACTCCCCGTCGCCACCGCTCCTCCCGCTACAGCCTCCTCCGCCGTGACGGTTTTGTCTCCTCCACCAACCGTCTTCTCCGATGGAGCTTCTTCTTCTTCCTCAGCCGTCCCCTCCATCCACAACCTCCACAACATAGGCAGCCTGATCACCTTCAAACTCGACGTTCGGTCGAGCAACTACTCGAAGTGGCGTGAGCTTTGGCGCTGCGTCCTCTCGATGTACTCCGTCGAGGATCACGTCGATCACTACTCCGACCCGGCGCTGCAGACGCCGGCATGGCGCCGCACCGACCTCACGCTGCTCCTGCTCCTCTACGCTACGATCACCGACGCCCTATACGAGGTCGTCCACGGCAACGGGAACACCGCCTATCGCGTCTGGAGCCAGCTCTGCGAGGTCTTCCTCGCAAATCAGCCCGCCCAGGCCGTCCACTTCAGCTCGGAATTCCGCGAGCTCAAGCAGGGCGACATGCGGATGGCGGAGTACTGCGGCCGCCTCAAATCCTTGGCGGATGCGCTCGCGGACGTCGCCGAGCCGGTCCCGGACAGGACCTTAACCATATAGCTCATGCGTGGCCTCTCCCGCCGGTATCAGGTGATCGCCACGGTACTCCCGATGCAAAACCCGTTCCCCACTTTCAATCAAGCTCGCTCCCGGCTTCTCCTTGAGGAACTGAACCAGGACGCCCGCGACCACGCGGACGGCTCAACCGCCCTCACCATTGGCATCGGCGGCGGCGGCTCTTCGTCTGGCAACGATCGCGGCGGCTCTTCGTCCGGCCATGACCGTGGCAGCGACCGCGGCAAGGCTCCCGTGAAGCGCGGCGGCGACGGCGGTGGCGCCCCCGACCGCGGACGCGGCGGCTCTGGCGGACGCGGCCGCGGGCGTGGACGCGGCGGCCGTGGCCACAACAGTGGGCGCGGGCACCCCGCCCCTCCCAATACCGCCGGCCAAACCCCATGGATGGGCTACTTCGCACCTTGGGGGGCACCCTTTCTGCCGCATCAGTGCGCGCCGTGGGTTCCGCCCAACGCCGTCGGGGTCCTCAGCCCTCGCCCCGTCGCACCCCAGCACGCCTACCCCCTGCTGTATGCTGGCTCCAGGGCTCCTCCACCACAGCCCTCTTGGGATCCGACAGCCCTCTACTCCGCCATTAACCAGCTCTCGGTCCAGTAGCCAGGGACCAATGATTGGGTCTTCGACACCGGGGCTTCGGCGCACGTCACTGGTAACGCAGGTAACCTCGCCACTTCTCGTCCTGTCTCTAAGAAGCACCCTCCCATCATTGTTGGCGACAGCACCCATCTGCACGTAGTTGCTACTGGAACCGCCTACTTGCCCACCTCCTCTCGTCCTTTACACCTCAAAAATGTTCTCGTCGCACCTGACATCATCCAAAATTTACTCCCTGTACGTCAATTATCCACTGATAATCTTCTATCTGTTGAGTTTGATCCTCTCGGTTTTTGTGTGAAGGACTTGGCCACCCGGACCCCCCTCATGAGGCGCAATAGTTCCGGTCCCCTCTACCGGAGCGGCGGACCCAGCTCCTCGGCGTTCTTCGTCGGCGCCGGTGACCTTTGGCATCGCCGTTTGGGGCACCCCAGCAGTGCCTCTCTTTCCCGCTTAGCGCAGAATTTTCTCCCCGATTGTAATAACCTCCCTGCCACCTCTAGTTCATGCCAGGCGTGCCAGTTAGGAAAACAGCCGCGGCTGCCTTTTTCCTCCTCTAGTTCTTTTACCACTTCTCCATTTCAAATAGTTCACTGTGATCTTTGGACGTCTCCCGTCCCTAGTTGTTCTGGCTACAAATATTACTTAATAATATTGGGCGATTTTTCCCACTTTGTATGGACATTTCCCCTACGAGCCAAATCCGACGCTGCCGATGTTCTTAAGCGCTTCTTTCAGTTTGTGCTCACCCAATTTCACGTCTCCATACAATGTGTCCAATGCGATAACGGTGGCGAATTCCTCAACATCTCCCTACGCTCCTTCCTCGGTGACCGTGGCACCTCTCTCCGCCTCTCCTGCCCGCACACATCGCCCCAAAACGGGAAGGCCGAGCGCGTAATACGCTCCACTAACGACATCCTCCGCACGCTTCTTGTTCAAGCCAGCATGCCGCCTCAATTTTGGGTCGAAGCCCTTCAGTCCGCCACATACCTTCTCAATATTCGACCCTCTCGCGCCGTCCACCATAACACTCCACATTTCATGCTATATGGCGTGCACCCTAACTATGCCCACATACGCACCTTTGGCTGTTTGTGTTATCCCAACTTGTACGCCACCACAACACATAAACTGTCACCCAGATCCACCCCATGCGTCCTCCTTGGCCTACCCCTCGAACACAAAGGCTACCGGTGCCTCGATCTAGCTACATGGAAAGTGATCACCTCCAGGCATGTCATCTTTGACGAACATCGCTTTCCCTTCGCCACACCCGCACCTGCCGCAGCACATCCGTCCTCACCTGCCGAACCTACGTCCGCAGCTGCCGCCGCAAATCCACCCACACCCTACTCCCCATCTGCCTGTTTCGGCCCGCCAGATCCTCCTCTGGCTGCACCACAAACCACCCGTGATACGCCCTCCCTGCCTGCCCCACCACCCCCTGACGCCATGCAGCTCCCCGCCCGGCTCATGCAGCCTTGCAGCTCCTCGCTCGCCATGCAGCCAACCAACGCCTCTCGTTCCATGCTCCTCAACGTCCGCTCCCGCACGCGCTAGCTCACCAGCTGCGTCACCACCTTCCTCTCCACCCATCCCACCTCTTCCGCCCCGCGCCGTTCCGGCGGTCCCGCCCAAGAACAGCCACGCTATGCGCACGCGAGCCAAGGCCGGCTTTCTCCAACCCAAAGCCTAGTTCAACCTTTCCGTCACCACTGATCGTATCTCCCCGCTTCCTTCCTCCTACAAACAGGCCCTTAAGGATCCAAATTGGTACAACGCGATGTTGGAGGAATATACTGCTTTGTTACAGAACGAGACTTGGTCGTTGGTGTCTCCTCCTGCAGGTGTCAACCTCGTGATGGGCAAGTGGATTTTTCGCCACAAGATGAACCCCAACGGCTCTCTCAATCGTTACAAGGCACGGTGGGTCTTGCGCGGCTTCACGCAGCAGCACGGCATTGACTTCGAGGAGACCTTCAGCCCCGTCGTCAAGCCAGCGACCATCCGCGTCGTCCTCAGCCTCGCCGAATCCGCTGACTGGCCCATCCACCAGTTGGACATGAAGAACACGTTTCTTCATGGCCACCTTGACACTGTCGTCTACAGCCAGCAGCCGTCCAGCTTCGTTGATGCTTCTCGGCCTTCCCACGTGTGCCGCCTGCATCGATCGCTCTACGGGCTCAAACAAGCTCCGCGCGCGTGGTTCCAGCGCTTCACCACACACCTTGCTCGCCTCGGCTTTGTCGCCTCCAAAAGCGACACATCGTTGTTCATCCTCCACCGTGACGGTGCCACCGCTTACCTCCTCCTCTATGTCGATGACATTATCTTGACTGCCAGCTCCACATCCCTGCTGCGCCACATTATCTTGCAGCTTCATCGCAAGTTCTCCATGACTGATCTCGGCGAGCTCCACCACTTCCTTGGGATCAACGTCACACGCGACTCGCATGGCATGTTCCTCTCGCAGCATCAGTATGCGATGGAGGTGCTTGAGCATGCTAATATGAGCAACTGCAAACCTGTCAACACACCTATCGACACCGCGCCAAGCTCTCCGCTACGGATGGAGCTCCCGTCTCCGATCCTTCTCTTTATCGTAGTCTTGCCGGCGCTCTCCAGTATCTCACACTCACTCGGCCGGATATCACCTACGCTGTCCAGCAAGTGTGCTTGTTCCTGCATGACCCGCGGGAGCCTCATTTCACCGTTCTCAAGCGCATCTTACGCTACATTCGTGGCACACCACAGCTCGGTCTTCATCTTCGGCGCTCCACCGACTACCGGCTCATCGCGTACTCTGATGCTGATTGGGCTGGTTACCCCGACACACGCAAGTCTATGTCAGGGTACTGCATCTTCGTCGGCGACAACCTCTCGAGGCGGATTATAGGTCTGTGGCCAACGCCGTTGCCGAGGCGTGTTGGCTACGGCAGCTTCTTCACGAGCTCCGGCGTCCGCCGGACAGGGCGACCATCGTCTACTGCGACAACGTGAGCGCGATGTACCTCTCCACCAACCCTGTACAACATCAGCGCACGAAGCACATCGAGATCGACCTTCACTTCATTCGCGAGCGTGTTGCTTTTGGTGATGTTCGTGTGCTCCATGTCCCGTCTACATTGCAGTTTGTCGACATCTTCACGAAGGGGCTTCCGTCGACCGTCTTCCTCGACTTTCGGTCCAGCCTCAACGTGCTCGATGACCCCGTTGTGACTGCGGGGGGCTGTTAGAAGACGTCCGTTGCGGGCACAACCGCACGCCCGAGTCCCACGTAGGCCATGCACAGGACGTGCCTATTCCACGCCCGCATGTTGTGCATGCCCCTTTGTATAGCTGGGTTGTTACCCCTTGTGTACTTGTATATTATCCCCTTCATGGGCATCAATGAGAATCATCAGTGTGCTGTGTAATTCATCTATTAGCACCAATCGTGTGTGTTATTTCTGGTGTTCGCACACGATTCTGATTACTCACCTGTTTGCTGTATATCGCACACATCTGGTTATGCCGAAGCGTTTGTGTTCTGTTGTATCATCGCACACAGTTTATCCGAGTGAAATGTATGCCGTACTTCGCACACGTATGTAGATTTGTTAACCGTTTTTGTTATCTTTGCTAATCACAAACGGTTCATACGAACAAACCGTCTGCCTTAGATCGCACACGAAACTATTTTTTGAATCGTATTTGATGGATCCACCATCGCACACAGTTCATGTCATTAGCGACGGAGCTTGAACTATACCGTTTGTGATAAATGCATCGCACACAGTTTCGTCGAAGGGTCTCTGATTGATGTGTCGTCTTTGGACCATCCTGTAGTAGTGAGGAAAGAAGAAGATATTATTGTTTTGAGGAAGCTGAGACCTGACCTGCCATAACACAATGATGATCATCGAGTGGCAGAAGACATGAAGAAGAGGAAGGATCAAGGGCTCAGGAAATGGAGAGCAGCTGATCCATATGCTATCCGGAGAAGGACTGTTGTTGATGCTCGCTTCCACACTAAGGAGCGGCAAGATTTCTATGAGACTGTCTTATTAGACAACAGTCCAGCTGTCAGTGACATGAGATATATTGATTGGAAGTTCATCAAGGAGAATGAAGACTACTTCCCTAATGTGCTAGAAAACTTCAAGGCTATTGACATTGATGCTTTTGTTGGCAGAGAGTTAACAACATGGAATGATGAGATGATCATGCAATTCTATTCCACATATCACTTCTATCTAGATGGAAAGATTGTATGGATGACTGAGGGCACCAGGTAGCAGTCTACTGTTGATGAATGAGCTACCATCTTAGGAGCCCCAGAGATTCAAGAAGGAGATCTTATGTGTATGCTGAAGCAAAGATGAATCACAATTCCATGGCCAACATGTACAACCCTATTCCCAGAGCATATGTGAAGACACACAAGTTTGCATCTGTCTACTTCCTGCAAGCAGGACTACCCACCACCAACACCATTATGAGGCATACCTTGATGCCAAAATCAGGTAATGACAAGATGATCAGGGGGTACTCCATCAACATGTTGCACCATGTAGACACCCACACCAGGATTAAGGTGATGGATTTGATTGTAGAGACAATCAAGAGGACTGCTGCTGATCAGAAAAGATCTTGTGGGTATGCTCCATATATCCAGATGCTCATTAATTCCAAAGTTGGAAAGAGCCTCTATCTACTTGATCGTCCACACTTGCCACTCCCAGCCATACTTTGAGGACAATGTTATGGTGATGGATCCTAGTCATCCCACTTCATGTACAGCACAAGATGCGGTTGAGGCTAGGGCCCAAGAAGAGGCAGCCAAAACCACTAGTGCTCAAGTTCCAAGGACGAAGAATGATCAAATGGCATATCTTATCAGCACTATCCAAGGGATGGAGAAGAATGTGACTGAGAATCTCAAGAAAGAGAAGGGCCTTGAGAGGATAGTGGAAACCAAATTTCATGACCTAGATAACAAGGTGACTGAGCTGACCACCACTGTCAATGCTCTGAAGAAGGAAGTGGATGCAATGCCTAGCCCCAGCTCCAGCTCGAGTAATGATGATGATAGTCCTCCTCTCCAGACTCACACTCAGTTCAGGACACAAGTAAGATCTTCTACCGTGCCAGCTCCAGAGACAAGGCCATCTTCATCAGCACCTGCATTAGCTCCATCAGCACCCTCAGCACCTCCAGTATCTACTCCACCACCTCAGAGGACTTCAACTGAAGCATTCACGGACACTGTTATTTCGACTCCTTCCACATCCACCAGAGGAGATAGAGCCCAGAGTGACGCTTAGCTCTATACCTTCAAGCTTTTTGGTAACTTGTTGCCCAAGGGGGAGAAGTGTTTTAGATCATAGGGCTTCGAGAGAGAGTGTTGCATTTTGTTTGCTCTCTTCATTTTCAAAACATTTGGTTTATCGTGTGGTTGTCTTAAAACTCCATTGTGTTTGATCATATGCTTTGTTGGATGATGCTACTATTTCCTATCCTTGTGATGCATATATGATGATCATTCACTCTTGTTTGGTGTTATGTGCATTGTAATCCATTCATATCATTTATGCGCACCACCAAGTTGTATGTGACATGGAAGAGTTACCCATGATCCTAATCGATTGTGCATTTGCATTCAAACGCAAGTTTTAAATAGTGCACAAATGAAGGGGGATCTCTTGCTTATCACATAACTCTCAAAGCGACGATGCTATTCATTGTTTTATCCATATCGAAGCTTTGATCTATATGTTGTCATCAATTACCAAAAAGGGGGAGATTGAATGCACAACTTCTCCCTAGGGGTTTTGGTAATTAATAACAACATATATTTCATTCGACTAATGATTCTACCAAGTATCTCAGGTAAAGTTCAATGAATGGATTGGCAAAGGATTGTGTGGAGATCCCCTAGATGCAAGGAACAACAATTGGCAACAAGCTTCAAGACTCTACATTTTGCATTTTGTGAGAAATCACATGTGAGTCCATACGAAAGCCAATATTATTAAAAGGGGATGAGGTATCCATGATGATCTGGTTGCTCAAGTGCTTAGAGTTAGCCACCAAAAATACCCATGAAATTCTCCCACAAAATACTATGTCTATACTCTACCACTCAAATTCGGTGCCACCAATATTTCCAAATCGGCCCTACCAACTTTCACCCTAGACAGATCCTAAGCTAAAACATAAGGTCTCGGTGATACCAAGTTTTCATTTCGGTGAAACCAAAATCAGTGACATCCTCTCTCGTATCCTATTTCTAAGAGTCAGGATTTTTGAGTTTTAGAAATTGGTCGCACCGAGTTTTTGTAACTGCCTAGGTTAGCCAAATCGGACCCATCGAGATTTATATATCGGTCTCACCGAAACGCCAAAAGTTGCCACATGTTGCACAAGTTGGTGCAACCGAGTTTTTGCTTCGGTTTCACCGAGTTGGGCAATAATGTTGTAATGGTTGGATTTTTGTAGATGCCTATATATACCCCTCCACCTACCTCTCACTCGAAGAGGAAGCACTCAGAGCAGACCAACACTTGCCCCATCCAATTTTCTGAGAGAGAACCACCTACTCATGTCTTGAGATCAAGATCATCCACTCCAACCATATGAATCTTGATTTCCAGCCTCCCCAAGTTGCTTTCCACCCAATCAACCTCTTCTACCAAGCCAAATATGTGAGAGAGTGATTCTGTGTTGAGGAGACTATCTTTTGAAGCACAAGAGCAAGGTGTTCATCATTGTTACCACGTCTATTACCTTTTGGAGAGTGGTGTCTCCTAGATTGGTTAGGTGTCGCTTGGGAGCCTCCGTCTTCGTGTGTGGAGTCAGGGGCGGAGCCAGGATTTAGGCATATGGGGGGCCAGATAGCATTGAAGCTAGAAAATATTTTGTACCGCACATACTACCTAATACTTTTTTATTGAATTATCATTCGCATTTAGCTTTGCCTAGACACAATTTTTTTATCACAAACTGCATTAGGAAATTGAATTGTTTAGTTAGCAAAAAATTATCAACATAGCCAGAATACATACCTAGAGAACTAAATCCAACCCCTCCTTATCCCCTATACCGCTAGGTCAAAGTAGATCGGCTTGGTCATCGTTCGTAGGAACGCGACAACTATCACTTGTGTGAAGCATTGACGAATCCGAACTTTCGAGAATACAGTTGCATGTACCCTAGCGCAGCGATGCAGAAATCACATAACCAAAATAACTAAAATCTGATGTAGAAGTTTAACATGATACAAGATGAGAATTGACACAGATTAGTAGATGATGTGATGTGTTTACCTTAGCTATCGTTGGCTGCAACCGAAATAATTTTGAGTGAAGCAGCCTGCATCGTCGTCTTCGTCGTATGAATCAGATCTTATTCAAGAGGCAGACCGGCGGCGAAGGCATAGGACAGCAACGGCGCATTGCTATCCATGCTCACGCTAATCACGGAGATAATGCGTAGCGCCAGGAGACTTGGCGGAGGCGAATTGTCTTTTTTTTATTAAGTAGCGGAGGCCCATTGTCTAATCTGCCGTTGCATGGACTGACTTAAGAAACAACTAACTGATGGGCTTGTATGTGGACCTTTTTACCTTTCTCCAGAATTCACGTACAGATAGGGGGGGCCAGGGCGTTGTACGTGCAATTTAGATCGCTAATTAACCGTTGGGTACCAATGTTCCCTCGATCATTAGGGGGGGGCCAGGACCTTGCTCGCCCCCCCTTGGCTCCGCCACTGTGTGGAGTTGAACCAAGAAGTTTGGAAGGGCAAGGAGATCACCTACTTCATGAAGATCCACCCCGAGTGAGGCTAGTCCTTCGTGGATGTAAGCCGTCATGGAATAGACGAGGTTGCTACTTTGTGGACCCTTACGGGTGGAGCCCTCCGTGGACTCTCGCAACCGTTATCCTCCGTGGGTTGAAGTCTCCATCAACGTGAACGTATGATAGCACCACCTATCGGAACCACGAGAAAAATCTCCGTGTCTCTAATTGTGTTTGATCGTCCTATCCCTTCCCTCTACTTATACGTGCATGTCTTTACTTTCCGCTGCTATACTCTTAGACTTGTATGTGTAGGGTTTACTTGACATGATATAATTGCTAAAACTTGCCAACATCTAAAATTGGGAAATGGCTATATTTTTAATTGGTCAAGTAGTCTAATCACCCCCCATCTAGACATACTTCGGATCTTGCATCTTCTGCTATAAGATGGGTTTTGACCTAGAAAAAAAGAAGAAGATACTTTCGGGATGAAGCGTCGCCGTCTCGAGGCGGAAACCTGGAAAGAGGCCCTTTTGCTCTCCAGCAGAGAGATTCTGCCGGGGAAACTTCCCTCTGGGAGGGGGAAATCGAATCCATCATCATCACCAACGCTTCCTCCTTCATGGGAGGACCAATCTTCATCAACATCTTCACCAGCACCATCTCATCTCAAACCCTAGTTCATCTCTTGTATTCAGTCTTTACCTCAAAACCTCTGATTGGTACCTGTGGTATACTAGTAGTGTTGATTTCATCTTGTAGTTGATGCTTGTTGGTTTACTTGGTGGAAGATATTATGTTCAGATCCTTAATCATCATTATTACACCTCTGATCTTGAACATGGTGATGATTTGTGAGTAGTTACTGTCGTGGGAGTAATACTGACAGTAGTACGGGGGGTACGTACGAGTAAGGGCAGAGCCTAGCTACGGAGCAAGCGTCACACTCGGATTTACGAGTTCGGACCCCACTCGAAGTGGTAAAGTCCTACGTCTCGAGCCCTGGGGCTAAGTGTTGCTTTGTGTATGTTTCTGATTACAAGGAGTTCTTAACCCTTGCTCTGGCGTCGAGGGGTGGCTTATATTGAGTGTGCCACCGGCAGCCGAGTACCATTACGAGGGTCATTAATGCTAGTAACTGCCGGAGTTACTGGAAACTGTCGTGTTAACTATGAGTGTTACATGTAACGTAGTATTCACTGCACTTTATGTGAGTTAAGTCCCTCAAACGTTGTAGCTCCCACGTTGCCTCTGCTTCTTCACGTCCGGGTGCTAAAGCTAGTCCGAGTGCCTTCCAAGGATCCGAGTGCATCTTGTACATTCGTCCGAGTGCTAAGGTAGTCCAAAGACTTCTGTGAACCTGTAGGCCCCAGGTGCATCCTAGATAAGAGGTCTATGACCCTACCCAGGGTAGGTGACCTCGTCAGTAGCCCCCAAATCGGTTGTGGTTTTGGGAGTCGAGTGACCAACGTGTCGCGACGTCGGTAGCGTTTCGGGAACGCTTTGAAATGAAATGGGTCGCTTCTCAATCGGTATTGAAGCCACAACCGGTCTGGGTCAAACAACTTCCGAATGTCTCAAATAGCCTGACTGTTCAAGTCACTCGACCTGATGTCGATCAGTTCTCGAGGAAGACACCCCTAAGGCTTGAAGATGAGATTATTGAAACTTCTGTCTGACCTCCATTCGGGTACTTAAGGAGTAGCTGAAGGTTAGTCCGAGTGTTCGATAGGTCTTTCTTGTTAACTCGGTGAGTTTTGGCGCGTCGGAACGCCCCAGCGAACGCGGAGTTCACTCGGGCCATGGCGCTCCGAAATCTCCGGCGATTTAAAAATCGTGGGGAAGCGCGCGCACGCGATCCTGACGGTTGTGTCAGGAAAGTGGGGGAGGTGGCCGTGGCGCCTCAATTTTTGTGCCGTGAATTTTGCCATGAGTCCCCGCAACGCTGCCCCAAGGATTTCGCGTATCTGCATGCGCCCGTTGATTGTGCGGTTCCAGCAGATCTGACGGCCGAGATTTCGCCGAGTTGGTGTATAAAATGAGACTGGGAGAGAGGTAGGAAAAAACACTCTCATTCTCCACCTCTTCGATCTCCTCCTCTGCTTCGTCGAGAGCCTCACATGTGCAACCGGTTCACCGATTCGCCGCCGCTCCTCACCGGAGATGACGAGGAGTGCCACCGCGAAGGCCGAGAGGGCAAAGAAGTCCTCACGCGAGTCCTCCTCGAGCGCGGGCGCCCCAGCTGGCTTTGTCCAGGGTGACTGGCTGGCGCCTCGGACCATCGCCAGCTGGTTGAAACACCTAGAGAGCCAGGGCCTCCTGGTCACCTGGAGCTGGCGGCTGCCAGAGAAGGGAGAGGTCGAGCCCGCACCGCGCGGGAACGAGAGGGTGCTCCTCACAACACACCTCGACCGATGTTTTTCTCTTCCTCCACACCCTTTCTTCCGTACGTTCTTAGACTTTTTCGGAGGTCAACTTCACCATCTTCCCCCCAATTCCATCACCTATCTGGCCGCTTTTGTTTCCCTCTGTGAAAACTTCCTTGGTTGCAACCCTCACTGAGGTTTATTCAAACACTTGTTCACATGCCGAGTGATGAATGTGAAGAAAACCGCTTTGACTGAGGAGAAGATGAATGTAGTCCAACTGTGTGGGGGCCTAGGTATCCAATTGAGGGGCAAAAGTAGTTTCCCTATGATGACTTTCCCAGACACGGTCAAGGGCTGGCAGTCGACTTGGTTTTACTGTGAGGACATCCCAGTCGGTGAGGGTCAGTCGGGTCTCCCAGCGTACTCGGCCGAACGCATTCGGCGACTCCCCAAGTTGATCATGTCCAAGGAGGAGAAGGTAGACGTAGACATCCTTGTGATTGTGCTGGTATCCCTCATGAACCAGGGTATCAACGGTCTGGACCTGCTGGCGGTCTTCTTCTAGAGAAGAATTCAGCCGTTGCAGGCCAGAGCCCACCCTATGTGGCAGTACTCGGGTCCGAGTGACCCTACGTGTACGCACCCAGAGGAGCTTAGCGAAGATGCCGTGGCGAACAAGCTCAAGGCCATCACCCCAACTCAAGACAGCCCCAGGGGCACGAGACGTGTGCCTCCATACTTGATTGAGAATCCGGCGAATGAGGTAAATCCCGAGTGCCACTATTGAATCCGAGTGATGTGACTTTCATTTATCAAATCTTGATTGTTGTAACTTTTATTTTGACAGGGCTTCACGGGCATGGTGAGCTTGATTCCCGTTGATAACCACGCCCCTACTGACATGGCGAGTGACAACGAGCGCCGTGACGACTCGGACGGCGAGGAGAACTATGAGGAAGACAGTGAAGGCGGATGGGATGAGAAGGAGTCGGAACCAGGAGACGAGGGAGAGTCTTCTCCTTCGGAGGAGATCCTTCCCGAGCCCCGCATGAAGGTGCGCCAGGACCCTGGGGACCGTGGAGGCAACACAAGAGGGTCAGGTACCGCCAAGTCCTCTGCAGCTATTCCTCCCACTCGGACTTCAAAGCGTGGGCGTGCCGAGCCCACTCTATCCCCAGAGAAGGGCGCCAAGCAGCCGAAGATCACCTCCAGCAAACCTCAGAAGGAGGTTCTGCCCAAGACCAAGATGAACGTGCCGGTGGATTCCACATAAGTATCTTCGTACCGACTGTCACCTCAAATGACTGACCGAATGAGGTAACATTCCGAGTGATTCTTCGGCAGGGCTGACACGTCGACTGCTTCGCTAGAGAAGGACAAGGGCAAGGTTGACGCCGCGACTTCGAAGGGTAACACTCGATTTTGATCATATATGATCTTTGAATTCTTCGTTTCCTCTTTGGACTTATTCCCGAATGATCTTCAAATATTTGCAGAACCACGTGAAGTGATTGAGATCAATGTGGATGACCGGTTCAACCCACCAAATATTACCACCGACGTGGATGCCATGATGCGAGATGTCTCGCATGCTCGGGCGCCAACACCAGCTCGGGGAACCTCTTCGGGGGCCGGATCGACACTCTAAGCACCTCTGCCAACTCCTCCTGCGACCGGCACCATCGGACTGCAGCGCGTCCCGGAGGACCAGGTGGGGGCGAGCAAGGAGGCGCTGACCCAACTGAAGCTGATGAACGACAAGCTGAAGGAGGCTTACGATGCCAGTGAGGTTCTGGAGAAGAATGTTCGAGTAAGTGCTCTTGTAAGTACCTTCTTTAGACAAAAAATTTGGGTTGTAGGTATTTTTAGAGTCCCGAGTGGGTTTGCGTCTGGGGCACACCCACTGGGTGTTTACTGATTTCAGTGGGGGCGCGCTGAGCGCACCCACTGGGTGTAGTCCCCGAGACTGCCGTCGACTGAAGCAGTCGGCGGGAGTCTGAGAATCGGAGTGGTGTTTGTAGGAAACCTTGTAGACGTACTTGTCGAAGAGGATGCGGTGATGGTCCATGGACCAGAGCCTCTCGACATTGACCGTCGGGGTGTAGAACTTGTAGTTCTCCGGTGGGGGTGAGGGAGTCCGGGATTAAGGGGTCCTCGGACTACCGGCCTGTTCCCTGTGGGCCGGACTCGTTGGAGGGACGGATTGACCGAATACCCCGTGAGCAAGGAGGAAACCTAAGGAGCCATGGCGTGCCCTTCAAGCTAAAGATGGTAGAATAGGCATGTTTATTCCTTGGGAAAGCGGCCGACTATGTGTAACCCTAGGTACCCCCGGTGTCTATATAAGCCGGAGGGTTTAGTTCGTAGAGCCAGGTGAACTCATCTAGGGTTTAGCAACTTGATCTCGAGGTAGATCGACTCTGTAATATTCATACACATCAATACAACCAAGCAGGACGTAGGGTTTTACCTCCATAGGAGGGCCCAAACCTGGGTAAACTTCGCCGTCCCCTATTAACCTTCGATCCTAATCACACAACTCGGGACCCCCTACCCGAGATTCGCCAGTTTTGACACCGACATTGGTGCTTTCATTGAGAGTTCCGATGTGGGATCGCAAGAGGAATCGATGGCACGCCTCATCATCAGCGAGGAAGTTCGCAGCCAGGGCGTTTTCTTTCCTGGTCAGATTTACACGTTCGGCAGCATCGTATCGCATGCCGATCCGGCCGGCCATCTTGGCCAGGTCGGAAGTTTCATCCCCGATCAGGAAGTCAGATTCGGGAACCTTGAGTTTGTCGCCGACTCCCGGGGAGATCTCGTTTTAACCAGGCTCTCAGCTCTCATGGAGGAGCCCGCAGGCCCCGACGCCTTAACACCGGCGGCAGCAGGTCCCACATCCGAGGTAGTCTCTACCCCTGGGTCGGCCATAACGCCCAACCCAGCTAATATGCCCGGATCCGCCGCGGCCGAATACAACACAGGTGCATCGTCGAACGACCCTGGGACAACGGTGCTGCGGATCGACCCCATGCGCTCCAGTGACTTGGACCCCGCCGACATCTCGTCATTAAATGAGTTGCTTGGTTGGATTCAAACCATGGGTATGACCGATGGCCAAACCTCAATCTACGGCCGGATCGGGTTCAAACCCGATCATTGGGAGATTCACACCCCACCGATCACTCACTTGGTCGCCACCGTTGAGTGTCCGGCCGGAGGCCCATCCTCTCAGTTAAAAACAATTTACATCCCAGTTTCCGACCAACAGGATCTCTCCTACAATCCGGAACCCGGAAGTCACGACGGACATAGCTCAGGATCAGCCGCCGATCTAGCATGCGGCCTAGAACCCGCGCAGAGGGGTCCTGTTTATAATAAGAACTCCGAACTCGCCACGCCGGATCCCGCGATGACACGGGAGGCAAGCGCCGTGAGCCCGAACTCACATCCTGGCGAGAAACTAAATTTTTTCCCGCTCACCACCCAAGTCGAGCACTCCTCAAGCACAAGAGAGCCCAAGTTACCGGGCTTGCGGGAAATTAAACAACAGCCAGGGGAGTCAGTCCGACATTTTTGGGCTAGACTCCTCCTTGTTAGAGACAGAGTACCAGACTCTATTAACCAGGAGCTAATAGCAACCTTCAGGCAGAACTGCCACAGCGAAGGAATCCTCAACGCCCTAGCTCACCGTCACATTCATGACTTCTCCGAGTTGTCGGACATGGTACAAAAATCTTGCGCCATGGAAAGCACTTGGCAAGCTGAACATTTATTTTCGGATCCGATCCCTGCCGAACACCCTAGAGGAGCTCGAAAAAAGCGGATACCCCCGAAACGCCCAACCGAACACGAACCCGCTGAGAAAAAGAATAGACCCCTACGGAAGTCAGATCTGTCCTTGATGGGCTATTAGACAAGCCATGCCCCATACACTCTGTATTACTGAACACAAGCCCGACTCACAGCCTTAGAGCTTGCTGGGTCGTCAGGCAGGTAGCAAAAAGCGGAGAGGCCATCCTCGAAGCCCTACCTCCAGGCAGAGGTTCAACAGCGCCACAAGAATGCAACGCCGAGGTCCTGACGATCTACGAAACGTTTTCCTCAAGGAATAAGATGAAGAGAGCTCTTCGAGAACTCAAACAAATCTATCAGGTGGCAGCAACGAATTCATGGACAGACACACCGATCACCTTCGGAGAAGCCGATCAAGAAATCACTCGCTCCGGCCGAACACCTGCCGCACTGGTCTTCAACCCCATCGTCGATGGTTTTAGGCTACAAAAGGTGCTAATGGATGGTGGCATTGGTTTAAACCTCATTTACGAGGATACCTTGGAAAAAATGTAGTTCGACCGATCCCGCATCGAACATAGCAACACAACCTTTCATGGGCTTATCACTGGGAAAGAGGCACGTTGTTCCGGATGCGTCACCCTGGACGTGGTATTCGGCACGCCCGAAAACTATAGATCTGAAGAACTTCTGTTTCATATCGTGCCCTTTCACAGTGGTTACCATGCTCTGTTGGGGCGTGACGCTTTCACAAAATTTCAAGCCATACCACATTACGGGTATATGAAGCTCAAAATGCCGGGCCCAGACGGGGTGATCACAATCGCGAGTGACCTACATACAGCCCTTCAAGCCGAAAA
The DNA here is from genome assembly GCA_039707655.1 of Elymus sibiricus. Taxonomy (NCBI): domain Eukaryota; kingdom Viridiplantae; phylum Streptophyta; class Magnoliopsida; order Poales; family Poaceae; genus Elymus; species Elymus sibiricus. The sequence continues at coordinate 176,783,607 of CM077667.1, read as the reverse complement.
TAGAACAGCAGCGCTCACCCTCGAGGCACTAGCCGAGACCTTTGCAGCAGAGGAATTGACCGCACTCCGGTCAATTGTGGACAAGGATGATGTGGTCCTTAGCAAGAGGCCCAAACCCACGTCCTTTAAACCTGCAGACGAAATCATCAAGTTTCAGGTACACCCAATGGACCCCAATAAAACAACGTCCATTGGAGCTCAGCTGGACCCCCTTGTGGACGAAGCACTGCGTACATTTTTGTGAGAAAACTGGGACATCTTTGCCTGGCATCCTTCAGATATGCCAGGAATCCCACGACGGCTAGCAGAGCACATCCTAAACATAATCGCGGGCTTCAAGCCCGTCAAACAGGCTCTACGCCGATTTTCCAAACCCAAGAGGCAAGCCATGGGCGAAGAACTAGCAAAATTGCTGGAGGCAGGATTCATAAGGGAAATCAAATACCCCGAGTGGCTGGCAAACCTGGTGATGGTACCGAAGAAGGATAAATCCTGGCGGCCGTGCGTCGATTTCAAAGACCTTAGTAAATCATGCCCCAAGGACCCCTTCCCCTTACCACGCATATACCAGATTATTGATACCACAGCCAGACACGACTCATTGTGCTTCCTCGACGCTTATTCTGGATACCATCAGATCAAAATGAAGGAATCCGACCAAGCTGCAACTACATTCATCACCCCCTACGGGCCATTCTGCTTTAACACGATGCTTTTCGGGCTAAAAATGCAGGTGCTACATACCAACGTATGATTCAGACATGTCTCGAAAAGCAAATCGGAAAAACAGTCGAGGCATATGTGGACGACATGGTCATTAAGACCAAACACATGAGCCAGCTGATAGACGACCTCAGGCAAACTTTTGCTAGTCTACGGGAATACGATCTACGGCTCAATCCGGACAAATACATCTTCGGAGTTCCTACTGGTAAACTGCTCGGATTCATTGTTTCCCATAGAGGGATAGAAGCGAATCCCGCTAAGATCCGTGCCCTATCTCAACTTGCGATTCCTACGGAGCTAAAGCACGTCCAAAAACTGGCAGGCTGCGTGGCGGCCCTGAGCCACTTTATCTCCCGCCTTGGTGAAAAGGCTTTACCGCTCTATAGGCTGCTGAAACGGACCAAAAACTTTGAATGGTCCGACGAAGTAACGGCTGCACTAGAGGAAATTAAAACACTGCTTGCCAGCAACCCCATACTCACGGCGCCAGGCGCTGGTGAACCAATGTTACTGTACATCTCGGCCACAAATCAACTGGTTATTGCGGTGCTCATCGTCGAACGAGAGGACGAGGGTCACAAATTCCGAGTGCAAAAGCCAGTCTACTATGTGTCAGAAGTGCTAATGCCATGCAAGTCCAGATATCCGCACTACCAGAAGATAGCATATACAGTGTTTATGGCATCACGAATGCTCAGACACTACTTTCAAGAATGTTCGGTCACGGTGGCATCCGAAGTACCCCTGAATGATATAATCAATAACAGGGACGCCACCGGCCGCATAGCCAAATGGGCCATCGAACTCCTTCCTTTCGAAATCTCCTATAAGCCACGATGAGCTATTAAATCTCAGGTGTTGGCCGATTTCCTTGCCGAATGGCCAGAGGCCGAGCTCCCCAAAGAATATAGTACATACTCCCATTGGACGATGTACTTCGACGGGTCCAAGACACTGGCCGGACTGGGGGCTGGAGTTATCCTCACATCTCCCACGAGAGACAACGTCCGATATGTGTTGCAGATCATGTACACCGATTCCAACAATGCGGCCGAATATGAAGCACTATTGCACGGGCTTCGGATGGCAACATCGATGGGCATAAAACGGCTTGAAGTACGCGGAGATTCTAATCTCGCCATCACTCAAATCAACGGCGAATTCGATGCTAAAAACCCAAAGATGGCAGCGTATAGAAATGTTGTTCTTAAAATATCCGCACGGTTCGAGGGACTAGAAGTCCACCATGTCGCTAGAGACAGCAATCAGGCTGCGGACATACTCGCCCGTATGGCGGCCAAGCGTGAGCCCATCCCGAAAAACACCTTCCTTGAACTGCTTTTCAAGCCATCGGTGGTATGGCAGGACGAGAATAATGCCACTAGAGCCATAAGTACGGAAGAGGTTGTCCCTCCTATAAACGAACCAGATGAGCAAATCATCGGCGGTTCGATAATTGAAGAAATGCCTTCGGCTCACGAGGTCATGGCAGTAATCGCACCATGGACCGAGCCCTTCCTTTCTTACCTCCTCCGACAAGAACTCCCCGGCGACCAGACGGAGGCAAGACGCATAGTTCAGCGATCCAAGGCCTATAAGGTCCACGAGGGTGAGCTATATAAGAAAAGCACTACCGGAATACTTCAACGGTGCATATCTGAGGAAGAAGGAAAACAGCTTTTGGCCGAAGTCCACGCAGGCATGGGCGGCCACCACGCCGCAGCACAAGTCTTAGTAAGCAAAGCTTTTCGAGCCGGATTCTTTGGGCCCACCGCTCGAGCGGACGCCCAAGAACCCGTCGAACATTGTGTTGGATGTCAACTATTCGCAAATCAAAGCCACATGCCCCCGACAGCTCTTCGGACCATTCCGATCACCTGGCCTTTCGCGGTCTGGGGGCTAGATATGGTCGGACCACTTAAAGGGGGGACCAAGAAAAATAAATATCTACTGGTCTTGGTCGACAAGTTCACCAAGTGGATCGAGGCAAAACCAGTAAGATCAGCTAAGTCCGGACCGGTAGTAGACTTTATATCCAGCGTGGTACACCGTTATGGTGTCCCGCACAGCATAATAATGGACAATGAATCCAACTTGACCGCCCAGGAGGTGAAGGACTGGTGCGCAAACATGGGCATTAAGCTCGATTACGCCTCAGTGTATCACCCGCAGACCAATGGACAAGTCGAACGGGCCAACGGCCTCATCATGAGTGGCATTAAACCACGGCTGGTCCGATCTCTTCATGAATCCGACTGCAATTGGGTAGAGGAGCTCGACTCCATTCTGTGGGGTCTGCGTACCATCCCAAATCAATCAACGGGATACACACCGTCTTTTATGGTCTACGGGGCAGAAGCAGTCCTTCCCTGCGATATCATTCATGACGCACCTAGGGTGCATATGTACGAAGAAAAGGAGGCCGAGTTAGATCGGCAGCACGACTTAGACGCCTTGGAAGGAGAGCGCGATATAGCTCGGGCTCGCTCTACTTTCTATCAACAGAAGGCTCGGCGCTACCAAAGTAGGGAGGTTAGAGCGAAGGCATACAATGTGGGCGAACTCGTCTTACGACTCCCAGAGAAGCAGAAGCATAAACTCAATCCTAAGTGGGAGGGTCCTTTCATAATTGACGAAGTGCTTACAGGAGGGGCTTCTCGCCTCCGCAACCCGCCGGACAATCGTGTCGAACCGAACCCATGGAACGTAGCTTGTCTTCCGCGCTTTTACGGCTAGACCGGTGTCTTCGTATTTCTTACATTTGTTTTTCTTTTTCCTTTTTCTTTGGTATTCTTTCTTTTTCCTCTTAGCTTTACAGGATTGGATTTCATCTCCCAGCCATCTGTTCGGCTAAACCGAGCTTGTGTTAAGTTTTTCGGTATACATCTTTAAATGTCCTATCCGAAAAAACACCTGGGGGCTTCTTCTAGAAGCCGATTACCATATATTTTGTGCGCTGCCTCACATGTATTGTGTATGCACACTTCCCTTATCGTTTTTAAGCCAATATATGCATCAATTGGACCTAAGATTTTGGCCAAGATGGGTTGCCTCACTCCTGTGCTTACCCTCTACGTTCCCGATTGTTCGGCTAGAGGGTAAAGGGAGCACCTCTGCGATTGTTACGACCGGATCACCCGGATACGTACCTCAGACAGGTGAAGCCGAAAGCTAGCTATCTTAAGAAGAAAATTGGTCGGCCACGACGGAAGTAACAAACCTTGTGGTGGTTATCACCATTGCCTGGGATTATTTTTCCAAGGAAGCCATTATCCGCACACTAGTAGTATACGGCCATTATATCTACGATTTACGTAGCAACCTGAAGGAAGGTACCGATAGAGGAACTATTTTCGTCAGAAGATGTTTCTTACGTTAAACAGTAATATAACATATCTCCCTATGCACGTTCTGTCTGTTCGCACCGCATGACCGGATTGCCTGGTTCCCAAAAACAAGTTCCTTTTATCGAAGGACAATTGATACGGAACACTCCCAAGCTCTTAGCGAGGGAGGCCGAAGCTAATGTCCGGTTAAGACAACGTTTACAGCATAGACGGAGCAGTTTTTGATCTAAAGTACATAGTTACATAGAATCAAACACCGGACTGCTGGTCAAGATTATCTATTAAGGTATCCAGGGTGCAATCTTCTTGCGAAAGACGAGCGGCGGGCATCACTTGGTCGTAAACCAGGTGAAGCGGCACTTCATGCCCATCCGGCCCTACCGGCCCAACCCGAGCCATATGCTCTGGGTTAAGTTTGGTAAAGCGGGTCTTGACCATCGCCCATGCCTCCCGCGCTCCCTCTCGACAAGCCGATGTCTTCCATAACTCAAAACGACATCGGGCCCCTTTAAACCTATCAGCCAGTTCGGACATCCCTTCCGGAGGCGTCTCGGCAGGCCAGAGTGCTTTGGCCATGCTCTTCATGGCTCTCTGAGCCCGCTCATGTACGGCTGACAGTTTCTTCAGCAGGTTCCCTCAGAATGATCCGATCTCTTCCTCGGGACTCCCGGTCAGGAGACCTAGACACAAGACGAAGCATTGTCCTTCATACTTGATATAATAAAGGTACTTTTCGGAATTATGAAGATATAAGTGCACGTACAGAACATGCCCCCATGTAATCTTTGGTTCTCTTCCTGGGCTTGAGCCAATTGAGTTTTTAAACTCTCAAGTTCTTCGGCTTGCCGCTGATTTTCCGCCTCAAGCCGGTTCTTTTCCTCAAGACTTCGAGTCAACACACGGTGACCAGCCTCCTGCTAAGATTCAGCATACCTCTGAGATTGTCGGGCTGCATCCAAATCTTGCTGCAATTGCCCTATGGATTCAGCTGCTATAAAGTACTTTCTCGTCAGTATGGGAATGTCGAATAATACTCGGGAAATTGACGTACTCACCGTGCGCCACGCGGGTGAACTTCTTCACTTGCTCAAGCTCGGCCTTCACGGTTTCTACCTGTGTTCGGCTCACCTCAAGTTCCTTGGCCAACTTCTCATTTTGCTGCCTTGAAGCCTACATTATACATAAAACAATATTCAGATCCTTGACTCGGCCATTCTGACCAAATCAAGGCTCGGGGGCTACTGGATTAATATTTGCGTTCGGTCGTTAAAACCGATCACTCACCTCCAGGCTGGACGATAAAAGTTTAGCGGCTCCCTCGAGCCCCGCTCGGGCAGCGCCGATGTATGCGTCTACCGAACTTAGGGCATTAAACTCTTGATCGGAAAACACTTGATGGCGCAGGGCTTCCTTTCGCCGCCAGTGATTCATTGCACTCTCTACCTCGGAGTTAGTGACCGAGACGTCCCCAGAGTCTTCAGGGGGCTGATCCGTCACAGGGGCTTCCACGTCAAGTTCGGCCTGAACAGAAGACCTTGGTCCATGATGGTTGCCTGGCACCTCGGCGGCGTTCCTAGAAGAAGGTGGTTGTACTCGTCTCCTGAGTATTTTGACATGAGAATTCTATGAGTACTTATTGCAATCATGACAGTGGCCGAAATAAACGGTTAAATAAAAGTACCTCTTGGTGGAGTGCACGGTCGAGGTGGTCCCCGCAGTGGCCTCACGAGGAGGATTCCCGCTGTTGCTCAGTATGGGCCCTGCCGCCGTAGTTCGACGCGTGGACCGACGACCCTTGGGGATCGGCACACTCGGGTTGGCGGGGTTCGCTCGCCCTTTATGGGAAGAGGCCATCTTTTTACCAGTGGTGGAAGAAGGGAGTGGTCCGGGGTGATCGGCTAGAAGAGCCACTTTGGAGCCGTCAAGGCTCTCCTGGTAAAAGACCCTGTCCTCATATTCAATCGATACCTCCGGATCGTCATGGAATTCGGGATCGTCGTCATGAGAATAACTCTCTAGTTGAGGCGCTGGACAGTTAACTGTCTCGACCCAGCGCCTCCAATTCTGTTCGGACAGATTGAAAGTTTTGATCAGAAGGGTTATACATAAATATCCGAACTCAGAAAACAAAGCCAAGGGCTTACCCATTCGATGGGGTTATGACTCGAATAACCATCCTTGGCTGACAGTTGAGCGAAATCTTCTTTTTCCCCTTTGAAAAGATCAGCCAATATGGCCGCCATTGCCACCTGATTGGCAGGGCCCTATCGTTGGGAACGGGTGGTGTCGCTTGTTCCGTTGTAACGCCACAGGGGGTGTATTCTCTGCTGGAGGGGTTGAACGCATCGAGCAATGACGGTTGCCATCACGTCAATGATGGTTAAATTACTATGAACTAGTAGCCTCACTTGGGCGGCTAGGTGTTTTACTTCGGCACTTTCCTCTTGGGACGGACTCTTCGGTCGCCAGTTGAACCTTTTCTTCAAAGGAGCGTCGGAGTATTCGGGCAGACCCCTCCAAGCTGGATCGAACAAGGGAACGTCCTCAATATAGAACCATTCCGAAGTCCATTCTTCGGACTCTTTCTTCGGGGTCCCCATGGGATACCCCGTCCCGACTATACGCCATACTTCGGCTCCACCCACTTCCCGAATCGTCCCACCCCGAGTATGGGGGACAAGGCAGAAGTACCTCCTCCATAAGCCAAAATGGGCCTCACAGCCCAAGAACATCTCGCAGAGGGCGACAAAGCCCGAAATGTGCAGGATGGATCCGGGAGTGAGGTGATCGAGTTGGATCCCGTAAAATTCAAATAGTCCCCTCAGGAAAGGATGGATGGGGAATCCTAGGCCCCGTAGGAGGAAGGGCACGAAACATACCCGCTCTCCCTTGTGTGGAATGGGGAAATTCTCTGCGAAGGCCTCACCGTTAGAAGAAGTTAATCCGGCACAGGTGAACGCCAGATCCGAGGCGGGAAGATAGCCCTGGGTCTCAAGGTTGTGCAGCCGGAGGAGAGATACTGAACAGCTTGCCCAATCTCCGGGAAGGGGGCTGTGAGGACCTGAGGAGGAGCTAGGGATGCTCGCCATGTCTTCGAGTTTTTCGCTTGGAGCTTTTTCGATGGTGAGGAAGAGGAAGGGGTTGCCTAAGCCACAATCCCGCTTACTTAAATAGGCAGTTCCTCCCCTTTGTTTGCAAGGAGGGCAGTCCTGTAAAAGGCTGCTGGGCCGCCCGTCTCCCATTGGCGCGCGGGGATCAAGGGGGCGGCAGAGTTAATGCTGTGGGCCCCGTGTCATTTCGACGATCGAAGAGCTCACTAGTGACTGGATTATTGTTTACCGAACAGAGAGGGGGAGAATAACTCGCCTCGCAAGCCGAAGAATTTGGGAGCACGCGACCGTCCGGACTACTCGCCTCGGAGTTGGAGGCTAGTTCGGAGGCTACTGAGGGAGTCCGGGATTAAGGGGTCCTCGGACTACCGGCCTGTTCCCTATGGGCCGGACTCGTGGGCCACTCGTTGGAGGGAGGGACTGACCGAATACCCCATGAGCAAGGAGGAAACCTAAGGAGCCGTGGCGTGCCCTTCAAGCTAAAGATGGTAGAATAGGCATGTTTATTCCTTGGGCAAGCTGCCGACTATGTGTAACCCTAGGTACCCCCGGTGTCTATATAAGCCGGAGGGTTTAGTTCGTAGAGCCAGGTGAACTCATCTAGCGTTTAGCAACTTGATCTCGAGGTAGATCAACTCTGTAATATTCATACACATCAATACAACCAAGCAAGACGTAGGGTTTTATCACCATAGGAGGGCCCGAACCTGGGTAAACATAGTCTCCTTCGTCCCCAGTTAACCATCGATTCTAATCTCACAGCTCGGGACCCCCTACCTGAGATCCGCCGGTTTTGACACCGACAGGGGGCGCGCTTAGCGCACCCACTGGGTGTAGTCCCCGAGACTGCCGTCGACTGAAGCAGTCGGCGGTAGTCTCAGTATCCAAATGATATTGATGCTAACAACTTGTTTCGAGTGAGAGATACTTGTCAAAGAGGATGCGGTGATGGTCCATGGACCAGAGCCTCTCGACGTTGACCGTACGGGTGTAGAACATGTAGTTCTCCAGTGGGGGCGCACTGAGTGCACCCACTGGGTGTAGTCCCCGAGGCTACCGTCGACTAAAGTAGTCGGCGGTAGTCTCAAAATTCGAATGACATTGATGCTGATAACTCATTCCGAGTGATGAGATACTTGTCGAAGAGGATGCGGTGATGGTCCATGGACCAGAGCCTCTCGACGTTGACCGTCGGTGTAGATCTTGTAGTTCTCCAGTGGGGGCGCGCTGAGCGCACCCACTGGGTGTAGTCCCCGAGGCTGCCGCGACTGAAGCAGTCGGCGGTAGTCTCAAAATCCGAATGATATTGAACTTTAACCTTATACCTGAATGTTATCACTGATGTTTCCTTGTTTCTTCTCGGCAGAGCGTGTGCGAGCTCGGGACTCGTTACAACACCCTTGAGAAGGAGGTACAGGACTTGCGTTGCAGTCTCGAAGTTGAGAAGACCAAGAGTACTCGTCTGGAGCAAGAAAAGCGATCACTCGGAGGTAATCGAATCTTGACTGAGTACTTTGAACTTAAACCTTTTCCCTGTCCGACTGAAAGTACTTCATTAGATGTACATAGTGAAAATATTCAACTTACTAAGAGACTCCGGGCTTCCATTTCTATAGAGACCATGAAGGAGGCCCTGGAGAAGAAAGACCGTGAACTGGCAACTGCCCAGAAGGAGGCCAGTCGGGAAATGAAGGAAGCTGAGGACAAGTTGAAGTCCCTCGAGAAGTGGGGGGAGGAGAAGAAAGCGCTGGAGGATGTTGCCAAGAGGAGTACTTCGGATGTTTTCGAGGCCAAGATGAAGCTGAAGCAGGTTGCATCCAAAAAGCTTGAGCTGGAGGAGTTCATCGAAGATTACTACAATGATATGAACGACAGGCTCAAAGTATCTGGCCCGACCGAGTTTCAAATCACTTCGATTTCTCACTCCTCCTCCATTAACCTCCTTTTTCCGTGTGCTCATCAGATCTCTGTTGGGACGTCGAAGAGGAAACTTCCAAGATCGAGAAGGAGCTGGATCCGAGTGCGGGTATCCTCTGTGACAGCTCGGCTCTTACGCTGCTTCGACTCGACAAGCGCACTGTGGAGGTGGCTATCTTCCCCAACCATTTACGCGAAGCAGCCAAGGAGATTGACAAGGAGGTCGCCCCCGAAGAGGAGTCCCCGGGTGACTTGGATGGCCTCGTCAACCGTCTGCGGGACATGCCACGCCGAGTGCAATCATGGAAGAAATCTGCAGCCTGCGCTGGCGCAGACATTGCTCTCTCCCTCGTCTGCGTGCATTGCAAGGGCGTAGACGAGGACAAGTTGAAGTCGTTGAAGGTTGTCAACAGAAAGAGCGCCATGATCGAAGACTTCATAGAGACCTTCCTGCCGGCGGCCACTCGGATTGCAGAGGTTATCGACCTCGAGAACTTCATCGACGCAGCATTCCCGACAACAGCCGAGTGAACCTCGGATAAAAAACTTTAAATGATATTTGCCTCGGTATGCCGAGTGATTTCTATACCCGTACATTCGCCATGACTTTGCGGCCACAACTATCTGCACTTTTTCTTTGAGTTGCATGACATTTGAATGCCTTTATTGAACCGATTTGAGCGCTTGGCCCAATTTTTACCGAGTGTGGTTGATGTCCTCACTCAGAGTAGTTTTATACTTAGGCGATTATTGGATCGCAGCTAAGTCCCCGAGTGTGGACGATGTCCTCACTCGGAGTAGTTTTTTAACTTAGGCGATTACAGGATCGTAGCTAAGCCCCCGAGTGTGGACGATGTCTTCACTCAGAGTAGTTCGTAACTTAGGCGATTACGGGATCGCAGCTAAGCCCCCGAGTGTGGACGATGTCTTCACTCAGAGTAGTTCGTCACTTAGGAGAAATCAGGTTCACAGCTAAGCCCCCGAGTGTGGACGATGTCCTCAGTCGGAGTAGTTTTTAACTTAGGCGATTATGGGATCGCAGCTAAGCCCCCGAGTGTGGATGATGTCCTCACTTGGAGTAGCTCGTAACTTAGGTGAAATCAGGTTCGCAGCTAAGCCCCCGAGTGTGGATGATGTCCTCACTCAGAGTAGTTTATAACTTAGGTGAAATCAGGTTCCCAACTAAGCCACCGAGTGTGGACAATGTCCTCACTCGGAGTAATTTGTAACTTAGGCGAAATCAGGTTCACAGCTAAGTCCCCGAGTGTAGATGATGTACTCACTCGGAGTAGTTTATGACTTAGGCGAAATTAGATTTGCAGCTAAGCCCCGGAGTGTGGACAATGTCCTCACTCAGAGTAATTTGTAACTTAGGCGAAATCAGGTTCGCAGCTAAGGCCCCGAATGTGGATAATGTCCTCACTCGGAGTAATTTGTAACTTAGGCGAAATCAGGTTCTTAGCTAAGCCCTCGAGTGTGGATAATGTCCTCACTCGGAGTAATTTGTAACTTAGGCGAAATCAGGTTCGCAGCTAAGCCCACGAGTGTGGATAAGGTCCTCACTCGGAGTAATTTGTAACTTAGGCGAAATCATGTTCGCAGCTAAGCCCTCGAGTGTGGATAATGTCCTCACTCGAAGTAATTTGTAACTTAGGTGAAATCAGGTTCGCAGCTAAGACCCCGAGTGTGGACAATGTCCTCACTCGGTGTAATTTGTAACTTAGGCGAAATCAGGTTCCCAGCTAAGCCTCCGAGTGTGGATAATGTCCTCACTCAGAGTAGTTTTTAACTTAGGCGAAATCAGGTTCGCAGCTAAGTTTATCCACACACCCATTGGGGATGAGGAAAACAAATAGAAGTAAAAAAGTTTTGACAAAGAGTATGGAAAGTAAAGACTTTTATTCACCGAATTCACTCGGAAGCTCATTACAGGAATGACAGAGTGCTTTTATACTAAGTGTAGAACTTGTGAAGCAGATCCGCGTTCCACGCTTGGGGCTCTTCCGCATCGGTGTTGAAGTTATACAACCGGTAGGCTCCATTGTTCAGGACTTTGGAGATTGTGAAAGGCCCTTGCCATGGAGGCACTAATTTGTGTGGCTTTTGCTGATCCAATTGGAGAACGAGGTCGCCTTCTTGAAAAGCGCATCCTCTGAATTGTCTGTCGTAAAGGTGTCTCAAGTCTTGCTGATATAGCGTCGACCTGACCAAGGCTAGCTCTCTCTCTTCCTCCAAGATGTCCAGACCATCCTGGCGTGCTACTTATACTTCGTCTTCATTGTAAAGTTCCACTCGGGGAGCGTTGTGACGAACATCACTCGGCAGAACAGCTTCGGATCCGTATACCATGAAGAAAGGATTGCGCTTGGTCGAACTATTCGGAGTCGTCTGAATGCCCCATAGGACAGACGGTAGTTCCTCAACCCAAGCAACGACAACGATTTTCAGATCTCTCATCAATCGGGATTTCAATCCTTGAAGAATCATCCCGTTTGCTCGTTCTGCTTGTCCATTCGACTGTGGGTGAGCTATGGAAGCATAATTGACCCGAGTGCCCTGAGTGTAGTAGAACTCTTGGAATTCATCCGAATCGAAATTATTCCCGTTATCAGTGATGATATCGTGGGGAACTCCAAATCTAAAGATAATGTGCCGAATGAAACTGACAGCGGTAGACGCATCCAAGCTTTTGATGGGCTTTGCTTCGACCCACTTGGTGAACCTATCCACTGCAACCAGCAGATGGGTAAACCCGCTCAACCCGGTACGCAGAGGACCGACCATATCGAGACTCCACACAGTGAACGGCCAAGTGAGCGGGATGGTCTTCAGTGCGGATGCAGCCTTTTGTGTCTGGTTCTCAAAAAACTGACATCCGACACAAAGGTTGACCAAATTCTTGGCTGCCGCATTGGCTCGGGGCCAATAAAAACACGCACGGAACGCTTTTGCTACCAACGTCCGAGAGGATGAATGATGGCCATAGGTTCCCGAGTGAATATCATGTAGGATCTGCAACCCTTCCTTTGGAGAAATGCATCTCTATGTTACGCCTGTAGTGCTCTTCTTGTATAGGTCCTCTCCCATCACTTCAAAGGATTTGGATCGTTGGACGATCCGTCGGGCCTCCTCTTCATCCTCAGGGAGCTCTTGCCGGAGCAAGTATGCTAAGTAAGGTTGGGTCCACTCGGGAGTGATCACCAACATCTCTTGAACAAGATCCACTACAGGTGGAATATCAACTTCAGTCGGATTAGTAGGTCCGACTGCTTGTGGGGGCTCTTCAGTAAAGGTATCTTCTTTGACTGAAGGAGAACGCAGGTGCTCAAGAAATACGCCTTTCGGAACGACCCGCCGAGTAGAGCCAATTTTGGCCAGGTTGTCAGCAGCCTGGTTCTTCACTCGGGGTATATGGTGCAGCTCCAAGCCTTCAAAATTCTTCTCCAACTTTCGGACTGCATTACAGTACCCAGTCATGGATGGACTCCAGATATCCCATTCCTTCATCACCTGATTGACCACGAGGTCCGAGTCACCGAATATCATCAAGCGTCGGACACTGAGCGAGATAGCCATTCGGAGCCCACACAGGAGGGCTTCGTACTCAGCCTCATTGTTGGACGAGTTGAAATGGATTTGAAGGACGTAGCTCAGTCGGTCTCCTCTGGGGGGAAACGAGAACTACTCCGGCTCCGGACCCTTGAAGCATCTTGGATCGATCAAAAAACATGGTCCAGTGTTCGGGAATACTTGGTGCTAGCTGTTCCTGCTCATTCCATTCGGCCAAAAAGTCCACAAGTGCTTGAGACATGATCACCTTCTTGGCTTCAAACTTGATGTCCAATGGGAGGAGCTCAATCGCCCATTTTGCCACTCGGCCCGTGGTGTCTCTGTTATGCAGGATTTCCGACATGGGAGATGTCGGTTCTTCATCCGGCATATCGCGTAGTAGGGGTCCTAAGCTAGGCGTCTTGGAACGATGGTAACATGGACACAGGATTTTACCCAGGTACGGGCTCTCTCAAGGAGATAATACCCTACGTCCTGCTTTTGATTATATTCATATGGGGGATAGTACATAGTACAGGTATCTACCACGAGATTGTAGTAATGAATATGAGATTGGGGTTGCCTATTTTCTAGCCTGGCCTCGGTTTATATAATGCACCGTAGGCCTAGGGTTTAGAGGAGTCCTTGTCTTGTGCGCCAAGTCTTGTGGAATCTCCCTTGTATGCATCATGGGCTGCCCGAAATGGCCCATTAGTGAATCACCCTAGGGGTCCTCCGCCCGACCCACTGGTCGGGAGACGACGTGGTGAGTACCCCCTAGTCCAGGACACCATCAGTAGCCCCCTGAACCGGTCTTCAAGTTGGGGACGCTCCGCTTTGCACAAGACTTTGTTGACCAACCATCGGCTTCAACCTCCTCGGCCAGTAGCCGAGGAGTGTTTGTCCTACTTTATAAAGACTTTATAAGGGCAAAGATTTACAGCAAACAAGGCAATCCGGCCATACGGTTTTATAAACAAAGATACGCGGAGAGATATGTTATATTACTACTTAACGTAAGAAAGATCTTATAGGAAAAATAGTTCATTTATAAGTTCCTTTTCCCAGGATATCATGTTGACCATGATCGTGAAACCTCAACTCCGATCAATGTGGGAGGAAAATATTGAGGATTTAGTTCGGCGAATGTTCCCGAACTTTGTGGTCTTTAATGAACCAAAATTTTCACTTCCGTCATTGCCGACCAATTATTTTCTTAAGATGGCTAGCTTTCGGCTTCACCCAGTCTGAGGTACTAACCCGAATGACCCGGAAGTAACAATCACAGAGGTGCTCCCTTTACCCCCTAGCCGAACAATCGGGAACGTAGGGGGTAAGCACAGGAGCCAGGCAACCCAGCTTGACCAAAATCTTAAGTCAAATTGATGCATATTTATGGCTTTATAACGATGATTACGAAAGGCAGCACTCGCATATTGAATACAAACGCTTTTATGCTATATGCTATTTTTACTCCTTTGTGACCGTTTATCATTTGAGACTGGCCCATCGTCGGCTTCTACCCCTTTGTAGATGCTACGCAGGGTGTTTTCGCAGTAACAAGACAACCCTTAGCCGACGTCTCGGTGCCCGGAGGCAGTTGTGTTAGCAGAAACGAGCAATCATATATCTAGGCTTTATAACTTTCACTTAGTCATGGGAGCTTAAAGTTTGGGAGGCCAGTTACTAGCCCCGGGTAGTGTTTGGCATCAGTCGAGGTCAAGCCATTAACACTCTGGCCAAATTTATGAAAGGCCCACAGGGTAACCTCTATCGGTCTAAACTTTGACAGAGTCATCGGATCACAGACCAGTTTGCACTCATTGTGACAGTCAGTTTTCGGCTTTCTCCACTGAGGTACTTGACCAGTTAAATCAGAAGTACAATCGTAGTGGTTCTCCCTTTGCACACTTAGCCGAACAAAGCGGAATGTAGGAGGCAATCACAGGAGCAGGGCAACACAACTATTGACCAAAGACACAATTCGAAACTGATGTATATAAAGCAATATCTGAGAACGTTTTGCCGAGGACTGCTCGGAGTACCCTGGCTTTTGGTGGGTTCGGCTCTAGTTGGAGTCCCCCGTTGATATTGCCGGTACTTTAAAGACATCTGATGTTGTACTACGAGAGCTATGCTGGAGGCACAAAGTATCCCCCGAGACTCAGGTTGGGTGCGGCCGACCAACCTAAAGATCGAATCTCCTCAGGAACTAGTCCAGATGTCATACGCGTTTCCCCAATGCCGAGGTGTAAGTTGGCAGGAAAGATACCGAGCTATGGGTCGGAAAAGATCTCCCGAGCTGAATTATTACGCAGGGCACCTCGGTGTCCCGCCTCCTAAAAGAAAAACATACAAGTAGCTTAAAAGTGTCATAAGCTCAAAAAGCCAAAAAACTTATGTAAAAACTTCGACGTCCGAACTAAATCAAGTTTTTTTGGTGCCAATCCAAAATTGGTCTTAAAATTAATACGTGCTTCGGTCGTGCTTTAACATGATACATTCGATCTCCAGACTCCAAGCGGGTCAGCCTTTGGCTTCAACCTCCATATCCCGAAGGCGGAGTGTTTCTCCGAGGCCTGTTTAGCGAACTAAACTCGAGCGGCTTTAGAAAGAAACCAAGCTATCCGGCTATTGACTACACACTAGTGTCGAAAAAAGGAGTAGTAGAAAAATACTTTGCAACGACCAAGAAGAAAACACATTTATTATAAAACGGCTCATACAAGTAAAGAGCCCCCGTTTAAATCGGGTTAAGACATTTTTAACAAACAAAGTTTTTAACAAACATTTTTTTTGTTTAACAAGAAATATAATGTTTGGTTGAACCGAATAAAAAGTAAAATTTCAAAGAGAGCTGAGCACGAAAACGACTTAGCTGGTTAATGTGCTCGGTGCGGTCCGGGGTTGTGGCGCGACGGAGACGTAGTCCTCGGCCTGGCCGAGGTCCCAGCCCCCAAGCCCGAGGTAATCGAGCGAAGAGCACGGCTCGAGAAGTGGCAACGCAACACGGTTGCTGCGGCGAGGCGAAGCCCCCGGTCTGGCCGAGGAGACAGAGTAGTTCGGCTGCATGACGGCGAAGCCCCCACGTCAGTCGACCATGTCGAAGACGCAATTTCTTGATGGATGCGGGACGACGATGTCGGCATACTGAGGTGACCGCATGATGTAGTCGAAGTCATTTACCTGTGCACACAAAATAGTGCAAGACGATAATAATAACAATACTTTAAAAAGTATTTGCATAATTAATGTATGCAAAGCGAATGAAAAGAAATATGGCCCATGGGCCCGAAGATCCAACGAGGTAGAGATATTTGGGCCGGTCAGCTTGATGATGCCGAAGCCCCCGAGTTGACGGATGTGACTAGCAGGTCAGCATGGCCATTGGACCAACAAGGTGATGGCACAACCCGATTGATGCCGGTAGGGATGACGACGTAGGATTACCGAGCTAGCGGCATAGTGCGGCCATTGTTAATTTACCTACATACATAAAGTAGCACAAGGCAGAATAATAAAAAGTTCCTTTGTATAATTTATTTATGCAAAATAAATAATTTCAAGAAAATACGGCTTGGGCGCCGAAGTCGGCTCGGTGGAGTAGCGGCGCGGAGACGTCGACGCAGGTTGGTGAAAACTATTCTGCGAGTGGCGGACCGAAGAGAAAAAATCTTCTATAACCGGTGACCTAGTATTAAACCAGACTGGCCTCCATGGACGTTGCAACGCAATTGATGAAAAATGAACAGAATCAAACGTTAGGTTTGACCTTCACGTGAATTAGTAAGGCAAAGCTAAGGCACCATTAATTAAATATGGAAGATCGTGTTGCATTTCAACTAGTAGTACCAATTAAAAATTGATTAACTTCCCTGAGCTTTACGTGGAGAAATACTTGCGGATGTTTCACTGTTTTCATGGAAACTTTCGCTGAAACAAGGCATCTTCTCGAGCTGCGTATCGCCAGGAAATCAGTGCCCAGCCGACATGAGGCTTCTTGATGAATTGAATTCCCGTGAGTTGTTCTGGAAGCCATTAGCCAAGCTGCTTGTAGGAATCCCGTGCAGCACATGGTCTTCAATACTATCTTCGCCTGTTTTAAGAAACAATATGCGGTTGTTGCTGCGGCCGTGCTCCTTGGCGCTCACGTCCAGCTCGGATCAGGGACAGGCGGGCGTTGCGTACGACATCCTAGTTTCTCCAAAGATTGATCTTAAAAAAATCTACCAAGGAAAAATATGCCGACGGACAACGAGGGTTTGGAAAGAACGTAATATTACATGAAATGGATCTGACGGAAAAACATCACCTGATCATTGATTTCGATTCCCATCCAACCGTGATGAACACCTAGCAGGCTCTCAATGAAAGCACCAATGTCGGTTCTTAATCCGGCATATCTCGTAGTAGGGGTCCTAAACTAGGCGTGTTGGAACGATGGTAACATGGACACATGATTTTACCCAGGTTCGGGCTCTCTCGAGGAGATAATACCCTACGTCCTGCTTTTGATTATATTCATATGGGGGATAGTACATAGTACAGGTATCTACCACGAGATTGTAGTAATGAATATGAGATTGAGGTTGTCTATTTTCTAGCCTGGCCTCGGTTTATATAATGCACCGTAGGCCTAGGGTTTAGAGGAGTCCTTGTCTTGTGCGCCAAGTCTTGTGGAATCTCCCTTGTATGCATCATGGGCTGCCCGAAGTGGCCCATTAGTGAATCACCCTGGGGGTCCTCGGCCCGACCCACTGGTCGGGAGACGACGTGGTGAGTACCCCCTAGTCCAGGACACCATCAGGAGCATCGCTGATAACTGTGACCGAGTGCTCTAGGAAGTAATGAGCTACCTTCTTGACAGTGAGGTAAATGCCATAAACCAACTTCTGGTAATGTGGATACCCTTGCTTGGAAGGAGTCAAGACTTCCGAAATGTAATAGACGGGCCTTTGCACTTTGAATGCTTTTCCCGATTCCTCACGCTCCACAGTGAGGACAGTACTGAACACTTGGCTAGTAGTCGCGATGTACAAGAGCAAAGGCTCTCGGCTGCTCGGAGAAGCTAACACCGGCTGGGTGGAAAGCAAGGCCTTGAGCTAATCGAATGCGTCTTGCGCTTCAGGGGTCCATTCAAAAGTGTCGGACTTCTTCATCAATCGGTAAAGAGGCAAAGCCTTCTCACCGAGACGAGATATGAATCTACATAGGGCTGCAAGGCAGCCCGTGAGCTTCTGAACGTCATGCAGACGGATAGGTTTCTTCATTCGGACGATGGCGCCAATATTGTCAGGATTAGCATCGATCCCTCGTTCAGAAACGAGGAAACCGAGTAGCTTACCCGAGGGCACTCCAAATGTGCATTTTGCGGGATTGAGTTTTATTTGGAAACGGCGAAGGTTTGCGAAGGTTTTAGCGAGGTCAGCTAGGAGGTCGGAACCTTTCCTGGACTTGACCACGATATCATCCATGTACGCCTCGACATTCTGACTGATTTGCTCTTGCAAACACTTCTGGATCATGCGCATAAAAGTTGCCCCAGCATTCTTAAACCGAATGGCATAGTGATGTAGCAGAAACACCCGAATGGGGTGATGAAATTTGTTTTAATTTCATCTGGTCCATACATTCGGATCTGATGGTACCTGGAGTACGCATCTAAGAACGACAGGCTTCACATCCGGCGGTGGAATCTACTATTTGATCTATGCGGGGAAGGGGAAAATGGTCTTTCGGGCAGGCCCGATTGAGGTGCTTGAAGTCGATGCACATCCATAGGGACTTGTCCTTCTTGGGCACCAACACTAGGTTGGCCAGCCACTCGGAATGGAAAACTTCACGAATAAATTCGGCAGCTAGGAGCCGAGCAATCTCTTCACCAATCGCCTTGCGCTTCTCGACGGAGGATCGGCACAATTGCTCCTTGACTGGTTTGACTTTCGGGTCCACTCGGAGTCGGTGCTCAACCAGTCCCCTGGGAACGCACGGCATGTCAGACGGCTTCCATGCGATGATATCCCACTTCTCACGGAGGAACTGGATGAGCTTGGCTTCCTATTTTTCACCGAGTGTCATCGAGATGTTGGCCGGAGCCGCACTCGGATCATTGGGGTGGATGTGAACCTGCTTGGTTTCGCCGACCGACTGGAAGGCTGATTCTGTTGCCGGCTTCTTAGACTTTAGCAAATCCGCTGTGTCCACCGCTTTCTTGTACCCGTCAAGTTCGACTGGGAGTACTTGTTCATTGGCAATTTTAGAGCCCTGCTGGAGGCCCTCCTCGGCGACTTTCCGATCGCCGGTCACTGTGATCACGCCATTCGTCCCTGGCATCTTAAGTTTAAGATATACGTAACATGACGGGCCATGAAACGTGCGTAGGCAGGCCTACCCAGGATGGCGTGATAAGCACTCCGAAAGTCAACTACTTCGAACATCAAGCGTTCCTTTCGGAAGTTTTTCTCCCCTCCGAACACGACGTCTAGAGCGATTTGACCAAGTGACTCAGCTTTCTTCCCAGGGATGACCCCATGGAAATGCATGTTACTCTTACTCAGGCAGGACATCGGAATGCCCATTGCGCTGAGTGTGTCCGCATAAATTATGTTGAGCCCACTGCCGCCATCCATCAAGACTTTGCGCAGTCGGACTCCATTTACAGCCGGATCAACAACCAGCGCCTACCTCCCGGGGGTGGCTATGTGGGCTGGGTGATCGGACTGATCGAAAGTAATAGGGGTCTTTGTCCAATTGAGGTACTTGACGGAAGTCGGAGCTACCAAGCTCACCTCCCGATTGATGACCTTCAATCGGCTCTTGCTTTCAACATCCACAAAGATCATGTTCTGGACCTTGTCGATGTGAGGGTACTCGGGGTCGCCCTCGCCTTCCTCGTCATTGTCCTTCTCTGCGGAGTCCTCTTTACCCATCTCATGCTTGAGCATTCGGCACCCCCGAGTGGTGTGCTTTGGGTAAATGATGTTGCCCTCTTCATCTTTTTCGTGTGGATAGCACAGGGCTGATCCAACACCTCAGAACTGTACTCGGGCTTCTTCTTATAGCACAGTATTTTTTTGTTTTTCTTGGGCTTTGGGTTTCCCTGGCCAGGAACTGCAGCCAGTTCTGCCTTTCCTGGAGGATTAGCTTTCCGTTTCTGCTTTTTTCCCACGTTCCCTGCCGATTGAGGTGCATCACCAGCTCGCCCTTTGCCGCTTCGGAGGTGGTCTTCCTCTTCGCCATTGGCATATTTGTTAGCGATTTCCATGGCCCGACTGAGAGACAGATCTCCCGATCGGCCAAACTTCAGGATGAGTTCTCTGTACCGAGTGCCTGCCTTGAAAGCGCAGATGGCCTGGTGCTCAATAACATTCTCAACTGTGTTGTGCAGTGTAGTCCATCGTTGAATGTACTCCCGAAGAGTTTCATTGTTTTCTGGACACAATGCTACAACTCTGTTAATCCACCCGGACGCTTGTATGTGCCCTCAAACGTCTTGATGAACACCTGCGCCAGGTCCTCCCAGCAATAGATGCTGCTAGAAGGCAACTGGTTCAGCCAGGCCCGAGCGGATCCCTCTAGCATGAGGGAGATGCTTCATCGCCTCGAAGTCATCACCGCCCCCAATCTGAATAGCCACTCAATAATCCTCGCGCCAAGTTTCTGGCTTGGACTCGCCATTAAACTTTTCGATCCCCGTCGCTAACCTGTAGGTGGGGGGAATCTCAGCCTCTCGGATATACCTATAGAAACACTCGAGACCTGACGTCCCCCATCTGCTCACTCGGTCTCTGACCAATCTATTTTTATCCACCATTTTCTGCGTGATGCTAGATCTAGCATTGAGTAGTGGAGGCCGTCGGCCAGCTTCCTCGTAACCTCTGGGGCGAGGAGGAGTCCGAGTGCGGTCCTCTCTGTGAGGCCGACCATCATCGTAGGGCCGCTTGCCATACGAACCACCCCTCGGAGGAGGCGTTCTATTGAGTCGCGGTCGTCGCGCCAACGCCCCCCCCGTGCAGACCTCTCGGAGGAGGAGGAGAGTATCGGTGCTTTCCGTAAGCGTGCGGACTATGCGCGGACTGAACGGTGTCTGCCCGAACGGACTTGCTGTATATACGCTGGTTTGATTGAGACACCTCCGAATTCTGTCTCATTGCTGTTTTCAACAGAGTCTGAATCTGCCGAATGCCTTCTCCAGCCGCAGAACCGGACGGCTGAATGGATTCAACTATCCGAGTGGCTGCAACTAGGTTCTCTATAGGAGTGCGCATCACTGGGATCTTGGGCGGCTTGTCATTCGGAAACAACTACCGCCTACTGTAGCTGGAGCTTGGTTGCTCCCTTGCTGCGCATTCATCGAGTGCTCGCTGGACCCTCTCTGAACGCCCGTGCTCGACCAAGGTGGCTTGGCGCGTGGCCTCCAAGGCTATATCCTCAGGGGACGTTCCCGTGATGGGGATGAGGAGGACTTCGTCGTCCCTTCTTCTCCTCTCTTCCCGCTACTCCCGAGTGAGAGGCCGGGGAAAATAACCGTCGGAGTGACCGTCGTCATGGCGGGCTCTGTCTCAGCCACGGGAGCCGCCCACGGAGTACCCAGGGGGGCCATGATCGGTGGAATGTGCCATCAATATCTCAGCAGTGTTCCCGCTGCTTTCACACTTGGACTCATTGGACGGCTCATCGCCCGATGTGGGAGACAAACTAACGATGGGTTCACCGGAGTCGAGCACGGTGACTTGCTCGGAAGTAGGCTATCGTGCCACGACATGCTAGAGCCACCGCTGCAGCCGAGAGCGCCCAGAACGCTTGCGGCGGCCGGACACTGAACGGGCCGACACTGAGCCGTATGGCTCCGATGACTGTCGCAAGAGAACCCTGTCGAAGATATTATCCACGGTTTGACCCGGCCAGGAGAATGACCCGTCCCATCATTTGGCGGCTCATACGAGCACCGTGTTTTATTGGGTCAACCTGGATGGCAAGGCCCAAGGCCCCGGCGTGCACCCCGGCAAAAGGCGGCTTATAGAGAGGCCAGGAGGGCCGGCTCACAGAGAAGGCCCAAGGGGAGGAAAGATTCCCTCACAAAGGAAACAAGACTCGGATTAGGATTCAAGAGAGACTAGTCCTAGTCCTACTCCCAGTAGGACTCTACATGTAAACCTACCCCTTCAACTTATATAAGGAGGGGTAAGGCACCCGAAGAGGGACAAGTTCAAGACATTATAGATAGACAAATTAGAGGCTCTCGAGATTAGAGGTAGCGATTCCGCACCCTTGTAATCGAGATCATCATCATCACCAATACACAGAAAGCGGGACGTAGGCTTTTACCTCCATCGGAGGGGCCGAACCTAGGTAAACTTGCGTCTCTCGATTCCGACCAACCCCTCTCAAGCCGCCACCTAGTTGTGATGGCCTCACACCTAAGTTCTTTCACGAGGACATCATCCCATGACAAAACCACGACAGTTGGCGCCCATCGTGGGGCCAGCGCACGGTGGTGTTGTCTTCTTGGAGGGAGCTCTTCTAGGGATCGAGAAACTCGAAATTAACCGGACAAACAGGAGCCGGCGCACAAGGATCTACATCCACTCCGAGTTCATCATTCCAAATCGAAGAAACTTTTTGTGGCTATCCTGTGTGCCGTCGCGAGCAGTCTGCTCAGATGGATGTATTCGATGGCAAACAGATCGTGTGCCACGGATATGACGATATCAACCTTGACTTTGGGTCCCAAAATAGTGGGATGCCTGCATCAAACAAAAGAGATGGTCCGCGACCAACCATGGGAGCCTGGACAATCCGATTAGGTCATACCGAGAAAATTAAAACCGACTACTACATGGTGCAAGTCCCCAGGCCACTATTAGGTCATACCGAGAAAATTAAAACCGCATCAAGCAACACGCATCGAGTCCTGACAAGCACATGCTAGGTCAGCCTTACCTGAGATCGGAAGTGAAACAGGAAAAGAAAGAAGTCGCCGGGAGGTCAATCCGCCACTGAAGTAATCTGTACAACTCTGTCAACCAAAATACGCCTAGCAGCAAGGCTGTTTCGAATCGGAACAGGATACACGTGATGCTAAAAGCAGCTAGGAAAATTAATACTAATACTAGTATAACCCAGGTCAAATCTAGACACAAGTTCCAAAGTCAAGGTCACAAGGTGGCTTACGTGGAGCATCACTCATGGGATTCCAAACAAAAAGGGGGCATATTAGTACTACCTAATCGTGTTACAATTGGAGACCTAAATCCCTTTTTCACATAAAGACCAAAAAAGTACTACTTCCATCGTCAAAAGATGATCCAAAGGCAAGGTCATCCGCACGTCCGCAGACACGATGAGCTGTCGAGCGGATATGCACGGGGCTTTCCTAGTTACAATCCGGTCTACTCCAAACACGCCAGAGTAAAAAAAAGGGAGGGACGTCATGCCATAAGTTTGGAACTCGTCACACGGCAAGCCAACGATCTACCTTTCTATGTGAGCGTCATGGTCTATGCCGACCCGCCGGAGCTAGCACCAGCATCCATGATTGCACGGTGCTGCCTCGGAAATCAGTTCGTGTGCATCTAGATGAAGCACAGTGGAGTCCGATAGCACGCCAATTTCTGCAACCACGTACATCTGAAAAAAACAATATACACATCCTGCCGTCCTACGGTCCGGCTTGCTACAATATGCCAAAAAAAGAGGGTGGATAATTCGTGCCAGATTTTAGAATTCCGGTAGAAAATCTCCTTGGTGTCAGTCCATGCTGCGGCGTCCAGCGGACATGCACCGTCCAGCATCACTATGATTCAAAGTGGAGGTGTGCAGAATTCATCAGTTATAATTTTTTTAGGAATGGATCGATCTACATGTCTAAACTCGGTTTGCTCCCTTCGCGTTCATCCAACAAAAATGCCAGGTGCTATTCGTCCTTTCTATTTTTTATATTAATTCATTCAAGAACAATTACTCTGGCCTGCAACATATTTTACGCAGGACAATTATTCGTTACAAAAGTGACATTATATCGCGAATACGGAGCTCGCACCAATACTATTATGCGCCAGCATCCGTCCATGCTGCATTGCCTGACGAGCACGCGTACGGGTTGCCGCCCGTGTGGTCTAGTATACATCAACACGCCGGGGCCGCGACCACCCGTACAAGCTGCCCAACCGATACGCGTGAGCCGCCAACACCGCAGTCCGGTCTTCAACAACACGCCGGTGCCACGCGTACTCACTCATGGCGCCCAATGGATGCGCACGAGCCGTCGTCCCTACGGTCCGGTATACAACAAACACGCCGGTGTTGAGCCTTATGCCAGATAAAGGATTCACGCTCCAAAGTAAAAAGTACCAGTTGAAGGCCATCACTCGGTCAAATTATTGTGCAATTGCGGCACCCGAACAATAAATCAGGTGATGTCCATCCTATTTCTTTCATCAGCATACGTTAATCCATCATAGAGCAATTACTTTGTCACGCAAAATTTTATATGCAGGACAAATATTCAAAGTGATGTCATACCATGGATATGGGGCTCGCGTCTACATCGTCATATGCTAGCGTCCGTGCCAGGTTTTCCAAGGGATAGATACGCATGCCTTCAGTCGATGAGGTCCAGTCTTTATTACATACGACACGCCAACGACGACAGACAATTGGCGAATTCATCAGACCCAGTCTGACAACCTTCAGAAGGAAAATTCCCTTGCCTGTTCAAAAGGGGACGATTGTTCACTATTAATGAGGAACAAGACGAGGAGAATCCTACAAATGGTCTATCATGCAAATACATCAACACACCGGGCCGCGCTCGCCTATACGAGCCGCCCAACGGACGCGCGCAAGACGCCGCCTCCGCGGTCCGGTCTACATCAACACACCGGGGCCGTGCTCGCCCGCCAGTATGAGCCGTCCAACGGACGCGCACAAGCCGCCGTCCCCGCGGTTCGGTCTACATCAACAACGTCGCGGCCGCCTTGCGCGTCCACACTGGCTTACAATGTCATGACTGACTCCCGCGTCCACACGGGTATCCAACGCCACAGCCGATTCAAGGCTCAACGCCCGCTTACAAACGCCACGGCCAGCTCTCGCAACCGCGCTGTCAAGCCGGTTTCGAACGCCGCGGCTGACTTCCACGTCTAGATCAACACACTCGTGCCGCGCCTGCTCACTCAAACTGTCCTATGGACGCACGCAAGCCGCCCCCACGGCCTGTCTCCTCCAACAACATTGGAGCAAAGGAAAAAATGACATTCAAAATCATGTCTTTCGCAACATTGCCAAAACACGTGCCAGCCTCCACTCGCATCAGGTTGCTCAATGGATAGATGCATTGGCCTGTTATCCCAGCGATACGATTTACTTCAACATATCGAAAGAAACAGGAGAGCTTGCCATGAAGGAAACATCCCTGGAGAAGCTACAATTTGAACCGGCCATTATTGAGCCGACAATTCAAAAGTCAGCGCAAAGAGAGAAAATGGCCCTGGAGGATCCAAGAGAGTCGGACTTCATGAGAATAACAAAGCATGGATCCAGAGGCATATGCACTCAATTTGGCCACGATATTTGCCAGAGACATATGATGAGCATCACGAAGATCATCAGCTCACTACATCGTCTCTAGTTTGGATAAATACCACCGTCAGGTCGTCAACCTTATGCTGGCTTATGCCAAACAAAGTATGAAGACTCTTAAGCCGCCTCCTCGAGTCGAGTTAAGACTCGGGGGCTACACAGACATGACTCGGTAGATTCAACCGGGCTCAAATATTCTAGAACCCCGGGTCATTACAAGGAAGATAACCCGATCCCGGGGGGCCCTGCCTTATTGGCGAAAAATTAAAAATCGCCTAAGAGGACGAGCCGCGATGATGCGCTATTCAAACATGGGTGCCCTGCCTTATGGGCGAAAAATTAAAGGTTGCCAAAGAGGGCCAGCTGCCATGATGCGCTGATTCAAACATAGGTATCCTGCCTTATTGATCATCATATTATCATATTATGATCTATGGAATAAAGCCGGCTTATCTAGACCCCAGATGTTTTGTAGTAGTAGCATTATCTCCTACATATCCTATGTTGAGCTTTTCCATGATCATAGGTCACTTGGGGCCTTCCAACTCATCGAGTTTAGCTTTCTCACCCTCTTGATCCGGCAAAGACGCCAAAAAATGGTTAAACCTGCTTGTATCCTTGATGAGACTCCGATCAGGTGACCCCATGTACTCTTGACAAGTCAATCCATCTGGACCCTCAACTTATCAAGGTTAAAACATCGGCTTGAGTCATGTGAGAGCCGGCTTACATAGAGCTAGGATACACCATGGGTTATCACACCCGCTTCATTGAAGCAAGACTCGAACCTCGAAAGCCGGTCTTTATGTCATGCCTTGAAAACTGGCACTTTATATTATGTTATCATATACACACATCATCCTGCATTGCATCATGCATCATACATACATATCAAGCCGGTCATCAAACCGGGTTACATCGTAAGCTCTGCAGGAACAAATAGGTCTTTGATAGCCAAAATGGCTAGATCTTCATCATGGTTTATCATAACCAATATTAAACGATTGGGGTTTTTCAAGTCAGCTCGGAAGAAATGACTATTCACTACTAGGGAAAAGCCTAGCAGTAGCGCGGGTTAAGGGCCTGTCAGTAGCGTGGGGCACCGCGCTACTGCTACGGCGCCACAACTAACTTGTAGCAGTAGTGTCTCTCCCCCGCGCTATTGATAATTTACTTACCAATAGCGCGGGTCTCTAACCCGCGCCACTACTAATTTCATGCTTTTTTTGTTTACTAATGACATCACTAGTGTAATTAGCAGTACCGTGGTGGGCCCAATGTAGCAGCAGTGTCAGTAGTAAGCAGAAGAGGATGGGTTTATATATATCATTATTGATGACAATTTGAGTTCAAACAGATTACTAGATTTCAAAAACCTTACAAGTCCAGACCGAACTGCTAGATCAAGACCAATAATTATAAAACTATTAAACCTTAAACTAGTGCCTAATCTTACTACAATACTATTAATGAGCAGAATCTGGTGGTGCAGAATCTGATGGTGGTGGGGGCATTCTTGGCGGAAGTATCCCGACAACACTTCCCCATCGGGCTCTCTGAGCCGGGCACGAAGATGTCACTTGTTGTAGTGCCCATTCCATAACCAAATGGGGACTACTCTGAGGTGGCATCCGAGCATGCTCTGCAGCGTTGGCCTCCGCGAAGATGACGTCTGCTGCAACTTGTAGTTGTGTTTGGGCATAACTCTTGCACTCCTTGACTTCGTACTCCCAGTGACTAGACTGGATCTTCCGAAACATATTCTCCACCTCTTTCAGCTCCCGCATACAATCTCTCCATCCGAACACTACATCGTCAATCCTTTTTCCCCGCGCCAGCAACTTCCTCCGCCACTCCAACTCCTCTTCACGAGAACGTCTAGGAGACATGGAATCCCTGTAAATTTGGCATGACATTTGCTTAACAATGGACATATTAAATAGCACAACGTCTAGGAGACATGGAATCCCTGTAAATTTCCCCGCGCCAACAAATCTAACCATTTACAACGTGTTAGAAATGGAATCTAGCAATGGACATTTGCACAAAGTTTGCAAGTTTAAACATTTTTTTACGGTTACGACGTGAAGCACCTTTGTAACACAATTTATAGCATGTGGATGAATTCTGATATGCATCAATACATCCATCTAACCATCTAAATGCATCCATCCATAACCATCTAAATGCATCATACATCCATCTAACCATCTAAATGCATCCATCCATAACCATCTAAATGCATCATACATCCATCTAACCATCTAAATGCATCCATACATCCATCTAACCATCTAAATGCATCCATTCATAACCATCTAAATGCATCAATCCATCCATCCATTAAGCATTTCTAGCAGTGCAAAAACAGTGAGAGGAGGGAGAAGGGGGGAGAGTGGGAGAGAGGAGGGAGGGAGAGCTACCGCTGCGTGGATGGCCGGGATGGGAGGGACGGGACGGGGGAGGGCCGCCGCGTGGTGAGGGCCGGGACGGGGAGGACCGCCGTGTGGGGCGGACGGCCGAGATGCGGGAGCACCGCCGCGAGGGAGATAGTGGAGAGGGAGATCTACAGAGTGAGGAGTGAGGGGGCGCGGGCCGGGGGGAAGAAGATAAGGTACGACCTAGCAGTAGCGCGGTCGAGGAAAACACGCTACGGATACACATTTAGCAGTAGCGCTGGTCGCATGAACCGCTACTGCTAAGTGGGGCCCACAATATGGCACATCACAGATTTAGTTCCAGCGACCAGTGAAACTTAGCACTAGCGCCCTACCGTAAAAACGCGCTACTATTATACTGTTAGCAGTAGCGCTGTTTGCAGAAGCGCGCTACTACTATACCTAGCCTGTCGGCAACGGTGTGGCAATTATATTAGTAGTGCGTTTTATACCTGCTATGCTACTACTATGTGGATACCAGTAGCGCCTCTTGTGGAGATGCGCTACTGCTAATTATCAGTAGCGCCTTATTTTAACCAGCGCTACAGATAAGTTTCCGTGTATAAGGTTTTCCCTAGTAGTGATTCTCGAAGAGCCTCCCTATCACATATAATGTCGGGTCATCTAATTGACTGGCTCTTGGATTTCTTCAAACTTGTGCTCTATAGTAAACTTCAACACTTATGGATTTCTCAAACATATATTCGTTGGTTTGCACTGCAACCACGAGCAGGGATTTCATTCCAAGCACAAAGACATTATTCCAGGATATTCATACAAGATAATAAATTACCGGGTTGCATTACAACCACGGTCAAGGATTAATTCAAGTTCAAGAGAACTTATGACGTGCATTATGATGGGTTATTCTCACACAGTCCCAAGTCGCTGCAGGCATACGACCCGACACTTGGGGGCTACATCATATTATGTTTTTCTTTTCAAAAGAGAAGTGCATATAAGTCCCGAGTCGCTGCAGGCAAAACGACCTGGCACTTGGGGGCTACACTACTCAGGTCAAATTTTCTAAAGTCGCAAGTCGCTGCAGGCATGCGACCCGGCACTTGGGGGGCTGCAGCACTCAGCTGTTTAAACAGATTATAAGGTTCAAATTGAAGACATGGCCCAGCACCAACTGATGAGCCGGCCCTTGGGGGCTACACTAGCTGAAACTTTATAAAACAATTACAAGTTCCAGGCTGCTGCAGGCAAGACAACCCGGCACTTGGGGGATACACAGTCAAAGATATTATTGCAAAGCACTAAGTTATCATGAACCGATGAACTCGGAGCTTGGGGGCTACAGGTAATATGGATATATCAAAAAATTGAAGAACACTTTCAAGCTGTCAATTGTGACCGAGACTGGTCTCATTTTTTGATGGAGGTTTGCAAAGATCATTTTCTCCAAGTTATTCATAGAAAGGCGCCAAGAAGACCGGCCCAACATCACAACGGATTTATTTATTCCCAATAATTTTATCAAGTCAATCGGAGTCTAGTTGTTTGACCTGGCGTCAGCAACAATCATGACGTGGCATTATCAAAGAACATGACCCGGCAAAGTCTTTATAAGCAACCTGGCTTCACAAGTCGGCAAGTTGTACATCCACAAATCAGCAATATTTTTATCCTAAGTTGACGTCCACTACATCTGATGACCTGGCAAGATCCACGCGTCCCATGAAGTGGTTCAACAACAGACGAATTTCTATTCCCAATATTTTCATCAAGCCAAAGCAATGTGTCGGTGTACCAAAGTATGGGTCTTTTTAGTACCCCTTACTTGTGCACGGGCAGTTGTAGCCGTTCCGCGGCAAGCCTTGCCGGGGAATAGCTAGGAGTAATCACGAGACTAAGACGACAAGGAGACATTCAAGTCAACGATCAGACCAGAAAACAGAAGACCAAAGGGTTGCGGAGGCCCGGCAAGACCCTTGCTGGCAAGGCCTCGCGCCAGACAAGACCCGGTCCCGGCAAGCCCCGGGACCGGCAAGGATTCGGTCCCGGCAAGCCCCGGGACCGGCAAGGATTCGGTCTCGGCAAGCCCCGGGACCGGCAAGGATTCGGTCCCGGCAAGCCCCGGGACCGGCAAGGATTCGGTCCCGGCAAGCCCCGGGCCCGGCAAGGATTCAGCCCCGGCAAGGCTCTGCACATTACAGCGCTATCGCTCCAGTGCAGCGGCCAGCCTTGTCGTTTAGGGCTTGTCCTCATGGTGACGTGGCGTAATGCTGGCCACGCGATGCTTAAGTGGTGTTGATGGGATGGCTGCTTTTGCCCATCCCCTGTAAAGCTTTTCCAAGCCCGAGAAGCCAAGGGACACCTCGACGGACACCTCACGGTGCATTTAATGAGTTTGTCCTAAGCCGTCAGGGTTAGGTATGATAATACTGTGGTAACACTGTAGTTACTTTCCACCTCATGCCTTATCTTGTACGTCACTGTGGTAGCCCCTTTGACTAATATAAAAGGAGGCCCGAGACGTACAGGGGAAGGGGAGGACACTTCGAAAGCCCATTCTGCATGCGTAGCCGCTACTATAGCTCCCAGAACTTGGCCAAGAACATCCACAATAATACAATCAAAGCAGGAGTAGGGTTTTACGCATCCGTGCGGCCCGAACCTGGGTAAATCCCCCGCGTGCTGTTCGTTAGTTCTGCTCTTTGTGCAACCCTCTCCCCTTGCCGAACCGTAAGGGATCTCCTTGATCCCATAGGTGTTCGTTTCCCACGACATCTTTGGCGCGCCAGGTAGGGGGATCGAGGTTGTGCGAACCTGATCTAGTGATCAGCGCGTCAGATCTTTGATCATCTTCACCACCATGGCTCCTAAGAAGAAGGGTTTCACGGCGGTTGGTCCATCCGCATCCATCGTGCCTGATGCTGCGCGCGCAGGCGACGGGGTAGACGCGGGTGGAGGGGGTGGAGGCTCCGAGCTTCCACGGCGTTTCGGCGATCCGAGCCGGACGAGCAACAGGTCCAAGGATGGAGCTGCGCAACCTGCGGGTGGTGCAGCGACTTCCAAGGATGGAGCGGCACCTTCCAGGACGAATACGCCGGCGTATGCACCGCGACCTTCTCAGGACGCGCGTGACGTGCGGCCTCAAGACGTTGGTGGTTCTGGGCGTCCGCATGGGAAGACCCCTGCGCGTCACTCCCAGGGTGCGCAGGGCCAAGATCCGCGCCAGCGAGCTGGTGGAGGCCGCGCGCGGGTGCAGAGTCGTGACGGTGCTCCTTCTAACCCTGTTAGGAGTTTGAGCACCTCACGCTCTTCGCACCTGTCGCCACCGCCTACGCCAGCAGAGGCGTTGGCGCGAGCTCAGCTGCTCCTAGACTTCCCTCCCGCCGCGGAGAAGCTAGACGAGTGGCGAGCCGCTATCCAGAGCCTCATCGGCCTAGCCAACAACGACGTACCGCAGCAGGGTGAACCCTCGCGGCTACAGTCGTCTAGGCTGGTGCGTGGCGAGGGAGAGAAGACCGGAGCTGGAACGACTACGTTGCGTTCCCCTCCGCTGCATCAAGAGCGGTCGTTAACTCGGCGGACCGGCGCCCGTGAGGATGATTCCACGGCATCGTCTGACCCGCGGGTTCGCCGTGATCAACGTCACGTTCTTCGGGAACGGAAGAAGGAGGACGCTCGAACCACCATCGAGCGCCGAAGGGAAGCGCGTCGCCAGTCCGACAAGCGCGCTGGGACCTCTGTTGACGAGCCCGCGCCAGGGTACCCTGGCTGCCTACCTTACGAGGTGGGTTGCCCAGCGTTTACTCGTGAGCTGCGGCAAGTCCAGTGGCCTAGCTCCCGCTCCTTCAAGCCGGAAGTACCGGAGAAGTACGACGGCAAGACCCATCCGTCCGAGTTCTTGAGCATCCACACCATCGCGGTGCAGGCTGCCGGGGCTCGTGACGATAAGGTGCTGGCCAACTACTTTCCGTTGGTACTGAAGCCCAACGTGAGATCGTGGTTGATGCACCTGCCCGAGAATTCCATCTCTTCTTGGGTCGACCTGTGCCATCAGTTTGTTGGCGCCTTCACCGGCGGCCATCAAGCTCCTGGCCAGGAGAGTGATCTGCACATCATTCCCCAGAAGGAGGGCGAAACTTTGCGCAAGTATATCCAGAGGTTCAGCCGCATCCAGCACAACATTCCTGACGTTCATCCCGCCGCCGTCATCAGCGCCTTTCATCAGAATGTGCGCAATCGTAAGATGCGGGAGGAGTTGGCGATGAACAAAGTCAGAGATGTCGCCGAGCTCTACGCCTTGGCCGACAAATGTGCTCGGGCAGAAGAAGGAAGGAGACTCCCAGCGAGAACGCTGGCGCTGGAGTCGACTCCGATAGCGAAGACGTTCCTGCCCCGGCAAGAAAGGGGCGGCGGAAGAACAAGAAGCGCAAGGGCAAGGCCGTGCTCGCCGTTGAAGGTTCGGGCAACACCGGCACCGCCAAGAAGTCCAAGACCGACGACCCCGGCAAGGAGGTTGCCGGGTGTGCGGCGTGTCAGGCCTTGGCGGCTGCCGACAAGCCAGAAGGATCCGGCAAGCAGTACTGCAAGATCCACCGTACCAAGGGCCATGATCTCCAAGACTGCCGGCAAGTTGAGGAGCTTGCCGAGAAGCAGCGCGCCGAGTATGAAAGGCGCGACAAGGAAAAAGCCCAAGATGGTGCCGGAGGGTCTGGCAGGAAGCGCGGTCAAGGAGGTCGTCGCGGCAAGCCCAGGCCGCAGCAAGAGAAGCCTGCCCGGGGCCGCACCAAAGAACAAGGAAATGATGATGACGATGCAGAGGGCGACGAATCCAGCGAACACGAGTTCCAGAAGGCTACAGAGGCCATGTGCGTCGATGGGGGCGCTTCGTTGCATTCCTCTCACCGCCAGCTCAAGCAGTGGGCGCGTGAGATTAATGCAGCAGAGCCATCCCTCGATGCCCGGAAGCCACTGAAGTGGTCCCTCACGCCTATCATTTTTGACGCCGAGGATCACCCTGATCGCACAACTGCGGTCGGGTGCTTGCCGTTGTTGGTTTCACCAACGATTCGCAACCTCCAGGTGACGAAAATGTTAGTTGACGGTGGGGCCGGCCTGAACCTGATCTCGCCCGATGTGATGAAGAGGATGCAAATTCCCGACGAAGATCTCGAGGAGACAGGTTCTTTCCAAGGGGTCAATCCGGGAAGGAACCAGCCGAAAGGCAAGATTACGCTGCCGGTAACTTTCGCCAGCGAGCTGAACTTCAGGACGGAGAAGGTCGTCTTCGACGTCGCCAGGATTCCATTGCCATACAATGGAATCCTTGGCCGCCCAGCGCTGGCTAAGTTTATGGCGGCCTCGCACTACGCCTACAACATCTTGAAGATGCCCGGTCCAATGAGCGTCATCACTGTCCACTCCGACAAGAAAGACGCGCTCATTTGCACTGACAAGCTCTACCGGGAAGCAGTTGTCGCGTCCGCCGCCAAGGCGCATGCTCCTGCCGCTCAAGATCCCCGCAAGAAGAAGCAGCCCGGCAAGACCTCTGGTACAAACTCCGGCAAGCGCGCCTCTCCAGAGTGCTGCGCTGCCGTCGAGGGTGCCCCAGAGAGCTCTGCCGGCCAGATCAAGAAATCCAAGGCTGCTCCGCCTGAGACCAAGAAGGTGCCCGCCAAGGAGGACGGGACGGGGGGAACCTTCACCATATGCTCCACCCTTGATGACAAATAGGAAGGCGCGCTCGTTGCCTTCCTGCGGGCGAATGTCGATGTGTTTGCATGGCAACCATCTGACATCCCCGGTGTTCCCAGGGAGGTAATTGAGCACCACCTAGCTGTCTGTCCCCACGTGCGGCCCGTCAAGCAGAAGGTGCGGAAGCAAGCCTTGGAGCGGCAAGAGTTTATTGCGGAAGAGATTAGGAAGCTTGAGGCGGCAGGCCTGGTTAGAGGAGTCCTCCATCCTACATGGTTGGCCAACCCAGTTGTTGTGCGCAAGGCGAATGGTAAATGGAGGCTGTGTATTGACTTTACAGATATCAATAAAGCCTGTCCAAAAGATCCCTTTCCCTTGCCGCGCATCGACCAGATTGTGGATTCCACTACCGGCTGCGATTTGCTGTCATTTCTTGACGCATACTCAGGCTATCACCAGATCTTCATGGCGAAAGAAGACGAAGAGAAGACCGCATTTATCACCCCGTGTGGCACATATTGCTTCTTGCGTATGCCTTTCGGGTTGAAAAGTGCTGGTTCGACCTTCGCTAGACCTGTCCAGATTGGTTTCGGGGCCCAGCTGCATAGAAATATGGAAGCTTACATGGATGACATAGTGGTCAAAACCAAGGACAAGGCAACGCTCATTCAAGATCTGGAGGAGACATTTGCAAATCTGCGCAGGATCAACCTGAAGCTCAATCCCGAGAAGTGCGTGTTTGGCGTCCCATCCGGCAAGCTTCTTGGGTTCTTTGTATCTCAGCGTGGAATTGAAGCCAATCCCGACAAGATCAAGGCAATTGAGCAGATAGAAGCACCAAGACGAGTTAAGGATGTGCGCCGCCTTGCCGGCTGCGTCGCTGCTTTGAGTAGGTTCATCTCAAAGTCTGCTGAGCGTGCCCTGCCGTTTTTCAAAATTTTGAAGAAGGCAGGTCCAATGAAATGGACTCCAGAAGCGGAGGCAGCGCTGCAGGATTTGAAGAAGTACCTCTCCTCTTCGCCGGTACTAGTCGCGCCTAGACCACAAGAGCCGTTGCTGCTATATCTGGCGGCAACGAATCAAGTGGTTAGTGCTGCGCTGGTGGCAGAGAGAAAAGCAGAGGAAGATGCAGCGGTAACGGCAGGCCCGCCAAGCGACTTGCCGGGGCCAGCCCCGGCAAAGTCTGGTGCCGACAAGGAAAGACCCGCGCAGTCAAGTCAGGCAGTGCAGAAGAAGAAGATGGTGCAGCGCCCAGTCTATTTCGTCAGCTCCCTGTTGCAGGGGGCTAGGTCGAGGTATTCTGGTGTGCAGAAGTTGCTCTTTGGCCTTCTCAAGGCCTCGAGGAAGCTGCGCCATTACTTCCAAGCACATGAGATCACCGTCGTCACTCGCTTTCCGCTACAACGGATTCTCCGGAACCCAGAAGCAACCGGCAGGATCGTGGAGTGGGAGTTGGAGCTGTCATGCTTTGGTATCAAGTTTGAAAGTTCTTCAACTATCCAGAGCAGGGCCTTGGCAGAATTCATTGCAGAATGGACCCCAACGCCAGACGACGAAGTTCAAGAATCAGCGATTCCCGGCAAGGAAACAGATCGCGAATGGATCATGTACTTTGATGGAGCCTTTTCGCTGCAGGGCGCCGGTGCCGGCGTGCTGCTTGTCGCACCCACCGGAGAGCACCTCAAGTACGTCATCCAGATGCATTTTCCCCGGGAGAGATCGACCAACAACACAACAGAGTATGAAGGACTGCTTGCCGGTCTCAGGATCGCGGCAGACCTTGGGATCAGGAAGCTCATCGTCAGGGGTGACTCCCAGTTCGTCGTGAGGCAGGTCAACAAAGATTATCAGAGCCCGCTAATGGAAGCATACGTCGATGAAGTGAGGAAGCTGGAGGAGCGCTTTGACAGTCTTCAGACAGAGCATGTTCCTCGATCAGAGAACAGCATTGCCGAC
The DNA here is from genome assembly GCA_039707655.1 of Elymus sibiricus. NCBI lineage: Eukaryota > Viridiplantae > Streptophyta > Magnoliopsida > Poales > Poaceae > Elymus > Elymus sibiricus. The sequence goes on along the minus strand of CM077667.1, from coordinate 176,748,330 downwards.
GACCTGTCGAAGCGTGCCGCACTCAAGCTACCTGTGGAACCAGGGACTTTTGTGCTCCGCTTGACTCAACCATCCGTGTCGCCATCGACAAGGCCTGATAAGAGAAGAAAGTTAAGTACCGGCGAGCACTTCCCGGCAAGGCTTCCCGAAGCCCCTGGCAAGGATCTTGCTGGGAACGACACGGTTGCCGGTGAGCAGCAGCTTCGCGCAGAACCTCAGGTTCTTGCCGCGGAAGCAAGCGCCCCTGCTGCCGAAGAAATACCGGTTGCCGGTGAGCAGCGGCTTCGCGCAGAACCTCTGGTTCTTGCCACTGAAGCAAGCGCCCTTGCTGCCGAAGAAATACCAGTTGCCGGTGAGCAGCTGCTCCGCCAAGAGCCTCAGGTTATTGCCGTAGAAGCAAATGCTCCCGCAGCTGAAGAGTTGCCTTTAGTCCTTGTCGTCGAGCCACAGGCTCCGGCATGGGCACAGCAAATAGTCCATTTCCTTCAAACAGGAGAACTCCCTGAGGAGCAGGAAGAAGCTGAGAAAGTAGCCCGTCAGTCAAGTATGTACCAGTTCGTCGACGACGTCCTGTACAGAAAGAGACCCAACGGCGTGAAATTGAAGTGCATCCCTCGGGAGGACGGACTAGAGCTGTTGGCAGAGATTCATGGGGGCGTATGTGGATCCCACATAGGCTCAAGAGCCCTTGTCGGCAAGGCATTCCGGCAAGGATTCTTCTGGCCTACTGCCCTCCAGGATGCAACGGCACTAGTAACCAAGTGTGAAGCGTGCCAGTTTCATTCGAAGCAACTTCATCAGCCAGCTCAAGCTCTCCAAACGATCCCTCTCTCCTGGCCCTTCTCGGTCTGGGGGCTCGACATACTGGGTCCCTTCCCCCGCACTGCCGGGGGCTTCGAGTACTTGTACGTTGCTATTGACAAGTTCACGAAGTGGCCAGAAGTGGAAGCAGTGAGGAGGGTGACAGCACAGTCAGCAGTCAAGTTCTTCAAGGGGATTGTGTGCCGTTTTGGTGTGCCGAACAGGATCATCACTGACAACGGTACACAGTTCACAAGCCGCACCTTCATGCAGTACGTCCAAGACCTTGGCGGCAAGATTTGTTTTGCCTCTGTTGCTCACCCGAGAAGCAATGGCCAAGCGGAGAGGGCAAACGCTGAGGTCCTGCGTGGTCTCCGGACCAGAACTTTCGACAAGCTGCACAAGCATGGAAGACGCTGGATTGATGAGCTGCCGGCGGTTCTTTGGTCGATCAGGACGACGCCAAATCGAGCCACCGGCCAGACGCCCTTCGCTCTGGTCTACGGAGCGGAGGCAGTTCTCCCCACGGAACTCATATACGGGTCACCTCGAGTGCTCGCTTATGATGAGCTTGAGCAAGAGCAGCTGCGGCAAGATGACACGCTGCTCCTTGAGGAGAACCGTCTTCGGGCTGCTATGCGAGCCGCTCGCTACCAGCAAGCTTTGCGCCGCTACCATAGCCGCAAGGTTCACGCCCGGAGTCTTGAGGAAGGCGACCTTGTTCTTCGGCGCGTTCAGTCGGCCAAGAATTCCAACAAGTTGACGCCGAAGTTGGAAGGCCCTTACCGGGTAGTGCGAGTCTCCAGGCCTGGCGCTGTCCGCCTGGAGACCGAAGAGGGCTTGCCAGTAAGCAACTCCTGGAACATCGAGCACCTTCGCAAGTTCTACCCGTAAGGCGCCGTTGTTCGGGTTTCTTGCTGTGATCGCGATACGGCCAGCAGGCTGCTGATGACCCGAATCCAGCGCTCGCGGCAGCGTAACGCTCCGGCAAGATCCCGGCAACGCCATTCTGTACAAGTGTTGCCGCTGGCATGTAATCCTTTGTACAGAGCAGGCATATCCCTGTGCATATTTTAATGAGATCTGTGTGCTTTACATCTCTTGTTGATTTCATGTCATTCTATATGCATGTATTATCTGAGATATGTATCGCACTTGATCCCGGTAAGAGCTAACGAACCGTCAGGGTTCCATACCTTTATTTTCTCTTCTTTGTTTTTCTCAAGAGATAGAAGATTCCCTCGCCCGCAAGTTTGACGAGGGGGTAGGAGAATGGTGGTATGGAGGCCAGACGACGTTCAAGGTTGGCACCTTGCCGGAAGAAAAGGAATAGCGACAAAAAGCAGAGCTAAGTTGCTAAACCCCTTAAGCAGATTTTGATTTTTGTAAGGCTGTATTCCCTTGAACGATTTCGGCTTTGTATGGAAAACCTGCACGCGATGGAATCTTGTCGTGATCGGCTGCGCCCCTACTCTGTTTCGAATCCGCTCAACAGTCTAGGTGGCCGCGCTGAAAGCGTCAAGATTTCTTGCCGCGAGCAGCACTACCCGCAAGCTGCTGACGACCCGAATCCAGCGCTCGCGATAGGGTTATGCTCCGGCAAGTTCCCAGCAAAGCGTAGGGTACACGCCATACAGAGAGAGATTGAACAAAGGGAATAGCATGCCATAATTCAAAGAGAGCAAGTTATATTACATCTAGTGCTTGCCGCGTTTCTGACATAAGACGAATTGTCTTTTACATGGAATGTTGGCGGCAAGATGAGGAAGAGATAGGAGGCTACAGTTAATCCCGGCGATCGCCCTCGACCCTCTTCACCTGGCTCACCCGATCGACGATGGGCGCGACAAGCTCCTCGAGAGCCTTGACGTCCGCGTCCTTCGGCAAGCTCTTCAAGGCTTTGGAGAGGTCGACACCAGGGTTCCTGTACGCCACCTTCATCAACACCTTGCAGAGGACGAGCTGGCAGAGCTTCCGGGATTCGTCGGCCAGCTTGCTTGTCTGATTCGCCTGGAGTAGCTTGAGGGCGTCGACGAGCTTGTCGAAGAACATGGTTAGCCTGGCGCTTGAGGATATGTTGTCGTCGACTGAGTATTCGAAGCCCGGCAAGTCCATGGTCTCCAGCTCCGCGCCAAGCTTCTCGGCGACGTCCGCCAGCCTGGCAGTCCAGAGCTTCACGCTTGAAGTGTACTCGTTGTGGGTGGTGGCGGCATTCTGGAGCAGCTCCTGTTTGTCATGGAGGTCTTTGATAAGAGTCCTCTCGCGAACTCGGGCGGCCTCAAGAGACTCCACCAGCGTGGATAGCTTTAGCTTCAGATCTTCAATGGAGTCCTTGGCGGAGGAGAGCTGCTGGATCCTCTCGGATGCGGCGGCCTGCGTCTCCATCAGGCTGTGGAGAGCCTTGTCTCTCTCGGCCTCGAGTGTTGAGACCTTCTTGCCGTGGTCCTCGAGAGCGACCTCCAGCTGCTTCGTCTTCTCCTCCAGCAAGTTCTTGGCGGTCTCCGCAGCTCCGGCAGCGTCGAGGGCCTCTTTGAGCTTGCTGGCGTGGTCTTCAGTTAGAGCTCTGAGCGTCTTCAAGTGTTTCTGCTCAAGCTCATGGACCCGCCGCGCGACAAGACTTTCGAGCTCTTCATCATTGTTGCGAAGCTTGGCGGCAAGCGCCGCCTCGCGGGCGGCAAGGTCCTCTTCTTGGGCGTCAAGGCTGACGCGGCGCTGCGTCAAGAGGGCTTCTGCCGCGGCGGCTTGCTGGGCGGCCTCCTCCTGCGCTTTCTCGATGTCTGATTGCTTCAGCAGGAGGACGTTCCGCTCTTCCGCCAGCTGCTCCCGATAAATATTCAGCTCTTGGAGGGCCTCGCCATACCAAGCCTGTGTCTCTGTGACGCGTTGTTGGAAGTTTCCTTCCGCGGCCTCGACGAGCGCTGCCCGGGAGTCCAGTTTCTCCTTCCGGGCGCGATAGAGCGTCTGGAGCTTCTGATAATTGTCATTCATGGCTTGAAGTAGTTGCTCCTCCTTGGGCTCACTGACGGCAGCGACGGTGATTTCCCCGTCAAGATGTTCCCCTTCAACCAGCTCTTCAATGTTTGCCGACCCCGGCATGCTGACAACATTCTTGCCGGCCCTGATATATTGGCATGAGGGAGGGACCTGGAACGACGAGGATTGGTCTTCGGCAGTCGAGGGCCCCGCGGCAGTAGAAGCGCCTGGCGCTCCTGCGGCGGAAGCGCCGTCAGTATTGCCGCGGGTCTCCTCGCCGGCCCCCTTGGCGGCCTTGGCGGCCTCGGCGGCAGCGGCCTTGGCGGCCTCAGCGGCAACAGCCTCGGCGGCAGCAGCTTTGGCAGCCTCGGCGGCGGCATGCTTGGCGGCCTCTTCGGCAGCAACCTTGCCGGCTTCAGTGGCGGCATCCTTGGCGGTCTCTTCAATGACGGCATCAGTATCCATGAGCTCTGTCAGAAGAAGATTGAAAGCCAAGAACTTGATTAAGATGAAGCTGGGAAGGAAGTCCAAGAAGACAAAAAGAAGAAAAACCAAAGCGACAAGAATTCTTTGGGGCAGGTAACTTTACCTGCGTCAAGGAAGGGGTTGCCGAAGCTTGCGCTTGCCGGCCCCTCCTCATCGTCGCGGTAGAGCTTGCCCGAAGACTCACCCCTAGGCGGTGTTGTCGACGGAGGTGGCATGGCAGAGGCAGCTCCTGCTGTCGCTTCTCGCTGTTGCTCCGCTCCTGCACGCCCGGAGATGTCAGCAGAGAAGATGCACACCCCGGCACACGCCAGTGGGTAGTGAGTAGAAGACTCACGCTGGGGGCTGCGCCGGGGGCTGCGTCGAGGACTGCATCGAGGGTTGCGTTCTGGGCTTGACTCCGAGCTGACGAGAACCGTTTCCGGCGCGCCCGAGGTGCTTGCCGGCGGCTCGACGCTTGTTGAGGTCTTGGCCCTCTTCGCCACCCTGTGCCAGAGTCTCCGCATCCCTGAGGAGGCAAAAACAGAGCAAGTTAATCAAGCAAAACTAGAAGGACGAGAATCAAGGCTGTGGCAGGACTCTTACTCGTCTTCTTCTTCCTCAGAGCTGATGGCGGAGAGGTCGAAGCCGACCCTCGCCACAGTTCCTGACGGAGGAGGAGGAGGATTGGCCTTGGGCCGCTTGGCAGCGGCAGGTTGCGGCGCGGCCTCGCCAGCCGCCCCTTTCCCGGAAGCCTCGCTGCTTGAGGGAGGTTGGCAGGCTGGAGCGCCAGTGGCGTTCTTCCAGAGGACGCGCCTCTTTCTGTGTTGAAGAGCTGGGGGCTCTTCCTCCTCCTCTTCTTCCTCTTCGGCGGCGCCTCCGGCAGAAGAGCTCCCGACAGCGGCTCCGCTTGGCTCCCCGACAGCCTCGTCTCGCCCAGCAAGATCTTCCAGCAGCAAGTCCTCGCCTTCGCTGGACTCAGCGCTGCCGGCTTCTTCGGCAAGGTTCGCCTCTTCCGCCCTGTTGGCGATGTAGGCGAGCTCCTCCTCCGTGGTGGCGCGGACAAGGTTCTCCGCGCGGATGGCCTTCTCCGTCAAGCTGTCAAAGAACGCCAGCGCCTGCTCCGCGGACGGCTCGATCCACCTCTCGTCGATGCTATGGGCATTAAACGCCGGCATCATGGCGATGATGGAGGTCAGTGATGAGTTGTTGCATAGTGGGACGACGCCCGCCGGCAAGTCCCCCACTGATCCAGAATTGAAGAGCTGTTGGCAGAGGGCTGCGTGCCCCATGGCTGTCAGATCATTATCCAGCCCAGGCCGCACCCTCATGACATCGGCAGCGTTCATGTACTCCCAGGCAGGGCGCCCCTTGTTCTGCAGTGGGGCGATGCGCCGGCGAAGGAAATCTGAAGCAATCATCTCCACCTTCAGCCCGGCAGCCCTGAGGCGCAGTATCCTGGTGGTGGCGATGGTGAGTTTGCTGTCGTCAGGGTCCGCGGCGCCCCAATCCTTGCCGCGGGCCACCTTCTGCTTCCGCACCTCGCAGAACGGTTGGGGCTCCTTTTCCCGGACCCAGCACCACTTGCCGCGCCACTCATCCCATCTATCGCGGTAGAGCCCCTCTGGGTATGTCTCCTTGGTTGCCGTCCTCGGGATCCAAGCGATGCTGCCGGAGAGGGCGTCGCCCCTTTGGATGCGGGGGTAGAAGTAGTGCCGGAAAAGTGCAGTGCTCGGGATGACCCCAACAAAATTCTCGCAAAGGTGCGCGAAGACGGACATACAAGTCACGGCATTCGGTGTGAAATCTAACAGCTGGAAGCCGTAGGTGAGCATGATATCTACGAAGAAATCCGAGTACGGGGGACAGAGGCCGCACCAGAAGTAATCGGCAAAGAAGGGATAGTCTCCTGGCTTTGCCTTGCGAGAAGCTACACTCACTTTGGTGGCTGGATGCGCCGTGGTCTCAGTCGCCCATGCGAACTGGTACCTCTTCTTCAAGGTCTCCGCATCAAGCGTCGAGGGGAAGATGGCGCGTTCCTTCCGCATCTTCACCAGCTTGCTCTCCGCCGCGGCGGCCGCTTCCGCCGCCTTGCCCTTGCTCAGCTTGGGCGGCATGGTGGCTATGGAAGTGGGCGCTGAAGACGTCGAGAGCGCGGTGGAGGCGGGTGGAGGGAGAAAGGCTCTGCTTTGGGCGCGAGGAAGAAGACGATGGCGACGGCCCTGAGATTGAGATTGGAAAGGCGGAGGGGGTAAATGAGCAGTGCCCTCTGCGATTCCCTTTTTATGGGGAAGGCGCGAGGCGGGCTCTTTACCGTCCGCTTTTACAGCGGAGTTTCCGCCCACGTCTCTCACGTCGCGCGATTAATGCGCGTAGTGGGGGGGGGGCGTGGTAAAAGAGATAATGATTACGAGCAGTTATTCCCTGCCACGCGTGCCCGTGCACTGTTTTGGGCCGAGCCCAACAGGCCTGGCACCCGTGTATGGCCTAGGCCCGGGGGCTCCTGTCGGTGTACCAAAGTATGGGTCTTTTTAGTACCCCTTACTTGTGCACGGGCAGTTGTAGCCGTTCCGCGGCAAGCCTTGCCGGGGAATAGCTAGGAGTAATCACGAGACTAAGACGACAAGGAGACATTCAAGTCAACGATCAGACCAGAAAACAGAAGACCAAAGGGTTGCGGAGGCCCGGCAAGACCCTTGCCGGCAAGGCCTCGCGCCAGACAAGACCCGGTCCTGGCAAGCCCCGGGACCGGCAAGGATTCGGTCCCGGCAAGCCCCGGGACCGGCAAGGATTCGGTCCCGGCAAGCCCCGGGACCGGCAAGGATTCGGTCCCGGCAAGCCCCGGGCCCGGCAAGGATTCAGCCCCGGCAAGGCTCTGCACAGTACAGCGCTATCGCTCCAGTGCAGCGGCCAGCCTTGTCGTTTAGGGCTTGTCCTCATGGTGACGTGGCGTAATGCTGGCCACGCGATGCTTAAGCGGTGTTGATGGGATGGCTGCTTTTGCCCATCCCCTGTAAAGCTTTTCCAAGCCCGAGAAGCCAAGGGACACCTCGACGGACACCTCACGGTGCATTTAATGAGTTTGTCCTAAGCCGTCAGGGTTAGGTATGATAATACTGTGGTAACACTGTAGTTACTTTCCACCTCATGCCTTATCTTGTACGTCACTGTGGTAGCCCCTTTGACTAATATAAAAGGAGGCCCGAGACGTATAGGGGAAGGGGAGGACACTTCGAAAGCCCATTCTGCATGCGTAGCCGCTACTGTAGCTCCCAGAACTTGGCCAAGAACATCCACAATAATACAATCAAAGCAGGAGTAGGGTTTTACGCATCCGTGCGGCCCGAACCTGGGTAAATCCCCCGCGTGCTGTTCGTTAGTTCTGCTCTTTGTGCAACCCTCTCCCCTTGCCGAACCGTAAGGGATATCCTTGATCCCATAGGTGTTCGTTTCCCACGACACAATGGAAGCCGGTTCAACTTCATATGGTTTTCTTATCTCCAAAATTTTCATCAAGCCAAAGCATTGGAGGCCGACTCAACGGCATATGGGTGTTTTATTCCCAATATTTTATTGCAAAGGACACGTACCTGCAAGATGATTATGAAGACGGCTCGTTAATATGAAGAAGAAACCCGGATTTTCAAGGAGCCACTTCATTAAATTAAGCCGCCAGTGGAGCCAGTTGGTCGCTTAACATATTTATTATTCTTATTTCAGGAGCTTACCATGAATAAATTCAAGTCAACCTGGGGGCTATGTCGGGGATATTATCCACGGTTTGACCCGGCCAGGAGAATGACCCGTCCCATCATTTGGCGGCTCATACGGGTGTCGTGTTTTATTGAGTCAATCTGGATGGCAAGGACCAAGGCCCCAGCGGAAGGCGGCTCATAGAGAGGCTAGGAGGGCCGGCTCACAGAGAAGGCCCAAGGGGAGGAAAGATTCCCTCACAAAGGAAACAAGACCTGGATTAGGATTCAAGAGAGACTAGTCCTAGTCCTACTCCTAGTAGGACTCTACATGTAAACCTACCCCTTCAACTTATATAAGGAGGGGTAAGGCACCCCAAGAGGGACAAGTTCAAGTCATTAGAGATAGACAGATTAGAGGCTCTCAAGATTTGAGGTAGCGATTCCGCACCCTTGTAGTCGAGATCATCATCACCACCAATACACACAAAGCAGGACGTAGGCTTTTACCTCCATCGGAGGGGCTGAACCTGGGTAAACTTGCGTCTCTTGATTCCGACCAACCCCTCTCAAGCTGCCACCTAGTTGCGATGGCCTCACACCTAAGTTCTCTCACGAGGACATCATGCCGTGACAAAACCATGACAGACCCCATGCACCGACGCGCTGAAATGCACAGCCCCGCGGGCGGGGAAGGCATCCAGGCCCAGCGGTGCATCGTGCAGCCAAGCCGAACCATCGGCGATGAAGCGAACGCTGCCGAAGAGAACCTCACCCCCAAGTGCCAACATGATGGCCGGAAAAAATGAATCTCCACTTGTGCCGGAATTTGCTAGAACTGCCGCCCCATGGTGGGCCCCAACTGTCGTGGGAGTAATACTGACAGTAGTACGGGGGGTACGTACGAGTAAGGGCGAAGCCTAGCTACGGAGCAAGCGTCACACTCAGATTTATGAGTTCGGACCCCACTCGTAAGTGGTAAAAGTCCTACGTCTCGAGCCCTGGGGCTAAGTGTTGCTTTGTGTATGTTTTTGATTACAAGGAGTTCGTAACCCTTGCTCTGGCGTTGGGGTGTGGCTTATATAGAGTGCGCCATCGCCAGCCGAGAACCATTATGAGGGTCATTAATGCTGTCGGCGTTCTGGGAACGGGGGTACCCAGACCTGCCCACCTGCGGCCCAGGGCGTGGCCCACTTCAACAGCCAAGTGCGGCCCAGTGCGGCCTCACTCAAGACAAAACCCTCACGGGAGCCCCACCCTCACGAGGGGGACGACGCCAAGACACCCGGAGGCAGGAGGCCTCCCCAGGTCGCCTCCCGAGGGGCGGAGATCCCTATGCAGCATTCAGCCTCGGGGGGTCGGGGGTGACGCAAGCCAGGCCAGGCGGGCGCCAGCGCGTGCAGGGGAGACAGTTTCCTCTTTGGTGCAAAGGAGGCAAAGACGTACGCAGGTTCCCAAGGCACCCCCCAAAGGTTTCCATTCCGGCGCAACGAGACCAAGACCACGAGCCTCGCAGGACGGACGTCATCGCCGAGCCCACCTCTGCATCACCACCGGCTACTTTGCAGACGAAGACCATCTTTCGCCAGGATAAGGCGTACTCCTTGTCCCCCTTCAAATTTGGCCGTTGTGGGATCCCTTCCCACCATTGCGATAAGGGAAGAGGACCCAGGCCACTATAAATAGAGGCCAGGCTGCACCGTAGAGAGGGGAGGAGAGAGACATCACCCGAGCACCCTCGCGAGGCTACTCACCATTGTACTAGTTCATCCACAAACCTCCTCGTGAGGCAATCCACCATAAGCAGGAGTAGGGTTTTACGCTTCGCAGCGGCCCGAACCTGGGTAAATCCTCGTGTGCTAGTCTTCTTCCCCACAATTGTGTGAGTTCGTTGGGCTAGGCTGTCGAGCTGTGATCCTGAAGTCGAAGCTGGTGGGGATCTTCGCACACGCCTCTGAGTTCGAACCTCTTTGGGTTTTGCGTGGCCCAAAATCCGACATTTGGCACGCCAGGTAGGGGGCGTGTCGGAGTCATCCACAAGCTTCGCTTTTTTCTACGCTCCGTCGTTTCGATGGCCGACGCCCGTCAAGCTTCCTTCGGCCCCGGCGGACCCACCTTCACCAACCTCGCCGCTACTACCCATGATGCACGCCCTGGCAGCTCGGTGCTGGGCGGTCGCTATCAGGCCACCAAGGTCGTCTCCACCGCCATCGCTGCTCGTGCCGGCCAGGCACGCGGTGGGCGTGCGGCGCCCGCGGGACCGACATCACCCTGTACACATGTGGGAGACCTCAACGCGCATGACGCGCTGCTGATGGCGAGTGAGCTGCTTCGCCATCGCCCAATGCACGGGGGCTTCGACGCCTGGGCCGACCACATCGCCGAGTTGGTAACCGTCGCGAGAAGGGCCTGGGTTCCGCACCACTCCTCTCGACCCCCGACGCTGGGCGCCGGGGGCTCGCTCGCCATAACGCTCACCCTGTCGGCAGACGGCATGCCCACCCCATGCCCGGGCGATCCCGGGCAAGGCCCGCCGCACGCCGTGCTCCTTCTCCTCCAGATCCCGGTGACCGGCCTCGGGGCGCCATCCAACCCCACCGATGGTGCCTTCGAAGAAGGTTACGGGACGCTCTGCGCACGCCTCAACGTGCGCACTCATATCCCGAGGGATCCTCGACAGCCTGGGTCGTCCCGGCGCGAGCGCGCCAACCGGCGTAGGGACCAGACGGCTCAGGCTTCCGAGCAGGCAGGTAACCACAACGGAAGCACGGTGAATAACCAGGGAGGCAACCCACGTCAAGACGCGCGTGACCAACTTCGCGGCGACGGCAGAGGTAAGCAGCTTCGGGCGGAGGCTCGACACAAGAGGGTCTATGGGCCGCGCGTCCAGAGCGGCGTCGCCTTGCCGCCCAGGGAGGCTGCCCATGGGGCGCGCAGAGACGGTTCAGGAGGAAGCCCGGGCATTTACATAGAGGCCTATGTTCTGAGCAGTATCATACCTGCGGACGGCGCCGTGGATTGCGCGCCCCCCGCGGGTGCCAGCGTCCTCCCGGAGTAGAGGGATGTCCCGGACGCCCTCGCCAAGCCGGGCCTGGGGGCTTCCACTGAGGGGGCATCTCGGGATGCACGGGGGCGTGGTGCAGCCGCCGCCCTCGCGAGCAAGCAGCACGCAGCCGAGCCCTCTGGGCCGCAGGAGCAACCGCATAGGGGGATCGGCAGGATACAAGCAGCGCGGGCCACGGGCGGCAATGGGGGCGCCGACATGGCCCTCAGGAGGCAGGGCCTTGCGAGGTCCTCGGGTCGTGGTCTGGCCGGTGCCCCGACGCCTGACGAGGCGGCTTCACCGACACAACACCCCTATGGCTGCGCTGGGTGCATTGTGCTCATGTTTGGGCCGCGGGAGTGCAATCCCGCGGCTACGCGGGGAACAATGCACTCTGGTTTGGGCTGTAGGGGCGCGCAACCGCGCAGAAATGCGCGGGATGGCTCATGATAGAGTTGGGAGCACCTAGGCCGTGCGCCTGGGGGCTTGCCCAGCTATCTTCGGCCGTGACACTCTCACGTAATAATGATTGGGCTGTATACGCCCGGAGCCCCCCCCCCCCACCAGAGGATGCGGAGGGGTTCCATCCCACGCCCAAGTGGAAGCCCCATGCTCCGCGCTGGCGGACAACACTGTCCTCCAATGACTATGTCCTCCGCGCTGGGGGGAAGACGAAGACGAAGACTAGCCTAGGTGTCGGACATGGCTGTTGCTTGCCCCTTTTTGTATTCGAATTGCCACTTTTTGAAATGAAACTCGAAGTTTCGCAGCTTTATTTGAAAAAGGGGTGGGAATTTCTCTCTTTGCAATCCTTTCTTGATCTTGAAATCTCGTTTTTTCAACCGGCACCTGTCGGTCTCCCCCTCACGCGCCCCGCGAGCGGGGGCGGCACGGGCTTGGTATGCGCACCTTGCCGAAGCCCTGGCATCTCGGTCCTCACGTGGCGCCCCCAGGCAAGCCGGTGGGCGCTTGTTGCCCCGGAGGCGTCCATCTTTTGGCGGCCGATCCTCGCGTGGGGGCATCGGCCGCGACCGGCGCGCCATCAAGAAGCCTCAGGAGGCTCAGGCTCCTCCCGGGGCAGGAGCTGGCAAGGAAGGGTATGGGGGGCACTTGAGCGTTAAGGGGGACTCTTGAGCAATGCGACTCAGGAGCCTCACTGGTCACGTAGCCCCTCGCCCCTTGGTGTCGTCCTAGTGATCCGAACACCCCAATGGTGGTCGAGGTATGCGCAGGACTGGGCCCCGCCGATGCAGAGCACAAAGAAGGCCCCCGAACCATTGCGCTCACAAGGAGGAAGCTCTCCCTGGCGAGATCCTAGAGCTCCCTAGGTGCTCCAACTGCACCTCACAGCACATGAGCTCGCCACAGCCTGCCAAGCTAAGTACATCAACCTTAAAGAGCAGAAACCTTTCGATTCAATGATAGCCCGAATGCTGGGTATGAGTGGGGAACGCTAACGTGAGAATGCAGGCCCTACGGTTTACTACGTGCCCCTATCAGGCCTCCTGAGGCTCCAGGTGCAGGGAAGGGCAAAGCAAGGGAAGGAGTCCGGACTCTCTAGGCATCATCGCTAAAACCCTAGTCTTGGGGCAGCATGCTCCCCCTTAGGACGGTCCGCCTCGTGAGGCCACGGCATGCCGTCATCGCCGGGCATAGTGCGGCACCTCCACGGACCTCATGAAGGGTGCCGGGCACGTAGCAGCGGCACAACGGGACGACCGAAGGTGCAGGGGAGTGCGCGGTGCCGCACCAACGATGACACAAAACTCCGCGGAAGGGACGAGGGTGCGTCGCACAAAACAAGCAACCGACGGTTTAAAAGAAGAGGGAGGAAGACGAAGGTAAAACACAAAAGTTTAACGCCCTCGGGGGCCAAGTGCTTCTTGATGTAACAGGAGCCAGAGGAAGAAAATAGGGGAAGCCTAGGCGGAGGAGCCGCTGTCACCATCCAGACCCCCGCCAGCCTCGGCGCCGGAGTCGTCGCCCTCGTCGGAGGAAGGCTCCTGGATGAACCGTCCCACCAGGGACTCCACGTGCTGGCGCACCTCATCCTTGAGGGGCCTCTGGAGCTCCTCGGGCACCGGCTCCATGACACGGGGGAGATCAAGCTCCGGGGCGTGGCGGCGCAGGTTGGAGAAGACGCGTGTCAGCGCGATGTCCAGGAGGTCGCGCGCACTGGACACGTTGTCCTCGTCCACCCGGGAGACGCCGGTCTCCAGCGCCTCCACCACCTTGCTGAAGAAGTTGAGGTAGCCCCCGTCGCCGTACGCGCACGGCAGCGCGGGGGCTTCCTCGATGAACCGGCTAACCGCACCAACTGCGCGGTGGGCAATGTCCAGGTACTGCTTGGCGCGCTGTGCCTCTAGCATCTTCGCGTGCGCCGCCTCGTCCTGAGCGGCCTGTACGGCGTCAGCTGACCCCTTGATCTGGGCTTGTAGGGACGCCAGCTCCGCCATGGCCTCCTCCTCGCCCCTGAGCGCAGCCTGAAGGGCAGCCTCAGCGCCCGTCAGCTGGGCCCTCAATGCGTCCGCCTCCTCCTGGAGCTCGTCGAGCCTGCACCTCTTGGGCGCAGGCGGCCTGGGAGGATGAAACAATCAGGTCCGGCGTGTCGGGCATGGTTGCAAGAGAAGTGGGTGAGTGACGGAACACTTACTCGTCGATGATGGCCCAGTGCCGGCGTGCTTGGGCCGGCCTCAAAGGCCCCCCGCCGCTGCCTCCAGAGGCCGGCGGTGGAGCTGAAGACCCCGTGCGCTTCCCCGCACCAGCTGCACCCCATCTAGATGCCATGGAGGGTAAAGGAAGAGGGGAAGATGATGGGGATATCTTTGGAAGGATTGGAAGCGAGAGGGCGCGTCAGGATGGCATGACCCCCCCGGGCGGGGCGGGTTTATAGGCGCAACCGCTGCCCATGGGGCGTCGTGGGGAGTGGGGGCGACATGCGCTCCTCGGGCGCCACGAGCCAGACTCGGTCGGCGTGCAGCCCTGCTTCACGTCAATTCATCGGCCCTCGGAGGGTCACATCCGCGTGGACCGAGGGGGGGGAAGACACAAGGAGACAGCCGCATTCAAGGAAGGGCAATGATGACCGGTGCGGCGCGCAGGCTTCGCGTCAGCCTGACTCGGGGCGATTCCCAACGTCTTCGGGGAGCGGAGAAGTCCGCGTCTCATTATGCGCCACGCATCAGGTTGGGCCCGCGGCGCTCAGGTCGGCTTCTTCGGCTTCACCCCGAAGCCAACCCAAGCGTGCCTTGGGCCCGGGGGCTGCTGTCGGCGTTCTGGGAACTGGGGTACCCAGACCCGCCCGCCTACGGCCCAGGGCGTGGCCCACTTCAACAGCCAAGTGCGGCCCAGTGCGGCCTCACTCAAGACAAGACCCTCGCGGGAGCCCCACCCTCGCGGGGGGGATGACGCCAAGACCCCCGGAGGGAGGAGGCCTCCCCAAGTCGCCTCCCGAGGGGCAGAGATCCCTATGCAGCATTCAGCCTCGGGAGGTCGGGGGTGACGCAAGCCAGGCCAGGCGGGCGCCAACGCGCGTAGGGGAGACAGTTTCCTCTTTGGTGCAAAGGAGGCAAAGACTTACGCAGGTTCCCAAGGCACCCAAAGGTTTCCATTCCGGCGCAACGAGACCAAGACCACGAGCCCCGTAGGACGGACGTCATCGCCGAGCCCACCTCTGCATCACCACCGGCTACTTTGCAGGTGAAGACCACCTTTTGTCAGGATAAGGCGTACTCCTTGTCCCCCTTTGAATTTGGCCGTTGTGGGATCCCTTCCCGCCATTGCGATAAGGGAAGAGGACCCGGGCCACTATAAATAGAGGCCAGGCTGCACCGTAGAGAGGGGAGGAGAGAGACATCACCCGAGCACCCTCGCGAGGCTACTCACCACTGTAGTAGTTCATCCACAAACCTCCTCGTGAGGCAATCCACCATAAGCAGCAGTAGGGTTTTACGCTTCGCAACGGCCCGAACCTAGGTAAATCCTCGTTTGCTAGTCTTCTTCCCCACGATTGTGTGAGTTTGTCAGGCTTGGCTGTCGAGCTGTGAACCTGAAGTCGAAGCTGGTGGGGATCTTCGCACACGCCCCTGAGTTCGAACCTCTTTCGGTTTTGCGGAGCCCGAAATCTGACAAATGCTAGTAACTGCCGGAGTTACTGGAAACTGTCGTGTTAACTATGAGCGTTACAGGTAACGTAGTATTCACTGCACTTTATGTGAGTTAAGTCCCTCGAACGTTGTAGCTCCCACGTCGCCTCCGTTTCTTCACGTTCGGGTGCTAAAGCTAGTCCGAGTGACTTCCAAGGATCCGAGTGCATCTTGTACATTCGTCCGAGTTCTAAGGTAGTCCAGAGACTTCTGTGCACCTGTAGGACCCCAGGTGTGTCCTAGATAAGAGGTCTATGACCCTACCCAGGGTAGGTGACCTTG
The DNA here is from genome assembly GCA_039707655.1 of Elymus sibiricus. NCBI lineage: Eukaryota > Viridiplantae > Streptophyta > Magnoliopsida > Poales > Poaceae > Elymus > Elymus sibiricus. The sequence goes on along the minus strand of CM077667.1, from coordinate 176,732,932 downwards.
TCAGTTACTTTTGTTCCCAAGGACATGGGAGATGTCTTGTTATAAGTAATCATGTGAAGTTGGTATTCGTTCAATATTTTGATGATATGTATGTTGTTGCTTCCTTTATTGGTATCGTGTGATCGTTGACTACATAACACTTAACCAAATTATGGGACTAAGGGAAGACATTGTGGAGTAATAAGTAGATGATGAGTTGCTAGAATGACAGAAGCTTAAATCCTAGTTTATGTGTTATTTCATAAGGCGCTGATTTGGATCCACACGTTTCATGCTATGGTCAGATTTATCTTAATTCTTCTTTCGTAGTTGTGGATGCTTGCGAGAGGGGGTAAGTGAGTTTCTTTTTCAAGTAAGAACAACACCTTAGCACCGGTCCACCCACATATCAAATTATCAAAGTAACGAACGTGAATCAACTCAACATGATGAACATGACTAGACAGAAATTCCCATGTTTCCTTGGGAGCACGTGCTTTATGTAAGAGTACTTTCAGGCATGTCCTTTGCTATAAAAAAGTTTGGGCTACCTTGCTGCACCCTTGCTACTATTGTTACTTGTCACTTGTTATGAATTATCTTGATGCAAAACTATCTATCATTGTTACTCACAACACTTGCAGAGAATACCTTGCTAAAAACTGCTTATCATTTCTTTCTGCTCCTCGTTGGGTTTGACACACTTACTTATCGAAAGGACTATGATTGATCCCATGTACTTGTGTGTCATCAATCACATACTTCTGATACGTCAATTTTGCATCATGATTTCCTATCAATATTTATAGTATTCTTGTTCATTATTCCACTTTATGATACAATTCTTATGCCTTTTCTCTCTGAATTTACAAGGTACATCACAAAGAGGGAAATTGCTGGGAACTCGAAATTTGGACCCGAAAACCAAGAAAAGGGGTGAATATTCACTAGACTCCAAATGACCTGAAACTTTTTGTGAATTATTTCTGGAATATACGAAGAATTATGCAGTGGAGACCTGCCGAAGGCAGGCTGCTGATATGTCTCCAATGTATCTATAATTTTTTATTGTTCCATGCTATAATATTATCATTCTAGGATGCTTTTTGGATGATTATTTACCAATTCATATTATTTTTGAGCACTAACCTATTAACCTAGTGCCTAGTGCCTGTTGCTATTTTCTTCATGTTTTTGACTTTTCAGGTTTACAGTACAAAATGAAGTCCAATTGCCCCGAAACTTTTTTATGATTTTTTTGGACCAAAAGAAGACCTGGAAGATTCAGGGGAGGACACAGGAGGCTGCACGAGGGAAGCAATACATAACAAGGCGCGCCCAGGGGGGTGGCCGTGTCCGGTTTTGTGCTGGGTCCCTCGGGTGGCCCTTGACACCCCTCTCAGGTCTATAAATTCTTATTATTCCCAAAAACCCTTAAGATCCTCCCGAATTTTTTTTTCCGCCGCCGCAAGTCTCTGTTCCGCCGTGTGCCCATCTGGAGCCATGTTTTGGTGCCCTGACGGAGGGGGGATCGATCACGGAGGGCCTCTACATCAACCTTGCTGCTCCCATGATGATGTGTGAGTAGTTCCCTACAGACCTACGGGTCCGTAGTTAGTACCTAGCTGGCTATCTCTATCTCTCTTGATCTTCAATACAAAGTTCACCGCATCTTCGCGGTGATCTATTCGATGTAATCACTTTGTGCGGTGCATTTGGTGGGATCAGATGAATTGTGGGTTTATGTTCAGATTATTCATGAAAAATATTTGAGTCTTCTCTATTATGATTCTTATTTGCATGATTATTATAGCTTCGTAAATCTCTCTGATCTATCGAAATAGTTTGGCAAACTAGATTGATATTTCTTCAGTGAGAGGGGTGGGTTGTAGTGGGTTCAACCTGATGGGTTTCTATATCCCAGTGACAAAGTAGGGGACAAGATACGTCTTTGTGTTGCTGCCAATAAGGATAAAACGATGGGGTTAATTCATATTTATTGAATTCTCTTTGTCTACATCACGTGATTGTTCTCCAAGCATTACTCTGTTTTACTTAATACTCTAGATGCATGATGGATAGCGGTTGATGGGTGGAGTAATAGTAATAGGTACAGGTAGAGTCGGCCTATTTACCTATGGACGTGATGCCTATATACACATGATCATATCCGTGAATAATTATTGCATAACTATGAGCTTTTCTATCAATTGCCCAACAGTAATTTGTTTACCCACCATATGCCTACTAAACGAGAGAAGCCAGTAGAGAACACTACGGCCCCCGGGTCTATTAACTTATAAATTTACAAAAGCCTTCAATACCTTACTTCCATTTATTTGTTTTTAGTTTATTTGCAATTTACAATATTCATTTATCATCCATATACTTCACTAGCTTGCAAATAACGAGTCCAAGGGGATTGACAACCCTCTTGCCCGAGTCGGTTGGAAGCGTTTGCTTCTTTGTGTGCGGTTGCTAAAGACGTTTGTTGCGTGCTATTCCTATTGGTTCCATAAACCTTGGTTCTCTACTGAGGGAAATATTTATCTATACTGTGTTGCATCACATGTTCCTCTTCATAGAAAACCCAACGCAGGTCACAAGTCTGAGGAAGGATTTCTGGCGCCATTGTCGGGGAGTATCACCAACCTAATATCAAGTAACTTCGCACAAATTATCATTCACTTGTTCTACTTTTTATCTGCTGTTATATTTTATTAGTTTTATAAAAATCAAAAATACAAAAATATTTATCTTTGCTAGTTTGCTTGTTTGCTTGTTTCGTTTGCTTGAAGTTGCTATCATGTCTATGTTTGAAACTAGTGATACTTCCTCCGCTAGTGCGGAAGCTTTATAGCATTCAGCTTCACCTCTCAATAATAATGCTAAAATAAATTTTGATGAAGTTGCTAAAGAAAAACTTGATAACCTTGCGGATGATTATCCTTCTAAAGTAGAACCTATTATGCAAACAAAGAAATTCCGTATTGGTTGTGGTAATATTATTGGAAAAAGTGCGATCCAAAACTTTTTCGCTTGTGCTAGCTCTTTACCCTTGATAGGAGGATCTATTCTTGCTAGAACCACTAGTTATGCAGATGCCATATCTTTGCTCGTAGTTGAATTGGAAAGACAATTCATTCACATGCATCCCTCCATACAATGGTTGTTTCTAGAGTTCTCTAATATTCGAGATGCTCCTACTAAACGGTTGGCTACTATATTTCCTGTTCATGAATTTAATCACATATGCAGCAGGCAGGAGAAATATTTGCTCATTATAGGATCAATGGTGAGTGCCCACCAATAGAGGGGATCCTCTATGAGTCGAAAGAAATAAGGAGATTAAGATCAACGGACTATGTTGCTTATAATGAAAACCTTAGGAAAAAGGTTCCACCTAATGTCTTGATTGATAAAATTTCTAAATAAAATGATCAAATTATTGTTCCAAATATTGTATTAGATTATGATCTTGAGAGGAAATTAAGGAAATATCTTTACCGGAACCTTTACAATGAAGAATTTACTATCACTTATGAAAATTCTAAGGATGAGCCTCCTTCTCCTCGGGAGATAGATCTCACGGATCCTTGCGTTGTGAAGTTTAGTCCCTTCAACTACTTTTGCTTGCCCATTAGAAAACTTGCTACTGAGAGAAGGGAGTATGATTATAGCATGATTAATTTATCTCATAATTATGATTATACTTGAAACTATGCAATATGCCTAGCTAGGGGCGTAAAACAATAACGCTAGTTGGGAGGCAACCCAATAGTTATCTTTATATTTTGCTTTTTACTTTCTGTTTGTTTTTCACAACAGGATTATTGCCTCTGTAATGATTTTTTTATTTTTAAATTAGTGTTTGTGCCAAGTAAAGCCATTGGGATGACTCACAAGATGAGTAGAATTGATACGGTGCAAAAACAAAAAATTTAGCGTCCAATGAAGAATTTCTCTGATTTTACTGGAACATCTTTTTGATCTGATTTTCTTACACAGCATTTCAATACAAATTCTTCAGGTTGTCCTAATGTTTCAGAATTTTTAGAGATACATAAGTATAGGTTCTCTATAGATCTTTACAGACTATTCTTTTAGACAGATTCTGTTTTTTACTTGCATAGTTTGCTTGTTTTGATGATGCTATGGATTGTATCGGGGGTTATAAGCCATGGAGAAGTTAGAATACAGTACCTTATGAAATAATAAAATAATAATTAATTATAACAGTAATTAAAGTATTCGATATGTTTTCTATACTAACGGATCTCACCAAGGTTTTGTTGAGTTTTGTGTGCTGAAGTTTTCAAGTTTTGGGTGCTATCACGATGGATGAAGGAATAAGGAGAGGCAAGAGCCTAAGCTTGGGGATGCCCAAGGCACCCCAAGGTAATATTCAAGGAAGACTCAAGCGTCTAAGTTTGGGGATGCCCCGGAAGGCATCCCCTCTTTCGTCTCAATCCATCGGTATGTCACTTGGAGCTATATTTTTATTCATTACATGATATGAGTTTTCCTTGGAGCATCGTTTGCTTTAGTTTGCTGTTTGTTTTTTCTTTTCCACAATCATTGTTTGATGTACACACCCACTTCAAAGAGACACAAGATCACCATAATTTATTAGAATACTCTTTGTGCTTCACTTATATCTTTTGAGCTTAGAAGTTGCTCTAGTACTTCATTTATATCTTTTATAGCAGGGTGGTGTATAGATTTTATAGAAGTAATTGCACTCTCGATCCTCACTTATATTTGTCTGAGAGTTAATGAATAGTGATGGTAATTTGCATGGGTTATAAGACTAGTCCAAAAATAATAGGTATCCAACGAGTGTATAATCAAAACCACATGTAGCACATAAAAGAGAAATTGTGGGTTAATGATATTGACGTGGTAATATGAAAGGGCATGAGTGCATAATCATTGGTTAGTAGAAGTATTGTGAATTAGAGGGTGTTTACTTGTTGTTCATCTAAATATATTTTATAACATGGTGATGATGTGTGAGCATACTTATTCCTCGTTGAAATCCTATAGTGTTGTTTAAGTCAGAGGCGCGTGATGGTTAATTCCTCCCAACCTCCTCCCTAGAGGCATGCGAGTAGTACTTTGCTTCGAGAGAGCTAATAAAATCTTGCAATAAGTATGTGAGTTCTTTATGACTAATGTGAATCCATGGATGTACGCACTCTCACCACCTCATATTTGCTAGCCTCTTCGGTACCGTGCATTGCCCATTCTTATCTCGAGGATCGGTGCACCTTCGCTGGTACATCCAAACCTCGTGACATGATACGCTCTGTTGCACATAAGCCTTATTATATCTTTGTCAAAACAGCCACCACACCTATCTATTATGGCATTTCTATAGGCATTCCGAGATATATTTCCATGCAACTTCCATTGTTACTTCATATGACTAGTACTTTCATTGTCATATTGCTTTGCATGATCATATAAGCTGACATAGTATTTGTGGCAAAGTCACCGTTCATCATTTTTTATACATGTTACGCTTGATCATTGCACATCCTGGTACACTGCCAGAGGCATTCATATAGACTCATACTATATTTTTCATGTTGAGTTGTAAGTAAATAAAAGAGTGATGATCATCATTATTAGGGCACTGTCTCAGTGAAGAAAGGATGATGGAGACAATGATTCCCCCATAAGTCGGGATGAGACTCTGGAAGAAAAATAAAAGAAAGCAAGAAAAAAAGAAAAAAAGAGAAAAAAAAGAAGAAAGAAAGAAAAAGAAAAAAGAGGACAAAAAAATAAATGAGATAAAAGAGAGAAGGGACAGTGCTACTACTTCTTTTTCCACACTTGTGCCTCAAAGTGGCACCATGTTCTTCATATAGAGAGTCTCTTGTTTTATCACTTTCATATGCTAGTGGGAATTTTTCATTATATAGAACATGGCTTGTATATTCCGATGACGGGCTTCCTCAAATGCCCGAGGTCTTCATGAGCAAGCAAGTTGGATGCACACCCACTTAGCTTCATTTGAGCTTTCATACACTTATAGATCTAGTTCATCCGTTGATGGCAATCCCTACTCCTCGCATTGATATCTATTGATGGACATCTCCATAGCCCATTGATACGCCTATTTGATGCGAGACTTTCCTCTCCACTTTTACCCCTTTGAAACCTACTACCATATTCTATTCCACCTTTATTCTACATACATTGTTCACGCTCATATATTTTGTAAGTAATAAAAAGCTGAAGCGCGTAAGAAGTACAATCCAATTGTGTGACTTGACACCATGGTACTTGAAATTTGTATTTATCTGGTGAATCCAGAACCATGCTATTCTAATATGATAAAATGAATAGGGGGTGAACATTCTTTAAGGATCGTATATTTTGAAACTTGATGATTATGTTGCTTATGTTTATAAGTATTACTATGTTGATGTTTGTTAATTCATCGTTTCTCAATGATCGTACCTGCAATAGATTACATGTTGGGTAGCATGTCACATCAAAAATTATGTTTTTATCATTTAGCTACTCGAGGACGAGCAGGAATTGAGCTTGGGGATGCTTGATATGTCTCCAGCGTATCTATAATTTTTTATTTTTCCATGCTATAATATTATCATTCTAGGATGCTTTTTGGGTGATTATTTACCAATTCATATTATTTTTGAGCACTAACCTATTAACCCAGTGCCCACTGCAAGTTGCTGTTTTCTGCATGTTTTTGACTTTTCAGGTTTATAGTACCAAACGAAGTCCAATTGCCCTGAAACTTTTTTATGATTTTTTCTGGACCAAAAGAAGATCTGGAAGCTTCGGGAGGAGACCAGAGGCTGCACGAGGGAGGCATCACATAACAGGGCACACCCAGAGGGGTGGTCGCACCCTGTTGTGTGATGGCCCCCTCGGGTGGCCCTCGACGCCCCTCTCCGGCCTATAAATTCTTATTATTCCCAAAAACCCTAGAGAGCCTCCTGAAACACCTTTTCCGCCGTCGCAAGTCTCTGCTCCACCGTGTGCCCATCTGGAGCCCTGTTTCGGTGCCCTGTTTCGGTGCCCAGCCGGAGGGGGATCGATCACGGAGGGCCTCTACATCAACCTTGCTGCTCCCATGGTGATGTGTGAGTAGTTCCCTACAGACATACGGGTACATAGTTAGTACCTAGATGGCTATCTCTCTCTCTCTCTCTTGATCTTCAATACAAAGTGCACCGCATCTTCGCGGTGATCTATTCGATGTAATCACCTTGTGCGGTGTGTTTGTTTGGATCCGATGAATTGTGGGTTTATGTTCAACTTATTCATGAAAAAGATTTGAGTCTTCTCTGATTTATATTGTGATTCCTATTTGCATGATTATTATAGCTTCGTAAATCTCTCCAATCTATCGAAATAGTTTGGCCAACTAGATTGATATTTCTTCAGTGAGAGGGGTGCGTTGTAGTGGGTTCTACCTAATAGGTTTCTATATCCCAGTGACAAAGTAGGGGCCACAATACGTCTTTGTTTTGCTGCCACTAAGGATAAAACGATGGGGTTAATTCATATTAATTGAATTCTCTTTATCTACATCATGTCATTGTTCTCCAAGCATTAATATGTTTTACTTAATACTCTAGATGCATGCTGGATAGCGGTCGATGGGTGGAGTAATAGTAATAGGTGTAGGCAGGAGTCGGCCTATTTGCTTATGGACGTGATGCCTATATACACATGATCATTGCCATCAATAAAGATTGCATAACTATGCGCTTTTCTATCAATTGCCCAACAGTAATTCGTTTACCCACCGTATGCCTACTAAACGAGAGAAGCCACTAGAGAACACTACGCCCCCCGGGTCTATTCACTTATAAATTTAAAAAAGCCTTCAATACCTTGCTGCCATTTATTTGTTTTTATTTTATTTTGCAATTTAAAATATTCATTTATCATCCATATACTTCACTAGCTTGCAAATAATGAGTCCAAGGGGATTGACAACCCTCTTGCCTGCGTTGGGTGCAAGTGTTTGCTTATTTGTGTGAAGTTGCTGAAGACGGGGGTTGTGTGCTACTCCGATTGGTTCTACAAACCTTGGTTATCTACTAAGGGAAATACTTGTCTATATTGTGTTGCATCACCCGTTCCTCTTCACGGAAAACCCAACGCAGATCACAAGTATCAGCTGCCTGAGGGCCAGAAGCCAACAGGGCACACCCACCCCCCTGGGCACGCCCTGTTATCTTGTGGGGCCCACGTGGCTCCCCTGACCCTAATTCCAGTCCTATAAATTCTCATCTACGGGTAAAAATAAAGAGGGAACTTTCGGGACGAAGCGCCGCCATCTCAAGGCGGGAACCTGGGAAGAGGCCCTTTTGCACTCCGGGAGGGTGATTCTGCCAGGGAAACCACTCTCCGGGAGGGGGATATCGAAGCCATCATCAACACTAATGCTCCCTCCTTCGTGGGAGGACCAATATTCATCAACATCTTCACAAGCACCATCTCATGTCAAACCCTAGTTCATCTCTTGTACTCAATCTTGGTCTCAAAACCTCAGATTGGTACCTGTGGGTTACTAGTTGTGTTGATTACATCTTGTAGTTGACGCTTGCTGGTTTATTTAGTGGAAGATATTATGTTCAGATCCTAGATCACCATTATTGCACCTCTGATCTTGCAGATGGTAATGATTTGTGAGTAGTTACTTTTGTTCCCGAGGACATGGGAGAAGTCTTGTTATTAGTAATCATGTGAAGTTGGTATACGTTCGATATTTTGATGATATGTATGTTGTTGCTTCCTTTAGTGATGTCTTGTGAACGTCTACTACCTAAGGGAAGGCATTGTGGAGTAATAGGTAGATGATGGGTTGCAAGAGTGATAGAAGCTTAAACCCTAGTTTATGCGTTACTTCGTAAGGGGCTGATTTGGATCCATATGTTTGATGCTATGCTTAGATTTATCTTAATTCTTCTTTCGTAGTTGCGGATGCTTGCGAGAGGGGGTAATCATAAGTGAGTTTCTTGTTCAAGTAAGCACAACACCTTAGCACCATTCCACCCACATATCAGATTATCAAAGTAACAAACGTGAATCAACTCAACATGATGAACATGACTAGACAGAAATTCCCACGAGTCCTCGGGAGTGCTTGCTTTATATAAGAGTACTTTCAGGCCTGTCCTTCGCTATAAAAAGGATTGGTCTACCTTGCTGTACCCTTGATACTATTGTTACTTGTCACTTGTTATGAATTATCTTGCTGCAAAACTATCTATCATTGTTACTCACAACACTTACAGAGAATTTCTTGTTGAAAACTGCTTATCATTTCCTTCTGCTCCTCGTTGGGTTCGACACTCTTACTTATCGAAAGGACTATGATTGATCCCCTATACTTGTGTGTCATCAAGACTCTTTTCTGGCGCCATTGCTGGGGAGTGAAGCGCCTTTGGTGGGTGGAATTTGGTTAGAAAATCATTTTCGGTACGTGCTAAAATTTACTGTTGCTTGTTACTACGGATAATCATCCTTTGAGCGGTTTGTTCGGGGCATCTTCGCCTCGAACAGAAGTGGTAAGAGCGTTCCTCAACCTACTGAACCTATTGAAAATATTTATTATGATATTCCTTTAGGTATGTTAGAGAAATTGATAGCTAATCCTTATGCAGGAGACAGTACAAATCATCCTGATTACCATTTGATATATGTAGATGAGATTTGTGGATTATTTAAGCTTGCAGGTTTATCCGAGGACAAAGTCAAGACGAATGTTTTCCCTTTATCTTTGGAGGGAAAAACATTGATGTGGTACAGGCTATTGGATGATATTGGATCGTGGGACTGGAATCGCTTGAAGCTGGAATTTCATCAGAAGTTTTATCCTATGCATCTAGTTCATCGTGATCGGAATTATATATAGCTTTTGGCCTCATGAAGGAGAAAGCAACGCTCAAGCTTGGGGGAGGCTTAAATCTATGATGCACACTTACCCCAACCATGATCTCTCGAGAGAAGTGATTATACAAAAAAATTATGCTCGTCTTACTCATGATGATCAATCACTACTGGATTCTTCTTCTACTGGTTCATACATGAGGAGAACTATTGAATTCAAATAGGATCTCCTGGAAAGAATTAAACGCAACTATGAAGATTGGGAACTCGATAAAGGTAAAGAGTCGGGTATAATGCTTGAGTTTGACTGTGTTAAATCTTTTATGGAAACTGATGCTTTTCATAAGTTTAGCAATAAATATGGGCTTGACTCTGAGATAGTAGCACCTTTCCGTGAATCATATGCTACTCAAGTTGAACTCCCTAAGAGCATGGTTAATAGTATAGCCAACTGCTGGCTATATAGTGTTGCCATGTCATATATAGTCATCACTTGTAGCCACTCATACGATAAGGTTAGCTATAAGGTTGGCTATAAGAGTACTAGTTTTTTCATCTTCTCTCTATCTCTCTCTTCATATTTATTGTATTGGCCTAGGAATCCGCATATAGCTAGGCTCTTGCATGAGAGCCCACTCCCCTTACTTTTTCATGTCTCTCTTCTCCACATAGGCAAAGTTGCCATGTAAGCGGGCTATAAGCCTGCTATTGTACTTTCTCTAAGGAGAAGTGGTCTAAATTTCATCCACCTATTAAAGAATTGCTAGAGGAACCCATTAAGGTTAAGGAAGAAATAACTGTTTGTGATGTTGATCCGGTTGTACCTACTACTTTATATCAAGAAATCACCTTTTCCTGTTAGGATTAAGGAACATTCCAAAGCTGCAACCATGGTTAATAAAAGTCATATTAGGACACCTAAACCTTCTGAACAAATAAATGTAGAACCTAATATTGCTATGGTTAAAGATCTCTTGATTGATAATATTGATGGACATGTTATTTACTTCTGTAATGAAGCTGCTAGAATTGCAAAACCTGATAGAAACAAGAAGGATGAGCTAGGTAAACACAAACCAGTTGTTGGCATGCCTGTTGTTTCTGTTAAGATTGGAGACCATTGCTATCATGGCTTGTGTGACATGGGTGCTAGTGTTAGTACCATACCTTTTACCTTATATCAAAAAATTATGAATGAAATAGCACCCGCTGAGATTGAAGATATCGATGTCATTATTAAACTTGCAAACAGAGACACTATTTCACCCCTTGGGATTGTTAGAGATGTTGAAGTCTTGTGTGGAAAAATTAAGTACCCTACTGATTTCTTAGTACTTGGTTCATGACAACATAGCTTTTGTCCCATTATATTTGGTAGACCTTTCCTGAATACTATTAATGCTGAAATTAATTGTGTAACAGAGAAGGTTAAAGTAAGCTTTGGTGATGTGTCTCATGAATTTAATTTCTCTAAGTTTGGTAGACAACCACATGAGGAAGAATTGTCTAATAAAGATGAAATTGTTGGTCTTGCTTCTATAGTTGTGCCTCCTACTGATCCTTTAGAACAATACTTGCTAGACCATGAGAATGATACGCATACCAATGAAAGAAATGAAATAGATGAAATACTATTTAGACAACTACATATCCTTAAACTCAACTTGTCAGTTGAAAACTTAGGGGATCCTCCCCCACCTAAGGGAGATTCCGTGTTTGAGCTAAAGAAATTACCTAATACTTTGAAATATGCTTATCTTGATGAAAAGAAGATATATCCTATTATTATTAGTGTTAACCTTTCAGAGCATGAAGAAAAGAGGTTACTTAAAACTCTGAAGAAGCATCGAGCTGCTATTGGATATACTCTTGATGATCTTAAGGGCTTTAGTCCCACTCTATGCCATCATAAAATTAATATGGAACCGAATGCTAAACCTGTCGTTGATCATCAACGTCGCTTGAATCCTAAAATGAAAGAAGTGGTAAGAACTGAAATATTAAAGCTTCTGGAGGCATGTATAATCTATACCATAGCTAATAGTAGATGGGTAAGTCTTGTTCATTATGTTCCTAAGAAAGGAGGTATAAATGTTGTCCCTATGATAAAAATGAACTTATACCTCAAAGAATAGTAACTGATTATAGTATGGTAATTAATTTCAGGGAATTAAACAAAGCTACCAGGAAAGATCTGTACCCCTTGCCTTTTATGTATCAAATGTTAGAAAGATTATCTAAGAACACACATTTTTGCTTTCTTGATGGATATTCTGGAGTTTCTCAAATACCTGTGTCAAAAGAGGACCAAGAGAAAACTACCTTTACTTGCCCGTTTGGAACTTATGCTTATAGACGTATGCCTTTTGGTCTATGCAATGCACCTGCTACCTTTCAAAGATGTATGACTCCTATATTTTCTGACATTTGTGAAAATATTGTTGAGGTTTTCAAGGATGATTTTTCCGTTTACGGGACTTCTTTTGATGATTTCTTAAGCAACCTTGATCGTTTTTTGCAGAGATGTGAAGAAACTAATGTTGTCTTGAATTGGGAGAAGTGCCACTTTATGGTGAATGAAGGTATTGTACTTGGGCATAAAATTTCCGAACGAGGTATCGAGGTAGATAAAGCTTTGGGAGAAGTGACACTTTATGGTGAATGAAGGTATAGTATGTGGGAAAATGTTCTTGATGACCCACTGCCTATTTGTAACATCACAAACTTTGGAATGTTATATTAATAAATTGAATGATTGATTGATTGAATTTGAGTGAAATTTGAACCTTTTGAAAACTTTGAACAAGAGGGAATAAAATGCCTTTCCCCTTTGCTTTTGAATTCAAATTCATCCAATTTAAATCATAGAGAGAAGATGATATGACTTCTTCAAATAAAGAATTTGAAATGGGATTTGAAAATATTCTTCATTAGAAGTATTTCCAAATTTGATCATTCTCAATTTTAAATTTGACTGAATTCAAATGCCCTGATCAATTTCAAAAAATAATGAGTGGAGCAACATGAGCCTCCGAACTAGAGGCAATCTTGAATGGCATTTGAATTTATAAACTCATAAAATTATTTGGAAAACATTTTCTTTTTGAATCAAAGTCATGTATGCATTTTGGAAAGAAATAACTATATTTAAAAATATTTCAAATGTATGTGAAAAAGTGTTTATGTGTTAGGATTTATTTTTCTGGTCATTTTGGTATATTATATGCCTATATAATATTTTCCATTTATTTTGCATTTATCATTTTTCTTCTCTGACTAAAAAAACAAAAAAAATTGTCGAACAGTACCAGGCTGAAGCCCAGCACTGCTCTCTCTCCCCGCACCCCCGGCCCATGGCCTTCTCCAGCACGCAGCACGACCGAATCTGGTCCGGATCGGCTGCCCGATCTCCTTCCTTCCCCCTCTCCCTCCCTAGCGCGTGGACCCCACCCGACCGAATCCCCGGATGCCCGTCCCCTTCCTTCCCCACGCTGCCTTCCTTTCCACGCCGGAGCGCCGCCGCGGCAGCAGATCCCCACCCCGGATTCGCCTCGATGCCCTTCCAAAACACCCGCACGTGCTCCTGGCTATAAAAGCCACAATACCCCGCTCCGTTTTCGCCCAAATCCCCACGCCGAAACCTCGACACGCTCTCGTACGCGCTCACCGGAGCAACCACCTCGCCAACCGCCATTGACGTTGCCCCCTCGCTCCGGTGCACCCCGAGCCTCGCCATCACCACATATCTCGTCGTCGTGCTCGCCCGCGTCGAACAGAGCAGTCTCGGACGCCGGAGACCCACCGGAGACGCTGCCCCCTTCGACCCAAGCCCTCCGCCACCGCCGGAGCTTCACTGGAGTTCCCCGCCGCTATAAGCCCTCTCCGTCCGATCTCGTTCAACGACTCAGATTACATCTCGCGCACCTCTTTGTTAGATCCGGTTTAGTGTAACCGAACCGCCCGGTTTGATTTGTTTTAATTTAAACCAAAGCGTTATCCTTTATATTGCAGCCCTTTACCCGTTTAGACACCACGCGCACACCCTTTAGCTAGTAAGAAACTGTCACGTACCCCCACTGTTCGTTAGATTGGATTTTTCTTTTTCTATTTTCAGTTTTTGAACAGAATAGTTTATAATTTTGTTTTTGCTTTATCTTTTATGTTTTTAATTGTTTTTGAGTGATTCTTTTTGCATAGGGTTAATAAAATTATGTAGTTTCTATAGATATAAAGTTTGGTTATGTTTGAAAAGTTCAAATTTGAATTCAAACAAATTTGCTTCAAACCTTGTTTTGTGGATAACTTGAGTTTAAAAATAGGTTTTGAGTAGATACTTTTTGCTACTGGTCATTTGTGACTTTAGCTATCTGTAGGTACAATTTGGAAATTTTTAGACTATATTAAATTAAGGTTTTTAGCAAAACAGAATCTGTTTTAGTTCTTTTTTGGTTTATTTCTATTTTCCTTTGTTTTAATTGGTTTTAAATTGTTTTCTTTTAGCTTTGTTACCATGTTCTATTTAGTTTCTGTTGGTTAGCAATAAGTGTTTTATTTGCTGTTAATAAAAATAATTTTATTGTTTTGTTCTTTGTTTTAGTACGAAACATTGTTTTCTTCATATGTGGAGTTTTATAATAGCTTTTAAATTGATTCTTTTTGTGTAGTAAAGTTTAGGTAAAATACTTTCTGTTATTTTATTAAAACTTTTATTTTCTTTCTGTTAAGAATTTATTAGTTGCAGAAAAATATTTATAAATTGTTTTACTTTAGTAAAAGATTTGCAATGGAGTTTGGGTAGATTCTTTGATTCTTTTTTTCTTTTCTTTGTGTTGTTGCTATTGACAATAGGTTATTTAAAGGAAAACTATTCCTAGTTTGCTTTGATGAAGTTCTGTTGACTTAACTTTTGTCTTAAGTATTTCCTTCATCACAACACTAGGGTGTTTAGCACTTGTTTTTTTGTTTCTTGTTTGTTAGAATGATTGCTATTATGATTGCTTATAAGAGTGAAATGTTTGACTATATAGATTTCATCGGAGAGTGACGAATTGTTCTATCAAGTTATTTCTAAGAGCGATATTTATCTTCATCAACCTCACCAGGCAAGTTCACATTGATCATTGATACGCGCGTCTCCAACGTATCTATAATTTATGAACTATTCATTCCATATTTACGACAATTTTATATGGTTTTGGTATGATTTGCATGGAACTAACCCGGACTGACGCTGTTTTCAGCAGAACTACCATGGTGTTGTTTTTTGTGCAGAAATAAAAGTTCTCCAAATGCAACGAAACTTTTTGACGATATTTTTTGGAACAAAAGAGGCACTAGAAGCTTTGTGGGAGGGCCAGAAGAGCCACGAGGTGGCCACAACCCACCTGGGCGCGCCAGCACCCTCTGGCTCGCCCTGGTGTCTTGTGGGCCCCTCGTGGCCCATCTTCGCATGAAACCGACGCCCAAAAATCCTATATATTCAGAAACCCCCAGAAATAACCCTAGATCATAAGTTCCTCCGCCGCAAGCCTCTGTAGCCACGAAAAATCAATCTAGACCCCGTTCCGGCACCCTGCCGGAGGGGGAAATCATCACCGGAGGCCATCATCATCATCCCTATGGTCTCCATGATGAGGAGGGAGTAGTCCACCCTCGGGGCTGAGGGTTTGTACCAGTAGCTATGTGTTTAATCTCTCTTTCTCTCTCTCGTGTTCTTGATTTGGCACGATCTTGATGTATCGCGACCTTTGTTAATATAGTTGGATCATATGGTGTTTTCCCCTCTCCATCTTGTTGTGAAGAATTGACTTTTCCCTTTGAGATTTTGTTACTACCGGATTGAATAGTCAATTGATTTGAGAGCACTTGATCTATGTCTTGGCACTCAACTCGCGGATTCCTGAGGTCACATTGGGGTAATCTATGCATACGGGTTGATGCACGTTTTCGTCCTACTTTCTTCGGTAGAAATCTTGGGGCACTCTTTGAGGTTCTTTTGGTTGGATTGAGTATTATGAATCTGAAATTGTTTGATGCGTATCATATAATCAACTCATGGATACTTGTGGTGACATTGGAGTATCTAGGTGACATTAGAGTTAGTTGATGCGTATAATATGGTGTTATCTTAGTACGAACTCTTGGATATATCGATCGGAATGGATAACTTTAAGGTGGTTTCGTACCCAACAAACAATTTCTTCTTATGTTCTCCGCTAGATAAGAACTTTGGAGTGATTCTTCGTTGCACGTTGAGGGATGGTTATGTGATCCAATTATATTAGCATTGTTGAGAGATTGCACTAGCAAAAGTACGAACCCTAGGCCTTGTTTTCAAGCATTGCAATACCGTTTGTGCTCACTTTTGTTACTTGCTACCTTGTTGTTTTTTTATTGTTACTATTACAGAAATCAATATCTACTATCATTACTACACTTGTATCACCATCTCTTCGCCGAACAAGTGCACCTATACAATTTACCATTGTATTTGGTGTGTTGGGGACACAAGAGACTTTTTATTATTTGGTTGCACGGTTGTTTGAGAGAGACCATATTCATCCTACGCCGCCCATGGATTGATAAATCTTAGGTCATCCACTTGAGGGAAATTTGCTACTGTCCTACAAAACTCTGCGCTTGGAGGCCCAACACGAGTCTACAAGAACAAGTTGTGTAGTAGACATCAAGCTCTTTTCTGGCGCCGTTGCCGAGGAGGTGAGTGCTTGAAGGTATATCTTTAGATCTTGCAATTAAATCTTTTAGTTTCTTGTTTTTCAGTAGTTTGGTTTTTATAAAAGAAAACTACAAAAAATGGAGTTTAGGTTGTATCATTTGTATCGTCTTTATAATGTCTTTCGTGAAAATAAGGATTCAGAAAATTGTGCTCAATTGGTAGAGGTAAAAAAATTGAAAATACTTAATGAGAATTCCTTGAATGATTAGCATGATAGAAATATTTGTAGTATGAAATCTCTGAATATTCATGATGCTAATGATATGCAAAGCCACAAGCTTGGGGATGCTATGTTGATGAAGATGATATTTTTAGTCCCCCAAGTTTTGATGAGCAAATTTATTATGATGATGGCCTGCCTCCTATCTATGATGATTATGATGATGTCATGTATGCTATAAAGAGTGATAGTAACCACGAAACTTCTCATCATGATTTTAATATTGAATTTGGTTATGTCAATCATGTATCTCATGATAGTTATTTTGTTGAGTTTGCTCCCACTATTATGAATGAGAAGAAAATTGCTTATGTGGAGAGTAATAAATTTTCTATGCTTGTAGATCATGAAAAGGATGCTTTATGTGCTAGTTATATTGTTGAATTCCTTCATGATGCTACTGAAATTTATTATGAGGGAGGAACTTATGCTTGTCGGAATTGCAATAATATCAAGTTTCCTCTCTATGTGTTCAAAATCTTGAAGTTATGCTTGTTTTGCCTTCCTATGCTAGTTGATTCTTGCTCCCATAAATTGTTTGCTAACACAATCCCTATGCATAGGAAGTGGGTTAGACTTAAATGTTCTTGTCATGTGTTTCATGATGCTCCCTTGCATGTTTCAAATATTATTCTTATGTGAGCATCATTGAAATCATCATGCCTAGCTAAAAGGCATTAAAGAAAAGCGCTTGTTGGGAGACAACCCAACACTTTTACTTTCTGTTTTTGTGTCTTAAAATTATTAAGATACTGTAGTAATCATGTTTTGTGTCTTTTATTTCAACAAAGTGCCAAGTAAAGCCTTTGGGATGACTCACAAGATGAGTAGAATTGATGCTGAACCAAAACAGAAACTTTTGACTCCAGTACAAGAATTTTCAGTTTTTACTGGAGCGTGATAATGATCTGAATTTTTTACACAGTGTTTAAATACAAATTATTCAGGTTTTACTAATTTTTCAGAATTTTTGGAGACAGGGAAGTATGCTTATACTACAGATCTTCACAGACTGTTCTGTTTTTGATAGATTCTGTTTTGCATGCATAGTTTGCTTGTTTTAGTGTTCCCATAGCTTATATTCAGTGATATAAATTATGTGAATGGTAGAATACAGTAGGTATTATGTGAGAACAATTATGAAGCTTGTCTTGACAGTACCTAAGTGAATGATCTTTATTTATCATACTAACCCCTCTCACAAAGTTCCGTTAAGTTTTGTGTGATTCAAGTTTTGAAGTTTTGGGTGAGATACCGATATGAGGAGAATAAGGAGTGATAAGAACATAAGATTGGGGATGCCCAAGGCACCCCCAAGGTAATATCCAAGCAAGACTCAAGCGCCTAAGCTTGGGGATGCCCCGGAAGGCATCCCCTCTTTCGTCTTCAATATTATCGGTATATCTTACTTAGAGCTATATTTTTATTCGTCACATAATATGTGCTTTGCTTGGATCGTCATTATATTTTGTTATTTTCTGTTAGGTGTTATTTATAATCTTTTTTCTTAATAAAAAGTTCCAAGAATTGCCTTA
This sequence comes from Elymus sibiricus, assembly GCA_039707655.1. NCBI lineage: Eukaryota > Viridiplantae > Streptophyta > Magnoliopsida > Poales > Poaceae > Elymus > Elymus sibiricus. The sequence goes on along the minus strand of CM077667.1, from coordinate 176,714,580 downwards.
GGATGCTTGCATTGCATGTTTGATGTGTGCTGTGTCAAAACACAAACTTTCTCTGTAGTGTTTGAATTTTCATATTTTAATGGAACGTGGAAAGTTTCTGAAAAGTTTACACAGTGTTTTCATATAAATTCTTTATCACGTCCTAAATTCTCGTAATTGTTTGAGTTGCATAAGTACACTGTTTTCATAAATTGCTACAGACTGTTCTGTTTGGACAGATTGTTGTCATAGTTTTTTCATCTACTTATCCTATAGTTTCCATAGCCTATATTGGTAGATATAAATTGTGGAAACTATAGTAAACAGTAGATGATGTTTGGAAATTATTATGCAACTTGTCTTGGCAGTACATGAAGTGTTAATTTATTCTTATGTGTACTAACCTATCTCACGAATTCTTTTCGAGTTTTGTGTGGATGAAGTATTTGAGAATAGGTGAAACCATGATATGAGAGGATTGAACGAGATACAAATCTCGCTTGGGGATGCCCAAGGCACCCCAAGTAAATATTTCAAGAAGTCTCAAGCATCTAAGCTTGGGGATGCTATGCATCCCACATCTCTTCATCAACAATTATCGGTTAGTAGCGGTTGAGCCTAAGTTTTTTGCTTCTTCACATGATGTGTGCTAATCTTGGAATGTCATTTTATTTTGTTTTGCTTGCTGTTTTAATAAAATACTTAGATCTGAAAGTTTTTGGATGAGAGAGAGTTCTCAAATGGCTACACATTTACTTAACTACTCGCTTGATCTTCACTTATATCTTATTGGAGTAGCTTGTCATTTACTCTTGTGCTTCACTTATATCCTATGAGTAAATTGTTGAATGAATTAAATACCATGAAGTTCAAATTATATTTTCATATCATGCCTAGTAGTAGCTTCACATTGGGTTTAGAAAGTGAAATCTTTTGAAGCTTGACAATCACAATATTGGTCATACAAGCAATTCGTGAATGAGTAGTACAAGGAAGAAAACTTTCACATACAAATATATTATCTTGGACATCTTCTATGATTGTGAATACCCAATAATTATTTTCAAACTTAAGAAAATTAGTTGAAGTTGGACAAGGAAGACAACGTAATGAGTTATGGTTGTGTATATTTGCATAGAAGTTATATTGTTATGGATCCTCCAACATGTGGTGTTCGCTTAGGATCTTTTGCTAACCAAAAGTTTGTACTAAGTAGAGATACTACTTGTGCATACAAAAACCCTTAAACCCAGTTTCTTGCCATGAGTGTCCACCATACCTACCTATGGATTGAATATGATCCTTCAAGTAAGTTGTCATCGGTGCAAAAAGGCAATAAAAATTGCTTGTAAATGTGTTTGATCATTTAGTGTAAGAGAAAATTGAGCGTTGTACGAACTTGTGATGGCAAATTAATAAAAGCAATGGACAACATAATAAAGGTTGCTATCATAAGGGGCAATATAACGTGATGTTCTTTTGCATTAAGGGATTGTGCATACAAAACCAAAAAGCGCATGACAACCTCTGCTTCCCTCTGCGAAGGGCCTATCTTTTACCTTTCAGTATTTACTTTTATACAAGAGTCAATAGTATGCATTCTCATTTCAACCTAAATTATTCTCTAGTTGGCAAGCATCATGTGGTGGGGAAAGATATAGGCACATATGGCCAGTCAAATTTATTTGATCATGACTTATTATTGTTGACAATTATCTCTATGATAAATGAGTTGGGAGGCAAAACATTAAGGCCCTATCTTTCTTTGTGTTCGATGGATGCTATTTGTTCTAAAAATATGTTTTGAGTACTAGAAATCATAGAAGACTATATGATGATTGAGTATGTGGATCTCTTACTTAGACTTTGTTGAGAATAAGTTGAATTGCAATTGTTTGGTGACTAAGAACATAGGTGGTTAACTTTCAAGAGAATTCATTGTTTGAACCATAACATGTGAATTGTTTGCTAATTTATCATGATGAGTTTTATGAGAAAGAGTTGCTGTTATGATGCTAGGAAAAGTGGTTGAAATTATCATTGATCAAACTTATGCACTATGGTAGCATTCACGCTTCATAATTTTTTTCTTTTATCATTTACCTACTCGAGGACGAGTAGGAATTAAGCTTGGGGATGCTGATACGTCTCCAACGTATATATAATTTATGAAGTATTCATGCCTTATTTACAACAATTTTATATGGTTTTGGTATGATTTGCATGGAACTAACCCGGACCGACGCTGTTTTCAGCAGAACTACCGTGGTGTTGTTTTTTGTGCAGAAATAAAAGTTCTCCAAATGCAACGAAACTTTTTGACGATTTTTTTTGGAACAATAGAGGCACTAGAAGCTTCGTGGGAGAGCCGGAAAGAGTCACGAGGAGACCACAACCCACCAGGGCACGCCAGCCCCCTTTGGCTCGCCCTGGTGTCTTGTGGGCCCCTCGTGGCCCATCTTCGCGTGAAACCGACGCCCAAAAATCCTATATATTAAAAAAAAACCCAGAAATAACCCTAGATCAGAAGTTCCTCCGCCGCATGCCTGTGTAGCCACGAAAAACCAATCTATACCCCATTCCGGCACCCTACCGGAGGGACAAATCATCACCGGAGGCCATCATCATCATCCCTATGGTCTCCATGATTAGGAGGGAGTAGTCCACCCTCGGGGCCGAGGGTTTGTAGCAGTAGCTATGTGTTTAATCTCTCTCTCTCTCTCTCGTGTTCTTGATTTCGCACGATCTTGATGTATCGTGGGCTTTGTTAATATAGTTGGATCATATGGTGTTTCCCCCTCTCTATGTTGTTGTGATGGATTGAGTTTTCCCTATGAGCTTTCGTTACTACCGGATTGAATACTGTTATGGATTTGAGAGCACTTGATCTATGTCTTGGCACTCAACTCGCGGATTCCTGAGGTGACATTGGGGTAATCTATGCATAGGGGTTGATGCACGTTTTCGTCCTACTTTCTTCGGTAGAAATCTTGGGGCACTCTTTGAGGTTCTTTGGGTTGGATTGAGTATTATGAATATGAAATTGTTTGATGTGTATCATATAATTAACTCATGGATACTTGTGGTGACATTGGTGTATCTAGGTGACATTAGAGTTGGTTGATGCGTATAATATGGTGTTATTTTAGTACGAACTCTTTGATAGATCGATCGGAAAGGATAACTTTAAGGTGGTTTCGTACCCTGCAAACAATTTCTTCTTATGTTCTCCGCTAGATAAGAACTTTGGAGCGATTCTTCGTTGCACGTTGAGGGGTGGTTATGTGATCCAATTATATTAGCATTGTTGAGAGATTGCACTAGCGAAAGTACGGACCCTAGGCCTTGTTTTCAACCATTGCAGTACCGTTTGTGCTCACTTTTGTTACTTGCTACCTTGCTGTTTTTTTATTGTTACTATTACAGAAATCAATATCTACTATCATTACTACACTTGTATCACCATCTCTTCGCCGAACTAGTGCACCTATACAATTTACCATTGTATTTGGTGTGTTGGGGACACAAGAGACTTTTTATTATTTGGTTGCAGGGTTGTTTGAGAGAGACCATCTTCATCCTACGCCTCCCATGGATTGATAAACCTTAAGTCATCCACTTGAGGGAAATTTGCTACTGTGCTACAAAACTCTGCGCTTGGAGGCCCAACACGAGTCTACAAGAACAAGTTGTGTAGTAGACATCAATCATGTTTTACCTATGATTTTTATTGCATTTGTTCAACCTCTCCACCATTGCATGCAAAGTAGGTAACTGGAAACTTGGTTCTTGAGTAGTATCATGTGGTAGGCACCCCATAAACCCTGGTTACTTTGGCCCCGGGAAACGATATTTTATTTTGCTACGCTTTTAGCAGACGGGGTTGGTTGAGTGTTTATCATGAGAGTTGTGAGAATTAATTTATGATCAAGACCTCAAGACTCCAAGATTTTCAAGACCTTATGATGCAATATACCTCTAGGTGGAAATGGCTGAACAACGCCCTGGAGAAACCAGTGGTTAGCCTAGGTGTTGCTGGAGAAGTGTGCACAACTCTGCAAAGTACCAAAAACTTTAATGGAGGCGATCGAATCTTGTGGGGAAAGTGTGCAAAACTCTGCAGAGTACCAAACCTAATCGATTAGGCATGTCCCCGGTTATGGACAACTTGAGCCAAAGGAACTGAAACTATCAGGAACTCTCAAAACAAATATTATAAATGATGTGGGTGTTATTGTTAACTTGGGTATGAGAAATGGTTGGTGGAACCTTCTCATTAAACAACCAACTTTGTAGTAACAGTTTTTGCTTTGACCTCTTAGTTGTAGGAAAAATCAGCTTTATGCAAAAACTTTAACTTACAGCTCCACTTGCCATATATGCATATAGTATAGATGAATTTTTACCTCTCATTTGGTGACTTGTCGGCATATTCAATATGCTGACCTACACGGCTGCAACGTCTTATGTTGCAGATACTTTTCTTCGACGAGTAAGAGTACGATTCAGGGTTACGGTCTACACTCAACCCGTCGTTGCTGTTTATTTGGGACTCCACTCCCGTTGGTTGTTTCCGCTGAGATTTAAGAGGTATATATCAGTTTCACGTTATTTACATGTGATTGCACCTTGATGCACTACTAGGAAAAGGGCTGCTAGTGGCGCACCTGTTTTCGCTACTAATGGCGCACTACAGGTGCGCCACTAGCACCACGCCATTAGAATTTTTTACTAATGGCGCACCACTGGTGCGCCATTAGTATCTGGTATACTAATGGCGCACCATGCAGTGCGCCATTAGTATAGCCCACGGTGCGCCATTAGTATGCCTCCCAGGGGCCATATTTACCCATGTGCTTTGGCATACTAATGGCGCACTGGTGGATGATGCGCCATTAGTGTGCTCTGGCTTACTAATGGCGCACTATGTGGTGGTGCGCCACTAGTATGAATATTAGGGATTTTTTTTTTGTTTCTGATATTTTCACAGGTTACAAAATATATTATTTGACAGAATATAGCTAGCACCACACAGCAACAGCAGATTCATCGAATACAATAGAAGATTAGTGTCCGAATACAATTCATCATATTAGTCTCCGAATTTAAAATACCGAACAAAGTTAGAACATTACAAGTCTCGAAACCGCGAGTAGCGAGTTTGTCTTCACATTACAAGTCGATATCGATCATCTAAACTACCATCACATAGAAGAGAGCTGCGGTCATCACGATGAGCATAATCGCGATGAAACTAGTCTTCATCCGGTTCCTCCAACGCTCCCTCCTCTCTCCCGCTAGATAGCGCGCGTATCTAGATTCCGCCTCCGCCCTAGTGGTGTACCCTTTGTAACTGTTACCGCTGAAATGGTGAACCTGTGTCCGACACTCCTCCCAGTCGTCGTAGACTCCGGGAACCCTACCCTTGTACACGACATACGACGGCATCTCTATGCACTAGCCAAACAAAACTTTAGTACCAATTCACAGACAATACATAAGCAATATATAAGTATGCAACAAAAGGATCGGAAGAGAAAAGCAAGACATTAATAGCATCGATTACATCTAAGTTGAACGACTGTCCAAACCAAAGAGACATACAAGTTCATCAAAGTTTAATTACAACATGAGCCAATCGATGTTTCAAAACTAGACATAGCATCACTACTTTCGACTCGACTCAAGGGACCGGAGCGTGGATGAAGCCGCCGTCTATCGTGATGGTCATGAAATCGCGGGCGTTGTCAGCCTGCATTTGTAGCGTTGTGTCTATCTCACTGTTGGACGGTTGATTTCTGAGGTAGAACTGCCCCGAGGTACGAAGGACATCTTGATGGACTCCTACTGGATGCGAAAGAATTCTTGTCTGATGTCCGTGTCCTGGATTGCCGACAAGCTTGCGGCCCAAGCTTTGAGATTATTTGGTAGCAGAAGGTGATTATGGTCCCGTACGATCGCCCGCATGTGATGGAGGGCGTAGTAGGCATCCTGCTGACCGCCAGGCGGCTGCTTGACGCAGGGGAACGTCGTATTGTGGGCGAACACGTGCTTGCCGTACTTACGAACTGGCCTGGTGAAGGTGCCTCCAGATTTGGCGTAGCCGGGGAGAACATCATCAAGAACTTTCTTGACATTTGTGTAGTCTTTCTTCGACTGACGGTCCGAGTCGAAATACGTGGCCATGGAATATTTCAGGCTTAAGAGGATGAGTGTGCAATGTGTGTCACTGCACAAAACACGGAATGTTAAAAAAAACGATCGAAATCTAAGAAATCATATGTTACGGGGCGGTTGAGGGGACGACTTACTCGGGAAAGTAAGGCACGAGGAAGTTATCCTTATCTGGGTTTGCCAGAATGACGCCTTCGAGGTAAGAACTCGCGACTTGCCGGTCCCCAGCGCTGCCCAAGATCTTGGCACGCATGTAGAAGGGGTCGACTATCACGATGTCCGGGGTCTTGTCTCTAATGATCCGCATCTCCATACTCAGCGAAAATAGCCGAACGAAGGTGTAGTGCAGCGGATGAAGGTTAAACATAGCGAAGATGTCATCAAACCACAAGACGATCGTACCCCCGATGGCGCTATCCACAAAGCCCTTGCCCTCTGGCACCTTGGCCACGAAAACCGGGTATGCCATGTCATTCTCTCGGAGACGCCGCTTCTCCAAAGAAAGAACACTGTCATGCAGACTCCGCATAGCACCGGTTGCAGCATTGAGCATATTAGTCGGTAGCATCGGCCTACCCGCCACATGCACCCTCCTCGAGATATCCTTAGGTGAAGGTGGCCCGTCCTGAGCACGGGTCGTACTCGGTGCCGGCTGGCTCGCACCCTTGTTACTCTTTCTTTTCCGTCCCTTCTTCTTCTGCTGTAATGGGACCAAGTTCTGCTCACAGACCGCCTTCTTGAGTGTGCTGGGGCTGATAATATTTCGCACCTCGGCTATCTGAGGCTCGGTGAAGTCGGCAGCTGGAGGCGTCTCCTGAGAACTGAACGCCAGCCGACGCCTGTTGCAATTGGGTTTCTCCGCGGTACCAGCTAGATCGCGATCGTCTTTAGCAGGGTTGGGTTCTTGAGAAGGAGGCCCCATGAATTCGTCATCGCACCCATGTTCGTTGAAGTACTTATCGACGTTGGTAAATGTACCGTCGTCGTTGTCGTCGTCGTCTGGATCCTGTGCCATATGCATGCCCGGATCCTGTGCCATATGCATGTCCGGCATGTCCGGTAGCGTTGCGGCGGTCTTGCCATGGCTTGGCGCCGGCACGACTGGCGGTGTTGTCTTTGGGGTGGTGTCCCCCGCCCCCAAACGAATCTGGCTCTTCGGCCAAAGCAGGGGCCAGCTTAGGCAGGCGCTGAGGGTCATCACATCATCTTCGTCGGCCCCGGCGGGTCGAATCGGAGGTAACAACTCGTCGCAGCCTGGCAGCACCCGAACCAGTTGAACCCTATACACGGTGGGTGGCATTGGATTACCGTGGAACACGGGGTTGCCCGGTTGAACGATTTTGCCCTTGGCGACATCGACCAACTCGTTGTTCACGAAGTGCAGGAGAGTGCACGGAACGTCGGCGGCGCCCTGCGAAAACATGTAGGGAGTCAGGGATGCCCAGTCAAAGGCAAGGAGATGAAGTCCTCGGCCGAGAGGCTTAATTAGTTACCGTGATGATGGTGTCGAGCTCGGCTAATGTCGACGCACCGCCAACGGCGGGCGTGCAATTGACGGAGGGGCCGCTTGCTGCCGAGGTGCCGGCCGGCGTACACCCGGGTGCATTAAGCTCCAATGCCCGTGCCGGCGTCGGAGACACCAATACCAGCTCCGCCGGAGACACCAATGGCGCCGCCTGCGCGTTGTGCGAGTTGCTGGCCGTGAAGCTGGGAATCGGGGGCGGCCCCTATTGGCCGCTCGCAATCCACGTCGTCAGCCCATGAATCAAGGTCTGCTTGTCACGGTATTTCTCGAAGCGGGGCGGTAGGCCTTGCTCGGCACGCTCCGCGTCCTCCTTGTCCCATATAGGCTCCGCCACTCTGTAACCGCCGGGACCGAGTTTGTGTTCCCCTAAGTTCAACTCCCGCATTTCTTTCCCCCACTGACTTGATTCGGAGGTTGCGCTGCTCTCGCACTTGATCTTGAACTCCTTGTAGTCATCTTCGCTGATCGAAGGATTTTTCGCCTTGATCTTCTCATAACTATCACCTTTCTCAATCATTCTTTTCACCGCGCTTCTCCAAGTAGACAGGGCCGTGCTCATCCTCGTGAGAGCGGCACTGTTCACTTTATTCCCTGAGAGGCGTGTGTTTTCAAATTCAGCGGGGAACTTGTATCGTTCGTGCAGCTTCGTGAAGAGGAGGTTGCGCAAATTCCCTCGGTCCTTATGCCTTAGGTTCTCGGTGTTGATCGAGACGGTGCTCCGGAGAATGCACCTGAGCTGAACCGAGTACCCCTTGACTATTTGTTTGGGCTCCGTTGGATGCCCGTCGGAGTCCACTTGAGTAAATTCCTCCTTGACGGTGCGGAGCACGTTCGGGCGCCGGTCCTTCCGTTGCCTCTTCGGTTGGCTGCCATCTGTGCGTGCGCTGCCATCATCAGTGGTGGCATCCTCGGCGGAACCATCAGTGGTGGCATCCTCGGCGGCACCATCAGTGGTGTCATCCCCGACGCCACTAGGGGTTGTGTAGTCAGGATCGGTGTCTTCCGCGGCGTCCTCATAGCGGTGAGGTTGTTCCTCCATCTCCTGGGACAGCTCCCAGAATTGCTTGCCGCCCGAACCACCGACCTCATCGTTGTGGGCCATGTTTCGCTCTAAATAGGAAAAAAGTTTGGTCAAAAAGTTGGTTATTGTCAAGGAACAAGATCATGGTCTCATCATTTAGGGTTTGTCGACACCGAGGCATCCTAAAAGCTAAGCTTTTATCATTTAGGGTTTGTCGACGCCGAGGCACCCTAAAAACCTAAGCTTTCATCATTTAGGTTCTTATCGACACCGAGGCACCCTAAAAGCTACTTAATTAAGTACTAAGATACCCCGGCCCATGCATTAGTAGCAAGTACCCCATATGTCCGATTTTTAGCAAAGTCATGCTAAAATTCACGGAAAATTTCAGCATGACCTTTGCTGAAAATAGGACATATGGAGTACCCGAATTTGCCGGAACGGAAGTTAATCGACATTCCGGCAAACTCAAGGGCCTCTCGGGGTACCTGCAAAAACGAATCAGGGTTGCATGAGCAGAGACTGTTTGCATGAGCAGAGACTGTCATGGAGCTAAGTAAACTAGCTCTTCATAGTATTTCACACGCATTCTTCTTGCAATACTGTACTGTATCTTCCAATCTCTTCACAGTTTCTCAAGTATAGTACCTCCCAGCAAGACCTGGGGCATCTGAGTCTAAAATCTTGTATAGAGTTACTCAAAATTACAACAGAGAGTATCACAATCCATGAACCATGGTACGGGCAAATCATCAGACCGGTGCTCCATTTAAACAGACACGCATTACAGGAAGAGTCAATAATACTGAGTTCTCTACTCACCATGAAAAAGGAGAGAAAGAAATACAAGAACTTGCAGAGGAGGAGGGCAGAGGAAGGAGGAAGGAGGAGAGGTACCTGGGCGGGCGCGGCCGGTCGCCGGAGGGGTCGGGGTCGGGGTCGGGGTCGGCGGCGGCGGCGGCGTCGAAGGGATGGCTCGAGGGCGTCCGAGCTCGTCCGGGTCCTCGTAGTCGAAGAAGAAGACGGCGGCGGTCCTCCTGGGCGCCTCGGTTGGTCGTGGGGAGGCCGACGGCCACGTGCTTCGCGGGTCGGCGGCGGTCGTCGTCCTGCACCCCGTGCCCGGACTGAGGTAGAGGCGGCGCAGGGCAGGGGCCGACGCGGGGAGGCTGTCGGCGACGGCGAGGTCGCAGAGGCGTCGGCGATGGCGGAGCTGCAGTGGTGGGGGGCGCGGGGGCGCGGGGGCGGCGGCGCACGTAGGGGCGGTGGCGTCGTGGGTCGGGGCAGCGCGCGGGGGGGAAGTGGATCTGGCGAGAGGGAGGGACGAAGGGGTCGGGCGAGTTAGAGCTAGGGGGAAGCTTACTAATGGCGCACCCCCGAGCGGTGCGCCATTAGAAATCTTTTTTTTTATAGCAATGGCGCACTCCTTAGAGGTGCGCCATTAGAAAGCTTTTTTTTTTAGATAGCAATGGCGCACTACCCGAGCGGTGCGCCATTAGTATGTTTTTTTATTATTATTTTTTGTTGCTATTTTTTAATATTTTTTTATAAAAACAGTAATAATTTTTTATAAAAACAGTAATAATTTTTTTTATTAATATGAAAAAATATCATCAAATTTGTTATTTGAAAATATCATCAAATGGGGGTACTCGGCGGCGGCGGTGGAGCGGGGGAGGGTGCGGTGGGTCGTCGGCGGCGGTGGAGCTGGGGAGGGTGCGGGGGGTGCTCGGCGGCGGTGGAGCGGGCCGGGGAGGGTGCGGGGGGTCGGCGGCGGCGGTGGAGCTAGCGGGGGAGGGTGCGGGGGGGATCGAGATCGAGATGGAGGGGGATAGCGATCGAGATGGAGGGGGAGCGAAATGAAGACTACGATTTAAATACAATCGATCTTAGCTAGCTATCTGTTCACAATCTTCTTGCCCTTCTTTTTTGCAAATGGAGTTCTTCTGTGGAACGGACGTCCTTTAGGTAGGGTGGTCCTGCTTCTTCTTGTGGTGTATGCTGCTACTTCATCGTCGTCGTCATGTTCCATCTTCGGGTCACCGTACTTGTCGAAGTCTTGCTCATTGGCGACTCCATCCATTCCGATGATCTTCCTTTTGCCTCTCCTCACGACAACACGACTGGACTTTGACGGGTCGGTAATGAAGAAGCATTGGTCCACTTGGGAAGCCAGTACCCATGAGCAGTGCGGCTCTCATAGGGAAATATTCTTTCTCTGCGGCGTCCCACGTATTGGCTGGCGTTTTCCACAGCGTGTCTAGCTCCTCTTTCAGCAGCCCCAGATACAGATTGATGTCGTTCCCTGGTTGTTTCGGCCCTTCAATTAGCATACTCATGTGAATGTACTTCCTCTTCATGCACAACCAGGGGGGAAGGTTGTACATCCACACAAACACAGGCCAGGTGCTATGTGTGCTTCTCTGGCTGCCAAACAGATTGACTCCATCAGTGCTCGCGCCCAGCACGATGTTCCTTGGATCGTTCCCAAATTCTGGGTCTTTGAAGTTCAACGCTTGCCACTGGCTCGCATCCTTAGGGTGACTCAGCATCTTGTCTTTTTTATTTATCTCCGGATCATTTCCGTCATCTTCTCGTTTCTTCTCCTCCCTATCCGCGTGCCAACGCAGGAGCTTTGCTACCTTAGGGTCCGCGAAATACCGCTGCAGACGAGGAGTGATCGGAAAGTACCACACCACTTTTCGAGGAGCTTTCTTCCTCTTCTTGTATCGAGTGACGCCGCACACCGGACATATGGTAGACTCCGCGTGCTCGTCCTGATAAATGATGCAATTGTTCATGCACACATGGTATTTCACGTGCGGTAAATCCAGAGGACACACGATTTTCTTCGCCTCCTCGAAACTGGTCGGGCACTTGTTCCCCTTGGGAAGACGTTCGTGCCAGAATGACATGTTCTCGTCGAAGCATGAGTCGGTCATTTTGTGTTTTACCTTCCTCTCCAGAGCCATGAGCGTTACTTTCAGGCGGGTATCCTCGGGCCTGCATCCTTCATACAATGGAGTAACCGCGTCTATCTCCAGTTGATCCAGCTTGGCTTTCTCTCGGGCGGCAGCTCTTGCGTTATCCGTCTGCTTGAGAAGCAGCTCTTGAATATGAGGGTCCTGCACCCAGCCTCCATCGTCGTCTGCTCCGGCATCTTCATCTTCATGATCATGCCCTTCGTCTTGATCTTCCTCATCATCATGTCCGGCATCTTCTACATGATGACTATGTACAGCATCACCGTCGTGATCATGTCCTGGAGATTCTTCATCTTCTCGACCGCCCTCGCCGCGGTGGTTGTCTTGCTGCCCTTCCTCATTTCTTGCCCGGCCCCCATGGACGACTTCATAGTCATCTTCATCACCTTGCCACCGATAGCCATCCATGAAACCACGCAAGAGCAGGTGGTCCCGCACCTGCCCGGAATCCGGGTCCGCAATAAGGCTCTTCAGCTTGCATCTTCGACACAGACATCTTATCTCCGTCTCGTTCTTTTGAAGCATCTCGGCCTTCGCGGAGCTCAAAAACCTATTCACGATGCCTTCGGTCATCGTGCGGACCATGGTCGCCTGCGGGGTAGAGCAAAACGATATTTTAGAACCAAGAAAAAATTTGGCATGACTTTCCCTAAAAATAGGACCAAAAAGAATGCATAGTGCCAAAATTCTCGCCGAAACGGAAATGAATCAACATTCCGGCAAAATATTGGCAACTATCGCATTTCAAATACCGGTACCTGCAAACACAAACATATATGCAACACCACAAACATATGCAACACCACAAACATACATAGATCTAGCAAGGCCATAAAAAGTGCATGTGCACGTTGTTGGAGCGAGGGAGAGAAAAAAAGTAGATCTACAACATAAAGATAGCTTTCCCCTTACTTACCTATCAAAAAAAGGTAATTTAACCACCTAATTTTGATGAATCTATGGTGCAAATGAGGTGAGGAGGAGGAGGCAGCCGACACAATCTTGGAGGAGGAGGTGGAGAGAATGAAGTGGGGAAAGTGAGTGTGTAGGTGTGGCTGTCCAAAATATCTAGCTGGTCCCAGGTTACTAATGGCGCACCACCCATATATGCGCCATTAGTAACCCTGGTTACTAATGGCGCACCAGCTTGAGGTGCGCCATTAGTAGTTTTGCAAAAAAAAAAAAAAATAGTAGTGGCGCACTATGTTGGACGTGCGCCATTACTAGTTAAACTAGTAATGGCGCACTCTTCCCTGGTGCGCCATTAGTATTTTTGGAAAAATGAAAAAAAAACATTTGTCACTAATGGTGCACCGTGGGTCTGGTGCGCCATTAGTGTCTACCACACTAATGGCGCACCAACTCATGGTGCGCCATTACTATATAGTAGTGGCGCACCACATGTCTGGTGCGCCATTAGTAGCCATATCATCTATAGCCCTTTTCCTAGTAGTGATGTATACATTGATGTATCGTGTGTGCCAACATACTGATCCAGGGATTGTACAGACACACAGAGACTTGACTCGTCTTGAGTCGGTTGCTACAGAAATGGTATCAGAGCACATGTTGACTGTAGGACATGACTCTAGGAAATGGCTTAGATATAAGGAGACCTTGATAGGAACAACTTTTGTTTTCACTACTCTCGTAAATTCTTGATTCTTTTACTGAACCTTTCTTATTTCAAACTATAGATGGAGAGCTACATTCTGAACGAAACAGAGCACTACGAGGATGTTCTCGGAGGCTCATTCCTCATGGAGCCGGTCCAGGTGATGAAGTTGCCGAAACCTGAGAGCAAGGTGACTAAGAGGAAGTCTGGATTATGGGGCGTCAAGACTCAAGCCTTCGGTTATAAAGAAAACCCCAAGACCGAAGACATCAACTATGGCACATTGAAGTGATATGGGCATGAACACTGCCGTCCATGATGCTATCGCACATTTGAGCTATCATCATCGTGTTGAGTTAGGCACCGACTACTTTGGAAGGCTTGGATGGCAGAAGGCTGATGGATCACACATCATCCTGACAGACGAGAAGAAGATGAAGTTTTCACCTCTACTGGTGTATAATCAAGAACTGGGCACTACATAAAGAATCTTCAAATGGACCTTCTCGCAGCCTTATTTGAGCATGAAGCACTTCGTTAGGACCTCAAGACCGAGAAGCTAAAGGTAGCCAATCTGAAGAAACACGATCCTGAGATTCAGAAGCTTCGTCAAGAATTGAAGAAAAGTCAGGCCAAGGCACATGACGGTGATGTTGAAATCCAGAAGCTCAAGAACCAACTCCTGGAACTACAGGGACGACACAGGAAACTCCAAGTCAACAGGGATAATCAGGCGGAAGAACTTGAGAAGATCAAGCGTGACCAGAAGAAGCCCACTAACGATGAAGACATGGAATAAGCTAGCTTAGTAGTAGCCCCACCATGAGAGAATAAAGATGAACGTTTTGCGATTAGAGTAAACGACCATATCAACCTTATGTGGGTGGCGATACTATTGGATTGTTTGAACTTTATGAATGTGTGGACCTGAGTTTTGATATTTTATCTTTTGTGCCTTGAGATGTTTGTTATTGTATGTATCCTTTCCCTCTCTCCCTTAACCATCTCACCTCAAAAACCCTTGGACCCAATAGATGGTGAATGAAGATGGACTCGTGTTTTCTGAATCGATGACTCACTTGGAGACGGAACAATGGATTCAGAACATGGAGGATCGCCTAAGGAATAACTTTGTTGCAAGGACAGAGATGGTCCGTTATGCTCTCCAGTACTTTGCAGAAGGTGCTGTAACTTGGTGGAAGATGCGTGAAGCAATCTATGAAAGGCAATCAGCAATCACTTGGGACGAATTCAAGATGACTCTACATAAATCTCATGTTGTCACCAACACCCAGAAGCCCCGTTGCAATGATGAGAAGAAGATTTGTGCATGCAAGATATGTGGAGAGATAGGACACACCCAGGAAGAACACAAGGTAGGATTCCCTCATTGTGAAGGAAATCACCTAGCTGAGGAATGTCGGACTTGGGCATGTGACATGTGATATGTCTCCAACGTATCTATAATTTTTGATTGTTCCATTCTGATATATTATCATTCTAGGGTAATTTTTGGGTATTTATTTACCAATTTATAATACTTTTGAGCATTAACCTATTGACCCAGTGCCCAGTGCCAGTTCCTGTTTTCTACGTGTTTTTGCCTTTTCAGAGTTACAATACCAAACGGGGTCCAATTGCCACGAAACTTTTTGGTGATTTTTTTGGGACCAATACAAGACCTAGAAGCTTCGGAGGAGGGCCAGGCGATGCACCAGGGGCCCACCACATATCCAACCGTGCCCCCTAAGGGGGGCGTGGCCAGATATGTGGTGGCCCCCTGGAGCGTCCCCCGACGTCGTTCTCTGGCCTATAAATACACATCTACCCTAAAAACATCAGAAGCGCTCCCTAAACACTTTTTCCGCCGCCCCAAGCCTCTGTCCCGACGGGAGCCCATCTACACCTCCGTTCCCGCACCCTGCCGGAGGGGAGATCGATCACGGAGGTCCTCTTCATCAACCTTGCTGCCCACACCATGATGTGTGAGTAGTTCACCGCAGACCTATGGGTCCATAGGTAGTACCTAGATGGCAATCTCTCCCTCTCTCTCGATCTTCAATACAATGTTCATCACATCTTTGCCTTGATCTATACGATGTAATCCCTTTGTATGGTGTGTTTGTTGGGATCCAATGAATTGTGAGTTTATGTTCAGATTATTCATGAAAAGTATTTGAGTCAAACCTGATAACTATGATTCTTATTTTCATGATCACCAGAGGTTCGTGATGCTCTCCGATCTATTGAGATAGTTTGGCCAACTAGATTGATATTTCTTCGGTGGGAGTGGTGCGTTGTAGTAGGTTCAACCTGACGTGTTTCTATATCCCAGTGACAGAAGGGGACAAGTTGCGTCTTTTTGTTGTTGCTACTAAGGATAAAACGATGGGGTTTATTCATATTAGTTGAGTTTACTTTGTCTACATTATGTCATCGTTCTCCAAGCATTACTCTGTTTCTCATGAAATTAATATGTAGAGAGGCAAACATAGAAGCGCTCTTGAAGTGGAGTAATAGTAGTAGGTGCAGGTAGGAGTCGGCCTATTTGCTTATGGACGTGATGCCTATATACACATGATCATTGCCGTGAACATCGCACAATTATTCGCTTTTCTATCAATTGCCCAACAGTAATTTGTTTACCCACCATATGCTTTGCTTATGAGAGATGCCACTAGAGAACTCTATGCCCCCCGGGTCTATTCACTTATAATTTCACAAACGCTATCATTACCTTGCTGTTATTTATTACCTTTTATTTTATTTTGCACTTTACTATTATCTACAATTATCTACACAACTCACTTGCTTGCAAATAATGAGATCAAGGGGATTGACAACCCTCTTGCCGGCGTTGGGTGCAAGTTGTTTGTTCTTTTGTGTTCATCCGCTGAAGACGGTTGAGGATTGGTATTCCTATTGGTTCGATAAACCTTGGTTTCATAACTGAGGGAAATACCTACCCACTTTGTGCTGCGATTACCCGTTCCTCTTCACGGAAAACCCAACCCAGATAACGAGTATCAGGAAGGATTTCTGGCGCCGTTGCCGGGTAATACCATCACCAACTATCAAGTAACTTCACACAAAATTTCGTTCACTTGTTCTTCTTTTTATCTGCTATTATTTTTAGTTTGTCTCATAAAAATCAAAAATACAAAAATATTTATCTTTGATTGTTACTAGTTCTTGCTTGAAGTCATGGCTAGTTCTTCTTTTGTGCGTGTCACTCCCAATAATGATGTTATCAATTTTACACAAAGGGGAGGAGAAAGTTTGATGGCTGCATGGTATAGGATTTTCCATGCCCAAAATAAAGCAACTAATAAGCTATCCACCACCAATTTGCTTCATAATTTCTATGTTGGTGTGACAACTTGGTATAGGTTTGTCCTTGACACCATCACTGGTGGGAACTTCTTAATGTGTCATACTTTACATGCTTATAATGCAATTGAAAATCTTGTTGGAACACCACCCCTTATCGTTAATGAAACCAATTTGACATTGGAACATGTTATGCAAAGGCTTGATGCTATTGAAAAGAAAATGATCACTAGTGAGCCTATTGAGGAGTTAGATAAAAAACTTCATAATCATATCACTCAATTTGGGTCACGGGTAGGAATAACTTTGAAAACTTTAAAGGAAAAAGATGTTACTATTGATAAGAGGGTAGAACAAGGATTGAGTAGAATTGATAAAATGGAGGAGGTTATTGACAAAGTGAGCTCCTCTTTCACACCATCCAAAACTACTTCTAGTACCTCACAAGACAAAAATCCCAAGTTCATATTTATTCCTAAGAGCATTAGTACACCTCCTTCCAAAAGAAACGAAGATCTCAAATGATTAGTGTTCACCCCAACTTTTTGAACTTGATAAATGAACCTATGGTCAAGCCTTCCATTGTTCCTATTAATAATAGTTGTGTTATCAAGGAGCTGAATGTCAAAGATGACAACACTTGAAACTATGCATTATGCCTAGCTAGGGGCATAAAACAATAACGCTTGTTGGGAGGCAACCCAATATGTGTCTTTATTTTTGTTTTTACTTTCTGTTTTTGTGTGATAACATGATTGTTGCCTCTGTAATGGTTGTGTTTTTATGTTTTAATTAGTGTCTGCGCCAAGTAAAGCCTTTGGGATGACTCACAAGATGAGTAGAAAGGATGCTGAATCTGAAACAGAAACTTTGACTCTGGTGCAGGAATTTTTATTTTTTACAGGAGCGTGATAATGATCTCAAATTGTAACACAATATTTCTATACAAATTATCTATGTTTTTCTATTTTTTCAGAATTTTTAGAGTTACATAAGTATGGGCTCTTTACAGATTGCTACAGACTGTTCTATTTTAAATAAATTCTGTTTTGCTTGCATAGTTTGCTTGTTTTGATTATGCCATGGACTATATCAGGGGGGTGTAAGTCATGGGGAAGTTAGAATACAGTATCTATTATTCAAAAATGAATTTGAATCAATTTATAACAGTACCTAAAGTGTGCAATATGTTTCTTATACTAACGGATCTCATGAAGTTTTGTTGAGTTTTGTGTGATTGAAGTTTTCAAGTTTTGGGTGTGATCATGATGTACTACGGAATAATGAGCAGCAAGAGCCCAATCTTGGGGATGCCCAAGGCACCCAAAGTATAATTCTAAGGAGACTCAAGCATCTAAGCTTGGGGATGCCCCGGAAGGCATCCCCTCTTTCGTCTCAATCCATCGTCATGTCACTTGGAGTTATATTTTTATTCATCACATGATATGTGTTTTGCTTGGAGCGTCGTTTGTTTTTGTTTGCTTTTACTTTCAGTTTGTCACAATCATCATTTGCTGGACACACCTATTTGAGAGAGACAGACCTTCATGATAATTTGCTAGAATACTCTATGTGCTTCACTTATATCTTTTGAGCTAGGCAGTTGCTCCAGTACTTCACTTATATCTTTTTGAGCACGGTGGAGTGTAGATTTTATAGAAATAATATGCTCTTGTTCTTCACTTATATTTGTTTGAGAGTTGAGTAATAGTGATGGTAATTTGCATGGGTCATAAGACTAGTCCAAGAATATTAGGTATTCAATGAATGATAATCAAAACCATCGTGTAGCACATATAGAGAAGTTGTGGGTTAATGACATTGATGTGGTAATATGAAAAAGGTGTGAGTCCAAAGTTGTTGATTCGTAGAAGTGTCGAAATTAAGTGGTGTTAACTTGTTATTCATCTAAAAATTAAAGAGGCATGGTGATGATGTGTGAGCATTTATATTCCTCGTGGAAATCCTAGTGTTGTTTTGAGTCGGGGGCACGCGATGGTTAACTCCTACCAACCTCCTCCCTCGGGGCATGCGAGGAGTACTTTGATTTGTTATAAAACTAATAAAACTTTGCAATAAGTATGTGAGTTCTTTATGACTAATGTGACACCATGGACATACACATCTTCACCTTCTCATATTTGCTAGCCTCTTCGGTACCGTGCATAGCCCATTCTCACCTCGAGGATCGATGCAAATATTCGCCGGTGCATCCAAACCCCGTGACATGATACGCTCTGTTGCACATAAGCCTCATTATATCTTCCTCAAAATAGCCACCATACCTACCTATTATGGCATTTCCAAAGCCATTCTGAGATATATTGCCATGAAGATTCCATCGTCACTTCATGTAACTAGTTCGTTCATCATCATAATGCTTTGCATGATCGTATATAGCTGACATAGTATTTGTGGCAAAGCCACCGTTCTTCATAGTTTTGATACATGTCACGCTAGATCATTGCACATCCTGGTACACTGCCAAAGGCATTCATACAGAGTCATATCTTCCTATCAGTTCTTCATGTTGATTTGTAAGTAAATAAAAGTGTGATGAGCATCATTATAAGAGCATTGTCCCAGTGAGGAAAAGATGATGGAGACTATGATTCCCCCACAAGTCGGGATGAGACTCCGGACGAAAAATGAAATAAAAATGGGGGAGGCCAAATGAGCCCACCATAAAAAAAAGAGAAAATGGGGGAGGCAAAAGGAAAAAAAGAGAGAAAAGGCCACCATAAAAGATATAAAAAAATGAGAGAAAAGAGAGAAGGGATTTGCTACTATCCTTTACCACACTTGTGCCTCAGAGTGGCACCATGTTCTTCATATAGAGAGTCTCCTATGTTGACACTTCCATATGCTAGTGGGAATTACCTCTTCATATAATAAACTTGGCTTGTATATTCCTACAACGAGCTTCCTCAAATGCCCGAGGTCTTCATGAGCAAGCAAGTTTGATGCACACCCCACTTAGCTTCAATTGAACTTTCATACACTTATAGCTCTAGTGCATCATTTGCATGGCAATACCTACTCCTCGCATTTATATCTATCGATGAGCATCTCTATAGCCCGTTGGTACGCCTAGTTGATGTGAGACTATCCTCTCTACTTTTTACCCCTTTGATACCTACCACCATATTCTATTCCACCTATATGCTATGTCCAATGGTTCACGCTCATGTATTGCGTGAAGAATAAAAATTTGATGCATATTGAAAAAGTACGATCCAATTACCTGACTTGGACACCGTGGTGCTTAACATTTGTATCTATGTGGTGAAGACAGAGTCATGCCTTGCTAATATAATAAGATGAATAGGGGTAAAACATTCTTTTAGGATCGTATACTTTGAAAAATTAATGATTTTTTTCTTATACTTATAAATATTACTATGTTGCTATTTGTTAATTCATCATTTCTCAATGAGCATACGTACCAAAGATTACATAACGGGTAGCATGTCAAATCAAAAATTATGTTTTTATCATCTACCTACTCGAGGACGAGCAGGAATTAAGCTTGGGGATGCTGATACGTCTCCAACGTATATATATTTTTTGATTGTTCCATGCTGATATATTATCATTCTAGGATAATTTTTGGGTATTTATTTACCAATTTATAATATTTTTGAGCACTAACCTATTGACCCAGTGCCCATTGCCAGATCCTATTTTCTGCGTGTTTTTGCCTTTTCAGAGTTACAATACCAAACGGAGTCCAATTGCCACGAAACTTTTTGGTGATTTTTTTGGACTAATACAAGACCTAGAAGCTTCGGAGTAGGGCTAGGCGATGCACCAGGGGTCCACCGCATATCCAACCGCGCCCCTTGGGGGGGGGCCACGGCCAGATATGTGGTGCCCCCCTGGAGCGTCCCCCGACGTCGTTCTCTGGCCTAGAAATTCACATCTACCCTAAAAACATCAGAAGCGCTCCCGAAACACTTTTTCCTCGGCCGCAAGCCTCTGTTCCGATGGGAGGCCATCTACACCTCCGTTCCGGCACCATGCGGGAGGGGAGATCGATCACGGAGGGCCTCTTCATCAACCTTGCTGCCCTCACCATGATGTGTGAGTAGTTCACCACAGACCTACGGGTCCGTAGGTAGTACCTAGATGGCAATCTCTCTCTCTCTCTCTCTCTCTCTCTCTCGATCTTCAATACAATGTTCATCGCATCTTTGCCTTGATCTATCCGATGTAATCCCTTTGTATGGTGTGTTTGTTGGGATCCGATGAATTGTGAGTTTATGTTCAGATTATTCATGAAAAGTATTTGAGTCAACCATGATTACTATGATTCTTATTTGCATGATCATCATAGCTTCATAATGCTCTCCGATCTATTTAGATAGTTTAGCCAACTAGATTGATATTTCTTCGGTGGGAGTGGTGCGTTGTAGTAGGTTCAACCTGACGTGTTTCTATATCCCAGTGACAGAAGGGGACAAGTTGCGTCTTTGTGTTGTTGCTACTTAGGATAAAACGACGGGGTTTATTCATATTAGTTGAGTTTACTTTGTCTACATCATGTCATCATTCTCCAAGCATTACACCATTTGTCATGAACTTAATACGTAGAGAGGCAAGCATAGAAGCGCTCTTGAAGTGGAGTAATAGTAGTAGGTACAGGAAGAAGTCGGCATATTTGCTTATGGACGTGATGCCTATATACACATGATCATTGCCGTGAACATCACATAATTATTCCCTTTTCTATCAATTGCTCAACAGTAATTTGTTTACCCACCGTATGCTTTGCTTATGAGAGATGCAACTAGAGAACTGTACACCCCCCGGGTCTATTCACTTATAAATTCGCAAACGCTATCATTACCTTGTTGTTATTTATTACCTTTTATTTTATTTTGCACTTTACTATTATCTACAATTATCTACACAACTCACTTGCTTGCAAATAATGAGATCAAGGGGATTGGCAACCCTCTTGCCGGCGTTGGGTGCAAGTTGTTTGTTCTTTTGTGTGCAGCCGTTGAAGACGGTTGAGGATTGGTATTCCTATTGGTTCGATAAACCTTGGTTTCATAACTGAGGGAAATACTTACCCACTTTGTGCTGTGATTACCCGTTCCTCTTCACGGAAAACCCAACGCAGATCATGAGTATCAACATGTTTCTTTTGTGAAGTAACTACTCATTTCCCGGCACAATGCCAATTCTACACCAAGGTACAAGAAGTCATCAAGCAGCAGAAAGAAGCAATGTAAGAAGCCCTCAGGAAAAATTTAGAAGAACCCATGATGATGGAAGATATACTAGACTCACTCGGAGATACCAAGTCATGTTATTCATGTGGAGAAGAAGGACATATCTCCTAGTATTGTCCGACCGAGTATCTGGGAGACTTCTCGACAGAAGAAGTGCAATATGACCTTAGGAGATAGAAGGGCTGATCAACATGGACAAGAAGAAAGGCCAAGTAAGTGGAGGCATCAGATGTTTGTATTGTAGCTTGGAGAGGCCTCATTGCTATTGCAAGAAGTATAATCCAAGCATCAGGAAAGGATCCCAACTCAAGAAAAAGAAAAGGACTCTGTGGTTTTCTACACGGAAGGATCTGAGCCACATCACTTGTCATCGGTGCAACAAGACAGGACACTACTCCTATACCTGCCCTGAGAAGAAGGCTAAACATGAGTAGTTTGAGTTTTGGATTTTGGAAGTAATAAATGTAATAGGAAGCACTCTTATTTTTCTTGAGGTTATGGAGTTAAATTATGTAACGGAAGTCTCAGAGATTGTAATAACTTCATGAATCAATAGAATTGATTGTGTCATGATTTCCTATGTTGAATTGTATGGGTTGTTACTCTATAAACAAAGATCTCTAACCATTTTCGAGGATATGAGAAAATGTGGTCTATGCAAGCATGTGTGCATTTCATTTTAAGTGTGGAAGTAACTGATACGTCTCTAACGTATCTATAATTTTTGCTTGTTCCATGATGTTATATTATCATTCTTGGATGTTTTACAATCATTTTATAGCAACTTTATATCATTTTTTGGGACTAACCTATTAACATAGTGCCAAGTGACAGTTGCTGTTTTTTTCTTATTTTATACTTCGCAGAATATCAGTACCAAATGGAGTCCAATCGAGACAAAAAATTTGGAGAATGTTTTTGGACTAGAAGAAGGCCAGTGGGCCAAAGAAGTAACCAGGAGGGAGCCCAGGCCGCCCACAAGACACCAGGGCGCGCCAGGGGCCCCGGGCGCGCCCTGGTGGGTTGTGGCCGCCTCGGGTACCTTCTCCACCGCCTCTGGGCCCTATAAATACCCAAATATTCCAGAAACCCTAGAGGAGTCGACGAAAAATACATCCAGCCGCCGCAAGTTCCAGAACCGCGAAATCCAATCTAACACCATCACGGAGGGGTTAATCATCCTCATTGATGCCTCTCCGATGATGCGTGAGTAGTCCACCATAGACCTACAGGTCCGTAGGCAGTAGCTAGATGGATTTCTCTCTCTCTCTTTTGATTCTCAATACAATGGTCTCTTGGAGATCTATTTGATGTAATGACTTTTTGCGGTGTGTTTGTTGGGATCCGATGAATTTTCAGTTCATGATCAGTTTCTATCCATGAATATTATTTGAGTCTTCTTTGCTCTCTTATATGCATGATTACTTATAGCCTCGTATTTCGTCTTCGAATCTTTGGTTTAGTTAGGCCAACTAGATCGATTTTTCTTGCCATGGGAAGAGGTGCTTTGTGATGGGTTCGATCTTGCGGTGTCCTCTCCCAGTGACAGAAGGGGGCTGCGAGGCACGCATGTATCGTTGCTATTAAGGATAACAAGATGGGGTCTATTCCTACATGAATAGATCTTGTCTACATCATGTCACCGTTCTTATTGCATTACTCTGTTTTTCCATGAACTTAATACAATAGATGCATGCTGGATAGCGGTCGATGTGTGGAGTAATAGTAGTAGATGCAGAAGCATTTCGGTCTACTAATCTTGGATATAATGCCTATATAATGATCATCGCCTTGGATACCATCATGATTATTTGATCTTCTATAAATTGCCCAACAGTAATTTGTTCACCCACCGTGTGCTATACTCACGAGAGAAGCCACTAGTGAAACCTACGACCCCCGGGTCTACTTTTCCAACATATTGCTTTCCGATCTATCTTTTGCCGCTTTTGTTTTTGGATCTATTACTCCAAAAGCCCAAAAATACCTTGCTACACTTTTTATTTGTCTCTTTTATTTTGTGTTCTTGCGAGATCTATCTATTCAATCTATCACAACCGAATCTATCTTTTTACCGTGGAGAGATTGACAACCTCTCTTTCGCGTCGGGTTGCAAGTATTTGTTCTTTGTGTGCAGGTGTTGTTTACATAGTGTTGCGTGATCCTCCTACTGGTTCGATACCTTGGTTTCATAACTGAGGGAAATACTTACCGTCGCTGTGTTGCATCATCCCTTCCTCTTTGGGGAAATACCGACGCAGTCTCAAGCCACGTCAGTAACCAGTAAAACCACATGATCCAAGGAAAAATAATGTACCATTCATGCCAAGGAGTCTAGACACAATGAATACAGATGAAGGTAATGCTGGACCATATCAACCTATGTGGATGGTATCATTTGTAATAAGTACTTTTGAAGTTGGAGTCTTGAGAATAGAATAGGGATGAAATGAAGGAATGATTATGATGAACCAATACCTTATTGGTAAACAGACCAATGGAAAGGAAAATGAATTCCATAGAGTGGAGTCTGGATAAGAATAAGTCTGTGATTTATTTTGATTACCCCAAGGGTATGATGGAATGAATTGAAGGTAATGTTGGAATATGAAACACTAGTAACCCCAAGGGTGAGTTAAATCTTTACATGTATTCAAGTGAGCCCACAACCCACAGACCTCAGGATTGATAAAGATCAAGCACTACCTTTATGAAGGAAGGAACTTGGAAGAAGCTATGAATAATCAACATACATTTTCTTAGGAGGATACGAAAACCTGAGAGTTGTGAAGAAATGATAGATGTTTTGTTCAGCTTGCAGAATCAATGGATTTATCCGAACTTCGTTCATGGACAAGAGAATTTCTGCAACGCTTGTGAGGAAGCCCAAGTGTTAGAATAAGAGATTGGCTAAACCTTATACAGAGTAATGAATTGGGTGCGGAATTGATTGATCACCATGACGACTTACTCTTATCATTCACTCTTGTTATTTGAAATGGTAAATCTGAGTGACTTACCCGTAGTAAAGAGACGACGATCTTTGAAGCTTTTGTTTAAGCCTTAGAATGGTATGAAGATGATCCCTTGTACATGGCAACTGCTGCCAAACGTAAGAAATTTTACAGTCAGGATGAAGCCAAGACCCATTTCACTACAGGATAACCACAAACGGTAGATCACCATGAGTTCACCGATAAGCTATTTAGAATGATCACGAGGCCTGTCAGTTAAGAAGACCCAGTATCGGAAGAAATCTACTTTGATATGAGAACACAAGATTTTGAATGAAACATTATTACTATAACGGAAGAGAATCACCGAAGGAGCTATTGTAAGGAATGTGAAGAGACAGATGCCAAGACCCTAGAGAATTGTCATGATTTTGAGGTACCAGTAACTCGCATTTTAAGTGTGGTAGCACCCACACTTTCAGGTCAACGGATTTGCTAGAAGACACCTAAACCCTAACACTTTCTTTCTAGCCTCTTCGAATCTCGAGGACGAGATTCATTTTAAGTGTGGTAGGTTTGTAACATCCCAAACTTTGGAATGTTATATTAATAAATTGAATGATTGATTGTTTGATTGATTGATTGAATATGAGTGAAATTTGAAACTTTTGAAAACTTTGAATGAGAGGGAATAAAATGACTTTCCCCTTTGCTTTTGAATTCAAATTCATCCAATTCAAATCATAGAGAGAAGATGACATGACTTCTTCAAATAAAGAATTTGAAATGGGATTTGAAAGTATTCTCCATTAGAAGTATTTCCAAATTTGATCATTTTCAATTTTAAATTTGAATGAATTCAAATGCCCTCATCAATTTCAAAAATAATAATAATAATGAGTGGAGAAACATGACCCTCCAAACCAGAGGCAATTTTGAATGCCATTTGAATTTATAAACTCATAAAATTATTTGGAAAACATTTTCTTTTTGAATCAAAGTCATTGTTGCATTTTACAAAGAAATAACCGTTTTTAGAAATATTTCAAATGTCTGTGAAAAAGTGTTCATGTGTTAGGATTTATTTTTCTGGTCATTTTGGTATATTATATGCCTATATATTTTTTCCATTTATTTTGCATTTATCCTTTTTCTTCTCTGACAAAAAAAAAACTTGTCGAACAGTACCAGGCCGAAGCCCAGCACTGCTCTCTCTCCCCGCACCCCCGGCCCACGGCCTTCTCCAGCGCGACCGAATCTGGTCCGGATTGGCCGCCTGATCTCCTTCCTTCCCCCTCTCTACCTGGCGCGTGGACCCCACCCCCGACCGAATCCCCGGATGCACATCCCCTTCCTTCCCCACGCTCCCTTCCTTTCCACGCCGGAGCATCGCCGCGGCAGCAGATCTCCACCCCGGATTCGCCTTGATGCCCTTCCAAAACACCCGCCCGTGCTCCTAGCTATAAAAGCCACAATACCCCGCTCCATTTTCGCCCAAAACCCCACGCCGAAACCTAGCCACGCTCTCATATGCGCTCGCCGGAGCAACCACCTCGCCGACCGCCATATGACGCCCCCTCGCTACGGTGCACCCCGAGCCTCGCCATCACCACCTATCTCGTCGTCGTGCTCGCCCGCGTCGAATGGAGCAGTCCCCAACGCCGGAGACCCACCGGAGACGCTGCCCCCTTCGACCCGAGCCCTCCACCACCGCCGGAGCTTCACCGAAGTTCCCTGCCGCTGTAAGCCACCCTCTCCGTTCGATCTCGTTCAACGGCTCAGATTAGATTTCGCGTGCCTCTTCCTTAGATCCGGTTTAGTGTAACTGAACCGGGAGGTTTTATTTGTTTTAATTTAAACCGAAGCGTTATCCTTTATATTGCGGCCGTTCGCCCCTTTAGACACCGTGTGCACACCCTTTAGCCAGTAAGAAACTGCCACGTAGCCCCACTGTTCGTTAGATTAGATTTTTCTTTTTCTGTTTTCAGTTTTGAAATAGAATAGTTTCTGATTTTGTTTGTTGCTTTGTCTTTTATGTTTTTAATTTTTTTTGAGTGATTCTTTTTGCATAGGGTTAAGAAAATTATGTAGTTTCTGTAGATATAGAGTTTGGTTATGTTTGAATAGTTCAAATTTGAATTCAAACAAATTTTCTTCAAACTTTGTTTTGTGGATAACTTGAGTTTAAAATAGGTTTTGAGTTGATTCTTTTTGCTACTAGTCACTCGTGACTTTAGCTATCTGTGGGTACAATTTGGGAATTTTTAGAATATTTTAAATTGAGATTTTTAATAAAACAGAATCTGTTTTAGTTCTTTTTTGGTTTATTTCTATTTCCTTTATTTTAATTGCATTAAATTGTTTTCTTTTAGCTTTGTTGACATGTTGTATTTAGTTTATCTTGGTTAGCTATAAGTGTTTTACTTGCTATTAATAAAAATAATTTTATTGTTTTTTTATTCTTTGTTTAGTAGGAAACCTTGTTTCCTTCATATTTGGAGTTTCATAATAGATTTTTAATTGGTTCTTTTTGTGTAGAAAAGTTTAGGTGAAATACTTTCTGTTAATTTACATGTTCTTCAAAAGTAATTCTTTTTCCTAGTAAATGATTTACTGAAATACTTTATGTAAAGTTTTCTTGTGTTATTGCTATTGACAATAGGTTATTTATAGGAAAATCTTTTGTTAGTTGCTTTGATGAAGTTTTGTTGATTTAACTTTTTTCATAACTATTTCCTTCATCACAACACTAGAGTGTTTAGTACTTGTTTTTGTTTCTTGTTTGTTAGAATGATTGCTAGTATGATTGTTTATAAGAGTGCAATGTTTGACTATATAGATTTCATCGAAGAGTGACGAATAGTTCTATCAAGTTATTTCTGAGAGCGAGATTTATCTTCATCAACCTCACCAGGCAAGTTTACATTGATCATGTTTTACCTATGATTTTTATTGTATTAGTTCAACCCCTCCACCATTGCATGCAAAGTAGGTAACTGGAAACTTGGTTCTTGAGTAGTATCATGTGGTAGGCACCCCATAAACCCTTGTCACTTTGGCCTCGAGAAACGATATTTTATTTTGCTACGCTTTTAGTAGACGGGGTGGGTTGAGTGTTTACCATGAGAGTTGTGAGAATTAATTTATGATTAAGACCTCAAGACTCCAAGATTTTCATGAGCTTATGATGCAATATACCTCTGGGTGGAAATGGCTGAATGGTACCCTTGAGAAACCAGTGGTTAGCCTAGGTGTTGCAGGAGAAGTGCTAGTATTCAAGGGGAAAGTTCCACCCAGGCACGAAGATACAGATGGATACTTCAAGACCTGAGACTTACCTGCACAGCCACAAGCCATTATGGGCTCTGGCTTGGTTGGACATCGTGGCGACTCTGGACGGGCGGTGCTACGAGATGTAGAAGAACGGTAGGATTGGATGGGCACTGACAGTGGCTCAGAGGAACCCTTTGAAAGACCAGGTTTCGATCATCCGGTTCTCAAACACCATGTAGTGTGAGAACTTCAATGGAGGCGATCGAATCTTGTGGGGAAAGTGTGCAAAACTCTACAGAGTACTAAACCTAATCGATTAGCCGTGTCCCCGGTTATGGACAACTTGAGCCAAAGGAACTGAAACTATCAGGAACTCTGAACACAAATATTATTAATGATGTGGGTGTTATTGTTAACTTGGGTATGAGAAATGGTTGGCGGAACCTTCTCATTAAACAACCAACTTTGTAGTAACAGTTTTTGCTTTGACCCCTTAGTTGTAGGAAAAATCAGCTTTATGCAAAAAAATAAATTACAGCTCCACTTGCCATATATGCATATAGTATAGATGAATTTTTACCTCTCATTTGGTGACTTGCCGGCATATTCAATATGCTGACCTACACGACTGCAACGTCTTATGTTGCAGATACTTTTCTACGACGAGTAAGAGTACGATTCAGGGTTACGGTCTACACTCAACTTGCCGTTGGTCTTTATTTGGGACTCCACTCCTGCTGACTGTTTCCGCTGAGATTTAAGAGGTATATATCAGTTTTAGGTTATTTACATGTGATTGCACTTTGATGTATACATTGATGTACTGTGTGTGCCAACATACTGATCCAGGGATGGTACAAACACACAGAGACTTGACTCGTTTAGAGTCGGGTCACTAAACTATTGATGATAATTTTCCTAATTAGCAATTAGGTGTTATAAATGCTTCCCGTAGGACTCCTTGGTATGCATATTATGCTAATTACATTGTTGCTAAATATATACCACTAGTTTCACCTATCAACAAAAGAAAAAGTTCTTCTATGATTTAAGACATTACTTTTGGGATGTCCCACATCATTACAAAGAAGGAGTAGATGGTGTTATTAGACATTGTGTACCTGAGCATGAAAAGGAATAGATCCTACGTAAGTGTCACTGCGAGGCCTACGGAGGGCACCACACTGGTGACAGAATACAGTCTAGGTTTTATTAGCCTACTCTTTTCAAAGATGCTCGTAAGTATGCCATCTCTTGTGATGAGTGTCAATGAATTGGTGACATTGGTAGACGTTAGGAAATGCCTATGAATTATTCACTTGCTATTGAACCATTTGATGTTTGGGGTTTTGATTATATGGTACCTTTTCCTTCCTCTAATGGGTATACTCATATTTTAGTTGATGTTGATTACGTTACTAAGTTGGCAGAAGTTATTCCAACTAGTAGTGTTGATCATAACACTTCTATTAAAATGCTAAAAGAGACTATTTTCCCGAGGTTTGGAGTCCTTAGATACTTGATGATTGATGGTGGTTCACATTTTATTCATGGTGCTATCCGTAAACTTCTAGCAAAATATGATGTTAACCATAGAATTGCGTCACCTTATCATCCTCAGTCTAGTGGTCAAGTTGAATTGAGAAACCGAGAAATAAAATTAATCTTGCAAAAGACCGTTAATAGATCTAGAAAGAATTGGTCTACGAAACTTGATGATGATTTGTGGGCTTATAGAATTGCTTATAAAAATCCAATGGGAATGTCCCCAAATAAAATGGTTTATGGAAAAGCTTGTCATTTACCTCTGAGTTAGAACATAAAGCTTATTGGGCAATTAAAGAACTCAATTATGATTTTAAGCTTGCCAGTGAAAAGAGGTTATTTGATATTAGTTCATTAGATGAATGGAGGACACAAGCCTATGAAAATGCCAAGGTATTTACAAAAAAAGTGAAAAGATGGCATGACAAGAGAATTCAAAAATGGGAATTCAATGCAGGAGACCTAGTTCTTTTTTACAATTCTCGTTTCAGTTTTTTTGCAGGTAAGCTTCTCTCCAAATGGGAAGGACCTTATATCGTCGAAGAAGTTTATCGCTCTGGTGCTACCAAAATCAATAATGCCGAAGGTACACATCCGAGAGTGGTTAATGGGCAAAGAATTAAGCATTATATCTCAGGTATGCCCATTAATGTTGAAACTAATATTATCCAAGTGATGACACCGGAGGAGCACACAAGAGAGACATTCTGGAACACTCCAGAAACCTGAAAAAGGAACAGGTTTGTGATAATTTAGTAAACCGACTCCAAAAATTCCGTAACAATATGTTCTGTTGGTTTTGGTATTTTAGAAAAATTACAAAAATAAAAACGAGTCAGGAGGACGCACGAGGGAGCCACAAGCCAAGAGGGCGCGCCCACCCCCTGAGCGCGCCCTGATAGCTTGTGGGCCCCTCGTGTGCCTCCCGAACTTGATTTTCTTCCTGGACAAGTATTCTGACCTAGGAAAAATCATTATATATACTCCCGTATGTTTTGACCACCGTGTCACAAGTTTCTCCTCTGTTCTTGTTTCAGGCTGTTTATCTCACAGATCCAGATCGCCATGACGTCGTCAAGCTCCTCCAAGCACAAGTTCTTTGATAAGGTCATCAACCCCTACCTGCCGGAGGTGATGAAGCGCCCTCAAGCCATTGAGATGCGTGAGGGGGTGCTCCACATCCGGGATGTCCAAGGACCAAAGAAGGACGGGAGCGAGGAGGCTAGGCCTACAGCGCTGGAGCAGGAAATCTTCAAGTGCCAAGGGATGGTTGAATGTGGTTTGAGTGCTAATCACTCTATGATCACAGAATTCATCCGGGAGAACAAGATGGACACTTGGAACATGGGAGAGGCTCTCTTCAAACTTCAAGAGTGGATCGATCATCTCCAAGCTCAAATCTAACTATGAGTATGAATCAAGGTTTAAAAGGATGAGCATCGCTGCCGATTTCAGGATTCCGGAGACAAGATCCTCTTTCTATGACGGGGAGCCTATGCCTTGGAAGACGGAGGACCAACCTACTAAATCATGACCACCATCACCCAAGAGGGACGCTTGAGTACATGGGTATGGGCAACACCCTTCGCTTGTTTGAAGCATGGGGGAGGTGCCCCGGTATCATATCACCATCACTTTTACCATTATCATCTATCTTAGTTCGATCCTTAGTGTTTCGTGATTTAGAGGAATAAAAATTAGTTTTGCTTTTGTCGGGGATGCCGCGATCTATGGATCCGACAAGGACCCTTCGTAGGTGAGTACGTTTCCGACACAAAGAGCATCACAGATCTCTGCGTGCGCGAGGAAGGTTTAGACAGGTTCGGGCTGCCGGAGCGTAAAACCCTACGTCTTGTGTTCTCGTGGATTATGGGTATTCACAGTACAAGGCGCAACAGCCCCAGCAAGAGGTGCCTCGGGAGTGCAGCTCTGCGTGTAGAGTGAATAGGGTTTCAACCTTTCTAAAGGTAGCCATGGGCCTCCTTTTATAGACAAAGGGGTTACCACAGTGGCAAAATAGTCTTTACACCTGGCGAACAGTGGATACTGCTTCTTGCCAGAGTGTCAGCAGAGGTGGTAGTGGGAAATACCTAACTCTGACGTACTAGGACAGGCGCATTGAATGCGCCGTGAGGTGTCAAGCTGGCGATGTCTCCCAGCAAGGATTGCATCTCCTTCTGTGTCGTCCGCCCAGCTACCTTCTATTCTTTGCCATGCCATAGGACAGGTGTCA
Organism: Elymus sibiricus; assembly: GCA_039707655.1. Lineage (NCBI taxonomy): Eukaryota > Viridiplantae > Streptophyta > Magnoliopsida > Poales > Poaceae > Elymus > Elymus sibiricus. The sequence goes on along the minus strand of CM077667.1, from coordinate 176,682,710 downwards.
TTAAAGCTGCTGTAAATCCCTCCGTGCTGCCACGTGCCCCGGCCGTTTCCACCTATCTGCCTGCTCGCTCGCCACCTGGTCGATGTAGACAACCAACCTGGCGATGTGGAACTGAGCCTTGGCGGGGGAGTTCTTGGTGGGTACGCGTGTCCTTGAGCCCCCGGCAATGCGTCTTGCCGGGTTTTCTTGGCCCTTGCTCGTTGTTGTTGGAGGAATGCTCGTGCCCGGCAAGGTCTTGCCGTTCTGGAGGCTGCGGCGTCTGGTGCACAAGTCTGAGTGTTAAGGACCCCGTTTCTTAGTACACCGACAGTAGCCCCCGAGCCTGGGCCATACATGCGTCCGTGATGTTTGTTGGGCTAGGCCCAAAAACAGTGCGCAGACGCACGCGGCCGCAATCTTCTGTAGTTATGATGACTTATGTTTACCTTTCCCACGACGCGCAGTAACTGCGGGTCGGGGGGTGGTGGAGCGGGGCGGTTGCCCCGAGGAGGCGCACCCGAGAGCCTCACCGTGCTGGAGAAGGAGTGACGCTTCCCTCGCAACAAGTGTTCTCACGTGGTGTCATGCATAGGGAAGGGAAACGGTTGCCCAATGGCTCGCCTGGTAGCAATAGTCAAGTCCCAAGCTTCCCAGCGACGCTTGAGCATCTCCTTCTCATCCGTCATATCTCGCGCGACGTGTGTCACGCGTGCGGTCTGGTATTGGCTGAGAGGGGTGGTCGCCGGCGCTGGCCGGGGGCCAGTGCGCATCCAACCCAGGTCGCGAAGAGTTGGTCCCTTCCTCTTCCCTTGCCCTATAAATAGGGGCGGGGGGACTAAGGGGGAGCTGTACTCATCCGCGCCCTCCTGCTCTCAGTTCTTCCTCCATCGTCTCCTCTTCCTCTCACCCTCCGCCACTTCCTCCAACGTGCTTCCCTTGGGATGGCGAGGGGCCGCGGTCATGCTCGCGGGTTGGGTGGCGCTGCGACGGGTGCTCTGCAAAGCCCAATGCAGATAGTGGTGACGACGACGGGGGTTGGGTCCAGCTCCCGCGGTCAGTCGTCGTCCGCCGGCCGAGGGCAGGCGGCTCTGTCGGCCCGCGGAGGTCGGACGGCTCCATCGAACCGTGGCCGACGTGGTGGCGGCCACGGCGGCGTGCCCCTCCCTCAACCCCACACAGGGATCCTTGCGGGGGAGGAGGTGCAGGAGTTCGTCGTGGCGGTCGCCCGCCGTCCCTGGAGCTGGCTGCGCCTCCCCGACCCGTTCGCCCGGGCCATGGAGGGCAACCCACCCCAGGGGCTATGGCTGCGGGCGGATGGCTGCTGCAACGGCCCCGCCTGGGTGGCCGTCGACCTCTCCGTCGGCAGCGACATGTTCCTGACGCGGGGGTGGAAATTGTTTACCCGCTCCCGTGGCTTAGGCCTCAGACATCTCCTCCACTTCAAGTTCGACGGCGCCGCCACCCTCTTTTTGAAGATCTTTGGGGCGTCTGGCGTCCACTTGGAGTGCTGTGCGGAGAGTTCGAGCGGGAACGACTACGATTCCTCCAGCGACAGCGACGACGACGGTAGCACCTTCGACATCAAGTGAGAGAGTGATTGTGTGTTGAGGAGTCTATCATCTTGAAGCACAAGAGCAAGGAGTTCATCGATATTGCCGAGCCTATTACCTTTTGGAGGGTGGTGCCTCCTAGATTGGTTAGGTGTCGCTTGGGAGCCTCCTACTTCGTGTTGTGGAGTTGAACCAAGAAGTTTGTACGGGCAAGGAGATCGCCTACTTCGTGAAGATCTACCCATACTGAGGCTAGTCCTTCGTGGACGGAAGCCGTTATGGAATAGTCAAGGTTGCTACTTCGTGGACACTTATGGGTGGAGCCCTCCGTGGACTCTCGCGACCGTTACCCTCCGTGGGTTGAAGACTCCATAAACGTGGACATATGATAGCACCACCTATGGGAACCACAGGAAAAATCTTCGTGTCTTCCAATTGCGTTTGATCTTCCTCCCTACCCTCTACTACATATGCTTGTTGTTACTTTCCGCTGCTATACTCTTAGACATGCATGTGTAGGGTGTACTTGAATTGCTATAATCGCTCAAATCTGCCAACACTTAAAATTGGGAAAAGGTAGAATTTTTATTTGCTCAAGCAGTCTAATCACCCCCCCTATAGACATGCTTTCGATCCTACAAGTGGTATCAGAGCTTTGGTCTCCATTGCATTGGTCTCACAATCTAGAAGAGTATGGCGTCTAGTGAGGGAAATTATCACCGTAGAGGTCCGTACTTTGATGGCACAAATTTTGCTAGTTGGAAGCACAAAATGAAAATGCATATTCTTGGTCATAACCCCGCCATTTGGGCTGTTGTTCGTGTTAGCTTGCAAGGTGAATTCTTTGGTGATGGAAAGGAACTGGATCGTGAAGCGACCGTGGATGAATTGAAGATGTTGCAATACAACGCTCAAGCATGTGACATTCTCCTCCACTGCCTATGCCCCGAAGAATTCAACAAAATCAGCCGTCTTGAGAATGCAAAAGAGATTTGGGATACTTTGGTTTATATGCATGAAGGTACCGAATCCGTGAGAGAATCCAAGTTGGATGTTCTTCAAAGTCAGCTTGACAAGTTCAAGATGAAGGATGGTGAAGGATTCGCAGAGATGTATTCTAGGCTAGCTCTCATCACCAATGAGATTGCCGGCTTAGGAAGCAAAGAAATGACTGACAAATTCATCATCAAGAAGATACTTCAAGCTTTGGATGAGAGATACGACACCGTGTGCACATTGATCCAGATGATGCCCAACTACAAAGATCTCAAGCCTACGGAAGTCATTGGAAGAATTGTTGCTCATGAGATGACATTCAAGGACAAAGAAGAGCTTCACAACACGTCTAGAGGTGCTTACAAAGCCACAAGTGATGCTCCCGCAACCTCAAGCGACAACCTTGTCACCAATGAAGAGATAAGCCTCATGGTCAAGAAATTCAACAAGTTCAACAAGAATAGAGGCAAAGAACTAAGCTCCAACTCAAGATATGAAGAGAAGCGTTCGTCAAGTTGTGACCGAAAATGCTACAATTGTGGGAAGCCCGGAAACTACTCCAATGAGTGCACGGCTCCCTACAAACGAAGAGAAGATTCACCTAGAAGACGAAGCTCAAGGAATGAATCACCTCAAAGAGAGAGAAGGAGTAGAGATGATCGTTATGAACGAATACCCTCAAGGAGAAGTAGGGACTCGGAGAAGAAGGACAAGTACACCAAGAGCTACTCAAGAAGAAGACATCAATCTCATGTTGGTGAATGGGTTTCCGGCTCCGAATTCGACAACCACTCTGAGAGATGCTATCACTCCAACTCCGACTATAGTCAAGATGAAGGTGTTGCCGAACATGCACTAGTGACTACCAATTTCTATGATCTATTTGATTCACCAAATGAAGGGAGTGGAAGTTGCTTCATGGCTAAAGGCCCCAAGGTATCACACCCCGAGTATCTTGATTTCAATAGTGATGAAGATGATTTACTTGGTGATGATGACTTGCTCTTTGATAAAACTAGTGATGTTAGTCAAAATGAACTTAATAATTTTCATGCTAGTCAAGATAAGTCGCTTGATGATGATAAGATGAAAATAGAACAACTAACTAAAGAATTAAACACTCTTAAGTTTGCTCATGAATCTACTCTAGAAGATCATAAAGAGCTTGTAAGGACTCATGAGAAGCTACGCTTCGAGAAGCTCACCTTGGAGCAAGAACAGGAGTTTCTTAAAGCTATCAATGACGATCTCCGAAAGAAGACTTTATCTTATCTAGCCAAACGAGTACTCTTGTCTACATTCGTGCCACAAGTTAAACCTAGACAAACAAGTAACAAAGGCAAGAAAGGTTCTTCATCTAGTAGCAACAATAAAAACAATTTATTGAAAGGGATTATAGAGAAAGGTATCTACAAGAGTCTTGCCGGGTGTAAGCAATTTGAGGAGATTGTACGCAAGCACGGATGATACCGGAAGAACCAAGGCATTGGCTACTTCAATGCTAATGGAGTTGAATGGGAAGAAGGTCAATACCCCAAGCCCAAGTTTGTTCCTCAAAGGGAGAAGTATGAACATACTCTTCCCAAGGGAACAAAAACTCAAGATGACCTTCCACCACAAGACCACAAGCTCAAGGGAAAGGACAAGCTTCAAGAGGACATTGACTCATATGAAGATGAATCCCAAGCTTTAGTGGAGTGGGTTCCCAAGGCTAATTCAAGCTCAACTTCTACAAGTGCCACTTCAACACCAAGGATCCCCATCAAGTTGATGTGGGTCCCTAAGAATAAGAACTAGAGAAGTTCTTGAGGGGTGACTCCGCCAATGAAATTCACTCACATTCATTATTGGCAAAAACAAGTTGCAATCAACTTTAACATCATGCAATAGTTCAAGGAGTCACACATTCCCTCAAAGGTAAGCAAGGGACAAGGTAATCAACAAATCCATGGACATCATCATGTATGCTTTGCACTCCATGTCCATAGATATCCTTGTATTTGTCTCTTGTGTGTTGGGACTAACCCATGTAGGTGAGAAGAGTAAGGAAACAACAAGGATGCTCCCAACTCTTCGTGATCTTCATCAACCTTGAGCATCCACCACTACATCACCCACATGAAGTCTTCTACGACAAACCCAAGGTTAGTTTATCCCTCCTATGGGGGTATGTCACATCAAGGGGGAGCTTTACTCTAAGACTTGAGTTAAAGCATCTCTTAGAATGTGACAACATTAAACGCTTTATGTAAAAGTGGTAACCCCACTTGTGCTTAAACGATGAGTATGATCTATGATCAAGTATTCTTACTTGGCTCCTAAGTCAATATACTCATATATAGATGACTCCGTCATCGCCAAAATGCTTGATAGATGCTAGTATGTATGTGCATGTTTGACATGATTTCATTTGACATCTTATTGTGTGAGCATGACTGGTCTGCATTTCTTTATTCATTCGAGGACATCCAATTGTTGCTATTTGGTTTTTGATTTTTTTTTTGCCAATTGGATGGACAAGAATGACTAGGAACACTCTCTAGCTATCTATGCTTTTCTCGTCTCATATTCCATTCTTGCTGCATCACAAAATTTGAACAAGTACTTTTCGATTTCTCTGTGTGAGGAGCACTCGGAGTTCCATATCGACAAAGGTCTGACCATTAAAACCTCCCAAGTGCATCTCGGTGGAACCAATACCAAATCTCGGTATCACCGAATTCCTAGGGTTGATCTGGTTTTCATACTCGGTATCACTGATTCCATCTTCTCGGTTACACCGAGTTTCCCTGTCAGCTGACAGTAGAGAAACTCGGTGACACCGAAAAGTTAGAACCGGTGTCACCGACAACCACGGGTATATAAAGAGGCGGACCCGACTTTTGAAATTACTTTCTCAAACGTCATCCCCTCCAAAAACCCTACTTGCCAAACAAGACCCCTGGTCATCACCTTCGTCTTCCCGAGCGCCTCCGCCGTTGGAAGTCCACGCCGTCGATGGATTCTCCCCCCCCCCTGTCGCCGCCGTAGCGAGATCGTCACCGAGTTAGGGTACGGTTTCGACCCCTCATGCGCTCCCCTCTCCGAATCTTGCGCATTAGGACTTTCCATCGATAAGACAAAGTTTGAGATCGATCTATCCACTAAAAATATCATTAGACTAGTGAACGAACAATTTTTTAGGGTTTGCCGTCCGCGACTTGAATCTCGGTAACACCGAAGCAAAAGAATCGGCATCACCGATTCCCTTTTCTGGTCAACTGAGAACAACCTCGGCGAAACCGAGTGCCCATTTTCGGTCTCACCGAAAGTGGTGCCAAGTTTCTGTTTAGTAGGTTGTATGTCTCGGTGGGTCCGAAAAGTTTGCATCGGTAGTACCGAAATTCACTTGGCAGAATGCAAATCTTGAGAAATTTTAGTTCAAATCTTTGAGAAAAACCTTCTGAAATTTTGTGATGACTCAACCTATCCACTCTTCTATACTCTTTTCACAGGGTCAGAGATGTCAGGTTCTGATGATAGCCAGAATGACTTCAGAGAGAAGAATGTTGACATGAGCTCAGGCACTAGTCCTGAAGGGAGTTTTGATGATGTTCCTAGCTCACCTGATCTGCCCAAAGCTGCAACCAAGGCAAGAAGAAAGCTCAATTCTGATGAGGTGGATGAGGACTTTATTCCAGAAGAGCTGCCCAAGAAAGATGCTACTGTCAAGAGCACTGTTGCTGCCACTACTTCCAAGAAGAAGGCTATTAGGAAAGAGTATGCTAGCTCAGGGTCAGTGAGAGCACCAGAGAGTGCTAGGGCAACAATGACTGTTGAGCCCTGAAAGAAGTCTATGCCTAAGAAGGCAGGAGAGAAGAAGAAATCCAGGAAGAGGATCATTCATGTCATGGGCAGGCCTACCTCAATGTATGAGGACCCAGCAGAGGTTGCTGCCGAGGAAGAAGAAGAGGAAGATCCAGCTGCAAAGACTCCTCCTAAGAAGAAGAAGAAATTGATGTCTGATGCTATGCCTAGCCAAGCAGCTCCCAAGGGCAAGTCAACTGGATCCAAGAAGCCCACAGCCCCTAAACCAAAGAGGACATCTAGAGAGATTCCAGCTTGTGAGAAGAACAAGGGATCTACCTCCAGAGATGCTGAGGAAGATGCTATGTCTGCTTTGATGAAGCTAAGGCCACACCTTCCAGAGCATAATGCCAACCACTTGCTAGCTGAGGATATGAAGAAGAGGAAGGACTCGGGTTTGAGAGAGTGGAGAGCTATTGATCCATATTCACAGAGGAGGAAGATTGCTGTGGACTACAGGTTCTATACAAAAGAACAGCAAGACTTCTATGAAACAATTTTGCTTGACAAGAGCCCTGCCGTGAGTGATATGAGGTTTGTGGACTGGAAGTACATCAAGGACAATGAGGATTACTTCCCAAGTGTGCAAGCCAACTTTCATTGCATTGGACTTGATAAGTTTGTTGGCAAGGAGTTCACAGCCTGGAATGATGAAATGATCATGCAATTCTACTCCACTGCTCATTTCTATGGAGATGGTAAAATTGTATGGATGACTGAAGGTGCAAGGTACGAATCCACAATTGAGGAGTGGGCTGTTATCTTAGGAGTCCCAGAGGTGGAAGATGGTGACATTGATGTATACAATGAGCCCAAGGCAAGCCACAATGCCATGAAGAACATGTACAATGAGATCCCTGCTGCACAGCTGAAGTCTCACAAGCTAGGATCTATCTATTTCCTCCAGGCTGGTCTACACACGATCAACACTATCTTAAGGCATACCTTGATAACTAAGTCTGGAGATGAAAAGATGATAAGAGGCTACTCCATCAACATGCTGCTCCATCTAGATCAACATACGAGATTTAGAGTGATGGATCTGATTGTGGATACTGTGAAGAGGGTTGCTGCTGATCAGAAGCGCTCATGTTGCTATGCACCCTATATTCAGATGCTTATCAACTCCAAGTTGGAGAAGCACATATTTGCACTTGACCGACCACATTTGCCACTTTTGCCAGAGCTAGAAGACAACGTTGTGGTGATGGACCCAGATCATCCCACCTCAGCTATAGCACATGCACATGCAGAGGCAGCCAGAGACTCCAGTTCTTAGGTGCCAAGGTCTAGGAGTGAGCAGATGGATCTCCTACTTAGCTCTAGGCTCAGCATGCAGAAGGACATTGGGAACATATTGAAGAACCAGGAGAGCCTCTCGAGGATTGTTGACACCAAATTCGATATTCTCAACAACAAGGTGGATGAGCTCACAGTGACCGTGAATGAGCTCAAGAAGGAAGTTGATGGCGTGCCTAGTCCCCACACTACTGATGATGATGAGGATAGTCCACATCTCAGGACAGCCACTCAGTTCAGGACTCAGCCAAGATCTTCTACAGTGCCAGTTCCAGAGTCTCGACCTTCTTCATCAGCACCTGCCGCAGCTCCTTTAGCTCCTCCAGCACCTCCAGTTGCTACTCCGACTCCGACCATGACATCTGCAGAAGTCTTCGCTGATACCGTTCTCTCGACTCCTTCATCAGCCACCGGAGGAGATCAGCCCCAGAAGAACGATTAGTTATATACCTTTGAACTTTTTGGTAACTTGTTGCCAAAGGGGGAGAAGATGTATATATATCTTTAGGCTTCGAGAGAGAGAGCGTTGCTTTTTATCGTTTTTCAAAAACATTGATAACTTTTGGTTGGTTTGCGTGTGTTAAACTTTGTTGGTGTTTGATCATACACTTGATGTGTATTGCTACTATTTCCTATCCTTGTGATGCTTATGAGATGATCATTCACCTTTGCTTGATTGTGTTGTGCTATGATATTCATTCTTATTATTCTCGCACACCACCAAGTTGTATGTGACATGGAAGAGTGCCCCATGTACCTAATCGATTGTGCATTTGCATTCAAACGCAAATTCTAAATAATGCACAAATTTAGGGGGAGCTCTTGCTTATCACATACTTCTCAAAGCCACGATTACATTCATTGATTATATCATATGTCGAACCTTTGATCTATATGTTGTCATCAATTACCAAAAAGGGGGAGATTGAAAGCACATTTGCTCCCTTGGTGGTTTTGGTATTTAATAACAGCATATATGTCATCGAACTAATGTTTTCACTAAGCACATTTCAGGAAAAGTTCAATGATGGGTTGGCAAAAGGATTGTGGAGAAACCCCTAGATGCAAGGAAATGGATTGGCAAAGCTTCAAGCAAGAGGACTCTACATTTTAGTTTGTGAGAAATCACTTTGAGTCCGTAGGAAAGCCAATACTATTAAAAGGGAGTAAGGTACTGCTGGTGAACAAGATGCTCCACGTGCACAAGTGATAGTCACCAAAAACATCCACAAACTCTCCCACAAATTCTGTCTAAGCCATTCATGAAAATCGGTGAAGCCAACATTTTCCACTCGGTTCCACCGATTCCCAAACTCAGACAGAGCCATGCCAAACCCTAGCACATCGGTGCAACCGATCCCACTTCGGTGCCACCGAGTTCAGCTTGCCAACTTTCTGTTACATCGATTCACAAAATCGGAATTTCCGAGTTTTTGGATCGGCGTCACCGAGATTTGGATTCTGACCGTTAGACACCTGATCGGTACCGCCGAGAATTATATATCGGTCTCACCGAGATTCAAAAGTTGCTACCTTTGGAGCAACTCGGTACCATCGAGTTTTATACTTCGGTGTCACCGATTTGGTCACTTTAGGTGTAACGGTTGGATTTTTGGGGATGCCTATATATACCCCTTCACCACGACCCACTCGAATGAGAAGCACTCAGAACTATTCCATACTTGCCCTGTCCAATTTTCTGAGAGAGAGCCACCTACTCATGTGTTGAGATCAAGCCATTCCACTCTATCCATATGAATCTTGATCTCTAGCCTCCCCAAGTTGCATTCCACAAAATCAATCTCTTCCACCATAGCCAAATCTGTGAGAGAGTGATTGTGTGTTGAGGAGTCTATCATCTTGAAGCACAAGAGCAAGGAGTTCATTGATATTGCCGAGCCTATTACCTTTTGGAGGGTGGTGCCTCCTAGATTGGTTAGGTGTCGCTTGGGAGCCTCCTACTTTGTGTTGTGGAGTTGAACCAAGAAGTTTGTACGGGCAAGGAGATCACCTACTTCGTGAAGATCTACCCATACTGAGGCTAGTCCTTCCTGGACGGAAGCCGTTATGGAATAGTCAAGGTTGCTACTTCGTGGACCCTTATGGGTGGAGCCCTCCGTGGACTCTCGTGACCGTTACCCTCCGTGGGTTGAAGACTCCATAAACGTGGACGTATGATAGCACTACCTATCGGAACCACGGGAAAAATCTTCGTGTCTTCAAATTGCGTTTGATCTTCCTCCCTACCCTCTACTACATATGCTTGTTGTTACTTTCCGCTGCTATACTCTTAGACATGCATGTGTAGGGTGTACTTGAATTGCTATAATCGCTAAAATCTGCCAACACTTAAAACTGGGAAAAGGTAGAATTTTTATTTGCTCAAGTAGTCTAATCACCCCCCCTCTAGACATACTTTCGATCCTACAAGTAGTATCAGAGCTTTGGTCTCACAACCTAGGAGAGTATGGCGTCTAGTGAGGGAAATTATCACCGTAGATGTCCGTACTTTGATGGCACAAATTTTGCTAGTTGGAAGCACAAAATGAAAATGTATATTCTTGGTCACAACCCCGCAGTTTGGGCTGTTGTTCGTGTTGGCTTGCAAGGTGAATTCTTTGGTGATGGAAAGGAACCGGATCGTGAAGCGACCGCTGATGAATTGAAGATGTTGCAATACAACGCTCAAGCATGTGACATTCTCTTCAACTGCCTATGCCCCGAAGAATTCAACAAAATCAGCCGTCTTGAGAATGCAAAAGAGATTTGGGATACTTTGGTTTATATGCATGAAGGTACCGAATCCGTGAGAGAATCCAAGTTGGATGTTCTTCAAAGTCAGCTTGACAAGTTCAAGATGAAGGATGGTGAAGGAGTCGCAGAGATGTATTCTAGGCTAGCTCTCATCACCAATGAGATTGCCGCTTAGGAAGCGAAGAAATGACCGACAAATTCATCATCAAGAAGATACTTCGAGATTTGGATGAGAGATATGACACCGTGTGCACATTGATCCAGATGATGCCCAACTACAAAGATCTCAAGCCTACGGAAGTCATTGGAAGAATTATTGCTCATGAGATGACACTCAAGGACAAAGAAGAGCTTCACAACAAGTCTAGTGGTGCTTACAAAGCCACAAGTGATGCTCCCGCAACCTCAAGCGACAACCTTGTCACCAATGAAGAGATAAGCCTCATGGTCAAGAAATTCAACAAGTTCTACAAGAATAGAGGCAAAGAACTAAGCTCCAACTCAAGATATGAAGAGAAGCGTTCGTCAAGTCATGACCGAAACTGCCACAATTGTGGGAAGCCCGAACACTACTCCAATGAGTGCACGGCTCCCTACAAACGAAGAGAAGATTCACCTAGAAGACGAAGCTCAAGGAATGAATCACCTCAAAGAGAGAGAAGGAGTAGAGATGATCGTTATGAACGAAGACCCTCAAGGAGAAGTAGGGACTCGGAGAAGAAGGACAAGTACACCAAGAGCTACTCAAGAAGAAGACATCAAGCTCATGATGGTGAATGGGTTTCCGACTCCGAATCCGACAACCACTCCGAGAGAAGCTATCACTCCAACTCCGACTATAGTCAAGATGAAGGTGTTGCCGGACTTGCACTAGTGACTACCAACTTCTAGGATCTATTTGATTCATCAAATGAAGGGAGTGGAAGTTGCTTCATGGCTAAAGGCCCCAAGGTATCACACCCCGAGTATCTTGATTTCAATAGTGATGAAGATGATTTACTTGGTGACGATGACTTGCTCTTTGATAAAACTAGTGATGTTAGTCAAAATGAACTTGATAATTTTCATGCTAGTCAAGATAAGTCGCTTGATGATGATAAGATGAATATAGAACAACTAACTAAAGAATTAAACACTCTTAAGTTAGCTCATGAATCAACTCTAGAAGATCATAGAGAGCTTGTAAGGACTCATGAGAAGCTACGCTTCGAGGAGCTCACCTTGGAGCAAGAACATGAGTTTCTTAAAGCTATCAATGGCAATCGCCGAAACAAGACTTCATCTTATCTAGCCAAACGATTACTCTTGTCTACATTCATGCCACAAGTTAAACCTAGACAAACTAGTAACAAAGGCACTCTAAAAAAAGGAACATCAGTGAGTTCACTTTTGCATCTTATGAATACTAGCTTTCTTGCTGCGAGAGAGTCTTGGGTTCCCTTGCTTTCCAAGGGCACTTACCGACACGTATATCCTCCCATCGGGCGCTTCCAAGGATAAGCTCCTAAGCACCCTAAGGAAAGACGACATTTTCGGCAAGGCTGTCCTGCCATCCCGTCGCGGCAACCTCAGTGCTGGGCATGCTTCCAGCGCTTAAGTGCGCAACGAGTCTGACGGGGGGCCTTAGCGTGTAAGTTTCCCTACATGAATTGAAAGCTTGAAAGAATCTCTAAGGGGTCACGCAACTTAGCTTTTTCCCGGTGCGTTTCTTGCCATCGGACGCTCCTGTAGGTGTCCGCGCCGTTACTCCTCCCGGGAGGCCTTGCGCGCAGGGTCCCTTCCCCTTTGTGAAAAAAGGAAGAAGAGAAAAGTAGAGTAGGAGGGGGACCTAAGTGGTCCAACGGATCCCTCACACAACATGCCGTGAAAGATGCATAAAATAGTTATGTATTTAGAAAGAGGTTGCGAAGTATTTAGCTTTTATTAACTATGCGTAGGATCATCGCCTGGCTTTGTACAAAGGATCACATGCCCGTGCGGCACAACTTACACAAAAGTGGTTGCCGGGCGGGCCCGGCAACCACGCCTTATGGGTAGAACTTTCGAAGATGCTCGATGTTCCACGAGTTTTGCACCGGGGTGCCATCTTCGGTCTCCAGGCGGACTGTGCCAGGCCAGGTGACACATACCACCCGGTAAGGGCTTTCCCACTCCGGCGTCAACTTGTTTGATCCCTTCGTGGACTGAATCTGTCGAAGGACAAGGTCGCCTTCCTCAACAATCCTGGCGCTAACTTTGCGGCTATGGTAGCGGTGCAAGGCCTGTTGGTACCTAGCAGCGCATAGTGCGGCCTGGAGACGATCTTCCTCAAGGAGCGTGGCATCGTCATGTCGTAGCCGCTCTTGCTGGTCCTCGTCAAAGGCCTGCACTCTCGGTGACATGTACGTGAGTTCCGTGGGGAGAACTGCCTCTGCCCCGTAGACCAGAGCAAAGGGTGTCTCGTCGGTGGCTCGATTTGGCATCGTTCTGATCGACCAAAGAACCGCCGACAGCTCGTCAATCCAGCGCCTTTCGTGCTTGCGCAGCTTGTCGAAAGTCCTCGTCTTGAGGCCCCGCAGCACTTCAGCATTTGCCCTTTCTACTTGCCCGTTGCTCCTGGGGTGGGCAACTGAGGCAAAGCAGATCTTGGTGCCGATATCTTGGCAGTATTGCATGAAAGTGCTGCTGGTGAACTGCGTGCTGTTGTCGGAGATGATCCTGTTCGGGACCCCGAAACAGCAAACAATCCCTCTGAGGAACTTGACCGTTGCCTGCGCCGTTACCTTTCTCACCGGCTCAACCTCGGTCCACTTCGTGAACTTGTCGATGGCGATGAACAAGAACTCGAAGCCCCCGGTAGCACGGGGGAGGGGCCAACAATATCGAGCCCCCAGACCGAGAATGGCCAGGAGAAGGGTACGGTTTGAAGGGCTTGTGCTGGTTGATGTATCTGCTTGGCGTGATATTGGCATGCTTCGCATGCCGTCACCACCGCCAAGGCATCTTGAAGGGCTGTGGGCCTGTAGAAGCCCTGCCGGAACGCCTTCCCAATGAGGGCTCGTGATCCTACATGGGAGCCACAGATCCCCTCGTGTATCTCCGCCAGCAGCTGTTGTCCTTCTTCCCGAGGGATGCACTTTAGCTTCACGCTGTTTGGTCTTCTCGTGTACAAAGTGTCGTCCACAAAATGGTACATGCTTGAGCGTCGGGCTGTCCTCTTCGCTTCTTCTTGTTCCTCGGGAAGGTCTCCTGTCTGGAGATATCGAACAATCTGTTGCGCCCATGCCGGAGCCCGTGGCTCGACGACAAGGGCTAAAAGCATTTCTTCTGCCGTGGGGGCACTAGCTTCTACGACCATGGCCCTTGGGTCTGTCGGAGCTGGTGGTCCCCCGGCGTGCGGGCAGCCGCTCCCGGCAACCCCTTTGGCGGCCACTGGTAGCTCTGCCAAAAGATGGTCGCCGGAATTAACTTTTCTTTTTCTGCCCCTCCGTGTCGAGGGGTCGACCGAGTGTTGCGTCAACCAGAGGATAAAAGTGCCCGGTTCCACGGGCAGCTTCTGTGCAGCTCTCTTTGACAGGTCATCGACAATGTCTTTCTCGATACGAGGGATGTGCTCCATTTGCAGACCGTCAATCCGCTCCTCCAATCTCCTCACCTCATCAACATAAGCTTCCATCAAGGGGCTCTGGTAATCCTTGTTCACTTGGCGAACAACGAGCTGTGAGTCCCCCCTCACTATCAGTCTTCTCATGCCTAGTTCGTCCGCTATCCTCAACCCCGCGAACGGTCCTTCATACTCGGCTGTGTTGTTTGTTGATTCTTCCCCGTGAAAGTGCATCTGGATCATGTACCTGAGGTGCTCTTCGGTGGGTGTTATGAGTAGCACTCCGGCACCGGTGCCTTCTAGCGAGAAAGCTCCGTCGAAATACATGATCCACTCTTGAGGCGCCTCCTTGCCGGGGAGCGCGGTCTCAGGCACTTCTTCATTTGGTGTTTTTTTTGAAGCTTTTCTTCATCCGGTGTTGGCGTCCATTCTGCTACGAATTCTGCCAAGGCTTTGCTCTGAATCGTTGCCGTGCTTTCGAATCTAAAATCAAAACTTGCCATCTCCAATGCCCATTCGACGATCCTGCCTGTCACCTCTAGGTTCCTCAGGATACGCTGCATTGGGAACCTGGTGACGACGGTGATGTGGTGCGCTTGGAAATAGTGGCATAGTTTTCGGGAGGCCATAAGCAGGCCGAAAAGCATCTTGTGCATCCCAAAGTATCTCGATCTAGCCAACTGCAGGAGGGAGCTGACGAAATACCCTGGTCGCTGCACCATCTTCTTCCTTTGCACAACTTGTTGGTTCTACCTCCGCATCATATTTGTGCCTGGCTCTGGCTCGACTGTCGCCGGTTCGGGGGCCTCTGCCTCGTCTCCCTCAGCCTCTCTCTCCGCCACTAGAGCATCACTAACCACTTGGTTCATTGCCGCTAGGTACAACAGCAACGGTTCCTCTGGTTTAGGCGCAACCAAGATTGGCGCTGAAGAGAGGTACTTCTTCACGTCTTGCAGTGCGGCCTGTGCCTCCAGGGTCCAAGTCATTGGCCCGCTTTCTTCAAGATCTTGAAGAATGGCAAGGCACGCTCTGCGGACTTGGAAATGAACCTGCTGAGGGCGGCAATGCAGCCCGCCAGACGGCGTACATCCATGACGCGCTTTGGCGCTTCCAGTTGCTCGATTGCTTCGATTTTGGCAGGGTTGACTTCGATCCCGCACTACGAGACAAAGAACCCAAGGAGCTTGCCGGAGGGAACTCCAAAAACGCATTTCTCGGGGTTGAGCTTGAGGTTGATCTTGCGCGGGTTGGTAAAGGTTTCTTCTAGGTCCTGTATCAGCGTGTCCTTCTCCCTGGTCTTGACCACTATGTCATCCATGTAGGCTTCTACATTCCTGTGCAGTTGTGGACCCAAACCAATCTGGACTGCTCTTGGGAATGTGGACCCGGTGCTCTTCAACCCGAATGGCTTGCGTCTGAAGCAGTACGCGCCGCAAGTGGTAATGAACGCCATTTTCTCTTCGTCTTCCTAGGCCATGAAGATCTGGTGATACCCGGAGTATGCGTCAAGAAAAGAGAGGAGGTCGCAGGTAGCAGTTGAGTCCACTATCTGATCGATGCGCGGCAAGGGAAACGGGTCCTTCGGGCAGGCCTTGTTGATGTCGGTGAAGTCGATGCAAAGCCTCCATTTCCCATTTGCCTTGCGCACAACCACAGGGTTTGCCAACCAGGTCGGGTGGATCACGCCTCTAATCAAACCTGTCGCTTCTAACTTCTTGATCGCTTCGGAGAATAATTCTTGCCACTCTAATGCTTGTTTCCTGACCTTCTATTTGACGGGGCACGCGTGTGGGCAAACGGCTAGGTGGTGCTCAATCACCTCCTTGGGAACACCGGGGATGTCAGATGGTTGCCAGGCAATGACGTGGCTTGAGACTGCATCGGTATTTCCCCAAAGAGGAAGGGATGATGCAGCACAACGACGGTAAGTATTTCCCTCGGTTATGAAACCAAGGCATCGAACCAGTAGGAGGATCAACCACACTATGTAAACAACACCTGCACACAAAGAACAAATACTAGCAACCCGACGCGAAAGAGAGGTTGTAAATTTCTCTACGGTAAAAAGATAGATTAGGTAGTGATAGATTGGATAAATAGATCTCACAAGAACACAAAATAAATGAGGCAAATAAAAAGTGTAGCAAGGTATTTTTGGGTTTTTGGAATAATAGATCTGAAAACAAAAGCGGCAAAAAGATAGATCGGAAAGCAATATGTTGGAAAAGTAGACCCGGGGGCCGTAGGATTGACTAGTGGCTTCTCTCATGAGTATAGCACACGGTGGGTGAACAAATTACTGTTGGGCAATTGATAGAAGATCAAATAATCATGACGATATCCAAGGCGATGATCATTATATAGGCATCATGTCCAAGATTAGTAGACAGAAACGATTCTGCATCTACTACTATTACTCCACACATTGACCGCTATCCAGCATGAATCTAGTGTATTAAGTTCATGGAGAAATGGAGTAATGCAATAAGAACGGTGACATGATGTAGACATGATCTATTCATGTAGGAGTAGACCCCATATTTTTATCCTTAATAGAAACGATACATGCGTGTCTCGTAGCCCCTTTTGTCACTAGGAGAGGACACCGCAAGATCGAACCCATCACAAAGCACCTCTTCCCATTGCAAGAACAATCGATCTAGTTGGCCTAACTAAACCAAAGATTTGAAGAAGAAATACGAGGCTATAGGTAATCATGCATATAAGAGATCAAAGAAGGCTCAAATAATATTCATGGATAGAAATTGATCATGAACTCAAATTCATTGGATCCAAACAAACAGACCGCAAAAAGTTTACATCAAATAGATCTCGAAGAGACCATTGTATTAAGAATCAAAAGAGAGAGAGGAAGCCATCTAGCTACTGCCTAAGGACCCGTAGGTCTATGGTTAACTACTCAAGCTTCATCGAAGAGGCACCAATGAGGATGATGAAGCCCTCAGTGATGGTGTTAGATTGGATCTCGCGGTTATGGAACTTGCGGTGGCTGGATGTATTTTTCGTCGACTCCTCTAGGGTTTCTGGAATATTTGGGTATTTAT
The DNA here is from genome assembly GCA_039707655.1 of Elymus sibiricus. Classification (NCBI taxonomy): domain Eukaryota; kingdom Viridiplantae; phylum Streptophyta; class Magnoliopsida; order Poales; family Poaceae; genus Elymus; species Elymus sibiricus. The sequence goes on along the minus strand of CM077667.1, from coordinate 176,665,638 downwards.
AGAGCTCAGAGGCAGTGGAGGGGATCCCCGAGGCGGCTACAACCCATCAGGGCGTGCATGGGGCCCCTGGCGCGCCCTTGTGGGTTGTGGGCGGCATGGGCTCCCTCCTGGTTACTTGTTTGGCCCACTGGCCTTCTTCTGGTCCAAAATAATTCTCCAAAAAGTTTCGTCGTGATTGGACTCCGTTTGGTACTGATATTCTATGAAGTAAAAAACAAGCAAAAACAGCAACTGGCACTTTGGCACTATGTCAATAGGTTAGTCCCAAAAATGATATAAAGTTGCTATAAAATGATTCTAAAACATCCAAGATAGATAATATAACAACATGGAACAAGCAAAAATTATAGATACGTTGGAGACGTATCAGCATCCCCAAGCTTAATTCCTACTCGTCCTCGAGTGGTAAATGATAAAAACAGAATTTTTGATGTGGAATGTTGCCTAACATGTTCATCACATATTCTTTTCTTTTGTAGCATGGATATTTGGACTTCTAGATGGTTCAAAGCAATAGTCTAGTTTTGACATAAAGACTTTAATACTCAAGCATGCCAACAAGCAACCATGTCTTTCAAAATATCAAAACTAAAGAAAGTTATCCCAAGCCCATCATGCTCAATCATTGATCCATTCATGAGACACTCAAATATTAGCTATGCCCAATGCTCAAGTACGATCATAGTGCCCCCTAGCTGGTGCTTTATAAGAGAAGATAGAGACTCAAAGTAAAATAAAAATTGCATAAAGTAAATAGATAGGCCCTTCGCAAAGGGAAGTAGGGATTTGTAGAGGTGCCAGAGCTCAAAGTTTAAATTGAGAGAGAAAAATATTTTGAGTGGCATGCCTTTCCTGTCAACGAAAATGACAAAGTAGTTCGCAATACTTTCCATGCTAGATATATCATAGGCAGTTCCCAAACATAAAATAAAGTTTATTCCTTTTTCCACCATTCTTTCACAATCCATGGCTGGCCGTATCCACGGTCGCCTTCCATACCAACACTTTCCAAGGAATTTATTATTGGACAACATAAAGTAAATTTTTTTTCCATTTCGGGACTGGGCATCCCTATTACCGCCGTACTCTCGTGCAATGAAAAGTGAATGAACACTCATCTTGAGAATAACACATCTAGCATGGAAAAATATTGGATACCCCCTACCGTTTCATGAGCGGTACGAGCACACAAAAAGGAAATTCATTTTGAAAATTTGGGATGGCACATACAAATTTGCTTAGAACGACATGGAAATACCGCATATAGGTAGGTATGGTGGAATCATAAGGCAAAAGTGGGTTTAAGGATTTTGGATGCACAAGTAGTATTTCAACTTAGTACAAGTGGAGGCTAGCAAATAGATTGAGAAGAAACCAACCAAGAAACAAAAATTCACATAAACGGGCATTGAGCATAACTAACACCGAATAATGCACCATAAGTAGGATGTAATTTCATTGCATAACTATTGACTTTCGTGATTGCATAGGGAATCACAAACCTTAACACCAATATTCTTACTAAAGCAAGATTACTCACCAACATGACTCACATATCACTATCATCATGTCTCAAAACTATTACAAGGAATCAAGTTTAATTTGTCCAATGATCTTCATGAAAGATTTTATTATATCCCCTTGAATATCTATCACTTTGGGACTAGTTTCATATATTGCCATTGCTTTTGACAAGCTCAAACAAATTTAAGTGAAGAACATGAGCATAAAGATTTCATCTCTCAAAATAATATAAGTGAAGCATGAGAGGATTTCTTCAAAATTTACTAAATCTCAAATTAATCTAAGTGAAGAATGAGAGTATTTCTTCAAAATTTCAAAGCACACCGTGCTCAAAAAGATATAAGTGAAGCACTAGCGCAATTCCATAGCTCAAAAAATTTAAGTGAAGCATAAAGAGCAATTCTAACAAATCATAGCATAAATTTGGCTCTCTCAAATAGGTGTGTCCAACAAGGATACTTGTGACAAACTAAAAAGCAAAGAAAGCAAAGACTCAAATAATACAAGACGCTCCAAGCAAAACTCATGATATGTGACGAATAAAAATATAGCTCCAAGTAAAATACCGATGGTCGTTAGAAGAAAGAGGGGATGCCACTTGGGGCATCCCCAAGCTTAGTTGCTTGTTTATCTTAGGATATATCATGGGGGTTCTGTAGCATCCCCAAGCTTAGGCTCATTTCACTCCTTATTCCTCTATCCATCGTGATCTCACCCAAAGCATAGCAGTTCTTTTCATACTTTCAACCATAGAAAGATATAATGCTTTAATTGATTCATCAATCTTAGGTGCAAAAGCTTTCAACTTGAGATTTTCTACATCATGAGAAATTCTATCAATGCTTCTAGACATATCATCAATCTTATTCAACTTTTCTTCTATCGTAGTGTTGAAAACTTTGTGCGCATTGATAAATTCTTTAATATTACTCTAAAGATCAGAGGGGTTCCTATTATTATTGTAAGAAGAATCACCATAGGAATTACCATAATTATTAGAGGAATTTCCAGGAAAAGGCCTTGGATTAAAATTACCTCTATAAGCATTGTTATTGATATTGTTTCGCGAGACGAAATTCACATCTACGGAATCACTATTTTGCTCAATCAAAGTATACAAAGGCACATCATTAAGATCAATAGGAGCATTTTTACTAGCAACCAACTTCATTAAATCATCAACTTTTTCACTCAAAGTACTAATTTCTTCAACCGAATTAACCTTTTTGCTAGTAGGTGCTCTTTCAGTATGCCATTGTGAATAATTTGCCATAATGTTATCTAGCAATTTAGTAGCTTCACTCAAAGTAATTTCCATAAAAGTACCACCCGCGGCAGAATCTAAAAGATTTCTAGAGACAAAATTCAATCCCGCATAAAATTTGTGTATGATCGTCCAAAGATTTAAACCATGAGTAGGACAATTTCTTAGCATCAATTTCATTCTTTCCCAATATTGTGCAACATGTTCATGCTCAAGTTGCTTAAAATTCATGATTTGTGTTCTAAGGGAAATAATTTTTGCGGGCGGAAAATACTTATTAATAAAAGCATCCTTGCACTTATTCCAAGAATCGATAGTATTGGGAGGCAAAGAAGAAAACCAAATTTTTGCACGATCCCGCAAGGAGAAAGGAAATTATTTCAATTTTACTATATCATTGTACACATCCTTTTTCTTTTGCATATCACACAATTCCACTAATGTGTTTAGATGGGACGCGGCATCCTCATTAGGAGTACCGGCAAATTGATCTTTCATGAGAAGATTCAACAAAGCAACATTAATATCACAAGACTCCGCACTAGTGACGGGAGGAGAAATCAGAGTACTAATAAAATCATTATTGTTAGTATTGGAAAAATCACACAATTTGGTATTTTCTTGAGTCATCGTGACTACGCAAACAAGATTGCAAGCAAGAAAGAGATCTGATGAGAAAAAGGCAAACGAAAAAGAGGGCGAATAAAACGGCAAATTTGGTGAAGTGGGGGAGAGGAAAACGGGAGGCAAATGGCAAATAATGTAATTGCAAGGTGATGGGATTTGTGATTAGGAACCTGATAGATGTTGATGGTGTCTACTCGACGCCAGAGAATTACACGTAGAAGAGACCGCTTCCTCCCCGGCAACGGCGCCAGAAATTCCTTTGACCTGGCTTGAGGCTGCGTCGGTATTTCCCCAAAGAGGAAGGGATGATGCAGCACAGTGACGGTAAGTATTTCCCTCAGTTATGAAACTAAGGTATCGAACTAGTAGGAGGATCACCAACACTATGTAAACAACACCTGCACACAAAGAACAATTACTTGCAACCCGACGCGAAAGAGAGGTTGTCAATCTCTCTACGGTAAAAAGATAGATTAGGTAGTGATAGATTGGATAAATAGATCTCACAAGAATACAAAATAAAAGAGGCAAATAAAAAGTGCAGCAAGGTATTTTTGGGTTTTTGGAATAATAGATCTGAAAACAAAAGCGGCAAAAAGATAGATCAAAAAACAATATGTTGGAAAAGTAGAACCGGGGGCCGTAGGATTCACTAGTGGCTTCTCTCATGACTATAGCACACAGTGGGTGAACAAATTACTGTTGGGAAATTGATAGAAGATCAAATAATCATGACGATATCTAAGGCGATGATCATTATATTGGCATCACGTCCAAGATTAGTAGACCAAAACAATTCTGCATCTACTACTATTACTCCACACATCGACCGCTATCCAGCATGTATCTAGTGTATTAAGTTCATGGGAAAACGGAGTAATGCAATAAGAATGGTGACATGATGTAGATAAGATCTATTCATGTAGGAATAGACCCCATCTTGTTATCCTTAATAGCAATGATACATGCGTGCATCGCTGTCCGTTCTGTCACTTGGAGAGGACACCGCAAGATCAAACCCATCACAAAGCACCTCTTCCCATGGCAAGAAAAATTGATCTAGTTGGCCTAACTAAACCAAAGATTCGAAGAAGAAATATGAGGCTATAAGTAATCATGCATATAAGAGATCAAAGAAGACTCAAATAATATTCATGGATAGAAATTGATCATGAACTCAAAATTCATCGGAGAGGCACCATCGGAGAGGCACCAATGAGGATGATGAACCCCTCCGTGATGGTGTTAGATTGGATCTCGCGGTTCTGGAACTTGCGGCAGCTAGATGTATTTTTCATCGACTCCTCTAGGGTTTCTGGAATATTTGGGTATTTATAGAGCTCAGAGGTGGTGGAGGGGATCCTCGAGGCGGCCACAACCCATCAGGGCGCACCTAGGGCACCTAGAGTGCCCTTGTGGGTTGTGGGTGGCCTGGGCTCCCTCCCGGTTACTTCTTTGGTCCACTGGCCTTCTTCTAGTCCAAAAAAATTCTCCAAAGAGTTTCGTCGCGATTGGACTCTGTTTGGTACTGATATTTTGCGAAGTAAAAAACAAGCAAAAACAGCAACTAGCACTTTGGCACTATGTCAATAGGTTAGTCCCAAAAACTGATCTAAAGTTGCTATAAAATTATTCTAAAACATCCAAGACTGATAATATAACAACATGGAACAAGCAAAAATTATAGATATGTTGGAGACGTATCACACAAACACGTCGACATTCGCCCGCAGGAAGGCGACGAGCGCGCTTTCCTATTTGCTGTCAAGGGTGGCACTAATGGTGAAGGTGCCACCCTCGCCGTTTTCTCGCGCAGCCACTTGTTTTGTATTGGGGATGGTTACCCTGTCCTTCTTGCTCCTGGCGGCGGAGGTCTCTGGTAGGTCCTCGACGGGTGTGCTGAACTCTGCCGTGCACTTCCCGAAGTTCCTACGAGACTCGCCACAGCTCTTGTCCTTGTTCTTCCCCTCGGGAGCTTTGCCGGCAAAAGCGAGTGCCTCCTCAGCAGACGCTGCCACTGTCTCCCAGAAGATTTTGTCTACGCAGAGGATTGCGTTCTTGTTGTCGGCCTTGACGGTGATGACGCTCATCGGCCCTGGCATTTTCAATGTGTTGTAGGCATGGTGAGACGCCGCCATGAACTTCGCCAGCGCCGGTCGGCCCAAGATTCCGTTGTACGACAACGACATCTTCGCGACGTCGAAGACAATCTTCTCTGTCCTAACGTTGAGCTCGGTGCCGAACGTGACCGGCATAGTTATCTTCCCCTTGGGCTGAGACCTTCCCGGGTTGATCCCTTGGAAAGATCCCGTCGACTTAAGATCCGAGTCAGGGATCTACAGGTGCTTGATCACATCCGGTGAGATCAGGTTCAGCCCGGCCCCACTATCGACCCACATCTTAGTGACCTTGAGGTTGCGGATTGTCGGTGATACCAACAACGTCACACACCCGACGGCAGTGATGCGGTCAGGGTGATCCTCAGCGTCAAATATGATGGGAGTGTTGGACCACTTGAGGGGTTTTCTTGCCTCTACCGCTGGTTCCGCCGCGTTGACATCATGGGCCCATTGCTTGAGCTGCCGGTGAGAGGAGTGCAAGGACGCGGCCCCGTCAACGCACATGGCGTCCACAGCCTTCTGGAACTCTGGGTCTCCCGATTCTTCTTTGTCAGTGTCGCCATCATCATCCGACTTGTTATCTCGGCCTCTAGCGGGCTTGTCCTTGTGCTGCTTGGCCTTGCCGCGGTGCCCACCACGGTCGCCGCTGCCCTTCTTGCCGGAGCTACTCGCACTGTCTTGACCCTTCTCCTTGTCGTGCCTTTCGTACTCCTGCCTATGCTTCTCGGCAAGCTATTCGACTTGGCGGTAACTATTGATGTCGTGGCTCTTGGTGCGGTGGATCTTGCAGTATGGCCCACTTGTCTTCTCCCCCACCACGGCCACATCATCTTCGGAGCACGCGGCAACGTTCTTGCCGAACCCCTCGGACTTGGCCTTCTTGGCGGAGTCTGGGTTGACGTCCCCTTCGACAGCCATCGCCGCCTTTCCCTTGCGCTTTTTGTTTCGCTTCCGACCCTTCTTCTTGGTGGCCAATGGGTCGTCGTCGGAGTCGACCTCCGCGCCTGCGTCTTCTCCGGGGAGTCTCCTCCCTTCTTCAGCACGTGCACACTTGTCAGCCAGGGTGTACAGCTCGGCGACGTCTTGCACCTTGTTGATGTTCATATCTTCCCGCATCCGGCGATTGCGTACGTTCGTGTGGAACGCGGCAATCATGGTGGCAAGGTGGATATCTAGAATATTGTGCTGCACACGACTGAACCTCTGGATGTACTTGCGGAGGGTTTCGCTGTCTCTCTGGGGGAGCACGTGCAGGTCGCTGGGTTGCCCTGGGAGCTAGTGGCCCCCATGGTACACGCCAACGAACTGGTTGCACAGATCCGCCCAAGAAGAGATGGATCCTTTCGGCAATTTCATCAGCCAACTCCTCACGTTGGGCTTGAGCGCCAGCGGGAAGTAGTTGGCGAGTATTTTCTCGTCCCGTCCCCCGGCAGCCTGCACGACGATGGTGTAGATGCCGAGGAACTCCGAGGGGCTTATCTTGCCATCGTACTTGTCGAGCAGCTCAGGCTTGAAGGCCCTGCTGAAGGCCAACGGACCTGCCGTAGCTCGCGGGTGAACACCGGGCATCCCACCTCATAAGGTAGGCTACCAGGCGCCCCTGGCGTGGGTTCGTCGATGGCAGGGTCCGCGCGGCCGTCGGGTTGACGGCGAGTCTCACGTCGCCTCTCGATGTTCGTGCGAGCGTCTTCCTTGCGCCCGTCCTTTAGGATTTGGCGCTGGTCTTGATCCCGCCGCGGGTCCGGCAAGGCGTACGACACCTCGTCTTGAATATCCGTCCTGCGGGAAGTCTGATGTGGAGGCGACTGCATAGGATGCATCCCGCTGGCGTCGCGCCCGGTGGCTGGGCCTCCCGGGGCCGCTCGGCATGTGTGCGACAGTCCTGCCCCCTCCGGCTTGTCACGGTTTGCGAAGCTTAACAGACTTTGGATGGCTGCTCTCCAGTCCTCCATCTTCTCCAGCACAGACGGGAAGCTCAGCAACAGCTGTGCCTCCGCTAGAGCCTCTTCCACAGTCCTGGGCATGGAGCGGTGCGAGGCTCGGGTGATGCTCTTACTCCTGATAGTGTTAAGAGGAGCGTTTGCCCATGCTGTCTTGCGCCGCTCATCAGCTCCTGGAGGCTGCTTACGAGCTTGGCCCTGCGCATCCTAGGAGGGACGCTCAGGGGTCTTGTCCGCACGCAGCCCGGGCTCGCCTCCTCGGGGGTGCTTGTCGTGGTCGCCTTGCGAAGGGCGCGGCGGAGGTGCAGTCACCTTTGCCGCTGCTGCAGCTACCGCGCGGTTGCTGCTGTTTCAGCCCAAGCCCCCGACGCCACAAGTGCGTTCCGTGCCCCTACGACGGCGGGGTCCGAGTTGACGCTCGTGGAGCCCCGCGTGTTGTTGTGACTACGCTCACCAGCAGGGTGAGCGCGGTGGTCACCTTCGCTAGCGCTGTCGACGGCCGCCTGAGATGACAGCTTGGATGTGGTCGCAGTAGACGTCGTCGTTCCCTTGGCTTTCTTGGGAGCCATGGGTGAAGATGAAGCTGCTGGTGAAGGTGCGCAAAGACCGGTGAAGGTTCGTGCCAGAAACACCCCCTACCTGGCGCGCCAAAGATGTCAGGGATGCGACGATCTATGGATCCGGCAAGGACCCTTCGTAATCAGGTGAGTAGCTTTCCGACATAAAGAGCATCACAGATCTCTGCGTACGCGAGGAAGGTTTAGACAGGTTCGGGACGCCGGAGCGTAAAACCCTATGTCCTGTGTTCTCAAGGATTATGGGTATTCACAGTACAAGGCGTAACATCCCCAGCAAGAGGTGCCTCGAGAGTGCAGCTATGCGTGTAGAGTGAACATGGTTTCGACCTTCTAAAGGTATGATGTGATGGCGGCCCGATCTTTCGATGAGAGTGGGGATAACTATCGATTTGGTGGATTTTGACCATGACGATCCGGCTATACCGTACCCGACGATACGCCTCGACAATCGCTAAACCAATCTCCAATGGTTATTGACCTTGCCGAAGGCACGATCAACCTGAACAACGAGGTTCGAGTTCCTACAAGCAACCGAAGAACTAACAAGAACAATGATAATTGCAATATGAAATTGCAGATAATAAATTGAGCACACGAACTAGATGAAAAGTTGGGGTTCCACTGTGGATCTGACAAGGCGGTAGTCCTACACGTCTCGTAGATGCGATTTGTAGCAATAGCTAGACAATACAATAAAAACCCAAATCTAAATCCTAATAGATGCTAAGTATATATAATAGCAGGACATGAATCATTCGCTGCCTCGACGTATGCCACGTAGATGTTCCTTGGCTGCTACGAATCATAGCTGGTGCTAGGCCCACGTCTTGTTTTCCTATTGGACTCATCGTGGTAGAAAAGAAAGAGCAACTAATCCCTGTACGCATGCATGTCAGGACCCAACACGCATGGGCTTGGGGTCCATCTCCTTGATTTACTACGTGACCTTGACATGCATCTCATAGATGGATTAGCATGAAATATATTCTTGCATGCCACGAGTCTTGTGCCTGATTGTTTCAAACAAACGATGGCCTTCATCTTCTATCTCTGTATAAGATTTTTGTGTCCAACGTTCAACACCGTCGTTCCTGGCCAGCAGGCAAATATTTTCTTTGTCTTCATGTCGCAGCTTGACACGTGGCTTGTACAGCTCTCTATTAATTCCATACAAAATAAAAGATTGTGTTGTAGTTCTCTTATGGGTGATAACATAATAATTTATATAATTACTAATAGAGATCACATGATCATTGTATATCCAGACAATATTTTTGATCATATCAGTGGAGGCCATGTCCACATCATCCTCCCTTTCTTGAAAACAAAGCTGTCCTCGGCGTTGCTTATTCTGTAAATGTGCTGACAAAATAGAGAAAGTGTATGCGTGGTATATATTTATGTCATCCGTCTTTATTACTCTTTGCTGTTGCACAATTAATTTCTCTATGTCGGAGTGACTAGTATATCTTGTGAGCTTAAAAGTCAAGAAATTGTCAAAAAATATATACCCGCAGATTAAATTGCAACTTACTTTGCACATATAAGTGAAACATATATTCATATAACCTGATTTGTAATGCTCATCATTAAACCATCCCAACATAGGTAGACAGCTAATAGGAATATACGAATTGGCATGTGTAGATAAGCAATCATGCAACATGCCCGACATGTAATCAACAACGATGTTGGAGGTCATCTTAAAATGATCAAGCATTGACATATTAATATTCTCTTTCAAGCTAGCAAGATCATCATATGTGATGCAAATTCTATGCACCAAAAATTCATTGTCTATGCAGTCCTCTCCAATCAAGTTAAAAGAAAATTTTGGCGCATAAACACTTTTTAGAGAACTCAAACATGTGATCTCAGCTATTGTAGTTCTCGCATGCAAGAAAGGAATAGGTGGATCCAACAAAACAGAATAGAAAGAATTAGCATGAGAAATTCTAGCGATTACTTTATCATGTTTAACCAATTGTATGTGATCCAAGCAAGATTTAATTATTAAGGCACATTGTTCAATCTTGGTGTCCTTTAATTCACTGGGTGCACTCAAATCAATGAGAGAATCAATTTTAGTAGTTGGTGCATGTAAAACAATAGGTATTTCAGTTGGTTGTTCACATGATTTATCCAAACAATTATCCATAATAACTGGCGTGATCAAAATAGATGGCATTTCATCGCACTCAACACATGGAGCTTTTAATTCAACATGACATGGAACAATCTCATGTGGAAGGGTAGATTCAATACCTTTCTTAGTACCTTGTATGGTTGACTCGGAATATGTAGGCATGGTCGATGTCATCATGTCATAAGACGGAAGTGGTGCAACTCTCAAAGAAGCAGGTGGAACAATCATAGTATGTTTTGCACAGGAAGAAGCAAGTGGGATAAAACTTGGTGCACAAAATGGAGACGCATGTTTGCTTGTTTCATGTGCACATCTATTAATTTTTTGTTCAGCTTTACGAGCAAGACAAAACAAATCATTCAAGGAATAATATTCTTTGTGCACAAGTATATCATAAATATCATGGTTTAATCCCCTTAAAAATCTATTCACGGTAGTTTTTTCACATTCTTCTAAGTCACAACGAAATAAAGCAGTACACAAATTATCATAATATTCTTCAACGGTGTTATTGCCTTGCGCTAAACGGTCCAATTTTCTAAGCAAAGAACTAGCATGGTATGAAGGAACAAATCGGTTTCGCATAACCATTTTTAAAACTTTCCAAGTAGTAGGTCGATTGTAAATATTTTCCCTAAAATAATTTCTCCACCATACTGAAGCGAAACCGAAAAAGCTTTTAGTGGCATTATTTATTTTCTTTCTTTCAGAAACATTATGGCTTGAAAATATTTCGTCTACATCCATTTCCCAATCAATATACAAATCGGGATCATATTTACCCTCGAACTGTGGCAATGAGATAACCCGATCATGTGCGCTTCGACCTTCATATACATCTTGTGACGGTCGTCGTACCTTGTGTGGTGGGAGATAATGACTCGCATCAATATATGGCAAGTCATCCCCGACAATAGATGTAGCCCAACTATTGGTCATTCGAGAACCTGCAATGGTTAGTACCAAACAAGAACAAAATCACAGATATAATGTTCCTATAGTACTACTCGGAGGTGGTGGGAATAATTCTCTCAACACTCTAGCAATGACCAAGCTCTTACCAGTTCTTACCGTGCTGTAGTGGTTGTCGGCCTTTGGCGCATTCAAAAGTTATCAAAAATTGGATATAGCGATTACCAAGTGACCGAACAAGGTGCAATATAGGAAGTGGAGCTTGGTTAAGGTTTCCTCAACTCACAATATCAGTGGCACAATTAAGCAAAAAGTAAGGCAAGTTGAATAATTGCTCAAACTCCTAACTAATGCTGGTAGTCGACTAGTAAGAGATAAAATAATCTAAGCCCATATACTGAATCAAGTGAGTGAAGATGATGGCGAAAAAATATATCCGTGATAGCTCTGATTAGCTAGAAATACTGGATAGACACAAGCGTATAATAAGGTTCAAACCAGATGGTGTAATGCAGTGGTCAAGCTCGTAGTAGCAAATAAATGCCCGGAAGGATTTTTATGTAAATAGATGCTAGCCGGCCTGAAACTTTTGCAGCTTTTTTTTCTTTCTTTTTGCTTTCTTTCTTTTTTGCGCTTTTTTTTGCAGGCCGGTCGCTAGCAGAAATCACAGACACAATTTAAGTCACCAGAAATTGCAAGGCTACTGGACAAGATGTTACGAGAGCTAGCTAGAAGTTTTGCGGATGTTGAGATTAGCTAGTACGAATGCACGAGATCAGCTGGCGGTGTCACACGTGGAGGCAGACAGACAACGTGTAATGCCTGGCGGCTTGTGTCTTGCCGGTGGTGAAGACATGTGTGCTCTCTAAGTCTGGAATCTGGTGAAAGATGCGTGTATAGATGGTACGGGTGTAGTGATAAACACGCTTGGCTGCTATCTGGGACGAAACGTCGATACAAGACTAGGTAGGTACCATGCCAAGTAAAAACGCCTAGTTGGTTCAGATGCGTGAAGCGGTGTACGTCAGGTAGATGAATCGCGTGACGATCAATAGTGATGTAGATTTTTGAGCGGCGGAAGACATGAAAAGCAACAAGACGCTAGCAGAATTAGAATAAACAATAGATGGGACTCAAGATGGAAGCTACTATAGCTATTTTTCTTTCCAGATTAAAAAAAACAGCTTGCGTCAGAAAAGTTAGGGTGGACAGAAATAAAGTTTGATCTAGTAGATATAATGTTCTCTCCCAAACAAATCTAAATCATCACTAATTCTAGGATGAATGCAACCAATAATTTAACTACGCAAATACTAGATGCGAAAATTGCTAAAGGCTAAAAAATGGTGTAATCGATGAGCAAATCTATTTTGGGCTTTTTTGTGGGTTGTGGGACGGAAAAAGAAACTAATCTAATAAAACTGTAAATCTCTCACCAATAAACCTGAAAACTGATACCACTTGATGTGACAGCGGCCCGATCTTTCGATGAGAGTGGGGATAACTATCGATTTGGTGGATTTTGACCTTGACGATCCGGCTATACCGTACCCGACGATACGCCTCGACAATCACTAAACCAATCTCCGATGGTTATTGACCTTGCCGAAGGCACGATCAACCTGAACAACGAGGTTCGAGTTCCTACAAGCAACCGAAGAACCAGCAAGAACAATGATAATTGCAATATGAAATTGCGGATAATAAATTGAGCACACGAACTAGATGAAAAGTTGGGGTTCCACTGTGGATCTGACAAGGCGGTAGTCCTACACGTCTCGTAGATGCGATTTGTAGCAATAGCTAGACAATACAATAAAAACCCAAATCTAAATCCTAATAGATGCTAAGTATATATAATAGCAGTACATGAATCGTTCGCTGCCTCCACGTATACCACGTAGATGTTCCTTGGCTGCTACGAATCATAGCTGATGCTAGGCCCACGTCTTGTTTTCCTATTGGACTCATCGTGGTAGAAAAGAAAGAGCAACTAATCCATGTACGCATGCATGTCATGACCCAACACGCATGGGCTTGGGGTCCATCTCCTTGATTTACTACGTGACCTTGACGTGCATCTCATAGATGGATTAGCATGAAATATATTCTTGCATGCCACGAGTCTTGTGCCTGATTGTTTCAAACAAACGATGGCCTTCATCTTCTATCTCTGTATAAGATTTTTGTGTCCAACGTTCAACACCGTCGTTCCTGGCAAGCAGGCAAATATTTTCTTTGTCTTCATGTCGCAGCTTGACATGTGGCTTGTACAGCGCTCTATTAATTCCATACAAAATAAAAGATTGTGTTGTAGTTCTCTTATGGGTGATAACATAATAATTTATATAATTACTAATAGAGATCACCCGATCATTGTATATGCAGACAATATTTTTGATCATATCAGTGGAGGCCATGTCCACATCAAGGTAGCCATGGGCCTCCTTTTATAGACAAAGGGGTTACCACAGTGGCAAAATAGTCTTTACACCTGGCGAACAGTGGATACTGCTTCTTGCCAGAGTGTCAGTAGAGGTGGTAGTGGGAAATACCTAACTCTGACAGACTAGGACAGGCGCATTGAATGCGCCATGAGGTGTCAAGTTGGTGACGTCTCCCGGCAAGGATTGCATCTCCTTCTGTACCGTCCGCCCAGCTACCTTCTATTCTTTTGTAACGCCATAGGACGGGTGTCGTTAAAGCTGTTGTAAATCCGTCCGTGCTGTCACGCGCCCCGGCCGGTTCCACCTATCTTCCTGCTCGCTCGCCACCTGGTCAATGTAGACAACCAGCCTAGCGACGTGGAGCTGAGCCTTGGCGGCGGAGTTCTTGGCGAGAGCACGTGTCCTTGAGCCCACGGCAAGGCGTCTTGCCGGGTTTGCTTGGCCCTTGTTCGTTGTTGTTGGAGGAATGCTCGTGCCCGGCAAGGTCTTGTCGGCCTGGAGGCTGCGGCGTCTGGTGCACAAGTCCGAGTGTTAAGGACCCCGTTTCTTAGTACATCGACAGCTTTGCTTAGAGTGTTTCCTTTGGAATCTACCTATGTTTGTAATCGAATGTGAGAGTTATATGATAATATTAGTTGAGTTTGTTTGCTTTACTCTCATGCATCCATCATCGTAGCAATGAAATAAAAGAAATAAAAAGAAAAATCATTTGCTAATCCCATGGGGAGTAATGACTACACATAGAAAAAGTATGATTGATAAAAATTGCTGGGAGTTGACAAACATAGTGATAGTCACTGATACAATCCATGAAAAATCATGATATAGCGGAGGAGATTCACATGCAAATACACTATCTTGGACATCTTCTATGATTGTGAGCCCCCATCAAATATTATATAATGATTAAATTGTTGATGTTGGACAAGGAAGATAGCATAATGAGTTATGCTTTTTTACATTCACATAGAAGTTATATTATTTTGGATCCTTTAACATGTGGTGCTTGGTTTAGATCTTTTGCTAGCCAAATTCTTCCGCACTAAGTAGAGATACTACTTGTACATCCATAACTCTTAAGCCCAGTTTCTTGCCATGAATGTCCACCATACCTACCTATGGATTGAATAAGATCCTTTAAGTAAGTTGTCATCGGTGCACAAAGCAATAAAAATTGCACTTATGTATGATCTTTTGTTGCAAGGGAAAATAAGCTTTGTACGATCTTGTGATGACAAAGAAATAAAAGCGACAGACTGCATAATAAAGTTTGTTATCCCAAGGGGCAATATAAAGTGGCGCTCCTTTGCATTAAGAGTTTGCACATCAAAAAATAAAAAGCACATGACAACCTCTGCTTCCCTCTGCGAAGGGCCTATCTTTTACTTTTATGAATTTACCTTTCAAGTACTTACTTTCATGCAAGAGTCAAGTTCATCTCTACTCAAGTCTATTAACTCTTTAGTAGCAAGCACCATGTGTTGGGAGATCCAGATATATATATCCCGTTGGGTGTAGATGATCATGAGTTATTATTGTTGACATTATCCTTGAGGTAAATTAGTTGGGTGCAAAAAAATTAAAGCCCCTATCTTCCTATGTGTCCAATGGAAAAAATAACTCCAAGAATATGCAATGAGTGCCAGCAATCATAGAAGATTAAATGATAGTTGAGTATGTGAACTTGCTAAATTGAAAGCTCTTGCATAGACTCTTCTCTGAAATATGATGAATTGTGATTGTCTCAATGACTAAGAACATAGTTTGTTGATTGTCAATAAGGTTTATGCTTCATACTTCAATATTGTGGATAAATTGTTACTTAACTATGAGAAGTTATATGATGAAAAACTTGCTACTATGTTAATATTCATGATGCTCTCATGTTCGTATTTTGTTTTTATCGACACGTCTCTCTCAAATTATGTGGTGATTATTTTCGAGCTCGGCTTTCTCTTGTGGACAAGCGAGGTCTAAGCTTGGGGGAGTTGATACGTCCATTTTGCATCATGATTTCCTATCAATATTTATAGTATTCTTATTCATTATTCCACTTTATGATATAATTCTTATGCATTTTCTTTCTAAATTTACAAGGTACATCACAAAGAGGGAAATTGTCGGGAACTAGAATTCTGGACCCGAAAACCAAGAAAAGGGATTAAAATACATTAGACTCCAAATGACTTGAAACTTTTTGTAAATTATTTTTGTAATATATGAAGAATTATGGAGCGAAGACCTGCGGAGGGGGGCTGCCTGTGGGCCACAAGCCAACATGGTGCGCCCACCCCCCTACGCGCGCCTGTTAGCTTGTGGGGCCCACGTGGCTCCCCCGACCCTAATTCTAGTCCTATAAATTAACATCTACGGAGAAAAAATAAATAAAGAGGGAACTTTCGAGACGAAGCACCGCTGTCTCGAGGTGGAAATCTGGGCAAAGGCCCTTTTTCACTCCGGCAGGGTGATTCCGCCGGGGAAACCACTCTCTGGGAGGGGGAGATCGAACCCATCATCGTCACCAACGCTCCCTCCTTCATGGGAGGACCAACATTCATCAACATCTTCACCAGCACCATCTCATCTCAAAACCTAGTTCATATCTTGTACTCAATCTTTGTCTCAAAACCTCAGATTGGTACCTGTGGGTTACTAGTAGTGTTGATTACATCTTGTAGTTGATGCTTGTTGGTTTATTTGGTGGAAGATATTATGTTCAGATCCTTGATCACCATTATTGCACCTCTGATCTTGCACATGGTGATGATTTGTGAGTAGTTACTTTTTTCCCGAGGACATGGGAGAAGTCTTGTTATAAGTAATCATGTGAAGTTTGTATTCGTTCGATATTTTGATGATATGTATGTTGTTGCTTCCTTTAGTGGTGTCGTGTGAACGTCGACTACATTACACTTCACAATCTAATGGGCCTAAGGGAAGGCATTGGGCAATAATAAGTAGATGATGGGTTGCTAGAGTGACAGAAGCTTAAACCCTAGTTTATGTGTTATTTCGTAAGGGGCTGATTTGGATCCATATGTTTCATGCTATGGTTAGATTTATCTTAATTCGTCTTTCATAGTTCCGGATGCTTGCGAGAGGGGGTAATCATAAGTGGGTTGCTTGTTTAAGTAAGAACAACACCTTAGCACCGGTCCACCCACATAATAGATTATCAAAGTAACGGACGCGAATCAACTAAACATGATGGACATGACTAGACGGAAATTCCCATGTGTCCTCGGGAGGCTTTGCTTTTTATAAGAGTTCCAGGAATGTCCTTTGCTATAAAAAGGATTGGGCTACCTTGTTGCACACTTGCTACTATTGTTACTTGTCACTTGTTATGAATTATCTTGCTACAAAAGTATCTATCATTGTCACTACTGGAATCAGCAAATTTGCCGTCTGCCAGTTCTTTGCCGTCAGCTGGCGGACGGCAAAGAAGCTCTTTGCCATCCGTTTCCAGAAAACAGACAGCAAAGAACTAGCTGACGGCAAAGAAGCTCTTTGCCATCAGCCGATTCTTTGCCATCTGCTAGCAGACGGCAAAGGAGATTTGTCGTGAGCAAGCAGACGGCAAAGAGGGAGGTGGGCCCACAAAAGAGCTGCTTACAAAAAACCCTAACGGCCCCCCTCTTTGCCGTCTGCTAGCAGACGGCAAAGAGCAAAAAGGCCGACGGCAAAGGCGGGACACACGGCAACGGTTTGACTTAACTAACGGCCGCGCCCCACCCCGCCTCTCTCTCTCTGTTTCTCTCCATCTCCTCCCCGCCGCCCACCGCACACGCGCCGCCGCCCCATCGCCCCACCACCCCGCCGCCCCACCGGCCCACCGCCCACTGGCGCCACCGCCACCCCCCGGCGCCCCCGCCGCCGCGTCCCACCGCCCCGGAGCCCTGCGGCCCCGTCGCCACCGCCGTCCGTCGCCCCACCTGCCCGCCGCCCCACCGACCCACCGCCCCGGCCGGTGCCCTGCGGCCCCCCTCCGCCCCTGCCACCCGCCGCTCCCCTGCGCCCGAGCGCCCCTGTCCCCTAAGCCCCGCCGCCACCACCGCCCCAGCGCTCCCCCGGCCCTCCCCTGCGCTCCCCCGCCCCTCCCCGACGCTCCACCGCCCCTCCCCGACGCTCCCCCAACCCTCCCCGACGCCCCCCTGCCCCGCCCCCCTCTGGTGAGCTCTTCCCCCCTCTCCTCTTTTTTCTTTTTTTTTGTTTTTAGTTTAGGTTTAGATTATTAGGTATTAGGTTAGGTTTGGTTAGGGTTAGAGTTTAGTTTATTAGGTTAGAAAAGAAAAAATCTAGAAGAAAAAAATAAGAAAAAAATAAGGAAAAAAGGAAAAAAAGAAGAAGAAGAAGAAAAAAGGGGAGAGGAGGAGAAGAAGAAAGAAGAAGAATATAAGGAAGAAGAAGGAAAAGAAGAAGGAAAAGAAGAAGAAGGGAGAGGCTTATACAATGGGGGAGGTGGTAGAGAGTTCACTCAAATCATAGAATAACATGTATTTTCACTAAAATTTAAAACTGGAATGAGATGTCCTCAGGAATAGAGGGCACACAAATTGTAGCAGATCTTTATTGGTGGTGGGGTACTAGAATGAGAAGTATTCATTTTCAATATTTAATGGTACTTAAATCACTGTTATCAATGCGGTATTTGTAGTTTGGGAACTCAATTTGGTAAGGAAGGGGATCATTTTTGTTTTTGAGCATTGCATCAATTGTCTTGCTCATCGATAAGGTCAAAATTGTGATTTTTGCCTCAAAGGAGGAAAAAAATAACTGAACCCACCATATGCTTACATTGTGTCAGAGTACATTTTGCTTTCACATGACACATCACATGATGATACTTGACTGAGATTCGGTAATAGTGTTAGTTTGACCTAATTTTCAGTAAGGTCAAAACAGTGAGTTTTGCCCCAAAGCAGGTGAAAAGTAACTCATCCCATTGTATGCTTAAATGGTGCCATACTACATTTTTATTTTACATGACAAATCCACACGATGTCATTGTTTTAAAAAAATCACTTGCAGATTCAATGTCATGTGGAATATGTGTATTCTACGTTTTTATAGTAACATGGCCTCTTTTAAGTGCCTCATATGTTTTCGTATATTTTTCAAAGAAAAGGAACATGGAGATAGTGCGACATATAGTTTTTTGCCAGGAAAATAGAAACATGGTTATTTTATGTTTTATGGAACAAATTACTAGTGCTCCCGTCCATCTTGATACCTACTAGGGTATTCTTCTTCGATGGTGTGTCTTAGTACGAAAAAGCATCGGAAATTAGGAGGGGAACTTATATGATGAGGAAAAAGTGGCACAGAATTCACTCGAATCATAGAATGACATGTATTTGTCATGAATTTTTAAAACTGAAATAGAGGGCGCAAAAAAATGTACCGGATTATAGTTGGAGGTGGGGTACTAGAATGAGATCTATTCATTTTTCAATAAGTAATGGTACTTACACCACTGTTATCAATGCACTTTTTGTAGTTTGGGAACTAAGTTTGG
Source organism: Elymus sibiricus (assembly GCA_039707655.1). Taxonomy (NCBI): domain Eukaryota; kingdom Viridiplantae; phylum Streptophyta; class Magnoliopsida; order Poales; family Poaceae; genus Elymus; species Elymus sibiricus. Next base: position 176,646,562 of record CM077667.1, on the reverse strand, counting down.
TTAGGCAGGGGATGAGTTTTGTTTCTTAGCATTGCATCAATTGTCTTGCTCAATGACTTGATAATCCTTAAGATAAATATAATTTAGTAATCATATTTTGATGCTTGACAAATAACATATTCAAATTTTCAATGGAAAATTCCCCGTGCTTCATTATACGCGTGCATATATATTATTAATTAGTTCATGTTATTAGGTATTCAAATTTTGTACTAATTTCGTTTACTCTTTGTCATTGCAGGTGTTGACAGATGGTGGGCGCGGGTCGAGAGCGCTCCGAGCCTCCTTCCTCGGCGCGTGCAGGGAGGGGTGCTATTATTCCGCCCGAGCACCTCCGGAGAGCGCTGGTACACAGTATGCAGACACCGGAGGGCACTCCTTCTTCGGCCGGGAGAGGTCGCGGGAAGACGAAGAGGGGTGCTAGAGGTGGACGTGGTGGCGGGAGAGGTAGGAAGGCTGCTGTGCCTTCCTCGCCGCCACCCCCAGCTGATTCTCCCGACCACAGGAGTGCTCCGTCTCAGGTGGACCCGTCTCGGACTCCGGTCCACGAGCCTCGGGCCGACGAGCCTCGGGTTGCCGAGCCTTCGTCCTAGGAGACTCCGGTCCCAGAGTCTTCGTCCCAGGAGACTCCGGTCCCAGAGTCTTCGTCCCAGGAGACTTTGGTCCCAGAGTCTTCGTCCCACGTGACTCCGGAGGCTAGTGGCCATGTTGATGGTGGCGAGGATAGCTTTTTTGAGGATAGCTATAGCGAGGGCGAGCTGGTTGAGGAGGGCAAGAAGGTCTACCAGCGTGGTGGTACAAAGCTCCCGCCCGTGCCGGCGACCCACGATCACAGGTGGTTGATTGAGCCTAATGGGGAGAAGTAAGTGCATTTACTCTTTTTTAACCTTTTGCCTTCATGTTTCTTCAAATTAATATCTAATGTGTTGGCCTTGTCATACTGCAGGGGTTGGAAACACGCCCCTGGTGTCCGCAAGCCCAACCAGGTCCTTGGTGTGCTTCTCCGGCACCACTTCCCGGGGTGGGTCACGTTGCCCGGTGAGGGTGAGGTTCGACAGCTAGGACTGAGCTGGGAGCTGTACGTGGCTGCCCCGGCCCCACCGGAGGAGAGGGTCGATGGTGTCTTGTGCGAGACGGTGGCCGACATTGTGATCCGGCGGTTTTGGGTAATTTATCCTTTACAGAATTAAAAATCAACATCACCTAGTGATTGTACTAATCAGTGTTGTCTTGTTTGATTGCAGACCTTCTACAGGTGTCTTGAGGAACACGAGGCAGACGCGGCTATTGTTCTCATAGCCGAGTGCAAGCGCCTATTTCAGAACTTACGACACGAGGCTCGGGTGCAGGCTGTTCGAGACTACTACGCCTCGACTAACATTAAGAGGGCCAAGAAGAAGTGCCGCTCCAAGTTTCTGAGTAAGGAGAAGTACATGAAGGTAATTACCTATTCTTAAGGCCTGGGGAGAAGCGGGCTCCTGGGGATCCTGCGAGCCCCCTGGCTCCGTGCTTGGGGGCCTGCCGGCGCCCATCGACACGGTGCGTGTGCCGGCCCGCTCCTCCCTGACCGCCACCAATGCAGCGCTGGCGGAGTAGGGGGTGGCAGCCAGGTATAGCAGCAGGGGCTCCCAAGGGCGAGGCGCTACCATCACCGGCGGGCTCGTGAGGTATCGCTTGAGTTCCTCGAAGGCTACGTCTGCCTCCGGGGTCCATTCGAAGGGACCCTTCCTCTTCATGATCTTGAAGAACGGCAAGGCCCGCTCGCCGAGCTTGGAGATAAAACGCCCCAAGGAGGTCACACATCCCGCCAATTTCTGCATTTCCTTGAGGGTCTGGGGCGCGCTCATCTTGTTTATGGCCTTGATCTTCTCCGGGTTCGCCTCGATTCCCCGGTGCGATACCAGGAAACCGAGCAGCTTGCCCGAGGGGACCCCGAAGACACACTTTTCAGGGTTGAGCTTCAGGTTCACTTCCCTCAGGCTGGCGAACGTCTCCTCCAAGTCTTCTACTAGGGTCTTGGCCGCCCTGGACTTGACCACGATGTTGTCAACGTAGGCTTCTGCATTCCTCCCGAGCTGCGGCCCCAGGGCGATGTGCATCAGCCGCTGGAAGGTTGCTCCGGTGTTCCGCAGCCCGAAGGGCATGCACGTGTAGCAGAATACCTCGCACGAGGTGAGGAAGGCCGTCTTCTGGACGTCCTCCACCGCCATTTTGATCTGGTGGTAACCCGAGAAGGCATCAAGGAAGCATAGGAGGTCGCACTCCGCGGTGGAGTCCACGATCTGGTCGATGCGCGGCAGCGGGAACGGGTCCTGGGGGCAGGCTTTGTTGAGGCTCGTGAAGTCGACGCACATATGCTCCTTCCCGCACTTCTTCGGGACGACCACCGGGTTGGCTACCCAGTCTGGGTAATGCACCTCCCAGATGACCCCTGCCTCCTTGAGCTTGCCGACCTCCTGGGCGATGAACGCCTGCTTCTCCGGGGCTTGCCGTCTCGCCTTTTGCTTTACCGGACGTGCGTTCGGGCACACCATGAGGTGGTGCTCAATTACGTCCCTTGGGACCCCCACCAGGTCGGAGGCGCTCCACGCGAACGCGTCCTTGTTCGCCCGGAGGAAGGCCACCAACGCCTCCTCTTGATCTTGAGGCAAGTCTGCGCCGATGATGAAGGTAGGACCAGGGTTTCCTTCGTCCACCGGCACCTGCTTTGTCTCCGCCCGGCTCTGGGAGAACAGCTGCCTCTTCTTCACCGGCGCGACGTCGGGGACGCCCCCGGGGTCCTCCGCAGCCCGCGCGGCGCCCTCGGCACTGGTGCGCGCCGCGGCCGCGTCTTTGAAGGAGAGCTTGAGCACGTGGGAGGCATCCCTAACATCCGCCACGACGGTGAGGACGCCACCGCTCCCGGGCATCTTGACGACGTTGTAGCCCAGGTGCGTTGCTGCCATGAACTGAGCGAGGGCGGGGTAGCCGAATATCGCGTTGTACGGGAGGTGGATGTGGGCGACATCGAAGTCGACCTGCTCGGTGCGGAAGTTGGAGTGGGTGCCAAAGGTGACGGGGAGGCGCACCCGCCCCACGGGAACGACGGACCGCCGACCACCCCAGAGAAGGGCCTTGAAGGTGCGAGCTGGTCATGGGGTAACTGCAGCGCGTCGAAGGCCTCCACGGAGATGACGTTGAGGCCGGCGCCATCGTCTATGAGGGTCCTGGAGATGGCCACGCCGCGTATGGTCGGCGTGCACAACATGGGGAGCGTTCCGGCGGCTGCCGTCGTCTTGGGGTGGTCGTCGGGGCCGAAGGTGATGTCGATCTCCGGCCATGTGCGGTGCTGCGCGGGCTCGGGCCGTGGCCGAACCGCTCCTACGTGGCGTAGGAACCGCTTGACATGGCGGCCGGAGGGCGGCGCCTGCGACCCGCTGAGGATGCAGGCGACCGCGGGGCCGGTCCTGCGCGTCCGGCGCCATTGCGCGCTGAGGGCCGGCCGGCGCCGGGGATCTCGCCCGCCATGGAGTCGCCGAGCCGGGGCTTGGCTGTCGCTGCGAGTGGGGAAGCTCTGACACGCCCCCTACCTGGCGCGTCAAATGTCAGATTTTGGGCTCCGCAAAACCCGTAAGATTCGAACACAGGGGCGTGTGCGAAGATCCCCTTGCAGCCTTGCCCAACCTAGCTCTCTACTCAATGGACCGAACAACGAACTCGCACGATGACGTGGAAGAAGATGAACACGGTAGTTTACCCAGGTTCGGGCCGCTGCGAAGCGTAATACCCTACTCCTGCTTTGGTGGATTGCCTCTCGAGGAGGTGTGGTGGATGAACTAGTACAGTGTTTTGGAGCCTCGAGAGGGCGCTCCTGAGGTGTTCTTTTTCCCTTCTTCGGCTTGGTGGTGGATGAGTGAAGCGACTGGTCTCCCCCTGCTGCGGCGCAGCCTAGCCTCTATTTATAGCGGTGTCTCGGGTCCTCTTCCCATATCGCAATGGCGGGAAGGGATCCTACAACGGCCAATTTTGAAGCGGGACAGGAGTACATACCCGCCCAGCCCAAAGGCGGTCTTCGCCTGCAAAGTAGCCGTCGATGATGCAGAGGTGGGCTCGGCGATGACATCCGTCCTGCGGGGTTCATGGTCGTGGTCTTGTTGCACCGGAATGGAAACCTTTGGGGGGTGCTTTGGGAATCCGCGTACGTCCTTGCTCCCTTTGCACCAAAGGGGAAACTGCATCGCCTGGCGCGCTGGCGCCCGCCTATCTTTCCTTGCGTCATCTTTGACTCCTGAGGGCGGGCTCTGCATAGAGTTCTCTGCCGCTCCGGAGGGGGCCTGAGGAGGCCCATCCTTTACCGGTCTTGATGCCGCTCCTCCTCGCGAGCCTAGGGGCCTCGCGAGGGCCTTGCCTTGAGTGGAGCCGCGCTAGGCCGTGTTCGGTTGACGAAGTGGGCCATGCCCTGGGCTGCAGGCAGGCAGGTCTGCGTACCCCCGTCCCCAGAACGCCGACAAAATACTTGCAGCCCGACGCGAAAGAGAGGTTGTCAATCTCTCTACGGTAAAAAGATAGATTAGGTAGTGATAGATAGGAGAGATAGATCTCTCAAGAACGCAAAATAAAAAGAGTAAATATGCTGCAATATGTTTTTGGGTTTTTGGTTTTGTAGATCTGAAAACAAAGATTGCAAAAAAGAGTAGATCGGAATGCAATACATTCGAAAAGTAGACCCGGGGGGCGTAGGGTTCACTAGTGGCTTCTCTCATCAGTATAGCGCACGGTGGGTGAACAAATTACTGTTGGGCAATTGATAGAAAATCGAATAGTCATGACGATATCCAAGGCGATGATCATTAGATAGGCATCACGTCCAAGATAGGTAGACCGACTCCTGCCTGCATCTACCTCTATTACTCCACACATCGACAGCTATCCATCATGCATCTAGTGTATTAACTTCATGGAAAAACGGAGTAATGCAATAAGAACAATGACATGATGTAGACAAGATCTATTCATGTAGGAATAGACCCAATCTTGATATCCTTAATAGCAACGATACATGCGTGTCTTGATGCCCCTTCTGTCATTGGGAAAGAACACGACAAGATCGAACCCATCACAAAGCACCTCTTCCCATGGCAAGAAAAATCGATCTAGTTGGCCTAACTAAACCAAAGATTCGGAGAAGAAATACGAGGCTATAAGTAATCATGCATATAAGAGATCAAAGAAGACTCAAATAATATTCATGGATAGAAACTGATCATGAACTCAAAATTCATCGGATCCCAACAAACACACCGCAAAAGTTTACATCAAATAGATCTCCAAGAGACCATTGTATTGATAATCATAAGAGAGAGAGAGAGGAAGCCATCTAGCTACTGCCTACAGACCCATAGGTCTATGGTGGACTACTCACGCATCATCGGAGAGGCACCTATGAGGAAGATGAACCCCTCCGTGATGGTGTTTAGATTGGATCTCGAGGTTCTGGAACTTGCGGCGGCTGGAATTGTGTTTCGTCGACTCCCCTAGTGTTTTTGGAATATTTGGGAATTTATAGGCATCAGAGGAGGTGGAGAGGGGCCCCGAGGAGGGCACAACCCATCAAGGCATGCCGGGCCCCCCTGGCGCGCCCTGGTGGGTTGTGGTCTCCTCGGCCCACTCCCCCGGCACTTCTTTGGCCCACTGGGTCTCTTCTGGTCCAGAAAAAATCTCCAAAAAGTTTCGTCGTGACTGGACTCCGTTTGGTATTGATTTTCTACGAAGTAAAAAACAAGCAAAAACAGCAACTGGCACTTTGGCACTATGTCAATAGGTTAGTCCCAAAAAATGATATAAAGTTGTTATAAATGATTGTAAAACATCCAAGAATGATAATATAACAACATGGAACAAGCAAAAATTATAGATACGTTGGAGACGTATCAGTACACCACAAAGAAGGAAATTACTGGAAACTGGAATGCTGGACCGGGAAACCGAGAAAAAGGCAGAAAAATCACCACACTCCAAATGACCTAAAACTTCACGGAGATTTTTTCTTGAATATTTAAGAATTATTAGGCCAAAGATATACCTGAGGGGGGCCACCTGCTGGCCAGTACCCATCAGGGCGCGGCCAACCCCCTGGCCGCGCCCTGATAGCTACTAGGGGGCCAGCAGGTCTCCCGACCCCCCTCTTCTCCTATAAGGTGTGTTTTATCCTAGAAAAAATAATAAGAAACCTTTCGGGATGAAGCTCCGCTATCTCGAGGTGGAAACCTGGGCAGAGGCCCTTTTGCACTCCGACAGTCAGATTCTGTCAGGGGAATTCCTCTCCGGAGGGGGAGATCGAAGCCATCGTCATCATCAACGCTTCCTCCTTCGTGGGAGGACCAATCTTCATCAACATCTTTACCAGCACCATCTCATCCCAAACACTAGTTCATCTTTTGTATTCAATCTTTATCTCAAAACCTCAGATTGGTACTTGTGGGTTGCTAGTAGTGTTGATTACATCTTGTATTTGATGCTTGTTGGTTTATTTGGTGGAAGATATTATGTTCAGATCCTTAATCATTACTATTATACCTCTGATCTTGTACATGTTGATGACGTGTGAGTAGTTACTATTGTTCCTGAGGACATGGGAGAAGTCTTGTCATAAGTAATCGTGTGAAGTTGGTATTAGTTCGATATTTTGATGATATGTATGTTGTTACTTATCTTAGTGGTGTCGTGTCAACGTCGACTACATGACACTTCACCTTGTTAAGGGCCTAAGGGAAGTCATTGTGGAGTAACAAGTAGATGATGGGTTGTGAGAGTGACAGAAGCTTAAACCCCAGTTTATGCGTTGCTTCATAAGGGGTTGATTTGGATCCACATGTTTAATGCTATGGTTAGATTTATCTTAATTCTTCTTTCGTAGTTGTTGATGCTTGCGAGAGGGGATAATCATAAGTTGGTTGTTTGTTCAAGTAAGAACAACACATTAGCACTGGTTCACCCACATATCAAATTATCAAAGTAGCGAATGCGAATAAACTCAACATGATGAAAGTGACTAGACTGAAATTCCCATGTGTCCTCGGGAGCGCTTGCTTCATATAAGAATACTTTTCGTCCTGTCCTTTGCTGTAAAAAGGACTGGGCTATCTTTTTGCATACTTGTTACTAATATTACTCTTCACTTGTTATGAATTATCTTGCTACAAAACTATCAACTATCGTTACTCACAGCACTTACAGAGAATACCTTGCTGAAAACCGCTTATCATTTCCTTCTGCTCCTCGTTGGGTTCGACACTCTTACTTATCTAAAGGACTACGATTGATCCCCTATACTTGTGGGTCATCAAGACTCTTTTCTGGCGCCGTTGCCGGGGAGTGAAGCGCCTTTGGTAAGTGGAAATTGGTAAGGAAACATTTTCTATACGTGATGAAATTTACTGTTGCTTGTCACTATGAACGGTCACCCTTTGAGTGGCTTGTTCGGGGCATGTTCGCCTCGAACTGAAGTTGAAGAAGTTGTTCCTCAACCTACTGAAAATATTTATTATGAGATTCCTTCGGGTATGGTAGAGAAACTGTTGGCTGATCCTTATGACGGTTCAATTCATCCTGATTACCATTTGATATATGTCAATGAGATTTGTGGATTGTTTCAGCTTTCAGGTCTACCCAGAGATAAAGTTAAAAAGAAGGTTTTCCCTTTATCTTTGGAGGGAAAGCATTAATGTGGTACAGGTTATTGGATGATATTGGATCATGGGACTGGAATCGCTTGAAGCTGGAATTTCATCAGAAGTTTTATCCTATGCATTTAGTCCATCGTGATCAGAACTTTATTAATAATTGCTGGCCTCGTGAATGAGAATGTATCGCTCAAGCTTGGGGGAGGCTTAAATCTATGATGCACACTTGCCCCAACCATGAGCTCTCGAGAGACATGATTATACAAGATTTTTATGCTCGGCTTTCTCATGATGATCAAGCATTACTCGATTCTTGTGCTACTGGTTCCTACATGAAGGAGACTATTGAATTCAAATGGGATCTTCTGGAAAGAATTAAATGCAACTCTGAAGATTGGAAACTCCACGAAGGTAAAGATGGTCTTGACTCTGAGATAGTAGCTAATTTCTATGAATCATTTGTTACTCATGTTGATCTCCCTAAGGAGAAGTGGTTTAAATATCATCCCCCTATTGAAAAACCAGTAGAGGAACCTATTGAAACTAAAGAGGAAGTACTTATTCATCATGTTGATCCAGTTGTACCCACTGCTTACAAGAGACCCCCTTTTCCTGTTAGGATTAGGGAACATGCTAAAGCTACAACTGTGGTTAATAAAAGTTATGTTAGAACACCAAAACCCTCTGAGCAAATAAGGGTGGAACCTAATACTGATGTAGTTAAAGATCTCTTGCTTGATAATGTTAATGGGCATGTTATTTATCTATGTGGTGGAGCTGCTAGAATTGCAAAGAGAGTTCTTAATGAGCAGGATAAGCTAGATAAAAACAAACCAGTTGTCGGCATGCCTGTTGTTTCTGTTAAAATTGGAGATCATTGCTACCATGGTTTATGTGACATGGGTGCTAGTATTAGCGCTATACCTTTTACTTTATATAAAGAAATTATGAATGATATAGCACCCTCCAAGATCGAAGATATTGTTGTCACTATTAAACTTGCAAACCGTGATACTATTTCACCACTTGGTATTGTTAGATATGTTGAAGTCATGTGTGGAAAAGTCAAGTACCCTGCTGACTTTCTAGTACTTGGTTCCGAACAAGATACTTTTTGTCCCATTATATTTGGTAGACCTTTTCTGAACACTGTTAATGCTGAAATTAATGGTGCCACGCAGAAGGTTAAAGTAGGCTTTGGTAACGAGTTTCATGAATTTAATTTCTCTAAATTTAATAGACAACCTCATGAGAAAGAGTTACCTAGTATAGATGAAATTATTGGTCTAGCTTCTATAATTGTTCCTCCTACTAATCCTCTGGAATAGTACTTGCTAGACCATGAGAATGATATGCATATGAATGAAAGAAATGAAGTGAATGACATATTTCTTAAACAACCACCTATCCTCAAACACAACTTGCATGTTGACATTCTAGGAGATCCTCCTCCACCCAAAGGAGATCCCATGTTTGAGCTAAAGATATTGCCTTCTACTTTGAAATATGCTTATCTTGATGAGAAGAAGATATATCCTGTTATTATTAATGCTAACCTTTCAGAGCATGAAGAAAAGAGATTACTCAAAACTCCGAGGAAGCACGGGGCTGCTATTGGATAGACTCTCGATGATCTCAAAGGCATAAGCCCCACACTTTCTTAGCAAAAGATTAATATGGAGCCAGATGCTAAACCTGTTGTTGATCATCAACCCCGCTTAAACCTTAAGATGAAGGAAGTGGTAAGGACTGAAATACTAAAGCTTCTGGAAGCTTGTATAATTTATCCTATTGCTAATAGTAGATGGGTAAGTCCTATTCATTGTGTCCCTAAGGGAGGTATCACTGTCGTTCCCAATGATAAAAATGAACTTATCCCAGAAAGAATCATGACTGGCTATAGGATGGTAATTAATTTTAGGAAATTAAATAAAGCTAAAAGGAAAGATCATTACCCCTTGCCTCTTATTGGTCAAATGTTAGAAAGATTATCTAAGCACACACACTTTTGTTTTCTTGATGGATATTTGGGTTTCTCTCAAATACCTGTGTCAAAAGAGGACCAAGAATAAACTACTTTCACATGTACTTTTGGAACTTATGCTTATAGACGAATGCCTTTTAGTTTATGCAATGCACCTGCTACCTTTCAAATATGTATGACTGCTATATTCTCTGACTTTTGTGAAAAGATTATTGAGGTTTTCATGGATGATTTCTCAGTTTATGGAACTTCTATTGATGATTGCTTGAGCAACCTTGATCGAGTTTTGCAGAGATGTGAGGAAACTAATATTGTCTTGAATTGGGAGAAGTGACACTTTATGGTGAATGAAAGTATAGTACTCGGGCATAAAATTTCTGAACGAGGTATCGAGGTAGATAAAGCCAAAGTTGATGCGATAGAGAAAATGTCATGTCCTAAATATATTAAAGGTATAAGAAGTTTTCTTGGTCATGCTGGTTTTTATAGGCGTTTCATTAAAGATTTCTCAAAGATTTCCAGGCCACTAACTAATCTCCTTCAAAAAGATGTTCCTTTTGTTTTTGATGATGATTGTGTAGAAGCCTTTGAAATACTTAAGAAAGCTTTGATTACTGCACCTATTGTTCAACCACCCGATTGGAACTTACCATTTGAAACTATGTGTGATGCTAGTGATTTTGCTATTGGTGTTGTTCTAGGGCAAAGAGTAGATAAAAAATTGAATGTCATTCATTATGCTAGTGAGACCCTAGACACTGCTCAAAGAAACTATGCTACTACTGAGAAGGAATTTTTAGCAGTTGTGTTTGCATGTGATAAGTTTAGACCGTATATTGTTGATTCTAAAGTAACTATTCACAATGATCATGTTGCTATTAAATACCTTATGGTAAAGAAAGATGCTAAGCCTAGACTCATTAGGTGGGTACTCTTACTTCAGGAATTTGACTTGCATATTGTCGATAGAAAGGGAGCTGAAAACCCAGTAGCGGATAACTTGTCTAGAATGGATAACGTTCTTCATGACGCATTGCCTATATATTGATGATAATTTTCCTGATGAGCAATTAGTTGTTATAAATACTACACGCAGTACTCCTTGGTATGCTGATTATGCTAATTACATCGTTGCTAAATATATACCACCTAGTTTCATATATCAACAAAACAAAAAGTTATTTTATGATTTGAGGCATTACTTTTGGGATGACCCACATCTTTATAAAGAATGAATAGATGGTGTTATTAGACGTTGTGTACCTGAGCATGAACAGGGACAGATCCTACAAAAGTGTCACTCCGAGGCCTACGGGGGACACCATGCTGGTGACAGAACTGCACACAAGGTACTACAATCTGGTTTTTATTGGCCTACTCTTTTCAAAGATGCTCGTAAGTATGTCCTTTCTTGTGATGAGTGTCAAAGAGTTGGTAACATTGGTAGACGTCAGGAAATGCCAATGAATTATTCACTTGCTATTGAACCATTTGATGTTTGGGGTTTTGATTTTATGGGACCTTTCCCTTCCTCCAACGGGAATACTCATATTCTAGTTGTTGTTGATTATGTCACTAAGTGGGTGGAAGCCACTCCAACTAGTAGTGCTGATCACAACACTTCTATTAAAATGCTTAAAGATATTATCTTTCCGAGGTTTGGAGTCCCTAGATACTTGATGACTGATGGTGGTTCACATTTTATTCATGGTGCTTTCCGTAAACTTCTAGCTAAATATGATGTTAACCATAGAATTGCATCACCTTACCATCCTCAATCTAGTGGTCAAGTTGAATTGAGTAATCGAGAAATAAAATTAATCTTGTAAATGACTGTTAATAGATCTAGAAAGAACTGGTCTAAGAAATTGGATGATGGTTTATGGGCCTATAGAACTGCTTACAAAAATCCAATGGGGATGTCTCCCTATAAAATGGTTTATGCAAAAGCATGTCATTTACCTCTTGAGTTAGAGCATAAGTCTTATTGGGTAATTAAGGAACTTAACTATGGTTTTAAACTTGCCTGTGAAAACAGGTTGTTTAACATTAGCTCACTAGACGAGTGGAGAACGCAAGCCTATGAAAATGCCAAGTTATTTAAAGAAAAGGTTAAAAGATGGCATGACAAGAGAATTCAAAAAGGATAATTCAATGTAGGAGACCTAGTTCTTTTGTACAATTCTCGTTTCAGATTTTTTGCAGGTAAGCTCCTCTCCAAATGGGAACGCCCATATGTCCTTGAGGAGGTTTATCATTCCGGTGCTATAAAGATTAACAACTTTGAAGGCAAAAACCCGAGAGTGGTAAATGGGCAGAGAATTAAGCATTACATTTTAGGTATGCCCCTCAATGTTGAAACTAATATTATTCGTGTAATGACACTAGAGTAACACATAAGAGAGACCTTCTAGAACACTCCAGAAACCTAAAAAGGGGTAGGTACGTGATACGGTAAGTAAATCGACTCCAAAATTCCAAAAAAATGTTTTCTGTCGGTTTTGGTATTTTACAAAAAATTACAAAAATAAGACGGAGTCCGTGGGACCCACGAGGGAGCAAGTACCCATCAAGGCGCGGCCAACCCCCCTAGCCGCGCACTGATAGATCCTGGGCCCCTCGTGTGCCACCCAGACTCGGTTTTTCTTCCGCGACACGTATTCTGACCCAGAAAAAATCATTATATATAGTCCCGGATGTTTTGACCACCGCATCGCAAGTTTCTCCTGTGTTCTTGTTTCGGCCTATTTTTCTGACAGATCTAGCTCGCCATGACGTCGCCAAGCCCCTCCCAGGACAAGTTCTTCGAGAAGGTCATCAATCCCTACCTACCGGAGGTGATGAAGCACCCTCAAGTCATTGAGATGCGTGAAGGGGTGCTCCACATACGTGATGCACAAGCCCCAAAGAAGGAGGGGAGCGAGAAGGCCAGGCTTGCGGAGGTGGAACAAGACATCTTCAAGTGCAAGGGGAAGGTTGAACGTGGTTTGAGTGCCAAACACTCGATGATCATGGACTTCATTCGTGAGAGCAAGAAGGACAACAAGGAGAACACTTGAGTACATGGGTATGGGCACCACCCTTGGCTTGTTCCAGGCTTGGGGGAGATGCCCCGTTATCGTATCACCATCACTTTTTACGATCATCTTTTATCTTAGTTCGATCCTTTGTTGTTTCATGATTTAGAGAAATAAATTTGAGATTTGCTTTGCTTAGTATTTTTGCTTGGAGACTTATCTATCTTTGTAACCGAGTGTGAGAGATATATAATAAAGATTAGTTGAGTTTGTGTGCTTTACCCTCATTGCAACCTTCATCATAGCATTGATATAAGAAAAATAGAAAGATCATGTGCTTATCTCATGAGGAGTAATGACTACACATAAAAAGAAGGTATAAGTGATAAAAGTTGTTGGGAATAAACAAACATAGCATTAGTCATTGTTATAATCTATGCAAGATTATGATAGAGAAGAGAGGATCCACATATAAATACACTATCTTGGACATCATCCATGATTGTGAACCCTCATCAAATATTATATAATGATTGATTGTTGATGTTGGACATGGAAGACAACGTAATGCTCATGGTTGTTTACATTTGCATAGAAGTTATATGGTCATGGATCCTATAACATGTGGTGCTTGCTATAGATCTTTTGCTAGCCAAATTTTCCACACCAAGTAGACATACTACTTGTGCATCCATAATCCCTTAAACCCATTTCCTTTCCATGAGAGTCCACCATACCTACCTATGGATTGAATAAGATCCTTCAAGTCAGTTGTCATCGGTGTACAAAGCAATAAAAATTGTCCACAATTATGTATGATCTCTTATTAAAATGGAAAATAAGCTTTGTACGATCTTGTGATGACAGAAATAAAAGCGACGGAGTGCATAATAAAGTTCGCTATCACAAGGGGTAATATAAAGTGACGTTCCTTTGCAATAATAGATTGCACATCCAAACAAATAAAAGCACATGACAACCTCCTCTTCCCTCTGTGAAGGGCATATCTTTTACTTTCGTAAAGCTGTTACTTTCATGCAAATAGACATTAATATCTTTCCTTCTTTCAATCTATAAATTCTTTTAGTTGGCAAGCATCATGTGTTAAGGAAAGATCCAGATATATATCCAGTTGAATGTAGGAAATCATGACTCGTTATTGTTGAAATTATCCTTGAGGTAAATTAGTTGGGTGGCAATTAGAGCCCCCATCTTCCTATGTGTCCGGTGGAAACATTAGCTCCAAAAATATGCAACGAGTGTCAACAATCATAGAAGACTAAATGATAGTTGAGTATGTGGACTTGCTAGAATGAAAGCTCTTATATAGACTCTTCTCTTCATTATGATGAGTTATGATTATCTCAATGACTAAAAGCACCGTTTGTTGGTTGTCAATAAAGTTTATGCTTCATACTTCAATAATTGAGAATATATCTTTACTTGTTTATGAGAAGCTACATGATGAAAAACTTGCTGCTATGATGATATTTATGATGCTCTCATGTCACTATTCTATTTTTATCGACGCCTCTCTCTCAAATTATGCGGTAATTACTTTCGAGTTCGGCTTTCGCTTGAGGACAAGCGAGGTCTAAGCTTGGGGGAGTTGCTACGCCCATTTTGCATCATGATTTCTTATTACTATTTATGTCATTCTTGTCCATTATTCCCTATTATCATATAATTCTTATGTCTTTTCTCTCTCAATATGCAAGGTTCAACACAAAGAGGGAAATTACTACAAACAGGAATCCTGGACCGGGAAACCGAGAAAAAGGCAGAAAAATCACGAGACTCCAAATGACCTGAAACTTCACGGAGATTTTTTATGGAATATTTAAGAATTATTGGGCCAAAGATATACCTGAGGGGGGCCACCTGCTGGCGAGTACCCATCAGGGCGCGGCCACCCCCCTGGCCGCGCCCTGATAGCTACTGGGGGCCCAACAGGTCTCCCGACCCTCTCTTCTCCTATAAGGTGTGGTTTACCCTAGAACGAATCATAAGAAACCTTTTGGGACGAAGCACCGCCGTCTCGAGGAGGAAACCTGGGCAGAGGCCCTTTTGCACTCCGGCAGTCACATTCTGTCGGGGGAATTCCTCTCTGGGAGGGGGAGATCGAAGCCATCGTCATCACCAACGCTTCCTCCTTCGTGGGAGGACCAATCTTCATCAACATCTTCAACAGCACCATCTCATCTCAAACCCTAGTTCATCTCTTGTATTCAATCTTTGTCTCAAAACCTCAGATTGGTACCTGTGGGTTGCTAGTAGTGTTCATTACATCTTGTAGTTGATGCTTGTTGGTTTATTTGATGGAAGATATTATGTTCCGATCCTTAATCATTATTATTATACCTCTGATCTTGAACATGTTGATGAGGTGTGAGTAGTTACTATTGTTCCTGAGGACATGGGAGAAGTCTTGTTATAAGTAATCGTGTGAAGTTGGTATTCGTTTGATATTTTGATGATATGTATGTTGTTACTTCTCTAAGTGGTGTCGTGTGAACGTCGACTACATGACACTTCACATTGTTAAGGGCCTAAGGGAATTCATTGTGGAGTAACAAGAAGATGATGGGTTGCGAGAGTGACTGAAGCTTAAACCCCAGTTTATGCGTTGCTTCAAAGGGGCTGATTTGGATCCACGTGTTTAATGCTATGGTTAGATTTATCTTAATTCTTCTTGCGTAGTTGCGGATGCTTGCAAGAGGGGGTAATCATAAGTTGGTTGTTTGTTCAAGTAAGAACTGCACCTTAGCACCGGTCCACCCACATATCAAATTATCAAAGTAGCAAGCACGAATTAACTCACCATGATGAAAGTGAATAGACTGAAATTCCCATGTTCCTCGGGAGCGCTTGCCTCATATAAGAATACTTTCCGGCCTGTCCTTTGTTGTAAAAAGGATTGGGATATCTTGCTGCATACTTGTTACTATTATTACTCTTCACTTGTTACGAATTATCTTGCTACAAAACTATCAACTATCGTTACTCACAACACTTGCAGAGAATACCTTGCTGAAAACCGCTTATCATTTCCTTCCGCACCTCGTTGGGTTCGACACTCTTACTTATTGAAAAGACTACAATTGATCCCCTATACTTGTGGGTCATCACGCATAAGCTGCAAGAGACAGTGTAGGTGGTCATGTCGTTGACAGTTGACGTGCACGTGCCAGTGGTTAGAGTGGCATATTGGTGATCATATACTACATGGTTTGAGGTGGCACTAGCAGTGGTGATAGACACCAGTCGCCACGGTGGCGCCGGCGATGATGGACGGATACTTTGGTGACTAATCATGGCGGAGGCAGCGACCTCCGCTGGTCATTGTGGTGGGCGTGAGGACTCTCGAACACCAAGACAAAGAGATCAAGGAGCGTCGTGACACATCTACAGGCTCATTGGCGTATCTAAAGGCACGATGGAGATGCGGCATTGTGGGCGCTTACTAGCGGCACAAAGGATATTTTCATCTAGTGCGAGGTCGGTGGCCATCACATGAGTAGGTTTGCGGCAACAACGACAACGTCTGGAACTAACAAGTAACGGGTGCACCAACGGTTCCTCGTCAGTATCTATCACGGAGGCGGTAGCGGCTCCGAGAGAATTGTTGATGCTATAGCGTTACATGGGCGTTCCACGATGAGGCATGTGCACTCCATGATGATCGTGGAGGTGATCTAAAGTGGGAGGATGTCTCACTAATCTGCTACTCCTTTTTGGTGTGGCGTGGACTACTGGCCTATGTGACTATGAGTGATCCGTCATCTGAAACACCGCTTCACGTCCTGAATGAAAAATCATGTCTTGACCTTTATTAACCAGGCTCAACAGCCACAAACTTTCATCGTTAATTTGTTGAAGGCATTGTTTACTTGATGATGTGCTGGTCTTCATTGACCAGTCTCAACAATCAGCATGGAAATCCTTGTCTAGCCCATCTCCAATCGCATGTGGCAATGATGATGTGAGGAAAATTATTCTTAAGAGGTGTTGCCCCGTAAAAAGTCAACTTGGTCATAGATGTAACTTCATATCTTTTAATGATTCGACTGTGATCACTTTTGTCTGATACTATGCTTAATAACTAGTAAAACAAATATGTCCATCACAATAATGTAAAGGCTCGAGAGATAACCTTTGTGCTAAATTCATGCATCTTTTAGTATTAATTCATGTTTTTCAGAAAGAAAAGAAACCTTTAGCCGCTCCTAGTAGTCGGTCCGAGCTCCTCGACTGCACGCCCATGTATTAACTGTTGGGACATCTAAAGAGGGGTCATGTTCACAACAATATTCTTCATGGGACATTTCCTTGTAGGGTTCATGCTGGTGTATGCATGTCCGCAACCAAAAACAATATGATCTGAACCAAGATGTACCTTTCTATATTACTCCCTCCGTCCCAAATAAATTTTATACTAGACAAATGACATTTATTTGGGACGGAGGGGGTATAATTATTTGAGTTAGACCAATAATAATTGGTGATATGGGTTTTAGCCATCACTGTAGCAGCTCACTGTTTTGATTTCAACCTATTTGACCATCTACCAAGAAAGAATAAGTTGTCATATTATTATTATTATTATTATTATTATTTTGATCAAGGGGTTTGCGCACGAATGCTTGGTGCCATGGTAATTGCGCACTGATGCTCACCCTTACAAAAGAGTCTCAATTTTTATGTAACTATTTATGAATTATGATGGTCATGTCCCTTTTCTTTTTCCGCCTCCTCTTTACATATGTGTATGCTCGGAAACTCTCATGGGTATGTAGGTGTATGGGCATACACTTGTCCAGCCGCGCCGACCGTCCGATTACCTTGTGACCCGCAAAGTCATTGGACCCCACACGAGAGTAGAAAAAAGTTATAAAACTTGGTTGCTGAAGCTTACAACTTTGTTGGGCGCACGTCCTAAAACTTACTATTTTATCGATTGATCGCACTATGTTTCAGAAGTATAAACTTAGTGAAGTTTTAAAAACTCATCAAAACATATTCAAAATGAATATCAGTTGAAATCCCTCGCCACCAAAAACACGAATATGCAAATGGAACTTTACTTGGACTTTTGGTTCAAAAGATATGAAAGATTAAAAATCAAAAGCAAAAAGAAAAAAATGGATTGCATGCCCCTACACCTGCATGCTACAAATCCTCTCCATGTGTATATATTAGTTTGTCTTGTTGTACATGGTTCGGATCCATCGCCCACAAATTTAATGTATATCATTATAATGTGTCAATTTTGCTATTTCTCATTTTCCCGAGAATAAAACTCACATAAGTCGATTTTGAGCGAATCCCCGATGCCAGGATGGGGGTGCCATGATGAGCAGTAGTGAGGCACAGGAATGCCAACGAGCCAGAGCCAGGTGCAAGCTAGAGCCAAGGGTAATATGGCAGCAAGTTGCTGGTCTAGGGGAGTCAATGGTTGACGGGGTCGGGTGCAAGGGAGGGGCGAGGGGAAGGTCGCCGATGAGGGAGATCATAATTGGGTTTAGAGCGAGCCAGAGTTAGGGATGAAAGAGGCAGCGACATTTCCATTATAAGAGAGTTAGAGGTTGACGAGTTCAGGTGCAGGGAAGGGGAGGTCTCCGACAATGAACATCGTTAAAAGATTGAGAGGGATGGATGATGCGGCAACAATATAGGGGAAGGACGAATGGAGAACGACTGACGGTGAGCGGGGTGCGGGCACATGCGGTTAGGACAAGGTAGGATGGCCACACGAGAAAGAGGATGAAAAATTAAAACGGTTGGAGGAAGCAAAAGCTCATCTAGTCACTTCTTTTTTTATCCAACGACTCACAACAAGTCGAATGATACAAAATAAAATTTCAGAAAACTGCCCCATAAGTGGCTCTTTGATGTATATATATTTTCCTTCATCCTTTCAAGGCGGACTAGCATGGGTTGACAATTCATTACTGATAAAAACGTGAGGCGAATTAATGAGAAAAAACCCTATGAAACGTGAGGCTTGGGTTGACCATACCTAGAAGACAACACATGTTTTGACCCATCTCAAAAGCGTCTTCTTCCCCGGTCTCTCGTCTCTGCCAAGTTTCTATCATTCAACGATGATCATCTCTCGGATAACCTTCTGATACGTCTCCAATGTATCGATAATTTATGAAGCATTCATGCCATATTTGCCTATGTTTACAATACTTTTATATGGTTTTGATGCACTTTATATGATTTATTTAGAACTAACCCGGACTGACGTTGTTTTCAGCAGAATTACCTTGTTGTTTTTTGTGCAGAAAATAAAAGCTCTCAGAATCGCCCGGAACTTTTTTATGATTTTTTCCGGAGAAAATATGATATACTGGAGCGAAGAACCACCGGAGGGGAGCCACCTGTGGGCCACAATCCAACAGGGCGCGCCCACCCCCCTGCACACGCCCGGTTAGCTTGTGGGGCCCATGTGGCTCCGGTTGACATGATCCCAACGCTGGAAAATCCTATCACTCCAGAAACCCCCGAAAGTTAACCTAGAACTTCCGCTTCGCCGCCGCAACTCTCTATATCAAAGAAAACCGCATCTAGAGCCTTTCCAGTACCTTGCCGGAGGGGGCAATCATCACCGGAGGCCATCTTCATCATCTCGTCGGTGTCCATGACGAGGAGGGAGTAGTTCACCCTCTGGGCTGAGGGTATGTACCAGTAGCTACGTGTTTAATCTCTCTCCCTAGTGTTCTTGAGATGGCATGATCTTGATGTATCGTGGGATTTGTTAATATAGTTGGATCATATGGTGTTTGTCCCTTGCTATCTTGATGTGATAAATTGAATCTTTCCTTTGAGATTTTGTAATGTCGGATTGAATATTGGATTTGAGATCACTTGATGTATGTCTTAGTACTCAACTTATGGATTCCCGTGGTGACAATGGGGTAATCTATTCATAGGGGTTGATACACGTTCTTGTCCTACTTTCTCTGATAAAAATCTTGGGGTACCCTTTCATGTTCTTTGTGTTGGATTGAATATGATGAATCTGAAATTGTTTGATGCATGTCGAATAATTAACCCACGGACACTTGAGGTGACATTGGAGAATCTAGGTGACATTAGGGTTGATTGATATGTATCATTAGTGTTATTTTATTACGAACTCTAGGGCTGTTTGAGAAACCTATAGGAATAGCCCAATGGATTGATCGGAAAGGGTAGCTTTGAGGTGGTTCTACTACCTACAACAATTTCATCTTATGTTCTCCGCTATTTATTAACTTTGGAGTGATTCTTTGTTGCACATTGAGGGATAATCATGTGATTCTATTATGTTAGCATTGTTGAGAGATTGGACTGGTGAAAGTATGAACCCTAGGCCTTGTTTACAAGCATTAATATACCGTTTTGCTCATTGTTTACTACTTGTTACCTTACTATTTTCATATTTTCAGATTACAAAAACCTATCTCTACTATCCATATTGCACTTGTATCACCATCTCTTCGCCGAACTGGTGCACCTATACAATTTGCCATTGTATTGGATGTGTTGGGGACAGAAGAGATTTCTTGTATTTTATTGCAGGGTTGTTCGAGAGAGACCATCTTCATCCTACACCTCCCATGGATTGATAAACCTTAGGTCATCCGCTTGAGGGAAAATTGCTACTGTCCTACAAAACTCTGCGCTTGGAGGCCCAACAGAGTCTACAAGAATAAAGTTGTGTAGTAGACATCACCTTCACATAAGGTCGACTCACTACATGTGGCCTTCTCCTAACTTGTCAAAATTTGGGAGGCGGTCCACATGGTCAGCCCTCTTTGCCACATCTCTACCGTATGAAAGAAGGGATGTTAGTTTTTACGGGTTCCAGGAGAATTAATACAAGCTAAATTGAGGCCTTGCCGGCCAGCAAGCTGATACGTCTCCAACGTATCTATAATTTTTGCTTGTTCCATGCTGATATATTATCATTCTTGGATGTTTTACAATCATTTTATAACAACTTTATATCATTTTTTGGGACTAACCTATTGACATAGTGCCAAAGTGACAGTTGCTGTTTTTGCTTGTTTTTTATTTCGCGGAAAATCAATACCAAACGGAGTCCAACCGCGAAAAAACTTTTTGGAGTTTTTTTCTGGAATAGAAGACACCCAGTGGGCCAAAGAAGTGCCGGGGGAGTGGGCCGAGGAGGGCACAACCCACCAGGGCACGCCAGGGGGGCCCCGGCGCGCCCTAATGGGTTGTGCCCTCCTCGGGGCCCCTCTCCACCGCCTCTAATGCCTATAAATTCCCAAATATTCCAAAATCCCTAGGGGAGTCGACGAAACACAATTCGAGCCGCCGCAAGTTCCAGAACCTCGAGATCCAATCTAAACAGCATCACGGAGGGGTTCATCTTCCACATAGGTGCCTCTCCGATGATGCGTGAGTAGTCCACCATAGACCTACGGGTCCGTAGGCAGTAGCTAGATGGCTTCCTCTCTCTCTCTTATGATTCTCAATACAATGGTCTCTTGGAGATCTATTTGATGTAAACTTTTGCGGTGTGTTTGTTGGGATCCGGTGAATTTTGAGTTCATGATCAGTTTCTATCCATGAATATTATTTGAGTCTTCTTTGATCTCTTATATGCATGATTACTTATAGCCTCGTATTTCTTCTCCGAATCTTTGTTTTAGTTAGGCCAACTAGATCGATTTTTCTTGCCATGGGAAGAGGTGCTTTGTGATGGGTTTGATCTTGAGGTGTTCTTCCCCAGTGACAGAAGGGGCAGCAAGACACGCATGTATCGTTGCTATTAAGGGTAACAAGATGAGGTCTATTCCTACATGAATAGATCTTGTCTACATCATGTCATTGTTCTTATTGCATTACTCCGTTTTTCCATGAAGTTAATACACTAGATGCATGATGGATAGCTGTCGATGTGTGGAGTAATAGAGGTAGATGCAGGCAGGAGTCGGTCTACCTATCTTGGACGTGATGCCTATCTAATGATCATCGCCTTGGATATCGTCATGACTATTCGATTTTCTATCAATTGCCCAACAGTAATTTGTTCACCCACCGTGCGCTATACTGATGAGAGAAGCCACTAGTGAACCCTACGCCCCCCGGGTCTACTTTTCCAACATATTGCTTTCCGATCTACTTTTTTGCAATCTTTGTTTTCAGATCTACAAAACCAAAAACCCAAAATTATATTGCTGCATATTTACTCTTTTTATTTTGCATTCTCGAGAGATCTATCTCTCCTATCTATCACTACCTAATCTATCTTTTTACCGTAGAGAGATTGACAACCTCTCTTTCACGTCGGGTTGCAAGTATTTCTTGTTTGTGAGCAGGTGTTGCTTATTGGGTGGTGGTGATCCTCCTACTGGTTCAATAACCATAGTTTCATAAGTGAGGGAATACTTACCGTCACTGTGATGCATCATCCCTTCCTCTTTGGGGAAATACCGACGCAGTCTCAAGCCACGTCAAAGGAATTTCTAGTGCCGTTGCCGGGGAGGAAGCGGTATCTTCTACGTGCCTATCGTAGGCGCCGAGGGGACTTCATCATCATCTGCCAGGTTCCTAATCACTAATCTCATCTCCTTGCAATTACATTATTTGCCATTTGCCTCTCGTTTTCCTCTCCCCCACTTCACCAATTTTCCGTTTTATTTTCCCTCTTTTTCGTTTGCCTTTCTCTCGTCAGATCTCTTGATTGCTTGTCACCATGAGTGATTTTGGTATGGCAGAAACGGATGATGGTAGGACTCTTAAAATTGGACGTTCTGCTAATCTTGATTCTAAAACTTTTGTTTTGGGGCAAGGGAACGTTATAGGAAAAGAAACTATCCAAGAGTTTTTCAATTGCGTTGGGAATTTGACTCTCGATGATATCCCTATTCTGAAAGAACTAAATCTTATGCGGAAGCTATCTCGGCGCTAGTTCTAAAACTTGAAAATAGATTTATTCGTACCCATCCTACCTTGCAAAGATTGTTTTATGAGCTACCCGTCATAAAGAATTCCAAAGCTAAAAAGTTAGCTACCCTTGTTCTTATGAATGAATTTGATCACATAGTACGGGAAGCTAGGGAGATCTTTGACTTTTATGGTATGAGCCGTGAAAAACTGGTAATAGGAGAAATCCTTTACAATTGTGATTACATGATGAGATATTTGCTTGTAAATAATCAATTTTTTTATGAGAATCTCAAAAAGGAAGTCCCCGTTTTAGACATGATCCAACAAGTTTTCAATGACGTGAACCAACAATATTCTTGGATCGTAGCCGGTAATCAAAGGGGGTATGTAGAGGGACAACTTGATAGTGCTAAGGTTTCTATGGATGATGTATTTCAAGTTCTATTTGCAAAACCTCTTGACAAAAGCTCCTCATCCAAAACCAAGGATGACAATACTTGAATCTTTGCGTTATGCCTAGCTAGGGGCGTAAAACGATAGCGCTTGTTGGGAGGCAACCTAATGAATAAATAAATTTTTTATTTTTCCTTTCTGTTTTTGAGTGTTGACACAATTATGCCTCTGTTATGATTGTGCTCTTATGGTTTATTTCGTGTTTGTGCCAAGTAAAGCCTTTAGGTTGATTCATAGGATGAGTAGAAGCGATGCTAAATCTGAAACAGAAACTTTGCGTCCGGTATATGAATTTTAATTTTTTGCTGGAACGTGATCTTGAGCTGAAATTTTAAAACAGTGTTTCTATACAAATTCCTTACGTTTTCCTAATTTTTTAGAAGTTTTAGAGTTAGATAAGTATGGTTAGAGTACAGATTACTACAGACTGTTCTGTTTAAGACATATTCTGTTTTCCTTGCATTGTGTGCTTGTTTTGATGAATCTATGGGTTATATTGAAGGGTATGAGCCGTGGTAAAGTTAAAATATAGTAGGTATAATGCAATAATAAAATATGAATGGGTTTGCAACAGTACCTAAAGTAGTGATTTGCTTTATTATACTAGCGGATCTCACAAAAAATTTGTTGAGCTTTGTGTGATTGAAGTTTTCATGTTTTGGGTGAGATCACGATGGATGAAGGAATACGGAGTGATAAAAACCTAAGCTTGGGGTTGCTACCGCACCCCCAAGATATATCCAAATAGAAACAAGCAATTAAGCTTGGGGATGCCCCCCGAGTGGCATCCCCTCTTTCTTCTAACGACCATCGGTATTTTACTTGGAGCTATATTTTTATTCGTCACATATCATGAGTTTTACTTGGAGCGTCTTGTATCATTGCTTGCTTTGTTTGTTAGTTTTTCCCTTGTATCCTTGCTGGACACACCTATTTGAGAAAGCCAAAATCATGCTATGATTTGTTAGAATTGCTCTATGTGCTTCACTTAAACTTTTTGAGCTATAGAATTGCTCTAGTGCTTCACTTATATGTTTTTTTGAGCATGGTGTGCTTGGAAATTTTTGTAGAAATACTCTCATGCTTCAATTAGATTAATTTGAGAGTAGGTAAATTTTGAAGAAATCCTCTCATGCTTCACTTATACCTTTTTGAGAGATGAAATCTTTATGCTCATGTGCTTCACTTAAATTTGTTTGAGCTTGCCAAAAAGCAATGGCAATATATGAAACTAGTCCCAAAGTGATAGATATCCAAGGAGGATATAATAAAAACTTTCATTAAGATCATTGGACAAATTAAACTTGATTCCTTGTAATAGTTTTGAAACATGATGATAGTAATATGTGAGTCATGCTAGTAAGTAATTATGCTTAGTAGGAATATTGGTGTTAAGGTTTGTGATTCCCTATGCATGCACGAAAGTCAATACTTTTGTGTCGGTGTAATGAACAGGGGGTGTTCGTTACCCCTGGACACGCACCGGCAAGTTGCAGCCTCCAGGCTGGAAGGACATGGCTGAGAAGAAATCCACTTACAGGACACATCCAGGACCCAGGTTTCCGGCAAGGATTACTTGCCGGGAACGGGCCTACGCGTCACCGGCAAGCTCAAAGGCCGGCAAGATCAGGATAGAATTTCCGGGAAGCGTGCTTTCCTGGGAGAAGACAACTGGGAACAAGCACAAGACTATCCAGAAAGCATTCAAGTCAATAATTAGAAGACCGAAGGCTCGAGCCCCGGCAAGGTCTTGCCGGGATGGCTCGCAGCCCCGGCAAGGCTCGCACCCGGCAAGATTTCGCCGCCCTGTCACCACTCCAGCGCAGCGACCAGCTTGTCTTTTAGCTGTTGTCCTCCTGGGTGCGTCTCAGGCGTCTGCATTGGAGGGGCTTAAGCGGTGCTGCTGGGACGGCCCCTTTTTCCGTCCCCAAGACGCTAAGGGACACCTAGACAGAGCATTTAATGCGGTTGTCCCAAGTCATCAGTGTTAGGTATGATAGCATTGTAGCAACTTTACGCCTCATGTATGCACTGTACGCCACTGTTGGTGACCCCTTCGAACGTATAAAAGGAGGCCCAAGGCGTAGCTACAGGGGGGATCTTCTCTGGCCCGTTCTGCATGTGTAGCTGCTGTGTACTGTTCATCACAAGCGCTCCTAGAACCAGGGCTTAAACATATCCAATATACCAAAGTAGGAGTAGGGTTTTACGCTTCTCAGCGGCCCGAACCTGGGTAAAATCCCTCACGTTGTTCGTTAGATCTGCTCTATGTGCAAGCCTTTCTCCCTGCCGAACCGTAAAGGGATCCACGCGATCCCATAGGTGTCGTGACGCCGACATCTTTGGCGCGCCAGGTAGGGGGAAAGGTTGCGCGAACCTGATCTAGCGGTCAGCGCATCAGCTTCATCGTCCATGGTGACTTCGCTCTACTTACAGAAAGCTAAGTCCTAAAGTTTGATGGCTTTTTGTTGTGTAGCCTTATCCTTGATGGCAGTTTTGTATAACCTATGCGCGAGGGAGCGCTCTGGAAACACTTTGCACTCCTGGTTGTTCTGGGTCCGCCCAACAACACAGATGCAGCTGCGGTGGTTTCTAGAGCGTTAAGCTCCTGAAGAGGCGGCGTTCTCGATAGGCTGCTAGACAGGACCCGATCCTAAGCACCATCGACCAGAACGTGCGCATTTGGGGAGTATTCCAGCAAGCGTAGGGATTCATTGTACAAAAATGCAATTGTTCAAGGAAAAGGCTCGATGAGTTTTATTTTCGGATTTCTGCGTAAACCCGTATGCTGAGGAGCCTCCTCGGGGCTAGTTGCGCTCCTAGTCGCCTCGAGTCCGCTCGGCGATGTGAGCAGTTACACTAAAGCTGGGAAGGTAAACCTTTTCGGGAGGCGGCGTTCCCGGCAAGCTGCTGAGGACCCGTTCCTCAAAGCGCTGCTGACTGGATCGTGCGCACCGGAAAGTGTTCCGGCAAGCAAGGGAACATTCGACAGAAGTCCAGATTGCAACAAATTAATCATAAACAAGAAGCTAATTAACTTGTTGTGCTGAAACGCTATCGTGGCATTACATGTCCAATCAGCGTTGCAGGCATACGCATGGAAGGCGGGCTCGGGGGCTAGCAGCGCCCTAGAGAGTAACCTTCTAGAGAGATGCCGGTCATCACCACGAGCGCGGCCTCGCTATGCGAGATGAACAGCAGGAAAAGCTAAGTTGCAAAACTTGTGACAATTGCATTTCCTTTGCTGTCCTCACTTGCTCTTTACACCTACATGCGAAGGAGCCTCCCCGGGGCTAGTTGCGCTCCTAGTCGCCTTGAGTCCGCTCGGCGATGTGAGCAGCTGCACTAAAGCCAGGAAGGTAAACCTTTTCGGAAGGCGGCATTCCCGGCAAGCCGCTAAGGACCCGTTCCTCCAAGCGCTGCTGACTGGAGCGTGCGCACCGGAAATCTTTCCGGCGAGCATGGGTCGTCTTGATTGATTTTTCGTCCTTGTACATCAATCTGCACGCGAAGGAACCTTGTCGTGGTGAGTCCGCGCTCTAGTTTTGCCTCGAGTCCACTCGGCAGGCTTAGCAGCCACGTTCTGACCCGGCAAGTCGCCTTGCCGGAGGCGGCGTTTCCAGCAGGCTGCTAAAGTCCCGCACCTAGCGCTCGTGGCAAACGTGCGCACCGGCAAGGTTTCCAGACAGCGTAGGATATAAGATATATGCAAGGACGGAATTAATCAAGAGGGGAGCAAACGTTCATTTAGCATAAAGAAACATGTCTTGCATACATAAAGATTGGCCTGACTAAGATTAATTATTCCTTTGCATGCGTCATTGCAGCAACAGGTAAGCCAAGGGCGCCGTGCTGGAGGCCGGCAAGTCGGCAGTGAGGCATTCGCAGTAGACGGCGGCGACAGCAGGGATGACTGTATGAATCGAGCATCGCACCCGCAGTACCCTTTATGGGGAAGGCTCGGGGGCTGGCTCTTCATCGCACGGTGTGGCACTCCCTTTCGGGCACACGACTCCTGCTGCCGTCCTGCTCTGTCTGCCCACACTTCCGGCAAGCCCAAGGCCCGGCAAACCGCAAGCTTTTTGGCGTCATCATCAACGTGCAGTTAAAAAGTCATGGGTGACGGTTACTTCTCGCCGCGCGTGTACCAGTGCATGTTTTTGGGCCTAGCCCAGACAAACACTATGCGCGCTTGTCCGGCCCAGGCCCGGGGGCTCCTGTCGGTGTAATGAACAGGGGGTGTTCGTTACCCCTGGACACGCACCGGCAAGTTGCAGCCTCCAGGCGGGAAGGACATGGCTGAGAAGAAATCCACTTACAGGACACATCCAGGACCCAGGTTTCCAGCAAGGATTACTTGCCGGGAACGGGCCTACGCGTCACCGGCAAGCTCAAAGGCCGGCAAGATCAGAATAGAATTTCCGGGAAGCGTGCTTTCCTGGGAGAAGACAACTGGGAACAAGCACAAGACTATCCAGAAAGCATTCAAGTCAATAATCAGAAGACCGAAGGCTGGAGCCCCGGCAAGGTCTTGCCGGGATGGCTCGCAGCCCCGGCAAGGCTCGCACCCAGCAAGATTTCGCCGCCCTGTCACCACTCCAGCGCAGCGACCAGCTTGTCTTTTAGTTGTTGTCCTCCTGGGTGCGTGTCAGGCATCTGCGTTGGAGGGGCTTAAGCGGTGCTGATGGGATGGCCCCTTTTTCCGTCCCCAAGACGCTAAGGGACACCTAGATAGAGCATTTAATGCGTTTGTCCCAAGTCATCAGTGTTAGGTATGATAGCATTGTAGCAACTTTACGCCTCATGTATGCACTGTACGCCACTGTTGGTGACCCCTTCGAACGTATAAAAGGAGGCCCAAGGCGTAGCTACAGGGGGGATCTTCTCTGGCCCGTTCTGCATGTGTAGCTGATGTGTACTGTTCATCACAAGCGCTCCTAGAACCAGGGCTTAAACATATCCAATATACCAAAGCAGGAGTAGGGTTTTACGCTTCTCAGCGGCCCGAACCTGGGTAAAATCCCTCACGTTGTTCGTTAGATCTGCTCTTTGTGCAAGCCTTTCTCCCTGCCGAACCGTAAAGGGATCCACGCAATCCCATAGGTGTCGTTTCGCCGACATTATGCAATGAAGTTACATCCTACTTATGGTGCATTATTCGGTGTTAGTTATGCTCAATGCTCGCTTATGTGAATTTTCGTTTCTTGGTTTGGTTGCTTCCCAATCTATTTGCTAGCCTCCATTTGTACTAAGTAGAAATACTACTTGTGCATCCAAAATCCTTAAACCAAGTTTTGCCTTATGAGTCCACTATACCTACCTATATGCGGTATTTCCATGCCGTTCCAACCAAATTTGTATGTGCCATATCTAAATTTTCAAAATAAATTTTCTCTTTTGTGTGCTCGTACCGCTCATGAAACGGTGGGGAGTGTCCAATATTTTTCCATGCTAGATGTGTTATTCTCAAGATGAGTGTTTATTCACTTGTCATTGCACGAGAGTGCGACGGTAATAGGGATGCCCATTGATACGTCTCCAACGTATCTATAATTTTTGATTGTTCCATGCTATTATATTATCTGTTTTGGATGTTTTATATGCATTAATATGCTATTTTATATTATTTTTGGGACTAACCTATTAATCTAGAGCCTAGTGCCAGTTTCTGTTTTTTCCTTGTTTTTGAGTATTGCAGATAAGGAATATTAAACGGAGTCCAAACGTAATAAAATCTTCGGAATAATTTTTCTTGGACCAGAAGCAACCCAGAAGACTTGGAGATGAAGGCAGGGGAGCCACCGTGTGGCGACAAGCCACAGGGGCGCGCCCTAGGAGGGGGCACGCCCCCTTGGCTTGTGGCCCCTCAGCAGCCCCCCTAACCCTATTCTTTGGCCTATAAATTCACAAATATTCCCTGGATACCAAAAAGAGCCACGAAAATA
Organism: Elymus sibiricus; assembly: GCA_039707655.1. Taxonomy (NCBI): domain Eukaryota; kingdom Viridiplantae; phylum Streptophyta; class Magnoliopsida; order Poales; family Poaceae; genus Elymus; species Elymus sibiricus. Next base: position 176,617,593 of record CM077667.1, on the reverse strand, counting down.
CTTTTCCGCCGCCAGAAGCCTCTGTTCCCGTGAGATCCAATCTTGGAGCCTTTTCCGGTAATCTGCCGGAGGGGGATTCGATCACGGAGGGCATCTACATCAACTCCATTGCCCCTCCGATGATGCGTGAGTAGTTTACCACAGACCTTCGGGTCCATAGCTAGTAGCTAGATGGCTTCTTCTCTCTCTTTGCTCTTCAATACCATGTTCTTCATGATCTTCATGGAGATCTATCCGATGTAATACTCTTTTGCGGTGTGTTTGTCGAGATCCGATGAATTGTGGGTTTATGTTCAGATTATCTATGAATATTATTTGAGTCTTTTCTGAATTCTTATATGCATGATTTCATATCTTTGCAAGTCTCTTCGAGTTATTGGTTTGGTTTGGCCAACTAGATTGGTAATTCTTGCAATGGGAGAAGTGCTTAGTTTTGGGTTCAATCTTGCGGTGTCCTCACCCAGTGACAAAGTAGGGGTAGCGAGGCACGTATTGTATTGTTGCCATCAAAGATAAAAAGATGGGGTTTTCATCATATTGCTTGAGTTTATCCCTCTACATCATGTCATCTTACCTAATGTGTTACTCTGTTCTTCATGAACTCAATACTCTAGATGCAGGAAGGAGTCGGTCGATGTGTGGAGTAATAGTAGTAGATGCAGAATCGTTTCGGTCTACTTGACACGGACGTGATGCCTATATGCATAATCATTGCCTTGGATATCTTCATAATTATTCGCTTTTCTATCAATTGCTCGATAGTTATTTGTTCACACACCGTGTTATTTGCTATCATGAGAGAAGCCTCTAGTGAACCCTATGGCCCCCGGGTCTATTTTCCATCTTATACTTTCAGATCTAAAACCAAAAATACCAAAAATACCTTGCTGCATTATTTTTACTTTTGATTTACTTTCCGTTCAAGCAATCTATCATATCTATCTCTATCAGATCTCATCCTTGCAAGTAACCGTGAAGGGATTGACAACTCCTTTATAGCGTTGGGTGCAAGTGTTTGATTCTTTGTGTAGGTACATCTATTGGGGACTTGCTTGTATCTCCTACTGGATTGATACCTTGGTTCTCAACAACTGAGGGAAATACTTATCTACTTTGCTGCATCACCCTTTCCTCTTCAAGGGAAAACCAACGCATGCTCGAGAAGTAGCAAGAAGGATTTCTGGCGCCGTTGCCGGGGAGATCTACATCAAGCCATCCAAGTACCCATCACAAACTCATCTCTTGCATTTACTTTAGTTGCCATTTGCCTCTCGTTTTCCTCTCCCCCACTTCTAAAACGATTTTCCAAAAAGATTTGCCGTTTTATTCGCCTTTTTCTCGCCGGATCTCTTTTTGTCTTCTTGTGTTACCATGTGCCTTCTATTTGCTTGCATCTTTGCTTGCTAAAAAACTATTGATATGGATCCTCATCCACTTGCTAATCTTTTCAAGAGATCCAATTATGATGAACAAATTGCTAGTGAGTTGAGTGTACTTGATTATCTCTATGATGTTTTGCTTGAGATTCGTGAATTTGAAAATTGTGATGAAATGATTAACGATGTTTCCTTGAATGAAAAGCATGATTGCAATGATATTGTTATAAATTCTATTAATATCTATTGTGCTAATGATATGCAAACCCACAAGCTTGGGGATGCTATATTTGATGAGTTTGCCATGACCACTACTTATTGCAATGATCATGATTGGGGTGATAATGCTTCTTATGATCTTGATAATTTATTTAATACTCATGATGAATATGATATTGAAAGTGGTTTTGGACTTATGAAATTTTTGATAAAAGTGGGTTTGGAGAGGTCATGACTTTAGTTAATGACAATCCCACTATTTTGGAAGAGTGTCAACCTTGCATGCATGTGGATCATGAAGAGAAAATTTTATATGATAGTTATATTGTTGAATTCCTTCATGATGCTACTGAAATTTATTATGAGGGAGGAACATATGCTTGTAGGAATTGCAATAATATCAAGTTTCCTCTCTATGTGTTCAAAGTTTTGAAGTTATGCTTGTTTTGCCTTCCTATGCTAGTTGATTCTTGTTCCCATAAATTGTTTGCTAACCAAATCCCTATGCATAGGAAGTGGGTTAGACTTAAAGGTGTTTTTCATGCTATTCATGATGCTCTTTTAGATATCTCAATTACTACTTTTTATGTGAGCATCATTGAAATCGTTATGCCTAGCTAGGGGCGTTAAACAATAGCGCCTGTTGGGAGGCAACCCAATTTTATTTTTATGCTTTTGTTTTTGCTTCTGTTTTTGAGTGCTGCACACATTATTACCTCTGTAGTAATTGTTTCTTCTTGTTTAAATTAGTGTTTGAGCCAAGTAAGACCTTTGGGATGGTCTACGGTGTTTGCAATTTGATTTTTCTGAAAAACAGAAACTTTTGCTCTCAGTCCAGGAATTTTGTAAATTCACTGGAACGTGCTTTTGATCTGAAATTTTTACACAAGATTGATATACAAATTTCCCTGATTTTCCTAATTTTTCAGGATTTTTGGAGTTACAGAAGTATTCGAAGTCTATAGATTGCTACAGACTGTTCTGTTTTTGACAGATTCTGTTTTCTTTGTGTTGTTTGCTTATTTTGATGTATCTATGGGTTGTATCGGGGGGTATGAACCATGGAGAAGTTACAATATAGTAGATATTACACCAATATAAATAAAGAATGAGTTCACAACAGTACCTAAAGTGGTGATTTATTTTTCTTATACTAACGGATCTCATGAGTTTTCTGTTGAGTTTTGTGTTGTGAAGTTTTCAAGTTTTGGGTAAAGATTTGATGGACTATGGAATAAGGAGTGGCAAGAGCCTAAGCTTGCGGATGCCCAAGGCACCCCAAGCCATATTCAAGGATACCAAAAAGCCTAAGCTTGGGGATGCCCCGGAAGGCATCCCCTCTTTCGTCTTCAATCCATCGGTAAATTTACTTGAGGCTATATTTTTATTCACCACATGATATGTGTTTTGCTTGGAGCGTCTTGTATGATATGAGTCTTTGCTTTTTATTTTGCCACAATCATCCTTGCTGCACACATATTTTTGAGAGAGACACGCTGAATCGTGAATTTATTAGAATACTCTATGTGCTTCACTTATATCTTTTGAGCCAGGCAATGTTGCTCTAGTACTTCACTTATATCTTTTTAGAGCACGGTGGTGTTATATTTTATAGAAATTATTGAACTCTCGTACCTCACTTATATTATTTTGAGAGTTTATTAAAACAGCATGGTAATTTGTTTAGGTTATGAATTTAGTCCTAATATAATGGGCATCCAAGAGGGATATAATAAAAACTTTCATATTAAGTGCATTGGATACTATGAGAAGTTCGATTCCTTGCATATAGTTTTGAGATAATGGAGATGGTAATATGAGAGTCATGCTAGTGAGTAGTTGTGAATTGGAAGAGATACTTGTGTTGAAGTTTGTGATTCCCGTAGCATGCATGTATGGTGAACCGTTATGTAACGAAGTCGGAGCATGATTTGTTTAATGATTGTCAACCTTTGTGTGAGGGTCGGGAGCGCGCGATGGTTAACTCCTACCAACCTCTCCCCTAGGAGCATGCGTCTAATGCTTTGTTTGATAACTAATAGACTTTTGCAATAAGTATGTGAGTTCTTTATGACTAATGTTGAGTCCATGGATTATACGCACTCTCACCCTTCCACCATTTCTAGCCTCTCTAGTACCGCGCAACTTTCGCCGGTGCATCAAACCCACCATATATTTTCCTCAAAACAGCCACAATATATTTTCCTCAAAACAGCCACCATACCTACCTATCATGGCATTTCCATAGCCATTTCGAGATATATTGCCATGCAACTTCCACCGTTCCGTTTTTCATGACATGCACCATCACCTTCATATTGCATATAGAGTCATATTTTGTTCTAGGTATCGAGTTGTAATTTTCTTTTTGAGTTGTAAGTAAATAAAAGTGTGATGATTTTCATTATTAGATCATTGTCCCGTGTGAGAATAGGATGATGGAAGCTATGACTCCCTCACAAGTTGGGATGAGTATCCGGACTTTACAAAAAATAAAAGAGGCAGCGAAGCCCAAAAAAAAAGAGGCCAAGGATGCCCACCAAAATAAAAAAAAGAAAGAAAAAGAAAGAAAAAAATGAGAGAAAGAGAGAACGGACAATTGCTACTATCTTTTTCCACACTTGTGCTTCAAAGTAGCACCATGATCTTCATGATAGAGAGTCTCCTATTTTGTCACTTTCATATAACTAGTGGAATTTTTCATCTTGCACGACCACTTAGTTTTCTTTTTTGAGCTTTCATACACTTATAGCTCTAAGTGCATTTGTTGCATGGCAATCCCTACTCACTCACATTGATATCTATCGACGGGCATCACCATAGCCCGTTGATACGCTTAGTTGATGTGAGACTATCTTCTCCTTTTTCCTTGCACCTCCACCATATTCTATTCCACCTATAGTGCTATATCCATGGCTCGCGCTCATGTATTGCGTGAGAGTTGAAAAGGTTTGAGAACATAAAAAGTGTGAAACAATTGCTTGACTTGTTCATCGGGGTTGTGCATGATTTAGATACTTTGTGTGGGGAAGATGGAGCATAGCCAGACCATATGATTTTGTAGGGATAACTCTCTAAGGAAATGTTATTTCGAAAGGACACGATTGCCTTGTTGGTGTGCTCGAAGTATTACTCTTTTTATGTCAATATTATACTATTGTTTTGAATCTTATGGATCTGAATATTCATGCCACAATAAAGAATATTACATGGATAAATATGTTAGGTAGCATTCCACATCAAAAATTCTGTTTTTATCATTTACCTACTCGAGGACGAGCATGAATTAAGCTTGGGGATGCTTGATACGTCTCCAACGTATCTATAATTTTTTATTGTTCCATGCTATTATATTATCTGTTTTGGATGTTTTATATGCATTAATATGCTATTTTATATTATTTTTGGGACTAACCTATTAATCTAGAGCCTAGTGCCAGTTTCTGTTTTTTCCTTGTTTTTGAGTATTGCAGATAAGGAATATTAAACGGAGTCCAAACGGAATAAAATCTTCGGAATAATTTTTCTTGGACCAGAAGCAACCCAGAAGACTTGGAGATGAAGGCAGGGGAGCCACCGTGTGGCGACAAGCCACAGGGGCGCGCCCTAGGGGGGGGGCGCCCCCCTGGCTTGTGGCCCCACGACAGCCCCCCTAACCCTATTCTTCGGCCTATAAATTCACAAATATTCCCTGGATACCAAAAAGAGCCACGAAAATACTTTTCCGCCACCGGAAGCCTCTGTTCCCGTGAGATCCAATCTTGGAGCCTTTTCCGGTAATCTGCCGGAGGGGGATTCGATCACGGAGGGCATCTACATCAACTCCATTGCCCCTCCGATGATGCGTGAGTAGTTTACCACAGACCTTCGGGTCCATAGCTAGTAGCTAGATGGCTTCTTCTCTCTCTTTGCTCTTCAATACCATGTTCTTCATGATCTTCATGGAGATCTATCCGATGTAATACTCTTTTGCGGTGTGTTTGTCGAGATCCGATGAATTGTGGGTTTATGTTCAGATTATCTATGAATATTATTTGAGTCTTTTCTGAATTCTTATATGCATGATTTCATATCTTTGCAAGTCTCTTCGAGTTATTGGTTTGGTTTGGCCAACTAGATTGGTAATTCTTGCAATGGAAGAAGTGCTTAGTTTTGGGTTCAATCTTGCGGTGTCCTCACCCAGTGACAAAGTAGGGGTAGCGAGGCACGTATTGTATTGTTGCCATCGAAGATAAAAAGATGTGGTTTTCATCATATTGCTTGAGTTTATCCCTCTACATCATGTCATCTTACCTAATGCGTTACTCTGTTCTTCATTAACTTAATACTCTAGATGCAGGCAGGAGTAGGTCGATGTGTGGAGTAATAGTAGTAGATGCAGAATCGTTTCGGTCTACTTGACACGGATGTGATGCCTATATGCATAATCATTGCCTTGGATATCTTCATAATTATTCGCTTGTCTATCAATTGCTCGAGAGTAATTTGTTCACACACCGTATTATTTGTTATCATGAGAGAAGCCTCTAGTGAAACCTATGGCCCCCGGGTCTATTTTCCATCTTATACTTTCAGATCTAAAACCAAAAATACCAAAAATACCTTGCTGCATTATTTTTACTTTTGTTTTACTTTCCGTTCAAGCAATCTATCATATCTATCTCTATCAGATCTCATCCTTGCAAGTAACCGTGAAGGGATTGACAACTCCTTTATAGCGTTGGGTGCAAGTGATTGATTCTTTGTGTAGGTACATCTATTGGGGACTTGCTTGTATCTCCTACTGGATTGATACCTTGGTTCTCAACAACTGAGGGAAATACTTATCTACTTTGCTGCATCACCCTTTCCTCTTCAAGGGAAAACCAACGCATGCTCGAGAAGTAGCACCCATTCCCGAAATGAAAAAGAAAAAATATTTACTTTATGTTGTCAAATAATAAATTCCTTGGAAAGTGTTGGTATGGAAGGCAACCGTGGATACGACCCGCCATGGAAAGTGAAAGTTTGGGGGGAAAAGGAATAAACTTTATTTTCTGTTTGCGAACCGCCTATGATATATCTAGCATGGAAAGTATTGTGAGCTACTTTGTCGTTTTCGTTGACAGGAAAAGCATGCCACCCAAAATATTTTTCTCTTTCAATTTAAACCGTGAGCTCTGGCACCTCTACAAATCCCTACTTCCCTCTGCGAAGGGCCTATCTTTTTACTTTATGCATTTTTATTTTTACTTTGAGTCTCCATCTTCTCTTATAAGCACCAACTAGGGGGCACTATGATCGTACTTGAGCATTGGGCATAGTTAATATTTGAGTGTGTTTCATGAATGGATCAATGATTGAGCATGATGGGCAAGGGATAACTTTCTTTAGTGTTGATATTTTGAAAGACATGGTTGCTTGTTGGCATGCTTGAGTATTGAAGTCATTATGTTAAAAATAGACTATTGCTTTTAATCATTTACAAGTCCAAATGTCCATGCTATATAAAAGAAAAGAATGTGATGAACATGTTAGGCAGCATTCCACATCAAAAATTCTGTTTTTATCATTTACCTACTCGCGGACGAGTAGGAATTAAGCTTGGGGATGCTGATACGTCTCCAACGTATATATAATTTTTTCTTGTTACATGCTGTTATATTATCATTCTTGGATGTTTTACAATCATTTTATAACAACTTTATATCATTTTTTGGGACTAACCTATTGACATAGTGCCAAAGTGCCAGTTGCTGTTTTTGCTTGTTTTTTACTTCGCAGAAAATCAATACCAAACGGAGTCCAATCGCGACAAAACTTTTTGGAGATTTTTTCTGGACCAGAAGAAACCCAGTGGGCCAAAGAAGTGCCGGGGGAGTGGGTCGAGGAGACCACAACCCACCAGGGCGTGCCAGGGGGCCCCGGCGCGCCCTGATGGGTTGTGCCCTCCTCGGGGCCCCTCTCCACCGCCTCTGATGCCTATAAATTCCCAAATATTCCGAAAACCCTAGGGAAGTCGACGAAACACAATTCCAGCCACCGCAAGTTCCAGAACCTCGAGATCCAATCTAAACACCATCACGGAGGGGTTCATATTCCTCATAGGTGCCTCTCCGATGATGCGTGAGTAGTCCACCATAGACCTACGGGTCCGTAGGCAGTAGCTAGAAGGCTTCCTCTCTCTGTCTTATGATTCTCAATACAATGGTCTCTTGGAGATCTATTTGATGTAAACTTTTGCAGTGTGTTTGTTGGGAGCTGATGAATTTTGAGTTCATGATCAGTTTCTATCCATGAATATTATTTGAGTCTTCTTTGATCTCTTATATGCATGATTACTTATAGCCTCGTATTTCTTATTCGAATCTTTGGTTTAGTTAGGCCAACTAGATCGATTTTTCTTGCCATGGGAAGAGGTGCTTTGTGATGGGTTCGATCTTGCGGTGTTCTTTCCCAGTGACAGAAGGGGCAGCAAGACATGCATGTATCATTGCTATTAAGGATAACAAGATGAGGTCTATTCCTACATGAATAGATCTTGTCTACATCATGTCATCATTCTTATTGCATTACTCCGTTTTTCCATGAACTTAATACACTAGATGCATGCTGGATAGGGGTCGATGTGTCGAGTAATAGAGGTAGATGCATGCAAGAGTCGGTCTACCTATCTTGGACGTGATGCCTATATAATGATCATCACCTTGGATATCGTCATGACTATTCGATTTTCTATCAATTGCCCAATAGTAATTTGTTCACCCACCGTGCCCTATACCCATCAGAGAAGCCACTAGTGAACCCTACGCCCCCCGGGTCTACTTTTCCAACATATTGCTTTCCGATCTACTTTTTAGCAATCTTTGTTTTCAGATCTACAAAACAAAAAACCCAAAATCATATTGCTGCATATTTACTCTTTTCATTTTGCGTTCTTGAGAGATCTATCTCTCCTATCTATCACTACCTAATCTATCTTTTTATCGTAGAGAGATCGACAACATCTCTTTCGCGTCGGGTTGCAAGTATTTGTTGTTTGTGTGCAGGTGCTGCTTATTGGGTGGTGGTGATCCTCCTACTAGTTCGATAATCTTGGTTTCATAACTGAGGGAAATACTTACCGTCGTTGTGTTGCATCGTCCCTTCCTCTTTGGGGAAATACCGATGCAGTCTCAAGCCACGTCACAAGCCGACTAGGATTCTTGTTCAGTGACACAAGAACTAGTGTAGAAAGTGGTAGCAACCAATAGCCTTCGATGGACAATGGTCGAGTTTTAAAGAGAGCGGTGAGTGTGAGTTACATAGTCGAGAGATTGATTGCGAGTCTTACACTTCTACACGCTTCAGGGATTCTACTAAAAAAATTAATGAAGGGTATTTTTTTTCCATTTTCATTAATTAAGAAGAAGGTTTTAGACATTATCCCGCAAAGCGGGGAAAGGAAAACTACTCTCACGCCATTGCATACTCAAGTGGCGAGCACCGGCCAAAGCCCACTCGTGGACCTCCTGTTTGATCTTTGTAATGAAAATGGACGTCATCGCGACAACATTTTTTATGTTTAATTAATACTAACTTATTATAGAACAGTTGTTCTACGATTTTGGTGTCAAAAAAGAATGCTCATTAGCTTGACGATGTTGCTAAAAACTATTGTGTTGCTTTCATTCTAAATTATCCATGAAACAAGCATGCGCAAGGCGGCTACGACCTTCCTTTGGGGTGCCTCGATCCATGGTCTCTACTTTGTAGCACTGCTAGATGAACCTGGGAACTAGTTGTAACTAATAAACTAATAAGGAGATAAAAGATGCAAGTAGTCTGAATTGAACCGCACGATTTAAACTGAATAGTAGAACGCCCGTGCGTTGCTACGGGCTACGATGCATATAAAAGAATCAAACAAATGATTAAGGTCATCTCCAAGGTCAAAGCTCACATCTTCCTCAGAAGTTCAGGTGTGTTCGAACATCAAAATCCAACCGTCTCGACAATCTGACTCCCCAAAGTTCACTTCTTCATCATGAGTTCTTTTGCGATTTTAGGCTAGCCCTTGGCATACCCTTTTTACTTCCTCTATTTCTCTTTTGTAATAGGAAATATGTTCTACAACCAGACACCAACACAATTTTGTCAAGAAAGCTCAAATTTTGTGTCATCTCTTACTAAGCAGTCCATAGGTCTTCAAAATTATGTGATACTTGGTCTTCTTCCAGCTTCAAGTCTAAACAAGCACATTCCAGTGAAACATCAGCAAAAAACCATCTATCTAGCAGATGGAAGATAGCCCATCAATATCATCATAAAAAACCTAGGAATAATAGCTTTGGCATGCTTGGAGACATGTTTGTTCTCTGTGAATAGAAAATATCAAAAGTTGCTACCCAAATAATTGAAATGCCTTGCTTGCTGAGGATACAAACTTCCTTGCCACTAAAGGGTGTGATATAGTACTACTTCATGTAAGTTCTCAGGAGCCAACAGTTGTTATTGACATGCTAGATTCATCTAAACACACACTTCCACATACCCTGAAATCTGGCCATGAATTACATGGAGTGTGTGATACATACTCCGCCTTTTTATCCACAGAATAAAGAACAACTTTCTACTGCTAAACTGAATCAACACATGCATGTCCTTTGATTAGTTACAACTAAAATCCTACATGGCCTTCTAGATTATACTTCAGTAAATTTAGCCAAATTACTACCCAATGTATATGCCTACACTACACAAAAAGTAAACTTGATCAATGACCACTATCTATAGCCCAAATTATGATCAAAACCTTGATCATGCTAGCCCATACTGCAGATGATCTTTCATAAGTCATTGGAAAAGATACAGGTCTGTGTGTTGAGTCTGCCATAACTTTTTGACACCAATGAAATAGTGTTCAATTGGATAGGATATCAAATCTTTAATAGTAAAATCAAGTTTAGAAAGGTGAAAATTTTGTTACCTGCTTGGAAAAGCTGCACGCTTATAATAGTTCCTTCAAAAAAATAGAAGAAATTGTCATCGTATAGGTTGTTAGGTGTAGCATTTAAGAATAAATATCAAACCAATCATTTGATAAAATCAAATTCTTGAGCTGACACCTAGAAGAAAAGGAATACTCAATAACAAGGAATACCTACAGCTTGCTGAACAAAAGGAATACTCATCAGCTATCTGTCGATGCAGAAGATTGTGCCCTCATCACGTTGATGTTCCATACACATCCTCGACAACCATATGTCCTCTTCTTCCTCCGATGACCATGGTATGCCAAAGATGCTGATCTCTCAATGTGTGTCCAGGAGGTGGTGTCACGAGAGCCGAGACTCTGGGTTGCACCATCCAACGCCTATCGCGATGCCAACGAACACCCCAACCACATGGATGCAAAGAATAGCATAAGCATCATCCTATTCGTGTGGGGAGGCCGCACCCAACGTAGCGCCAGTGGAGACTATTGGTTTGTGCATGTTTAGAAGAGTACATGGAGGTTACGGGTAGCAAAGGGGACCGCAGGGCGGCGACATGACGGTAGGAGGAGGCCGCATCGTGCGTGAGCCTCCATGGAAATGACGGGGCGGCAGCGGCGCCGGTGGATGAGGAGACCTTGTTGAGGACTCTGTTAAAAATATGCCCTAGAGGCAATTATAAATTGGTTATTATCATATTTCCTTGTTCATGATAATCGTTTATTATCCATGCAATAATTGTATTGATCGGAAACTCAGATACATGGGTGGATACATAGACAACACTATGTCCCTAGTGAGCCTCTACTAGACTAGCTCGTTGATCAAAGATGGTCAAGGTTTCCTGACCATAGACATGAGTTGTCATTTTATAACGGGATTACATCATTAGGAGAATGATGTGATGGACAAGACCCAACCGTAAGCATAGCATTTGATCGTGTTAGTTTATTGCTATCGCTTTATCCATGTCAAGTATCTGTACCTACGACCATGAGATCATGCAACTCCCTGACACCGGAGGAATGCCTTGTGTGTATCAAACGTCACAACATCACTGGGTGACTATAAAGAAGCTCTACAGGTATCTCCGAGGGTGTTGATGACCCACAAGTATAGGGGATCAATCGTAGTCCTTTCGATAAGTAAGAGTGTCAAACCCAACGAGGAGCAGAAGGAAATGACAAGCGGTTTTCAGCGAGGTAATTTCTGCAAGCATTGAAATTGTAGGTAATAGATAGTTTGATAGCAAGATAATTGGTAACAAGCAAGTAACGGTAATGGTAAATAAAGTGCAGCAAGGTAGCCCAGTACTTTTGTGGCAAAGGACATGCTAGAACAGTTTCTTATAATAGGCAAAGTGTTCTTGAGGGTACACTGGAATTTCATCTAGTCACTTTTATCATGTTGGTTTGATTCATGTTCGCAACTTTGATAATTTGATATGTGGGTGGACCGGTGCTTGGGTGCAGTTCTTACTTGAACAAACCTCCAACTTATGATTAACCCCCTCGCAAGCATCCGCAACTACGAGAAAAGTATTAAAATAAAATCTAACCATAGCATTAAACGTTTGGATCCAAATCAGCCCCTTACGAAGTAGCGCATAAAATAGGGTTTAAGCTTCTGTCACTCTAGCATCCCATCATCTAATAACTACTCCACAATGCATTCCCTTAGGCCCAAAGATGGTGAAGTGTCATGTAGTCGACGTTCACATGACACCACTAAGGGAATCACAACATACATATCATCAAAATATCGAACACATATCAAATTCACATGATTACTTGTAACATGACTTCTCCTGTGACCTCAAGAACAAGGGTAACTACTCACAAATAATATTCATGCTCAAGATCAAAGGGGTATTGAATAGCATAATGGATCTGAACATATAATCTTCCACCAAATAAACCATATAGCAATCAACTACAAGATGTAATCAACACTACTAGTAACCCACAGGTACTATTCTAAGGTTCCGGTACAAAGATTGAACACAAGAGATGAAATAGGGTTTGAGAGGGGATGGTGTTGTGGAAGATGTTGATGAAGATTGGCCTCCCAAAGATCAGAGGAGTGTTGGTGACGACGATGGCTTCGATTTCACCCTCCGAGAGGGAAGTTCCCACGGCGGAATCGCTCTGCCAGAGGGCAAAAGTGCTCCTGCCCAAGTTCCGCCTCGAGACGGCGGTGTTCCGTCCTAGGTCAAAAGACCTCATATTCCAGAAGATGGGAAGCGGAGGTGGGCCTGGCTGGGCAGAACCCACCAGGGCGAGCCTGGGGGGCCTGGCGCGCCCTGGTGTCTTGTGCTCACCAGGGTGGCCCCCTCCGGTAGTTATTTGCTCCAGTATTTTTAATATAATCCAAAATAATTCTCCGTAAAGTTTCAGCTTATTTAGATATGTGCAGAATAGGTATCTCTGATGTGCTTTTTCAGGTCCAGAATTCCAGTTGCCGGTATTCTCCCCCTTTGTGTAAACCTTGCATATTATGAGAGAAAAGGCATTAGAATCACTACCTAAAGCATTATTATTCAACAAAACATAATAATTAATAGTAGGAAATCATGATGCAAAACGGATGTATCAACTCCCCCAAGCTTAGACCTCGCTTGTCCTCAAGCGAAAGCCGATATTGAAAAGCATGTCCACATGGTTTGAGAGAGAGGTGTCGATAAAAACAAAATACGGACAAAGTAGCATCATGCTTATTATCATAACAGCAACAAACTTTATCATAAAACTTATTTATATAACTTCATCATATAACTTCTCATGAACAAGTAACAATTCATCACAACATAGAAGTATAAAGCATACACCTTATTGAAAACCAACAAACTATGTTCTCAGTCAACTTTGCAACTACAATTCATCACATTTTCAGGAAGGGTTTCATGTCAGAGCCTTTTGGCAAGTCCACATACTCAACCATCATTTAATGTTCTATGATTGCTAACACTCACAGTGTACCCAAGAGCAAAGAGTTTCAACCGGACACATAGAAAGATAGGGGCTTATAGTTTCGCCTCCCAACGTATTCACCTCAAGGGTGATGTTAACAATAATAACTCATGCTCACACACATCCAACTGGATATATGTTCCTAGATCTTTCCTCACCACATGATGCCTGCAAAAAGAAAAAGCAAAAAAGGAATAGGGAAGAATAATTTGACTCTTGCATAAAAGTAAATACATAAAAGTAAAAGATAGGCCCTTCGCAGAGGGAAGTAGAGGTTGTCATGCGCTTTTTGGTTTGTATGCCCAATCCCTTAATGTAAAAGAACATCACGCTATATTGCCCCTTATGATAGCAACCTTTATTATGCAGTCTGTCGCTTTTATTACTTTGCCATCATAAGTTCATATAGCGCTCAATTTTCTCTTACACTAATTGATCAAAACACATTTAGAAGCAATTTTTATTGCCTTATTGCACCGATGACAACTTACTTGAAGGATCTTACTCGATCCGTAGGTAGGTATGGTGGACTCTCAAAGCATGAATTGGGGTTTTGTGTTTTTGGATGCACAAGTAGTATTTCTACTTGGTGCGGAATTTTTGGCTAGCAAAGATATATAGCAAGCACCACATGTCGAAGGATGTATGACAATATAACTTCTATGTGAATATGAACAAACATAAATCATTACGTTGTCTTCCTTGTCCAACGTTAACAATTTTGGCGTAATATATTTAATGGGGGCTCACAATCATAAAAGATGTCCAAGATAGTGTATTTGCATGTGAATCTTCTCTTCCCTTATTAATTCTTTCATGAATTGCATCATTGACCAATGCTATGTTTGTCAATCTCCAACAAATTTTACCATTTATACTTTTCCTTATGTGATGTCATTACTTACCATAAGATTAGCAAATGATTCTTTTCATTTACTTCTCTTTCCTTTTATTTTGATTGAAACAAGAAAATAAAGAAGCAAAAGCTCAAACTAAACTTTATTATATAACTCTCACTCGATTACATAGATAGATAGATCACGAAACTAACACTCAAAAATAGATCATACTAAACTTTTATTCAATTAGATCAAGATAAGGCTAAAGATCGAACTAAAATAGGTAAAGGTGAATAAAAGTGATGGTGATACGATACCGGGGCACCTCCCCCAAGCTTGGCTCAAGCCCAGGGGAGTGCCCATACCCGTGTGCTCCAGTCTCCTTTGGTGTGGGTGATGATGAAGGTGGTGATGATGAAGTGGCCTTCTTCTTCAACTTATATTTGAGCATAAAATTTTCCTCCCTTAGATAATCATTATCCAACTCAAGCTTTAATATCTTTTTGCATAACGCCGCCTTGCTCTCCTACAGAAAACGAGATGGAATAAATTGAACCTCAGGTTTGTATCCTCTAGGGAGGCTTGACTTCTTGAATTCCACATGCATGTATTCGGGTTGAGGTAGTGGGCCATCCTCTTCCTCAGAGCTATCATCCTTTGTTTCCTTCATGGCAGCGTCTTCCTCCTCGTCTGAGGTACATCCATAATGCTCCACTTCTCCATAGATCTTGGGGTTTGCAATATAGTCAGCAACATAGCTCTCCCCCTCTGAATCTTGAGACGACATATTTTCAGATCTGTCAGGAAAATAGCACGAAACAAGAACAGAGAATTTTTCTGCGATGCGGTGGTCAAAACAGCCGAGGGTATAAATAGAGAATTTTTATTCTTGGGATGCAATCATATGGAAGGAAAACGGATTCGGGAAGGTGTCTGAGGTGGGCACAACCCACCAGGGCGCACCTGGAAGGGCTGGCGCACCCTGGTGTATCGTGCTCACCTCGGTTGCTTTCCTATTTATTTCTTATTTTCCTAATTTTTGTAATATTCCAAAACTGACAGAAAATATTTTTGCGGATTTTTCGGTGTCCGTTTACTTACCGTATCACGTACCTCCTCTTTTTCAGAATTCTGGAGTGTTCCGGAAGGTTTCTTTTATGTGTTCCTCCAGTGTCATGGTTTGGATAACATTGCTTTCAACATTAGTAGGCGTACCTGAGTAGTGTTTAATTCTTTCCCCATTGACCACCTTCGGGTTAGTAACTTCGCATTATTAATCTTGATAGCTCCAGAACGATAAAGCTCTTCGATAATATACGGTCCTTCCCATTTGGAGAGAAGCTTACCTGCAAAAAATCTTAAATGAGATTTGTACAAAAGAACATAGTCTCCTATTTTGAATTCCCGCTTTTGGATTCTTTTGTCATGCCATCTTTTTACCTTTTCTTTGAATAGTTTGGCATTTTCATAAGCTTGGGTTCTCCATTCATCTAGTCAGCTAATATCAAATAGCCTCTTCTCACCGGCAAGTTTGAAATCATAATTGAGTTCTTTAATTGCCCAAAATGCTTTATGTTCTAACTCTAGAGGCAAATGACAAGCTTTTCCATATACAATTTTGTATGGAGACATACCCATAGGATTTTTATAGGATGTTCTGTAGGCCCAAAGTGCATCATCTAGTTTCTTAGACCAATTCTTTCGAGACCTATTGACAGTTTTTTGTAATATTAATTTTATTTCTCTATTGCTAAGTTCAACTTGACCACTAGATTGAGGATGATAGGGTGATGCAATTCTATGGTTAACATCATATTTAGCGAGCATCTTACGGAAATCACCATGAATAAAGTGTGAACCACGATCGTTCATTAAATATCTAGGGACTCCAAACCTCGGGAAGATAACTTCTTTAAGCATTTTAATGGAGGTGTTGTGATCACCACTACTGGTTGGAATAGCTTCTACCCACTTAGTGACATAATCAACAACAACCAAAATATGAGTGTACCCATTAGAGGAAGGAAAAGGTCCCATATAATCAAAACCTCAAACATCAAATGGTTCAACAACTCGTGAATAATTCATAGGCATTTCCTGACGCTTACCGATATTACCAATCCTTTGACATTCATCACAAGACAAGACAAACTTATAGGCATCGTTGAAGAGAATAGGCCAATAACAACCAAATTCTAGCACCTTATGAGCAATTCTGTCTCCCGCATGATGTCCTCCATAAGCTTTGGAATGACATTTCCATAGGATTTGTTCCTGTTCATGCTTAGGTACACAATGTCTAATAATACCATCTACTCCTTTATAAAGATGTGGGTCATCCCAAAAGTATTGTCTTGAATCATAGAAGAATTTTTTCTTTTGCTGGTATGTGAAACTAGGTGGTATATATTTAGCGAGAATGTAATTAGCATAATCAGCATACCAAGGAGTGTTTTGTGAAACGTTTATTGCAGCTAGCTGTTCATCAGGAAAGCTATCATCAATAGGTAGTGGGTCATCAAGAACATTTTCCAATCTAGACAAGTTATCAGCTACGGGGTTCTCAGCTCCCTTCCTATCAACGATATGTAAGTCAAATTCTTGAAGCAAGAGAACCCACCTAATGAGTCTAGGTTCAGCATGTTTCTTTTCCATAAGATGTTTTATAGCAGCATGATTGGTGTGAACAATAACTTTGGAATCAACAATGTAAGATCTAAATTTATCACAAGCAAACACAACTGCTAAAAATTCCTTCTCAGTAGTAGCATAATTCTATTGGGCACTGTCTAGAGTTTTTCTAGCATAATGGATAACATTTAATTTCTTATCAACTCTCTATCCTAGAACATCACCAACTGCATAATCACTAGCATCACACATAATTTCAAAAGGCAAGTTCCAATCAGGTGGTTGAATGATAGGTGCAGAACTTTAGGCTTTATTGTGTGTTTCAAAGGCTTCTACACAATCATCATCAAAAACAAAAGGGATATCCTTTTGCAAAAGATTAGTAAGAGGCCTAGAAATTTTAGAGAAGTCTTTAAAACCTCCGATAGAAACCAGCATGACCAAGGAAACTTCGAATACCTTTAATATCTTTAGGACATGGCATTTTCTCAATTGCATTAACTTTAGCTTTATCCACCTCAATACCTCATTCAGATATCTTATGCCCCAAGACAATACCTTCATTAAACATAAAGTGGCACTTCTCCCAATTCAAGACAAGATTAGTTTGTTCACATCTCTACAAAACTCGATCAAGGTTGCTTAAGCAATCATTAAAAGAAGTTCCGTAAACGGAAAAATCTTCCATGAAAACCTCCAATATGTTTTCACAAAAGTCAGAGAATATAGCAGTCATACATATTTCAAAGGTACCAGGTGCATTGCATAAACCAAAAGGCATACGTTGTCGGTGTACTAAAGTTTGGGTCTTTAGTACCCCATACTTGTGCACGGACGGTTGTAGCCACACCAGCGGCAAGGCCTGTCGGGAGACAGCTGAATGCAAATGCAAGAATATCAAGAGAGCATTCAAGTCAATAATCAGAAGACAGAAGACCAAAGGCTGGGACCCCGACAAGATTCTTGCCGGGATGACTTCCGAAGCCCCGACAAGACTCGCACCCGGCAAGACCTCGCCACCCTGTCACCGCCCCAGCGCAGCGACCAGCCTGTTGTTTAGGCTTTGTCCTCCTGGGTGCGTGTCAAGGCGCTAACGGCGATGGGGTTAAGCGGTGCGGATGGGATGGGCTCTTTTTTCGTCCCCAAGAAAGTTAGGGACACCTAAACGGAGCATTTAATGCGTTTGTCCTAAGACGTCAGTGATATTTATGTAAACGCTGTAGCAACTTTACACCTCTTGTATGTACTGTGCGCCACTGTTAGTGACCCCTTCGACATATAAAAGGATGCCCAAGGCGCAGCTACAGGGGGAGGACCTTTTTGGCCCAGATGCATGCGTAGCAGTTGTGTACTGTTCATCACATAGCGCTCCTGGAGCCAGAGTTCAAAGACACACAATACACTAAAGCAGGAGTAGGGTTTTACGCTTCTCAGCGGCCCGAACCTGGGTAAAAATCCCTTGCATTGATCGTTGGATCTGCTCTTTGTGCACGCCTTTCTCCCTGCCGAACCGTAAAAGGGATCCACGCGATCCCATAGGTGTCGTACGCCGACATCTTTGGCGCGCCAGGTAGGGGAAAGAGGTTGCGTGAACCTGATCTAGCGATCAGCGCGCCAGTTTCTTCATCATCTTCATCGCCCTGGCTCCCAAGAAGAAGGGTTTTACGGCGGTTGGTCCATCCGCATCCGGTATGCCTGTAGCTACACGGACGGGCGACGGTGTGGATGCAGGCGGAGGAGGTGGAGGTCTTGAGCTTCCACGACGTTCTGGTGATCAAAGCAGGGCGAGCGGCGTCGTTCGCGGCGGCGACGGCAACCCGCATGCCACTAGATCTAAGGACGGAGCTGTGCTGCCTACGGGCGGCATAGTGAACTCCAGGGATGGAAGGTCGCCTTCTAAGACACCCACACCGGCGCATGCGCCGCGGCCTTCTCAGGTCGCGTGCGATGAACAGCCCCGCGACGTTGGTGGTTCTAAGTGTCCCCATGGAAAGACTCCTGAGCATCACTCTCAAGATGCGCGGGGCCAGCATGCACGCCAAAACACTGGTGGAAGCGGCGCGCGGTCGCAGGACCGTGATGGAGCTCCTTCTAACACGGTTAGGAGTCAGAGTACCTCACGTTCCTCGCACCTTTCGCCGCCTCCTACACCAGCAGAAGCGTTGGCGCGAGCACAGCTGCTCCTGAATTTTCCTCCTGCTACGGACAAGCTCGAAGAATGGAGAGCTGCTATTCAGAGCCTCGTCGGCCTCGCTAATGAAGATGGACCGCAGCGGGCGGAGCCTTCGCGACGGCGGTCCATCGAGCCGACGCGCGCCGATGGCGAAAAGATTGGAGGTGGTGAGACCATAGTGCACTCTCCTCCACGGTAGCAACACGGGTCGCTGACTCGACGGATCGGTACCTGTGATGACGATTCGACGGTGTCGTCTGATCCGCGAACTCGCCGCGATCAACGTCAAGTTCTTCGGGAACGGAGCAAAGAAGACGCTCGGACTACCATCGAGCGGCGGCGGGTGAGGGAGTCCTGGATTAAGGGGTCCTCGGGAGGCCGACCTATTTCTCATGGGCCGGACTGTATGGGCCGTTCGCCGGACACTGGATGGATCGAGGATCTTGTCTCCGGGATGGAAGCTTCAAGGATCTTGGCGTGTGCTCCAAGTTTAAAGTAGTGAATAGGCATGTTTATCCCTTCGACGTGTAACCGACCATGTGTAGACCCTAGGTACCCTTGGCGTCTATATAAGCCGGAGGGTTTTAGATTATAGGCCAACAGAACTCATCTAGGGTTTAGCTATTTGATCTCGAGGTAGATCAACTCTGTAATCCTCATACTATCAATATAATCAAGCAGGACGTAGGGTATTACCTCCATAGGAGGGCCCGAACCTGGGTAAAACCTTGTCCCCTTCGTCTCCTGTTACCCTCGATTCTAGTCTCACAGCTCGGGACCCCCTACCCGAGATCCGCCGGTTTTGACACCGACATTGGTGCTTTCATTGAGAGTTCTGCTGTGATCGCCAAAGGAATCGATGGCTCGTCTTGTCATCAGCGAAGAGGTCCACAACCCGGGCACTTTCGTCCCCAGACAGATCTTCTCTTTCGGCAGCATTGTGCTGCATGCCGACCCGACCGGCCATCTAGGCCGTGTCAGAAGTTTCGCCCCTGATCAAGAGGTCATATTCGGGAACTTAGAGTTCTCCGTGGATTCTCGGGGCGATCTATCGCTAACCGGGCTCGCCGTCTCGCCTGCTACGCCCGAAGACTCCGAGGCTTTAACCTCAGATCCATCTTCCGGCCCCGCCCACAGGATCTACCCCGGCGAGGTCCTGCCTCTTAGTCCGGATCCGGTCATAGTGCCAGACGTCCGGACATCTGTTCTTGCCGAACACTCTCCCTGCGCGGACGCATCGGAGGTTCACTCCGGAAGCTCTGGGCAGGCCGACCCGATCGAGCTCTCGATACTCAACGAGGCTCTAGATCGGATCTCGTCGATGAAGATTACCGATGACCCAACCCCGATCTGTTCTCAGATCGGGCTTCAAACGGGTCAGGATGAATTTTTTGTCCCACCCACCACCCACTTAGTAGCCACTGTCGAGGATTTAACCAACATGTTGGACTTCGCCTCCGAGGAGGCAGATTACATGGATGAGGAGGATCATGCCCTCGCCCCTGTTAACACCGGGCGATGGGCCGCCACCTCCACATATGACGTCTACATGG
The DNA here is from genome assembly GCA_039707655.1 of Elymus sibiricus. NCBI lineage: Eukaryota > Viridiplantae > Streptophyta > Magnoliopsida > Poales > Poaceae > Elymus > Elymus sibiricus. Next base: position 176,596,879 of record CM077667.1, on the reverse strand, counting down.
TGGACACTCCGAAAAACGATGGCGACAAATCGGATGAAGCGCCGTCAAGACGCCGAAAGCCGCACAAACGGTCAAAAGGAAAAAAGGGACGAAAATCTATCGATGTCACCGGGGACAGAGACACCCCGGAAGACATCGGCAATCCCGAAATCCCCGAACACCCGTTAGAGGGTCAGGAGAGGCCCGAAGACCGGCGCAACCCCGACGATCCAGATGATCCCGAGGACGACGACTACCTCCGCTCTATCGAGGGGGAGGACAATGCGGAAGCCGATGACTTCGCCATTCCAGATAATCCTGCAGATCAGGAGCTATTCAGGCAGCAGCTTATATCCACGGCCCGCAGCCTGAAAGCAAAAGAACGGCAGCTTAAGGCCGAACAAGACAACCTCAACGATCGATGGACGAGAGTCCTCTCAGCTGAGGAGGGATACATCACCGGTCTATCGGACCAGCCTAAGAGTTATCCACGCAGAAGGCTGCTGCCACAATTCGACGACGAGCTCTCTGATACGCCGTCCCCTAAACATACCCCATACGATAAGCCAGACCGCCCTCCTCTAGGACGAGACAGGACAGCTGACGACACCGGCTATAGGCTGACGATACCCCGTAGACGGGGAAAGGAGCCACTAGAGCCCGATGACAAGTTCAACCTGCGACATGACTTGGACGACCGAACAGGTCGTACGCGATCCATTTATGGATCCAGAGCATACTCACCCGATAGACGGGAAGGGTACAGGCCTTGGCTCGACCACAACAATGAAGGTCGGGAACGAAACTGAGCTAGGACAGACGCCGATCACCGGCGCGACATAGCTCGGGTTAGAGGCGCTGCCCACCCACAGTGCTTCACGGACAAGGTGATGCGGCATCAGTTCCCGGAAGGGTTTAAACCCGTAAACATAGAGCAATACGATGGGACAACTGACCCAACCGTATGGATCGAGGATTTCCTCCTCCACATCCACATGGCGCGAGGAGATGACCTCCACGCCATCAAGTACTTACCCCTGAAGCTCAAGGGGCCAGCTCGGCACTGGTTAAATAGCCTCCCCGAAAACTCCATTGGGTGTTGGGAGGACCTAGAAGAGGCATTCCGATCTAACTTCCAGGGCACTTATGTTCGGCCGCCGGACTCCTCCGATCTAAGCAACGTCGTCCAGAAGCCTGGAGAGTCCATGCGGCTATTCTGGAATCGTTTCTTGACCAAGAAAAACCAGATTGTGGACTGCCCGGCCGCTGAAGCAATAGCCTATTTTAGGCACAATATTCGGGATGAATGGCTGGCTCGTCAGCTCGGCCAGGACAAACCAAGGACAATGTCCACCCTCACATCACTCATGACCCGCTTTTGCGTGGGCGAGGATAACTGGCTAGCTAGACGTAGCCACAACCCCGAAGACCCCGGAACCTCCGAAGTTCGGGATGGAAACGGGAAACCGAAGCGCAACAAGAACAAGCGCCGGCACAATCACAGTGATGCCGATGACACGGCCGTTAATGCCGGCTTCCGTAACTCTCGGCCTGGGCAGCAGAAGAAGCCTCCTAAAGGCAAACACGACGGACCCACCCCGCTGGACAAGATCCTGAAGAGGCCTTGCCAGATCCACGGCACTCAAGAGAAGCCCGCCAACCACACCAACCGTAACTGTTGGGTCTTCAAACAGGCCGGCAAGCTCGCATCCGAGGACCAAGGCAAGAGCCCACGCAGCAAGGACGAGGACGAACCCCGCAGTCCGATCGGTGGCGGACAAAAGAAATTCCCCCCAGAGGTGAAAACAGTAAACATGATATACGACACCCATATACCCAAGAAGAAGAGGAAGCGCGCCCTTCGGGATGTCTATGCCATAGAGCCTGTAGCCCCAAAATATAACCCATGGTCGGCATACCCGATCATCTTTGACCGGCGTGACCACCCGACCAGTATCCGTCATGGGGGTTCGGCCGCCCTAGTCCTAGACCCGATCATAGACGGGTATCACCTCACTAAAGTCCTGATGGACGGAGGAAGTAGCCTCAATCTGATTTACTCAGATACGGTGAAAAACATGGGCATAGATCCATCAAGGATCAAGCCCAGCAACACTACCTTTAAAGGAGTGATCCCAGGCGTCGAAGCCCGGTGCACAGGCTCTGTAAGCCTGGAAGTAGTGTTCGGCTCGCCCGATAACTTTCGAAACGAGGACTTGATCTTCGACATCGTACCTTTCCGCAGCGGCTATCATGCCCTGCTCGGCCGTACAGCGTTCGCTCGCTTTAACGCCGTCCCGCACTACGCATACCTCAAGCTCAAAATGCCCGGCCCCAGGGGGGTCATTACTGTCAATGGCAACACAGAGCGCTCCCTCCGAACTGAGGAACATGCGTTGGCCCTGGCGGCCGAATTCCATTACAGTGATGATCGGCAAGCGCCGACATCTGCCGTAAAGGCACCCAAGGCTGGGAAGCGAGCTCGGTCTCAATCCGAAGTACCAGAACCTTCTTCTCCCCATAAATAGGGACTCGCCCCCCATCGCACAGCCCTAGAACCGGCAAAGTACGTGCCGAGGAGGCACAACTTCGCGCTCAAAATTCCATGGGCGGCGGTGGGGAAAAATTATTAAAGGGTAAGTGTTCGGCTAGACCGCACTATCACCATCAACATGTCTTCGGACACACTACAGGTACCATAAAGCACCTGCTACGGCGTAAAGCTCATTCATATTCCGGTGACTTCTCAAGACTTTTCTCCAAAGTCCGCTCGCCAAACATTGCATCCATCGTGGTATATAACCCCTTGGGACACGCAGGAGCGGACAAGCGACAGGGCACATCGAGGACGTCAGGTCACCTATCGAAGACCCTTGGTACAACCCCTCCTATCAGGTTTATAATTTATTTTTAATACCTGTAAACAGTTGTTCCGGCAATCTGAATAATAAGAGTTGATGGGCAAAATACAGATGTATCTTGCATGATCGTTTCACTGTTTTTAGCGCACTCTCTATTTTCCCTCTCTTCTTGCGAACCTGTTTGGTATTCTATGCGATGCAACCGGCTAATAAACCGGGGGCTCGAACTAAAAGAAAATCGCCTTAAGCTCAACTGATTTTTGCGTTTGGCGTCTTGGAATTCCGCTTTATATGCATTGGTTCCGAACTATGTCTCGGTTCAATAGTTGGGTTGCCCGGCTCCTGTGCTTGCCCCTTTATGTTCCGCTCATTCGGCTAAAGGGGCAAAGGGAGAACCGCTGCGATTGTGCTTCCGGCTAGCCTGGTGAAGCACCTCAGCGGAGAAAGCCGAAAACTGACTGTCATGGTATGCGAGAACTGGTCTGCGAATCCAAGCTTAACTAAATCTCGTCAGATGTTATTCCATGTCATACGACGGGTTTGGTATTAGCACAAACCATGTGATATAGGCTTTGGCCACGGCTCATGCAAACATCACAAACACCTGGGGGCTAGTCATCAGCCCCCCACACTCCTTTCTCGCGCCCCTACGGCTAAGTGAAAGCAATAAAGCATTATGGTCCGATTGCCTTGTCCGCCCCACACTACCGCCTTCGGGTACCGATAGTTCGGCTAAGGGTCACAGTGCGTTGGCAGAGACACCCCGTGTAGTATCTACATGGGGGCTGAAGCCGACGACTCACCGCTTTCAGTTTTAACGACCACACAGGAGTTATAAAGGATGCAAAACACATAAGACATGATAAACCATGCATCTTAAATATAAACACGTTAAAGAGTCTTCAGACATATTACAACGCCTTTACTCATGCACATCCTCTCTCGAACATTGTGCCTCTATTGCCCGAGCACCCTCCATTACGCCGGAGAAGTACTCGGGGCGCCTATGCTCTTTTCCGGTAGGCGGAGGAGTGGTGGCTATCTTCATTGGATCCCGCCCCGGCCAGTGCACCTCGGCCTTCACAAAGGTCATCCGAGCTCCCTCGATGCAGGAAGATCGCCTTAGCGCGTCGATCCGGGACGAGGCATCGCTCAGCTTCCGCACCAGGCCAAAGTAGCTGCCCGGCAACGGCTCATTGGGCCAAAGCCGGATGCAGAGATCCTTCATTGCCGGCTTCGCCAAACGGTGTAGCTCCATCAACTGCTTCAGCTGCTCAACAAGGAGAGGAGAGCGCTCGGGGGTTTCAAACTGTGCCCAGAACAGCCGAGCTTCATCTCCTTCTCCCCGCGAACCATAGAACTGGTTCGCGTCCGCTGCGCTCTTCTGAAGGTCCAAGCAGGCGCCTGAGGAACGCCATACTTGGGTGAGCAATTTGAACTTGCTATCCCCATAGACACACTGCAATAAATATGGCTTACCATCCATTATAGCCTTGGCCTGGCTAACTTCCTCTTCAAAAGATCGCCTATCCACCTGCTCCTTTTGGAGGTCGGTTTTCAGGGTGGATAGTTCGGCGGCCTGCTCCTTGCCTTTTCGCTCAAGGTCTTCGCACTTTTGGCCGGCGTCCTTGAGCTCCTGTTGGATCTCCTCCACCCGAGCCTCATGCTTGTCGCTGGTGGCTCTTAGGGCGGAGAGCGCGGTAGACACTTCTTTGGCCGCCGCCTTCTCCACCGCAGCCTCCTGCTTTGCTTTCTCAAGTTCGACCTTGAGCTTCTCAATCTCCTTCGCCGAAGCTGCGTAAGCATCGACTTATATCAAGAAACTGCGTTGATAGCACGGTAAAAAAGAGTTTTGATACTCTAATTTGGCTTACCTTGCGCCTCATCGAATCTCTTGTTCAGAGCGTCAAGCTCGTCTGCGGAGCTCTTGAGCTTCCGATTTAGCTCATCCAGCTCGGCAGCGTTAGCAGCCGTTGCCGTCGACGAAGCCTGCAACAAACAAAATCGTATAACATTATATGGGTTTAGAACCTCCGAACTGTCACTAAAATGATCCTGTGTCCGGTCCTTTTAAGGGCTGTCAGAACGATCCGAACACATATTGTCCTATGCATAGTTCGGATAAGGATCTATGTTTGACCCCCAGGTAAGTTTTTTCAAACTCACCTAGGGCTCGGGGGCTTCCATGTATATAATCATAACTCACAGAAAATAATATTTCACAAAATAGAGCATTACATGGCTTACCTGGAAGCCCGTCAGGAGACCATTGAAGGCCTCCTTCAGTCCACTATCTACGGACTGAATGCTCTGCAATACCGCACCCATGAGGATGCGGTGCTCCCCGGAGATGGAGGCGCTTGATAGAGCCTCCCCCATAGCCGGCCACCCATTGGTCAGTGGCGCCGGTGGGGATTGGTTAGCCCGATCTCCAACCGGGGATGGAACCGGTGCCTCCGGAGGCACGGTGCGCTCCGGAGACAGCCTTGGAGGTGACTGGACATCTCCTCGTCCGGTCTCCTTAGTATCCGGGAGGGGCCTCTCACCCGGGTCTTCGGCGGCCGAGGTGTTAGCCTCGGCCATGACGTCATCGCCCCCACCTCCAGTGCCCGGCTCCTGAAGAGCCTGTTGGGATGACACCTCCGTGGCGGCCTTCGCGACGCCCGGAGGAGAGTGGTGCGACGCGGTCCCGCTCTCCGCTAGTTCGGCGGGCGGGGTCTCCCCATCCGAAACGTGATCAGTGGGGAGAACACGCGGTGGGCTGCAAGACAGTAGGCATTCTCAGGTCAGTAACATTTAAAACTTAGCATTAATAGCTCAGAAGGTCTTCGGGTCTTTACCTTCGAGGTGGGGGCTTGACCCTGAGGTTCCTTCGTGGAACCCTCTCGAAGTCCTCAGACTCGGTGTCCGAGTCCGAACTATCATCGGACAGGACTACCTATGTCGGACGCGGTTTCTTCTGGGCGGGAGGAGGTATGTCCTCTGAGGCGTCCGATGACGCCGCCCTCTTTCCTGCGAGGGGGGAATTGCCTTCCCCCTCACCCTCTTGCTCCTCCTCTTGATTCGAGGAGGCGTGGGTCTCTTCGTACATAGCTCCTGGCTGGTCCCGGATGCGCAGGCTTGTTCGGCCTGGTTTCTTCTTCTCTTTCTTCTCTGGCGCCTTGTAAGGCGCCACGACGAGCATTTCCAACAGCAGCGGAGACCTATGGTCTTCGGGCTATGGAGCCTGACACTTGATACCCGTGGCCTGGCTTAGCCATTCCTGCGGAAGTGATCGGAAAATGCTTAGACTTTCTTTAGGAAAACAGAGCCGATCAAATAAAAATGTGTTATACCTCGGATGGGGGCTTGTCGGCGCTTAAGCCCTTGTCCTCCTTCTTGGCCGGCCACTTCTCCTGCACTTTGAACAGCGCCTTCCATAGCTTCTCCCGAGTGGTGCGGAAGAGCTGACGGATCATAGGATCATCGTCAGTCCGGTAAGTCCACATGGGAGAGGCCCGGCGCTGGCAGGGGAGGATGCACCGCCGGAGCATAATCTGGACCACGTTGGTCAGATCGATGTTATCTTTGATCAGGGAGGTGATGCCCCTCTGCAGGTCATCCACCTCTGTATCCGTCCCCCAATCAAGGCCCTTTCGGACCCATGAGGTCAATCTGGTCAGGGGGCCAGACCTGAATTCGGCAGGAACAGTTCCGCCCTCCTCCCTTGGCTCGGTGATGTAAAACCACTCTTTTTTCCATGTCTTGATGGTGTCGATGAAGGTGCCGAATGGCCATACTGCGCAGGGGAGCTTGCTGATGACCGCCCCGCCGCAGTCTGCATGTGCGTCTGCGACACACTTTGGCTTGATATTGAATATCTTGAGCCATAGTCCGAAGTGTGGTTCCACCCGCAAGAAGGCCTCGCAGATGATGATGAAGGCCGATATGTGCATGAAGGAGTTCGGCGGGAGGTCGTGGAAGTCGAGACCATAAAAGAACATGAGGCCCCTCACGAAGGGGTGGAGCGGGAAGCTCAATCCTCGGATGAAGTGAGGAATGAAGACCACCCTCTCACCTGGTTTGGGGGTGGGGACCACCTGGCCCTCCTCTGCAGCGCGGTGGAAGATATTGGCGGGGAGGTAGCCGGCGTCCTTGAGGTCCTGGATGTCCTGGTCTGTGACCGTGGAAGCCTCCCACTTGCCATTGGAGCCGGAGCTGGCCATGGCTAAGCTCGGAGGAGGAAGAATGGAAGATCTAGATCTGGGTTCTGGAAGCTCGGGGGATAAGGGAAGCAGGGATGCGAATGGAAAGTGCGGCTAGGTTTTGGGGTTTTCTTCCCCTTTTATTGGCCTTATCGCCGGTTAGCCTCCCTTCACGGTGCCGTGAATTTCTCCGCTTCCCAAGACGTGCATGCCGTTATACGCGCATGATTAAACATATCCCGTGTAAAACGGAGCACGATCTGTGCATTGATAGATCGTGCTAATGAAAACGGCCTTGAACCGCGAATCGAGTTGTTACGACTGGTTCGGTGGTCGTGGTGGGCCGTGACCTTTCATCTGAAAGGTTGTCAGAGAGCACTATTGACTCCTTGACGTTTGGCCTTCAGAGCCGGGTTATACATGATGCTCGGACGATCTATGATCGGGAAAACTACACGTCGTCGGAGGCCGAGCTAAACTCGGCCGATCACTATTTGGAGAAAGGAACTCGCCTCGCAAGCCGAAGACTCTGATCGTTTGAAGCAGCTGGAGCCTGGACCCTTCGCGTTGGAGGCTAGTTCGGGGGCTACTGAGGGAGTCCTGGATTAAGGGGTCCTCGGGAGGCCGACCTATTTCTCATGGGCCGGACTGTATGGGCCGTTCGCCGGACACTGGATGGATCGAGGATCTTGTCTCCGGGATGGAAGCTTCAAGGATCGTGGCGTGTCCTCCAAGTTTAAAGTAGTGAATAGGCTTGTTTATTCCTTCGACGTGTAACCGACCATGTGTAGACCCTAGGTACCCTTGGCGTCTATATAAGCCGGAGGGTTTTAGGTTATAGGCCAACAGAACTCATCTAGGGTTTAGCTATTTGATCTCGATGTAGATCAACTCTGTAATCCTCATACTATCAATATAATCAAGCAGGACGTAGGGTATTACCTCCATAGGAGGGCCCGAACCTGGGTAAAACCTTGTCCCCTTCGTCTCTTGTTACCCTCAATTCTAGTCTCACAGCTCGGGACCCCCTACCCGAGATCCGCCGGTTTTGACACCGACAGCGGGAAGCGCGCCATCAATCTGATAGGCGCGTAGGACCCACTGTAGACAAGCCTGCGCCAGGGTATCCTGGTGACCTACCTTATGAGGTGGGTTGTCCAGCTTTTACCCATGAGCTGCGGTGAGTCAAGTGGACCAATTCTCGAACGTTCAAACCGGAGGTCCTGGAGAAATACGACGGCAAGACTCACCCGTCGGAGTTCTTGAGCGTCTACACCATTGCGGTGCAGGCTGCCGGGCTCGCGACGACAAGATACTCGCCAATTACTTCCCATTGGTACTTAAGCCCAACGTCAGGTCGTGGTTGATGCATCTGCCGGAGAATTCCATTTCTTCCTGGGCAGATCTGTGTCATGAGTTTGTTGGCGCCTTTACCGGAGGCCACTAAGCTCCTGGCCAGGAAAGTGATTTGCATCTCATCCCCCAGAAAGAGGGCGAAACCTTGCGCAAGTACATACAGAGATTCAGCCGCATACACCATAACATCCCAGACGTTCATCATGCCGCTGTTGTCAGCGCGTTCCATCAAAACGTGCGCAACCGCAGGATGCGCGAAGAGCTGGCGATGAACAAAGTCAGGGAGGTTGTCGAGCTCTATGCTTTGGCTGATAAATGTGCTCGAGCTGAAGAAGGGAGAAGATTCCCTGGCAAGGATGCTGGCGCAGGAATCGACTCCGAAGACGAAGACGCCGCCGCCCCGGCAAAGAAAGGCCGACGACGTAACATGAAGCGCAAGGGCAAGGCCATGCTTGCCGTCGAGGAATCCGGCAACCTCGACACCGCCAAGAAGGTCAAAGTTGACGGCCCCGGCAAGGATGTTGCCGGGTGCGCCTCCTGTCAGGCCTTGGCGGCTGCCGACAAGCCGGAGGGCTCCGACAAGCAGTACTGCAAGATCCATCGTACCAAGGGCCATGATCTCCAAAACTGCCGGCAAGTTGAGCAGCTTGTCGAGAAGCAGAAAGCTGAGTATGAAAGGCGAGACAAGGAGAAGGCCCAGGATGGTGCAGAGGGGTCCGGCAAGAAACGCGGTGGCCGAGGAGGTCGCCGCGGCAAGGCCAAGCAACAGAAGGAGAGGCCCGCTCGAGGCCGCGACAAGGCAGAGGGGGGTGATGATGACAACAAAGAGGACGACGAGTCCAGCGAGCATGAATTTCAAAGAGCTACAGACACCATGTGCATTGACGGGGGCGCCTCGTTGCATTCTTCCCACCGCCGACTTAAACAGTGGGCGCGTGAGGTTAATGTGACAGAGCCATCCGTTGATGCCCGGAAACCATTGAAGTGGTCCAACACGCCTATCACTTTTGACGCTGAGGATCATCCTGATCGCACAACTGCGGTCGTGTGTTTGCCATTGTTGGTTTCACCAACGATTCGCAACCTCAAAGTGACGAAAATGTTAGTTGACGGTGGGGCCGGTTTGAACTTGATCTCACCTGATGTGATCAAGAGGTTGCAAATTCCTGATGAAGATCTCAAGGAAACGGGCACGTTCCAGGGGATCAATCCAGGAAGGAGCCAGCCGAAGGGTAAGATCACGCTACCAGTAACATTTGGTAGTGACCTGAACTTCAGAACAGAGAAGATTGTTTTCGACGTCGCCAAGATTCCATTGCCATATAATGGGATCCTTGGCCATCCTGCATTGGCCAAGTTCATGGCGGCATCGCACTACGCTTACAATACATTGAAGATGCCCGGGCCGATGAGCGTCATCACTATCAACTCTGACAAGAAGGATGCGCTTATCTGCACCGACCAACTTTACCGGGAGGCAGTTGCAGCACCTGCCGCCAAGGCACTTGCTCCTGCAGCTGAAGCTCCCGGGGGGAAGAAGATCGGCAAGACCTCTAGCACACACTCCGGCAAGCGCGCCTCCTCAGAGTGCTGCGCTCCTGTTGAGGATGTGCCAGAGAGCTCCACCGGCAAGAGCAAGAAATCCAAGGCAGCTCCACCAGAAACTAAGAAGGTGCCTGTCAAGGAGGATGGTATTGGAGGAACTTTCACCATAAGCTCCACCCTCGACGACAAATAGGAAAGTGCGTTCATTGCCTTCCTGCGGGCGAATGTCGATGTGTTTGCATGGCAACCATCTGATATCCCCGGTGTTCCCAGGTAGGTGATTGAGCACCATCTTGCTGTCTGTCCTCATGCACGGTCCATCAAGCAGAAGGTTAGGAAGCAAGCCTTGGAGCGGCAAGAATTTATTGCCGAAGAAATCAAGAAGTTGGAAGCGGCAGGTTTGGTTAGAGGAGTGCTCCATCCAACATGGTTGGCCAATCCAGTTGTAGTGCGCAAGGCGAATGGAAAATGGAGGCTGTGTACTGATTATACAGATATCAATAAAGCATATCCAAAAGATCCTTTTCCCTTGCCGCGCATCGACCAGATTGTGGACTCCACTGCCGGCTGTGATTTGCTGTCATTTCTTGACGCTTATTCAGGGTATCATCAGATTTCTATGGCTAAGGAAGACAAAGAGAAGACCGCATTTATCACCCCATGTGGTACGTATTGCTTCTTACGTATGCCTTTCGGGTTGAAAAGTGCCGGTTCCACGTTTGCAAGAGCGGTCCAAATTGGTTTTGAGCCCCAGCTACATAGAAATATGGAAGCTTATATGGATGACATAGTAGTTAAAACCAAGGACAAAGCAACGCTCATACAAGATCTAGAAGAGACGTTTGCGAATCTGCGCAAGATCAATTTGAAGCTCAATCCTAAGAAGTGTGTGGTTGGCGTTCCGTCCGGCAAGCTTCTCGGGTTCTTTGTGTCTCAGCGCGGGATCGAGGCGAATCCCGACAAGATCAAGGCAATTGAGCAGATTGAAGCACCAAGACGCGTCAAAGATGTGCGTCGTCTTGCCGGCTGTGTTGCTGCTCTGAGTAGGTTTATCTCCAAATCTGCTGAGCGCGCCCTACCCTTTTTCAAAATCTTGACAAAGGCAGGTCCAATGAAGTGGACTCCGGAAGCGGAGGCAGCGCTGCAGGATTTGAAGAGGTACCTCTCCTCTCCGCTAACACTAGTCGCACCTAAACCACAGGAGCCATTGTTGCTGTACCTAGCGGCAACAAATCAAGTGGTTAGTGCTGCGTTAGTGGCGCAGAGAGAAGTCGACGAAGAAGCAGCGGCAGGGGCAGGACCGTCAAACGACAAGCCAGGATCTTCCCCGGCAGAGTCTGGTGCCGACAATGCAGAATCTGTGCGGTCAAATGAAGTGACACAGAGGAAGAAGATGGTGCAGCGCCCAGTTTATTTTGTCAGCTCCCTTTGGCAGGGGGCTAGGTCAAGATACTCTGGCGTGCAAAAGTTGCTCTTTGGTCTCCTTATGGCCTCGAGGAAGCTGCGCCATTATTTCCAAGCACATGAGATCACCGTCGTCACCTGCTTTCCGTTGCAACGGATTTTACGAAATCCAAATGCAACCGGCAGGATTGTGGAGTGGGCGTTGGAGCTGTCAAGCTTTGGTCTCAAATTTGAAAGTACTTCAACTATTCAGAGCAGAGCCTTGGCAGAGTTCATTGCAGAATGGACCCCAACGCCAGACGAGGAGATTCAAGAAACAACCCTCCCCGGCAAGGAAACAAGTCAAGAATGGATTATGTATTTTGATGGGGCTTTCTCGCTGCAAGGCGCCGGCGCTGGCGTGCTGCTTGTCGCACCCACCGGAGAGCACCTCAAATATGTAATTCAGATGCACTTTCCCCGGGAGAGGTCGACGAACAACACTGCGGAATATGAAGGACTGCTTGCCGGTCTCAGGATCGCGGCAGACCTTGGAATTAAGAAGCTCATCGTTAGAGGTGATTCGCAGCTTGTCGTCATGCAAGTCAACAAAGATTATCAGAGCCCGTTGATGGAAGCTTACGTAGATGAAGTGAGGAAGTTGGAGGAGCGCTTTGACGGTCTGCAAACAGAGCATGTTCCTCATTCGGAGAACAACATTGCCGATGACCTGTCAAAGCGTGCTGCCCTCAAGTTACCTGTGGAACCAGGGACTTTTGTGCTCCAGTTGACTCAGCCATCCGTAGCGCCATCGGCAAAGAAAGACAAGAGAAGGAAGTTGAATTCCGGCCAGTACTTTCTCGCAGAGCTCCCAGAAGCTGCCGGCAAGAATCTTGTCGGCAAGGAAGTTGCCGGAAACAACACCAAGCCTGCCGGGGGGCAACAGGCTCCGGCAGGGCCTCGAGCCCTTGCCGTAGAGACAAATGCTTCCGTGGTAGAAGACATGCCTTTAGTCCTTGTTGTCGAGCCCCAGGCTCCAGCATGGGCACAGCGCATTGTTCAGTTCCTCCAAACAGGAGAACTCCCCAAAGAACAGGAAGAAGCGGAGAAAGTAGCCCGTCGGTCTAATATGTACCAGTTTGTGGACAATGTCCTATACAGAAAGAGGCCGAAAGGTGTGAAATTGAAGTGCATTCCTCAGGAGGATGGACTGGAGCTGTTGGCAGAGATACATGGAGGCATATGTGGCTCCCACATAGGATAAAGAGCTCTTGTTGGTAAGGCATTCCGGCAAGGTTTCTTTTGGCCCACTGCCCTCCAGGATGCAACTGCACTAGTAACCAAGTGTGAAGCGTGTCAGTTCCATTCAAAGAAGCTGCATCAACCAGCTCAAGCTCTTCAGACAATCCCTCTTTCCTGGCCATTTTCGGTCTGGGGGCTCGATATTTTGGGCCCTTTCCCCCGTTCTACTGGGGGCTTTGAGTACTTGTACGTCGCAATCGACAAGTTCACAAAGTGGCCGGAAGTGGAAGCACTGAGGAAGGTGACAGCACAATCAGCCGTCAAGTTCTTCAAAGGACTAGTTTGCTGTTTTGGTGTGCCTAACAGGATCATCACTGACAACGGCACACAGTTTACAAGCCACACCTTCATGCAGTACGTCCAAGACCTTGGCCGCAAGATCTGTTTTGCTTCTGTTGCTCACCCAAGGAGCATAGGCCAGGCGGAAAGGGCAAATTCTGATGTTTTGCGAGGACTGAAGACAAGAACTTTCGACAAGCTGCGCAAGTGCGGAAGACGCTGGATTGATGAGTTGCCGGCGGTTCTTTGGTCAATCAGAACGACACCAAATCGAGCCACCGGCCAGACACCCTTCTCCCTAGTGTACGGAACGGAAGCAGTTCTCCCCACGGAACTCATATACGGGTCACCTCGAGTGCTCGCCTATGATGAGCTTGAGCAAGAGCAGTTGCGGCAAGATGACGTTACGCTCCTTGAGGAAGATCGTCTTCAGGCTGTTGTGCGAGCTGCACGCTACCAGCAAGACTTGTGCCGCTACCATAGCCGCAAGGTTCATGCCTGAAGTCTTGAGGAAGGCGACCTTGTTCTTCGGCGCGTTCAGTCGGCCAAGAATTCCAACAAGTTGACACCGAAGTGGGAAGGCCCTTATCGGGTAGTACGAGTCACCAGGCCTGGCGCATTCTGCCTGGAGACCGACGATGGCGTTCCAGTGAGCAATTCTTGGAATATCGAACATCTTCGTAAGTTCTATCCATAAGGCGCGGTTGCCGGGTCTCCCGGCAACCACCTTTTGTACAAGTCTAGCTGCCAAGGCATGTAATCCTTTGTACAAAGCCAGGCGTAGACCCTGTGCATAGTTGAATAAACTTAAGTGTTTTACAGTTCTTGTCGATTTTCATGTTTACTTATATGCATGCTTATCTGAGACATTGTATTACACCTGCTTCTGGTAAGCGTTAACGAACCGCCAAGGTTCCATATCTCTATTTTCTCTTCTTTCTTTTTCTCAAAGGACAGAAGGTTCCCTCGCATGCAAGTTTGCCGGGGGGAATGATGGTATGGATACCAACAGGCGACGTTCAAGGTTGACACCTTGCCGGAAGGAGTACAGCCACGAAAAGCTAAGTTGCAGAAACTTTAAACAAATTTTTGTTTTGTAAGGTTATTCTCCTTGAACGATTTCAACTTTTGTATGGAAAACCTGCACGCGAAGGAACCTTGTCATGATCGGTTGCGCCCTTACTTTGTTTCGAGTCCGCTCAACAACTTAAGTGGCTGCACTGAAAACGCCAAGGTATCTTGCCAGCAGCGGCACTTCCAGCAGGCTACTAAATTCCCGCACCTAGCACTCGCGGCAAGGTTGCGCGCACCGGCAAGTTTCCAATAAAGCGTAGGGCATGTACCATACAGAAAGAAATCAGACAAAGGAAGTAGCATACATTCATCCAGAGCATAGCAAGTTATATTACATTAATAGCTGCCACGATTCTAACATAAGACAAAATTGTCTTTGGCATGGAATGGTGGCGACAAAGAGAAGTGAAGCGGCTAGTCCCTGCGCTGGCCTTCGACCCTCTTGACTTGGTTCACCTTGTCGACGATGGGCGCGACAAGTTCTTCGAGGGCCTTGAGGTCCGCATCCTTCGGCAAGCGGTCAAGAACGTTGGTGAGGTTGATGCCAGGGTTCCTGTACGCCACTTTGGTCAGCACCTTGAGGAGGACGGCCCGGCAGAGTTTGCGGGATTCGTTGGCCAGATGGGTTGCTCGATCAGAGTGGAGTAGCTTGAGCGCATCGATCAAGCCCTCGAAGAACAAGGTCACCTTGGCGATCGGAGAAACTCTTTCATGAGAAGAATACCTGAAGTCCTGCAGGCCCATGGAGGATAGTTCTGCTGCAAGCCTTTCTGCAACATCAACAAGGCGTTCAGTCCAGATCTTGACGCCTTTCTCGAAGTCATTATAATTGGCGGCGGCGCTCTTGAGCAGGTCCCTCTCATTCCGGAGATCTTTGATCAAGACCTTCTCACGAGCCTTGCTGTTCTCAATGGACTCTTGCACCGTGGCCAGCTTCAGTTCCAGATCGGCAATGAATTCCTTAGCTGAGGTGAGTTGCTTGGTCTTGTCGGATATGGCGACCTGTATCTCCACCAGGCTGTAGAGAGCTTTCTCTCTTTTGGTTTTGAGCGCCGAGATATCCTTGCCGTGATCCTCAAGGCCCACTTCCAGCCTCTTCACCTTATCGTCAAGCTCGTTCTTGGCGGCCTCTGCAGCTTCGGCAGCATTGACGGCCTCCTTCAGCTTGCCGGCGTGGTCTGTGACCAGAGCCTCAAGGGTTTCGTTGTGCTTATTCTCCAGCTATTGGGTCCGCTGCGCGACAAGCTTTTCAATCTCTTCGTCCTTGACGCGAAGCTTGTTGGCAAGTGCCTTCTTGCGAGCGTCGAGGTCCTCTTCATAGGCGTCAAGCCCGACGCGGCGCTCTGTTAGGCGAGCTTCCTCTGCAGAAGCCTGTTGTGCGGCCTCCTCTTGTGCCTTCTCAACATCAGACTGCTTCATGAGGAGCTCATTCCAGCTTTGATTCAGCTGCTCTTGACTCGCCTTTAGCTCTTGAAAGGCCTCAGCGTACCAGATTTGTGTTTCCTCGACGCACTTCTGGAAATCCGCCTCCGCTGCTTCGACAACTGCTGCCATGGAGTCCAGCCTCTCTTTCCGGGCGCGGTGAAGTGCTTGGAGCTTCTGAAAGTTCTTGCTCATGGCCTGAAGGAGCTTTTCTTCTTCGGATTTGCTGCTGCTGGTGTGTGGCTCGTCAACGATCTTAAGCCCAGCAGCGGTGGTGACGTCTTCATCAAAGATTTCCCCTTCAGTTGGCACCCCAATGTTTGCCGTTCCTGGTATGCTGACGAACAGGTTGTCGCCAACCTTGAGGTATTTGCTTGACGGAGGGGCTTCGGATGTTGACGGCACATCCTCAACAACCGTCTCACCGGCAGCTGGGGGCTCCGTGGCCGGCGTAGCGCCTGGCGCTCCTACGGCAGGAATGCCGTCATTATGGTCACCGGTCTCCTTGCCGGCCCTCTCAGCAGACTCCTTGGTGGCCTTTTCCTGTGCGGCCTTGGCGGCCTCGGCGGCAGCATTCTTGGCGGCCTTGTCAGCGGCAAGTCTGTCGGCTTCGGCGGTAGCATCTCTCGCGGTCTCCTCGATAACGGTATCAACATCCATATGTTCCGTCGAGGGAAGATCTTAAGGCCAAGAAAACAAACAAGATAAGGTTGAGGTGGAAGTTCAAGAAGACAAAAAGAAAGACAGAATAACAAGTATTCTGAGGCAAACGGTTTACCTGTGTCGAGCTGTTGAGAGGTGGCTTCTCCTTTCCCGGCAACACCAGTTGCCGAAGTAGGATCACCAGAGCCCGCGCTTGCCACGCCTGTGCTTGCCGGCTCCCCCTCAACAAGAATGGGCTCGCCAGTGGAAGCCCTTGCCGAAGATCCGTCTCTGGGCGGCGTAGTTGATCGAGGCGGCGCATCAGGGGCGGCCTTCAATGGCTCTCCTCGTTGCCGTTCTTCTTCTACAAGCCCAGTGATGTCAGCGGCGAAGATACACGTCCCAACGCTCGCCAGTGGGAAATGAGTAATGAACTCACGCTGGGGGCTGTGTTGAGGACTGCATCGTGGGCTGGGCTCCGGGCTGATGGTGATCGGCTCTGGCACACCTGTGGTGCTTGCCGGCGGCTCATCGCCCGTTGAAGTCTTCGCCTTCTTCAAGGGCGCAGCCTCATGATATCTGCCGCATTCCGAAACTCCCAAGCTGGTCTCCCCTTGTTCTGTAGAGGGGCGATGCGCCGACGAAGGAAATCAGCGCCAATCATCTCTATTATGAGCCCGGCAACTCTGAGGCGGTGGATCCTGGTAATTGCGATTGTGAGCTTCTCATCTTGAGGATCGAGGTCGCTCCAGTAATTACCGCGCACCATTTTTGCTTGTCGAGGCGAACAAAAGGGCTGAGGGTCTTTCTCCTGAATCCAGCACCACTTGCCCCGCCATTCTTCCCACTTCTCATGGTAGACGCCGTCTGGGTATATATCTTTGTTCCATGTCCTTGGGATCCAAGTAATAGAACCAGAAAGGGCCTCTCCCTTTTGAATACGGGGAATGAAATAGTGGCGGAAGAGGGCTGTGCTAGGGACTACTCCGGCAAATTTTTCACAGAGATGGGCGAAAACTGACATGCATGTCACGGCATTCGGCGTAAAATCCAAGAGACGGAAGCCGTACGTGTACATGATGTCGTTGAAGAAATCAAAAAACGGGGGACAGAGCCCGCAGTAAAAGTAGTCGACAAAGAAGGGGAATTTATCTGGGCCACCCTTGGAGGAACCTGGACTCACACGAGTAGCAGGATGAGCCTTCGTCTCCCTCGCCCACATGCACTGGTATCGCTCCTTCAGAGTGCTCGCGTCGAGCGCTGAAGTGAAGATGGCGTGCTCCCTCTGCATCTTCACCAGTTTGCTCTCCGGGACGGCGGCTTCCACCTCCTTGCCCTTGCTCGCCTTGGGCGGCATGGCGACTATGAGAGCGGAGGCCGAGGACGATGAGGGCGTGGAGGTGGCGGATGAGTGGGAGAGGCTCTATTTCGAGCTCGAGGAAGGATACGACGGCGGTTTCCAGATTGGAAAGGACAGGAGGTAAATGAGCAAGCGCCTCTGCGGTTTCCTTTTTATGGGGAAGGCGTGGGGCTGTCTCTTTACTAGTCAATATAAAAACGCTTTTGCGAGCGCGCCGCTATTACGGCCGCTCCGCGCACGTCTCCCACGTCCCGCATTCAATGGGCGTCATGGGTGGGGGCGCAGTAAACGGAATGATTACAACAGCTAACTCCTGCCACGCGTGCCCGTGCACTGTTTGGGCCTAGCCCAACAACGCCTCGCACCCGTGTATGGCCTAGGCCCGGGGGCTCCTGTCGGTGTACTAAAGTTTGGGTCTTTAGTACCCCATACTTGTGCATGGACGGTTGTAGCCACACCAGCGGCAAGGCCTGCCGGGAGACAGCTGAATGCAAATGCAAGAATATCAAGAGAGCATTCAAGTCAATAATCAGAAGACAGAAGACCAAAGGCTGGGACCCCGGCAAGATTCTTGCCGGGATGACTTCCGGAGCCCCGACAAGACTCGCACCCGACAAGACCTCGCCACCCTGTCACCGCCCCAGCGCAGTGACCAGCCTGTCGTTTAGGCTTTGTCCTCCTGAGTGCGTGTCAAGGCGCTAACGGCGATGGGGTTAAGCGGTGCGGATGGGACGGGCTCTTTTTCCATCCCCAAGAAAGTTAGGGACACCTAAACGGAGCATTTAATGCGCTTGTCCTAAGACGTCAGTGATATTTATGTAAACGTTGTAGCAACTTTACACCTCTTGTATGTACTGTGCGCCACTGTTGGTGACCCCTTCGACATATAAAAGGAGGCCCAAGGCGCAGCTATAGGGGGAGGACCTTTTTGTCCCAGATGCATGCATAGCAGTTGTGTACTGTTCATCACATAGCGCTCCTGGAGCCAGAGTTCAAAGACACACAATACACTAAAGCAGGAGTAGGGTTTTACGCTTCTCAGCGACCCGAACCTGGGTAAAAATCCCTTGCATTGATCATTGGATCTGCTCTTTGTGCACGCCTTTCTCCCTGGCGAACCGTAAAAGGGATCCACGCGATCCCATAGGTGTCGTACGCCGACATACGTCTATAAGCATAGGTTCCAAAAGGACAAGTAAAGGTGGTTTTCTCTTGATTGGATTCTGACACAGGTATTTGAGAGAAGCCAGAATATCCATCTAGAAAACAAAAGTGTGTGTGCTTAGATAATCTTTCTAGCATTTGATAAATGAAAGGCAGAGCGTAATGATCTTTTCTAGTAGCTTTATTTAATTTTCTAAAATCAATTGCCATTCTATAGCCAGTGACAATTCTTTGTGGAATGAGTTCATTTTATCATTAGGAACAACAGTAATACCTCATTTCTTAGGAACACAATGAACGGGACTTACCTATCTACTATCAGCTATGGGATAGATTATACCTGCTTCCAGAAGCTTTAATATTTCAGTTCTTACCACTTCTTTCATCTTAGGATTCAATTGTCGTTGATGATCGACAACGGGTTTAGCATCAGGTTCCATATTAATCTTGTGCTGACATAGAGTGGGACTAATGCTCTTAAGATCTTCAAGAGTATATCCAATAGCAGCCCGGTGCTTACTCAGGATTTTTAATAATCTTTCTTCTTCATGTTCTGAAAGGTTAGCACTAATAATAACAGGATATATCTTTTTCTCATCAAGATAAGCATACTTCAAAGTATCAGGCAATTGCTTTGATTCAAACACAGGATCACCTTTAGGTGGAGGAGGACCTCCAAGGGTTTCAATAGGAAAATTGTGTTTTAGGAGAGGTTGTTGTTCAAACAAAATTTTATCTATTTCATTTCTTTCACGCAAGTGCATATCATTTTCATGGTCAAGCAATTGTTCTAGTGGATCAGTAGGAGGCACGACAATAGAAGCAAGACCAATTATTTCGTCCTTACTAGATAATTCTCTATCACAAGGTCGTCTACTAAACTTGGGGAAATTAAATTCGTCAGACACATCACCGAAACTAACACCGACAGTTTGTTTTTCGCAATCTATCTTAGCATTGATGGTGCTCAAGAAAGGTCTACCAAAGATAATGGGACAAAAGTCATGTTGTGGGGAACCAAAAACTAGAAAATTAGTAGGATATTTTTCTTTCCCACACAAGACTTCAACATTTCTAACAATCCCAAGTGATGTGATAGTGTCTCTATTAGCAAGTTTAATAGTAACATCAATGTCTTCTATTTCTGCGGGTGCTATATCATTCATAATTTCTTGGTATAAGGTAAAAGGAATAGCACTCACACTAGCACCCAAATCACATAAACCATGATAGCAATGATCTCCTATTTTGACTGAGACAATAGGCATGTCCACTAGGGGTCTATGTTTATCTTTTTCATCAGGTTTGGCAATTCTAGCAACTTCATCACAGAAGTAAATAACATGCCGATCAATATCTTCTATCAAGAGATCTTTAACCATAGAAACACTAGGTTCTACCTGAATTTGCTCAGAGGGCCTAGGTGCTCTAATATTACTCTTGCGAACCACAGTTGATACCTTAGCATGTTCCATTATCCTAACAGGGAAAGGCGGTTTTTCAATATAAGCAGTAGGCACAACTGGATCAACATTGTAAATAATGGTTTCATCTTTAGCTTTCACCGGTTCTTTAATTTCGTCTTTAATAGTGGGATGATATTTAAACCACTTCTCTTTAGGGAGATCAACATGAGTAGCAAATGATTCACAGAAAGAGGCTAATATCTTAGAGTCAAGGCCATTTTTAGTGCTAAACTTGTGGAAAGCATCGGTATTCATAAAAGATTTAACACAATCAAACTTAAGCTTTATACCTGACTCATTACCTTCGTCGAGTTCCCAATCTTTAGAGTTGCGTTTAATTCTTTCTAAGAGATCACACTTGAATTCAATAGTCTTTTTCATAAAAGAACCAGTACAAGAAGTATCGAGCATGGATTGATCATTATGAGAAAGCCGAGCATAAAAATTATGAATAATAACTTCTCTCGGAATATCATGATTGGGGCATGAGTATAACATTGACTTAAGCCTCCCCCAAGATAGAGCGATGCTTTCTCCTTCACGAGGCCAAAAATTATGTATATTATTCTGATCATGATGAACTAGATGCATGGGATAAAACTTTTGATGGAATTCCAATTGCAATTGATTCCAGTTCCATGATCCAATATCATCACATAACCTATACCATGTCAATGCTTTTCCCTTCAAAGATAAAGGGAAAACCTTCTTCTTAGCTTCATCTCCGGGTAAACCTACAAGCTTAAATAATCCACAAATTTCATTCACATATAATAAGTGCATATCAGGATGTTCAGTTCCATCTCCTGCATAAGGTTTAGCAAGCAGTTGTTCTACCATACCCGAAGGAATTTCATAGCCAACATTTTCAGTAGGTGCGGTAGGTTGAGGGGCAACTAATTGTGGTTCCGGTCGAGGTGAAGATACCCCGAACAAACCCCTCAAAGGATTGTTTTCCATAGTAACAAGTGACAATAAATTTCAGCACGTAGTATTAGTTTTTCCTTACTGATTTCCACTTACCAAGAGCGCTTCACTCCCCGGCAACGGCACCAGAAAAGAGTCTTTATGAACCACAAGTATAGGGGATCAATCGTAGTCCTTTCGATAAGTAAGAGTGTCGAACCCAACGAGGAGCAGAAGGAAATGACAAGCGGTTTTCAGCAAGGTAATTTCTGCAAGCACTGAAATTGTAGGTAATAGATAGTTTGATAGCAAGATAATTGGTAACAAGCAAGTAACGGTAACAGTAAATAAAGTGCAGCAAGATAGCCCAATCCTTTTGTGGCAAAGGACAGGCCAGAACTGTTTCTTATAATAGGCAAAGTGTTCTTGAGGGTACATGGTAATTTCATCTAGTCACTTTTATCATGTTGGTTTGATTCGTGTTTGCTACTTTGATAATTTTATATGTGGGTGGACCGGTGCTTGGGTGCTGTTCTTACTTGAAAAAACCTCCCACTTATGATTAACCCCCTCGCAAGCATCCGCAACTACGAGGAAAGTATTAAGATAAAATCTAACCATAGCATTAAACGTTTGGATCCAAATCAGCCCCTTACGAAGTAGCGCATAAACTAGGGTTTAATTTTCTGTCACTCTAGCAATCCATCATCTAATAACTACTCCACAATGAATTCCCTTAGGCCCAAAGATGGTGAAGTGTCATGCAGTCGACGTTCACATGACACCACTAAGGGAATCACAACATACATATCATCAAAATATCGAACACATATCAAATTCACATGATTACTTGCAACATGACTTCTCCCGTGACCTCAAAAACAAGGGTAACTACTCACAAATAATATTCATTCTTAAGATCAGAGGGGTATTGAATAGCATAATGGATCTGAACATATAATCTTCCACCAAATAAACCATATAGCAATCAACTACAAGATGTAATCAACACTACCAGATACCCACAGGTTCCAATCTGCGGTTCCGGTATAAAGATTGAACATAAGAGATGAACTAGGGTTTGAGAGGAGATGGTGATGTTGAAGATGTTGATGAAGATTGGCCTCCCAAATATCAGAATCGTGTTGGTGATGACGATGGCTTCGATTTCCCCTTCCGGGAGGGAAGTTCCCCCGGCGGAATCGCTCCGCCGGAGGGCAAAAGTGCTCCTGCCCAAGTTCCGCCTCGAGACGGCAGTGTTCCGTCCTAGGTCAAAAGACCTTATATACTAGAAGATGGGCACCGGAGGTGGGCCTGTCTGGGCACAACCCACCAGGGTGCGCCTGGGGGGCCTAGCGCGCCCTGGTGTCTTGTGCTCACCAGGGTGGCCCCCTCCGGTAGTTATTTGCTCTAGTATTTTTAATATAATCCAAAATAATTCTCCGTAAAGTTTCATCTTATTTGGAGATGTGCAGAATAGGTATCTCTGATGTCCTTTTCAGGTCCAGAATTCCAGCTGTCGGTATTCTCCCCCTTTGTGTAAACCTTGCATATTATGAGAGAAAAGGCATTAGAATCACTCCCTAAAGCATTATTATTCAACAAAACATAATAAATAACAGTAGGAAATCATGATGCAAAATGGACATATCAGGTGTCTATTGGGTTGGCGTGGATCGATACTGAGATTTGTCACTCCGTATGACGTAGAGGTATCTCTGGGCCCACTCGGTAATACAGCATCACAAGAAGCTTGCAAGAAATGTGACTAAGGAGTTAGTCACAGGATGTTGTATTATGGAACGAGTAAAGAGACTTGTCGGTAACGAGATTGAACTAGGTATGGAGATACCGACGATCGAATCTCGTGCAAGTCACATACCAAAGGACAAAGGGAACTGCATACGGGATTGATTGCGTCCTTGGCATCGTGGTTCGACCGATAAAAATCTTCGTGGAATATGTGGGAACCAATATGGGCATCCAGGTCCCGCTATTGGTTATTGACCAGAGAGGTGTCTCGGTCAAGTCCACATGATTCTCGAACCCGCAGGGTTCGCACGCTTAACGTTCGATGACGCTAGAGTAGTATTGGGATATTCATGTTGGTGACCGATTATTGTTCTGAGTCTCGGATGAGATCCCGGACGTCACGAGGAGCTTCGGAATGGTCCGCAGGTAAAGATTTATATATGGGAAGTCATATTTTGGCTACCGGAAAAGTTTCGGGTTTTACAGGTATTGTACCGGGAAGCTTCCGGAAGCTTCCGGAAGGTTCTAGAAGGTCCCGGAGGTTTCCGGAGGAGTCCGGAAGGGTCCCTCCAGCACCTAGGGCATGCATGGGCTGTAGGGTTTGTCCTAGCCTTATTGGGCCAGGCGCACCAGCCCCCTAAGGCCCATCCGCCTAGGGGAAGGGAAACCCTAAAGGGGAGGGCCCTCCACTTGGCTTGGAGGGCACTCCTCCCCCTTTGGCCGCCTCCCCTCCTTGGAGAAGGGGCTAGGGCTGCGTCCCCAGCCCTTCAACACCCCTATATATAGTGGGTAGGAGGTGCAAGGGCTGGACACAACAATTCCCATGCCATGCGGCCTCCCCTCTCTCCCGTTCTTCCTCGTTTGCAGTTCCGGAGGCGCTTGGCGAAGCCCTGCTGGGATTGCTCCACCACCATCTCCACCATGCCGTCGTGCTAGTTGAGATCCCATCTACTTCTCGTTCCTCTCTTGCTGGATCAAGAAGGAGGAGACGTCATCAAGCCACACTTGTGCTGAACGTGGAGGTGTCGTCCTTTCGGTGCTAGATTGGATCGTGAAGAGTACGACTACACCAACTGCGTTATATACGCTTCCGCTTAGCGATCTACAAGGGTATGTAGATACACTCCCCCTCTCGTAGCTATGCATCTTCATGGATGGATCTTGGGTGTTCGTAGGAAAAAAAATGTTTCCCATGCAACATTCCCCAACAGTGGTATCAGAGCTATAGGTCTTTGCGTAGATGATATGCACGAGTAGAACACAAAGTGTTTGTGGGCGTTAATGTTCAGATTGCTTACCTCCTTAGTCTTATTTTGATTCGGCGGTATTGTCGGATGAAGCGGCCCGGACCAACCTTACTTGTCCTCGCACAAGAGACCGGTTCCACCGACTGACATGTAACTTGGTTGCATAAAGGCGGCTGGTGGGTGTCTGTCTCTCCCACTTTAGTTGAATCGGATTTGAGAGAGGTGGTCCTTGTACAAGGTTAAAAGGCAACTTGAATATCACCATTGTGGCTTTGCGTAGGAAAGAATGGTTCTTACTAGTTGCCCATAGCAGCCACGTAAAACTTGCAACAACAAAGTAGAGGACGTCTAACTTGTCTTTGCAGGGCATGTTGTGATGTGATATGGCCAAGGCATGATTTGATATATGTGATGTATGAGATGATCATGTTTTGTATAGCTATCACGACTTGCATGTCGATGAGTACGGCAACCGGCAGGAGCCATAGGGTTGTCTTTAATTCATTTTTGCCATTTCCTTTACTTTATCACTATGAGTTAGCAATAGTTGTAGAAGCAATAGTTGGCGCGACAACCACATGACGACACGATGATGGAGATCATGGTGTCAAGCCGGTGACGATGGAGATCATGCCGGTGCTTTGGAGATGGAGATCAAAAGCACAAGACGATGATGGCCATATCATGTCACTTATATGATTTGCATGTGATGTTTATCCTATTATGCATCTTATTTTGCTTAGGACGACACTAGCATTGTAAGATGACCCCTCACTAAAATTTCAAGATAAAATTGTGTTCTCCCCAAGTATGCACCATTGCGAAGGTTCGTCGTTTCGAAGCACCTCGTGATGATCGAGTGTGATAGACTCTATGTTCGCATACAAGGGGTGTAAGCCAGATTTACACACGTGGAATACTTGGGTTAACATTGACGAGCCTAGAATGTACAGACATGGCCTCGGAACATAGGAGACTGAAAGGTCGAACATGAGTCATATAGTAGATATGATCAACATGGAGATGTTCACCATTGAAACCACCTCATCTCACGTGATGATCGGACTTGGGTTAGTGGATTTGGATCATGTTACACTTAGACAACCTGAGGGATGTTGATTTGAGTGGGAGTTCTTCAGTAATATGATTAATTGAACTCATTATCATGAACATGGTCAAAACATCTTTGCAAATTATGTTGTACATCGATAGCTCATGCTATAGCTCCCATATATTTTAATACGTTCCTAGAGAAAAACTAAGTTGAAAGATGGTAGTAGCAATTATGCGGGCTAGGTCCATGATCTGAGGATTGTCCTCAGTTGCTACACAGAAGGCTTATGTCCTTGATGCACCGCTGGGTGAGCCACCCCCTCGAACGTCATTTGTGGGTGTTGAGAACATCAGGCACGCACGTTTTTGATGACTGCTTGATAGTTCAATGCGTCATGTTTTACGGCGTAGAATTGAGGCTCCAAATACGTTTTGAACGTCACGGAGCATATGAGATGTTCCAAGA
The DNA here is from genome assembly GCA_039707655.1 of Elymus sibiricus. NCBI lineage: Eukaryota > Viridiplantae > Streptophyta > Magnoliopsida > Poales > Poaceae > Elymus > Elymus sibiricus. The sequence goes on along the minus strand of CM077667.1, from coordinate 176,571,438 downwards.
GTTGAATTTGAGATTTCAGGCTCGTGCCCGTGTTGAGAGGTATGAGACCACCAACAAGATTCTTTGCCTGCAAGATGAAGGAAAATAGCTCAATCGGTGAGCATGTGCTCAGGTTGTCTGGGTGCTACAATCGCTTGAATCAAGTGGGAGTTGATCTTCCAGATAAGATTGTGATTGACATAGTTCTCCAAGTCAGGATAAGATGTACTCCTTGTCCCCCTTCGAATTTGGCCATTGTGGGATCCCTTCCCGCCGTTGCGATAAGGGAAGAGGACCCGGGTCGCTATAAATAGAGGCTAGGCTGCTCCATAGAGAAGGGACGAAGAAGACACACCACTCGAGTGCCCTCGCGAGGCAACTCCCCACTGTACTAGTTCATCCACGAACCTCCTCGTGAGGCAATCCACCAAAAGCAGGAGTAGGGTTTACGCTTCGCATGGGCCCGAACCTGGGTAAATCCTCGTGTGCTATCTTGTTCCTCGCCATCGAGCGAGTTCGTCGGGCTAGGCTATCGAGCTGAGAGCTTGGGATCGAAGCTGGTGAGGATCTTCGCACACGCCCCTGAGTTCGAACCTGTTTGGGTTTTGCGGAGCCCAAAATCCGACAACCTCCAACAAGATTCTTTGCCTACAAGATGAAGGAGAATAGCTCAATCGGTGAGCATGTGCTCAGATTGTCTGGGTGCTACAATCGCATGAATCAAGTGGGAGTTGATCTTCCAGATAAGATAGTGATTGACATGGTTTTCCAAGTCACTACCACCAAACTGCTAGAGCTTCGTGATGAACTATAACATGCCGGGGATAGAGATGATGATCTCTGAGCTATTCGCGATGTTTTACACCACGAAAGGTAGAAATCAAGAAGGAGCATCAAGTGTTGATGGTAAGACCACTAGTTTCAAGAAGGGCAAGGGAAAGAAGGGAAACTTCGAGAATGGCAAGCCAGTTGTCGCTCCAATGAAGAAACCAAAGGGTGGACGCAAACCCGAGACTGAGTGTTTCTGTTATGAGGGGAACGATCATCGAAGCGGAACTGCCCCAAGATACTTGGCAGATAAGAAGGCTGACAACGTCAACAAAAGTTATATTTGATATATTTGTTATTGATGTGTACCTTACTAGTACTCCTTGTAGCACATGGGTATTAGATACCGGTTCAGTTGCTAATATTGATAACTCGAAATAAAAGCTACGGAATAAACGGAGACTAGCTAAGGGCGAGGTGACGATGTGTGTTGGAAGTGTTTCCAAGGTTGATGTGATCACCATCACACGATCCCTCTACCTTCGAGATTAGTGTTGAACCTAAATAAATGTTATTTGGTGTTGGTGTTGAGCATGAACATGATTAGATCGTGTTTATTGCAATACGGTTATTCATTTAAGTCATAGAATAATGGTTATTCTGTTTACATGAATAATACCTTCAATGGTCATGCACCCAATGTGAATGGTTTATTGAATCTCGATCGTAGTGATACACATATTCATAATATTGATGCCAAAAGATGCAAAGTTAATAATGATAGTACCACATACTTGTGGCACTGCCGCTAAGGTCATATTGGTGTAAAGCGCATGAAGAAACTCCATGCTAATGGATCTTTAGCTCGCTCGATTTCAAATCGGTTGAGACATGTGGACCATGCCTCATAGGCAAGATGACTAAGACCCCGTTTTCCGATATGATGGAGCGGGCAAGTGACTTATTGGAAATAATACATGTTGATGTATGCGGTCCAAATGAGTGTTGAAGTGTGCGGTGGATATCATTATTTTCTTACCTTCACTGATGATTTGAGTAGATATGGGTATATTTACTTAATAAAATACAAGTCTAAAACGTTTGAAAAGTTCAAGCAATTTCAGAGTGAAGTTGAAGATCATCGTGACAAGAAGATAAAATATCTACGATATGATCGTGGAGGTGAATATCTGAGTTACGAGTTTCGTATGCAACTTAAGACAATGTGGAAATTGTTTCACAACTCACGCCGCTTGGAACACCATAGTGTGATGGTGTGTCCAAACATCGTAGTCGTGCTCTATTGGATATGGTGCGTACTACGATGTCTCTTACCGATTTGCCACTATCATTTTAGGGTTATGCATTAGAGACAACTACATTCACTTTAATAGGGTACCATCTAAATCCGTTGAGATGACACCGTATGAATTATAGTTTGGCAGAAACCTAAGCTATCGTTTCTTAGAGTTTGGGAATGCGACAATTATGTCTGATAAGCTCGAACCCAAAGCGAAAAAGTGCATCTTCATAAGATACCCTAAAGCAACAATTGGGTATACCTTCTATCACAGATCCGAAGGCAAGGTCTTTGTTGCCAAGAATGGATCCTTTCTAGAGAAGGATGTTCTCTCAAAAGAAGTGAGTGGGAGGAAGGTGGAACTTGATAAGGTTGTCGAACCTTCACTTGAATTGGAAAAGCAGCGCAGCACAGAAAGGTGTTCCTATGATGCGTAAACCAATTGAAGAGGAAGCTAATGATTATGATCATGAAACTTCGAATCAAGTTACTACAGAACCTCGTAGGTCGACAAGGACACGTACTGCCCCGAGCGATACGGTGATCCTGTCTTGGAGGTCATGTTGTCAGACAACAGTGAACCTACGAGCTCTGAAGAAGCGATGGTGGGCCCGGATTCCAACAAATGGCTAGGAGCCATGAAATCCGAGATAGGATCCATGTATGAAAACCAAGTATGGACTTTGCTAGACTTGCCCAATGAATGGCAGGCCGTTAACTACAAATGGATCTTTAAGAAGAAGACAGACGCTGATGGTAAATGTCACCATTTATAAAGCTCGACTTGTCGCAAAGAGGTTTCCGACAAGTTCAAGGAGTTGACTACGATGAGACTTTCTCACCCGTAGCGATGCTAAAGTATGTTGGAATTATGTTAGCAGTTGCTGCATTTTTCAATTATGAAATCTGGCAGATGGATGTCAAAATAGAGTTTCCTTAATGGTTTCCGTGAGGAAAGGTTGAACGTTTTGTCGGTCCTAAGGATGCTAAAAGGTATGCAAGCTCCAGCGATCCTTCTATGGACTGGAGCAAGCATCTCGGAGTTGGAATATATGCTTTGATGAGGTAATCAAAGCTTTTGGGTTTATACAAAGTTTATAAGAAACTTTTATTTACAAGAAATTGAGTGGGAGCACTATAGAATTTCTGATAAGTATATGTGGATGACATATTGTTGATCGGAAATAATGTAGAATTTCTGGAAAGCATAAAGGGTTGTCTGAAAGGAGTTTTTCAAAGGATGACCTGGATAAATCTACATAAATATTGGGCATCAAGATCTATAGAGATAGATCAAGACGCCTGATAAGACTTTCAATGAGTACATACCTTGACAAGATTTTGAAAGAGTTCAAAATGGATAAGTCAAACAAGGAGTTCTTGCCTGATTTGTAAGGTGTGAAGTTGAGTAAGACTCAAAGCTCGACCACGGCAGAAGAAAGAGAAAGGACAAAGGTCGGCCCCAATGCCTTAGGCTCTATACGGTATGCCATGCTGTGTACCGCACCTGATGTGTGCCTTGCCGCGTGTCTGGCAAGGGGATACAAGAGTGATCCGGGAGTGGATCACTGGACAGTGGTCAAAATTATCCTTAGTAACTAGAGGACTAAGGAAATGTTTCTCGATTATGGAGGTGATAAAGAGTTTGTCGTAAAGGGTTACGTCGATGCAAGCTTTGACACCGATCCGGATGACTCTGAGTAGCAAACCGGATACGTATAGTGGAGCAGACATTTGGAATAGCTCCAAGTGGGGCGTAGTAGCAGCATCTACAATATGACATAGAGATTTGAAGTATACACAGATCAAAATGTTGCAGACCCGTTGACTAAAAACCTCTCTCACAAGCAAAACATGATCAAACCCCAGAACTCATTGGGTGTTAATCACATGGTGATGTGAACTAGATTATTGACTCTAGTGCAAGTGGGAGACTGCTGGAAATATGCCCTAGAGGCAATAATGATTTGGTTATTATCATATTTCCTTGTTCATGATAATCGTTTATTATCCATGCTATAATTGTATTGATCGAAAACTCAGATACATGTGTGGATACATAGACAACACTATGTCCCTAGTGTGCCTCTACTAGACTAGCTCGTTGATCAAAGATGGTCAAGGTTTCCTGACCATAGACATGAGTTGTCATTTTATAACGGAATCACATCATTAGGAGAATGATGTGGTGGACAAGACCCAACCGTAAGCATAGCATTTGATCGTGTTAGTTTATTGCTACTGCTTTATACATGTCAAGTATCTGTTCCTACGACCATGAGATCATGCAACTCCCTGACACCGGAGGAATGCCTTGTGTGTATCAAACATCAAAACGTAATTGGGTGATTATAAAGGTGCTCTACAGGTATCTTCGAGGGAGTCTGTTGGGTTGGCGTGGATCGAGACTAGGATTTGTCACTCTGTATGACGGAGAGGTATCTCAGGGCCCACTCGGTAATACAACATCACAAGAAGCTTGCAAGCAATGTGACTAAGGAGTTAGTCACGGGATCTTGTATTACGGAACAAGTAAAGAGACTTGCTGGTAACGAGATTGAACTAGGTATGGAGATACCGACGATCGAATCTTGGGCAAGTAACATACCAAAGGACAAAGGGAACTTCATACGGGATTGATTGAATCCTTGGCAATGTGGTTCGACCGTTAAAGATCTTCGTGGAATATGTGGGAACCAATATGGCTATCTAGGTCCCGCTATTGGTTATTGACCGGAGAGGTGTCTCGGTCATGTCCACATGATTCTCGAACCCGTAGGGTCCACACGCTTAACGTTCGGTGATGCTAGAGTAGTATTGGGATATTCATGTTGGTGACCGAATGTTGTTCGGAGTTCCGTATGAGATCCTGGACGTCAGGAGGATCATCGGAATGGTGAAAGCACATTTGCTCCCTTGGTGGTTTTGGTAATTAATAACAACATATATGTCATTGAACTAATGTTTCCACTAAGCATATTTCAGGAAAAGTTCAATGATAAGGATGGCAAAAGGATTGTGGAGAAACCCCAAGATGCAAGGAAATGGATTGGCAAAGCTTCAAGCAAGAGGACTCTACATTTTACTTTGTGAGAAATCACTTTGAGTCCATAGGAAAGCCAATACTATTAAAAGGGGGTAAGGTACTGTTGGTGAACAAAATGCTCATACGTGCACAAGTGATAGTCACCAAAAACACCCACAAGCTCTTCCACAAAAGTCTGTCCAAAGTCAAATATCCAAAATCGGTGCAACCAACACTTTCCACTCGGTGCCACCGATTCCCAAACTCGGACAGACCCATGCCAAACCCTAGCACATCGGTGCAACCGATTCCATTTCGGTGCCACCGAGTTTGGGTTGCCAACTTTCTGTTACCTCGATTCACAAAATCGGTACCACCGAGTTTGGGTTGCCAACTTTCTGTTACCTCGATTCACAAAATCGGTACCACCGAGTTTGTTGGATCAGTGTCACCGAGTTGTGCAATCTGACCTTTGGTCACCTTATCGGTACCACCGAGATTTATATATCGGTCTCACCGAGATTCAAAAGTTGTCACCTTTTGGTCACTTCGGTACCACCGAGATTCACACATCGGTGTCCCCAAGTTGGTCACTTTAGGTGTAATGGTTGGATTTTTGGGGATGCCTATATATTCCCCTTCACCACCACCCACTCGAAAGAGAAGCACTTAGAACTATTCCATACTTGCCCCATCATATTTTCTGAGAGAGAGCCACCTACTCATGTGTTGAGATCAAGCTATTCCACTCCATCCATATGAATCTTGATATCTAGCCTCCCCAAGTTGCTTTCCACCAAATCAATCTCTTCCACCATAGCCAAATATGTGAGAGAGTGATTGTGTGTTGAGGAGTCTATCATCTTGAAGCACAAGAGCAAGGAGTTCATCGATATTGCCGAGCCTATTACCTTTTGGAGGGTGGTGCCTCCTAGATTGGTTAGGTGTTGCTTGGGAGCCTCCTACTTGATGTTGTGGAGTTGAACCAAGAAGTTTGTACGGGCAAGGAGATCGCCTACTTCGTGAAGATCTACCCATAGTGAGGCTAGTCATTCGTGGACGGAAGCCGTTATGGAATAGTCAAGGTTGCTACTTCGTGGACCCTTATGGGTGGAGCCCTCCGTGGACTCTCGCGACTGTTACCCTCCGTGGGTTGAAGACTCCATAAACATGGACGTACGATAGCACCACCTATCGGAACCACAGGAAAAATCTTCGTGTCTACAAATTGCGTTTGATCTTCCTTCCCACCCTCTATTATATACATGCTTGTTGTTACTTTCCGCTGCTATACTCTTAGACATGCATGTGTAGGGTGTGCTTGACTTGCTATCAATGCTAAAATCTGCCAACACTTAAAATTGGGAAAAGGTAGGATTTTTATTTGGTCAAGTAGTCTAATCACCCCCGCTCTAGACATACTTTCGGTCCTACAAATGGTCCAGAGGTAAAGATTTATATATGGGAAGTCATATTTTTGCTACCGAAAAAGTTTCGGGTTTTACCGGTATTGTACCAGGAAGATTCCGGAAGGTTCTAAAAGGTCCCAGAGGGTTCCAGAGGACTCCGGAAGGGTCCCTCCAGCACCTAGGACATGCATGGGCTGTAGGGGGGGCGTCCTAGCCTTATTGGGTCAGGCGCACCAGCCCCCTAAGGCCTATCCGCCTAGGGGAAGCGAAACCCAAAAGGGGAGGGCCCTCCACTTGGCTTGGAGGGCACTCCTCCCCCTTTGGCAGCGTCCCCTCCTTGGAGGAGGGGCTAGGGCTGCGTCCCCAGCCCTCCAACACCCCTATATATAGTTAGGAGGAGGCGCAAGGACTGGACACAACAATTCCCACGCCCTGCGGCCTCCCCTCTCTCCCGTTCTTCCTCGTTTGCAGTTCCGGAGGGGCTTGGCGAAGCCCTGCTGGGATTGCTCCACCACCTTCTCCACCACGCCGTTGTGCTGGTTGAGATCCCATCTACTTGTCGTTCCTCTCTTGCTGGATCAAGAAGGAGGAGACGCCATCGAGCCGCACGTGTGCTGAACGCGGAGGTGCCGTCCGTTCAGCGCTAGATCGGATCGGATCACGATTGGATCGTGAAGAGTACGACTACATCAACCGTGTTATATACGCTTCTGCTTAGCGATCTACAAGGGTATGTAGATACACTCCCCCTCTCGTAGATATGCATCTCCATGGATAGATCTTGGGTGTTCATAGGAAAATTTTTGTTTCCCATGCAACGTTCCCCAACAGACTCGTGGGCGATCATGATTCACGAGGACCTTCGCATGTTTTTCTTTCTTTCCACGGGTTCGTGATTGATCCAACACCCATCGCGATCTTGAGGATTTTCCCAGTTAATAGTAAGAAAGGAAGTAGTAGCGACATTTTTTTGGTTTATTTATTTACTTGGTATGGAAATGAATCTACTGGGCCACGCGTGAATGCATCCTAGTTCCTAACAAAAGGAACGACCGAACAATATCTACTCGTTCAATAAAAACAGATTTAGTAATCAAAACCAGAAACGGGGTGAGGCATTTGTTAGCAAAAAAAGGTGAGAGGGTGAAGAAGAAAAGAATGGTGGGAGACGAGGTGGGGTTCGTTCGGGAAAGGAAGGGGATCGAGCGGAGCGAAATGTTGACGTACCATCGTACAATCTCCAACTCCCCTCTAATAGCAGATAGTTCGATTAAAAAAAATAGTAGATAGTTGATGTTTTGGTAAGTAGTGATTTGATTTGAATAGAGTTAATGGATGGCGTTATTTTAGGAATGTACCGATTTAATTGAGTTAATGCACGCGCCAAATGGACCAGCCAAAATTGGGTTGAGCGAAAAGTCGTCTGTAAGACGCTCGCAGACGTAGTATAGGGTTTTCCAAGGGGTTGGTGGGATGTGAGGCGAGACTACCAACTTCCCCTTTAGGAGTAGAGATAATAATAGATAGTTCAATTCAAAAAAAAAGTAGATAGTAGATGTTTTGGTAAGTATTGATTTACTTTGAACAGAGTTAATGGATGACGTTGTTTTAGGAAAGTACCTATTTAATTGAGTTAATGCACACGTAGAATGGACCGAGCAAAATTGGGTTGAGCGAAAGGTCGGGTTTAAGACGCTCGCGGGCGTAATATAGCGTTTTCCAAGGGGTTGGTGGGATGTGAGGCGAGACTACCAACTTCCCCTTTAGGAGTAGAGATAATACTAGATAGTTCAATTCAACAAAAGATAGTAGATAGTTCATGTTTTGGTAAGTAGTGATTTTATTTGAACAGAGTTACTGCATCACTTTGGTTTATGAAAGTGCCGATTTAATTGAGTTAATGCATGCATCAAATGGACTGGCCAAAATTCGGTTGAGAGAAAGGTCACCTGTAAGACGCTCGCGGGCATAGTATACGGTTTGCCAAGGGGTTGGTGCGATGTGAGGCGAGACTATCAACTCCCCCTTTAGAAGTAGAGATTTAATTGAGTTAGTGCACGCGTCAAATGAAATGGCCAAAATTGTGTTGAGCAAAAGGTCGCCTGTAAGACGCTCGCGGGCATAGTATACGGTTTGCCAAGGGGTTGGTGGGATATGAGGTGAGACTATCAACTCCCCCATTAGGACTAGAGATAATAGTAGATAGTTCAATTCAAAAAAAGTATATAGTTAATACTTTGGTAAGTAGTGATTTGATTTGAACAGAGTTGATGGGTGATGTTGTTTTAGGAAAGTACCGATTTAATTGAGTTAATGCACGTGTCAAATGGACCGGCCAAAAGTGGGTTGAGCAAAAAGTCACTTGTAAGACGCTCGCGGGCGTAGTATAGGGTTTGCTAAGGGGTTGATGTGATGTGAGGTGAGACTACCAACTTCCCTTGAAGGAGTAGAGATAGTAGTAGATAGTTCAATTCAAAAAAATTAGATAGTTGATGTTTTAGTTAGTAGTAATTTGATTTGAACATAGTTAATGCATGATGTTGTTTTAAGAAGTAGCGATTTAATTGTGTTAATGCACGCATTAAATGGAATGACTAAAATTGTGTTGACCGAAAGGTCGTCTGTAAGACGCTCGCGGGCGTAGTATAGGGTTTGCCAAGGGGTTGGTGGGATGTGAGGCGAGACTACCAACTCCCCCTTTAGGAGTAGAGATAGTAGTAAGTAGTTCAATCCAAAAAATTAGTAGATAGTTGATGTTTTGGTAAGTAGTCGTTTGATTTGAATAGAGTTAATGGACGATGTTGTTTTATAAATGTACCGATATAATTGAGTTAATGCACACGTCAAACGGACGAGCCAAAATTGGGTTGAGAAAAAGGTCACCCGTAAGACGCTCGGGGGCATAGTATAGGGTTTGCCAATGGGTTGGTGGGATGTGAGGCGACACTATAAACTCCCCCTTTAGGAGTAGAGATAATAGTACATAGTTCAATTCAAAAAAATAGTAGATAGTTGATGTTTTGGTAAGTAGTCATTTGATTTGAACAGAGTTAATGGATGACGTTATTTTAGGAATGTACCGATTTAATTGAGTTAATGCACGCGTCAAATGGACCGGCCAAAATTGAGTTGAGCAAAAGGTCACCCGTAAGATGCTTCGGGCGTAGTGTAGGGTTTGCCAAGGGGTTGGTGGGATGTGAGGCAAGACTATCAACTTCCCCTTTAGGAGTAGAGATAATAGTACATAGTTCGATTAAAAAGAAAAATAGTAGATAGTTGATCTTTTGGTACTAAATGATTTGATTTAAATGGAATTAAGGGATGACGATATTTTACGAAAGTACCAATTTAATTGAGTTAATGCATGCGTCAAATGAACCAGCTAAAATTGGGTTGAGAAAAGGTCGCGTGTAAGGCGCTCGCCGGGGTAGTCTAGGGTTTGCCAAGAGATTGGTGGGATGTGACGCAATACTACCAACTCCCACTTTAGGAGTAGAGATAATGTTGAAAATATGAGCAAATTACCACAAGATTTAATCCGAATAAACAGTAAATAAATCATGACAGCAATAGCTAATCATGCGGACTACCATAGTAAATGAGTAGATCGAATCTACGGCAAAAACTAGACATATAAATTCTAGCATGATCTCAAACAGAGGGGACAAGATTGCATACGATGCAGCGGGAGTTGAACTGCCATTGATGTTGTCATCCATGTCATTGAGGAAGAGGTTGCCAAGGTTGGGGAAGAAGTTGTCGTCAAGGAAATCGTCGCTGCCAGCAGTCACGCGAGTGCGCTCCCCAAAAACCTGATCGCCCCTCTCCCATACAGGATCACGAGAGGCGGGGTTTCGAAGGCCTGCTGTCCCTTCTCGCAGTGCACGCCAGAAGGAGGGATGGATAAGACTTAGATGGCAGCACAATGATCTGGAATGGTGTGAAACCATATGTTGTGTCGGCGTCTAGGGTTTGCAAGGACCTCGCGTATATATGCACGGCAGGGTAGAGAGATGTGGACTGGACCCATGTTCGAGTCGGTTACAGCCCACGATCCGACGTCTCAGATCGTGGCGCGTCTGTTACGGACTCTCCGTTCCCGACCGGCAAAATAAGCGCGTAGGTATGAGCTCGGCTCGGCTCAATCCCGCAACCCGCGGCGCGTCATGACAAGACGTGGCGTGGCGTGGCGAGGCGAGCGAGGAGGAGGAGTGCGCGAGGGCCTCTTCTCTTCTCATTCTCTTACAAGTGCTAGAAGAGCTCACCATATAAAGAGGTGCAACTCTCTCCCAACTAGCAGTATGGGACTAAACATTAGTCCCACTCACACCGCACACACAGCCATGCAAGATGGGCCATGAGAATTTCAGATTTTAATTGGGCTTTAGGCCAAAGACCTACTATCAAAAATCCAACAATCCCCCACAAAGTCTCATTGGCACATCTCATCTCTTAGTTCCAAAACATTGTTTATATACCGGTGCTTAATGGAGACTGTTAAGTTGAACTTCCATTTAGAATTTTATGCTACACTAGATCACAACTGGAATAGTGGACTATGCCTTGAACTACAAGTTTTCTGCGAGACTAGTTTTACACAAATCCTTGACCGATACTGGGCTGCCGCAAGGCTTCCCCGCGGGTGGAGCGTATATGTCATACTTCAGGGCCTTTCATGAATTTATTAAAGAACACCCAATTCTCACAGACTGCGACGTTTAACAGTCAAATTCATATAGGTGTGTTCCTCAGGAGATGCTCTGCAGGACAACATCTCTGCTTACTCAAATAAGCCACTTGGAACACATTAAGATAAGTATCAACCTGCCATGCAGATTATGAGAGCATTGCATCTTCACGGAGTGGGATAACAAATATAGGGATACTCTCCTTCTAGTTGTCCAATAGCTTGTCTCCCACTTCTACTTCACGGGATCTCCGATCACATAGAGTGGGTTACCACTATGGACAACTCATACGGTGGGTCTCAAACCCATCTACATCGATGCATTTTCTATCACATTACGTGATAAACCCTTTGTGAAGGGATCTGCCAAGTTTTTAGACGTTTGGATATAATCCAACGCAATAACTCCGGAGTTCATCATTTTCCTGACAGATTTCAGTCTCCTCTTCACATGCTTTGAGGACCTCATATTATCCTTAGAACTGTTTATCTTTATGATCACAGTTTGATTATCACAATTCATCAGGATAGCGGATATTGGTTTTTCAACCACAGGTAAGTCCATCAAGAGCTGACGAAGCCACTCTACTTCAACAGTGGTCGTGTCTAATGATGTGAGTTCTGCTTCCATAGTTGACCTTGTTAAGATGGTCTGCTTGCAAGACTTACAGGAAACAGCGCCACCACCAAGTGTAAAAACATAACCACTTGTGGCCTTAATCTCATCAGCATCAGATATCCAGTTTGAATCACTATAACCCTCCAGTACCCTCGGGTACCCAGTATAGTGAATCCCATAGCTCGCGGTGCCTTTCAAATAACGCAAAACTCTCTCAAGCGCATGCCAATGATCATCTCCCGGGTTTGATACAAACCGGCTTAGTTTGCTCACAGCAAACGAGATGTCAGACCTCGTGGCACTCGCCATGTACATAAGTGAGCCAATAATCTGAGAATACCTCAGTTGATCTCTAGCAATCCGTCGATTCTTTCGAAGCAACACACTAGCATCATATGGAGTTGGAGAAGGCTTGCAGTCGTTATACCCAAAACGACTCAAGACCTTTTCCGCATAGTGAGATTGAAGCAGTGTAATCCTACCATTCTCATCTCTCAGCAGCTTGATGTTCAGAATAACATCAGCTACTCCTAGCTCCTTAATCTCAAAACAGCGAGATAAGAAATCCTTAACCTCCTTAATTAACTCAAGGTTGGTTCCAAAGATCAGTATGTCATCGACATACAAACAGAGAATAACTCCTTTGCCCCCACCATGGCGATAGTATACACACTTGTCAGCTTCATTTACAACAAAGCCTGCAGCAGTTAATGTTCTTTCGAACTTCTCATGCCACTATTTAGGAGCTTGTTTAAGGCCATATAAAGACTTCAATAACTTGCACACCTTTCCTTCTTGGCCAGGTACTACAAAACCATCGGGTTGATCCATGTAAATTTCCTCATCTAACTCTCCATTGAGGAAAGCCGTCTTAACGTCCATTTGATGAACGAGAAGACCATGTGAGGCAGCCAATGATAGTAGCACCCGAATAGTGGTCAGTCTAGCCACAAGTGAGTAAGTATGAAAGAAGTCTTCACCTTCTTTCTGGGTATAACCCTTGGCCACAAGCTGTACCTTGTACTTTTTAATTGTACCATCAGGTCTAAGCTTTTTCTTGAACACCCACTTACATCCCACGGGTTTGCGCCCATAAGGACGATCAGTTACTTCCCAGGTTCCATTAGCTAAGATGGAATCCATCTCGCTACGGACAGCTTCCTTCCAGTAGTCAGCATCAGAAGACGCATAGACTTCTGAAAGAGTCCTAGGTGTGTCATCCACGAGGTACATAATGAAATCATCACCAAAAGACTTTGTAGTCCTTTGTCTCTTATTCCTTACAGGAGTTTCATTGTCATTCTCCGCAGGATTCTCAACATGTCCCGTCGCAATGGTGGGTTCAGGAATTACAGAAAATTCCTGAGTAGATAGAGTAGGTATCTCCTGATTTGATGAGTTAGACATATCCTTCATAGGAAATATGTCCTCAAAGAAAGTCGCATCATTCGACTCCATAATCGTACCAACATGCATGTCGGGTACCTCAGATTTTATTATCAAAAATCTATAGCCAATGCTATGAAAAGCATAGCCCAGGAGAACACAGTCCACGGTTTTTGGTCCAAGCTTGCGCTTCTTGGGAATTGGTATATTGACTTTCGACAGACAACCCCAAGTACGTAGATAGGAGAGTTTCAGCATTTTCCTTTCCCATTCCTCAAATGGAGTAATGGTTTAATGCTTTGTGGGAACTCGGTTTAGGACATGACATGCAGTCATTACCGCACCCCCTACCATGCCTTGGAGAGACCCGATGTGTCTAACATGGCGTTAACCAAATCAGTTAGAGTTCGGTTCTTTCATTCGGCCACCCCATTTGACTGAGGTGAGTAGGGAGGCGTCCTCTCATGAATTATACTATGTTCCACACAAAACGAATCAAATTCATTGGAAAAATACTCTCCACCATGATTAGACCTAAGCCGTTTAATTTTCCGATCAAGTTGGTTCTCTGCTTCAGCTTTATAGTTTTTGAAGAAGTTTAAAGCCTCATCTTTTGATTTCAGAAGATACACATAACAATATCTAGTGGAGTCATCAATCAACGTCATGAAATAGTTCTTTCCACCTTTTGTCAACACTCCATTCATCTCACAAAGATCAGAATGTATAAGCTCTAGTGGCGCCAAGTCTCTTGCCTCTACAGTCTTATGAGACTTGCGAGGTTGCTTAGCTTGCACACACACTTGGCACTTGGAGCCCTTGACAGCAGTGAATTTTGGAATTAAACTCATATTGGCTAGCCGCATCATGCAACCAAAGTTAATATGAAAAAATCGTGAATGCCAAATATTAGACTGGCAAACAATATTAATGACTTTAGTGCAAATTTCTGACAAAGACAAGCGGAACAAGCCTCCGCACTCATAGCCTTTTCCAAAAAATTGTCCATACTTAGATATTACAACTTTATTGGACTCGAAAACCAACTTAAAACTATCTCGACACAAACAGGGACCGCCGACGAGATTTTTATTGATGGAGGGCACATGATGAACGTTCTTCAGGCGCATGATCTTCCCCGAAGTAAACTTCAGATCGACCGTACCGACACCTCGAACGATGGCATGTGACCCGTTACCCATCAGCACGGGAGAAGTCCCTGTGACCTGATAAGAAGAAAACATAGAGGCATCAGCACAAACATGTACGTTCGCACAGGTGTCAATTAACCAATCAGGAGAAAGACATACTGAAAGGATGGTAGGAAAAATACCGTACCCAGATTCCTTCATATGAGTATCACCGATGACAACATTAGCGGACTTGCCGCTCTTCTCAGGTTCGCGCTCCTCATAGCGGTTAGGACATCTTGGAGCCCAGTGATTAGGATCACCGCAGACATGGCATAGTCCCTTCCCTTTCTTATGGGAATTCTTCTTGAAGTTGGTAGAGTGTGATGGCTTGTTCTTAGCAACAAACTTGCCTTTGCCCTGAGATTTGTTCTTGTTGTTTTGGAACTTGTTGGGCTGGAAGTTCTTCTTCTGTACCATGTGGGCAGTAGAAGCTCCCTCAACAGCTCGAGCACGTGTGTCTTTTACTCTCGCCTTCTCTTCAACATCAAGAGTACCAATGAGATCCGGAACGGAAAACTCCTGTCTCTTGTGTTTCAGAGAAGTAGCAAAATTGTTCCACGAAGGTGGAAGCTTGGCAATGATGCCTCCGGCCACAAACTTGTCCGGCAACACATACTTAAAGTACTCGAGCTCCTTTGCGAGTGACTGTATCTCATGAGCTTGTTGAACAACAGGGCGCTCATCAGTCATCTTGTAGTCATAGAATTGCTCCATGACGTACAACTCGCTGCCAGCGTCCGAGGCCCCAAACTTGGCCTCGAGCGCAGCCCACATGTCCTTGCCGTTGTCAAATGATCTATACGAATCCGCAATGGAATCGTCAAGAACACTCAGAAGGGCGGCCTTGAAAAGGGTATCGATCTTCTCAAAAGCTTCCTGCTGTGCAGGATTAAGATCGCCCTCAGGCTTGCCCTTGGTGGCGTCATAGCAGTACATGGTTTGAAACCAGTAGACTGCTCTCGTGCGCCACCTCTTATATTGCACCCCCTTGAAGGTGGGCGGCTTCAGATGTGCAGCAAAACCACTTGGAGTAAATTGCCTATAATCAGTTTTTTGGATTGTTGAAAATATGAGCAAATTACCACAAGATTTAATCCAAATAAACAGTAAATAAATCATGACAGCAATAGCATAGACTACACTAATCATGCAGACTAGCATAGTAAATGAGTAGATCAAATCTACGGCAAAAACTAGACATATAAATTCTAGCATGATCTCAAACAGAGAGGACAAGATTGCATACGGTGCAGCGGGAGTTGAACCGCCGTTGATGTTGTCGTCCATGTCGTTGAGGAAGAGGTTGCCGAGGTCGGGGAAGAAGTCGCCGTCGAGGAAATCGTCGCTGCCAGCAGTCACGCGAGTGTGCTCCCCAAAAACCTGATCGCCCCTCTCCCATACAGGATCACGAGAGGCGGGGTTTCGAAGGCCTGCTGTCCCTTCTCGCAGTGCACGCCAGAAGGAGGGATGGATAAGACTTAGATGGCAGCACAATGATCTGGAACGGTGCGAAACCATATGTTGTGTCGGCGGCTAGGGTTTGCAGGGACCTCGCGTATATATGCACAGTAGGGTAGACAGACGTGGATTGGACCCACGTTCGAGTCGGTTACAGCCCATGATCCGACGTCTCAGATCGTGGCGCGTCTGTTACGGACTCTCCGTTTCCGACTGGCAAAAATAAGCGCGTAGGTATGAGCTCGGCTCGGCTCAATCCCGCAACCCGCGGGGCGTTGTGACGAGGCGTGGCGTGGCGAGGCGAGCGAGGAGGAGGAGTGCGCGAGGGCCTCTTCTCTTCTCATTCTTTTACAAGTGCTAGAAGAGCTCACCATATAAAGAGGTGCAACTCTCTCGAAACTAGCAGTATGGGACTAAACATTAGTCCCACTCACACCACACACACAGCCATACAAGATGGGCCATGAGAATTTCAGATTTTAGTTGGGCTTTGGGCCAAAGACCTACTATCAAAAATCCAATAGATAATGCACGCGTCAAATGGACCGGCAAATTTTGGTTGAGCGAAAGGTCACTGGTAAGATGCTCGCGGGCGTAGTATAGGGTTTGCCAAGAGGTTGGTGGGATGTGAGGCGAGACTACCAACTTCCCCTTTATAATTAGGAGTAGAGATAATGTAAGCGTCAAATGGACCGACCAAAATTGGGTTGAACGAAAGGTCGCCTAAAGATGCTCGTTGGCGTTGTATTGGGTTTTTTCAATGGGTTAGTGGGATCTGTGGCGAGACTACCAACTCCCCTTTAGAAGTAGAGATAATAGTAGATAGGTTAATTAAAAATGATAGTACATAGTTTATGTTTAGGTAAGTAGTGATTTGATTTGAATAGAGATAATGGATGACATTGTTTTAGGAAAGTACCAATTTAATTGAGTTAATGCACGCGTCAAATCGACCGGTCAAAACTGGGTTTAGCGAAAAGTTAGCTGTCTACGCTCGTGGACATAATATAGAGTTTGCCACGGGGCTGGTGGATGTGAGACGAAACTACCAACTCTCCCTTTAGGAATAGAGATAATACTCCCTCCTTCCCATAATATAAGAGCGTTTTTTACACTAGCATAGTTTTAAAAACGCTCTTATATTATGGAATGAAAGGAGGAGTAGATAGTCCAATTCAAAAAAAAAGTAGGTAGCTTATGTTTTGGTACGTAGTGATTTGATTTGAACAGAGTTAATGGATGAGGTTGTTTTAGAAAAAATATCGACTTAATTGAGTTAATGCATGTGTCAAATTGACCGGTCAAAATCGGCTTGAGCGAAAGCTCGCCTGTAAGACGTTTGCGTGCGTAGTATAGAGTTTGCCAAGCATTGGTGGGATATGAAACGAGACAATCAAGTAGAGATTGTTAGCAATAAGCCACGGCCAGACGCGTCGGGTGCATGTGCGTGCGCACGCCGGGGCGAGTCGGGTGCGGCCCGTGGCAGGCTCGGGTGCGTCCGTGCGTGTCCGAGAGTGTGTGCGTGAGTTTAGCGGTGCGTGTGTGTGTTAGTTGGAGAAGGACCAGGGGAGGAGCGCGTCACCAGCACTGGTAGTGGCCGCGTCGCCAGCGTCCGAGCGCGGCGGGAGCGCGAGCCAGGGGGTGCGGGGCGTGGCGAGTGGGGGAATGGGCACGGCGTAGCGTGTGTCCGCGCGCGTATAAGACTCCCCGAGCCCGTGTGTATCGCTGTGAGGAGTCGAGTTCGAGCTCGAGAAGAAATACAGAGAAAAGCCGTTCGTGCGGCAAGGTGTTCGAGCGCCGGAAAAATCTCTGCGATTGTCTTCCTCCCCTCCGGTCTTGTCCCCGGCGATCACCGTTGACCCGCGGTTCCATTTTGCGCTAACAGATATTGTTTGGATGGGGTGTCTTCGAAAGAGGAGATGCTTTGAGATGGGTGCTAAACACATGACATGTTCTGGATGAGGGTCTTACGCGATGGAAAATACGAACAATCTCAGTTTTTATTCGAATTATCGAAATTCTTCCCACAGTGCCAGGCATGTCTGAAGCATACAGAGCAGCTAGGGCCCAGCAGCGCATGCATTGCTCGTGCACAATCGAGGCATGCAAAACGAGCGACCATGGAATGGTGAAGTTGTACTCCATTTGAAACGAAAATGTGAGGGCTCCTCTGCGCAAAATTTATGACAGCCAGCCAGGCGACAATGGCCATCAGAGGATAGCGGTACTTGCAGACAGCTCATTGATTGCACCTGCAGATTTAGGCCACAAATAATTGATCCTCTACCAAAGACGTGGCTATTTGGCCTTTCTCGCCCGTACTAGGTGAACTCGGGAGCACACGACCTTGCTATTTTTTTTTTTTCATTTGTGATAAGTTTATTAAGGGCATGCTACTCATAAATTTTCTCATGCATCCGTTCACATACCGGGGTCTGTCCGGACACGAATATGGAAGACCATCATCTAACCGTAGCTGCATACATTTCAACCCGCATTTAAACAAACCAGACGAAATTCATGCAAATCAAACGATATTCATGAAAGTTTTAATGGAAAATAGCACAAATTATCCATACATACCATGCAAATTAAGTCTAGTACAACAATGTCTTAAGTTCGACTAGATCCTAGATGTCCAACAAGTTTTTCAACAACGGATCATGTCGTTCCACACATACCCCCTTCAGCTTCATCCAACAGTGTGTGCATGTAAATGGCCGTCCCTTTGTCCTCTAGTACACCGTGACAACGCATGTGGGCTATATATAATGTGTAGACCAACTTTGAGTGAATGAATCGATTACCAAGTTGAGCAAGATGAAGCAAAACTTACGATCTCTTCCTCTGCCGCGTGCAATGGTCACCTTGCTTTGAGCTGATGAATCACGTCGCAAAACTTAGTGACGCTGATCTAGATAGTGTACAAGTGATGCGACAACGACCTCACGTTGCGTGGGGGAATGATGTATATTTCGTAGGGCGCAATGTGCTTTCGTGTATGAAACGTTTCGTGCACCTGCTGCCAGAAGGCCTCCCC
The DNA here is from genome assembly GCA_039707655.1 of Elymus sibiricus. Taxonomy (NCBI): domain Eukaryota; kingdom Viridiplantae; phylum Streptophyta; class Magnoliopsida; order Poales; family Poaceae; genus Elymus; species Elymus sibiricus. The sequence goes on along the minus strand of CM077667.1, from coordinate 176,552,574 downwards.
TTTGTTCCTTCTTATGAAATCCGCGGATACGGCCAACCATGCATCGCACAACAACTCATCCTCCCTGGTCGAGTAGCTCACGATTCTTCGTACTGTGAAAAACGACATAACATTTGAAAATAAGCTCAATGGTATTTGACCGAACACCTGCCAGGCGTGCTATCCGCCATGGAGGTCTTCGACAGGGGGGCGGAGTGTACCTGGATAGAAATGGCTCCAGGGTGGGCAATGACGTTGTAAAGGCGAGCGGGCGCGTCGGTGCTGATTGCGGACTTCCGGCAATGCCTTTGTGGCGGCCGGAGAGGTACAATAGTGGCGGCGGAGGTGGAGGGTGCGGATGCAAAACAAGGGGGGAGGGGTGGAGTGGAAGGAAATGGGACCGGGAGGGGGGATTGGGTGGGCTGGGGGTGTCGGAGTCCTCCGTTTCGTGTGTCCTAACGCTCGCAAAGCTCCCCCACATTTTTCTCCAATTTGCGGGAGAAAACACGTCCGGACCCCCCCACAGACCGATACATTGTCGGCGTTGGATGGCTTACGCGGTCCGAACAGCGTGGTCCGAACAGGTGCGAGAGGTTTGCTGGTCCACCTTGGGGACGCCCTAAGAGAAGCAGATATACACTTGTTTGATGCCCACATTTTCTATGACACGGTATGGGGGTTCGGCTGTGATGACTTGCTTGACGCAAGCTCGACCCAAGCTCGACCCTTTTTCCAGCAAGGTTCATTGCTTGAGTCGGAGTTCTGATCATCGGTGCAGGTGATCGTCTATTTGGCATGGGCCGACATGAGTTCTGATGGCTGTTGTGACGAAGGCATCGTTGATGGCAATGGGTGGTGAAGTCAGAATCGTTGGACATGAAGACACCTCGTGACTACGTCGACAATGTTTTCTTCTCAGTGTAGTGTGTGTCTCTGTGTGGGTGGCTAGGACGATTGTGTTGCTCTGTGTGGGTTGTTATGGCGGTTTTAGCATAGTTTTATGCATATTAATTGGGTAACTTCTTTCTCTTTTTTAATGAATCGGGATCTTTTCGGGCCAACTAAAACACAAATTCAATGCACAAGACTGAGCAAGAATGGTGACACGGTTGGAGGGGATGGTGGGAAGATATGTGGTGCGGCCCAATGGCTATTCCTGGTGTGCCTCTGACCGGCAGTCCGCTGGCCTCAACCTTCCTAGCCTCCACGTTGTCGTCTTGGCTTTCGATGGGAAGACATCACTTAGGAGGAGGATGAACTCTTGGAGGCTAACAAGTATAAGTGAAGCAAAAGATCAATTCTATAAATGCATGACCATGTGCATCTTTCAAAGAATAATTATTTTGGTGTGATAATTGTATATACTAGCAAGAAAAAAAGTGATGTTCCAAGAATAACGCATATAATCTAAACAAATCAAAACATAGATCAAGTTGAGATAAACTGATAATTTTCATTGAAGAAAGGGGGATCCATTGGGAATCCCCAAGCTTAGATGCTTGACAATTCTTGGACTAATCCCTTGGGCTGCCTTAACCATCCCGAAGTTTTAGAATAAATATGATCATAAAGTCACAGTTCATCATATCCCAATAAACACGCCACATGAATTACATCAGATGAATCACAATCATGTAGGGGAGTTCATGTGATCTTTGTATTGAGAAGCAAAATAGAGAGAGAGCGAGAGAGAGAGAGAGAGAGAGAGAGAGAGAGAAAGTGAAAGAGAGATAGAACCATCTAGCTACTGCTATGGACCACCCATGCTACACTCGTAGGAGTTGTTGGGATTCCCCAAAGAGGAAGGATGATGTAGAATAAACGTAAAATATTTTCTTTAGTTAAGAATCAAGGTTTAATCGAACCAATAGGAGTCAACTAGCTAACAAGATAAGTAGCACCTGCAAACAAAAACAAGATAAAATACTTGCACCCAATGTGGCAAGGGTGTCGTTGAGCCCCTTGTCTTGCTAGTTACAAGGTTAAAAGCAAATAGATAGATAATGATGGTATAATGAAATGGCAAATAGTAAAAGGCAAATGAAGAGACAATTTTCTAGAAAAAGGTATCAATGGAGAATATAACTGGGGCTAGAAATTCACTAGTGTTAACTCTCTCAAAAAAGACAAGGCATTGTAACAAATTACAGTTGGAAAACTGAAAAGCTTGCAATATTTATGACTATGGTCATTCATAGCATAATCTCATATAGGCATTAAATCTATGATTACTAGGCCATTAAACTTACTAACTTCCAATACTAATACTCCACCCCAATACCGCTATCCAACATGCATATCAAGATATTAAGTTTACAAGAAACATAGTACTACAATAAGCAAGATGATATAATGTAGACATGAGTAAGTGAACCAATATGACTAAACCAGTCATTTTATCCTTAGTGGCAACAATACAATACGTGTCATGGCCCTTAGTGTCACTTCATTAGAGCACCACAAGATTCAACACACTACAAATCACCTCTCTCACTGAAGATAAATCGATTGAACTTGGCCAAAGAAGATAGATAGAGCAGAGAAAAATACAAAGCTATTTAATTACGCAACAAATAAACTTTTTTCTCCAATAGGCCTGGGAGCGTATCATTGCATTGATAGGAGGGGTGAGAAGTACATGGGTTGAGGTCCTTTGGCTCGTACACTAACAGATGTTTCAGAGGCCCTCGAGAGTAGGAGAAAGGGGTTGCTCAGCACCAATACAACACGATTTACATTACATCGAGCATAGCTTGGATCCCTCTGACGCTGGCCTTCGCCTAGGCAAGCATGTCATCTTGTATGGATGATAACAGGCAGCTAGTGGAGGGTTGTCATTGGTCAAAGATGCACGTGTTGCGGTAGCTGATGACCCACAAGTATAGGGGATGTCAACAGTCTATGAGGGAAGTATTTTTACTCAAATTTATTGATTCGACACAAGGGGAGCCAAAGAATATTTATAAGCCTTAGCAGTTGAGTTGCCAATTCGACCACACGTGAGAAGCAAACTTTTGGCAGCAATTTATCACTAGCAAAGTGATGCAATAGTTTTGATAGTAGTGGTAACTAAACCTATTAATGGACTACCCGGCCCGGAGGCCCGAGCCTGAAGCCCGACATCTGGACCGGGCTCGGGCTCCAATTTCTCGCCCGAAGCCTGGGCCGAAATGTCAAAATAAGCCTGAAATGGTGTTAAATGTATACTTTATTCGAAATATAGGTCTATTATATTAATTTAATAACCCAAATATAATCAATTTAATTAAAAAGACATTGTTCATGTGCTTCGGGCCATAACAGGCCGGGCTCGGTCTTGGAATTTTGACACCGGGCTTTGTCAAGTCCGACCCTAACCCGACTCGGCCCGAACAAGGTTTTCATAATCGCGTCTCAAGTCTTAGAATCTTACGACCTTACGATCCATACCAGCCCCTCCGATTCTACGATTTTCCTCACAAAATCTAAGTTTCTACGGTCCTTGTAGTCATGATTCTATGACTTACGATCCTACCGGCGGAGCTCCGAGCCGATTCAGAATCTCGATTCTGACAACTTTGGGCCCGAAGGATGATCAGGTTTAGGGGTAACAATAGCAGCAATAGTTATGGTAACAATAGTAGCAGTTTTGTAGTGACTGTAAAAGTAGCAGCAGTAATGATTCAAGCAAGGCAATATCAAGAGAAAATGTAGGCATGGAGTAGCGATTGATATTTAGATGAAATTCATAATGTAACAATCACAGCCTAGAGCGGCACAGAACCAGTTCCAATTCATCAATCATATGTAGGCATGTATTTTGTATATAGTCATACGTGCTGGCAATAAGAACTTGCATGCCATCTTTTGTCCTACCTTCCCGTGGCAGTGGAGTCCTAATTGAAACTAGGGGTGATTAAGGTGCTCCTTTTAATAGAGAACCAGAACACAACATTAACACATGGTGACTACATGAACTCCTCAAATTATAATCATCCCCAGAGAGTATCCCAATTATTATCACCTTGGGGTCTACGGTTCGGAACAATAACAAGTGCATATAACTTGCGAGATAGGATCAAGAACTCAAATATATTCATGAAAGCATAGTAGGTTCGGATCTGAAATCATGCCACTCGGGCCTTAATGACAAGCATTAAGCATAGCAAAGTCATAACAACATCAATCTCAGAACATAGTGGATAGTAGGGATCAAGCGCTAACAAATTGACTCGATCACATGACGAATTTCATCCATCTCCTTCTACCTCCAGTATGCCTACAATGAGATTCCTCAATTCCGGTCGTGAGAATCATGAGGTTGTTGATGAAGAATGGTTGTTGATGACGATGACAACGATTTTCCCTCTCCGGAACTTTGAACGGACTCTAGATCTGACCTCCTGGAGAAGAAGAACAGGAGGTGGTGGCGGCTACGTATCATAAAACACGATGAAACTTTCTATTTGATTTTTTTCTCAGGAAGATAGTATATGTAGAGGTGGAATTAGGTCAGCTGGAGGCTCGTGGGTCCCACAAACTGATAGGGCGCTAAGCTTGTGGCTCCCTGGTGCCCCCCCCTCTGGTAGTTCTTTGTGCCAGTAATTTTTAGAAATTCCAAAACCATTCTCCGCAAAATTTCGTGCAATTCCAAGAACATTTATTTTTGCACAAAAAAACACCATGATAGTTCTGCTGAAAATATCGTCGGTCCAGGTTAGTTTCATTCAAATCATGTAAATTAGAGACCAAAACAAGAACAAAAGTGTTTGGAAAATTAGATACATTTAGGACGTATCAACTCCCCCAAGCTTAAGTCATTGCTTGTCCTCTAGCAATTCAGTTTATAAACTGAAAGTGACAAAGAAAAACTTTTACAAACTCATTTGATTTTGTTGCCGGATATAAATTTAACTAGCAATCATGTTTTCAGCAAAGATTATACACTAACCACATGTATGATAACATTTAAAATCCATATTTATTCATGTTAATGGCATAATGATCTAGCGAACAATAATATTATATCTCAAACATCAACACTTATCAAAACAATCATGATACAATATGGTAGAGTGATATCCAGTTAGCCCTTTCTGTTGGGTAATGTAGTAGAAAACAGGAAAAAAGGCCCTATAATCAACTAGGAACACTATGAAAATGCAATAATGGTTTGGATCAGATCGTTACCAACTCATGGTTGCACTGGACGAATACGAGCTGGTGTAGATCGTACTTGGATTCCCTCGAACCATCGATGAGTGATCCCTCGAACGTAAGACCAAAAGCACGACCTCTCCGCAGATTGCAAGCGTACGGTCTTCACGATCCGGCAACGATTCACTGTCCAGAACTAACCTTCGAAGGAGAATTAGAGGGAGGATATTAGAACCACACTGGGATTCTAACTATGAGGATTAGAGGATCCAGGTCTAGTTCTTATTGATCATCTGTGACCAACTAGAACTAGAACTAGAGATCTAGAGGAGGCTCCAAAAACTTTTGTATCAAAGGGTGCCAAAACCTCTAGTATATATAGGTTGGAGGGGGAGGAAGGGGCGACACACAAGGGGGAAAGTCTCCCCCCTCGTGTCGGCTATAGGGAGAGGGAATCTCTCCCCAATTCGGCATCCCTCCCACCTTTCCTATAGGAGAAAGGGGCGCCTCCCCTATTGGGCCATTGTTGCCCAATTCTCCTTCCACCACTTGGCCTTTTAAGACTCGTTGATATTAAATTAAACATAACAGCTACTACTTATGAGCTCCGTTGGGTTTTTCCTCGAAGAGGAAGGGTGAAGCAATATAGTAGCAATAAGTCATTCGCTCAGTAAGAACCAAGGTTATTGAACCAGTAGGAGAACCACGACAACTTGCATCAACAATACCTGCACACACAAAACCAAACACTTGCACCCAATGCAGGAAAGAGGGTTGTCAAGCCCCTTGCTCATTACTTGCAAGGATTACTTCTGATAGTGATAGATAGAAAAATATAAAAGTAAAATAAAAACAAAGTAAATAAATTGCAGCAAGATTTTTAGGTTTTTGCAATATGATTTGAGTAGACCCAAGGTCCATAGTTTTCACTAGAGGCTTCTCTCTCGAACGCATACCATACGGTGGGTAGACAAATTATTGTTGGGCAATTGATAGAAAACACATAGTTATAATGTTATTCATGGCAATGATCATGTATATAGGCATCACATCCGTGACAAGTAGACCGAAAGGATTCTGCATCTACTACTATTACTCCACCAATCGACCTCTATCCAACATGCATCTATGGTATTAAGTTCACGAAAAACAGAGTAATGCTTTAAGCAAGATGACATGATATAGACAAAGTAAGACCAAGCAATATGTTCAAACCCCATCGTTTTACCCTTAGTAACAACAATATGTGTCTTGTCCCCTTCTATCACTGGTATATAGAGAACCGCAAGATTGAACCCACTACAATGCACTCCTCCCACCGAAGATAAATCAATCTAGTTGGCCAAACCAAACCAATAGATTGGAGGGACTTGCAAAGCTATAACAATCATGCATAATAGAATTCAGAGAAGACTTAATTACTTTTCATGAATAATCTGATCATAAACCCAAAATTCATCAAATACCAACAAACGCACCGCAAAAGAAGATTACATCGGATAGATCATCACGAGAATCATGAATAACTTTGTAATGAAGATCGAAGAGAGAGAAGAAGCCATCTAGTTACTAGCTATGGACCTGTAGGTCTGTGGTAAACTACTAGCACATCATCAGGGATGCAGCAAGGTTGATGTAGACGGTCTCCGTGATGGATTCCCCCTCCGACAGAGTACCGAAAAAGGCCTCCATATGGGATCACGGAAGAACAGAGACTTGCGGTGGCGGAAAAATTGTTTCGGGTGTCTCTCTGATGTTTTTGGGACAATTGGGAATATATAGAAGTGGAGTTAGGTCAGGAGGTGCCACGGGGGGGGGGGGCACGAGCCATGGGGTGCGCCCTCTCCCCCAGGGCACGCCGACCTAGCTCGTGGCCACCCCGTAGGTCATGTGGCCACCTCCCAAAGCTTCCTGGGTCTCTTCCGGTCCAAAAATAACTCCCGTAAAATTTTATCCAGTTTTGACTCCATTTGGTATTGATTTTCTAAAAAGTGCAAAAGCAAGTAAAAAAACAGAAACTGGCACTGGGCACGAGTTAATAGGTTACTCCTAAAAATGATATAAAATAGCATATAATTGCATTTAAAGTATTCAAGATTGATAATATAATAGCATGAAACAATAAAAAATTATAGATACATTGGAGACGTATCAATATCCCCAAGCTTAATTCCCGCTCGTCCTCGAGTAGGTAAATGATAAAACAGAATTTTTGATGTGGCATGCTACCCAACATGTAATCTTTTTCAGGTGTAGATATTGAGAAAGGATGAATCAATTAACATTAACATAATAATATCCATGGACATAACAAGCATAATCATTACTTTTTCAAAAATATACAGTCATTAAAGAATGTTACGCCCTACTCATTTTATCATATTAAGCATGGCATGACTCCGTCTTCATCGCATAGGTATAAATCATGAGCACCCTGGTGTCAAACCAGACAATTGGATCATACTTCTAACGCACTTCATCATTTTCAACTTCAAGCAATACATGAGCGTGAGGCATGGATATAGCATATGGGTGGAATAGAATATGGTGATAGATATCAAAGGAGTCAAAAGGTGGGAAAGTCTCACATCAACTAGCTGAATCAATAGGCTATGGAGATGCCCATCAATCGATATCGATGCGAGGAGTAGGGATTGCCATGCAACTGATGCACTAGAGCTATCAGTGTATGAAAGCTCAAATGAAACTAAGTGGGCGTGCCTGCAACTTGCTTGCTCATGAAGACCTCGGGTATTTGAGGAAGCCCTTCATCAGAATATACAAGCCAAGTCTATAATGAAAAATTCCCACCAGTATATGAAAGTGACAAAACTGGAGATTCTCTATATGAAGAACATGGTGCCACTTTGAGGCACTGATACGTCTCCAACGTATCTATAATTTTTGCTTGTTCCATGCTGTTATATTATCATTCTTGGATGTTTTACAATCACTTTATAGCAACTTTATATCATTTTTTGGGACTAATCTATTAACATAGTGGCAAAGTGCCAGTTGCTATTTTTGCTTGTCTTTTACATCACAGAATATCAGTACCAAACGGAGTCCAATCGCGACGAAACTTTTTGGAGATTTTTTTTGGACCAGAAGACACCCAGTGGGCCAAAGAAGTGCCAGAGAGGTGGGCTGTGGAGAGCACAACCCACCAGGGCGCGCCAGGGGGCCCCCGGCGCGCCCTGATGGGTTGTGCCCTCCACGGGGCCCCCCTCCACCACCTCTGATGCCTATAAATACCCAAATATTCAGAAAACCCTAGGGGAGTTGACGAAAAACACATCCAGCCGCCGCAAGTTCCAGAACCTCGAGATCCAATCTAACACCATCAGGGAGGGGTTCATCATCCTCATTGGTGCCTCTCCGGTGATGCGTGAGTAATCCACCATAGACCTACAGGTCCGTAGGCTGTAGCTAGATGGCTTCCTCTCTCTCTCTATTTTGATTCTCAATACAATGGTCTCTTGGAGATCTATTTGATGTAAACTTTTGCGGTGTGTTTGTTGGGATCCGATGAATTTTGAGTTCATGATCAGTTTCTATCCATGAATATTATTTGAGTCTTCTTTGATCTCTTATATGCATGATTACTTATAGCCTCGTATTTCTTCTTCGAATCATTGGTTTAGTTAGGCTGACTAGATCATTTTTTCTTGCCATGGGAAGAGGTGCTTTGTGATGGGTTCGATCTTGTGGTGTCCTTTCCCAGTGACAGAAGGGGCAGCAAGGCACGCATGTATCATTGCCATTAAGGATAACAAGATGGGGTCTATTCCTACATGAATAGATCTTGTCTACATCATGTCATCGTTCTTATTGCATTACTCCATTTTTCCATGAACTTAATACACTAGATGCATGCTGGATAGCGGTCGATGTGTTGAGTAATAGTGCTAGATGCGGGCAGGAGTCGGTCTACTTATCTTGGACGTGATGCCTATATAATGATCATCGCCTTGGATATCGTCATGATTATTTGATCTTCTATCAATTGCCCAAGAGTAATTTGTTCACCCACCGTGTGCTATACTCGTGAGAAAAGCCACTAGTGAAACCTACGGCCCGCGGGTCTACTTTTCCAACATATTGCTTTCCGATCTATCTTTTTGCATCTTTTGTTTTCAGATCTATTATCCCAAAAACCCAAAAATACCTTGCTGCACTTTTTATTTGCTCTTTTTATTTTGTGTTCTTGAGAGATCTATCTCTCCAATCTATCATATCCTAATCTATCTTTTTACCGTAGAGAGATTGACAGCCTCTCTTTCGCGTCGGGTTGCAAGTATTTGTTATTTGTGTGCAGGTGCTGCTTATTAGGTGGTGGTGATCCTCCTACTGGTTCGATACCTTGGTTTCATAACTGAGGGAAATACTTATCATCGCTGTGCTGCATCATCCCTTCTTCTTTGGGGAAATACCAACGCAGTCTCAAGCCACGTCAGGCACAAGTGTGGTAAAGGATAGTAACATTGCCCCTTCTCTCTTTTTCTCCCATTTTTTTGTTTTTTTATATGGTGGGCTCATTTGGCCTCCCCCATTTTTTATTTTTCATCTGGAGTCTCATCCCGACTTGTGGGGGAATCATAGTCTCCATCATCCTTTTCTCACTGGGACAATGCTCTAATAATGACGATCGTCACACTTTTATTTACTTACAACTCGAAATTACAACTCGATAAAGAACAATATGACTCTATATGAATGCCTCTGGCAATGTACCCGGATGGCAATGATCTAGCATAACATGTAATCAATTATGAATGGTGGCTTTGCCACAAATACTATGTCAGCTACACATGATCATGCAAAGCAATATGACGATGAACACACAAGTCATGTGATGGAACGGTGGAAGTTGCATGGCAATGTATCTCGGAATGGCTATGGAAATGCCATGATAGGTAGGTATGGTGGTTGTTTTGAGGAAGATATAAGGTGGCTTATGTGTGATAGAGTTTATCATATCACGGGGTTTGGATGCACCGGCAAAGTTTGCACCAACTGTCGAGATGAGAAAGGGCAATGCACGGTACCGAGGAGGCTAGCAAATTACGAAAAGGTGAGAGTGCATATATCCATGGACTCACATTAGTCATAAAGAACTCATATACTTATTGTGAAGCCTTATTATCTCTCTCAAAGCAAAGCTCTACCGCATGCCCCTAGGGAGGAAGTTGGGAGGAGTTATCCATCGCGCACCCCCGATTCGAACAACACGATAGGATTTCATTTCAGACATAAAATGCTCACACCTCATCACCATGGCATTACCAATATTTAGAAGATAATTAAATAAAAAAATTTAATACCAATATTCCTACTAACCAATGATCATGAACCTATGTCCTTTCATATTACTACATCAATATAATTAACCCATGTTTCATCTTTGTGAGATACATGAAATATTTTATTATACCCCCTTGAATACCTATCCTTTTTGGACTAGTCTTATAACACATGCAAATTACCATTCCTTATGCCTTATACTGTAAAAAATATTTAAGTGAAGCATGCGAGTTAAACTATTTCTATAAAATACGACCGTCGTCGTGCTCTAACAAGATATAAGTGAAGCACTAGAGCAACTGCCTAGCTCAAAAGATATAACTGAAGCACATGGAATATTCTAACAAATTATGATGAAAGTGTGTCTCTATCAAAACGTATGTCCAGAAAACGATGATTGTGGCAAACTAAAAAGAAAATAAACAATAATACATGATGCTCCAAGAAAAACTCATATCATGTGATGAATAAAAATATAGCTCCTAGTGACATACCAATAGATTTGAGACGAAAGAGGGGATGCATTCGAGGGAATCCCCAAGCTTAGATGCTTGGGTCTTCCTTGAATATTGCCTTGGGGTGGCTTGGGCATCCCCAAGCTTAGGGTCTTGCCGCTCCGTATTCCTTCATCCATCGTTGTCTCAACCCAAACATGAAAACTTCAGCACACAAAACTCAACAAAACCTTGTGAGATCCATTAGTATAATAGACATATCAAATACTTTAGGTACTGTTATAAATTGATTCATATTTAATTATTTCATAATAGGTACTGTATTTCAACTTCTCCATGGCTTATATGCCACGATACAATCCATAACATCATCAAAACAAGCAAACTATGCAAGCAAAAACAGAATCTGTCTAAAACAGAACAGTCTGTAGTGATTTGTACTAAAACCATACTTTTGTAAATCTGAAAATTCTGAAAAATTAGTAAACCCTGGGAAATTTTTATATAAATATTGTGTAAAAAAATTCATATAGAAAAGACACTCCAGTAAAATCAGAGAAATTCGTCACTTGGCATAAAAGTTTCTGTTTTTGCACAACATCAATTCTACTATCTTCCAAATCATACCAAAGGCTTTACTTGGCACAAACACTAATTTAAATATAAAAACACAACCATTACATTATCAAAAATTGTGTGAGCTCAAAATAATAGAAAGCAAAAGAAAAATTTAAAGATAACTATTTGGTTGCCTCCCAACAAGCGCTATTGTTGTATGCCACTAGCTAGGCATAATGTATTATTTCAAGTATTCTCGTCCTTAACATCCAACTCCTCAATTATGCAACCATGTTTCCTAGGAGGTTTAGAACATAAGTTATTTATAATAACACTCCTAGGAACAAAATTAGTAGGTTTGTTTTTAATGGTAGGTTCCTTCATTATATCTATGAGGCTTGGGTGCACACTAATCATTTTAAGATCCTCGTTCCGTTTACTAGACGTGTCACTTTTATTCTTAGGAGCATAGATAACATTTGGATTCTTGTTAGGAGGAGTCCTATCGACGGTTTTAGGGGAAGCAAAAACGGAACCTAGTTTATCAATGATTTGTTCCAACTTATCGATTCTGGAGGGACTTTGTCCTAATCGCCAACTACGGGTTCATTTCCTTATTGATTCTTTAGAATAATTCCTACTTTGGAACCAACTTAATCAATTTGACTTTGAAACTTTTTCTCTAGATTTTTGATACGTTCAATAGTGGGCATTTTATTCTCAATAACTTCTAGTCTACGCATGACATCTTCTAAAGTTAATATAGTTTCATTAACAGTGATAGGTGATGATCCCACTAAATTTCCCATAGCTTTAAAAGCATCCATAGTGTGACTACTCAATAAATTAACTCCGGTAATAGTGTCAAGCACATATCTATACCAAGTAGTGACACCCACATAAAAATTACGAAGCAGAATAGTGGTGGATTGCTTACGAATTGATCTATTTTGAGCATTGCAAATCCTATACCAAGCATCTTTTAAATTTTCTCCTCCCTTTTGTTTAAAATTAAGCACTTCATTCTCGGGAGTACAAGGAACTAAAGAAAAACTAGCATAACTACAAGCAAGCAAACTAACAAGCAACAAAGTAAACTACCAAACTAGAAATATTTTTGTGTTTTAGATTTTTTTGTGAAAGCAAATATAAAGATAAGTAAAAAAGACAAGAAAAAGTAAAACAAGTGATTGATAGTTTGTGTGAAGGGACCTCATGCGAAGTTGGTAACATCCCCTCGGCAACGGTGCCAGAAATTCTTTTTGCTACTTGTGAGTTGCGTTGGGTTTTTTCCCCGGAGAGGAAGGGTGAAGCAATATAGTAGTGATAAGTATTTCCCTCAGCGAGAACCAAGGTTATCGAACCAGTAGGAGAACCACGACAACTTGTGTCAACAATATCCGCGCACACAAAACCAAACACTTGCACCCAACGCGGGCAAGAGGGTTGTCAAGCCCCTTGAACTCGTTACTTGCAAGGATTACTTTTGATAGTGATAGATAGATAAATATAAAAGTAAAATAAAAAGAAAGTAAATAAATTGGAGCGAGGTTTTTAGGTTTTTGTAATATGATTTGAGTAGACCCGGGGGCATATTTTTCAATAGAGGCTTCTCTCTCGAACGCATAGTATACGGTGGGTAGACATATTACTGTTGGGCAATTGATAGAAAATGCATAGTTATGATGTTATTCATGGAAATGATCATGTATATAGTCATCACGTCCGTGACAAGTAGACTGAAACGATTCTGCATCTACTACTATTACTCAACCGGTCAACCGCTATCCATCATGCATCTATGGTATTAAGTTCATGACAAATAAAGTAATGCTTTAAGCAAGATGACATGATGTAGATAAAGTAAAACCAAGCAATATGTTCAAACCCCGTCGTTTTATCCTTAGTAGCAATAATACAATACGTGTCTTGTCCTCTTCTATCACTCGGATATAGACCACCACAAGATTGAACCCACTACAATGGACTCCTCCCACTGAAGATAAATCAATCTAGTTGGCCAAACCAAACCGATATATCGGAGCGACTTGCAAAGCTATAACAATCATGCATAATAGAATTCAGAGAAGACTCAATTAGTTTTCATGAATGATCATATCATAAACCCACAATTCATCGGATCCCAACAAATGCACCGCAAAAGAAGATTACATCGGATAGATCATTGCGAGAATCACGAAGAACTTTGTATTGAAGATCAAAGAGATAGAAGAAGCCATCTAGCTACTAGCTATGGACACGTAGGTCTGTGGTGAGCTACTCACACATCATCATGGATGCAGCAAGGTTGATGTAGACCTCCTCCGTGATGGATTCCCCCTCCGGCAGAGTACCGAAAAGGGCCTCCTGATGGGATTGCAGAAGAACATAGACTTGTGGCGGCAGAAAAATTATTTCGGGTGGCTCTATGATGTTTTTGGGATAATCGGAATATATAGAATTGGAATTAGGTTAAGAGGTGCCACGTGGGGCCCACGAGCTAGGGGGCGCGCCGTACCCCCCAGGGCACGCCGGCCTAGCTCGTGGCCACCCCGTGGGTCTTCTGGCCACCTCCCGAAGCTTCCTGGGTCTCTTCTGATCCAAAAATAACTCCCGCCAATTTCTATCCAGTTTTGACTCCGTTTGGTATTGATTTTGTGGAAAGTTAAAAAACAAGCAAAAAACGAAAACTGGCAGTGGGCAGTAAGTTAATAGGTTAGTCCCAAAAATGATATAAAAATGGCATATAAATTATTCAAGATTGATAATATAATAGCATGAAACAATCAAAAATTATAGATACGTCTGAGGCGTATCAACAACGTCCTAACTATTATTAGAGGCTTTTATTATAAATTTGACATCCCCGGAAGCATTTCCCACGTATATATTATTTATCGATAATACCATTTTTACATGATAGTCTCCGAAACTCTTCTGGTGACCCTGAAACGCTTGCGGGTCCTCTTGAAACTATTTTGTATATTAATGAAACTATTTAACAAATATATTACTGTTACTCCCATCCTCGTAACACTCAGTAGATCATGATTACCTTAAGATTTTGACCCTGTAGTTTCGGTAAACATAGACATGAGCAAAAGTTCTTATTATAAACACATATGACTATATGCGGAATCCATGCCAACATATGATTGATTAATTGGAGCTAGTTTTGTGTCGCTCTAGGTTGTGATTGCTACATGGTGAATTTCAACCAAATATTCATCGCCACTCCATGTCTGCGTTTTTCTCATATCATGCTTTCTAAGTTACTAATGCTTCTAATATTGTTCCAACTACTACAAAATTGCTACTCCTATTATTACCGTTACCGTTGCTAGTTTTACTACTGCTATCGAAAGTATCAAACTACTGTGCCACTAATACTTTACTATAGAGAAATAATTTCCAGGTTTGGTTGAATTGAAAACTCAACTTCTAAGGCTTATAGATATTCTTTGGCTCCCCTTGTGTCAAGTCAATAAATTTTGGTATAATACTTTATCCGAAGACTGTTGCGATCCCCTATACTTGTGGGTCATCAAGACTATTTCCTGGCGCCGTTGTCGGGGAGCATAGCTCTATTTATTAAGTTCACATGGGACTTAAATATTTGATGATTACTATGAAGAATTTGAGAGGCTCCAAGACCAAGATCACGTGCTCTAAGACAAGGGGAGGTAAGGAATTGCCAACTCGGTCTACACTTGATTCACCTTGTGTTTTAAGTTAGCTTACGACAACACCACCTGCTATTCAATCTGATATGTCACAGGTGATATGTCTTCGTTGTATCTACAACTTTTGAATGTTTCATGTCATTACTTTTCAACTTTCACATACTTTTAGCAATAATTTATATGATTTTCTTGGACTAACATATTGATCTAGTGCCTAGTGCCAGTTCCTGTTTGCTGCATGTTTTTTGTTTGCGGAAAATCCATATCAAACGAGTCCAAACGTGATAATTTTTTTACATAAATTTATTTTGGAATATATGTGATTTTCGGGAAAAAGAATCATTGTCAGCCTTTGACCGAGAGAGCCACGAGCTTGCAGGGCGCACCCCTTGAGATCATGGATCCATCGGAGGTCGGTTGGGGGTACCCTTCGGCCGCAAGGAAGCTAATATCCGGATAAAACTCACCTCAATCTTTCAGCCCAATCAGAGTTATAGATCTCTGAATATTTAAGAAACAGTGAAACACCAGAAAACATGAACACAAAAACAGAAGAGAAATACAAAGAGAGATCCAATCTAGAGGGGCTCCCGCCCCTCGGAGTCCATGGCGGCCACGGACCAGAGGGGGAATGCTCCTCCCATCTAGGGAGGAGGGCAAGCCAGAGGAAGAAGGAGAGGGCTCTCCCCCCTCTCTTCCGGCGGCGCCGTAGTGCTGTCGGGGGAATCATTGTGGCGGCGATCTACACCAAAAACTCCACCGTCTTCCTCAACACCACCATCACCTTCCCTCCTCTATTTACAGCGGTCCACTCTCCCAAAACCTATTGTACCCCCTACTTGAGCATGGTGCTTTATGCTTCAAATTATTATCCAATGATGTTTTGTCATGCTATGATGTTTGAGTAGATTTATTTTGTCCTATGGGTTGAGTGATGATCTTGATTGTTTGAGTGTTTTATTTTGGTGCTATCCTATGGTGCCTTCCGTTCCACGCACACGTGTGGGGTTCTTGCTGTAGGGTATTGCAATACGTTCATGATTAGGTTATAGTGGGTTGCAAGAGTGACATAAGCTTAAACCTGGGTAAGGGGGCTATTGCGTATGGGAATAATGGGGGCTTCTTATTTAATGCTATGGTTGGGTTTACCTTAATGATTTCTAGTAGTTGCAGATGCTTGATAGAGGTCCAATCTTAAGTTCATGTGATCCAACTATGGTAAGTATCTTAGCTCATGCCTCTCCCTCATATAAAATTGCAATGATGAGTACCTATCTTGTTATCAATTGCCTAGGACAATCTCGCAAATCCTCCCACCACTTATCCACACTCGCTATATTAACTTAATTGTAATTTTATTAAAACATCACCTAATTTTTATTTTTGTGTTCTTTATTATGTTGCAAACTATGTTCTTACATCTACAAAGTACTTCTTGTTTTATTACCGAAAAGTAGTTTATTTCTTGTACTAGGTACAGTGAACATTGTTGCGCATAGAGTTGTATCAGTGGTCGATAGATCTTAAGAGAATATTAATTCTACATTTAGCTCCTCGTTGGGTTCGACACTCTTACTTATCGAAAAGCTAAAGTTGATCCCCTATACTAGTGCGTTATGAGCAAGTTATAGACATTGCTTCTGCTATAGATGATATTCATGATGATGCTTTTACTTTGCTTGATGAAACTGTGCCACTAGGTGAATTTCTTGATGGCCATATTTATAAAACTACAGAACTTGAAATTCATGAAAATTTTGAATCACCTGTTACACCTAGCACTCCTACTAGAACTAAGATGCTTGATATACCTGATAGTTATGTTATAGATGGGGAGATTGCTAAGTAATTTTTGCTTTAAGGATAGGGAGGATCTTAAAATTCTAATGAAGAAGATAAAGAAAAAACTATAAATGAAATGATGAACTATGATCCTAAATTTGCAGCCTCTCTTATATTTTTTGATGACAAGGATTATGAATTCTCAGTTGATCCCGAACTCATTACTTTGGTACAATCCGATCATTTTCATGGCTATGAATCTGAAACTGTTGTGGCACACCTTACTAAGTTGAATGATATTGCCACCCTATTTACTCACAAGGAAAAGAATCGCTATTACTATATCATTAAATTATTTCCTTCTTGTTAAAGGGTGATGCTAATGTTTGGTTAATACTCTTGCTCCTGGTTGTGTGCGTAGTTCCCAGGATATGATCTACCACTTCTCTGAAAAATATTTTCCTGCTAATAAGAAACAAGATATCTTACAGGAAATATATAACTTTGTGAAACTCGAGGAAGAGCATCTCCCTCAAGATCGGGGGAGGCTTCTCCAATTATTAAATGCTTTACCTGATCATCCTCTTAAAAAGAATGAAATACTTGATATATTTTATAATGGACTAACCGATGCTTCTAGGGACTACCTAGATAGTTGTGTTGGTTGTGTTTTCAGGGAACGAACTATTGAACAACCTCAAGAATTGTTGAATAATTTATTGACATGCCAATGATTGGAGACTTCCCGAACCACTTTCCAAACTAACTCCAAAGAAAATAGGTATTCTATTCCGCAGTCTAGAATATACACAAGACTCCAAGAAATTATGAAAGACAAAGGTATAAATCTGAAGATGTTAAAAACCGTCCGCCTATCAAAGAAATACATGGACTTGATATGCCGACACAGGTAGTAGAGGTAAATTCTCTTTATAGGTTTCATGAGGGTGATATTCCTTATAGTAAGTCTCCAAGCCAATGCTTAGATGAGTTTGATAATTTTATCGTTAATAAAGAAAATTTTAATAGGCAAATGAGTGATCAAATGAAACATAATGCCATCATGATTGAACGCTTGAGTGACCTAATGTTTAGAACTGCAAATGATAGTAAAGGTTTATGCAAGCATTCCTCTATGGTCTACACTCAGTTAGAACAAGTTTCTAAATCAAAAAATGACTTGCTTAATGAAATGAATAATAAACTCAATGATCATACTGTTAGAATAATGACTAGAGGTGGTAGAATGACCCGGTAACCTTTGTATCCTGAGGGTCATCTTATAATAATTGAACAAGATTCTTAGAGAATTAATGAAAATGCACCTAGTTCACCTAAGAAGAAGAAGAAGAAAAGGAATAAAGAAAAACTTTGTATGCTTCTAGTCAACTTGTTATAGAAAACCTAATAATGTTTCGATTTCCGATGCTGAAACACAGTCAGGCGATTATTATTCATCTAGTGATAGAGATAATGCTAATAATGATTATGTTGATGCTCCACCTAACGATAATAAAGAACCTGATAAGGAAGTGGAAATAGAACCTGAAATTGAGTTTTATGACCCACATCCTAAAAATAAAGATATGATAAAAGAGATTTCATTGGTAGGAACATGGTAAAGAAAGAAAACCATGTGTTCAGAAGCCCATGCCTTTTCCTAGTAAAGCTACAAAGTCAGACGACGATGATGCCTTCAATCACTTTGTTGAATTGCTTAGACCTCTATTTTTGCAAGTGCCCTGGACTAATGCTATGAAAATGCCTCTGTATTCTAAATACATGAAAGATATTTTCACCAATAAGAGGGAAATATGTGAGGCTGACATTTCTACTATGCATGCAAATTACTCGCTCAAAGGTAAAATACCTGGAAAACTAGGAGATCCAAGATACCCACTATACCATGCTCCATTAAAAATAATTATGTTAGAACTGTTTTATGTGACCTAGGAGCGGGTGTTAGTGTTATGCCTTTTTCTCTTTATAAAAGACTTGATTTGCATAAGATGATTCCTAATGAATTTCCTTGCAAATGGCTGACAAATCCACTGCTATACGCATTGGTATTTGTGAGGACGTTCCCGTTGTAGTTGCTAATATTACTATCTTAGCGTACTTTATTATTCTTGAAATGCCCGAAGATGACAATATGTCAGTTATTCTTGGGAGACCTTTCCTTAACACTGCAGGGGCTGTTATTGATTGCAAAAAAGTAAGGTCACCTTTCATGTCAACAACAATGCGCATATGGTATATTTCCCAAAGAAGAAACAAAGTGAATAGTGTGAACTCCATTGAAAAAATTATGACAATCACTGTTGGAGATTTTGAATCCCCTCTCCAGGTTCCCGAAAGGACATATCAAAAACTCTTATTATTGGAACCATGCATATTCTAGTTGATGTATCCTAGTGCTATTCAAAAATTCTTTGATTTTATGCCAATTGAAAATAGTCGTTAACAAGATTGTCGGTGTACCAAAGAATGGGCCCTTAATACCCTGCCTTGTGAAACAGACGACTGCGGCCTCCGGACCGGCAAGACCCTCCCGGGCTGGATTTGGACGCCAAGCCTCGTCATGCAAGGGTTCGAGCGAACCGGAAAGCCCTTCTTACCGAAGGACTCAATTGCTAACATACCCGCCAAGGCCTCCGCCCACCAAGCCATCGCTCCACATCGCCAGGCTGGTTGTCTACATCGCCTAGGTGTCGAGCGGGCAGATGGTTAGGTGGAGCAGGTCGGGGCGCATGGCAGCATACCAAATTTACAACAGCTTTAATGACACCTGTACTACGACATGGCGAAGGAATAAGAGGTAGCTGGGCGAATGACACAAAAGGAGAGGCAATACTTGTCGACAGACGTCGCCAGCGCGCCACCTCACGGCGCATTTAATGCGCTTGTCCTAGTCTATCAGAGTTAGGTATTTCCCACTATCGCTGTTGCCAGCGATTTTGGCAGAGGGGTATACATTGTTTACCCTATGTAAAGACCATTTTAGCCACTGTGGTATCCCCTTGGACTATAAAAGGAGGTCCATGGCTACCTTTAGAAAGGTCGACACCCCGTTCATTTACACGCATAGCGACGCCCCGAGCATCCTTGCCGGGCTGTGACGCACCTGTACTGTGAACTCAATAATCCACAAACACACAGGACGTAGGGTATTACGCTCCGGCGGCCCGAACCTGTCTAAACCCTCGTGCGTGCATGGTCCGGTGATGCTCTTCGCGCCAGAGGATCTCCCTTGCCAAACCACGAAAGGGGCCTTGCCGGCCCCATAGATCGTCGTACCCCGACATCTTTGGCACGTCGGGTAGGGGGCTCCCTTACGTGAACCTTCACCGACTCCTGCATGTCGTCCTCAACAACTTCCTCAACGACCATGCCTCCCAAGAAGACCAAGGGCGTGGGGACGCCCGCTTCATCCACATCCAAGCTGC
The DNA here is from genome assembly GCA_039707655.1 of Elymus sibiricus. Taxonomy (NCBI): domain Eukaryota; kingdom Viridiplantae; phylum Streptophyta; class Magnoliopsida; order Poales; family Poaceae; genus Elymus; species Elymus sibiricus. The sequence goes on along the minus strand of CM077667.1, from coordinate 176,532,231 downwards.
CCTCACAAGTGGTCGCCAGCGATGCCATCGTCGGTATCGCTGGCGACCACTTGTGAGGGCAGACGCGACGCTGGCGGGGCACCTACGGTGCAGTCTTCCCCACAACAGCAGCAACCTACCCGCCGGACCGACGTACAAGATGAAGTGTCGTACGTGTCCACAGATCCGCGGATGAATAAAGATCAACGCCATGTCTTGAAGGACAGACACAAAGAGGACGCCCGCACCACCATCGAGAGACGACGACATGCATGTCACCAGTCCGATGGTGGTACGGACCCAGCCGTCGACGTGCCTACACCGGGGGTGCCCGTCAACTTGCCTTACAAGGTAGGCTTCCCGGCGTTCACCCACGAGCTACGACAAGTCCGCTGGCCCTCCAGTAGACCCTTCAAGCCTGAGCTGCCCGACAAGTATGACGGCAAGATCAGCCCTTCCGAGTTCCTCAGCATCTACACCATCGCCGTGCAAGCTGCCGGAGGACGCAACAAGAAAGTTTTCGCCAACTACTTCCCGTTGGCGCTCAATCCCAATGTGAGGAGTTGGTTGATGGACTTGCCGGAAGGATCCATCTCCTCTTGGGCGGATATGTGCAACCAGTTCATTGGCGCATACCATGGAGGCCACAAGCTTCCAGGGCAGCCCGGTGACTTGCATGTGCTTCCCCAGAGAGAAGGCGAGTCGCTCCGCAAGTACATACAGAGGTCCAGCCGCGTACAGCACAACATCCCCGACATCCACCCTACCGTTGTGATCGTCGCGTTCCACACGAATGTGCGCAACCGGCGGATGTGTGAGGAGATGAGCATCAATAAGGTGCGGGTTGCCACCGAGCTATATGATTTGGCTGACAAATGTGCACGGGTTGAAGAGAGAAGGAGGCTCCTTGGTGAGGACACTAGTGCAGAGGTCGACTCAGATGACGATGAAGACGCGCCAGCCACCAGAAAGAAAGGCCGGAAGCGCAACAGGAAGCGCAAGGGAAAAGCAGCGATGGCTGTCGAAGGGAACGACAACTCTGTCTCTGGCAAGAAGGCCAAGTCCGAGGAGTCCGGAAAGGACATTGCGGCATGCTCCAGAGACGACGAAGCCGAGGCAGGAGAGAAGACCGGCAGGCCGTACTGCAAGATCCACCTCACCAAGAGCGACGACATCACCGAATGCCGCCAAGTAGAACAGCTTGCTGAGAAATAGAAGCAAGAGTACGAAAGACGCGACAAGGAGAAGGGCCAAGATGGTACAGGTGATTCCGGCAAGAAAAGTGGCGGTGGCCGTGGAGGCCGCCGCGGCAAGGCCAAGCAGCGCAAAGAGAAACCTGCTAGAGACTGAGACAAGAAATCTAATGACGAAGACGATGATGACGATGGGGATGAAGAAGAATATTAAGGCCAGGAATTCCAGAAGGCTTTCGATGCCATGTGCATTGACGAAGGCGCATCTTTGCACTCCTCTCACCGGCAACTCAAGCAGTCGGCACGTGAGATCAACGCGGCAGAGCCAGCGGCAGAGGCAAGAAAACCCCTCAAGTGGTCGAACACTCGCATCATCTTTGACCCTGAGGACCACCCTGACCGCATCACTGCCGTCGGGTGTGTGCCATTGTTGGTCTCGCCAACAATACACAACCTCAAGGTCACAAAGATGTTGGTCGATAGTGGAGTCGGTCTGAATCTGATATCACCAGACGTAATCAAGCGTCTACGGATTCCCGACTCACACCTCAAGCCGACGGGATCTTTTCAAGGGGTCAACCCGGGAAGATCTCCGCCCAAGGGGAAGATAACTCTGCCGGTCACATTTGGCAGTGAGCTCAAGTTCAGGACAGGGAGAGTAGTCTTCGATGTTGCAAAGATGTCGCTGCCATACAACGAGATTCTGGGCCAACCGGTGCTGGCAAAATTCATGGCGGCGTCCCACCACGCCTACAACACCCTCAAGATGCCAGGGCCGATGAGCATCATTACCGTCCATGCTGACAACAAGGACGCGGTCCTCTACGTCGACAAGCCCTTTTGGGAGACAGTGGCAGCGTCTGCCGATGAGGCACTCGCTCCTTCCGGCAAAGCTCCCGGGGGAGAACAAGAACAATAACGCTGGCAAATCTCGTAAGGACTCCGGGAAGCGCAACAAAGAGTGTAGCGCGCCCGTCGAGGACTTACTAGAGACCTCTGCTGCCAGGAGCAAGGAAGACAAGGTGACCATTCCCAAGATGAAAAAAGTGGCTACGCGGGAGAACGGCGAGGGCGGCACTTCCAATATAAGTGCCACCCTCGACAGCAAATAGGAAAGCGCGCTCGTCGCCTTCCTATGGGCGAATGTCAATGTGTTTGCCTGGCAGCCGTCCGACACCCCTGGTATTCCCAGGGAGGTGATTGAGCACCACCTTTTCGTTTGTCCCCACGCGCACCCCGTCAAGCAGAAGCTCCGAAAGCAAGCCATGGAACGGCAAGAGCTTATTGCTGAAGAAATAATGAAACTAGAAGCAGCAGGTCTGATCAGAGGCGTGATCCACCCAACTTGGCTGGCGAATCCTGCGGTAGTGCGCAAGGGAAATGGGAAATGGAGACTTTGCATCGACTTCATCGATGTCAATAAGGCTTGCCCAAAGGACCCACTCCCCTTGCCGCGCATAGACCAGATAGTGGCCTCGACTGCTGGCTGCGACCTCTTGTCTTTCCTTGACACCTACTCTAGATACCACCAGATCTTCATGGCTGAAGAAGACGAAGAGAAAACGGCATTCATCACCCCTTGCGGCGCGTACTGCTTCAGACGCATGCCGTTTGGGTTGAAGAGCGTCGGTTCAACATTCGCAAGAGCAGTTTAGATTGGTTTGGGGCCGCAACTGCACAGGAATGTGGAAGTCTACATGGACGATATAGTGGTCAAAACCAAGAACAAGGACACGCTCATCCAAGACCTAGAAGAAACCTTTGCGAACCTACGCAAGATCAATTTGAAGCTTAACCCCGAGAAGTGCGTATTTGGAGTCCCCTTCGGCAAGCTCCTCAGCTTCTTTGTGTCACAGCGCAGGATCGAAGCCAACCCCACCAAGATTGAGGCAATTGAACAGCTGGAGGTGCCTAAGCGCATCAAGGACGTGCGCCATCTGGCAGGCTGCATCGCGGCCCTCAGCGGGTTCATTTCCAAATCTGCAGAGCGCGCCCTGCCATTTTTAAGATCCTGAAGAAGGCAGGACCAATGACGTGGACCCCGGAAGCGGAGGCAGCACTGCAAGATTTCAAGAGATATCTATCCTTAACGCTAGTCTTAGTCGCACCTAAACCGGAGGAGCCGTTGTTGCTGTACTTGGCAGCAATGAACCAAGTGGTTAGTGCGGCGCTGGTGGCGGAAAGGGAACCTGAAGGGGATGAGGCGGAAACCCCCGGGCTTACAACCAGCGAGCCAGAGCCAGCCCTGGCAAGTCAAAGAGCTAATGACGCAAGCATGACACAAGGGGCAGAATACAAAGCTGTGCAGAAGAAGAAAGTGGTGCAACGGCCAGTGTATTTTTGTCAGCTCTCTCCCGCAGGGGGGCTAGATCATGAAACTCTGGACTACAGAAAATGCTTTTTGGCCTCCTCATGGCTTCTCGGAAACTGCGCCACTACTTCCAAGCACATCACATCGTCGTCGTCACTCGGTTCCCGCTGTAGCGCATCTTGAGAAACTCATAGGCAACCGACAGGATCATCGAGTGGGCGTTGGAGCTGGCCAGCTTTGACTTGAGCTTTGAAAGCACGGCAACAATCCAAAGCAGAGCCTTGGTGGAGTTCATAGTAGACTGGACACCAACGCCAGACGAAGAAATCCTCGAGACAGCCCTCCACGGCAAGGAAACACCTCAAGAATGGGTCATGTACTTTGACAGAGCCTTCTCGCTGCAAGGCACCGGTGCCGGAGTGCTGCTCATCGCACCCACCAGAGAGCACCTCAAGTATGTGATCCAGATGCATTTCCCTAGGGAGGAATCAACAAACAACACAGCTGAGTACGAAGGATTGCTTGCCGGATTACGGATAGCAGCTCCGCATCAGGAGGCTGATAGTCCGGGGAGATTCGCAGCTTTTTGTGCGCCAAGTGAATAAAGATTACCAAAGTCCCCTGGTGGAGGCGTATGTTGACAAAGTACGGAGATTGGAGGAGCACTTTGACGGTCTACAAATGGAGCACGTCCCCTCGTTCCGAGAATAGCATTGATGACGACATGTCAAAGAGAGCTGCGCAGAAGCTGCCTGTGGAACCAGGCACTTTTGTACTCCGATTAACCCAACCTTCAGTCAACCTATCAGCGCGGCAAAACAAGAAAAGAAAGGTCAATTCTGGTGACTACTTCTCGACAGAGCCATCCGTGGTCGCCAAGAGGGTTGCCGGGAGCGACAACCCGCCTGCGGTGGACCTCGAGTTTCGGCAGACCCAATGGTCTTTGCCGTAGAAGCTAGCATCACCACAGCGGAAGAGATACCTTGGGTCCTTGTCGTCGAGCCACAGGCTCCGGCATGGGCACAGCAGATATTCCAATACTTCTAGACATGTGATCTTCCCGAGGAACCGAAATAAGCTGAAAGAGTAGCCCGATGGTCGAGCATGTACCAATTCATGGAGAACGCCTTATACAAAAGGAGACTGAACGGTGTGAAATTGAAGTGCATCCCCTGGGAAGAAGGACGTCAGCTATTGGCAGAGATACACAAAGGGATCTGCGGCTCCCACATCAGGTCACGGGCCCTTGCCGGGAAAGCATTCCACCAAGGATTCTATTGGCCGACAGCCCTTCAAGATGCATTGGCAGTGGTGACAACGTGTGAACCATGCCAGTACCACGCCAAGCAAACACATCAACCAGCACAAGCCCTTCAAACCATACCGCTCTCCTGGCCCTTCTCGGTCTAGGAGCTCGAAATTGTCGGGCCCTTCCCCCGTGCTAGCAGGGGCTTCGAGTTCTTGTTTGTTGCAATCGACAAGTTCATGAAGTGGACTAGGGTGGAGCCAGTGAGAAAGGTAATGGCGCAAGCGGCAGTCAAAGTTTCTCACAGGGATAGTTTGTTGTTTCGGTGTCCCCAACAGGATCATCACCGACAACGGCATACAATTCACCAGCAGCAGATCCATGCAATATTGTCAAGACATTGGCACAAAGATATGCTTTGCATTAGTTGGTCACCCTAGGTGCAATGGGCAAGTAGAAAGGGCAAATGCTGAAGTGTTGCGGGGCCTCAAGACGAGAAGTTTTGACAAGCTGCACAAGCACGGAAGGCACTGGATTGATGAACTCCTGGCGGTTCTTTAGTCAATCAGAACTGTAAGTGCATCTAGTGCCATCCTTATTTGGTTTTGGAGTATTGAAGACAAAAGTGGTTGAGGGACTAATGTGTTTGTGAGAGTTCACAGGTTAACACAGATAGAAGTCCCTGGAGATTCAGTTTAACCGTCGAAGACGACCCCTAAAAATTTCCGAAGACATTGATGATAGCCAAAGCCATTGGTGGTATGCGAAGATAATCGCTTGAAGATAATGAAATGCGAAGATGAAGTCTTTTGGTAGTTTTGTTTTCCTCTTTATTGAGTCATAGGAACCACCGTACTGTTAAGTGGGGTCGATGTGATTGAAGTGATGCTCAACCCATACCTATGTCTTCGAGTGAAGACAATGAGAGGAAATCTCTTCCAGAGTTGGTTGAGTCAGCTTTACTTGTAGCCCAAGTAAAGTTGCCGTGTGTGTTTGAAATCTGACCATTGGGACATGTGTCGGTTGGCCATTGACCCAGGGTCCTTTCGGTCATATCAGGTCGGGTTGCCTATTGGCTATAAATAGCCCACCCCATCCACCATAAGCAGGTGGCTGCTCAGAGAGAGATACGGTTGTTGTCGTTTTGGAGCAACCCACCTCGAAGACAATGAGAGAGAGAGAGAACTATCCTGCGAGGATAAACCCAAACACCCAGAGCTAGAGTGTTTGAGCATCACCGAAGTCGTTCTATTCTGAGTGAAGTGAAGACTTATTATACTTCAATACTGTGATCTTCCAGACGGTTAGGCGTCTAGGTCTAGAGCATCCAAGAGTCATCGTGGATTGCCGGGTGACCGAGTTTGTACGGGTTTCAGAAGTCTCCCCTGAAGACTTACCTGAGTGATTGGGCGCTGTCTCAGTGACTTCGTCTCAAGGGGAACAAGGTGAAGACGAGGTCTTTTGAGTTAAATCTCAGCCTCCCTAATCAGACGTACAGTTGTCACAACAACTGGAACTGGTCCAACAAATCGTGTGTCTTCATCAAGCTACTGGTTCTATCCTTCACTCTCTTACATTCTGTTCTGGACTGTGAAGCCATTGCTTGAACACTACTGTTTGAAGACATACCCCGAAGACATTCATATCTGTTGTTTATCTTCATACTGTCTAAATTTGTCTTCGACTCATCTTAGTGTGTATGATGATTATGATCAACATGCATGTATGTCTTCATTGTATTACATGCCCTGCTTATATCCTTGATAGTTATCCCTACTTGATCCTATTCCGCTTCCGCATATTTTGAATACATTCATTGTTTCGAAGCCTTTCATAAAAATCGCCTATTCACCCCCCACTCTAGTCGATAACTAGCACTTTCGATTGGTATCAGAGCAAGGTACTCCCTTGTTCTGGGTTTCGGTTTAACCACCTGGAGTTTTAGCTATGTTAACTGCAGGGATCATCAAGGTCTCCGATGCGTGCCCTATCTTCGATGGCACCGACTACCCCTACTGGAAGAACAAGATGCGCATGCATCTCGAAGCCATTGACAACGACCTATGGTATGTCGTCATGGTGGCCATTCCCGAAGTTGGTGAAGGTGTTACTACTGCTGATGTGAAGAGGTTCGCACAACTGGACTCCACTGCCAAGAACATCATCTGTGGTCACCTGACCAAAGGACAGTATGGTCGTGTGAGTGCATTGAACACTCCAAAGCAAATCTAGGAATGGCTGTCCAAAGTGAATGAAGGTATCTCATCTCAAATAGACTCTCGTGTTGATGTGCTTCGCAACCTGTTCAACCGCTTCAAGAGGCTTGACAACGAAAATGTCCAGCTCATGTTCGATCGACTAACCGACATCTCGAATGAGATGAATGCACTTGGCGCCACTGATATCACCAAACATGAAGTCATGAAGAAGCTAATGAGATCACTTGACAGCTCCTTTGACACTCTCGCACTTATGATCCAAGAACGCCCTAACTTCAAGAGTTTGGATCCCGTCGATATCCTCGAGAGGTTGAACACATATGAATTCCAACAAGCTGAGAAGAGGGATATCTACGGTCCTAGTTATAGTCGCTCTCGTGCCTTGAAGGCCAAGGTTGTGTCCTCATCAGAAGACGACTCTGAATGCAGTTCTGATGGTGCTGAAGACTTTGGAAAAGAACTTGCTCTGCTTGTCAGAAAATTCCAGAAGTTTGCCAAATCAAAACGCTATGTAAAGTCTTCAAAGCATGATTCCAAGAGATCTGGTGAAATGTCCTCTCGGGACAGCAAGAAAAAAACATGTCACAAGTGCAAGAAAGTTGGCCACTTCATTACAGATTGTCCTCGATGGGAAAAGGAATCCAAGAAGAAGAGCAAGGACTATGACTCGGATGACTAGAAGAAGAAGAAGTATGCCAAGTCTTCATCACACAAGAAGAGTTCATCTGGCAAAGCACATGCTTTTATCGAAAAGGAGATGGATTCACAGTCTGAATCTGGTTCTGAGGCTGAGGAAGAATCTGAGGAGGAATCTGACGCTGAAGTTGCTGGTCTAGCTATGGCTTCGGCATTCGTCTCTACATCTGTCTTCGCACCCGAAGACAACGGCTCCTTCTTCAACACCAAAGCTAGTGATGATCATGCTACTCCAGCCTACTGCTTCATGGCAAAAGCCTCCAAGGTATCCTCAAAATCCTCACGCTGTGACTCTGAATCTGAAGTTGAATCTGATGATGACATTAAAGCTAGCTATACTAAACTTGTAAAAATTGCCACTAAGGAACAAAGTGACATCGAGGAACTGCAAACTACTCTAGAGAAAAGCGATGACCTATTACGTGACGAGATGAGTCTGAACAAAACTATGGCTAAAGATATGCAAAGTCTTCATTCAAGGTTTGAGGATCTCCAAAGTCTTCATGAAATTCTCACGACTGATCATGAGAAACTTTCTCTTGAATATCTTCAAAGAAAGCTTGATCTTGAAAAGTTGCGAGAAGCTCGTGAAGATCTACAGAAGGAAAACGACTCACTCCTAGCAGAACAGATCAGTACCGATCAGGATGAATTTAATGCTCCATGCTTAAAATGTCTTGCTCGTGAAGCTAATGATTCAACTACTGAATGTTCAAATGCTTCTGGAAGGACATTATGTTCAACTGTATCTGTGGTATCTAACCCCTCATCTGAGGAAACCACTGCTATTACTGATGACAATGACAGGTTGAAGACATTGCTTGAAACTGGCATGTACAAGAGTCTGAAGGGACATCAGATTCTCGGTGATGTCCTGAAGAAGAATATCATGAACAAAAACCCTAGGAAAGAGGGTGTGGGTTTCGTAAGAAACATCAATGTTGATGGTTCTTACTGGATGCCTGAGCAGTATCCCAAAATGTCTGAACAAAAACCCAAGTAGAGTTGCTATCTCAAGGGACGGGAACATGGAAAATGCCATGCTTGTCGAATCCCTTGGTTACAACTTAATGTCTGTCTCAATGCTCTGTGACTTAGATATGCTTGTCATATTTGGCAAATTTTGATGTGTTGTGCTAATGGCCTCTAACAAAACCAGAGTCTTCGAAGGTTTTCGAAGAGGTGATCTGTATATGGTAGGCTTCTCTGCAGGAGCAAAGGTTGCCACATGTCTTCTGACAAAGGCTTCGGAATGCTGGTTATGGCATAGAAGGCTAGGACATGCTGGGATGAGGAACTTGCATACACTCGCCAAGAAGAAGCTTATCATTGGCGTCGAAGGTGTCAAGTTCAAGAAGGACCACCTATGTGGTGCCTGTGAAGCCGGGAAGATGACTAGGGGCAAACATCCCTCGAAGACAATTATGACGACCACTCATCCATTCAAGCTGCTACATATGGAATTATTTGTCCGTACTCACTATTCCACCTTCTCTACCACTACAAACCTATATGGCTTCATTATTGTTGATGATTATTCTCAATTCACCTGGGTGCACATTATACTCTATAAAACTGAAGTGCAGGATGTCTTCAGGCGCTTTGCTAATAGATGCATGAACAACTACGATATCAAGATCAAGCACATCAGGAATGACAATGGCCCTGCATTCAAGAACACCGGATTGGACATCTATCTTGATACTCTTGGCATCACTCATGAATTCTCTGCTCCATACACACCTTAGCAGAATGGCGTCATGGAGCGCAAGAACCGGACTCTCATTGAGATGGCTTGCACTATGCTTGATGAATACAAGACACCCTGGAAGCTATGGCCTAAAGCCATAGACACTGCATGCCACATCATCAATAGAGTATATCTTCACAAGTTCTTCAAGAAAACATCATATGAGCTACTCACCGGTAAGAAACGCAATGTAAGTTATTTCAAAGTCTTCGATGCAAGATGCTGGATAAGGGATCCACACCACACTTCTAAATTTGCACCGAAGCACATGGGGTTTCATGCTTGGTTATGGAAAGGATTCGCACACCTACAGGGTCTTCAACACTTTCCACAAAAAAGTTGTTGAAACTATAGATGTGCAGTTTGATGAAACTAATGGCTCGCAAAGAGAGCACCTACCTTCTGTGCTAGATGAACTTTCACCTGAAGAAGCTATCAGATTGATGGGCACTGGAGAAATCATGCCAGAAGAACCGGAAGTAGAGGAACTCATCATTCCACTATCCACTCAACGCGAAGACAATGTTGCTGACGAAGACAATGCTCAGCAGCTGGAACAAAGTCTTCGCCCTGCATATCCACGCGTGGCTAATGAAGTTCAAATTGAGAAAATGCTTGACAGCATAAATGCACCAGGTCCACACACTCGCTCAAGAGCTACTCAATTGGCTAACTTTTGTGGGCACTTTGCTTTTGTGTCTATCTCAGAACCCACCAAAGTAGATGAAGCCTTCAAGGAATCAGAATGAATTCAAGCCATGCAAGAAGAGCTTCACCAGTTCGAGCTCAACAACGTGTGGGAACTTGTCGGGGATATAACCCCGCGGTATAACTTGCCCAGAAGGGTCCGGGTTAAGAAGTTGGCGACTTAACAATAAAGTCTTAAACGGGCCTGAAGACCAAGACAAGCCTGGAGGTAACTTACCAGACGGGCCGGGCGGAGGCCCAGAGCCGAAAGACGATGCATGACCCGGAGGCGTAAGCCGCCTAGAGATGGCTTGCCGGAGAAGGCAAGGCGACTTAGAGGCATGATCGGATATCTAGTGTAACCCGGTCTGGACTCTTGTAAGCCTAGGGCCTCGACCTGTGTATATAAAGGCGAGTCCCTATGGCGGCTTAGGATACGAAACAATTGATCGAGAGCTAGGTCAACCGAATCCGCTCCCTTGTAATCGATACCCAATCAATACAACACAAAGCAGGACATAGGCTTTTACCTCCTTCGTGAGGGGCCGAACCTGGGTAAACTCGTGTCTTTCGTCCCGACCAACCCCTTCGAGCTAGTCACTGTAGTGATGGCCTCACCCCTAAGTCCTTTCACTAGGGCATCTGTCGTAATAAAACCACGACAGTTGGCGCCCACCGTGGGGCAGATGCGCGGTGGTTTGGAGTTCTCGAAGGGCTCTCTCCCCGGGATCAAGGGATATGCTATTGGCAGGATGACTAAGAGTCACCGCGGCAAGCTCTACATCGACGATGCCGACTGGGGCCCTGAGGCCGACTCAATTGAGTACGGGTACCGGGTCCCCTTTGGCGGAATTCATGTTTTCATCGGGAAGATCGGCGGATCTAAGCCCGGGCCGGACATCTGCACCAACCTCATCGAGTCGGCCTGGCACATGCAACCCGCCCGGATTCAACCCGGCTGGAAGCGCGCTTTCGTTGGCTTCACGCAAGGCGCAGAACTCGCGGAAGATTCCGCATCCGGAGGAGAGACCCTTCTCTGTTCAGAGGACGGATCCTTGAGCAGAGAGACGGAGTCAATTTACCAACTTCATGACGGAGGACTTGGGGGCTATTTCGATGGTGACAGTATTCCGGAGCCCTATGAGCCGCTGAGCCAAGCCACCATCTTCATGGCAGGCACGGCACCGGCTTTCAACAGCACGGCGGCTGGAGAAACGGCTGCCGGCGCGTCAGGGTCCGGGTCAGCCAGGCCGCCGGCTCAAGTTTTGCTGGACTTGATGAACGAGCTGACAGCTCTGATGGGAACCGAGGTCACAGCCGAAAATCAAGCAGATCACAATGCAGAGATTGCAGGGCTGAAAGAGTAGATGACCAAGGCCCAAGAGGATATCAATGCAATGCAGGTTCAGATGGATGCTGAGTCGGAGCATCTGAGGGCGGAAGCTTTTCGTTTAAATCTGGATCAACACGCCTCAGAGGCAGTTCTTCGGATGAGGTATCAGACCCGCCTGCCTGCACAGTATGAACCTAGGAATCTCTTCAACACCCCGGGGGCAGGACCGAATGCGCCGCTGGCCATTACCCGGGCTATGGAAGTGCCTGGGAGTAGGGTGGCAAACCAGCCTCGGCAGCCAGACCCGGCCCGTAGGAATCAAACCCCGCCACAGCATTTTATGACACCACCTGGTCATTACTCTAACCCGGTGGAGAACATGATAGCAGCGGCTGCTAGGCTAAATGCGCTCCCTCTCACCGATGGGACGCCCTTCGCTGTGGAAGCGCGGAATGCCATCAAACTTTTGCAAACAGCGGTGGCTCAATAGGAGAAGTATACCTACAGTCGAAGTCGTGTGCACTCAGCCCCTCTTCCAAGCCGCAGTTATAGCCGACGGATGGAATCACCAGCAGTCTCCAGCAGCGAGGTCGCCGCAACCCGCCCTATGATGACCCGCCCGGTGTCAACGCTCAGGCAATTGTAGATAAGGCCAGAGCCGAACAGGAAGCGGCGGCGGCGGCTTACCAGGAGCCGATGAACCCCGCAACTCCGGTGGGAGCTACTTCCAGGGTTGTTGGAGTGCCTTGTTTAATTCCGGCTCTGCGGAACGAGCGCCTGCCAAAGGATTTTAAGGGTCCGCGCAAGGTGCCTAATTACACAACTGATCTACCCCCGGAAGCCTGGATTGAAAGTTATGAGTTAGCCATGGAGATGTTGGACGTCAGCGATTCAATCTGTGCGAAATACTTCATCATGATGTTGGAAGGGCCAGCTCGTACATGGTTAAAGGGTCTGCCCCCTAATACCATTAATTCCTGGGCCGAGTTGAAAGCACGATTCATCAAGAATTTTCAAGGAACATGCAAACAGCCCATTGATGCAGCAAAGTAGATAAGTATTTCCCTTAGTTGTTGAGAACCAAGGTATCAATCTAGTAGGAGGTACAAGCAAGGCCCCAATCTATGCACCTGCACAAACAATCAAACACTTGCACCCAACGCTATAAAGGGGTTGTCAATCCCTTCACGGTTACTTGCAAGGATGAGATCTGATAGAGATAGATATAAAAGATTGTTAAAAGTAAAACTAAAATAAAATTAAATAGATTGCAGCAAAGTATTTTTGGTATTTTTGGTTTATAGATCTGAAAATATAATATGGAAAATAGACCCGGGGGCCATAGGTTTCACTAGAGGCTTCTCTCTTGAAGGAAAATAATACGGTAGGTGAAGAAATTACTGTCGAGCAATTGATAGAAAAGCGCATAGTTATGACGATATCCAAGGCAATGATTATGCATATAGGCATCATGTCCGTATCAAGTAGACCGAAACAATTCTGCATCTACTACTATTACTCCACACATCGACCGACTCCTGCCTGCATCTAGAGTATTAAGTTCATGAAGAACAGAGTAACGCATTAAGTAAGATGACATGATGTAGAGGGATAAACTCAAGCAATATGATGAAAACCCCATCTTTTTACCCTTGATGGCAACAATACACATACGTGCCTCGCTACCCCTACTTTGTCACTGGGTGAGGACACCGCAAGATTAAACCCAAAACTAAGCACTTCTCCCATTGCAAGAATTACCAATCTAGTTGGCCAAACCAAACCAATAACTCGAAGAGACTTGCAAAGATATGAAATCATGCATATAAGAATTCAGAGAAGATTCAAATAATATTCATAGATAATCTGATCATAAACCCACAATTCATCGGATCTCGACGAACACACCGCAAAAGAGTATTACATCAGATAGATCTCCATGAAGATCATGAAGAACATGGTATTGAAGAACATAGAGAGAGAAGAAGCCATCTAGCTACTAGCTATGGACCCGACGGTCTGAGGTGAACTACTCACGCATCATCGGAGGGGCAATGGAGTTGATGTAGATGCCCTCCGTGATCGAATCCCCCTCCGGCAGATTACCGGAAAAGGACCCAAGATGGGATCTCAGGGAACAGAGGCTTCCAGCGGCGGAAAAGTATTATCGTGGCTCTTTTTGGTATTGGGGGAATATTCCTGAATTTATAGGCGAAGAATTAGGGTTAGAGGAGCCACGGGGGGCCCACAAGCCAAGGGGGCGTGCCCCCCAGGGGCGCGCCCAGGTGGCTTGTGGCCCACCCGTGGGTCTTCTGGCCTCTTCTCCAAGTCTCCTGGGTTCCTTCTGGTCCAAGAAAAATCATCGTAGAATTTTATTCCGTTTGGACTCCGTTTGATATTCCTTATATGCAATACTCAAAAACAAGGAAAAAACAGAAACTGGCACTGGGCACTAGGTTAATAGGTTAGTCCCAAAAATAATATAAAATAGCATATTAATGCATATAAAACATCCAAAACAGATAATATAATAGCATGGAACAATCAAAAATTATAGATACGTTGGAGACGTATCAAGCATCCCCAAGCTTAATTCCTGCTCGTCCTCGAGTAGGTAAATGATAAAAACAGAATTTTTGATGTGGAATGCTACCTAACATATTTATCCATGTAATTTTCCTTATTGTGGCATGAATGTTCAGATCCATAAGATTCAAGACAAAAGCTTAATATTGACATAAAAACAATAATACTTCAAGCATACTAACAAGGCAATTGTGTCCTGTCAAAATAACATGGCCAAAGAAAGTTATCCCTACAAAATCATATGGTCTGGCTATGCTCCATCTTCCCCACACAAAGTATTTAAATCATGCACAACCCCGATGACAAGTCAAGCAATTGTTTCACACCTTTTATGTTCTCAAACCTTTTCAACTTTCATGCAATACATGAGCGTGAGCCATGGATATAGCACTATAGGTGGAATAGAATATGGTGGAGGTTGTGAGGAAAAAGGAGAAGATAGTCTCACATCAACTAGGCGTATCAACGGGCTATGGATATGCCCATCAATAGATATCAATGTGAGTGAGTAGGGATTGCCATGCGACGGATGCACTAGAGCTATAAGTGTATGAAAGCTCAAAAACAAACTAAGTGGGTGTGCATTATAATGAAAAATTCCCACTAGTATATGAAGGTGACAAAATAGGAGACTCTCTATCATGAAAATCATGGTGCTACTTTGAAGCACAAGTGTGGAAAAAAAGATAGTAGCATTGTCCCTTCTCTCTTTTCTCTCATTTTTTTGGTGGGCATCTTTGGCCTCTTTTTTTTGGGCTTCCTCTTTTATTATTTGTAAAGTCCGGAGACTCATCCCAACTTGCGAGGGAATCATAGCTTCCATTATCCTTTTCTCTCATGGGACAATGCTCTAATAATGATGATCATCACACTTTTATTTACTTACAACACATGAATTACAACTCGATACCTAGAACAAAATATGACTCTATATGAATGCTTTCGGTGGTGTACCGGCATGTGTAACGACCTAGCATAGCAAATGACATCAAAAAACGGACAAGCCATGAAAACATCATGCTAGCTATCTTACGATCGTGCAAAGCAATATGAAAATGATGGTGCGTGTCATAATAAACGGAACGGTGGAAGTTGCATGGCAATATATCTCGGAATGGCTATGGAAATGCCATAATAGGTAGGTATGGTGGCTATTTTGAGGAAGGGTATATGGTGGTTTTAATGCCCCGGCGAAAGTTGCGCGGTACTAGAGAAGCTAGCAAAGGTGGAAGGGTGAGAGTGCGTATAATCCATGGACTCACATTAGTCATAAAGAACTCACATACTTATTCGCATACTCCTAGGGGATAGGTTGGTAGGAGTTAACCTTCGCGCGCTCCCAACCCTCACACAAAGGATGACAATCAATAAACAAATCATGCTCCGACTTCGTTACATAACGGTTCACCATACGTGCATGCTACGAGAATCACAAACTTTTAACACAAGTATTTCTACCAATCCACAATTACTCACTAGCATGACTCTAATATCACCATCTTTATATCTCAAAACTATATGCAAGGAATCAAACTTCTCATAGTATTCAATGCACTTTATATGAAAGTTTTTATTATATCCCTCTTGGATGCCCATTATATTAGGACTAAATTCACAACCTAAACCAATTACCATGCTGTTTAAAGACTCTCAAAATAATATAAGTGAGGTACGAGAGTTCAATTATTTCTATAAAATAAAACACCACCGTGCTCTAAAAAGATATAAGTGAAGCACTAGAGCAAAATTGCCTAGCTCAAAAGATATAAGTGAAGCACATAGAGTATTCTAATAAATTCACGATTTATGCATGTCCCTCTCAAAAGATGTGTGCAGCAAGGATGATTGTGGCAAACTAAAAAGCAAAGACTCATATCATACAAGACGCTCCAAGCAAAACACATATCATGTGGTGAATAAAAATATAGCCTCAAGTAAATTTATCGATGGATTGAAGACGAAAGAGGGGATGCCTTCCGGGGCATCCCCAAGCTTAGGCTCTTTGGTATCCTTGAATATTCCTTGGGGTACCTTGGGCATACCCAAGCTTAGGCTCTTACCACTCCTTATTCCATAGTCCATCAAATCTTTACCCAAAACTTGAAAACTTCACAACACAAAACTCAACAGAAAACTCGTGAGATCCGTTAGTATAAGAAAAATAAATCACCACTTTAAGTACTGTTGTGAACTCATTCTTTATTTATATTGGTGTAATATCTACTGTATTCCAACTTCTCCATGGTTCATACCCCCCGATACAACCCATAGATACATCAAAATAAGCAAAGAACACAAAGAAAACAGAATCTGTCAAAAACAGAACAGTCTGTAGCAATCTGTAAACTTCGAATACTTCTGTAACTCCAAAAATTCTGAAAAATTAGGAAAATCTGGGAAATTTGTATATCAGTCTTTTGTAAAAAATTAAGACTCATTCGACACTCTGGTGAATTTATAAAATTCCTGGACTGAGCGCAAAAGTTTCTGTTTTTCAGCAGAATCAAATCAACAATCACCGTAGACCATCCCAAAGGTCTTACTTGGCTCAAACACTAATTAAAACACTAAAACACAATTAATACAGAGGTAATAATGTGTAAAGCACTCAAAAACAGAAACAAAAACAGAAATAAAATTGAGTTGCCTCCCAACAAGCGCTATTGTTTAACGCCCCTAGCTAGGCATAACGCAATAGATCTAGGTATTGTCATCTTTGGTATGCAATCCATAAGTAGCCCTCATAATAGAATCATAAGGTAATTTAATTTTCTTTCTAGGAAAGTGTTCCATGCCTTTCCTTAAGGGAAATTGGAATCTAATGTTTCCTTCTTTCATATCAATAATTGCACCAATCGTTCAAAGGAAAGGTCTACCAAGAATAATAGGACATGTAGGATTGCAATCTATATCAAGAACAATGAAATCTACGGGTACATAATTCCTATTTGCAACAATAAGAACATCATTAATCCTTTCCATAGGTTTCTTAATAGTGGAATCCGCTAGATGCAAATTTAAAGAGCAATCATCAAGTTCATGGAAACCTAGCACATCACATAAAGTTTTCGGAATCGTGGAAACGCTAGCACCCAAATCACACAAAGCATGGCACTCATAATCTTTAATTTTAATCTTAATAGTAGGTTCCCACTCATCATAAAGCTTTCTAGGTATAGAAACTTCCAACTCAAGTTTTTCTTCAAAAGATTTCATCATAGCATCAACAATATGTTTAGTAAAAGCTTTATTTTGATCATAAGCATGCAGAGAATTCAACATGGATTGCAACAAGGAAATACAATTAATCAAAGAACAACTATCATAATTAAAGTCCTTGAAATCCAAAAGAGTGGGTTCATTGCTATTTAAAGTTTTGACCTCTTCAATCCCACTTTTATCAATTTGAGCATTAAGATCTATAAACTCCGAATCATTGGGACGGCTTTTAACTAAAGTTGACTTATCTCCAGTCCCATATTTATCAAGATTTGTATTAGAAAACAAAGATTCAATAGGAGTCACATCAATCACTTTAAGATCTTCATCATTATTTTCACGAGAACACACTTTTTCAAGCCATTCACGCTTAGCACGCATTCTAGCGGTTCTTTCCTTACACTCATCAATAGAAGTTCTGGTAGCTTTTAAAACTCATAAATATCACGCTTAGGTGGAGTAGATCTAATTTTCAAAGAATCAATCTCAAGCGAAATTCTATCAACGTTCCTAGCCAAATCATCAATCTTGAGCAATTTTTCTTCAATCGTAGCATTGAAAACCTTTTGCGAGCTAATAAATTCTTTAATATTATTCTCAAGATCAGAGGGCATCTTATTATAATTTCCATAAGTATTGTTGTAGGAATCACCATAATTATTAGAGGAATTACTAGGAAACGGCCTAGGGTTGAAATTACCTCTATACGCGTTATTACCAAAATTGTTCCTACCAACAAAATTCACATCCATAGATTCATTATTATTTCCAATCAAAGAAGACAAAGGCATATCATTAGGATCAATATGAGCACTCTTACTAGCAAACAATTTCATTAATTCATCCATCTTTTCACTCAAAGTATTAATCTCTTCAATAGCATGCACTTTTTTACTAGTAGGAGATCTTTCGGTATGCCATTGAGAGTAATTTGCCATAATATTATCTAGGAGTTTAGTAGCTTCCCCTAATGTGATTTCCATAAAAGTACCACCCGCGGCGGAATCTAAGAGATTTCTAGAAGCAAAATTCAATCCCACATAAAAAATTTGTATAATCATCCATAAACTCAAAGCATGTGCGGGGCAATTTCTAATCATTAGTTTCATCCTCTCCCAAGATTGTGCAACATGCTCATGATCAAGTTGCTTAAAATTCATTATATCGTTCCTAAGGGAGATGATCTTAGCGGGCGGAAAGTACTTGGAAATAAAAGCATCTTTACACTTATTCCATGAATCAATACTATTTTTAGGCAAAGATGAAAACCAAGTTTTAACACGATCTCGTAGTGAGAACGGAAATAGCTTCAATTTAACAATATCATTATCCACATCTTTCTTCTTTTGCATATCACACAACTCAACGAAAATATTTAGATGGGATACGGCATCTTCACTAGGAAGGCCAGAAAATTGTTCTTTCATAACAAGATTAAGCAAAGCGGCATTAATTTCATAAGATTCTGCACTAGTGGCGGGAGCAATCGGAGTACTAATAAAGTCATTATTATTAGTATTGGAGAAGTCACACAACTTAGTATTCTCTTGAGTCATCGTGACAAAGAAAGCAATCTAGCACACAAGCAAACAAAAAGCAAACGAAAAGACGAACGGAAGAAGGGCGAATAAAAAGGCAAATCTTTTTGGTTTTTTCTGAAAATCATTTTAGAACTGGGGGAGAGGAAAATGAGAGGCAAATGGCAAATAATGTAAATGCAAGAGATGATTTTGTGATGGGTACTTGGTAGGCTTGATGTAGACCTCCCCGGCAACGGCACCAGAAATCCTTCTTGCTACTTCTTGAGCTTGCGTTGGTTTTCCCTTGAAGAGGAAAGGGTGATGCAGGAAAGTAGATAAGTATTTCCCTTAGTTGTTGAGAACCAAGGTATCAATCCAGTATGAGGTACAAGCAAGGCCCCAGTCTTTGCACCTGCACAAACAATCAAACACTTGCACCCAACGCTATAAAGGGGTTGTCAATCCCTTCACGGTTACTTGCAAGGATGAGATCTGATAGAGATAGATATAAAAGATTGCTAAAAGTAAAACTAAAATAAAAGTAAGTAGATTGCAGCAAAGTATTTTTGGTATTTTTGGCTTATAGATCTGAAAATATAATATGGAAAATAGACCCGGGGGCCATAGGTTTCACTAGAGGCTTCTCTCTTGAAGGAAAATAATACGGTAGGTGAACAAATTACTGTCGAACAATTGATAGAAAAGCGCATAGTTATGACGGTATCCAAGGCAATGATTGTGCATATAGGCATCACGTCCGTATCAAGTAGACCGAAACGATTCTGCATCTACTACTATTACTCCACACATCGACCGAATCCTGCCTGCATCTAGAGTATTAAGTTCATGAAGAACAGAGTAACGCATTAAGTAAGATGACATGATGTAGAGGGATAAACTCAAGCAATATGATGAAAACCCCATCTTTTTACCCTTGATGGCAACAATACAAATACGTGCCTCGCTACCCCTACTTTGTCACTGGGTGAGGACACCGCAAGATTGAACCCAAAACTAAGCACTTCTCCCATTGCAAGAATTACCAATTTAGTTGGTCAAACCAAACCAATAATTCGAAGAGGCTTGCAAAGATATGAAATCATGCATATAAGAATTCAGAGAAGATTCAAATAATATTCATAGATAATCTGATCATAAACCCACAATTCATCGGATCTCGACAAACAAACCGCAAAAGAGTATTACATCGGATAGATCTCCATGAAGATCATGAAGAACATGGTATTGAAGAACATAGAGAGAGAAGAAGCCATCTAGCTACTAGCTATGGACCCGAAGGTCTGAGGTGAACTACTCACGCATCATCGGAGGGGCAATGGAGTTGCTGTAGATGCCCTCCGTGATCGAATCCCCCTCCGGCAGATTACCGGAAAAGGCCCCAAGATGGGATCTCACGGGAACAGAGGCTTCCGGCGGCGGAAAAGTATTATCGTGGCTCTTTTTGGTATTGGGGGAATATTCCTAAATTTATAGGCGAAGAATTAGGGTTAGAGGAGCCACGGGGGCCCACAAGCCAGGGGGCGTGCCCCCCCAGGGGCGCGCCCAGGTGGCTTGTGGCCCACCCGTGGGTCTTCTGGCCTCTTCTCCAAGTCTCCAGGGTTCCTTCTGGTCCAAGAAAAATCATCGTAGAATTTTATTCCGTTTGGACTCCGTTTGATATTCCTTATCTGCAATACTCAAAAACAAGGAAAAAACAAAAACTGGCATTGGGCACTAGGTTAGTAGGTTAGTCCCAAAAATAATATAAATAGCATATTAATGCATATAAAACATCCAAAACAGATAATATAATAGCATGGAACAATCAAAAATTATAGATACGTTGGAGACGTATCACCCATGGCGATCGTTGATTTAGATAATTGTGTGCAGCGCGAGGATGAGTCGGCCCACCACTGGGTCCGGCGGGTCTCAACCATTATCCACTCGTCCGATAATATCACGGCTTCTCAGGCGGTCTTGATTCTGGAGAAGAACTGTCATTTTTTGCCCCTTAAGCAGAAGCTTGGACGGCTCAAGCGTTCTTGCCAGGACATGGGTGAGCTCATGGCGGCTCTCACTAAATATGCAGATTCTGATAGCACGAAAGATCCTGGTTCTGATGATGAGAAGTCTGCTAAGGGTAAGAAGAACGACAATGGTAAAGGTCAGCAACAGAATGTGGCAGGAAATAAAAAACCGGGTAATGGCGGTAAACGGAAGCACCCAGACGGCGGGTCAGATCTGGTGGCCAACACCAACACTGGGAACAACCGCGCCAAGGGCAACGGTAAACAACCTTTTGGCAAGGGCAAGCCTTTCAACATGGAGGCAATGCTTAACGACCCCTGCCCAAAGCACATTCTTCCTAACAAGTTGTACACTCATGCTTGGAAGGATCGTTATATCATGCGGGAGTTCCGGAATTACATCCTTAACCAGCATCATGGTAACGGCAATGGACCGCCTGGCGGGTCAGGATCCGGCTCTCATGGGTCAGGTTTCGGTGCGGGCGGCTCAAACTCGGGTTATCAGGGTCAAGGTAACCATGGAGGTCATAATCAACAGCTCGGCAATGGTGGTCAGCAGCAAAACAACCAGTCAGGATATCAGAGTAACCCGAAGCAGCTTAATGGAGGCCAGTATCATGTCTTCACTACGAGTCTTGACAAACATGATCAGAAGGTGCGCAAGAGGGCGGTTCATGCGGCAATATCGGCTATTCCGTAGTATTTGAAGTGGTTTGAACATACGATATCATGGAGCAGGGAGGATCACCCGTCATGAGTTGATAACCCGGGGCAATTGGCCCTTGTGGTAGCCCCTCAGGTAGGAGGCTACAAGTTCACCAAGGTGTTGATGGACAGTGGTAGCAGCATCAACATCTTGTACTACGACACTTTTCGCCGAATGAATCTGACTGACAAGGATCTCAAGCCGTCATCCATAGTATTTCACGGTGTAGTACCTGGCAAGTCGGCTTATCCAGTAGGAAAAATTGCTCTGGAAGTGGCTTTTGGTGATGAGTACAACTACAGGGTAGAGACCTTGTGGTTTGAAGTGGTCAAGATCAAGAGCCCATAGCACGCTCTGTTCGGACGTCCGACTTTTGCTAAGTTCATGGCTCGGTCATGTTATGTTTACTTGCAGCTTAAGATGCTAGGACTAAAGGGGATGATTACGGTGCATGGAAGGTGATGCTGCGTATGCGGAGTCAAGCTGTGCTAACGCAGAGCTTAAGTTTTATAAAGATAATGTTGACCTGGCGGATATGACCCCGTTGAAAAAGCCCAGCACAGAGTCTGACCCGCCCTTGAAAATTGTGGCAGAGGATACCAAGTTGGTGGACTTTGTTCCCGGTGACTAATCACAACAGTTCACTATAGGGGCTAACATGGACCCCAAATAGGAAAGCACGCTCATCGAATTCATCCGTGAGAATCGGGACATCTTCGCATGGAAACCTTCTGACATGTCGGGTGTACCGAGAGAATTCGCTGAGCACCATCTTAATGTGGATCCTAAATTTAAGCCGGTTAAACAGTTTCTTCGTCGTTTCAATGAGGAGTGACGTAAAGCTATTGGAGAAGAGGTAGCCCGGCTTTTAGCGGCTGGGTTTATCGTGGAGGTTTTTCACCCAGAGTGGTTGGCTAACCCTGTGCTCGTCCTTAAGAAGAACGGCACGTGGCGTATGTGTGTGGACTACACAGACCTTAACAAGGCTTGTCCGGTTGATCCATTTGCTCTCCCCCATATCAACTAGATCATTGATGCGACAGCGGGTTGTGAAAGCTTATGTTTCCTGGATGCTTATTCGGGTTACCATCAAATCAAGATGGCAGTTGAAGACCAGGAGAAGACGTCTTTCATAACACCTTTTGGAGCTTTCTGCTATGTGTCTATGCCTTTTGGACTCAAAAGTGCCCAGGCGACTTACCAGCGTTGTGTACAGAATTGTCTTCATGGTCAGATTGGGCGCAATGTTCATGCCTATGTGGACGATATTGTGGTCAAATCAAGGAAGAAGGAGACTCTGCTTGCTGATTTGAAGGAAACCTTTGATAATCTCCGGGTCTACAAGATGGTGCTTAATCCAGCTAAGTGCGTTTTTGGTGTGCCTGCAGGCAAACTACTGGGATTTTTGGTCTCAGAGCGGGGCATTGAAGCTAACCCGGAGAAAGTAAAGGCCATCACTTCGCTTTCTAAACCGCCGTGTATCAATGACATTCAGCGCTTGGCGGGTCGTATTGCCGCCTTAAGCCGATTCATAAGCCGCCTGGGAGAGAAGGTTATCCCTTTATATCAGATGATGCGGAAGACAGATAATTTCATCTGGAGTGATGCTACCAATGATGCGTTAGAAGCACTCAAAAATCAGTTAGCTGAGCCGCCTATCCTTGCTGCTCCCATCGACAAAGAGCCATTGCTCATGTACCTGGCGGCTAATAACAAGGCTGTCAGCGCGGAAGTTGTGGTGGAGCGCATGGAAACAGGCAAGGAGTACCCAGTCCAGCGGTCGGTTTATTACGTCAGTGAAGTTTTGACCGAGTCCAAGCAAAGATACCTGCATTGGCAGAAACTAGTGTTTGGAGTATTCATGGAGAATCGCAAGCTGAAGCATTATTTCCTTGGACATCCAATCACGGTGGTGAGCTCTGCTCCTTTGGGAGATATCATTCAAAACAGGGAGGCCACCGGTAGGATTGCTAAGTGGGCAATTGAGCTTGGACCTCTTAATTTGAGGTATGTGCCTCGAACAGCTATTAAATCTCAAGCCCTGGTGGACTTTATCAATGATAGGACAGAGTGTCAAGCATCCGAGGAAAAGCCGGACAATACATATTGGACAATTCACTTTGACGGATCCAGGCAGTTGGAAGGTTCGGGGGATGGAGTTGTTTTAACTTCCCCACGAGGTGATAAATTTTGTTATGTTTTAAGGTTAATGTTTCCTTGTACCAACAATGCAGCTGAGTATGAAGCCTTGCTTCATGGGCTCCGCGTGGCCAAGGAGCTGAATTTGAGCCGAGTCAGATGTCTCGGTGACTCAGACCTGGTGGCTCAACAAGTTTCGGGCACGTGGGATTCTAAAGACCCTCGTATGGCGGCTTATCGCCAGGCGGTTAATATCATTGCTGGCCACTTTAAGGGTTATCAGGTGGATCACATTGATCGTCGGAAGAACGAGGCGGACGATGCACTGTCCCGGCTGGGGTCTCGGCGTAAGCCAGTGCCGCCTAATGTGTTTCTTGACGTGTTGCATCACCCGTCGGTCAAGTTACCTTCTGAGGAAGATCTGGCTATACCCGACCCGGAGGGACAGTTGGTGGCGGCTCTTCGCGCTATTCTTGATTGGACGCTACCTTACATGGCGTATCTGACTCGTGGCGAGTTACCTGAGGATGAGACCTTGGCACGACAAATCACGAGGCGGTCTAAATCCTTGACCATTGTCAATGGCGAGTTACATAAATGCAGTGTAGCTGGTGTTTTTCAACGTTGTGTTTCTCCAGAGGAGGGCCGGGAAATCTTGCAAGAGATACATGCCGGCGACTGCGGTCATCACGCCGGGTCAAAATCCTTGGTGGCAAAAGCTTTTCGGCCCAGTTTTTACTGGCTAACAGCTCATACAGATGCAGAGGACTTAGTTAGTAAGTGTGATGGGTGTCAGAAATTTAGACGACGTGCCCATGTGTCGGCTCAAGAGTTGTGGATGATTCCAATCACCTGGCCGTTTGCGGTCTGAGGGCTTGATATGGTTGGACCGTTTAAAAGGTCTAAAGATAAGAAGACCCACCTTCTAGTGGCGGTTGATAAGTTTACCAAGTGGATTGAGGCGGAGCCGGTCAGCAAATGTGACGCGGCAACAACAGTTCAGTTCATCAAAAAGCTGATCTTCCGCTTTGGTTACCCCCACAGTATCATTACTGATAATGGCACAAATCTGTCCAAGGGGGCTATGCAGGAGTTTTGTCAAAGTAAACATATCCGCCTTGATGTCTCCTTGGTGGCCCATCCGCAGTCTAATGGTCAAGCAGAACGTGCTAACCTGGAAATTTTGAGAGGCATCAAACCCCGACTTATGGTTCCTTTGGAACGAACGCCGGGTTGTTGGGTTGAGGAGTTACCTACAGTTCTTTGGAGCATCAGAACCACCCCCAACAGATCAACAGGCTACATGCCTTTCTTCATGGTTTATGGCGCAGAAGCAGTTCTCCCCAGTGATATTCGTCATGACTCGCCCAGGGTGGCGGCTTATGTTGAAACTGACAATGAGGAGGCACGTCGGGACGCGTTAGACGCTTTGGATGAAGAGCGGGATCTTGCAGTAGCACGATCGGCGATTTATCAACAAGATCTGGGTCGCTATCATAGCCGCAGAGTCAAAACCCGGACGTTCCAAGAAGGCGACTTAGTGCTCCGTTTGATTCAAGATCAGACAGATATGCATAAGTTATCACCCCCTTGGGAAGGACCTTTTGTGGTTAGCAAGAATCTCAACAATGGGTCGTATTATCTCATTGATATGCGGGAGAGTGACAAGTCATGCACTTCTGGGGAGGAAACTAGCAGGCCATGGAATATTGCTCATCTTCGGCCTTACTACACGTGAGTCATTGGCTCTCATCAATGTACATATCTCTGTCATTGTATATACCTTTTTTAAATATAATAAAGCCGGCATCCACATAATTCGGGGCCTCTGTCGTTTTCATCCAGCAATTTTTTGTGCAAAAGTTGATTAAAGTCACTTGCGGGCTTCCAACTCAATGAGTTCCGCTTTCATACCCTCTTGACCGGCTTAAAAGCCATATTTGAGTTAAACCTGCCTGTTTGCAACTTGCTACTCCACCAGGTGACCCGCCGTACACTTGACAGTCAATCTTTCAATAAGGCCCTGAACTTGTCAAAGTTAAAACGGCGGCTTATGTCACGAGAGAGCTGGCTTACAGAGAGCTACGATAAACTCACCTGTCCATTGTAGTCTCTCCGCTATGTGGCCCGTTTGTACTCTTAATAGTCAATCTTTTTTAAGACCCTGAACTTTTTAAGGTTAAAACAACGGATTTATGTCACATGAGAGCCGGCTTATGGGATTGTAGGCGTTCATGCCTAGCTTCGTTGAAGCAAAAACCTTGAGTTTTCTCAAAAACATAAATAAGAGTTGATCTCTCTTGGTTGTGCCTTCAAAGCCGCCTTACAACAAATGAAGATATACATGTATATACTTTCTGTTTGTTGTCTTGCAGGGATTTTTCATGAGCAGGTTCTAAGTTTTTGGATGGCAATTGATCCGGCTTAGTGTCAATCATTGATCAGACTTGCAGCTGTCATGACCCGCCAGCGGGTTTGTTTCCATAATTTCGAGCCTATGGGGTATTGGGTTATTAACTTGCCCCGGATTATGGCTATAAGTCGCCAGCCAAGGAGTTGATCAAAAATTCCTAGAGAATTACGAGATATCATCACATCAAACATACACATGTTTTGATAAGGATTGCAGCGGTTAAGCCGCCAGGATATAAGTTGGCAAAAACATGCACGAAGGCATGGCAACATCACAACTGTTTTTCAAACTATGCTATTACAAGGCCAATAGCAGGGCCCTTCAAATTTCTGGCCAAGTGTTTTTGAGTTACATCACTCTAAGCCGGCTTCAGTGTCAGCCGGGTTACGATCCGCAGGATTATTGTCACCCTGGCGCTCGGAGGTGGACGGCTCCGGATCATCCTGTGCCGGCTCTCCGTCGTCTGCTATCTAAAGATCATCCGAAGTCCAATCGATGCCGGTTAACGCCTCAAAGGTAGCTTCATCGTTAAGAATTATGGAGGGGTCAAGATCAGGGGCAAACATATGCTTACGCCTTTGAGGAGTCAAGTCGACAACTGCATGCGAAGGCGCCTTGATACGCTTGTTGTAGCTGTCATAAGCCAGATGATACTTGGCCAAATTTGCTTCTTGGGCAAATTGGCATGCTAGTGGCCTAATCTCCTTGACACATCTTGCAAAATCTGCCTCGCTGAAGACGGTTCCATCATCATTGTATTCGGGATATCCGCCGGCCATCTCAGCCGGGTCAAGATCTGATTGCCACGCTTTTGCCCGGCTTAAAGCGGCAATGGCTCCTGCACGGGTGGCTGACAGCTTCAGTTCTGCGATTTGAGACGGCACGGTTGATAGCTAATCCAGCACTGTCTTGATGGGTGTTGGAGGCTTCTTTTCAGAAGAGATAGCCACAAGCGTCCTCAGGCTCCCAGCATATATTTGCTCCGCCAATGAGTAGACAGCTTTCAGTTTCAGCAAAATGTTCTGGCCAAGGCTGGCACTCCTGGCGCCTGTCAAACAATAAAGAGTATAACCTCAGTTGAGCATTTTGTGACTACTCTAATTGATGAAGTGCTTCAACGAAGAATAAGTGTTTTGCACTTACCAAAGATGGCAGCTGTCATTCCACATATCTGCTGCTTTAAGCCGACAAGTTCTTCAGCAACCGGCTTCAGTTGTTTTTCAGCATCTTCGGCGTGCTTTTGCAAGGTGGTCTTTTACTCCTCAAGGGTGGCGCGCTCAGCAGTAAAGTCAGATTTTAACTTTTCTAAGTCCTCCAAGGCAAGTTTTAACTTTGCCTCGGCCTCGCAGCTCTTGGTTTCCAGAGCCGCCACATTCTTGGTTAAATCGCCAAGATGTGATTCTTTCAAGCTTAATGCCTCCTACATAAAAGTTTGGGAGTTGGAAATTATTAAGGCATAGGTTTGTTATGATTCAAATATTCAAGTCCCAAGCACATTGCAAGCAATACACTTGGCACTTGGGGGCTAATGTAGGTCATTTCAAAGTATCGCAAAGATCCGGCTCATCCTTTTCAGGATAAGCCGGCCCTTGGGGGCTACATCCGGATTCTTTCAAAGTTATTATTGGAAGACCCGGCTCATCTTTTCAAAGATAAGCCGGCCCTTGGGGGCTACAAGTGGATTTTTCTTCTAAGTACTTATTGGAAGACCCGGCTTATCCTTTTAGGATAAGCCGGCTCTTGGGGGCTGCATGAGTATATATCTGTGAAACGAAGATGGGTTTAAATTCATACCTCATACTTCTGCTTCATCATGTTTACTAAGCCGGCTTCCATATCACGGCTTGTATGAAGATGGTTCAGGTAGCCTGCATGCAATTCACTGGCACTAAAGTCTGCATAATCTGGCAGGTCCAATTTGGCCTTGCCTTTCTCCAGCAAGGGTGGCTCTTCTTTATGTTTAGCCAATACAGTTGAGGCCCCTGGTGGTTTATAACCCACCCCGGTGATGATGACGTCAGCATCATTCTTCTCAGAAGGGACTTCTTCAATTGGATGGAGAGGACTTGGGCTTGGCGGGTCACCAATGTTGGCCGGGTCAGCGTCAGTATCCATGGCCTCAGAAAAAATTTCTTCAGCCTACGGAGGAACGTTGTCTTGATGAGAGATGGGGTCTTCAGAGCATTGGATTGGGGCTTCAGGGGGCTTCGGAATATCTTTCTCCAGCTCAGAGACCTCGGAGGTCTTGGAAGAGTCGCCCACCTTCTGTTTCTTGCTTATCTTTGCCTTAGCCCTGAAACGGAAGTGGACAAGTTTATGAGCATATGAAAACAAATTTTTGGATATCAACAAAGGAAAAATCCTTACCCAGGGTTGACAACGAATGCAGGCAGCTGTGTGCCGGTTGAGTCGCCAGAGGATGGAGGTGTTTCCTGAAAAATTAGAGTCGGACAATATAAGCTGGTTGCTGCATGAGGCTAATGTGTAGAAGAAATAAAAACAGGGCTATGAAGTACCTCATTGCGGCGTTTCCGAGCAGCTGGTGTGCTGGATAAGCCAGCTACTAGATCTTCAGAGCCGCCGCTCCGGGTCTAACGCCTAGAGTCATGTTGCTGCTTCTTCAAAAGAAAGTTGGGATCCAAGTGAGCAAGAGGGTGTGAAAACTTTACTTTCCGGATGACCCGCCGTATTTTCTCTCTTGGCAAAGGTTCCGAGTCAGAGGAGATGGTAGTTACCTCTGCTGCACCGGCTTGGCTTGTTTCTGCTTCACCCTGAGAGGAGTCGGCATCAATAAGTTGCATGAAAAGAAGGCCAAGGGAGTCAAGTTCTACCTCCGAATCATCCAGTTCGAGCAGTTCTTGGGTAGTTTGCTTCTTTGAGCCGCCAAGGCCACGAGGCTTAGTCGCTTTGTTTTTCTTCTTTTTCAAAGTGGAGGCTGCAGCTATTCTTTTCTTCCAGAAGGGAGAGTCGGCCTACATACATAAATGCATTTACAGAAAGATTAAAAGAGATGTGAAGTGCAAAATCTAAAAGGAAAAGCTGAAGATTAACGTAAAAGGTCTTACTGCGGGAGCCGGGTTAAGAACATAGAAGGGGTTTAACCCCGTCTTGTTGCAAACCTCCTGAGGATCGCCAAGCAGTGATTTGACAATTAAATTGATGTCTTTGTCTGTCAGAGGCGTCTGGTTGAAGCGCTGAGGATCGTCCACATTGCCAGTGTATTGACACATTAAGCCGCCGCGTCGGCTCAGCGGCAAAATTCTCCAGGAAACCCAGCAGCGGATCAAGTCAACTCCAGTTAACCCATTGGCCGGTAGAGCCCTAATCCTTGAAAATGTGTGGGCGTATTGAGCGCGGTCTGCGGCGGTTAACCGGTCTGGCAGCTCAGTAGTAGTGCAGAGCCGATATGGACGATAACCCGACAAGGGATTTTCTTCAGTCGGGGTGGTGTCTCTGCAATAGAACCAAGTGCGGTTCCAATCCTTAGGATGGCTGGGCATAACAGCTGAGGGAAAAGATACATTTCTCCGTCTCTGGATGGAAACGCCTCCGAGTTCAAGACTCGGTCCATCTGCTATCTCAGTCTGACGGTTGATGTAGAAGAAATATCTGAAAAGGTCAGCAGTGGGCTCTTCTTGTAGATACGCTTCGCAGAATACTTGAAATTGGCACAGGTTGGTGACGGAATTGGGGCCAATGTCTTGAGGGTGAAGTTTGTAGAAATGCAAGGCGTCCCGGAAAAAATTTGACCCAGGCGGTGAGAAGCCACGGAGAAGATGATCCGTAAAGATAACCACCTCCCCCTCATTGGGTTCGGGGATAGTTTCGGGACCAGGAACCCGCCAATGGATGATTTCTTGATCCGGCAAAACCCCCAAGGTTACATAATCATTAAGCATAAGCTCGGTAACCCTAGAGGCTACCCAATCGCAAGAGGAGGGAGCCTTAGTCATGACTGACTGGGTTAAAAGTTGTGGAAAGATATAAGATTACGGCGGGTTAGGAGTGCTATATGACAAAGCCAGTTATGATTCTAAGATGGCAACGCTATTTGGTGGGTCATTGGTAAATTATGAGCCGCCGTCAACTACAGGTATGAGGCGGATTATATTTAGCCAGGGTGAGCCGGCAGCATGATGGCGGGTCAATAAAACAGTGAACACTGAAAATACTGCAAAGTGTGGGCAAACAAGTTTCACAAATTACAAATACAATTATGGATCTACGGATGCAGGAAAAAAGGGAGTAATTCTTAACCCTAAAAGGTAGTAATGGAAGAACTGGCAGTCAATGCGCGGATTCCGGGGAGGAAGCGATCTACTCCGAATACAAAATAGATGCTAAACAAAGCACCGCGCAATTTTGCTAGCATTTCCGAGCCGAAAGATGATTCCTTCCCAAGAAATGGTATGAACTCCGATGAACGGCGACGAACTCTAAAGAACTCCGGCGACCTAATGCGGATCTGAGAAAGCTGGAGAATGGAACCTAGGAAGACGCAAGGAGTGCCGGCGCGCGCTGGCGAGCTCTGGTCACAAACAGGTTGATGCAGCGGCCTTGGCAAGGTGGACGGCGCGGTCCGGCTAGGGCGGCGGAGCTTCGGCCGTGCGAAGTGTTGGAGGAAGAAGAAGAGGGAATAGCAGCGGGGGAAAATGAAAAGAATGGGCCCCTTGTGCCTATTTATAAAGAAAGAAAGAGGTGGAACAGCAACATTCAAGCACGAGAATCGAGGAGATGCGATAATGATTGACCAAAGAAGTGCCTCGATTTTCGGAATGACTAATTAATGCAAAGATCCGTTGTGATGTCATGAAGATTTTTTGGATTTACCAGAGATGACGTCATCCACTTTATATGGCGGGTCATGGAGATTTATTTTAGGTTAAGTGATTAAGGGGAACACGAGACTCGCCAACTAGAAGACTTGAAGATTGACATGAACAAGTTCAAATCAATCTGGGGCCTAATATTGGGGATATAACCCCGCGGTATAACCCGCCCAGAAGGTGTCGGGTTAAGAAGTTGGCAACTTAACAATAAAGCCTTAAACGGGCCTGAAGACCAAGACAAGCCTGGAGGTAACTTACCAGACGGGTCGGGCAGAGGCCCAGAGCTGGAAGACGGTGCGTGACCCGGAGGCGTAAGCCGCCCGGAGATGGCTTGCCAGAGAAGGCAAGGCAACTTAGAGGCATGATCGGATATCTAGTGTAACCCAATCTAGACTCTTGTAAGCCCAGGGCCTCGACCTGTGTATATAAAGGCGAGTCCCTGCGGCAGCTTAGGATACGAAACAACTGATCGAGGGCTAGGTCAAGCGAATCCGCTCCCTTGTAATCGATACCCAATCAATACAACACAAAGCAGGACGTAGGCTTTTACCTCTTTCATGAGGGGCCGAACCTGGGTAAACTCGTGTCTTTCGTCCCGACCAACCCCTTCGAGCTAGTCACCGTAGCGATGGCCTCACCCCTAAGTCCTTTCACTAGGGCATCTGCCGTGATAAAACCACGACAGAACTCGTGAAGCACCCTGATTCGAGGAAGCACAACATCATTGGCACGAAGTGGATCTTTCGCAACAAGCAAGATGAGTCTGGCCAAGTTGTCAGAAACAAGGCTCGACTTGTGGCTCAAGGCTACACACAGGTTGAGGGTATAGATTTCGGTGAAACATTTGCACGTGTTGGAAGGCCCGAAGCTATACGTATACTGCTTGCTTATGCTAACCATCATGACATATGCCTATATCAAATGGATGTCAAAATTGCATTCCTCAATGGTAAGATTGAGGAAGAAGTATATTTTGCTCAACCACCAGGGTTTGAAGATCCAAAGCATCCTGACAAAGTCTACAGGCTCAACAAGGCACTGTATGGCCTCAAGCAAGCACCAAGGGCTTGGTTTGATACAATCAAGGAATTTCTCAAGGGGGAAGGCTTCAAACCTGGTTCACTTGATCCCACTGTCTTTACTAAATCCTATGATGGTGAACTGTTTGTATGTCAAATCTATGTGGATGACATTATCTTCGGCTGTACTAACAATCGATACGGTGATGAGTTTGCTTTTATGATGCAAGAGAAATATCAAATGTCGATGATGGGAGAACTGAAATTCTTCCTAGGGCTTCAGATTCGACAACAACCCAACGACATCTTTATATCTTAGGAGAAGTACCTTAAGGACTGCCTCAAGAAATTTGGCATGAACAAAGCCAAAGGCTACAAGATCCCAATGCCTACCAATGGTCACCTCTGCACTCACGAAAATGGTAAAGATTTCGATCAGAAGGTATATCGTTCCATGATTGGCTCTTTATTGTACCTATGTGCATCTAGGACAGATATAATGCTTAGCGTTTGCATGTGCGCCCGATTTCAAGCGGCACCAAAGGAGTCGCATCACCTAGCGGTGAAGCGAATACTTAGATATCTGGCTCACACCCCAACACTAGGATTATGGTATCCAAAGGGTTCAAAGTTTGAGCTCATTGGCTACTCAGATTCTGACTTTGCTGGCGACAGAGTTGATTGCAAGTCTACATCAGGCACGTGTCACTTTCTGGGACGATCTCTTGTATGTTGGTCTTCGAAGAAGTAGAAGTGTGTATCACTCTCCACTGCTGAAGCCGAATACATTGTTGCTGGCGCTTGCTGCACTCAGCTTCTTTGGATGAAGCAGACCCTCAAGGACTACGGCATCAACCTGAAGCATGTTCCTCTCTACTGCGACAATGAGAGTGCAATCAAGATCTCGTACAACCCTGTACAGCACTCGAAGACGAAGCATATTCAGATACGACATCATTTTCTTCGGTATCATGTGATGAAGGTGACATCAACATCAAGCATGCTGACATTGAAGATCAATTGGCGGATATTTTCACGAAGCCTTTGGATGAGAAGAGATTTTGCAAGTTGCGGTCTGAGCTAAATACCTTAGAATCCTCAAATGTCCTTTGAATGAGAATACATCCTAACGCTTATGCATGATGATGACTTTGATGTGCAACACACGAAGTAACGTATGTCTTCATACTCATGAAGACTTACACTCTAAGTGTGAAAACATTAATGAAGAATATGACTACAAAGCGCCACGATAATTGTGCGCCGTGTCTGGGTCAAACATCCTTATACGGTGGGTAACGCCACCACCCAACCCGAAGACTTTGATTTTATCTTCGCATTTGTTTATGTCTTCAGGAAAATGAGTTTGTCTTCGTGTAGAATGTTCTTTTCAAATTTGCATATACTTCAGTTGAATATACTTTGCATATAGTGTGGAGTTATGTCCTCTACAACATTGTGCCTATAGCTTTATCTTTGAGTCTTTCCTAGGCCAATGTGATCAGACCCACTATCCTCATCTATTTTATTCTATTCTAGGTCTGTTCATCTCCAGTCATATGCATTCTACTTGACACGTGTTGATTGTCTTCACTTCATCCTTGTCAGTCAAAGACAAAATCAACCAAACGTTAAAATTCCAATTTGTTGTTTTTACCGCACTTATCGCAACAACTTCCCGTGCAGTCGCTTACTGTCGTGTCGGGGGGATGACCCCGGGGTAGCCTCAAACGACCCACTACTCCAACTTTCTAAAACAACGGGGAGCGAGCCGCCTCCTCCTACGGCCCGGCTGCCCCTCGCCGGCTATGCGCTGCCGGCTACGTCCTGCCGGCTGTAACGTGCCAGCCGGTTGGGGGCGGAGGTGCCTGGCCCCCTAGCCGGCTGCGCATTGGATGCTGCGGTCGGGGTGCGCGTGGCTACAGTGGCCCCCATCCCATCGGGGGTCAGCGCCCGCAAGGCCACAGTGGAGGTGGCAGTGCCTGTGACTCTGGCCGACTGCGACAGGACTCCCAACAGTGCCGGCACGCCCGCAACCACTCCATTACCTGCCCCGGCATGGCTACAGTGCAGCCGGCCGTACCGCTGACCTCGGCCGGTTGCCACAAGACGACGCCCCCGAAGGACGACCCATACCGGGACGTGACCGTCATGGGGACCCACCGTGCGGGCCCCGTCGGCTCCCGACGGGACCCTGCAGCCGGCGGGCCCCACCAATGACGGGACCCCTCAGCCGGGGGTCCCACTGCTGGCCCGAGAGGCTGCCGGCTGGGGGCCCCTGAGATCTCTTATTCATATTGTACTCCGGGGGGTTGGCCTATAAAACCCCCCGGGCCTCCCCCATGCAACGGGTCGACCCTCTCTACGCACACCACACTCACCTAGAGAGGCAGCAAGGGCAACCAAGCCCTTTCTTCCTCCTCTAGCCATACAGCTCCAGGAGCATCATTGTAACCTCACCCTCGTCTAAACTAGACCAAGCAGGACTAGGGGTGTTACCTCCCACGGAGGGCCCCGAACCTGGGTACATCGTGTGTCCGCCACCGTCTGTGCCTAACCCCGCTCCCGGAGCCCGTCGGCGTCCTTCGGCCCCAACCACTCTCGATAAGCCTACCCATGGCATCTGCCGTGACAAAACGACGACAGTTGGCGCCCACCGTGGGGCCGTCTGCGGCGCCGGCCGGAGTCACGCTCCGGGCGGGGCCCTTCACCACCTCCCCCGGCCGCCCCGCGTCCGGGCGGAGCTGCATGCTCGTGGGGCTTGCTCCGGCAGGCCCTGCGGGCGACGTTGCCGGCCTCTCTGACGAGTGCCTCGGCCGCGACTCCGCACTCGATGTCGCCGCGCTTGCCGAGCGTTTTGGCAAACTAAGCCTCTCCGGCGAGCCGGCGGCCGATGAATACCCTAGCTGGGTGCTCGACTGCACCGATCCCCCCGCGTCCGTGGCCGCTCTCACCACGGGCGAAGCTGACGGCTCCCGCGTTTGCGTGGGAGTGATGGTCACCTCTTCCTCCACCACCTCGGGCCGTGCGCGGGCCGAGGTCGACGCGGCCGCCGCCGGCGCCGGTACCTCCGACCCGCTCGCCGCTACCCTCCGGGGTCTGAGCACCCCCATCGCCCCGACGGCGGACCCGGCTACTGCCAGAACCGAGCTGGAGGCGGCGCGCCGCCTGCTATTCGAAGATGCCAGCGCCCTCGCGACTGAGCGGCGCCGGATGGAAGCCGCACAGCGGGTGTACGCCTCCGCGTATGGTCTCACCCCGGCTGGCACCGAGCCCAGCCGGCGTGGGGCTGTGCGTGACCGCGGCCGCGTGGTCGCGGAAATCCTTGGCGGCCGCCTTCCCGTCTAGGACACCCCCGCGGCCAACCTGCGAGCCGCCAAGGTAGCCTACGAGGATCTGGCTGCTTTGGTGGGTGAGGAGCGCGCCGCGCGCGAGCGGCACATCAAGGACCTCATCGACACCGCCAACGCGCAACAAGTCGGTTTCGCCCCCGGCGGAGCCGTCTCCGAGCTTCCCCGTCCCGAGGGCGAGGGCGCTGGGGCTGCAGGCCGTCAGCCGGCTCAGCACTCCAGCACCCCTCGTCCCTCCGGCCGGCACGCCGAGGGAAGCAACATTCGGCGTTCCCAGTCGCGCGGGAACGAGCAGCCGGCCGTAAATAGCCGGCACAGCAACAACCCGGCCGGCAGCAACCGCCGCGACGAGGCTGCGGCTGGCAGTAGCCGGTGCAGCCCCGGACACACTCTGCCTCCACGACAAGACCCGGCGCGGCCCGACCCGCCGGCCGTCGGCCCCAAACTCGCGGCCCGGCTCGGGCCGCGGGTCCCTCACAGCGAGAACGATGCGCGGCTCCGCCTCGATCGGCTGGCGCAGTCGGCTCTCCTCAAGGAGAAGGGCTCGATTGGCCCGGCGTGTTTCGGCCCCCGGATCCGCAACAAACCGTTCCCGCCCGGCTTCACGCTTCCCCGCGACACCCCGAAATACAACGGGGCTGCCAAGCCGGAGGACTGGCTGATCGACTACACCACCGCAGTCGGCATCGCCAGGGGGAACAAGCGCGTAGCCGTCCGCTACGCTCCCCTTATGCTGATCGGCTCGGCCCGCACCTGGCTGAACAGCCTGGCAGCCGGCAGCATCAACACCTAGACGGACTTCGAAGAAGCGTTCGTCCGCAACTTCACCGGCACCTACAAGCTGCCCGGTCGGCCCCGCGAGCTGGCCATGTGCGTTCAAGGGCCGGAGGAGCCCCTCCGCGACTACCTCACAAGCTGGACCGAGCTCCGCAACTCCTGCGAAGGGGTGCACGAGGTGCAGGCCATCCAATACTTCATCGAGGGTTGCCGAGACGGCACCCACCTTAAGCACAAGCTCCTGTGCTCCGAGCCGGCTACCCTGGCGGACCTGATGGCCAAGGCGGACAAGTACGCCACGGCCGACTCCGCTATGCGGGTGAAGGTCGCCACGCCAGCCAAGCCGGCTCCATCGCCCGCCGCGCCGCGGGCGGCCGCCGACAACCGGCAGCAGCAGAACAACAAGCGCAAGGCCGACCAGCCGGATCCCCGCTATGGGAGCCGGCAGGTTGCCTCAATCGACGAAGAGCAGCCGGCTGCCCAGGCTTCCAGCCAGCGCCAGCGCACCGGCAAGGCTACCTGGCAGCCCAAGCTCACGTTCGAGCAGATGCTCGACCTCCCCTGCAAACACCATTCCGGCGACAAGCCGTCTACGCACACGCTCCGGCAGTGCAGCTTCTCGCAGCGGTTGGCCCGGGGCTAGGTCTTCCGAATCCTCCCCCGCCGCCTCCTCGCGCGCCGGCACCGCCTCCGGCTCCCGCTCCGGCTCAGGCCCCGGCTCCGGCTCAGAACGATGCCAGCTGCTCGATCAGTTCCCCGTCCAAGACGGTTCCTACGTCGTCTTCACCAGTGAAGAGACGGACAAGCACGCTCAGCGCTGGCTCCGCCACGAGGTGAATGCCACCATGCCCGCGACTCCCCAGTTCATGCACTGGTCCGAGAAGCCGGTCACCTGGAGCCGGGCTGACCACCCGGCTGTGATGCCAAGCCCTGGCAGCTACGCCCTCGTCCTCGATCCCACCATCACCTCCGAGAGGCGCTCGTGCCACTTCTCGCGGGTGCTGGTCGATGGGGGCAGCAGCATCAACATCCTTTACCTCGATACGATGCACAAGCTGGGACTCAAGGTGGAGGACCTACAAGCGAGCCGGACGGTTTTCCACGGCATCGTGCCGGGAAAATCCTGCACCCCCATCGGCAAGATCAAACTCGACGTCCTCTTCGGCGACCATAGCCACTTCCGCCGCGAGCCAGTGTGGTTCGAGGTAGTGGACCTCGACAGTCCCTACCACGCGCTGCTGGGCCGGCCGGCTCTCGCCAAGTTCATGGCGATCCCCCACTACGCCTACCTCAAGCTCAAGATGCCGGGTCCCAAGGGCATCATTACCATCGCCGGCAACTACAAGATATCGATCGCGTGCGCGCGAGACGGCAGCCGGCTGGCCGAAGCGCTGGAGATAGCAGAGGAGAAGCGGCAGCTCGACCGGCTCGTGGCCCACACGTCTGGCCAGCCGGCCATGCCGGCTCCTCCATCCCAGTCGGTCGACGAAGCCTCGTTCCAGCCATCCAAGGACACCAGGCAAGTGCCACTCGACCCGGCCAACCCCAGCCAGTGCGTCACCATCGGCTCCCGCCTCGACAGCAAATAGGAAGGCGAGCTCGTCGACTTCCTCCGTGAGAATCGGGACATCTTTGCATGGTCTCCCAAGGACATGCTGGGTGTTCCGAGGAAGTTCGCCGAGCACAAGCTTCATGTACGGCCGGATGCGAAGCCGGTCAAGCAACCCCTGCGCCATTTCTCCGAGGAGAAGCGGCGTACCATAGGAGAAGAGATCGCCCGGCTGCTAGCAGCCGGTTTCATCATGGAACTGTTCCACCCGGACTGGCTGGCCAACCTAGTCCTGGTGCTGAAGAAAAACAAGACCTGGCGCATGTGTATCGAGTACACGAGCCTGAACAAGGCGTGCCCCAAGGACCCATTCGCCCTGCCGCGGATCGATCAAGTCATCGACTCCACGGCCGGCTGCGACCTACTGTCCTTCCTAGACGCCTACTCCGGCTACCGCCAGATCAAGCTAGACCCGGCCGACCGGCTGAAAACCTCCTTCATCACCCCTTTCGGGGCCTACTATTACATCACCATGTCCTTCGGCCTAAAGAATGTTGGCGCCACCTTCCAGTGTTGCATGCAGAAGTGCCTCCTGCCTCAGATAGGCAGGAACGTCCAC
The DNA here is from genome assembly GCA_039707655.1 of Elymus sibiricus. NCBI lineage: Eukaryota > Viridiplantae > Streptophyta > Magnoliopsida > Poales > Poaceae > Elymus > Elymus sibiricus. The sequence goes on along the minus strand of CM077667.1, from coordinate 176,494,061 downwards.
GTCTACGTCGACGACATCGTCGTCAAGTCCAAGAAGCACTTCAGCCTCCTCGACGATCTCCGGGAGACATTCGCCAACCGGCGCGAGTACAAGATCAAGCTCAACCCGGAGAAGTGTGTCTTCGGCGTTCCAGCCGGCCAACTCTTGGGTTTCTTCGTGTCCGCCCGCAGCATCGAAGCTAATCCCGAGAAGATCAGGGCGATCGAGCGCATGCCCAAGCCGACCCGGCTCCGCGACGTCCAGAAGTTCACCGGCTGCCTCGCCTCTCTCAGCCGGTTCATCAGCCGGCTGGGCGACAAGGCCCTGCCCCTCTACGGGCTCCTGCAGAAGGCGGCTCTGGTCGAGCCGGGCCGTGATCCCTCGAAGAAGCCGGCCATTTTCGACTGGTCCGACGAGGCGGACGAGGCATTCTGCGGCCTCAAGTGGGCCCTCACCAGTGCGCCCATCCTGGCCGCGCCGGCTGAGAAGGAGCCTTTGCTCGCCTACATCGCGGCGACCACGCGCGTCATCAGCGTCGTCCTGGTGGTGGAGCGGCCGGAGGAGGGCAAAGCGTTGCCAACCCAGCGTCCCGTCTACTACCTCAGCGAGGTCCTCTCCGCCTCCAAGTGGAACTACCCCCACTACCAGAAGATGTGCTACGGCATATACTTCGCCGCCCAGAAGATCAAGCAGTACTTCCAGGAGCACGTCATCACCGTCGTGAGCACGGCGCCGCTGGGCGAAATCATGTGCGCCCGGGACGCCACCGGCCGGATTGCCAAGTGGACCATCGCCCTCGCCGACTACGAGATACGGTATGAGCCGCGCACCGCCATCAAGTCACAAGCGATGGCCGACTTCCTCGTCGACTGGGCCGAAACCCAGTTCGTGCCGCCTCCACCCGACTCCACACATTGGCGTATGCACTTCGACGGCTCGAAGATGCGAGCCGGCCTGGGGGCCGGCATCGTCTTATCATCCCCGAGGGGAGACCAGCTCAAGTACGCGCTCCAGATCCACTTCGCCGCCTCCAACAACGTGGACGAGTACGAGGCCCTCGTCCACGGCCTCCGGCTCGCCAAGGAGATTGGCATCCAGCGCATCATATGCTTCGGCGACTCCGACCTCGTGGTGCAGCAAGTCTCTGGAGAGTGGGACGCCAGGGACGCCAACATGGCCAGCTATCGCTTCCTCGTCCAACAGCTCACCGGCTCCTTCGAGGGCTGTGAGTTCCATCACGTCCCCCGTGCGGACAACGAGGCGGCCGATACGCTCGCAAAGATCGGCTCCACCCGGCAAGCCATCCCAGCCGGCGTCTCCCTCGAGTGGCTGCTCAAACCTTCGATCAAGCCCTCTCCCGAATCAGAGTCCATCTTCGTGCCGGCTAACGCAGCCGGCCCATCGACAGATCCGGCTGCCCAGCCGGCCGCGCCGGCTGCGGCGACTTCGCCGGCTTCGCCATCTCTGGCTGCCCAGCCGGCGCCACTCGCTCCGGCTGTCGAGCCGGCCATGACCGCAGCGGCCGGCTCTGGGCCCGCGGCCGTCATGATGGCGATCGACGCTCCATCCACCGGTTCACTCCCGGGGGCAATTCTTCTGGACCCGGGGGCTGGCGAGCCGGCCCTGGGAACTGGTGAGCCGGTCCCGGGGACTGGTCTTCTAGACCCGGGGGCTCCTGCCACCTCCAACGCCCCGCTCGAGCCCGAGCCGGCTCCCGTCTCGGCTCCCTCGTGGGCCCAGCCCATCCTGGCGTTTCTCCTACGCGGCAAGCTCCCCTCAGACGAGGCCACAGCAAGACAAATCCAGCGCTGAGCCCCGGCCTATAGCATCATCAAACGCGAGCTGGTTCATCGCAGCACCACCGGCGTTTTCCAACGCTGCGTCGAGCCGGAGAAAGGACAAGAGATCCTCCTCGACATCCACCAGGGCGAGTGCGGTCACCATGCCGCCTCCAGGACCTTGGTGGCCAAGGCGTTCCGCCACGGCTTCTACTGGTCGACTGCTTTGGAGGCGGCCAAGCAGCTGGTCGACAAGTGCGAAGGCTGCCAGCGCTTCAGCACGCAGAGCCACCTGCCGGCTTCAACCCTCCAGACCATCCCCCTCTCGTGGCCTTTTGCCGTCTGGGGGCTGGACATGGTGGGACCTTTCAAGACCGCGCGAGGCGGCATGACACATTTGCTGGTAGCCATCGACAAATTCACCAAGTGGATCGAGGCCCGGCCAATCAAGAAGCTGGACGGTCCCACGGCCGTCCGGTTCATTGAAGACATAACAGTCCGCTACGGCGTCCCCCACAGCATCATCACCGACAACGGCACGAACTTCGCCAAGGGCGCGCTAGCACGTTTTTGCTCCAAGCAGGGCATCCGGCTCGATCTGGCTTCCATCGCCCATCCACAGTCGAACGGCCAGGTTGAGAGGGCGAACGGCCTGATCCTGGCCGGCATCAAGCCCCGGCTCGTGGCACCACTGGTCCGGTCGGCCGGCTGCTGGGTCGAAGAGCTGTCGGCTGTCCTTTGGAGCCTCAGGACTACGCCCAACCGGTCGACCGGCTACACCCCGTTCTTCCTCGTGTACGGGTCCGAGGCAATCATCCCCACCGATATCGAGTTCGAATCGCCTCGGGTTACCCTGTACACGGAGACAGATGCGAAGGAGGCAAGAGAAGACGGCATCGACCTCCTCGAGGAGGCCCGTGAGCTGGCCCTGAGCCGGACGGCCATTTACCAGCAAAAGCTCCGGCACTACCACAGCAAGCGGATCCGGCCACTCTCCTTCCGCGAAGGAGACCTGGTGCTCAGGCGGATCCAGCGAACCGCCGGCCAGCACAAGCTGTCCTCCCCATGGGAGGGCCCGTTCATCGTCAGCAAGGCGCTGCACAACAACGCGTACTATCTGATAGACGCCCAGAAGCCGCAGAAGCGCAAGAGAGACGCCTCCGGCGAGGAAACGGAGCGCCCGTGGAACGCGGCGCTCCTCCACCCTTTTTACTGCTAAGAACCAATGTATGTATATATCCTTCCCTTTTGGGCTTGTGAATGCAACGGGTGCCCCTTTTCGTCTTTTCCTAAGATTTTCGCTCGCTGGCTCCCGGGTCTGGCTCCCGGTCCCGGGGGCTAGCCGGCTAGTCCTGCCCGCCTCCCCCGAGGCCGGTCAAGTAGTGTGAACTAAAAAGAGCCCCCCGCCCCTCCCAGCTACAAACCGGCTCCCGGCTGTCCGGCTGAAGGGACCTCGAGACGGCAAAACTTAGCTCACACGAAAAACCGATCGCAAAAGGGATTGCCGGCTAGGCCTAACCGGATCACTTCCCTTTTTAGCCCCTGTCACTCTCGCGGTTTCTTAACTCACGACCGGCTCCCTCGAAGCGGACGCCCCGTCCCAGCTACAGACCGGCTCCCGGCTGTCCGGCTGGCGGGGCCGAAACCAAGGGGGACAAGGTTTTGAGCAAACGAAACCAAAAGAAAAGAAGAGGGATAAGGCTGAGCCGGCACGCATAAAGCAACATTTCAGCAACCAAAAGTTTTATACAACTCAAGTAGGGCCCACGGCCACAAGTTCATTACACGTACACCCCCAGTGGGTGGAATAGCAGTCTAACTATGCAGAAATATAAAAGCTCTAGACGGCGCCGGCTCCGCCATCTCCTCCGGCACCACCCGCGGCGGCCGACGACGAAGCCCCGTCCTTGTCCACGGCGCGCTCTGCGTCGGCACCCGTCCTCAAGTCCGGAGCCGGCTCGGAATCGGCGTAGACGTTGGTGCTGGAGCCGGAATCTTCATCATCCGTCTCGGCGGCGCTTCCCTCCGGGTCGTCCAGGGCGAGCGCGTATCGATCCTCCGGGATCACCACGCCGTCCGCCCCGCACTCTGGGACGTATTCGTCCCACACGGCAAAGGACGCAATGTCGCTCGCCCTCACGGCCATCGCCTCGGCCACCGCCTCCAACTCTGCGTCGGTACCGGCGCGCTGGGCCGTGAGCAGACCCAAGTCCAGCTCGGGGTACCATGACTTCGCAAGGCGAAGCGCCATGCTCGCCCCGGCGCGCGCTGCGGAGGCCCTCCAGGCGTTCACCCGCGTGGTCCCGAACTCCAGCCACCTCGACAGGCGGCTCATGGAGACCGGGTCCACTGCGCCGGGCCAAAGGGTGCGAACCAGTGCCCCGCTGGCCGCCTGGAGCCGCTTTAGAGCCCGAACCACCTCCGACAGTCGCGCTGAGGAGGCGATCCCCACCTCGTCCAAGGTCCAGGGGGCAAGCTGTCCAACGGCTTCCCCCTGCGCCCGCTGGTCCTCACGGTGGGCCTCCACGGCCGCCTCCGTGACCTCCTGCGTACCGGGGAAAAGCCCTAAGAAGAAAGCGCGGGATGAGCAAAGAAGCAAGCCAGAAAACCCAGAAGCAAGGCGCGGAAAGAACAAGACAGTAAAAACTTACCGCGCAGCATCAGATCCACCTCGCGCCCTTGCTCCTACAGCTCCACCTCCCTAGCCGACCACTCCTGGCGCTGGCGCTCGCGCTCGTCCCGGGCCGCCTGCGCATCCTCGGCCGCCTTGGTCAGCGCGGCGTCCTTGGCTTCCAGCTCCTGGCGGAGGATTTTTTCCCGCTCCTCCGCCTCCCGACGAAGGGCCGCCTCGCGGTCCGCCAGCTCTCGGTGGTGGACCGCCTCGCGCTCCGCCTTCTCCGCCTTCGCCTGCTCCGTCTCCCCGCGGAGCCGGTCGCGCTCCGCAGTTAGGAGGCCCCGCTGCTCCCCAAGCTGCACCACCTGGCGGCAGAGGCTGACCGTCTCGGCATGGGTGGCTGCTTGGGACAAAGACGCCGCTGTCAGCAAACAAAAAGAGGAAAGGGAATTAGCCCGCCTCCAGCGCAGCCGGCCTGATTCCCTGGGGCTACACCCAGTGGGTGCGCTAGCGCGCCCCCACTGGAAGATCGCGAGGTGCCATACCTCGCAGGTCCGTAGACAGGGTGGCCATCCGGCCCTCGGCTTCCCGGTACAAGCCCAGCAGGGTGTTGTACGTGGCCACCCGGCGGTCGTGCGCTGCCTGCAAACAAAGAAGACACGGGACAGCTTTAGGCTCGACCCGCCTGCGCCCCAGCCGGCTCGAGCCTCGGGGGCTACACCCAGTGGGTGCGCTAGAGCGCCCCCACTGGAAAAGAAAGAAAAGGCAAAAGCAAGAAAACATAAAAACTTACCGCGACAGATTGCTCCAGGTGCACCAACCGGTCGTTAGCAGCTCGAGCGTCCTGCGACGTCTGGGCGCGGCAGGTGGAAAACGCATCCACAACGGCGGCCACCGCCGCCCCAAGGGCTCTCGGCGGTTCGCCAAGGGCCGGGTGGCCCGCTGCGGCCGGCCCCCGTCTGCGGGCTCCCCTTTGCCGGAAACCACCATGGGACCGGTCCCTCCTGGCGCCGTCGTACCGTGGGCCCCCGACGGCGGGCCCGCGGCGGCCGTCTCTCCGGTCGTGACGACCGTCCCCTCCGATGTTCCGCCTCCGTTCGCTCCTGGCCGGCTCTCCTCCGGCGCGGGCACCTCCGGAGCCGGAGCCTCCGGGGCCGGCACGTCCGGAGCCGGCGCGTCCGGAGCCGGGGTCTCGGCTTCCGGAGGCTCCTCTGCTCCCGGCGGCACATCGCCCGCCCCTGGCCGGGCGGCGTCGCGGTCCATCCCCGCCCTTCCTCCAGCGCCGGTCACGTCCGCGCCCGCTACCGCGCGTGCGTCTTCCGCGGCCTTCGCGTCCGCCTCCGCCCGCCTCTCGGGGTCGTGGTGGTCCTTCGACCTCTTCTCCCGGCCGCGGGGGAACGGCTCCCACGCTCCATCAGCGGCCTCTCCGTTGGTCCCTCTCGGCGGCTGCCTTTTCTTGGCCGCCTCCTCCCAGGGGCGGTGCTCCTCAACGCGCCGCTCCTGCTCGGCCGCCTCGAGGTTGCGCCACGCCTTGCGCTCCCTTTCCTCGACGGCGTCCGACTGTGCCGTCCTCGTGGCCCCGCCGCCTGGGGTCCTCCCCAGGGCGCGCGCCTCCCTGATCACAGCGAAATAAGGAGCCGGGGGGAAAAGGGACAAACTAAGGAGGAGGGGGAGATGGACTCACCCGACGACGACGGGGACCGCCCTCCTCACGGGTCCCCCCTGGGAAACCCGATTTTTCTTCCCTCCGCCTCCGCGGCTGCCCCCCGGCTGCGCGGTGGCCGCCCGTTTGGGCGCCGGCTTGGCAATAGCCGGCCGTTTCCCCCTGTCGCCCGCGTCCGGGCCGCCCCGGCTGGAATCATGGTCGGCTGGGCGCGGACGCCTCCTCGGCGCCGCGACCTCGTCCTCCGGGGCCTCGGGTTCCTCCGGAACCTCTGCAGCACGCACCCCCTCCGACTCAGCGTCATCATCAGTCCAATCCCGTAGATGTGTCGGGGGAGGAGACTCACCCGTCGATTCGGCATCCTCGGCCTCCTCCTCCTCCGTCTCCGCCTCACCGGCTTCTGACGCGCCGTCTCGGTCGGAGTCCGCCGGCTCCACGTCGACGACGTCCTCGATCTCCTCGGGGTCCGACTGCGCCATGTCGACGGCCGGCTCCCCATAGTTTTGCAGCTGCGGGAAAACCTACGAACAGGCACGGCGGCGCGCCGTCAGGCCAAAGGGAGGGAGCGCCGTCTCTGGAATAGGGGGAGCGGGAGACGGCCAGTCACTTACCCACGGCGCCGGATGGCTCCGGGTGTACGGAGTCTTCCCCCATCGCCATCCTTCCTCGTCCAGCTTCGCCGACGAAATCGCGTTCACCCTCCTCGCCACGTGGACCGGTTTCAGCTCCTTGGTGGAGAGCCGGCAGGGGTCGTCCCGCCCTCCCATCTGGCAGATGAGGTGCGGCCGGCTCTGCAGCGGCTGCACCCGGTGCGCCACCATCACGGCCAGCAGGTCGGTGGCAATCAGCCCCTCCGTCCCGGTCATCACCAGCAGGCGCTCGCAGAGCCGGTCCGCCGTCTCAGGCGCCTGTGGCGGAGCCGCCCGCCAGTTAATCATCGCAGCCGGCGGTCGATTGACGAAGTGAGGGAGGTTGATATTGTCCTCCTCCGGCTTCACGTTCTTCACGTAGAAGAACCCCCATTGCCAGTTCTTCACCGAGTCCTGCAGCGGTAGCTTCGGGAAGCCGGCTCCCTTGCGGATATGGATCAGGGCGCCCCCGCAGGCGGTCATGACCTTTGCCCCCGTTGCCGGGTTCGCCGCCATCTGCCGCTTGAGGAAGAAGAGCCGGAACCAGAGGTCGAGCCTCGGCTCCACCCCCAAGAACCCCTCGCAGAGGGTGACGAACGCCGCCAACTGCAGGACGGCGTTGGGGGCGAGGAGATGCGGCTGCAAGCCGAACCGTGTCATGAATTGGCGGAAGAAGGTGCTCGCCGGCAGTCCGAGCCCGCGGAGGAAGTGCTCGGCGAAGACAACCACCTCGCCCTCCCTCGGGATGGGGGAGTTCTCCGGCCCAGCGGGGCGCACCTCCAGGTGCGTCGCCGACGGGAGCTTGCGACGGTAGCAGAGGTGCTCGATGAACTCCTCCTCCACGATGCTGCCGTCCCACGCACCCTTGCTCGCCATGGTCGCTGGAGGGGCTCGCGGTCGCGGCGACTGATGCGGATGCTCGGCTGCGGTGCGGGCCTCCGGCGGCGACGGGCGGCGGCGCGGCGTGCTTGCAGGCCCGGCTCTCTCTCTCTCTCTCTCTCTCTCTCTCTCTCTCTCTCTCTCTCTCTCTCTCTCTCTCTCTCTCTCTCGGCGGGAGGGGGAGGGCGACGAAGACGATGCGACGGGGGCGGGAGGAATGAATGAGCCGTTCGGTTCCTCTCTCCTTTCCATTTAAACCCCGCGCGGTCGATTGTGGGGGGCGGATTCACTGCGCACGACCCCCACGATTCCCGCCGCGTGCGGAGCAGGAATTATGACGCTCGGGAAAGCCAACCGACGGCCCGAGCCATAATAGATCCCCGCGCGCAGGCCGAGGCCGCGGCCATGGGGGGCCCCGCCCCACGGCCCAGTCTTGTCCGCCGCGCGGCCTGTCAGGCCACGGCCCGCTGCGTCTTCCACGTGGCGCGGCTTCCCCACTCGACGGGGCGCCCGAGGCGGCGCACGGAGCGTCGGCCGGCTGCGGGGCCGGCCGCTGCTTGCCCGCGTCGTTTAGCCTCCGAGGCACGCTGCGACGCAAAGGCGATATTCAAGCCGGCGAGGACCGCCTCAGTTCGTCGGCGGGCCTCCCCTGCTTCGGGGACTACTGTCGGGGGGATGACCCCGGGGTAGCCTCAAACGACCCACTACTCCAACTTTCTGAAACAACGGGGAGCGAGCCGCCTCCTCCTACGGCCCGGCTGCCCCCCGCCGGCTACGCCCTGCCGGCTACGTCCTGCCGGCTGTAACGTGCCAGCCGGCTGGGGGCGGAGGTGCCTGGCCCCCTAGCCGGCTGCGCATTGGATGCTGCGGTCGGGGTGCGCGTGGCTACAGTGGCCCCCATCCCATCGGGGGTCAGCGCCCGCAAGGCCACAGTGGAGGTGGCAGTGCCTGTGACTCTGGCCGACTGCGACAGGACTCCCAACAGTGCCGGCACGCCCGCAACCACTCCATTACCTACCCCAGCATGGCTACAGTGCAGCCGGCCGTACCGCTGACCTCTGCCGGTTGCCACAAGACGACGCCCCCAAAGGACGACCCGTGCCGGGACGTGACCGTCATGGGGACCCACCGTGCGGGCCCCGTCGGCTCCCGACGGGACCCTGCAGCCGGCGGGCCCCACCAGCGACGGGACCCCTCAGCCGGGGGTCCCACTGCCGGCCCGAGAGGCTACCGGCTGGGGCCCCCTGAGATCTCTTATTCATATTGTACTCCGGGGGGTTGGCCTATAAAACCCCCCGGGCCTCCCCCATGCAACGGGTCGACCCTCTCTACGCACACCACACTCACCTAGAGAGGCAGCAAGGGCAACCTAGCCCTTTCTTCCTCCTCTAGCCATACAGCTCCAGGAGCATCATTGTAACCTCACCCTCGTCTAAACTAGACCAAGCAGGACTACGGGTGTTACCTCCCACGGAGGGCCCCGAACCTGGGTACATCATGTGTCTGCCACCGTCTGTGCCTAACCCCGCTCCAGGAGCCCGTCGGCGTCCTTCGGCCCCAAGCACTCTCGATAAGCCTACCCATGGCATCTGCCGTGACAAAACGACGACAGGTCGTGTAGTGGGTTGTCAGACGTGTTGCATGCTTCCCACATGTCCCACTAAAACCGAAGAGTCAGGGGCATGGCTGTCCAAAAAATTCGGATGTTTCAGTCCTTATAAATACAACTGCCCCGTCACATTTATTACCCTTCTTCCCCACCTCATCCACTCGAGCACTCCAACCCTAGCACCATCGCTGGATTCCATCGCTGCCGGAGACGAAGTGCTTCACTGCCGCGACTTCTTCGACGATGTATTCACGCCGGCCGCGACCATTTCCGCTCACCGCCGCCGTAGCCGTCTACCATCACCGAGTTAGGGTGTGGTAGATCGAACCGTTCGGCCTCTTCGCTTCGTCGAATTGTTCGTCTTGTTCTTCATCGCGGTAAATAAATCATCATTTTTACCGCCCCTTTGATCCAAAAAGTTACTACACTTTGTCGATTGCTTTTTTTTTCTTCCATCGGACAACACTCACCTATTGAACTCTATCTACCTAATGCCTTCACTTTGTGACAACAATTGGTTTGTTTTCTCACCTGTACAAATTCTCGAACTTGTACAAATCTGAAACCACCATATCCTTTACACATGTGAATGTCTTCGGTGAACGAGGTCAATGTCTTCGAACCTTGATTTATCTTAAAAATCTTCTGAGAATGCATATGACCTCTTCTATTCCTTCGCGTCTCTAATTCTTTCACAGGTACATTTTCGTAGCAGAATCGCTAGGATCTCATAGTCTGAATTCATTTGCAGACTACTTGCAGATTCATCTGGACTCACCTGGAGCATGTTTTTACTTGCGCTCCCCTATGAAGCCTTTGTCGAAGTCAAAGCCAATGGCCAGAGAAAATGTACCCAAGAAGGGCGGCAGGCAAAGGCGTCTGAACACTGCCAAAGATCCCCCTCCGGATCTTTATGAGAAGTACAAGTATGATCCCGACAAGAATTATACACAGCACAAGAATCAAATCCAATGGATCCCAAGATATTGGGCAGAGAAATGGTTCAACTATCAATTCGTTATAGAAGAATACGCAGAAAAGAATGTTGAGAAAGCTCCATGGACTGACATCATCTACAAGAATCTTCATCCGAAGACTAAGGCCAGAGCCAGAAGAATTGGCTTCTTTCCTTGCATGGTCAGGCCTCCAATGCCAAGGCATCCAGATCCATCCAGCATTCTTGGATGCCCACCACATGCAGAGTCTGCTGAAGAGGATGCAGAATAACCTCATGTTTCTGATCCGAAGCCCGTGAAGAAAGCAAAGGCTTCAAGGCCTAAGACTTCAAAGGCTTCCAAGCCCGTTGCCACAACACCTCAGGCTTCACGGTCACCATCTGCTGATCCAGAAAATACCGAGGATGAATCTTGCCTAGTCAGGTGAATGAAAAGGAAAGCTATTGCTGCCAGAGGACCGAAGCCATCTGTCTCTTTGATGGATGCTGCTAATATGATTAAGCTATCAGATGATGAATTTGATGATGAAGCTCTGGCAAAGCTTATTCAGCAGAAAGAGGAAGAAGCCAAACGTCTTGAAGACGTACCTCTTTTTGATGGACAAATTCTCGAAAACTTCATTGATGAATGGTTTGCTGATCCCTCCCTCACCATTGACGCCTTACAGCTACCCACTGGGCTGAGCGTCACCTTCCAAGGACTGGTGAATGAGGAACTTACTGTGGCTCAAAACGCCTTCCAACAACAAGCAAAAATAAGCGATGAGAAGGCACTTTTCAAGGAAAATGTTCACAAGCTCACAGCGGTTCAAATTCATGGCTATCAGCTTTTGATGAAAGATCTCAAGGCTGGGTTTGATAAGACATGTGAAGCTGTCAAAGGCGCCCTAGCGCGTCTCAAGAAGAAAGCTGCAACAATGATTCAAGCTCACAATGACATGCTGAAGAGGAAGGCTCTTGGACAGCCTGCACTTGACCCCAGGATCATTGAGAGATCCAGACAAGCTTCAATGTCTTCGAGCCAACTAGCTCCTTCAAGATCAGAATCTCGAGGCATTATCTTCCCTGCTGGTTTCTCTAGCTCAAGGTCACCTCCTACTTCCTTTGCTGTATCCAGCAAGAAAACGAAGAAGGCTGAAGCTGAAGCCAGAAAGCGCAAGCAGGCGCAGCCTGCTGAAGCCCAACACTCGACTCAGCCAAAGCCGAAGAAATCAAAGTCTTCGCCCTCTGCTCGAGTCCCGTTAGTCACACCGCCTGCTCAAGAGGAGCCTAATGACCCACAAGTATAGGGGGTCAATCGTAGTCCTTTCGATAAGTAAGAGTGTCGAACCCAACGAGGAGCAGAAGGAAATGATAAGCGGTTTTCATCAAGGTATTCTCTGCAAGTGTTGTGAGTAACAGTGGTAGATAGTTTTGTAGCAAGATAATTCGTAACAAGTGACAAGTAACAATAGTAACAATGGTGCAGCAAGGTATCCCAATCCTTTTTGTAGCAAAGGAAAGGCTTGGAAGTACTCTTATATTAAGCAAATGCTCCCGAGGACACATGGGAATTTCTCTCTAGTCATGTTCATCATGTTGAGTTGATTCACGTTCGCTACTTTGATAATTTGATATGTGGGTGGACCGGTGCTAAGGTGCTGTTCTTACTTGAACTAACAACCTACTTATGATTAACCCCTCTCGCAAGCATCCACAACTACGAAAGAAGAATTAAGATAAATCTAACCATAGCATGAAACATGTGGATCCAAATCAGCCCCTTATGAAGCAACGCATAAACTGGGGTTTAAGCTTCTGTCACTCTCGCAACCCATCATCTACTTGTTACTCCACAATGACTTCCCTTAGGCCCATAACATGGTGAAGTGTCATGTAGTCGACGTTCACATGACACCACTAAGAGAAGTAACAACATACATATCATCAAAATATCGAACGCATACCAACTTCACTAGATTACTTATAACAAGACTTCTCCCATGTCCTCATGAACAATAGTAACTACTCACACATCATCAACATGTTCAAGATCAGAGGAGTAATAATGATAATTAAGGATCTGAACATAATCTCTTCCACCAAGTAATCCAACAAGCATCAACTACGAGATGCAATCAACACAACTAGTAACCCACAGGTACCAATCTGAGGTTTTGGGACAAAGATTGAATACAAGAGATGAACTAGGGTTGGAGATGAGATGGTGCTGGTGAAGAGGTTGATGAAGATTGGTCCTCCCACAAAGGAGGAAGCATTGGTGACGACGACTGCTTTGATCTTCCCCTCCCGGAGAGGGATTTCCCCGGCAGAATCTGACTGTCGGAGTGCAAAAGGGCCTCTGCCCAGGTTTCCACCTTAAGACGGCAGCGCTTCGTCCCAAAAGGTTGCTTATGATTTTTTTCTAGGGTAAAACACACCATATAGGAGAAGAGGGGCATCAGAGGACCAGTAGGAGGCCCACAAGCCATCTAGCCGCGCCCCCAGGGGAACCAACAAGCAATGCAATTAGTCCTTGAGATAATCATAGCTTTTGCAATCGAGAGAATAGTCTATGTAAGAGCTTATATTTCTAGCAAGTTCACATATTCAACTATGATGTAACCCTCTATGATTGCCAACATACATTGCATATTTTTGGAACAAGTGACTCCGCGGGACACATAGGAAGATGGGGACTTTAATGTTCTTGCCACCCAACTTATTTACCTCAAGGATAATGTCAACAATAATGGAACATGATCATTTACATTCAGCTGGATATATTTGTTTGAATATTTCCTCAACATATAATGCTTGCCACTAAATAGTTTGGAGAATAAGAACAAGGGAAATATTATTGACTCTTGCACGAAAATAAAACTTGTAAGAACGTAAAAGATAGGCCCTTCGCAGAGGGAAGTAGAGGTTGTCATGAGCTTTTATTTGTTTGATATGTTTAACCTCTTAACATAAAGGAACATCACTTCATATTGCCCCTTGTGATAGCGAACTTTATTATGCATTCCATCGCTTTTATTACTTCACCATCACAAGATCGTACAAAGCTTACTTTCCCTTACAATAAAAGATCTTACATGATTAGAGGCAATTTTTATTGCCTTGTGCAACAATGACAACTTACTTGAAGGATCTTATTCAATCCATAGGTAGGTATGGTGGACTCTCATGGCAAGAAACTGGGTTTAATGGTTATGGATGCACAAGTAGTATCTCTACTTAGTGCGAATCTTTGGGATAGCAAAAGGTCCTAAGCAAGCATCACATGTTAAAGGATTCAGTACCATATAACTTCTATGCAAATGTAGACAAACATGATCATTATGTTGTCTTCCATGTCCCACTTCAACACTTGATCATTATGTAATATTTTGATGGAAGCTCACAATCATAGAAGGTGTTCATGATAGTATATTTATATGTAAATCTCCTCTTCTCTACCACACTTTTGCATATATCATATCAATTACTAACATTATGTTTGTTGGTTTCCAACACTTCTTATTGCTTATACCTCTTTTTCTATGTGAAGTCATTACTTCTCAAGAGATAGGCATATGATTTTTTTTCTATTCTTTTTATTGCCTTGCTAAGATGATGGGTGCAAGTGAAGAAGGGGCACACGATCTCAACTAACTTTATTATATAACTCTCACACTCGATTACAAGGATAGGTAGAAATCAAAGCAAAAACTCTAAACAAAGCAAACCTGAAATTTAACTCCCTAAATCACGAAAACTAAAGATCGAACTAAGATAGATAGTGGTGGTAAAAAGTGATGGTGATACGATACCGAGGCACCTCCCCCAAGCTTGGAACAAGCCAAGGGTGGTGCCCATACCCATGTACTCAAGTGTTCTTCGGTGATGGTGGTGGTGTTGTAGTAATATTCTTCTTCTCCAATTTGCGCTTGAGGATGAAGTTTTCTCCCCTTAAATCACCATTCTCTTGTTCGAGCTTCAATATCATCTTGCATAGAGCTACCTTGCTTTCCTGCAGAAAACGAGAAGGGATAAACTGGGTATTGGGTTTGTTCCATCCATTAGGGAGGCTTGACTTCTTGAACTCCATGTGCATATCTCCAAGTTGAGGTAGTGGAGCTTCCTATTCATCTGAGCTAGCATCCGGGCCAGCATCTTCTATTTCCTCCAAGTCGGTGTCTTCTTCCTCCTCCTAGGACCATAGATAGGGGTAAATATCCCCAAAGTTATTTGGATTGGCAACATAATGGGATACATAGCTCTCTCCATCCGAATCTTGGGACGACATATTTTCCGATCTGCCAAAAAAACAGCTCGAAACAAGAACAGAGGAAAATCTCACGATGCAGTGGTCAAAACATCCAGGAGTATATATAATGATTTTTTTCTAGGTCAGAATACGTGTTCTAGAAGAAATCGGAGTCCGAAGGCCACACGAGGGACCCACAAGCCATCCTTCTGACTCCGTTTTATTTTTGTAATTTTTCTAAAATACCAAAAACAACAGAAATTATTTTTATGGAATTTTTGGAGTCGGTTTACTTACCGTACCACATACCTACCCCTTTTTCAGGTCTATGGAGTGTTCTGGAAGACTTCCTTGATGTTTTCTTTCGGTGTGATGACTTGGATGACATTTGTTTCTTCATTAATGGGTGCACCTGAAATATAATGCTTAATTCTTTGCCCATTCACCACTCTCGGGTTCTTGCCTTCGAAGTTGTTGATTTTTATAGCTCCGGAGCGATAATCCTCCTCAACAACGTATGGGCCTTCCCATTTGGAAAGGAGTTTTCCTACAAAAAATCTGAAATGAGAATTGTATAAAAGTACAAAGTCTCCTACATTGAATTCTCGTTTTTTGAATCCTTTTGTCATGCCATCTTTTAACCTTTTTCTTTAAATAACTTAACATTTTCATAGGCTTTTGTTCTCCATTCATCAAGTGAGCTAATGTCAAATAACCTCTTCTCACCGGCAAGTTTAAAATCATAGTTAAGTTCTTTAATTGCCCAATAAGCTTTGTGTTCTAACTCAAGAGGTAAATGACAAGCCTTCCCATAGAACATTTTGTACGGAGACATACCCATGGGATTCTTATAAGCAGTTCTATAAGCCCAAAGTGCATCATCTAGTTTCTTAGACCAATTCTTGCTAGATCTATTAACAGTCTTTTGCAATATTAATTTTATTTCTCGATTACTCAATTCAACTTGACCACTAGACTGGGGATGATAAGGTGATGCAATCATATGGTTAACATCATATTTAGCTAGAAGTTTACGGAAAGCACCATGAATAAAATGTGAACCACCATTAGTCATTAAATATCTAGGAACTCCAAACCTCAGGAAAATAACATCTTTAAGCATTTTAATAGAGGTGTTATGATCAACACTACTAGTTGGAATAGCTTCTACCCATTTAGTAATGTAATCAACAGCATCTAGAATATGAGTATACCCATTTGAGGAAGGAAAAGGTCCCATAAAGTCAAAGCCCCAGACATCAAATGGTTCAATAGCAAGTGAATAATTCATAGGCATTTCCTGACGCTTACCGATGTTGCCAACTCTCTGGCATTCATTGCATGAAAGGACATACTTACGAGCATCTTTGAAAAGAGTAGGCCAATAGAAACTAGATTGTAATACCTTGTGTGTGGTTCGATCACCGGCATGGTGATGCGGAGCATCCCACAACCATCCACATGAAACCTACACCATCAAACCAAACCCCAAGTGGTCCTATGACAAGAGCACGTGCACGCGACATTGGAGCTAAGGTGAACTCACTCCTCTTTGAGTTAGGCTTGAATATCAACGGGACTTGGATGCTACCTCACAATGAAAATATTTGCATACTCGGGTACTCGGGAGAGGAACACGCAAGCGGCCATGAGGACGCCAAGCTTGGAAGCCTCGGGAAGGAGCCGCAAACGAGCTACAGCTCTCGGACGACCGGACCACGTCGGACGTCCGACGCCTGGAGCCCGACACCAGCCCAAGGACCAGCAGGACCCGAGCTGCTGGACGACCGACGCCGCTCGGACGTCCGAAACCCCCCAGCGCCCGGACGCCCGACCCCTCTCCGGAAACCCGTCGCCAGCTGGTGAGAGCCGAATCCTCAGAAATCCGAAGCCTCCGGACGACCGAGCCTCGGACGTCCGACACGTCCCGGAAATCCGACCACCCCACGCCCGAACCGAATCCTCGGACGACCGACCACCTCCGGACATCCGACAGCGTCCGGACGTCTGACACCTGTTTGCGCACAGCCGCTCGGGCCTTGGCCCATGTACCCTCTATTCCGCCTACTACTATATAAACCCCTCCCCCTCTTCTAGCTAGGGTTAGCTTATGTTTAGCATTGGATATTGTTGAGCATAGCTCCATCTACCTCCTTCTCCCACGGAGTTTACCACCTCTTTGAGAGAAGATCCGAGTTGGATGCCAAGGCCCCATCTAGGGAAGATCCCGCGGGATATCAAGACCTCATCTCCACGGAGTGAGACGACTATCGGTTACATGTACCCTCTTTGTTTGACTTTGGATCTTTGTATCTTGTGTGCTTAAGTGGATTTAGTGGATGTGTGATTGGAGATCTTCCTTGTGTTCGTGTTTTCCCTCGTGATTTCTCCCTTCTTCCCCCTCCAAGTGTGAAAAGGTCGACATACACGGGCGCGCCCCGTATCATATTCGTTTCATGAGCCACGTTGATTCACACCTTGGAGTCCCTCCCCCCACTTTCTAGCCAATTTTGTTTTGTTTTTGACCTAATTTCAAAAATTCCCACAAAAATAGCCATACAAAATTTTCTTGGATTCGTTGGATTTGAGGAGATTTTGTTGATTTTGATCCGAGGATTTCGTTGTGGACAAGTGGATCTACCTTTCCCCCCATCTTTCCCATCATTTTCCACCGTCAAATTGTCGGAATTTGTCCCAAATTTTTCTTTCCCTTTCGAGTTCATAGTCCCCGTGTTGAACTGGTGAAGCCCGTAGGCCTCGGACGACCGATAGTTTTTGGACGACCGGACGCCAGACGTCCAACAGGGCCCGGACGTCCGAGCAACTCTGACAGAACTGAATTTTCAGCTAGAAAATCTTGTTTTCTCCACCATTTTATTCCGCATTTATTTGCCGCCATTTCTTCCGCAACCCGTTGCATTTGAGATTTTGAGTCGCGAGCATCGCCACTTCCTAAGGTGTTTCGGCTTATTAGGAGTGGTTCTTCATCGACATCGCCGCTCATCTTCGCCCCGGTTCATCACTGACTAACTCTTCGTTGATACTACATCGTAAGCAAGGATGGTAACCGCGACGAAACTCTCGACTCTACCCTTGCCATTGCATTGTTACCCCGAGCCTATTTGTGTTACTTTCCTATCGAGACTAGCCATTGAGTATTGTCGGGCAACGCTACTTGTGCACTTTAGTGATACATACTCCGCATAGCTAAAATTGCGTGCATATATCTTAGTATCATCTTTTGTGTTACGAATAGTACCCGCTTACATAATTGCTATCTTGGCGTGAACGTCCCGCATTGTGACTATACAAAACATCATTGCAAGAGAAACGAGAAGCAAATTTTTTAAGCAAGTGCAAAAGAGCAAAAGAGCAATAGCATCGCAAACTTCGCATAGCATACTTGATCATCTTGGATCACTTGAGCGAGTGACACGTGCCTCATACATACATAGCAAGCCGGGAATAGGAAGACGACACGTTTTGATCCTTTTAGGTTGTGCACAAGTGCGTATCACGCCCATTTGAGCAATCGTGCTAGCGTCTCTCTAGTGTTGTGCAACACGAGCATTTTCCGTGGATTCCACATTTTGGCTCATCCTTGGTTGCACAACCCCAATTTTCTTCCGTGTGTGTGTTTCCGTGTATACTCATTGCTATTGATCTACATTGTCTCACATGCCAATTTACGAATCTCTTTCAACATTATTGAATCATATCTTTCGGATTGCTTGAAATTTGTGCCACTATCCTAACCAAGCTCTTCCATAACCCTTATTTGTGTAGGTGTAGGAAGGACGATCTTCAGTACCAATTCTACTACTTCCACATTTGAACAATGAGTGATCTTTGATCCATTTTCAAACTTGTGGAACGGTAATTGATATTGTCGTCTCATTCTCCCACTTATATCTACTTGAGTGTTGCTATGGATAGGTCAAGCATCCACAACCCGGCATTTGAGGAGCAAGAGAACGACGAAACCACCTTCGTCACCAAGATGCAATTCTTTGGCGTGCAAAAGGCAATGCGTCAATCGCATGACATCTTGAACGACCGCATCAAGCAACTTGCCACCGACGTACGCGAATCCGAAGTGCGAACAAGGGACTACCTCGACACCAAGCTCTCAAGCCAAATGGAGGAAATTCGCGCCTTGATGGTCACGCATGCTTTCGACTTCTACATCCTCCGAACGGTGCCACTCAAGTCATCACTCATCGGAGTACTCCTCCGGCGAGAGTCCACCTCGACCATGTTATCATCATCGAGATGACCGCTCCGGTCCAAATTCACACCAAGGCCGCCAACGTCAAGCTTTGGAGAACCCATTCCATGGCAATGGACTACAAGATTGACTTCGCGAGTGTGCTCGGAATCACCAACAAGAACAAGAAGCATTGGAACAAGAATGCCAACAACAACGCCATGAAGAGGAAATACGCCTTCATGAAGAACAAGCGCTTGATGCCCAACGTGCACTCCGTGATTCTACTCGTGCGTTGGAGGAACGAAACCGTCAAGCACGTCTTGAGGAAGATGCACTTCACCGTGAACGACAAGAAGAACTTCGTTGACAACAACAAGAAGAATCCAATCGCCACGAGGAGCACCAAGAAAGGCGAAACCGTGTGCGTCCTCCTCGTCACCGTCCTCAAGCTCATCACGACGAACCTGAGCATGAAGACGAGCAAGGCCAAGAACAACGTCAACACGCCCAAGACAATGAGGATCCGCCTCCAAGACAAGGATTTCGGCATCACCACCACAATGATGAACAACGCTTTGGCAAGCTCAAGTTCATAATGCCAAAGTTTTCTGGAAGCAATGATCCCGAAGTTTACCTATCATGGGCACTCAAAGTTGACAAGATCTTTCGCCTCCACAACTATGATGAAGAGAAGAAGATAGCCATGGCTTCACTCGAGTTCCAAGACTACGTTCTTATTTGGTGGGAACAAGTGATTGAGCGGAGAAGAGAAAGAGGCGAGCCACCTATCAACACTAGGGCCCAAATGAAGGATCTCATGAGAGCTCGTTTTGTGCCTACACACTACAACCGGGATCTCTTCAAGAAGCTACAACAACTCAAGAAAGGCACCAAGTCGGTAGAAGAGTACTATCAAGAGATGGAAATCACGATGATATGAGCCAATGTCAAGGAAGATGACGAACAAACAATGGCGCGTTTCTTGAATGGCCTCAACTATCAAGTCAAGAAAATCGCGGACTTTCAACCATACTCCAACTTACTTGAACTTGTGCATCAAGCGACCAAGGTGGAACGCCAAGTGCAAGATGACTACAAGTACTCAAAGTTCTCTTCCAAGACCTACGGTTCAAGTGCTCAAGCTACTACAACAATGACGCCTTCGACTACGAAAACTAAGACACCTACCGGAGACAAGTCAAGTTCCAAGGACAAGATAACTTCGTCAAGCCGACCTACTACAAGCAACTACAAATCGAGAGCCTTATCCTCTACACCAACACTGGATGCTACAACCAAGACAAGCTCCATCAAGTGTTTCACGTGCCAAGGACAAGGCCACAAGACTTATGAGTGTCCAACAAGATGCACCATGATCCTTCAAGAAGATGGCACATATGACTCTATGAGTGACGGTGAAATGGAAGCATTGGAGCACGTGGCCATGCATCGTCAAGTCAATGAAGATGACGATTCGCAAATCTTTTGCGACAACGATCCGAGCCCCGCTCTCGTTGCCTCCAAGGTTTTGATGCTTCAACAACAAGAAGACGAGGACCAACATTGCCACGTCTTCCACACCAAGGCGGGCATCCAAGGGAAATCCGTTAACGTCATCATCGACGGCGGAAGTTGCCACAATTTGGCAAGTGAGGACCTTTGTTCCAAGCTACAATTGGTCAAGAAGAAGCACCCTCGCCCCTACAAGGTCCACTGGCTAAGTGATTCCGGCACCCTCCAAGTTGAACACACCGTGGAAGTTTCCTTCAAGATAGGAGCTTATGAAGACAATTTGGAGTGTGATGTGGTTCCCATGTCCGTTTGCCACCTCCTACTTGGTAGACCATGGCAATTCGACTGTGGCGTCATCCACAATGGTCGGAAAAATCACTATAGCTTCGAGATGAAGGGCAAGCAATATGTACTTCGCCCAATGACTCCAAGTCAAGTCATCGCCGACAAACAGCTTCATCCATCGCGGAGACAAAAGTGAGAGAGCGATCCACCTAAAAGAGACTAAGCGCCACAAGCCAAACTTGTGTGACTCCACGATGAGGGACATGAGTGATATAGTTCTTTTAGCCACCAAAAGAGATTTGAGGGATGTGAGTGAGAGCCCATCGACCGTTCTTCACTATGTACTTGTGTGCAAAGATGACATCGTTCGGACTAACCCTTCACAACATCTTACTCTTGTGTTATCTAAATTATTGCAGGAATTCCATGATGTTTTCCCCGATGAGCTACCTCCGGGACTACCACCAAAACGAGGGATCGAACACCGCATCGACCTCATCCCCGGAGCACCGCTTCGTAACAAGGCACCCTACCGCGTCAACCCCGGAGAAACAAAGGAAATACAAAGGCAAGTCCAAAAACTCCTAGATAAAGGGCATGTACGTGAGAGTTTGAGTCCTTGTGCGGTTCCGGTGATACTAGTACCTAAGCAAGATGGTAGTATGCGCATGTGTTTTGATTGCCGTCCTATCAACGCTATTACCATTCATTATCATCACCCCATTCCTTGCCTAGATGATATGCTAGATGAACTTAGTGGTGCCACTATATTCTCCAAGATTGACTTAAAAAGTGGTTACTACCAAATCCGCATACAAGAGGGCGATGAGTGGACAACGGCGTTTAAGAGTAAGTTTGGTCTCTATGAATGGCTCGTGATGCCCATGGGCTTATCCAAAGCACCGGGTACATTCATGCACGTCATGCATTATGTTTTGTGACCCCTCATAGGATATTGTGTTGTGGTCTATTTTGATGACATTCATGTCTTTAGCAAGTCTCTTGAGGAGCATGCTAGCCATGTTCGAGATGTTTTGCAAATTCTTCGGAAAGAGCAACTTTATGCAAACATGGATAAATGTACTTTTGGTGTTGAAAAGGTCGTTTTCCTAGGGTTTGTAGTATCTTCTAAGGGCGTTCATGTAGATGAAACTAAAATTAATGCTATTAAAACTTGGCCTACACCAACGAATTTGCAACAAGTGCGTAGTTCCTAGGACTAGCCGGTTTCTATTGACGTTTTGTCAAGGACTTTAGCACTATTGCATCTCCTCTCCATGCTTTGAGCAAGAAGAATGCACCATTTATTTGGGGTCCTTCCCAAGACACCGCATTGCATGAACTTAAAAATTTGCTCACTCATGCACCTTAGCTTGCTTTGCCCAACTTTGATAAAACATTTGAAGTGCATTGTGACGCTAGTGGTAATGGAATAGGTGGTGTGCTTATGCAAGAGAAGCGCCCAATAGCGTACTTTAGCGAGAAACTATTCGGCGCTCAACTTAACTATCCTATCTATGACAAAGAATTGTATGCTTTGGTGAGAGTTTTACATGTGTGGGAACATTATTTGCGGCCTCATGAGTTTGTTATTCATACTGATCATGAAACTCTCAAGTACCTTAAGGGTCAAACTAAGTTGAACAAACGGCATGCTAAATGGAGTGAATTTATTGAGTCTTTTCCTTATGTCATCAAATACATTAAGGGTAAAGAAAACGTTGTGGCGGACGCTCTTTCCCGCAAATGCATGCTAGTTACTCAACATGTATTGAATGTCATTGGTTCTGAGCATATCAAAGACTTGTATGAGCATGATGTTTCTTTTGCTACTCCTTATGCTAAGTGCAAAGTGAAACATTGTTGGGAGAACTACTACATGAAAGATGGCTATATTATGCGTGCTAACAAACTTTGTATACCTGAGTCTTCTCTTTGTTTGTTGCTTTTGCAATAGGCTCGCGGTGGAGGACTTATGGGTCACTTTGGACGCGACAAGACGTATGCCACACTATCTAACAAGTACTATTGGCCCAAGATGTTTCGTGATGTTGCACGCTTCACCAACCGATGCTCCACATGCCGCAAGGCTAAGACTAAAGCTCAATCCCATGGTCTTTACATGCCTCTTCCTATACCTTTCCAACCTTGGGAATATATTAGTATGGATTTTGTGCTTGGTTTGCCACGAACTAAAAATGGCCATGACTCCATTTTTGTCGTTGTGGACCGCTTTTCCAAAATGGCTCATTTCATTCCATGTCACAAGATAGACGATGATTCACATGTTGAAAATCTCTTTTGTAGGGACATATTGCGACTACATGGCGTTTCCAAGACCATTGTCTCGGATCGCGATGTCAAGTTCCTAAGCTATTTTGGAAGATCCTATGTGCCAAGCTCAGAATCAAGCTTATATTCTCTTCGGCCTATCATCCGCAAACCGATGGCCAAACGGAGGTGACGAACCGGACGCTATCTACTCTACTACGCGTGTTGATCAAGAAGAACATCAAGGAATGGGAAGAATGCCTCCCCATCGCCGAGTACGCCTACAATCGCGCAAGTCACTCCACCACCGGCAAGTCTCCCTTCGAAGTGGCTTACGGCTTCAACCCTTTGTCCCTATTGGACATCCTTCCTCTACCACTCCAAGAGCGCGTCAACATGGATGCAGGTGCAAGGGAAAGCTACATCAAGCGGATGCATGATGATACAAGGTGCACGATCGAACGTCAAGTGGACCGCGTCACAAACAAGCGCAACATCAACAAACACCCCATAGTGTTCAAGACCGGTGATCTTGTGTGGCTACACCTTCGCAAGGACCGCTTCCCCACCGAAGGCAAGTCGAAGCTACTTCCTCGAGCCAACGGACCCTTCAAGGTGTTGGCATGCTACAACAACAATGCCTACAAGATAGACATCCCACGCGACAAGTACGACGTGAGTGACACCTTCAATGTCAAGGATCTATCCCCTTTTCATGGTGATGAAGATCTTGATCCGAGGACGGATCTTCGCCAAGGGGGGGAAATGATGCGGAGCATCCCACAATCATCCCCATGAAACCTACACCATCAAACCAAACCCCAAGTGGTCCTATGACAAGAGCACGCGCACGCGACATTGGAGCTAAGGTGAACTCACTCCTCTACGAGTTAGGCTTGAATATCAACGGGACTTGGATGCTACCTCACAATGAAACCCTTTGCATACTCAGGTACTCAGGAGAGGAACACGCAAGCAGCCATGGGGACGCAAAGCTTGGAAGCCTCAAGAAGGAGCCGCAAACGAGCTACAGCTCTCGGACGACCCGACCACGTCGGACGTCCGACGCCTGGAGCCCGGCGCAAGCCCAAGGACCAGCAGGACCCCAGCTACCGGACGATCGACGCAGCTCGGACGTCCGAGACTACCCAGCCGCCGGACGACCGACGCCGCTCGAACGTCCAAGACCCCCAAGTGCCCGGACATACGACCCCTCTCCGGAAATCCGTTGCCAGCCGGTCAGAGCCGAATCCTCGGAAATCCGAAGCCTTCGGACGACCGAGCCTCGGATGTCCGACACGTCCTGGAAATCCGACCGCCCCGCACCCGAACCGAATCCTCGGACGACCGACCGCCTCCGGACGTCAGGACCGCCGTGAAGCCTCGGACGTCCGACAGTGTGTGGACGTCCGACACCTGTTTGCGCTCAGCCGCTTGGGTCTTGGCCCATGCACCCTCTATTCCGCCTACTACTATATAAACCACCCCCTCTTCTAGCTAGGGTTAGCTCATGTTTAGCATTGGATATTGTTGAGCATAGCTCCATCTACCTCCTTCTCCCACGGAGTTGACCACCTCTTTGAGAGAAGATCTGAGTTGGATGCCAAGGCCCCATCTAGGGAAGATCTTGCGGGATATCAAGACCTCATCTCCATGGAGTGAGACGACTATCGGTTACTTGTACCCTCTTTGTTTGACTTTGGATCTTTGTATCTTGTGTGCTTAAGTGGATTTAGCGGATGTGTGATCGGAGATCTTCCTTGTGTTCGTGTTTTCCCTCGTGATTTCTCCCTTCTTCCCCCTCCAAGTGTGAAAAGGTCAACATACACGGGCGCGCCCCGTATCACATGGTGTCCTCCATAAGCTTCGGAATGACACTTCTGAAAAATCTGGTCCTGTTCATGCTCAGGTACACATCGTCTAATAATACCGTCTACTCCCTCTTTGTAATGATGTGGGTCATCCCAAAAGTAATGTCGTAGGTCATAAAAGAATTTTTCTTTTGTTGATATGTGAAACTAGGTGGAATGTATTTAGCAACAATATAAATAGCATAATCAGCATACCAAGGAGCACTACGTGAAGTATTTATAGCAGCAAGTTGTTCATCAGGAAAGCTATCATCGATAGGAAGTGGGTCATCAAGAACATTTTCCATCCTAGACAAGTTATCTGCTACGGGATTTTCAGCTCCTTTTCTATCAATGATATGCAAGTCAAACTCTTGAAGTAAAAGTACCCACCTAATAAGTCTAGGTTTAGCATCTTTCTTTTCCATAAGGTATTTAATAGCAGCATGATCGGTGTGAATAGTTACTTTGGAATCGACAATGTAGGGTCTAAACTTATCATAAGCAAAAACAACTGCTAAAAATTCCTTTTCAGTGGTAGCATAATTCCTTTGAGCAGAATCTAGAGTTTTACTAGCATAATGGATAACATTAAACTTCTTGTCTACTCTCTGCCCTAGAACAGCGCCAACAGCATAATCACTGGCAACACACATCATTTCAAATGGTAGGTTCCAGTCAGTTGGTTGAACAATAGGTGCAGAAATTAAAGCATTCTTAAGTATTTCAAAAGCTTCTACACAATCATCATCAAAAACAAAAGGAACATCTTTTTGAAGAAGATTAGTTAACGACCTAGAAATCTTAGAGAAATCTTTAATGAAATGCCTATAAAAACCAGCATGACCAAGGAAACTTCTGATACCTTTGATATCTCTCGGGCATGGCATTTTCTCTATCGCATCAACTTTAGCCTTGTCTACCTCAATGCCCAAGCACTATGCCTTCATTAACCATAAAGTGACACTTCTCCCAATTCAAGACAAGACTAGTTTCTTCACATCTCTGCAAAACTCAATCAAGGTTGCTCAAGCAATCATCAAAAGAAGTCCCATAGACGAAAAAATCATCCATAAAAACCTCAACAATCTTTTCACAAAAGTCAGAGAATATAGCAGTCATACATCTTTGAAATGTAGCAGGTGCATTGCATAAACCAAAAGGCATACGTCTATAAGCATAAGTTCCAAAAGGACATGTAAAGGTAGTTTTCTCTTGATCTTCTTTTGACACAGGTATTTGAGAAAATCCAGAATATCCATCAAGAAAACAAAAGTGGGTGTGCTTGGATAATCTTTCTAACATTTGATCAATAAAAGGCAAAGGGTAATGATCTTTCTTAGTAGCTTTATTTAATTTTCTAAAATCAATTACCATCCTATAACCAGTTACAATTCTTTGTGGAATAAGCTCATTCTTATCATTGGGGACAACAGTAATACCTCCTTTCTTAGGAACACAATGAACAAGACTTACCCACCTACTATCAGCAATAGGATAGATTATACCTGCCTCCAGAAGCTTTAGTATTTCAGTTCTTACCACTTCCTTCACCTTAGGATTTAAGCGGCGTTGATGATCAACAACAGGTTTAGCATCTGATTCCATAGTAATCTTGTGCTGACATAGAGTGGGGCTTATGCCCTTTAGATCATCGAGAATATATCCAATAGAAGCCATGTGCTTCCTCGGAGTTTTAAGTAATCTTCTTTCTCCATGCTTTGAAAGGTTAGCACTGATAATAACAGGATATATCTTTTTTCATCAAGATAAGCATATTTCAAAGTATCAGGTAAAGTCTTTAATTCAAAGTCGGGATCTCCTTTAGGTGGAGGAGGATCCCCTAAGATATCAACTGGTAAGTTGTGTTTGAGAATAGGTGTTTGTTCGAGGAGAATCTTATCTATTTAATTCCTTTCATTAATTTGCATATCATTCTCATGGTCTAACAAATATTGTTCTAGAGGATCAGTAGGACGTACGACAATAGAAGCAAGACCAATCATTTCATCTTTACTAGGTAATTCCTTCTCATGCATTTGATTAGTAAACTTGGAGAAATTAAATTCATGAGACACATCACCAGATCTTACTTTAACCTTTTCAGCAGCACAATTGATTTCAGCATTAATAGTGTTCAAGAAAGGCCTACCGAATATAATGGGACAAAAGTTATCTTGTTTTGAACCAAGAACTAAGAAATCAGCGGGGTACTTGACCTTTCCACATAAAACTTCAACATCTCTAAAAATCCCAAGTGGCAAAATAGTTTCTCGGTTTGCAAGTTTAATAGTAACATCAATATCTTCAATAGTAGAGGGTGCTATGTCATTCATAATTTCTTGATATAAGGTGAGCGGTATAGCATTGACACTAGCACCTAAGTCACACAAGCCATGATAACAATGATCTCCAATTTTAATTGAGACAACAGGCATGCCTACGACTGGTTTATTCTTATCGAGCTCATCTCGCTCATTTCTAACAGCAATTCTAGCAGCTTCATCACAGAGGTAGATAACCTGACCATCAATATTATCAACTAAGAGGTCCTTAATCATAGCAACTTTAGGTTCAACATTTATTTGTTCAGGAGGTGTAGATGTCCTCACATAACTTTTATTGACCACAGTTGTAACTTTATCATGTTCCCGAATTCTAATAGGAAAAGAAGGTTTCTTAATGTAAGCAGTGGGAACAACAGGATCAGCATGACTAACAATTATCTCTTCTTTCTCAATTTTAATTGGTTCCTCTAATGGTGCTTTGATACGTCTCCAACATATCTATAATTTTTTGCTTGTTCCATGCTGCTATTTTATCATTCTTGGATGTTTTACAATCATTTTACTACAACTTTATATTATTTTTGGGACTAACCTATTAACCCAGAGCCCAGCTCCAGTTTCTGTTTTTTCCTTGTTTTTGAGTTCTACAGAAAAGGAATATCAAACGGAGTCCAAACGGAATAAAAATTTACGGTGATTTTTCATGGACCAGAAGAGACCCACGGAGCATCGGAGTTGGGCCAAAAGAGCCACGAGGCAGCCACAAGCCCCTAGGGCGCCCCCCCCTAGGGCGCGCCCTGCTGGCTTGTGACTTCCTCGTGGACCCCCTGACTTGTTTCCGCCGCCAAAAATTCCTATAACTAGAGAAACCCCCAGAAACAAACCTAGATCGGGAGTTCCGCCACCGCAAGCCTCCAGAGCCACGAAAAACCAATCGGGAGCCCGTTCCGGCACCCTGCCGGAGGGGGAAACCATCACCGGAGGCCATCTTCGTCATCCCGGCGGTCTCCATGACGAGGAAGGAGTAGTTCACCCTCGGGGCTGAGGGTATGTACCAGTAGCTATGTGTTTGATCTCTCTCTCTCATGTTCTTGAGATGGCACGATCTTGATGTACCGCGAGCTTTATTGATATAGATGAATCATATGGAGTTTTCCCCTCTCTATCTTCTTGTGATGAATTGAGTTTTCCCTTTGAAGTTTTCTTATCGGATTGAGTCTTCTAAGGATTTGAGAACACTTGATGTATGTCTTGCGATGGGATATCCGTGGTGACAATGGGATGTTCTATTGATCCACTTGATGTATGTTTTGGTGATCAACTTGCGGGTTCTGTGACCTTGGGAATCTATGCATAGGGGTTGGCACATGTTTTCGTCTTGACTCTCCGGTAGAAACTTTGGGGCACTCTTTGAAGTTCTTTGTGTTGGATTGAACATGATGAATCTGAAATTGTGTGATGCATATCGAATAATCAAGCCCATGGGTACTCGTGGTGACATTGGAGTATCTAGGTGACATTAGGGTTTTGGTTGATGTGTATCTTAAGGTGTTATTTTAGTACGAACTCTAGGGCTGTTCGTGACACTTATAGGGATAGCTCATACGATTGATCGGAAAAGATAACTTTGAGGTGGTTTCGTACCCTACAATAATTTCTTCGTTTGTTCTCCGCTATTTGTGACTTTGGAGTGAACTCTTTGTCGCACGTGAGGGATTTACATATGATTCAACTATGTCAGTATTGTTGAGAGAACTTGCACTAGTGAAAGTATGAACCCTAGGCCTTGTTTCCAAGCATTGCAATACCGTTTGTGCTCACTTTTATCATTAGTTACCTTGCTGTTTTTATATTTTCAGATTACAAAAACCTTTATCTACCATCCATATTACACTTGTATCACCATCTCTTCGCCGAACTAGTGCACCTATATAATTTACCATTGTATTGGGTGTGTTGGGGACACAAGAGACTCTTTGTTATTTGGTTGCAGGGTTGTTTGAGAGAGACCATCTTCATCCTATGCCTCCCACGGATTGATAAACCTTAGGTCATCCACTTGAGGGAAATTTGCTACTGTCCTACAAAACTTTGCGCTTGGAGGCCCAACACGAGCCTACAAGAAGAAAGTTGTGTAGTAGACATCAAGCTCTTTTCTCGCGCCGTATCTGGGGAGGCTAGGTAAGCGGCACTCACATCCCGTCAACGAAGCTCTTTTCTGACGCCGTTGCCGGGGAGGTGAGTGCTTGAAGGTATATCTTTAGATCTTGCAATTGAATCTTTTAGTTTCTTGTTTTTCACTAGTTTGGTTTTATAAAAGAAAACTACAAAAAAATGGAATTGAGGTTGCCTCATATGCTTCATCTTTTTAATGTCTTTCGTGAAAATGATGGAAAGGAAAATTGTGCTCAAGTGTTAGAAGAAGAAGTTATTAAAATGTTTGGCACTAAATCTTTGAGTGATGAGCACGATTGCAATGTTGTTAGTATGAATTCTCTGAATATCCATCATGCTAATGATATGCAAAGCCACAAGCTTGGGGATGCTATGTTTGATGAATATGATATTTTTACTCCCCCAAGTTTTGATGAGCAAAACTATTATGATGATGGCATGCCTCCTATCTATGATGATTATTGTGATGAAACGTATGCTATAAAGAGTGATAATAACCATGAAACTTGTCATCTTGATTTTAATATTCAAAGTGGTTATGTCAATCAAGTATGTCATCATAGTTATTTTGTTGAGTTTGCTCCCACTATTATGAATGAGAAGAAAATTGCTTATGTGGAGAGTGACAAAATTTCTATGCTTGTAGATCATGAAAAGAATGCTTTATGTGCTAGTTATATTGTGCAATTCCTTCATGATGCTACTGAAAATTATTATGAGAGAGGATCTTATGCTTCTACATATTGCAATAATATCAAGTTTCCTCTCTATGTGATGAAAGTTTTGAAGTTATGCTTGTTTTGCCTTCCTATGCTAGTTGATTCTTGCTCCCATAAATTGTTTGCTCACAAAATCCCTATGCATAGGAAGTGGGTTAGACTTAAATGTGCTTGTTATGAGATTCATGATGCTCTTTTGCATGTTTCAATTATTATTCCTATGTGAGCATCATTGAAATCATCATGCCTAGCTAAAAGGCATTAAAGAAAAGCGCTTGTTGGGAGACAACCCAACACTTTTACTTTCTGTTTTATTGTGTTCACATGATTAATCTACTGTATTAATCATGTTTTGTGTCTTTTATTTCAATAAAGTGCCAAGTAAAGCCTTTGGGATAGTGTGGATGATAGTTGACTTGATTCTGTGCAAAAATAGAAACTTTTGCTCTCAGTCCAGGAATTTTTAAAATTCACTGGAACGTGATTTTGATCTGAATTTTTTACACATGATTGATATACAAATTTCCTAGATTTTCCTAATTTTTCAGAATTTTTAGAGATAGGGAAGTATGGTTACGCTACAAATCTTCACAGACTGTTCTGTTTTTGACAGATTCTGTTTTGCATGCATAGTTTGCTTGTTTTAGTGTTTCCATAGCTTATATCCAGTGATATAAATTATGTGAATGTTAGAATACAGTAGTTATCATGTGGGAACAATTATGAATCTTGTCTTGACAGTACCTAAGTGAATTATCTTTTTTTATTATACTAACCCATCTCACGAAGTTCCGTTAAGTTTTGTGTGATTGAAGTTTTCAAGTTTTGGGTGAGACAACGATATGAGGAGAATAAGGAGTGACAAGAACCAAAGCGTGGGGATGCCCAAGGCACCCCCAAGGAAATATCCAAGGAAGACTCAAGTGCCTAAGCTTGGGGATGCCCCGGAAGCATCCCCTCTTTCGTCTTCAACACTATCGGTATATCTTACTTAGAGCTATATTTTTATTCGTCACACAATATGTGCTTTGCTTGGATCATCATTATATTTTGTTACTTTCTGTTAGGTGTTATTTATAATCTTGTTTTTCAATATAAAGTTCCAAGAATTGCCTTTAGGATGCTTGCATTGCATGTTTTGATGAGTGCTGTGTAAAAACAGAAACTTTGGCTGTAGTGTTTGAATTTTCATATTTTACTGGAACGTGGAAAGTTTCTGAAATTTTTACACAGTGTTGTCATATAAATTTTATAGCATGTCCTAAATTTTCATAATTTTTTGAGTTAAATAAGTACACTGTTTTTATAGATTGCTACAGACTGTTCTGTTTGGACAGATTGCTGTCATAGTTTTGTTATCTACTTATCCTCTAGTTTCCATAGCCTATATTGGTAGATATAAATTGTGGAGATGATAGTAAACAGTAGATGATGTTTGAAAATTATTATGCAACTTGTCTTGGCAGTACATAAAGAGTTGATTTATTATTATGTGTACTAACCTATCTCACGAGTTCTTTTCAAGTTTTGTGTGGAAGATGTTTTTGAGAATAGGTGAAACCATGATATGAGAGGATTGAACGAGATACAAAAGCTCAAGTTTGGGTATACCCAAGGCACCCCAAGTAAATATTTCAAGAAGTCTCAAGCATCTAAGCTTGGGGATGCTATGCATCCCACCTCTCTTCATCAACAATTATCGGTTAGCCTATGTTGAGCCTAAATTTTTATTCGTTCACACGATGCGTGCTATTCTTGGAGTGATATTTTTTTTCTTTTGTTTGCTGCTTGAATAAAATACTCAGATCTGAAAATATTTATTGAGAGAGAGAGAGTCCTCACATAGCTACTTAATTGTTTGACTACTCATTGATCTTCACTTGTATCTTTTGAGAGTAGCTTGTCATTTCCTCTCATGCTTCACTTATACCTTTTTGAGGGATGAAATCTTTATGCTCATGTGCTTCATTTAAATTTGTTTGAGCTTGCCAAAAAAGCAATGGCAACGTATGAAACTAGTCCCAAAGTGATAGATATCCAAGGAGGATATAATAAAAACTTTCATGAAGATCATGGGACAAATTAAACTTGATTCTTTGTAATAGTTTTGAAACATGATGATAGTAATATGTGAGTCATGTTAGTGAGTAATTATGCTTAGTAGGAATATTGGTGCTAAGGTTTGTGATTCCCTATCCATGCACGAAAGTCAATTGTTATGCAATGAAGTTACATCATACTTGTGGTGCATTATTCGGTGTTAGTTATGAATCAATGCTCACTTATGTGATTTTTCGTTCCTTGGTTTGGTTGCTTCCCAATCTATTTGCTAGCCTTCATTTGTACTAAGTAGAAATACTACTTGTGCATCCAAAATCCTTAAACCAAATTTTGCCTTATGAGTCCACCATACCTACCTATATGCGGTATTTCCATGTCGTTCCAAGCAAATTTGTATGTGCCATCTCTAAATCTTCAAAATAAATTTTCTCTTTTGTGTGCCCGTACCGCTCATGAAACGGTGGGGAGTATCCAATATTTTTCCATGCTAGGTGGGTTAATCTCATGATATGTGTTGATTCACTATCATTCACGAGAAAGTGGCTGGTATTCGGGATGCCCAGTCCCATGCTCAAAAATCAAATCAAAAAATAATGAAACAAAACTCCCCCAGGATTGTTGTTTGTATGGACGGTACCCTTGGATTCGGCTCGCCGTGGAGTGTGATTGATTGGTGGAAGGGGAGGAAAAACTTTACGATTCTGTTTGGGAACCGCCTATAATGTATCTAGCATGGAAAGTATTGTGAGCTACTTTGTCGTTTTCGTTGACAGGAAAACCATGCCACTCAAAATATTTTTGTCTCTCAATTTAAACCTTGAGCTCTGGCACCTTTACAAATCCCTACTTCCCTCTGCGAAGGGCCTATCTATTTACTTTATGCAATTTTTATTTTTTGCTTTGAGTCTCCATCTTCTCTTATAAGCACCAACTAGGGGGCACTATGATCGTACTTGAGCATTGGGCATAGCTAATATTTGAGTCTGTTTCATGAATGGATCAATGATTGAGCATGATGGGCTAGGGATAACTTTCTTTAGTGTCGATATTTTGAAAGACATGGTTGCTTGTTGACATGCTTGAGTATTGAAGTCATTATGTTAAAACTAGACTATTGCTTTGAATCATTTACAAGTCCAAATGTCCATGCTATACAAAGAAGAAAAGAATATGATGAACATGTTAGGCAGCATTCCACATCAAAAATTCTGTTTTTATCATTTACCTACTCGAGGACGAGCAGGAATTAAGCTTGGGGATGCTGATACGTCTCCAACGTATCTATAATTTTTGCTTGTTCCATGCTGCTATATTATAATTCTTGGATGTTTTACAATCATTTTACTACAACTTTATATTATTTTTGGGACTAACCTATTAACCCAGAGCCCAGTGCCAGTTTCTGTATTTTCCTTGTTTTTGAGTTCTACAGAAAAGGAATATCAAACGGAGTCCAAACGGAATAAAAATTTACGGTGATTTTTTATGGACCAGAAGAGACCCACGGAGCATCGGAGTTGGGCCAGAAGAGCCACGAGGCAGCCACAAGCCCCTAGGGCGCCCCCCCCCCCCCCCCAAGGGCGCGCCCTGCTGGCTTGTGACTTCCTCGTGGACCCCCCTGACTTGTTTCCGCCGCCAAAAATTCCTATAAATAGAGAAACCCCCAGAAACAAACCTAGATCGAGAGTTCCGCCCCCGCAAGCCTCCAGAGCCACGAAAAACCAATCGGGAGCCCGTTCCGGCACCCTGCTGGAGGGGGAAACCATCACCGGAGGCCATCTTCATCATCCTGGCGGTCTCCATGATGAGGAGGGAGTAGTTCACCCTCGGGGCTGAGGGTATGTACCAGTAGCTATGTGTTTGATCTCTCTCTCTCGTGTTCTTGAGATGGCACGATCTTGATGTACTGCAAGCTTTATTGATATAGATGAATCATATGGAGTTTTCCCCTCTCTATCTTCTTGTGATGAATTGAGTTTTCCCTTTGAAGTTTTCTTATCGGATTGAGTCTTCTAAGGATTTGAGAACACTTGATGTATGTCTTGCGATGGGATATCCGTGGTGACAATGGGATGTTCTATTGATCCACTTGATGTATGTTTTGGTGATCAACTTGCGGGT
Organism: Elymus sibiricus; assembly: GCA_039707655.1. Classification (NCBI taxonomy): domain Eukaryota; kingdom Viridiplantae; phylum Streptophyta; class Magnoliopsida; order Poales; family Poaceae; genus Elymus; species Elymus sibiricus. Next base: position 176,460,232 of record CM077667.1, on the reverse strand, counting down.
TCTGTGACCTTGGGAATCTATGCATAGGGGTTGGCACATGTTTTCGTCTTGACTCTCCGGTAGAAACTTTGGGGCACTCTTTGAAGTTCTTTGTGTTGGATTGAACATGATGAATCTGAAATTGTGTGATGCATATCGAATAATCAAGCCCATGGGTACTCGTGGTGACATTGGAGTATCTAGGTGACATTAGGGTTTTGGTTGATGTGTATCTTAAGGTGTTATTTTAGTATGAACTCTAGGGCTGTTCGTGACACTTATAGGGATAGCTCATACGATTGATCAGAAAAGATAACTTTGAGGTGGTTTCGTACCCTACAATAATTTCTTCGTTTGTTCTCCGCTATTTGTGACTTTGGAGTGAACTCTTTGTCGCACGTGAGGGATTTACATATGATTCAACTATGTCAGTATTGTTGAGAGAACTTGCACTAGTGAAAGTATGAACCCTAGGCCTTGTTTCCAAGCATTGCAATACCGTTTGTGCTCACTTTTATCATTAGTTACCTTGCTGTTTTTATATTTTCAGATTACAAAAACCTTTATCTACCATCCATATTACACTTGTATCACCATCTCTTCGCCGAACTAGTGCACCTATACAATTTACCATTATATTGGGTGTGTTGGGGACACAAGAGACTCTTTGTTATTTGGTTGCAGGGTTGTTTGAGAGAGACCATCTTCATCCTACGCCTCCCACGGATTGATAAACCTTAGGTCGTCCACTTGAGGGAAATTTGCTACTGTCCTACAAAACTCTGCGCTTGGAGGCCCAACACGAGTCTACAAGAAGAAAGTTGTGTAGTAGACATCATGGTTCGATGGGAGGATGATATTTAAACCACTTTTCTTTGGGAAGATCAACATGAGTAGCAAATGATTCACAGAAAGTAGCTAATATTTCAGAGTCAATACCATATTTGTTTCTAAACTCATGAAAGGTGTTGGTTTCCATAAAAGACTTAACACAATCAAAATTAAGTTTTATACCTGACTCGTTACCTTTGTCGAGCTTCCAATCTTCAGAGTTGCGTTTAATTCTTTCCAAAAGATCCCATTTGAATTCAATAGTTTCATTCATATATGAGCCCGAGGAAGAAGGATCCAATAATTTTTTATCATCATGAGAAAGTCGAGAATAAATTTTTTGTATAATCATTTCTCTTGGAAGCTCATGGTTGGGGCAAGTGTGCATCATAGATTTAAGCCTCCCCCAAACTTGAGCGATGCTTTCTCCCTTGCGAGGCCAAAGGTTATATATATAATTCTGATCACGGTGAACTAGATGCATTGGGTAAAACTTCTGATGAAATTCCAGCTTCAAGCGATTCCAATCCCATGATTCAATATTATCCAATAGCCTATACCACATTAATGCTTTTCCCTCCAAAGATAAAGGCAAAACTTTCTTCTTAACTTTGTCCCTAGACAAACCTGTGATACGTCTCCAACGTATCTATAATTTTTGATTGTTCCATGCTATTATATTATCTGTTTTGGATGTTTTATATGCATTAATATGCTATTTTACATTATTTTTGGGACTAACCTATTAACCTAGTGCCTAGTGCCAGTTTCTGTTTTTTCCTTGTTTTTGAGTATTGCAGATAAGGAATATCAAACGGAGTCCAAACGGAATAAAATCTTCGCGGTGATTTTTCTTGGACCAGAAGAAACCTGCCAGACTTGGAGATGAAGGCAGGAGACCTGCCGGGAGATCACAAGCCTGCAGGGCGCGCCCTAGGGGGGCGCCCCCCTGGCTTGTGCCCCCTCTGTAGGTCCTCCAACCCTAATCTTCTGCCTATAAATTCCCAAATATTCCCTCAATACCAAAAAGAGCCACGAAAATACTTTTCCGCCGCCGGAACCCTCTGTTCCCGTGAGATCCCATCTTGGAGCCTTTTCCAGTAATCTGCCGGAGGGGGATTCGATCACGGAGGGCATCTACATCAACTCCATTGCCCCTCCGATGATGCGTGAGTAGTTCACCTCAGACCTTCGGGTCCATAGCTAGTAGCTAGATGGCTTCTTCTCTCTCTATGTTCTTCAATACCATGTTGATCTTCATGGAGATCTATCCGATGTAATACTCTTTTGCGGTGTGTTTGTCGAGATCCGATGAATTGTGGGTTTATGATCAGATTATCTATGAATATTATTTGAATCTTCTCTGAATTCTTATATGCATGATTTCATATCTTTGCCAGTCTCTTCGAGTTATTGGTTTGGTTTGGCCAACTAGATTGGTAATTCTTGCAATGGGAGAAGTGCTTGGTTTTGGGTTCAATCTTGCGGTGTCCTCACCCAGTGACAAACTAGGGGTAGCGAGGCACGTATTTGTATTGTTGCCACCGAGGATAAAAAGACGGGGTTTTCATCATATTGCTTGAGTATATCCCTCTACATCATGTCATCTTACCTAATGTGTTACTCTGTTCTTCATGAACTTAATACTCTAGATGCAGGCAGGAGTCGGTCGATGTGTGGAGTAATAGTAGTAGATGCAGAATCGTTTCGGTCTACTTGACACAGACGTGATGCCTATATGCATAATCATTGCCTTGGATATCGTCATAACTATGCGCTTTTCTATCAATTGCTCGACAGTAATTTGTTCACCCACCGTATTATTTTCGTTCAAGAGAGAAGCCTCCAGTGAAACCTATGGCCCCCGGGTCTATTTTCCATATTATATTTTCAGATCTATAAACCAAAAATACCAAAAATACTTTGCTGCAATCTTTTTACTTTTGTTTTACTTTTCGTTCTAGTAATCTTCTATATCTATCTCTATCAGATCTCACCCTTGCAAGTAACCGTGAAGGGATTGACAACCCCTTTATAGCGTTGGGTGCAAGTGTTTGATTGTTTGTGTAGGTGCAAAGATTGGGGACTTGCTTGTATCTCCTACTGGATTGATACCTTGGTTCTCAACAACTGAGGGAAATACTTATCTACTTTGCTGCATCACCCTTTCCTCTTCAAGGGAAAACCAACGCAAGCTCAAGAAGTAGCAACCTGCAAGCTGAAATAATCCATAAACCTCATCGACGGATATCAAATGGAAATCAGGATGAGTCGTACCATCATAAGCATCAGACAATAGTTTTTCAAGCATACCTGAAGGAATCTCATAATAAATATTTTCAGTAGGTGCAGTAGGTGGAGGAACAATTTCCTCATCTTCCATTCGGGGCGAAGATGCCCCGAACAAGCCACTCAAAGGGTGACTGCTCATAGTGACAAGTAACAGTAAATTTAACGACATATAGATTCCATACCAATTTCCACTTACCAAAGGCGCTTCACTCCCCGGCAACGGCGCCAGAAAAGAGTCTTGATGACCCACAAGTATAGGGGATCAATCGTAGTCCTTTCGATAAGTAAGAGTGTCGAACCCAACGAGTAGCAGAAGCAAATGATAAGCAGTTTTCAGCAAGTTTTCTCTGCAAGTGCTGTGAGTAACAGTGGTAGATAGTTTTGTAGCAAGATAATTCGTAACAAGTGACAAGTAACAATAGTAACAATGGTGCAACAAGGTATCCCAATCCTTTTTGTAGCAAAGGAAAGGCTTGAAAGTACTCTTATATTAAGCAAAGTGCTCCCGAGGACACGTGGGAATTTCTGTCTAGTCATGTTCATCATGTTGAGTTGATTCACGTTCACTACTTTGATAATTTGATATGTGGGTGGACCAGTGCTAAGGTGCTGTTCTTACTTGAACTAACAACCTACTTATGATTAACCCCTCTCGCAAGCATCCACAACTACGAAAGAAGAATTAAGATAAATCTAACCGTAGCATGAAGCATGTGGATCCAAATCAGCCCCTTATGAAGCAACGCATAAACTGGGGTTTGAGCTTCTGTCACTCTCGCAACCCATCATCTACTTGTTACTCCACAATGACTTCCCTTAGGCCCATAACATGGTGAAGTGTCATGTAGTCGATGTTCACATGACACCACTAAGAGAAGTAACAACATACATATCATCAAAATATCGAACGCATACCAACTTCACAAGATTACTTATAACAAGACTTCTCCCATGTCCTCAGGAACAATAGTAACTACTCACACATCATCAACATGTTCAAGATCAGAGGAGTAATAATGATAATTAAGGATCTGAATATAATCTCTTCCACCAAGTAATCCAACAAGCATCAACTACGAGATGTAATCAACACAACTAGTAACCCACAGGTACCAATCTAAAGTTTTGGGACAAAGATTGAATACAAGAGATGAACTAGGGTTGGAGATGAGATGGTGCTGGTGAAGGGGTTGATGAAAATTGGTCCTCCCACGAAGGAGGAAGCGTTGGTGACGACGACTGCTTCGATCTCCCCCTCCTGGAGAGGGATTTCCCCGGCAGAATCTGACTGTCGGAGTGCAAAAGGGCCTCTGCCCAGGTTTCCGCCTCGAGACGGCGGCGCTTCATCCCAAAAGGTTGCTTATGATTTTTTTCCAGGGTAAAACACACCATATAGGAGAACAGGGGCATTCGAGGACCAGCAGGAGGCCCACAAGCCATCTGGCCGCGCCCCGAGGGGGGGGCGGCCTGTTGGCTTGTGGCCTGCTGGCAGCCCCTCTCCGGTATATTTATGCTCCAGAAATTCTTAAATATTCCAAAAATATTCTTCGTAAATTTTCAGGTCATTCTGAGACTGCTGATTTTTCTGCCTTTTTCTCGGTTTTCCGGTCCAGAATTCCAGTTTTCAGATATTTCCCTCCTTGTGATGTACCTTGCATATTCAGAGAGAATAAGCATAAGAATTGTATGATAATGTGGAGTAATGGACAAAAATAAGGCAGATAGTGGTAAGAAATCATGATGCAAAATGGACGTATCAGAGCCCCTCCAGATCACACCTATCTCTGTGGCTCCTCCTGCTGCTGAAAACACTGAGAGGCGCGTCATTCTTCATGAGTCTGCTACCACAGAGGCTCCAAGTACTAAAGAAATTCCAGCTGCTAACCGAAATGGAGCTAAAGACATTGCTCCTGAAGCTCCTGCTGCTGAAGACAATCTTGTGCAAGATCAGGTGCCTCAAGTTGATGCACCCCTCGTATCATCGCCTCCACAAGAGGACAGTGAATATGTGGATATTGGTACTCCACTAAGGCCTGAATTGCCTGAAGTTGACCCCAGCACTCCTCCCACTCCTCCTACTCTTCGTTTCCTCTATGGGTTACATTGGGTACAATTTAAACACAAAAGGAGATCTTCCACTGCGATGTGGCGATTGATCCGGAAACGAGGTCTCACAGATGGAGCCTCATTCTTGCATCGGTCCTAAGCCCTAGGTATGGCACCACGCGCATCTAGTCGGAGTCCTCCTGCTTGATGCCGAAGGTGTTGCCGTCATCGTCGCTATCGTTGGAGGAGTCGTAGTCGCTGCCGCTCGAGCTCTCTACACGGCACTCCAGGCGGACACCGAAAACTCCGAAGATCTTCACGAAGAGGGTGTCAGAGCCGTCGAACTTGAAGTGGAGGAGATGCCCGGGTCCAAGACCACGGTAGCGGGCGAACGACTTCCACCCCCACGTCAAGAACATGGCGCTTCCGGAGGAGAGGTCAACGGCCACATAGGCGGGCCCGTTGCAGCAACCGTTCGGCCAAAGCCACAGACCTCGGGGCCAGCTGCTTTCCATGGCCCGCGCGAAAGGGTCGGGGAGGTGAAGCCAGCTCCGTTGCCACCGGGGGAGCGCCACGACAAACTCTTGCACCTCCTCCTCCGCATGGATCCCCACATGGGGCTATGGGAGGGGTGCGCCACTGCGACCGCCGCGGTTTGACGGAGCCGTTCCTTCATGACCCCTGGATGCCGCCCTTCCACGGCTCCCAGATGCCATCCTTCCGCGGGCGCTAGAGCCAGCCACCGTCACCACAATTAGCATCGGGCTTTGGGAAGTACCCCTCACGACGGCACTGGACTTCCGAGCGCGACCGCGAGCCCTCGCCATCTCGAGAATGGCGTGCTGGAGGAGGTGGCGGAGAAAGGAAGGAGAAGGCACTGGTCGATGGGCTAGAGCAGAAGAGCGCGAATGAGCAGCGTTCCTCCTCGACCCCCCCCCTCTTTATAGGTCCGGGGAGGAGGAGGTGCTAGCTCTTCGCGACCCGGGACGAGCGTGCACTGGCACACGGTGAGTACAAGCAACCACCCCTCCCAGCCAATACCAGACCCCGCGTGTGACACTCATGAAAGCACATATGCTCCCTTGGTGGTTTTGATAATTCATGACAACATACATTGTCTCTTGGACTAATAGTTTTATCCAGCTTATTTTAGGTTTAGTCCACAGAGAGGATTGGCTAAAGATTGTGAGGAGACCCCGAGATGCAAGGAATAAGATTGGCTAAGCTAAAAGCATGAAGACTCTAAATTTTACTTTGTGAGAAATCACTTTGAGTCCATAGGAAAGCCAATACTATCAAAAGGGGGTGAGGTAATGATGGTGAATGAAATGCTCAAGTGATCAAGTGTTAGTCACCAAAAACACCCACAAGCTCTCCCACAAATATTCTGTCATAGAGCCTAACACTCAAATTCGGTGTCACCAACTTTCCATATCGGCTACACCGAGTCTAAAAACCAGACAGCAACCCTAGCCAAGACCCACTACTCGGTACTACCAACATTTCCTTTCGGTGCCACCGAAACCAGTGACCAAGTTCCTGGTTAGCCATTTCCTTGATTCGGTCCCACCGAGTTTTGCAAATCGGTCTCACCGAGAAGTTAGGCCAACTCTCTGTTTACAAATTTCTCCAAATTGATCCCACCGAGTTTGAGAAATCAGTCTCACCAAGTTTTGGTAACTGCCTAGGTCACCCATATCGGTACGACCGAGTATTCTATATCGGTGTCACCGAAAAGCCTAAAGTTGCCACATTTTGAACAAGTCGGTGCCACCGAGTTTCACTTTGGTTCCACCGAGTTGGGCAATAATGTTGTAACGGTTGGATTTTTGGAGATGCCTATATATACCCCTCCACCACATCCCACTCGCATGAGAAGCACTCAGAACAGATCTCCACTTGGCATATCCAATTTTCTGTGAGAGAACCACCTATCCTTGTGTTGAGGTCAAGATCATCCACTCCAACCATATGGATCTTGATTTCTAGCCTCCCCAAGTTGATTTCCATCCAATCAATCTCTTCTACCCAAGCCAAATCTGTGAGAGAGTGATTGAGTGTTGAGGAGACTATCATTTGTAACACAAGAGCATGGAGTTCATCGTTACTATCGAGCCTATTACCTTTTGGAGGGTGGTGCCTCCTAGATTGGTTAGGTGTCGCTTGGGAGCCTCCTACTTCGTGTTGTGGAGTTGAACCAAGAAGTTTGTAAGGGCAAGGAGATCGCCTGCTTCATGAAGATCTACCCATAGTGAGGCTAGTCCTTCGTGGACGGAAGCCGTTATGGAATAGTCAAGGTTGCTACTTCGTGGACCCTTTTGGGTGGAGCCCTCCATGGACTCTCGCGGCCGCTACCCTCCATGGGTTGAAGACTCCATAAACGTGGACGTACGATAGCACCACCTATCGGAACCACGGGAAAAATCTTCGTGTCTTCATATGGTGTTTGATCTTCCTATCTCTACTCTCTTACATATGCTTGTCCTTACTTTCCGCTGCCACACTTGTTGACTAGCATGTGTAGGGTGCACTGGACTTGTTAGAATTGCTAAAATCTGCCAACCGATTAACTTGGGAAAAGGTTAGGTTTTTAATTTGTGCAAGTAGTCTATTCACCCCCCCCCCCTCCCCTCTAGACATACACTTCTTGGATCCTACAATTGGTATCAGAGCTTTGGTCTCCAAAGCTTCGGTTTCATCACCATTGTAGGAAGATGGATGTGTCTAGTTTGGGGAGTCTTAGTTGTAGAGTGCCCGTTCACGATGGGGAGTACTATAGTCAATGGAAATATGAGATGCTTGAGTTATTCAATGAATTCCGTTTGAGCAAGCATGTTAAGAACCCCTATGTACCTCCCATTGATCCTTTACATCCCACACACGAAGAGGAAATTGATATGCTACGCAATCTTAGAACTGTTAATCTTATTATTAGAGGAGTGCCTAGAATCGTGTTTTATCAAATGAAGAATTTTGAATGTGCTTATACTTTGTGGAGTGATTTGGAGAAACGATATCCAAATTATTCATTGAGTAATCTTGATGAAATTCTTCTTAAAACCATTGCTTTTCACAAAATGATGCCTAGTGGTCCTAAGTTTGATGACTATCTATTTGAGCTTAGAGACCTCATGCGCGCTAAAGGAGATGTCATAACTATCTACAACATCATTGTTGAAGCCATTCGCATTCATAATCTTGAACATTGTCATAATCACAACTCTAACAAATCTCTTGTTTCTTATGAAGAGGATTTCCCACTTGATGATGACAATGTGGAACATGGCTACTATGACGAAGATGAATTGTTCGACATCAAGTATGAGAAAACTATGAAGAATCTAAGTCTCATGGCAAACTTCAAGGATTACATGTCCGGAGGAAAAGAGTGGATTCTCGATAGTGGATGCACCGATCATATGACCGGAGATAGAGACATGTTTGAAGAGATCTCACCAAACCATGGACCGCTAAGGTATGTGACTTTTGGAGACAACTCCAAGGGTAAGGTACTTGGTCTTGGTAAGGTGGCCATATCTCATGATAGCTCTATTCAAAACGTCATGCTTGTGGAATCCCTTGGCTATGATCTTCTTTCCGTATCTAGACTTGCCGACTTCGGTTTTAATGTGCTATTCACCAAACTAGATTGCCAAGTGTTTCGTCAAGACAATCATAGCATGGTCTTTACCGGTTTTCGTAGAGGTGATCTATATATTGTCGATTTCACTAAGAGATCCAAATCTCATACTTGTCTTATTGCAAAATCTTCTAAAGGTTGGCTTTGGCATAGAAGATTAGGACATGTTGGTATGCGTAATCTAGACAAGCTCATCAAAGGTGATCATATACTTGGTGTTAAAGATGTTATCTTTGACAAATATAGACTTTGTAGTACTTGTCAAGCTGGAAAGCAAGTAGGTGGAAGTCATCCTGTAAAGAATATCATGACTACTAGGAGACCACTCGAGTTGCTTCATAAAGATCTTTTTGGTCCCAATGCTTACAAGAGCCTCGGTGGAAATTCCTTTGGTCTAGTTATAGTTGATGATTTTTCCAGATTTACGTGGGTATTCTTTCTTGATGATAAGTCGCAGGTGCAAAAGATCATCAAGAACTTCGATCGCAAAACGCAAAATCAATTCAAAGTGAAGATCAAGAAAGTTCGGAGCGACAACGGATCGGAGTACAAGAATACGAACGTGGATTCCTTTCTTGACGAAGAAGGGATTTCACACGAGTTCTCGGCTACGTACACGCCTCAACAAAATGGAGTTGTTGAGAGGAAGAACCGGACTCTTATTGAGATGGCAAGAACGATGCTCGACGAATACAAGACGCCAAGACACTTTTGGGCAAAAGCCGTGGAAACAACTTGCCATGCTACAAACCGACTCTACCTTCACAAGCTTCTCGGTAAAACGGCATACGAGCTACCCACCGATAACAAGCCCCAAGTTGGATACTTTCGGGTATTTGGCTCCAAGTGTTACATTCTTGATAAGCATCATCGTTCTAAATTTGCTCCTAAAGCTCATGAAGGTTACCTACTCGGTTACGGATCAAACTCTCACACTTACCGTGTCTACAACAACTTCACCCAAAAAGTTAAAGAGACGGTAGATGTGAAGTTTGATGAATCTAATGGTTCGCAAGTCGAACAATTGCCAAATGATGTAGGAGATAAGGAACCTTTGGAAGCTATCCAAGACTTGTCCATTGGCAAGATTCGTCCCATGGAGGTGAAGGAAAGTACTTCGTCAACTCAAGTGGAAGCCCCTACTTCATGTCAAGGTGAACCTCAACACGACATGGAGGCATCCACAAGCGATACACGACAAGATGAAGAGGAGGAAGAAGCTCATCATGAAGATCCACCACAACCTCCTTCACCACCACCTCAAGGCAACGACACCTTCAACAACGATGAAGAAGAAGATGATGATGATTAAGCTCCACCATCCAACAAGCAAAAGCTACCCCGAGTTCGAGCAAGAGTGGACAAAAACCATCCTCTAAATCAAATCTTCGGTGACATATAAACCGGGACGATAACTCGCTCTAAAACTCGACTAGCTAACTTTTGTGAGCATTATTCATTCATCTCTAGTATTGAGCCCTTGAAGGTAGAAGAAGCTCTTCACGACCCGGATTGGGTGAATGACATGCACGAGGAGCTACACAACTTCGAGAGGAACGAAGTGTGGACACTAGTGCAGAAACCCAAGGACGAGCAAAACATCATTGGAACCAAATGGGTATTTCGGAACAAACAAGACAAAGACGGTCAAGTCATACGCAACAAGGCGCGTCTCGTGGCTCAAGGCTACACCCAAGTCGAAGGTATGGACTACGGTGAGACATATGCCCCCGTTGCTAGACTTGAAGTTATCCGCATTCTTCTTGCTTATGCTAATCACCATGATATCACACTTTATCAAATGAACATTAAAAGTGCATTTTTAAATGGTGAGATTGAAGAAGAGGTCTATGTTAAACAACCCCCGGGTTTTGTGAATCCTAAGAAACCTAACCACGTTTACAAGCTTCATAAAGCTCTTTATGGACTTAAGAAAGCACCACGTGCTTGGTATAAATGCTTAACGAAGTTTCTCATTGAAAAGGGTTTTGAAATTGGTAAAATTGACGCAACCTTATTCACTAAGAGAGTTAATGGTGAATTATTTGTGTGCCAAATCTATGTGGATGATATTATCTTTGGATCTACTAACCCACAATTTAGTGAAAGATTTGGAAGGTTGATGTCCGAGAAGTATGAGATGTCCATGATGTGTGAGCTGAAAATTTTCCATGGTTTGCAAATCAAGCAAATGAGAGAAGGGACTTTCATCTCTCAAACCAAATATACCAAGGACTTGATCAAGAAGTTCAACATGCAAGAGTGTAAAGGTATGAAAACTCATATGCCTACTAGTGGACATGTTGACCTCACCAAGGAGGACAAACCGGTTGATCAAAAGGTTTATCGGTCGATGATTGGTTCATTGCTATATCTATGTGCCTCATGTCCCGATATTATGCTTAGTGTGTGCATGTGCGCTAGATATCAAGTCGCTCATAAAGAGTGTCATCTTAAGGCCGTGAAAAGAATTGTGAGATACTTGATACAAACACCAAACTTTGGCATATGGTATCCCAAGGGATCTTCTTTTAACCTCGTTGGCTATTCTGACTCGGACTATGCCGGAGATAAGGTTGATAGAAAATCCACCTCGGGTACATGTCAATTTCTTGGTAGATCTCTCGTGTCTTGGTCATCCAAGAAACAAAACTCGGTATCTCTATCTACTGCCAAAGCGGAATACATTGTTGCCGGATCATGTTGTGCTCAACTGCTATGGATGACTCAAACTCTTAAGGATTATGGAATCCATGTGAGACATGTTCCATTGTTGTGTGACAATGAGAGCGCTATTAAGATTTCTTATAATCCCGTGCAACATTCTCGAACTAAACATATTCAAGTTCGTCATCATTTCATTCGTGATCAAGTTGCTAAAGGGGACATTAATCTCAAACATGTTCGTACTAACAAGCAATTGGCCGATATCTTTTCTAAGCCACTTGATGAGAAAGTGTTTTGTCACTTGAGGAGTGAGTTGAACATCATTGATGCTTCAAACTTGAGCTAGACTCACTCGGATGCATGCAAGGGCATGAGCTTACATGACTATTCCATGTTACACTTGATATGAAACTATCTTATATCTTGGAAAACTATGCTCCCTTGTATTGCATTAGTACTCAAAAGAATCGCCACAATACACCCGGACAATTAGAATTCAAAATTTTTTGACCTTTTGTAGGTACTTGGAAGAACTACACTCCACAAGATTGCCATCAAACTCATATCACAAGCAATCTTGTCATGACCAAGTATCCACAACATTTCTTTGATGATGGAAGGAAGAAGACAACACAAACCATATCCTTGACTTACATATGATGAAAATTTGACTCTTGTCACTTGGATATATATTGTTCTTCCTTGCTTAACTAACCCATGTAGGAGGAAAGAGAACCAAAACGATCAAGGATAGCTCTCAACTCAAGATGATCTTCATCAACTTCAAGCATCGACAACAAGTTCTCCTACATGCCATGTCATCAACATCACTCAAAGGTATGTAATCATATCCTTGAAATAGCTTTACTCCAAGTCATGAGATAAAGCAACTCAAGTGATATGAAAGCATTAAAATGTTAACCGAAAAATGGCAACCCCATTTTGAGCTTAACATAGAGTATGACCTATGATCAAGTATTCTTGCTTGGCTCCTTAAGCCAATATACTCTAATATAGGTGACATAGTCACCACCCATCATCTAGATGAAATATCTTGTTTGGTTCATCTTTTAGTTGCATGCCTTCTTGGAACCACTCAATTTCCATCTAGTTGAAAAAATTCTTGCAAATTCTTTTTCAAATTCTCTGCAATCATTTTATTCCCTTGAGACTTTCTGAAAAATTGCCTTTGACAAACTTTGCCAAGTTTCTGTTTTGCCTTCGGAGCCTTCGATTTAAGTAACTCGTCGTCACCGATTTTGCAGATAAGCTGCACAACCTTATATCGATTCCACTGTCTTATTTCCCTCGGAGTCACCGATGTTGGTATCTTCTGTGTTCTTTGTCAAATCTTAGCAAATCTTCATTTCTTCAATGATCCCTTTGTAAAAAAAACTTAAAGGGGGAGAAATTTATTCAAGAATTCCTATGACAAAGAGGGAGAAATTTTAAGAGCCTTTTCAGATGTTAAAAAGGGGGAGAAATTCTCTTCAAGGATCCCTTAGTCTTAAATGTTCTCAATGATCCCTTCCCTCTCAATGATCTCTTTATCTGACCCTTTGTGTGACCCTTTTTTGAAATTAATGACAAAGGGGGGGAATATCAAAGCTTCAAAGCTTATGCTCATACCAAAGGGGGAGATATATATTAAGGGGGAGAATATCAAAGCTTATGCTTGTATATAGTGGGAGAACATCAAAGGGGAGAATACCTAAGAACATCTAAGTTTATGCTTACCCAAAGGGGAGAAATATTTGATTTGATTGCCTAATAGTGCTAGACTTGTCTCACCCTACCTACTCCCAAAATCTACAATGCCATACTTAAGGGGAGAGGAAGATTTACAATTCCATACTTAGGGGAGAAAATTATATACACTCTATCAAAGGGAGACATATCTATCTTAACAAATTCTTCTTTCATATGTCTTCCATATCTTGGTACTCTTGAATATTTTTGCATTGGATGAGTAGAATACTCTGGTGTTCCCTAACATTGTTTTCTCACGTATGTTTCTACTACTAGAATGCTCAAGAACTTCAAGGTAAGTATATGCATCATATCCGTGGTCAAGATGATCTCTTGCTTCTTGCACATATTGTTTGCAAGAGTGAGTCTTGAACATGGAAACACCTCATTTACATATATTTGATCCATATAGCCAAGATATACATGACTTCTCACGTCCTTTCTACTATGTGTGTGTTCATGCATTCCAAAGCAACTATTCTTTAAAAGGATTGCACACATTTAGGGGGAGCTTGTATTAGTCATGTATTCTTCAAAGCTATCACATATTCCTGCATATCTTAATTTGAAGCTTTGATTGTATGTTGTCATCAATTACCAAAAAGGGGGAGATTGAAAGCACATATGCTCCCTTGGTGGTTTTGATAATTCATGACAACATACATTGTCTCTTGGATTAATAGTTTTATCCAGCTTATTTCAGGTTTAGTCCACACAGAGGATTGGCTAAAGATTGTGAGGAGACCCCAAGATGCAAGCAATAGGATTGGCTAAGCTACAAGCATGAAGACTCTACATTTTACTTTGTGAGAAATCACTTTGAGTCCATAGGAAAGCCAATACTATCAAAAGGGGATGAGGTAATGATGGTGAATGAAATGCTCAAGTGATCAAGTGTTAGTCACCAAAAACACCCACAAGCTCTCCCGCAAATATTATGTCATAGAGCCTAACACTCAAAAGCGGTGTCACCAACTTTCCATATCGGCTACACCGAGTCTAAAACCCAGACAGAAACCCTAGCCAAGACCCACTACTCGGTACTACCAACATTTCCTTTCGGTGCCACCGAAACCAGTGACCAAGTTCCTGGTTAGCCATTTCCTTGATTCGGTCCCACCGAGTTTTGCAAATCGGTCTCACCGAGAAGTTAGGCCAACTCTCTGTTTACAAATTTCTCCAAATTGGTCCCACCGAGTTTGAGAAATCGGTCTCACCGAGTTTTGGTAACTGCCTAGGTCACCCATATCGGTACCACCGAGTATTCTATATCGGTCTCACCGAAAAGCCTAAAGTTGCCACATTTTGAACAAGTAGGTGCCACCGAGTTTCACTTCGGTTCCACCGAGTTGGGCAATAATGTTGTAACGGTTGGATTTTTGGAGATGCCTATATATACCCCTCCACCACATCCCACTCGCATGAGAAGCACTCAGAACAGATCTCCACTTGGCATATCCAATTTTCTGTGAGAGAACCACCTATCCTTGTGTTGAGGTCAAGATCATCCACTCCAACCATATGGATCTTGATTTCTAGCCTCCCCAAGTTGCTTTCCATCCAATCAATCTCTTCTACCCAAGCTAAATCTGTGAGAGAGTGATTGAGTGTTGAGGAGACTATCATTTGAAACACAAGAGCAAGGAGTTCATCGTTACTATCGAGCCTATTACCTTTTGGAGGGTGGTGCCTCCTAGATTGGTTAGGTGTCGCTTGGGAGCCTCCTACTTCGTGTTGTGGATTTGAACCAAGAAGTTTGTAAGGGCAAGGAGATCGCCTACTTCGTGAAGATCTACCCATAGTGAGGCTAGTCCTTCGTGGACGAAAGACGTTATGGAATAGTCAAGGTTGCAACTTCGTGGACCCTTTTGAGTGGAGCCCTCCGTGGACTCTTGCGACCGCTACCCTTTGTGGGTTGAAGACTCCATAAACATGGACGTACGATAGCACCACCTATCGGAACCATGGGAAAAATATTCGTGTCTTCATATTGCGTTTGATCTTCCTATCTCTACTCTCTTACATATGCTTGTCCTTACTTTCCGCTGCCACACTTGTTAACTAGCATGTGTAGGGTGCCCTAGACTTGTTAGAATTGCTAAAATCTGCCAACCAATTAATTTGGGAAAAGGTTAGGTATTTAATTTGTGCAAGTAGTCTATTCCGCTCCCCCCCCCCTCTAGACATACACTTCTTGGATCCTACAACGCGTCACATGGGATCCAGTAAAGAGAGGAAGACAGAGCGGAAGGAGCGAAGATACTCAAGCGACGCGGGACGGTTCGGAGGCTGACCGTTCGGTTCCAAGCATGCTGCTTGGGCGATCGCCCCTCTGCCCCAATACCGAGCTTCGTGTGGGAACCCGCAGCGCAGGGAGCGCCTCTTCCAGTCCGACGCGGTGCAGCTTTTTAGGCACGACCCCTCGAAGCAACCACCTCGCTCCACCGTTCCCACGACCCGCACTCAATGCACGTCGTGGGCGAAGCAGAAATTCACGACAACCGCAGGAAATTGCAGCCGCGTGTGCCTGTGCACTATTTTTGGGCCTAGCCCAACAAACGTCACGGACGCAAGTGTGGCCCAGGCCCGGGGGCTCCTGTCGGTTTAGTAAAGAACGGGGCCCTTAGTTCCCTGACTTGTGCACCAGACGACTGCGGCCTCCTGGACCGGCCAGGGTTGGAGCGAACCAGCAAGCCCTGCCCTCCGGCCTCCGGACCCTGTCGGGCTGGATCTGGACGCCAAGCCTCTTCATACAAGGGTTCGAGCGAACCGACAAGCCCTCCTTGCCGGAGGACTCGATTGCTAACGCACCCGCCAAGGCCTCCGCCCGCCTAGCCATCGCTTCACGTCGCCAGGCTGGTTGTCTACATCCCTTAGGTGTCGAGCGGGTAGGCGGTTGATACGTCTCCAACGTATCTATAATTTTTGATAGTTCCATGCTGATATATTATCATTCTAGGATACTTTTTGGGTCATTATTTACCAATTTATAATATTTTTGAGCACTAACCTATTGACCCAGTGCCCAGTGCCCTGCTTCAAAAAAAAGTGCCCAGTGCCCAGTGCCAGTTGCTATATTCTGCGTGTTTTTGCTTTGCAGGGTTACTGTACCAAACGAAGTCCAATTGCCACGAAACTTTTTGATGATTTTTTTCTGGACTATATGAAGACCTAGAAGCTTCGGAAGGAAGCCAGGAGGTTCACGAGGGCCGCACCACACATCAGGGCGCGCGCCCTGGGGGGGGTCGGGCCCTGATATGTGGTGGCCCCCTCGGGCGTCTCCCGACGTCCCTCTTTGGCCTATAAATTCTCTAAACTCCTAAAAAACCCAGAAGCAGTCCTAAAACCCTTTTTCCTCCACCGCAAGTCTCTGTTCTGTCGTGAGGCCATCTGGAGCTCCGTTCCGGCACCATGCCGGAGGGGGATCGATCACGGAGGGCATCTTCATCAACCTTGCTGCCCTCATGATGATGTGTGAGTAGTTCACCACAGACCTAAGGGTCCATAGCTAGCACCTAGATGGCAATCTCTCTCTCTTATGATCTTCAATACAATGGTCATCGCATCTTCGCTTTGATCTATCCGATGTAATCCTATTGTGAGGTGTGTTTGTTGGGATCCGATGAATTGTGGGTTTATGTTCAGATTATTCATGAAAAGTATTTGAGATGCCTCTGAATTATATTATCTCTTAAGGGCATGATCATTATAGCTTCGTAATGCTCTCCGATCTATTGATGTGCTTTGGCCAAGTAGACTGATATTTCATCGGTGGGAGTGGTGCGTTGTGGTAAGTTCAACCTGGCGAGTTTCTATATCCCAGTGACAAAGTAGGGGACAAGATGCGTCTTTGTGTTGTTTCTACTAAGGACAAAACGATGGGGTTCATTCATATTGTTTGATTTTACTTTGTCTACATCATGTCATCGTTCTCCAAGCATTACTCTGTTTTACTTAATACTCTAGATGCATGCTGGATAGCGGTCGATGAGTGGAGTAATAGTAATAGGTGCAGGCAGGAGTTGGCCTATTTGCTTATGGACATTATGCCTATATATACATGATCATTGCCATGAACATCGCATAACTATCCGCTTTTCTATCAATTGCCCAACAGTAATTTGTTTACCCACTGTATGCTGCCTACATGAGAGATGCCACTAGAGAACACTATGGCCCCCGGGTCTATTCACTTATATATTTGCAAACGTTATTGTTACCTCACTGCCTTTATTTACTTTTTATTTATTTTGCTTTTATCAACAATTATCTACACAACTCATTTGTTTGCAAATAACGAGATCAAGGGGATTGACAACCCTCTTGCCCGCGTTGGGTGCAAATCGTTTGTTCATTTGTGTGCAACCGTTGAAGACGGTTGAGGATTGATATTCCTATTGGTTCGATAAACCTTGGTTTCATAACTGAGGGAAATACGTATCCGCTTTGTGCTGCAATTACCCGTTCCTCTTCACGGAAAATCCAACGCAGATCACAAGTATCAGGAAGGATTTCTGGCGCCGTTGCCGGGGAATATCATCATCAACTAACAAGTAACTTCACACAAATTTTCATTCACTTGTTCTTCTTTTTATTTGCTGTTATATTTAGCTTGTCTAATAAAAATAAAAAATAAAAAAATATTTATCTTTGCTTGTTACTAGTATTCTTGTTTGAAGTCATGGCTAGTTCTTCTTCCGCTCGCTTTACTCCCAATGATGATGTAGTGAATTTCAAACAAAGGGGAGGAGACAGCTTAAAAGATGCATGGTATAGGATTTGCTTTGCTCAAAATAAAGCAACCAAAAACTTATCTACCACTACTTTGCTTCACAATTTTTATGTTGGTGTGACCACTTGGTATAGGTTTGTACTTGACACCATCACCGGTGGGAATTTCTTAATGTGTCACACCTTGGATGCCTACACCGCAATTGAAAATCTCGTAGGGACACCACCCATTATTGTTAATGAAACAAACTTGACCTTGGAACATGTTATGCAAAGGCTTGATGCTATTGAAAAGAATATGATCACAAACAAACCAATTGAGGAGTTGGATAAAAAACTTCATAATCATATCACTCAACTTGGGTCACGAGTAGGAATGACTTTGAAAACCTTAAAGGAAAAAGACACCACTATTGGTGAGAGGATAGAACAAGGTTTGAGTATAATTTATAAAATGGAAGAGGTCATTGATAAAGTATGCTCCGCCTTCACACCTTCTAAAACTAAAGTTAGTACCTCTCACAACAAAAATTGCAAGTTCATATACATTTCCAAGAATACGAGTACACCTCCTACCAAAGGGGGCGAGGATCTAAAGATGATTAGTGTTCATCCCAACTTCATAAATTTGATAAAGGATTCTGTTGCCAAGCCTCCTATTGCACCTATTATCCATGGTTGTGCCATTGAGGAGCTTGATGTTAAAGATGACAATACTTGAAACTATGCATTATGCCTAGCTAGGGGCATAAAACAATAGCGCTTGTCGGGAGGCAACCCAATAGTTATCTTTAAATTTTTGCTTAGAACTTTCTATTTATTTTTATTAAGCATGATTATTGCCTCTGTAATGATTTTTTGTGTGTTTAAATTAGTGTTTGTGCCAAGTAAAGCCTTTGGGATGACTCACAAGATGAGTAGAATCGATGCTGAAACAAACAGAAACTTTTGACTCCAGTACAAGAATTTTCATTTTTTTACTCGAGTGATATAATGGTATGAAATTTTTACACGGCGTTGCTATACAAATTTTAGAGGTTTTCCTATTTTTTCAGAATTTTTAGAGTTACAAAATTATAGGGTCTCTACAGATTTTTACAGACTGCTCTGTTTTAGACAGATTCTGTTTTTGCTTGCATAGTTGCTTATTTTGATTAAACTATGGATTGTATCGGGGGGTATAAGCCATGGAGAAGTTAGAATACAGTACCTATTATGCATTTATGAAATTTGAATCAATTTACAACAGTACTTAAAGTATGCAATATGTTTCTTATACTAACAGATCTCACGAGGTTTTGTTGAGTTTTGTGTGATTGAAGTTTTCAAGTTTTGGGTGCTATCTTGATGGACAAAGGAATAAGGAGTAGCAAGAGCCTAAGCTTGGGGATGCCCAAGGCACCCCAAGGTAATATTTTAAAGGAGACTCAAGCGTCTAAGCTTGGGGATGCCCCGATAGGCATCTCCTCTTTTGTCTCAAATCCATCGGTATGTAACTTGAAGCTATATTTTTATTCGTCACATGATATGAGTTTTGCTTGGAGCGTCATTTGCTTTAGTTTGCTTTTATTTTCAGTTTGCCACAATCATTATCTGCTGGACACACATATTTAAGAGAGACACACCTTCATCATAATTTGTTAGAATACTCTATGTGCTTCGCTTATATCTTTTGAGCTTAGCAGCTGCTACAGTACTTCACTTATATCTTTTGAGCACGGTGGCGTGTAGATTTTATAGAAATGATTTCACTCTCATTCTTCACTTATATTTGTTTGAGAGTTAATAAATAGTGACAGTAGTTTGAATGGGTCATACAGACTAGTCCAAAAATATTAGGTATTCAAAGAGTGATAATCAAAACCATCATGTAGCACATATAGAGAAATTGTGGGTTAATGATATTGATATAGTAATATGAAATAGGTGTGAGTTCATAATTGTTAAACCGTAGAAGTGTCGATATTAAGAGGGGTTTACCTTTTTGTTCATCTAAAAATTAAAGAGGCATGGTGATGATGTGTGAGCATTTCTATTCCTCGTTGAAATCCTAGTGTTGTTTCGGGTCGGAAGCGCGCGATGGTTAACTCCTACCAACCTCTTCCATTGGGGCATGCGATTAGTACTTTGATTTATGATAAACTAATAAAACTTTGCAATAAGTATATGAGTTTTTTATGACTAACGTGAAACCATGGACATATGCAATCTCACCTTTTCATAATTTGCTAGCCTCTTCGGTATCGTGCATAGCCCGTTCTCTCCTTGAGGATCGGTGCAACTTTCGCCGGTGCATCCATACCCCGTGACATGATACGCTCTATTGCACATAAGCCTTATTATATCTTCCTCAAAACAGCCACCATACCTACCTATCATGGCATTTCCATAGCTATTCCGAGATATATTGCCATGCAAATTCCATCGTCACTTCACATGACTAGTTTGTTCATCGTCATATTGCTTTGCATGATCATATAGAGCTGACATAGTATTTGTGGCAAAGCCACCTTCATAATGTTTTGATACATGTCACGCTAGATCATTGCACATCCTGGTACACTGACAGAGGCATTCATATAGAGTCATATCTTCATATCAGTTGTCCATGTTGAGTTGTAAGTAAATAAAAGTGTGATGATCATCATTATTAGAGCATTGTCCCAATGAGGAAAGAATGATGGAGACGATTATTCTCCCATAAGTCGAGATGAGACTCCGGACGAAAATAAAGATGGAGGAGGCCAAATGAGCCCACCATCCATTCAAAAAAAATGAGAGAAAATGAGAGAAGGGGCTTTGCTACTATCTTTTACCACACTTGTGCCTCAAAGTGGCACCATGTTCCTCATGTAGAGAGTCTCATGATATATCACTTTCATATGCTAGCGGGAATTGCCTATTCATTATTTTAGACTTGGCTTGTATATTCCTATGAAGGGCTTCCTCAAATGCCCGAGGTCTTCATGAGCAAGCAAGTTGGATGCACACCCCACTTAGCTTCATTTGAGCTTTCATACACTTATAGCTCTAGTACATCATTTGCATGGCAATCCCTACTCCTTGCATTGACATCTATCGATGGGCATCTCCATAGCCCATTGGTACGCCTAGTTGATGTGAGACTATCTTCTCCACTTCCTACCCCTTTGATATCTACCACCATACTCTATTCCACTTAAATGCTATGTCCAATGGCTCACGCTCATGTATTGCATGAAGAATAAAAAGTTGATGCATATTGAAAAAGTACGAATCAATTGCCTGACTTGGACACCGTGGTGCTTAACATTTGTATTAATGTGGTGAAGATGGAGCCATGCCTCTCTAATACAATAAGATGAATGGGGGGTAAACATTTCATAAGGATCGTATACTTTTAGAATTAACAATTCTGTTTCTTACATTTCAACTATTGTTATGTTAATATTTGTTGATTCATCTTTTCGCAATGAGCATACCTGAATAAAATTACATAGTGGATAGCATGTCAAATCAAAAATTCTGTTTTTATCATTTACCTACTCGAGGACAAGCAGGAATTAAGCTTGGGGATGCTTGATACGTCTCCAACGTATCTCTAATTTTTGATTGTTCCATGCTGATATATTATCATTCTAGGATACTTTTTGGGTCATTATTTACCAATTTATAATATTTTTGAGCACTAACCTATTGACCCAGTGCCCAGTGCTAGTTGTTGTTTTCTGTGTGTTTTTTGCTTTGCAGGGTTACTGTACCAAACAAAGTCCAATTGCCACGAAACTTTTTGATGATTTTTTCTGGACTATATGAAGACCTAGAAGCTTAGGAAGGAAGCCAGGAGGTGCACGAGGGCCGCACCACACATCAGGGCGCGCCCTGGGGGCGCCCTGATATGTGGTGGCCCCCTCGGGCGTCTCCCAACATCCCTCTTCGGCCTATAAATTCACTAAAATCCTAAAAAAACAGAAGCAGTCCCGAAACCCTTTTTCCGCCGCCGCAAGTCTCTGTTCCGCCGTGAGGCCATCTGGAGCTCTGTTCCGGCACCCTGCCGGAGGGGGGATCGATCACAGAGGACCTCTTCATCAACCTTGCTGCCCACAAGATGATGTGTGAGTAGTTCACCACAGACCTACGGGTCCATAGCTAGTACATAGATGGCAATCTCTCTCTTATGATCTTCAATACAATGGTCATCGCATCTTCGCTTTGATCTATCCCATGTAATCCTATTGTGCAGTGTGTTTGTTGGGATCCGATGAATTGTGGGTTTATGTTCAGATTATTCATGAAAAGTATTTGAGATGCCTCTGAATTATATTATCTCTTAAGTGCATGATCATTATAGCTTTGTAATGCTCTCCAATATATTGATGTGCATTGCCCAAGCAGATTGATATTTCATCGGTGGGAGTGGTGCGTTGTGGTAGGCTCAACCTGGCGAGTTTCTATATCCCAGTGACAAAGTAGGGGACACGATGTGTCTTTGTGTTGTTGCTACTAAGGATAAAACGATGGGTTCATTCATATTGTTTGAGTTTACTTTGTCTACATCATGTCATCGTTCTCCAAGCATTACTCTATTTTACTTAATACTCTAGATGCATGTTGGATAGCGGTCGATGAGTGGAGTAATAGTAATAGGTGCAGGCAGGAGTCGGCCTATTTGCTTATGGACATGATGCTTATATATACATGAGCATTGCCGTGAACATCGCATAACTATCCGCTTTTCTATCAATTGCCCAACAGTAATTTGTTTACCCATCGTATGCTGCCTACATGAGAGATGCCACTAGAGAACACTATGGCCCCCGGGTCTATTCACTTATATATTTGCAAACTCTATTATAACCTCGCTGCCTTTATTTACTTTTTATTTATTTTTCTTTTATCAACAATTATCTACACAACTCATTTACTTGCAAATAACGAGATCAAGGGGATTGACAACCCTCTTGCCCGCGTTGGGTGCAAGTTGTTTGTTCATTTGTGTGCAGACGCTGAAGACGGTTGAGGATTGATATTCCTATTGGTTCGATAAACCTTGGTTTCATAACTGAGGGAAATACTTATCCGCTTTGTGCTGTAATTACCCGTTCCTCTTCACGGAAAACCCAACGCAGATCACAAGTATCAGCGGTTAGGTGGAGCTGGTCGGGGCGCGTGGCAGCATACCAAATTTACAACAGCTTTAATGACACCCGTCCTATGGCATGGCGAAGGAATAAGAGGTAGTTGGGCGAACGACATAGAAGGACAGGCAATCCTTGTTGGGAGACGTCGCCAGCGCGCCACCTCACGGCGCATTTAATGCGCCTATCCTAGTCCGTCAGAGTTAGGTATTTACCACTATCGTTGTTGCCAGCGATTTTGGCAGAGGGATATACATTGTTTACCCTATGTAAAGACCATTTTAGCCACTGTGGTAGCCCCTTGGACTATAAAAGGAGGTCCATGGCTACCTTTAGAAATGTCGACACCCCATTCATTTACACGTGTAGCGACGCCCCGAGCATCCTTGCCGGGCTGTGACGCTCATGTACTGTGAACCCAATAATCCACAAACACACAGGACGTAGGGTATTACGCTCCGGCGGCCCGAACTGTCTAAACCCTCATGTGTGCATGGTCCGGTGATGCTCTTCACGCCAGAGGATCTCCCTTGCCAAACCACGAAAGGGGCCTTGCCGGCCCCATAGATCGTCGTACCCTGACAAAGACTTGATAAACCTTGTTAATGAATTCTTTTCGAGGGCCATATAGACGTTGAATTGCGTAAGCACAACTCTGTGAAACTTTAGTTTATCCTCTATTATATTTAGTTTTTAATAAAAAACAATGCATTCGAATATTCCTACTATCCAGTTTTCTGAATTAGCCTTGCAATAAAAAATCCTCGGAATGTCCTAAAATTTTAGCATGATTTTATGTAGAATATATTAGAATTGTTGGTACTGAACACAACCCAGGGGGTGCACCAGTGAGCCACAAGCTCAGGTGGCATGCCATGTGAGCTTGTCGGACCCACAGGGCCCCACTCACTTGGTGCACTTGCCCACTACTTCTTCTTCCTCCAGAAAAAATTGTGCTTGCCTTTTCTCGTGTTCTTGCCCCGAAACCTGAGATTTTTGATCTCTTTGCTTAGAGCTCCATTTCCGAAAATGTTTATAAAAATTGTTTCTTGGTATGTGGCTCCTCCGATGGTCTGATTAGTGTTTGTTATACTGAATTATATTTTGAGTATTTTTCTATTGTTGGTGACCATGAATATGATCTTGCATGTAGAATTCACTTGGTTCTAACTACTTTTGATGCATGATATAGTCTCTAGGCACATATGGGAGTAGTTGCTATCACTTTGTTAAGTTTTATTCACCTCTTTTGTGTGGCCTAAAAGTTTCAAAAAAAAATCATAGAAGGAACCATGTACAAGAAGTTCCTCTTAGGAGGTTCTTCGAGTAAGACCTCACCAAGTCATGCTTATTCCGAGCCTGAGTTGGACCCTCCTCTGGATATCATCGTGAAAGCTTGTGAATGGCCATGTGAAAATTTGATGGTCAATACCAGCATCAAGGAGGAGTTCGAAATGTTTATACAAAACACCGAGTTAGTTGAGTTCCTCACAGATAAGTGCCCCCGATACCATGATCTTACTGATTCATTTGTCCATAAATTCAAGCTTATACCTCACCGCCCTACTTGTGATGTTGTTTTCAATCTCTATGATAAATCCTATCGCATGAATATTCGTGACTTTTGCACTGCTTGCAAAATTCGTTCCTGGGGAATTTACACTGAACCTCATAAGTCAGATTGTGAGGATTTCCTCATGAGTATCACCAAGGGGCACTGGTGCAGCGACGTCCTATGCAAACCGTTTTTACCCCCTTTCCGCGATAGAGTTTTAAGCCGTCGCCTTGCCTGTGTGTGCGATAGGGGGGTCACATCCCACACGACACAGAAAATTATCGGCAATAGTGACCGATGAAGCAGACGCTCTGCTAAATATAATCGTGTGTGATGCATGATCATATTGCACACACTATATTTTGGTCAAATGTGTGGGATTGAGGACCAATCATCTACATATATCACGTGTCGAACGCGTCTAATTGCTCATGGAAACGAAATGGTGTTTGACATGTAAACATTTCCGAAATATTACCTAAGCCACAGGGGCGATCATAGAAATTGTGCGGGATATCTGGATCATCGGGGACGAGTCTTGTATGGCAATCGTCTGCCATGGATGATACCATTGCACACGTTTCCTCAATAATTAATGAGTGAGATTGCATTTTGCATCGGGCACAGTTTCCTCTAAGATCACGTGTGAGATAATGTGCTGCAAAGCGTCTACGATTTGATGTGTATCACCAACGGTTCAGTATAGATCCCGTGTGCTTTTGCGATAAATCGCAGGAGGTCACGCTATGAGTGACATGTGCTTTCCGTTCTAGATCCCACACGCCCAGTTTCTTGAACCGTGTTCGCTTAATTGGATATCACATTTGAAACGCCCTGCAAAAAGCAAATTCGCCACGATATGCAATTGAACAAATAGTGTCCACAGGAGGAACAGTCATCAAAATATGCTACAATATGCAATTAAACAAATGCTAGCTAAATTCCACAGATGTATCAACATAAGCGGTACATAATACAATGTACCTCATCACATGGAAAAAATGCATCCATGCATATAAGTTTAGCCGCTAACACTAATTGAATGCATACTTATTGTTCAAGTAAAAGGAACGCTGAAATCTGCATCATGTTGACCAGGCTTGATATAGTGTTTCAGCAGGAAGTTGCTGATAAATCTCCTAACAACGATCAATTCAGCTGCGGGGAGCGGCTGAGGGGTCATCGGTTTAAAGATCATGTGTAGGATTTTTTAGATCAGAATGTGTCATACGTGTGGAGTAGAAGATAGTAATTAAGATACAAACTTACTGGTACTATCCTGTCAGCATCCCTACAACAATCAAAAGATCCGCATATGGAGATCATGTGTCTACAAACATAGTATCCACAAAGGTTGGTCTCTTCTAGTTGTTGAGGACACTGAAATTTTTAGTACCGAATTAGTCATGTATTTGCCATGTTAGGAACAACCTAACTGGTGTAAGTTGTTTCTTCTTTTCTTTGGGGAGAAATAGAAAGAGGTTTACTTAGAATCTGGAACATTTGACTCGCATTTTCTGAAAATAACAGATTTTGATGTCTTACCAGAGAAACGATCTCGTACAGCAGAGGTAGTTGGCGGTCAAATCGGTTCCCTCCTAAAGTTATGTACCTTGAGAATACATACAAATGAAGATGAATTTTCACATACTCAATTCTTGAACCAGATATGAATACAAAATATGAACATCCAAGAATTCAATACCTATCCATGAATTCCTGAAGATGCCCAAGATATGAGGGTTTTCTAACTCCCTAAGAGAATCTAGGTAGTAAACTATGTTGCGCTTTGGAATAATCTACCAAGATCCAGTTGTTGCTACAGATTAAGAAAACCATGAACTTACGAACAATGTAGAAAACTGAAAGACGATCAATGTATGCGTGGTTGTATATTTAACTTAGCATTCATGATATGGCCAAGCAAAGATTTCTGCTGTGTGTAACATACACATGATCCTGGCGACATGATGCATGGAGTCCAGACGTGAACCATTGTCATGTAATAAAGTGTCGTTTGCTAAATCAGGATCCATGAAATACGCATGCTCCCTTAATGATCTCTGCGCCATCAATCCCCTGAGAGGAATACAATACAATTAGCATTTTTTCGTTTACAACCTTGTATGGAGAAGTTGATCAGAGTTTGTGAAGTACTTACAACATCAAGCATTTAATAAGAGTGCCAGCGAGCTCATCGAAGTTGAAGAAGAGATGGAAGTCCTCGAATTCGACAACTATGGTACCCGACATGTGACAAAAATCCATACTGGAGTAGTGGACTTCCAGAACGGTATTACCTTCTGAAATTTTCTCCATGTAATAGTTATGTAACTTGCGGCAACTGGAACTACACTCATCAAAGTATTCGCCAACAAGAAATGGTTGGCCATGTTTGTACTTGCGTGCTTCAAGTGCGTCTGCTTTTTTCTTAAAAAGTGGCATGTCAAACTCGTCATCGGACGTGCCATGGTCCTGGTCGAAGAGTCTTTGTAGTAGGATGCTCTCGTTCTCATCCCTCCTATGTTTCTGTATTTGTAAAAAAAATTGCATTTTATGAGGAAGCTAAATATAACTACAACAATCTTTGTATAGGATGCACATCGACAGTGTTTGAATGACATCAAATTAATACTAACAGGTATGTACATAAAAAATACAACAGAGAACTGATGATGTCAATTAAAATAGCATTGTCATTGGTTCAGTCCAGAATATTATAACGTAGAACTGATGACATCAATTAAAATAGCGCATACAAACGTAGAAATGTGACAATGTCGTACTCACATCCAGAATAAAATAGTACACGCTAATTGTCTGAATCATATCTAATATAATAACTGATTTCTAGCAACAAGAGTGGGGCCAACCTTCTCTGCACATTCCAGAAACTTCCTCCCAATGCCCAGAGATTCAAAAGCAACTAACTTTACACATGGAGATTTATGTTAACAAAAACAGGAAGATGTTTAGCTACCCCGCTATATTCCTTGGAAGTGGTGGTACTAGGGAACTACAATTGGAAGGAATGGATCAAATTGCCTGTCGCATTAAAAATCTCCAATTCCAAACCATAACCCTAACCCTAGGTGAGTGAGAGAGAGGACAGAGGAATACATGGCTAGTGAGATATTTGTTGGAGGAGGAGATACCGCCAGAGGGGTCATCCGAGGAGACCATGGCATCCGCGGCGGTCAGATGCGAGAAAGAGAGAGCGATCAAGCAAGCGACCCAAGCGACACCTAACCAATCTAGGAGGCACCACCCTTCAAAAGGTAATAGATGTGGTAACAATGATGAACTCCTTGCTTTTTTGCTTCAAAAGATAGTCTCCTAAACACACAATTACTCTCTCACAGATTTGGCTTGGTAGAAGAGGTTGATTGGGTGGAAAGCAACTTGGGGAGGCTAGAAATCAAGATTCATATGGTTGGAGTGGAAGGTCTTGATGTCAACACATGAGTAGGTGGTTCTCTCTCAGAAAAATGGATGGGGCAAGTGTAGGTATGTTTTGAGTGCTTCCTCTACGAGTGAGAGGAGGTGGAGGGGTATATATAGACATCTCCAAAAATCCAACCGTTACAACATTATTGCCCAACTCGGTGAAACCGGAGTAAAAACTCGGTTGCACCGACTAGTGCAAAATGTGGCAACTTTTGGCATTTCAGTTAGACCGATATATAAATCTCGGTGGTACCGATATGGGTGACCTAGGCAGATTCCAAAACTCGGTGAGAACGATTCTCAAAACTCATAAATTCCGATTCTTGAAAATAGGATACCAGAGAGTTGGTCACTGGTTTCGGTTGCACCGAAGTGGAAAGTTGGTGGCACCGAGACTAAGGGTTTTGGCATGGGTCTGTCTAGGGTTAAACTCGGTGGGGCCGATTCTGAAAAGTTGGTGGCACCGATTTTAGTGGTAGGGTTTAGACAGAGATTTTGTGGGAGAATTTCATGTGTATTTTTGGTGGCTAATCTCTAAGCACTTGAGCAACCAGATCATCATAAACACCTCATCCCCTTTTTATAGTATTGGCTTTCCTATGGACTCAAAGTGTGATTTCTCACAAAATGTAAAATGTAGAGTCTTCAAGCTTGTTGATTTTGCCAATCCTATTCCATTTCTTCTTCTTCTCTCCTTGGGGATTCTCCACACATTCCATGGCCAATCTTCTCTGTGGACTTCATCTAAAATGAACTAGTTAAAACTATTAGTCCAAGAGACAATGTATGTTGTCATGAATTATCAAAACCTCCAAGGGAGCATATGTGCTTTCAATCTCCCCCTTTTGGTAATTTATGACAACATACAATCAAAGCTTCAAATTGAGATATGCAAGAATATATGATAGCTTTGAGAAACACATGACTAAGGCAGGCTCCCCCTAAATGTGTGCAATCCCTTTTAGTGGATAGTTGCTTTGGAATGCATGAGTACACACATAGTAGAAGGGATATGCTGAGTCATGTGAACTTTGGCTATATGCATCAAACAGATATGAATGAGATGTTTCCATGTTCAAGACTTCACTCTTGCAAACAATATGTGTAAGAACCAAGAGATCATCTTGAGCAAGGATATGATGCACATACTTACCTTGAAGTTCTTGAGCATTCTAATAGTAGAAACACTCTGGGAAAACAATGATAGGAAACACAAGAGTATTCTACATATCCAAATGCAATAGAACTCAACAGTACCAAGATATGGAAGACATATAGAAAATGATATTCTTAAGGTTGATATGTCTCCAAGAGCATTTAGAACTTCTCTCCCCTAAATATGGATTTGTAAGTCTTCCTCTCCCCCTGTATCTTAGCATGTAGATAATGGGAGTGGATAGGGTGAGACAAGTCTAACACAAGATCATATGCATTCTCTCCTTAACATGATAGTATGAATGTGGTCTTCTCTCTCTCTCTCTTAAAACATGTCCTCCTCCTTCATATTATTCCCCTGATATCCCCCCTTTATCAAGTATAAGCTTTGATATTCTCCCCCTTTGGCATTAATTTCAAAAAAAGGGTCAGAGGGTCACTGAGGGTAAGGGATCCTAGAGAATAAGGGTCATTGAGATGCATTTAGACACAGGGATCCTTGAAGATAAACTCCCATCCTTAATGCATCTGAAAATTATCAACAATATGACAAGGAACACAGAAGATAGCAAAATCGATGGATCCGAGGCAAAATGAATTGGTGAGACCGATGAATGGTTGTGCAACCTATTTGTGGTATCGGTGAAGCCAGGTTACTTTGTTCGGAGGGTCCGAGATGCGTAACAGAAACTTGGCAGAGGTGTTATTTGCCATTTTGTCAAATGTTGTTTTTCAGAAGGTCTCAATAGGTTCAAAAGGATTTGCAATGATTTTTCAAAAAGATTTTCAAGGAATTTTCAAAAAGATTTGCAAGGAATCTTCAAAAAGATGGAGATTGAGTGGTTCCAAGAAGGCATGCTACTATAAGATGAACCAAACAAGATACTACATCTAGATGATGGTCGTTGACTAGGTCACCTATATTAGAGTATATTGACTTAGGAGCCAAGCAAGAATACTTGATCATAGGTCATACTCTACGTTAAGCTCAAAATGGGGTTACCATTTTTCGTTTAAGCATTTTAATGTTTTCATATCACTTGGATTGCTTTAGCTCATTACTTGGAGTAAAGCTTTTTCAAGGATATGATCACATACCTTGGCGTGATGTAGATGACATGGCGTGTAGGAGGGTTTGTAGTGGATGCTCGGAGTTGATGAAGATCATCTTGGGTTTGGAGCAATCCTTATTTTCTCTAAAGCTAGGTCCTCCTACAAGGGTTAGCCATGCAAGGAAGAACATAATATATCCAAATGACAAGAGTGAGATTTTCATCATATGTAAGTCAAGGATATGTTTTGTGTTGTCTTCTTCCTCCATCACAACATAGGGTTGTTGATACTTGGTCAAGATAAGATTGCTTTTGATGTGAGTTGTTTGCAATCTTGTGGAATGAAATTCATCCAAGTACCTACAAAAGGTTAGATGCAATACAAGGGAGCATATATTTCCAAGATATAAGATAGTATGTCAAAGGTAACAAGGAATAGTCATGTAAGCTCATGCCCTTGCATGCATACGAGTGAGTCTAGCTAAAGTTTGAAGCATCAATGATGTTCAACTCACTCCTCAAGTGACAAAACACTTTCTCATCAAGTGGCTTAGTAAAGATATCGGCCAATTGCTTGTTGGTGCGAACATGTTTGAGATTAATGTCCCCTTTAGCAATATGATCACGAATGAAATGATGACGAACTTGAATATGTTTAGTTCGAGAATGTTGCACGAGATTATGAGCAATCTTAATATCACTCTCATTGTCACACAACAATGGAACATGTCTCACATGGACTCCATAATCCTTAAGAGATTGAGTCATCCATAGTTATTGTGCACAACATGATCCGGCGGCACTGTATTCCGCTTCCGCGGTAGATAGAGATATCGAGTTTTGTTTCTCGGATGACCAAGACAGAAGAGATCTACCAAGAAATTGACATGTACCCGAGGTGGATTTATTATCAACCTTATCTCTGGCATAATCCGAGTCGGAATAGCCAACAAGGTTAAAAGAAGATCCCTTGGGATACCAAATGCCAAAGTTTGGTGTATATATCAAGTATCTCACAATTCTTTTCACGGCCTTAAGATGACACTCTTTAGGAGCGGCTTGATATCAAGCACACATGTACACACTAAGCATGATATCGGGTTGGGAGGCACATAGATATAGCAATGAACTGATCATTGATCGATATACCTTTTGATCAACCGGTTTGTCCTCCTTGGTGAGATCAACATGTCCACTAGTAGGCATAGGAGCTTTCATACCTTTACACTCTTACATGTTGAACTTCTTGATCAAGTCCTTGGTATAATTGGTTTAAGAGATGAATGTTCCTTCTCTCGTTTGCTTGATTTAGAAACCAAGGAAAATTTCAGCTCACACATCATAGACATCTCATACTTCTCGGACAGCAACCTTCCAAATTTCTCACTAAAATGCGGGTTAGTAGATCCAAAGATAATATCATCCACATAAATTTGGCACACAAATTAACTCTCTTAGTGAACAAGGTTGCATCAATTTTACCAATTTCAAAACCCTTTTCAATAAGAAACTTTGTTAAGCATTTGTACAAAGCTCGTGGGGCTTGCTTAAGACCATAGAGAGCTTTACAAAGCTTGTAAACATGATTAGGTTTCTTAGGGTTCACAAAACCAGGGGGTTGTTTAACATAGACCTGTTCTTCAACTTCACCTTCAAAAATGCACCTTTGATATCCATTTGGTAAAGAGTAATGTCATGGTGATTTGCATAAGCAAGAAGTATGTGAATAGCCTCAAGTCTAGCAACGGGGGCATAGATCTCACCATAGTCCATACCTTCGACTTGAGTGTAGCCTTGAGCCACAAGACGTGCCTTTTTGCGTATCACTTGGCCATCTTCGTCTTGCTTGTTTCGAATCACCCACTTTGCTCCAATCATATTTTGCTCGTTCTTGGGCTTCTCCACTAGTGTCCATACTTCATTCCTCTTGAAGTTGTGTGGCTCCTCATGCATAGCATTCACCCAATCGGGGTCTTCAAGCGCTTCTTCCACCTTCAAAGGCTGAATACTAGAGATAAATGAGTAATGCTCATAAAAGTTAGCCAAACCAGTTTTAGAGCGAGTTATCTCCCGGTTTGTATGTCACCGAAGATTTGCTCTAATGGATGATTTTTGTTCACTCTTGCTCGAACTCTTGATAGCTTTTGCTTGTTGGATGGTGGAGCTTCCTCCTCATCATCATCGTCTTCTTCATTGTTGTTGAAGGTGTCGTTTCCTTGAGGTGGTGGTGAAGGCGGTTGTGGCGGATCATCATGACGATCTTCCTCCTCCTCTTCATCTTGTCATGTACCGCTTGTGGATGCCTCCATGTCGTTTTGAGGTTCGCCTTCACGCGAGGTTGGAGCTTCCACATGTGTAGATGAAGTGCTTTCCTTCACCTCCATGGGACGAATCTTGCCGATGGACAAGTCTTGAATGGCTTCCGAAGGTTCCTTATCTCCTACATGATTAGGTAATTGTTTGACTTGCGAACCATTAGATTCATCAAACTTCACATCTATTGTCTCTTCAACTTTTCGAGTGAAATTGTTGTAGACACAGTAAGTGTGAGAGTTTGATCCGTAACTGAGTAGGAAACCTTCATGAGATTTAGGAGCAAATTTAGAAAGAAGATGCTTATCAAGAATGTAACACTTGGAGCCGAATACCTGAAAGTATCCAACTTGGGGCTTGTTACCGGTGAGTAGCTCGTATGCCGTTTTACCGAGAAGCTTGTGAAGGTAGAGTCGGTTCGTAGCATGACAAGCTTTATCCACGGCGTCCACCCAAAAGTGTCTTGGTGTCTTGTATTCATCGATCATCGTTCTAGTCATCTCTATAAGAGTCCGGTTCTTCCTCTCGACGACTCCATTTTGTTGAGGTGTGTACGTAGCCGAGAACTCATGTGAAATCCATTCTTCATCAAGAAAGGCGTCCACATTGGTGTTTTTGAACTCCGATCCATTGTCACTCTGAACTTTCTTGATCTTCACTTCAAATTGATTTTGAGCCTTGCGAGCGAAGTTCTTGAAGATCTTTTGCACCCGTGACTTATCATCAAGAAAGAATACCCATGTAAATCTGGAAAATTCATCAACTATAACTAGACCAAAGGAATTTCGACCAAGGCTCTTGTAAGCATTGGGACCAAAGAGATCCATATGAAGCAAATCGAGTGGTCTCCTAGTAGTCATGATATTCTTTACGGGATGACTTCCACCTACTTACTTTCCAGCTTGACAAGCACTAGAAAGTCTATCTTTGTCAAAGATAACATCTTTAACACCAAGTATATGGTCACCTTTGATGAGCTTGTCTAGATTACGCATACCAACATGTCCTAGCCTTCTATGCCAAAGCCAACCTTTAGAAGATTTTGCAATAAGACAAGTGTAACATCCCAAACTTAGGAATGTTATGTTAATGAATTGAATGATTGTTTGAAATGTTGAGTGAAATTTGAAACTTTTGAATGAGAAGGAATAAAATGACTTTCCCCTTTTGTTTTTGAATTCAAATTCATCCAATACAAATCATTGAGAGAAGATGACATGACTTCTTCAAAATAAAGGAATTGAAATTTTGGATTGAAAAACTACTGAAATCTTCTATTTGGAATTTATTCCATAATGGGTTCTATTTCTGTTTCAAAGTCTGAATGAATTCAAACCCACTTGCCCAAATTCAAAATCTTGAGAGGAGCAACATGACACTCCAAACCAGGGGCAAGTTTGAATTATATTTGGATTTATAATACTCAAAAAAATATTTGGAAAATATTTCATAATAGGTTTCAAAGCCATTCTTGAAGTGGTTTTCAAAATTTATTTTTCTCAAAAAATAAAATATATGGAAAATAGGGTAAAATGATTCCCTTCAATATAAAAATGGAGAAAAATGAATTTGAAACCATTTTGGTATTTTCAAAATGTTTTCTTTGCATTTTATTTAAAACAGTAGCACTGTTGGACTTTTGAAAAAATTTGGGTGCATTATTTGAGCCTAAAAATATGTTCAAGTGGTAGGAAATCTTTTTCTGGTCATTTTAGTATATATTTTGTCAATTAAGTTATATGCTTTTTCGTTTATTTAAGTTTTTGTTTATGTTTTAAAACAAAAAAACGTTTATTTTAAACAAAAGGGCGAAGCCTTAGCCCTCGCCCAACTAGCCCCGCAAGGCCCAGCCCACGCGCGCCCCCACCAAATCGGCTACGGATCGCCTGCCCGATCCGATGTTCCCCCCCCCTCTCTCTCTCTCTCACTGATGGTGGAGCCCACCGTCCGATCCCGCACCAGCCGCGCTCGCCTTCCTTCCCGCGTCCTCCTTCCATCTCCGGCGCTGGCCAGATCCCCTCTCCGACCTCGCGACGAATCCCGCCCTTTCCTCTTTTTCGCAACCGACCATGGATATAAATAGCTAACCCCCTCTGCGCTCCGTTTTTTCCCTCAAATCCCGAACCCCTCGCCAGAAGCCTCCTTGTCCCCCTCGCCGGAGCTCTCTGCCACCACCGCACCACCATTAGCTTGCTCTGCTCCGCCCCTGGGCCCGCAACCGTCGCCATCAACAACAACAACCTCGCCGCCTTGGACGCCGCCGTCCACTGGTGCCCTCAGCTTCGCCGGAGGACCACTGGAGGCGCAGCCAGCATCAAGACCAAAGCCCCGACGCCGTCGAGACCTCGCTGTACCTCCCCTCCGCCCTCTGTAAGTCACCGGCATAGCCTCCCCCGTTCGATTTTATTTCTATGGTGTAGATTATATTGCCCGTACCCCTTCGGTTTATCTAAATAAACCGACCGGTTTTCTTTTAGTTATTTTTAGCCGAAGCGATTTTCTTTACTTTTCGGCCGTTCATACGTTTAGTTCTAACGTGCACAGCCCGTAGCCAATGAGAGACTGCCACGTCGCACCCTGTCCGTTAGTTAGATTTTTCCTTTTTCTGTTTTCTGTTTTAAAAACAGAATAGATCGTGATTTTGTTTTTACTTTAACTTATATGTTTTAACCGTTTTTGAGTGATTCTTTTTGCATTGTGTTACAAATATTATGTAGTTTCTGTAGATATAAAGTTTGGCCATGTTTGAAATTTTTAATTTTGAATTCAAATAGATTTGATTCAAATCTTGTTTTGTGAATAACATGAGTTTAAAAATAAGTTTTGAGTTGATTATTTTTGCTACTGGTCACTTGTGACTTTGTTTATCAGTAGGTACAATTTGGGAATTTTTAAAATATTTTAAATTAGGGTTTCAAGCAAAACAGAATCTGTTTTAGTTCTTTTTAGGAGTTTTGCTATTTCCTTTGTTTTAAATGTTTTTAATTTGTTTTCTTTTGTATTTGTTGACAAGTTTTGTTTTCTGTTAGTTAGCAGTAGTATTTCCACAAAGATTAGTTATTTTGCTATTTACAATTATTTGATAGCATGAAATCAATTCTAGTTCTATAATAACTTGCAAAATTGATTTCATTGCTAGTTTGATTTCTTATTTGAAAATATTTTCTATAAAGTGTTTTATAGTTTTATTTTTCTGTTAACTTTAGTTTAGACCAGAAACAATTTATATTAAAGTTGAAATTGTTTGTGGTTTAATTCAATGTTAACATTGTTTAGGTCTTAGGAAGTGTTTAATAAAAGCTTTTCAATTAGTTCCTTTTGCTAATAAAGTTTTAGGAGAAAATACTTTCTGTTAATTCCTTGTTTTATATTTTTGTTTTATGATATTTTAGTACTTTAGTGTTTTCTTGCTGATAAGTTTATTAGTTAGAAACCTATGTTTTTTAGTGTGTTGTTTTCATAGATTCTTAGTTGTTATTCAAAAGTAATTATTTTTGCTAGTAAAAGATTTACTATAATACTTTTGTTAGATTTTATTTTGTTGTTGATTTGTTGCTTTTGAAAATAGGTTGTTTGTAGGGAAAAACTACTCTTGGTTGCTTTGATGAAGTTTTGTTGATTTTAACTTTCGTCTTAAGTATTTCCTTCATCAGAACCGTAGAGTGTTTTGTACTTGTTTTTGTTTCTCGTTTGTTAGAATGATTGCTTATAAGAGTGCATTGTTTGACTATATAGATTTCATCGGAGAGTGATGAATATCTCTATCGAGTTATTTCTGAGAGCGATATTTATCTTCATCAACCTCACCAGGCAAGTTCACATTGATCATGTTTTACCTATGATTTTTATTGCATTATTTCAACCTTTCCCACCATTGCATGCAAAGTAGGTACTTGGAAACTTGGTTCTTGAGTATTATCATGTGGTAGACACCCCATAAACCCTTGTCACTTTGGCCCGGGAAACGTTATTTTATTTTTGCTAAGCTTTTAGTACACGGGGTTGGTTGAGTGTTTATCATGAGAGTTGTGAGAATTTATTTATGATTAAGACCTCAAGATTTCAAGAATTTTCAAGACCTCATGATGCAATATACCTCTGGGTGGAAATGGTTGAACGGCGCCCTGGAGAAACCAGTGGTTAGCCTAGGTGTTGCTGGAGAAGCGCCAGTATTCACGCGGAAAGTTCCACCCAGGCATAAAGAGATGGATGGATACTTCAAGACCCGAGGCTTACCTGCACAGCCACAAGTCATTATGGGCTCTGGCTTGGTTGGACATCATGGTGACTCTGGACGGGCGGTGCTACGAGATGTAGAAGAACAGTAGGATTGGATGGGCACCGATAGTGGCTGAGAGGAACCCTTTGGAAGACCATGTTTCGATCATCCGGTTCTCAAACACCATGTAGTGCGAGGACTTCAACGGAGGCGATCGAATCTTGTGGGGAAAGTGTGCAAAACTCTGCAGAGTACCAAACCTAATCGATTAGCCGTGTCCCTGGTTACGGACAACTTGAGCCAAAGGAACTGAAACTATCAGGAACTCTCAACACAAATATTATTAATGAAGTGGGTGTTATTGTTAACTTGGGTATGAGAAATAGTTGGTGGAACCTTCTCATTAAACAACCAACTTTGTAAAAATAGTTTTTGCTTTGACCCCTTTGTTGTAGAAAAAATCAGCTTTATGCAAAAACTTTAACTTACAGCCCCACCTGCCATATATGCATATAGTATAGTTGACTTTTTACCTCTCATTTGGTGACTTGCCGACATATTCAATATGCTGACCTACACGGCCGCAACGTTTTATGTTGCAGATATTGTTCTACGACGAGTAAGACTACGATTTAGGGTTACGGTCTACACTCAACATGCCGTTGGTGTTTATTTGGGACTCCACTCCCGTTGACTGTTTCCGCTGAGATTTAAGAGCTATATATCAGTTTGACGTTATTTACATGTGATTGCACTTTGATATATACATTGATGTACTATGTGTGCCAGCATACTGATCCAGGGATGGCACAGTCACACAGAGGCTTGACTCGTTTTGAGTCGGGACGCTACAGAAATGGTATCAGAGCACATATTCACTGTAGGACGTGACCCTAGGAAATGGCTTAGAAATAGGAAGACCTTGATAGGAACAAATTTTATTCTTCACTACTCTCGTAATCTTCTTAATTCTTTTACTGAACCTTCCTTATTTCAAACTATAGATGGAGAGCTACATTCTGAACAAAAGAGAGCACTACGAGGATGTTCTTGGAGGTCCATTCCTCATGGAGCTGGTCCAGATGATGAAGCTGCCAATACCTGAGATCAAGGTGACTAAGAGAAAGTCTGGATTTTGGGGCATCAGAACTGAAGTTTTTGGACGTAAAGAAGACCCCAAGACTGAAGACATCAACTATGGCACATTAAACCATGACTGTGACATGGGCATGAACACTGTCGTCCATGATGCTATCACACGCTTGAGCTATCGTCATCGTGCTAAGTTAGGCACCCACTACTTTGGAAGTCTTGGATGGTAGAAGGCTGATGGAGCATACATCATCCTGACAGATGAATCGAAGAGGAAGTGTTCACCTCTACTGATGTATAATCAAGAGCTGGAGCATTACATCAAGAACCTTCAAATGGACTTTCTGGCAGCCATATTTGAGCAGGAAGCACTTCGTGAGGACCTCAAGACCGAGAAGCTAAAGGTAGCCAATCTGAAGAAGCACGATCCTGAGATTCAGAAGCTTCGTCAAGAATTAAAGAACAATCAGGCCATGACACATGCCGGTGATGTTGAAATCGAGAAGCTCAAGAACCAACTCCTGGAACTACAGGGACGCCACAGGAAACTCCGCATCAACAGGGATAATCTGGCCGAAGAACTTGAGAAGATGAAGCATGACCAGAAGAAGCCCACTGACGATGAAGACATGGAATTAGCTAGCTTAGTAGTAGCCCCACCATGAGAGAAATAAAGATGAACATTTTTTGCGATTTAAGTGATCGACCATACCAACCTTATGTGGGTGGCGACACTATAGTGTTGATTGAACTTTATAAATGAGTGGCTTGAGTTTTTGATGCTTTGAGTTGTTTGTATCCTTTCCCTCTCTCTCTCTTACCCATCTCATCCCCAAAACCTTGGACCCAATAGATGATGAATGAAGATGGACTTGTGTTTTCTGGATCGATGACCCACATGGAGACGGAACAATGGATTCAGGACATGGAGGATCACATGAGGAATAACTATGTTGCAAGGAAAGAGATGGTCCAGTATGCTCTTCGGTACTTTGCAGAAGGTGTCGCAACTTGGTGGAAGATGCATGAAGCTATCCATGAGAGGCAAGGAGCAATCACTTGGGAAGAATTCAAGATGACTCTGCAAAAATCTCATGTTGTCATCAACACCTAGAAGCCCCATGGCAAAGATGAGAAGAAGATTTGTGCATGCAGGATATGTGGAGAGATAGGACACACCCAGGAAGAACACAAGGAAGGATGTCCTCGTTGTGAAGAAAATCACCCAGCTGAGGAATGCCCAACTGGGCAGGTGACATGTTTCTTGTGTGAAGGAACCACTCATGTTCCGGCACAATTCCAACTCTACACCAAGGTACAAGAAGTCATGAAGCAGCAAAAAGAAGCAATGAAAGAAGCCCTCAGGAAAAATTCAGAAGAACCCGCGCCGAACCCACTCGGAGATACCAAGTCATGTTATTCATGTGGAGAAGAAGGACATATCTCCCAGAATTGTCCGAACGAGTATCTGGGAGACTTCCCGACAGAAGAAGTGCAATACGATCCTCAGGAGATAGAAGGGATGATCAACCTGGACAAAAAGAAAGGCCAAGTAAGTGGAGGCATCAGATGTTTGCATTGTAGCTTGGAGAGGCCTCATTGCTATTGCAAGAAGTATAAGCCAAGCATCAAGAAAGGAGCCCAACCCAAGAAGAGGAAGCGGACTCCATGGTTTTCTACACGGAAGGATCTGAGCCACATCACTTGTCATCGGTGCAACAAGACAGGACACTACTCCTATACCTGCCCGGAGAAGAAGGCTAAACATGAGTAGTTTGAATTTTGGATTTTGGAAGTAATAAATGTAATAGGAAGCACTCTTATTTTTCTTGAGATTATGGAGATGAAGTATGTAATGGAAGTCTCAGAGATTGTAATAACTTCATGAATCAATAGAATTTATTGTGTCATGATTTCCTATGTTGAATTGTATGAGTTGTTACTCTATAAACAAAGATCTCTGACCATTATGAGGATATGAGAAAATATGGTCTGTGCATGCCTAACTACATTTCATTTTAAGTGTGGTAGTAACCGGTAAAACCACAGGATCCAAGGAAAAATAATGTACCGTTCATGCCAAGGAGTCTGGACAAAATGAATACAGGTGAAGGTAATGCTTGACCATATCGACCTATGTGGATGACAACATTTGTAATAAGTACTTTTGTAGTTGGAGTTTTGAGAATAGAACAAGGAGGAAATGAAGGAATGATTATGATGAACCAATACCTTATTGGTAAACAGACCAATGGAACAGAAAATGAATTCCACAGAGTGGAATCTAGACAAGAATAAGTCTGTAGTTTATTTTGATTACCCCAGGGGTATGATGGAATGAATTGAAGGTAATGTTGGAATTTGAAACACTAGTAACCCCAAGGATGAGTTAAAGTTGTGCCTGTATTGAAGTGAGCCCACAACCACAGACCTCAGGATTGATAAGGATCAAGCACTACCTCTTGGAAGAAGCTATTGGTCAGCAGACGTTTTTAGGAGCATACGTAAACCGGAGAGTTGTGAAGAAACGATAAATGTTTTGTTCAGCTTGCAGAATCAATGGATTTATCCGAACATCGTTCGTGGACAAGAGAAATTTTGCAACGCTTGTGAGGAAGCCCAAGTGTTAGACCACGAGATACGCTAAACCTTATACAGAGTAATGATTTGGGTGCGGAATGGATTGATCACCATGACGACTTACTCGTATCATTCGCTCTTGTTATCCAGAATGGTAAATCTGAGTGACTTACCCATAGTAAAGAGACGATGTTCTTTGAAGCTTTTGTTTAAGCCTTAGAATGGTATGATGAAGACCCTTGTGCATGGCAGCTTTTGTCACACGTAGGAAATTTTACGGTGAGGATGAGGCCAAGACCCATTTCACTGCAGGATAACCACAAATGGTAGACCACCATGAGATCATCGATAAGTTATTTAGAACGGTCACGAGGCATGTCAGTTGAGAAGACCCAGTATCGGAAGAAATCTACTTTGATATGAGAACACAAGATTTTGATTGAAATGGAAGAGCATCACCGAAGGAGCTATTGTAAAGAATGTGAAGAGAAAGATGCCAAGACCCCAAAGGACTGTCATGATTTTGAGGGACCAGTAACTCTCATTTTAAGTGTGGTAGCACCCACACTTTTCAGGTCAATGGATTTGCTAGAGGACCCCCAAACCCTAACCTTTTCTTTCTAGCCCCTTCGAATCTCGAGGACGAGATTCATTTTAAGTGTGGTAGGTTTGTAACATCCCAAACTTTGGAATGTTATATTAATGAATTGAATGATTGTTTGAAATGTTGAGTGAAATTTGAAACTTTTTGAAACTTTTGAATGAGAGGGAATAAAATGACTTTCCCCTTTTGTTTTTGAATTCAAATTCATACAATACAAATCATTGAGAGAAGATGACATGACTTCTTCAAAATAAAGGAATTGAAATTTTGGATTTGAAAACTATTGAAATCTTCTATTTGGAATTTATTCCATAATGGGTTCTATTTCTGTTTCAAAGTCTAAATGAATTCAAACCCACTTGCCCAAATTCAAATCTTGAGAGGAGCAACATGACACTCCAAACCAGGGGCAAGTTTGAATTATATTCGGATTTATAATACTCAGAAAAATATTTGGAAAATATTTCATAATAGGTTTCAAAGCCATTCTTGAAGTGGTTTTCAAAATTTGTTTTTCTCCAAAAATAAAATATATGGAAAATAGTGTAAAATGATTACCTTCAATATAAAAATGGAGAAAAATGAATTTGAAACCATTTTGGTGTTTTCAAAATGTTTTCTTTGCATTTTATTCAAA
The DNA here is from genome assembly GCA_039707655.1 of Elymus sibiricus. NCBI lineage: Eukaryota > Viridiplantae > Streptophyta > Magnoliopsida > Poales > Poaceae > Elymus > Elymus sibiricus. The sequence continues at coordinate 176,418,526 of CM077667.1, read as the reverse complement.
ACAGTATCACTGTTGGACTTTTGAAAAAATTTGGGTGCATTATTTGAGCCTAAAAATATGTTCAAGTGGTAAGAAATATTTTTCTGGTCATTTTAGTATATATTATGTCTATATAAAAGTTATATGGTTTTTCGTTTATTTAAGTTTTTGTTTCTGTTTTAAAACAAAAAAAACTTTTAGTTTAAACAAAAGGGCGAAGCCTTAGCCCCGGCCCAACTAGCCCCGCAAGGCCCAGCCCACGCGCGCCCCCACCGAATCGGCTACGGATCGTCTGCCCGATCCGACGTCCCCCCCCCCCTCTCTCTCTCTCTCTCACGGTGGAGCCCACCGTCTGATCCCGCACTGACCGCGCTCGCCTTCCTTCCAGCGCCCTCCTTCCATATCCGACGCCGGCCAGATCCCCTCTCGGACCTCGCGACAAATCCCGCCGCTCCCTTTCCTCTTTTTCGCAACTGACCACGGATATAAATAGCTAACCCCCTCCGTGCTCCGTTTTTTCCCTCAAATCCCGAACCCCTCGCTAGAAGCCTCCTTGTCCCCCTCGCCGGAGCTCTCTGCCACCACCGCACCACCATTAGCTTGCTCTGCTCCACCCCGGGGCCCGCAACCGTCGCCGTCAACAGCAACCTCGTCGCCTTGGACGCCGCCGTCCATCGGTGCCCTCAGCTTCGCTGGAGGACCACTGGAGGCGCAACCAGCATCAAGCCCGAAGCTCCGACGCCGTCGAGACCTCGCCGGACCTCCCCTCCGCCCTCTGTAAGTCGCCGGCTTAGCCTCCCCCGTCCAATCTTATTTCTACAGTGTAGATTAGATTGTGTTGGAAATATGCCCTAGAGGTAATTAATAAAGTGTTTATTATCATATTTCCCCGTTCATGATAATGGTTTATTATTCATGCTAGAATTGTATTTGACCGGAAACTAAATACATGTGTGGATAATAGACAAATACTATGTCCCTAGTATGCCTCTACTAGACTAGCTCGTTGATCAAAAGATGGTCAAGGTTTCCTGACCATGGACATGAGTTGTCATTTGATAACGGGATCACATCATTAGGAGAATGATGTGATGGACATGACCCAACCATTAGCATAGCAAATGATCGTTCAGTTTATTGCTATTGCTTTCACTATGTCAAATACACGTTCCTCTGACCATGAGATCATGCAACTCCCGGATACCGTAGGAATACTTTGGGTGTATCAAATGTCACAACGTAACTGGGTGATTATAAAGGTGCACTACAGGTATCTCCGAAAGTGTTTGTTGAGTTGGCATGGATCGAGATTGGGATTTGTCACTCCGACTATCGGAAAGGTATCTCTGGGCCCTCTCGGTAATACAGCATCACAGAAGCCTTGCAAGCACCGTGACTAAAGAGTTAGTTGCAAGATGATGTATTACGGAACGAGTAAAGAGACTTGCCGGTAACGAGATTGAACTAGGTATTGGATACCGACGATCGAATCTCGGGCAAGTAACATACCGCCGGACAAAGGGAACAACGTATGTTGACATATGAGGTTCACCGATAAAGATCTTCGTGGAATATGTAGGAACCAATATGAGCATCCAGGTTCCGCTGTTGGTTATTGACCGGAGAGTCGTCTCGGTCATGTCTACATCATTCCCGAACCCGTAGGGTCCGCACACTTAAGGTTCGATGACGATATAGTATTATATGAGTTATGTGATGAGTGACCGAAGGTAGTTCGGAGTCCCGGATGAGATCACGGACATGACGAGGAGTCTCGGAATGTCCGAGAGGTAAAGATCGATATATTGGAAGGTTGTATTCGGATATCGGAAAGGTTCCAAGTGATCCGAGTATTTTCCGGAGTGCCGGAGGGGTTCCGGAACCCCCCGGGGAAGTTATGGGCCTTATTGGGCCATACGGGAAAGAGAGAAGCAGGCCACACGGGCTGCTGCGCCCCTCCCCTTGCTGGTCCGAATTGGACAAGGGGTTGGGGGGGCGCAACACCCCTCTTCCCCTCTTCCTTCCCCTCTTGGTGGACTCCTACTAGGAGTAGGATTCCTAGTAGGAGTCCCCTCCTTGGTGCGCCCCTAGGGGCTGGCCGGCCTCCTCCTCCTCCATCCTTTATATACGGAGGAGGGGCACCCCTTGGAGACACACAATTGTCCCATAGCCGTGTGCGGTGCCCCGATCTCCGTTTTCCACCTCGGTCATATTTTCGGAGAGCTTAGGCGAAGCCCTGCCGGAATCACTTCACCGTCACCGTCGCCACGCCGTCGTGCTGACGGAACTCATCTACTACCTCGACGTCTTGCTGGATCAAGAAGGCGAGGAACGTCACCAAGCTGCACGTGTGTAGAACTCGGAGGTGCCGTACGTTCGGTACTCGATCGGTGGAGCTCGAAGGATTGTTCGACTACATCAACCGCGTTGTGAGACGCTTCCGCTAACGGTCTACGAGGGTACGTAGACACACTCTCCCCTCTCGTAGCGATGCATCTCCATGGATAGATCTTGCGTGAGCGTAGGAAATTTTTTGAAATTCATGCTCCGTTCCCCAACAGATTGCCCGTACCCCTTCGGCTTATCTAAATAAACCGAACGGTTTTCTTTTACTTATTTTTAGCCGAAGCGATTTTCTTTACTTTTCGGCCGTTCGTCCGTTTAATTCTAACCTGCACAACCCGTAGCCAATGAGAGACTGCCACATCGCACCCTGTCCGTTAGTTAGATTTTTCCTTTTTCTATTTTCTGTTTTAAAAAATGAATAGATCCTGATTTTGTTTTTGCTTTAACTTTTATGTTTTTAATTGTTTTTGAGTGATTCTTTTTGCATTGTGTTACAAATATTATGTAGTTTCTGTAGATATAAAGTTTGGCCATGTTTGAAATTTTTAAATTTGAATTCAAACAGATTTGATTCAAATTTTGTTTTCTGAATAACTTGAGTTTAAAAATAGGTTTTGAGTTTATCAGTAGGTACAATTTGGGAATTTTTAGAATATTTTGAATTAGGGTTTCAAGCAAAACATAATCTATTTTAGTTCTTTCTAGCAGTTTTGCTATTTCCTTTGTTTTAACTGTTTTTAATTTGTTTTCTTTTGTATTTGTTGACAAGTTTTTTTGATTGTTAGTTAGAAGTAGTATGTCCACAAAGATTATTTTATTTTGTTACCTATTATTATTTGATAGCATGGAATCAATTCTAGTTCTATAATAACTTGCAAAATTGATTTCATTGCTAGTTTGATTTCCTATTTGAAAATATTTTCTATAAATTGGTTTATAGTTTTATTTTTCTGGTAACTTTAGTTTAGACCAGAAACAATTTGTATTAAAGTTGAAATTGTTTGTGGTTTAATTCAAGGTTAACATTGTTTAGGTCATAGGAAGTGTTTAATAAAATCTTTTCAATTAGTTATTTTTGCTAATAAAGTTTTAGGAGAAAATACTTTCTGTTAATTCCTTGTTTTATATTTTTGTTTTCTGATATTTTAGTAGTTTAGTGTTTTCTTGTTGATAAGTTTATTAGTTAGAAACCTATGTTGTTTAGTGTGTTGTTTTCATAGATCCTTAGTTGTTCTTCAAAACTAATTCTTTTTGCTAGTAAAAGATTTACTATAATACTTTTGTTAGATTTTATTTTGTTGTTGATTTATTGCTTTTAAAAATAGGTTGTTTGTAGGAAAAAACTACTCTTGGTTGCTTTGATGAAGTTTTGTTGATTTTAACTTTTGTCTTAAGTATTTCCTTCATCACAACCGTAGAGTGTTTTGTACTTGTTTTTGTTTCTTGTTTGTTAGAATGATTGCTTATAAGAGTGCAATGTTTGACCATATAGATTTCATCGGAGAGTGACGAATAGCTCTATCAAGTTATTTCTGAGAGCGATATTTATCTTCATCAACCTCATTAGGCAAGTTCACATTGATCATGTTTTACCTATGATTTTTATTGCATTAGTTCAACCTTTCCCAGCATTGCATGCAAAGTAGGTACTTGGAAACTTGGTTCTTGAGTAGTATCTTGTGGTAGACACCCCATAAACCCTTGTCACTTTGGCACGGGAGATGTTATTTTATTTTTGCTAAGCTTTTAGTAGACGGGGTTGGTTGAGTGTTTATCATGAGAGTTGTGAGAATTTATTTATGATTAAGACCTCAAGATTTCAAGAATTTTCAAGACCTCATGATGCAATATACCTCTGGGTGGAAATGGTTGAACGGCGCCCTGGAGAAACCAGTGGTTAGCCTAGGTGTTGCTGGAGAAGCGCCAGTATTCACGTGGAAAGTAAGACCCAGGCACAAAGAGATGGATGAATACTTCAAGACCCGAGGCTTACCTGCACAGCCACAAGTCATTATGGGCTCTGGCTTGGTTGGACATTGTGGTGACTCTGGACGGGCGGTGCTACGAGATGTAGCTGAACAGTAGGATTGGATGGGCACCGACAGTGGCTCAGAGGAACCCTTTGGAAGACCATGTTTCGACCATCCGGTTCTCAAACATCATGTAGTGCGAGGACTTCAACAGAGGCGATCGAATCTTGTGCGGAAAGTGTGCAAAACTCTGCAGAGTACCAAACCTAATCGATTAGCCATGTCCCCGGTTATGGACAACTTGAGCCAAAGGAACTGAAACTATCAGGAACTCTCAACACAAATATTATTAATGAAGTGAGTGTTATTGTTAACTTGGGTATGAGAAATGGTTGGTGGAATCTTCTCATTAAACAACCAACTTTGTAGAAACAGTTTTTGCTTTGACCCCTTTGTTGTAGGAAAAATCAGCTTTATGCAAAAACTTTAACTTACAACCCCACCTTCCATATGTGCATATATTATAGTTGACTTTTTAACTTTCATTTGGTGACTTGCCGGCATATTCAATATGCTGACCTACATGGCTGCAATGTTTTATGTTGCAGATATTCTTCTACGATGAGTAAGAGGACGATTTAGGGTTACAGTCTACACTCAACCTGCCGTTGGTGTTTATTTGGGACTCCACTCCCGTTGACTGTTTCTGCTGAGATTTAAGAGGTATATACCAGTTTTACGTTATTTACATGTGATTGCACTTTGATATATACATTGATGTACTGTGTGTGCCAGCATACTGATCCAGGGATGGCACAGTAACACAGAGGCTTGACTCGTTTTGAGTCGGGACGCTACAACAAGTACGAGGTTTGGATCTCTTAGTGAACTCAACAATGTATAGATCACCTCTACGGAAACCGGTAAAGACCATGCTACGATTATCTTGTCGAAACACTTGGCAATTAACTTTAGTAAATAGCACATTGAAACCAAAGTCGCCTAGTCTAGATACGGAAAGAAGATTGTAACCAAGGGATTCAACAAACTTGACATTTTGAATGGAGCTATCATGAGATATGGCCACCTTACCGAGACCGAGTACCTTACCCTTGGAGTTGTCTCCAAAAGTCACATACCTTCACGGTCCATGGTTTGGTGTGATCTCTTGAAACATGTCTCTATCTCTGGTCGTGTGATCGATGCATCCACTGTCGAGAATCCACTCTTTTGCTCCGGACATGTAATCCTAGAAGTTCGCCATGAGACTTAGATTCTTCATCGTCTTCTCATACTCAATGTCGAACAATTCATCTTCATCAGAGTAGCCATGTTCCACATTGTCATCATCAAGTGGGATATTCTAGTCATAAGAGACAAGAGATTCGTTAGAGTTGTGATTATGACAATGTTCAAGACTATGAATGCAAATGGCTTCAACAATGATGTTGTTGATAGTTATGACATCTCCTTTAGCATGCATGAGGTCTCTAAGCTCAAATAGATAATCGTCAAAATTTGGATCACTAGGATTCATTTTGTGAAAAGCAATAGTTTTATGGAGAATGACATCAAGATTTTTCAAGGAGTAATTTGGATATCTATTCTCTAAATCACTCCACAAGGTAAAAGAACACTCAAAGTTTCTCATTTGATCAAACACAAGTCTTGGCAATCCTCTAATGATAAGATTAACAGTTATAAGATTACGAAGCATGTCAATTTCTTCTTCATGTGAAGGATGTAAAGGATCAATGGGAGACACATAAGGGCTCTTAACATACTTGCTCAAATGGAATTCATTGAATAGCTTAAGCATCTCATATTTCCATTAACTATAGTACTCCCCATCGTGAATGGGCACTCTACAGCTAAGACTCCCCAAACTAGACACATCCATCTTCCTCCAATGGTTATAAAACCAAAGCTATGGAGACCAAAGCTCTGATACCAAATGTGGGATCGAGAAGGGACGTCTAGAGGGGGGGGGTAAATAGACTACTTGACAAATTAAAAACCTAACCTTTTCCCAATTTTAATGATTGGTAGAATTTAGCAATTCTAACAAGTCTAGTGCACCCTACACATGCTAGTCAACAAGTATAGCAGCGGAAAGTAAAGACAAGCATATGTAAGAGGGAGTAGAGATAGGAAGATCAAACGCAATGGATGACACGAAGATTTTTCCCGTGGTTCCGATAGGTGGTGCTACCGTACGTCCACGCCGATGGAGACTTCAACCCATGGAGGGTAGCGGTCGTGAGAGTCCATGGAGGGCTCCACCCATTAGGGTCCACAAAGTAGCAACCTCGTCTATTCCATCACGGCTTCCGTCCATGAAGGACTAGCCTCACTATGGGTAGATCTTCACGAAGTAGGCGATCTCCTTGCCCGTACAAACTTCTTGGTCCAACTCCACAACATGAAGAAGGAGGCTCCCAAGCGACACCTAACCAATCTAGGAGGCACCACCCTCCAAAAGGTAATAGATGTGGTAACAATGATGAACTCCTTGCTCTTGTGCTTCAAAAGATAGTCTCCTCAACACACAATCACTCTCTCACAGATTTGGCTTGGTAGAAGAGGTTGATTGGGTGGAAAGCAACTTGGGGAGGCTAGAAATCAAGATTCATATGGTTGGAGTGGAAGGTATTGATCTCAACACATGAGTAGGTGGTTCTCTCTCAGAAAAATGGATGGGGCAAGTGTAGGTATGTTTTGAGTGCTTCCTCTACGAGTGAGAGGAGGTGGAGGGGTATATATAGGCATCTCCAAAAATCCAACCATTACAACATTATTGCCCAACTCGGTGAAACCGGAGTAAAAACTCGGTTGCACCGACTAGTGCAAAATGTGTCAAGTTTCGACTTTTCGGTGAGACCGATATATAAATCTCGGTGGTACTGATATGGGTGACCTAGGCAGATCCCAAATCTCGGTGAGACCGATTCTCAAAACTCGGAAATTCTGATTCTTGAAAATAGGATACCAGAGAGTTGGTCACTGGTTTCGGTTGCACCGAAGTGGAAAGTTGGTGGCACCGAGACTAAGGGTTTTGGCAGGGATCTGTCTAGGGTTAAACTCGGTGGGGCCAATTCTGAAAAGTTGGTGGCACCGATTTTAGTGGTAGGGTTTAGACAGAGATTTTGTGGGAGAATTTCATGTGTATTTTTGGTGGCTAATCTCTAAGCACTTGAGCAACCAGATCATCATAGACTCCTCATCCCCTTTTTATAGTATTGGCTTTCCTATGGACTCAAAGTGTGATTTCTCACAAAATGTAAAATGTAGAGTGTTCAAGCTTGTTGATTTTGACAATCTTATTCCATTTCTTCTTCTTCTCTCCTTGATTCTCCACACATTCCATGTCCAATCTTCTCTGTGGACTTCATCTAAAATGAACTAGGTAAAACTATTAGTCCAAGAGACAATGTATGTTGTCATGAATTACCAAAACCTCCAAGGGAGCATATGTGCTTTCAACCATCCTTAGCTTGTTCCAAGCTTGGGGGAGGTGCCCCGGTATCGTATCATCATCACTTTTACCATTACCGTCTATTTTAGTCCGATCTTTAGTTATGTCGTGATTCGGAGAAATAAAATTTCAGATTTGCTTTGCTTAGAGTTTTTTGCTTTGAGATCTACCTATCCTTGTAATAGAGTATGAGAGTTATATAATAAAGATTAGTTTGAGTTTGCTTGCTTTACTCTCATGCAGCAATCATAGCAATGGAATAAAATAAATAGAAAAATCATATGCTAATCCCATGGGGAGTAATGACTTCACATAAAAAAAGTATGTTAGATAAAAGTTGTTGGGAATAAACAAATATAGCATTAGTCATTGATACAATCTATGCAAGATTATGATAAAGGAGAGGAGATTCACATACAAATACACTATCTTGGACATCTTTTATGATTGTGAGCCCCCACCAAATATTATATAATGATCAAGTGTTGATGTTGGACATGGAAGACAACGTAATGATTATGTTTGTTTACATTCACATAGAAGTTATATTGTCATGGATCCTTTAACATGTGGTGCTTTCCTTAGATCTTTTGCTAGCCAAAAAAATTCCGCACTAAGTAGAGATGCTACTTGTGCGTCCATAACCCTTTAAAACCAGTTTCTTTCCATGAGAGTCCACCATAACTACCTATAGATTGAATAAGATCCTTCAAGTAAGTTGTCATCGGTGCATGAAGCAATAAAAATTGCTCTTAAATATGTATGATCTTTTATTTTACGAGAAAATAAACTTTGTACGATCTTGTGATGGCAAAGAAATAAAAGTGACAAATTGCATAATAAAGTTTGCTATCATAGGGGGCAAGATAAAGTGACTTTCCTTTCCATTAAGAGTTTGCACATCCAAAAAATAAAAAGCGCATGACAACCTCTGCTTCCCTCTATGAATGGCATATCATCTACTTTCATGTATTTACTTTTATGCTCGAGTCAACAATGTTTACCCCTATTCCTGCCTATTAACTCTCTAGCTGGCAAGAATTATGTGTTGAGGAAAGATCCAGATATATATATCCAGTTGGATGTAGGCGATCATGATTCATTATTGTTGACATTATCCTTGAGGTAAATGAGTTGGGTGGCAACTACAATAAAGCCCCCATCTTCCTATGTGCCCAATGGAAAGATTAGCTCCAAAAATATGCAATGAGTGTCAGCAATCATAGCAGACTAAATGATAGTTGAGTATGTGAACTTGCTAGAATAAAAGCTCTTACATAGACTCTTCTCTGGAATATGATGAATTGTGATTGTCTCGATGACTAAGAACAAAGTTTGTTGGTTGTCAATAAAGTTTTTTGCTTCATACTCCAACAATTGTGAATAGATTGTTACTTGTTTATGATAAGTTATATGATCAAAAACTTGCTGCTATGTTAACACTCATGATGCTCTCATGTTTGTATTCTATTTTTATCGACACCTCTCTCTCAAATCATGCGGTCATTATTATCGAGTTCAGCTTTCGCTAGAGGACAAGCGAGGTCTAAGCTTGGGGGAGTTGATACGTCCATTTTGCATCATGAATTCTTATTGATATTTATGTTATTCTTGTCCATTATTCCTCATTATGATATGATACGTCTCCAACATATCTATAATTTTCGCTTGTTCCATGCTGTTATATTATCAATCTTGGATGTTTTACAATCATTTTATAGCAACGTTATATCATTTGTTGGGACTAACCTATTGATATAGTGCCAAAGTGTCAGTTGCTGTTTTTGCTTGTTTTTTACTTCGCAGAATATCAGTACCAAACAAAGCCCAAACACCACGAAACTTTTTGGAGATTTTTTTTGGGCCAGAAGAGATCCAGTGGGCTAAAGAAGTGCCAGAGGGGAGGGTCGAGGAGACCACAACCCACCAGGGCGCGCCAGAGGCCCTGGGGCGCCCTGATGGGTTGTGCCCTCCTCGGAATGCCTCTCCACCGCCTCTGATGCCTATAAATTCCCAAATATTCTAGAAACCCTAAGGGAGTCGACGAAAAACACATCCAGCCGCCGCAAGTTCCAGAACCGCGAGATCCAATATAACACCATCACGGAGGGGTTCATCATCCTCATTGGTGTCTCTCCGATGATGCGTGAGTAGTCCACCATAGACCTACAGGTCCGTAGGCAGTAGCTAGAAGGCTTCCTCTCTCTCTTTTTATTCTCAATACAATGGTCTCTTGGAGATCTATTTGATGTAAACTTTTGCGGTATGTTTCTTGGGATCCGATGAATTTTGAGTTCATGATCAGTTTCTATCCATGAATATTATGTTGGGGAACGTTGCATGGGAAACAAAAAATTTCCTACGCACACACAAGATCTATCCATGGTGATGAGCATCTACGAGAGGGAGAGTGAATCTACATACCCTTGTAGATCGCTAAGCGGAAGCGTTAAGAAACGCGGTTGATGCAGTCGAACGTCTCCACGATCCAAATCGCAAGTCGTCCCTCGAACCGATCACGAACTAGTGCCGAACGGATGGCACCTCCGCGTTCAACACACGTACGGCTTGATGACGCCTTCACCTCCTCGATCCAGCGAGCGATGGTGAAGTAGTAGATGAGTTCCGGCAGCACGACGGCGTGGTGATGGTGGTGAGGAACAATCTCTGCAGGGCTTCGCCAAGCACTACGGAGATTATGACGGGAGAACTAGAGGGTTAGGGTTGCCGCACACGGCTTGGGGAAATCTTGATGTATCCCGTGTGCTAGCCCTGCCCCTCTATTTATATGTTGAGCCTTGGGGGTCTAAACTTGGAGTAAAAGCATCCTCCAGGTCGGTTTTGCCCGCACAAGGTCGGTTTGGCCCACAGGGAAAGAGTCCAACTCGGATCCCTGCAGTACCGCGCACAAGCGGTAGTACCGCTCACGAGCGGTAGTACCGCTTGGGCGGTAGTACCGCTTCACACAAGCGGTAGTACCGCTTGGGCGGTAGTACCGCTTCACACAAGCGGTAGTACCGCTTACGCGGCAGCAAAACTACCTTTTTGCACTTTCCAATACCTCGTGGGCTTTTTCCTTTTGGCTCATATAAAGTGTTGCTGCACCCGAACACTTCGGTAAACATCCGGAACCCCTTCCGGTGAACTCCGGAACTCTTCCGGAGATCAAAACACTATTATCACATATATCAATCTTTACCTCCGGACTATTCCGGAGATCCTCGTCATGTCCGGGATCTTATCCGGGACTCCGAACAACCTTCGGTCACCAACACAATAACTCAACTATACCAATCGTCACCAAACGTTAAGTGTGTAGACCCTGCGGGTTCGAGAACTATGTAGACATGACCGAGACACCTCTACGGTCAATAACCAATAGCGGGACCTGGATGCCCATATTGGCTCCTACATATTCTACGAAGATCTATATCGGTCGAACCTCTATGTCAAGGATTCAGTTAATCCCGTATGTTGTTCCCTTTGTTCTTCGGTATGTTACTTGCCCGAGATTCGATCGTCGGTATCTCTATACCTAGTTCAATCTCGTTACCGGCAAGTCTCTTTACTCGTTCCGTAATACAAGATCTCGTGGCTAACACTTTAGTCACATTGCTTGCAAGGCTCATTGTGATGTTGTATTACCGATTGGGCCCTGAGATACCTCTCCGTCACACGGAGTAACAAATCCCAGTCTTGATCCATGCCAACCCAACAGACACCCTCGGAGATACCTGTAGAGCACCTTTATAGTCACCCAGTTACGTTGCGACGTTTGATACACACAAGGTATTCCTCCGGTGTCAGTGAGTTGCATGATCTCATGGTCAAAGGAACAGATACTTGACATGCAGAAAACAATAGCAATAAACTGACATGATCATATGCTACGTTTACAGTTTGGGTCTTGTCCATCACATCATTCTCCTAATGATGTGATCCCGTTATCAAATGACATCTCATGTCCATGGCTAGGAAACCTTCACCATCTTTTGATCAACGAGCTAGTCAACTAGAGGATTACTAGGGACACAGTGTTGTCTATGTACCCACACATGTATTTGAGTTTCCAATCAATACAATTATAGCATGGATAATAAACGATTATCATGAACAAGGAAATATAATAATAACCAATTTATTATTGCCTCTAGGGCATATTTCCAACAGTCTCCCACTTGCACTAGAGTCAATAATCTAGTTCACATCGCTATGTGATTTACATTGTAATGAATCGAACACCCATGCAGTTCTGGTGTTGTTCATGTTTAGCCCTTGGAAGAGGTTTAGTCATCAGATCTGCAACATTCAGATCCGTGTGTACTTTGCAAATATTTATGTCGTCCTCCTTGATGTAATCGCGGATGGAATTGAAGCGTCGCTTTATGTGTCTGGTCCTCTTGTGAAATCTTGGTTCCTTGGCTAGAGCAATGGCACCAGTGCTATCACAAAACAGAGTCATTGGGTTAAGCGCACTAGGCACTACTCCAAGATCTGTCATGAACTCCTTCATCCAGACACCTTCCTTCGCCGCCTCCGAGGCAGCGATGTACTCCGCTTCGCATGTAGAATCAGCTACCACGCTCTGCTTGGAACTGCACCAGCTAACCGCAGCCCCATTAAGAATAAATACGTATCCGGTTTGCGACTTAGAGTCATCCGGATCAGTGTCAAAGCTTGCATCGACGTAACCCTTTACGACGAGCTCTTGATCACCTCCATAAACGAGAAACATGTCCTTAGTCCTTTTCAGGTACTTCAGGATATTCTTGACCGCCGTCCAGTGTTCCACTCCTGGATCACTTTGAAACCTTCCGGCCATACTTATGGCAAGGCTGACATCGGGTCTTGTGCACAGCATTGCATACATGATAGAGCCTATGGCCGAAGCATAGGGGATGACACTCATCTTTTCTCTATCTTCTGCAGTCACTGGGCATTGAGTCTTACTCAACTTCACACCTTGCAAAACAGGCAAGAACCCCTTCTTGGACTGATCCATTTTGAACTTCTTCAAAATCTTATCAAGGTATGTGCTTTGTGAAAGTCCTATTAAGCGTCTCGATCTATCTCTATAGATCTTGATGCCTAATATGAAAGCAGCTTCTCCTAGGTCCTTCATTGAAAAACTCTTGTTCAAATATTCCTTCATGCTTTCCAACATTTCTATATTGTTTCCAATCAATAATATGTCATCCACATATAATATTAGAAACTCTATAGAGCTCCCACTCACTTTCTTGTAAATACAAGCTTCTCCGTAAACTTGTATAAACTCGAACGCTTTGATCACCTCATCAAAGCGAAGATTCCAACTCCGAGATGCTTGCACCAGTCCATAAATGGATCGCTGGAGTTTGCAAACTTTGTCAGCATTCTCTGGATCGACAAAACCTTCTGGTTGCATCATATACAACTCTTCCTTAAGGAAACCGTTAAGGAACGCTGTTTTGACATCCATCTACCAAATTTCATAATCGAAAAAGGTAGCTATTGCTAACATGATTCTGACGGACTTAAGCATCGCTACGGGTGAGAAGGTCTCATCGTAGTCAACTCCTTGAACTTGTGAAAAACCCTTTGCCACAAGTCGAGCTTTATAGACGGTGACATTACCGTCCGCGTCCGTCTTCCTCTTAAAGATCCATTTATTCCGAATGGCTTTACGCCCTTCAGGTAATACTTCCAAAGTCCATACTTTGTTTTCATACATGGATCCCATCTCGGATTTCATGGCCTCTAACCACTTCTCGGAATCCGGGCCCATCATCGCTTCTCCATAGCTCGTAGGTTCATCGTTGTCCAACAACATGACTTCTAAGACAGGGTTGCCGTACCACTCAGGAGCAGTACGCGTCCTTGTCGACCTACGAGGTTCGATAGCAACTTGATCCAAAGCTTCATGATCATCATCATTAACTTCCTCATCAGCTGATGTAGGCTCTACAGAAACATCTTTCTGTGCTGCGCTACTCTCAGGTTGAAGTAAAGGTTCAACAACCTCATCAAGTTCTATCTTCCTCCCACTCAATTCTTTCGAGAGAAACTCTTTCTCAAGAAACGTTCCGGTTTTAGCGACAAACACTTTGCCTTCGGATCTCATGTAGAAGGTATACCCAACTATCTCTTTTGGGTATCCTATGAAGACGCATTTCTCTGCTTTGGGTTCCAGCTTTTCAGGCTGAAGCTTTTTGACATAAGCATCACATCCCCAAACTTTAAGAAACGACAGCTTCGGCTTCTTGCCAAACCAAAGTTCATATGGCGTCGTCTCAACGGATTTCGAAGGTGCCCTATTTAAAGTGAATGCAGCTGTCTCTAATGCATAACCCCAAAACGATAGTGGCAAATCGGCAAGAGACATCATAGATCGCACCATATCCAATAAGGTTCGATTACGACGTTCGGACACACCATTACGCTGTGGTGTTCCAGGCGGTGTTAGTTGTGAAACAATTCCACATTGTCTTAAGTGACTGCCAAACTCATAACTCAGATATTCTCCTCCTCGATCAGATCGTAGGAATTTAATCTTCTTGTTACGATGATTCTCAACTTCACTCTGAAATTGTTTGAACTTTTCAAATGTTTCAGACTTGTGTTTCATTAAGTAAATATACCCATATCTACTTAAGTCATCAGTGAAGGTGAGAAAGTAACGATAACCACTGCGCGCCTCAATGCTCATCTGACCGCACACATCAGTATGTATGATTTCCAACAAGTCACTTGCCCGTTCCATTGTTCCAGAGAACGGCGTCTTAGTCATCTTGCCCATGAGGCATGGCTCACATGTGTCAAGTGATTCAAAATCAAGTGACTCCAAAAGTCCATCAGTATGGAGCTTCTTCATGCGTATTACGCCAATATGACCTAAACGGCAGTGCCACAAGAAAGTGGTATTATCATTATCAATTCTACATCTTTTGGCATCAATGTTATGAACATGTGTATCATTACTATCGAGATTCAATAAGAATAAACCCCTCACATTGGGTGCATGACCATAAAAGATATTACTCATATAAATAGAACAGCCATTATTCTCTGATTTAAATGAGTAACCGTCTCGCAATAAACAAGATCCAGATATAATGTTCATGCTTAACGCAGGCACCAAATAACATTTATTCAGGTTCATCACTAATCCCGATGGTAATCGAAGAGCGAGCGTGCCGACGGCGATCACATCAACCTTGGAACCATTTCCCACGCGCATCGTCACTTCGTCCTTTGCCAGCCTCCGTCTATTTCGCAGTTCCTGTTTTGAGTTGCAAATATGAGCAACCGCACCGGTATCAAATACCCAGGCACTACAACGAGAGTTGGTAAGGTACACATCAATAACATGTATATCATATATACCTTGTTTGTTGTTGGCCGCCTTCTTGTCAGCCAAATACTTGGGGCAGTTCCGCTTCCAGTGTCCAGTTCCCTTGCAATGAAAACACTCAGTTTCTGGTTTGGGTCCAGCCTTGGGTTTCTTCACGGGAGGAGCAACTGCTTTGCCACTCTTCTTGGAATTACCCTTCTTACCCTTGCCATTTTTCTTGAAACTAGTGGTTTTATTGACCATCAACACTTGATGCTCCTTCTGAATTTCAGACTCTACGGCTTTCAGCATCGCAAACAGCTCGGCGACTGACTTGTTCATCCCGTGCATGTTATAGTTCAACACGAAGCTCTTGTAGCTAGGTGGCAATGATTGAAGAACTCTGTCAGTGATAGCCTCTGGCGGAAGGGGCATCCCCAATTCAGCCAGACGGGTGGAGTACCCAGACATTCTGAGTACGTGATCACTGATAGACCCGTTCTCCTCCATCTTGCAAGCATAGAACTTATCGGAGATCTCATATCTCTCGATCCGGGCATTCTTCTGAAAGATAAACTTCAACTCCTGGAACATCTCATATGCTCCATGACGTTCAAAATGTCTTTGAAGTCCCGGTTCTAAGCCATACAATATTGCACATTGAACTATTGAGTAATCTTCAGAACGAGCCTGCCAGGCGTTCACAACGTCTAGAGACTCAACTGGAGCGGGTGGATCACCAAGCGGTGCATCAAGGACATAAGCCTTCTGGGAAGCCGTAAGGATAATCCTTAGATTACGGGCCCAGTCCACAAAGTTACTTCCATCATCTTTCAACTTAGCTTACTCTAGGAACGCATTAAAATTCAGGGGTGCTACTGCGCGAGCCATGATCTACAACATAAATATAGCAAAGACAACTTAGACTATTGTTCTAGATAATGAGTTTAGTTAATCATATTACTTAAAAAACTCCCACTCAAATTGACATCCCTCCGGTCATTCGAGTGTAACATGATCCAAATCCACCAACTCAAGTCCGATCATCACGTGAGTTGAGGTGGTTTCAATGGTGAACATCTTCATGTTGATCATATCTACTATATGACTCATGTTCGACCTTTCGGTCTCTTGTGTTCCGAGGCCATGTCTGTACATGCTAGGCTCGTCAAGTTTAACCCGAGTGTTCTGCACGTGCAACATGGCTTACACCCGTTGTATGCGAACGTAGAGTCTATCACACCTGATCATCACGGCGTGTCTCGAAACGACGAACTTTCGCAACGGTGCACACTCGGGGAGAACACAATTTATCTTGAAATTTAAGTGAGGGATCACCTTATAATGCTACCGTCGTCCTAAGCAAAATAAGATGCATAAAAGGATTAACATCACATGCAAATCATAAGTGACATGATATGGCCATGAACTCATGCTTTTGATCTCCATCTCCAAAGCACCGGCATGATCTCCATCGTCACCGGCATGACACCATGATCTCCATCATCTTGATCTCCATCAACGTGTCGCCATGAGGTTGTCACGCCGACTGTTGCTTCCACGACTATTGCTAACTCATAGCGATAAAGTAAAGCAAAACGGCGAAAATAATTAAAGACAACTCTATGGCTCCTGCCAGTTGCCGTACTCATCGACATGCAAGTCGTGATATTCTATACAACACATGATCATCTCATACATCACATATATCTCATCATGTAATTGGCCATATCACATCACAACATACCCTGCAAAAACAAGTTAGACGTCCTCTAATTGTTGTTGCAAATTTTACGTGGCTGCTACGGGTTTGCAAGAACCGTTCTTACCTACGCAAAACCACAACGTGGTGTAGTGATTGCTTTTTGATCTTCTAAAAGAACCCTCTTCATTGAAATCGATTCAACTAAAGTGAGAGAGACAGACACCCGCTAGCCATCTTTATGCAACAAAGTTACATGTCAGTTGAAGGAACCGGTCTCTCGTAAGCGTACGAGTAATGTTGGTCCGGGCCGCTTCATCTCACAATACCGCCGAATCAAGTATCAACTAGTAACGGCAAGCAATATGTATACACCCACGCCCACAACTCATTTGTGTTCTACTCGAGATCTCATCTACGCATAGACCTAGCTCAGATGCCACTGTTGGGGAACGTTGCATGGGAAACAAAAAATTTCCTACGCACACACAAGATCTATCCATGGTGATGAGCATCTACGACAGGGAGAGTGAATCTACATACCCTTGTAGATCGCTAAGCGGAAGCGTTAAGAAACGCGGTTGATGCAGTCGAACGTCTCCACGATCCAAATCGCAAGTCGTCCCTCGAACCGATCACGAACTAGTGCCGAACGGACGGCACCTCCGCGTTCAACACACGTACGGCTTGATGACGCCTTCACCTCCTCGATCCAGCGAGCGATGGTGAAGTAGTAGATGAGTTCCGGCAGCACGACGGCGTGGTGATGGTGGTGAGGAACAATCTCTGCAGGGCTTCGCCAAGCACTACGGAGATTATGACGGGAGAACTAGAGGGTTAGGGTTGCCGCACACGGCTTGGGGAAATCTTGATGTATCCCGTGTGCTAGCCCTGCCCCTCTATTTATATGTTGAGCCTTGGGGTCTAAACTTGGAGTAAAAGCCTCCTCCAGGTCGGTTTTGCCCGCACAAGGATGGTTTGGCCCGCAGGGAAAGAGTCCAACTCGGATCCCTGCAGTACCGCGCACAAGCGGTAGTACCGCTCACGAGCGGTAGTACCGCTTGGGCGGTAGTACCGCTTCACACAAGCGGTAGTACCGCTTGGGCGGTAGTACCGCTTCACACAAGCGGTAGTACCGCTTACGCGGCAGCAAAACTACCTTTTTGCACTTTCCAATACCTCGTGGGCTTTTTCCTTTTGGCTCATATAAAGTGTTGCTGCACCCGAACACTTCGGTAAACATCCGGAACCCCTTCCGGTGAACTCCGGAACTCTTCCGGAGATCAAAACACTATTATCACATATATCAATCTTTACCTCCGGACTATTCCGGAGATCCTCATCATGTCCGGGATCTTATCCGGGACTCCGAACAACCTTCGGTCACCAACACAATAACTCAACTATACCAATCGTCACCAAACGTTAAGTGTGTAGACCCTGCGGGTTCGAGAACTATGTAGACATGACCGAGACACCTCTACGATCAATAACCAATAGCGGGACCTGGATGCCCATATTGGCTCCTACATATTCTACGAAGATCTATATCGGTCGAACCTCTATGTCAAGGATTCAGTTAATCCCGTATGCTGTTCCCTTTGTTCTTCGGTATGTTACTTGCCCGAGATTTGATCGTCGGTATCTCTATACCTAGTTCAATCTCGTTATCGGCAAGTCTCTTTACTCGTTCCGTAATACAAGATCTCGTGGCTAACACTTTAGTCACATTGCTTGCAAGGCTCATTGTGATGTTGTATTACCGAGTGGGCCCTGAGATACCTCTCCGTCACACGGAGTAACAAATCCCAGTCTTGATCCATGCCAACCCAACAGACACCCTCGGAGATACCTGTAGAGCACCTTTATAGTCACCCAGTTACGTTGCGACATTTGATACACACAAGGTATTCCTCCGGTGTCAGTGAGTTGCATGATCTCATGGTCAAAGGAACAGATACTTGACATGCAGAAAACAATAGCAATAAACTGACATGATCATATGCTACGTTTACAGTTTGGGTCTTGTCCATCACATCATTCTCCTAATGATGTGATCCCGTTATCAAATGACATCTCATGTCCATGGCTAGGAAACCTTCACCATCTTTTGATCAACGAGCTAGTCAACTAGAGGCTTACTAGGGACACAGTGTTGTCTATGTACCCACACATGTATTTGAGTTTCCAATCAATACAATTATAGCATGGATAATAAACGATTATCATGAACAAGGAAATATAATAATAACCAATTTATTATTGCCTCTAGGGCATATTTCCAACATATTATTTGAGTCTTCTTTGATCTCTTATATGCATGATTACTTATAGCCTCGTATTTCTTCTTCGAACCTTTGGTTTAGTTAGGCCAACTAGATCGATTTTTCTTGCCATGGGAAGAGGTGCTTTGTGATGGGTTCGATCTTGCGATGTCCTCTCCCGGTGACAGAAGGGGCAGCGAGGCACGCATGTATCGTTCCTATTAAGGATAACAAGATGGGGTCTATTCCTACATGCATAGATATTGTCTACATCATGTCACCGTTCTTATTGCATTACTCCATTTTCCATGAACTTAATACACTAGATGCATGTTGGATAGCGGTCGATGTGTGGAGTAATAGTAGTAGATGCAGAATCGTTTCGGTCTACTAATCTTGGACGTGATGCCTATATAATGATCATCGCCTTGGATATCGTCATGATTATTTGATCTTCTATCAATTGCCCAACAGTAATTTGTTCACCCACCGTGTGCTATACTGATGAGAGAAGCCACTAGTGAATCCTACGGCCCCCGGGTCTACTTTTCCAACATATTGCTTTCCGATCTATCTTTTTGCTGCTTTTGCTTTCAGATCTATTATTCCAAAAACCCAAAAATACCTTGCTGCACTTTTTATTTGCCTCTTTTATTTTGCATTCTTGAGAGATCTATCTATCCAATCTATCTTATCCTAATCTATCTTTTTACCGTAGAGAGATTGACAACCTCTCTTTCGCGTCGGGTTGCAAGTATTTGTTCTTTGTGTGCAGGTGTTGTTTACGTAGTGTTGGTGATCCTCCTACTGGTTCGATACCTTGGTTTCATAACTGAGGGAAATACTTACCGTCGCTGTGCTGCATCATCCCTTCCTCTTTAGGGAAATACCGACGCAGTCTCAAGCCACGTCAAAGGAATTTCTAGCGTCGTTGCCAGGGAGGAAGCAGTCTCTTCTACGTGCCAATCTCTGGTGCCGAGGAGACACCATCAACATCTATCAGGTTCCTAATCACAAATCTCATCTCCTTGCAATTACATGATTTGCCATTTGCCTCTCATTTTCCTCTCCCCCACTTCACAAAATTTACCGTTTTATTCGCCCTCTTTTTCGTTTGCCTTTTTCTCGCCGGGTCTCTTTTTGTTTGCTTGTTGTCTATCTTTTCTTGTGTTGCCATGTGCCTTCTATTTGCTTGCATCTTCGCTTGCTAAAAATCTATTGATATGGATCCTCATCCACTTTCTAATCTTTTCAAAATACCAAATTATGATGAACCAATTGCTAGTGAGTTGAGTGCACTTGATTATCTCTATGAAGCTTTGCTTGAAAATCATGAATCTGAAAATTTTGATGAAGTGTTGAAAGAAGAAATTTATAAGGTGATTCATGATAGTTCCTTGATTGAAAAGCATGATTGCAATGTTGCTAGTATGAATTCTCTAAATATCCATGATGCTAATGATATGCAAAGCCACAGGCTTGGGGATGCCCATGGCACCTATGATGATGGTGATGACACGTATGCTATAATGAGTAATGATAACCATGAAACTTATCATCATGGTTTTAATTTGCAATGTGGTTATGTCAATTAAGTGCCTCATGATAGTTATTTTGTTGAGTTTGCTCCCACTACCATGGATGAAAAGGAATTTGCTTATGTGGATAGTAATGAAAATTTTATGTTTGTGCATCATGAAAAGAATGATTTATGTGATAGTTATATTGTTGAATTCCTTCATGATGCTACTGAAATTTATTATGAGGGATGAACATATGCTTGTAGGAATTGCAATAATATCAAGTTTCCTCTCTATGTGTTCAAAGTTTTGAAGTTATGCTTGTTTTGCCTTCCAATGCTAGTTGATTCTTGTTCCCATAAATTGTTTGCTCACAAAATCCCTATGCATAGGAAGTGGGTTAGACTTAAATGTGTTTGTCATGCGATTCATGATGCTCTTTTGCATATTTCAATTATTACTTTTTATGTGAGCATAATTGAAATCATCATGCCTAGCTAGGGGCGTAAAACAATAGCGCTTGTTGGGAGGCAACCCAATGAATAAATTATTTTCATATTTTTCTTTCTGTTTGTGAAGTGTTGACACAATTATGCCTCTGTTATGATTGTGTTTTTATATTTTATTTAGTGTTTGTGCCAAGTAAAGCCTTTAGGATGATTCATAAGATGAGTAGAAACAACGCTGAATCTGAAACAGAAACTTTGCCTCCAGTGTTCGAATTTTCATTTTTTACTGGAAAGTGATATTAAGCTGAAATTTTAACACAGTGTTTCTATACAAATTCTTTAGGTTGTCCTAATGTTTCAGAATTTTTAGAGTTACATAAGTATGGTTAGAGTACAGATTATTACAGACTGTTCTATTTAAGACAGATTCTGTTTTCGTTGCATTGTGTGCTTGTTTTGATGAATCTATGGGTTGTATTGAAGGATATGAGCCATGGTAAAGTTAAATACAGTAGGTATAATACAATAATAAAATTTGAATGGTTTGCAACAGTACTTAAAAGTAGTGATTTGCTTTATTATACTAACGGATCTCACGAAGGTTTTGTTGAGTTTTGTGTGATTGAAGTTTTCAAGTTTTGGGTGAGATCACGATGGATGAAGGAATAAGGAGTGAAAAGAGCCTAAGATTGGGGATGCTACAGCACCCCCAAGATATATCCAAAGAGAAACAATCAACTAAGCTTGGGGATGCCCCGAGTGGCATCCCCTCTTTCTTCTAATGACCATCGGTATTTTACTTGGAGCTATATTTTTATTCGTCACATATCATGAGTTTTGCTTGGAGCGTCTTGTATCATTTGAGTCTTTGCTTGCTTTGCTTTTTAGTTTGTCACTAGTATCCTTGCTGGACACACCTATTTGAGAGAGCCAAAATTATGCTATGATTTGTTAGAATTGCTCTATATGCTTCACTTAAACTTTTTGAGCTATGGAATTGCTCTAGTGCTTCAGTTATATCTTTTTGAGCACGGTGTGCTTGGAAATTTTTGTAGAAACACTCTCATGCTTCACTTAGATAAATTTTAGAGTTATTAAATTTTGAATAAATCCTCTCATGCTTCACTTATACTATTTTGAGAGATGAAATCTCTATGCTCATGTTCTTCACTTAAATTTGTTTGAGCTTGTCAAAAGCAATGGCAATATATGAAACTAGTCCCGAAGTGGTAGATATCCAAAGAGGATATAATAAAAACTTTCATGAATATCATTGGACAAATTAAACTTGATTCCTTGTAATAGTTTTAAGACATGATGATAGTGATATGTGAGTCGTGCTAGTGAGTAATTATGCTTTAGTAAGAATATTGGTGTTAAGGTTTGGGATTCCCTATGCAAGTACGAAAGTCAATAGTTATGCAATGAAATTACATCCTACTTATGGTGCATTATTCGGTGTTAGTTATGCTCAATGCTCGTTTATGTGAATTTTCGTTTCTTGGTTGGTTGCTTCTCAATCTATTTGCTAGCCTCCACTTATACTAAGTAGAAATACTACTTGTGCATCCAAAATCCTTAAACCCAGTTTTGCCTTATGAGTCCACCATACCTACCTATATGCGGTATTTCCATGCCGTTCTAAGCAAATTTGTATGTGCCATCTCTACTTTTCAAAATAAATTTCCTTTTTGTGTGGTCGTACCGCTCATGAAACGGTAGGGGGTGTCCAATATTTTTCCATGCTAGATGTGTTATTCTCAAGATGAGTGTTTATTCACTTGTCATTGCACGAGAGTATGGCGGTAATAGGGATGCCCAGTCCCGAAATGAAATGATTTTTTTACTTTTTGCTGTCAAATAATAAATTCCTTGAAAAGTGTTGGTATGGAAGGCAACCGTGGATACGGCCAGCCATGGATTGTGAAAGAATGGTGGAAAAAGGAATAAACTTTACTTTATGTTTGGGAACGGCCTATGATATATCTAGCATGGATAGATTGTGAACTACTTTGTCGTTTTCGTTGACAGGAAAGGCATGCCACCCAAAATATTTTTCTCTCTCAATTGAAACTTTGAGCTCTGGCACCTCTACAAATCCCTACTTCCCACTGCGAAGGGCCTATCTATTTACTTTATGCAATTTTTATTTTTTATTTGAGTCTCCATCTTCTCTTATAAAGCACCAACTAGGGGGCGCTATGATCATACTTGAGCATTGTGTGTAGTTAATATTTGAGTGTGTTTCATGAATGGATCAATGATTGAGCATGATGGGCTAGGGATAACTTTCTTTAGTGTTTATATTTTGAAAGACATGGTTGCTTGTTGGCATGCTTGAGTATTAAAGTCTTTATGTCAAAACTAAACTATTGCTTTGAACCATCTACCAGAGGGCCAAAGAAGTGCCAAAGGGGAGGGTCGAGGAGACCACAACCCACCAGGGCGCGCCAGAGGCCCTGGGCGCGCCCTGATGGGTTGTGCCCTCCTCGGAACACCTCTCCACCGCCTCTGATGCCTATAAATTCCCAAATATTCCAGAAACCCTAAGGGAGTCGACGAAAAATACATCCAGCCGCCGCAAGTTTCAGAACCACGAGATCCAGTCTAACACCATCACGGAGGGGTTCATCATCCTTATTGATGCCTCTCCGATGATGCGTGAGTAGTCCAACATAGACCTACGGGTCCGTAGGCAGTAGCTAGATGGCTTTCTCTCTCTCTCTTTTTTCATTCTCAATACAATGGTCTCTTGGAGATCTATTTGATGTAAACTTTTGCGGTGTGTTTGTTGGGATCCGATGAATTTTGAGTTCATGATCAGTTTCTATCCATGAATATTATTTAAGTCTTATTTGATCTCTTATATGCATGATTACTTATGGCCTCGTATTGTTTCTTTGAATCTTTGGTTTAGTTAGGCCAACTAGATCGATTTTTCTTGCCATGGGAAGAGGTGCTTTGTGATGGGTTCGATCTTGCGGTGTCCTCTCCCAGTGACAGAAGGGGCAGCGAGGCACGCATGTATCGTTGCCATTAAGGATAACAAGATGGGGTCTATTCCTACATGAATAGATCTTGTCTACATCATGTCACCGTTCTTATTGCATTACTCCGTTTTTCCATAAACTTAATACATTAGATGCATGCTGGATAGCGGTCGATGTGTGGAGTAATAGTAGTAGATGCAGAATCGTTTCGGTCTACTAATCTTGGACGTGATGCCTATATAATGATCATCGCCTTGGATATCGTCATGATTATTTGATCTTCTATCAATTGCCCAACAGTAATTTGTTCACCCATTGTGTGCTATACTCATGAGAGAAGCCACTAGTGAATCCTACGGCCCCCGGGCCTACTTTTCCAACATATTGCTTTCCGATCTATCTTTTTGCCGCTTTTTCTTTCAGATCTATTATTCCAAAAACCCAAAAATACCTTGCTGCACTTTTTATTTGCCTCTTTTATTTTGCGTTCTTGAGAGATCTATCTATCCAATCTATCTTATCCTAATCTATATTTTTGCTGTAGAGAGATTGACAACCTCTCTTTCGCGTCGGGTTGCAAGTATTTGTTCTTTGTGTGCAGGTGCTGTTTACGTAGTGTTGGTGATCCTCCTACTGGTTCGATACCTTGGTTTCATAACTGAGGGAAATACTTACCGTCGCTGTGTTGCATCATCCCTTCCTCTTTGGGGAAATACCGACGCAGTCTCAAGCCACGTCATGATACAATTCTTATGCCTTTTCTCTCTGAATATGCAAGGTACATCACAAAGAGGAAAATCACCGGAAACTGGAATTCTGGACCAGAAAACCAAGAAAATGGCTGAAAATTCACTGGACTCCAAATGACCTGAAACTTCACAGAGGATTTTATGGAATATATAAGAATTATTGGGCCAAAAATATACCAGAGGGGGGCCACCTGCTGGCCACAAGCCAACAGGGCGCGCCCACCCTCCCTGGTGGGGCCCCAGCTGGTCTCCCGACCCCCTATTCTCATATATGGTGTGTTTTACCCTATAAAAATCATAAGGATACTTTCGGGACGAAGCGCCGCCGTCTCGAGGCGGAAACCTGGGCAGAGGCCCTTTTGATCTCCGACAGAGAGATTCTGCCGGGGAAATTTCCCTCCGGGATGGGGAGATCGAAGCCATCATCATCACCAACGCTCCTCCTTTGTGGGAGGACCAATCTTCATCAACATCTTCACCAGCACCATCTCATCTCAAACCCTAGTTCATCTCTTGTATTCAATCTTTGTCTCAAAACCTCAGATTGGTACCTCAATGTAGTGTTGATTACATCTTGTAGTTGATGCTTGTTAGTTTACTTGGTGAAAGATATTATGTTAAGATCCTTGATCTCCCTTATTGCACCTCTGATCTTGAACATGTTGATGATGTGTGAGTAGTTACTTTTGTTCCTGGGTACATGGGAGAAGTCTTGTTATAAGTAATCATGTGAAGTGGGTATTCGTTCGATACTTTGATGATGTGTATGTTGTTGCTTCTCTTAGTGGTGTCGTGTGAACGTTGACTACACGACACTTCACCATGTTATGGGCCTAAGGGAAGGAATTGTGGAGTAACAAGTAGATGATGGGTTGCGAGAGTGACAGAAGCTTAAACCCCAGTTTATGCGTTACTTTATAAGGGGCTGATTTGGATCCACACGTTTCATGCTATAGTTAGATTTATCTTAATTCTTCTTTCGTAGTTGCGGATGCTTGCGAGAGAGGATAATCATAAGTAGGTTGTTTGTTCAAGTAAGAACAACACCTTAGCACCGGTCCACCCACATACCAAATTATCAAAGTAACGAGCGTGAATCAACTCAACATGATGAACATGACTAGACATAAATTCC
Source organism: Elymus sibiricus (assembly GCA_039707655.1). Taxonomy (NCBI): domain Eukaryota; kingdom Viridiplantae; phylum Streptophyta; class Magnoliopsida; order Poales; family Poaceae; genus Elymus; species Elymus sibiricus. The sequence goes on along the minus strand of CM077667.1, from coordinate 176,392,635 downwards.
CATGTGTCCTCGGGAGCGTTTGCTTAATATAAGAGTACTTCCAGGCCTGTCCTTTGCTATAAAAAGGATTGGACCACCTTGCTGCACCTTTGTTACTATTGTTACTTGTCACTTATTACGAATTACTTTGCTACAAAACTATCTATCACTGTTACTTGCAGCACTTGCAGAGAATACCTTACTGAAAACTGCTTATCATTTCCTTCTGCTCCTCGTTGGGTTTGACACTCTTACTTATCGAAAGGACTATGATTGACCCCCTATACTTGTGGGTCATCAATTCCCAACCACTAGTTGTAGACCTTGAGGCGGCCTCCAAACCCTCACATATTTCCCGGGGGACAAATCACAAGTTGATTCCTCACCGGAGCACTCCTACCACCTAGGAGTCTCCAACCTACAAGAGTAACAAGATCAAGGGGGAAATACTCAAGACTTGCTCAAATAAAAAATTGCTTCGGTCAAAAGAGAGAGGAGGGTGGATGTATGCTTGAGTGAAATCTCTCTCAAGAACTCTCACAAATCTCTTTGGGATCTAACACAATAATGCTCAAATCCCTCTCTCCCAAATCCCACCAAAAGCAACTAATGCTATGGAGGGATGGGAGAGGAGAGGAACAATGGAGGAGGTCAACAAATAAACCCTAGATCCATGGGATAGTTTTCCTCCAAATGCATTGAAGTTTTAAGGCTTAGGGGAGGAGAGAGCTCAAAACGATGGGGAAATCTCAAATACGAAGCTCTAACTCGTTGGGGGAAGAAGGGTACCTTATATAGTGCCCCACCAAATCTGCCTGTTATGCACAGAAAAACGTAGCTCGGAACTTCTGGGCATGCCCAAAACTTTCGGGCTCCCTATTTGGATAGAAGGTGTAAACTTTCTGGTTAGCCCAGAAGTTGCCCCGGAACCTGCCCGGAACTTCTCGCCCCCGGAACTTCCGGGAAGGCTCGGAACTTCCGGGCTCCCTTTGGGCCAGGTTTTCGCAAACTTTCTGCCAAGCCCGGAACCCCAAAAAACAGACAACATACCAATAGTAAACACATGCATAAGTTTTACACGCGAACTCCGATTTTGATGATCTTAGGCTCGTTTTGTAGCTATTGAAAAGCTCCAGGCCCTCACATAGAGAACCACACAATACCAAACAAAATGGATGATGCAATCAATGGAAATGTATGGTAGGAGTGAAATTGTGTATAGAAGATGTTGACTTGAGCAAGTCCATCGCAAAACCCTTTGATCCCCTCTTAATAGTGTGGGATCCCTATAAATCAAGAAAATAAAAGGGCTACACTAAATAGCTCCCAGAAATTCATTCTTGGTCATATACCTTTTTCGATGGTCGTTGATCCATGCAACTACAACCAAAGGAACTAATACCTTTGACTTGAGCATTCTACTTGAGCTTGATGTTGACGTTTATTCTTGGCTCAAGTTGGAAGCATAAGATTGATCACATCATTTGGTGAAGACTTCAAATAGCTCCCCCATAAAGCATGGGGAGCATTTTATTGTATCCCATCTTCACATGTCCATCATATGATCATCCACAAGCTTCAAACATGTAATCCTTCAGGATACTTATCTTGAACTTGTCCTTGTCAACCATGATCACCATTAATTTATGTAACCCTCTCATAGACACTAGAATTTTTTCTCTTAATGCAATCCCATGAGAGTCACCTAACCCACAAAGATATAGAAAACACATAGTATGGGTTAGTACACATAGCGTAATTGACAATTACTTACCATACCACAAAATCCCATGTGGTACATCATTTGCGCTTGTGTGTTGACCATATTTGAATTCAATCTTTGATCTTCATCTAGGTCAACATTTATCTTTGCTCCATGATCAATCTTGATGTCTTGAAGGCCATATTGAACTCTTGAGAGGCACAACGAATTGTTTACTTGAATTACTTGCTTCAAGATATAATCATACATGACTCAACATATGAGAGCATCATGATTCTAATCTTCAAGTCATATGGGAAGTATTCTCTTTAATCATTCCCTCAAGAACTTGATCCATTATGATTCAATCATTGACCACAATCTTGATGAACAACTTTATGTATATGGCATTCATTCTGAATTCACTCAATCTTCTTATTGCATTACCCATGGAACAAACCTTCACATATATAGCTTGATGCCATTGTTTCTTCCTAGGAATTGTCATTCATTATCAAGTCTTAATGCATATGTTTGTGTTGATGGATTACATCCTTTAATTCATCCAATATTCTTCATGCATTGCAAATGGAACTTTTTCTTCAAATGTATAACTCAATGCAAAGATTAGTTCATTAGGATTGTCATTAATTACCAAAACCACTCATGGGGACTACATGTACTTTCAGTCCTACTTCTGTTGTATTGACTATGTTGGAGTACAAAGTACATGATGATCTACCTCGAGATGGTATGTATGAATCTAACTTAATCTTACTCTACGAACTAAACCCCTCGGCTTATATAGGGGCCGGGATACCTAAAGTTATGGGATGGTCGGTTACATCTAGGGATAATCTTGCCGATGATTTGAACATGTCTTGAAGTGTGCGCCAAGTCTTTGAAGGATTCCATCTTGATTACGTCGGGGAACATGATAAACATGGCCCATTGTTTGGTTGTCTGGGGATCCTCAGCGCGGCCCATGACTGGTAGGCCAACGTGGCTAGCACCCCCTAGTTCAGGACACCTCCAACACGCGATCGCGGGCGAGAACACCGCCAGCTGCGCATCCTACGCTCCGCCAATAAACTTTTGTGGACGCCGGTGGGACGACGAGCGTGCCGCCCCGTCCACGTCCATCATGGACCTCACATCCACTGGCGATGGACAGGTCGCGGACTCTGACGAGGAGTAGTGCATGTGAGGCGGCGAGGCCTCGAGTCCCAAGTGGGCCTGATCGTCTCCCATGTCCTACTCTTCCTCGGCAACGACCCCACCTTCTATTCACGTGTCTCATCTCCGCCACTCATCGAGACGACGAGATGCACCAGGCAATCGCCCGAAGGGGACAACAAGGACGTGGAGGACGGGTGCCGCCACATGCTAGGTTTTGGTCGGGTCGCTTTTTTTAATGAAAAATATAAAAAATATAATGAACGTGCTCCAGTTTATATGAAAATCATCCGGTTTGTTGAAATCCGCTTTGAATTCTATGCGGCTATGGTTGGATGGCGGTTCTTGCATCAGTGACCATGGACTAGACCCCATCAAAGGTGGACAAATGGGCCGGTCTTAGTGTGCTGGCCCGTGATGGATCTGGCCCGACACGTTTATAATGGGGTCGTGCCGGTCGGCATGTGGCCCGCCTAGGACTATGCCCGAGCCGGAAGGATGGGCACAAGTGCCGGCACAACATGACCCGTTTAATTTTTTTCCTTCAATTTTTTTATATATTAGCCCCTCCCCTAAACAGCCTTTTTTAGCCCCTCCCCTAAACAGGTGAGATAGACTCAAAATAATCCAAAATCAGGTGGCATGGTGGCCTAACGTGTTGATGGGCCTGTCCATTTCCTTGTTGTGTTGTATCTGGGCCATGAAGCGCGGCATGAGTGCCCAGTGTGGGCCATGCCGTATCTGACCCGTTTATCCTGGACCGGGCCGGGCCGGGTCCTTATACCGGTCCACGAAAGATGCGGTGCCGATTCGAGGGTGGTGTGGCCAATCCGACCCAGTCCTGCCGTAGCCCGTAGGGCCGCCGCCGTAGCTTCGCCACCGCCGACTCCCCCGCCTCTCACGCGCGTCGCCGCCATCGCCGTCTCCGTTCTACCTCAACGCGTCCCTGCTCACTGCTGTCTCCGCCCCGTCCGCAATCTCGGACATTGGTTTTTGAGGTATGAGGCCCCTGATTTATCCAATGATCATGATTGCCTAAACCCGAACTAAACTGCACAAATTTTGGGCGTGCCACTAGATCCGCCCCTGGTGGTGGGTGTGATTCGCCGCGGGCGGCGGCGGGGATGATCGGGCTGCAGACGTACGCGGCGCTCAGCCTGCTGGCGACGACGTCAGCGGTGTACTACGCGTTCAGCAGCAGGGAGCAGTTCTACCCGGCGGTGGTCTACCTCTCCTCGTCCAAGATCTGCCTCGTGCTGCTGCTCAACACAGGCCTCGTCGCCATGTGCACCACCTGGCAGCTCGTCAAGCGCATCTTCCTGGGCACGCTCCGCGAGGCCGAGGTTGAGCGGCTCAACGAGCAGTCCTGGAGGGAGGTCGTGGAGATCCTCTTTGCGGTCACCATCTTCCGCCAGGACTTCTCCGTCGCCTTCCTCGCCATGGTCGCCGCCCTGCTCCTCGTCAAGGCGCTGCATTGGCTTGCACAGAAGAGGGTCGACTACATTGAGACCACGCCCTCCGTGCCGATGCTCTCGCACATGAGGATTGTGTCCTTCATGGCGTTCCTGCTTGCCGTCGACTGCATCTTCCTGTCGAGATCCTTGATGCCACTTATAAAGAACCGGGAGGCATCTGTTGCAATCTTCTTTTCCTTTGAGTAAGCTATCTCAAATCTTTCTTTATTCGAAAATTGGTTTGCGGTGCAGCATCTTTTATTGCCCCACTTCACCTTTCAAAAGGTATCCAATATCCGTGAGGTCTGATTCAATTAAAACACCAACCGTTGGATCTTATAGATATCAACGCGCTATGGTTTGACACCTATAAGTTAAAAAATTGTGCATTGTTCCGTGAAATGAAAAGGCCATGTTTCATGGAAAGGGACATTTATGGAACATTTCTTGAATGGTATTAGACATCATTTAACAATCGAAAACAAAGAAAGGAAGTTGTACCAATATTTCTAGTTCTATGAGAATAAAGATGCATTTGTAGAAGGTTACATACTAGATATTCAAGTCTATCCCGTAACCATCATGTCTTTACGACATCCTGTTCCTGCTCCCTTTGCAAGTCCATGATAGAATCCTGGAAGAATAGTTTAGACGTACCGGTTTAAGCACTGCATGTTTATGTCTTGTGTGTGGGCTCACCAATTTATGTTTCAAACTTCTTGGTCATTCATAACTTATACTTGGCCTGACGCTGTGGTATCTGAGTCATCAGTTAATCATTTCACTTGATGCCTCCACTAAGCTATGTGTAGCTTTGTCTAGTATGTTTACCACCTCAATATTAATATCTGATTCATTTTTATGTTATGGTTGTTACATTTCCGGAGCCAAGTCCAGTGTAGAGAGATAGGTTTGGCAATGCAACTCACGATGTATTGATCGGGTGCATAAGCACGTATATATGATGTACAATGTGGGCCTCAACCTCTACTATACAAGAAATAGGAGGTGGGCCAAGATATACAATATACATGCAAAACCATATATTCAACACCCCCCGCAGTCGAAGCGTCGTCGGAGACACAGAGACTGGACCTAAACTCCTCGAATATAGAAGTAGGTAAGCCCTTAGTCATCACATCAGCAAACTGCTGCGCCGTCGGAACGTGAAGAACTCGAATGCGCCCAAGAGCCACCTGCTCGCGAACAAAGTGGATGTCCAGCTCAATGTGCTTCGTGCGTCGGTGATGAACAGGGTTGGCGGAGAGGTAGACGGCAGAGACGTTGTCGCAGTAGACAAGCGTAGCTTTGTGAACCTCACATAGCAACTCCTGGAGCAGCTGACGAAGCCAGGAGCATTCGGCAACGGCATTGGCCATTGCCCGATACTCAGCCTCGGCACTCGAGCGGGAGACTGTGTGCTGTCGCTTGGAGGACCAAGAGATCAGCGAAGGCCCGAGGTAGACGCAGTAGCCGGAGGTGGAGCGACGCGTGTCGGGGCAGCCAGCCCAGTCCGCATCGGAGTAGGCGACGAGGTCGGTGGAGGCGGAGGCCGTCAGTGAGACCCAAGGATGAAGTGCCGTGGATGTAGCGAAGGGTACGCTTAACCATGCTCCAATGAGAGTCGCGCGGAGAGTGCATGTGAAGGCACACCTGCTGAACGGCGTACTGCAGATCCGGTCGCGTCAATGTGAGGTACTGTAAGGCACCCACAATAGAGCGATAATATGCAGCGTCAGATACCGGGGAGCCCTCGACTGCGGAGACCTTGGCCTTCGTATCGACGGGCGTAGCAACAGGCCTGCAGTTGAGCATGCCGGCGCGCTCAAGGAGGTCATGAGCATACCTCTGCTGATGAAGAAAGAACCCATCGGGCCGGCGGACCACCTCAATGCCGAGGAAGTAATGCAGGGGCCCCAAGTCCTTGAGGGCGAACTCAGCATGAAGCCGAGCAGTGAGCCGCTGAAGGAGCTCGGGAGCAAAGGCTGTCAGGATGATGTCGTCGACGTAGAGCAGAAGGTAAGCAGTGGCAGCTCCGTGATGATAAACGAAGAGTGAAGCATCGGAGCGAGTGGACCGAAATCCAAGCGACTGCAGGAAGGCAGCAATACGCTAGTACCACGCCCGTGGCGCCTGCTTCAACCCGTAAAGAGAACGAGAGAGCAAGCACACATGATCGGGGTGTACGGCGTCGACGAATCCGGTGGGCTGCTGACAGTACACCTGCTCGGCAAGGTGGCCGTGCAGAAAGGCGTTGGAGACGTCCAACTGATGCACGGGCCAGGCACGAGAGACGGCCAACTGGAGCACGGTGCGAATAGTGCCCGGTTTGACAACCGGGGCAAAAGTGTTGGTGAAGTCCACACCCGCGCGTTGCCGAAAACCGCGGACCACCCAGCGAGCCTTGTAGCGCTCAAGAGTGCCATCCGGACGAGTCTTATGACGGAAGACCCACTTGCCAGAGATGATGTTGGCATGTGGTGGCCGAGGAACGAGCTGCCAGGTGCGATTCCGCTGGAGAGCGTCGAACTCTTCCTGCATCGCAGCGAGCCAGTGAGGATCCCGGAGGGCGGCTCGAGCTGACGACGGGAGAGGTGACGGCTCGGAGGTGGAGGCGGCGAGAAGATACTCATCGCTGCCATACCGCATGTTGGGGCGGTGGATGCCTGCCCGCGACCGAGTCAGGGGCCCGGGTGGCGGTTCCGACGTGGCGGCGGGTGATGGTGATGAAGAACCCGTCGCCCCTGAGACGTCGGAACCGGCAGAGGCCGCGCCAGGCGCGGAGGCCGCACCGTCGGGGTGCGATGCCGTGAAGGGCGCCGGCGACATGCGTGGCGTCGCGGGCGCAGGGGACGCCGTGGGCGTCGAGGGCACCGAGGCAGCCGGGCGGGGAGAGACTCGACCCGCGGCGCGAGGGGTGGCCTCAAACCCGGGAGGCGGCCCAAGAGATGCTCTTGAGCGGCCATCACCAGAGAGGCGCGCCGAAGAGGCGTCTGAAGCTGGCGACGATGAAACGGCCGAAGGGACCTGCTGTTGAAAGGGAAAAACCATCTCATCAAAGTAAACATGACGTGATGTGATCACGCGGTGGGAGATAGGATCATAGCAGCGATAGCCTTTGGTGTTTGGTCGCTTTGATACCATGTAGAGAGATAGGTTTGGCAATGCAACTCACGATGTATTGATCGGGTGCATAAGCACGTATATATGATGTACTATGTGGGCCTCAACCTCTACTATACAAGAAATAGGAGGTGGGCCAAGATATACAATATACATGCAAAACCATATATTCAACATCCAGGAACCTGTTAGCTACTTCCTCCGTGCCAGAAAAGATGGCGATAAATTTAGTGTTAAAGTTAAATGGTGCAAAGTTTGACCAAGTTTGTAGGGAAAACTATCAACAGCAATACCAAATTAGTATCATTACATAGACAATAAAATATATTTTCATATTATGTCTATTTGGTAATGTATAGGTGTTGATAGTTTTTCCTACAAACTTGGTCAAACTATGAAACGTTTGATTTCAGACAAAAATTATATGCCACCTTATTGGAGTCGGAGAGAGTATCTTCTTAAGTCTAAGCAATACTTTAAGTGAAAGTGGTGCAATACATTAGGTCTGAATATTTTAAATTGCAGTAAGATTTAACAGCTACTAGTATATTTTATAGCTTTTAAAGCACGGGACATACCTCTTCAGGCAAGGTAACAACCAAATGGACTAATATTGTATTTATTACTTGAGGCTATACTTCTATTCTTACGTATATATCTGCAGATAATTCTTGATGTAATTTCAAGATGTTGAAACCCATAGTAGCTCAGATATGTGTAAATCATGTTTTCAGGTATATGATACTAGCAACATCGACGGTATCGATATTCGTGAAGTATGTATTCTATGTCAGCGACATGCTAATGGAAGGTCAATGGGAGAAAAAGGCAGTGTATACATTTTATTTGGAGCTCATCAGTGACCTTGTGCACTTGTCTTTATATATGCTCTTCTTCATAGCTATCTTCCTGTGAGTTCTCTTATGAAGATCTTTCCCCTCAAGAGTACTATAGTTTGAACTTCAGTGTCTGATCTGTTATACCAATATCAGGAACTATGGTGTCCCACTGCACTTGATCCGTGAGCTGTACGAGACCTTCCGCAACTTCAGAATTCGTGTTTCAGATTATGTGCGCTACAGAAAGATAACTTCCAACATGAATGAACGCTTTCCAGATGCTACAGCTGATGAGCTTATTGCGTGAGTTATTTAATTTCACTGGCACTGTTTCCGTTTATTCAACTATGGTTCTTGTTTATGATTTAGATATCTTTATGAATTCAGGAGTGATGCTACATGTATTATCTGTCGCGAAGAGATGACAACAGCAAAGAAGCTGCTTTGTGGGCACTTGTTCCATGTGCATTGTTTGAGGTCATGGCTAGAGCGCCAACATACTTGCCCCACATGTAGAGCTCCCATTGTCCCCCCAGACAATGGACGTGCGGCATCAGCAGGACAGCATGGAGCTCAACCGGGAGTTCAGCTTGGTGAGCTTCCTTTTGTTGTTCTGTTTCTTGTTTTGCATTTTTCTACTTAGCCATTTCTATCAGTCAGTGCTACATTTGGCAAATAGTTTTGTATGTGATTCCTAATTCAGCGTGAGGAAAAATAGCTGCAGGCATCGGCGCTCCAGGTTCAGAAGGAGCAGCAAGTGAGAACATGAACAGGCGCCAAGCGAAACTTGAGGCTGCTGCTTCAGCTGCTTCCTTATATGGGAGATCTTTTGCTTATCCTCCAACAGACACCTTGAATAGGTATATTTTTTCATCATCGTTGTTATTTCTCTGTAATAGCCCGAAATGTCAAGCTTTTAGTGATTCTGCTTGGATACTTTAACATGATAAAAATGCTGACTCTTGCATTTTATCGTGGATCATCAATTTTGCAACTTAGAATTTATATATGCATCTCATTTGCAAGCTGCCACATTGTTAACTTGGAATATATTTATGAACTTTGCCAGTTTGGTTATACCTTTAGGCCTTCTTTGGTTTGTAGGAATGTTGTAGGAATTTCATAGGATAGGATTGTCAAAGGAAAAAATCCTATGAAGCCCTTTGGTTTGTAGGAATGGATTCCTATTCCTATATAGGATAGGAACCAATCCTTCACATTTCATAGGAAAAAAAACATTAGCCTAGACTCAATGAAAAAATTCCTATCCTATGCATCAAATGACATGTCTTTCTTTATAGGAATTGAGATGCATGTCATCTCACTTCCTATGATATTTCTATTCCTATGATATTCTAATCCTATGAACCAAAGGAGGCCTTACCTGTCTTATCTTGATGGTGGCTGGATAAAAATGGTAGCACTTGTTAATTTTCCTTACTAACCATGCAGGATAGCTTTTTTCCCCACTAAGCCTTGCATTCATCTGGTTTTGTCATTTCTATTTTGCACCTGGTCGTCTCATTGGTGTGTAAGCCCAAACAGTGAAAAAATAAAACAAACAGGACGAATGAAACATTAGGAAGAATCCTAAATTGTCGCTGATGCTCCTTTTGGCCTTGGAACACATTATGACTTGTTGAGCTGTGATTATTGTATTCTGTTTAGGAGTATTAGCATTGGTCTAGGTCTCCTTATGTATTTGTATTAGTATAGATTAACTTGTACTCCCAAGTCTCTTGTAATATATATTCGCCCCATGGGTTATGCAATACAGATCAATTGTTCCTATAACATGGTATTAGAGCCCTAGGCTATGACATGCGCAACTCGTGCTCTTTCGGATCGTTTTTTCCCCGCGACTGATCTGATTCTCAATCGATCTGATCTCCCCACGTACAGATTGCATTTTTTTTCCGGTCTCCATCTCTATCGATCGATCTGATCGATTTCTTCGTTGATCTCATCTTCTGCTGTCATTCCCATCTGGTTTGTCGCCCGCCTGCCCCTCTCTCTCTCTCTCTCTCTCTCTCTCCTCTCTCTCTCCTCTCTCTCTCTCCAGGCCAGGCCAGGCTTCCCGGTTTTGCAAGATTGGCCGCTGCTGGGCTGCTACCTGGCTGGATCGCCCCCCCTCTGGCTCGCCTCACCCACATCGCCACTGATGCCCCTGCTGCCGGGCGCCTCTCTTGCCTGCTGCCCCGCCACTAGGACTCCGGTTGAAGGATGCGCTCGTGTCTGGGCCGCTTCTGCCTGCTCATTGCGCCTTCCGCACAACACACCTTGGCTGTGTCCGTTCCTCAGTGCTGCTCTGGTGGACTGCAACGCTGCTGTATGCCCGTTGGCTGCTGATTAATTATCCATTGGGTGCTTGCATAGCATTGGTCCATCCCGTTAGCAGGCTGCGTTTGGCATTGCTGTGGATTACCATAATCTTGTTTGCCCAACCAGATTTTGCCTACTTCCGTGCCTAATTTTCTACAGCGAATTATAAAGTAAGCACAGTGCAGCATAGTTCAGCAAAAGCAAACTGAGCCTAAGAGAATTTGCCTTTTTATGAGCTGGGCTGTGTTTTCTTGAAGCAGGTTATTATTTGGCCTCAGTAGCTCTGCTAGGACTTGGTGGTTAACCACTTTTGTTAGATCTTAGTGTCACGCCTGCAATCCAGGAAGATACACCTGAACCTGCAGCGGACACCGAGTGCACGAACCGTGCAGCCACAAGTCAAGTTGGGCCATAGGCCGCGAGTCCCTTGGGCAGGAGCCCGTGTAATACGTGTGAGCCCAGATCGGGCGTGTGGAGAGACTACTTAAGCAAAACGATGTCACTGTTAGGGTTATGCTGGATAAGAAAGTGAATCCTTTCCCCTCTCCATTGCTGTCTTTTCTCACCTGCTCCTCTCTTCCTCATCCCCAATTCCCTTCTCTGATCTATCCCCCTTCCTGGGATATTACAGTTGGTAATCAGAGCCACAATTTTCTCCACTGCCGCGCCGCCGCTGCCTCACATCCTCCCGATCGGATCGGAAAAATTCCACCGGGTCAGGTGCAATTCACTTCGGTGAACTCACACAAAATCCTGCATGGGGTTCGATCCGTTTTGGAGCGAGACGACGGCGCCGTCGACCAAACCTTCGATCCAGACGCGACACGTCCTCGCTGCGATGACAGAAACCACCGATAAACTCCAGGGCCTGCTCGAGTCAGTCATCCGCCGCCTCGATGCGAGCCAGACGACGGCCGACGAGCGTTTCCAGGCTCAACTGGCTTTCAACGAGCAAGTCTCACATGAGCTCAAAAATTTGTCCAAACAAATTGACCTCACTCAGGCCGACGTGGACGAGGCCCGCAAGTCGACGCCGGTCGCCGATCCGGCCGCGACGGCTGCCGCGAGCGTGCTCTCTGCTTCCGGTGTCACGACGCCCATGGGATCCTGCACCCACGCCCCACCACCACCACCAGTTGTCGATCAGCAGCCGGCGCCGTCTCCTCCCCTGGTTCGCCCCCAACCGCAACCGCTGCTGTATACTGACGGTGCAGCTCAGCTACCATTCGCCCGTTTGGTCAACCACGGGCCTCCGCTGCTTCCTCCACGCACATCGATAACACCAGATCACGACCGTGCCGGCGACTATTCCTACAAGCCTCCGAAGCATAACTTTCCGCGGTTCGACGGCGACGCACCACGGATTTGGCTGGAGCGCTGCACATCTTATTTTGAGTTGTATCGAGTGCCACAGCACAGTTGGGTCACCACTGCATCGTTATATATGGAGGGGCTGGCCGCGATGTGGCTTCAGGCATTTCGTCAGACACACCCAGGGCACACATGGCCAACCTTCCGAGCTGCCGTTGAAGAAGAATTTGGGCCTGAGGAGTTTGAGGTCCAGATGCATCGTTTCGTGCAGTTACGGCAGACAGGAACAGTGCAGGAGTATCGCCAACAATTCAAGACATTCATGTATCATCTGTTGTCCCTCGACCCATCATTGAGCCCCAAATTTTTTGTGTCCCAATTTTTGCTGGGACTGAAAGATGAACTCAGGTTGGGAGTCAGACTGCAGTCACCCAACAGCATCACTCGCGCGGCTGTGTTTGCACGGATTCAAGAAGAACTAAAGAAACAGCGCCTGCCTCGTCACCGCACCGCAGCAGTGGGGCGACCCCCGCCGCCTTTGCTGACTCCCATTCCAGCTCGCGCCATGCTGCCACCACGACCCAGCGGCAATGACTATGACCGCGAGCGGCAGCTACGCGATTTCAGACGCGCCAACGGCCTCTGTTTTCGTTGTGGCGACAAGTACAGCCGTGAACATCAGTGCAAGCGCATGGGTCAGGTTCTCATGATTGAAGTCGGTGACTATGGAGAAATTCTCTCGGACGACACAGTGCACGCACTTCAGTTGCTCGACGCACCGGCAGCTCAGGAGCCAGAATGTTGTTCTCTTTCACCTCATGTGCTCCGGGGAGGAGGCCCCGTCCACCATGCGTGTGCGCGCTCAAGTCGGAGACCAGGTCATGCTCCTACTGATTGACTCCGGGAGCAGTCACAGTTTTGTCAGCAAAGCGTTTGCAACTCGCTTGTCTGTTCCCATGGTGGCGCTTCAACCAGTGTCTGTGCGCGTGGCCAACGGCAAAAGGCTGCGATGCGATTCTATGGTGCAGCAACTTCCGTGGCAAGTCCCTGGGCACACGTTTCACACAGATTTGCGCGTGCTGGAGCTGGGCGCGTACGACGGAGTACTTGGCATGGATTGGCTATCGATGCACAGCCCCATGAACTGTCATTGGCTCGAGAAAACTATCTCATTTCAGATTGAAGGGAAGGTGGTTCAGTTACAGGGTGTTCAGTCCTCTGATCTGCCTCCAATTTCTGAACTGGACGCCTACGAGCTGCATCGTATGGAGGCGGCCAATGATATCTGGACCGCGGCGCTGGTTACTGTTACACCGGTGCACAAGGAAGCTACTGAACCGGTGCCACCTCAGATTCAGAAGGTTCAAGGAGTTCGAAGACGTGTTCGCGGAGCCAACAACACTTCCCCCTCACCGTCAGTATGATCATGGACTGAATCTGGAGCCGGGTGCAACCTCAATCAACACCAGACCGTATCGATACTCCCCTGCGCAGAAAGATGAGATCGAAAAGCAAGTGCGTGACATGCTCGACGCCGGCGTCATTGTGCATAGCATGAGCCCGTATGCCGCCCCGGTGCTGCTCGTAAAGAAGGATGGCAGCTGGCGTTTTTGCATTGATTTTCGTCGCCTCAACAAGATCACGGTCAAGAACAAGTTTCCCTTACCGGTTGTCGATGAACTCCTCGACGAGCTCGCCGGTGCAGCATATTTTTCCAAGATCGATCTCCGCTCCGGCTACCACCAGATTCGTATGCGTGAGGAAGATGAAGAAAAAACGGCCTTCAAAACACATCATGGGCATTTCCATTTCCGAGTCATGCCGTTTGGGCTCTGCAACGCGCCGGCAACATTCCAATGCCTCATGAACTCCATTTTCTCCAAGTATATCCATAAGTTTGTGATCATCTTCCTAGACGACATCCTTGTTTTCAGCTTTGACCTGCAGGAACATGAGGAACACTTGCGGCTTGTGCTCTCTACCCTGCGCCAACACGAGTTGTACGCCAAAGCTTCCAAGTGCAAGTTCGCTCAGCCGAGCATTGACTACTTGGGCCATGTCATCTCCAAGGAGGGCGTCGCCACCGACGCGAGCAAGACCAACGCCATGCTAGACTGGCCGGTGCCCACCAATGCTACGGAGTTACGCGGATTTCTCGGGCTCACCGGTTATTACCGGAAATTCGTCGCCAACTACGGGATCCTCGCCAAGCCACTCACCCAACTGCTCACCAAGGCAGGTTTCCATTGGGACGAGCGCACTCAAGCCGCGTTCGAGCTCCTCAAGCAAGCCATGGTGCACACGCCGGTCCTCGCCCTACCCAATTTCACGCGGCCGTTCGCCATCGAGACAGACGCGTGCGACACCGGGGTGGGCGTCGTGCTCGATCAAGATGGCCATCCAGTGGCATACATGAGCAAGGCGTTGGGCGTCAAGAACCAGAAGCTCTCCACCTACGAGAAGGAATTCCTTGCGGTGATGATGGCCGTCGACAAGTGGAGGCCGTACCTGCAACGGGGACCCTTCGAGATCGTCACTGACCACAAAAGCTTATGCGCACTCGGCGAGCAACAATTGGACACGGAGCTCCAACGCAAGGTCATGTCCAAGCTCGTGGGGTTGCAATTCACCTTCCGGTACAAGAAAGGGGCTGACAATGGCGCCGCAGACGCGCTCTCCAGGGTGGGTCACCGCCATGCTCTCGCCGCGCTCTCGGTGCCAGCCGCAATGGCTTCAGGAAGTAGTCAACTCCTATGAGACGGACGCAGCAACACAAGAACTCCTACAGCAAGTAGCGGTCCAAAGCCCAGACGATCAAGGTCGCACGCTCCGGCAGGGCATCATTCGTCAAGGGGACCGGCTGTGGATTGGCTCCAATACAGCCCTTCAAACCAAGCTCATTGCCGCCTTACATGACAGTGCTTTGGGTGGGCACTCCGGCATCAGCGCGACATATCAGCGCGTGCGCAAGCTGTTTGTGTGGCCTGGGCTCAAGCGCGCCATGGAGGACTACGTTCATCAGTGCCTCGCCTGCCAACAAGCAAAGCACGAGCACCGCCACCCCGCCGGCAAGCTGCAGCCCCTCCCAATTCCAACCGCGCCGTGGCAGGACTTGACGACGGATTTCGTCGAGGGGCTCCCAACCTCCGAGGGCTACGACTCCATCATGGTGGTCGTCGATCGCCTCACAAAGTTTGCCCACTTCGTGCCGCTTCGCCATCCTTTCAACGCGGCGCAAGTGGCCCGCGCCTTTTGGGACTCCATCATCAAGCTTCATGGCGTGCCACACTCCATTGTCTCCGACCGCGACAAGATCTTCACAAGTGCGATGTGGCGGGAACTCCTAGCAGCAGCCGGCACCAAGCTCCTCTACACCACCGCCTACCACCCCCAAACCGATGGACAGAGTGAGCGCGTCAACCAATGCCTCGAGACGTACCTACGCTGCGCTGTCCAAGATCGTTCCAAACAATGGAGGAAATGGCTGCCTGCCGCGGAATTTTGGTACAACTCCACTCAACACAGCTCTCTTCGGTGTTCTCCTTTCAAGGCGCTCTACGGCACCGAGCCCAATTTGGGGGGACTACCAGCGTTCATTGACAAGCTCTCTCCAGCTGCGGTCACCGACGATTTCGACTGGGCAGCGCACACGGAAATGCTCCGGGGCCACCTCACCCGCGCTCAAGACCGTTTCAAGAAGCAAGCTGACAAGCAGCGCACGGACCGTGCCTTCACCGTGGGCGATCAAGTTCTCCTCAAGCTCCAGCCTTATGTGCAGGTTTCCGTCGCCAGCCGCCCCTGCCGGAAGCTCGCCTACAAGTATTTCGGCCCCTTCACCATCCTGGAGCGTGTGGGCACCCTGGCCTACCGCCTGGAGCTGCCACCGGACAGCCGCATCCATCCGGTCTTCCACGTCTCGCAATTGAAGTCGTTCATCCCCAACTACTCGCCTGTCTTCTCCGAGCTGCCCAAGATCCCGGACCTGACGACCACGCCCCTCGTCCCGGTGGCCATTCAAGAACGACGCATGGTGAAGAAAGGTCCTGCCGCGCTCACCCAACTTCGAGTGCAATGGTCCATGCTGCCTGCCGACGCCACTACCTGGAAGGATTACGACGTCCTTCGTAATCGCTTCCCTACAGCAAGCATCTGGGACGGAGCTGCGTCTCAAGAGGGGGCGCCTGTCACGCCTGCAGTCCAGGAAGATACACCTGAACCTGCAGCGGACACCGAGTGCACGAACCGTGCAGCCACAAGTCAAGTTGGGCCATAGGCCGCGAGTCCCTTGGGCAGGAGCCCGTGTAATACGTGTGAGCCCAGATCGGGCGTGTGGAGAGACTACTTAAGCAAAACGATGTCACTGTTAGGGTTATGCTGGATAAGAAAGTGAATCCTTTCCCCTCTCCATTGCTGTCTTTTCTCACCTGCTCCTCTCTTCCTCATCCCCAATTCCCTTCTCTGATCTATCCCCCTTCCTGGGATATTACACTTAGGTACTTAGATTGGGTTAGCCCCTCCCCTATGTTTGACCGTTTTCATTATTCCACTAATAGACTATGAAGCAAGTGTGTCATGTGTTGTACATTCTAATACTGATAACTAAGTACCTTTTATTCAATCATCAGGTATTCAGAACTGCATGTTACATCAGGTACTTCCAATCAATCACAGAAAGACCAATCATTGCAATGGCCGAACAATCGGGATCTCTCAGCACCTCAGTCTTTTGTTTCACATGGTCCTTCTAGCTTAACAACAAGCAACAGGGATCTTGAAAATTCACTAGAAAAGGCTCACGAAAACGCTATAAGGAGCCAGATAGAGGTAATAATCATCTTTTCCCTAAGGTGGCCTGCTTTAATCTTACCATGGTATCTGTGATGTATTTCTGAATAACACACACATGTTTGGAAATTGTCAACGAGGTCTGTCACCAATGATAACCTAATGAGTCTGAACCATTTAATTAACAGTCAATGGTCTACATGAGTTTGCATGATTCGCCAGATAGATTAGTTCGTTGCACCGGATAAGTTCCTGGCAATATTTGTGGCAAACATATCTAGTGCAAACCAATGTGAAGATTTCCAAAACTTTCTGAGAGGACCTTATATAGAGTACTGTATTAGATTACTAGCTTTCAAAATTTCCAGTTGAAACTCCACAGGGATTGGGAAAGTTGCAAAGGAGAAAGTGTTGTTATTGTAATTTTTATCATTTTCTCAGGAACTAAATACAAGCTGAATTAATTTTTAAAAT
Source organism: Elymus sibiricus (assembly GCA_039707655.1). Lineage (NCBI taxonomy): Eukaryota > Viridiplantae > Streptophyta > Magnoliopsida > Poales > Poaceae > Elymus > Elymus sibiricus. Next base: position 176,375,470 of record CM077667.1, on the reverse strand, counting down.
TTACATGGTGGTATATTTATTAGCTAAGCATTTTCTTTCCACTGGTTTTGAAATAAAAAATTCATGATCTTCTGATATTAAAAATAAAGTAATTTGTATGACACCTAATATTTGATCTGTGCTGATATATCCAATGTCTATCAATGTACAATTGCCCAGAGTTATGTTGGTGACTAGTAGTTGTAATTGTTTGCATGAAATCTATAGGCATGCATTTCTTTTTGTATTATGTTATTCATTTCTGTTGCTATCTTCAAATACCCTTGATTCTTAACGATCACTATGCAATATTCTAATATATTTTTTATGATCCTAAGTAGCTGTAGACAGTTCATTGTTCATCAGATTCAAATGGTTTTTCTTTGTCATCGTTGCTGGATTATAATCTGCAACTTTGCTCAAGATATAAATGATTGCCTAAATGTCTAGTAATGACAAATGAGCCCTGGTCAATGCCAAGAAGTAACTAAATCAGATAACAAGCTGGGAATAAAATAACCTTATGTGATTATCCTTTCATTATTGCTGTATCTAGCCAACATAATTCATTAGTCGCTTGTTTCCAGATGTTGCAAATCCAATTGCAGATGGTGCAACAAGGGGCAACAGTATTCTCAACTAACAGTGAGAATGCTGAACAGGCGAAAAATGAGTGAAGTGGTATTATATGGTGAAGCGTGATCTTGATAAACAAACAAAGAGTATAGATGGAGATTTGGCAATACCTTTGCTGGGGGCTCACTTATGTAAATGTTAGCACCCCTACTAACATCAGATGTTTGTTTGTTTAATGTGCTGGTTTGTGTAGCTTAAATCTTGCTGTCAAACCAGGATTATACCTTAGATAGAAAGGGAGTCATGTTGTAGAGCTGACTAAATTGACAGCATCTGTGAGACCAAGCAAAAATACATCTGCTGGGGAACATTTTTCAACGTGCCATCAGAATTAAACCTTGTATATAGTAAATGCCCTTGGTTCTGCCCGTCCCCGACAAATTTGTCCGTGTGATGATTGTAAATACATGTGTGGTATGATCGGATGTAATTTTTTCTTCCTTGGCTTGCGATTTAAAATCGTATTTAGACGGTGGATCGGTTAGAAAAACGAGGGTGTCCAGGTACCGTCATAATTTGATGCATGATCAAGGGGTGGCTCAACCTCGACTACATCGACGCTTCATCTTGGAAGGATGAGTGCTCCATCAAGGATTGGTGGATCAACATGTCGGGCACCAATAGGTCAAACCAGAAGGTGCTGGCCATTCGGTGCGAGAGAAATGCTAGGGTCTTTCGCCACAAGTTTACACTCCCGTCCATCCTACTTTCATATATCCAAAGTGAGGCCAACCTTTGGGTCACCGTGGGTGCAAAATATTTGGGCTACAACATACCGGGAGAATAGTGGCCATGTAATCTTTTTCTGCTTCTTTGAAAGCAACTCTATTATCTTCTGTTAAACCTATAGTAACAAATAATATGAATGAGTTTCTTGCGGCCCCATATACCCGTGAGGATGTGCACAAAGCTCCTTTTCAAATAGGTGATATGAAGGCGCCAGGCCCCGACGGAGTACATGCAATCTTTTTTAAGAGATTTGGCACATTGTGGGTGAGGAGCTAACATATGAGGTGTTGGATGCAGTAAATAAAAGAAAGATACCGGCTGGATGGAATTCAACAAATGTCGTTTTGATTCCCAAAGTGGACATTCCAGAGGTAATAACTCAGTATAGGCCAATCAGTCTTTGTAACGTCATATATAAGATTATATCAAAGATGATTGCTAATAGGCAGATTAATTACTGATAATGTCCTAGTTGCCTATGAATGTTTCCACGCCATAAAGAAGAAGACACATGGGTCTTCTGGGTACTGTGCAGTAAAGCTTGTGAAATGATCGATATGGTTACTAGATGGGGGGGGGGGGAATAGGCAACTACCAGTTTTTAATTTTTCTTTAACAATTTAGGCTTAGCAACAAATAGGTTGGCTAGATATGCAACTAGGTGAGCAACCTATATGATGCTAAACACAACAACAACACAAGCAAGTAAGATAAACAATATGCGTAGCTTGCACAAAGTAAAGGTAAGAAGTAACCACAAGAGGAACCGATGGAGATGAGGATGTGTTACCGAAGTTCCTTCCCGGTAGAGGGAAGTACGTCTCCGTTGGAGCGGTGTGGAGGCACAATGCTCCCCAAGAAGCCACTAGGGCCACCGTATTCTCCTCACGCCCTCACACAATGCGAGGTGTCGTGATTCCACTAGTGGTGCACTTGAAGGCGGCAGCTGGACCTTTACAAGCAAGGTTGGGGCAATCTCCACAACTGAATTGGAGGCTCCCAACGACACCACGAAGCTTCACCACAATGGACTATGATTTTGAGGTGACCTCTTCCGTCTAGGGTGCTCAAACACCCAAGATTAACAAGATCCGCAAGGGGTTAATGGGGGGAATCAAATTTCTCTTGGTGGAAGTGTAGATCGGGGCCTTCTCAACCAAACCCTAGAGTATCAACAAGTTTTGTTGGCTAGGGAGAGAGATCGGGCTAAAATAAGCTTTGGGCAACAATGGAGGTTTTTGAAGGATAAGAGGTGAGGCTTCTTGGGGAAGAAGACCCTTATATAGTGGGTGGGGGAATCTGCCCGTTACCTCTGTACCAGCCACGGGCAAGCGGTAGTACCGCTGGTAGGGGCGGTACTACCGCCCATCTGTGAACAAGAGCACCAGTAGAAGGGGCGGCGGTAGTACCGCTTGGTACTACCGCCCCTACTACCGCTGCGGCTGGGTGCTGGCGCGGGGCACCAGACACTCCCAGATTCATGTCTGATGCCTCGCGAGAGGTGCCCAGCCCTCCCCTCTTTCCCTCAGCGGTACTACCGCCGGCTGGGGCGGAAGTAACGGCTGCGCGCGGTACTACCGCTTCCTAGAGCGGTACTACCGCTGAGAGAAAGAAAGAAAGAGAGAAAGAAAGGACAGGGACTCCATGTTGCCGGGAAACGAATGGGGGTGCAAGTGTGTACGTGATGATTCCTCCCAACCTTTCCCACTGCGGACCCCCTCATGATAGTACGGATTTTCCTACGACTTAAGTCCACCGACACTAAATCGTCGAAAAGACACCGTCTTCTTTTTAGCTTCCTGAGGGGTAAGATAATCGTCTCGTGCCACCCGATATTCTCTGAAAGCTTAATGCACACGATTAGTCCGCAAATGTATTGTCATCAATCGCCAAAACCATTAGGGTATAAATATGCCCTTACAATCTCCCCCTTTTTGGTGGATTGATGACAACACTGGATTTGCATAGATAATAAATAAGAGAAAGAAAGCAAACCCAAAAGTCTACAAAAATATAGACGGGCTCCCACTAGATGTGTGCTCTATTTGATATGCTTTTGGAAAGCTAAACACACATGCTAGGATCAACACTCCCCCTATATTTTAGAGACAAATACTCCTTGCAACAATATATAATATGGCAGTGATAACTAAGCAAGGAGCACTATGTGAGAGTATAACACGGATGGTATGATAAAACTAACTCAAAAAAGGAGACATGTAAGGATAATTAAGGGTAGCATGTGTCTTACACCATACGACGAAGTGACTGAAGTCTCACAACCATAAGCAAAGCAAAGCAAGGCAACTAGAAAAAGTTCACGAGCAATGACATAAAAGAAGGCAACTCAGAAAGCAAACGCATGCTCGTGACTCGACAAATCCCTACACTCTCTCCCCCCTTTGGCAGCGAGACACCAAAAGGGCAGGGGGGACTAAGACACACAGGTGGCAGAACACAAGGACCCATCATCAATACTCTCCAGACTCTGGAGTGTGGGAAACGGTGCCGGGCGGAGCTGGAGCAGAAGAGCCAGGCAGATCATCCTCAGAGCCCCACTTGCAGTGTCGTGAGATCCAGACCTCCTCATCAGTAATAGACTTCTCAGAACCACTGCTAACCTCCAACCCAACGTGTCTGCCAAGAGCCTTGTGACGCCGTCTAGCTTCCTTCTCAGCAACATGAGCCCTGTACTGACCCTTAGCCTGTAAACAGAACAACTTCTTCATCTTCTCCTTGAGCTTCTTAGCCCAAGAAGGTTCAGCCAGAGAAGGTGCAGAACGAGGAGCAGCACCATCCTGAACCATGAAGTCCTCATCATCCTCATCATCCTCATCCTCATCCTCATCATCTTCATCAGCCAAGTCAGCCTCGGGGGCAACATAGTTTGCCCACTTGTTCTTCTGTCGGAGCTGCACAACCTTATGAGAGACCACCTCATTGTGCACAAAGTTGATGCCGGGATAGGTCTTAGCCCAAGTGCTCTCAAGAAGAAGCATCAAGTATGGTCCATAAATAGGAACCTTGTAGTCAAAGATAGCAGAGTGAAGTTCAGACCACATGATGTGAGAAACATCCAGAGCAGGTACTTCAGTAGCCCCCTTCACATGCTAACAAAAGAGCAACAAATCCACCAAGTAGGAGTGTATCATGTCCAAGTTCCCAACACGAGGAAAGAGAGAGTTTCGGAAGATGCGGTGCATAATATCAAGGAATGGCAGTAGCACATATGAAGGTTTGCCAGTGGTGGAGGATACCTTCTCAGTGGAATAGGGCCAAGTGGCCTAAGATTCCTTGTGGGGGCGAAATCCGACTGGGTCATGGAGCCCCTTATCCTCAATGTGGAGCAAGTCCATGAACTCCTTCCATGAGGCAGTCAACTTCCTCCCATTTGTCATCCAGGTCATAGTATGGGCAACATCAGTACCAAGGTGAACGGTAGCATAAAACACAGCCACCATCTCAGCATCAAAGTCCTTGTTGAACTCCATAAGATGGGTAATTCCAAGCTTCTGACAGACCTCAAGCGCCTCTCCAAAGTATTGGGCATTCTTTTCAAGGAACTCCATATCAATAGACTTGACGTTGGGCACAAACAAATTTTCCTTATTCAGAAGAACCTTATTGTAGATGGATAATTGACACTTGGTCCAGAAGGGACGGTTGCGAACAGCATATTCTTGAGGGTTGACATAAGGATCTTGGCGACGAAGTTCCTGAAAATCCTTAGCAGGTATCTTATCCAGTGATGGCCGTTTGGAGGCGGCCTTCTTTGGCTGCTGCTTGATAGGTGCACGTGGGGAATTGACAGAACTGTCCTCCTCTGAGGTGCGTGGGCGCTTGGAACCACCATCACGGCTAGGGTTCCTCCTACTACCACCTGGAATCCAAACACACCTAACGAGAGAAAACAGTGTAAAACAATTGCATAAGCCAGAAAAAAAAGAGCAAAGAGATTCTGAAGAAATAGGGGAAAACAGGTGCAATTGGCAGCACAACGGTAGTACCGCCGGCCGGAGCGGTAGTACCGCTTGGTACTACCGCCCAAGGAGCGGTAGTACCGTGCCGGTCGAAAACTGCAGGGAACCTACAGCCGCCGGTGAGATCCGGTACTACCGGTGATGTCAAATGCACGTATTTGTCCGCTAAAACTTGAGAATAACTTCCTAGCCATCTTTCACAACGAACTCATGCCGCGATTTGACAAAAAAAATCGATGGAATCAACATGCATTGTCCAAGACCTAGATTCAAAAGAGGAGAACCTAGGGAGAGAAAAACGGGACAATACCGGCGTCCATGGCAAGAGGAGAGGGTGGGGATCGACTCCACCGGTTGGATTTGCGAAAGAATGGCCGGAAACGGAGGTCCGGCGGCGGCCTCCGCGACCGTGGAGGTGCCTGGAGATAGAGGGCCACGAGAGAGAGGGGTTGAATGGGTACGGGGAAGTGAAAACTTCCCCTGCCCCGCCCCATATCCCTTCGGGGAAACTCACAAGCGGTAGTACCGCTCCTGTTCTACACCGCGGCAGGGGGCCCGGTAGTACCGCGGTCACACGCGGTAGTACCGCTTAGTACTACCGCCAAGGCTAGTGGTAGTACCGCGCTGGGCAACTCCAAGACAGGAAATAAACACCAAGAGTGTGGCTTATGCAAGATTGAGTTTGGTTAAAAGGTTGGAGACAACAAATCCATCCAGAAATCAGGAAACACTCCGATGACGCCGATCAAAAAACAAATCAAAAGGTTGGAGTGACCCTGGAAACACAAAAACGTGCTTCTCAAAAGCAAATGCCTCACTAGGAGGGGCGGTGGCCGAGGCCACCTATGTTTGAGTCAATTGGTATGGCACCACGAAGATTTGAACCTTGGGCCCATGACCAAAACTCGTCTTTGAAGCACAATAACCATAAAAAAATGGCGGATGTGAAAGACTTTGATTAGTTTCTGCATAATAGGAGGAGGGATAGTTCATTGAGAGAACTAGACTCCCCCTAAGTCCATGCCTACATCTAAACAAGACATAATGATGAGTGTGGTGGGGTGTGCACTAAGTCAAGCCACATTGCTCGAATCAATGATATTTAGCTCATGCCTTAACTCGCAAAATCTTGCTTCATCCAATGGCTTCGTGAATATATCTGCAAGTTGTTCCTTGGTATAAAGATGAATAAGATCAATTTCTCCACGCTTGATGTGATCCCGGATGAAGTGATGATGAATCTCAATATGCTTCGTCTTGCAGTGTTGAACCGGGTTGTTGGAGATCTTGATCGTGCTTTCATTGTCGCAGTAAATAGGCACTTTGTCACAGTTGACACCATAATCCTTTAAGGTTTGCCTCATCCAAAGAATCTGAGCACAGCAGCTTGCGGCGGCTACATACTCAGCTTCGGTGGACGAGAGAGAAACACAGTTCTGTTTCTTTGAAGACCAACTTACCAAAGAGCGACCAAGAAATTGGTAGCCTCCGGAAGTGGACTTCCTTTCCACACGGTCTCCCGCCCAATCCGAGTCAGTATATCCAATGAGATCAAATGAAGCACCTTTGGGGTACCATAAGCCAAAGTCTGGGGGTATGAGCCAAATATCGAAAGATTCGCTTGACAGCCACATAGTGACTCTCCTTAGGTGCGGATTGAAATCGTAAACAAATTCCCACACTCAACATGATATCTGGCCTAGATGCACAAAGGTAAAGCAGGGATCCAATCATGGAGCGATATACCTTTTGATCCACAGCTTTACCATTGGGATCACTATCAAGTTGGCATTTGAGCTGCATAGGAGTGTTGGCCTTGGGAGGATTGAGATCATCCAACTTGAACCTCTTGAGCATGTCTTGAGTGTATTTATCTTGGTTGATGAAGGTTCCTTGGCTTCGTTGCTTGACTTTGAATACAAGAAAGAACTTCAACTCTCCCATCATAGACATCTCAAACTCTTTGGTCATTAGTGCGGCGAACTCATCATTAAAAGCTTTGTTAGAAGAACCAAAGATAATATCATCTACATATAGTTGGCATATGAACAAGTTCCCGTTAACCCTCTTAGTAAAAAGAGTGGGATCGATTTTCCCAATTTCAAACCCACGATCTTGCAACATCTCGGTAAGGTGCTCATACCATGCACGTGGGGCTTGTTTAAGGCCATAGAGTGCCTTATCGAGAACATATACATGATTGGGGAACTTGGGATCTTCAAACCCCGGGGGTTGCTTGACATATACCAACTCCTTAATTGGACCATTAAGAAAAGCACTCTTCACATCCATTTGATATAATTTGAAATCATGATGAGAGGCATAAGCAAGCAACATGCGAATAGATTCAAGGCGAGCAACAGGGGCAAAGGTTTCACCATAGTCGATGCCCTCGACTTGGGAGTAGCCTTGAGCCACCAGTCTTGCCTTGTTGCGAATAATAGTACCATGTGCATCTTGCTTGTTCTTAAAGATCCATTTGGTTCCAATGACATTGTGCTTCTCCTTTGGTCTTGGCACCAATCGCCACACTTTGTTGCGCTCAAAGTTGTTGATTTCTTCATGCATGGCTTCAAGCCATTCCTCGTCTTCGAGCGCATCTTGTACCTTGAGGGGTTCAAAGCAAGAAACAAACGCATGATGTGCACAAAAGTTTGTTAATTGACGACGTGTAGTTACCCCTCTCTTCAAACTTCCATAAACATTCTTTAATAGGTGTTGCTTGACTCTTAGTTTGGAAGCGATCTTGGCAGCTCGTCTTTCAAGAATTTCCTCCATGGAAAGTTGAGGCTTGGTAACTTGACGAACTTCGGTACTAGCACCGGCTTGCTCTTGATCTTGAGCATGATCTTGATCTTTAGCTTGACCTTCATCTTGAGCTTGATCTTGGTCTTGAGCTTCATCTTGATCTTGAGCTGGCATGGGGGTGTGAGCAAGATCTTGAGCATCATGTGTAGAATCATCACCATTAAGTTGATCTTGCCCTTGATCTTGATCATGGGGTTGAGGGCCTTCACTTTGTTCTTCGGAAGCGTGTGGGTCGTGCGTCGGTGATGGTTCCACTTGAGTGGAACATTGTCCTTCTCCTTCGGCCACAAGGGGTTCCTCAACGGGTAGGAAGTATCCCACACCCATTCTTCTTATGGCTTAGGGAGGAATTTCATCACCTACATCACAAAGACCACTTTGCTCCACTTGGGAGCCATTATTTTCATCAAACTCTATGTTACTCGTCTCCTCAATGGGTCCCGTGGACTTGTTGAGGACACGGTAAGCATGAGAGTTTGCAGCATAACCAACAAATATGCCCTCATGAGCTCTAGATTCGAATTTTGACAAACGTACACCTTTCTTGAGAATGAAACACTTACAACCGAACACCCGGAAGTACTTGAGGTTGGGCTTGTTCCCGGTAAGAATCTCATAAGGAGTCTTGTTCAAGCCTTTCCGGACATAGAGCCGATTTGATGCATGACACGCGGTGTTGATGGCTTCGGCCCAAAAGTTGTACGGAGATTTAAACTCGGCCATCATGGTTCTTGCCGCATCCATCAACGTCCGGTTCTTCCTCTCCGCAACACCATTTTGTTGAGGGGTGTAAGGTGTGGAATATTGGTACTTTATCCCCTCATCATTGAGAAACTCATCCAGGGTGTAGTTCTTGAACTCCGTGCCATTGTCACTTCTAATCATCAAGATCTTTGCTTCATGTTGACGTTGGACTTCATTTGCAAAGTTGATGACGGTCTGTTGGGTCTCACTCTTCCTCTTGAAGAAATATACCCATGTGTATCTTGAGTAATCATCCACAATCACCAAGCAATACTTTCTTCCTCCAAGACTGTCAAAAGATGGAGGACCGAAGAGATCCATGTGAAGGAGCTCTAAGGTCCTCTTTGAGTAGATTGTAGTAGTAGGACGATGAGCCTTTTCATGTAGCTTTCCTTCGATACAAGCACTGCAAGCACGATCTTTAGCAAAACTCACATTTGTTAGTCCAAGAATGTGATCCCCTTTGAGGAGACTTTGCAAAGATCTCATATTGACATGGGCTAGTCGGCGATGCCAAAGCCATCCCACATCAACTTTAGCCATTAGACATGTCGCGGTCTTAGTGGGTCGCTCCAAGAAGTTAATCACATAGAGACCGTTTTCGACATGCCCAACAAAGGCTACTTTAAGAGTCTTGCTCCACAAAAGGGTCACGGTATCAATGCCAAAGAAGGTACTAAAACCCATAAGTGCAAGTTGACGAACAGAAAGTAAATTGTATGCAAGGGTCTCAACAAGCATGACTTTATCAATGGTTAAGGTTGGAGAGATAACCACCTTGCCAAGACCCAATACATTTGAAATTGTGTCATCGCCAAAAGAGACTTGAGTGGCCACGGATGTATCGGGTCGAACGTCCACCACCAAGTCCTTGCTTCCGGTCATATGATTTGTTGCTCCACTATCGAGCAACCATGAAACTCCCCCGGAAGCAAACTCCTACAATAGATCAATGCTTGAATTTAGGTACCCATTCTTTAATGGGTCCTTTCATGTTAGTGACAAGGGTCTTAGGAACCCAAATAGACCACTCAATGTACTCATAAGAAGAACCAACATATTTGGCATAAACATGCCCATCACTAGCACGGCACAAAACATAAGAGGGGTTAAAGTCGCCGGCTTTGTTGAGGGGAGTGGTCTTGTTCTTTTTAGCACTACCACTCACAACCTTGTCCTTCTTCCTTTCATGAGTAATGTCCCCCGCTTTGACAAATGTTTCCTTGAGCGGAGGAACCTGCATGGCCTTTACCTTCTTCTTCTTTTTGGACTTGGGTGCAAACCCAACTCCTTCCTTTGCAACCACTTCCTTTTGATTGCTCAAAAGGTCATTGAGATTCTTCTCACCTTGGATACATGTCACAAGGCCTTTCTCAAGCTGCTCTTTTAGCTTAGAATTTTTCTCCACAAGATGTGCATGCTCACAACACGGGTTAGTAGCAGAGGCATTATCAATTAAAACAAAAGGAGGACACGTGGCAATTTCCTTAGTGAGTTTTACTTGGAGTTGATCATGCGAATCCTTAAGAGAAGCATGAACGCTCTTCAATGCCTTGTGAGCATTGTCAAGTGAGTCAAACTCATCCTTGAGTCGAGCATGGCCAACCCCAAGTGCAACCTTTTCAGATTTGAGCACACGGTTAAGAACGATAGCATGATCATAATCTTTACGTAATTTAGCAAGGTCATCATTTTGTGACTCCTTAAGAGTCAAATGAAGACCTCGCTCTTCCTCTAGAGCAATAGAAAGATTTGCTATCTCGTCGGCATCATCACGACTATGCCCTCTCAACTCCTCAAGATATTCTTCTTGAGACTCAATCGTGTCATTGGCCTCACCAAGTTGTTCCAAGAGAGCAACGAAGTGCTTCTTAGATTCTCCCTTGAGTTTGCACAAGAACTTGTCAAACTCATTATCACCCTCTTTCGCCTCCTCATTTTCATCCACACAATCTAACAAAGACGGAGTGGAAAAAATAGAAGTCTTAATGTTTGAGGTTTTGGCGTTGGAGGTTACCTTGGTGATACCTTTGGCCATGAGACACCTAGAAATGTGGTTCTCGTTGGGAGCATCGAAGAGTGACACCTTTGTTGGGGTAGTCGATGCAATAGCCACAGATGCCATTGCCATTCCTTCACCACTTGTGTCTTCGTCATCAACATCATCATCAGAGACATACTCTTCTTGAGCCACCAACACTTTGTGAGGAGCCTTCTTGGTGAAGTTGGACTTGTTGGGAAAAGACTTGGCCTTATCTTTGCGGATGAGCTTGCCACCATTGTCTTCCCTCTTCTCATAAGGACAATCCACCACGAAGTGACTCACACTACCACAGTTGTAGCAGGTCCTCACACGTTGCTTGCCCTTTGACCCGCTTGAGTTGTTCTTGGAGAAATTGGGCCTTGCATTTCTCTTATTGCCCCAGAATTGCCTAGACGCTAGAGCCATATGCTCATGGTAAGCATATTTGGTGTCCTCGGGGGAACCCTCCTCCTCCTCTTCTTCTTCTTCGTCTTGACTGACCTTGGCCTTCAAAGCAAGGTTGGGAGATGATTTATTTGACCGTTGCACACGAGCAAGAGCATTGTCTGCGGTCGTGTTCGAGATGTTCATTGCAATAAATTCATCCAACACAACGCTAGAGGACAAGTTGTGAAAATCCGGTCTTTGGCGGATGACGGCGGACATGGCCTTGTTGAAGGGCATGATGGCCTTCAGAAACTTACGCTTGACCCAGGTGTCATCCACATCCTTGCTGCCATGATCTCGGAGGGCAACGGCAAGAGTAGTTACCCTCCTATAGAGCTCACGCGATTCCTCATCTTCTATCATTACAAACTCATCTGACTGATCAAGCAGAACCTCATAGTTCGATCGTTGAATGCTTGAGCCGCCCTTGTACATGGAGACAATGTGTTCCCAACACTCTTTAGCAACAGTGAAGGGACGCAGGTGAGCTAGGTCTTCAGTAGGAACTGCAGCTTGGAGTATGAACAAGGCGGAGGAATTTAGCTGTTTATCAGCCTCTTCTCTTGGGGTGAGGTTGCGTGGATCACAGGGATAGTATCCTTCTTCAATGACTCTCATGAGTTGAATTGAGCTGTGATCCAAATGAGACTTGATACGAAAAACCCAATTAGCAAAATCATTCTTAGCAAGTTTAGGAGGAGGACCGAGATTAACTATATGAGGTGGGTGCACCGGTCCTCCATAGAACAAGGGAGGGGGAACTAAGGCAAAGATCCCCGACCCATTAATTCCTTGAGAATGAGTGTCCTTATCAGCACTAGCTCCCTCCTTACCGGAGTTGACATCCGATGTCGAGTTAGTGGGATTAGCCACTTGCACCGCATCGGTGGAAAGTTTAAGAGTATCAAGGAATTCTTTAAACATGGATTTGACCTCGGTCGTCATGGAGGATTTAAGCGAGGACATGGCCTCATTTAAATCCTCATGAGAGACCGTGTTCACACCCATGGCCTCAGGGAGTTCAAACGGTCGGTCCCCGTTGTCAACCATACTCTTCGGGTGGTGAAACCCTTAATAAAGAGACGAGGCTCTGATACCAATTGAAAGAATCGATATGGTTGACCAGAGGGGGGGGTGAATAGGCAACTACTAGTTTTTAATTTTTGTTTAACAATTTAGGCTTAGCAACAAATAGGTTGGCTAGATATGCAACTAGGTGAGCAACCTATATGATGCTAAACACAACAACAACACAAGCAAGTAAGATAAACAATATGCGTAGCTTGCACAAAGTAAAGGTAAGAAGTAACCACAAGAGGAACCGATGGAGACGAGGATGTGTTACCGAAGTTCCTTCCCGGTAGAGGGAAGTACGTCTCCGTTGGAGCGGTGTGGAGGCACAATGCTCCCCAAGAAGCCACTAGGGCCACCGTATTCTCCTCACGCCCTCACACAATGCGAGGTGCCGTGATTCCATTAGTGGTGCACTTGAAGGCGGCAGCCGGACCTTTACAAACAAGGTTGGGGCAATCTCCACAACTGAATTGGAGGCTCCCAACGACACCATGAAGCTTCACCACAATGGACTATGGCTTCGAGGTGATCTTTTCCGTCTAGGGTGCTCAAACACCCAAGAGTAACAAGATCCGCAAGGGATTAATGGGGGGAATCAAATTTTTCTTGGTGGAAGTGTAGATCGGGGCCTTCCCAACCAAACCCTAGAGTATCAACAAGTTTTGTTGGCTAGGGAGAGAGATCGGGCTAAAATAAGCTTTGGGCAACAATGGAGGTTTTTGAAGGATAAGAGGTGAGGCTTCTTGGGGAAGAAGACCCCTTATATAGTGGGTGGGGGAATCTGCCCGTTACCTCTGTACCAGCCACGGGCAAGCGGTAGTACCGCTGGTAGGGGCGGTACTACCGCCCATCTATGAACAAGAGCACCAGTAGAAGGGGTGGCGGTAGTACCGCTTGGTACTACCGCCCCTACTACCACTGCGGCTAGGTGCTGGCGCAGGGCACCAGACACTCCCAGATACATGTCTGATGCCTTGCGAGAGGTGCCCAGCCCTCCCCTCTTTCCCTCAGCGGTACTACCGCCGGCTGGGGAGGAAGTACCGGCTACACGCGGTACTACCGCTTCCCAGAGCGGTACTACCGCTGAGAGAAAGAAAGAGAGAGCAGGGCAAGGACAGAGACTCCATGTTGTCGGGAAACGAATGGGGGTGCGAGTGTGTACGTGATGATTCCTCCCAACCTTTCCCACTGCGGACCCCCTCTTGATAGTACGGATTTTCCTACGACTTAAGTCCACCGACACTAAATCGTTGAAAAGACACCGTCTTCTTTTTAGCTTCCTGAGGGCTAAGATAATTGTCTCGTGCCACCCGATATTCTCTGAAAGCTTAATGCACACGATTAGTCCGCAAATGTATTGTCATCAATCACCAAAACCATTAGGGTATAAATATGCCCTTACAGCTTGATATGATGAAAACATACGACAGAGTGGAATGCGGATTTCTGGAAAGGATGATGCTGAAGATGGGGTTTCATGAGCAGTGGGTCCAATTGATAATGGAATGTGTTTCTTCTGTGAGCTATAGAGTCCGTTTCAATGATATAGAGACAGAAGAATTTCTACCCACCAGAGGCCTGAGACAGGGGGATCCCCTCTCCCCTTACTTATTTTTGTTATACTCGGAAGGGCTTTCTAGCATGCTTGCTCATGAGGAAGAGATTGGAAATCTCGAAGGTGTCAAGGTATGTAGGAATGCACCTACTATCTCTCATCTTCTTTTTGCGGACGACTCATTGATCTTAATGAAAGAAAATATGCAATGTGCAAGCACATTGAAAAGGATCTTGGACGTTTATTGTGGTAGTTCAGGCCAACTGGTTAGGAATGCCAAATTTAGCATATTCTTTAGCCCTAATACTCCTGTTGGCATACGAGAGAATGTCTACAGGAAACTTCATATTGTAACTGAAGCACTATCAGACAAATATTTGGGGCTGCCCACTATGGTGGGGGTTGATAAAAGTGACCGTTTCTAGCATCTCATTGACCGTGTATGTCAGCGTCTGAAGGGTTGGAAGGAAAAATTTCTCTCGATGCAGGGTAAGGAAATTTTATTAAAATCAGTATCTCAAGCAATTCCCTCATATGCTATGTCAGTGTTCAAGTTGCCTAAAGGAATATGCAAAACAATCACCGATGAAATAGCTGGTTTTTGGTGGGGTGATGGTGAGGAAAAAAATGCATTGGTTTGCACGGTGGAAGATGTGTGTACCAAAGAAGAAAGGGGGCTTGGGATTTAGAGACCTTCACTGTTTCAACCTTGCTATGTTAGCAAAATAGTGTTGGCGACTAATCTAGAACAAGGACTCCTTATGTGCATGTGTGTTGAGTGCAAAATACTACCCTGATGGAAATATTTTGAAGGCAGGACCAAAGAAGGGATCGTCATTTACTTGGCAGAGCATCTGTGCAGGCATCCAAACCTTTCAAAGGGGGCGCATTTGGCGCGTGGGATCAGGAGCACAAATAAACATATGCCACGACCCTTGGATTCCCTGAAGTCCTTCAAGGAAAGTTATCACCCCGAGAGGTGCAATGATGCTAACGTATGTGGAGGAACTTATTGATCCACATACTGGAAGGTGGGATGAAGTTCTGGTCAGAGATGTATTTTCACCCGTGGACGCTTATAGGATTCTACAAATCCCTTTAACCATTCAATTAATGGAGGATTTCATAGCTTGGAATTACACACGATCATGGACCTTCTCGGTCCGTTCCGCATACCATAGGGAATTTGAACATCAATATGGTCAGCGGCTAGTTCATTCAGATGGACAAGGTAACATGCAATCTAATACAATCTGGAAGGAAGTATGGAATCTTAAACTCCCAGGGAAGATCAAACACTTCACGTGGAAGGTTCTCAATGGATCACTACCATGTCTTGGGATATTAGCAAATAGACACATACCACTTGTGCCCCAATGTCCGTTCTGTGCAGTGGGGATCAAGGACATCCAATATCTTTTGTTCACTTGCAAGAAGGCAAAGGAGGTGTGGTTAGAGTTGAAGCTACATAACATTATTGCAGAAGCGGTTGAGCAGGATAGATCGGGCTCAATCACTGTAGAAATCTTGTGCCGTAATAACTCTGTCACAGAGGGGCTACCGACTGTGGAGCTCTCAATAGTGGCCGCCTGGTTTCTTTGGTGACAGCGTCGCTAACATGTGAAGGGGGACGTGATTGAGACCCCTGATAGGGCTGCTGTTTCTATAAGAGTGTTAACCACCAACTTCATTCGAGCCTACACAACAAAGCAACCGGTGAGAAGCTATGATCACATGTGGAAACGACCGATTATGGAAGTGGTGAAAATTAATGTTGACGCGGCCTTCCAGCCAGAAACCTTGCCTGGTGCAACGGGAGCTATCGCTCGGGATGGACGAGGAAAATTTATTGCCGCGGCAACATGGTATATATATATCAACTTGGTAGTGTGGATTCAGCGGAGATGATAGCAATCAGGAACGGGCTATACCTAGCTGAGAAAATTGGATGCAACAAAGTGCTAGTGGGGTTGGATAATAGCTTTGTGGTGGAACTAGTGCAACATCCAGATAAGTATGTGGGGCATGATGCTGCTATTGTACTGGAATGCAAGCAATTATCGTTGGACTTCGTGAGTGTGGAGTATTCTCACTGCCTACGAGAAGCAAATGAGGTGGCTCATGCGTTAGCACAATGTTCTTTTAGAGATAATACTTCTATGTTTGGGGATTATGTCATCCCTGATTTTATTTCTCACTACTATGTAAACGATCTTGCTATTATTTGAGGAATAAAGTCGATTATGCTTAAAAAAACTCTAAACTCCTTAACTAATGGATGCCGCAAACATGCCACAAAGACAAAAGACAAAAAGATTATGATCAGCACAATATTCTTACTATCCATCAATGAAAGGAAAATACAGTAACTTATATTACCCAACAAAGACAAAAGAACTAGTTTAGCTTACAAGGAAGTGTATGTGAGAATTACGCCGAAGTCAACAGTAAATTAAAAGTTCATGAAACTGTAACACTATACATATGAAAAACAAGTCACTTGCAAACAAAACTGTAAATAGATGAAATTGGAGTTTTGTTTTGGCTGATGCCATACCGAACATGAGAACTGCTACTGTTAAAGTGGAAGCCAACAGATCATAGGCTCAAATTACGGTAGAGGAACTCATGAACATAGGCGAACAACTCAGAGCAAATTATACAGAAACCAACCATACTAGAAAAGTGGTTTTACCCCACATACAGAGAAAAAAACAATTGATTATGCTTAAAAAACAATTGATTACTATGCTGAAAACGTGCTTTTACCCAACATAACATAGGACAGGAAACTGTAAGTTATCCATATAGTGACTGTAAAAATGGCAATGTTAACATAATAATTCAATGTACAAACATCGCCATTACCCAACATATCGTGGTATCTGTATAAATACATTAACACGAAACCTAGCATAATGTACAAGTACATTAACACTGAAAATTAGCATAAGTACGGTGAAAAATCCCGGACTAAAAAGCGCATGGTGCTTTACACTAAACTATAAACAGAAAGTTTAAGCATTAACCATTGTAGGTCACTCACGTTTACACTGCAATGTCATACTGTGAAAACAGATAAGCAATTCATGCCTAAGAAAAGTGGACATTAGAGACGAGAAGCACATGGGTTAATTCACTTAAAGCGCAAAAATGAAACTCTGATTAGAAATTTTGACAAAATAGTAACTCGCCTAAAATTCAGAAAAACAAAGGAGAGGAAACTGAAAATTATACAGAAAACCAATGTATAAAAACTGATGTTAAGCAAAAAATAAAGAAGCAATCCTCTCCAACAATTTTCAGTTTGTACCTTCACACTAGGCAAACAAGACAAACTTATAATAGACTAAACAATGTGAGTGCAACACTTAAATTTGGTACAGACATCATAAAATAGCAACAAAGCATCAATACTGACCAATGACACCTTGCAAAACCCTGCAAATATATGCATTCTTATCTGAAAAAAATAGCAATACAATGCGATTAAACACACATAAACTCTTTCAGAACAACAATCCTCCAATCCAATACACTGCCCCATACAAATTACTATAGAAACCTTGTAAACTTGCACAAACCAATCCACTAAAATACTACTCCCTCCGAGCTTGCAAAAACGTCTTACATTGTGGGACGGAGGGAGTAATATCTAGATTCAGAACATGCAGAGCTACTAAATCACCCCCGACAAGACAACAACATGTCAGAAATCTACATTTATGGTTCATCAACTAAAGACCCTAGAAATCCTAGCAGAAACAACTAATCCAACAAGATCCCTCCAACAATTACCTACCTAAAAACAACGGGATAAAATGGACCATGAAACACAAGAACACGAATCTGTAGATTGGGGGGAAACGGAATCTGTGGACGAACTGACACCAACAAACGAGAGGAGAAGGGGGAGGGTTGGGAAAGTGATCCAGTGAACCGCTACAACCGAGCTAAATCTACGCCAGGGATGGAAATGCACAAGCACCGCCGAAATCACCATCGAAGAAGACAACGCGGTAGTCGTCTTATCTCCCATGTTCTCCCTGGTTCCCTCTGTAGCTTTGTCTTTCTCTCTTCTCTCAAGCGGTGTGAAATTAGGGAATTGGGGAAGGAAGCGCCACAAGGTGAAAATAATAGAGGGGGGGGGGTAGCAGGCAACGGGCTTATAGCTCCTGCACGACACATTTGACGTGAATTGGAAAGAAAGTTGCGTCGTTCATAAAAATAGCTTTGGTGCGTCGTTTTAGATGGCAATAATAGCCCGTATGCGACCAGGTGGTTAAAACGAGGGGAACGGTCGTCAAACAGGTAGTGCGATTATGTTAAAGCAGGGGTTAAACTGATCAATGCAACTAGTGATGGGTCCCACTTGGCAGTGCATCGAGGTTAATGTTTCCACCCCCGTGACTGAACCCGTCCTGCTCCCCTGCTCCCTTCTTCGTTCTCAGCGGCGGCGGCGGCGATGGCGACGGCGGAGCTTTCGTTCGCAGCCCGCGACGGCGTAGGTGGTGAGTGTATTCGGCACCCTACATTATCCTCCGTCTCGAATTAGATCTGACCAAGTGGGGTGGCCTTTGTTTTCTACGGGATCCAAACTGGGGGATTGCGGCGGTGGCGTTGGACTATCCAGACTAGATGGAGCCGCCGGAGACTAGGTAATGTGCACCCTTTCCAACCCATGCGATGTGTGCCTCATCGACTTCCCCTGCCTCACACTGCCCGCCATTGACAAACAGGGGCGATGGTGCTCGGACATTCGAATTTACTGTTGAATTATTTCCATCTAAGGCGAAGCTAGTTGATGGTAGCGTGCGGGACATAGAGAGAGATACAATTGTGAAATGGGAGGTTAAATTTGCAGAGATTGATCCACAAGAAATGCAGAGCATAGAAGAGAGGGCCATGAAGAATGTGGTCGAGAAAATTGGGGAGAGCATTTTTTGGGGTTCAGAGCAAGAGATAGCATTGTTACGGTTTGATAATTGGAAGGGTGCGTATGTGAGAATTGAGAATGGTGAAGAGATGGTTGATGAAATCGATCGGCAAGACGGTTGGGTAAGCAAACGGACTATCTTTCATGCGGAGCTCGTTGAGCTGAAATCAGATTCTAAGGTTGGATATGTGCCGTCAAAGTTGGCTTCGCAGATGGTAGATGATGATTGGGCTTCACAAAGACAGATAACGTCCATGTGTATGGGTGAAGTGACAGTAATAGAGGTGGCAAATGCAGATGCAGAAGAGGGCTGTGATGGTGCTGCAAGGGTTATTTCGGTTGATTGGAATTAGAAGACACTACTGATTTGGTCATTGCACCAATGGCTGACACGGAGATGGCCAATTTTTTTGGCATTCCAGTAGATGATCAAGATAAGGAAGAGAGTGATAAATCGACTTTGCCTAGTGATGCTAACAGAGATGCATGTGAAGATGTGGATGAACAACTGATGAAAGATGCTCCAGATGATGTAGATGATGCACATGATGATGAGCTTCTAAATGTCTATGATAAAGAAAATCCTGTTATGTAAGTATGGAAGTTGTTCCCAAACATGAATGAGTTTAGAATGTGTTTCAAGACTTATGCAGTCAAACATGAGTTTGATGCCAAGACTATGTGGACTGATAGGAAGAAGTTTTATGCGAGGTGCAGAGGTTTTGATGGAAGCGTCAAGCCATGCAAGTGGTACATATCTGCTAGACTTCAACCTGATGGAAGTACCATAAGGGTTAATCAAATCCCACATCAACATACTTGTATTACAAGTTCACAGAGAGTATCAACCATGACATCACAACTTTGGATTGCAGAAAAGATCACTCCTATTTTAGCCAAGAAACCAAACACTACTACAAAGAAACTTAAAGTAGACTTGGAAAAGCAGCACCCAATAAAGGTGAAGTAAACCACAGTGTGGAAGGCAAAACAAAGGGCAATGAAACAATTATATGCATGGTGATTGGGAAAATACATTTAGGATGCTTTATAACTTCAAAGCAGAGGTGGAGAAGAGGTCACATGGCAGTGTTGTGGAGATAGACACAGAGGTAACAGAGGATAGCAGAGTCCTTTTCTCCAAGTTCTTTATGGCTTTGAAGCCTTGCATCGATGGCTTCAAGGCGGGGCGTCGTCCATATTTGAGCATAGACTCATCTTTTTTGACTGGCAAATGGAATGGTCAATTTGCAGCATGCAATGCTTTAGATGGACACAACTGGATGTTCCCTGGTGCTATTGGTTTGTTTCAGACGGAGACAGAGGTTTCATGGACATGGTTCATGATGCAGTTGAAAAGATGCATAGGGCCAGTGTCACCTTTGGCAGTACACACAGATGCATGCAAAGGGCTAGAAAATGCAGTCAAGAATGTTTTTCCCCATTGTGAGCAGAGGGAGTGCTTCGGCCATATGTGGATGAATTTGATTAAAAAATTCAGAGGAGAAGAGTTTGGGAGAATGTGGCCAGCAGCAAGATCTTACACTAAACAGACACATTCATATCATCTTGATAAGATAAAGGTAGCATGTAGTGAGTTTGGTCCATGGTTGAACACGTACCATTCTCTATTATGGTACATGTCAGGATTTAACACTGCCATCAAGTGTGATCATATCAACAACAACTTGGCAGAAAGTTTTAACAACAAGATAAAGCCGTTAAAGAACTTGCCTGTGCATGACATGGTTGACCAAATCAGGATCATGATCATGCGCATGTGGGAATTGAGAAGAAGGATTGGTGATTGTCTGCAAGGGGATAAGCTTCCTGCTGTGGTACAACAGGTGGTGAACAGGAGCAGAAATCTTACACATTTGTCTGTTGAAAAATCTTCATTGTGGGGTGCTGAAGTTAGAGATACCAAGACTGGAAGGAGGCATGTTGTTAACACTGAGTAGCATGACTGCACTTGCCTCGAGTGGCAACACACCGGGAAACCATGTGCCCATGCCATACTTTTCTTGGCCTCCCAACCCAAGATAAACATGCACCCATATTTGCATGAATATTACTCAGTGGCAAGATTTAGGGCTGCATATGCAACTCCAATTCTAGTACTTACAGACCAGTCTCGGTGGCCTGAAGTGGAAATTGAATTTTCCATGTGTCCTCCCCTAACAAAAAGAAAGGCTGGCAGGCCTAAAGAGAGTAGATTCAAGGCATGGTTTGAGAAAGGTGGGAGTAGTAAAAAGGGGAAGGAAAAGAAGGATGCAAAGCCAAAAAGGTCCCAAAAAGGTAACAAAAATAGATGCAAGTTGTGCCAGGAACTTGGGCACCGAAAAGGATCTCCAAAATGTCGTTACACTCCTGAAAGGCCAAAGTATGTTTATGTTTGTGTTTTTTTATTTGGATGTTGTTTTTAATTACTAGCCAAATTACAGGCTTTGCTTTCCAGGAGGAAGTGTGCAGGTCAACCCCTTGTTGTTGAAGATTGCTGGGCAATCAAAAAGACAAGAATCAATGGTCGTAGAAAGAAGAGAAGTTTTGGTGATGAACCAGAGTTGGATGATGTTGCGGTGCAAAATGAGCAAGAGTTGGATGATGTTGTGGTGCAAAATGAGCAAGATTTGGATGATGTTGTGGTGCAAAATGAGGCAGTCTTTGATCTTGTGATGCATCATGAGCAACATTTGGATGATGATGTGGTGCAGAATGTGGTGCAAACTGAAGCTGTTGCGGCTGATGTTGTGCAAACTGATCCTATATTGGAAGTTGTGTTACCAATTGAAGCTACTGTAGTTGATGTTGTGGAAACTGAGCCTCATGTAGATGTTGTGGTGCCAACTGAAGCTGTCCCATCTAGTCCCGTGAAGAAAACCAAGAGCTTGAGTGAAGTTGGTGTGGTAGGATCAAGAAGTGGTAAGAAGAAGAAATCGAGTGGTAAGAAGTAGAATAACAAACTTGCCTCAATTTGTGGGGTTACCCCAATTTGTGTAATGCTATTTTTACTTTGTTGTGTATTTGTGTAATATGGTATTTGTGGGTTTACCCCAATTTGTGTAATGCTATTCAAATTCTGTCCGAATTTCAAATTTGACCCAAAATTCAAATTTGAAATTGTTTAGTGTGTGGTATTGATGTTACAATGCTTTCTCAAATATTAGGCATATGCATGTTAAGTGATCAATCCGAGCACTTATTGTTGATGTGAAACACTAGTCATGAAAAATGTGCTCCAAATGAGCTCCGAAGCTAGGCTAAACACCCCATTCCTAAGAAAAAAAATTCGACCTTTTCTAAATGAGCCAAAAATATAAACTTGACATCTAGTGTGCAAATATAGTGTCCATGCCCAATATGAGATCATTTGGATAAACTATGACATGTTTAGCCCTAAACCCTAGCTTGAATCCCATGCAACCTCGTTCATGATAACTATGTTTTGTGAAGGGTTTTTCATGAAAATACCCATAGACCAAGTTTCTTATTTTTCCTAGCAACTTAGTCACATAAAACGATGATGGGTGCAAGTTTCATATTTTTATGATTTTTTAGAATTAGTTATGCTCAACCCTAGCCCTCAAAACCTTCTCAAAACCCCTCATAACCCTCTCAAAACCCTCAAACCCCATCTGAAACCCCACACCCTTCCGCGCCACTGGATCTCTGTTAGTGGACGGTCTGGATCAGGCGCTAGGGCTACGTCACTGATCCAAGTGAGGCTCGTTCTGCGCTATGATTGGATGCATTCGAGAACGCTGGATAACACCCCTCCCCCAATTCCGAACCGTTGGATCACCGCGCGTTTAACGGTGTGGATCGGCCTGCAATGCTACGTCAGCGATCCACGGGCATGCTCGTTCTGCGCTTTGATTTGCTGGATTCGGAAGCGTGTTTTTTTAGCTGTGTTTCTTCTGCGCTCCAGCGACTAGGATACATTGCATGCGCGTCGTTTGGCTCTAGTAAAAGAAGCCCACCCGTTGGACCCTTGGACCGAATGTTGCCACGCCTGCCTCTTGCTAGGCTACAATGCATGCGCGTGAGCCGCCTACGATGCATGCATGCACATGCAGAGAAGAACGAGCAGGCGTGACCCCCCGACCACCGACCGACGCCACAGACGCGTGCAGCGCTGAAATGTCGCATTATGGCTATTGATGCCCTGTATGTACACTCCCGATGAAATGGTTTCCCACGCATGTACACACTCCCGATGCCATATGCCCACACCCCGCCGCCCGGCTGTCATTACTTCCATGGTGAAACCAGTGAATGGACACGTCGCATTATGGCTATTTAAGCCACCTATCGTCTTCCTCTTCCTATCACACTCATCCATATCCCATCCTCTCCCATCTGCCCTCCTTCTTCTCCACAAACCAGACCCGAAGAACAAGCGGCTGCAGCCATGCAGTTCACCGGGCTAACCTACCACATGCCCCGCACCGTGCCAGAGTTGCTCTACCCCCCCCTGAGGTGTACGTTGAGAGGACCCTCCGTGTGTGGGCGATGTCAAGGTGGAGGCGCGCAAGGGAGTTCACTGAATTCTTCCTTGCGACCGGCTACGGCCACCTCCCCCGGGGATCTCCAAGGATGTACCGAGTCGAGGAGGTCATCCACAACGGGGTTGTGGTTGCTATCCTTGCCCACTTCACCAACTCCATCGACGCATTCTACCTCCTCGGCCGCGTGTTCTGGTGTGTCTGTGAGTTCATCGCTTTCACCACCCACAACATCTTCACGGACTACACCAACATCTTCCCCACCGTGGACCACATGCACACTCTGCCGTACCCCATCGACAACACCCCGGAGGAGCAGTGAAGGGCGCCCGGAGGAGGAGCGAGGTGGAGGAGGAGCGAGGAGGAGCAAGGAGGAGAAGGAGGCGCCGGCTAGGCTATCTATCTTTTTTTCCCGCAAAATCTATCTATCTATGTTTGTCTTATGTTATTTAAGTTGTAAGCGTACTATGGGTGCCCGCTTACTATATGCATGTACCCGAACTATCTATGTCGTGCTTGATTTATCTACCCGTTGATGTTGTTCTATCTATGCTACTATATTGATGTTGTTCTATCTATACCCGTTGATTTATGCATGTCGTGCTTGATGTTCAATCTAGTTGATCTATGTATTGGTAATAAAAGTAAGATTCCACTATATGGACATGCAACCATGGACATGCAACCATGTCCATGCAACCATGTCCATGCATACAAAGAATCTACCTAGTTCATGCATCAGAACAATCAACAATAGTGGACACGCAACATGCTATGCATACAAAGAATGGGCTCTATCTAGTTCATGCATCAGAAGAATCAACAATAATGGATCTATCTATCCTCCTTAAAAAAGGATTACTATGCATACAAAGAATGGGCTCTATCTAGTTCTAATTTTTATGTATTTATGAGTCATGCAAGTAACACCACATGGATTTGCAGGAGTAACAAATATTTAGATGAACCATTCAACACTTAACAGAAGTATTATTTTTCAAAGGTTAAAAGAAGAAAAGTTTCTGTTTGAGTTAAGACAAGTAAAACAATTAAAACATGTGCTAACTCTTTGCATTTTGCCGCATTTTTATTTAATTTTTTTTGCTAAACATGGGTGCCTCTATTCTATAAAAAAGGGCTGGTGCCCCTACGCGGGTGGCCTGGTTTCTCTTTGGGCCTGATTATTTTCTCATGGCCCAACATCTATTCGGCAACCCATATTTGTTTTTACTAGAAACTGAATTTGGGTGTGCACTCTGTTAACTGAAAAACAAAAACGGGGCATGAACACTGAATAATTTTCCAAATTGCTGCTTCGATTCAGTTACATGAACTTGGCATGGGGCACAGATTGCGTCCTCTGCCCTAACAGGCCTAAATGCCCATTCTAATGACGGATGAACAAGTAAAAGAAAAACAGAGCAATGATACAATAATAGAACCCCCCTGCCATGATATTTGCTTGCTTCTGCAAATCGATCATCTGCATTAGATGTTTCTTGATCTTCTCCAGTTCCTCGTTCAGTTCGGACTCTGCGTGCAGTTCAGCATTGCGCGCATACCTCGCCATCGGCATGACTCTGCCCGCCCCTCTGTCCGACCTCCCCAAATTCTCCACAATAATTAGTGGCACCCTACCCAAATTGAGCTCCCAGATTGCGGCACCACTCGAATCAATGTAGCCCTCAAACTGAATCCTCTCAATATAATCATCCATCCACTCGAAATGGGTACATTTCTTCAGGATCTGAAAACAACAACATGAACCCTAAATCCCAAATTCGACGAGAAAAAAAACGAAATATGGAGAAATCAGAGCAAACGAAAGCGAAAGAACGGGCTAAGAACTGAGATCTAACCTTGCCATCCCTTCCTGCCATTGTTTTCTCAAGCATTTCACAAATTCGCGCCCAAGATTGCCATTGTCATCAGTCTTACTGACCCACCGTTTAAGAGGTTCTGGGCGTGGGCAGTCAGGGCACCTTGTGAGCGGCACTGGACCATACTGTCGCCATTTTGAGTGCGTGGTGGAGGAGCTAGACATCTGCGCTAGGTCGCCAGAGAAGAGAAAGATTGGGGAAAGGGGAAGCAATGGGCAGCGGTGGGCGGACGGGCACGTGCGCTCGTCTCTTCTAGCTGCGAAAAGGTGGGTCCCGCGCTTACGTGGACAAGTGGTGGGTCCCATGCTTACGTGGATAAGTGGTGGGTCCAACCCATAATAGCTAACGAGGGCATGAGTTGAGTTTAAGGGCCATGTTGTGCCTGGGCTATTTACACGCTCAAATGTGTCACACCACATCCATTCGCTCGAACAACGTCGCACTCCTTTCAATTCCCACGAAATACGTCGCACAGGAGCTATTGACCCAATAGGCAACCCCAAAACAAAAGAGAGCCCGACTAGGAAATAGACAACAAAAATGTGCCGCTCAATCGCCCGCAAGAAGAGAGATTCAACACGAATCATAGCGCTCAATCAGCGGCCCAAAATTTGAGTGAAAGCCAATTGCATTTCAGCCGGTTGAAAATTAGCAAAACCATTCTCTTTTGAAGGAGTTGCTTTCTATCTTTCTTAGATGTATGCATACTCAACGTCTCAGTAAGATCCTGATATTGTGCAGTTGCAGAAGCTGGATGTAATCGCTTTTATCTTAATAATATATATCAGAAAAAAGTTAATACATATATGGATTTTTATTTTTCATAAGTGATTGATTTCTTCTTCGCTTCTGGTTTCAGTTTTGGCGAGCTACCTGTATATTTTTTCGAGCAAAGGAGTCGAGACTCCATTTTCATGAAACTTATAAAACATTCACCAATTTCCTTGGGAGGAAATACTATATCCCCACAACACAACACACCTGCAGAAAACTCTCTTAAAACTAAAGCTAGACGTATCATTGAACACCTTAGCAACTCTTCAATTCTTGTCGTTACATAGATTATACAACCTAGGGTATTTATCAACTAGACACACACTTTCTATCCAGAGGTCTTCCCAAAATCTAGTTCTCTCCCCGTCAAAAACTTTTTCCCTACAGAATTTAGAAAACACATCCTTTACTTTCATAAAACCAAACCAAAAATGAGAATGAACATGCTTTAGCTTGCATTGAGATAAAGTAACATTACTAAGATATTTATTCCTAACCAACTCTTGCCATAAACCTTGCTCATTTTCAAGTTTTCAAAGCCATCTACTAAGCAGGCAAACATTCATAACAGACAAATCTATCACACCAAGATCACCTTGTTCTCTAGGTTGGCAGATCTCCTACCACTTACTAAATGGGATTTCCTTACATGCATTATCATCTTCTTGCCAAAACATTATTTTCAAAAATTAATTCATACTCTTATCAGGTCCTTTAGGCAGCTCACACATGGACATCATGTAAAGAGGCACACTACTAATACATGGTCTAAGTAATAACAATCTATCACCAAAACACATTAACCACCCTTTCCATGTCCCGACTTTTTCCTCTGCATTTTCTTCAGAGGGTATCCACCATTTCTTAATCTCTTATTATGAACATTTTAAAGGAAATTCACCTTCTAGACAAGTAAATATAGACCTATATTCTAAGGCTCGATTCTTAGCTTCACCAAGCAGCATAATCTCACTTTTATAGAAGTTAAATTTCAAGCTCGACAAATGCTCAAAGATACACAAAATAACCTTTAAATTTTACTGTGCTATCCAGATCATCATCAAATATAAAAATTGTACCGTCTGCATATTGTAGCACAACTATACCATACTCCACCAAATTTTCTACCAGAGGAGCAATAAGACCATGTTCTACAACTCTATTAATTAGAACTGACAAAACATCAATTGCAATATCAAAGTGGGGATAGAGCCCCCCCAGCCTTTCCTAGTTGGAAAATAAGTACCAATATGTTCATTAGCCATAATGGCTACCTTAGCATTGTTGACAGTACTCATAACCCAATCCACAAATTTAATAGGAAACCCATCCATTACCATTGCTTTTTCTAAATATCCGAGTTGATTTTGTCATAAGCTTTTTCAAAATCAACCTTGAAAACAACAACACTCTTTTCTTTACTTTAACTTCATGCAGAATCTCATGTCACAGGTCAACTCCATCCAAAATGAACCATTTTTTTCACAAAAGTGGTATGTACATGAGATATAATTTTGTTAGCTACAGAAATGCCTCTATTATTTATGACTTTGGTGAAGATTTTAAAAGATACATTAAGCAAACATATTGGTATATACTTTTGTATTCTATCAGCATCATTTCATTTAGATAATAAAGTAATCACAACGTAATTAAGCGTACCAATATCTAAATTGCCATTGAAAATTAAATAATAATATATTACGAATTATGTTATCTATTTATTCATGAATATATATTTACTGAATGGGTAATAATGTAGAACATGCACATTAATATGTCAGTTGCATGTTTTTTAATCTTCATTATATCTTTATGTTCATCATCACCTATGGTCAAAAACGTTCGGTAAATATTCGTCGAGATCATGGTTCATAACTTCAGTTTTGGGTACAATGTTCTTAATCGTGTACATGTTCAGGTTGTATGATCCTAAAAAATGCTACTTGATGCACATATGCATAGGCTAACATCATCAATTTCTCTCGGAATAATGGACTTCATCAGCCAAGAATCAAGAACACTATGCGGTCCTGATCTATAAGATGGGTGAACAAGCCTAACATCGAGTTCGTGTTTCAGTGACCATTAGATGCCAGTTTTTCAGTAGTTATAATTCATTTTGACTGTTTGATCGTGCAAAATCCATTGTGAGATCAGATATCTTTTATCTATCAAGCTTTGAGCAAATGCAAAGACCTCTGCTCTCAGTATAGTGTCATCATCCACCACATTGTATATCTATTTGGCATCAAAATATTTGAGGATTGCTTTGATACCCCCCCCCCCCCCCCATTACAAAGTTTACAACTTTCGATGCTAATGGACGGTGTAGATTAGAATTTACCCCTTTGTTAAAAAGGGTATTATGTACTTACTAAGGGTTGGACTGGATCACTCGACTAGAAAAAATGGTCGCCCCTTTAAATCTAATCACAATCTCTCTCGACATGGAAAATCAATTAAGGCAATTCTTAAGGCATGTACAATGCAAGGTCTTACTGAAATAAATCATTTTTCTTAACACACTAGTGCTTATTGGTATAATACAAATGCTTAAAGAATATAACAATGCTAGGTGCTTAGGCGATGTACAATACTAGCTCCTTAGATGATGTACATATAGCTACCTCAGATAAGATCATGATTGTTACATGTGAATATATTTTTCAGGTGATCTCAAATAACAATTACACCATATATTATTTTGTTGTCCAAAACAAAATTACGACATCAGGTTTTATTTTGTACGTACGGAATTAATAAAGAACTCTACAAGCAATAAAGACTCTACAAGCCCTGTGTGAAGACGAAGAAACAAATCACCGTTTCTTTTTGAAGCAACCAGCAACAACACTATTTGCATGCAAGGAAAGAAAGTATATTTTGATGGGTCATGCACGAGATGCAACGTGCATGCAAAGGGGGTGGGGCACGGACCCATGTGTGATGCGACATGATGCATGTAATTTATTTAGTGCAAACAAGATGAACTTCAAAAGGCCTCATGCTGTACGACCTTGGAGATCGATCCACCGACGCCAGAATCCATCGGCTGCCCTCGGTCATCTTCAATAAATAGTTAGCAATTATTAGGGTTAGATTTGTATTTTGTTTAGAGAAGTTTAGCTATTGCTATTTTTATTTGTTCGCTCGTAACGGCTAGTGCGACGGTCAAGACATCCTATCGAAACTCAAAATATTTCGTTTTTGTGAGATTTTATTCCAACTAGCATATTCGCAATTTTACATTGCTTGGCTATTATTTTCTTACATGTTCTTCATTTGATTGCAGAAAAAAAATCCTTCGTGGATAGATCGATCGCGTCGTTGGCTCGATCGATAACATTGTGGAGTTGATTTACCGATTGTCGTGGATATCAGTCGTGTACGGTTCTCCCTGTACGGTTGGCAGCCGGATCATGAGGGTCAAGTCCCACAAAAATCATAGTTATCACCTCTCATCGAAAGATCGGGTCCCCAGTTCACATCAAGTGGTATCAGTTTTTAGGTTCATCGATGAGAGATTTACAATTTTCTCAGATTAGATCCTTTTTCTTGTCCTATAACCAACCAAAAGCCAAAAAAATTAGATTAGTTCATCCGTTGCACCTATCTTTTTAGCCTTTAGCAATTTTTGCATCTAGTACTTGCATAGTTAAATTTTTGGTTGCATTCATTCTATCATTAGTGTTGGTTTAGATTGGTTTGGGACAAAATTATCTACTCCTCCCTCCGTCCCTGAATATAAGTCCTTTTAAAGATTTCACTACAGACTACATATGGATGTATATAGATATACTTTAGAGTGTAGATTCACTCATTTTTCTCCGTATGTAGTCCATAGTTGAATCTCTAGAAAGACTTATATTTAGGAACGGAGGTAGTAGATCGCACTCGTTTTTGTCTATCCAGATTTTCTACCGAGTTGGTTGTTGATACAAAAAAATCTTTGTCGGTTCAGTGTCCATTGATACGTCTCTATCGTATATATAAATTTTGAATTTTTCATCATTACTTTACAACTTTTATATACTTTTGGTAACAATTTATATGATTTTTTGGGACTAACATATAGATCCAATGTCCAGTGTCAGTTTCTATTTGTTGCATGTTTTTAGTTTCGCAGAAAATCCATATCAAACGAAGTCCAACACAATAAAAATTTACGGAGATTCAATTTGGAATATATGTGATTTTTTGGAAAAGTAATCAACGCCCTACGATGTACGAGTGGCCCAAAAGCCACCAGTGCACGCCCCCTGGCTTTTGGGCACCCCGGAGGTCGGTTGGGGGTGTTCTTTGTCCGCAAGGAAGCTAATATCCGGATAAATTTATGAATACAATGCCTATATTGATAAATTTATCGAGGAAGTCTCCGCTGCCCAAGAAGAGATTAATATTTTGCAGGAATCTATGGAGGCAGAAATTGCTGAAACTGTGAGCTTATTAGATGAAAAAGATGAGGAGGAGAGCGAAGAACAAAAGGAGGAAGAGCGGATTACCTACCCATGCCCACCTTTTGATGATAGTAAATCTTTATCCCAAACGTTGTTTAATTCCCTTCGCACATACCGAAGGATGAATAATATGATAATTGCTATGATCCCTTGGATTTGTTTGAAATGTCCCTATTTGATGAACTTGATGCTTGCTATGCCTGTGGCCATGATGCCAATATGAATTATGATTATGAAGATGAACTTTCTATAGTACCGTATGTTGAACATGAAATTGTTGCTATTGCACCCACACATGATAGTCCTATTATCCCTTTGAATTCTCCCAACTACACTATATCGGAGAAGTTTGCACTTATTAAGGGTTATATTGATGGGTTGCGTTTTACTATTACACATGATGATTTGATGGATATAATATGCATGTGCTTTCTGCTCCTAGTTGCAGTTATTATGAGAGAGGAACTATATCTCCACCTCTCTATGTTTCCAATATGATAAAATTGCAAAAAAACTGTTAATACTATGCATTGACCTTTACTTTGTGTGAATGAATTGTTCTTCTATGACATGCCAATGCATAGGAAGAGAGTTAGACTTCGTTGTTACATGGTATATGTTGCTTTGTGCTCACTACTAAATTACAAAATCATTGTTAATTAAAATTGGCTTTGATATACCTTGGGATCCGGGTAGATCAATTACTTGAGCACTATATGCCTAGCTTAATGGCTTTAAAGAAAACGTTGCCAGGGAGACAACCTGGAAGTTTTAGAGAGTCATTTTATTATGTTGCGTGCTTTTAAAATAATTAAAAACAAGAAAAGTGGGGAACTTAAAATGTTTTCAAAAAGAAAAGTGAAAATGAGAAAGACGGGCACCGTTGACGTGGGGGCTAGCCTTGAACTTTGTTCATGTCCATGGAAACTTTGTGAATATTGATTACATCAACTTTTCAACAAAAAATAATTATTCCCTTGTACAAATTCATTGTATTATAAAAATAATGTGGCAAGATTTACCTTTAGGGTGTTTAAATTGCTTGTTTGATGTGTGTTGTGCAAAAACAGAAACTTTTGCTGTAGTGTTTGAATTTTGATATTTTACTGGAGCGTGCAAAAATTCTGAAATTTTTACACAATACTTTTATGCAAATTTTTTAATACTTCCTCATTTTTCAGAATTTTCTGAGTTACAGAAGTACATGTTTCATCTGCATCTTTACAGACTGTCCTGTTTTTCACAGATTGCTGTCATAGTTTCTTTATCTGCTTATGTTTGAAATCTTGTTGAGCCCCATTGATTTGGGAGCCATAGAGTTGTGATAGCATACATTTGGTAATGCTGGATTATAATTATACAATAATGTTATAGCAAGACATGATGGGATTTGATATTACATGTACTAACCCTTCTAATAAAGGTTTTGTTAAGTTTTGTGTGAACAAAGTTTTCAAAGATCGAGGAGGTATCGATATGAGAAGAATAAGGAGAGGCAAGAGTTCAAGCTTGGATATTTCCAAGGCACCCCAAGTAAATATTCAAGGAGACTCAAGCGTCTAAGCTTGGGGATGCCTCGGAAGGCATCCCATCTTTCTTCCTCAATAATTATCGGTATGTCTCGGTTTTTGTTTTGTTCACATGATACGTGTAAATTCTTGGAGCGTCGTGTGCCTTTTATTTTTCTTTTACCAATGAACCATGCTGGTATGGGATAGTCCTTGGTTTATTTATAGAATTCTCTTTGCACTTCACTTATATCTTTTGAGTATGGCTTTATAGAATGCTTCGTGTGCTTCACTTATATCTTTTGAAGTTTGGATGCTCGCTTCTCTACATTGGGAACACCGTTATATGTAGAATGCTCTTTTGCTTCACTTATATTTATTAGAGCATGTCCATGTCTTTTGTAGAAAGAATTAAATTCTCATGCTTCACTTATACCTATTTAGACAGTTAACAGGAATTGGTCATTCACATGGTTAGTCATAAAATCCTACATAAAACTTGTAGATCACTGAATATGATATGTTTGATTCCTTGTAATAGTTTTGTGATATTAAGATAGTAATATGTGGGTCCACTAGTGGATGATCATGATTTAGTAGGAATATCTATGTTAAGGTTTGTGATCTCCTGTTCATTAAAGTGTTGGTTATGGCATGACCGGAATGTTGGAGCACTTTTATTCCTCGTTGAAATCCTTGTGTTGTTTGAGGCGGGGGGGGGGGTGCGATGGTTAACTCCTCCCTAGGGGTGCACTAGTAGTACTTTGCTTCGAGAGAGCTAATAAAACTTTCACAATAAGTATATAAGTTTTTATGACTAATGTTAGTCCATGGATTATACGCACTCCCACCTTTCCGCAATTTGCTAGCCTCTTTGGTACCATGCATTGCCCTTTCTCACCTCGAGAGTCGGTGCAAACTTCGACGACGCATCCAAACCCTGTGATATGATACGCTCTATCACACATAAGCCACCTTATATCTTCCTCAAAACAGCCACCATACCTACCTATTATGGCATTTTCATAGCCATTCCAAGATATATTGCCATGCAACTTCCATCATCATCATATACATGACTTGAGCATTCATCATCATATTGCTTTGCATGATCATATAGAGCTGACATAGTATTTATGGTAAAGACGTCGTTCATCATTGATTGCATGTTACGCTAGATCATTGCACCCCCTGGTACACTGCCAGAGGCATTCATATAGAGTCATCTTCTTCTTTATCGAGTTGTAAGTAAACAAAAGTGTGATGATCATCATTATTAGAGCATTGTCCCATTGAGGAAAGGATGATGGGGACTATGATTCCCCCACAAGTCGGGATGAGACTCCGGACGAAAAATAAAAAGAAAGAAAACTGGGGGAGGCCAAATGAACCCACCATATAAAAAAATATATAAAAGATTAAAAAAAGAGAAAAAGGGGAGGCAAAAAAAGAGCCCACCAAAAAAATGAGAGAAAAAGAGAGAAGAGGCAATGTTACTATCCATTTACCACACGTGTGCCTCAAAGTGACATCGTGTTCTTCATATAGAGAGTCTCCTTATTTGTCGCTTTCATATACTAGTGGAATTTTTTATTATTATAGAACTTGGCTTGTATATTCCGATGACGGGCTTCCTCAATGCCCGAGGTCTTCATGAGCAAGCAAGTTGGATGCACGCCCACTTAGTTTCATTTGAGCTTTCATACACTTATAGCTCTAGTGCATCTATTGCGTGGCAATCCCTACTCCTCGCATTGATATCGATTGATGGGCATCTCCATAGCCCGTTGGTCCGCCTAGTTGATGCAAGACTTTCTTTCTTTTTGACTTCCTTTGATCTCTACCACCATATTCTATTCCACTCATAGTGATATATCCATGGCTCACGCTCATGATTGAGTGTAGTTGAAAATGTTGAAGCGCGTGAAAAAGTATGAACCAAATGCCTGACTTGACACTGGGGTGATTATGATATGTACTTCTGTTAGGAAGACGGAGTCATGCCATTCTTACATGATTAAATGTGTAGGGATAACTTTCTTTAGCGTCGTTTATTTTGAGGGTCATGATTGTTTGTTAGTAAACATGAGTATGGATGTCTTTATGTCAAATGATAGACTATTTCCTTGAATCACTCGTATCTTAATATTCATGCCATGATTAGATATTTGTTCAATATTATGTTAGGTAGCATTCCGCATAAAAATTATCTTTTTATCATTTACCTAATCGAGGACGAGAAGGAATTAAGCTTGGGGATGCTTACGTCTCCGTCGTATCTATAATTTTTGAATGTTTCATGCCATTATTTTACAACTTTTATATACTTTTGGCAACAATTTGTATGATTTTCTTGGACTAACATATTGATCCAGTGCACAGTGCCAGTTCCTGTTTGTTGCATGTTTTTTGTTTCACAAAAATCCATATCAAACGAAGTCCAAACGCGCTAAAAAAATTTGAAGAATTATTTTGGAACATATGTGATTTTTGGGAAAAGGAATCAACGCCAGACGATGTCTGAGTGTCCCGCAAGCCACCAAGGCGCGCCCTACCCCCCAAGGGAGCGCCCTCCTGACTTGTGCGCACCTCGGAGGTCGGTTGGGGTGTCCATTGGCCGTAAGGAAGCTAATATCCGTATAAAAATCCCCTTAAAATTTCAGCCCAATCAGATTTACAGATCTTCGGGAATTTAAGAAACGGTGAAACGCCAGAAAACAGGAACGCGAAATAGAAGAGAAACAGAGAGTGATCCAATCTCGGAGGGGTTCCTCCCCTCTGGCAGCCATGGCGGCCATGGACCATATAGGGGAAACTCTCCTCCCATCTAGGGGGAGGCCAAGAAAGAAGAAGAAGGAGGGGGCTCTCTCCCCCTCTCTCCCGGTGTCGTCGGAGTGCCGCCGGGGGAACTAGCGTGGCGGCGATCTACACCAACAACTCCGTCGTCTTCCTCGACACCACCATCACCTTCCCTCATCTATTTACAACGGTCCACTCTCCCGCATCCCGTTGTACCCCTTACTTGAACATGGTGCTTTATGCTTCACATTGTTATTCAATGATTTGTTGCTATCCTATGATGTTGGAGTAGATCCTTTTTGTCCTATGGGTTGATTGATGATTTTGATTGGTTTAAGTTGCGTGATTTATTTTGGTGTTGTCCTATGGTGCCCGCCGTGTCGCGCAAGCGTGTGGGATCCTCATTATAAGGTGTTACAATACATTCATGATTCACTTATAGTGCGTAGCGAGGGTGACAACAGCTTATACCCAGGGGTTGTTGCGTATAGGAGTAAAGGGGACTTGTTACTTAATGCTATGGTTGGGTTTTACCTTAATGATCTTTAGTAGTTGCGGATGCTTGCTAGAGTTCCAATCATAAGTTCATATGATCCAAGTACAGAAAATATGTTAGATCATGCCTCTCCCTCATGTAAAACTGCAATAATGATTACCGATCTAGTTATCGATTGCCTAGGACAATCTCGCAAATCCTATCACCACTTTCACACACTCGCTATATTTAGTTAGTTGTTATTTTATTAAAACAACACTTAAATTTTATTTTCACGTTCTTTATTATCTTGCAAGATTATCTTCTTACATCTACAAAGTACTTCTAGTTTTATTCCCGCAAAATAGTTTATTTCTTATACTAGGTATAGTGAACGTTGGTGCGTGTAGAGTTGTATCGGTGATCGATAGAACTTGAGAGAATATTAATTCTATCTTTAGCTCCTCGTTGGGCTCTACATTCTTACTTATCAAAAATGATTACAAACGATCTCCTATACTTGTGGGTTATCATCCATCATATTGCTCCATCCGGCCGCTGTGTCTAAAGCTGCCGCGTATTGCTTCTGTTTTTTCGTGTCGTCCAAGTCTCCAAGTCACACGTTTGGTCCGTCATTAGATTGGTTTTTGTGTCGTGTGTATCTTTAGCTTCTTGGTGTGTTTGACTTTAGGCTCTTTGGCTTTCACATGATACCCATCCATCTTATTAGTTGCAGGCACGCTTCACCTGAGACACACGCGCCCTGTTTCATCTGACATCCCGCGCCGCTTTACCTTCTGTTGTCCACCACTGCTGCATCTGTTGTGTGAGTTGCTTGTACTCTTGCACGCACACGTATTCCATTATAATTTCTAATCTCCAGTAGTACGTGACATGGTGGCTTGTAGTAGCACTGGATTCTGTAGCATCTATTATTCCATCTCTTCCTCTTCGTGTGTATACCTGTTGATAATGACCTGGTAAAAGAAAAAAGGAAAAGGAAAAAAGAGAAACCAGAAAAAGCAAAAAAAAAAAGTTGAGAAAAAAAATCAGGTCGGCTAGCATCTATTTTGGACTGATTTGTTCTATTTGCTACTCAGGACATTATTTATGTTGCTACTTGATCGCCACTTCATCTATCATATATTTTTGAGCTTTGTTATATACTCGCTTATACCTCACTTATATCTAGCTATTTAGAGCTATCATATTTTCATTGGCTTTCACTCATTTGATTCAGTATTTGGGCTTGGATTATTTTATCTTTAACTAGTCGACTACCAGCACTAGTTAGGAGTTTGAGCAATTTTTTAACTTGCATTATTTTTTGCTAAATTGTGCCACTTATATTGTGAGTTGAGAAGCCTTTCCCAACCTACACTTTTTCCTATCAATAAGTACAGGTCCCGACTCTACTGATTCCTGGTAATCGCTCCATCCAAACTTCATTGGTAGTTTGAAGCCAACACCAACGCGCTGATCACAATCTGGTAAGCTTGAGTGTGAGCGGTTTTTTCTTCACCACATCCTACTAGTTGATAGGGATTATACATTGTGTTTTTTCTCTTTCTCTGACATGGCAAAGAATCAACCCACATTTGAGGAACTCACCGCGGATGTGAAAGTCACCAACGAGCGTCTTGCCCAACTTGAGGGTGCTCAGATTGTGGATGAAGAGAGGCTCAAGGCCATAAAGGATGCACAAGGTGTTGCAACACACATCTACACGACATCTTGTCACGTCTCGACAAGTTGTGGAATGCACACCCCACCAACAACATCGTTGTCCCTCGCAACTCCACGGGTGGCGCCGCTATTTCACGAGCTCGGCGTGTGCCCGTGCGTGATCCACAGCACCCAGCTATTGCCACTGATGTTGCGACCATAAACCAGCACCAGCACATTCCTCCTCGTGTCACCGAGGAACATGTGGACAACTACGAGGATTATTCCGGTGACACCGAGGACGACCAAATGGCCAACCACCACAATGACCGTGCTCATCGACAAATGTGTTTCAACCGTCACGGTATGGCATGACGTCCACACAGGTAAAATGTTCGAGATTATGACCACTCTAGTGCTAAAATTAAATTTACTATGCCCGCTTTCAATGGTAAATATAATCTAGATGTTTATCTTGATTAGGAACTTTCCGTTGAACAAAAATTTGCAAGTCATGATATTCCTGAGAACCAAAGAATTAGGGCAGCCACTAGTGAATTTACAAACTTTGCTTCTATTTGGTGGAGTGAGTATTGTCGTGTTAATGCGAACAATATACCTGCTACTTGGAATGCTTTAAAACGAGCTATGCGACAACGTTATGTTCCTTCATATTATGCTCGTGGCAAACTGAATGAATTGCAGCGCTTAAAACAAGGTAGTAGTTATGTAGAGGATTATTATCAAGAATTGCAAACTGGTTTAATACGGTGTGGATTAGTTGAATCCGAAGATGCTATGATGGCTAGATTTTTAGGTGGTTTGAACGGTGATATTCAGGATATATTGGACTATAAGAAATACAATTCTATTACTCGTTTGTTTCACTTTGCTTGTAAAGCTAAAAGAGAAGTACAGAGACGCCACAACAAGGGACGAGGTAACTTTTCTGCAGGTCGTCACTCATCATGGACAACCTCTCTGTCTGTCCCGTCCAGTATTGAGGCAACATCACCTATCTTGAACAATGGTGCACACCTAACAAGTTTAAAATCAGCTCCACGATCCTTCGAGGCTTAGAAAGCAATTTCTCAAGCACCCACCACTTCGTCTGGACGCACAAGGGACATGATGTCATATAAGCAAAGGTGGCGGACATTTGATGAAGGACTGCCCGTACATTCATTGTGCGGGAGTACTCCTTTGCTAGTGATTTGGATGAAGATATACATGCTATGCTTGCCACTAATAATGCTGGTGACACTAAGGAGCATGAAACGGAAGCGATACATATTAATGCTAAGATGGCAAATCAATACCCAGGCCTTGTAACCATGCGAGTACTAAGTGCCTAGGTGAGGCATGCTGAGATGCCTCAACGCCATAATCTTTTTCAAACTAAGTTTGTTGTCAAAGGGCATTCCGTTTGTGTGATTATTGATGGTGGAAGTTGCAATAATTTGGCGAGTATGGAGATGGTCGAGAAACTTTGCCTCACCACTACAAGACACCCCCATCCATATTACATCCAATGGTTCAACGAATGTGGTAAGTTGAAGGTAACACGTCGTGTGAGAGTCCATTTTACACTTGGTTCGTATCATGATTATGTTGACTGTGATGTTGTACCTATGCAAGCTTGTTCATTATTGTTAGGTCGACCTTGGCAATATGATAATAGTGTTACCCATCATGGTAGAACAAATTCATATACTCTCATGTTTGAAGGAAAAAACATTAACTTGCTTCCTATGACCCCCGATAAAATAATAAATGATGAGAAAGCTAAATCAACAGATCGTACTACACATAGTATGCTTGCTATCAATTCTGAATTTTTTTCGTCGAGTGTCCCAACTTCTGATCTGGACAAGAGTGTCCCAACTTCTGATCTGGACAAACCACGTGCTCGGCTAGTTCATTTCCTTTCACATAATTCATATATAGACTCTGCGTGGGATAAATTTTATCATGTTATTCATAACGGTGCTATTACAAATTTCTCACACCCTCGTGAGCTAACACCTTCGAAAGAGAATATGCATGTTGCATCTATTTTTGCTTTACCCTGTGATGAGTTTCAGGTACACAAAAGTCGAGGACGACTTTGTTTTCAAAAAAGGGAGGATGATGTACATATAGCTACCTCGGATAGATAATGATCGTTACATGTGAATATATCTTTTAGGTGATCTCAATTAACAATTACACCACATATTATTTTGTTGCCCAAGACAAAATTACGACATCAGGTTTTATTTTGTACAGAATTAGAGAACTCTACAAGCCATGTGTCAAGCTGAAGAAACGGATCACCATTTCTTTTTGAAACAACCAGCAACAACACTATTTGCATGCAAGGAAAGAAAGTATATTTTGATGGGCCATGCAAGAGATGCAACGTGCATGCAAAGGGGGTGGGCCCGGACCCATGTGTGATGCGACATGATGATACATGCAATTGCAAATAAGATGGACTTCAAAAGGCCTCATGTCGTACGACCTTGGAGATTGATCCACCGACACCAGAATCCAGCGGCGGCTGCCCTCGGTCATCTACAATAAATAGTTAGGAATTATTAGGGTTAGATTTGGGTGTTGTTTAAAAAAAAGTTATTGTTATTTTTATTTGTTTTCGTTCGTAACGG
The DNA here is from genome assembly GCA_039707655.1 of Elymus sibiricus. Lineage (NCBI taxonomy): Eukaryota > Viridiplantae > Streptophyta > Magnoliopsida > Poales > Poaceae > Elymus > Elymus sibiricus. The sequence goes on along the minus strand of CM077667.1, from coordinate 176,335,845 downwards.
CTAGTGCAACCGTCAAGACATCCTATCGGAACTCTAAATACTTCGTATTTGTGAGATTTTATTCCAACTAGCATATTCGCAATTTCAGATTGCTTGGTTATTATTTTCTTGCATGTTCTTCGATTTGCTTGCAGGAAAAATCCTTCGTGGATAAGTCGATCGTGCTGTTGGCTCGGTCGATAACACCGTGGAGTTGGTTTAGTGATTGCTCTGGATACCAGTCTTATACAGTTAGTAGTCGGATCGTGAGGGTCGAAGTCTCACAAAAATCGTAGTATCACCTCTCATCAAAAAATCAGGTCCCAGTTCACATCATTAGAGAAGAGCTTAAAAAAATAAAGCAATTTTCTTAAGCACTAGTGTTTATTTGTGGAGTGACACACGTTTATTTTGGCACTTCTGCTACACAAATTAACGACTGAACACTTGTGTGAGCTTTTAGCCTTGTATACATGGTCTTAAAGAAGTGTTTAGAAGGCATGTTCACCGCTCAAAAATGCTACACTTACGAAATCTACGACCATCTTTTATGTATTCTTCTTAACTAATGTCTTCATCCCCAAATTCAACCGGGAGTATCCCCTCCCGCAATTTCGTATTCTTCTTAACTAATGTCTTCACCCCCAAATTCAACCGGGAGTATCCCCTCCCGCAATTTCGTCCAACAAAAAGACCATTACATTAATGACGTATGATTGGTTACGTAGGTGTAGCATTGCTCTTCACCTCTATAGGGCATCTCCTCAAAATGCCCGCACCCGTTCGGATCACGCTGTTCGAACCGTGAAAGCCAGCCAACACGGACCTGTATCGGTCCGTCGAGCGGTCCGGACGTACTTTTTCCGACAAATCTGATACAAACATGGGGGCTTTGCGGGAATCCGAACAACAGACACGTATGACTCCAACACCCCAGGCCCACCCAAAACCATTTCCGAACCCCGCGCCTTCATTCTTCCCATTTTCTCGCATTCCTTCTTTCTCTCTTGCCTTCGTCGCCACTCCACCCCAGCCGCCACGCCTCACCTCTGTCGGAACTCTATGTCTCCATCACCTACAGCGTTCCAGCTGGGCACCACCCCGCTTCTCCGTCGTCGTTCAGCCCCTCTCCTCCGACCATCCCGCTAGGTACCATCCGCTAGTGATATACTCATCATGTCCGGGAAATGTTCGATGAATTGCCGGAGCTAAAAAAGTTTTCCCTTCTTTTTACTAGCGGTGGATTCCGATTTGGAGTACATATACGAGCACTATGTTGAGTTGTCCGACGGCTCATCCGACGAGGATGACTACACGGATGAGACGACAATGATGCATGTGGTCCTTGAAGACGCGGAGCGTGCGCAGGAGCTTGTTATTAATTTCAATGGATCAATCAAGGGTGGCAGACACCGAGAGGCTCTTGGGAATCTTAGACGCAAGAGGCTGGCTAGGTTTGCTCGGATCTCTTGACTGCATGCGTTGAAAATGGAAGAATTGCCCAAAGGCTTTACAAGGGCAATATCAGGATCATATTAATGTGACACCCCCATTCTCGTCCGTACGCTAATCAATCACGCAATGCGTACGACCAAGATTAGGGACTCACTGATCGATATCACAACACAACACTAGACACAATTTAAAGTCATACAGCTCCATATTACAAGCCAGGGGCCTCGAGGGCTCGAATACAAAGCTCGACAAAGCACGAGTCAGCGGAAGCAAATAATATCTGAGTACAGACATAAGTTAGACAAGTTTTGCCTTAAGAAGGTTAGCACAAACATAAGCAGCGGATCGAAAGAGACGAGGCCTCCTGCCTGGGAACCTCCTAAACTACTCCTGAGCATCGGCGTTCTCCACGTAGTAGTAGGCTCCAGCGGTGGTGTAGTAGTCGTCTCCGGCGTACTCCATCTCCTGGGCTCCATCGTCTGAACGCGGTAATCGTATCGAGGGGGAAAGAGAAAGCAAAGCAGCGGTGAGTACTCATCCAAAGTACTCGCAAGACTAACATCAGAACTATGCTAAATATGCATCATTATCAAGGGGAGGGGTTATATCTGGACTGACTGCAGAAAGCAAGAATAGGGAGAAAGCCTAGTCCTATCGAAGACTAGCATCTTCAACATCTTGCAGCATTAGAAGAGTGCAGATTGGTATCTCACATATAGTCATATTATTGTAGCAATTTTATTAAGTAACCACGCCCAGAGATTCTTCCTCGACTCCCTGCGAGGAAGAAATCTCGGAGCCACATTCATTTCAAATTAAATCACAATTATAGTTGTATAAGGTCAAGGCACAACTCCAAGTCGTCCTGTTACCGTGGACACGGCTATTCGAATAGATTATTCATCCCTGCAGGGGTGCACCGTATTTCCAACACGCCTGATCACCTCCGGCCGGACACACTTTCCTGGGTCATGCCCGGCCTCGGGATAGCAGCACGTCGTCGCCCCACCTAGGCTCAACGAAGAGGCCAGCCCGCCGGTCTAAATCCTAAGCGCGCAGGTTCGTGGGCCCACTTGCCCTTGCGCTCCTGCACGATGTGTGGGCGGCTGGAAACAGACCTAGTACACTCCAGTCCAAGAGCTGCACCGTCCAGTCCAATCCGGCGCGCGCCGCTCCATTGCTGACGTCCGAAGAGCTTCGGCTGATACAACGACGCTGAGTACCCATAACTTCTCCCACGCGATGGTTTGGTGCGTAAAAAGGCCAACGACCCAACTCAGATCAAATACCCAACCCATTAGCATTTTATTAATGCGGGGAAAGCGCGAACCATGAAGTGCGGTCCGTCGCCCCGCCTCGAGGACCGTGGCAAGGGCCTCTCCTGCCCGTCCACGCCTCATCAACATCAAACCGTGGGTACCCCTCAGGGCCGACCCATCACCAACATGTTTCTGTAACCAGGTCATAGTAACTGTGTGTATAAAACATCAAGACGGAACCTGAGGAATCACCCTCACGGGGTCCCACTCGATGAAACCGTCAAGGTGGACTTAGAGGAATCACCCTCGAGGGTCCCACACTTGAGGGGTTGCACGACAGAGTCATCGTCGGGAGTGGTGAAGGAGGAATCACCCTCGATAACCACGACCGACTAGCTGCACTACAGAGTTAGCATCATGAGTACTTCACGAGGTGTCACCCTCGGTACTCGATAGTAGCGCTGCAGAGTCGTACAACTAAGGGGGGTGCGGTGATGTGAGGGGCCTGGCTTGTCGGTCGGTTGACCGAGTCTTCGAGCCGTCGATGAAGAAGCAGGGGCAATTGGTACTAAGGGGTCACTGGGGTTTCATTGATCAACCTATACTAAGCAGTTGATATGATTGCAGGTATAGTAGCAATTTATCAAAAATAGGCTATGCATCAGAATAGGAGCTAGCTAATACAGTAGCAAAAATCTAATGCAAGAATAAGAGGGAAAAGGAATAGGCGATATCGAAATGCTCAAGGGGGGTTTGCTTGCCTTGCTGCTCTGCGGCAAAAGGTTGATCGTCAGTCGCGTAGTCGTACCCGGCAGCAGCGTCAGTCTCGGGGTCTACCGGAGAGAAGATGGGGGAGAAACAATAAATATAAAGCAGACAAATGCATCACGATGCATGACATGGCAATATGCAGGGCTAGGCATGCACTAACGCAGTATTACGCGTCGCAGACGGGTCGGAAGAATATCTGACGATAATTCCCGGGTCTCTGGCTTTTACCGGACAGATGAAAAACGATGGAAAAGTTCCACGTTTGCTATGCTAGAGGCATGTGACAGACTAACGGGCAGCGTGGTTGGAACCGTAGAATTATTCTGAGCAACTTTCATGTTCAAAACTTTTTAATCCGGGCTACGGTTTAATTAATATGATTTAATAAAGATTTAGCAATATTCTAAATTCTTTTAATTAATAAAACCTAATTATCCAAAATAGTAATAATTCTGTTTAATTATTTAATTAATCTAATTAACTAATTATTAATATTATTAAATATATTTATTTATCTATTTTTTTATTTTTTTTCTATTTCTTTTTAGTGTATACGTACACGTATACGTACATACATACGTATGTATATACATACATACACACACATATACACACACGCACACACACCACAGCACACACACACACACACACACACGCAGCACACACGCACGCGCGGGCGCGCGCGCGCTGGGCCGGCGCGGCGGCCGGTGGTCGCCGGCGGGGGGGGAGGGGGGGAGCTCACGGGGGAGGGCTGGCGGTCCGAGGCGACGGCGGGGTGAGGAGGAGCCGGCGGTGCGGGCTGCGGGGAGCGCCGCGGGCCGGCGACGGGGAGGCGGCGGCGGCGGTCGACGGGTCGGGGCGGCGGCGGACGGCGTCGTCGGGGGGGAGGGGAGGGGACGGGGCCGGCGGCCGCCTCCGTCGGGGAGGGCAACGGGCGCGCCGGGGGGGGGGTCGGGGCCGAACCCGTCGGCGGGGTGGGAGGGGGTGGGGGCGGATCGGGTCGGGACTAGGGCGGCTGGGAACCCTAGTTCCCAGCGCGTGGCTCTTATAGCGGCTGGCTGGGCCGGCCCTTTTCGGCCCAATACTTTTTTTTTAATAAACAGCTTCTGTTTTAAATATTTAGGGGCTCTAAAAAACTTCGAAAAATTCCAGTTTCAATTTTATAAATCCTTAGGGAATATTTACAACCCATCCAACATTTTTATTTTCAGTTTCGCAAAACTTTTAAAATCCACTTTTCGGACGAATTAAATTTGCAACGGAATCAAACGGGGTTTGAACCAACGCGAGTTTAACAACAGTAAACGCGGTGACATGGCATCATTAGTGCGGGATTACTGTAGCTTAATTACAGAGATTACTGTAGCACAAAACCAGGGCGTCACAATTCTCCCCTACTAAAAAGAATTCTCGTCCCGAGAATCAAGAAGTAGAAGGAAAGAGCCCGGGGTGTTCTGCACGAAGAAGGTCTTCGCATTCCCAAGTGGCTGCATCTTCAGAATGATTTGCCCACTGCACTTTGAAGAACTTAGTAACCTTCTGACGAGTCCGACGTTCAGTTTCATCGAGAATGCGGACTGGTTGCTCTTTGTAAGAGAGGTCTTATTGCAGCTCCAACATATCATGATCCACTGCTCGGATAGGATCCTTGAAGCAGCGACGAAGTTGCGACACATGGAACACATCGTGAACCTGAGAAAGGTTTGATGGTAATTGCAGTTGATATGCCACTTTACCACGCCTTTCGAGAACAATGAAAGGACCAATATATCGAGGAGCCAGCTTGCCCTTGATCCCGAAACGGTGTGTACCTCTCATTGGCGTGACTCAAAGATAAGCCTTTTCGCCAAGTTGATAGACCATATCTTTGTGATGACGGTCATACTGACTCTTCTGACGAGACTGAGCAGCCTTCAGATTTGCATGAATAATGCGGACTTGGTCTTCGGCATGTTGGATAATATCCGGACCGATAAGTGTACGTTCCCCAGTTTCTGACCAATTCAGAGGAGTCCGACACTTACGTCCATATAATACTTCAAAAGGAGCCATCTTCAGACTAGCTTGATAGCTATTGTTGTAGGAGAACTCAGCATACGGGAGAGATTCCTCCCATTTCTTGCCGAAAGAAATGACACAAGCTCGAAGCATGTCTTCGAGAATCTGATTGACTCTTTCAACTTGTCCCTGGGATTGAGGGTGAAAAGCGGTGCTGAAGGACAAATGAGTTCCCATAGCTTCCTGGAAACTTGTCCAGAACCTTGAAGTGAATAAGCTGCCATGGTCTGAACTGATAACCAGTGGAATACTGTGAAGTGAAACAATTCTGGACATGTAGAGAGTTGCCAGCTGACTAGCAGTAATAGTTTCCTTGACAGCCAGAAAATGTGCAACTTTGGACAACTGGTCAATGACGACAAGAATAGCATCATTACCTTTCTGCGATCAGGGAAAACCAGCAATGAAGTCCATTTCAACATGATCCCATTTCCATTCAGGAATAGAAATAGGTTGTAGAGTTCCAGCAGGCCTTTGATGTTCTGCTTTGATCCGACGGCAAATGTCACATTCTGAAACATAGCGTGCAATGTCTTGCTTCATGTTAGACCACCAGAATCTTTGCCGAATGTCTTGGTACATCTTGGTACTACCAGGATGAATAGACAGCGGAGTGTCATGTGCTTCTTTCATGACCTCCTGAGTCAAATCATTGTTTTTCTCCTTACACGGTACCACTAGGCGGCCTTTGAAGTACAAAGCGCCATCCTCAGCAATAGTGAAGGGTGAAGGCTTTCCTTCTGCGAGATCGAATTTAATCCTCTTGACTTCACTGTCACACTTCTGGATCTACTTGATGACGTCCACAAGATCTGGTTTAGCAACCAGGGTATTAAGAGAACCCTGGGAAACAACGTGGAGGTTCATTTTGTAGGACCCTTCAGGAGGGGGAGCGAGATAACCTTGAGGAACAATATGGAGGTTCAGCTTACGAAATTCCTTTTGAAGAAGGGGGTGAACCTTGTGAGCCTGAAGGTGATTGCAGTATGATTTGCGGCTCAAAGCATCAGCCATTACATTAGCCTTGCCTGGTGTATAAGAAATACCCACATTGTAGTCTGCTATGCGCTCCATCCATCTCTGTTGACGGAGGTTCAGATCTGGCTGAGTAAACAGGTACTTCAGACTTTGGTGATCGGTGTAGATCTCGCAACGATTTCCAACAAGGTATTGACGCCACTCTTTCAATGCATGAATTACCGCAGCAAGTTCCAGGTCATGAACTGGGTAGTTCTCTTCATGAGGACGCAATTGACGAGATGCATAAGCAACCACTCTGCGCTCTTGCATTAGGACACATCCCATTCCTTGACGTGAAGCATCACAATAAATGACAAAGTCCTTACGAGTATCCGGAGGAGCAAGCACTGGAGCAGAGGTCAGCTTGAGAGGTCAGCTTGTCCTTAAGTGCCTGAAAGCTCTCCTGACATTTTTCTGTCCACTCATATTTAACACCTTTGTGAAGCAGATTGGTTAAGGGTTTTGCAATCTTGGAGAAGTTCTCGACAAATCGACGGCAATAGCTGGCGAGTCCGAGAAAACTTCTGACTTGCTTGACATTCTTCGGGGGAGTCCACTCGAGAATAGCCTGAACTCGTTCAGGGTTGACCGCAATACCATCCTTGGAGATCACATGACCAAGGTAGGTCACTTCGTCCATCCAGAACTCACACTTTGAATACTTTGCATAAAGTTGATGTTCTCGAAGCCTCTCCAGTATAAGACGAAGATGTTCAGCATGCTCTTCTTTATTCTTGGAATAAACCAGGATATCATCCAGATAAACCACAACGAATTTATCGAGGTAATCCATGAATATATAGTTCATCAGGCGAGAGAAGGTTGCTGGAGCATTGGTTAAGCCGAAGGACATGACGGTGTACTCGTATGAACCATAGCGAGTAACAAATGCAGTTTTGGGAATATCCTCTTCACGAACCCGGATCTGATGGTAACCCAACCTCAAGTCGAGTTTTGAATACACCGCTGAACCAGCAAGTTGATCATACAGATCGTTGATCCGAGGAAGCGGATATTTGTTTTGAATCGTTGCTTGGTTGATGGGACGGTAATCTTGAACTAACCGATTCGTACCATCTTTCTTCTTGACAAAGAGAGAAGGTGCTCCCCAAGAAGAGGAACTTGGACGAATGAAACACAGACGAAGCGAATTGTCAATTTCTTGCTTAAGTTCAAGGAGTTCATGTGGTGGCATCTTATACAGACGCTTGGCTATAGGAGTGGTACCAGGTACCAAGTCGATGACAAACTCGACAGCTCTAGCGGGGGGGGGGGGATCCCTGGGAGTTCTTCTGGAAAAACATCTTGAAAATCACGGACCACTGGAATGTTTTCAATCCCTTCAAGAGGTGATTCATTTAATGCATTCATGGCATATAGTCGGGCTTCAGCATCCCGAACAAGATGAGCATGATAGCTTACAATCTCATTCGATGGATGTAGGAGGTGGACGGTTTTGGTGTCACAAACAATAGAAGCGGTATGCGCTTTCAACCAATCCATTCCGAGAATGAGATCGATATTGGAAGACTTCAACATTATAGGGGAGGCATGGAATTCCAACCCTTCAATTTCAATGGTGACATTGGGACTATTAATGGAGGTCCGACATTGGCCCGCGGGGGTGTTTACTACTATTGGGACGTTCATCTCTTCACACTTAATGTCATGCATGCATGCGAAATCTTCAGACATAAAAAATTGCGATGCTCCTGTATCAAACAATACAGAAGCTGGTACTGAGTTGACGAGAAGAGTACCCATCACAGTAGTAGGCTGGTCTTGAACTTCATTCAAAACAATATTGTTGGCTTGAACACGTCCCTGAGCAGGCCTGGCATTGTTGTTGCGGGGATGGTTGGTAGGCAGTGCAAGTTGATTCTGATTCTGCTTGCATTCTCTAGCACGGTGTCCTGGACGACCACACTTGAAGCACAGCCCATCCTCAGGACGAGAAGGGGGAACAGGAGCTCGTGGTGGCGGAGCTGGGAGCCTCGGCTGCCTAGGTGGGGGTGGAGGCAGACGAGGTGCAGCATAGGACGGCCTCGGAGCAAGAGGCGGTGCATGGTACATGTTGTGGGGGATCCAGATCTTGCGCTTCTGACTTCCTGAGCCCGAAGATGAGCCCATGTCACGATTGCGCTTGCAGCTGTCCTTGTAGTCCTGCAGACCTGTTTCCACCAGAATGGACTTGTTCACCAAGGTGGCAAAGTTACCAAAGTCTTGAGCGAGGAGTGCCAGCTTGATATCCGGGTGGAGGCCTTCACGGAACTTCTCCTGCCTACGAGCATCAGTTGCAATGTCTTCTTCAGCATAGCGAGATAAGTCCAGAAATTCCCGCTGATAAGCATCCACGGTCTTGTTGCCCTGGACTAAGTTGCGGAATTCACGCTTCTTCTTATCCATCAGTCCCTGAGGGATGTGACGAGCACGGAACGCAGCTTGGAACTCTGGCCAGGTGATGATTGTTCCAACAGGCTGAGAGCGCCTGTGGCTGTCCCACCATTGAGCAGCGGGGCCCTTCAGAAAGTACGAGGCAAAGGTGACATAGTTAGCCACTGGGGTGCTTGAAGACTCCAGTTCAAAAGTGATGTCACGGAGCCAGTCATCTGCGTCAAGCGGCTGAGTTGAGCTGCGGTAGGTCGTAGGGTTGAGGCGCATGAAGTCTTGCAGAGTCATTGGGGCTGGCTGCTGGTTCATATTCGGCCTCGTGATCTGGTCCATCAGCCCTTGCATAAACTGGCGATTCAGTTCAAACTGTTGCATCATACTAGCCATGTAGACCGGTGGTGGTGGTGGTTCAGGCGCACCACGACAACGACCAGCTGGCCTAACCATTCTGTCAAATTTTAACAGTGGTAGTTTAGTATTGGGTAATTGCAAAAACAATGAATCATTCATGAAGTAAATTGCACAACGAAGGAAGTGCAATAAATACGACATAGTAGTTCAAATTTCAACATACAGATCCATACATAGGTCTATTACAAACCATAAGTTCGTTACAAAACAGACGATAGGCCCGGCATGAAAATAACCTAGACAACTAGGCGGCACGCAGGCACGCGGTGGAGGGATACAACAACGGGACATAGCGATAAGCTACATCAACGTCGGGGACAACGAAAGTAGCCACGGAACTACACGTGACCATGAATGTGAAACCTGGTGGCAGGGTCCTGCATCCCGTGCACACTCTGATGCAGAATCTGCATATTAAGCGGGAGCGCAGGTCCACGTGCCGGAGTACGACCTCCAACCTCAGGCCATTCAAGACCTGGAGGAAACTCAGTCCGAGGCGGGTAAAGGATGTGCTCCGGATGTATCCTCGCATGGACTGCTGGCATCAACTGCTCCATAGCCTGATGCAGACGAGCTCGGGTGGCGTACAGCTCGACATTAAGAGCCCTGACAATGCGATCCAGAGCCTCAGTGTACTGGACCAGAACCTGTGGGTCGTAACGACGACTCACGTAGGGGGTGCAGATAGCAGTGTAGGATCAGTCGGTACGCTGCCGTGCGAAAGGGGTCAAGACCTCAGCGTCGGCTGCCGTATCAACTCCAGCAGGGACATACGGGATGTATCTGTATGCCGTCTCCTCCAAACAAGGGTTCGCTGCATGGAGACGAACAATAGCAGCATAGGCAGCATCTTGTACTGCCATCTCAACAGTCACTCCAATGCCACGGAAGGTGTGCAGCTCAGTGATGGAGAGGTCCTGTCGATCCCAAATAACCATCTCAGCCTCATACTGTTCCTGGTTGAACTCGCGGTAGTCCTCGTAAACAGTGTACTCGGGGTACCAGCGATACCCCAGCTTCTTCAAGAGGTCGATCAGAATGGCCGGGAACCCAGTCGTATCGTGCGCAAAGGTCAGACGAACGATCTGCCTAGCGGGACGCATCTGTAACAAGGAGATTCAAGATGCCAAATGACAGTGCGTGCATCATAACTTCAAAGAAGACAATTTTCGACGAAACAATTCTCCGGTGGATGTGATCACGAGAACCTAATGTTAGATTTAGCAAAATCTTTAACCCGAAAGAGAAGAGAGATTAGAACCCAGAGTATAAACGAGGAGTAAAAGATCCTAATACCACCCGATTGAGATGTGGGCCTGTAACCCACACAACTATGTTAGTAAAAGTTTTTCAAGTACTAGACTCAACTTCGGCCAAGGAGTTGGAAAGGGGGCTACCTACAGGCAGTCGGCTCTGATACCAACTTGTGACGCCCCCATTCTCGTCCGTACGCTAATCAATCACGCAATGCGTATGACCAAGATTAGAGACTCACTGATCGATATCACAACACAACACTAGACACAATTTAAAGTCATACAGCTTCATATTACAAGCCAGGGGCCTCGAGGGCTCGAATACAAAGCTCGACAAAGCACGAGTCAGCGGAAGCAAATAATATCTGAGTACAGACATAAGTTAGACAAGTTTTGCCTTAAGAAGGCTAGCACAAACATAAGCAGCGGATCGAAAGAGACGAGGCCTCCTGCCTGGGAACCTCCTAAACTACTCCTGAGCGTCGGCGTTCTCCACGTAGTAGTAGGCTCCAGCGGTGGTGTAGTAGTCGTCTCCGACATACTCCATCGTCTGAACGCGGTAATCGTATCGAGGGGGAAAGAGAAAGCAAAGCAGCGGTGAGTACTCATCCAAAGTACTCGCAAGACTGACATCAGAACTATGCTAAATATGCATCATTATCAAGGGAAGGGGTTATATCTGGACTGACTGCAAAAAGCAAGAATAGGGAGAAAGCCTAGTCCTATCGAAGACTAGCATCTTCAACATCTTGCAGCATTAGAAGAGTGCAGATTGGTATCTCACATATAGTCATATTATTGTAGCAATTTTATTAAGTAACCACGCCCAGAGATTCTTCCTCGACTCCCTGCGAGGAAGAAATCTCGGAGCCACATTCATTTCAAATTAAATCACAATTATAGTTGTATAAGGTCAAGGCACAACTCCAAGTCGTCCTGTTACCGTGGACACGGCTATTCGAATAGATTATTCATCCCTGCAGGGGTGCACCGCATTTCCAACACGCCTGATCACCTCCGGCCGGACACACTTTCCTGGGTCATGCCCGGCCTCGGGATAGCAGCACGTCGTCGCCCCACCTAGGCTCAACGAAGAGGCCAGCCCGCCGGTCTAAATCCTAAGCGTGCAGGTTCGTGGGCCCACTTGCCCTTGCGCTCCTGCACGATGCGTGGGCGGCCGGAAACAGACCTAGTACACTCCAGTCCAAGAGCTGCACCGTCCAGTCCAATCCGGCGCGCGCCGCTCCATTGCTGACGTCCGAAGAGCTTCGGTTGATACAACGACGCTGAGTACCCATAACTTCTCCCACGCGATGGTTTGGTGCGTAAAAAGGCCAACGACCCAACTCAGATCAAATACCCAACCCATTAGCATTTTATTAATGCGGGGAAAGCGCGACCCATGAAATGCGGTCCGTCGCCCCGCCTCGAGGACCGTGGCAAGGGCCTCTCCTGCCCGTCCACGCCTCATCAACATCAAACCGTGGGTACCCCTCAGGGCCGACCCATCACCAACATGTTTCTGTAACCAGGTCATAGTAACTGTGTGTATAAAACATCAAGACGGAACCTGAGGAATCACCCTCACGGGGTCCCGCTCGATGAAACCGTCAAGGTGGACTTAGAGAATCACCCTCGAGGGTCCCACACTTGAGGGGTTGCACGACAGAGTCATCGTCGGGAGTGGTGAAGGAGGAATCACCCTCGATAACCATGACCGACTAGCTGCACTACAGAGTTAGTATCATGAGTACTTCACGAGGTGTCACCCTCGGTACTCGATAGTAGCGCTGCAGAGTCGTACAACTAAGGGGGGTGCGGTGATGTGAGGGGCCTGGCTTGTCGGTCGGTTGACCGAGTCTTCGAGTCTTCGAGTCGTCGATGAAGAAGCAGGGGCAACTGATACTAAGGGGTCACTGGGGTTTCATTGATCAACCTATACTAAGCAGTTGATATGATTGCAGGTATAGTAGCAGTTTATCAAAAATAGGCTATGCATCAGAATAGGAGCTAGCTAATACAGTAGCAAAAATCTAATGCAAGAATAAGAGGGAAAAGGAATAGGCGATATCGAAATGCTCAAGGGGGGTTTGCTTGCCTTGCTGCTCTGCGGCAAAAGGCTGATCGTCAGTTGCGTAGTCGTACCCGGCAGCAGCGTCAGTCTCGGGGTCTACCGGAGAGAAGAGGGGGGAGAAACAATAAATATAAAGCAGACAAATGCATCACGATGCATGACATGGCAATATGCAGGGCTAGGCATGCACTAACGCAGTATTACGCGTCGCAGACGGGTCGGAAGAATATCTGACGATAATTCCCGGGTCTGTGGCTTTTACCGGACAGATGAAAAACGATGGAAAAGTTCCACGTTTGCTATGCTAGAGGCATGTGACAGACTAACGAGCAGCGTGGTTGGAACCGTAGAATTATTCTGAGCAACTTTCATGTTCAAAACTTTTTAATCCGGGCTACGGTTTAATTAATATGATTTAATAAAGATTTAGCAATATTCTAAATTCTTTTAATTAATAAAACCTAATTATCCAAAACAGTAATAATTCTGTTTAATTATTTAATTAATCTAATGAACTAATTATTAATATTATTAAATATATTTATTTATCTATTTATTTATTTATTTATTTTATTTATTTCTATTTCCCTTTTTCTTTTTAGTGTATACGTACACGTATACGTACATACATACGTATGTATATACATACATACACACACATATACACACACAATGCTCAAGGGTGGTCGCCGGCGGGGGGGGGGGGGGGGGAGCTCACGGGGGAGGGCTGGCGGTCCGAGGCGACGGCGGGGGGAGGAGGAGCCGGCGGTGCGGGCGACGGGTCGGGGCGGCGGCGGACGGCGGCGTCGGGGGGGGGGGGCGGACGGGGCCGGCGGTCGGACCGGCGGCCGCCTCGTCGGGGGGGGCAACGGGCGCGCGGGGGGGCTCGGGGCCGAACCCGTCGGCGGGGGGGGGGGGGGATCGGGTCGGGACTGGGGCGGTTGGGAACCCTAGTTCCCAGCGCCTGGCTCTTACAGGGGCTGGCTGGGCCGGCCCTTTTCGGCCCAGTACTTTTTTTTTATTTTTAATAAACAACTTCTGTTTTAAATATTTAGGGGCTCTAGAATACTTCGAAAAATTCCGGTTTCAATTTTATAAATCCTTAGGGAATATTTACAACCCATCCAACATTTTTATTTTCAGTTTCGCAAAACTTTTAAAATCCACTTTTCGGACGAATTAAATTTGCAACGGAATCAAACGGGGTTTGAACCAACGCGAGTTTAACAACAGTAAACGCGGTGACGTGGCATCATTAGTGCGGGATTACTGTAGCTTAATTACAGAGATTACTGTAGCACAAAACCAGGGCGTCACAGTTAAGAAGCCCACCATCATTCTTGAAGAAGTTGCATCACATGATCTTTGAATTTGGCACGCTTTTTTTGGCATGCTCGGGTCTCACAATGACATCAATGTGATGCAACGATCAATGGACATGATCACTGTTGTTTGCGAGGCTGACTGAAGGAAAAAACTCCTCCTTGCCACTATACTGTCAATGGACATGAGTACAACATGAGATACTATCTAGTTGACGGTATCTATCCTCCATGCGCTACCTTTGTCGGCACTATCTCTAACCCAGTTGACCAGAAAAAGTCTCACTTTGTCCAAAGACAAGCAGCTAGAAAGAATGTCGAGGAGGCACTTGGAGTGTTGCAGGCCCGTTTTGTATTTGTTCGTGGACCTGCTAAACAATGGGATCCGAAAACCTTGTGGGAGGTGATGACATGTTGTGTGATCATGCACATCATGATCGTCGGGGATGAGGGTGAGGATGCTGCCGCGGCTCTAGAATTTGAGAACATGGATGATCCTATCGAACTTTCAGACCAGAATCTGGCCACATGTAAAGAGTTTATTGAGATGCATCAACAAATTCGGCATCAACCAACTCACCAGGAGCTGAAGGAAGATCTGATTGAGCATACGTGGGCGGTTAAAGGGGACAACAATGTTGGAATGTAAAATTTGCACTTTTTTAAATTTAAAATAGTGTTGTATGCGGCTATTTGAACGTCTCAACTCTATGTATGCTGCTATTTAAACGTGTGGACTGTAAAAAAATATTAGGAAGACCGGATATATGCAGATAACATTGGATGACGGTCTTTCGTATCCGTGTTCGTGAATTGATCCCTCCATCCGCGGATGGATGTTGGGAGAAAATGCACGGGTCGGGTGGAGATGCCCTTAGTGTAGAAAATAAGTACAGGCAATATAAGCTGCTCGGTTCGGCTGCCCGTGTCAACCTGCGTGATGAGACGTGGTCGTTGTGTTCTCGCTGTCCGTGTCTGCATGGAGTTCGTAACTACAGCTCCTCAAACGACGCTGCGAGGAAGTCGGACGCATAAGCAGCTTGTGTCCTACTAGTATGACATCGTCTCGTGGTCTCTACATATATGATATATCCCCCACATCGCGCGTCCCCCGGACCGTAGACCTTAGTAGGAAGATGGCGTCGCCGCTTGAGTTCGAGGAACTGTCGCAGACATGCCGGAGGGACAGCTTTTGCCTGTCCTGCCTCCACGCCTTCTGCTCCCACTGCTGCGGCTCTCATCACCACCGCGGGCCGTTCCACTCGGTCATCTCCGTCGACGTGGCGGGCCGGCCGGTGTTCCAGCCCGGGGACTCGCAGTGGATGCCCGACGTCGTGGTCCGCGCCATCGCCGCGGAGGACTACGCCACGCCGCTCCCCAGAGACTCGTACTGCACGGGGTGCAAGAAGATCTTCTGCGCCGGCGCCTGCCCGCACCACGGACACGGCCACGGCCTGCCGTAAGGCCCACCGCCAGGAGGTCCTTCTCCGGAGGGAGCGCCAGGAGGCCAGACGCACTGCAAGGGAGCTCGCCAACCTACAAATCCATCACTAGAACGTACTCCTGAGATTTATTTATTTTTGGAACCTTAATGTACTCCTGAATTGCTAGCTAGCTGTAGGTTATTTTCATTTTCCCTCAGTAATCGCTCCCGTCTCTGGCTTCTAGTTTTTCAGATTTGGCCAGCTGCTTGCATCAATCGGGCTTCGTATTTGTAGTCCAAGGGACTCCGCTATCTACTTATTCAATGGACATCTACTTACTGAATTGGTAATGTGGAACATGCACATTGATCTAGCAGCTGCATTTATTTTATTTTAATCTTCACTACTATCCCAACGTTCGGCAAAATATTCCTTGGGAACATAGTTCATAACTTCAGTTTCAGGCACAATGTGCGGTATCGTGTACAGGTTCACGTTGTGTCATCCAAATCAAGGATTAAAAGAAACGCCACTGGCTGCACACGCTACACATCACTGACTTCCCTTGAAATAATGGGCTCGGCGAGCCAGGAATCAAGAATACTCTGCAGCCCTGATCTGTAAGATGGGTGGGCAAGCCTAACGCCCAATTCCTGTTTCAACCGACCATTAGATACCCGTTTTTCAGCAGCTATAATTCTGTTCTGACTGTTTGATCCTGCAGAATCCGCTGCCAGATCAGGGTATCTTTTCTCTATCAAGCTCTGAGCAAAAGCAAAGACCTCAGATCTCGGGGCAGGGTCATCATCCACCACATTGTATATCTTCCTGGCATTGCATGAGAAATCAATTATCAGTCTCTGGATGTACGGTCATTTTTCTGGATTATACTGAAAACATAAGCTTACAAAACGTCACTGGAACAAATATAAGTACAGCATGTATAGTAACACTGAACCATGAAGTTGAACACACGGTGAGTATGTGTGATGATGTTTAAAGATCACACTAATATGTCTATTTCATAGAGCTAAGTGAGGAGAGAAATACAAATGAAAAGGACTTTTGGCGTTGCAATCTCATAGTTGAGCTATGCTATCTAAACTGAAATGAAGTCTGAGAAAAATGCATGAAGACCCGAGCAATTGCTGAGAACCATGTTATTAGGCAAGCAAGAGAAAACAGAAACCTTGTAGATTTGATGCTCATGCTAGCCAGGATAGCCTGATAGATGTCAGCCACATGGATACGTGCAGTGTACTGTTTGGACTCTCTCAACTTCTGTCTTCCTGAAGAAGATTTTCTCTTAGCTATGGTGTCCAAAGCACTGCAACAACAAATAAGGATCGTCACAAATACGAAACAAGA
Organism: Elymus sibiricus; assembly: GCA_039707655.1. Classification (NCBI taxonomy): domain Eukaryota; kingdom Viridiplantae; phylum Streptophyta; class Magnoliopsida; order Poales; family Poaceae; genus Elymus; species Elymus sibiricus. Next base: position 176,319,057 of record CM077667.1, on the reverse strand, counting down.
ATAGTCGTCATACTGACGCTTTCAGTGACATGATATCAGGATGTATCAACAGTCTCCTTGAACAAATCTTCCATTCATTCATCTCTATCACATTGTTTGATGGTTTATTTGATGAAACCCAAAGCAGTCGTGATACACGTGCTAACAATCTTTCATTTCATAGGTGCAACTACATTGGTTTAAATCAGCATATCAGTTGTCAAGTCTTGCATTTCTAGAGTTGACTAGTTATATGATAAGAAATCAAAATAGCAAAATGGATGGAAGTATTAGCATATCTCAACCTTCTTCCAGGCCCATATATTCCACCCAAACGAAGTATAAAAGCCGATAGATCCAGCTCGTCGACAAGATCCAGCCATCCTTGTTCAGCGGCATATCTTAACTTCGAAGACTTGCTCTTTGGATTCACTACATGACTGCATATACATCAGTTTCTTCTGCACTTTTAAAAACGTACTGCAAAAACACACACAACACATTCTGTTTCTTACTCCTCATCAACCCATGCACCACCACAATCTCCATACACACCTGGGAAATAACAAGAATTATAAGGCGGCCGTCTAAGCCAACCGGCTAACGTACCTAACAAGAGTGAAGAAATAGAGATGTTCTCCTATTCTAGTGCATTGACATGAATGCAGTGTGTAAACCAAGTAACGGTTCTCCAGAAAAACTATTGCACTGAAATGCAGTTCATTTGACTGCTAAATTAAATAATTCATTGAAATGAAAACTATCGAAATGCTGTCAATCAATTTCACTGCAAACCAACATACTATTTCATATTAGAGGTGCATACATTGTTTGAACTTACTTGTTGAAGATAGGTAGCACAACCATTGAAGATTACCACTAGTCAGTGTTGTTTGCAGGTCGGCATGTGAGGAAAGCAACTGCATAAGGGATAACCATGAAGTCAAATCAGGATCGCATTCAAGTGAAGCATACTGAATTTGAGCAGCAGATAATTGGCAACGTACAGGATCACCTACCCCAGGGATGGGAGGAATGGAGATGAGCAAATGGGTTGCATCTTGCAAAGCATGAAGATTTGCAAGGCTGGAATTGACAGCCATAAGTAATCAGAAAAGGAAATTGCCCGTAGACGTAAAGACACATGTATCAGAATGCAAAATTCACAGGCAACCACAGACAGGAGTAAGAGGACCCAGGGGGACACAGGTCGAACAACAAGAGATAAGGATCATATATCGTCATAATAAAATTTCAAGAAAATATATTGGGAGTCTAGCACAAAATTTTGGAGACCTTCCCCTAATGATTAAACAATCTGCCATGATTGAAGTATTTGCATATATAAATGTAGTAGTATTAGTTCCAAAGATTGACTTCACTGCAGTTTAAAGCAAATATTTTGGCCTGCGTCAGCAAAAAATTATGTTCAGCCAAAAACAAAATTTTATGTTCAACCAAAAACAAACGAGAGCTTCATTCACCTTTTCAGATGCGATTCAACAAATAATAACACTAGTGAAACGCTTGTGGGTTCAAGATTTTCAGCCTACAACCATTTTTAGCTAGACTCATCCATGTTTTTTAGCTAAACGGCCCGTTGTATTATTTATTTTTGGCTAGTGCTTCGCGGCAGAGAACGGTGTTTGAAAGAAGAAGGGTGAGAACAGAGAAAATGAGCCGTACTTGCTTGTTCTGGCATCGAAGACGGAAGCAGTCATGCCCAGCAACTCGAGCTCCATCTTCTTGGCGGCACTGGTGCACGTCCCGGACACCCGCCTGCGTTCATCCAGACAGAAATCAAGGACCGAATTCGGGGGAAGAGGAGATGTCTACAGCAGCGGCAGAACCCAATCTAGTTCGAGACATCGATCGGGGGAGTCGGGGAACCGGAGCTACAGCGACGGAGTGGTCTCAATTTGTGCCGACGCCGGTCAAAGAGAAAGAGAAGCGGTAGAGCGGAGCGAGGAGGGGGCTGAGAGCGACGGCGGACTAACCATCCCTGTGACAGGAGGCGCTCCGAGACGTAGCGGCCGACGAAGCCGGTGCCGAGCACGAGCATGTGCTGAGGCTTCTTCGGCTGCGCGGGCATCGGCGCCGCCGGCTTGGGCGCCGTTCCTGGCACCATCGTGGTAGGGGCCTTTGGCGGCGGAGATTGGGATTTCTGTGTTCTGTTTCGGTGTTTCCTTCGTCACTGCAGAGAAGCCAACGACTGTTCTTATGCTGTGCAGCAACACGTACGCCAATAGTAAATCGCTACTGGTTTTTTTCTACACATTATGACTTTGAGCCCAATAACCAACTAAGCCACCTTTAGTTGTTGTCTATTGTAGATAAACAATGTTATTTGAACCTTTTTTATTTCTGCCATATGAGAAAAAATAATAAAGATTGGCTTGATAGCTTTAGCATGACCAGCGTGATAAATATAGTATGAGCAACATGATAACTATACCGTGATAAGGCTGGTAACTACAGTACGAGAAGGTTAAAGCATGGGGCAGTTATCATGTATACTGTGCGTATAGCACCTTGCTATTAACACGAAAATTATCGGGGGTATGTTTTCAAACAACCCACCCCAGATCAAAGTTACCATGTTGTTTATGGGTGAGTTATCAGTTTGGTTGTGCGTATGTTACCATGCTTTTATACATAATTTACCATGTAAATTTTTCAACAACCCCCCCCCAAAGTCAAAAATAGTTACCATGTCTCGGCTAAGTAAGTTATCAACGCTGATGTATGTAGATTACCATGTTAGTAGACATGAGTTATCAGGGAAGGACGGTTCAACAACTTTTTTCCCCGGTCAAACAATTACCACATTTCGACTAAGTAAATTATCAGCTCTATTGTGCGTATACTGTGCATGTAGCACCTTGCTATTAACACAAAAGTTATCGGGGTATGTTTTCAAACAACCCACCCCGGATCAAAGTTACCATGTTGTTTGTGGGTGAGTTATCAGTTTGGTTGTGCGCATGTTATCATGCTTTTTATACATAATTTACCATGTAATTTTTCAACAACCTCCCCTCCCCGTCTCCGCAAGTCAAAAATAGTTACCATGTCTCGGCTTAATAAGTTATCAACGCTGATGTGCGTAGATTACCATGCTAGTAAACATGAGTTACCAGGAAGGGCGGTTCAACAACTTTTTCCCCTGGTCAAAAAATTACCACACTTCGGCTAAGTAAATTATCAGTTCTATTGTGCGTATATTACCATGTTAATTTTTCATATAAGTTACCGGTGTATGTTTGGCAACAACTTTTTTGGGGGTCAAAAGTTATCACAATGTTTGCGCGTGAGTTATCTGCCACGACGTGCGTGTATTACCATGTATTTACACAAAAGTTATCAAGAATATTTGCAGCAGTTTTTTCCAGGTAAAAAAAGCTATCAAGATGTTTGTACGTAAGCTAGTAATGCGTAAATTATCTGGATCATTACAGAGAATTTATCGGGGATGTTTCAAAACAAACTTTCTTTTTTGTGACACATGAGAAAAAGATCATTGTTCGAATTTTGGAAGGAGCGGGACATTTATTTCTCTTCAAAATGTTCATCATTATGAAAAATGAAAAGTATAACATGATGCATCAGTACTTTAAAAAACTCGGATCAAATGGTTTTGTCCACTGGTCAAGATAGGCACGGTTGTTTTTCTTTTTCAATCATTTAGTAACGTATAAAATCAGGTAATTTGTGTAAAAAATCAGATCAGAAAGTTAGCTTAGCTGGTGGCGCGTCGTGTGCTCAACCAATAGGTCGCGTGTTCGATTACTTGTAACGCCCCATTTTTTTCTTTTCACGCGCGAGACTGAAAAGAAAGAGGATCGAGCGGTTTATCGGCGGGAGAAGCGGATCGAACGATTCCCGGGTCGTCCGGATCTATTGCTATATTCCAGTCGACTGGAAGTTAGCATAATCGTTCTGTTTTTGTTATCCCTCGAATCATATTAATCCCTCGTCTTATCCTTTATCCTTTAATTCCTACTGTTAGACTGTATAAATACGTAGCCTCTGTATATGTCTTGTAACCTATATTGTACACTTTTGTGTACCCCTTTATATATATGAGATAGCCACACCCGTTAAGGATGTCGTGCAGTTTCCCAAACCCTATGTTTTACATGGTATCAGATTAGGTCGATCTAATGTCTTTCGCTGCCGCCCCGATCGCCCCGCCGCCGCCCCTGCATCGCCGCCCCTGCATCGCCGTTCCTGTCCTCTCGTCCGCTGATCTCGGTACACACCGGCCTGTCGTCCATGACCGAGACCTCTACAGATCAGTTGTTGCCGTCGATCACGTCCGCGCCTCCTCCGTCTGGTGCGGCCGCCCCTCCACCCTACGGTGGTCCTGTACCCGCCCCGCACGACGTTCCCGCGCCGCTGGCATCCTACGGTGCCTTCCAGACCGGCCGCTAGATGGCCCCTCCGCCAACCTACGGCGCGCCCGCGGCTCCCTACAACACGCCCACGATGCCCTACAGCGATGCGCCTACGACGCCCTACGACGCCCCTGTGCCGTCGATCTACGGCGCGTACCATTCGGCTCCTCCGATCGGGCCGTCCTATGGTGCGCCAGCTCCGCCCTATGGTGCTTCTCCGGCATCGTATCCTCCGCTGGCCATGGCTCCATCGACGGAGATGGTTACTGCCACACCGGCACCTGGTGGTGCTCCGCATCTGGGCTACTACACGCCGCCCTATGCTACTGCGCCGCCTCCGCCGGATCATGTCGCCGCTGTTGCATCGTTCTACTTCGCGCATCTCATCCCGGTGAGACTCACAACGGATAACTATCTGTCATGGCGTGCGTAGGTGTTGCAGCTCCTTCACAACCGCTACTTGGAGGGTTACGTTGATGGCACACTACCGTGCCCTCCGCCGCATCATCCGGCGTATCATGCGTGGGTGGCTCAAGATCAAGCCATCCTCTCTGTGATCCAGTCCTCTCTCACCGATGGGGTTTCGTCGCTGGTTCTCTTTGCTGACACCTCTCGGGAGGCGTGGTCTGTTCTTCACACGAGCTTCGCGTCTCAGCAGCAGGCGCGTGCTCACGCCATCTGCACGGAGCTGGGGGAGACCAAGCTCCTTGACCTCAGCATCACTGACTACTTCAACAAGATGATGTGCCTCGCAGATACTCTAGCCTCCATTGGCTAGCCTCTCTGTCCTGAGGATTTTACCACCTTTGTCATGAACGGGTTGGACGACGACTATGATAACCTCGCCGAGAACATCAATGGTCGTGACACCCCGCTCCAGCCCCGTGAGCTCTACTCACGCCTCCTCGCCATAGAACATCGTGTTAAGTCCCGCTGCCCCAACCCGGGCTTTGCTTCTGCAAATGCCTCCACTCGCGGCAAAGGGAAGCCCTACAAGCCACCTGTTGGAGGCAAGGTGGTGCCTCAGGCTCCGCAGAATCCGCGGTCTCCCTCGGCTGGCTCCATGCCCACGACCGGGGGCGGCCTCCCGTGTGCCTGCTGCCCCTCATCCGGGGTACAGCTCCCTTGCTAGCTCTGTGGTCTACCGGGACACATCGCCTCCTGCTGTCCAAGCAAGATTTCCTCGGCATCGACAACAATGGCAAAGGCAATGATAAATAGTCTGTCTTGGCGACTCATGAGCATGGACACACTCCATCATACCCCATTGACCCACATGGTACATGGATACGGGCGCTACTCATCACCTAACGAGTGAGATGGGTAAGCTCTCCATCTAGGAGCCATATCGTGGTCATGATCAGGTTCGCACCGCCAACGGAGCAGGTATGCGCATATCACATGTTGGTCAGGCTTCGCTTCTTACTCATAAACCCAAACAGTTACATCTTCACAATGTCCTTCGAGTTCCTTCCGCTACCCGTAGTTTGTTGTTTGTTCCTAAACTTACCCGTGATAATAATGTCTTCACTGAGTTTCATCATTTTCATTGTTTTATCAAGGACCGGGACACGAGGGACGTTCTTCTTAGAGGTCGCCTGCGCCATGGACTTTATGCACTTGATATGCCGCCTGACCCTCAGGTTTTCAGCGGTGTGCGTGTGTCGCCTACTTATTGGCACGCGTGGCTTGGTCATCTTGCCACTCCTATTGTCAGTCATGTTCTTCATCGTCATGATCTTCTAGTTGTGTCCAATAAAATTGATGCAACCGTTTGTGATGGCTGTCAACGAGGCAAGAGTCATCGGCTTCCGTTTTCAGAGTCAAGTCGTGTAGTTAAAACTCCACTTGAGCTTGTCTTTTCTGATGTGTGGGGCCATGCCCAAACTTCTGTGAGTGGCCATAATTACTATGTCATTTTTATTGATGCTTATAGTTGATTCATTTGGCTTTATCTTCTTAAGCGTAAATATGATGTGTTCGATGTTTTTCTCCAATTTCAAGCACATGTTGAGCGTCTCCTTAAGCATAAAATTATCCATGTTCAATCTGATTGGGGGGAGTGTGAGTATCACAACCTCAATGCATTCTTTAACAAGCTTGGGATTTTGCATCGTGTGTTTTGTCCTCTGATACATCCATTTTGCATCATGATTTCCTACTGTTATTTATTATGTTTTGTTGAATAATAATGCTTTAGGGAGTGATTCTAATGCCTTTTCTCTCATAATATGCAAGGCTTACACAAAGAGGGAGAATACCGGCAGCTGGAATTCTGGACCTGAAAAAAGCACATCAGAGATACCTATTCTGCACAACTCCAATGAAGCTGAAATTTTACGGAGATTATTTTTGGAATTAATAAAAAATACTGGAGCAAAAATACTGGGCACGCCCTGGTGGGTTGTGCCCTCCTCAGCCCACCTCCGATGCCCATCTTCTGGTATATAGTCACATTTGACCTAGAAAAAATAAGAGGAGGACTTTCGGGACGAAGCGCCGCCGCCTCGAGGCGGAACTTGGGCAGGAGCACTTTTGCCCTCCGGCGTAGCGATTCCGCCGGGGGAACTTCCCTCCCAGAGGGGGAAATCGAAGCCATCGTCATCACCAACACCCCTCTCATCTTTGGAAGGCCAATCTTCATCAACATCTTCAACAACACCATCTCCTCTCAAACCCTAGTTCATCTCTTGTGTTCAATCTTTGTACCGGAACCTCAGATTGGTACCTGTGGGTGACTAGTAGTGTTGATTACCTTGCATAGTTGATTACTATATGGTTTATTTGGTGGAAGATTATATGTTCAGATCCATTATGCTATTCAATACCCCTCTGATCTTGAGCATGTTTATTATTTGTGAGTAGTTACCTTTGTTCTTGAGGTCATGGGAGAAGTCATGTTGCAAGTAATCATGTGAATTTGATATGTGTTCGATATTTTGATGATATGTATGTTGTGATTCCCTTAGTGGTGTCATGTGAACGTCGACTACATGACACTTCACCATTCATGGGCCTAAGGGAATGCATTGTGGAGTAGTTATTAGATGATGGGTTGCTAGAGTGACAGAAGCTTAAACCCTAGTTTATGCGCTACTTCGTAAGGGGCTGATTTGGATCCAAATGTTTAATGCTATGGTTAGATTTATCTTAATACTTTTCTCGTAGTTGCGGATGCTTGCGAGGGGGTTAATCATAAGTGGGAGGTTGTTCAAGTAAGAACAGCACCCAAGCACCGGTCCACCTACATATCAAATTATCAAAGTAGCGAGCACGAATCAAACCAACATGATAAAAGTGACTAGATGAAATTCCCGTGTACCCTCAAGAACACCTTACTTATTACTAGAGACTGTTCTGGCCTGTCCTTTGCCACAAAAGGATTGGGCTACCTTGCTGCACCTTATTTGCCATTTCCGTTACTTGCTCGTTACCAATTATCTTGCTATCAAACTATTTGTTACTTACAATTTCAGTGCTTGCAGAAATTACCTTGCTGAAAACCGCTTGTCATTTCCTTCTGCTCCTCGTTGGGTTCGACACTCTTACTTATCGAAAGGACTATGATCGATCACCTATACTTGTGGGTCATCATCCTCATACTCATCAGCAGAACGGCACTGCCGTACGTAAGCATCGTCATATTGTTGAAACTGGCCTTGCTTTACTTGCTCATGCATCGGTACCTTTTTGTTTTTGGAGTGATGCTTTTTCCACTGCCTGTTTTCTTATTAGTAGGCTTCCTACACGACTCCTTGGGATGAAAACACCACTTGAACTCTTACTTAATGAAACTCCAGACATACGTTCCTCAAAGTTTTTGGGTGTGCGTGTTGGCCTCATCCTTGTCCTTATAATAAGCGTAAGCTTGAGTTTTGGTCCAAACAGTGTGTCTTTCTCGGGTATAGTTCTCTTCACAAAGGGTACAAGTGTCTTCACGTTCCATCTAACCGTGTCTACATCTCGTGCGACGTTGTGTTTGACGAGAATGTATTCCCGTTTTCATCACTTCCACCTACCTCCACCCCTCCAGCATCACCTTCGCATTCCACCTCCCCATCGCCTGCTCAGTTTGATGATATTGCATACTCTCCTGCGTTGCTTCCTAACCATGCTGCAGGTATTGGTTGTGGAGCTCGTCTTGAGTTGCTGGATGATCAGGAGTCGACCGCTGTAATTGATGGAGGTGGCGGTCCCGTGCATGCACCATGCACGCCTGGGCTGGCCTCGCCCGTGTCGGCCTCGCATGCGCCGACCACGTTGATACGTCTCCAACATATCGATAGTTTATGAAGTATTCATGCCATATTAATCTATGTTTACAATACTTTTATATGGTTTTGATGCACCTCATATGATTTATCTAGAACTAACCCAGACTTTCGTTGTTTTCAGCAGAATTACCGTGGTGTTGTTTTTGTGCAGAAAATGAAAATTCTCGGAATCGCCCGAAACTTTTTGGTGATTTTTTCTGGACCAAATAAGCAATATTGGAGCGAAGAGCTGCCGGAGGGGGTGGACCCGAAGGCCACCACGCAATCGGCCGTGCCCCCCTAGGGGCGCGGCCAGATGGCTTGTGGGGCCCTCGCAGCTCCGTTTGGCGTGATTCCAACGCTGAAAAATCCCATAAATACCAGAAACCCCAGAAAAAAGAGAGACTCCTCGTTCCGCCACCGCAACTCTCTGTATCAATGAAAAACCCAATTTGGAGGCATTCCAGTACCCTGCCGGAGAGGGTAGATCATCTCAGGTGGCCATCTTCATCATCCCGGCGGAGGCCATGACGAGGAGGGAGTAGTCCACCCTCGGGGCTGAGGGTATGTACCAGTAGATATGTGTTCAATCTCTCTCTCTCTCTCTCTCTCGTGCTCTTCAGATGGCACGATCTTGATGTATCACGGGCTTTGTCAATATAGTCGGATCATATGATGTTATTCCCTTGCTACCTTGTTGTGATGAATTGAATCTTTACCTTTAAGATCTCGTTATGTTGGATTGAATATTATGGTTTGAGAACACTTGATGTACGTCTTGCGTGGGATACCCGTAGTGACATTGGGGTATTCTATTGATTCACTTGATATATGTTGAGGCGTCAACTTGCGGATTCCGATGACCTAGGGGATCTATGCATAGGGGTTGATTGCATGTTTTCATACCACGTTCTCCGATAGAAATCTTGGGGTGCTCCTTGAAGTTCTTTGTGTTGGATTGAATATGATAGATCTGAAATTGTTTGATGCATGTCGCATTATTTACCCATGGATACTTGAGGTGACATTGGAGTATCTAGGTGACATTAGGGTTGATTGATATGTATCATTGGTGTTATTCTAGTAGGAACTCTAGGGTTGTTTGTGACACTTATAGGAATAGCCCAATAGATTGATCGGAAAGAATAACTTTGAGGTGGTTCTACTACCTACACCAATTTCATCTTATTGTTCTCCGCTAGATAGGAACTTTGGAGTAATTCTTTGTTGCAAGTTGAGGGATGACCATATGATTCAACTATGTTAGCATTGTTGGGAGATTGCACTAGCGAAAGTATGAACCCTAGGCCTTATTTCCAAGCATTTATACACCGTTTTTCTCGCTGTTTTACACTTGCTACCTTGCTGTTTTTATATTTTTAGATTACAAAAACCTATATCTATCATCCATATTGCACTTGTATCACCATCTCTTCGCCGAACTAGTGCACATATACAATTTGCCATTGTATTGGGTGTGTTGGGGACACAAGAGATTTCTTGTATTTGATTGCAGGGTTGTTTGAGAGAGACCATCTTCATCCTACACCTCCCATGGATTGATAAACCTTAGGTCATCCACTTGAGGGAAAATTGCTACTGTCCTACAAAACTCTGCGCTTGGAGGCCCAACACGAGTCTACAAGAATAAAGTTGCATAGTAGACATCAAGCTCTTTTCTGGCGCCGTTGCCGGGGAGGTGAGTGCTTGAAGGTATATCTTTAGATCTTGCAATTAAATCTTTTAGTTTCTTGTTTTTCACTAGTTTGGTTTTATAAAAGAAAACTACAAAATAAATATAAATGGATCCTCACCCACTTGCTAATCTTTTCAAAAGACCCGATTATGTTGGAACAATTGCTAGTGAGAGTTCACTACATTATCTTTATGAGGTCTTGCTTGAAAATCATGAATCTAAAAATTGTGAAATTTATAAAGTGATTCATGATAGTTCCTTGAATGAAAAGCATGATTGACATGTTCTTAGTATGAATTCTCTGAATATCCATGATGCTAATGATATGCAAAGCCACAAGCTTGGGGATGCTATGTTTGATGAGGATGATATTTTTAGTCCCCCAAGTTTTGATGAGCAAATTTATTTTGATGTTGGCATGCCTCCTATCTATGATCATTATGATGATGACACGTATGCTATAAAGAATAATTATAACTATGAAACTTTTCATCATGATTTTAATTTTCAATTTGGCTATGTCAATCATGTATCTCATGATAGTTATTTTGTTGACTTTGCTCCCACTACCATGAATGAAAAGGAATTTGCTTATGTGGAGAGTAATAAATTTTCTATGATTGTGCATCATGAAAATAATGATTTATGTGATAGTTATATTGTGGAATTACTTCATTATGCTACTGAAATTTATTATGAGGGAGGAACATATGCTTGTGGGAATTTCAATAGTATCAAGTTTCCTCTCTATGTGTTGAAAATCTTGAAGATATGCTTGTTTTGCCTTCCTATGCTAGTTGATTCTTGCTCCCATAAATTGTTTGCTCACAAAATCCCTATGCATAGGAAGTGGGTTAGACTTAAATGTGATTGTCATGAGATTCATGATGCTCTCTTGCATGTTTCAATTATTATTCTTACGTGAGCATCATTGAAATCATCATGCCTAGCTAAAAGGCATTAAAGAAAAGCGCTTGTTGGGAGACAACCCAACACTTTTACTTTCTGTTTTTGAGTATTCACATGATTAATATACTGTATTAATCATGTTTCGTGTCTTTTATTTCAATAAAGTACCAAGTAAAGCCTTTGGGATATTATGGATACTTGTTGATTGGATTCTGTGCAAAAACAGAAACTTTTGCGTCCAGTAAAGAATTTCTATGATTTTAATGGATCTTAAAAAATTTCTGAAATTTTTACAAAGTATTTATATGACAATTCTATAAGTTTTCCTAATTTTTCAGAATTTTTAGAGACAGTAATGTATGGGTATACTACAGATCTTCACAGACTGTTCTGTTTTTTGATAGATTCTGTTTTGCATACATAGTTTGCTTGTTTTAATGTTCCCATAGCTTATATTCAGTGATATAAATTATGGGAATGGTATAATACAGTAGGTATTATGTGAGAAGAATTATGAATCTTGTCTTGACAACACCTAAGTGGATGATCTTTATTTATTATACTAACCCATCTCACGAAGTTCCGTTAAGTTTTGTGTGATCGAAGTTTTCAAGTTTTGGGTGAGACACCAATATGAGGAGAATAAGGAGTGACAAGAAACTAAGCTTGGGGATTCCCAAGGACCCCCCAAGGTAATATCCAAGGAAGTCTCAAGCGCCTAAGCTTGGGGATGCCCCGGAAGGCATCTCCTCTTTCGTCTTCAACACTATCGGTATATCTTACTTAGAGCTATATTTTTATTTGTCACATAATATGTGTTTTGCTTGGAACATCATTTTATTTTGTTGTTCTATGTTAGATGTTATTTATAATCTTGTTTTTCAATAAAAAGTTCCAAGAATTTCCTCTTAGGATGCTTGAGTTACATGTTTGATGTGTGCTGTGTAAAAACAGAAACTTTTGCTGTAGTGTTTGAATTTTCATATTTTACTGGAACCTGGAAAGTTGCTGAAATTTTTACACAGTATTTTCATATAAATTATTTATCCTGTACTAAAATTTCATAACTTTTTGAGTTATATAAGTACACTGGTTTAATAGATTGCTACAGACTGTTCTGTTTGGACAGATTGCTATCATAGTTTTGTTATCTACTTATCCTATAGTTTTCATAGCCTATATTGGTAGATATAAATTGTGGAAATGATAGTATACAATAGATAATGTTTGTAAATTATTATGCAACTTGTCTTGGCAGTACATGAAGTGTTGATCTATTCTTATGTGTACTAACCTATCTCACGAGTTCTTTTTGAGTTTTGTGTGGATGAAGTTTTTGAGAATAGGTGAAACCATGATATGAGAGGATTGAACGAGATACAAAAGCTCAAGCTTGGGGATGCCCAAGGCACCCCAAGTAAATATTTCAAGAAGTATCAAGCATCTAAGCTTTTGGATGCGACGCATCCCACCTCTCTTCATCAACAATTATCGGTTAGCCTATGTTGAGCCTAAATTTTTATTTTTTGTCCACATGATATGTGCTATTCTTGGAGTGCTATTTTTCTTTTGCTCGCTGTTTAAATAAAATACTCAGATTTGAAAATCTTTATTAAGAGAGAGTCCTCACATAGCTACTTGATTGTTTACCTACTCATTGATCTTCACTTATATCTTTTGAGAGTAGTTTGAGGTTTACTCATGTGCTTCACTTATATCCGAAGAGTAAATTGTGAATGAATTGAATATCATAAATATGAAATTATCAATGTTCTTTATGCTTAGTAGTAGCTTCACATCTGGTTTATAAAGTAAAATCTATTGAAGTTTGACAATCATCAAATTGGTCATGCAAGCAATTCATGAATGATTAGTATAAGAAAGAGAACTTTCACATACAAATATATTATCTTGGACATCTTTTATGATTGTGAATACCCATCAATTATTTTCAACCTTGATCAAATAATTGAAGTTGGACAAGGAACACAATGTAATGGTTATGTTTGGGTATATTTGCATAGAAGTTATATTGATATGGATCCTCTAACATGTGGTGCTTGTTCAGAACCTTTTGCTAGCCAAAACTTCGTACTAAGTAGAGATACTACTTGTGCATCCAAATCCTTGAGCCAAGTTTCTTCCATGAGAGTCCACCATACCTACCTATATATGGTATTTCACTGCCATTCCAAGTAAATTTGCATGTGCCACCTCTAAACATTCAAATAAACATCCGTTTTGTGTGCTCGTACAGCTCATGGAGCGACGGGACGGTCATTATCTTCCATGCTAAGCGAGTTATTCTCAAGATGAGTGTTTATTCACTTTTCATTGCACGAGAGAGGCTGGTAAAAAGGATGCCCAGTCCTGCATAATACAAAAATAAATAAATAAAAACTCCCCCTAGAAAGTTGATTGTTTGGAGGGCAACTGTGGATTTGGCCAGCCATGGAATGTGTTTGAATGGTGGAGGGGGAGTAAAAATTTAAATTCTGTTTGGGAACCACCAATAATGTGATTAGCATGGAAGATATTGAATACTCTGTTGTGACGTTGACATGAAAGGCACACCACTCAAAATTACATATTCATCTCTGTTTTAAACAATGAGCTCTGGCACATATGCAAATCCCTGTTTCCCTCTGCGAAGGGGCAATCTATTTACTTTCATGTTACTTACTTTCATGTTGAGTCAACTTCTTATTCCAACCTCAATCTATTAGTTGGAAAGCACCATGTGGTGGGGAAAGACCCAAACATATATATCCACTCAAATATATTTGATCATGATTCATTATTGTTGACAATTATCTTTATGATAAGTGTGTTGGGAGGCGAAACATCAAGCCCCTATCTTTCTCTGTGTTCGATGGATGTTGTTTTTCTAAAAATATGCCTTGAGTATTAGCAATCATAAAAGACTATATGATAATTGAGTATGTGGACCTCTTACTAGACTTGATGTTGTATTGAAATTGCTTGGTGACCAAGAACATAGATTGTTAAGTTTCAATAGAATGCATTGTTTGAATCATGACATGTGAATTGATTGCTACTCTATCATGATGATTTTTATGAGAAAAATTGCTGGTTATGATGCTAGAAAAGTGACTGAAATTATCAATGATCAAAACTATTCACTAAGCTAGCATTCACACTTCATAAATTATTTCTTTTATCATTTACCTACTCGAGGACGAGCAGAAATTAAGCTTGGGGATGCTGATACGTCTCCAACGTATCGATAATTTATGAAGTATTCATGCCATATTCATCTATGTTTACAATACTTTTATATGGTTTTGAAGCACTTCATATGATTTATTTAGAACTAACTCGGACTGACGCTGTTTTCAGCAGAATTACCGTGGTGTTGTTTTTGTGCAGAAAATGAAAGTTCTCGGAATCGCCCGAAACTTTTTGGTGATTTTTTCTAGACCAAATAAGCAATATTGGAGCGAAGAGCTGTCGGAGGGGGTGGACCAGAAGGCCACCACGCAACCAGCTGCGCCCCCCTAGGGGCGCGGCCAGATGGCTTGGGGGGCCCTCGTAGCTCCGTTTGGCGTGATTCCAACGCTGAAAAATCCCATAAATACTAGAAACCCCAGAAAAAAGAGAGACTCCTCGGTCCGCCGCCGCAACTCTCTGTATCGACAAAAAACCAATCTGGAGGCGTTCCAGTACCCTGCCGGAGAGGGTAGATCATCTCCGGTGGCCATCTTCATCATCCCGGCGGAGGCCATGACGAGGAGGGGGTAGTCCACCCTCAGGGCTGAGGGTATGTACCAGTAGATATGTGTTCAATCTCTCTCTCTCTCTCTCTCTCTCTCTCGTGTTCTTCAGATGGCACGATCTTGATGTATCACGGGCTTTGTTAATATAGTCGGATCATATGATGTTATTCCCTTGCTACCTTGTTGTGATGAATTGAATCTTTACCTTTAAGATCTCGTTATGTTGGATTGAATATTATGGTTTGAGAACACTTGATGTACGTCTTGCGTGGGATACCTGTAGTGACATTGGGGTATTCTATCGATTCACTTGATATATGTTGAGGCGTCAACTTGCGGATTCCGATGACCTAGGGGATCTATGCATAGGGGTTGATTGCATGTTTTCATACCACGTTCTCCGATAGAAATCTTGGGGTGCTCCTTGAAGTTCTTTGTGTTGGATTGAATATGATAGATCTGAAATTGTTTGATGCATGTCGCATTATTTACCCATGGATACTTGAGGTGACATTGGAGTATCTAGGTGACATTAGGGTTGATTGATATGTATCATTGGTGTTATTCTAGTAGGAACTCTAGGGTTGTTTGTGACACTTATAGGAATAGCCCAATAGATTGATCGGAAAGAATAACTTTGAGGTGGTTCTACTACCTACACCAATTTCATCTTATTGTTCTCCGCTAGATAGGAACTTTGGAGTGATTCTTTGTTGCAAGTTGAGGGATGACCATATGATTCAACTATGTTAGCATTGTTGGGAGATTGCACTAGCGAAAGTATGAACCCTAGGCCTTATTTCCAAGCATTTATACACCGTTTTTCTCGCTGTGTTACACTTGCTACCTTGCTGTTTTTATATTTTTAGATTACAAAAACCTATATCTATCATCCATATTGCACTTGTATCACCATCTCTTCGCCGAACTAGTGCACCTATATAATTTGCCATTGTATTGGGTGTGTTGGGACACAAGAGATTTCTTGTATTTGATTGCAGGGTTGTTTGAGAGAGACCATCTTCATCCTACACCTCCCACGGATTGATAAACCTTAGGTCATCCACTTGAGGGAAAATTGCTATTGTCCTACAAAACTCTGTGCTTGGAGGCCCAACATGAGTCTACAAGAATAAAGTTGCGTAGTAGACTCACACGCCTTCCCCGTCACCCAGGCCGGCCTCGCCTGCCCCCTCACCTGGGTCGGCCATGTCTGCCCCGCCACCTGGGCTTGTGTCGCCTGCCGCGTCGTCTGGCCCGGCCTCGCCCACATCAGGAGTGGCCTGCCTCGGGCTCTTAGACGGGGCTGTATCGCCTTGCTCGTCGCCAACAGCAGCCTCGTCGACCGCGTGAAAGGGTATTCTCTTACCTTGATGTTTTGGCGATGATGACAACTCACTATGATCTAACCGTGTGTCAAGTTATACAGGGATTGTATGTGGTACACAAGACGGTTAGGTGGACCCTCCAAACGGAAAAGACTGAAGACGGGATTCTCTACGTGTTTATTCTCTTTGGTCGTAGGGATCCCGTACTATTAAGAGGGAATCCACATTTGAAAGTCTTGGGTGAATCAGTTCTTTCGCACATCCATCTTCACCCAATTCTCTTCTTCGCATCATAGAGAGAGAGGCCCCTCTTTACTTAGTTACTTGCCAGGTAATTCGCGGTGTCAACCTAAAATGCACGGCTGGCTTTTAGCCTCTGGTTCGACCACCACTCTAGGGGTGATGTGTTGGGGAACGTTGCATGGGAAACAAAAATTTTCCTACGCACACGCAAGATCTATCCATGGTGATGAGCATCTACGAGAGGGAGAGTGGATCTACATACCCTTGTAAATCGCTAAGCGGGAAGCGTTAAGAAACGCGGTTGATGTAGTCGAACGTCTTCGCGATCCAAATCGCCGAGCGTCCCGCGATCCCATCACGATCCATCTCGCGATCCAATCTCGATCCGTCCCGCGATCCCATCACGATCCGTCCCGCGATCAAATCACGAATCGTCTCGCGATCCTGATCACGGTCCTTCCGATCTAGCGCCGAACGGACGGCACCTCCGCGTTCAGCACACGTACAGCTCGATGACGATCTCCGCCTTCTTGATCCAGCAAGAGGGAGCGGAGAGGTAGAAGATTTCTCCGGCGGCGCGACGGCGCGGCGGCGATGGTGGTGGAACAATTCCGGCAGGGCTTCGCCTAAGCACCGCTGAAACTAGACTAGAGGAGAAACCGATCTAGATGAAGTAGAGGGAGCACGTGGCAATTAGGGTTAGCTCTTCCCTCTAAATCCTCTAGTATATATAGGAGGGAGGGAGGGGAGGAGGCAGCCTCAAACCCTCAAGGTTTGGCCGAAATTGGAGGTGGAGGAGTCCTACTCCAATCCTATTAGGAGTAGGATTCCTCCTCTCCACTTGGAAACCCTTTCCACCTTTCCTCCTTTGGATTTTTTCCACCCAAAGCCACATGGGCCTTAGTGGGGGGGGGGGGTTAGGCCAGCCCACTAGGGGCTGGTTTGACTCCTCCCACAGCCCATGAGGTCCTTTGGGTCGAGACACCCCTCCAGATGGTCCCCGGTACCCCTCCCGGCACTCCCGGTACACTACCGAAATATCCGAAACTTTTCCGGTGACCAAAACAGGACTTCCTATATATCAATCTTTACCACCGGACCATTCCGGAGCTCCTCACGACGTCCAGGATCTCATCCGGGACTCCGAACAACCTTCGGTCACCACCATACATAACTCTACTATACCGAAACGTCACCGAACCTTAAGTGTGCAGACCCTGCGGGTTCGAGAACTATGTAGACATGACCAAGACACCTCTACGGTCAATAACCAATAGCGGGACCTGGATGCCCATATTGGTTCCTACATATTCTACGAAGATCTTTATCGGTTGAACCTCTATGTCAAGGATTCAGTTAATCCCGTACGCTGTTCCCTTTGTTCTTCGGTATGTTACTTGCCCAAGATTCGATCGTCGGTATCTCTATACCTAGTTCAATCTCGTTACCGGCAAGTCTCTTTACTCGTTCTATAATACAAGATCCCGTGGCTAACACTTAGTCACATTGCTTGCAAGGCTTATTGTGATGTTGTATTACAGAGTGGGCCCTGAGATACCTCTCCGTCACACGAGGTAACAAATCCCAGTCTTGATCCATGCCCACTCAACAGACACCCTTGGAGATACCTGTAGAGCATCTTTATAGTCACCCAGTTACGTTGTGATGTTTGATACACACAAGGTATTCCTCCGGTGTCAGTGAGTTGCATGATCTCATGGTCATAGGAACAGATACTTGACATGCAGAAAACTATAGCAATAAACTGACATGATCATATGCTATGTTTATAGTTTGGGTCTTGTCCATCACATCATTCTCCTAATGATGTGATCCCGTTATCAAATGACATCTCATGTCTATGGCCAGGAAACCTTGACCATCTTTGATCAACGAACTAGTTAACTAGAGGCATACTAGGGACACATTGTTGTCTATGTACCCACACATGTATTTGAGTTTCCAATCAATACAATTATAGCATGGATAATAAACGATTATCACGAACAAGGAAATATAATAATAACCAATTTATTATTGCCTCTAGGGCATATTTCCAACAGTCTCCCACTTGCACTAGAGTCAATAATCTAGTTCACATCACCATGTGATTTACATTGTTATGAATCTAACACCCAATGAGTTCTGGGGTTCGATCATGCTTTGCAGGTGAGAGAGGTCTTTAGTCAACGGGTCTGCGACATTTAGATCCATGTGTACTTTGCAAATCTCTATGTCATATTGTAGACACTGTTACCACACTCCACTTGGAGCTATTCCAAATGGCTGCTCCACTATATGTATCCTGACTGCTACTCAGAGTCGTCCGGATAGGTGTCAAAGCTTGCATCGACGTAACCCTTTACGACGAACTCTTTATCACCTCCATAATCGAGAAATATTTCCTTAGTCCTCTAGTTACTAAGGATAATCTTTACCGTTGTCCAGTGATCCACTCCTGGATCACTCTTGTACCCCTTGACAGAATCATGGCAAGGCACACATCAGGTGCGGTACACAGCATGACATACTATACAGAGCCTATGGATAAGGCATAGGGGACGACCTTCGTCCTTTCTCTTTCTTCTGCCGTGGTCGAGCTTTGAGTCTCACTCAACTCCACACCTTACAAATCAGGCAAGAACTCTTTCTTTGACTGATCCATTTTGAACTCTTTCAAAATCTTGTCAAGGTATGTACTCATTGAAAGTCTTATCAGACGTCTTGATCTATCTCTATAGATCTTGATGCCCAATATTTAAGTAGCTTCATTCCAGGTCTTCCTTTGAAAAACTCCTTTCAAACGACCCTTTATGCTTTCCAGAAATTCTACATCATTTCCGATCAACAATATGTCAACCACATATACTTATCAGAAATTCTATAGTGCTCCCACTCACTTTATTGTAAATACAAGTTTCTCATAAACTTTGTATAGACTCAAAAACTTTGATCACCTCATCAAAGTGTATATTCCAACTCCGAGATGCTTGCTCCAGTCCATAGAAGGATCGCTGGAGTTTGCATACATTTTAGCATCCTTAGGACTGACAAAACCTTCCGGTTGTATCACATACAACCTTTCCTCACGGATACCGTTAAGGAAACGATGTTTTGACATCCATCTACTAGATTTCATAATCGAAAAATGCAGCAACTGCTAACATAATTCCAACAGACTTTAGCATCGCTACGGGTGAGAAAGTCTCATCGTAGTCAACTCCTTGAACTTGTGAAAAACCCTTTGCCACAAGTCGAGCTTTATAGACGGTGACATTACCGTCCGCGTCCGTCTTCCTTTTAAAGATCCATTTGTTCTGAATGGCCTTTCGCCCTTCAGGTAATACTTCCAAAGCCCATACTTTGTTTTCATACATGGATCCCATCTCGGATTTCATGGCCTCTAACCATTTCTCGGAATCCGGGCCCATCATCGCTTCTCCATAGCTCGTAGGTTCGTCGTTGTCCAACAACATGACCTCTAAGACAGGGTTGCCGTACCACTTAGGAGCAGTACGCATCCTTGTCGACCTACGAGGTTCGATAGTAACTTGATCCGAAGCTTCATGATCATCATCATTAACTTCCTCTTCAACTGATGTAGGCTCTACAGAAACATCTTTCTGCGCTGCGCTACTCTCAGGTTGAAGTAAAGGTTCAACAACCTCATCAAGTTCTATCTTCCTCCCACTCAATCTTTCGAAACAAACTCTTTCTCGAGAAAGGACCCGTTTTAGCAACAAACACTTTGTGCTTGGATCTAAGATAGAAGGTTTACCCAACTGTTACGTTAGGGTATTCTATGAAGATGCATTTGTCCGCTTTGGGTTCGAGCTCATTAGGTGAAAATCCTTTTTCACATAAGCGTCGCAGCCCCAAACATTAAGAAATGACAGCTTAGGTTTCCGCCAAACCAAAATTCATACAGTGTCATCTCAATGGACTTAGATGGTGCCCCTTTTAAAGTGAATGTGGTTGTCTCTAATGCATAACCCTAAAACGATAGTGGTAAATCGATAAGAGACATCATAGTTCGCACCATATCCAATAGAGCATGACTACGACGTTCGGACACACCATCACACTATGGTGTTCCAGGTGGCGTGAGTTGTGAAACAACTTCCACATTGTCTTAAGTTGTATACCAAACTCGTAACTCAGATATTCACCTCCACGATCATATCGTAGACATTTTATCTTCTTGTCATGATGATCTCAAACTTCACTCTGATTTTGTTTGAACTTTTCAAATGTTTCAGACTTGTGTTTCATTAAGTAAATATACCCATATCTACTCAAATCATCAGTGAAGGTAGGAAAATAACGATATCCACCGCACACTACAATACTCACTGGACCGCATACATCAACATGTATCATTTCCAATAAGTCAATTGCCTGCTCCATCATACCGGAAAACGGGGTTTTAGTCATCTTGCCCATGAGGCATGGTCCGCATGTCTCAACCGATTCAAAATCGAATGAGTCCAAAGATCCATCAGCATGGAGTTTCTTCATGCGTTTTACACCAATATGACATTTAGCGGCAGTGCCACAAGTATGTGGTACTATCATTATTAACTTTGTATCTTTTGGCATCAATATTATGAACATGTGTATCACTACGATCAAGATTCAATAAACCACTCTCATTGGGTGCATGACCATTGAAGGTATTATTCATGTAAACAGAATAACCATTATTCTCTAACTTAAATGAATAACCGTATTGCAATAAACATGATCTAATCACGTTCATGCTTAACGCAAACACCAAATAACATTTATTTAGATTCATCACTAATCCCAAAGGTAGAGAGAGAGCGCGATGGTGATCACATCAACCTTGGAAACACTTCCAACACTCATCATCACCTCACCCTTAGCTAGCCTCCGTTTATTCCGTAGCTTTTATTTCGAGTTACTAACATTTAGCAACCGAACCGGTATCTAATACCCAGGTGCTACTAGGAGTACTAGTAAGGTACACATCAATAACACATATATCAAATATACTTCTGTTGACGTTGCCAACCTTCTTATCTACCAAGTATATAGGGTTGTTCCACTTCAGCGACCGTTCTCCTCATAATAGAAGCACTTAGTCTCGGGTTTGGGTTCAACCTTGGGTTTCTTCACTGGAGCAGCAACTGACTTGCCATCCATGAAGTTTCCCTCCTTGCCCTTGCCCTTCTCGAAACTAGTGGTTTCACTAACCATCAACACTTGATGCTCCTTCTTGATTTCTACCTTCGCGGTGTCAAACATTGCGAACAGCTCAGGGATCATTATTTCCATCTCTGGCCTTTTATAGTTCATCACGAAGCTCTAGTAGCTTAGTGACAGTGACTTGGAGAACTATATCAATCACTATCTTATCTGGAAAATCAACTCCCACTCGATTCAAGCGATTGTAGCACCCAGACAATCTGAGCACATGCTCAACGATTGAGCTATTCTCCATCATCTTGCAGGCAAAGAATCTTGTTGGAGGTCTCATACCTCTCAACACGAGCACGAGCCCGAGATCCCAATTTCAGCTCTTAGAACATCTCATATGTTCCGTGACGTTCAAAACGTTTTGGAGCCTCAATTCTAAGCCGTAATGCATGACGCACTGAACTATTAAGTAGTCATCGGAACGTGCCTGTCAGATGTTCACAACATCTACAGACGACGCTAGAGGGGGTGGCGCACCGAGCGGTGCTTTAAAGACATAAGCCTTCTATGCAGCAATGAGGACAATCCTCAGATCACAGACCCAGTCCGCATTATTGCTACCATCATCTTTCAACTCTATTTATCTAGGAACATATAAAAATTCAAGGGGGCTACAGCGCGAGCAAGTAATCTACAACATAATTTGCAAAGACATTTTGACTATGTTCATGATAATGAGTTTAGTTAATCATATTACTTAAAAACTCCCACTCAAATTGACATCCCTCCGGTCATTCGAGTGTCACATGATCCAAATCCACCAACTCAAGTCCGATCATCACGTGAGTTGAGGTGGTTTCAATGGTGAACATCTTCATGTTGATCATATCTACTATATGACACATGTTCGACCTTTCGGTCTCTTGTGTTCCGAGGCCATGTCTGTACATGCTAGGCTCGTCAAGTTTAACCCGAGTGTTCCGCACGTGCAACACTGGCTTGCACCCGTTGTATGTGAACGTAGAGTCTATCACACCCGATCATCACGTGGTGTCTGAAAACGACGAACTTTCGCAACGGTGCACACTCGGGGAGAACACAATTTTATCTTGAAATTTTAGTGAGGGATCACCTTATAATGCTACCGTCATCCTAAGCAAAATAAGATGCATAAAAGGATTAACATCACATACAAATCATAAGTGACATGATATGGCCATGAACTTGTGCTTTTGATCTCCATCTTCAAAGCACCGGCATGATCTCCATCGTCACCGGCATAACACCATGATCTCCATCATATTGATCTCCATCAATGTGTCGCCATTAGGTTGTCGCGCCGACTGTTGCTTCCACGACTATTGCTAACTCATAGCGATAAAGTAAAGCAAAAACGGCAAAAATAATTAAAGACAACCCTATGGCTCCTGCCGGTTGCCGTACTCATCGACATGCAAGTCGTGATATTCTATACAATACATGATCATCTCATACATCACATATATCTCATCATGTATTGGCCATATCACATCACAACATACCCTGCAAAAACAAGTTAGACGTCCTCTAATTGTTGTTGCAAGTTTTACGTGGCTGCTATGGGTATCTAGCAAGAACAATTCTTACCTACGCAAAAACCACAACGGTGATACAAAAATTGCTATTCAACCTTCTCAAGGACCGCCTTTGTCAAATCCGATCCGACTAAAGTGGGAGAAACAGACACCCGCCAGCCATCTTTATGCAACGAAGTTACATGTCAGTTGATGGAATCGGTCTCTCGTAAGCGTACGAGTAATGTTGGTCCGGGCCGCTTCATCCCACAATACCGCCGAATCAAGAAAAGACCAAGGGAGGAAGCAATCTAAATATCAACGCCCACAAACTCTTTTGTGTTCTACTCGAAATCTCATCTACACATAGACCTAGCTCATTATGCCACTGTTGGGGAACATTGCATGGGAAACAAAAATTTTACTACGCACACACAAGATCTATCCATGGTGATGAGCATCTACGAGAGGGAGAGTGGATCTACATACCCTTGTAGATCGCTAAGCGGGAAGCGTTAAGAAACGCGGTTGATGTAGTCGAACGTCTTCGCGATCGAAATCGCCGAGCGTCCCGCGATCCCATCACGATCCATCTCGCGATCCAATCTCGATCCTTCTCGCGATCCCATCACGATCCGTCCCGCGATCAAATCACGAATCGTCTCGCGATCCTGATCACGGTCCTTCCGATCTAGCGCCGAACGGACGGCACCTCAGCGTTCAGCACACGTACAGCTCGATGACGATCTCCGCCTTCTTGATCCAGCAAGAGGGAGCGGAGAGGTAGAAGAGTTCTCCAGCGGCGCGACAGCGCGGCGGCGATGGTGGTGGAACAATTCTGGCAGGGCTTCGCCTAAGCACCGCTGAAACTAGACTAGAGGAGAAACCGATCTAGATGAAGTAGAGGGAGCACGTGGCAATTAGGGTTAGCTCTTCCCTCTAAATCCTCTAGTATATATAGGAGGGAGGGAGGGGAGGAGGCAGCCTCAAACCCTCAAGGTTTGGCCGAAATTGGAGGTGGAGGAGTCCTACTCCAGTCCTATTAGGAGTAGGATTCCTCCTCTCCACTTGGAAACCCTTTCCACCTTTCCTCCTTTGGATTTTTTCCACCCAAAGCCACATGGGCCTTAGTGGGGGGTCACGCCAGCCCACTAGGGGCTGGTTTGACTCCTCCCACAGCCCATGAGGTCCTTTGGGTCGAGACACCCCTCCCGATGGTTCCCGGTACCCCTCCCGGCACTCCCGGTACACTACCGAAATACCCCGAAACTTTTTCGGTGACCAAAACAGGACTTCCTATATATCAATCTTTACCTCCGGACCATTCCGGAGCTCCTCGTGACGTCCAGGATCTCATCCGGGACTCCAAACAACCTTCGGTCACCACCATACATAACTCTACTATACCGAAACGTCACCGAACCTTAAGTGTTCAGACCCTGCGGGTTCGAGAACTATGTAGACATGACCAAGACACCTCTACGGTCAATAACCAATAGCGGGACCTGGATGCCCATATTGGTTCCTACATATTCTACGAAGATCTTTATCGGTTGAACCTCTATGTCAAGGATTCAGTTAATCCCGTACGCTGTTCCCTTTGTTCTTCGATATGTTACTTGCCCGAGATTCGATCGTCGGTATCTCTATACCTAGTTCAATCTCGTTACCGGCAAGTCTCTTTACTTGTTCTGTAATACAAGATCCCGTGGCTAACACTTAGTCACATTGCTTGCAAGGCTTATTGTGATGTTGTATTACCGAGTGGGCCCTGAGATACCTCTCTGTCACACGGAGTAACAAATCCCAGTCTTGATCCATGCCCACTCAACAGACACCCTTGGAGATACCTGTAGAGCATATTTATAGTCACCCAGTTACGTTGTGACATTTGATACACACAAGGTATTCCTCCGGTGTCAGTGAGTTGCATGATCTCATGGTCATAGGAACAGATACTTGACATGCAGAAAACTATAGCAATAAACTGACACGATCATATGCTATGTTTATAGTTTGGGTCTTGTCCATCACATCATTCTCCTAATGATGTGATCCCGTTATCAAATGACATCTCATGTCTATGGCCAGGAAACCTTGACCATCTTTGATCAACGAACTAGTTAACTAGAGGCATACTAGGGACACAGTGTTGTCTATGTACCCACACATGTATTTGAGTTTCCAATCAATACAATTATAGCATGGATAATAAACGATTATCACGAACAAGGAAATATAATAATAAACAATTTATTATTGCCTCTAGGGCATATTTCCAACATGATGCCCTGGGGGTGCTGCCACAAAATGGTCCCCAGCGGTTGTACCGCTGCCCCCGGGCGGTTGTACCGCCAAAGGCTGGGTGACCCAGGGTGGCAGCTCTGGGCGGTTAAACCGGCCCAGCACCGGGCTACAACCGGACATGTTTCTGTTGTGCCCCGGTTGTTGGGCGGAACTGGACCGGTTGTACCGCTATATTCATATAGCCCGGTACAACCGGGGTCCCGAGCGGTTGTACCGCTTAGGACTTTGCCGCGTCCAGGACTCAGGCCTGGCTGCTGCATCCGGGCCACCATTCTGTTGTGGTCCGGTTGTTGGGCGGTGGTTGGCCGGTTGTACCGGTTATACCGGTTATACCGGTTGTACCGCTCACCTCTCCGGTTGTATCGCTCCCATGTGGATCTGGCTGTAACGGTTGGAAATGGGGGGGCCCTATATAAAGAGGTGCTTCTTCCACCTCTCTCTTATCTCTTACCTCTCTCTCTCCACCATTGATGCACTTGAGCTTTCTTGCCCGATCTCTCTCTCTAGCCACCCAAACTTGTTGTCTTGCTAGGGATTGAAGGAGGAGACCTAGATCTACACTTCCACCAAAGGAAAATTGATTCCCCCATAGTTTCTTGTGTGGATTTTGTTACTCTTGGGTGTTTGAGCACCCTAGACGGAAGAGGTCACCTCGAAGCCACATTCCATTGTGGTGAAGCTTCGTGGTTTCATTGGGAGCCTCCAATTAAGTTGTGGAGAGAGCCCAACCTTGTTTGTAAAGGTCCGGTTGCCGCCTTCAAGGGAACCACTAGTGGAATCACGGCACCTCGCATTGTGTGAGGGCGTGAGGAGAATACGGTGGCCCTAGTGGCTTCTTGGGGAGCATTGTGCCTCCACACCGCTCCAACGGAGACGTACTTCCCCTTATCGGGAAGGAACTTCGGGAACACATCCTCGTCTCCATCGGTTCCTCTTGTGGTTACTTCTTACCTTTAATTTGTGCAAGCTACTTATATTGTTATATCTTGCTTGCTTAGCTTGTGTTGTGATTAGCATCATATAGGTTGCTCACCTAGTTGCACATCTAGCCAACCTATTTGTTGCTAAGCCTAAATTGTTAAAGAAAAGCTAAAAATTGTTAGTTGCCTATTCACCCCCCTCTAGTCAACCATATCGATCCTTTCAATTGGTATCAGAGCCTTGTCTCTTTATTAAGGGTTTCACCACCCGAAGAGTATGGTTGACGACGGGGACCGGGCGGTTGAACTCCCCGAGGCCGTGGGTGTGAACACGGTCTCTCGCGAGGATTTAAATGAGGCCATGTCCTTGCTTAAATCCTCCATGACGACCGAGGTCAAATCCATGTTTAAAGAATTCCTTGACACACTTAAACTTTCCATTGATGCGGTTCAAGTGGTTAATCCCACTAACTCGGCATCGGATGTCAACTCCGGTAAGGAGGGGGCTAGTACTGATAAAGATAATCGTTCTTAAGGAATTAATGGGTCGGGGACTTTTGCCTCAGTTCCCCCTCCCTTGGTCTATGGAGGACCGGTGCACCCACCTCATATAGTTAATCACGGTCCTCCTCCTAAGCTTGTTAAAAATGATTTCGCTAATTGGCTTTTCTGTATCAAGTCTCATTTGTATCACAGTTCAATTCAACTCATGCGAGTCATTGAAGAAGGATACTACCCTCGTGATCCACGCAACCTCACTCCAAGGGAAGAAGCGGATAAACAGCTAAATTCCTCCGCCTTGTTCATACTCCAAGCTGCTGTTCCTACTGAAGACCTACCTCACCTGCGTCCTTTCACTGTTGCTAAAGAGTGTTGGGAACACATTATCTCCATGTACAAGGGCAGCTCAAACATTCAACGGTCAAACTATGAGGTTGTCCTTGATCAGTCAGATGAGTTTGTAATGATAGAGGATGAGGAACCGCGTGAGCTCTATAGAAGGGTGACTGCCCTCGCGGTTGCCCTCAAAGATCATGGCAGCAAGGATGTGGATGATACGTGGGTCAAGCGTAAGTTTCTGAAGGCCATCATGCCCTACAACAAGGCCATGTCCACTGTCATCCGTCAAAGACCGGCCTTTCACACCTTGTCTTCTGGTGATGTGTTGGATGAATTTATTGCAATGAACATCTTGAACACAACAGCTGACAATGCTCTCGCTCGCGTGCAACGGTCAAAGAAATCATCCCCCAACCTTGCTTTGAAGGCCAAGGTCTGTCAAGAGGAAGAAGAAGAAGAAGAAGAGGAAGAGGGTTGCCCCGAGGACACCAAATATGCCTATCATGAGCACATGGCTCTTGCGTCCAGGCAATTTTGGGGCAACAAGAGAAACACAAGGTCCAACTTCTCCAAGAACAACTCAAACGGGTCAAAGGGCAAGCAACGTGTGAGGACCTGCTACAACTGTGGTAATGTGAGTCACTTTGTGGTGGATTGTCCATACGAGAAGAGGGAAGACAATGGTGGCAAGCTCATCCGCAAAGATAAGGCCAAGTCGTTCCCCAACAAGACCAACTTCACCAAGAAGACTCCACACAAAGTGTTGGTGGCTCAATAAGAGTATGCATCGGATGATGATTGTGATGACGGAGACACAAGTGGTGAAGGAATGGTAATGGCATCTGTGGCAATTGCATCCTCCACCCCAACAAAGGTGTCACTCTTCGACGCCCCCAATGAGAACCACATCGCTAGGTGCCTCATGGCAAAAGGTATCACCAAGGTAACCTCCAACGCCAAAACCTCAAACATTAAGACTTCTGTTTCTTCCACTCTGTCTTTGTTAGATTGTGTGGATGAACTTGAGGAGGCGATAGAGGGTGAGAATGAGTTTGACAAGTTCTTGTGTAAACTCAAGGGAGAGTCCAAGAAGCACTTCGTTGCTCTCTTGGAACAACTTGGTGAGGCCAATGACACGTTTAATTCTCAAGAAGAATCTCTTGAGGAGATGAGAGGCCATAGTCGTGATTATGCCGACGAGATAGCAGATCTTTCTATTGCTCTAGAGGAACAGCGAGGTCTTCATTTGACTTTTAAGGAGTCACACAATGACGACTTTGCTAAATTACGTAAAGATTATGATCATGCTATTGTTCTTAACTGTGTCCTTAAATCTGAAAAGGTTGCACTTGGGGTTGACCATGCTCAACTCAAGGATGAGTTTGTCTCTCTTGACAGTGCTCATAAGGCATTGAAGAGCGTTCATGCTTCTCTTAAAGATTCACATGATCAACTCCAAGTGAAACTCACTAAAGAAATTGCCACGTGCCCTCCCTTTGTCTTAATTGATAATGCATCTGCTACTAACCCGTGTTGTGAGCATGCACATCTTGTGGAGGAAAATGCTAAGCTAAAAGAGCAGCTTGAGAAAGGCCTTGTGACATGTATACAAGGTGAGAAGAATCTCAATGACCTTTTGAGCAATCAAAAGGAAGTGATTGCAAAGGAAGGAGTTGGGTTTGCACCCAAATCCAAAAAGAAGAAGAAGAAGAAGAAGACCACGAAGGCTCCTCCGCTCAAGGAAACATTTGTCAAAGCAGGGAGCATTACTCATGAGAAGAAGAAAGACAAGGTTGTGAGTGATAGTGCCAAGAAGGGCAAGATCACTCCCTCCAACAAGGCCGACGATTTTAACCCCTCTTATGTTTTGTGCCGTTCTAGTGATGCGCATGTTTATGCCAAATTTGTTGGTTCTTCGTATGAGTATATTGAGTGGTCTATTTGGGTTCCTAAGACCCTTGTCACTAACATGAAAGGACCCATTCAAGAATGGGTACCTAAATCCAAGCATTGATCTATTGTAGGACTTTGCTTCCAGGGGAGTCTCATGGTTGCTCGATAGTGGAGCAACAAATCATATGACCGGAAGCAAGGACTTGGTGGTGGACGTTCGACCCGATGCATCCATGGCCACCCAAGTCTCATTTGGAGATGATGCAATCTCAAAGGTATTGGGTCTTGGCAAGGTGGTTATCTCTCCGACCTTAACTATTGAGAGAGTCATGCTTGTTGAGACCCTTGCATACAATTTACTTTCCGTTCGTCAACTTGCACTCATGGGTTTTAGTACTTTCTTTGGCATTAATACCGTGACCCTTTTGTGGAGCAAGACTCTTAAAGTAGCCTTTGTTGGACATGTCGAAAACGGTCTCTATGTGATTAACTTCTCGGAGCGACCCACTAAGACCGTGACATGTCTAATGGCTAAAGTTGATGTGGGATGGCTTTGGCATCGCCGACTAGCCCATGTCAATATGAGATCTTTGCAAAGTCTCCTCAAAGGGGATCACATTCTTGGACTAACAATGTGAGTTTTGCCAGAGATCGTGCTTGCAGTGCCTGTATCGAAGGAAAGCTACATGAAAAAGCTCATCGTCCAACTACTACAATCTACTCAAAGAGGACCTTAGAGCTCCTTCACAAGGATCTCTTCGGGCCTCCATCCTTTGACAGTCTTGGAGGAAGAAGATATTGCTTGGTGATTGTGGATGATTACTCGAGATACACATGGGTATATTTTTTCAAGAGAAAGAGTCAGACCCAAAAGACCGTCATCGACTTTGCAAATGAAGTCCAACGACAACATGAAGCAAATATTTTGATGATTAGAAGTGACAACGGCACTGAGTTCAAGAACTACACCCTAAATGAGTTTCTCAGTGATTTGCGGATAAAGCACCAATACTCCACACCTTACACCCCTCAACAAAACGGTGTTGCGGAGAGGAAGAACCGGACGTTGATGGATGCAGCAAGAACCATGATGGCGGAGTTTAAATCTCCGTACAACTTTTGGGCCGAAGCCATCAACACAGCATGTCATGCATCAAATCGGCTCTATCTCCACAAAGGCTTGAACAAGACTCCTTATGAGATTCTTACCGGGAACAAGCCCAACCTCAAATACTTCCGGGTGTTCGGTTGTAAGTGTTTCATTCTCAAGAAAGGTGTTCGTTTGTCTAAATTTGAATCTAGAGCCCATGAGGGCATATTTGTTGGTTATGCTGCAAACTCTCATGCTTACCGTGTCCTCAACAAGTCCACGAGACTCATTGAGGAGACGAGTAACGTAGAGTTTGATGAAAATAATAGCTCCCAAGTGGAGCAAAGTGGTCTTTATGATGTAGGTGATGAAATTCCTCCCCAAGCCATAAGAAGAATGGGTGTGGGATACTTCCTACCCGTTGAGGAACCCCTTGTGGCTGAAGGAGAAGGACAATGTTCCACTCAAGTGGAACCATCACCGACGCACGACCCACACGCTTCCGAAGAACGCAGTGAAGGCCCTCAACCCCGTGATCAAGATCAAGGGCAAGATCAACTCGATAGTGATGTTTCTACTTCACATGATGCTCAATATCTTGTTCACACCCCCGTGCAAGCTCAAGATCAAGATGAAGCTCAGGACCAAGATCTACTTCAAGATCAAGGTCAAGCTAAAGATCAAGATCATGCTCAAGATCATGAGAAAGCCGGTGCTAGTACCGAAGCTCGTCAAGTTACCAAGCCTCAACTTTCCATGGAGGAAATTCTTGAAAGACGAGCTGCCAAGAATGCTGCCAAGCTTCAGAAAAAGCAACACCTCCTAGAGAACGTCTACGGAAGCTTGAAAAGAGGGGTAACCACTCGTCATCAATTAACAAACTTTTGTGCACATCATGCGTTTGTTTCTTGCTTTGAACCCCTCAAGGTACATGATGCGCTCGAAGACGAGGATTGGCTTGAAGCCATGCATGATGAAATCAACAACTTCGAGCGCAACAAAGTGTGGCGATTGGTGCCAAGACCAAAAGAGAATCACAATGTCATCGGAACCAAATGGATCTTTAAGAACAAGCAAGATGCACATGGTATCATTATTCACAACAAGGCAAGACTGGTGGCTCAAGGCTACTCCCAAGTCGAGGGTATCGACTACGGTGAAACCTTTGACCCTGTTGCTCGCCTTGAATCTATTCGCATGTTGCTTGCTTATGCTTCTCATCATGATTTCATATTATATCAAATGGATGTGAAGAGTGCTTTTCTTAATGGTCCACTTAAGGAGTTGGTATATGTCAAGCAACCCCCGGGGTTTGAGGACCCCAAGTTCCCCAATCATGTATATGTTCTCGATAAGGCACTCTATGGCCTCAAACAAGCCCCACGTGCGTGGTATGAGCACCTTACCGAGATGTTGCAAGATCGTGGGTTTGAAATTGGGAAAATCGACCCCACTCTTTTTACTAAGAGGGTTAACGGGAATTTGTTCGTATGCCAACTATATGTAGATGATATTATCTTTGGTTCTTCTAACAAAGCTTTTAATGATGAGTTCGCCGCACTAATGACCAAAGAGTTTGAGATGTCTATGATGGGAGAGTTGAAGTTCTTCCTTGGATTCGAAGTCAAGCAACGAAGCCAAGGAACCTTCATCAACCAAGCCAAATACACTCAAGACATGCTCAAGAGGTTCAAGTTGGATGAGCTAAATCCTCCGAAGGCCAACACTCCGATGCAACTCAAATGCCAACTTGACAGTGATCCCAATGGTAAAGCTGTGGATCAGAAGGTATATCGCTCCATGATTGGATCTCTGCTTTACCTTTGTGCATCTAGAATTGAGTGTGGGAATTTGTGCACAATTTCAATCCGCACCTAAGGAGAGTCACTATGTGGCTGTCAAGTGAATCTTTCGATATTTGGCTCATACCCCAAACTTTGGCTTATGGTACCCCAAAGGTGCTTCATTTGATCTCATTGGATATACTGACTCGGATTGGGCGGGAGACCGTGTGGAAAGGAAGTCCACTTCCGGAGGTTGCCAATTTCTTGGTCGCTCTCTGGTAAGTTTGTCTTCCAAGAAACAAAACTGTGTTTCTCTCTCGTCCACCGAGGCCGAGTATGTAGCCGCCGCAAGCTGTTGTGCTCAGATTCTTTGGATGAGGCAAACTTTAAAGGATTATGGTGTCAACTGTGACAAAGTGCCTCTTTACTGCGACAATGAAAGCACAATCAAGATCTCCAATAACCCGGTTCAACACTGCAAGACGAAGCATATTGAGATTCGGCATCACTTCATCCGGGATCACATCAAGCGTGGAGACATTGATCTTATTCATCTCTATACTAAGGAACAGCTTGTAGATATATTCTCAAAGCCATTAGATGAAGCAAGATTTCGCGAGTTAAGGCATGAGCTAAATATCATTGATTCGAGCAATGTGGCTTGAATTAGTGCACACCCCACCACACTCATCATCACGTCTTGTTTAGGTGTAGGCATGGACATAGGGGGAGTCTAGTTCTCTCAATGAACTATCCCTCCTCCTATTATGCATAAATTAATCAAGTCTTTCACATTCGTCATTTTTGATGACTCCTGTGCTTCAAAGACGAGTTTTGGTCATGGGCCCAAGGTTTATATCTTCGCGGTGCCATACCAATTGACTCATACATAGGTGGCCTCGGCCACCGCCCCCTCTTGCTCTTATTTTGAGTCTGACATTTGTGTTAGTATTGCTTTGAGTCCTAGGTGTGGGCATTATCCATGGCTCTTTATTGACGTTTTGTTTTCTTCCAACCATGGAGTTTTTCCCCACCATACCCTTCTTTTAAAAAGATTGTACGCTTTGATCATCTAGTGGTGGTGCCTGTGGCCAGGCGGTACAACCGGTGGTAGAGGCGGTTCTATCGCTAATTCACCGGTTGTTCCGTCCCAGCGGTACAACCGGGGATGACTGCGGTTCTACCGCTAATTCCCTGGCCCGGTACTTGGACCGGTACAACCGCTCATCTGGAGCGGTAAAACCGGTCGTGACCCAGTACTTAGATCTGGAGGGCCGGGCCAAAGGGGTATTCAGTTATCCCCTTCGTGCCCGACTTCTCCTGGTGCCCCCTGTCGCCGGCCGCCGCCACCACCACCCCGGAGTGCCCCCGGCGCCCCGGATTCGTGGCCTCCTCCCAGATCTGTTCCGTGGAGGCCCTTCCTTCCCCGATCTTCTCCCATGGATGCCGGTAATGCCTTTTATCTCCTTGCTCTTGGATTCCCTTCGAATCCTCCATTGTTAGGGCATTGCTCGGTTCCTGCATTTTTAAGCAAAACTATTGATGGGATAAGATCGTATATCAAAGTTCCAATTAGCTGTGGTGATTAGAAACCTCAAAGAGGGGGCATTTCTCTGAATCTGGATCCACTGGTTTCCCAGCAGCGGTACAACCGCAAGGGCAACCGGTTCACTGGGAATGGCGGCATTCGTCCTCATGATCGGGCTGAATCTATGGATAAGAATAGGTTAGCCCCCCTATACATTCCCGGGCGGGGGGTTATGGGAGCTACTAAGGACCTGGAGCAGGTCTATGACATTTTACACCGAGTGTTCCGGAATGTTCTTCTGCCCAAAGTTGGAAATTAGGATGAGATTCATGGGTACTTTGTTGATCTGCTCGTTGCCATGAAGACTAAAGATGACTCTGGAGCTACATTTGATGTTTCCAAATGGATGTGGGAGGAGTTGTACGCCACGGTCGTCTACCGGAAGGTTCCCACCTATGCTCCTTATATTATGAGTTTCCTCAACTCTATGTGGGCAATTCGTCGGCCGGGCGAGCTTCTCACCTCCCTAGACAACCTTATTGTGCATGAGGTCAAGCAACTCCAGAAGAAGAAACATCCTGCACCTTGCTTCCCTGATGCCAACCCTCAGGATGTCTTTGCTACTTCCAGTGACAGTGACTTTGAGCTTCCAGTAGGTGCCAAGCCATCTTGGGCCTCCAAGCTCTCTGACAAGGTTAAGAAGACCTTCTGCCTCCAGGCTCATGTTCAGAAGAAGCTCTATGAAGACCATGTCAACGAGAAGCATGCCCGCCGCAGACAGATTCAGATTATGCGGGCTCTCAATCTTGAGGCCGCCAGTGGTTCTGAGAAGACCATCACTCCTGAGGCACAGTGGATCTATGAACATAGCACTTGGACTGATGATGAGATCCCGACTCAGCCTGCTGCCACCTCCTCTGCTGCTGCCGCTGCTGATGCTGCCGATGATGCTTCTGATGATGATGATGGGGATGGCTCTGGAGATGATGATTCTAAGGAGTATGACACCAACGAGGAGATCTACTGAGTTCTGGGGCGCTTGCATCACTCTTTTCCTTTTTGGTGTCTTGATGCCAAAGGGGGAGAAAGTACCTTATAACGGGATTTGCATGGGTGTTGCATGGTTGTTTATTGGACTCTTTGTTGTGTTTTCCATTTGAACTCTTATTTGCTTTTTATCGGTTTGTGTGAAGACTATGTGAGTTTAAAGTAGAATTTGAGACTTATCGTACCCTTACTATTAAAAGCTCTACTTATTATCTCGTTCATATTGCTCCTTAATGTTTCATCTTATATTTGTCCCCATTGGTTGGTCTATAAAATCAAGAGGGAGCTTCAATTCTTGCACAGGTCTTATCGTTGCACACATTGAGGGGGAGCTCCACTTTTATTTTATAGATCATCAATGCAAATCGTGTTGTTGTCATCATCCACCAAAAAGGGGGAGATTGAAAGGGCATTCTCTTACCTTGATGTTTTGGCGATGATGACAACTCACTATGATCTAACCGTGTGTCAAGTTATACAGGGATTATATGTGGTACACAAGACGGTTAGGTGGACCCTCCAAACGGAAAAGACCGAAGACGGGATTCTCTACGTGTTTATTCTCTTTGGTCGTAGGGATCCCATACTATTAAGAGGGAATCTACATTTGAAAGTCTTGGGTGAATCAGTTCTTTCGCACATCCATCTTCACCCAATTCTCTTCTTCGCATCATAGAGAGAGAGGCCCCTCTTTCCTTAGTTACTTGCCAGGTAATCCGCGGTGTCAACCTAAAATGCATGGCTGGCTTTTAGCCTCTGGTTCGACCACCACTCTAGGGGTGATGCCCTGGGGGTGCTGCCACAAAATGGTCCCCAGCGGTTGTACCGCTGCCCCCGGGCGGTTGTACCGCCAAAGGCCGGGTGACCCAGGGTGGCAGCTCTGGGCGGTTAAACCGGCCCAGCACCGGGCTACAACCGGACATGTTTCTGTTGTGCCCCGGTTGTTGGGCGGAACTGGACCGGTTGTACCGCTATATTCATATAGCCCGGTACAACCGGGGTCCCGAGCGGTTGTACCGCTTAGGACTTTGCCGCGTCCGGGACTCAGGCCTGGATGCTGCATCCGGGCCACCATTCTGTTGTGGTCCGGTTGTTGGGCGGTGGTTGGCCGGTTGTACCGGTTATACTGGTTATACCGGTTGTACCACTCACCTCTCCGGTTGTACCGCTCCCATGTGGATCTGGCTGTAACGGTTGGAAATGGGGGGGGCCTATATAAAGAGGTGCTTCTTCCACCTCTCTCTTATCTCTTACCTCTCTCTCTCCACCATTGATGCACTTGAGCTTTCTTTCCCGATCTCTCTCTCCAGCCACCCAAACTTGTTGTCTTGCTAGGGATTGAAGGAGGAGACCTAGATCTACACTTCCACCAAAGGAAAATTGATTCCCCCATAGTTTCTTGTGTGGATTTTGTTACTCTTGGGTGTTTGAGCACCCTATACGGAAGAGGTCACCTTGAAGCCACATTCCATTGTGGTGAAGCTTCGTGGTTTCGTTGGGAGCCTCCAATTAAGTTGTGGAGAGAGCCCCAACCTTGTTTGTAAAGGTCCGGTTGCCGCCTTCAAGGGAACCACTAGTGGAATCATGGCACCTCGCATTGTGTGAGGCCGTGAGGAGAATACGGTGTCCCTAGTGGCTTCTTGGGGAGCATTGTGCCTCCACACCGCTCCAACGGAGACGTACTTCCCCTTACCGGGAAGGAACTTTGGGAACACATCCTCGTCTCCATCGGTTCCTCTTGTGGTTACTTCTTACCTTTACTTTGTGCGAGCTACTTATATTGTTATATCTTGCTTGCTTAGCTTATGTTGTGATTAGCATCATATAGGTTGCTCACCTAGTTGCACATCTAGCCAACCTATTTGTTGCTAAGCCTAAATTGTTAAAGAAAAGCTAAAAATTGTTAGTTGCCTATTCACCCCCCCTCTAGTCAACCATATCGATCCTTTCACCGCGTTTGTAGGATCGAAAGTATGTCTAGAGGGGGGTGATTAGACTACTTGACCAAATAAAAATCTAACCTTTTCCCAGTTTTAGTTGTTGGCAGATTTTAGCAATTGTAAAAAGTCAAGTTCACCCTACACACGCATGTCTACGAGTATTGCAGCGGAAAGTAAATACACACATATGTAAGAGGGTAGGGATAAGAAGATCAAACGCAATTTGGAGACACGAAGGTTTTTTCCGTGGTTCCGAGGGTTTTGGTTGATGTGTATCTTAAGGTGTTACTTTAGTACGAACTCTAGGGCTGTTCGTGACACTTATAGGGATAGCTCATAAGATTGATCAGAAAACATAACTTTGAGGTGGTTTCGTACCCTACAATAATTTCTTCGTTTGTTCTCCGCTATTTGTGACTTTGGAGTGAACTCTTTGTCGCGTGTGAGAGATTTACATATGATTCAACTATGTTAGTATTGTTGAGAGAAATTGCACTAGTGAAAGTATGAACCCTAGGCCTTGTTTTCAAGCATTGCAATACCGTTTTTGCTCACTTTTATTACTTGCTACCTTGCTGTTTTTATATTTTCAGATTACAAAAACCTATATCTACCATTCATATTACACTTGTATCGCCATCTCTTCGCCGAACTAGTGCACCTATAAAATTTAACATTGTATTGGGTGTGTTGGGGACACAAGAGACTCTTTGTTATTTGATTGCAGGGTTGCTTGAGAGAGACCATCTTCATCCTACACCTCCCACGGATTGATAAACCTTAGGTCATCCACTTGAGGGAAATTTGCTACTGTCCTACAAAACTCTGCGCTTGGAGGCCCAACACGAGTCTACAAGAAGAAGGTTGCGTAGTAGACATCAAGCTCTTTTCTAGCGCCGTTGCCGTGGAGGTGAGTGCTTGAAGGTATATCTTTAGATCTTGCAATTGAATCTTTTAGTTTCTTGTTTTATCACTAGTTTAGTCTATAAAAGAAAATTACAAAAAATGGAATTGAGGTTGCCTCATATGCTTCATCTTTTTAATGTCTTTCGTGAAAATGATGGAAAGGAAAATTGTGCTCAAGTGTTAGAAGAAGAAGTTATTAAAATGTTTGGCACTAAATCTTTGAGTGATGAGCATGATTGCAATGTTGTTAGTATGAATTCGTTGAATATCCATAGTACTAATGATGATTGCACTAGTCATGATAAAAAGATTTCTTATAAGCATGTCAATTTTTGTGGAGTGCATAGAGTTTGTGAAGACATGCCTAGAAGGGAAGATAGATTTTTTAAGAGGCATAAGTATTTAGAAACTAAATGGTTGCAAGATAGGCTATATGTTTGTGCTGAAAGACTTAATATTTCTCGCCATCCTTGTGAACTTTGCAATGAAAGTGGTCATTTTAATTTCCAATGTGAATTATTTCATGATCGAATTGTGTCCAAAAATTGTGATAGCCTCATTACCCTTGAGCATCATAATGAACTTAGTCTATTTTTGGGGTATGAAGAAATGAAACATAAAACTAAGGATGTTCCAGCTTGGGTTCTCATGAAAATGATTGATTTTGATCTAAATGAAATCTATATGTATTGCGTGGTAAATTGCATTGAGAATCCTTATATTGCCAATTACTTAAAGACAAGGAAACAAATAGAAGATGAAGAGAATACTAATGAAGGGGAAGAGGTTTCCCAATATCCTCCTATTTTTTCTTATGATGAATCAGGTAACGAGGAGGAGCTTCATATTCAACCAATCTCTTCAAAAAGAAGCTTGGAGGAATTAAATAAACCCACACAGAATGTGGTGAAGAAGAAGAAAAGAAGGAAAAGTAAAGGTAAAGAGGTATATCTCCCAAATAATGACACCCCTTATAATCTTGAAAATCTTTTTGGCACCAACTTAGAAAATTGTGATGATAATAATTGTTATACGATTGGTGCTATTCAGACTGTTAATGATGAGAGTGATTATGCTTATGTTTTGCAAAACCACAAGCTTGGGGATGCTATGTTTGATGAGAATGACATGTTTGAGAATTTATTTGCTGCAATTAATGTTTGTCCCAAGCTTGGGGATGCTATGTTTAACGAAGATGATATTTTTAGTCCCCCAAGTTTTGATGTGCAAATTTATTATGATGATAGCATACCCCCTATTTATGATGATTGCAATATTTATGAAAGTGGGTTTGGAAGAGTGTCAACTTTAGATAATAATTATCCCACTATTTTGGAGGGTGTTGAATATTATTATAATGGTAAAATTGGATTTGGAGAGGTCACGACTTTATTTATTAATGATTCCACTATTTCGGAAGAGGTTTCAATTGACTATGATGAGAACAAAGTTGCTACTTATGATGATTATTGTGATGATACCTATGTTAGAAAGAGTAGTGATAATTATTGTCATAATTTTGAATATCCTTTTACTGAACATTACTCTTTTAATGTGGAAACAATTTTTAGTATCCGAGCTTCATATGATACTCCCACCATTAGTCATGAGAAGAAATCTTCTTGTGTGGAGAGTAGTAAAATTTCTATGCTTGTAGATCATGAAAAGAATGCTTTATGTGCTGGTTATATTGTGAAATTCCTTCATGATGCTACTGGAAATTATTATGAGGGAGGAACATATGCTTGTAGGAATTGCAATAATATCAAGTTTCCTCTCTATGTGTTCAAAGTTTTGAAGTTATGCTTGTTTTGCCTTCCTATGCTAGTTGATTCTTGTTCCCATAAATTGTTTGCTCACACAATCCCTATGCATAGGAAGTGGGTTAGACTTAAATGTGCTTGTCATGAGATTCATGATGCTCTTTTGCATGTTTCAACTACTATTCTTATATGAGCATCATTGAAATCATCATGCCTAGCTAAAAGGCATTAAAGAAAAGCGCTTGTTGGGAGACAACCCAACACTTTTACCTTATGTTTTGGTGTGTTCACATGATTAAGCTACTGTAGTAATCATGTTTTGTGTCTTTTATTTCAATAAAGTGCCAAGTAAATCCTTTGGGATAGTGTGGATGATAGTTGACTTGATTCTGTGCAAAAACAGAAACTTTTGCTATCAGTCCAGGAATTTTGTAAATTCACTGGAACGTGCTTTTGATCTGAATTTTTTTACACATGATTTATATACAAATTTCCCAGGTTGTCCTAAGTTTTCAGAATTTTTAGAGACAGGGAAGTATGGTCACACTACAGATCTTCACAGACTGTTCTGTTTTTGACAGATTATGTTTTGCATGCATAGTTTGCTTGTTTTAGTGTTCCCATAGCTTATATTGAGTGATATAAATTATGGGAATGATATAATACAGTAGGTATGATGTGGAAACAATTATGAATCTTGTCTTGACAGTACCTAAGTGAATGATTTATCTTTATTATACTAACCCATCTCACGAAGTTCCGTTAAGTTTTGAGTGATTGAAGTTTTCAAGTTTTGGGTGAGACACCGATATGAGGAGAATAAGGAGTGACAATAACCAAAGCTTGAGGATGCCCAAGGCACCCCCAAGGCAATATCCAAGGAAGACTCAAGTGCCCAAGCTTGGGGATGCCCCGGAAGCATCCCCTCTTTCGTCTTCAACACTATCGGTATATCTTACTTAGAGCTATATTTTTATTCGTCACATAATATGAGTTTTGCTTGGAGCGTCATATTATCTTGTTGTTCTCTGTTAGGAGTTATTTATAATCTTGTTTTTCAATAAAAAGTTCCAAGAATTGCCTTAGGATGCTTGCATTGCATGTTTTGATGAATGCTGTGTAAAAACAGAAACTTTGGCTGTAGTGTTTGAATTTTCATATTTTACTGAAACGTGGAAAGTTTCTGAAGTTTTTACACAGTGTTGTCATATAAATTTTATAGCATGTCCTAAATTTTCATAATTTTTTGAGTTACAGAAGTACACTGTTTTCATAAATTGCTACAGACTGTTCTGTTTGGACAGATTGCTGTCATAGTTTTGTTATCTACTTATCCTATAGTTTCCATAGCCTATATTGGTAGATATAAATTGTGGAAATGATAGTAAACAGTATATGATGTTTGAAAATTATTGTGCAACTTGTCTTGGCAGTACATAAAGAGTTGATTTAGTATTATGTGTACTAACCTATCTCACGAGTTCTTTTCGAGTTTTGTGTGGATGAACTTTTTGAGAGTAGGTGAAACCGGGATATGAGAGGATTGAACGAGATACAAAAGCTCAAGCTTGGGGATGCCCAAGGCACCCCAAGTAATATTTCAAGAAGTCTCAAGTATCTAAGCTTGGGGATGCTATGCATCCCACCTCTCTTCATCAACAATTTTCGGTTAGCCTATGTTGAGCCTAAATTTTTCTTCGTTCACATGATGCGTGCTATTCTTGGAGTGCTATTTTTCTTTTGCTTGCTGTTGAATAAAATACTCAGATCTGAAAATATTTATTGAGGGAGAGAGAGTCCTCACATAGCTACTTAATTGTTTGACTACTCATTAATCTTCACTTATATCTTTTGAGAGTAGCTTGTCATTTGCTCATGTGCTTCACCTAAATTTGTTTGAGCTTGCCAAAAAGCAATGGCAATATATGAAACTAGCCCCAAAGTGATAGATATCCAAGGAGGATATAATAAAAACTTTCATGAAGATCATTGGACAAATTAAACTTGATTCTTTGTAATAGTTTTGAAACATGATGATAGTAATAGGTGAGTCATGTTAGTGAGTAATTATGCTTTAGTAGGAATATTGGTGTTAAGGTTTGTGATTCCCTATGCATGCACGAAAGTCAATAGTTATGCAATGAAGTTACATCCTACTTGTGGTGCATTATTCGGTGTTAGTTATGACTCAATGCTCACTTATGAGATTTTTCGTTCCTCGGTTTGGTTGCTTCCCAATCTATTTGCTAACCTTCATTTGTACTAAGTAGAAATACTACTTGTGCATCCAAAATCCTTAAACCAAGTTTTGCCTTATGAGTCCACCATACCTACCTATATGCGGTATTTCCATGCCGTTCCAAGCAAATTTGTATGTGCCATCTCTAAATCTTCAAAATAAATTTTCTCTTTTGTGTGTTCGTACCGCTCATGAAACGG
This sequence comes from Elymus sibiricus, assembly GCA_039707655.1. Lineage (NCBI taxonomy): Eukaryota > Viridiplantae > Streptophyta > Magnoliopsida > Poales > Poaceae > Elymus > Elymus sibiricus. The sequence continues at coordinate 176,277,345 of CM077667.1, read as the reverse complement.
TGGGTAGTATCCAATATTTTTCCATGCTAGGTGGGTTATTCTCACGATATGTGTTGATTCACTATCATTCACGAGAAAATGACTGGTATTCGGGATGCCCAGTCCCATGCTCAAAAATCAAATCAAATTATAATGAAACAAAACTCCCCCAGGATTGTTGTTTGTATGGACGGTACCCGTGGATTCGGCTCGCCGTGGAGTGTGATTGATTGGTGGAGGGGGAGTAAAAACTTTACTATTCTGTTTGGGAACCGCCTATAATGTATTTAGCATGGAAAGTATTGTGAGCTACTTCGTCGTTTTCGTTGACAGGAAAAGCATGCCACTCAGAATATTTCTCTCTCTCAATTTAAACCTTGAGCTCTGGCACCTCTACAAATCCCTACTTCCCTCCGCGAAGGGCCTATCTACTTACTTTATGCAATTTTTATTTTTGCTTGGAGTCTCCATCTTCTCTTATAAGCACCAACTAGGGGGCACTATGATCGTACTTGAGCATTGGGCATAGCTAATATTTGAGTGTGTTTCATGAATGGATCAATGATTGAGCATGATGGGCTAGGGATAACTTTCTTTAGTGTTGATATTTTGAAAGACATGGTTGCTTGTTGGCATGCTTGAGTATTGAAGTCATTATGTTAAAACTAGACTATTGCTTTGAATCATTTACAAGTCCAAATGTCCATGCTATACAAAGAAGAAAAGAATATGATGAACATGTTGGGCAGCATTCCACATCAAAAATTCTATTTTTATCATTTACCTACTCGAGGACGAGCAGGAATTAAGCTTGGGGATGCTGATACGTCTCCAACGTATCTATAATTTTTGCTTGTTCCATGCTGTTATATTATCATTCTTGGATGTTTTACAATCTTTTTACTACAACTTTATATTATTTTTGGGACTAACCTATTAACCTAGAGCCCAGTGCCAGTTCCTGTTTTTCCGTGTTTTTGAGTTTTACAAAAAAGGAATATCAAACGGAGCCCAAATGGAATAAAAATCTACGGTGAATTTTTATGGACCAGAAGAAGCCCAGGGAGAGTTGGAGTTGGGCCAGGGGAGCCACGAGGCCACCACAAGCCTGGGGGGCGCCCCCCCCTAGGGCGCGCCCCCCTAGCTTGTCGTCACCTCGTGGCCCATCCTGACTTGTTTCCACCGCCATAAATTCCTATAAATATGGAAACCTCCGAAAATAAACCTAGATCGGGAGTTCTGCCGCCGCAAGCCTCCAGAGCCACGAAAAACCAATCGGGAGCCCGTTCCGGCACCCTGCCGGAGGGGGAAACCATCACCCGAGGCCATCTTCATCATCCCGACGCTCTCCATGACGAGGAGGGAGTAGTTCACCCTCGGGGCTGAGGGTATGTACCAGTAGCTATGTGTTTGATCTCTCTCTCTCGTGTTCTTGAGATGGCACGATCTTGATGTACCGCGAGCTTTATTAATATAGATGAATCATATGGAGTGTTTCCCCTCTCTATCTAGTTGTGATGAATTGAGTTTTCCCTTTGAAGTTTACTTATCGGATTGAGTCTTTAAGGATTTGAGAACACTTGATGTATGTCTTGCGATGGGATATCTGTGGTGACAATGGGATGTTCTATTGATCCACTTGATGTATGTTTTGGTGATCAACTTGCGGGTTCCGTGACCATGGGAATCTATGCATAGGGGTTGGCACACGTTTTCGTCTTGACTCTCCGGTAGAAACTTTGGGGCACTCTTTGAAGTTCTTTGTGTTGGATTGAATAGATGAATCTGAAATTATGTGATGCATATCGTATAATCAAACCCACGGGTACTCGAGGTGACATTGGGGTATCTAGGTGACATTAGGCTTTTGGTTGATGTGTATCTTAAGGTGTTACTTTAGTACGAACTCTAGGGCTGTTCGTGGCACTTATAGGGATAGCTCATAAGATTGATCGGAAAAGATAACTTTGAGGTGGTTTCGTACCCTACAATAATTTCTTCGTTTGTTCTTCGCTATTTGTGACTTTGGAGTGAACTCTTTGTCGCGTGTGAGAGATTTACATATGATTCAACTATGTTAGTATTGTTGAGAGAAATTGCACTAGTGAAAGTATGAACCCTAGGCCTTGTTTCCAAGCATTGCAATACCGTTTTTGCTCACTTTTGTTACTTGCTACCTTGCTGTTTTTATATTTTCAGATTACAAAAACATATATCTACCATCCATATTACACTTGTATCACCATCTCTTCGCCGAACTAGTGCACCTATACAATTTACCATTGTATTGGGTGTGTTGGGGACACAAGAGACTCTTTGTTATTTGATTGCAGGGTTGCTTGAGAGAGATCATCTTCATCCTACACCTCCCACGGATTGGTAAACCTTAGGTCATCCACTTGAGGGAAATTTGCTATTGTCCTACAAAACTCTGCGCTTGGAGGCCCAACACGAGTCTACAAGAAGAAGGTTGCGTAGTAGACATCACCCCCCCCTAGGGCGCGCCCCCCCCCCTGTCTTGTTAGCCCCCTGGAGCTCCGCCGACCTCAACTCCAACTCTATATATTCCTATTCGGGGAGAAAAAAATCAGAGAGAAGAGTTCATCGCATTTTACGATACGGAGCCGCCGCCACCTCCTGTTCTTCCTCGGGAGGGCAGATCTGGAGTCTGTTTTGGGCTCCGGAGAGGGGAAATCGACGCCGTCGTCATCACCAACCATCCTTCATCACCAATTTCATGATGCTCTCCGCCGTTCGTGAGTAATTTCATTGTAGGCTTGCTGGACGGTGATGGGTTGGATGAGATCTACCATGTAATCGAGTTAGTTTTGTTAGGGTTTGATCCCTAGTATCCACTATGTTCTGAGATTGATGTTGCTATGACTTTGCTATGCTTAATGCTTGTCACTAGGGCCCGAGTGCCATGATTTCAGATCTGAACCTATTATGTTTTCATGAATATATATGTGTTCTTGATCCTATCTTGCAAGTTGTAGACACCTATTACGAGTTATGATCCGCATCCCCCAGGGTGACAATAACTGGGATTCTTTCCGGTGATTACCGTAGTTTGAGGAGTTCATGTATTCACTAAGTGCTAATGCTTTGGTCCGGTTCTCTATTAAAAGGAGGCCTTAATATCCCTTAGTTTCCATTAGGACCCCGCTGCCACGGGAGGGTAGGACAAAATATGTCATGCAAGTTCTTTTCCATGAGCACGTATGACTATATATGGAATACATGCCTACATTACATTGATGAATTGGAGCTAGTTCTGTATCACCCTATGTTATAACTGTTGCATGATGAATGCCATCCGACATAATTATCCATCACTGATCCATTGCCTACGATCTTTTCACATATTGATCTTTGCTAAGTTACTTTTCTGTTGCTACTGTCACAATCACTACAAAACTGCTACTGTCACTTTTGCCATCGTTACCGTTACTTCCATACTACTTTGCTACTAAATACTTTGCTGCAGATATTAAGTCTTTCAGGTGTAGTTGAATTGACAACTCAGCTGCTAATACTCGAGAATATTCTTTGGCTCCCCTTGTGTCGAATCAATAAATTTGGGTTGAATACTCTACCCTCGAAAACTGTTGCGATCCCCTATACTTGTGGGTTATCAAGACCTTTTTCTGGCGCCGTTGCCGGGGAGCATAGCTCTATTCTCTGAGTCACTTGGGATTTATATCTATTGATCACTATGAAGAATCTGAAAGACCCAAAAACCAAGATCTATCCCTCTACTACGAGGGGAGGTAAGGAACTGCCATCTAGCTCTGCACTTGATTCACCTTCTGTTATGAGTAAACTTGCGACACCACCACTTGCTAGTAATTCTGATATGTCGCAAGTAATTGATGATGCCACTTCTGCTATGCATGATGCTTATGATGAAACTTTGCTTGATAATACTGTGCCACTGGGTGAATTTCTTGATGAACAAATTGCTAGAGTGAATGCTGAAACTAATGATATTTTTGAATCTGATGAAATTATTGAAACTGAACACTATGATACACCTGCTAGACCTAGATCTCCTAGATATGAACTGCCTAATATACCTAAGGGTTATGTTATGGAAGGAGAGGTAGCTAGGGACTTTCTTGCTTGTAAGGATAGAGATGATCTTAAGAAATTGCTATGCAAGTGGAAGGAAAAATCTTTGAATGCTAGAATGCAATATGATCCTAAGTTTGCTACTTCGCCTATCTTTGTTACTGATAAGGATTATGAATTCTCTGTCGATCCTGAGTTACTTACTTTGGTTGAATCTGATCCTTTCCATGGTTATGAATCTGAAACTGTTGTGGCACATCTTACTAAATTGAATGATATAGCCACCCTATTCACTCATGAGGAAAAAATTTGCTATTACTATATTCTTAAGTTGTTTCCTTTCTCATTAAAGGGTGATGCTAAGATATGGTTTAATTATCTTGCTCCTGGTTGTGTGCGTAGTCCCCAGGATATGATATATTACTTCTCTGAAAAATATTTTCCTGCCCATAAGAAACAAGCTGCCTTGCAGGAAATATTTAACTTTGTGCAAATTGAAGAAGAGAGTCTCCCACAAGCTTGGGGGAGGCTTCTCCAATTACTCAATGCCTTGCCTGATCATCCTCTCAAGAAAAATGAAATACTTGATATCTTTTATAATGGACTAACCGATGCTTCTAGGGACCACCTAGATAGTTGTGCTGGTTGTGTTTTCAGGGAACGAACTATTGAACAAGCTGAACTACTATTGAATAATATATTGAGCAATGATAATGAGTGGACTATTCCCGAATCACCTCCAAAGCCAACTCCGAAGAAAAGAGGTATTCTATTTCTCAGTCCTGAAGATATGCAAGAGGCCAAGAAATCTATGAAAGAAAAAGGTATTAAGGCTGAAGATGTTAAGAATCTACCACCTATTGAAGAAATACATGGTCTTGATAACCCGACACAGGTAGTAGAGGTAAATTCTCTCCGTAGATTTGATGAAGGTGATATTCCTTATAATAAGTCTGCTAGCCAATGCTTGGATGAGTTTGATAACTTTATTGTTAAGCAAGAAAATTTCAATGCTTATGTTAGTAGACAATTGAAACACAATGCTTACATGCTTGATCGCTTAGGTGATTATATGAGTAGAACTATCAATGATCTTAAGCTTATTAGTAAACATGCTTCCATGGTAACTACTCAAGTAGAACAAGTACTTAAGGCACAAAATGATTTGCTTAATGAGATGAATGGTAAGAACAATGATCATTCTGTTAGAGTTGTGACTAGAGGTGGTAAAATGACTCAAGAACCTTTGTATCCTGAGGGCCATCCTAAGAGAACTGAGCAAGATTCTCAGAGAACTAATTCTGATGCACCTAATCGTCCTAGTAATAAAGGGAAAAAGAATGACGATAGGACTTTGCATGCTGCTAGTGAACCTGTTATAGATACGCATGAAAACCCAAATGATATTTCTATTTCTGATGCTGAGACACAATCTCGTGATGAGCATGAGCCTAGTGATAATATTAATGATGATGTTCATGTTAGTAATGATAATGATGTGGAGATTGAACCTGCTGTTGATCTTGATAACCCATAACCTAAGAATAAAAGATATGATAAAAGAGACTTTGTTGCTAGGAAGCATGGTAAAGAAAGAGAGCCTTGGGTTCAGAAACCCATGCCCTTTCCTCCTAAGCCATCCAAGAAAAAGGATGATGAGAACTTTGAGCGTTTTGTTAAAATGCTTAGACCTATCTTTTTGCGTATGCGCTTGACTGATATTCTAAAAATGTCTCCTTATGCTAAGTATATGAAAGATATTGTAACAAATAAGAGGAAGATACCGGAAGCTGAGATTTCCACCATGCTTGCTAGTTATACCTTTAAGGGTGGAATACCAAAGAAACTAGGAGATCCCGGAGTACCTACTATACCATGCTCTATCAAAAGAAATTATGTTAAAACTGCTTTATGTGATCTTGGAGCTGGTGTTAGTGTTATGCCTTTCTCTTTATATCGTAGACTTGATTTGAATAAGTTAGACACCTACTGAAATCTCTTTGCAAATGGCTGATAAATCAACTACTTTACCCATCGGTATCTGTGAGGATGTGCCTGTTGTAGTTACAAATGTTACTATCTTAACGGACTTTGTTATTCTTGATATACCCGAGGACGACAGTATGTCGATCATCCTTGGTAGACCCTTTTTAAACACTGTAGGGGCTGTTATTGATTGCAACAAGGGCAATGTCACTCTTCATGTTAATGGTAATGAGCATACGGTACACTTCCCGAAGAAACAACCTCAAGTTCATAGTATCAACTCCATTGAAAAAATTTCAACGATTATTATTGGAGATTTTGAATTCCCTCTCCCTACTGCCAAAAAGGAATATGATATACTTATTGTTGGGGACATGCATATCCCCATTGAGGTAACCTAGTGTTATTCGAAAATTCTCCGGTTCCGTGTCATTCGAAAAAAGTTTGTCAATAAGACTTGATCAACCTTATTGATGGATTCTTTTTGACGGGCATGAGATGGATGAATTTAGAAAGCACAACCTTCTGTACCCAACTTTTACTTTCTGTTATTTAGATTAAATACAGTAAAAATGCTATTATTTTTCTGTTTTGTGATTTATCCGTGCAATAAAAAAGTGACCTGAAAATAAAAGTTCTCCAAATGCCCTGAAAATGTAGTATGATTTTTTCTGGAATATTTAAGAATTTTTGGCACTGAGAACACATCAGGGGGCTGCACCAGTGGGCCACAAGCCTGCAGGGCGCGCCCACCCCCTCTGGGCGCGCCCCCTGGCTTGTGGGTCCCACGTAGGCCCCCCTCACTTATTCCAGCCACCATCCACTTCGTCTTTCTCCAGAAAAAATCCCACCATTGCTCAAACCCGTGTTCTAGCTCATTTTGCTGCCATTTTCGATCTCCTTGTGCAAAGCTCCATTTGCAAAACTGTTTTGGGGGATTGTTTTTCGGTATGTGACTCCTCCAATGGTCCAATTAGTTTTTGTTCTAGTGCTTTATATATTGCAAATTTTTGCTGCTGTGGTGACCTTGTTCTTGAGCTTGCATGTCAAATTTGTATGGTCCCAAGTAGTTTTGATGCATGATATAGCCTCTAGGCACTTGTGGGAGTAGTTGCTATAAGTTTTGTTGAGTTTTGTTCACCTTTACTTTGAGTCAGTAAAAATTTCAGAAATTTTTCAGAGAAAGAAAGATGTTGAGGAGAATATACCAAGGTGGTTCCTCGAGCAAGAAGACCCCGAGACTCGCGATACGTGAGCCCGACTTTGAACCACCAAGGGAAGCTCAAGTGCGGCCTTGTGAATGGCCGTCGGATCAATTCATGGTTCAAGCCGGTTTCAAGGAAGAATTTTACGCATACATACAAAATGTTGGCCTTGAAGATTTCGTTTCAAGACCAATGCAGGCAATATTATCAACTCACTGATTCCTTCGTGCGGAGGTTTGAATTTTCATCCAGGCGTAATAATCATTCTGTTCTATTTAATCTTTATGATGAATCATATACCATGGACCTGGAAGATTTTAATGATGCATGCAAAATCCCACAATGGGGCAGCCATAGTGATCCTCACAAAACTGAATATAATGATTTCCTTGCTAGCATCACTGTGGGAGAAACTAGAAACATTACACATGCCACCTTGGGGAGCATTCATTTTCCTGCGATACACTATTTTGCTCTCTTCATAGGTAGATGTATTAACGGTAAACATGATCATAGCCACCTTTGCGTACCTGATCTTAGTATTCTTAAGAGTGCGGTCATGGGCGATAGACGATATAACTTGGGGGCTATTGTTGCTAGGAGGCTACATAAAAATGCTAAGGAAGGAGATTTCTTTGGCGGGATTTACGCCACCCGTGTAGCTAATTATCTTGGGGTACCCATAAGGGGAAATGATATTGAGTTACCACCTGCTTTTCTTGATTATGAGTCTATGGTGCGCTACCAGTTTCTTGAGAGGAACGAACAGTCCCTCCTGTACCGACTAATTTTTGACAGACATCGTGCTGTCCATATTACCCTTCCTGCTCCTGCCTTCTTTAACTTTCAGGAAAAACGGAGACACTTTATAACCAGAGAGGAGGCAAACGAGTACGAGAGAGAGGCGGAAGCCGCTCGCCTCCGCGCTGCCGCCGTTCAAGCAGTAGCCGCCGCAGCCCAGTACAACCCCAACTATGACTTTCGATATTATCCGGGCCAGCCATGGCACTAGACCAACTTAGGCCAAAAGCCTAATCTTGGGGGAGTACGTATTTCTCACCGACATTACATTCATGTTCACACACTCATTCCAGTTGTCGGTGCTTATACGTTTTCATTGTATCATCCATGGTATTTTATTTCTTCTTTCCGCTTTCTTCTTGTGTGCTTGATTAACCTTGAGAAAATCCAAAAAATTAGTTCTAGCTTTACCTTTCAGTTTGTTTAGTTGTAGCATTAAAAGAAAACCCAAAAATATTTCTCGTTCTTCTTTTGCTTGTTGGGAGCTTTCCCGTGTAAATAGTTTTTCCCGTTCTTGTTTTGAAATTTCTTTTCTTTGGGTCGTAAGGAGAAGGCCACGATGAAAATGTTGAGTGGCTCTCATATGCCTTATTGTTTATCTTACAGAGAGCCCATATTACCTTGCCTCCTCCTTTGAGTTATTGTTTGCAGATTCCAGCTTAGTCCAATGCACGTGCACTCTTATTATTATTCACACCGTTCGGTCGTGCAAGTGAAAGGCAATAATGATGATATATGATGAAGTGATTGAGATGGAGAAAAGCTGGTATGAACTCGACCTATTTTGTTTTTGTAAATATGATTAGCTCATCGTTCTGGATTTAGCTCATTATGGATGAAATATGTTTGCAATGACAATTAGAGATTATAGTTATTCATGCCATGCTTAATTAACTAAGAGTGTATAATGGTTCGTCTTGAGTGCCAACATGCATTTTAAAATGGTTGTGATGTAGTATGATAGGATGGTATCCTCCTCTGAATGATTCAAGTGGCTTGACTTGGCACATGTTCACGCATGTAGTTGAAACAAAATCAACATAGCCTCCACGATATTTATGTTCATGGTGATTTATATCCTACTCATGATTGCATTCAATGTTGGTTAATCTCAAAGCATGTTTATGACTGTTGTCGCTCTCTAGTTGGTCGCTTCCTAGTCTCTTGCTAGCCTTCACTTGTACTAAGCGGGAATACTGCTTGTGCATCCACCTTCATAAACCCAAAGTTGTTCCATATGAGTCCACCATACCTACCTATATGCGGTATTTACCTGCCGTTCCAAGTAAATTTGCATGTGCCAAACTCTAAATCTTCAAATAATATTCTGTTTTGCATGCCCGAATCGCTCATGTAGTAACTAGGGGCTGTCAGTATCTTCCATGCTAGGTGGGTTATTCTCACGATATGTGTTGATTCACTATCATTCACGAGAAAGTGGCTGGTATTCGGAATGCCCAGTTCCATGCTCAAAATCAAATCAAAATATAATGAAACAAAACTCCCCTAGGATTGTTGTTTGTATGGACGGTACCCGTGGATTCGGCTCGCCGTGGAGTGTGATTGATTGGTGGAGGGGGAGTAAAAACTTTACTATTCTGTTTGGGAACCGCCTATAATGTATCTAGCATGGAAGATACCGAGATCTCTCGGTTGTTATGTTGACAATGAAAGCATACCGCTCAAAATTATTATTCATCCCTGTTTTAAAAGCTCGAGCTCTGGCACCTCTGCAAATCAATGCTTCCCTCTGTGAAGGGCCTATCTATTTTACTTTACTGTTGAGTCATCCTCTTCTTATAAAAAGCATCAGTTAGAGAGCACCACCGTCATTTGTATGCTTTGTTATTAATTGATATTGAGTATGATTGTGACTGGATCTCTTTTACGATGAATTACAATGTCTAGTCAGTCCTTGTTCTTTAGAGGTGCTCTGCATTTATGTTTTGCGGTCTCAGAAAGGGCTAGCGAGATACCATTATATCATATTGTATCATGATTGTTTTGATAAAATTGTTGTCATCCGAGATTTATTATTATTGCTCGCTAGTTGGTTATGCCATTGATATGAGTAAATGTGAGACCTAAATGTTATTGTGAATGTGGTTAATCTATAATCCTTGCTGAAAATCTGAACAACAGTTAGACATATTTACAACAAGATCAAACAGAGTTTGTAAAAGTTTTTCTTTGTCACTTTCAGTTTCTCAACTGAATTGCTTGAGGACAAGCAATGGGTTAAGCTTGGGGGAGTTGATACGTCTCCATCGTATCTACTTTTCCAAACTCTTTTGCCCTTGTTTTAGACTCTAATTTGCATGATTTGAATGGAACTAACCCGGACTGACGCTGTTTTCAGCAGAATTGCCTTGGTGTTATTTTTGTGCAGAAATAAAAGTTCTCAGATTGACCTGAAAATTTACGAAGAATATTTTTGGAATTAATAAAAAATACCGGCGAAAGAATCAACCGGAGGGGGTCCACCACCTGGCCACAAGCCAGGGGGGCGCCCCCCCACCCTAGGGCGCGCCCCCTGTCTTGTGGGCCCCCTGGAGCTCCGCCGACCTCAACTCCAACTCTATATATTCCTATTCGGGGAGAAAAAAATCAGAGAGAAGAGTTCATCACGTTTTATGATACGGAGCCGCCGCCACCTCCTGTTCTTCCTCGGGAGGGCAGATCTGGAGTCTGTTTTGGGCTCCGGAGAGGGGAAATCGACGCCGTCATCATCACCAACCATCCTTCATCACCAATTTCATGATGCTCTTCGCCATTCGTGAGTAATTCCATCGTAGGCTTGCTGGACGGTGATGGGTTGGATGAGATCTACCATGTAATCGAGTTAGTTTTGTTAGGGTTTGATCCCTAGTATCCACTATGTTTTGAGATTGATGTTGCTATGCTTAATGCTTGTCACTAGGGCCCGAGTGCCATGATTTCAGATCTGAACCTATTATGTTTTCATGAATATATATATGTGTTCTTGATCCTATCTTGCAAGTTGTAGACACCTATTACGAGTTATGATCCGCATCCCCCAGGGTAACAATAACTGGGATTCTTTCCGGTGATTACCATAGTTTGAGGAGTTCATGTATTCACTAAGTGCTAATGCTTTGGTCCGGTTCTCTATTAAAAGGAGGCCTTAATATCCCTTAGTTTTCATTAGGACCCCGCTGCCACGGGAGGGTAGGACAAAATATGTCATGCAAGTTCTTTTCCATAAGCACGTATGACTATATATGGAATACATGCCTACATTACATTGATGAATTGGAGCTAGTTCTGTATCACCCTATGTTATAACTGTTGCATGATGAATGCCATCCAACATAATTATCCATCACTGATCCATTGCCTACGAGCTTTTCACATATTGATCTTTGCTAAGTTACTTTTCTGTTGCTATTGTCACAATCACTACAAAACTGCTACTGTCACTTTTGCCATCGTTACCGTTACTTCCATACTACTTTGCTACTAAATACTTTGTTGTAGATATTAAGTCTTTCAGGTGTGGTTGAATTGACAACTCAGCTGCTAATACTCGAGAATATTATTTGGCTCCCCTTGTGTCGAATCAATAAATTTGGGTTGAATACTCTACCCTCGAAAACTGTTGCGATCCCCTATACTTGTGGGTTATCACACACCGAGCGGTGCATTAAGGACATAAGCCTTCTGTGCAGCAATGAGGACAATCCTCAAATCACGGACCCTGTCCGCATTATTGCTACCATCATCTTTCAACTCTATTTTCTCTAGGAACGTATAAAAAACACAGGGGAGCTACAGCGCGAGCTATTGATCTACAACATAATTTGCAAAGACATTTTGACTATGTTCATGATAATGAGTTCAGTTAATCATATTAGTAAAGAACTCCCACTCAATTGACATCCCTCCGGTCATCTGAGTGTTACATGATCCAAATTCTCCAACCCAAGTCCGATCATCACGTGAGATGAGGTGGTTTCAATGGTGAACATCTCCATGTTGATCATATCTACTATATGACTCATGTTCGACCTTTCGGTCTGGTGTGTTCCGAGGCCATGTCTGTACATGCTAGGCTCGTCAAGTTTAACCCGAGTGTTCTGCATGTGCAACACTGGCTTGCACCCGTTGTATGCGAACGTAGAGTCTATCACACCCGATCATCACGTGGTGTCTCGAAACGACGAACTTTCGCAACGGTGCACACTTGGGGAGAACACAATTTTATCTTGAAATTTTAGTGAGGGGTCACCTTACAATGCTACCGTCATCCTAAGCAAAACAAGGTGCATAAAAGGATTAACATCACATGCAAATCATAAGTGACATGATATGGCCATGAACTTGTGCTTTTGATCTCCATCTCCAAAGCACCGGCATGATCTCCATCGTCACCGGCATGACACCATGATCTCCATCAACGTGTCGCCATGAGGTTGTTGCGCCAACTATTGCTTCTACAACTATTGCTAACTCATAGCGATGAAGTAAAGCAAAAATGGCAAAAATAAATTAAAGACAACCCTATGGCTCCTGCCAGTTGCCGTACTCATCGACATGCAAGTCGTGGTATTCTATACAATACATGATCATCTCATACATCACATATATCTCATCATGTAATTGGCCATATCACATCACAACATACCCTACAAAAACAAGTTAGACGTCCTCTAATTGTTGTTGCATGTTTTACGTGGCTGCTACGGGTATCTAGCAAGAACGATTCTTACCTACGCAAAAACCACAATGGTGATACACAAATTGCTATTCAACCTTCTCAAGGACCGCCTTTGTCGAATCCGATCCAACTAAAGTGGGAGAGACAGACACTCGCCAGCCATCTTTATGCAACAAAGTCACATGTCAGTTGATGGAACCGGTTTCTCGTAAGCGTACGAGTAAGGTTGGTCCGGGCCGCTTCATACCACAATACCGCCGAATCAAGAAAAGACCAAGGGAGGAAGCAATCTAAGCATCAACGCCCACAAACTCCTTTGTGTTCTACTCGAGATCTCATCTACGCATAGACCTAGCTCATGATGCCACTGTTGGGGAACGTTGCATGGGAAACAAATTTTTTCCTACGCACACGCAAGATCTATCCATGGTGATGAGCATCTACGAGAGGGAGAGTGGATCTACATACCCTTGTAGATCGCTAAGCGGGAAGCGTTAAGAAACGCGGTTGATGTAGTCGAACGTCGTCGCGATCCAAATCGCAATCTGTCCCGCGATCCAATCACGATCCGTCCCGCGATCCAATCACGGTCCTTCCGATCTAGCGCCGAACGGACGACACCTCCGCGTTCAGCAGACGTACAGCTCGATGACGATCTCCACCTCCTTGATCCAGCAAGCAAGGGTGGAGAGGTAGATGAGTTCTCCACCAGCACAATGGCGTGGTGGCGGTAGTGGTGGAGCTGTCCCGGTAGGGCTTCGCCAAGCACGACCGAGACGATCTAGTGGAGAACGGATCTAGAGGGAGAGAGAGGCAGCCGTGGCTTTTCAGGTGAGGGCTGCCCTCAAATCCTCTAGTATATATAGGAGGAAGGGAGGGGAGGAGGCAGCCCAAAACCCTCCACCAAGGAGGGTTCGGCCGAACCATAGGGGAGGAGTCCTCCCCCAACTAGGACTCCTCCTCCCACAAGGGAGGTGGAGCCTTGGGAGGACTCCTTCCCACTTGGCCTCCTCCTTTCCTATTTCGCATGGGCCCCTTAGGGGCTGTCCAGCCAGCCCACCAGGGGCTGGTGCGCCACCCCTAAGGCCCATGTGGCCCCCGGAGTGGGTGGCTCCCTCCCGATTGACCCCCGGAACCTTCCCCGCACCCCCGGTACACTACCGGTGACGCCCGAACTTTTTCCGGTGACCAAAACGGGACTTCCTATATATCAATCTTTACCTCCGGACCATTCCGGAGCTCCTCGTGATGTCCGGGACTCCGAACAACCTTCGGTCACCACCATACATAACTCAATACTACCGAAACGTCACCGAACGTTAAGTGTGCAGACCCTGCGGGTTCGAGAACTATGTAGACATGACCGAGACACCTCTACGATCAATAATCAATAGCGGGACTTGGATGCCCATATTGGTTCCTACATATTCTACAAAGATCTTTATCGGTTGAACCTCTATGTCAAGGATTCAGTTAATCCCGTATGTTGTTCCCTTTGTTCTTCGGTATGTTACTTGCCCGAGATTCGATCGTCGGTATCTCTATACCTAGTTCAATCTCGTTACCGGCAAGTCTCTTTACTCGTTCCGTAATATAAGATCCCGTGGCTAACTCTTTAGTCACTTTGGTTGCAAGGCTTGTTGTGATGTTGTATTATCAAGTGGGCCCTGAGATACCTCTCCGTCACACGGAGTAACAAATCCCAGTCTCGATCCATGCCAACTCAACAGACACCCTCGGAGATACCTCTAGAGCATCTTTATAGTCACCCAGTTACGTTGTGATGTTTGACACACACAAGGTATTCCTCTGGTGTCAGTAAGTTGCATGATCTCATGGTCATAGGAACAGATACTTGACATGCAAAAAACTATAGCAATAAACTGACACGATCATATGCTACGTTTATAGTTTGGGTCTTGTCCATCACATCATTCTCCTAATGATGTGATCCCATTATCAAATGACATATCATGTCTATGGCTAGGAAACCTTGACCATCTTTGATCAACGAGCTAGTCCATTAGAGGCATACTAGGGACACGGTGTTGTCTATGTACCCACACATGTATTTGAGTTTCCAATCAATACAATTATAGCATGGATAATAAACGATTATCATGAACAAGGAAATATAACAATAACCATTTTATTATTGCCTCTAGGGCATATTTCCAACAACCAAAACCACCTGGGGAGAAGTTGTGATTTCAACGTCTCCTGACGCGCCTTCCGTGTCATCGTCCCCACCTCCGGCGCCACCACCACCTGCGGCGCCACCAGCTACTGCTTCTCAGCGGCCTCACACCCGCAGCCGATCGGGTATTTCTTGTCCCAAGCAACGAACGGACGGGACGGTTGCATGGCTTGCAGCCTGTGTGGCACAGTTGCAGGATGATCCGTCTGCTGAACCACGGCATTTTCACGCTGCTCTCGGGATTCCTCACTGGCGTACTGCCATGGAGCAGGAGTATCAGGCGTTGTTGAAAAATGGTACTTGGCAGTTAGTTCCTCCGGTCTCTGGTGTCAATATCATTGATTCCAAGTGGGTCTTCAAGGTTAAGAGGCATGCCGATGGTTCTATTGAATGCTATAAAGCACGGTTAGTGGCAAAAGGGTTCAAACAGCGGTATGGTCTTGATTATGAGGATACCTTTAGCCCGGTTGTTAAGCCAACTGCCATCCGACTGCTGCTGTCTTTGGCTGTTACTCGAGACTGGTTTCTTCGCCAACTGGATGTTCAGAATGCCTTTCTACATGGTGTCCTGGATGAGGAGGTTTACATGCGTCAGCCCCCGAGATTTGTTGATCCTGATCGTCCTCATCATCTGTGCCGCCTGGTTAAGGCACTCTACGGGCTGAAATAGGCTCCTCGTGCATGGCATGCCAGGCTTGGCTCCATTCTTCAGGCCCTTGGCTTTGTTTCATCCACGGTTGATACTTCGCTCTTCCTCCTGCATCAGCCTGAGGTGACGATGTATCTACTGGTCTACGTTGATGACATTATTCTCATTAGCTCCTCCGATGCTGCTGCTGACCGTATGTTGTCTGCCTTGAGTGATGACTTTGCCGTGGAGGACTTGGGCACTTTGCATTACTTCCTTGGACTGGAAGTCTCTCGCTCCTCTGTTGGGTTGACTCTCACACATCACAAGTACTCTCTAGACTTGTTGCGACATGCAGGTATGCTTAAGTGCAAACATGTTGTCTCTGCAACTGATCGCTTGTCTGCATTTGATGGGGATCCTCTCACTTCCAATGATGCCACTGAGTTCCTCAGTATTGTTGGTGGCCTGCAGTACTTGACTATCACTCGGCCTGACATCTCCTATGCAGTCAATCGTGTGTGTCAGTATCTTCATGCTCCTCGGACTTCTCATTGGACAATGGTGAAGCGCATTCTACGCTACATCTGCCTTACTGCCTCGTACGGTTTGCTTCTTCAGCCTTCACCGTCTGCTGAGCTCTCGGCTTTCTCTGACGCAGATTTGGCTGGGAGTCCTGATGACAGGAGATACATGGGGGACATGCAGTGTTCTTTGGTCCTAATTTGATCACATGGAATGCTCGAAAACAAGCTACAGTGTCTTGCAGTAGCACTAAAGCTGAGTACAAGGCGGTTGCTAATGCCACAGCTGAGATCATATGGGTACAGTCCTTATTGAGAGAGTTGGGAGTCTCTCAAACTCAGCCGCCAGTCCTTTGGTGTGACAACATCGATGCTACATACCTGTCATCCAGTCCAATATTCCATGCTCGAACGAAGCACATCGAAGTTGGCTATCACTTTGTGAGGGAACGTGTTGCACAGAAGCTACTTCACATCAAGTTCATGTCCTCTAAAGATCAACTTGCTGACATATTCACGAAGCCTCTACCACAGCCACAGTTTGTAGGTTGTAGGCACAATCTTAACTTGCTTTGTACCTCAGGCCACAGTTAAGATTGAGGGAGGGTGTTAGACTGCATAAATACGTAGCCTCTGTATATGTCTTGTAACATGTATTGTACACTTTTGTATACCCCTTTATATATATGAGATAGCCACACCTGTTAAGGGTGTCGTGCAGTTTCCCAAACTCTATGTTTTACACATACTCCCTCTGCTCGCTCTAAATCAGGGACAATAGAGGGGGTATTTTTGAGAGAGATTAAACTTTGAACCCTAATAAATCTCGAATGTTCAGGATTTGACCATGGCACGTTTTCTATGACAATCTTAATGACGTGACGATGACAAGTTTAATTCTCAAGCATGACAATTCCGCGTTTAGTGTATTTTTTGTCAAAAAATTGCCATGCGTGTCAACTAAACTTGTCATCCTCGTGTCACTAAGGTTGGTATCGAAAACGTTTGGGTCGTTTGACCCAAACATTTGGGATTTATCATTCCTGTAAACTTTTGTCCATCTAGCCAATCCCTTAAAAGATAGTTTTGCTTTTCTTTCGAATGTTCGCATACAAACTTTATCTGAAGATATATTTTGATGACATATTAATTTAAAACTTAGCTAATCTATGATCTAGTATAACAGTAGTCGAGCATCTGGCTTATGTAAAGCTTTACGAAATCAAGAGACTCAGTACGTGCTTGTAATTTTGTGAGCAACGGGATTCACAGTCAACTGCAAACAAAACGAGATTTGTATTATACCTTGCTTCCATGGCAATCAGAAGCGAAGAAATATTGATTGGGAATATGTACGAGGTTCTTTGAACAGTAGAAATTTGCGGGCGCACAGGTGGACTCGTCAGATTTGTGGGCGTTTTGTCGCATGTGGTGGATGGTCTGTGGGGGGTAGGGTTGCAGGCGGCGCAGATGGATCCCAAAGGCGACGACAGCGCGGCACAGGACCGAGAGGAGCGAGCAGGCAGCCTAAATTTGCCAAGAGTTTCCCTTGTGGGAGAAACATGATCTAAAGGTGTGGATTTCGAGGGATGAGAAGTTGTAATTTTGAGAAATTAAAAGTTCAAGGGATCAATCAAAAAAAATCTTCATAAATACTTCCTCCATCTCGAATTACTTGTCACAGAAATGGATAAACGTATCTAAAACTAACATACTTCTAGATACATCCATTTCTGCGACAAGACGGAGGGAGTATAACTTTTGATGGATTAGCTAGAGATGCCATTACTGTCATTGCAGCTCTTGCTTATTTATATTCCATTCAATGGCGTAGATGATGACTAATTCCTCTCAATGCAGATAACGTACTCTGCCCCAATTGGCAACTAAATCCAGCTGGTTTTAGATCAGTGAGGTAGAATCGCTGCTTAAGAGATTTTTGAGTAACCGAGCCAGCATCACATAGAAGAACTATAGATCCCTTTCATAAAAGGAAAACATAGAAGAGCTACACGGTGCAATCAACTCGCTCAGCGATCAACCACATGACATATGTGGTAAGCAACTTAAATTATTCAAAAAGTCGCTCAGCGATCATCGTTGACTTGAGTAACTGAGTACATAACGGCTGATCATAACACACAGCAAGAAATCACTGGTCATTATTGAGTAAAGGGTGCACCGTGAACAACTTGCTTTACCCACTGAGGAAGGGTACAGACTCAGTTTTATTGGATAGATGAATAACAGTTGCAGCCTTCTAAATGAACAACAGGAGCCGCCCCGCGCTGCAGGCTAGCGCCACCGCAACGCTGCTAAGGCCTGCCCATGGACACGGGAATCTCCGGCTGCCACCACGTTGAAACCTGAACCAAAATGAAGAGAAAGAATCACACCTTCGGTACCAGGAGCATTGGTTTTCTGCCAAACAGAAGCAGCGAATATGCTCGACTGAAATGCCTGTGCCAGTTTTGAATCTCGATATTTACATAGTGTTGTGGTCTCTTAAGTGGAGGGATGCAAAGTAGAAAAAACTGAGGGATGTGAAATAGAAAGAAATGAAGGATGCAAAATAGAAGTAATTTTGAAGCAAAATTTGGTGAAATCAATGAGAAGACTGAGTATTATACTTGTTGGCCGAGATTCCGAAGAGACAGGCCAGTGGAGCTTATTCCCTTCCCAATCAGTTATTGAGCCCCCAGCTCCTTCAATCACCGGTACCAGTGAGAGAAAATCATATGGCTTCATAACAGAATAAATTGTTTTAGTAAATAACTTGAGTATATTTGATGAGTTTGAAAGAATGATGGACAGAATAATATTGGGCTGGTCAAAGAGAGATTGATAAAATGAACCACAACTTAAATACAAAGAAAACTTAAGCTGAAAACTAACTAGCAGGCAAGATTTGGTTATATACCTTCAATCCAGATTCCACAACAAGATCCACAAAACCAGAAGCCAGGAGAGCATAAGCATAACAATCACAGCCATACAATGGGACTTTCACCTTGCATAACAAATGAGTAAAACGGCAAGCATGTGAGTTGGGACATTGATGGTGCAAGTTTGCCAACCATATGTAGTTACAAACATGGTACGTACCTTGTCTCGTACACGAATGAATGCATCTTCAGCATCTCCTTCAAAGAGATGTGGACTTGTCGTATATCTGACACGTGCCCAACACTGATTATTATACACAGGACGAATAATTCAACATTGCAATGTCATGTATTATTTTTATGTACTAAAACATAATATACCTACAAGTATGCTTGCGACAGTACATTGCAAGGACGGACAGATATTTCTTGTCCATTTAAGGTAGTTTTCTTCCCGTCCACCCCAACCCATCTCTCTCTCAAGATTGGCTGATCAATAATGCCCATAACCTAAATAAAAGAAGAATAGTCAATGGCAAGTAATATAGAACAAATATCTAACATATATGACGCACTTGGACAACATGTCCAGAAGAGACTTTAGTATATACTCCCTCCGTTCCACAATGTAAAGCGCCCGCGTTTCCCGAGATTTAAGTTTGACCATACATTTAACCAACAAGACCGATTGCGGCGGGAGCAAAAATTATACCACTGAATTCGTATCGAAATACGAATTCAATGGTATAATTTTTGCTCCCGCCACAATCGGTCTCGTTGGCTAAATGTATGGTCAAACTTAGATCGCGGGAAACGCGGGCGCACTACATTGTGGAACGGAGGGAGTATATGATATGCTGAAATTAAAAGAAAAAATATTTTCCAGGTTGCATCGAATATCATGTAACAGTAATTCTTTGGTGCCAGTATCAACAAAATCAAGCTAACTCACTGGGTACATGTAATTATATAAGATAGACTGCTATCCAGTACAGTTTCCTTCAGGTAGTAGTGGGAAAAAAATGGACAAAAACAAGGAGAACTGATATGAGAAAGAGAAAATTAGCATACCGGCTTTCCATTGTGAAGAAGCGCAATAAGTGTACCAAAAAGAGGCTTGCCTGCGAAAAACAAATCAGCATCCACCATTGTTGGTTAAGCTGAAATAAGTTGGCCTACACACTGTTACATCTCAATACCAGTTATGAAGCTCTTTGTTCCATCTATGGGGTCCAAGACCCAAACATAGTCAGCAGACTTCTCCGCACACCTCCAACCGTTCTCCTCGCCGAAACTGCATGACCCAGTAAAGGTTGCATTATTTATCATGCAGGTGCATTGAAAGTGAGCTGGAATATTGGGATTGGGAGTGCAAGCTCACACGGCATGAGTAGGAAAGCTCTTCAGTATGACTGACGTCATTGCTTCTTCTGCTTCTCTATCAGCGATCGTGACGGGGCCTGGAAAAAATTCAATAAATCCAGTTCAAGACCACAGATAGTTATGGAGACTCTGATCAAGATCCGACCTTTTAATTTGAGTAATAAATAAATGTCCAGCTCAACTGTTCTACAATTTGTACATTATTCACAGCCACATTCAGATTTCCTCTACAAGTGCATATTCACTTTTCCAAAACAATGTACAAATATTATTACAACAAACAAAAATAATACATAGGTCAAAATTATAACAAGGCATTTGTAGTCACCTAAGTTTTGAGGACAGAAGGATGAGCCATTCTAACCAACCTATCACCAGAGTACAAAACAGTAGAACAATAGTATCACCCAAACGGATAATTTTCATTTTCCAATTCAAATATAAGCAAACAGGAATCAGAGAAAATATTATTAAGAGGACAAAGGATAAACTATCATCTCTCCAACAATCAACAGCTGGCTACAACCCCTTCAAAAATGCCTGTAAGTAGAGAGGAGGAGAGCACGAACTGTGGTCCTCCTTGTCGATGATCTCGAAGCGCTGCCTGAAGTACTTCCTGAGCACCTCCCCCGCCGCATCCGCCGCGCTCTGCGCCACCGCCACCAGCCGCTCCATCTCCACCCCCTCCTTACCCGCCGCAGCCACCGCCCAGCGCCCCGCCTCAGAAGGCGAGGCTCGAACCGAGCCCATACAACGGCCCGCTATACCGCACGCCCGACCCGCCGCCGCGGAGGAGGCTGTTGCCAGGAGGGAGGGCGAGCGGAGGTGGTGACGGAGGCTAGGTTTTGTGAAGGCGGGGTGGGGAAGGGGAAAGGTGGGAAGGATGGTGGAGGTTGGGGGAAGCATCTGGGAGGAAAAAAACGACGGCAGGCGGCGAGGTTTAAATGGTGTCGCCGCGCGGAGACGGAGTGGTGGAGGGTGACGACCGCCGCGGCGAGCTGGATTCGGCGGGTTTTGGCCGCGCCGCCGTGCCACCGCTTCAGTAAAGGTTCGTTTAGGTTGGCGTGACGGGTGCCGACGATTTTTTTTAGGTAAACACTTGTACCCTGTGCGCCGGCCGAAACTTTGGCCGGTGTCGCGGGGGTCGCACGATCCGCACGGATCCGAGGTCAGCCCCCGCTTCCTTTCGCGATTTCCCCCTCCCCTTGTGTGGCCCCGCGCATCCTATCTTCTTTCTCTCTCCCAGCATGTGCTTCCTTCGCGGATTTTTCTTTCTCCTCTCCTTCATCCTTTTTCTTCTCCAGCGAGGCACGGCCATGGGCACTGCTACTCTCGTTGCTTGGGTTGCTTCGTCGACCGGCTAAGGAGGGGGAGGCGCTGCTGCAACCGGTATCCAAACATGCTATGACCGGAGAACCCAAGTGCTACAACCGGCAGGTATTTTTGCTACATGACCGCGACGACCATGGTGACCGCGGTGACCACGCCCGCAAAATGCTGCTACCGTTGTTGCTAGATGCTACCACCGGCATGTCGAAATGCTACAATGGGCATGGTGAGGTGTTGGCCACTCAGTGACTGGGCGGTGCTACAACCGGCATCCAAACATGCTACAACCAGTGATCCCAAGTGCTACGACTGGCAGGAATTTTTGCTACATAACTGCGGCGACCATGGTGACCGCGGTGACCACGCCCGCAAAATGCTGCAACCGTTGTTGCTAGATGCTGGAACCGTGTTGGAAATTTGCTGGAACCATGGACTGACAGAAACTGGACCCCGCGAACACAAGCTCCCCGGCGATGACCACGCCAGGCCAGGGCATTACACCTACGGCGACAAAATGTTGGAACTGTGCCCCACAGATGCTGGAAGCGGCGAAGGCCGGTGCTACGAACAACACCGACGAGTGTTGCATGTGTCAATGGCCGGTGGCGACGGAGTTATGACGGCTTCATCGCGCAGCTGCGGCCGATGGCGGGAGGTGGCTAGCTGCGATCTGCAGGGGCAGGAGGCGGCTAGCCGAGATCTGCGGGTGCGGGTGCAAGAAGGTGCGACCTGCTGCGAGGTCAACGGCCGGCGCCTAGTACTGCCCTTTTTTTATGACAACGTGAACGCCAACTGCCAGCCGTCTCAAACCTCAAAAAAAATGCCGGCCGTCTCAGCAAACAGCAATATTCCCCTCCCAGTATCGCGAAATTCCTCTTCTGTCGCAGACTTGCAGTTCTTCTAGATCAAGTAGTAAGTACAAAAAATGTGATAATAAGCAAATTATAAAGTTTAAACGAAATTTTCAAATGACACACCAAATATTTCTTGTAAACTTACCGAACAAACAGGATACCACTCGTTTTCGACCGACGTGCCTCGTTCAGTGCGGGTTGAGATCGATCCCGAACAAAGAATCGGTGGGCGGTTCGCGTTCGTGCATAAGGGTCGATGATGTGCGGGCCCAAGCAAAATCAACCTGATTGAATGTTAGGTACCCACTACTACTCTCTCATAGGTCGATGGAGGAATCGAATATGGTGGCGATTACAGGTGGTCTCAAGAAGGAAGAAGGAATACAGGGAAGAACAGATACACGCTACAGCCGCCGCCGGTTCGTTCTGATCCCAGCCAGGATGGCCTCACCTACTATAGCCACACCCTAAATATCCACTAGCTTACACACCCTTGGGCTCAAACATGTATGAGACCCACTGCGGGCCAGAGAACTTGTGGTTGGGCTTCTTTTCTCTCTGCAGGGGGGCCCTGTTGGGCTTGACCCTCTCCTTTCCTGTTGCTTGGGCTGGAACTGCTTATGTCATCAAGTCGCTGGCACCCTCTCCTTCTTCAGAACCGACTTGGAACAACTCGGAGCACGTGGGAATTGGCGCTTGAGGTCGTCGATGTCCTCCCATGTACCCGGTGTAGCTTCCTCGTCGCGCCAGCGCACCAACCCTTGTTCACGCACCTTGAGCGCGACACGATGACATCTTCTTTCCAGGATCTTCAGAGGAGTGTTGGGGATGTCCGTAGCTGCAGGAAGATGAGAGGAAGCACTTGTGCCTGGAAGCAGGGCGTGGAGCAATTGTGACACGTGAAAAACTAGGAAGATGGATGAGTTGGGTAAAAGTTGAAGCTCGTAAGTGACTTCGTTGATGCGCCGGATCACTGGAAAGGGGCCAAAGAATTTGAAACTTGGCTTTGTGGTTTTCTCGATGAGAGACGGATGTCTGAATATACGGCTGCAACTTACGAAATGTATGATCACCCACTTGGAATTCCCGCCAAGAGTGGCGCTTGTCTGCTTGATCCTTCATTCCTTATTTAGCTCGCAACAAGTGTTGACGCAAGAGGTCTTGCATTTGTTGTCATTCCTCGAGCATTGATCAAGCTCCAGCGTGGGGGCTGCAAGATCTAAGTGATGCCCAATTGTCTTGGTTCTTGACCATAGACCCAGGCCCGGCCCTAAAGGGGGGCAAGAGGGGCGGCCGCCTCGGGCCCCCAAATCCAAGGCCCCCCCATCATAGGTATGTGTGAGGACCTCTACTCCCAACTGCTGGACGGGGACGGTTGGAGGCGCCATTAGAGCACTCGAAGGTGTTCTCGAGGAAGAAGAAAGTCAAAACGTCATCCTTTAGCGAACTGGGCCTTGGGCCTTCTCTCTCTTTCCATCGAAATGTGTCCTTGGTTGGGACCTGTCTAAAAAAGGTTATGGGTGGGCTACACCATGTGGCGAAAGGGAAGTGCGCGCAGGTCCATCTCGAATTTCTAGAATATTGAATTAGCGATCAATAATATACGAATATTGACGTGCTTGCCCTCTAAAAATAAGGATATTTTTAGATGAAAAAAGGCTATTGACGTGCTAGTTGCATGCAACGGTGGGAACGGAGTCCTAGCAAACCACTAGTACTACCTCAAACAAAAACATAGGAAACTAGGTGTTGTAGTGGTTGCATCATATTAATTTATACTCCTAGTTTGCTAGTGTATTTTAAAATGTTGATTCATGCGTGTTGATTAGTTACTAAATTAATTTTGATATTACTTTTCTTTAAATGCCAATTCCATGTTATAAATCCATGGTGTTCTATCAACTTTATTTCATGACAGATGCTACTTTGATCTTAATATGTTCATATAAGATGATTATATATTTTACGCCCTCTCACTTTCTTTCCATGCTATCGGTTTCACACACCAAAAATTTATTTCATTTTTGCCGCCGCGCCTAAGCGCAATTTGGTTCGGTGGATAGTAAGGACAATTTTATTTGATCTCCTATGGGACCGCACCCCTAGTTGCTTGCCTGCTGCCTGCAATCAACGCTTGATATCATGTGTGCCCTAACCGAAAACGCCCCATCACCACCCTCGCGCCTAGCCGAGAATCGCACCATAACAACGCCATTTTAGAAAAGGTGTGTGTCTAGTTCCTTTTAGGAACACCAACGTCACTAGTTTAAAAAAAACAACATTACTAGTTAAAAAAACAATGTTTCTGAATTTGTATCCAGGAAAATGAACAAAAAATTGAAGGCCCGGTATTCTAGTTTCGCCCCGGGCTCCCGAAATCTCAGGACCGGCCCTGCATAGACCACCGTGAATGGAGTTTTGCCCAGGGTGGAATGAAACACCGAGTTGTACCAGAACTCTGGAAGCGGCAACCATTTGCTCCAAGTTCTAGGGGTGCTCCGAAGAAAACATCATAGATAGGTTTCAAGACATTGATTGCCATACTTTGCTGGTAAACACTGCAACTGTGTCCGACACCAACGCTTCCGACATCCTGTGCAATTTGTACACTTGGTCAATGTATAACTGAGCTATCTGCAGGTTTGTGTATGGATGTGCAGCTGGCAATAAGTGAGCGTACTTGGAAAAAGTGTCCACCGCCACAAGGATGCAATTGGCTCTTCCGGATGTCGGCAGGCCCTCGATGAAGTCCAGGGAGACCATATCGCAACATTGTTTTGCTACTAGCAAGGGGTGAAGTAGACCTGGATAGGGTGAGTGATCAGGTTTGGCTTGCTGACAAATCTGACATGTTTGAATGTAACACCCTAAAAATCGGGTTATCGATTTTTGTGATGTTATTCCTTCCTAGCTTTTCGATCCCAAATTTTTCCTCTGGAATCTGGTGAGTGACCAGGTGAATCCAGACAATCCCCAACCTCTCAGTGCCTTTCCCATGTTCTTGTGCCAGCCAACCTTCCGTCAGTAAACCCCGAATCTCATTCAAACCCTAGTTCCAAAATATTGGAACTAGAAATCCTGCCTTTGTGTTTACAAAGGAGCTGTCATTTCCCTTGCTCTGTTAATCCTCCCAAAATTTCCAGAGGTCCTCCTTCATCCATAAACCCTAGATGTGCAAAAATATTGCCAAGTCATATGCAATATTTCTCATCTAGAATTAATTCCTTTTTTCTGCCTTTCTGACGAATTAAATCCAGGAAAATATCTATCCATCTCCAAAGTTTATCAAAACTTGTGGAGATATTATTTGTGATCATATTGAGCTCTCATAAAAATATTGGCCATAATTAAATATGGGAAATTGCATTTTCCTATTTAAAGCCAATATCTTAATTTGGGGCCTTTCCAAAGGAACTACCATTTTGGTAGCTAGGGAAAATCCCAAATAATTTGTGGAGCTTTTCCAACCCATATCTTCACCATTTTCATCAAAATATCAAGTTCCACAATTCAAAATTTGAGCACAACACCCCTTTGCAAATTCTGTCCAGATTTCCTATTTGCAAAGGAAGTGCTTGATTCCTTGATCTCCTTGGGCTGAAATTTTGCAGGGTGATTCATTATGATAAATTACCCTTGTACACCAAAAACTAGCCCATTTGATCTAACCAATCTCCCTCGGTAAATTTACCAAGTTTCTGTCCAGATCAAAGCACTATGAAGGAAGTACCAATTTTACTTATGGAAATGGTATGAAATTTTTACAGTGCCTCCATATGCCTAAATTATTGGTATCCACCAAATTTGGGCCATTTTCATCTAGCCATTTGACCCCAGCATCATCATTTCCAATTCTGGCCAGTTTGCCAAGTTGTAAAGGAAGTATCATCTAGCTTTGCCCATTTGAGCTGAGATCTTGCCAGGTTGATCACCTTAGTAGATGATTGACCCATGCCAGAGATCAAGCCAAGAGGAGCACTGTGTTGACCACACCTCATGACAAACAGGTTGCTGCTGGAAACTTGTTGATCAAGGTGCAGTCACACCAGAGCTCTCTCGTGCCATCCAGCTGCTCGAGTCGATCCAGGGAAGGGAGGAGAACACTCCAGACACGCTTTGGCATCAAGTGCGGCGTGGCAATGCCGTGGCCACGCGGTGACCACGTGCAGAGCACGCCAAAACCGCGCTCTGTGCTCCTTACTCGTCGGGAGCGCACCTCCAGCAGGTTCCAGCCCGCCCGGGCGCGTCGGCGAGCTACCTACCGCGTGCGTGAGTCCTCTGGAGGCTTCCTCCCTTGTCCTCTAGCCGTGGCTGCCTCTGCCGACGTCCTGTTGCGACGCGGTCGCGGTGCCGCCGTCCCGAAGCTCCGGCCGTCGTCCCGTTCCTTCCCGAGCCCTCCCTCGAGCCTATATAAGGCGTGCCCCGAGCCCTCCCGTCCACGAGCAACCTCCTGGCCCTCCCATTCGTGCTTCCCGAGCTCTTCCTCTCCCATGGCAGAAACTCTGCCGCCACCTAGCCCCCTCCCGATTCCGGCCCCGTGGTCCTCCCTCTCCTCTCCATCCCCGCCCTCTGCCTTCCCTGAGTACCCACAGGCCACTGCCGCCTCCATTCCCGCCGGGGAAGCTCTGCCGGAATGGCTCCCCTGCCGTGGTTCAGCCGTCGTGGCCCGACCCTGTGGCGACGGCGCCATAGGACACCCCAGGCAAAGTCGCGACCACCCTCGAGTGCGGTGCGCTGTGGCGGTTCCAGGGAGGCCACCGGCAGGCTCGCTGGCGCCGCCCATCACCGGTAGCGTCGACGGCCGGCCGCCCCTGCTCCGTTCTATCGGGGGGAAGGAGATGACCAGAGGAGAAGTAAAGAGAGAGAGAGAAGAGGATAAGTCGGGGCCCGCACGTCAGCTGGAGAGAGAGAGTCAACCCGGGCCCGCTGTCAGGTTAAGTGGAGGCGCCCTCTGCGAAGTACGTTTCCCAGCTTCGAAAGCGTATTTTCAGAAATACGCTTTCGAATCCTCCGCCGCCGGCCGAAACCACTACTTTGTGGACGTTCACCCGTTAAGCGCTACAGTGGACACTATTATGTCCGTTTCTGCGCTTAACGAACGAACGTCCGTTTCTTCGCAACCGTAACCCCGATCGAGGTGATTCCAAAGCCCACGTCTTTGTCTCTTCGAGCCCGTCATGTTGGTACTATTTCCATATTGTTTTCACACAGTGGAAATGACCATTTTGCCCTTGGCCGTAAACAGCCCCCTCCGAGAGAGAACTGTTTCCGGCAATCCTTTCCGCGGACTTTTTGCACTTCTTCCCGGCGTAATCATCGACCCCCAGGCAAGCCAACCTCTTATCATGAGCTCCGGACTTGCGTGATGACTTTGCTTGCACCCTGTGTGTTTATCGTAGTACATCTGGATCATCTGCTAGTCTGCACTTGCATACACCTGTTATGAAATCTGTATTAGATATTAGCATTACTTTTCATCTGATGCCATGACTTGTTTTCATGTCACATTTTTTCATGCTAATAATATTGTTAATGATGTTATAATGTTAGTGCTATGGTTTGATCTCATGACATGATTATCAGTGCTATGATCTTGCTATGCTGTTGCTAAGTGATTGTTAGCATTTATAATTGTCGATGTAATGGTACGATGATGGATATGTTGAGTTGAATTAATAAACTAAACCTAGTCGGTTGATCCAGAGTCACCTGTCCGGACTCATCCGTGCAGCCACATTTGCCGGTATGGGACGGCCTTGACTTGGTCTGGCTCCGTGCTCTTTCACCGGTACCTCCAGACAGGGAGGGTTATGCGTGCGTTCTACCCTGATCAGGTAGGCGGCGATAACCCTATGAGCCCAGTTGAGTGTTTAGCCCGGGAGTCCCTGTTTGGGACAGTTTGTTTGGCCACGATGGTGGCAGGTGTCACGAGGTGACACAGGGGCCACCCAGGGCAGGACTCCGGGGGAGGATGAATGCCTGTGGTACGATGGGAGAGTCACGGGTCAGGCGGGTTTCGTTGGAGCAACGCTGGTCCACCCGAATGGGATTACGAGGCCAGGTGCTCCATGGTGTGGGTAAAGTGCGCAACCTCTGTAGAGTGTAGAATCTATTCGAATAGCCGCGTCCATGGTATTGGACAGTCCGTCTAGGCCTCACTAGGTGGTCAACCGTGACAATGATAACAATGATGGAGGAACTTGTCTTGTGTTCGGAAGTGCCCATTGAGTCATGAGTATTTCGAGGGTTGTGGGACAACCCAGAAGAGAGTAAGTTGGTATTCGGTAACAGTAAGTACTTTAAGCACCTAATGTGATCATTGCCATGCTATGTTATGTAGATTATATGCCTGATCCATGTCATGCCATGCTTGATCCATGTTTTCCTGTTAATTCCATGCCATGTTTAGAATAATTCTTATATAAGCATAGGGCTTGCTTTGTCATCTGCTTGTTTGGATGCTATGTATTTGGTTGTCTTCCGAGTACATTCAAAGTACTCACCTGACCTTGCACGTGGCCAGTTGCAGGAGAAGGTCCGTCGTGCTAGATCGTAACCCAGCCAGTCATGTGAGTTATGGAGCCCAGCCAGAGACGTCGTTGCCGCTGAACCAAGACCTCCGCTGCCATTTAGTTAGCCTTGGAGCTATGTAATATTGTTGTAAGCAACAGTATTGTAATACTCCATTTCCTATAATAAAGCCATTTTGTGCCTGGAATTGTTGTATCATGTCTTTGACATGCGCCGGGTCTTATCCTGGGGCTGGCGTGCGTCGGCCCTCTATCGGGGTGCCACAGGACGTGGTATCAGAGCCAGGCTGGCTATAGGTTACCCTAGCACCAAACCACCCCTATGTTCAACCGGTAGTGAGCCCAATAGAGTTGACCCATCGCTGGTATCCGACACGGCCACTGTTGATCAACAGGTGGCGCAGTCGGAAGTGACGTGTCCCTACCCAGCCACTCTGGATTGGACCGCGACCCTACTCAGCTGTCGGCCGTACCGGCGTATCTTCTGCCCGGCACGAGAGGGATCCACGCCATGTTGGTGTGTCCTAGCCCGACTGCCTATTTAACCCCTCCCACCTGCGAGTCGAAGCCCTCTCCATTCAGTAAGCCAGATCCCTGCAAGAGAACCCAGGCTAGTATTCTCAAACCAGCAGCCATGGCCAGTTCTTCCAAAACACCCACTTTCCATAGCCGAACCTTGGCTAATGGTTATCCCGGCTTTCCGCCCATCCTTTCGAGTATGCTCACTCAAGCCCTTGGATGTAGTACTCCTCCGGTGTATCTGGTGTTCCAATTGGAACCCGTTCCCCACCTTTGCTGATTTTACGCAAAGGCGCATATCAACCTAGGTCCAACAGCGGATGGGAAGCCCATGAGTTTTCGGGGCAAACCCATGCCCACCCCTGCGTTGGCTGTCCAGATAGCTGCCGCGGAAGCCATCACCCGTCTTCGTTTCCAGTTTCCGCAAGTAGCGGAGATGCAGGAGTTCCGCTATTTTCCCTCTTCGTCCGACACAGGTTGCGAGTTCTCCAGCGCAGTTGGAGACGCTGACCCAGCAATAGCTCGACTGGTCCAGTTCATTGCTGCCCAGGGACTACTGCTCTCCGGCATGCTTAGAGAGTTCAAAGCCGTTGACCAAGACACCACTCGGGTTGTTACGGGAGCATATCATGCGGCTCGTCAAATTGCATCCCAGGCCACCCGTTCCCTGTTGCCAAACCCAGTGCCACCTTCGCAGCTAGTACCACTCTCGCAATCTGTGGACCTATATCGACCAGGCAACATCCACCCAAATTCCATTCAAGGAGCTATCCGGCGACTTCGTCGTCGGGAAGTGTTCCGTCAAGTTCCCACTGCAGCTCCAGCAGTTGAGCCCCAACCCATAGAGGTGTCCGACGATGAAGATGGAAGTTGGCTCAGCCTTCATCCCCCAGGAGAGCCCCAGCAAGAGTAGGCCCATTTGTGGCTCCGGCAGTGAGCAAAGCCAGGAGATGCCGCGAGTATGTGTGTTGCGCAGACTGTTTCATCGCCTGCGTCTAGGATTAGGACTCTCTAGTTTGGAGTGAGTTGTTTCTGTTAGCTGCCTAGTAAGGCTGCGTGTTGTTGTATGATTGTACTGCTTGTACTGCTTGTGCTTGTGTGCTGTTATAATGTTATGTATGCCTGTTTGCTCTGTGTGCCTAGTTCATCTGTCACTCTGTTAAGCAGAAATGTTTAACAGAACTGGCAGTGGATTCTTAACAAGATGATAGTCAGTAGAGCACTTACACCTAATAACAACGGACTCGCCCAGAGTCCTTAACGAAATGCGAGCTGGTGTAGGTGTATGTATACCAGGAGTACATACACCCACTAGCATTAAGACACCTTAGTGTAATCTGTTCGATATGTTTCTTTCTTCTGCCTGCATTTTGCTACTATGTGCATTCTGCATCTGCTTGCATATTAGTCTGAATAGATTGCATGTGTATCGTGTGAGCAATGTCTGCACGCCAAGTTCCTTCTCCTGAGTACAGTCGCAGCAGTACTCGGGCAGAATGCAAAGTCACCTATCCATACCTATCCGTGCTTACTCCATTTGCCAGTTTTCCCGAACCCAGCGTTCTGGAAAACCAGCCCTATCCAATAATTCCCCGGTCCCAAAATCTTTTCCCAGAACCCGGTTGCAATTTCGGAGAAATTCTGAGAAATTTTATTGCAACATAAATCGTTACAACTCTTCTAGTCCAAGATCTAAACCCTGATTCTACCTTAACACCCACTCATTGTGGATGTCATTCAGCAAGGAGCAACCAGCAGCGTGGCCTCCACACTGGTAGAGCTCCGCTGACCACACCGCACTAACCACAGACCCAGTGGTGCCTCTGTCATCGTCTTGTGTGATGCTGACAGACCGTCCCCTCGCCGCCGCAGCCCGCGCTTATTCCGCCGGCCTGAGACGGCGTAGATGAACACCAGCCACCCCTCTGGCAGCAGCATCCCGGCGATCATCGAGGATCATCGCACACAGCAGCAGCGAGGAGCCAACCAATGCCGCCAGGAGGATCGTGATCAGGTCCGAACCAGAAGGAGAAGGAAAACAGGAGGAAGAAGTGAGGTAGGGTGCGAGGTGGTAGGTAGAGAGAAGAAAACCGCGGTCGTTTTTATAACCCAAGTCCGGTGTACGGTGAGCGAGGTCTAGGGGAACCGCGCATCGCTCGATCACCGGCGTCCAGGAGGCGAATCCGCGAGCAGTGCCGACCGGCGTTGGCCCGCGATGGGAGTGCTCTCTGCTTCGGCCTCGTGCACGCCGCGCACTACCGTTGTAGGGTGCTTTACGCCCTAGGAGCTAGGCGTGCGCAGTGCCCAGTCGCACGCGGAACAGCGCAGGGAGCAAGAGAGAGCCGTTGGCCGAAGAAAGAAGAAGAAGGCTGCCAGTGGGCCCTGGGCCCACCTGACAGCGAGAGAGGCCACTGTTCATTGTGGTACCCCGAGCATTTTGGAAAAAGGAAATTCTGCTTTTTCTAAAAATGTCAGGGCTACGAGGGAAACCCAGCGGCCCCTACCTGTGGAGTAGATCCCGTGATATCCGTATCTCGATCTGGGTGTACCAGTTTTCGGTACTCTTAACCCGCTTGTTTTCAACAACAGGGTTAAGACCCAACCCAGAGGTTTTTCCAGGAGGTGTAATATTTGTTCTAAGCTAACCCTAGGAATCTCGAGGACGAGATTCTTCTAAGGGGGGAAGGTTTGTAACACCCCAAAAACCGGGTTATCGATTTTTGTGCTGTTATTCCTTCCTAGCTTTTCGATCCCAATTTTTTCCTCTGGAATCTGGTGAGTGACCAGGTGAATCCAGACAATCCCCAACCTCTCAGTGCCTTTCCCATGTTCTTGTGCCAGCCAACCTTCCGTCAGTAAACCCCGAATCTCATTCAAACCCTAGTTCCAAAATATTGGAACTAGAAATCCTGCCTTTGTGTTTACAAAGGAGCTATCATTTCCCTTGCTCTGTTAATCCTCCCAAAATTTCCAGAGGTCCTCCTTCATCCATAAACCCTAGATGTGCAAAAATATTGCCAAGTCATATGCAATATTTCTCATCTAGAATTAATTCCTTTTTTCTGCCTTTCTGACGAATTAAATCCAGGAAAATATCTATCCATCTCCAAAGTTTATCAAAACTTGTGGAGATATTATTTGTGATCATATTGAGCTCTCATAAAAATATTGGCCATAATTAAATATGGGAAATTGCATTTTCCTATTTAAAGCCAATATCTTAATTTGGGGCCTTTCCAAAGGAACTACCATTTTGGTAGCTAGGGAAAATCCCAAATAATTTGTGGAGCTTTTCCAACCCATATCTTCACCATTTTCATCAAAATATCAAGTTCCACAATTCAAAATTTGAGCACAACACCCCTTTGCAAATTCTGTCCAGATTTCCTGTTTGCAAAGGAAGTGCTTGATTCCTTGATATTCTTGGGCTGAAATTTTGCAGGGTGATTCATTATGATATATTACCCTTGTACACCAAAAACTAGCCTATTTCATCTAACCAATCTCCCTCAGTAAATTTACCAAGTTTCTGTCCAGATCAAAGCACTGTGAAGGAAGTACCATTTTTGCTTATGCAAATGGTATGAAATTTTTACAGTGCCTCCATTTGCCTAAATTATTGGTCTCCACCAAATTTGGGCCATTTTCATCTAGCCATTTGACCCCAGCATCATCATTTCCAATTCTGTCTAGTTTGCCAAGTTGTAAAGGAAGTATCATCTAGCTTTGCCCATTTGAGCTGAGATCTTGCCAGGTTGATCACCTTAGTAGATGATTGACCCATGCCAGAGATCAAGCCAAGAGGAGAACTGTGTTGACCACACCTCATGACAAACAGGTTGCTGCTGGAAACTTGTTGATCAAGGTGCAGTCACACCAGAGCTCTCTCGTGCCATCCAACTGCTCGAGTCGATCCAGGGAAGGGAGGAGAACACTCCAGACACGCTTTGGCATCAAGTGCGGCGTGGCAATGCCGTGGCCATGCAGTGACCACGTGCAGAGCACGCCAAAATCGCGCTCTGTGCTCCGTACTCGTCGGGAGCGCACCTCCAGCAGGTTCCAGCCCGTTCGGGCACGTCGGCGAGCTACCTACCGCGTGCGTGAGTCCTTTGGAGACTTCCTCCCCTTGTCCTCTAGCCGTTGCTTCCTCTGCCGACGTCCTGTTGCGACGCGGTCGCGGCGCCGCCGTCCCAAAGCTCCGGCCGTCGTCCCGTTCCTTCCCGAGCCCTCCCCCGAGCCTATATAAGGCGTGCCCCGAGCCCTCCCGTCCACGAGCAACCTCCTCGCCCTCCCATTCGTGCTTCCCGAGCTCTTCCTCTCCCATGGCAGAAACTCTGCCGTCACCTAGCCCCCTCCCGATTCTGGCCCCATGGTCCTCCCTCTCCTCTCCATCCCCGCCCTCTGCCTTTCCTAAGTACCCGCAGGCCACCGCCGCCTCCATTCCCGCCGGGGAAGCTCTGCCGGAACGGCTCCCCTGCCGTGGTTCGGCCGTCGTGGCCCGACCCTGTGGCGACGGCGCCATAGGCACTACCGGAATCTGGCAATTTGCCATCTGTCCACTCTTTGCCGTCTGCCAGCGGACGGCAAAGAGAGTCTTTGCCATCTGCTTTGGAAAAGTAGACGGCAAAGAACCAGCTGATGGCAAATAGAGTCTTTGCCGTCAACTAGTTCTTCGCCGTCCGCCAGGTGACGGCAAAGAGGAAAATGGCAGACGGCAAAGAGCCTGGTGGGCCCCACGGGGGTACGGAGTTGGCTAGGTCACCTCTTTGCTGTCTGCTGCCTATTTGCCATCTGCTAGTAGACGGCAAAGAAAGGCTAGGCGGACGGCAAAGAGGGTAGGGGGGGCATCGGGGCACGCCGTTGACTAGCTAACGGGCACCCTCTTTGCCGTCTGCTGGCAGACGGCAAAGAGGGGGTTTAACTTAACAGCTACCCCCGCGCCCGAAACCCGGCCCCACTCCCCCCCCGCACGCACCTCTCTCTCTCTCTCTCACAGCCCGCCGCCGCCGCCCCGTCGCCGCCCCCTCCCTGCCACCCCGTCCCGTCGCCGCCGCCTCGCCGCACCCTCCCTGCCACCCCGCCCCGTCGCCGCCCCCTCCCTGCCACCCCGCCCCATCGCCGCCGCACCGCCCCCCCTCTCGAGCCTCTCCGCCCCCTCCCGAGCCTCCCCGCCGCCGCCTCCCCGCCGCCCCGTCGCCGCCCCCTCCCTGCCACTCCGCCCCGTCGCCGCCGCACCGCCCCCCCTCTCGAGCCTCCCCGCCCCCCCTCCCGAGCCTCCCCGCCGCCACCTCCCCGCCGCAGCCGCCGGCCGGCCGCCCAGCCGCCCCCCGAGGAGCACCGCCCCGCCGCCCCGTCGTCGCCCCTGCCACCCCCGGCTCCGCCCCGTCGCCGGCCAACCCACGGTGAGCCCCACTGCCACCCCCTTTTTCTGTTTTTTTTCTGTTTTAGATATTAGATATAGTTTTAGATAAATATTTGATAGTTTACATATTAGATAGTTTTAGATATTTGTTTTAGATAATAAATAGTTTTAGATAGTTTACATATTAGAAAAGAAGAAGGAAAAAAAGGAAAAAGAAAAAAGGAAAAGAAGAAAAAATAAGAAGAAGAATAATAAGAAAAAGAAGAAGAGGAGGAGGAGAAGAAAAAAGAAGAAGAAGAAGAAGAAGAAAAAAAAAGAGGAGAGGAGGAGAAGAAGAAGAGGGAAAAGGAAAGGAAGAAGAAGAAGAAGAGGAGGACGAGAAGAAAAAGGAAGAAGAAGAAGAAGAAGAAAAAAGAGGAGAGGAGGAGAAGAAGAAGAAGAAGAAGAAGAAGAGAAGAAGAAGAAGAAGAAAAGGAAGAAAAGGAAGAAGAGGAGGAAGAAGAAAAGGAAAAAGAGGAATAAAAGAAGAAGAGGGGAAGAAGAAGAAAACGACACCCCGACACGGCACCCCGACCCCGACACGGCACCCCAACAGCCCGACACCCCGACACCCCGAAACCCCGACACCCCGACACCCCTACACCACGACACCCAGACACGACACCCCCGACACCCCGACACCCCTACACCACGACACCCAGACACGACACCCCCGACACCCCGACCCCGACACGACACCCCGACCCCGACACAGCACCCCAACACCCCGACACCCCGACACCCCGACACCACGACACCCAGACACGACACCCCCGACACCTCTTCGGCCTCCTGTTGACCGAAAAGGTGCTCTTCGGCCTTCCAGAGGCCGACGGGGTCATATATTTGTGAATTATGAGTTAGGTCATATATTTTTCGATTTTGTTATAAAAAACATCATATTTGTGTTGATCGGCTGGATTTAAATGTGCAGTTGTTTCGTCATTGCGAGGGTCTGGTGTTCGACGACCTCCCCGTGCATTCGACGAGCTTCGCCCTTGCGTTCGTGGGTGAGCACAAATGACATCTCCTCCTCCCCCCTTAATTATTTGCTCTGTTCCGGTCTTCGTGCCGATGAAACTTGCTAGCTATAGGTGTCTTCAATCATCAGTATGTGTGACCAGTATGCGTCTCCCGTTCGAAAGGGCGGCATATATAAATATGCATGTCTTTGGATATTTATAACCACCATCCTTTCGAATTGTCCAACGTTATCCATGGACAGCCCGAGTATGTGTAGATTCGGTTCGTTTTCCCGTATGCTCTGCTCCGGATCCGATGCGGAATTTCGTCAGTGCCTCCCTGTTGTTCTCCGGGTACACATCCTCTCTGCTTATTGCCGAGGCGTGTATCAGGAGAACAGCGGGGAGGTGCTGCCGAAATTCTGCGTCGGATCCGGAGCAGAGCATGGGAAAACGAACCCAATCTACACATACTCGGGTGGGATTAGGACCTATCTCTACCTATTAGCGTGTAGGTTGCATGGACGTA
Source organism: Elymus sibiricus (assembly GCA_039707655.1). Classification (NCBI taxonomy): domain Eukaryota; kingdom Viridiplantae; phylum Streptophyta; class Magnoliopsida; order Poales; family Poaceae; genus Elymus; species Elymus sibiricus. Next base: position 176,240,884 of record CM077667.1, on the reverse strand, counting down.
ATAAAACTGACAAACTTGGTTAACGGATGAATATAGATGATGAATTATATATATATATATTTCTTGTGTGTTTAGTAGGTAGGCAAGATGAGTGATCGTGCTTGGATGTACACCGGTCACCCTAGTCAGAAAGAAATGACCATTGAATGGTTAACAAAAACCAAGGGGTTTCTGAGCGCCGCATTTGCAAATGGCCAGGAAATAACCTGGTGCCCCTGTGTCCGTTGCGACAACCATAAAAAGTGGACACGGGATGAAATGGGTAAACACTTGCAGAAGTGGGGTTTTACGCCTGATTATACGGTGTGGAGATTTCATGGTGAGTCTGCCCAACGTGCCAGAGCTGAGGTTGTTCGTCGTCGCACCAACGAGCATGGTACCAGGATCGAAGACATGGTGCAAGACTTTGATGATGCTCGGGATTCGGACGATGAGATGGAGGAATCTGCAAAGGCCTTCTATGAAATGTTGGAGTCTTCAAAACGTCCTCTCCACGAGCACAATGAGCTTTGTCAGCTGGATGCCATCGCGCAAGTAATGGCTCTGAAGGGTCAGTTCAACCTAGGCAGAGAATGCTACGACGCGATGATGAAGATATTTGGACGCTTTCTACCCAAAGGCCATGTATTGCCAGCAAACCTGTTCCAGTCGGACAAAATCCTACGTGTGCTTAAGATGCCCTATGAGAAGATAGATGCCTGTGAGAATGGATGTGCCTTATTTAGGCTTGAGTATGCGGGCTTGAACTATTGTCCCATTTGCAAGTCTTCCAGGTATGTTGTGGTAGACAACGGTATGGGTGAGAAGAGTCAAACCAAAATCCCAGTTACTGTTCTTCGGTATATGCCAATCATACCAAGACTTCAACGTCTTTTCATGGTCGAAGAGACGACCAGACAGATGACGTGGCATAAATTGGGCAAAAGAACCGAACTAGATGCAGATAGGAATCCGATGTTGGGACACACTTCAGACGCTTTTGCGTGGAAGCACTTCGATGCATTACATAAGGATAAAGCGGCAGATCCAAGGCATCCTCGAGTCGCCATCAGCACGGATGGGTTCAATGTGTTTGGTATGACGGCAACCCAATACAGTTGCTGGCCTGTATTTGTCATTCCACTCAATCTCCCCCCCGGAGAGATTATGAAAAGAAAGAACATTTTATTGACGTTGATAATTCCAGGGCCCAACTATCCGGGGAAGAATATGAATGTGTACATGCAGCTACTTAAGGATGAATTGCAAGAAGCTTGGGATAATGGGATCAAGACATATGACGCCGCTACAAAAAAAACTTCAAAATGCATGTGTGGTACATGTACTCGACACATGACTTGCCGGCGTATGCGCTATTCATTGGCTGGTGTGTGCATGGAAGGTTCCCATGCCCCACATGCAAGGCAGCTCTTGAGTTCCGTTGGCTGCAGGCGGGTCGCAAGTATTCTTGCTTCGACTTGCATAGACAGTTCCCGGATCCTCGCCATAAGTTCAGAAAAGACAAGAAGAATTTCATGAAAGGTAGAGTTGTCAAAAACTCTGCACCACCTGCATTGACAGGCCAACAGACCCTGGATCAGATAAACGCTCTCGAGCCGGATCCAAATCGTCCAGGGTATTTCAAAGGGTATAATTCGAAACACGCCTGGACTCACAAGATATGCTTGTGGGATCTGCCTTACTTTAAAGACCTCCTTTGCCCACACAACATCGACGTGATGCACACTGAAAAGAATATCGCCGAGGCCCTTTTTGGTACATTGTTCGGCATAGAGGGAAAGACAAAGGATAATCCTAAGGCTAGAGTCGATCAGGAGGCTCTATGTGATAGACCGTTACAAAACATGCGACAACCGAAAGGAAAGAAGAACTGGAGGAAGCCAAAGGCATGGTTCAATCTTGGAAGGCCAGCTATGAGGGAAATGCTCTTGTGGGTGAAAATGCAGTTGATGTTCCCCGATGGGTATGCAGCGAATCTAAAGAGGGGAGCGAGTCTTGACAAATTGAAAATATTTGGTCTCAAGAGTCATGATTGGCACATATGGCTTGAGCGGGTAATGCCGGTGATGTTGCGTGGCTTTATCCCTGAGGAAGAATGGCTAGTACTGGCAGAGCTGAGCTATTTCTTCCGCGCTCTTTGTGCAAAAGAACTATCGCCTGACGTGCTAGATGAACTGGAAGAGTTGGCGCCGGAGTTGCTCTGCAAGTTAGAAAAGATCTTTCCACCGGGCTTCTTTAATCCAATGCAACATTTGATTTTGCATCTCCCGACCGAGGCAAGATTGGGGGGGCCCGTGTAAAATCGTTGGTGCTACGCAACTGAGAGGATGCAGAAAACGCTTCGAGCAAAATGTAAAAATAAACGTAGAATTGAAGCATCGATGGCCGAGGCATTCATTACTGAGGAGGCGGAAAACTTCGTGACAGCACACTACGAAGCCAAGAATCGTCATTTGCATAATCCGAAGCCTCGGTACAATGATGGCGACCGTGAAAAAGTTCGATCGAACCTCAGCCTATTCCAAGGGAAGCTCGCACCAGCCGGTGCTTCGAAAGCAGTAACGTTGGATGTCGAAGAATGGCGGACCATTTCGTTGTATATCTTCAACAACCTAACAGAAGTGCGGCTGTACATCGAGTAAGTTCTCGGTACATTGTTTCGCAACTTCTAATTCCTTTGAACTGCTCTTATTCCCGGATATGTGATACAGTCGATACGTCGTCAAATTCTCGGATGGAGCGGTGATCCAAAAGGATTCCATCGAAGAGTATGAGCTTCTGGCAAAGCATGGAGGCGGCTATCCCGGTTTCATCTCTTGGTTCAAACAAATGGTAATTTCCATTAGACCATTTCATTTCTTCGTCTAGTTTGCGGCTAATGCAACAATCCTTTCGTATCAAACTTGTAGGCTAATTCAGAGTCTATGGACGCCGAATTGAGACAAGTCGCTAATGGTTTTGACTATAAGGTCCGTTCATTTGACAAATACGACATCAACGGGTATCGCTTTCGTACTTTTGGCAAAGAGCTATCTAGGGCCGACTGAAAGTCTACAAATTGTTGTGTCTCCGCTGTCGGCGAAGGAGGTGTCGAGTATTATGGAAGAGTTGAAGCAATTTATGAACTTATATTCTTTGGTGAAAACAGACCAAACGTCGTAGTCTTCAAATGTTATTGGTTCCAGCCGAAGGAGACTAGAAGGACTCATGAAAATTGTTGAATGTAACAAAAACAAAAAAAAAGGGCAATACAACCTCTTTGCCGTCTGCCCCGGACGGCAAAGTTGCCACGTGGCGGCCACCTGTGAAACCTGGGAAAACCAGGCTGAGGCCATTTTGCCTCTTTGCCGTCCGCGGCAGACGGCAAAGGGGGAGGCGGCAGACGGCAAAGGGGGGCGGGAGGCAGACGGCAAAGGGGGGGCGGGAGGCAGACGGCAAAGGGGGGGCGGGCGGCAGACGGCAAAGGGGGGCGGGTGGCAGACGGCAAAGGGGGGCGGGAGGCAGACGGCAAAGGGTGGGGGTCCGTTAGCCACCTAACGGTGGCGCCGTCAGTACTACGCCGTCCAGGTCCTTTGCCGTCTGCAAGCTTACGGGAAAGAATCTTTGCCGTCCGCTGGGCCGAAGCAAACGACAAAGAACCCCTTTGCCGGAGTTCGTTGGGCCTAAAATTGTGTCGTCCGCTAGCGGACGGCAAAGGCCTTTGCCGTCCGCCTTTTGCCCTTTGCCGTCTGCCATGGCAGACGGCAAAGTGCCTGATTCCTGTAGTGAGGCCACCCCAGGCGAAGCCGCGACCACCCTCGAGTGCGGTGCGCTGCGGTGGTTCCAGGGAGGCCACCGGCAGGCTCACTGGCGCCGCCCATCGCCGGCAGCGTCGACGGTCGGCCCCCCCTGCTCCGTTCTGTCGGGGGGAAGGAGATGACCAGAGGAGAAGGAAAGAGAGAGAGAAGAGGATAAGGCGGGGCCCGCACGTCAGCTGGAGAGAGAGAGTCAACCCGGGCCCGCTGTCAGGTTAAGTGGAGGCGCCCTCTGCGAAGTACGTTTCCCAGCTTCGAAAGCGTATTTTCAGAAATACGCATTCGAATCCTCTGCCGCCGGCCGAAACCACTACATTGTGGACGTTCACCCGTTAAGCGCTACAGTGGACACTATTCTGTCTGTTTCTGCGCTTAACGAACGAACGTCCGTTTCTTCGCAACCGTAACCCCGATCGAGGTGATTCCAAAGCCCACGTCTTCGTCTCTTCGAGCCCGTCATGTTGGTACTATTTCCATATTGTTTTCACACAATGGAAATGACCATTTTGCCCTTGGCCATAAACAGCCCCCTCCGAGAGAGAACTGTTTCCGGCAATCCTTTCCGCAGACTTTCTGCACTTCTTCCCGGCATAATCATCGACCCCCAGGCAAGCCAACCTCTTATCATGAGCTCCGGACTTGCGTGATGGCTTTGCTTGCACCCTGTGTGTTTATCGTAGTACATCTGGATCATCTGCTAGTCTGCACTTGCATACACATGTTATGACATCTGTATTAGATACTAGAATTACTTTTCATCTGATGCCATGACTTGTTTTCATGTCACATTTTGCCATGCTAATAATAATATTGTTAATGACATTATCATGTTAGTGCTATGGTTTGATCTCATGACATGATTATCAGTACTATGATCTTGCTATGCTGTTGCTAAGTGATTGTTAGCATTTATAATTGTCGATGTAATGGTACGATGATGGATATGTTGAGTTGAATTAATAAACTAAACCTAGTCGGTTGATCCAGAGTCACCTGTCCAGACTCATCCGTGCAGCCACATTTGCCGGTATGGGACGGCCTTGACTTGGTCTGGCTCTGTGCTCTTTCACCGGTACCTCCACACAGGGAGGGTTATGCGTGCGTGCTACCCTGATCAGGTAGGCGGCGATAACCCTGTGAGCCCAGTTGAGTGTTTAGCCCGGGAGTCCCCGTTTGGGATAGTTTGTTTGGCCACGACGGTGGCAGGTGTCACGAGGTGACACAGGGGCCACCCAGGGCAGGACTCCGGGGGAGGATGAATGCCGGTGGTACGATGGGAGAGTCACGGGTCAGGCGGGTTTCGTTGGAGCAACGCTGGTCCACCCGAATGGGATTACGAGGCCAGGTGCTCCATGGTGTGGGTAAAGTGCGCAACCTCTGCAGAGTGTAGAATCTATTCGAATAGCCGCGTCCACGGTATTGGACAGTCCGTCCAGGCCTCACTAGGTGGTCAACCGTGACAATGATAACAATGATGGAGGAACTTGTCTTGTGTTCGGAAGTGCCCATTGAGTCATGAGTATTTCGAGGGTTGTGGGACAACCCAGAAGAGAGTAAGTTGGTATTCGGTAACAGTAAGTACTTTAAGCACCTAATGTGATCATTGCCCTGCTATGTTATGTAGATTATATGCCTGATCCATGTCATGCCATGCTTGATCCATGTTTTCCTATTAATTCCATGCCATGTTTATAATAATTCTTATATAAGCATAGGGCTGGCTTTGTCATCTGCTTGTTTGGATGCTATGTATTTGGTTGTCTTGCGAGTACATTCAAAGTACTCACCTGGCCTTGCACGTGGCCAGTTGCAAGAGAAGGTCCGTCGTGCTAGATCGTAACCCAGCCAGTCCTGTGAGTTATGGAGCCCAGCCAGAGATGTCGTTGCCGCTGAACCAAGACCTCCGCTGCCATTTAGTTAGCCTTGGAGCTATGTAATATTGTTGTAAGCAACAGTATTGTAATACTCCATTTCCTATAATAAAGCCATTTTGTGCCTGGAATTGTTGTATCATGTCTTTGACGTGCGCCAGGTCTTATCCTGGGGTTGGCATGCGTCGGCCCTCTATCGGGGTGCCACATTGAACATGTGTTTTGATATGTGATTTCATTCTAGGACACGCAAAGAGTTTCTTGATTCTGCCGTAGGTGGTAGGGAACCCCGAGTGGCCGCCGATGGCATTGTCATGCAAGGCACACATGATCTGATTCTACATCTTGACATTGTTCCCTAACCACACCTTTCCCCAGAATCGAAGAACGCCCTGCTAGTAAGTGAATTGACCTCCAGCCACGGGGGCTAAAGCTAGATGAGTAATCAATTGTTGAGCTTTTGGATCACGTGAGTACCCCTGTGTCAGTTCCTGGAGCCATGTTGGTTGACAGACCGAAATTGCATTGACCTGTTGTAAGGTACTGATGGGGTGCCTAGATAGCGTGTCTGATGCACTATTTTTTGAACCCTTGCGATAGAAAATGCGATATTGGAGACCTAGAATTTTGGTGAATGCCTTTTTCTGCCATGGGGTATGCATGTGTTGTTCCTCGAGATGCACCAATCTCTTTTGGCTGACTTGATGATGAATTCTGAGAATTGCATGTAGTCTCTCCATTGAATAACTATCGGGACCATCGCAATGTACTCTTTCCCATACGTGGACAACCCTTTCGTTATGGGCCCAAGGGCCTTGCTCAGGTAAGCAATGGGGTGCCCTTCTTGTTGTAGCACTGCTCCAACCCCGTATTCGCAGGCATCCATTTTGATAGTGAATGGTTTTGTGAAGTCTGCTATAGTGCTAAGGTCGGCGCCGTGACTAGAGTTGTTTTCATGGCTTCAAAATCCTCTCCCGTAGTTGTTGTCCATTGGAATGGTTTGTTCTTGCGCAGGAGATCAGTGAGGGGCCGAGCAATCATACCAAAGTGGCAAACGAAGCGCCGATAGTATCTTGCCAGGCCAAGAAAGGCATGGACCTCCTTCACTGTCGCTGGAACTGGCCAATCTTTGACTTGCTAAATCTTGCTTCTGTCCGTGGCAACCCCTTCTGCAGAGATTGTGTGCCCCCAAGTAGTTCAACTCTTGCTTAGCCAACTCACACTTTGATCGATTGACATACCATTGATCCTTTCGTAGCAGCTAAAATACCTCACGCAGATGTTGCAAATGGAGAGCAAATGAGGCACTGAACACAACAATGTCATCAAAGAAAACCAATACCCACATACGGAGCATTGGGTGTAGTGTCGTGTTCATTGCTCGGAGAAAGGTTGTAGGTCCTTTTGCCAAACCAAACGGGACGACCTTGTACTCAAAATGCCCTGAGTAGGTTTGGAACATTGTTTTATGCTCTTCCCTTGGAGCAAGCCTGATTTGGTGATATCCCGCTCTAAGATCCAATTTGGAGAACTAACAGGCGCCTGCTAATTTGTCTAGTATTTCCTTGATGATGGGAACATGGTATATGCGGACAATGTTCAAAGTGTTAAGGCGGCGATAGTCAATGCACATACGCCATGTGCCGTCTTTTTTTCACAAGAATGATAGGCGGTGATAACAAACAGCTGCTCTTTTGAATGGTTCCCGCTGTCGGAGTCTAGGATCTGTGTCCAAGAAACTTCTCCGAGAACTAGGGTTCGAACTCTGGGGGGGGCTTTGCTTGGCAAACTTTGACTCGACGGCAACTACGGCGAGATCAAGACGATCGCACTCACTCACACCGGACATGAAGGGGACGCACGAGCTACCCAGGTTCGGCCACCGGGCGGTGTAATACCTTACTCCTGCCTATGTTGGATTGCTTTGTAATGGAGAGCTTGTGGCTCGAGGTACACGAAGTGTGTGGGAGAAATGGTTTGACCCCCTTACATGGAAGCGGCCCTGCCCCTCTTGTAGTGCCTTGGTCCTCTTCCCCAAAAATATGAGCGGGAAAGGGTGGCCACATGGCGGCAATTCAAAAAGGGGGACAGGAGCCTAGGCCTATCCTGACTAAAGGCGGTCTTCACCTGCTAAAGTAGCCATCCTGACGTGCTGGTGGGCTCGGCGATGACCTCTGCCTGGCGCGCTGGTCCGTCCTGATCTCCTTACACCAAAGAGGCAATGCTTTGGGGCTTGCTTTGGGGGAGGCAGACGCCGCTGCCCCCTTATCACCAAAATGGAAACTAGCTTCGGTCATGCCCTACTATCCTTATCCTAACAACGGGACGTCATCCGCATGATGGGCGCGGAGCCCCGCGGCTGGCGTCGTACGTCAAGCCTCACGAGGCGGCCTCGCAAGGGGAGCCTCGCGAGGCGATATGGTTCTTGGCGGCGTCGGCTAGGCCTAGCCTGGCGGTGAGGGGCCTCGCAAGGCGGTTTCTTCCGGAGCGGCCACGACCAAGCCATTCTCCGCGGGCCGGCCCAAATGTTGCCTCCTGGGCCAGAGGCAGATGGGTCGTGGTACCATGGTTCCCACTGGACCGACAGTAGCCCCCGGGCCCGCGGCGTGCATGTTCCGCCCGTTAGGGACGAAACGGCGCGGGGCCCATCGAGTTGTCGGGCCCAGAGGCGACGCGTGGCGGCTTTTGTGGGCGCGGTGCCTCCACTTCCCACGACGGCTCGATAACCGCCGTCCTAGCGATAAAGCCGGCCCATGCGGGGCGCATGCACACCATTTCCCCCCTTCACTCCGTCCTTAGTCTTCCCCGCGACCAACTCCTTGGCCTCCCCAAATCTTCATCAGCAATCATCGCAGCATGACTCCCAAGAGGAAGCTCTTCGCAGCCGAGAAAGGGAAGAAAGCGGTGGAGGAGGTGGAGCCGCCGAAGCCAGCGTCGGCGAAGAGCAGAGCCGGGGCCGCGCTTCGGCCGCGGTGGCTGATACGTCCATTTTGCATCATGATTTCCTACTGTTATTTACTTTGTTTTGTTGAATAATAATGCTTTGGGGAGTGATTCTAATGCCTTTTCTCTCATAATATGCAAGGTTTACACAAAGATTCTAATGCCTTTTCTCTCATAATGCTTTGGGGAGTGATTCTAATGCCTTTGGTCAACGATGCAACTCATGAAAGAATTAATAAGGGAAGAGAAGATTCACATGCAAATACACTATCTTGGACATCTTTTGTGATTGTGAGCCCCCATCAAATATTATATGTCAAAACTGTTGACGATGGACAAGGAAGACAATGTAATAATTTATGCATGTTCTTATCCACATAGAAGTTATATTGTCATAGATCCTTCAACATGTGGTGCTTGCTCAATATCTTTGCTAGCCAAAAATTCCGCACTAAGTAGAGATACTACTTGTGCATCCAAAAACCCAAACCCAAATTCATTCTTGGAGTGTCCACCATACCTACCTATTGATCGAGAAAGATCCTTCAAGTAAGTTGTCATCGGTGCAATAAGGCAATAAAAATTGCTCCTAAAAGTGTTTTGATCAATTAGTGTAAGAGAAAATTAAGCGCTATACGAACTTATGATGGCAAAGTAATAAAAGTGACGGACTGCATAATAAAGGTTGCTATCATAGGGGGCAATATAGCGTGACATTCTTTTACATTAAGGAATTGGGCATACAAATCGATAAGCGCATGACAACCTCTGCTTTCCTCTGCGAAGGGCCTATCTTTTACTTTCATGTATTTACTTTTGTGCAAGAGACAAAGTATTCTCCCCTATTCCTTTTTACTTTTTCCTTTTGCAAGCATCATGTGGTGAGGAAAGATCTAGGCACATATATCCAGTTGGATATGGGTGGCATGAGTTATTATTGTTGACATCACCCTTGAGGTGAATACGTTGGGAGGCGCAACTATAAGCCCCTATGTGTCCGGTTGAAACTTTTTGTTCATGGGTATGCCGTGAGTGTTAGCAATCATAGAAGACTAAATGATGGTTGAGTATGTGGACTTGCCAAAAGGTTCCGACATGAGACCCTTCCTGAAAATATGATGAATTGTAGTTGCAAATTTGACTGAGAACATAGTTTGTTGGTTTTCAATAAGGTTTATGCTTCATACTTTTATGTTGTGATGAATTATTACTTGTTCATATGAAGCTATATGATAAAAATGTGTTGAATAACTTTTATGATAGAGTTTGTTGCAGTTATATTAATAAGCATGATGCTTCTTCGTCCGTTGTTTTTATCGACACCTCTCCCTCAAACCATGTGGACATGCTTTTCGATATCGGCTTTCGCTTGAGGAGAAGCGAGGTCTAAGCTTGGGGGAGTTGATACGTCCATTTTGCATCATGATTTCCTACTGTTATTTACTTTGTTTTGTTGAATAATAATGCTTTGGGGGAGTGATTCTAATGCCTTTTCTCTCATAATATGCAAGGTTTACACAAAGAGGGAGAATACCGGCAGCTGGAATTCTGGACCTAAGAAAAGCACGTCAGAGATACCTATTCTGCACAACTCCAATGAACTTGAAATTTTACGGAGATTATTTTTGTATTTAATAAAAAATACTGGAGCATAAAACTACCAAAGGGGGCCTGCCAGGTGGGCACAACCCACCAGGGCGCGCCAGACCCCCCTAGGCGCGCCCTGGTGTATCGTGGCCACCTCGGCCCACCTCCGGAGCCCATCTTCTGGTATATAGTCACATTTGACCTAGAAAAAAATCAGAGGAGGACTTTCGGGATGAAGCGCCGCCGCCTCGAGGCGGAACATGCGCAGGAGCACTTTTGCCCTCCGGCGGAGCGATTCCGCCGGGGGAACTTCCCTCCCGGAGGGGGAAATCAAAGCTAGCGTCATCACCAACACCCCTCTCATCTTTGAGAGGCCAATCTTCATCAACATCTTCAACAACACCATCTCCTCTCAAACCCTAGTTCATCTCTTGTGTTCAATCTTTGTACCGGAACCTCAGATTGGTACCTGTGGGTGACTAGTAGTGTTGATTACCTTGCGTAGTTGATTACTATATGGTTTATTTGGTGGAAGATTATATGTTCAGATCCATTATGCTATTTAATACTCCTCTGATCTTGAGCATGATTATTATTTGTGAGTAGTTACCTTTGTTCTTGAGGTCACGGGAGAAGTCATGTTGCAAGTAATCATGTGAATTTGATATGTGTTCGATATTTTGATGATATGTATGTTGTGATTCCCTTAGTGGTGTCATGTGAACGTCGACTACATGACACTTCACCATTCATGGGCCTAAGGGGATGCGTTGTGGAGTAGTTATTAGATGATGGGTTGCTAGAGTGACAGAAGTTTAAACCCTAGTTTATGCGCTACTTCGTAAGGGGCTGATTTGGATCCAAACGTTTAATGCTATGGTTAGATTTTATCTTAATACTTTTCTCGTAGTTGCAGATGCTTGCGAGGGGGTTAATCATAAGTGGGAGGTTGTTCAAGTAATAATAGCACCCAAGCACCGGTCCACCCACATATCAAATTATCAAAGTAGCGAACACAAATCAAACCAACATGATAAAAGTGACTAGACGAAATTCCCGTGTACCCTCAAGAACACTTTGCCTATTACTAGAGATTGTTCTGGCCTGTCCTTTGCCACAAAAGGATTGGGCTACCTTGATGCACCTTATTTACCATTACCGTTACTTGCTCGTTACCAATTATCTTGCTATCAAACTATCCGTTACCTACAATTTCAGTGCTTGCAGAAATTACCTTGCTGAAAGCCGCTTGTCATTTCCTTCTGCTCCTCGTTGGGTTCGACACTCTTACTAATCGAAAGGACTACGATTGATCCCCTATACTTGTGGGTCATCAAGACTCTTTTCTGGCGCTCTTGGTAAGTGGAAATCGGTAAGGAAAAACTTATACTACATGCTGAAATTTATTGCTACTTGCTACTATGGAGAACAATCCTTTGAGGGGTTTGTTCGGGGTATCTTCACCTCGACCGGAACCACAATTAGTTGCCCCTCAACCTACAACACCTGCTGAAAATATTACTTATGAAATTCCTTCGGGTATGGTAGAACAACTGCTTGCTAAACCTTATGCAGGAGATGGAACTGAACATCCTGATATGCACCTCTTATATGTGAACGAAATATGTGGATTATTTTAGCTTGCAGGTTTACCCGGAGATGAAGTCAAGAAGAAGGTTTTCCCTTTATCTTTGGAGGGAAAAGCATTAACATGGTATAGGCTATGTGATGATCTTGGATCGTGGAACTGGAATCGTTTGCAATTGGAATTCCACCAAAAGTTTTATCCCATGCATCTAGTTCATCGTGATCGGAATTATATATAATTTTTGGCCTCATGAAGGAGAAAGTATCGCTCTAGCTTGGGGGAGGCTTAAGTCAATGTTATATTCATGCTCCAATCATGACATTCCGAGAGAAGTTATCATTCAGAATTTTTATGCTCGGCTTTCTCATAATGATCAATCCATGCTCGATAATTCTTGTGCTGGTTCTTATATGAAGAAGACTATTGAATTCAAGTGGGATCTCTTAGAAAGAATTAAACACAAGTCTGAAGATTGGGAACTCGACGAAGGTAATGAGTCAGGTATAAATCTTGAATTTGATTGTGTTAAATCTTTTATGAATACCGATAATTTTCACAAGTTTAGCACTAAATATGGACTTGACTCTGAGATAGTAGCCTCTTTCTGCGAAGCATTTGCTACTCACGTTGACCTCCCTAAGGAGAAGTGGTTTAAATATCATCCCCCTATTAAAGAAGAAATTAAAGAACCTGTCATAGCTAAAGAACAAACCATCCTCTACAATGTTGATCCAGTTGTGCCTACCGCTTATATTGAAAAACCACCTTTCCCTGTTAGGATAAAGGAACATGCTAAGCTATCAACTGTGGTTTGTAAGAGTAATATAAGAGCACCTAAACCCCCTGAACAAATTAAAGTAGAACCTAGTGTTGCTATGGTTAAAGATCTATTGGTAGAAAATATTGATGGGCACGTTATCTACTTCTGTGATGAAGCCGCTAGAATTACTAAACCAGATGAAAAAGATAAACATAGACCCATAGAAGGCATGCTCGTTGTCTCGGTCAAAATAGGAGATCATTGCTATCATGGTTTATGTGATTTGGGTGCTAGTGTGAGTGCTATCCCTTTTACTCTATACCAAGAAATTATGGATGAAATAGCACCTGCTGAAATGGAAGACATTGATGTTACTATTAAACTTGCTAATAGAGACACCATCACACCACTTGGGATTGTTAGAGATGTTGAAGTCTTGTGTGGGAAAGTAAAATACCCTACTGATTTTCTAGTTCTTGGTTCCCCACAAGATGACTTTTGTACCATTATCTTTGGTAGACCTTTCCCGAGCACCGTCAATGCTAAGATAGATTGTGAAAAACAAACTGTTGGTGTCAGTTTTGGTAATGTGTCTCATGAGTTTAATTTTTCCAAGTTTAGTAGACAACCCCGTGATAAAGCGCTATCTAGTAAGGATGAAATAATTGGTCTCGCTTCTATTGCTGTGCCTCCTACTGATCCATTAGAACAATATTTGCTTGACCATGAAAATGATATGCACTTGCGTGAAAGAAATGAAATAGATCAATTTTTCTTCGAACAACAACCTCTCCTGAAACACAATTTGCCTATTGAAACTCTTGGAGGTCCTCCTCCACCTAAAGGTGATCCTGTGTTTGAATTAAAGCAATTGCCTGACACTTTGAAGTATGCTTATCTTGATGAGAAAAAGATATATCCTGTTATTATTAGTGCTAACCTTTTAGAACATGAAGAAGAAAGATTATTAAAAGTTCTAAGGAAGCACAGGGCTGCTATTGGATATACTCTTTATGACCTTAAGGGCATTAGTCCCACTCTATGTCAGCACATGATTAATATGGAACCTGATGCTAAACCCGTTGTTGATCACCAAAGGCGATTGAATCCTAAGATGAAGGAAGTGGTAAGAACTGAAATACTAAAGCTTCTGGAAGCAGGTATAATCTATCCCATAGCTGATAGTAGATGGATAAGTCCCGTTCATTGTGTCCCTAAGAAAGGAGGTATTACCGTTGTTCCTAATGATAAGAATGAACTCATTCCACAAAGAATTGTCACTGGCTATAGAATGGTAATTGATTTTAGAAAATTAAATAAAGCTACTAGGAAAGATCATTACCCTCTGCCTTTCATTGATCAAATGCTAGAAAGACTATTTTGATCGAGGACCCATTTTTGGAATAAAAAGCAAAACAACCTTCCAGACTCTGGAAGCGTCTGTAGAGCGAAGCAAGAAATTGCATGGAAGGGCTTTGCCTATGGAATCTATTGGCTCAGCTGAACCGACATGAAATGAAAGAGAGGAAGGCGGAAGCTATTGGCAAATAGAGGCGGGCAAGGGTCACGCAAAAAGGCACCGGTATTCTCTAATCTAACTTGAATTCAGGGTTTGAAAATAAGAAGTAAAGCTCTCGTTTACTTCAATCAAAAAAGGTAGGTCATAACACAGAAGCACAGACACTTTTGTTTCCTAGATGGATATTCTGGTTTCTCTAAAATACCTGTGTCACAATCCGATCAAGAGAAAAACACCTTTACTTGCCCTTTTGGAACCTATGCTTATAGACGTATGCCTTTTGGTTTATGCAATGCACCTGCTACCTTTCAAAGATGTATGACTGCTATATTCTCTGATTTTTGTGAAAAGATTGTGGAGGTTTTCATGGATGATTTTTCCGTTTACGGAACTTCTTTTGATGATTGCTTAAGCAACCTTGATCGAGTTTTGTAGAGATGTGAACAAACTAATCTTGTCTTGAATTGGGAGAAGTGACACTTTATGGTTAATGAAGGCATTGCCTTGGGGCATAAAATATCTGAACAAGGTATTGAGGTGGATAAAGCTAAAGTTGATGCAATTGAGAAAATGCCATGTCCTAAAGATATTAAAGGTATTCGAAGTTTCCTTGGTCATGCTGGTTTTTTAGGAGGTTCATTAAAGACTTCTCTAAAATTTCTAGACCTCTTACTAATATTTTGCAAAAGGACATTCCTTTTGTTTTTGATTATGATTGTGTGGAAGCCTTTGAAGCACTCAAGCAAGCCTTAACCTCTGCACCTATCGTTCAACCACCTGATTGGAACTTGCCTTTTGAAATTATGTGTGATGCTAGTGATTATGCTGTTGGTGTTGTTCTAGGACAAAGAGTTGATAAAAAATTGAATGTTATCCATTATGCTAGTAAAACTCTAGACACTGCCCAACGAAACTATGCTACCACTGAAAAGGAATTTTTAGCAGTTGTGTTTGCTTGTGATAAATTTAGATCCTATATTGTTGATTCCAAAGTTATTGTTCACACCGATCATGCTGCTATAAAATATCTTATGGAAAAGAAATATGCTAAACCTAGACTTATTAGGTGGGTTCTCTTGCTCCAAGAATTTGACTTACACATCGTTGATAGGAAGGGAGCTGAGAACCCCGTAGCTGATAACTTGTCTAGGGTAGAAAATATTCTTGATGACCCACTACCTATAGATGATAGTTTCCCTGACGAACAGTTAGCTGCAATAAATGTTTCTCAAAACACTCCTTGGTATGCTGATTATGCTAACTACATTGTCGCTAAATATATACCACCTAGCTTCACGTACCAACAAAAGAGAAAAAAATTCTATAACTTGAGACATTACTTTTGGGATGACCCACATCTTTATAAAGAAGGAGTAGATGGTATTATTAGACGTTGTGTACCTGAGCATGAATAGGAACAAATCCTACGGAAATGTCATTCCAAAGTTTATGGAGGACATCATGCGGGAGATAGAACTTCTCATAAGGTATTGCAATCTGGTTTTTATTGGCATACTCTCTTCAAGGATGCCCGTAAGTTTGTCTTGTCTTGTGATGAATGTCAAAGAATTGGTAATATCGATAAGCGTCAGGAAATGCCAATGAATTATTCACTTGTTGTTGAACCATTTGACGTATGGGGTTTTGATTACATGGGGCCTTTTCCTTCCTCCAACGGGTACACTCATATTTTGGTTGCAGTTGATTATGTCACTAAGTGGGTAGAAGCTATTCCAACTAGTAGTGCTGATCACCACACCTCCATTAAAATGCTTAAAGAGGTTATCTTCCCGAGGTTTGGAGTCCCTAGATATTTGATGACCGATGGTGGTTCACACTTTATCCATGGTGCTTTCCGTAAGATGCTTGCTAAATGATGTTAACCACAGAATTGCATCACCCTATCATCCTGAATCTAGTGGTCAAGTAGAACTTAGCAATAGAGAAATAAAATTAATATTACAAAAAACTGTCAATAGGTCTCGTAAGAATTGGTCTAAGAAATTAGATGATGCACTTTGGGCCTATAGAACAGCTTATACAAATCCTATGGGTATGTCTCCATACAAAATGGTATATGGGAAAGCCTGTCATTTGCCTCTAGAATTAGAACACAAAGCATTTTGGGCAATTAAAGAACCTAACTATGATTTCAAACTTGCCGGTGAGAAGAGGCTATTTGATATTAGCTCACTAGACGAATGGAGAACCCAAGCCTATGAAAATGCCAAGCTATTCAAAGAAAAAGTAAAAAGATGGCATGACAAAAGAATCCAAAAGAGGGAATTCAAAATAGGGAACTATGTTCTTTTGTTCAACTCTCGTTTAAGATTTTTTGCAGGAAAGCTTCTCTCCAAATGGGAAGGACCATATATTATCGAAGAGTTTTATCGTTCTAGAGCTATCAAGATTAATAACGCCGAAGGTACTAACCCGAAGGTGCTCAATGGACAAAGAATTAAGCATTATATCTCAGGTACGCCTATTAATGTTGAAAGCAATGTTATCCAAACCATGACACCGGAGGAACACATAAAAGAAACCTCCCGGAACACTCCAGAATTCTGAAAAATAGGAGGTACGTGATACGGTAAGTAAACGGACTCCGAAAAATCCGCAAAAATATTTTTTGTCAGTTTTGGAATATTAGAAAATTTTGGAAATAAAAAAATAAACTGGAAGGTGATCGAGGTGAGCACGATACACCAGGGCGCGCCAGGCACCCCTGGGCGCGCCTGGTGGGTTGTGCCCACCTCGGATGCCTTCCCGACTCCGTTTTCCTTCCATATACTTGTTTCCCAAGAATAAAAATTCTCTATATATACCCCTGACTATTTTGACGACCGCATCGCATAAAAATCCTCTATTCTTGTTTTTTCCTGTTTTCCTATCAGATCTGTCAAGTCAGGCATCATGTCTTCCCCTTCTTCTAACAACGTGGAAGAAGATGCCTGGCTAATGAAGATAGAGTTGAAGAGGGAGGAGCCGGAAGAAGCCAACAAGGAAGAGAAGGTCAAGGAAGCTATGGTGGACCAACCCCCTGAAGAAGGTCAATCCATGTCAACAAAGGAGGGAGAGGAAGAAGATATCCTTCAACCTTATTAGAGTCATCTCACCCCTCTTGAAATCGAAGCCTTTAGAGCTTTCGAAGCGGTCCATGTTTAGAATAAATTTCTCATCCGTTAAAATATTTTGCTAGAAGAGCACATCAATAATCTTAGGAGGGTCATCCGCAAATTGGAGCATCTTCTGAAGCTGAAGTGTGACACCACATCACCACCACCTTATTCATCACCACCACCTTCTTCATCACCACCACCAAAGGAGACTTGAGCACACGGGTATGGGCACTCCCCTTGGCTTGAGCCAAGCTTGGGGGAGGTGCCCCGGTATCGTATCACCACCACTTTTATTCACCTTTACTTATTTCAATTCGATCTTTAGTTCCCCTTTGCTTTAGTTGAATAAAAGTTTTGCTTGATCTATTTTCATGTGTTAGTTTCGTGGCCTATCTATCTATGTAATCGTGTGAAAGTTATATAATAAAGTTTAGTTTGAGATTTTGTCTCTCTACTTTCTTGTTGCAATCAAAATAAAGGAAAGGAAAACAAATGAAAAGAATCATATGCTAATCTTATGGTGAGTAATGACATCACATATGGAAAGGTATAAGTAGTAAAATTTATTGGAGATTGACAAACATAGCATTGGTCAACGATGCAACTCATGAAAGAATTAATAAGGGAAGAGAAGATTCACATGCAAATACACTATCTTGGACATCTTTTGTGATTGTGAGCCCCCATCAAATATTATATGTCAAAACTGTTAACGTTGGACAAGGAAGACAATGTAATGATTTATGCTTGTTCTTATCCACATAGAAGTTATATTGTCATAGATCCTTCAACATGTGGTGCTTGCTCAATATCTTTGCTAGCCAAAAATTCCGCACTAAGTAGAGATACTACTTGTGCATCCAAAAACCCAAACCCAAATTCATTCTTGGAGTGTCCACCATACCTACCTATTGATCGAGAAAGATCCTTCAAGTAAGTTGTCATCGGTGCAATAAGGCAATAAAAATTGCTCCTAAAAGTGTTTTGATCAATTAGTGTAAGAGAAAATTAAGCGCTATACGAACTTATGATGGCAAAGTAAGAAAAGCGACGGACTGCATAATAAAGTTTGCTATCATAGGGGGCAATATAGCGTGATGTTCTTTTACATTAAGGGATTGGGCATACAAATCAATATACGCATGACAATCTCTGCTTTCCTCTGCGAAGGGCCTATCTTTTACTTTCATGTATTTACTTTTGTTCAAGAGTCAAAGTATTCTCCCCTATTCCTTTTTACTTTTTCCTTTTGCAAGCATCATGTGGTGAGGAAAGATCTAGGCACATATATCCAGTTGGATATGGGTGGCATGAGTTATTATTGTTGACATCACCCTTGAGGTGAATACGTTAGGAGGCGAAACTATAAGCCCCTATGTGTCCGGTTGAAACTTTTTGTTCATGGGTATACCGTGAGTGTTAGCGATCATAGAAGACTAAATGATGGTTGAGTATGTGGACTTGCCAAAAGGCTCCGACATGAGACCCTTCCTGAAAATATGATGAATTGTAGTTGCAAAGTTGACTGAGAACATTGTTTGTTGGTTTTCAATAAGGTTTATGCTTCATACTTCTATGTTGTGATGAATTATTACTTGTTCATATGAAGCTATATGATAAAAATGTGTTGAATAACTTTTACTCCGTATTTTGTTTTTATCGACACCTCTCCCTCAAACCATGTGCACATGCTTTTTGATATCGGCTTTCGCTTGAGGAGAAGCGAGGTCTAAGCTTAGGGGAGTTGATACGTCCATTTTGCATCAAGATTTCCTACTGTTATTTACTTTGTTTTGTTGAATAATAATGCTTTGGGGGAGTGATTCTAATGCCTTTTCTCTCATAATATGCAAGGTTTACACAAAGAGGGAGAATATCGGCAGCTGGAATTCTGGACATAAGAAAAACACGTCGGAGATACCTATTCTGCACAACTCCAATGAACCTGAAATTTTACGGAGATTATTTTTGTATTTAATAAAAAATACTGGAGCAAAAAACTACCGGAGGGGGCCTGCCAGGTGGGCACAACCCACCAAGGCGCGCCAGACCCCCCTAGGCGCGCCCTGGTGTATCGTGGCCACCTCGGCCCACCTCCGGCGACCATCTTCTGGTATATAGTCACATTTGACCTAGAAAAAAAATCAGAGGAGGACTTTCGGGATGAAGCGCCGCCGCCTCGAGGCGGAGCATGGGCAGGAGCACTTTTGCCCTCCGGCGCAGCGATTCCGCCGGGGGAACTTCCCTCCCGGAGGGGGAAATCGAAGCTATCGTCATCACCAACACCCCTCTCATTTTTGAGAGGCCAATCTTCATCAACATCTTCAACAACACCATCTCCTCTCAAACCCTAGTTCATCTCTTGTGTTCAATCTTTGTACCGGAACCTCAGATTGGTACCTGTGGGTGACTAGTAGTGTTGATTACCTTGCGTAGTTGATTACTATATGGTTTATTTGGTGGAAGATTATATGTTCAGATCCATTATGCTATTTAATACTCCTCTGATCTTGAGCATGATTATTATTTGTGAGTAGTTACCATTGTTCTTGAGGTCACGGGAGAAGTCATGTTGCAAGTAATCATGTGAATTTGATATGTGTTTGATATTTTGATGATATGTACGTTGTGTTTCCCTTAGTGGTGTCATGTGAACGTCGACTACATGACACTTCACCATTCATGGGCCTAAGGGGATGCATTGTGGAGTAGTTATTAGATGATGGGTTGCTAGAGTGACAGAAGCTTAAACCCTAGTTTATGCGCTACTTCGTAAGGGGCTGATTTGGATCCAAACGTTTAATGCTATGGTTAGATTTTATCTTAATACTTTTCTCGTAGTTGCGGATGCTTGCGAGGGGGTTAATCATAAGTGGGAGGTTGTTCAAGTAAGAACAGCACCCAAGCACCGGTCCACCCACATATCAAATTATCAAAGTAGCGAACACGAATCAAACCAACATGATAAAAGTGACTAGACGAAATTCCCGTGTACCCTCAAGAACACTTTGCCTATTACTAGAGATTGTCCTGGCCTGTCCTTTGCCACAAAAGGATTGGGCTACCTTGCTGCACCTTATTTACCGTTACTGTTACTTGCTCGTTACCAATTATCTTGCTATCAAACTATCTGTTACCTACAATTTCTGTGCTTGCAGAAATTACCTTGCTGAAAACCGCTTGTCATTTCCTTCTGCTCCTTGTTGGGTTTGACACTCTTACTTATCGAAAGGACTACGATTGATCCCTATACTTGTGGTTCATTAGTGGCAGTTCCTCTCAGGGGTCGGACGCGCTCTACGGCCACCGCAACGGAGGTCAGTGAGCCCTCGGGCCTGTGGCTGCAGGCAGATGGCTGCTGCAACGTTCCCCTGGGTGGCGGTGAAGTTTTCCCCCACCAGGTGCATGTTCCTGGCCCGGGGGTGGAAGTCGTTCGCCCTCTCCCACGAACTGAAGCGCGGGCAGGTCCTGCAGTTCAGGTACGACGGAGCCGCAACCCTCTTCGTGAAGTTCTTTGGGGTCGTCGGCGGCCACATGGAGTGCTACGTGGAGAGAGAGAGAGAGAGAGAGAGAGAGAGAGAGAGAGAGCGGAAGTGGCTCCGACTCCTCCTGCGGGAGCAAAAGTGATGGGAGCCCCCGGAGCATCAAGAGTGAATACAAGGACTCCGACTAGGCACGGGCGGCGCCTGGGGCGGACCCCCAAGGACGATTCCTTCCTTTTGCCCCTGCACAATCGATGTAGCCCGGTGGGGCGTGAAAATATCTTGTATGGCACTATATGTCTTAAGTACTTGATGTTTTATGTGATTCCATTTTCCTCCCGAGGCCTTTCTTTCCCTTTTACATTGCCTTTGTTCTCTGTGTCGCTGGGACCTAGCCCCCGAAACGGGCTACAACCATCGTTCATATGCCTGGAGCGTGCGCTCAGCAAGGCCAGAGGGTGTAGGGATCTTAGGGCTGGTAGGAGTCCCTGAGGCGCGATGCTCAGGGGGCCCCCTTGACGCGCAGGCGACTCGTGCCAAGGAAATCAGGATGCCTCGACAGGGATGATATGTCTCCAACGTATAATTTTTGATTCTTCCATGCTATAATATTATCATTCTAGGATGCTTTTTGGGTGATTATTTACCAATTCATATTATTTTTGAGCACTAACCTATTAACCCAGTGCCTAGTGCCAATTGCTGTTTTTTGCGTGTTTTTGACTTTTCATGTTTACAGTACCAAACGAAGGCCAATTGCTATGAAACTTTTTTATGATTTTTTTCTGGACCAAAAGAAGACCTGGAAGCTTCGGGAGGAGACCGGAGGCTACACGAGGGAGGCAGCACACAACAGGGCGCGCCCAGGGGGGTTGTCGCACCCTGATGTGTGCTGGCCCCCTCAAGTGGCCCCCAACGCCCCTCTCTGGCCTATAAATTCTCATTAATCCCAACAACCCTAGAGAGCCTCCGGAAATAATTTTTCCACCGCTGCAAGTCTTTGTTCCGCCGTGTGCCCATATGGAGCCCTGTTCCGATGCCCTGTCGGAGGGGGAATTGATCACGAAGGGCCTCTACATCAACCTTGGTGCTCCCATGGTGATATGTGAGTAGTTCCCTACAGACGTACGGGTTCGTAGTTAGTACCTAGATGGCTATCTCTCTCTTTTGATCTTCAATACAAAGTTCACCGTATCTTCGCGGTGATCTATTCGATGTAATCACTTTGTGCGGTGCGTTTGTTGGGATCCGATGAATTGTGGGTTTATGTTTAGATTATTCATGAAAAAGATTTGAGTCTAATCAGATTTCTATTATGATCCTTATTTGCATGATCATCATAGCTTTGTAAATCTCTCCGATCTATTGAAATAGGTTGGCCAACTAGATTGATATTTCTTCAGTGAGAGGGGTGCGTTGTAGTGGGTTCAACCTGACGGATTTCTATATCCCAGTGACAAAGTAGGGGACAAGATACGTCTTTGTGTTGTTGCCACTGAGGATAAAATGATGGGGTTAATTCATATTGATTGAATTCTCTTTGTCTACATCATGTCATTGTTCTCCAAGCATTACTCTGTTTTACTTAATACTCTAGATGCATGTTGGATAGAGGTCGATGGGTGGAGTAATAGTAATAGGTGCAGGCAGGAGTCGACCTATTTTCTTATGGACGTGATGCCTATATACACATGATCATTTCCATGAATAAAGATTGCATAACTATCCACTTTTCAATCAATTGCCCAACAGTAATGTGTTTACCCACCGTATGCCTACTACATGAGAGATGCCACTAGTGAACACTATGTTCCCCGGGTCTATTCATCCATATATTTACAAAAGCTTTCAATACCTTCTGCAATTTATTTCCCTTTATTTTATTTTGCACTTTACATATTCAACTTCCATCAACATATCTCACTAGCTTGCAAATAACGAGTCCAAGGGGATTGACAACCCTCTTGCCCGCGTTGGGTGCAAGTGTTTGCTCTTTTGTGTGTAGTCGCTGAAGACGGGGGTTGAGTGTTACTCCTATTGATTCGATAAACCTTGGTTCTCTACTAAGGGAAATACTTATCTATACTGTGTTGCATCACCCGTTCCTCTTCACAGAAAACCCAACGCAGATCACAAGTACCAGGAAGGATTTCTGGTGCCGTTGCCGGGGAGTATCACCAACCTACTATCAAGTAACTTCGCACAAATTATCATTCACTTGTTCTACTTTTTATTTGCTATTATATTTTGCTTGTTTCATAAAAATCAAAAATACAAAAATATATATCTTTGCCAGTTTGCTTGTTACTATGGCTAGTCTTACTTATGTTCCCTTTACTCCCAAGAATGAGGTGCTTAATTTTAAACAAAAGGGAGGAGAAAGTTTAAAAGATGCATGGTATAGGATTTGCAATGATCAAAGTAAATCAATTCATAAGCAACCCACCAACATCTTGCTTCATAATTTCTTTGTTGGTATTACTACTTGGTATAGGTTTGTGCTTGATACTATTACCGGTGGTAATTTCTTAACGAGTCACACCTCGCATGCTTTCAAAGCTATGGAAAATTTGGTTGGGGCACCACCTCTTATTATTAATGAAACTACTTTGACTTTGGAACATGTTATGCAAAGGCTTGATATTATTGGAAATAAAATTGCTACTAAAGAACAAGTTGAGGAGTTAGATAAAAAGATTCACAATCATATTACTCAACTTGGGTCAAAGATAGGAATCACTTTGAAAGCACTAAAGGAGAAAGATACAATTATTAATGGTAGAGCAAGGTTTTGGTAGAATTGATAAAATAGAGGAATAATTTGATAAAATGGGTTCCACTTTTACCCCGTCCAAAGCTAATGCTAGTACCTCTCATGGAAAGAATTCTAAGATTATGTATGTCCCTAAGAATATTAGTATCTCTCTTATTAAAAGAAATGAGGATCCTAAGATGATTAGTGTTCATCCTAATTTTGTGAGTTTGATTAAGGTTCCTATATTCAAGTTACCTCCTCTTAGGAAATTTGGTTTTGTGATTGAGGAGCTTGAGACCAAAGATGACAACACTTGAAACTATGCATTATGCCTAGCTAGGGGCGTAAAACAATAGCGCTAGTTGGGAGGCAACCCAATAGTTATCTTTATTTTTGTTTTTTACTTTCTTTTTGTGTGTGATAAAATGATTATTGCCTCTATAATGATTGTGTTTATATGTTTAAATTAGTGTTTGTGCCAAGTAAAACCTTTGGGATGACTCACAAGATGAGTAGAATTGATACGGTGCAAAAACAGAAACTTTAGCGTTCAGTGCAGAATTTCTATGATTTTACTGGAATGTATTTTTGATCTAATTTTTTTAAAAAGTATTTCTATACAAATTCTTCAGGATGTCCTAATTTTTCAGAATTTTTAGAGTTACATAAGTATAGGTTCTTTACAGACTGTTCTGTTTTAAATAGATTCTGTTTTGGCTTGCATAGTTTGCTTGTTTTGATGATACTATGGATTGTATAGGGGGGGTATAAGCCATGGAGAAGTTAGAATACAGTACCTTATGCAATAATAAAATAAGAATCAATTTATAACAGTACCTAAAGTATTTGATATGTTTGCTATACTAACGGATATCACGAAGGTTTTGTTGAGTTTTGTGTGCTGAAGTTTTCAAGTTTTGGGTGCTATCACGATGGACGAAGGAATAAGGAGCGGCAAGAGTGATCTGGAGCATCCCACCATCATCCCCATGAAAACTACACCATCAAGCCAGCCCCCAAGTGGCCCTATGACAAGACCACGTGCACGCGACATTGGAGCTAAGGTGAACTCACTCTTCTTTGAGTATGACTTCAATGGCAAAGGAACTTGGATGCTACCTCACAAAGAAACCCTGTGTATCCTTAGGTACGAGGAAGGCGACCGCGAAGGACCAAGGAAGCAGCCCCAAGACGAAGGCCGAGGAGGAGAAGGAGCTAGCACCAAGGGCAAGTCTCTGGACAGCCCGGAACTTCCGGCCGGCCTGGAACTTCTGGCCCTCCGACGACCCAGGACAAGACCCAGAGGTGCAAACTCTCTGGATAGCCCGGAACCATCCTGGACCCTCGCCCGGACCCTCCGGGCCCCAGAACGTCCGGCCGGCCCGGAACTTCCGGCCTATCCAGAAGCCAGCCTGCGCCAACTCTCTGTTCAGCCCGGATCCTGCCCGGAACCAGCCCGGAACTTCCGGCTCCCGGAACTTCCGACCTAGCCCAGAACTTCCGGCCTTGACAGAGCAACTGCACTCAGGCCCGAGGCCCATGTACCTCTCCCACTTACCCCTTCGTTTCAGACTATAAGTACTCCCCTCCTAGCTTCGTATTAGGGTTAGCTTATGTTTAGCAAAGACACTTGTTGAGCATAGCTCCATTATCTCCCTTCCCTCATGGAGCGATACACCTCTATGTGAGAAGATCCGGAGTGATGCCAAGGCCCCTCTAAGGGAAGATCCCCACGGGATTCAAGACCTCCTCATCCGGAGCGAGAAGCCTACCGTTACTTGTATCCTTTGGTTGTTCGTGGACCGTGATACTCATGTACTCGTGTGATTCTAGTGGATGTGTGATCAGAGTTCGTCCTTGAGTGTTTTCCTATTGTGATTTCCCCCTCGTGTTCTTTGTGTTCTTCGTGTTAGTTCACAAATCCACCTCCAATTCGTTAAAGATCAACGCACACGGGCGTGCCCCATATCATATTGGCATAGGCTTCTCGCTCCGGAGGAGAAGGTCTTGAATCCCGTGGGGATCTTCCCTTAGAGGGGCCTTGGCATCACTACGGATCTTCTCACGTAGAGGTTTATCGCTCCACGAGGGAAGGGAGATAGTGGAGCTATGCTCAACAAGTGTCTTTTCTAAACATAAGCTAACCCTAATACTAAGCTAGGAGGGGAGTACTTATAGTCTGAAACGAAGGGGTAAGTGGGAGAGGTACATGGGACTCAGGCCCGAGTGCAGTTGCTCTGTCAAGGCCGGAAGTTCCGGGAGCCGGAAGTTCCGGGCTGGTTCCGGGCAGGATCCGTGCTGAACAGAGAGTTGGCGCAGGCTAGCTTCTGGAGGGGCCGGAAGTTCCGGGGCCCGGAGGGTCCGGGCGAGTGTCCGGGATGGTTCCGGGCTATCCAGAGAGTTTGCACCTCTGGGTCTTGTCGTGGGTCGTCGGAGGGCCGGAAGTTCCGGGCCGGCCGGAAGTTCCGGGCAGGCCGGAAGTTCCGGGCTGTCCAGAGACTTGCCCTTGGTGCTAGCTCCTTCTCCTCCTCGGCCTTGGTCTTGGGGCTGCTTCCTTGGTCCTTTGCGGTCGCCTTCCTTGTACCGAAGGATACACAGGGTTTCATTGTGAGGTAGCATCCAAGTTCCTTTGCCATTGAAGTCATACTCGAAGAGGAGTGAGTTCACCTTAGCTCCAATGTCGCGTGCACGTGCTCTTGTCATAGGGCCACATGTGGGCTGGCTTGATGGTGTAGTCTTCATGGGGATGATGGTGGGATGCTCCGCATCATCTCCCCCCCCTTGGGGAAGATCCGTCCTCGGATCAAGATCTTCATCACCATGAAAAGGGGATAGATCCGAGACATTGAAGGTGTCACTCACGTTGTACTTGTCGCGCGGGATGTCGATCTTGTAGGCATTGTTGTTGTAGCGTGCCAACACTTTGAAAGGGCCGTCGGCTCAAGGAAGTAGCTTTGACTTGCCTTCGTTGGGAAAGCGGTCCTTGCGAAGATGTAGCCACACAAGATCACTGGGCTTGAACACCATGGGGTGCTTGTTGAGGTTGCGCTTGTTGACGACGCGTTCCACTTGACGTTCAATCGCGCGCCTTGTGTCTTCATGCATCCTCTTGATGTAGCTTGCCCTTGCGGTTGTGTCCTTGTTGACGCGCTCTTGTAGTGGTAGAGGTAGGATGTCCAATGGGGACAATGGGTTGAAGCCGTAGACCACTTCGAACGGAGACTTGCCGGTGGTGGAGTGACTTGCGCGATTGTAGGCGTACTCGGCGATGGGAAGGCAATCTTCCCATTCCTTGATGTTCTGCTTGATCAACACGCAAAGTAGAGTCGATAGCGTCCGGTTCGTCACTTCCGTTTGTCCATCGGTTTGAGGGTGATATGCCGAAGAGAAAAGGAGCTTGATTCCGAGCTTGGCGCATAAGGTCTTCCAAAAGTAACTCAAGAACTTGACGTCGCGATCCGGGACAATAGTCTTGGGGATGCCATGTAGTCGCAAGCTGTCCCTACAAAATAAATTTGCAATATGTGAAGCATCGTCTATCTTGTGACATGGAATGAAATGAGCCATCTTGGAAAAATGGTCCACAACGACAAAAACGGAATCATGGCCATTTTTAGTTCGTGGCAAGCCAAGCACAAAGTCCATACTAATGTCTTCCCAAGGTTGGAAAGGTATAGGGAGAGGCATATAAAGACCATGAGATTGAGCTTTGGACTTAGCTTTGCGGCATGTAGAGCATCCGTTGGTGAAGCGTGCAACATCACAAAACATCTTGGGCCAAAGGTACTTGTTGGATGTGGCATACGTCTTGTCGCGTCCAAAGTGACCCATGAGTCCTCCACCGTGAGCCTCTTGCAAAAGCAACAAACGAAGAGAAGACTCGGGTATATACAATTTGTTAGCACGCATAAGATAGCCATCTTTCATATAATTGTTCTCCCAACAAGTTTTCACTTGGCACATAGCGTAAGGATTAGCAAAATAGGCATCATGCTCATACAAGTCTTTTATGTACTCAAAACCCACAACATTCAATTCAAGTTGAGTAACTAGCATGCATTTGCGGGCAAGAGCATCCGCCACAACATTTTCCTTACCCTTAATGTATTTAATGACATAAGGGAAAGACTCAATAAATTCACTCCATTTAGCATGACATTTGTTCAACTTGGTTTGACCTTTCAAGTACTTAAGCGTTTCATGGTCGGTATGGATAACAAACTCATGAGGTCGCAAATAGTGTTCCCACACATGCAAAACTCGCACCAAAGCATACAATTCCTTGTCATAGATGGGGTAGTTGAGTTGAGCACCGGATAGTTTCTCGCTAAAGTACGCAATAGGGCGCTTCTCTTGCATAAGCACACCACCTATCCCATTACCACTAGCATCACAATGCACTTCAAATGTCTTATCAAAGTTGGGCAAAGCAAGCAAAGGTGCATGAGTGAGCAAATTTTTAAGTTCATGGAAAGTGGTGTCTTGTGTAGGACCCCAAATGAATGGTGCGTTCTTCTTGCTCAAAGCATGAAGAGGTGAGGCAATAGTGCTAAAGTCTTTCACAAAACTGTGATAGAAACCAGCTAGTCCTAGGAAACTACACACTTGTTGCAAATTTGTTGGTGTGGGCCAAGTTTTAATAGCATCAATCTTAGTTTCATCTACATGAACGCCCTTAGAAGATACTACAAAACCTAAGAAAACTACCTTCTCAACACCAAACGTGCATTTCTCCATGTTTGCATAGAGTTGCTCTTTCCTAAGGATTTGCAAAACATCACGAACATGTGTAGCATGCTCCTCAAGAGACTTGCTAAAGACAAGAATATCATCAAAATATACCACAACACAATATCCTATGAGGGGTTGCAAAACATAGTGCATAACACGCATGAAAGTACCCGGTGCTTCGGATAAGCCCATGGGCATGACCAACCATTCATAGAGACCAAACTTAGTCTTGAATGCGGTTTTCCACTCGTCACCCTCTTGTATGCGAATTTGGTAGTAACCACTTTTTAAGTCAATCTTAGAAAATATAGTGGCACCACTAAGTTCATCTAGCATATCATCTAAGCGAGGAATGGGATGACGGTATCGAATGGTGATAGCATTGATAGGACGGCAATCGGAACACATGCGCATGCTACCATCTTGCTTAGGCACTAGTATAACCGGAACCGCACAAGGACTCAAGCTCTCACGTACATGCCCTTTATCTAGGAGTTTTTGGACTTGCCTTTGTATTTCCTTTGTGTCGTCGGGGTTGACGCGGTAGGGAGCCTTGTTAGGAAGCGGTGCTTCGGGGATGAGGTCAATGCGGTGTTCGATCCCTCGTTTAGGTAGTAGTCCCGGAGGTAGCTCATCGGGGAAAACATCCTTCAATTCCTGCAACAACTTAGATAACACAAGAGGAAGATGTTGTGAGGGGTTAGTCTGAATGACGTCATCCTTGCAGACAAGTACATAGTGAAGAACGGTCGATGGGCTCTCACTCACATCCCTCAAATCTCTTTTGGTGGATAAAAGAACTATGTCTCTCATGTCCCTCATCCTGGAGTCGCTCATTTTTGCTTGTGGCACTCACTCTCTTTGAGGTGGATCACTCTCTCACTTTTATCTCCACGATGGGATGAAACTTGTTTGTCGGCGATGACTTGACTTGGAGTCATTGGTCGGAGTACATATTGCTTGCCCTTCATCTTGAAGCTATATTGATTTGTCCGACCGTTGTGTGTGACGCCACGGTCAAATTGCCAAGGTCTACCAAGTAGGAGGTGGCAAACGGACATTGGAACCACATCACACTCCAAAGTGTCTTCATATGCGCCTATCTTGAAGGAAACTTCCACGGTGTGGTCAACTTGGAGGGTTCCGGAATCACTAAGCCATTGGACCTTGTAGGGACGAGGGTGCTTTTTCTTGACCAATTGTAGCTTGGAACAAAGGTCTTCACTTGCCAAGTTGTGGCAACTCCCTCCGTCGATGATGACCTTGACGAACTTTCCTTGAATGCCGGCCTTGGTGTGGAAGATGTGGCAACGTTGGTCCTCATCTTCTTATTGTTGGAGCGTCAAAACTTTGGAGACAACGAGAGCGGGGCTCGAATCATTGTCACAAAAGATTTGCGAATCTTCATCTTCATTCACTTGGCGGTGTATGGCCACTTGCTCCAAAGCTTGCATCTCGTCGTCACTCATAGAGTCATAGGTGCCATCGGGGAGGAGAATCATGTTGCGTTTGGTTGGGCATTCGTAGGTCTTGTGGCCTCGCCCTTGGCACGTGAAACACTTGATGGAGCTGGTCTTGGCGGAAGCATTCGGTGTTGGGGTAGAGGATGAAGCTCTCGGCTTGTAGTTGCTTGAGGTTGGTCGGCTTGACAAAGTCGTCTTGTCCTTGTAGCTTGACTTGTCGCCGGTAGGTGTTGTAGATTTCGTAGTTGAAGGTGTCGTTGTCGTCGTAGCTTGAGCACTTAAGCCGTAGGTCTTGGAGGAGAACTTGGAGTACTTGTAGTCATCTTGCACTTGCCGTTCCGCCTTGGTTGCTTGGTGCACGAGCTCAAGTAGGTTGGAGTAAGGTTGGAAGTCGGCTATCTTCTTGACTTGGTAGTTGAGACCATTCAAGAAGCGTGCCATTGTTTGCTCGTCATCTTCCTTGACATTGGCTCGGATCATAGCGATCTCCATCTCTTGGTAGTACTCTTCTACGGACTTGGTTCCTTGCTTGAGTTGTTGGAGCTTCTTGAAGAGATCCCGGTTGTAGTGTGTAGGCACAAAACGGGCTCGCATGAGGTCCTTCATTTGGGCCCAAGTGTTGATAGGAGGTTCACCTCTTTCTCTTCTCTGCTCAATCACTTGTTCCCACCAAATTAGGACGTAGTCTTGGAACTCGAGTGAAGTGATACGTCTCCAATGTATCTATAATTTTTGATTGTTCCATGCTATTATGTTATCTGTTTTGGATGTTTTATATGCATTAATATGCTATTTTATATTATTTTTGGGACTAACCTATTAAGCTAGAGCCCAGTGCCAGTTTCTGTTTTTTCCTGGCACTGGGCTCTAGGTTAATAGGTTAGTCCCAAAAATAATATAAAATAGCATATTAATGCATATAAAACATCCAAAACAGATAACATAATAGCATGGAACAATCAAAAATTATAAATACATTGGAGACGTATCACTTCACTCGAGTTCCAAGACTACGTCCTAATTTGGTGGGAACAAGTGATTGAGCGGAGAAGAGAAAGAGGTGAAGCTCCTATCAACACTTGGGCCCAAATGAAGGACCTCATGCGAGCCCGTTTTGTGCCTACACACTACAACCGGGATCTCTTCAAGAAGCTCCAACAACTCAACCAAGGAACCAAGTCCGTAGAAGAGTACTACCAAGAGATGGAGATCGCTATGATCCGAGCCAATGTCAAGGAAGATGACGAGCAAACAATGGCACGCTTGTTGAATGGTCTCAACTACCAAGTCAAGAAGATAGCCGACTTCCAACCTTACTCCAACCTACTTGAGCTCGTGCACCAAGCAACCAAGGCGGAACGGCAAGTGCAAGATGACTACAAGTACTCCAAGTTCTCCTCCAAGACCTACGGCACAAGTGCTCAAGCTACGACGACAATGACACCTTCAACTACGAAATCTACAACACCTACCGGTGACAAGTCAAGCTATAAGGACAAGACGACTTCGTCAAGCCGACCAACCTCAAGCACCTACAAGCCGAGAGCTTCATCCTCTACCCCAACACCGGATGCTTCCGCCAAGACCAGCTCCATCAAGTGTTTCACGTGCCAAGGGCGAGGCCACAAGACCTTTGAATGCCCAACCAAATGCAACATGATCCTCCTCGACGATGGCGCCTATGACTCTATGAGTGACGACGAGATGCAAGCTTTGGAGCAAGTGGCCATACACCGCCAAGTGAATGAAGATGAAGATTCGCAAATCTTTTGCGACAATGATTCGAGCCCCGCTCTCGTTGTCTCCAAAGTTTTGACGCTCCAACAACAAGAAGACGAGGACCAACGTTGCCACATCTTCCACACCAAGGCGGGCATTCAAGGAAAGTCCGTCAAGGTCATCATCGACGGAGGGAGTTGCCACAACTTGGCAAGTGAAGACCTTTGTTCCAAGCTACAATTGGTCAAGAAAAAGCACCCTCGTCCCTACAAGGTACAATGGCTTAGTGATTCTGGAACCCTCCAAGTTGACCACACCGTGGAAGTTTCCTTCAAGATAGGCGCATATGAAGACACTTTGGAGTGTGATGTGGTTCCAATGTCCGTTTGCCACCTCCTACTTGGTAGACCTTGGCAATTCGACCGTGGCGTCACACACAACGGTCGGACAAATCAATATAGCTTCAAGATGAAGGGCAAGCAATATGTACTCCGACCAATGACTCCAAGTCAAGTCATCGCCGACAAACAAGTTTCATCCCATCATGGAGATAAAAGTGAGAGAATGATCCACCTCAAAGAGAGTGAGTGCCACAAGCAAAAATGAGCGACTCCACGATGAGGTACATGAGAGACATAGTTCTTTTAGCCACCAAAAGAGATTTGAGGGACGTGAGTGAGAGCCCATCGACCGTTCTTCACTAAGTACTTGTGTGCAAGGATGACGTCGTTCGGACTAACCCTTCACAACATCTTCCTCTTGTGTTATCTAAGTTGTTGCAGGAATTGAAGGATGTTTTCCCCGATGAGCTACCTCCGGGACTACCACCTAAACGAGGGACCGGACACCGCATTGACCTCATCCCCGGAGCACCGCTTCCTAACAAGGCTCCCTACCGCGTCAACCCCGACGACACAAAGGAAATACAAAGGCAAGTCCAAAAACTCCTAGATAAAGGGCATGTACGCGAGAGCTTGAGTCCTTGTGCGGTTCCGGTTATACTAGTGCCTAAGCAAGATGGTAGCATGCGCATGTGTTCCGATTGCCGTCCTATCAATGCTATCACCATTCGATACCGTCATCCCATTCCTCGCTTAGATGATATGCTAGATGAACTTAGTGGTGCCACTATATTTTCTAAGATTGACTTAAAAAGTGGTTACAACCAAATTCGCATACAAGAGGGTGACGAGTGGAAAACCTCATTCAAGACTAAGTTTGGTCTCTATGAATGGTTGGTTATGCCCATGGGCTTATCCGAAGCACCGGGTACTTTCATGCGTGTTATGCACTATGTTTTGTGACCCCTCATAGGATATTGTGTTGTGGTATATTTTGATGATATTCTTGTCTTTAGCAAGTCTCTTGAGGAGCATGCTACACATGTTCGTGATGTTTTGCAAATCCTTAGGAAAGAGCAACTCTATGCAAACATGGAGAAATGCACGTTTGGTGTTGAGAAGGTAGTTTTCTTAGGTTTTGTAGTATCTTCTAAGGGTGTTCATGTAGATGAAACTAAGATTGATGCTATTAAAACTTGGCCCACACCAACGAATTTGCAACAAGTGCGTAGTTTCCTAGGACTAGCCGGTTTCTATCGCCGTTTTGTGAAAGACTTTAGCACTATTGCCTCACCTCTTCATGCTTTGAGCAAGAAGAACGCACCATTCATTCGGGGTCCTACACAAGACACCGCTTTCCATGAACTTAAAAATTTGCTCACTCATGCACCTTTGCTTGCTTTGCCCAACTTTGATAAGACATTTGAAGTGCATTGTGATGCTAGTGGTAATGGGATAGGTGGTGTGCTTATGCAAGAGAAGCACCCTATTGCGTACTTTAGCAAGAAACTATCCGGCGCTCAACTTAACTACCCCATCTATGACAAGGAGTTGTATGCTTTGGTGCGAGTTTTGCATGTGTGGGAACACTATTTGCGACCTCATGAGTTTGTTATCCATACCGACCATGAAACGTTTAAGTACTTGAAAGGTCAAACCAAGTTGAACAAACGACATGCTAAATGGAGTGAATTTATTGAGTCTTTCCCTTATGTCATTAAATACATTAAGGGTAAGGAAAATGTTGTGGCGGATGCTCTTTCCCGCAAATGCATGCTAGTTACTCAACTTGAATTGAATGTTGTGGGTTTTGAGCACATAAAAGACTTGTATGAGCATGATGCCTATTTTGCTAATCCTTACGCTATGTGCCAAGTGAAAACTTGTTGGGAGAACTATTATATGAAAGATGGCTATCTTATGCGTGCTATCAAATTGTGTACACCCGAGTCTTCTCTTCGTTTGTTGCTTTTGCAAGAGGCTCACGGTGGAGGACTCATGGGTCACTTTGGACGTGACAAGACGTATGCCACACTTTCCAACAAGTACTTTTGGCCCAAGATGTTTCGTGATGTTGCACGCTTCACCAACCGATGCTCTACATGCCGCAAAGCTAAGTCCAAAGATCAATCTCATGGTCTTTATATGCCTCTCCCTATACCTTTCCAACCTTGGGAAGACATTAGTATGGACTTTGTGCTTGGCTTGGCACGAACTAAAATGACCATGATTCCGTTTTTGTCGTTGTGGACCGTTTTTCCAAGATGGCTCATTTCATTCCATGTCACAAGATAGACGATGCTTCACATATTGCAAATTTATTTTGTAGGGACATCTTGCGACTACATGGCATCCCCAAGACTATTGTCTCGGATCGCGACGTCAAGTTCTTGAGTTACTTTTGGAAGACCCTATGCGCCAAGCTCGGAATCAAGCTCCTTTTCTCT
Organism: Elymus sibiricus; assembly: GCA_039707655.1. Lineage (NCBI taxonomy): Eukaryota > Viridiplantae > Streptophyta > Magnoliopsida > Poales > Poaceae > Elymus > Elymus sibiricus. Next base: position 176,206,765 of record CM077667.1, on the reverse strand, counting down.
TCGGCATATCACCCTCAAACCGATGGACAAACGGAAGTGACGAACCGGACGCTATTGACTCTACTTCGCGTGTTGATCAAGAAGAACATCAAGGAATGGGAAGATCGCCTTCCCATCGCCGAGTACGCCTACAATCGCGCAAGTCACTCCACCACCGGCAAGTCTCCGTTCGAAGTGGTCTACGGCTTCAACCCATTGTCCCCATTGGACATCCTACCTCTACCACTACAAGAGCGCGTCAACATGGACGCAACCGCAAGGGAAAGCTACATCAAGAGGATGCATGAAGACACAAGGCTCACGATTGAACGTCAAGTGGAACGCGTCGTCAACAAGCGCAACCTCAACAAGCACCCCATGGTGTTCAAGCCCGGTGATCTTGTGAGGCTACATCTTCGCAAGGACCGCTTTCCCAATGAACGCAAGTCAAAGCTACTTCCTCGAGCCGACGGCCCTTTCAGAGTGTTGGCATGCTACAACAACAATGCCTACAAGATCGACATCCCGTGCGACAAGTACAACATGAGTGACACCATCAACGTCACGGATCTATCCCCTTTTCATGGTGATGAAGATCTTGATCCAAGGACGGATCTTCCCCAAGGGGGGGGAGATGATGCGGAGCATCCCACCATCATCCCTATGAAGACTACACCATCAAGCCAGCCCCCAAGTGGCCCTATGACAAGAGCACGTGCACGCGACATTGGAGCTAAGGTGAACTCACTCCTCTTCGAGTATGACTTCAATGGCAAAGGAACTTGGATGCTACCTCACAATGAAACCCTGTGTATCCTTAGGTATGAGGAAGGCTACCGCGAAGGACCAAGGAAGCAGCCCCAAGACCAAGGCCGAGGAGGAGAAGGAGCTAGCACCAAGGGCAAGTCTCTGGACAGCCCGGAACTTCCGGCCCTCCGACGACCCAGGACAAGACCCAGAGGTGCAAACTCTTTGGATAGCCCGGACCCTTGCCCGGACCCTCCGGGCCCCGGAACGTCCGGCCGGCCCAGAACTTCCGGCCCCTCCAGAAGCCAGCCTGCGCGAACTCTCTGTTCAGCCCGGACCCTGCCCAGAACCAGCCCGGAACTTCCGGCCTAGCTCGGAACTTCCGGCCTTGATAGAGCAACTGCATTCGGGCCCGAGGCCCATGTACCTCTCGCACTTACACCTTTGTTTCAGACTATAAGTACTCCCCTCCTAGCTTCGTATTAGGGTTAGCTTATGTTTAGCAAAGACACTTGTTGAGCATAGCTCCATTATCTCCCTTCCCTCGTGGAGCGATACACCTCTACGTGAGAAGATCCGGAGTGATGCCAAGGCCTCTCTAAGGGAAGATCCCCACGGGATTCAAGACATACTCCTCCGGAGCGAGAAGCCTACCGTTACTTGTATCTTTTGGTTGTTCGTGGACCGTGATACTCATGTACTCGTGTGATTCTAGTGGATGTGTGATCGGAGTTCGTCCTTGAGTGTTTTCCTCTTGTGATTTCCCCCTCGTGTTCTTCGTGTTCTTCATGTTCGTTCACAAATCCACCTCCAATTCGTGAAAGATCGACGCACACGGGCGTGCCCCGTATCAAAGAGCCTAAGCTTGGGGATGCCCAAGGCACCCCAATGCAATATTAAAGGAAGACTCGAGCGTCTAAGCTCAGGGATGCCCCAGAAGGCATTCCCTCTTTCGTCTCAATCCATCAGTATGTCACTCGGAGCTATATTTTTATTCATCACATGATATGAGTTTTGCTTGGAGCGTCGTTTGCTTTTGTTTTAGCTTTTCCACAATCATTGTTTGCTGGACACACCAACTTGAGAGAGACACAAGAACACCATGATTTGTTAGAATACTCTTTGTGCTTCACTTATATCTTTTGAGCTTAGCAGTTGCTCTAGTACTTCACTTATATCTTTTAGAGCACGGTGGCGTATAGATTTATAGAAATATTTGCAGTCTCGTTCTTCACTTATATTTGTTTGAGAGTTAATAAATAGTGACGGTAATTTTCATGGGTTATAAGACTAGTCCAAAAATAATAGGTATCCAACGAGTGTATAATCAAAACCACATGTAGCACATAAAAGAGAAATTGTGGGTTAATGATATTGATGTGGTCATATGAATTGGCATGAGTGCATGATCATTGGTTAGTAAAAGTATTGTGAATTAGAGGGTGTTAACTTGCTGTTCATCTAAATATTTTTTATAGCATGGTGATGATGTGTGAGCATACTTATCCCTCGTTGAAATCCTAGTGTTGCTTAAGTCGGAGGCGCGCGATGCTTAACTCCTCCCAACCTCCTCCCTAGGGTCATGCGAGTAGTACTTTGCTTCGAGAGAGCTAATAAAATCTTGCGATAATTATGTGAGTTCTTTATGACTAATGTAAATCCATGGATGTACACACTCTCACCTTCTCATATTTGCTAGCCTCTTTGGTACCGTGCATTGCCCATTCTCACTTCGAGGATCGGTGCAACCTTCGCCGGTGCATCCAAACCCCATGACATGATACGCTCTGTTGCACATAAACCTTATTATATCTTCCTCAAAACAGCCACCATACCTACCTATCATAGCATTTCCTTAGCCATTCCGAGATATATTGTCATGCAACTTCCACCATTACATCATATGACTAGTACACTCATTGTCATATTGCTTTGCATGATCATATAAGTTGACATGGTATTTGTGGCAAAGCCACCATTCATCATTTTTGATACATGTTACGCTTGATCATTGCACATCCCGGTACACTGCCAAAGGCATTCATATAGAGTCATACTATAGTTTTCATGTTGAGTTGTAAGTAACTAAAAGTGTGATGATCATCATTATTAGGGCACTGTTTCAGTGAGGAAAGGATGATAGAGATAATGATTCCCCCACAAGTCAGGATGAGACTCCGGACGAAAAATAAAAGAAAGAAAGAAAGAAAGAAAGAAAAAAAAAGAAAAAATGGATAAAAAAAGAGAAAAAGAAAAAGAGAAAAAAAGAGAGAAATAAATGAGAGAAAAGAGAGAAGGGACATTGCTACTACCTCTATTTCCACACTTGTGCCTCAAAGTGGCACCATGTTCTTCATATAGAGAATCTCTTGTTTTATCACTTTCATATGCTACTGAGAATTTTTCACTATAGAACTTGGCTTGTATATTTCGATGACGGGCTTCCTCAAATGCCCGAGGTCTTCATGAGCAAGCAAGTTGGATGCACACCCACTTAGCTTAATTTGAGCTTTCATATACTTATAGCTCTAGTGCATCAGTTGCATGGCAATCCCTACTCCTCGCATTGATATCTATTGATGGGCATCTCCATAGCCCGTTGATATGCCTAGTTGATGTGAGACTTTCTTCTCCACTTTTACCCCTTTGAAACCTACCACCATATTCTATTCCACCTTTATGCTATATGCATGGTTCGCGCTCAAATATTGCGTAAGTAATAAAAAGCTGAATCGCGCCAAGAAGTACGATCCAATTGCCTGACTTGACACTGTGGTGCTTGACATTTGTATTTATGTGGTGAAGACTGAGCCATGCCATTCTTATATGATAAAATGAATAGGGGGTGAATATTCTTTAAGGATCGTATATTTTGAAACTTGATGATTATGTTGCTTATGTTTATAAGTATTGCTATGTTAATGTTTGTTAATTCATCGTTTCTCAATGATCGTACCTGCAATAGATTACATGTTGGGTAGCATGTCACATAAAAAATCTGTTTTTATCATTTACCTACTCGAGGACGAGCAGGAATTAAGCTTGGGGATGCTTGATACATCTCCAATGTATCTATAATTTTTGATTGTTCCATGTTATAATATTATCATTTTAGGATGCTTTTTGGGTGATCATTTACCAATTCATATTATTTTTGACCTTTCAGGCTTACAGTACAAAACGAAGTCCAATTGCCACGAAACTTTTTTATGATTTTTTTCTGGACCAAAAGAAGACTTGGAAGCTTCGGGAGGAGACCAGAGGCTGCACGAGCGAGGCAGCACACAACAGGGAGGGCCGAGGGGGTGGCCATGCCCTGATGTGTGCTGGCCCCCTCGGGTGGCCCCCGACGCCCTCTCTGGCCTATAAATTCTCATTAATCCCAAAAACCCTAGAGAGCCTCCCGAAATAATTTTTCCGCCGCCGCAAGTCTCTGTTCCGTCGTGTGCCCATCTGGAGCCCTGTTCCGGTGCCCTACCGGAGGGGGGATCGATCACGGAGGGCCTCTACATCAACCTTGCTGCTCCCATGGTGATGTGTGAGTAGTTAGTACCTACATGGCTATCTCTCTCTCTTGATCTTCAATACAAAGTTCACCGCATCTTCGCGGTGATCTATTCAATGTAATCACTTTGTGCGGTGCATTTGCTGGGATCCAATGAATTGTGGGTTTATGTTCAGATTATTCATGAAAAAGATTCGAGTCTTCTCTAATTTCTATTATGATTCTTATTTGCACGATCATCATAGCTTTGTAAATCTCTCCGATCTATTGAAATAGTTTGGCCAACTAGATTGATATATCTTCAGTGAGACGGGTGTGTTGTAGTGGGTTCAACCTAACGGATTTCTATATCCCATTGACAAAGTAGGGGACAAGATACGTCTTTGTTTTGTTGCCAGTAAGGATAAAACGATGGGTTTTATTCATATTGATTGAATTATGTTTGTCTACATCATGTCATTATTCTCCAAGCATTACTCTATTTTACTTAATACTCTAGATGCATGCTGGATAGCGATCGATGGGTGGAGTAATAGTAATAGGTGCAGGCAGGAGTCGGCCTATTTGCTTATGTATGTGATTCCTATATACACATGATCATTGCCATGAATAAAGATTGCATAACTATCCGCTTTTCTATCAATTGCCCAACAGTAATTGTTTACCCACATTATGCCTACTACATGAGAGATGCCACTAGTGAACACTACGCCCCCTGGTCTATTCATCCTTATATTTACAAAAGCTTTCAATACCTTGCTGCAATTTATTTCCCTTTATTTTATTTTGCACTTTACATATTCAACTTCCATCAACATATCTCACTAGCTTGCAAATAACGAGTCCAAGGGGATTGACAACTCTCTTGCCCGCATTGGGTGCAAGTATTTGCTCTTTTGTGTGAAGTCATTGAAGACGGGGGTTGAGTGTTACTCCTATTGGTTCGATAAACCTTGGTTCTCTACTGAGAGAAATACTTATTTATACTGTCCTGCATCACCCGTTCCTCTTCACGGAAAATCCAACGTAGATCACAAGTATCAAGGGAAACAAGAGGAAAAAACCTGAGGGGTGCTTTAGACTTAGCTCCTTCGAGGTGTGCGGTTTGGAGCAAGTCCTCCGCAGGGAGCGGCTCATGAGGCGCGGTTCCCCGCGAAGCTTTCTGTCCGTGGAACACTGCTCGTGAGGCCTCCCGAGGGGGGGGGCTCCTGAGGCCTTCGATATCTTGCACTAGGGAAATTGCCAAGTTTTCACAAGTAATGCAGTAGGGCGCGCTCGCAGGGTCGCCTATGGGTGTTATGCAAGGAGACAAGAGGACCAAGGACTTGGTGAGGTGACGTACACGGGAGCAGGCTCGCGAGCCAGTACTCAGTCGCTTGGATTTTGCAGTGCTACTGGGACTGACCCGAGCACAGGCACCGTGCCCAGCCCCCGCTCGCGTGACAGACACGAGGAACATCACGAGCGCGCGCCCCTCCTGAGGCATACTCAACTGCAAGCACACAAAATTCTGAAGGGAATAAGCTTTAGTGATGCATGAAATATATTCTTTATACAACAGAAAGATACACGCTGTCGTGTTCGTGACGGGTCAGCTTGAGGATGTGACGGTCGGTAGGCCCCTCAGGTAAGTAGGCCGCCAGCGCTGAGCATGGGGCATCTGCCAGCACTGAGTATGGGGCATCCGCCGGCGCTGAGCATGGGGCTTCCACGAGAGTGGGAGGGAGCTCCCGCGTGCCGAAGGCAGCGCCGGTAGAGAGAGCTCCGGAGCATGTACAACTCCATGTCATTCGTATCTGTGGTTTCATGGATAGAACTTGCGGAGATGTTGGATGTTCCATGTGTTTTGTATCAGAACACTATCCTCCGTTTCGAGCTGTGCCGAGCCGGGCCGGGAGATGTGCATGACTCTCTGGAGAAGATCCGGTGCAGGACAAGGTCGCCCGCTAAGGGAGTCCGGGACTAAGGGGTCCTCGGGCCATCGGCTCATTCCTCGTGGGCCGACCTGTTGGGCTGAACTGCTGAAAGCCAAACTACGGATGATCCTGTATCCAAGAAGGAAGGCTCTGAACAATGGCGTGGCCTCCAAGTTCTGAAGATGGGATCTGCGTATCTGTCCCTTGTAAAAGGTCGGTTGTGTGTAACCCTAGGGACCACCGGTGTCTATATAAACCAGAAGTTCCTCATTCGTAGAGGTAGGTGAACTCATCTAGGGTTTAGCTTAGACGATCTCGAGGTAGATCAACTCTGTAATCTCCATACACATCAATACAATCAAGCAGGACGTAGGGTTTTACCTCCTCACGAGGGCCCGAACCTAGGTAAATACTGTCCCCTTCGTTCCCTGTTACCCATCGATCTAAGGCTCACAGCTCGGGACCCCCTACCCGAGATCTGCCGGTTTTGACACCGACATTGGTGCTTTAATTGAGAGTTCCGCCATGAGATCAACAGAAAGGTCGATGGCTCGCTTGGTCATCAGCGATCAGCTCTGCTGCGGGGACATCTTCGTCCCTAGACAGGTCTTCACCTTCGGCAGCGTCACGCTGCAAGCCGACCCGACTGGCCATCTGGGCCGAATCGAAAACTTTTTCGTCGATCGGGGAACCAGACCCAAGGACTTGGAATTGTTTGCCGATCTGACCTTTGCCAGGCTCTCGGTCTCTCCTGACGAGTCTGGCAACTCTGAAGCCTTAACTTTGGGGTCTTTGCCCGGCTTTCCCTTCGCCAGGGAGTCGCGCCTGTGTTTGGATCCGGCCTCAGAGCCCAAACACCCTGATCCGACTCTCGCCGGAAACCTGTGCCTCGAGGACACTCCAGACAACACTCCAGAAAACATCCAACAGACGGACCCGGACAGCCTCTCGGCGATAAATGAGACACTTGACCGGATCCAGTCGTTGGTGATCACGAACGACCGAAGCCCAACACATGTTCAGCTCGGGTTGAGGCCGGATTATGAAGAATTTTATCACCCACCCACCACCCACTTGGTAGCCACTGTCGAAGACTTAACCAACATGCTAGATTATGCCTCCGTTGGGACAGAGGACATGTATGACGAGGTCGACACACCGGCCCCTCTCAATACGGGACGGTGGACTGCCACCTCCTCCTACGACGTCTACATGGTGGATACACCCGCCAATAAAGAAGAAATCACCCCCGAGCAGAACGGCGACAGATCCGAGGAGCCGTCGAAATGCTGGAAGCAACACAAGCGGTCCAAGGCAAACAAAGGGAGGGAAGTCGTCATGGGCACCGGAGATAATGATACACCGGCAGACCCCGAGGACCTCGAAGCCCTAGGGCAACCAGATGAAAACATCGAGAGGCCTTACGACCCCGAGGACCCCGATAACTCCGAGGAGGATAACTATCTCCCTCCGGTCGATGAGGACGATAGCCTCGAAGACGAAGATTTCCACATTCCGGAGGATCCGCAAGACCAAGAACGCTTCAGGCGACGGCTTCTAGCCACCGCCCGGAGCCTAAAGGCCAAACAGCGGCAGCTTCAAGCCGAGCAGGACACCCTCAATGATAGATGGACGGAGGTCCTAGCAGCCGAAGAAGAGTATGGCGCTGACCAAACCAGGAGCTACCCACACAGACGTTTGCTTCCCCAATTCAAGGACGAGGCTCTCGAGCGCACACCTCTTAGGTACGCAATGCATGATCAACCGGATCGCCCCCCTCGGGGAAGAGATAGAGCGGCCAAGGACCCCGAATACATACCGGAGTTGCCCCGTAGGAGGGGGAAGGATCCAATGCGGTACAGGGATCGGCACGACCTGCGTCAGGACCTGAATAATGGAACATGTCACACTAGATCCATCTCCGGATCCAGAGGATACTCCCCCTCTAGACGGAACGGAGGACAACCTTGGTTCAACCACAACAACCGAGAACGGGAACGACACCGGGCGCCAGAATCTGAATTCTGGCATAATATAGCCAGAATCAGAGGCGCTACCCACCCACTGTACTTCACAGACGAGGTCATGCAGCACCAGTTCTCCGAAGGGTTTAAACCCGTAAATATCGAACAGTATGACGGGACCACAGACCCCGCCGTGTGGATAGAAGACTTTCTCCTACACATACATATGGCCAGAGGAGATGACCTCCACGCCATTAAGTACTTACCACTCAAGCTAAAAGGGCCAGCTAGACACTGGTTAAACAGCCTCCCCGAGAATTCCATCGGAAGTTGGGAAGAGCTTGAGGACGCCTTCCGGTCTAACTTCCAAGGCACTTACGTCCGGCCTCCAGACTCCTCCGACCTAAGCAATGTTGTCCAGAAGGAGGGAGAGTCGGCCCGACAGTTTTGGAACAGGTTCTTAACCAAGAAAAACCAGATTGTCGACTGTCCGGACGCCGAGGCAATAGCTTCCTTCAGGCACAATATCCGGGACAAATGTTTGGCCCGACAGCTCGGTTAGGATAGACCGAGGACAATGTCCGCCCTTACCACACACATGACCCGCTTTTGCACGGGCGAGGACAACTGGCTAGCCCGATGTAGTCATAACCCTGAAGATCCGAGCACTTCGGAAGCACGGGATGGAAACGGCAAGCCACAGCGCAATAAAAACAAGCGCCGCCATAGCAATAGGGACGCCGATGATACGGCGGTAAATGCAGAGTTCCGCAGCTCGAAGCCCGGCCAACGAAGGAAGCCCTTTAAAGGGAACAGGGACGGACCTACTGCACTGGACAAGATAATGGAGAGACCCTGCCAGATCCATGGCACCCCGGACAAGCCTGCTACACACACCAACCGTCAATGTTGGGTGTTTTGACAGGCTGGCAAGTTAGCAGCCGAGGAACAGGGCAAAGGTCCACGCAGCGACGGTGATGAGGAGCCCCGCGGCCTCAACAATGGAGGCCAAAAGCAATTCCCTCCAGAGGTAAAAACTGTGAACATGATATATGTCACACATATACCGAAGAAGGAAAGGAAACGCGCCCTTCAGGAAGTCTACGCCATAGAGCCTGTAGCCCCGAAGTTCAACCCATGGTCGGTTTGCCCTATCACCTTCGACAGGAGGGACCATCCGACTAGTATCCGTCACGGAGGTTCGGCGGCCCTCGTCTTAGATCCCAGCATCGATGGATACCACCTCACTAGAGTTCTCATGGATGGAGGAAGTAGCCTTAATCTGATTTACTCAGATACGGTGAAAAAGATGGGCATAGACCCATCCAGGATTAAACCCAGTAACACTACCTTCAAGGGAGTTATTCCGGGCGTTGAAGCCCGCTGTTCTGGCACTGTAACACTCGAAGTTGTGTTCGGCTCTCCCGACAACTTCCGCAGCGAAGACTTAATCTTCAACATCGTACCGTTCCGCAGCGGTTACCACGCGCTGCTCAGGCGCACACCGTTCGCTCGCTTCAACGCCGTCCCTCACTACGCCTACCTAAAGCTCAAGATGCCTGGATCAAAGGGGGTCATCACTGTCAACGGCAATACATAGCGCTCCCTCCAACAGAAGAGCATACCGCGGCCCTAGCGGCCGAATGCCAATACGACAACGAAGCCCCATGATCCCAACCTGCCTCCCAGAAGCGACAGGCGGGCAAAAGAGCTCGAGCCCAACCGGACCTGCCACCTCCACCTCCTGCTCAGGGAAAATAGGGACACGCTCCCCACAGCATGGCCAGCCTACCTGTCAGGTATGTCCCTCGAAGACACAATTTCGCTCTTAAAATACCATGGACAGCTGCGGGGATTCCGAGGAATGGATATCCGGCTTAACCGAACTACAGTCCTGACCTCTTCTCCGGCCAGAGGCGAGATACCATTAAGGATCTATAAAACGTCAGGCCGACTTTATCTATGACGGCTTCTCACGCCCCCCCCTAAAGGTCCGTCAGCCAAGCATCAACCACCCCCAATAGGCTTCGCAGCTCCCCACTCGAGGGCAACAACGCGTAGTCGGGCTCAAGGAGGACATCAAGCCACCCATCAAGGGCCCTGAATAAAATGCTATCCTATAAAAGATTGCCTTTTTCTGTTTTTCGCTATGAATAATTACCTGTAATAGCCGTCTCGGCAGCGTGAATCATAAAATTGTTACATATGCTTCAATTATTCTACTTGTCTTTTCGCATATATACACCATATAGATCGTCCGATTATAGGACAGATGTGATCCGCTAATAGATCGGGGGCTGGGTATAACTAAACACCCCTGTAATGACCCCGTCACTATGTCTCTTCCATTCGGCATCTCGGATAGCGCACTATATGCATCGGTTCCGAATTATGTCTTGGGTCAATAGTTGGATTGCCCCGCTCCTGTGCTTGCCCCTTTACGTTCCGCCAGTTCGGCTAAAGGGGCAATAGGGAGAACCGCTACGATTGTATCCCCAGCTGGCCTGGCGAATACCTCAGTGGAGAAAGCCAAAAACTGACTGTCATAATAAGCGAGAACCGGTCTGCGATCCAAGCTAAAGTGTCAAACTAAGAATCGATGGAGGTTCTCCCGTGTCACACGAAGGGTTTGTACCTTTTCAAACCATGTGGTGTTAGTCTTAAGCTTCGGCCAAACAGGCTGCCACCAAACACTGGGGGCTGGTCACCAGCCCCCGCATTCGGGCTCCTAAGGCTAAGTGAAAGCAATAAAGCAAAGAGTCCGATTGCCTAGTTTCCCCCTTTACCGCCTACGGGCACCGATGTATCGGTTAAGGACCCAGCGCGGAGGCCAAAACACCCCTCGTAGTATCTACGCGGGGGCTGAAGCCGACGACTCCCAACTTTCAGATTAAACCGGCCATGCAGGAGTCAAAATAATACATAACACGATATATTCGGACAAACATAATAAAACATAATTGTCTGTAGGGTATAATGATAACACCCTCACTCATACATTACATTCTTCGGGCACTGGGTCTCTATAGACCGAGCACCCTCTAATGCGGCACAGCGGTATAGCTCGGGGCATCTGTGCTCCTTCCCAGGAGGCGGGGGCGCGGTGGCCATCTCAATTGGCTTTATCCGCGGAAGTTGTATCATGGTCCGCGCAAAGGCCATCCACGCTCCCTCGATGCAAACCGAACGCTTCACAGCCTCAATCTGTGGCACGGCATCGCGAAGCTTCTGTAGCAGGCCGAAGTAGCTGCTCGGCAGCGGCTCCGTAGGCCACAGCTGGATGCAGAGGTCCTGCAAGGCCGATTCCGCCATCCGGTGCAGCTGCATGAGTTGCTTCATCTGGTAGCTGAGAAGGGGACGTGCCTCAGGAGTTTCAAACTGCGCCCAGAACAGTCTCTCCTCCACATCCCCATCCCGGACTGCATAGTGCTTCACCGCATCCGCCGCACTCCTCGAGAGGTCCGTAAAGGCGCCTGGGGAACGCCAAAGCTGTGTAAGATAGGCGAACCTGTTTCCACCAAAGGCACATTGAAGTAAGTATGGCTTACCATTGATACGTCTCTGTTGTATCTATAATTTTTGATTGTTTCATACCAATATTATACAACTTTCACATACTTTTGGCAACAATTTATATGATTTATTGTACTAACCTACTGATCCAGTGCCCAGTGCCAGTTCTTGTTTGTTGCATGTTTTTTGTTTCGCAGAATTACCATATCAAACGAAGTCCAAATGCGATAAAAATTTAGGGAGATTTTTTTTGGAATATTTGTGAATTTTCAGAAGTGTAATCAACGCAAACGGAGGCCCACAGCCCCCACGATACATCAGGGCGTGACCAGGGGGCCCAACCGTGGCCTGGTGGGTCCTTCCCACCTCGTACGTCAGTTGGAGCTCTCCTTCGGGCACAAGGAAGCTAATTTTTGGATAAAAATCCCCTCAAAATTTCAGACCGATCGGAGTTACAGATCTCCGGGAATATAAGAAACGGTTTTCGGCCAGAAAACAGGAACGTGAAACAGAAGAGAATAGAGAGGGAGATCCAATCTAGGAGGGGCTCCTGCCCCTCCGCCACCATGGTGGCCATGGACCATAGGGGGAACTCTCCTCCCATCTAGGGGGGAGGCCAATGAAGAATAAGAAGGAGGGGGCTCTCTCCCCCTCTCTCCCGGTGGCGCCGGAACGCCGCCGGGGCAAGCATCGTGACGACGATCTACTCCAACAACTTCGCCGCCGTCAACACCAACTCTCTCCCCCTCTATGCAGTGGTGTAACTCCCCTTCTCCCCGCTGTAATCTCTACTTAAACATGGTGCTCAACTCCATATACTATTTCCCAATGATATATGGCTATCCTATGATGTTTGAGTAGATCCGCTTTATCCTATGGGCTAATTGATGATCGTGGTTGGTATGATTGTATATTTTATTATGGTGCTGTCCTACGGTGCCCTCCGTCTCGCGCAAACGTGAGGGATCCTCGCTGTAGGGTGTTGCAATGTGTTCATGATTTTCCTATGGTGGGTTGCTTGAGTGACAGAAGCATAAACCCGAGTAGGTGGGTTGTTGCATATGGGAGTAAAGAGGACTTGATACTTAATGCTATGGTTGGGTTTTACCTTAATGATCTTTAGTAGTTGCGGATGCTTGCTAGAGTTCCAATCATAAGTGCATATTATCCAAGTAGAGAAAGTATGTTAGCTCATGCCTCTCCCTCATGTAAAATCGCAAGAATGATTACCGGTCTAGTTATCAATTGCCTAGGGACAAATAACCTTCTTGATTGACAAAAGCTTTCTACTAAACAACTAACTTTCATTATCTTGCAATTTACTCGTAGTTTTATTTCCCGCAAAGTACTTGTAGTTTTATTCGTGCAAACTATCCTATCACCTACAAAGTAGCTTCATACCTGTTCTAGGTAAAGCAAGCATTAGCGTGCGTAGAGTTGTATCGGTGGTTGATAGAACTTGAGGGATTATTTGTTCTACCTTTAGCTCCTCATTGGGTTCGACACTCTTACTTACCGAAAAACGCTACAAACGATCCCGTACACTTGTGGCTTATCAAGACCTTTCTCTGGTGCCGTTGTCGGGGAGCAATAGCGTGGGGTGAATATTCTCGTGTGTGCTTGTTTGCTTTATCACTAAGTAATTTTTATTTTCTATTATTAGTTGTTTTATATCTTTAGTCATGGATATGGAACATGAAACACCAAAAACATTAGTGGTACTTGCTACTCATGGAGATGGGGAACCTCCTAAACCCCTCGATGCTAGTTATGTGAAACACGTTAATTACTCCTTTGATAATCCCGAGAAAATCTTCAAGGAAGTTTATAATGGGATACACATTGGATCAACGTGAGTACTTTAGGGATTATCGCTTATCTCAAAAAGGGAAACACTTATGGGATCAAATTAGAATACTGGAATGGTTTGCATGGGATACATGCTCGAGATGTGACTTTACTTGTTGGTCTAATATAGAAGCTCGACACCTTCCCTTTCAATGCAAATTTAATAATAATGAAACCTTAGCTTCTTATGCTAAAGGTATTTATGATTATTATGATGTGGAACGAATAGAAGAATTTGTTGCTTTTAAAGGTGCTTATGAAATTGCTTCTTTGCTTGAAAAGTATGATGATGATGTTCCTTACGAATCTGAAATTTTATCCATACTTAAATATTGCTATGAGAATTATGATTGCAATGCTGATATTATTGAAGTTATTGAATGAATGACCACTGCTTTGGAAGAGACTAATATTTTGCAGGAATCTATGGAAGAAGAAATTGCTGAAATTGTGAGCTCATTAGATGAAAAAGATGAGGAGGAGAGCGAAGAACAAAGGGAGGAAGAGCGGATTAGCTACCCGTGCCCACCTTCTAATGAGAGTAACTCTTCAACTCATACATTGTTTAATTTCCCTTCGCACATACCGAAGGATGAATGCTATGATGATTGCTATGATCCCTTGGATTCTTTAGAAATATCCCTTTTTGACGAACTTGATGCTTGCTATGCTTGTGGCCATGATGCCAATATGAATTATGCTTATGAAGATGAACTTGCTATAGTTCCTTATGTTAAGCATGAAATTGTTGCTATTGCACCCACACATGATAGTCCTATTATCTTCTTGAATTCTCCCAACTACACTATATCGGAGAAGTTTGCTCTTATTAAGGATTATATAGATGGGTTGCGTTTAGCTACTACACATGATGATTTTGATGAATATAATATGCATGTGATTGCTGCTCCTACTTGCAATTATTATGAGAGAGGAACTACATCTTCACCTCTCTATGTTTCCAATACTATAAAATTGCAAGAAACCGTTTATACTATGCATTGGCCTTTACTTAATGTGCATGAATTGTTCTTGTATGACATGCCGATGCATAGGAAGAGAGTTAGACTTCGTTGTCACATGATATATATCACTTTGTGCTCACTACTAAATTACAAATCATTGCTAATTAAAATTGGCTTTGATATACCTTGGGATCCAGGTGGATCCACTACTTGAGCACTTTATGCCTAGCTTAATGGCTTTAAAGAAAGCGCTGCCAGGGAGACAACCTGGAAGTTTTAGAGAGTTATTTATTTCTGTTGTGTGCTTTTATAAAGTTTAAAAACAAAAAAAATACAGAGGGGAACCTAAAACTTCACAAAAGGAAAGGTGAAAGTGAGAAGAGATGATGAGCATCGTTGAAGTGGGGGACGTCCTTGAACTTTTGTTCATGCCCATGGAAACTTTGTGAATCTTGAATCACGGAAACTTTTCCAACAAAAATAATTATCCCCTTGTACAAATCCATTGTATTATAAAAATAATGTGCCAAGACTTGCCTTTAGGATGATTAGATTGCTTGTTGGTATGTGCGGTGTAAAAACAGAAACTTTGGCTGTAGTGCGTGAATTTTCATTTTTTACTCGAACATCAAAAGTTTCTGAATTTTCTACACAGTATTGATATACAAAATTATTAATTTTTCCTAAGTTTTCAGAATTTTTGGAGTTACAGAAGTATGGTCAAAGTTCAGATTACTACAGACTGTCCTGTTTAAGACAGATTCTGTTTTTGATGCATTGTTTTGCTTGTTTTGATGAAACTATCGATTTTATCGGTGGTGTAAGCCATAGAAAAGTTATAATACAGCAGGGATAATGCAAATATAAAATATGAATTGGTTTGCAACAGTACTTAAAGTAGTATTTTGCTTTATTATACTAATGGATCTTACCAGTCTTCTGTTAAGTTTTGTGTGGATGAAGTGTTCGAAGATCGAGGAGGTCTCGATATGAGGAGAAGAAGGAGAGGCAAGAGTTCAAGATTGGGGATGCCCAAGGCACCCCAAATAAATATCCAAGGAGACTCAAGCGTCTAAGCTTGGGGATGCCCCGGAAGGCATCCCATCTTTCTTCAACAAGTATCGGTATGTTTTCGGAATCGTTTCATTCATGTGATATGTGCAAATCTTGGAGCGTCTTTTGTGTTTAGTTTTCACTTTTCTTTTATGCACCATGCTGGTATGAGATGGTCCATGGTTGATTTATAGAATGCTCATTGCACTTCACTTATATCTTTTGAGTATGGCTTTATAGAATGCTTCATGTGCTTCACTTATATCATTTGAAGTTTGGATTGCCTGTTTCTCTTCACATAGAAAACCGTTATTCATAGAATGCTCTTTTGCTTCACTTATATTTATTAGAGCATGGTCTTTTGTAGAAAGAATTAAACTCTCTTGCTTCAATTATATCTATTTAGAGAGTCAACAGGAATTGGTCATTCACATGGTTAGTCATAAAATCCTACATAAAACTTAGGGATCACTGAATAGGATATGTTTGATTCCTTGCAATAGTTTTGCGATATAGAGATGATAATATGTGGGAGGTACTAGTGGATGATCGTGTTTAGTAAGATATTGGTGTTAAGGTTTGTGATTCCCGAAGCATGCACGTATAGTCTCCCGTTATGCTAGGAAGTTGGAGCACAATTTATCCTTGATTGTCTATCTTTGTGTGAAGGTCGGGGGCGCGCGATGGTTAACTCCTACCAACCTCCCCCCTAGGAGCATGCGTATTAATACTTTGCTTTGAGAGAGCTAATAAAACTTTTGCAATAAGTATGTGAGTTCTTTATGACTAATGTGAGTCCATGGATTATACACACTCTTACCTTTCCGCAATTTGCTAGCCTCTACGGTACCGTGCATTGCCCTTTCTCACCTCGAGAGTCGGTGCAAACTTCGCTGGTGCATCCAAACCCCGTGATATGATACGCTCTCTCACACATAAGCCTTATTATATGTTCCTCAAAACAGCCACCATACCTACCTATTATGGCATTTCCATAGCCATTCCGAGATATATTGCCATGCAACTTCCACCGCCTCCGTTTTGATGACTTGAGCATTCATTGTCATATCGCATTACATGATCGCATGATGCTTTCATGGCTTGTCCATTTTTGATATCCTTGATACGCTAGATCATTGCATTCATATAGGGTCATACTTTGTTCTATTATCGTTGAAGTATTGAGTTGTAAGTAAATAGAAGTGTGATGATCATCATTATTCATTATTAGAGCATGCCCCAGTGATGAAAGGATGATGGAAACTATGATTCCCCCACAAGTCAGGATGAGGCTCCGGACAAAGAAAGAAAAAAAAAGAAAAAGAAAAAAATTAAAAAAAAGAAAAAAAAGGGGAAAAAAGTAAAATATATATGAAAGAAGTAGAAGGGGCATGCTAATTCCACACTTGTGCTCAAAGTAGCACCATGTTTTTCATATAGAGAGTCTCCTGTGTTGTCACTTTCATATACTAGTGGGAATTTTTCATATAGAGTTAGATGCATACCCACTTAGTTTCATATTGAGCTTTCATACACTTATAGCTCTTAGTGCATCTGTTGCATGGCAATCCCTACTCCTCGCATTGATATCTATTGATGGGCATCTTCATAGCCCTTTGATACGCTGAGTTGATGCGAGACTTTCTTCTCTACTTTTACGCCTTTGAAACCTACCACCATATTCTATTCCACCCATAGTGCTATATCCATGGCTTGCGCTCATGTATTGCGTGAGAGTTGAAAATGCTGAAGCGCGTTAAAAAGTATGAACCAATTGCTTGGCTGACACCGGGGTAGTACATGATTTATACTTTGTGTTAAGAAGACAGAGCATGACAAGGCTATATGATTTTGTAGGGATAGCATTCTTTAGCCTTGATATTTTGAAAGACATGATTATTTGTTGGGATGCCTGGGTATTAATGTCTTCATGTCAAAACTAGACTATTGCTTTGAATCACTTGTGTCTTAATATTCATGCCATGATTAGATATATGATCAAGATTATGGTAGGTAGCATTCCACATGAAAAATTATCTTTTTTATCATTTACCTACTCGAGGACGAGCAAGAATTAAGCTTGGGGATGCTGATATGTCTCCGTCGTATCTATAATTTTTGATTGTTTCATGCCAATATTATACAACTTTCACATACTTTTGTCAACAATTCATATGATTTATTGGACTAACCTATTGATCCAGTGCCCAGTGCCAGTTCCTGTTCATTGCATGTTTTTTGTTTTGCAGAATTACCATATCAAACAAAGTCCAAACGTTATTAAAATTTACGGAGATTTTTTTGGAATATTTGTGAATTTTGAGAAGTGGACTCAACGCAAACGGAGGCTCACAGCCCCCACGATACATCAGGGCGCGACCAGGGGGCCCAACCGCGGCCTGGTGGGTGGTGCCCACCTCGTACGTCGGTTGGAGCTCTCCTTCGTGCGCAAGGAAGCTAATTTTTGGATATAAATCCCCTCAAAATTTCAGCCCGATCAGAGTTACGGATCTCTGGGAATATAAGAAACGGTTTTCGGCCAGAAAACAGGAACGTGAAACAAAAGAGAACAGAGAGGGAGATCCAATCTAGGAGGGACTCCTGCCCCTCCGCCGCCATGGCGGCCATGGACCAGAGGGGGAACACGCCAACCATCTAGGGGGGAGGCCAAGGAAGAAGAAGAAGGAGGGGGGCTCTCTCCCCCCCTCTCCCGGTGGCGCCGGAAGGCCGCCGGGGCAAGCATCGTGACGGCGATCTACTCCAACAACTTCGCCGCCATCAACATCAACTCTCTCCCCCTCTATGCAGCGGTGTAACTCCCCTTCTCCCCGCTGTAATCTCTACTTAAACATGGTGCTCAACTCCATATACTATTTCCCAATGATATATGGCTATCCTATGATGTTTGAGTAGATCCGCTTTGTCCTATGGGCTAATTGATGATCGTGGTTGGTATGATTGTATATTTTATTATGGTGCTGTCCTACGGTGCCCTCCATCTCGCGCAAACGTGAGGGATCCTCGCTGTAGGGTGTTGCAATGTGTTCATGATTTGCCTATGGTGGGTTGCTTGAGTGACAGAAGCATAAACCCGAGTAGGTGGGTTGTTGCATATGGGAGTAAAGAGGACTTGATACTTAATGCTATGATTGGGTTTTACCTTAATGATCTTTAGTAGTTGCGGATGCTTGCTAGAGTTCCAATCATAAGTGCATATGATTCAAGTAGAGAAAGTATGTTAGCTCATGCCTCTCCCTCATGTAAAATTGCAAGAATGATTACCGGTCTAGTTATCAATTGCCTAGGGACAAATAACCTTCTTGATTGACAAAAGCTTACTACTAAACAACTAACTTTCATTATCTTGCAATTTACTCATAGTTTTATTTCCCGCAAAGTACTTCTAGTTTTATTCGTGCAAACTATCCTATCACCTACAAAGTAGCTTCATACTTGTTCTAGGTAAAGCAAGCATTAGCGTGCGTAGAGTTGTATCGGTGGTCGATAGAACTTGAGGGAATATTTGTTCTACCTTTAGCTCCTCGTTGGGTTCGACACTCTTACTTATCAAAAAAGGCTACAAACGATCCCCTACACTTGTGGGTTAGCAACCATCCGCAATCAGTTTGACTTGGCAAATCTCTTCTTCAAAGAACCGCCTATTAACGCGCTCCGACTTTAGGTCGGAGGTAAGCGCGTTCAGCTGGGTTGCCTGGTCTTGGATCTGCTGCTCGAGGGTCTCACACTTAGCGCTAGCATCCTGGAGCTCCTGTTGGACCTCGGCCACTCAAGCCTCATGCTTTTCGCTCTCCACCCTCAACGAGTTTAGCTCGGCGACCGCCTTATCAGCCGCCGCCTTCTGGTCGGCAGCCTCCTGTTTGGCCCTCCTGAGCTCGGCCTCTGCGCTTGAAGCTAAGGGCATAAAGAGACGTAATATTAGGATCCAAAATCAGGATAATCCACATTACTGAGAAAAGCAATAGAGTAGGCAACTACAGCTAAAAACCAACCTTGTACTTCGTCGAACCGTTTGTTCAAACGGTCCAATTCTTCATCAGAGCTTTGAAGCTTCCGATTCAGTTCAGCCAGTTCAAGGGCATTGGATGCCCTGGCCGAGGACGAGCCCTGCAAAAAGCAAACTTATTTATGAGAAGGAGATCGGGCTATTTGATGCCGGATTATATGCCTACATTTATAGGACCCCCGGGCGAGTTTTTCGAACTCACCCGTGGCTCGGGGGCTATTATACCCATAAGGAATTCATGACAATGTAAACAAAACTCATCATTATGAACAAGAGCATGGCTTACCTTGAAGCCCGCCAGCAAACCGTTGAAAGTTTCCTTCAGTCCGCTCTCAATGGACTGAATACTTTTTAGAACCACGCCCATAAGGGTGCGGTGATCTTCGGCAATGGAGGAGTCAGACAATGCCTCCTCCATCATGGCCGGCCACCCGGCCACGGTCCGCTCAGTTGTGGGCGGCACCGGCGGTGACACCCCTCCTCCCCCTCCTTGGGAAGGCAGGGTCGACGACATGGGAGGCACGGAAGCCTCCGGAGTTGATTGCGAGGGGAGCTCGGGCGACTTACGGCCCCCTTCCTTATCCGCCAGGAGGGTTTCGACCTCCTGGACCTAGGCGGCCGAGGCATGATCCCCGACCAGCACGTCTCCGGTGGCCAAGGTGTGCGCCTCGGCCATCACCGTCTCACCCCCGGTGTTCGGCACAGTGGGGGGGGGGGGGTCTGACGGGACACCACCTCCGCTGCCTCACCTGTGGCGGGGATGGTGTGGTGCGGGATTCCGTCCCGCTCTCCGCCAGCTCGGCCGGCGAAGACTCCCCTGAGACCTAATCGGTCGGGAGGTCTCGTGCCAGACTACATCATGAGAGCAATTAAACGATTCAGCTCTACGAAACCAATAAGGATCAGCCGGATGGTGTTTAGATGCAATACCTCTAAGCTGGGGGCTTGACCCTGGGGTTCCTTCGGGGAACCCTCTCGAAAGCTCCGGAGTCCTCATCGGAATCCGGGCTATCGTCCGCGAGGGTCACCTTGGGCCTTCATGCCCTCTTCGGGGCCGGGGGAGGAAGATCCTCCTCGGCGTCCTCGGGCGCGACCCTCTTCTTTGTCCGGGGAGAGTCGATCCCTCCCCCATCTTCCTCATCCTCCTCCTCGTGTGTGGAGGAGGCTTGGGTTTCTCCGGATCTGGTATCCGGAGGACCCCTAGAGTGGAGGTCCCCCACGGACCTCCTTCTTGTTCTTCTCCTTCCTCTCTGGCGCCGCGTACGGCACCACGACCAACATCGCCGTCAGCAGGGGCAACCTGGGGTCTTCGGGCAAGGGGGTTGGGCCGTTGATTTGCACAACTTTCTCCAGCCAGCCCTGCAAAGACAAAGGGAAAGAAGGGTGATTCCCGGCCGATTGTTACAATTCAACATACAGTTAAGGAAATCCTATCATACCTTCAAGGGTGGGTTATCGGCATCCAAGCCGTCGTCTTCTTCTTCGACCGACCACTCCTTCTGGGGCTTGAAAAGTGCCTTCCACAACTTCTCGTGAGTTGTGCGGAAGAACTTGCGCACGATGGCCGGGTCCTTGGGCATGTAGGCCCACATCAGGGTCTCCCGACACTGGCAGGGTAGGAGACGGCGGCGGAGTATAACCTGGACCACGTTGGTCAGCGCGATATTGGCCTCCGCCATTTTGTTGACGCGCCTTTGCAACGCCTTCACTTCGGAGGCAGACCCCCAATCGAGGCCCTTCTTCATCCACGAGGTTAGCCTCGCGGGGGGTCCGGATCTGAATTCGGCTGGTGCCGACCAACCCTTGTCCCGTGGCTCATTGATATAAAACCACTCCTTCTGCCAGATTTTCACGGTGTCGATGAAGGTGCCGTCCGGCCACACGACCCGCGGGAGCTTGCTGATCACCGCCCCGCCGCAGTCAGCATGTTGACCACTGATTGTCTTCGGCTTCAGATTGAAGACTTTGAGCCACAGGCCGAAGTGCGGCTGGACTCGCAGGAAGGCCTCACAGACGGTGATGAAGGCCGAGATATGCATGGAAGAGTTTGGGGGAGGTCGTGGAAATCCAGGCCGTAGAAGAACATCAGCCCCCTAACGAAAGGGCGGAGCGGAAACCCTAACCCCCGGATGAAATGAGCGATAAAAACCACTCTTTCGCCTGGCCGCTGAGTTGGCACCACTTGGCCCTCTTCGGGGGGACGACTGACGATGTTGGGCGAGAGGTATCCGACGGCCTTTAGCTCCCGGATGTCCCTATCGGTGATGCTCGAGGCCTCCCACTTTCCGTTTGAGCCCGAGCCCGCCATGGATTGAGCTCGGGAGGTGAGACTTGGAAGGGAAGGAGGAAATGGATCTAGGCGCTCGAGGCCGAGAGCGGAATGGAATCAGGTCTGATGCGTAAGAAGGCCTTGGGGGGTTTTCTCCCTTTTATGGGGGCCATAATACCAAGAGTCCTCTTTTGCTGCCGCGGGCTGTGGCACTTCCCGAAGCAATCGTGCCATTATGCGCGCACAGGTTTACCCAAACCATTACTCATATCCCATGAAATACGGGACACAATCTCCATGTTGATAAGACGTGCCAATAAAAGGGCGGCCTTGAGTCGTGGATCAAGTTTCCATAACTGGTTGTTGTGGCTTTTCGCCATAAAGGTTGTCAGGAAGGGTTACTGTTCACACCCAGGCATTTGGCCTTCAGGATAAACATAGCATATTCCAGAGGATGGGGTGTCGTCAAGGGCCGAGTTGAGTTCTGCCGAACATAGAAGGAACTCCCCTTTCAAGCCGAATACCATGAACATGTGAAGTTGCCGAAGACTACATTCCTCGGCATTGAAGGCTAGTTCGGGGGCTACCAAGGGATTCCGGGACTAAGGGGTCCTCGGGCGTCGGCTCATTCCTCGTGGGACGACCTTTTGGGCTGAGCTGCTGAAAGCCGAATTACGGATGATCCTGTATCCAAGAAGGAAGGCTCTGAAGAATGGCGTGGCCTCCAAGTTCCAAAGATGGGATCTGCGTATCTATCCCTTGTAAAAGGTCGGTTGTGTGTAACCCTAGGGACCCCCGGTGTCTATATAAACCGGAAGTTCCTCATTCGTAGAGGTAGGTGAACTCATCTAGGGTTTAGCTTAGACGATCTCGAGGTAGATCAACTCTGTAATCTCCATACACATCAATACAATCAAGCAGGACGTAGGGTTTTACATCCTCACGAGGGCCCGAACCTGGGTAAATACTGTCCCCTTCGTTCCCTGTTACCCATCGATCTAAGGTTCACAGCTCGGGACCCCCTACCCGAGATCTGCTGATTTTGACACCGACACCCGCCTCGAGGGTGCATGGGCGTATGTTGCGGTTGTGATAGCGATGCAACGCCTACTAGTACCTTGCCGCGTGGAGGGCAGCCTGGCGACGGGTCCCTTTGAGGAAAAGCAGGTCATCCTCCCACAGGCCGCCCTGACGAGATTCGTCAAAGGCCAAAACCCGTGGGGACCGGCGCTTGACCTCGGCCCGGGAGGACCGCTTCTTCCCCATAGACGAGGAAGAAGGGCATCTCACCGGTTGGCTTGGTCGCCGTGGTATGGATGGACCATAGCACCGATGGGAGCTCGTCTAGCCAGCCCTTGCCGCTCCTGGTCTGAGGCCCTTGAGGACCTCTGCGTTGGCACGCTCGGCCTAGCCGTTGCTTCGAGGGTGTGCCATGGAGGCGAAGCAGATCTGCGTGCCGATGGAGGCTCAGTAGGTCTTGAAGAGGTCGTTGGTGAACTGCGTGCCATTATCCATGATGATGCGGTTGGGGACGCCGAAGCGGCACACCAAACCCTTGAAGAACTTGACCGTGGAGCCTGCCGGTATGGCCCAGACAGGCTCCACCTCCACCCACTTGGTGAACTTGTCAATGGCGACGTAGAGGTAGTGATAGCCGCGGGCCGCGCGAGGGAAGGGCCCTAGGATATCCAAACCCCAGATTGTGAAGGGCCACGAGAGAGGGGTGGTATGGAGCCCTTGTGCTGGCTGATGAATCTGCTTGCCGTGGAATTGGCAAGCCTCGCATGCCTGGTGTCGGTGTCAAAACCGGCGGATCTTGGGTAGGGGGTCCCGAGCTATGGATCTGGGATCGATGGTTAACAGGGGACGAAGGAGACGTTGTTTACCCAGGTTCGGGCCCTCTTGAGGAGATAAAACCCTACGTCCCGCTTGATTATATTGATGAGGATGATGGTTACAGAGTCGTTCTACCTCAAGATCAAACGAGCTAAAACCCTAGATGAGTTGACTTGTCCTCTACGAACTAAGCCCCCTGGTTTATATAGACACCAGAGGTACCTAGGGTTACATGTGATAGGTTTCCACCCGAGCATAGATACATCCATTCTTTCTTGGAGGACACACCAAGTCCTCGAAACCTTCCTTCCTGAGCACGGGGTCATCCTGTAGTCCGGTCTTCCTGCAATTGCCATAGAGCGGCCCACCAAGCTGGCCCACAGGAGATAAGCCGATGGCCGGAGGACCCCTTAGTCCCGGACTCCCTCAGCAGCCCCCGAACTAGCCTCCAATGCCGGGCTTCATGACACTTAGCTTCTTCGCACATCCAAAGTATCTGGCTTGCGGGGTGAGTTCTTTTCTTCCCTTTATACTCGGCTGACCCCAGTTCGGCCGCTGATGACACCCTGCTTTCCGAACATACATTGCTTAGCCTCGAAGGCCAAACGCCTGAGTATGTACAGTGCCTCACTTGACAACTTTTCTGATGAAAAGCCTGGATAGGCCGCGACCATTTAGCCAGTTATAAAAACTCGATTCGTGGTTCGAGGCAGCTCCTTCATTGGCACATCTTATCAACACGAAGATCGTGCTCCATCTTTCACGGGATACGATTAATGATCTGGGTTATCCCATGCGCGTATAACAACACGATTGCTTTTTGAAACGACGCAGCTCGCGGCACAGTAACATGACTCTTGGTATTACGGCCTTCCATAAAAGAGAGGAAATCCCCAAGGCCTCCACACGCTCCTCAGATTCAAGCTCATCCTCTCGACCTCCATCGCTCTGAGCGCCCAGATCCGATCCTTCTCCAGTTCTTCCCAAACCACCCCCTTCCCCAAGCTCGGACATGGTCGGCTCAGGTTCCTAGGACAAGTGGGAGGCTTCCCGTGTCACCGACAACGACATCCGGGAGCTGAAGCGCGCCGGCTACCTCCCGGTCAACATCGTCCACCGCACCCTAGAGGCTGGCCAAGTGGTGCCTACGCCGAAGCCGGGAGAGCGAGTGGTGTTCATTCCCCACTTCATCTGGGGACCGAGCTTCCCGCTGCACCCCTTTGTAAGGGGCCTAA
Source organism: Elymus sibiricus (assembly GCA_039707655.1). NCBI lineage: Eukaryota > Viridiplantae > Streptophyta > Magnoliopsida > Poales > Poaceae > Elymus > Elymus sibiricus. The sequence continues at coordinate 176,181,911 of CM077667.1, read as the reverse complement.
TGTTCTCCTATGGGTTAGATTTTCACGATCTCCCCCCGAAATCCATCATGCATATCTCGGCCTTCATCATCGTCTGCGAGGCCTTCTTGCGGGTCCAGCCACATTTCGGTCTGTGGCTAAAGGTCTTCAACGTCAAGCCGAAGACTGTCAATAGCCAGCACGCGGATTGCGGAGGGGCGGTGATCAACAAACTTCCGCGGGTAGAGTGGCCGGAGGGCACCTTCATCGACACCGTCAAGGTCTGGCAAAACAAATGGTTCTACATCACCGAACCACGAGGCGCAGACTGGGCGGTGCCCTCCGAGTTCAGATCTGGACCCCCATGAGGCTGACCTTGTGGATCAAGAAAGGCCTTGACTGGGGATCGGCCACGGAGGTGAAGGCGCTGTAGAAACGCATTACGCAGATGATGGAAACGAACGTCGAGCTGACCAACATGGTCCAGGTCATGCTCCACCGCCGTCTCCTCCCCTGCCAGCACCGGGCTACCCCAATGTGGGCCTACAGGCTTGACGACCCCCCACTGTGTGCTAGCTTTACCGCACTACCCACGAGAAGTTGTGGAAGGCGTTGTTCAAGCCCCAGAAGGACTGGCCAGCCGAGGAGGAAGACACCGGTCTGGACGCCGAAAACCCTCCACTCAAGGTATAACAAAGTTTCTATTTTTATTCTCGGGCTCTTCCTTTTAGTAAGGAATTTAACCTCTTCTTCCTCGCCTTCGTAGAACTAGCTGGACAAGGCCCTTCAGATTAATGGCCCAGCCCCATTGCCCGAAGACCCTTGATCGGCCCTGTTGACGGCGATGCTGGTCGTGGCACCATATTCGGCGCTAGAGAAGAAGGAAAAGAAGAAGAAAGGTGAGAAGAAGGAGGTCCGAGAGGGCCTCCGCCCAAGAGGTCCTCCGGACACTAGGTCCGGGGAGACCCAGGCCTCCTCTGCTCACGAGGAGGAGCACATAGAGGAAGGGGGGAAGTGGACTCCCCCCAGACAAGGAAGAGGGTGGCGTCAGCCGACGCAGAGGAGGATCTAGCTCCCCCCGCCCCGAAAAGGTCCTGCAGGGCCAAAGTGGTCCTACCCGATGATAGCCCAGATTCCGATGAGGAATCCGAGGCCTTCGAGAGGGTCCCCCGGAGGAACCCCAGGGTCAAGCCCCCAGCCCAGAGGTATTTAATCCGAACATCTCATGGTACATTCCTACAGAGTTTTGCTACTTACCGGAGGAGTGCCTTCCCTATTGCAGCCCACCCCGCGACCTCCCCGTCGATCAAGTATCAGAGGGGGAATCTCCGCCCGCTGAGCTGGCAGAGAACGGGATAGCGTCACGTCCCTCTCCTCCTCAGGCAGCCAAGGAGACCGTGAAGGTGCTATCCCGCCAGACCCCACCTGGGCCGAACACCGGGGGCGAGGGTGACGACGAAATGGCGGAGGTTAATACCTCGGCTGCCCAAGACCAGGGGAGGAACCCCTCATGGCAAGCAAAGAGGGGGGACCCGGTTCATCCGAGCCCCCTTCGCAGACGGTTCAGGAGCACTCTATGCCTCCGGAATCGTCAACCCTGGCTTCCCAAGAAAGGAGGGTGGAGGTGCCACCACCAGTATCGCCCATGACAGAGCGGGCCGCGACTGGGTGGCCGGCCGTGATGGAGGAGGCTTTGACTAGCTCCTCCCTTGCCAAAGATCAGGGCGCCCTTATGGGTGCGGTTTTACAAGGCATTCAGTCTGTTGACAACGGACTGAAGGAGGCTTTTAACGGTCTCTTGACGGGATTCAAGGTAAGCCATGTAATACTCTTTTTTTTCTAAAAAGTTAATTTATAAGGTTTATATAACCCCTGTAAACACAGTAGCCCCCGAACCATGGGTGAGTTTGAAAAACTCACACGGGGGTCAAAGAAGGTACAAATGATTGAAAACACGGGAATTGTGACCTTCGAGACTCTAGCAAGTTTTGGGGGGAAACTTAGCAGAGGGTCTACAGCCGATAGCTTGGGAGTCTAACATAAGTAAGGTGTTTTGTAGGCCACGTCTTCGGCAGTGGCCACCAATGCCATGGAACTGGCCGAGCTGAATCGGAAGCTCAAGAGCTCCGATGAGGAACTAGACCGCCTCAACAAACGGTTTGACGAAGTGCAAGGTAAGTCCGAACTGTGCCGCCTTGGCCACTGTTATTCTTATTAATTGAAGTTGTTTCGGGATCTTGTCACTGAGTCTTGGTTGTCTATTATGACTACAGCCACTGCCGCGGAGGTTGAGTGCCTCAAGGCGAAGTTAAAGAAAGCGAAGCAGGAGGCCGCAGACCATAAGGCACTGGCCGAACAGGCGTCTGACGAGCTGTCATCGGTGAAGGCCGATAGCAACAAGCACAAAGCTCGGGTATCCGAGGTGCAGCAGGAGCTCAAGGATGCCAGCACTAAGTGTGAGGCCCTTGAGCAAAAGAACAAGGACCAACTCGCCGAGCTCATCGCTGTTCGCAAAGCTTAAAGCGGAGCGGGTAGATAGGCAATTATATGAAGAAGAGCTCCGCCAAGTCAGGCTAATTGCGGATGGTAAGCCGTACTTACTGTAATGCGCCTTTGGTGTTAACAGATTTGCGTTGCTCACGCGGGTGTGGCATTCCTCAGGCGCCTTTACGGATCTCCCGAGGAGTGCGGCGGACGCGGCTCGGTACTTCGCTACGCCGGATGGGGATGTTGAGCCCAGACTGTTCTGGGCGCAATTTCAAACCCCCGAGCACCCACCTCTCCTTAGCAATCAGATGAAGTAGTTGATGGAGCTGCATAGGATGGCGGATCTGGCGATGAAAGACCTTTGTATCCGGCTGTGGCCTTTAGAGCCGTTGCCGGGTAGTTACTTCGGCTTAGTGCAGAAGTTGTGCGACGCCGCATCCCGGATTGACGTCCTGAAACGTTCCACATGCATAGAGGGGGCCCAGATGGCATTTTCAAAGACCATGGTGCACTGGCCGAAGCTCAAGCCGGCCGAGATGGCCACCGCACCTACGCCTGCTGGGAAGGAGCATAGGCACCCCGAGCTATACTTCCCCCTTGTGATGTGATACGTCTCCAACGTATCTATAATTTTTGCTTGTTCCATGCTGTTATATTACCATTCTTGGATGTTTTACAATCATTTTATAACAACTTTATATCATTTTTTGGGACTAACCTATTGACATAGTGCCAAAGTGCCAGTTGTTGTTTTTGCTTGTTTTTTACTTCGCAGAAAATCAATACCAAACGGAGTCCAATCGCGACGAAACTTTTTGGAGATTTTTTCTGGACCAGAAGACACCCAGTGGGCCAAAGAAGTACCAGAGAAGTGGGCTGAGGAGACCACAACCCACCAGGGCGTGCCAGGGGGGCCCCGGCGCGCCCTGATGGGTTGTGCTATCCTCTCCACCGCCTCTGATGCCTATAAATTCCCAAATATTCCAAAAACCCTAGGGGAGTCGATGAAACACAATTCCAGCCGCCGCAAGTTCCAGAACCTCGAGATCCAATATAAACACCATCACGGAGGGGTTCATCTTCCTCATAGGTGCCTCTCCGATGATGCGTGAGTAGTCTAGCATAGACCTACGGGTCCGTAGGCAGTAGCTAGATGGCTTCCTCTCTCTCTCTCTCTTATGATTATCAATACAATGGTCTCTTGGAGATCTATTTAATGTAAACTTTTGCGATGTGTTTGTTGGGATCCGATGAATTTTGAGTTCATGATTAGTTTCTATCCATGAATATTATTTGAGTCTTCTTTGATCTCTTATATGCATGATTACTTATAGCCTCGTATTTCTTCTTCGAATCTTTGGTTTAGTTAGGCCGACTAGATCTTTTTTTCTTGCCATGGGAAGAGGTGCTTTGTGATGGGTTCTATCTTGCGGTGTTCTTCCTAGTGACAGAAGGGGCAGCAAGACACGCATGTATCGTTGCTATTAAGGATAACAAGATGGGGTCTATTCCTACATGAATAGATCTTGTCTACATCATGTCATCTTTCTTATTGCATTACTCCTTTTTTCCATGAACTTAATACACTAGATGCATACTGGATAGCGGTCGATGTGTGGAGTAATAGTGGTAGATGCAGGCAGGAGTCGGTCTACTTATCTTGGACGTGATGCCTATATAATGATCATCGCCTTGGATATCGTCATGACTATTCGATTTTCTATCAATTGCCCAACAATAACTTGTTCACCCACCGTGCGCTATACTCATGAGAGAAGCCACTAGTGAACCCTACGGTCCCCGGGTCTACTTTTCCAACATATTGCTTTCAGATCTATCTTTTTTGCATCTTTGTTTTCAGATCTACAAAACCAAAAACCCAAAAACATATTGCTGCATATTTTATTTGCTCCTTTTATTTTGTGTTCTTGAGAGATCTATCTCTCCTATCTATCACTACCTAATCTATCTTTTTACCGTAGAGAGATTGACAACTTCTCTTTCGCGTCGGGTTGCAAGTATTTGTTGTTTGTGTGCAGGTGCTGCTTATTGGGTGGTGGTGATCCTCCTACTGGTTCAATAACCTTGGTTTCCTAACTGAGGGAAATACTTACTGTCGCTGTGCTGCATCATCCCTTCCTCTTTGGGGAAATACCGACGTAGTCTCAAGCCACGTCAAAGGAATTTCTGGCGCCGTTGCCGGGGAGGAAGCGGTCTCTTCTACGTGCCTATCGTAGGCGCCGAGGGGACTCCGTCATCATCTACCAGGTTCCTAATCACAAATCTCATCACCTTGCAATTACGTTATTTGCCATTTGCCTCTCATTTTCCTCTCCCCCACTTCACCAATTTTCCGTTTTATTCGCCCTCTTTTTTGTTTGCCTTTTTCTTGCCGGATCTCTTCCTTGCTTGCAATCTTGTTTGCCAATCTTGTTACCATGACTAGTGTTACTACTCCCCCTTTGTCACCAGATTTTGAAGTTCTATACTTCAAACAAAAACAAGGGGAAAATTTGAAAGATGCCTGGTATAGGCTAATGGAATCCTATCACATTTCCAATCTAAAAGGAGACGCAAAAGTTTTGCTTAGAAATTTTTACATTGGATTGGCTTTGCATCATAGGGAGCTTTTGGATTTTGCCTCTAAAGGGAATTTTATTGAACTTGATGCAAACACCTCTTATGAAGTTTTGGAAGGGATTTTGGGGATTTCACAAGAGGGCGTTCAAATTCTCGAAAAATTGGGTGACTTACATAAGCACTTGGTCGAGTTACAAAAGTATCACGAACCCCTCAAACATATTAGTGGGAACCTCAATCGCTTGAATACTTTGATTACCCTTTGCAACAAGCGTTTGGATATTTTGGATCTCAAGATGGTTTCTTCTCCTGAAAATTTGGGGAAGCGTAAAGAGCCCCCCGGATTCGAGAAGGCCCTCACAAAAGTGGCCAAAACCAAATATGACAATACTTGAATCTATGCGTTATGCCTAGCTAGGGGCGTAAAACGATAGCGCTTGTTGGGAGGCAACCCAATGAATAAATAAATATTCGCTTTTTCCTTTCTGTTTTTGAGTGTTGACACAATTATGCCTCTGTTATGATTGTGTTTTATGGTTTATTTAGTGTTTGTGCCAAGTAAAGCCTTTAGGATGATTCATAGGATGAGTAGAAGTGATGCTAAATCTGAAACAGAAACTTTGCGTCCAGTATATGAATTTTCATTTTTCTCTGGAACGTGATCTTGAGCTGAATTTTTAACACAGTGTTGCTATACAAATTCCTTACGCTGTCCTAATTTTTTAGAATTTTTAGAGTTACAGAAGTATGGTTAGAGTACAGATTACTACAGACTGTTCTGTTTAAGACAGATTCTGTTTCCGTTGCATTGTGTGCTTGTTTTGATGAATCTATGGGTTATATTGAAGGGTATGAGCCATGGTAAAATTGAAATACAGTAGGTATAATGCAATAATAAAATATGAATGGGTTTGCAACAGCACCTAAAGTAGTGATTTGCTTTATTATACTAACGGATCTCACGAAGATTTTGTTGAGTTTTGTGTGATTGAAGTTTTCAAGTTTTGGGTGAGATCATGATGGATGAAGGAATAATGAGTGATAAAAGCCTAAGCTTGGGGATGCTACTGCACCCCCAAGATATATCCAAAGAGTAACAAGCAACTAAGCTTGGGGATGCCCCCGAGTGGCATCCCCTCTTTCTTCTAACAACCATCGGTATTTTACTTGGAGCTATATTTTTATTCGTCACATATCATGAGTTTTGCTTGGAGCATCTTGTATCTTTGCTTGATTTGATTGTTAGTTTTTCATTTGTATCCTTGCTGTACACACCTATTTGAGAAAGCCAAAATCATACTATGATTTGTTAGAATTGCTCTATGTTCTTCACTTAAACTTTTTGAGCTATAGAATTGCTCTAGTGCTTCACTTATATCTTTTTGAGCACGGTGTGCTTGGACATTTTTGTAGAAATACTCTCATGCTTCACTTAGATTAATTTGATAGTTAGATTTTTGGAATAAATCCTCTCATGCTTCACTTATACCTTTTTGAGAGATGAAATCTCTATGCTCATGTGCTTCACTTAAATTTGTTTGAGCTTGCCAAAAAGCAATGGCAATATATGAAACTAGTCCCAAAGTGATAGATATCCAAGGAGGATATAATAAAAACTTTCATGAAGATCATTGGGCAAATTAAACCTGATTCCTTGTAATAGTTTTGAAACATGATGATAGTAATATGTGAGTCATGTTAGTGAGTAATTATGCTTTAGTAGGAATATTGGCGTTAAGGCTTGTGATTCCCTATGCAAGTATGAAAGTCAATAGTTATGCAATGAAATTACATCCTACTTGTGGTGCATTATTTGGTGTTTGTTATGCTCAATGCTCACTTATGTGAATTTCCGTTTCTTGGTTTGGCTGCTTCTCAATCTATTTGCTAGCCTCCATTTGTACTAAGTAGAAATACTACTTGTGCATCCAAATTCCTTAAACCTTATGAGTCCACCATACCTACCTATATGCGGTATTTCCATACTATTCCAAGCAAATTTGTATGTGCCATCTCTAAATTTTCAAAATAAATCTTCTCTTTTGTGTGCTCGTACCGCTCATGAAACGGCAGGGAGTGTCCAATATTTTTCCATGCTAGATGTGTTATTCTCAAGATGAGTGTTTATTCACTTGTCATTGCACGAGAGTGCGGCGGTAATAGGGATGCCCATTCCCGAAATGAAAAAGAAAAAATATTTACTTTATGTTGTCAAATAATAAATTCCTTGGAAAGTGTTGGTATGCAAGGCAACCGTGGATACAGCCCGCCATGGAAAGTGAAAGTTTGGTGGAAAAAGGAATAAACTTTATTTTCTGTTTGGGAACCACCTATGATATATCTAGCATGGAAAGTATTGTGAGCTACTTTGTCATTTTCGTTGACAGGAAAAGCATGCCACCCAAAATATTTTTCTCTCTCAATTTAAAACTTTGAGCTCTGGCACCTCTACAAATCCCTACTTCCCTCTGCGAAGGGCCTATCTATTTACTTTATGCAATTTTTATTTCTACTTTGAGTCTCCATCTTCTCTTATAAGCACCAACTAGGGGGCACTATGATCGTACTTGAGCATTGGGTATAGCTAATATTTGAGTGTGCTTCATGAATGAATCAATGAGTGAGCATGATGGGCTAGGAATAACTTTCTTTAGTGTTGATATTCTGAAAGACATGGTTGCTTGTTGACATGCTTGAGTATTGAAGTCATTATGTTAAAACTAGACTATTGCTTTGAATCACCTATAAGTCCAAATGTCCATGCTATACAAAAGAAAAGAATATGATGAACATGTTAGGCAGCATTCCACATCAAAAATTCTGTTTTTATCATTTACCTACTCGAGGACGAGTAGGAATTAAGCTTGGGGATGCTGATACGTCTCCAACGTATCTATAATTTTTGCTTGTTCCATATTGTTATATTATCATTCTTGGATGTTTTACAATCATTTTATAACAACTTTATATCATTTTTTGGGACTAACCTATTGACATAGTGCCAAAGTGCCAGTTGCTGTTTTTGCTTGTTTTTTACTTCACAGAAAATCAATACCAAACGGAGTCCAATCGCGACGAAACTTTTTGGAGATTTTTTCTGGACTAGAAGACACCAAGTGGGCGAAAGAAGTACCGGAGAAGTGGGCCGAGGAGACCACAACTCACCAGGACGCGCTAGGGGGAGCCCGGCGCGCCCTGATGGGTTGTGCCCTCCTCGAGGCCCCTCTCCACCGCCTCTGATGCATATAAATTCCCAAATATTCCAAAAACCCTAGGGGAGTCAATGAAACACAATTCTAGCCGATGCAAGTTCCAGAACCTCGAGATCCAATCTAAAAACCATCACGGAGGGGTTTATCTTCCTCATAGGTGCCTCTCCGATGATGCGTGAGTAGTCCACCATAGACCTACGGGTCCGTAGGCAGTAGCTAGATGGCTTCCTCGCTCTCTCTCTTATGATTCTCAATACAATGGTCTCTTGGAGATCTATTTGATGTAAACTTTTGCGGTGTGTTTGTTGGGATCCGATGAATTTTGAGTTCATGATCTGTTATATGCATGATTACCGTAAAGAGATTGACAACCTCTCTTTTTACCGTAGAGAGATTGACAACCTCTCTTTCGCGTCTAGTTGTAAGTGTTTGTTGTTTGTGTGCAGGTGCTGCTTATTGGGTGGTGGTGATCCTCCTACTGGTTCGATAACCTTGGTTTCATAACTGAGGGAAATACTTACCATCTGAAAGCACAATGTGCTCCCTTGGTGGTTTTGATAATTCATGACAACATACATTATCTCTTGGACTAATGCTTTTACCTAGTGTATTTTAGATAAAGTCCACAGAGAGGGTTGGCAAAAGGATTGTGGAGAAACCCCAAGATACAAGGAAATGGATTGGCAAAGCTTCAAGCAAGAGGACTCTACATTTTACTTTGTGAGAAATCACTTTGAGTCCATAGGAAAGCCAATACTATTAAAAGGGGGTAAGGTACTGTTGGTGAACAAGATGCTCCACGTGCACAAGTGACAGTCACCAAAAACACCCACAAACTCTTCCACAAAAGTCTGTCCAAGCCAAACATCCAAAAATCTGTGCAACCAACAATTCCCACTCCGTGCCACCGATTCCCAAACTCAGAAAGACCCATGACAAACCCTAGCCATTCGGTGCAACCGATTCTGCATCGGTACCACCGAGTTCAGTTGCCAACTTTCTGTTTAGCTATTTTTAGTCTTTGGTACCACCGAGTTTTGCCAGTCGGTCTCACCGAGTTTTTGGACCAACTCCCTGGTTAGCCATTCACAAGAATCGGTACCACCGAGTTTTGTGAATCGGTCCCACCAAGTTTTTGGACCAACTCTCTGGTCAGCCATGGTCAAGAATCGGTACCACCGAGACGTGAGAATCGGCGTCACCGAGTTATGCAATCTGACCGTTGGTCACCTAATCGGTACCACTGAGAGTTATGTATCGGTCTCACCGAGATTCAAAAGTTACTGCCTTTTGGTCACTTCGGTACCACCGAGCTTTATACTTCGGTGTCACCGAGTTGGTCACTTCAGGTGTAATGGTTGGATTTTTGGGGATGCCTATATATACCCCTTCACCACCACCTACTCGAAAGAGAAGCACTCAGAACTATTCCATACTTGCCCCCATCCTATTTTCTGAGAGAGAACCACCTACTCATGTGTTGAGATCAAGCTATTCCACTCCATCCATATGAATCTTGATCTCTAGCCTCCCCAAGTTGCTTTCCACCAAATCAATCTCTTCCACCATAGCCAAATCTGTGAGAGAGTGATTGTGTGTTGAGGAGCCTATCATCTTGAAGAACAAGAGCAAGGAGTTCATCGACATTGCCAAGCCTATTACCTTTTGGAGGGTGGTGCCTCCTAGATTGGTTAGGTGTCGCTTGGGAGCCTCCTACTTCGTGTTGTGGAGTTGAACCAAGAAGTTTGTACGGGCAAGGAGATCGCCTACTTCATGAAGACCTACCCATAGTGAGGCTAGTCCTTCGTGGACGGAAACCGTTATGGAATAGTCAAGGTTGCTACTTCCTGGACCCTTATGGGTGGAGCCCTCCGTGGACTCTCGCGACCGTTACCCTATGTGGGTTGAAGACTCCATAAACGTGGACGTACGATAGCACCACCTATCGGAACCACGGGAAAAATCTTCGTGTCCCTCATGCGTTTGATCTCCCTATCTCAACTCCTTACTTCCATGTGCAATGTCTTTACTTTCCGCTGCCATACTTGCTGACTTGCATGTGTAGGGCATGCTAGACTTGATATAATTGTTAAAATCTGCCAACCAATTAACTTGGGAAAAGGTTAGGTTTTAAATTCCTGCTAGTAGTCTATTCACCCCCCTCTAGACACACACTTCTAGTGATCCTTCACCGTCGTTGTGCTGCATCATCCCTTCCTCTTTGGGGAAATACCGACGCAGTATCAAGCCACGTCATGATGGATAGCGCTCGGGCGATAGAGGCCCAATGCTCTAAAGATGTAATTTATGAATGAGCCTACTATCATGTGCCCGATGACTGTTTTCTTTATAGCGTGGTTGCATGGCGTATCATGCTTTTTTAAGCCTTGTATTATTTTGACTCATGTGTGGCTATTTTAATTGAAAGTTGCCAGTCGTCAGCTTCAGCCCCCATGTAGATACTACAAGGGGTGTTTCGACCTTCGCACTATAACCCTTAGCCGATGTATCGGCGCCCAGAGGCGGTAGGGCGTGAGGGGAACGAGGCAATCGGACTATGCGACTTTAGTGCTTTCACTTAGCCTTAGGAGCTTGACTGCGGGGATTGGTGACTAGCCCCCAGTATTTTGTGATATTCGAATATGCCGAGGTTAAGACCATTATCACATGGTTTGTGAAGGTACAAACCCCTCGTATGACACGGAATAACCTCCATCGATTTTTAGTTTGACACTTGTGCTCGGATCGCGGACCGGTTCTCGCTTATTATGACAGTCGGTTTTCGGCTTTCTCCACTGAGGTACTTGACCAGGCAAGCTGGAAATACAATCACAGCGGTTCTCCCTTTACCCTTTTAGCCGAACGAGCGAAACGTAAGAGGGTAAACACAGGAGCAGGGCAACCCGACCTTTGACCCAAGACATAATTATGAACCGATTCATACAACGCAATATCCGAGACGCCGGACACGTAGAAAATAATGTCGAGATGATGCATGGGGCGAGTTTTATAGCCAAGCCCCCGGTCTATTAGCCGATCGCATCTAATATGTACCGAACATTTTTGCTTTTCAGGGCCGGGGAGTAGAAAATAGTTTATGTGACATAAAGTACTGTAAGAAGGCCGTAAAGGATAATCTCTATATCGGATGAATTTTTACAATTCAAACTGCCGAAGCAGCTATTTTTAGGTATTTTGCTTTTAAAAACAAACTTTACAAAGGAAAGGTTTACTCAGGGTCTTCGATGGGTGGCTTGATGTCCTCGATGTTCCCTGATACGCCTCCGTTCCTTTGCTCTTGAGGGGTGTTATGCTCCTTTAAAGGTGACTGCTATCGGCGAATGGACCTGTGAGAGAGGTTCTCGGGAAATCGCCGTAACGCGTGTGAGTTTGAACATTGTCATGATCACAACACAAACGAATCTCTTGTTCCTTGTGACGAGGATTTTCCCACTTGATGATGACAATGTGGAACATGGCTACTATGATGATGATGAGTTGTTCGACATCGAGCATGAGAAGATCATGAGGAATCTAAGTCTCATGGAAAACTTCAAGGATTACATGTCCGGAGGAAAAGAGTGGATTCTCGATAGTGGATGTACCGATCATATGACCGGAGATAGAGACATGTTTGAAGAGATCACACCAAACCATGGACCGCGAGGGTATGTAACTTTTGGAGACAATGATACGTCTCCAACGTATCTATAATTTTTGCTTGTTCCATGCTCTTATATTATCATTCTTGGATGTTTTACAATCTTTTTACTACAACTTTATATTATTTTTGGGACTAACCTATTAACCTAGAGCCCAGTGCCAGTTCCTGTTTTTTCCGTGTTTTTGAGTTTTACAGAAAAGGAATATCAAACGGAGCCCAAATGGAATAAAAATCTACGGTGAATTTTTATGGACCAGAATAAGCCCAGGGAGAGTTGGAGTTGGGCCAGGGGAGCCACGAGGCGACCACAAGCCTGGGGGGCGCGCCCCCTAGGGCGCGCCCCCCTAGCTTGTCGTCACCTCGTGGCCCATCCTGACTTGTTTCCACCGCCATAAATTCCTATAAATATAGAAACCTCCAAAAATAAACCTAGATCGGGAGTTCCGCCGCCGCAAGCCTCCAGAGCCACGAAAAACCAATCGGGAGCCCGTTCCGGCACCCTGCCGGAGGGGGAAACCATCACCGGAGGCCATCTTCATCATCCCGACGCTCTCCATGACGAGGAGGGAGTAGTTCACCCTCGGGGCTGAGGGTATGTACCAGTAGCTATGTGTTTGATCTCTCTCTCTCGTGTTCTTGAGATGGCACGATCTTGATGTACCGCGAGCTTTATTAATATAGATGAATCATATGGAGTGTTTCCCCTCTCTATCTAGTTGTGATGAATTGAGTTTTCCCTTTGAAGTTTACTTATCGGATTGAGTCTTTAAGGATTTGAGAACACTTGATGTATGTCTTGCGATGGGATATCTGTGGTGACAATGGGATGTTCTATTGATCCACTTGATGTATGTTTTGGTGATCAACTTGCGGGTTCCGTGACCATGGGAATCTATGCATAGGGGTTGGCACATGTTTTCGTCTTGACTCTCCGGTAGAAACTTTGGGGCACTCTTTGAAGTTCTTTGTGTTGGATTGAATAGATGAATCTGAAATTATGTGATGCACATCGTATAATCAAACCCACGGGTACTCGAGGTGACATTGGGGTATCTAGGTGACATTAGGGTTTTGGTTGATGTGTATCTTAAGGTGTTATTTTACTACGAACTCTAGGACTGTTCATGACACTTATAGGGATAGCTCATAAGATTGATCGGAAAAGATAACTTTGAGGTGGTTTCGTACCCTACAATAATTTCTTCGTTTGTTCTACGCTATTTGTGACTTTGGAGTGAACTCTTTGTCGCACGTGAGGGATTTATATATGATTCAACTATGTTAGTATTGTTGAGAGAACTTGCACTAGTGAAAGTATGAACCCTAGGCCTTGTTTCCAAGCATTGCAATACCATTTTTGCTCACTTTTGTTACTTGCTACCTTGCTGTTTTTATATTTTCAGATTACAAAAACCTATATCTACCATCCATATTGCACTTGTATCACCATCTCTTCACCGAACTAGTGCACCTATACAATTTGCCATTGTATTGGGTGTGTTGGGGACACAAGAGACTCTTTGTTATTTGGTTGCAGGGTTGTTTGAGAGAGACCATCTTCATCCTACGCCTCCCACAAATTGATAAACCTTAGGTCATCCACTTGAGGGAAATTTGCTACTGTCCTACAAAACTCTGCGCTTGGAGGCCCAACACGAGTCTACAAGAAGAAGGTTGCGTAGTAGACATCAAGCTCTTTTCTGGCGCCGTTGCCGGGGAGGTGAGTGCTTGAAGGTATTTCTTTAGATCTTGCAATTGAATCTTTTAGTTTCTTGTTTTATCACTAGTTTAGTCTATAAAAGAAAATTACAAAAAATGGAATTGAGGTTGCCTCATATGCTTCATCTTTTTAATGTCTTTCGTGAAAATGATGGAAAGGAAAATTGTGCTCAAGTGTTAGAAGAAGAAGTTATTAAAATGTTTGGCACTAAATATTTGAGTGATTGGCATGATTGCAATGTTGTTAGTATGAATTCGTTGAATATCCATAGTACTAATGATGATTGCACTAGTCATGATAAAAAGATTTCTTATAAGCATGCCAATTTTTGTGGAGTGCATAGAGTTTGTGAAGACATGCCTAGAAGGGAAGATAGATTTTGTAAGAGGCATAAGTATTTAGAAACTAAATGGTTGCAAGAGAGGCTATATGTTTGTGCTGAAAGACTTAATATTTCTCGCCGTCCTTGTGAACTTTGCAATGAAAGTGGTCATTTTAATTTCCAATGTGAATTATTTCATGATCGAATTGTGTCCAAAAATTGTGATAGCCTCATTACCCTTGAGCATCATAATGAACTTAGTCTATTTTTGGGGTATGAAGAAATGAAACATAAAACTAAGGATGTTCCAGCTTGGGTTCTCATGAAAATGATTGATTTTGATCTAAATGAAATCTATATGTATTGCGTGGTAAATTGCATTGAGAATCCTTATATTGCCAATTACTTAAAGACAAGGAATCAAATAGAAGATGAATAGAATACTAATGAAGGGGAAAAGGTTTCCCAATATCCTCCTATTTTTTCTTATGATGAATCAGGTAACGAGGAGGAGCTTCATATTCAACCAATCTCTTCAAAAAGAAGCTTGGAGGAATTAAATAAACCCACACAGAATGTGGTGAAGAAGAAGAAAAGAAGGAAAAGTAAAGGTAAAGGGGTATATCTCCCAAATAATGACACCCCTTATAATCTTGAAAATCTTTTTGGCACCAACTTAGAAAATTGTGATGATAATAATTGTTATACGATTGGTGCTATTCAGACTGTTAATGATGAGAGTGATTATGCTTATGTTTTGCAAAACCACAAGCTTGGGGATGCTATGTTTGATGAGAATGACATGTTTGAGAATTTATTTGCTGCAATTAATGTTTGTCCCAAGCTTGGGGATGCTATGTTTAACGAAGATGATATTTTTAGTCCCCCAAGTTTTGATGTGCAAATTTATTATGATGATAGCATACCCCCTATTTATGATGATTGCAATATTTATGAAAGTGGGTTTGGAAGAGTGTCAACTTTAGATAATAATTATCCCACTATTTTGGAGGGTGTTGAATCTTATTATAATGGTAAAAGTGGATTTGGAGAGGTCACGACTTTATTTATTAATGATTCCACTATTTCGGAAGAGGTTTCAATTGACTATGATGAGAACAAAGTTGCTACTTATGATGATTATTGTGATGATACCTATGTTATAAAGAGTAGTGATAATTATTGTCATAATTTTGAATATCCTTTTACTGAACATTACTCTTTTAATGTGGAAACAACTTTTAGTATCCGAGCTTCATATGATACTCCCACCATTAGTCATGAGAAGAAATCTTTTTGTGTGGAGAGTAGTAAAATTTCTATGCTTGTAGATCATGAAAAGAATGCTTTATGTGCTGGTTATATTGTGAAATTCCTTCATGATGCTACTGAAAATTATTATGAGGGAGGAACATATGCTTGTAGGAATTGCAATAATATCAAGTTTCCTCTCTATGTGTTCAAAGTTTTGAAGTTATGCTTGTTTTGCCTTCCTATGCTAGTTGATTCTTGTTCCCATAAATTGTTTGCTCATAAAATCCCTATGAATAGGAAGTGGGTTAGACTTAAATGTGCTTGTCATGAGATTCATGATGCTCTTTTGCATGTTTCAACTACTATTCTTATATGAGCATCATTGAAATCATCATGCCTAGCTAAAAGGCATTAAAGAAAAGCGCTTGCTGGGAGACAACCCAACACTTTTACCTTATGTTTTGGTGTGTTCACATGATTAAGCTACTTTAGTAATCATGTTTTGTGTGTTTTATTTCAAGAAAGTGCCAAGTAAAGCCTTTGGGATAGTGTGGATGATAGTTGACTTGATTCTGTGCAAAAACAGAAACTTTTGCTCTCAGTCCAGGAATTTTGTAAATTCACTGGAACGTGCTTTTGACCTGATTTTTTTACACATTATTGATATACAAATTTCCCAGGTTTTCCTAATTTTTCGGAATATTTAGAGACAGGGAAGTATGGTCACACTACAGATCTTCACAGACTGTTCTGTTTTTGACAGATTCTGTTTTGCATGCATAGTTTGCTTGTTTTAGTATTCCCATAGCTTATATTCAGTGATATAAATTATGGGAATGATAGAATACAGTAGGTATTATGTGATAACAATTATGAATCTTGTCTTGACAGTACCTAAGTGAATGATCTTTGTTTATTATACTAACCCATCTCACGAAGTTCCGTTAAGTTTTGTGTGATTGAAGTTTTCAAGTTTTGGGTGAGACACCGATATGAGGAGAATAAGGAGTGAAAAGAACCTAAGCTTGGGGATGCCCAAGGCACCCCAAGGTAATATCCAAGGAATACTCAAGCGCCTAAGCTTGGGGATGCCCCGGAAGGCATCCCCTCTTTCGTCTTCAACATTATCGGTATATCTTACTTGGAGCTATATTTTTATTCGTCACATAATATGAGTTTTGCTTGGAGCATCATTTTATTTTGTTGTTTTCTGTTAAGTGTTATTTATAATCTTGTTTTTTCAATAAAAAGTTCCAAGAATTGCATTAGGATGCTTGCATTACATGTTTTGATATGTGCTGTGTAAAAACAGAAACTTATGCTGTAGTGTATGAATTTTCATATTTTACTGGAACGTGGAAAGTTTCTGAAATTTTTACACAGTGATGTCATATAAATTATTTAGCTTGTCCTAAATTTTCATAATTTTTTGAGTTACAGAAGTACATTTTTTTCATAAATTGCTACAGACTGTTCTGTTTGGACAGATTGCTGTCATAGTTTCGTTATCTACTTATCCTATAGTTTCCATACCCTATATTGGTAGATATAAATTGTGGAGATGATAGTATACAGTACCTAATGTTTGGAAATTATTATGCAACTTGTCTTGGCAGTACATAAAGAGTTGATTTATTATTATGTGTACTAACCTATCTCACGAGTTCTTTTCGAGTTTTGTGTGGATGATGTTTTTGAGAATAGGTGAAACCATGATATGAGAGGATTGAAAGAGATACAAAAGCTCAAGCTTGAGGATGCCCAAGGCACCCCAAGTAAATATTTCAAGAAGTCTCAAGCATCTAAGCTTGGGGATGCTACGCATCCCACCTCTCTTCATCAACAATTATCGGTTAGCCTATGTTGAGCCTAAATTTTTATTCGTTCACATGATGCGTGCTATTCTTGGAGTGCTATTTTTCTTTTGCTTGATGTTTAAATAAAATACTCAGATCTGAAAATATTTATTGAGAGAGAGAGAGTCCTCACATAGCTACTTAATTGTTTGACTACTCATTAATCTTCACTTATATCTTTTGAGAGTAGCTTGTCATTTGCTCATGTGCTTCACCTAAATTTGTTTGAGCTTGCCAAAAAGCAATGGCAATATATGAAACTAGCCCCAAAGTGATAGATATCCAAGGAGGATATAATAAAAACTTTCATGAAGATCATTGGACAAATTAAACTTGATTCTTTGTAATAGTTTTGAAACATGATGATAGTAATAGGTGAGTCATGTTAGTGAGTAATTATGCTTTAGTAGGAATATTGGTGTTAAGGTTTGTGATTCCCTATGCATGCACGAAAGTCAATAGTTATGCAATGAAGTTACATCCTACTTGTGGTGCATTATTCGGTGTTAGTTATGACTTAATGCTCACTTATGAGATTTTTCGTTCCTCAGTTTGGTTGCTTCCCAATCTATTTGCTAACCTTCATTTGTACTAAGTAGAAATACTACTTGTGCATCCAAAATCCTTAAACCAAGTTTTGCCTTATGAGTCCACCATACCTACCTATATGCGGTATTTCCATGCCGTTCCAAGCAAATTTGTATGTGCCATCACTAAATCTTCAAAATAAATTTTTTCTTT
Organism: Elymus sibiricus; assembly: GCA_039707655.1. Classification (NCBI taxonomy): domain Eukaryota; kingdom Viridiplantae; phylum Streptophyta; class Magnoliopsida; order Poales; family Poaceae; genus Elymus; species Elymus sibiricus. Next base: position 176,164,117 of record CM077667.1, on the reverse strand, counting down.
TGTGTGCCCGTACCGCTCATGAAACGGTGGGGAGTATCCAATATTTTTCCATGCTAGGTGGGTTATTCTCACGATATGTGTTGATTCACTATCATTCACGAGAAAATGGCTGGTATTCGGGATGCCCAGTCCCATGCTCAAAAATCAAATCAAATTATAATGAAACAAAACTCCCCCAGGATTGTTGTTTGTATGGACGGTACCCGTGGATTCGGCTCGCCATGGAGTGTGATTGATTGGTGGAGGGGGAGTAAAAACTTTACTATTCTGTTTGGGAACCGCCTATAATGTATCTAGCATGGAAAGTATTGTGAGCTACTTCGTCGTTTTCGTTGACAGGAAAAGCATGCCACTCAGAATATTTTTCTCTCTCAATTTAAACCTTGAGCTCTGGCACCTCTACAAATCCCTACTTCCCTCCGCGAAGGGCCTATCTACTTACTTTATGCAATTTTTATTTTTGCTTGGAGTCTCCATCTTCTCTTATAAGCACCAACTAGGGGGCACTATGATCGTACTTGAGCATTGGGCATAGCTAATATTTGAGTGTGTTTCATGAATGGATCAATGATTGAGCATGATGGGCTAGGGATAACTTTCTTTAGTGTTGATATTTTGAAAGACATGGTTGCTTGTTGGCATGCTTGAGTATTGAAGTCATTATGTTAAAACTAGACTATTGCTTTGAATCATTTACAAGTCCAAATGTCCATGCTATACAAAGAAGAAAAGAATATGATGAACATGTTGGGCAGCATTCCACATCAAAAATTCTGTTTTTATCATTCACCTACTCGAGGACGAGCAGGAATTAAGCTTGGGGATGCTGATACGTCTCCAACGTATCTATAATTTTTGCTTGTTCCATGCTGTTATATGATCATTCTAGGATGTTTTACAATCTTTTTACTACAACTTTATATTATTTTTGGGACTAACCTATTAACCTAGAGCCCAGTGCCAGTTCCTGTTTTTTTTCCGTGTTTTTGAGTTTTACAGAAAAGGAATATCAAACGAAGCCCAAATGGAATAAAAATCTACGGTGAATTTTTATGGACCAGAAGAAGCCCAGGGAGAGTTGGAGTTGGGCCAGGGGAGCCATGAAGCCACCACAAGCCTGGGGGGCGCCCCCCCTAGGGCGCGCCCCCCTAGCTTGTCGTCACCTCGTGGCCCATCCTGACTTGTTTCCACCGCCATAAATTCCTATAAATATAGAAACCTCCGAAAATAAACCTAGATCGGGAGTTCCGCCGCCGCAAGCCTCCAGAGCCACGAAAAACCAATTGGGAGCCCGTTCTGGCACCCTGCCAGAGGGGGAAACCATCACCGGAGGCCATCTCCATCATCCCGACGCTCTCCATGACGAGGAGGGAGTAGTTCACCCTCGGGGCTGAGGGTATGTACCAGTAGCTATGTGTTTGATCTCTCTCTCTCGTGTTCTTGAGATGGCATGATCTTGATGTACCGCGAGCTTTATTAATATAGATGAATCATATGGAGTGTTTCCCCTCTCTATCTAGTTGTGATGAATTGAGTTTTCCCTTTGAAGTTTACTTATCGGATTGAGTCTTTAAGGATTTGAGAACACTTGATGTATGTCTTGCGATGGGATATCTGTGGTGACAATGGGATGTTCTATTGATCCACTTGATGTATGTTTTGGTGATCAACTTGCGGGTTCCGTGACCATGGGAATCTATGCATAGGGGTTGGCACACGTTTTCGTCTTGACTCTCCGGTAGAAACTTTGGGGCACTCTTTGAAGTTCTTTGTGTTGGATTGAATAGATGAATCTGAAATTATGTGATGCATATCGTATAATCAAACCCACGGGTACTCGAGGTTACATTGGGGTATCTAGGTGACATTAGGATTTTGGTTGATGTGTATCTTAAGGTGTTATTTTAGTACGAACTCTAGGGCTGTTCGTGACACTTATAGGGATAGCTCATAAGATTGATCGGAAAAGATAACTTTGAGGTGGTTTCGTACCCTACAATAATTTCTTCGTTTGTTCTCTGCTATTTGTGACTTTGGAGTGAACTCTTTGTCGCACGTGAGGGATTTATATATGATTCAACTATGTTAGTATTGTTGAGAGAACTTGCACTAGTGAAAGTATGAACCCTAGGCCTTGTTTCCAAGCATTGTAATACCATTTTTGCTCACTTTTGTTACTTGCTACCTTGCTGTTTTTATATTTTCAGATTACAAAAACCTATATCTACCATCCATATTGCACTTGTATCACCATCTCTTCGCCGAACTAGTGCACCTATACAATTTGCCATTGTATTGGGTGATGGGGATACGTACCTAGGGTAGGGTTATAGGCCTGACCTACATATCCTACCCAAGGACACTGCCCCAGAAAGCTTAAGGGCCACAAGGAAGTCTCCGACTGAAATAGCGAAGAAGCATAAGTCACTCGACAATATACACTCGGAGATGCCTTTCACTCGACGGTTATCTTTCACTCGGAAGAATCTGAAGACAGTCGACCGCAGGAGTCCAGAAGCCACCCCAGGGAGGCTAACGGGCAAGTATTCATCAAGATCATTAACAGCATTTATGGTGTACGTTACCAGTAACGTACACCTCTTTATGACCACGATTAAACCCCTTAATGCCGGACGTTATGAGGGGCAGCGCACTCTATATAAGCCACCCCTCCTCGCTGGTAGAAGGGTTCGCAACCTTTTGTAACACAACACACATATTTCACTCGACAGAGTAGAGAGCTCTCCGGAGCACTGAGACGTAGGGCTGTTACCTCCACGAGAGGGGCCTGAACTCATACATCTGTGTGTACAACCTCGCCGTAGCTAGGACTCTGCCCTCTCCATTCGTACCCCTACCTTCTACTGTCAGGCTTGTTCCCACGACAGTTGGCGCCCACCTTGGGGCAGGCGTCTAAGCGACTTCCGGCGAGTTTGCATTTTTTCTCCTTCGTCATGTCTTCCGGTGATGATTTGTTCCTGGGCCGCGAGATCCGTCTCGGAGCGCTCACCTTCATCGCCGACGATTCGGCATGGCTCCAGGAAGCGCCTTTGGATGTGGAAGCGCTCCCGATTCGCGGGGCGACGCACTTCTGTGCAAGCTCCTGCGGCGTTCTTCTCCTTCAGTCGTCGACTCCGTGTGTGTCGGCTCTCCCTGCTGTTCATCGTCGCAAGCGATCCGGTCGCTCGCGGCTACAGCGTTGGGTGCGGCACGCGGCGGCACGCCAGGTTTCGTCCCCGCAGATTGCGGCCATCGAGTCCGCCGAGTCACTTCACGGCGTGTTCGACTCGGCGTCGGATCGGTCCGACATCCCTTCCGAGTGCGAGAGCTGCGACCCTGCGGCGGAAGTTTTCATGGCTGGCTCTCATCAGAGTCCGCCGCCCCGCTTCAACCACTCCAGGCGTGAGATTGGTGGAACGTCGAATGATCAGCAGCGCCGGGATGAGGATGTTCTCCGTACTCCCATCGTCGGTACGACCGCTGAGGCCCAGGCCATGGAGGCTACACGCCTTCGGCTCATAGAGATGCAGGAGGCACTCGACGAGCGTGCTGGGCAGCGTCCACCACGTCCCAATCGACAGCAGCGACAGTTGTTTCCGAGTAGATCTCGAAATAACGTCGAGGTATTTCGTACTCCAGTTTTAAATGTTGCAGCAGCTGCTAGAATTGCAGAGTCTATTCAACCGTCACGATCAGAGGCTGGTAGAGGTCTGCAGCAGATCAAGACATTGCTTGAGGCGGCGCAGCACCAGAACGCAGCTGTTTCTCAGTCGCAGAACAGGTTACATGGCAATTCTACCAGGGCAGAAACAGTTCAGTCGGCTCACAGTCCTGGGTCACCTTCGCGTCGCAGAGGCGGAGAATACCGTGAAGACCGGTACAGAGATCAGGGGCGAGATCAGTCTGCTCCCCGTTATCACCGTGATGACCGCCGTCGAATGTTTTCTCCTCCGCGGAATGGTTCTTATGTGTCCCGGCACAATGATGATAGGCGCCCGTTCGGTGATGAGCGGAATCCCGGATTTGACGCAAGGGATGTCCTTGCTCAAAGGAGGGTCGACAGAGGCAGAGCCCACAGAGATGGTCATAACAGAGATTATCCGAGTGGAAGCAGTGCTGTTGTTTCTGGGCCCGAGTGTTTTAGCAGAGCCATTCGCTCTGCAGAGATTCCCCCCAACTTCAGGTTGGCGGCCGGGATTGGCAAGTTTTCTGGCGAGTCAAAGCCTGAAACCTGGTTGGATGATTACCAAGTGGCTGTACAGATTGGTGGAGGTAACGACAACATAGCCATGAAGCATCTGTCCTTGATGTTGGATGGTTCGGCCAGAGCTTGGTTAAATCGTTTGGCTCCCTCTAGCATCTATTGCTGGGAAGATTTGGCCCGAGTGTTTATCAGAACTTTTGAAGGCACTTGTAAACGTCCAGCTGGTTTGATTGATTTGCAGCACTGTGTCCAGAAGTCCAATGAAACCTTGCGAGATTACATTCAGCGTTGGTCCACCTTGCATCACACGGTGGAGAATGTTTCCGAGCATCAAGCTGTTTGTGCCTTCAAGGCTGGGGTTAGATACAGAGAGCTCTATCTGAAGTTTGGTCGCACCGGTGACATTTCTATGAGCAAGATGATGGAGATTGCCACTCGGTACGCCAATGGAGAAGAAGAAGACCGCCTCCGAAGCGGTAAAGCCAAAATAGTCGACAATGATGCAGGTGGGAATTCCAGTCGGAAACAAAAGCGCAAAGCTGATCCCCCTGCTCAGGCAGAAGCGGCCGCCCTGGCGGCACAAGGCAAGAATAAGGGAAAGTCCAAGGCTAAGTTCACCCCAAAGAAGTCAAAGAATCAGTCGGGTACCGATGTTTTGGATTTACCGTGTGCAATCCACACGAGGAAAGATGAAGAGGGCAATTTGATATTGCCGAAGCATACCACTCGACAGTGCCGTTTGTTGATCCAGTCATTCAAAGAGAACCAGTCGAGTGAGAAAGACCCTGAGAAAGAAGATGAAGAAGAAAAAGAAGAGTTCCCTGAAGTCAATGCCACCTTGTTGATTTTTGCTGATGTTGAGAGTAAGAGTCGACTGAAAGTTATCAACAGGGAGGTTAACATGGCGGTTCCTTCTACCCCCACATATCTCAAGTGGTCTCAAACTGCTGTCACTTTCAGTCAGTCAGATCACCCTGCGCACATTGCTACCCCCGGGCGGCAAGCGCTGGTGGTAGACCCAGTTGTGGGGGGCACTCGACTCCGCAAAGTTTTGATGGATGGCGGGAGCGGTCTGAACATCCTGTATGCTGATACCCTTAAGGCAATGGGCATTCCGATGTCCCGGCTCAGTGAAAGCAACATGCAGTTTCATGGAGTAATCCCTGGGAAGAAGGCCCGTTCGCTCGGCCAGATAGCATTGGATGTGGTGTTTGGTGATGACAAGCACTTTCGCAAGGAAAAACTGACGTTTGAAGTGGTAGATTTCCAGAGTGCCTACCACGCCATCCTTGGTCGACCAGCTTATGCCCGTTTCATGGCCCGACCATGTTACGTGTATCTCAAGCTGAAGATGCCTGGACCAAAAGGCGTGATCACAGTCACTGGCAATCGACAAAGGGCTGAGGAGTGCCTCCAGCAGGGCTCCAAGATCGCCGACCAGCAGATGGCTATGGTTGAGTTGGAGGAATACAAGAAAAATGCTGATCCTGCCGACCTGTTGCGTGCTAAGAAGCCCGCTTCTGAGTCAGCTTTTCAGTCGGCAGGGGAGGTGAAGAAGGTGCACATTCACCCGACAGATCCGACTGCTGCCCCGACCAACATCTCAACAACACTCGACAGCAAATAGGAAGCCGAGCTCATCCAGTTCCTCCGTGAGAACTGGGACATCTTCGCATGGAAGCCCGTTGACATGCCTGGTGTACCCAGGGAACTGGCTGAGCACCGTTTGAGAGTTGATCCGAAGGCCAAGCCTGTGAAGGAACATTTGCGTCGGTCAGCAACAGAGAAGCGAAAAGCAATCGGCGAAGAGGTGGCTCGTCTCTTGACGGCCAAGTTTATACATGAGATTTACCACTCCGAGTGGTTATCAAACGTTGTCATGGTCCCTAAGAAAGACAAGTCTCTTCGCATGTGTATTGATTTCAAACATATCAATCGGGTCTGCCCGAAAGATCATTTCCCGCTCCCCCGCATTGATCAGATTGTCGACTCAACTGCGGGATGCGAGCGTTTATCTTTTCTTGATGCTTATTCTGGCTACCATCAGATCCGTCTGTTTGGTCCAGATGAAATAAAGACAGCCTTCATCACCCCTTTCGGGTGTTTCTGTTATATCACCATGCCTTTTGGTTTGAAGAATGCTGGCGCTACTTTCATGCGCATGATTCAGAAGTGTTTGCTCGATCAAATCCCTCGGAACATCGAAGCCTATATGGATGATATCGTGGTCAAGTCTCGCAAAGGTTCCGACCTGTTGTCTGACTTGGCTGAAACATTCGCCAATTTGAGGAGATATGATATTAAGTTAAATCCGACTAAATGCACTTTCGGCGTTCCTGGTGGCAAATTACTCGGTTTCCTCGTTTCCGAGAAAGGAATCGACGTCAACCCTGAAAAGATCGGCGCCATCGTCCGAATGAAAAGCCCTGAGCGTGTGCACGATGTCCAGAAGCTCACAGGTTGCTTGGCAGCATTGAGTCGATTCATTTCTCGTCTCGGTGAGAAGGCACTGCCTTTATACCGACTGATGAAAAAGTCTGATACATTTGAGTGGACTCCAGAAGCTGAAGCAGCGTTTGTCGATCTCAAAGCCCTGCTTACCACCCAGTCGGTGCTTGCTGCTCCGCACAGCAAAGAGCCATTGTTATTGTACATCGCGGCCACTAATCAGGTCGTCAGTACAGTACTAACTGTCGAGCGAGAAGAAGAAGGCAAGGCTTACAAAGTTCAACGCCCGGTCTATTATATTTCTGAAGTGTTAACTCCGTCGAAGCAAAGATATCCGCATTACCAGAAGCTCGTATATGGTATATATCTGACTGCAAAGAAGGTAGCACACTATTTTCAGGATCACTCCATTTCAGTCGTCAGTGATGCTCCGTTGTCTGAAATTCTCAATAATCGAGACGCGACTGGTCGAGTGGCCAAATGGGCTATTGAGCTCCTTCATCTTGATATCAAGTTTGAGGCGAAGAAAGCAATCAAATCTCAAGCGCTGGCTGATTTCCTCGCCGAGTGGATTGAGCAACAGCAGCCAATCCAACTTCACTCGGCACACTGGACCATGTTCTTTGATGGTTCAAAGATGTTGAATGGGTCTGGTGCTGGCGTCGTTCTGGTATCCCCAAAAGGTGATAAGCTCAGTTATGTCTTACAGATTCACTTTGATTCCTCCAACAATGAAGCTGAATATGAAGCACTTTTGTATGGATTGCGTATGGCCATTTCACTCGGCGTCCGTCGCCTGATGGTATATGGCGATTCTGATTTGGTGGTTAATCAAGTGATGAAAGAGTGGGACATCAGGAACCCCGCTATGACTGGATACTGCAATGCAGTAAGAAAACTTGAGAAGAAATTTGAAGGTTTGGAACTCCATCATGTTCCCCGAGTGAAGAATCAAGCAGCTGATGAGTTGGCAAAGATTGGATCCACTCGGAAACCTGTCCCCAGCAATGTATTTCTCGAACACATTCATTCTTCTTCGGTGCAAGAAGATCCTTTCACTGAAGAGCCCCCGCAAGCAAAGAGTGCTTCTGATCCGACTGAAGTTGATGTCCCAGCTGTCATTGATCTGGTCATGGAGATTTTGGTAATCACGCCCGACTGGACTGTACCATATATTGCGTACATTCTCAGAAGAGAACTCCCAGTTGATGAAGATGAGGCTCGGCAGATAGTCCGCAGGTCCAAGGCTTTCACTGTGATCAATGAACAACTCTACAGAGAAAGTGTGACTGGCGTAGCTCAGCGGTGCATTTCTCCTGAAGAAGGTCGACTGATTCTGGAGGAGATTCACTCGGGAACTTGTGGCCATCATGCGTCCTCTAGGACGATTGTTGCCAAAGCTTATCGAGCTGGTTTCTTCTGGCCACGCGCCAATGAGATGGCTAAAGATATTGTCGATCACTGCGAAGGATGTCAGTTTTACTCGAATCTGTCACACAAACCTGCGTCTGCCTTGAAGACCATTCCACTCGTCTGGCCATTTGCTGTGTGGGGCTTGGATATGGTTGGACCCCTTAGAACAGGTCAGAGTGGGTTTACTCATTTACTGGTTGCAGTCGACAAGTTCACTAAGTGGATCGAAGCTAAACCCATCAGGAAGCTGAACGCCCGCACTGCTATCAAATTCATAAAAGAGATAACGTTCCGGTATGGGGTCCCTCACAATATCATTACAGACAATGGTTCTAACTTTGACTCGGAAGAGTTCAGGTACTATTGCTCTTCTCAAGGCACTCGGGTGGATTACGCATCTGTTGCGCACCCCCAGTCAAACGGTCAAGCTGAGCGAGCGAATGGCCTTATCCTCCAAGGATTGAAGCCTCGGCTCATGCGAGATCTTGATCATGCTGCCGGAGCTTGGGTCACTGAGTTACCGTCTGTTCTGTGGGGCTTGAGGACAACTCCCAATCGGTCGACTGGACGAACTCCTTTCTTCCTTGTATATGGAGCCGAAGCCGTATTGCCAAGTGACATCCTTCACAATTCTCCTCGAGTGGATCTTTACTCTGGAGACGAGGCTGAACAAGCAAGACAGGACGGAGTGGATCTCCTGGAGGAGGAGCGTGAGATGGCCCTGATCCGATCAACTGCATATCAACAAGACCTTCGCCGCTTCCATGCAAGACATGTCAAGAGCCGTTCACTCCACGAAGGGGATTTGGTGCTCCGAGTGGATCAGCAGCGACCTCATAAATTGGCCCCAGCCTGGGAAGGCCCATTCGTCATTACCAAGGTGCTTAACAATGGGGCGTACCATCTTTTCAACTTGAAGAAGAATATTGACGAGCCACGCGCCTGGAATGCGGACCTACTTCGACGTTTTTATTCTTGATAACAGAGTTGTTTTGATGTAATAAGAGTATCCCAGACAATGTTATGGATTGAATGAAGACTCCCGCAGTCTATTGTCGATTCCGATCGCACAGATTTACATTCAAAATTATTCCGAATGAAGAGCAATCCTCTCTCTCGGGGGCTTAGCTGCGAATCCGTTTCGCCTAAGTTCAAAACTTTTCCGAGTGTATTACATTCAATACACTCGGAGACTTAGCTGCGAGCCAGTCCTCGTCTAAGTTCAAAAATTACTCCGAGTGAAGAGCAATCCTCTCTCTCGGGGGCTTAGCTGCAAATCCGTTTCGCCTAAGTTCAAAACCTTTCCGAGTGTATTACATTCAATACACTCGGAAGCTTAGCTGCGAGCTAGTCCTCGTCTAAGTTCAAAAATTACTCCGAGTGAAGAGCAATCCTCTCTCTCGGGGGCTTAGCTGCGAATCCGTTTCGCCTAAGTTTAAAACCTTTCCGAGTGTATTACATTCAATACACTCGGAAGCTTAGCTGCGAGCCAGTCCTCGTCTAAGTTCAAAAATTACTCCGAGTGAAGAGCAATCCTCTCTCTCGGGGGCTTAGCTGCGAATCCGTTTCGCCTAAGTTCAAAACTTTTCCGAGTGTATTACATTCAATACACTCGGAGACTTAGCTGCGAGCCAGTCTCGTCTAAGTCCCAAATTCTTTCGAGTGCAGAACACCCGTTTCACTCGAGAATCAAATAAATTCGGCCAAGCCAATTGTCAGAAAGCGAAATGCGAGTAAGACTAAAATCTCCGGCGCAGCAGAAACTTGTTCGCGCAAAAGGGAAGTTCTCAGGCTTAAAGCCTGAACGAAGTTTACTCGGTTACACCAACACTCGGCATACCGAGGCAAATAAAGTTTTTACCATAAGCAAAATACCAATTTAAGCTCCAGCAGGACTTGAAGGCTCAACAAAGGTATCCAGGTCGATTCCGTCGGCGATCCTAGTGGCAGCATCGATGAAAGTCTCCATGAAATCTTCAAATTTGAGTTTCTTCGTGTTGGTCACTCGGAGATCCTTCAGTTTGTCCTCTCTAGCTTCCTTGCAATGAACCCTGACGAGTGAAAGTGCCACGTCAGCTCCACAGCGGGCAGCAGATTTCTTCCACGATTGCACTCGATTGGGAATCTCATTGAGCCGAGTCATCATTGACTCGAGGTCAGTCTGGAGAGGATCTTCAGGCCACAGTTCCTTGTCGACCTTCTCAAATGCAGCTCTCAGCCGAGTGATGAATCCTTGGACGCTCTTAAGACGAGCTTCGAGACGAAACATATCCATGGCCACGGCGTCTCCGACGAGAGACTTTGTGGGGTCCAGATTGGGTTCAATTTCTTCAGTTTCCTTTTCGAAGTCTCGACAGAATTCTACATGAAGAGAAAGTGAAAGGGTGATCATAATACCATTCTGGAAAAACCGGAGAAATTCATTCGGCAAATGAGGGTTACCTTCGAGCATGCTGAACATTTTCTTCGCAAAGTCGCCCAAGTGTTTCTCCAGAGCGGTCCTACTCTTGGTCTGCTCTTCGAGTTTTTTGATCCACTCGGATCGTTCCTGCTTGAGCTTGGCGTTCTCCTCTTCCAGTTTACTGGCTGCTGCAAGTTTCTTCTCAGCAGCTGCAGTCTTCTCCTTCGCTTCCTTCTGAGCATCAGCAAGTGATTTGTCCTTGTCCTCGAGCGCTTTCTTCATGGTATCTAAAGAAATAGCATTGTTGAGGCGCACTCGGAGACGACGGTTTTCATCACGTACGTCTGTTCGAGTGGATTCACTCGGTTCAAAAGATGGAAATTGAAAGTGATAATACAATTGATCAACAAAGATTACCTCCCAAAGTCTTCAGTTCGGTCTGTGCACGGTCCAGGTTGTTGTTCGTCAGTTCCAGATCCAGCAGAAGTCGGTTCTTTTCCTTCTCCAGCTCGACGTACTTGGTCCCGAGCCCACAGGCTTTCTGAAATCAGCAGAAATAGGGGTTCAGTCGACATAACCATTTCTCTACTCCCGAGTGGAAAAGGTCAATTGCACTCGACTGAAAGACGGCCCGCCACCCCACCCCACAACCCTATACAAGCATCATACCATGGTTGATGGAAATGATGTCCATGAAACCTGCAGAATGGTTCTAAAGACTACTGCCCATCGTCAACGATCGACAGTAGTCTCGGAAACGAAAATACTCGACCAGGTCTGGCCTGTCCGAGTATAAAAGAAAGAAGCAAGCAACCGAACATCGTCTCTATCAGACCACCGCCGAAGCAAGCACTCGACGGCGGCCTCGGGGACTACACCCAGTGGGTGCACTCAGCGTGCCCCCACTGCCCTGTCGAATGGAAACAATATTAAGACCCCCGCCGAAGCCTTCGTCATTCGATAGCGGTCTCGGGGACTACACCCAGTGGGTGCACTCAGCGTGCCCCCACTGGACCAGAAACTATTTGGTCTACTGGCGAAGAAAAACACCCCAGTGGGTGTAAAATCAAGACGGACAGGAATTCAATCGGAAATGAACTTACAATACCACTTACTCGGACGTTGGCCTGAAGCGCTGAGCTGGCATCATAGGCTAACTTGCTGGCTTCATACGCCTCCTTTGTTCGTAGCATCATCTGCCCAGCCTGGATCATGGCTTCCTTGGCAGCTCCGGTTTGGTCCTCCGGGACGTGGTACAAAGGGTATGCAGGCGTCGAGTGAATTGGTGTAGTCAATGGAGCAGCTGGAGGTGCTTGGGATTGTCCGATCTGCGTCGAAGCCACCAGAGTAGAAGTGGCCGGCGGAGCACTCGACAGCGGAATTACAAGGCTTGGAGGCGTCGCAGCACTCGTCCCACGGGGCGTCTGGACAGACGGTGGTCCCCGAGTGTCCACGCGTGGAGCCTCCGGAAGCACAGCTTCATCCTCCGCTCCCCGCCGCGGCTCTTCATCATCTTCCAGTTCGATGACTTCGTCAGCTGCATTCGACAATGTCAATTATTCTTCTAGACACTCGACAATTATTCTTCAGCAAGCAGCGTAAAGTGTGGGATTGTCATACCTCGTAGGGAGGTGGCCGCATCAGGAGTGTCTACTTCCATATGGTCTCCATCATCCCGATGGGGCGACGTTACGGAGGTAGCGGCTCTGGCAAATATATTTCACTCGGTCAACGTCAACATAAAGTTCTTCAACAGCAGAATAAGGAAAACGAACACTCACGTGGAGGCAACAGGCACGGCTATCTTGATTCGAGGCAGGGCCTTCCGAGGCTTTGGCACGTCTGGCTTGAGCTGTTTCACAGCCTTTTCAGTCGACCCCGATGCCGCGGCACGGTCACGTTTCGGGTTCCTTGTGCTCGACGCCACTGTTTTGCTCGGGGTGACCTCCGGGTCGTTCTGCTGCCTGGCTCGACGCTCGGTGCGCGAAGGGACAGGGGCCTCCACCTCATCCTCATCCAGGTCGTCATCACTGCTCTCGGTGTCATCAGCATAGTCACCGTCTGTGCTGCCGTCGACGCTTCCTTCCTCTTCATCAGGATGTTCTCCATTGGGTATGGGCGAGTACATGTTCGTAAATTCCTGCGAGGTTCAAGCTTCAAATTCAGTCGACTGAAGATTCAGTTACTCGGCAAAGTATTAAAACAATCGACAAATATGTGACTCACCAAGTTCTTTGGCGGGTTCAAAGCGGAGAAAGGCGGAATTCGTTTGGATCCTTCCGGGTTATCACAGGCTCCAGTGATGCTCCTGAGCCACTGAGAAACAGTCTGATCGGAAACTTCCTCAGGATGAGTCCGAGTGGTATCCTCAGGGCCCGAATAATGCCACATGGTGTGATCCCGAGCTTGGAGAGGCTGAATTTGCCGACTCAGAAACGTTTCAAGGAGGTCCAGACCAGTCACTCCACCGCGGATCAGTTCGGATATGGCGTTCACTAAGATCCCTACCTGGATTTTCTCTCCCTTTGTCACGTACAGCGGTTTGGGAGTAACAGGTCGAACCAAGGTGAAGGGAGGAAGCCCAGTCGACATATTTGGCGATGCGGCATCTTTGCAGTAAAACCAGGTCGACTGCCATCCCCGAACAGAATCGGGAAAGGTCATAGAGGGGAACCCACTCCTACCTCTCTTCTGAATCCCTAAGCCACCACACAGTTGAATCACATTGGTTTTGCTATCTTTGGGATTGGCTTTCTTGACAGCTTGGGATCGGACAGAGAATATGTGCTTGAACAAACCCCAATGTGGGGGACAGCCCAGGAAACATTCGCACAAAGTTACGAAGCAGGAAAGATATGCAACCGCATTCGGAGGAAGGTGGTGGAGTTGCGCTCCAAAATAGTTCAAGAAAGCGCGGATGAACGGATGGGGAGGCATGGAGAAACCTCGCTCGATGTGGGTGAGAAGCAGAACTCGCTCGCCGTCGCGTGGCTCCGGCTCGATCTCCCCCTTCGGCAACCGCCAGGAATCGGCAGCTATCAACCCGTCGACGACGAGTTTGTCCACATCTTCCGCAGTGACCGTCGATTGGAGAAAATCCCCCTGGATCCACCCCGGCGGCACCGTCGACCGAGCTCCCGACGGCTTCTTCGCCTTGGCGCCTCCCCTCTGGGCGCGCTCGAGCTTCTCCGTCTTGCCCTTCGTCATGGCGGCGGCGGTCAACGAAGCAGAGCAGGGCGGAGGAAGAAGAGGAGAGGAGTGGATTTGGGAGAAAAATACTGTGCCAGCACCGGCGTCGTCGCCTCTTATATGCACTCAAGTGAGCCACTGACCTGCGGGCCCGCCGGATCTCTGAATATCCCGAAATCAGAGGAGGAGCGGTACGTGGCGATTTGGGCGGCGCGATAATCGAGGCGTCGTTCCCGCACTTGCCTTAGCGGTTACGCCATCTCCGCTGCGCGCGCGCGCGCTCTTATCCAAATTTCGAAGCCCGCGAGGCTCGGACCCGGTGGAGCAAACTATTTCGTCAGAAGGTTTTCCAGATCACTCGGACCTGTTTTCAAGTTCAGTTTTACTCGGACTCTCGAACCAGTTTTACTCGGACCGGTTTTCAAGCTCAGTTTTACTCGGATAACTTCAAGACGGAATTGATCAGGGCAAACGGTTAAGGTTTCAATCGACGCAGATTTCGAGGAAGCCTCAAAATACACTCGGAGTTTTGGTGTCTCGTTTGAACCTGCATTAACACCTTTTACCCTCGAACCCCGATCCATTCGGGGGCTAATGATGGGGATACGTACCTAGGGTAGGGTTATAGGCCTGACCTACATATCCTACCCAAGGACACTGCCCCAGAAAGCTTAAGGGCCACAAGGAAGTCTCCGACTGAAATAGCGAAGAAGCATAAGTCACTCGACAATATACACTCGGAGATGCCTTTCACTCGACGGTTATCTTTCACTCGGAAGAATCTGAAGACAGTCGACCGCAGGAGTCCAGAAGCCACCCCAGGGAGGCTAACGGGCAAGTATTCATCAAGATCATTAACAGCATTTATGGTGTACGTTACCAGTAACGTACACCTCTTTATGACCACGATTAAACCCCTTAATGCCGGACGTTATGAGGGGCAGCGCACTCTATATAAGCCACCCCTCCTCGCTGGTAGAAGGGTTCGCAACCTTTTGTAACACAACACACATATTTCACTCGACAGAGTAGAGAGCTCTCCGGAGCACTGAGACGTAGGGCTGTTACCTCCACGAGAGGGGCCTGAACTCATACATCTGTGTGTACAACCTCGCCGTAGCTAGGACTCTGCCCTCTCCATTCGTACCCCTACCTTCTACTGTCAGGCTTGTTCCCACGACATTGGGTGTGTTGGGGACACAAGAGACTCTTTGTTATTTGGTTGCAGGGTTGTTTGAGAGAGACCATCTTCATCCTACGCCTCCCACGGATTGATAAACCTTAGGTCATCCACTTGAGGGAAATTTGCTACTGTCCTACAAAACTCTGCGCTTGGAGGCCCAACACGAGTCTACAAGAAGAAGGTTGCGTAGTAGACATCAGACAACTCCAAGGGTAAGGTACTTGGTCTTGGTAAGGTGGCCATATCCAATGATAGCTCTATTCAAAACATCATGCTTGTTGAATCCCTTGGCTACAATCTTCCTTCCGTATCTAGACTTGCCGACTTTGGTTTTAATGTGCTATTCACGAAAGTAGATTGCCAAGTGTTTCGTCAAGATAATCATAACATGGTTTTTACCGGTTTCCGTAGAGGTGATCTATATATTGTCGATTTCACTAAAAGATCCAAACCTCGTACTTGTCTTATTGCAAAATCTTCTAAAGGTTGGCTTTGGCATAGAAGACTAGGACATGTTGGCATGCGTAATCTAGACAAGCTTATCAAAGGTGATCATATACTTGGTGTTAAAGATGTTATCTTTGACAAAGATAGACTTTGTAGTGCTTGTCAAGCCGTAAAGCAAGTAGGTGGAAGTCATCCCGTTAAGAATATCATGACTACTAGGAGACCCCTCGAGTTACTTCACATGGATCTTTTTGGTCCCAATGCTTACAAGAGTCTCGGTGGAAATTCCTATGGTCTAGTTATAGTTGATGATTTTTCCAGATTTGCGTGGGTATTCTTTCTTGATGATAAGTCGCAGGTACAAAAGATCTTCAAGAACTTCGCTCGCAAAGCGCAAAATCAGTTTGAAGTGAAGATCAAGAAGGTTCGGAGCGATAACGGATCGGAGTTCAAGAACATCCATGTAGATACCGTTCTTGACGAAGAAGGTGTTTCACATGAGTTCTCGGCTACGTACACACCTCAACAAAATGGAGTTGTTGAGAGGAAGAACTGGACTCTTATTGAGATGGCAAGAACGATGCTAGACGAATACAAGACGCCAAGACACTTTTGGGCAGAAGCCGTGGAAATAGCATGGCATGCCACAAACCGACTCTATCTTCACAAGCTTCTCGGTAAAACGACATACGAGCTACTCACCGGTAACAAACCCAAGTTGGATACTTTTGGGTATTCGGCTCAAAGTGCTACATTCTTGATAAGCATCATCGTACTAAATTTGCTCCTAAATCTCATGAAGGATTCCTACTTGGTTATGGATCGAACTCTCACACTTACCGTGTCTACAACAACTTCACTCGAAAAGTTGAAGAGACGGTAGATGTGAAGTTTGATGAATCTAATGGTTCGCAAGTCGAACAATTGCCAAATGATGTAGGAGATAAGGATCCTTCGGAAGCTATCCAAGACTTGTCCATCGGCAAGATTCGTCCCATGGAGGTGAAGGAAAGTACTTCGTCAACTCAAGTGGAAGCCCCTACTTCACGTCAAGGTGAACCTCAACATGACACAGAGGCATCCACAAGCGGTACACGACAAGATGATGAAGAGGAGGAAGTACATCATGAAGATCCACCACAACCTCCTTCACCACCACCTCAAGGAAATGACACTTTCAACAACAATGAAGATGAAGGAGATGATGATGATGATGAAGCTCCACCATCCAACAAGCCGAAGCTACCCCGAGTTCGAGCAAGAGTGACCAAGAACCATCCTCTAAACCAAATCTTTGGTGACATACAAACCGGGAGAATCACTCGCTCTAAAACTCGATTAGGTAATTTTTGTGAGCATTACTCTTTCATCTCTAGCATTGAACCCTTGAAGGTAGAACAAGCTCTTGAAGACCCGAATTGGGTGAACGCAATGCATGAAGAGCTTCACAACTTCGAGAGGAACAAAGTGTGGACACTCGTGGAGAAGCCCAAGGACGAGCACAACATCATCGGAACCAAATGGGTGTTTCAGAACAAGCAAGATGAAGACGGTCAAGTTGTACACAACAAGGCGCGTCTCATATCCCAAGGATATACACAAGTCGAAGGTATGGACTATGGTGAGACCTATGCACCCGTTACTAGACTTGAAGCTATTCGCATTCTTCTTGCTTATGCTAATCACCATGATATCACGCTTTATCAAATGGACATTAAAGGTGCATTCTTAAATGGTGAGATTGAAGAAGAGGTCTATGTCAAACAACCCCCTGGTTTTGTGAATCCTAAGAAACCTAATCATGTTTACAAGCTTCGTAAATCTCTTTATGGTCTTAAGCAAGCCCCACGTGCTTGGTATAGATGCTTAACGAAGTTTCTCATTGAAAAGGGTTTTGAAATTGGCAAAATTGACGCAACCTTATTCACTAAAAGAGTTAATGGTGAATTGTTTGTGTGCCAAATCTATGTGGATGATATTATCTTTGGATCTACTAACCCACAATTTAGTGAAAGATTTGGAAGGTTGATGTCGGAGAAGTATGAGATGTCCATGATGTGTGAGCTGAAATTCTTTCTTGGTTTGCAAATCAACTAAAGAAGAGAAGGAACTTTCATCTCTCAAACCAAGTATACCAAGGACATGATCAAGAAGTTCAACATGCAAGAGTGTAAAGGTATGAAAACTCCTATTCCTACTAGTGGACATGTTGACCTTACCAAGGAGGACGAACCGGGTGATCAAAAAGTTTATTGATCTATGATTGGTTCATTGTCATATCTATGTGCCTCCCGTCCCGATATTATGCTTAGTGTTTGCATGTGTGCTAGATATCAGGCCGCACCTAAAGAGTGTCATCTTTTGGCCGTGAAACGTATTGTCAGATATTTGATACAAACACCAAACTTTGGCATTTGGTATCCCAAAGGATCTTCCTTTAACCTTGTTGGCTATTCCGATTCGGACTATGCCGGTGACAAGGTTGATAGAAAATCTACCTCGGGTACATGTCAATTTCTTGGTAGATCTCTTATGTCTTGGTCCTCCAAGAAACAAAACTCGGTATCTCTATCTACCACCGAAGCTGAGTATATTGCTGCCGGATCGTGTTGCGCACAATTGCTATGGATGACACAAACACTTAAGGATTATGGAATCCATGTGAAAAATGTTCCATTACTTTGTGACAATGAAAGTGCTATTAAGATTGGTCATAATCCCATGCAATATTCTCGAACTAATCATATTCAAGTTCGACATCATTTCATTCATGATCATGTTGCCAAAGGAGATATTAATCTTAAGCATGTTCGCACTAACAAGCAATTAGCCGATATCTTTACTAAGGCACTTGATGAGAAAGTGTTTTGTCACTTGAGGAGTGAGTTGAACATCCTTGATGCTTCAAACTTTAGCTAGACTCACTCGATTGCATGCAAGGGCATGAGCTTAAATGATTCTTTCATGACACACTTGACATGTTATCTTATACCATGGAATTCTATGCTCCCTTGTATTGCATCTAACATTTTGTAGGTACTTGGAAGAACAACACTTCACAAGATTGCCATCAACTCCAATCATAAGCAATATTGTTATGACCAAGTATCCACAACCCGTCTTGATGATGGAAGGAAGAGGACAACAAAAACATATCCTTGACACTTATTTGAATTTCACAATTGGTATCGTGTCATATCATGTTCTTCCTTGCATGACTAACTTATGTAGGTGATAAGTGTAGCAAAACAAGAAGGATTGCTCCGAACTCAAGATGAACTTCATCAACCTCGAGCATCCTCAACAAGTTCACCTACAAGCCACGTCATCACATCACTCAAAGGTATGTACTCATATACTTGAAAATGCTTTACTCCCAGACATGAGATAAATCAACTCAAGTGATATGAAAACATTAAAATGTTTAATCGAAAAATGGTAACCCCATTTTGAGCTTAACGATGAGTATGACCTATGATCAAGTATTCTTGCTTGGCTCCTAAGTCAACATACTCTAATATAGGTGACCTAGTCACCGCCCATCATCTAGATTAAGTATCTTGTTTGGTTCATTCTCTATTTGCAAGATTTCTTGGAACCACTCAAATCTTCTCTAGTTGATGTCTCTTTGTAAATTCTTTTGCATTTTCTTTGACAATCCTTCTGACAATTTGTTACAAGTTTTCCAAATCAATTTGCAAGATACTCAAACATTGCCAAGTTTCTGTTTAGCCCTCGGAGCCTCCGATACAAGTGACTCGGTTCTACCGATTTATCAGATGAGCTGCATAACAACATCTCGGTTCCACCGACTTGTTTGTCTCGGAGCCACCGATTTGATATCTTCTCTAGTCTGTGTTCATGTTAGGTAAATTCTTATTTCCTTCGTGATCCTACAAGTTACATTTTCATTTCTTCGATGATCCCTCATTTTAAAAAAAGGGGGAGAAACTCTATTCTAGAATCCCTAACTCAAAGGAGGAGAAGTCTTACAAGCTCTCCAATAAGCCAAAGGAGGAGAAATTATTTTCAATAATTCCCTCAGTTTTGATGCTCTCTATAATCTTAATTTATATGAACCCTACATTCCATGACCCTTGTTCTCAAGGATCCCTTCTTAATCGATGATCCCTGTATCTGACCCTATGTATGGACCTTTTTGGAAATCAATGCCAAAGGGGGAGAAATACCAAAGCTTCAAAAGCTAAAGGGGGGGATACATGCTTATGCAAAGGGGGAGATATAGTCAAGGGGGAGAGGAGAATATCAAAGCTTGTACTTATATAGACAAGGGGAGAATACCAAAGTAAGGGGAGAAAAATATGTCTATTTCATTTGTTTTTCTCATGTTAGAATTTTCTCACCCTATCCAATCCCAATATCTACATGCTAAGATTCAGAGGGAGAGGATGACCTACTATTTCATATCTAGGGGAGAAAGTTCTAAATGATCTTGGAGACACATCAATCTTGAGGAATACTTCTATATGTTCACTACATCTTGGTACTATTGAGTTCTATTTCTTTTTTATTGGTAGAATACAGTTGTGTTTCCTAACATTTTTTTCTCAAGTGTATCTCTACTACAAGAATGCTCAAGAACTCAAGGTAAGTATATGCATCATATCCTTGATCAAGATGATCTCTTGCTTCTTGCACATATTGTTTGCAAGGGTGAAGTCTTGAACAAGGATACATCTCACTCATATATAACTGATGCATATAGCCAAGATACACATGACTCATATTATCCCTTCCACTATATGTGTGTCCATGAATTCCAAAGCAACTATCCTTTAAAGGGATTGCACACATTTAGGGGGAGCAAGCCTAAGTCATGTGTCTCTCAAAGTCTTCATTATATTTATGCATATCTTTATTTGAAGCTTTGATTGTATGTTGTCATCAATTACCAAAAAGGGGGACATTGAAAGCACAATGTGCTCCCTTGGTGGTTTTGATAATTCATGACAACATACATTATCTCTTGGACTAATGCTTTTACCTAGTGTATTTCAGATAAAGTCCACAGAGAGGGTTGGCAAAAGGATTGTGGAGAAACCCCAAGATACAAGGAAATGGATTGGCAAAGCTTCAAGCAAGAGGACTCTACATTTTACTTTGTGAGAAATCACTTTGAGTCCATAGGAAAGCCAATACTATTAAAAGGGGGTAAGGTACTGTTGGTGAACAAGATGCTCCACGTGCACAAGTGACAGTCACCAAAAACACCCACAAACTCTTCCACAAAAGTCTGTCCAAGCCAAACATCCAAAAATCGGTGCAACCAACAATTCACACTCGGTGCCACCGATTCCCAAACTCAGGCAGACCCATGCCAAACCCTAGCCATTCGGTGCAACCGATTCTGCATCGGTGCCACCGAGTTCAGTTGCCAACTTTCTGTTTAGCTATTTTCAGTCTTCGGTATCACCGAGTTTTGCCAGTCGGTCTCACCGAGTTTTTGGACCAACTCCCTGGTTAGCCATTCACAAGAATCGGTACCACCGAGTTTTGTGAATCGGTCCCACCGAGTTTCTGGACCAACTCTCTGGTCAGCCATGGTCAAGAATCGGTACCACCGAGACGTGAGAATCGGCATCACCGAGTTGTGCAATCTGACCGTTGGTCACCTAATCGGTACCACCGAGAGTTATGTATCAGTCTCACCGAGATTCAAAAGTTACTGCCTTTTGGTCACTTCGGTACCACCGAGTTTTATACTTCAGTGTCACCAAGTTGGTCACTTCAGGTGTAACGGTTGGATTTTTGGGGATGCCTATATATAGCCCTTCACCACCACCTACTCGAAAGAGAAGCACTCAGAACTATTCCATACTTGCCCCCATCCTATTTTCTGAGAGAGAACCACCTACTCATGTGTTGAGATCAAGCTATTCCACTCCATCCATATGAATCTTGATCTCTAGCCTCCCCAAGTTGCTTTCCACCAAATCAATCTCTTCCACCATAGCCAAATCTGTGAGAGAGTGATTGTGTGTTGAGGAGTCTATCATCTTGAAGCACAAGAGCAAGGAGTTCATCGACATTGCCGAGCCTATTACCTTTTGGAGGGTGGTGCCTCCTAGATTGGTTAGGTGTCGCTTGGGAGCCTCCTACTTCGTGTTGTGGAGTTGAACCAAGAAGTTTGTACGGGCAAGGAGATCGCCTACTTCGTGAAGATCTACCCATAGTGAGGCTAGTCCTTCGTGGACGGAAGCCGTTATGGAATAGTCAAGGTTGCTACTTCATGGACCCTTATGGGTGGAGCCCTTCGTGGACTCTCACGACCGTTACCCTCCGTGGGTTGAAGACTCCATAAACGTGGACGTACGATAGCACCACCTATCGGAACCACGGGAACTATCTTCGTGTCCCTCATGCGTTTGATCTCCCTATCTCAACTCCTTACTTCCATGTGCAATGTCTTTATTTTCCGCTGCCATACTTGTTGACTTGCATGTGTAGGGCGTGCTAGACTTGATATAATTGTTAAAATCTGCCAACCAATTAACTTGGGAAAAGGTTAGGTTTTAAATTCCTGCTAGTAGTCTATTCACCCCCCTCTAGACACACACTTCTAGTGATCCTTCACCGTCATTGTGCTGCATCATCCCTTCCTCTTTGGGGAAATACCGACGCAGTCTCAAGCCACGTCATGATGGATGGCGCTCGGGCGATAGAGGCCCAATGCTCTAAAGATATAATTTATGAATGAGCCTACTATCATGTGCCCGATGACTGTTTTCTTTATAGCGTGGTTGCATGGCGTATCATGTTTTTTTAAGCCTTGTATTATTTTGACTCATGTGTGGCTGTTTTAACTGAAAGTTGCCAGTCGTCAGCTTCAGCCCCCATGTAGATACTACAAGGGGTGTTTCGACCTTCGCACTATAACCCTTAGCCGATGTATCGGCGCCCAGAGGCGGTAGGGCGTGAGGGGAACGAGGCAATCGGACTATGCGGCTTTAGTGCTTTCATTTAGCCTTAGGAGCTTGACTGCGGGGATTGGTGACTAGCCCCCAGTATTTTGTGATATTCGAATATACCGAGGTTAAGACCATTATCACATGGTTTGTGAAGGTACAAACCCCTTGTATGACACGGAATAACCTCCATCGATTTTTAGTTTGACACTTGTGCTCGGATCGTAGACTGGTTCTCGCTTATTATGACAGTCGGTTTTCGGCTTTCTACACTGAGGTACTTGACCAGGCAAGCTGGAAATAGAATCGTAGTGGTTCTCCCTTTACCCTTTTAGCTGAACGAGCGGAACGTAATAGGGTAAACACAGGAGCTGGGCAACCCAACCTTTGACCCAAGACATAATTCTGAACCGATTCATATAACGCAATATCCGAGACGCCGGACACGTAGAAAATAATGTCGGGATGATGCTTGGGGCGAGTTTTATAGCCAAGCCCCCGGTCTATTAGCCGATCGCATCTAATATGTACCGAATATTTTTGCTTTTCAGGGCCGGGGAGTAGAAAATAGTTTATGTGACATAAAGTACTGTAAGAAGGCCGTAAAGGATAATCTCTATTTCGGATGAATTTTTACAATTCAAACTGCCGAAGCAACTGTTTTTAGGTATTTTGCTTTTAAAAACAAACTTTACAAAGGAAAGGTTTACTCGGGGTCTTCGATGGGTGGCTTGATGTCCCTGATACGCCTCCGTTCCTTTGCTCTTGAGGGGGGTTATGCTCCTTTAAAGGTGACTGCTATCGGCGAATGGACCTGTGAGAGAGGTTCTCGGGAAATCGCCGTAACGCGTGTGAGCTTGATGCTTGCGAGGTCCTTAATGGTGCCTGCTGTTTGTCCAAAGACGCTGTTTTGACAGTAGTTCGGTCGAGCCGACCACTTGGTTTTTGATAGTGGGTCCCCACAGTTTCCCATGGTATTTTGAGAGCAAAGTTATGCCTTCTAGGTACGTACCTTACGGGTAGCTGGGCCGTGCTGTGGGGGGCGCATCTCTATTGGTGTTGATAAGGGGATGGTTCCGGAAGGTCGGGTTGGGCTCGGGCTCACCTGTTCGCCTGCCACGCCTTGATGGTTGATGGAGGCCTCGGCGTCTCGATGCCGGACTGGAATTCGGCTGCTAAGGCCGCTGTGTGTTCCTCAGTCCGGAGAGAGCGCTCTGTGTTGCCATTGACAATGATGACCCCCTTGGGTCCGGGCATCTTGAGCTTCAGATATGCGCAATGGGGAACGACGTTAAAGCGAGCAAACGTTGTACGGCCGAGCAGACCGTGATAGCCGCTGCAAAAAGGGACAATGTCGAAGATCAAGTCCTCGTTGCGGAAGTTGTCGAGCGAGCCGAACACTACTTCCAAGGTCACGGTACCCGAACAGTGGGCTTCGCGCCTGGAATGACTCCTTTAAAGGTAGTGTTGCTGGGTTTGATCCTTGACGGGTCAATACCCATCTTTTTCACCGTGTCTGAATAAATCAAGTTAAGGCTACTTCCCTCGTCCATTAGGACTCTAGTGAGGTGGTACCCATCAATAATGGGGTCTAAGACAAGGGCTGCCCAGCCTCCATGACGGATGCTGGTCGGATGGTCCCTACGGTCGAAGGTGATCGGGCAAGCCGACGACGGGTTGAACTTCGGGCCTATGGGCTCTATGGCGTAGACCTCCTGAAGGGTGCGCTTCCTCTCCTTTTTTGGTATATGTGTGACGTATATCATGTTCATAGTTTTTACCTCAGGAGGGAATTGCTTTTGTCCGCCATTGTTCGGACCGCGAGGCTCTTCGTCATCCTCGCTGCGAGGGCCTTTGCCTTGCTCCTCGGCTGCAAGCTTGCCAACTTGTTTGAATTCCCAGCAGTTACGGTTGGTGTGAGTGGCGGGTTTGTCTTGGGTGCCGTGGATCTGGCAGGGCCTATCCATGATTTTGTCCAACGCGGTTGGTCCCTCTCTATTTCCTTTAGAGGGCTTCTTTCGCTGTCCGGATTTTGCGTTGCGGAAACCGACATTTACGACCGTGTCCTCCGCATCGCCGTTGTTATGGCGGCGTTTGTTCTTATTGCGCCGTGGCTTCCCGTTTCCATCCCGAACTTCGGAGGTGCCGGGGTCTTCGGGGTTCTGGCTTCGATGAGCTAGCCAATTGTCCTCGCCCACGCAAAAGCGGGTCATAAGTGAGGTGAGGGCAGACATTGTTCTCGGCTTATCCTGGCCGAGCTAACGATCTAGCCATTCGTCCCGGATATTGTGTCTAAACGAGGCTATTGCCTCGGCGTCTGGACAATCAACGATCTGGTTCTTCTTAGTCAGGAACCGATTCCAGAACTGCCTAGCTGATTCGCCGGCTTTCTGGACGGCATTGCTCAAGTCGGAGGAGTCTGGGGGCCGGACATAAGTGCCCTGGAAGTTAGATAGGAAGGCATCCTCGAGCTCTTCCCAACTCCCAATGGAGTTTTCGGGGAGACTGTTTAACCAATGCCGAGCTGGTCCTTTAAGTTTGAGTGGCAGGTACTTGATGGCATGGAGATCATCTCCCCTAGCCATATGAATGTGGAGGAGGAAGTCCTCAATCCACACAGCCGGGTCCGTCGTCCCGTCATATTGTTCTATGTTTCCAGGTTTAAACCCTTCGGGGAATTGATGCTGCATAACCTCGTTTGTGAAGCAAAGTGGGTGGGCGGCGCCTCTAATCCGGAACACGTCACGCCCGAAATCGGCTGTTGTTTGGGCCTGTCTATTGTTCCCGGCCTCTGTGGTTACGGTCGAGCCAAGATTAGTACCCATCCCATCTAGAGGGGGAGTACCCTCTAGATCCGTAGATGGATCTAGTGTGACCTGCTCTATAGTCCAGGTCCCGTCGTAGGACATATCGATCCTCAGGCTGTGTTGGCCCCTTTCCTATCCTGCGAGGTGACGTGGGCCTATACTCGGCGTCACCAGCCGTCCTGTCCCGTCCTTGAGGGGGGCGGTCCGGCTGGTCATACTGAGTGCGCCTGGGAGATTCGGGCTGGAAGGCCTCGTCATTGAATTGCGGCAGCAGGTGCCGGCGCAGGTAGCTCTTGTTTTGATCTTGCCGCTCAGTGTCGAACCCTTCTTCGGCTGCAAGGACCTTCGTCCATCTATCGTTGATGGTATCTTGTTCGGCTTTGAGCTGCTGCTGCTTTGCCTTCAGGCTTCGGGCGGTGACTATGAGCCGCCGCCTGAATCGTTCTTGATCCTTAGTGTTTTCGGGGATGGTGAAGTCTTCGGCTTCGAGTCTATCCTCTTCCTTGGCGGGGGGGGGGGGGGGGCGGGTGATAATCCCCAAGTAAAAGGAATCATCGTAGCAATTTCCAAAGGTGGAAGTGATAAGTATGGAGTGTCGAACCCACAAGGAGCTAAAGGTAAGATCAATATTCTCTCAAGTCCTATCTGCCACTGATACGACTCTACGTACGCCGAACGTTTGCTTCCAACTAGAAACGAGAAATAAAACTACGTTGTGGGTATGAAGAGGATAGCTTTGCATGATATCGGAGAGCTAAAATATAAAAATAGGTGCTGTTATCATAAAGTTAGAATATATTACAATGTATTACAAACAGCGAGGGTGGAATAATGATGGGTCGGTGTGCGGAATTGTCCTAGGCAATTGTTAACAAGATCGGTGATCATTATTGCAATTTTATATGAGGGAGAGGCATAAGCTAACATACTTTCTCTACTTGGATCATATGCACTTATGATTGGAACTCTAGCAAGCATCCACAACTACTAAAGATCATTAAGGTAAAACCCAACCATAGAATTAAAGCATCAAGTCCCCTTTATCCCATATGCAACAACCCACCTACTCGGGTTTATGCTTCTGTCACTCAAGCAACCCACTATAAGCGAATCATGAACGTATTGCAACACCCTACAGCGGGACTCCTTCACGTGTGCGCGGCATGGAAGGCACAATAGGACAGCACCAAAATAAACATACAAATCAAACTAATCTATATCATCAATCAACCCAAAGGACAAAAGAAATCTACTCAAAACATCATAGGATGGCAACACATCATTGGATCATAATATGTGGCATAAAGCACCATGTTCAAGTAGGGGATTACAGCGGGATGTGGGAGAGTGGACCGCTGAAAAGACATGAGGACGGTGATGAAGAAGGTGATGTTGATGAAGACGATCACCGCGGCGATGGTTCCCCCGATGGCACTCCGGCGCCACCGAGAGAGAGGGGGAGAGGGTCTCCCCCTTGTGCTTCCTCCTCCATGGCCTCCCCCATGAGTGGGGAGAGGTTCTCCCTCTGGTCCTTGGCCTCCATGGCGATGATGGCCCCTCCGTCTTCCTCCTCCATGGTCTCCGGTGAAGGTGACCCCCTCCGGCAGGGTGCCGGAGAGGGCCAAGATTGATCTTTCGTGGCTCTGGAGACTTGCGGCGGCGGAACTTCCGATCTAGGTTTATTTTTGGAGGTTTCTGTATTTATAGGAGTTTTTGGCGTTGGTCCCACGTCCAGAAGGTTCCCGAGGGAGTCACAAGCTAGGGGGCGCGCCCTAGGGGGGGCGCCCCTATGGCTTGTGGCTTCCTCGGCCTTCCTCTCCGGTGGCTCTTCGCTCCAGTATTTTTTATATTTTCCAAAAATATTCTCCGTAAATTTTCAGCTCATTCCGAGAACTTTTATTTCAGCACAAAAACAACACCACGGTAGTTCTGCTGAAAACAGCGTCAGTCCGGGTTAGTTCTAATAAAATCATACCAAAATCATATAGAATTATTGTAAACATAGCATGAATACTTCATAAATTATAGATACGTTGGAGACGTATCAGCATCCCCAAGCTTAATTCCTGCTCGTCCTCGAGTAGGTAAATGATAAAAGAAATAATTTATGAAGTGTGAATGCTAGCGAGTGCACAAGTTCGATCAATGATAATTCCAATCACTTTTTCTAGCATCAATATAAACCATAAACAGTAGCTCGTCTCATAAGACTTCTCATGATCAAGTAACAAGCTATTCACATGTTAAAGTATAGACCAGAAAGTTTCTTGAAAATCAGCAAACCATGTTCCTAGTCGTCGAACAATTGCAATTCATCTTATTTTCAGGAAGGGTCTATGTAAGAGCTTTTATTTAGAAAATTCCACATACTCAACTATCATATAGTCTTCCATGATTATTGACACTCAAAGCATATTTTTAGAACAAATAGCATCCATCGAACATAGAGAAAGATAGGGGCTTAATGGTTCGCCTCCCAACTTATTTATCATATAGATAATTGTCAACAATAATAACTCATGATCAAATATATTTGTGTGGATATATATGTCTAGATCATTCCCCAACATATGACGCTTGCCAAGGGAAAAAGGCGAAATATAGGAAGTGGTGAAGATCACCATGACTCTTGCATAAAGGTAAGTACTAAAAAGTAAAAGATAGGCCCTTCGCAGAGGGAAGCAGAGGTTGTCATGCGCTTTTTGTTTTTGGATGTGCAACCCTTAATGCAAAGGAACATCACGTTGTATTGCCCTTTGTGATAGCAACCTTTATTATGCAGTCCGTCACTTTTATTTCTTTACCATCACACGTTCGTACAACGTTTATTTTCCCTTACAATAAAAGATCATACATATTTAGGAGCAATTTTTATTGCTTTTTGCACCGATGACAACTTACTTGAAGGATCTTGCTCAATCCATAGGTAGGTATAGTGGACTTTCATGGCAAAAATGTTTAAGGGCGTTTGGATGCACAAGTAGTATTTCTACTTGGTGCGGAAGTTTTGGCTAGTATGAGGTGGAAGCAAGCACCACATGTTGGTGGATCCATAACAATATAACTTCTATACAAATATACCCAAACATAACTCATTAAGTTGTCTTCCTTATCCAACTTCAACTAATTTGCTCAAGTTTGAAAATAGTTAATGGGTATTCACAATCATAGAAGATGTCCAAGATAGTATATTTATATGTGGAATCTCTCTTCCTTCAATATTCTTTCATGAATTGTTCAAGTGACCAATGCGGTGTTTGCTAACTTTCAATAAATTTTACCACCTATGCTTATTACGTGTGAAGTCATTACTCCCCATGGGGTAAGCATATGAAGCATATTTAATTTCAAATTTATGATATTCAATTCATTCAACCATTTACTCATAGGATATAAGTGAAGCATGAGAGTGAATGACAAACTACTCCAAAAAGATATAAGTAAAGAGCAATGAGTAGCCAACAATTAAATAACTATGTGAGGACTCTCTCATCTAAGAATTTCAGATCCAATGATTTTATTCAAACAGCAAAACAAAAGAAAAATAGCACTCCAAAAATAGCACTCATCATGTGAACAAATAAGAATTTAGGCTCAACATAGGCTAACCGATAATTGTTGATGAAGAGAGGTGGGATGCGTAGCATCCCCTAGCTTAGATACTTGAGACTTCTTGAAATATTTACTTGGGTTGCCTTGGGCATCCCCAAGCTTGAGCTTTTGTATCTCGTTCAATCCTCTCATATCATGGTTTTACCTATTCTCAAAAATTCCATCCACACAAAACTCGAAAAGAACTCGTGAGATAGGTTAGTACTCATAAGAATAAATCAACACTTCATGTACTGCCAAGACAAGTTGCAAAATAATTTTCAAACATCATCTACTGTTTACTATCGTTTCCTCAATTGATATCTACCAATATAGGCTATGGAAACTAGAGGATAAGTAGATAACGAAACTATGACAGCAATCTGTCCAAACAGAACAGTCTGTAGAAATTTATGAAAACAGTGTACTTCCATAACTCAAAAAATTATGAAAATTTAGGACATGCTAAGGAATTTATATGACAATACTGTGTAAAAATTTCAGAAACTTTCCACGTTCCAGTAAAATATGAAAATTCAAACATTACAGCAAAAGTTTCTGTTTTTTTACACAGCACACATCAAACATGCAATGCAAGCATCCTAAGGCAATTCTTGGAACTTTTTATTGAAAAACAAGATTATGAATAACACCTAACAGAAAATAGCAAAATATAATGACGATCCAAGCAAAGCACATATTATGCAACGGCGCCAGAAAAGAGCTTGATAATCCCCAAGTGCAAGGAATCATCGTAGCAATTTCCAAAGGTGGAAGTGATAAGTATGGAGTGTCAAACCCACAAGGAGCTAAAGGTAAGATC
Organism: Elymus sibiricus; assembly: GCA_039707655.1. Taxonomy (NCBI): domain Eukaryota; kingdom Viridiplantae; phylum Streptophyta; class Magnoliopsida; order Poales; family Poaceae; genus Elymus; species Elymus sibiricus. The sequence goes on along the minus strand of CM077667.1, from coordinate 176,134,685 downwards.
AATATTCTCTCAAGTCCTATCTGCCACTGATACGACTCTACGTACGCTGAACGTTTGCTTCCAACTAGAAACGAGAAATAAAACTACGTTGTGGGTATGAAGAGGATAGCTTTGCATGATATCGGAGAGCTAAAATATAAAAATAGGTGCTGTTATCATAAAGTTAGAATATATTACAATGTATTACAAACAGAGAGGGTGGAATAATGATGGGTCGGTGTGCGGAATTGTCCTAGGCAATTGTTAACAAGATCGGTGATCATTATTGCAATTTTATATGAGGGAGAGGCATAAGCTAACATACTTTCTCTACTTGGATCATATGCACTTATGATTGGAACTCTAGCAAGCATCCGCAACTACTAAAGATCATTAAGGTAAAACCCAACCATAGCATTAAAGCATCAAGTCCCCTTTATCCCATACGCAACAACCCACCTACTCGGGTTTATGCTTCTGTCACTCAAGCAACCCACTATAAGCGAATCATGAACGTATTGCAACACCCTACAGCGGGACTCCTTCACGTGTGCGCGGCACGGAAGGCACAATAGGACAGCACCAAAATAAACATACAACTCAAACCAATCTATATCATCAATCAACCCGAAGGATAAAAGAAATCTACTCAAAACATCATAGGATGGCAACACATCATTGGATCATAATATGTGGCATAAAGCACCATGTTCAAGTAGGGGATTACAGCGGGATGTGGGAGAGTGGACCGCTGAAAAGACATGAGGACGGTGATGAAGAAGGTGATGTTGATGAAGACGATCACCGCGGCGATGGTTCCCCCGATGGCACTCCGACGCCACCGAGAGAGAGGGAGAGAGGGTCTCCCCCTTGTGCTTCCTCCTCCATGGCCTCCCCCTGAGTGGGGAGAGGTTCTCCCTCTGGTCCTTGGCCTCCATGGCGATGATGGCCCCTCGGTCTTCCTCCTCCATGGTCTCCGGTGAAGGTGACCCCCTCCGGCAGGGTGCCGGAGAGGGCCAAGATTGATCTTTCGTGGCTCTGGAGACTTGCGGCGGCGGAACTTCTGATCTAGGTTTATTTTCGGAGGTTTCTGTATTTATAGGAGTTTTTGGCGTTGGTCCCACATCTAGAAGGTTCCCGAGGGAGTCACAAGCCAGGGGGGTGCGCCCTAGGGGGGCGCCCCTGTGGCTTGTGGCTTCCTCGGCCTTCCTCTCCGGTGACTCTTCACTCCAGTATTTTTTATATTTTCCAAAAATATTCTCCGTAAATTTTCAGCTCATTTCGAGAACTTTTATTTCTGCACAAAAACAACACCACGGTAGTTCTGCTGAAAACAGCGTCAGTCCAGGTTAGTTCTAATAAAATCATACCAAAATCATATAGATTTATTGTAAACATAGCATGAATACTTCATAAATTATAGATACGTTGGAGACGTATCAGGGGGGAGGTAGTTGTCGTCCTCGGAATTGTTGAGATCCTCGGGGTCTTGCAGATCCTCAAGCCCCTCCGGGTTCTCCAGTGGCTGCTCGGGGGCTTCGAGGTCCCCGAGGTCTTCCGGGGTGTCGTTCTCCCCGGTGCCCACGATGGCTTCCCTTCCCTTGTTCGCTTTGGATCGTTTGCGCTGTTTTCGGCGCTTTGACGACGCTTCACCGGATTTATTGCCGTTCTTCTTGGGGGTGTGGTTGTCCCTGTCATCGGGGGTGTCCACCATATAGACATCATAGGTGGAGGTGGCTGTCCACCGCCCAGTAGTGATAGGGGCGGGGGCGTCGGTCTCTTCATCCAGGTCTTGTGCCTCCTCAGAGGCGTAGTCCAACATATCGGTTAAATCTTCGAAAGTGGGTACTAAGTGGGTGGTGGGTGGGATGAAAATTTTCTCATGACCAGCCTCCAGACCGATCTGAACATGTGTCGAGGTTAGGTCGTCCATGATTTTCATTGATTGGATCCAGTCCAGCGCCTCATTCAAAAGCGAGAGGTCGACCGGATCGGTCTTCCGAGGACCTTCGGAGCCAAACTCTGAGGCGTCCTCGGGAGGAGTATGTTCGGCAAGAGTCGAATCCCGTTCCTCAGGTGCTATCACCGGGTCCGAGCTTAAGGCCGAACCTCCGGCGGGGATGGGCCCGAGGGCAGGGCGAGTAGGGGACCCGAAGTCAAGGCCTCAGGATTTCCGGGCTCATCGGACGAGACAGAGAGCTCGGTAAGAAGCAGATCGCCACTGGAGTCGGCGGTGAACTCTAGGTTCCCGAACCCGATCTCTTGACCGTGAGTGAAACTTCCGATCTGACCAAGATGGCCGGTCGGGTCAGCATGCAGCACAATGCTGCCGAACGCGAAAGTCTGTCCGGGGGAAAAGTTGTCCCCATTGCAGACTTGATCGCTGATGATTAGGTGAGCCATCAATCCTCTGGTGATCTCACAGCGGAACTCTCAATGAAAGCACCAATGTCGGTGTCAAAACCGGCGGATCTCGGGTAGGGGGTCCCGAGCTATGGATCTGGGATTGCTGGTTAACAGGGGACGAAGGAGATGATGTTTACCCAGGTTCGGGCCCTCTTGAGGAGGTAAAACCCTACGTCCTGCTTGATTATATTGATGAGGATGATGGTTACAGAGTCGTTCTACCTCGAGATCTAACGAGATAAAAACCTAGATGAGTTGACTTGTCCTCTGCGAACTAAGCCCCCTGGTTTATATAGACACCAGAGGTACCTAGGGTTACATGTGATAGGTTTCCACCCGAGCATAGATACATCCATTCTTTCTTGGAGGACACACCAAATCTTCGGAACCTTCCTTCCTGAGCACGGGGTCATCCTGTAGTCCGGCCTTCCTGCAATTGCCACAGAGCGGCCCACCAAGCTGGCCCACAGGAGATAAGCCGATGGCCCGAGGACCCCTTAGTCCCGGACTCCCTCACCTAGACCAGCTCCGTGGCATCCTCGAGCAATGTGGGCCAGTAGAAGCCGCTACGGAATGCTTTACCTGCGAGAGTGCGCGAGGACGAATGGTGGCCATAGTCGCCTCCGTGGATGTCCGGTAGCAGATTGCGCCCTTGCTCCTTGGAGATGCACCGAAGCGTGACTCCGTTCGGGCGGAGGCGGTACAGGTTACCCTCTTTCAAGTGGTAGAGCGCAGCTTGGTGGACCACACGCTCTGCTTCTGCGTCGATCTTGGGGAGGATGCCACCCTCCAGGTAGGCCCTCATCTCCATGGTCCAGCTCTCAGGCTGCAACTCGAGAGCCATTAGCAGGCGAGCACCTGAGGATGGTCCATAGTCTGGCGCGCTTATGGGTGGTGCAGGAGGGAGCTCCTCATGACGTGTCACGGGGCTGATGGCCGGAGGTGCCGCTCCTCGTAGACGTTAGGGTTCTGGGGCTCGGGGCGAGAAGCGCGCTTGGCTATTTCGTCCGCCTCGCTGTTGTCGCCGCGAGGGATGTGCTAGAGCTCCATGCCCATGAAGCGCTTCTTGAGCTTGCGCACCTCCTCCAGGTAGGCCGCCATGTGCTCATCCTTCGGCTTGTACTTCTTGTTGGAGAAGTTGACGAGGAGCTGCGAGTCCCCCTTGATGACGATGCACCTAACTCCAAGCGTGATGGCGGCCTTGAGCCCTGCGATGAGTCCCTCGTATTGAGCGATGTTGTTGTAGATCTTGTCGGTGCGCCTGAAGCAGAGCGGTACTGCATAGTAGAGGTACTGCATAGTAGAGCTTGTCGCCTGCGGGTGTAGTGAGAACCACACCAGCCCCCGCGCCCAAGCGCGCAAAGGCCCCGTCAAAGTGCATGCTCCAGCCTCCGAAGGCGGCCTCCTCGAGCAAAGGCGACTCCTCATGAGGCTCGTCCTGGTGCGGGATCGTCCACTCTACCATGAAGTTCGGCAAGGCCACGCCCTTGATGGTCCTGGTGGTGAGGAACTCCAGCTCGAAGGGCTGCAACTCGATGTTCCATTCAGCGACGCGGCCGATGGCGTTCAGGCTCCACAAGACCTACTCTAGCGGGTAGGAGGAGATCACTCTGACTGGGTGCCCCTGGAAGTAGTGGCGCAGCTTCCTGGAAGCCATGAGGAGTGCCAGGAGGAGCTTCTGTTGCATGGGGTATGACTCACATGCGTCTCACAGCACCGTGCTGACGAAGTAGACGGGGTGCTCGACGACGCTCGTGACCGTGGTGTCCAAGTCGTGCTCACCAGGGAGCTCAGGCAGCGACGCCGCGGGGGCTTCCGGAGGCGGGACTCTAGAGGCCTCCTAAGGGGGTGCTGAGGCCTCCTGAGGAGGGCCCTTGGCAGGCGCAGGCAGGGCCTTGAGGGGCTCAAGCGATGCCTCCACGGAGGTGGCATCTGCAAGCGCGGACTCGGTGAGCTTCTTCTTGACGTAGGCTCGCTCCACCCACTCCACCACAAGGGCCGCGCTGGCCATTTGGGGGGTGGCCGCCAGGTACAGCAGCAGGCGCTCACGAGGCGTGGGGCGACCATGACGGGTGGACTCGTGAGGTACTTCTTGAGGTCCTCGAAGGCAGCGTCGACCTTAGGGGTCCACTTGAAGGGGCCAGACCTCTTCATGAGCTTGAAGAATGGCAGGGCCCGCTCGCCGAACTTGGATATGAAGCGACCGAGCGAGGCCATGCACTCCGTCGGGCGCTGCATCTCCTTGAGGTTGCGGGGCGGCCGCATTTGCTCGATAGCCTTGATCTTCTCAGGGTTAGCCTCGATGCTGCGATGGGAGACCAGGAAGCCATGAGCTTGCTGGAAGGGACAACGAAGACGCACTTGGCAGGGTTGAGTTTAAGGTTGACCTTCCGCGGGTTGGCAAAAGTTCCTCCGAGGTCCTCGATGAGGGTGCACGTCTCGCGCGTTTTGATGACGATGTCGTTGACGTGTGCCTCCACATTTCTCCCCATCTGGCACCCCATGCAGACACGTATAAGCCTCTGGAAGGTGGCTCCTGCACTCTTCAGGCCAAAGGGCATGCACACGTAGCAGAACACCCCACAAGGGGTGATGAAGGCGGTTTTCTCCTCATCCTCCCTTGCCATCTTGATCTGGTGATAGCTTGAGAAGGCGTCCAGGAAGCAGAGCAGATCGCACCCAGTGGTGGAGTCTACTATATGGTCGATACTTGGCAGCAAGAAGTGGTCCTTGGGGTAGGCCTTGTTGAGGTTGGTGAAGTCGATGCACATACGCTTGCCGCCGTGCGGCTTGGCGATGACAACGGGGTTGGAAATCCACTCTGGGTGGAGTACTTCGCGGTTGATTCCGGTGTCTTGGAGTTTCTCGACCTCCTAAACGACGAACTCTTGCTTCTCGTGCGCCTAGCGTTGTACCTTCTGCTTGGCGGGGCGCGCGTTGGGGCACACCGCCAAGTGGTGCTCGATCACTCCCCTTGGTACATCGGGCATGTCCGAGGCTGGCCAAGCAAACATATCAGCATTTGCCCGGAGGAAGGCTACGAGCGCGCTCTCCTGCTCGAGGGAAAGGCAACTGCCAATGGTGAGGAAAGGGCCCGCACCGCTCCCATGCAACAACACTTTCTTGGTCTTGGCCCGCTCCTGGGAGAACATGAGCTTTTTCCTCGCGGGCGCCAGCTCGGCAAGCTCAGGGGCGTCCTCCTCGACCGGGGATATGGTGGTGGCCACCTTGTAGGCGCGCACGAGGGCATGCACCACGTCCTTCTCATCGCAATGGATAGTGAGGGTGCCATTGTAACGCCCAAGATGCGATACTATCCTTATTTTGGCTCGAGGGCCTCGACAGGGATAGAAGCGCATCTCGTCATTTTGCAAGAATGGATATCATTACAAGTACATGTAAAGAAGAGATGAGTATATGGAATTGGCTTACACTCGCCACAAGGTAAATCAAGATCACATCAATACAACATCATATACATTCATCATACAGTAGAGCAGGGTCCAACTACAGACGAAAACAAATGATAAAATGACATCCATCCTTGCTATCCCAGGCTGCCGGCCTTGAACCCATCCTATGATCGATGAAGAAGAAGAAGAACTCCAAATCAAACAAGTATCGTGCTCACGTCAAAGCATCGCATTACCTGTACCTGCAACTATTGTTGTAATAATCTGTGAGCCACAGGGACTCAGCAATCTCATTTCCAAGGGTATCAAGACTATTAAAGCTTAATGGGCGAGGTATGGTTAAGTGGTGAGGCTGCAGCAAGCACTAAGCATTTTATTTGAGTGGCTAACTTACGAGTACAAGAATAAGGGGGGGATGATCGTCGCATAAACGGACGTGAACTAGTAATGATCACTAAGTGATCATGAACACCTACTTACAGTCAAACATAACCTCACCGTGTTCTCTCTCGGTTCAAACATAACCTCACCGTGTTCTCTCTCAGACCAACACTCATGAGGAGCACTGGCCCGGGTTGTTAATTAATTATCCACGGGTGCCGGCGGGTCCCTATGCATTTTATTAGTTATTAGGCAAATGTAGTACCAATGTTGGGCCTTGCCAGACGAGTTTTATCCCAAAACGAAAATCAAGGGGGTCCCCATAACAACCCCGAGCATGTTAGGAGCGCTCAATATGGAACATAACACCGGTACACAAGTAACTAGGGCGGCAAAAGTGGAACAAAACACCGAGCAAAAGGCCAATCCTTCCACCTTTTACCAAGTACATATGTGCATTAAATTAAATAGCAATAATATTGTGATATATCAAAAAGGAAATCCATGTTGGCACATGGAAAACAATCTGCACCTGCAACTAGCAACGCTATAAGAAGGGCTGAGCAAGCGGTAACATAGCCAAACAATGGTTTGCTGGGATGTGGAGGGGGTTAGAGGCTTATCATGTCACTTTGGGAGGCTTGACAAACAAGTGGTAGGTAGAGAGACAAGCGATACAAACGATACATCTAGCATGGCAATGATAGTAATGGTATCCAGGGAAATGGTCATCTTGTCTGAGATCCCGCTTGGAAGAAGATCGAATCCATGAAGAAGACGAACCACGTAGTCAAATGGATCCTCACACTCCGAAGCGGTTTTGGAACTCTATCGAGAGGAAGCAAATCGGAAAGAACAATCAACACACGATAAACACGACAACATATGCATGACATGATGCACATCAAATATGATGCATGTTATGCATGACATGGCAAAGCACAACAATCAACTTCTACACATTAAGTGAAGCTTAATATGCCACGAGTTGCATACTGACGAAACTCCACGTTCGAATCTTTTAGTTCACTCTCGTTTATTTACATGTCAAGTTTAAATGTTGTTTAACATGGGTGGTCATGGCATAAGGTGAAGATGGAATTAAAGCAATTTTAAATGGAGAAGGGGAACATTCGTAAAACAAAATAATAACTCTCCATATTAAGAGCAATGTGGTTAATGTTGTTTAAACAAACAATCATTTTAAATGTTGTTTATCATGGCAAGAGGTGAAGCATACACAACTACGTCATCTAGGCATTTTAAATGAGCCCGGAAGCAACATATAGCATTTCTGAAATGACCTCATCTACAATTCTTAAGTTTGGTACAGATCTTCCTATCACATATTTTATATTTATTAGACAGCAAAATAAAGTGTACCATGAGATTCTACATGTTTTTCTAGTCAAGTTACATATGTGGAACATTTTAATCTGAGCTACGGTTATTTAGTTATGAAATAAATCATTTTAGCATGGCAATTATGCAAATTAATACAAACAGCAAGGTTAAACATTTTAAACATGCATAACAGTGGGATACTATTAATCTACATGAAATTCTGAGCATTTTACATATATAAAGTTTTTAAATACGAGATACGGTTAATTATGTATTGGCACATCAAATGCATGGCAGTTTTCTGTAATTATGAAATTCTCAGGATATTAGCTAAATTCGTCGACTAAAAAAATGCTACGTGGCCTGAATCTGGAGCATATTGGGCCAACAGTGCAAGTGAGCGCAAGATAGCAATATCTCACCCTGGGCGCTGGATAAGCGGTGTTGGGGCTCACCTTGCTGGGCCACGGCCCAGGTCGGTGCGCAGGCCGGGCAGAGGCAGAGCTGGCCTTGGAGGCCTTGCGCGGCCCACGGGGCGTTGGGGCGGCCCAAACGGGCGCAACGGTCAATAGGAGCCACGGCTCCTGCGCTCGATCCCGAGCGGGAGTAGCAGCAGGCGATGGCGAACTTGGAGGAGATGCGGGCAATGGGGAGGTCCCGTTCTGGCCGGATCCAAGGCGGGGGCGAGGCCGGAGGTCGGGGACGGGTCTGGCTGCGACGGATCTCGCGGGATAGATGTGGCGGACGGCGGTTCGGAGGAGCTCGGGCCTTGGGCGGCGGCCATGGCGAGCTGCTGGGTCGACAGCGGCGCGGATCCAAGGCTGTGGCAAGCCCCCCCGGGTCGAGGTTGCCGGAGGCAGCTCTCCGGTGGCCGGCGCCACGGGCGACGGGAAGGCCACAACTGCGGGAAGGACGACGTGGAGGTATGGTCGAGGCGGTCCGGCCGTCGCTCGGGGCGGCGAAGGGCGAGCGGGAGCGGGAGGCACGGGGCTTCGGGCGCCAGCGACAGTGGCTCGGGCCCGGGCGGGCCTCAGATGGGCTCCGCGGGCCCTGGCACTGAAGCTGGCTGTTGGGAGGCGGAGCCGCCAAGTGGCGAGGAGGGAGAGGGGCGGTGCGGAATTTGAGGCAGGGTAGGCTAGGGTTCCAAAAATGGCTGGGTTAGGCATCCTTATATAGGAGGGATCTAGGGTTAGTGGGGGCTTGATCCGGTTTTTGACCGTTCGATCGAAATCAGACGGCTCCAAAAGCGGGGTGGGGCTAGCTGGGCTGGTGGGCTGTGTAGGGGGGTTGTGGGCCAAGGAGAGAGGGAGATTTGCGGACCGTGACAGTTTTTTTTAAACCGAAAAACGGTCGATAATTTATCCGATCACGACGCCGCTACTTTCGTCCGTTGCGGTATCAAACGGTCTCCGATTGCGACGAAATTTGGCAGGCGGTCTACCTACAATATAACAAGAGCGCATGCCAACTTTTGACCCAATCCGAGAATATTTTCGTGCACTTTTGAAAACCATATTTTTCCTATGCCGCGGGCGCGTGCGTGTGTGATTGGTCTCGAAACGTCCGTCGACGAGAACGGGGAGAGCCGGCAACTACGAGCGGATGCAAGTTTTGAAAAATGATGACAACGAAGTGTCGATGCTATGCAGATGATGTGAATGATGCGATGATGAGTGCGACAACCATAAAAATCACACTGCGACGATGAAATAAAAGGGGAATCTTCTGGAGCGTCGGTCTCGGGCTGTTACAACTCTCGTCCACTTACAAGAGATCTCGCCCTGAGATCTTAGAACGAGAAGAGGAAGAGAAAGAGAAGAGGTAAAACTTAGTTGCTTCTTTGACAAACGAGTGAAATCAATGAAACATGAAGGTTGGAAAGAGATGAAGAATGACATGAGGAACAAGCAAGAATTCAGAAGAAATTTGGGCAGCACTTCGGTTGAAATAGAAGGAAAAGTTGATAAGATAGAAAAGACTTGAAAAGAGGACACAACACTCCAGTTAAAGATAAGGAAGAAACGAACATGATTTTGACAAAACGAGATGATGATTCGAAGATAGCAACATGACACTGCCTCTAGAACAAAAGAGTAGAAACTAGATCATTCGAAAGAAAAGAGCGGAGAAGAAGATGACAGCTTCTACCACAATTGAATTTGAAAGGCATCCTTACAAAGGAGAGATTGAACGGAGTTGTTGGGACATCAACAACGAAAGGAAGAAGCTTGTTGTGGGCTTATGAAAACATCTCAGAATAATGAGGTGACAACCGGCCACAAACGGAAACAATTGATTGGTTGGGAACAACAAGACATGCAAATCTTATTACGCCAAAAGGATACATAGAGAACTTGGATCATGATAATCACCATAATAGCAACAATCCTTAGGAAAATGCTTTTAGGTGAAATCCAATCCAAGATAACTCCAAGGAAGAAAAGGATGGGTTTAAATACTTCATTCTTGACAAATTCTCCTCGAGACTCCTCATGAATCAAGAATGCTATAACACCATCTCAAAGATAAGGGAGAATGACTCGAACCTTGAAATGCAAGATAAAGAATACTTGAGAAACTACCACAAGAATCTTGAAGAACACTTGAGAATGAAAGAAATCTTTGATGAACCACCATGTATAGCCTCCATGAAGAACTCCGGATAGAAAACAATAATAGAAAACAAATGAAGGTTGAAAAGAACAAGAGTTGAAGCCTTGCAAAGATTAAGATGGAACTTCGCAAAGAGATATTTGAGAAAACTTGGAACTCCGGAAAAGAAAAGATGAACCACTAGAGTCGAGAATTAGATATCATGAACAACTCCGGAAGAATGATTGAAATCACTTGATGAAACAAGAATAAGAATTATGTTATGCTTATCCTTCATCAAGTTAAATTGATGACAAGCAACGGATTTGGCATACTACTTATTCTTCTTGAAACGGAATGCAGAGAGAGATCGGGCACAAACTTGAAGAAGTCTTCAACGCAATGCCAGTAAGAATTTGAAAACGAAAGAGGGAATTCTTCGAATGAATGGAGATACATGAGAACGAAGAGATCATGATCCGCCTTGATGAAAACTTGAATGAAGCACCGAAATAACTGAGATACGAACGAAGAGACAACAATTGAGAAGAATTTGAGAATGAAAGCTGAAAGCTGAGAACGAAGAATTCTTTCAAAATGATGGCCATCGGAGGATCGAGAAACGAACACAACTCTAAAATGCCCCGGATAAATATGGAATGAATTACTCATGATCGAAAACAATTTGAAAGGATAGCACGAAGCTTGAAACATGAATCTTGGAGAATGGATCAAGATTTGAGGGAAACTCTCCTTCGGTCTTCAACGCTGAGAATGATGGCTAGAAACCCACCAAGAATTACAGAGATACTCCGGAACAAAGAATAAGGACAGGTTGAGCCAATGATGAAAATGATTTAGCAGCGATCTTCGAGAAGGAATATGACTGATGAAATTCATTCTTACGTCATATTGAAAAGAACTTGAGGACATCTCCGGAAAAGATTAGAAGAGCCATGTAAGATCCTAGGGAAAAACCCGTGGGTTATGGGCCCACTCAAAGAAAACACCATTGAAACAATTGCTTAGAAAGACAGATTGCACCGGAACAAATAAAACTTGATGAGGTGAGAACCTCGAAATAATTGCAAGGATTTTCAACGAAAACACAACTCTTCTGAGAATTCTTCAGCACTCCGGATAGAATAGAGAGGGGGATGAACACACAAGAGAGGCTTGATAAGAATTTCCAACATGGGAAAGCATTGGACAGATGACGAAGGATATGACGAACACGGAGAGGTTGAATCGAATACACCGGGGAAGAAAACAAGGACGAAGAATGATGAACTTAGCACTTTGAGGATCTTCACAATGAATCACCGGATACCATATGGAAGAAAAGATAGCGGAAACATCCATGAAAAGAAATGCACTTGGATGATAATTTAATCATTGAAGAAAAAGGGCGGGAGGGCGGGAAAACAAAGAAAACTTGGGACAAATGAAACGAACTCTGGGAAAAGGAAAGATGAGGATAGATCTTGCAAATATTGAAATATTATTGAATTATCTTGAAGAGAAGCACACCGGCTGGAAAGGAATTGACATGACAATTTGATAGAGCAAAAGGATTAGCATTCCCATAGAAGTATGAGAACACCACTTAGGAAAGATATGAAATCACCACTTGACATTGAAGCAACTCGAATTACCATATTCCAACAAAACCAAGGATGAGGCTTACGAAACAAGCCGGAAACAATACATAGCCCATTTGCATTTGTTGGAAGGATAATCCTAGGTAACTACCTGAATTCCCACGTAAGAAGTTCCGAAATCTTTCTGGTTATGCAATCTGGTCCAATGGATACACGGATAAATTACTGAATAAATCACTCAACTCCTAGCAATAATACTACCCACCGTGTATCACATCCGTCAACACAAAACCAGAGAAACCTCAGAAACTCATCTACTTTAGACCCTCGTAATCACAACGATACTAAACATGCAGTACATGTGATCCCGCTCCCCAGTACTGGGTGCCGCCACACTCTTCGCACCACGAATAGTATTGAAGCAATTTCGAACATCCGCGTTCTTAAGTACTAAGGAAACTGAATGATAATGATGTGTCAAGAATCCCCTGGAGCTCTACTCCCCGGGTCCAATCCATACGTACGGGAGGCACCAAGAATAGAATTCCCATCACATTGGTATCATAGAGGCTCCAAAATACTCGCGTGATTCAAAAAAAAATTGAGCGAGAAGAGGGTAGAATTAAAATTCCTAAGTCGTAATTCCTCACCAGAGTATAGAAGAGGAGTAAAAGAATCCTACTCTCCGATATAACTAGACTCAAAATAGTTTTTCACTAGACTCGACTCAGCCAAGTTCGATCAATCAAGGGTGCTCCTAGGTCGATACAGGCTCTGATACCAACTTGTAACGCCCAAGATGCGATCATATCCTTATTTTGGCTCGAGGGCCTCGACAAGGATAGAAGCGCATCTGGTCGTTTCGCAAGAATGGATATCATTACAAATTCATGTAAAGAAGAGATGAGTATATGGAATTGGCTTACACTCGCCACAAGCTAAATCAAGATCACATCAATACAACATCATATACAATCATCATACAGTAGAGCAGGGTCCGACTACGGACGAAAACAAACGACAAAATGACATCTATCCTTGCTATCCCAGGCTGCCGACCTAGAACCCATCCTATGATCGATGATGAAGAAGAAGAACTCCAAATCAAACAAGTATCGCGCTCATGTCAAAGCATCGCATTACCTGTACCTGCAACTGTTGTTGTAGTAATCTGTAAGCCACAGGGACTCAACAATCTCATTTCCAAGGGTATCAAGACTATTAAAGCTTAATGGGTGAGGTATGGTTAAGTGGTGAGGCTGCAGCAAGCACTAAGCATTTTATTTGAGTGGCTAACTTACGAGTACAAGAATAAGTGAGGGGATGATCGTCGCATAAACGGACGTGAACTAGTAATGATCACTAAGTGATCCTGAACACCTACTTACGGTCAAACATAACCCCACTGTGTTCTCTCTAGGTTCAGAAATTCACGAGAAGAGACAGTCACAGTTACGCACACAGTTGGTGTATTTTATTTGAGTTTAATGACCGGGTGTTAAACAAATTTCCAAGTTGCCACATAACCGCGGGCACGGCTCTCATGAAAGATTTAACCCTGCAGGGGTGCTCCAACTCATCCATCACAAACTAACCACACGCCGCGGGAATAACCTCGACGACGAAACCCGTGATCTCCTTGGAAATTCCGTTGGAAAATCTCAACCTCGAGATAGCCTGAAGTGTCCTCGAAATCCCGCGCACAAGACGTTCGAGAAAGGTAAAACAAATCCAGCAAGGCCGCCCGACGTGTCGACAAACCCGATAGGAGCCGCGTATCTCGTTCTCAGGACACGACATATGAGCGATGGTTACCACGCCAATCACCGAGTTGCCCCGGGCGGCGTTAATAAGCTGCTCTGGGTTGGACCAACACTCATGAGGAGCACTGGCCCGGGTTGTTAATTAATTATCCACGGGTGCCGGCGGGTCCCTATGCATTTTATTAGTTATTAGGCAAATGTAGTACCAATGTTGGGCCTTGCCAGACGAGTTTTATCCCAAAACGAAAATCAAGGGGGTCCCCATAACAACCCCGAGCATGTTAGGAGCGCTCAATATGGAACATAACACCGGTACACAAGTAACTAGGGCGGCAAAAGTGGAACAAAACACCGAGCAAAAGGCCAATCCTTCCACCTTTTACCAAGTACATATGTGCATTAAATTAAATAGCAATAATATTGTGATATATCAAAAAGGATATCCATGTTGGCACATGGAAAACAATTCGCACCCGCAACTAGCAACGCTATAAGAAGGGCTGAGTAAGCGGTAACATAGCCAAACAATGGTTTGCTGGGATGTGGAGGGGGTTAGAGGCTTATCTAGGGATGGCAATGTGTAGGGAATGGGCGGGTACAACCTTTTTTTTGCCCAAACCCATACCCACGGAAACTTTCTGTACCCACCCATTTCAATACCCGTGGGCATAAGTAGGCACCCATGCCCATACCCATTGGGTATGCTATACCCAATGGGCATCCGGTGGGTACAATATAAGTTTTTGAAAGGTAGAGAAATGGCTTTGAAATTAAAGTGATGACCGGAGAGCAGTATAGCACTGACACAACCTTCTACGTTGGTGGCCTCTTGGAGGCATCAAAGGGAGTATGAGCGGCGGTTGGCGGAATCCCAACATAATGGGAGGTAGCTGTGGGAATGGGGGGTCGTTGGATTGAGAGTTGGATAAGAGTCCAATAGCAAAGAGTCGTGATTTCATATTTTCGTGGAGTCATGTAGGATGTAAGAGGAGTGGCGAACAGATGATTACATGCCTATGAGCTATGGCCAGTTTAAGGATTCGAGACTTAGGGTGTGCCATGGGAGTTGGATGTTGACCCGACATGTCATAGAAGTCATTTTCATTTATGAACTTTTTTTTGGTATCCATTGGGTTATCCATGGGTGTAATTTCGTACCCATACCCTACCCATATATTTTGATGGTATGGATACCCATTACTCGTGGGTACAAAATCTCTCCAAGTCTTGCCCATGCCCATTGATTTTGGGTAGGGTACCCGCGGATACCCATACCCATGGGCAAAACTGCCATCCCTAGGCTTATCATGGCACTTTGGGAGGCTTGACAAACAAGTGGTAGGTAGTGAGACAAGCGATAGAAACGAGACATCTAGCATGGCAATGATAGTAATGGTATCTAGGGAAATGGTCATCTTGCCTGAGATCCCGCTTGGAAGAAGATCGAATCCATGAAGAAGACGAACCACGTAGTCGAATGGATCCTCACACTCTGAAGCGGTTTCGGAACTCTATCGAGAGGAAGCAAATCGGAAAGAACAATCAACACACGATAAACACCACAACATATGCATCACATGATGCACATCAAATATGATGCATGTTATGCATGACATGGCAAAGCACAACAATCAACTTCTATACATTAAGTGAAGCTCAATATGCCACGAGTTGCATATTGATGAAACTCCATGTTCGAATCATTTAGTTCACTCTCGTTTATTTACATGGCAAGTTTAAATATTGTTTAACATGGGTGGTCATGGCATAAGGTGAAGATGGAATTAAAGCAATTTTAAATGGAGAAGGGGAACATCCGTAAAACAAAATAATAACTCTCCATATTAAGAGCATTGTGGTTAATGTTTTTTAAATAAACAATCATTTTAAATGTTGTTTATAATGACAAGAGGTGAAGCATACACAACTACGTCATCTAGGCATTTTAAATGAGTCCGGAAGCAACATATAGCATTTCCGAAATGACCTCATCTACAATTCTTAAGTTTGGTACATATCTGACTATCACATATTTTATATTTATTAAACAGAAAAATAAAGTGTACCATGAGATTCTACATGTTTTTCTAGTCAAGTTACATATGTGGAACATTTTAATCGGAGCTACGGTTATTTAGTTATAAAATAAATCATTTTAGCATGGCAATTATGCAAATTAATACACACAGCAAGCTTAAACATTTTAAACAAGCGTAAAAGTGGGATACTATTAATCTACACAAAATTCTGAGCATTTTACATATATAAAGTTTTTACATAGGAGGTACGGTTAATTATGTATTGGCACATCAAATGCATGGCAGTTTTCTGTAATTATGAAATTCTCAGGATATTAGCTAAATTCGCAGACTAAAAAAACGCTACTTGGGCTGAATCTGGAGCATATTGGGCCAACAGTGCAAGTGAGCACAAGATAGGAATATGTCGCCCTGGGCGCTGGATAAGCGGTGCTGGGGCTCACCTTGCTGGGCCACGGCCCAGGTCGGTGCGCAGGCCGGGCAGAGGCAGAGCTGGCCTTGGAGACCTGGCACAGCCCACACGGGCGCAACGGTCAACGGGAGCCATGGCTCTAGCTCTCGATCCCGAGCGGGAGTAGCAGCAGGCGATGGCGAACTTGGAGGAGATGGAGGCGATGGGGAGGTCCCGTTCTGGCCGGATCCAAGGCCGGGGCGAGACCGGAGGTCGGGGACGGATCCGGCCATGACGGATCTCGCCAGATCTAGGCGGCGGACGGCGATTTGGAGGAGCTTGGGCCTTGGGCGGCGACCATGGCGAGCTGCTGGGTCGACAGCGGCGCGGATCCAAGGCCGTGGCAAGCCCCCTGGGTCGAGGTTGCCGGCGGCGGCTCTCCGGTGGCCGGTGCCGCGGGCGACGGGGAGGCCACAGCGGCGGGGAGGATGACGTGGAGGCGTGGTCGAGGCGGTCCGACAGTCGCTCTGGGCGGCGAAGGGCGAGCAGGAGCGGGAGGCACGGGGCTTCGGGCGCCAGCGGCGGTGGCTCGGGCCCGAGCAGGCCTCAGATGGGCTCCGCGGGCCCTGGCGCTGGAGCTGGCTGTTGGGAGGCGGAGCCGCCAAGTGGCGAGGAGGGAGAGGGGTGGTGCGGAATTTGAGGCAGGGTAGGCTAGGGTTCCAAAAATGGCAGGATTAGGCATCCTTATATAGGAGGGATCTAGGGTTAGTGGGGGTTTGATCCGGTTTTCGACCGTTCGATCGAAATCAGACGGCTCCGAAAGCGGGGTGGGGCTAGCTGGGCTGGTGGGCTGTGTAGGGGGGTTGTGGGCCGAGGAGAGAGGGAGATTTGCGGCCCGTGACAGGTTTTTTTAAAAACTGAATAACGTCCAATAATTTATCCGATGACGACGCCGCTACAGTTGTCCGTTGAGGTATCAAACGGTCTCCGATTGCGACGAAATTTGGCAGGCGGTCTACCTACAATATAACAACACCACATGCCAACTTTCGACCCAATCCAAGAATATTTTCGCGCACTTTTGAAAACCATATTTTACCGATGCCGCGGGTGCGTGCGTGTGTGGTTGGTCTCGAAACGGTCGTCGACGAGAACAGGGAGAACCGTCAACTACGAGCGGATGCAAGTTTTGAAAAATGACAACAATGAAGTGCCAATGCTATGCAGATGATGTGAATGATGCGATGATGAGTGCGACAGCCAGAAAAATCACACGGCGACGATGAAATAAAAGGGGAATCTTTTGGAGCGTCGGTCTCGGGCACCTGGAGCCTCTAGAAAGTGTCCACCAAGAGCATGTTGAGGTCTACACTGCCATCAACGAGGGTCTTGGGGACGGCCACATCATCGATGGTGGGAGTACACATCAGAGGGACAGCGCCCACAGCCCTAGTGGACTTGGGGTGATCGTTGGCGTCGAAGGCGACGGGGGACTCGGACCACTTGAGGCGGCCAACGGACTCGGGTGCCGGGAGGGCCGAGTTTACCTCGCGTGAGAAGCGCTTGAGGTGGTGTCTGGACGGAGGGGCCTGGGCCCCGCCGAGGATCCAGGCCACCCCGTGGGGCTCTTGGGAGCCCCCATTGGTGACAGCGTCCCAGGTCGGAGCCACGCGGTTCCCGCGCCCAACCGCGGTAACGCCGCAGGGGACGCGACGGACGATTAGCCGGTGGCCGTGGACACAGTCTGGCGCGGACGAACCGTGGGTCAGCTCCGAGGTGCATGTCGTGCGGCGCCATCCAGCTGCGCCGCGGTCTAGGGGAGGAGGAGAAGTGGTGCGTCCGGGTCGCTTGGCACGCCACGGTGAAGCGGACGAGGTGCGAGGCGGCGCCTGGCCACTGCGTGCGGCGGAGACAAGCTCGGTGACGCACTTGAGCCAGGCTGCGCGGTCATCCCTAGTGGGGCGACGATGCAACAACCCCTGCGCCACGAGCAGCGTGGCGTGCGGAGAGGGGGGCTGCGACTTGCGTGCGAGGAGGCGGTGGCGGAGCGGCCGAGCGCCTGCTTGTCCACCGACAGGTGGATAGGGGAGGCCACCTGGTCCCCAACGGGCTCAGTGGTAGCGCGAGGGCGCCGCCCCGGGGCACCTCGGGCAGCGGGCGCCATGTGGACCCTGGCGGTAGCTCGGCGCGCAGAACGCTCCCGGCGAGCAGTGGCATCATCCATGTCGATGTCGACATCGAGGTCAAAGGCGCAAAGATGGCAAGTCCCCCTACCTCGCCAATGTCGGAGTTTAGGATCTGCATCCAGGAAACTTCTACAAGAACTTGGGCTTGAACTTTGGGGGGGGGGGGGCTTTGCTTGGCAACTTATGACTCGATGGCAACTACGTCGAGATCAAGACGAGCGCACTCACTCACACCGGACATGACGGGGACGCACGAGCTACCCAGGTTTGGGCCACCGGGCGGTGTAATACCCTACTCCTGCCTATGTTGGATTGCTCTATAATGGAGAGCTTGTGGCTCGAGGTACACACAGTGTGGGGAAGAAATGGTTCGATCCCCTTACATGGAAGCGGCCTTGCCCCTCTTGTAGTGCCTTGGTCCTGTTCCCAAAAATATGAGCAGGAAAGGGTGGCAATAGGGCAGCAATTCAAAGGGGGACAGAAGCCTAGGCCTATCCAGACTAAAGGCGGTCTCCGCCTGCTAAAGTAGCCATCCTGACGCGCTGGTGGGCTCGGCGATGACCTCTGTCCTGGTGCGCTGGTCCGTCCTGATCTCCATACACCAAAGAGGAAATGCTTTGGGGCTCGCTTTGGGGGAGGCAGACACCGCTGCCCCTTTATCACCAAAATGGAAACTAGCTTCGGTCATGCCCCGCCGTCCTTATCCTGACAGCGGGACGTCATCCACGTGATGGGCGTGGATCCCCACAGCTGGCGCCGTATGTCAATCCTCGTGAGGCGGCGTCGCGAGGGGAGCCTCGCGCGACGATCTGGTGCTTGGCGGCCTCGGCTAGGCCTAGCCTGGTGGTGAGGGGCCTCGTGAGGTGGCTTCTTCCAGAGCGGCCGTGGCCAAGCCATTCTCCACGGGCCAGCCCAAATGTCACCTCCTGGGCCGAAGGCAGACGGGCCATGGTACCCTGGTTCCCAGTGGGCTGACACCAACTTTTAGTAATTCCCTTACTTGCCTCTCAATCTCTGTCTCAAATTCAGTCTTGTGTCTGTACTGCCTCATGTTGACAGGCTGAGCCCTCTACATCACTGGTATTTTGTGGTCACATTCATGAACCGGGGGTAGTTGTGTTGGTTCCACAAAGATGCCCTCAAATTCCACGAGTAAATGTGCCACTGCTGATGTTAATTCCTATGATTGCAGCATCATAGACTGACTTGCATCCTCAATGAAACACAACTAGACAGCAAATGCCATTGCTGTGTTTTTGTGAACGTAGTCGAGTTGCACACTGGACAATATGGTACAAGATGAAGGTTTGGCAGCCACTCCTTGAAGGACTATGGTGTAGCCATTGTTTTCAGTTTCCATGCATTGACATGGAGAGTCGACCAACATCGGGCTATGATACTGTAGCCAGTCCATCCCCGGTATGAAATCATATGATCCTAGAGGAAGCACCTTGAAATTGGTGGAGAAGGTGTGCCCCTGTGTGTACCACTGGCAATTCAGAACCTCTTTGGTGCATTGCATTTCAGCTCCATTGGCCACAGAAACTTTAATCGATCTCGACATGTCGTGCACTCCTTGGAGTAGGGGTAGTAACTGCAGAGAGATAAATGAAGCTGAACTTCCAGAGTCCACCAACATGGAAACTTCTTTGCCTTGTAGACAGCCATGGATTTGCAAACAACTGGGTGCCACTGTACTGGCAGCAGCATGAACATATAGCGCCAAACTTGCTTTGTGGCAGTAGTGTCATGTTGCATTATTTTGGCATCTTCAGAGGACAGATCCAAATCCAGATTGAAGAGGTCGATAAGTTCTTCGATCACATGTAATTTGACTGTTGGGGGACAAATGTGATCATGCCCCCAATGTTCCCCGCATTTTAAGCACAAGCCCCTAGCACGTCAGAAGTTGCGGAGGGCGGTCACTTTTGCTGCATCTCCCGTGGCCCATGCACTTTCAGTCCTGTGGCGATCATGTGTTACTGGAGCCGGGCCTGCTGCCCGTGCTAGTGGTGCCGGTAGCAGAAGAGGAGTGGATGGATGAGCGCGTACTGCATACGGTGAGCTCTCTGAATATTCCACACACTCGTGTCGTTGTCTGTCTAATACCTCCTCCTGGAGAATTGCCAACGCGCACATCGTGTCCAAATCAGGTGGTCTTTGAACCATGATGGTGACACGGATGTCACTGCGGAGCCCCTCCACAAACCTCATCAAAAAATACAGCGGATGAGTAGCATCAGAGTATGAAATCAAATGGTTCATAAGCGTTTCAAATTGCTCAATATAGTTAGTCACTGAAGATGTTTGTCGCAGTGCATAGAATTGCCGGATCAGTAGCTGATGCCGATCATGGTGAAAATGCGTGCAGAGGAGATCAAATAATGCCTCCTAGTCCAGGGGTCCTATTTTAGACTAAACTTGCTGCAACCACATAGCCGCGACTCCAGAGAAATGCAAGGTGGACATGGGAACAAAGTAAGATTCATGAATTTGAAACATAGCAAAGTACTGCTATCACATGGTCTTCCAAATTTTCGGTTCTCGCCCGAAAATTGAGGAGAACTAAGAGATGGTGGTGTGTGTCCTATCCATGTGATGATTTGCCCCGATGTGAAACTGGACGTGGACGAGGAATTCAGGGTGCTTTGCGAGAGAGTGGCGCAGAACTCAGACGTACCATTGGCCGGAGTGGCTCTCAGGGAGGAATTACCCCCTAATAACCCGCTCCATGGGTGATGCAGATCATCATGGCCAACGGGCCCGTGGATGTCGTTGCACGCGACCGGATCAGTGGGTTCCGGTGTCGTCAATCTACCCGTTATCGCTGCCGCCGACGTAGCCGGTGCGCCTTGCAACATCATGACGGCTTCCTAGAGCTTGGAGAACCTCACCTCAAGATCGGGCTTCCAGGCCACGAGCTCCTCCACTTGTGCCATCTGGATGCTGATGAGTGATATTTTTATACACATGTCACCCTTGTTTAAACCGAGATATTTCAATTAAAAAGAGATATTCGCTTCGATATTGCTACTAATGACTAATGAATGCAAAAGATTCGACAAATCCTCTCTTTAACGTTTTTCTAGAGGGAAATGGGCTAAAAAGGGAATATATCACGTGTGGGAAAGGAAAATAAGAAAAATGGAGGAAGAAAGAATCAACAGGAAGCGTCTGCGCAAAGACAGAACATCATTCCATACGGGCGCACGCGTCCATATGAGTGCCCGTTTGGCGTGGATTTCGAGGCAAATCGTCTACCTGAACAACTTTTATAAAGGAGACCCCATCGAATGTTAACAGAGAGAACTGGGAGCAACGAGCAGAACTTCTACATCATCATCCACAAACCCTAGTCGCCGCCATTTCCATCTCCATAGCCATCTCCATCTCCACCACCATAGTGCACTTGCATCTAGTTTATACTTGTAATCGTGCATCGCACAAGGCATTGATGACCCACAAGTATAGGGGATCAATCGCAGTCCTTTCGATAAGTAGGAGTGTCTAACCCAATGGGGAGCAGAAGGAAATGACAAGTGGTTTTCAGCAAGGTATTCTCTGCAAGCACTGAAAGTAGTAGTAACAGATAGTTTTGTAGCATGACAATTCGTATGGAGTAACAAGTAACAATAGTAACAAAGGTGCAGCAAGGTAGCCCAATCCTTTTTATAGCAAAAGAAAAGCTGGAAGGTTCTCTTATAGCAAGCAAAGCATTCTCGAGGACACATGGGAATTCTCGTCTAGTCACGTATCATCATGTTTAGTTGATTCGCGTTCGTTACATTGATAATTTGATATGTGGGTGGACTGGTGTTTGGGTGTTGGTCTTACCTGAACAAGCAACCCTCTTATGATTAACCCCTCTTGCAAGCATCCGCAACTACGAACTAATAATTAATATAAATCTAACCATAGCATGAAACATGTGTATCCAAATCGGCCCCTTACGGAATAACGCATAAACTAGGGTTTAAGCTTCTGTCACTCTCGCAACCCATCATCTACTTATTACTCCTCAATGCCTTCCCTTAGGCCCAAGTATGGTCAAGTGTCATGTAGTCGACGTTCACATGGCACCAATAAAGGAAGAACAACATACACATTATCAAAATATCAAACGAATACCAACTTCACATGATTACTTATAACAAGACTTATCCCATGTCCTCAAGAACAAAAGTAATTACTCACAAATCATATTCATGTTCAAGATCTGTGGCGTATTGAATATTCTTAAGTATCTGAACGTATAATCTTCCACCAAGTAAACCAACTAGCATCAACTACAAGATGTAATCAACACTACTAGAAACCCATAGGTACCAATCTGAGGTTTGGAGACAAAGATTGAATACAAGAGATGAACTAGGGTTTGAGATGAGATGGTGCTGGTGAAGATGTTGATGAAGATTGGTCCTCCCATGATGGAGGAAGTGTTGGTGATGACGATGGCTTTGATTTCCCCCTCCCGGAGGGAAGTTTCCTCGACGGATTCGCTCCGCCGGAGAGCAAAAGTGCTCCTGCCCAAGTTCCGCCTAGAGACGGCGGTGCTTCGCCCTGAAAGTGTTCTTCCGATTATTTCAAGGTAAAATAGCATCATATAGGAGAAGATGTCCTCTAGAGGCCTGCTGGTGGAGCCACGTGCTCAGTGGGCGCGCCCAAGGGGGTAGGTGATAACCCACAAGTATAGGGGATCGCGATAGTCTTCGAGGGTAGTATTTCACCCACATTTGTTGATTTGACACAAGGGGAACCAAATAATATTTATGAGCCTTAGCAGTTGAGTTCTCTAGCAAAATGTTTAGTAGCACAGTAACAATAGTAATAGGAATAGGGGAAAGCAACAAATTGTTGTGATTGTAACAGTAGCAGTAGCGAAAGTAAGTTAGCGGAGATCAATATGCGAAAAGCGTAGGCATTGGATCAGTGATGGATATTTGATTTGGATGAAATTCATCATGTAACAGCCACAACCTAGAGTGATATAGAACTAGCTCCAATTCATCAATGTAATGTAGGCATGTATTCCGTATATAGTCATACCTGCTTATAATAAGAACTTGCATGACATCTTTTGTCCTACCCTCCCGTGGCAGCGGGGTCCAAAGGGATATTAAGGCCTCCTTTTAATAGAGAACTAGAACAAAGCATTAACACATAGTGAATACATGAACTCCTCATACTAGGGCCATCACTGGAGATAATCCCAATTTCTGTCACTTTGGGGTCTACGGATCATAACACATAATAGGTGCATACAACTTGCAAGATAGGATCCTAAACACTCTCATATTCATAGAAACTTGATAGGTTTAGAGATGAAATCATGGCACTCGGGCCCTAGTGACAAGCATTAAGCATAGCAAAGTCATAGCAAGATCAATCTTAGAACATAGTGGATACTAGGGATCAAGCCCTAACAAATTGACTCGATTACATGACAAATCTCACCCAATCCCATCACCGTCCAACAAGCCTACAAAGGAATTACTCACTCTCGGTGACGATCATCCTGGAATTGTTGATGGAGAAGGGTTGGTGATGACGATGGCAACATATTCCACTCTCCTGAGCCCCAAACTGACTCTAGATCAGCCCTCGTGAGGAAGAACAGGAGGTGGTGGCGGCTCCGTCTCGTAAAACATGATGATTCCTTTTCTCTTATTTTTTCTAGGGTAGAAGACACCTTATATAAGAACATGGGCATCGGAGGCTTACCAAGGGGCCCACGAGCTAGGGTGTTGCTCCTCCTGGCTCGTGGCCACCTGGTGGGTCCCCCTTTTGGTTCTTTCGCCAATATTTTTTAAATATTCCAAAATAATTCTCTGTCAATTTTCAGCTCGATCCGAGAACTTGTATTTCTACACAAAACAACACCATGGTAGTTTTGCTAAAAACAATGTCAGTCCGGGTTAGTTTCATTCAAATCATGCAAATTAGAGTCCAAAACAAGAGAAAAAGTGTTTGGAAATGTAGATACGTTTTGGACGTATCAGTAGGGCACGCCACGTGAGCTCGTGACTCCCTGGTGGGTCCCCTCCCGGTAATTCTTCCGCCATTATTTTTATATATTCCAAAATAATTCTCCGTAATTTTTCACGTCATTTGGAGCTGCGGAGAATTTCCAACTCTTGTGGCCTTTTCCGGTCCAGAAATCCAGCTGCCGACAATCTCCCTCTTTGTGCGAAACTTGCATAATAAGAGAGAAAAGGCATTAGGATTGCATCATAAAGTGAAATAATGACCCCCAAAATAATAAACATCGGTAGGAAAACATGATGCAAAATGGATGTATCAACTCCCCAAGCTTAGACCTCGCTTGTCCTCAAGTGAAAGCCGAACTCGATAATCATGACCACATATTTAGAGAGAGAGAGAGAGGTGTCGATAAAATAAAATACAAACATGAAAGCATCATGATCATTATCATCGCAGCAACATACTATCATAAAACTTCTCATGAACAAGTGATAATTCATTCACAAGCTAAAGTATGAACTATAAACCTCATTGAAAACTAACAAACTATTATATTAGTCATTGAAACAATTGCAATTCATCATATTTTGAGAAACAATCTATGTAAGAGCTTTGTTTAGCAAGTTCACATACTCAACTATCATTTAGTATTCGATGACTGCTGACACTCACTGCATACTTATGGAGCAAAAAGTTTCAATCACACACATAGGAAGATGGGGGTTTATAGTTTCCACCTCCCAATATATTTATCTCGAAAATAATGTCAACAATAATAACTCATGATTACCTACATCCAACTAGATACATATGCATGTATCTTTCCCTACCACATGATGCTTGCTAAGTGGAGAATAAATGAGAATGAAATAGAGATGAACATTATTGACTCTCGCATAAAAGTAAATACGGAAAAGTAAGAGATAGGCCCTTTGCAAAGGGAAGCAGAGGTTGTCATGCGCTTTTTCATTAGGACATGCAAGCTCTTAATGGAAATGAATGTCACTTTATATTGCCCCTTGTGATAGCAACCTTTACTACCCAGTCTGTCACTTTTATTTCTTTACCATCACAAGTTCATACAAAGATTATTTTCCCTTGAAATAAAAGATCATACATATTTATGAGCATTTTTATTGCTTTTGCACCGATGAAAACTTACTTGAAGGATCTTATTCAATCCATAGATATGGTGGACTCTCATGGCAAGAACCTGGGTTTAAGGGTTTTGGATGCACAAGTAGTATCTCTACTTAGTGAGAATTTTGGCTAGCAAAAGATTATGAGCAAGCACCACATGTTAGAGGATCCATGACAATATAACTTCTATGTGAATATAATCAAACATAACCCATTACGTTGTCTTCCTTGTCCAATGTCAACTAGTTGATCAAACATAGAATATTTAATGGGGGCTCACAATGATAAAAGATGTCCAAGAGAGTATATTTATATGTGAGACATCTCTATCATCATTACTTTTCATGAATTGCATCAATGACCAATGCTATGTTTGACAACTTATTTTATTAATTATACTTCTTTTATGTGAAGTCATCACTCCCCATGGGATTAGCATATGATCTTTTTATTCTTTTCATTGCTAATATTGATGCAAAAAGGTAAAGCAACCAAACTCAAACTACTCTTTATATATAACTCTCACACTCGAGTACATAGAGATATAGATCACGAAACAAGCACTCGGAACTAAATCATACTAAAACATTATTCTTCTAAATCATATAGTAACTAAAGATCAAACTGAGATAGGTAATGATGGTGAAAGTGATGGTGATATGATACCGGGGCACCTCCCCCAAGCTTGGAACAAGCCAAGGGTGGTGCCCATACCCGTGTACTCAAGTTTCTTTCTTGGGTGATGGTGGTGATGAAGTAGTAGCCATATCCTCCAATAATTCCTCCAGGAGCTCTTTCATATGTAGAATCTCATCGAGCAAGTGTCGCATCATAGCAACATTATTTTGAAGTTGATGGTAAAAACATTATTTTGAACTTGAGTTGGGATGTCTTTATTGTCAGGCCCTCAAGAACTCCTTCCTACATCACTTTCACTTGGACGAGAGATGTCCCAATTGGACGGTATATGCGAACGACAAGTATTCTTGTCCCCATAGTTATGAATTAAATTATGAAAGTTATTTCCATGTAACATGTTGAGGGATATCCTTGGACTTGGCTCATCTTGTACCTCTTGAACTGGTTGCTTCTTCTTCTCATGGGTGGACAATGATTTGGAGAGGTGGAGATGCCAGCAAGGGTGCCTCACTCAGATGCGGGATGTTGCACTTCCATGGAGTCTCCAGAGCCTTCTCATGTCATGATTTCCTTGGTTCCTTCTATTTCGATCTCCATCTGTAGAAATCAAGCATCATCCCCAACATTGTTCGAAGAGGACGATAACATAGCGCCTGGAACTGGATATCCTGGCAGAAAATAGCTCGAAACAAGAACAGAGGAGAAACTTGCGATACGATGGTCAAAACAGCGAGGAGTATATATAATGAAATTTTCCCGTGTAGGACAAGTCTATGAGAGGAAAACGGAGTCAGGAAAGTCCACGAGGGAACCACGAGCTCACACGGCGTGCCCTGGGTGGTAGGGCGCACCCCCTGAGCTCGTCGCTCCCTCATGCACTTTCCTGATTGTTTATTATTTTTCTTTTCATATATTCTCAAAAGAACAAAAAAACTTTTATGACACTTTTGGAGTCGGTTTACTTACCGTATCACATACCTACTCCTTTTGAGGATTCTGGAGCGTTCTTGAAGGTCTCCTTTATGTGTTCCTCTGGTGTCATCATTTGGATAATGTTGGTTTCCTTGTTAATGGGTGTGCCTGAAATATAATGTTTAATTCTTTGCCCATTAAGCGCCTTAGGATTTGTGCCCTCGGCATTGTTAATCTTGATAGCTCCGGAGCGATAAACCTCCTCGATGATGTAAGCTCCTTCCCATTTAGAGAGGAGTTTTCCTGCAAAGAATCTGAAACAAGATTTGTATAATATAACTTGATCACCGACATTAAATTCTCGTTTTTCTATTCTTTTGTCATGCCATCTTTTAACTTTCTCTTTAAACTGCTTGGCATTTTCATAGGCTTGGGTCCTTCATTCGTCTAGAGAGGTCATAACAAATAACCTCTTCTCACCGGCAAGTTTAAAATCATAGTTTAATTCTTTAATTGCCCAACAAGCTTTATGTTATAATTCTAGATGTAAATGACAAGCTTTTCCATAAACCATTTTATAGGGGGGCATACCCATAGGATTCTTATAAGCAGTTATATATGCCCACAATGCATCATCAAGTTTCTTAGATCAATTGTTCGTAGACCTGTTAACAGTCTTTTGCAAAATTAATTTTAATTCTCTATTGCTCAATTCAACTTGACCACTAGATTGAGGATGATACAGTGAGGCAATCCTATGGTTAACATCATATTTAGCTAATAGTTTACGAAATGCACCATTGATACGTCTCCAACGTATCTATAATTTTTGATTGTTCCATGCTGATATATTATCATTCTAGGATACTTTTTGGGTCTTTATTTACCAATTTATAATATATTTGAGCACTAACCTATTGACCCAATGCCCAGTGCCAGCTGCTGTTTTCTGCATGTTTTTCACTTCTCAGGTTTACAGTACCAAACAAAGTCCAATTGCCACGAAACTTTTTGATGTTTTTTTCTGGACCAAAAGAAGACCTGGGAGATTCGGAAGAAGGCCGGGAGCCGCACCAGGGACGCACAAGCCAACAGGGCGCCCCAAGGTGCGTCTTGTTGGCTTGTGCCTCCCTGGCGGCCCTCCCGACCTCGTTCTCTGGCCTATAAATTCTCATATATTGCAAAAACCCTGGAGGCAGTCCCGAAACCCTTTTTATGCTGCCGCAAGTCTCTGTTCCGCCGCGAGACTATCTGGAGCTCTGTTCCGGCAACCTGCCGGAGTGGGGATCGATCACGGATGGCCTCTTCATCAACCTTGCTGCCCTCATGATGATGTGTGAGTAGTTCACCATAGACCTACGTGTCCATAGCTTGTACCTAGATGGTAATCCCTCTATCTCTTGATCTTCAATACAATGATCATCACATCTTCGCTTTGATCTATCCGATGTAATCCTATTGTGCGGTGTGTTTGTTGGGATCCGATGAATTGTTGGTTTATATTCAGATTATTCATGAAAAGTATTTGACTCACCTCTGAATATTAAGATTCTTATTGGATGATCATTATAGCTTCGTAATGCTCTCCGATTTATTGATGTGCTTTGGCCAAGTAGTTTGATCTATCTTCAGTGGGAGTGGTGCGTTGTGGTATGATCAACCTGACAAGGACAAGATGCGTCTTTTTGTTGTTGATACTAAGGATAACACGATGGGGTTTATTCATATTGCTTGAGTTTACTTTGTCTACATCATGTCATCGTTCTCCATGCATTACTCTGTTTGTCATGAACTTAATACGTGGAGAGGCAAGTATAGAAGCGCTCTCGAAGTAGAGTAATAGTAATAGGTGAAGGGAGGAGTCGGCCTATTTGTTTATGGACGTGATGCCTATATATACATGATCATTGCCGTAAAGATCGCATAACTATCCGCTTTTCTACCAATTGCCCAACAGTAATTTGTTACCCACCGCATGCTGCCTACATGAGAGATGCCGCTAGGGAAAACTATGGCCCCCGGGTCTATTCACTTATAAATTTACAAATGCTACTATTACCTTGCTGCCTTTATTTACTTTTTATTTTATTTTCCAATTTACAATTATGTACAATTATCTACACAACTCATTTGCTTGCAAATAACGAGATCAAGGGGATTGACAACCCTCTTGCCCGCGTTGGGTGCAAGTTGTTTGTTCTTTTGTGTGCAGCCGCTGAAGACGGTTGAGGATTGATATTCCTATTGGTTCGATAAACCTTGGTTTCATAACTGAGGGAAATACTTACCTACTTTGTGCTGCAATAACCCGTTCCTCTTCATGGAAAACCCAACGCAGATCACAAGTATTAGGAAGGATTTCTGGCGTCGTTGCCGGGGAATATCATCATCAACTATCTAGTAACTTCACACAAATTTTCATTCACTTGTTTATCTTTTTATTTGATTTTATATTTAGTTTGTCTCATAAAAAAAATACAAAAATATTTATCTTTGCTTGTTACTAGTTTATTTCTTCGCTGGCTAGTTTACTTGTCTTGCTTGTTATTTTGCTTGTTTGGTCACCATGTCTCAAGATACTAGTAAGTTGTGTAACTTTTCAAATACTAATAACAATGATTTTATTAGTACTCCTATACCACCCGCCACTAGTGCGTAGGCTTTTGATATTAATGCTGCATTGCTAAATCTTATCATGAAGGATCAATTTTTGAGAAGTCATAGTGAGTTTCCCGTGTCACATCTTAATACCTTTGTTGAATTATGTGACATGCAAAAGAAAAAGGATAAGGATAAGGATATTGTGCAATTAAAATTATTTCCTTTTTCACTAAGAGATAAAGCTAAGGCTTGGTTTTTTATCTTTACCTCGTAATAGTATTGGAACATGGGATAAGTGTAAAGATGCTTTCATTGCCAAGTATTTTCCTCCTGCTAAGGTCATCTCCCTTAGAAATCAATAATGAATTTTAAACAGCAAGATCAAGAGCATGTTGCACAAGCTTGGGAGAGAATGAAATTGATGATAAGAAATTGTCCAACTCATGGTTTAAATTTGTGGATGATTATCCAAAACTTCTATGCTGGACTAAACTTTGTGTCTAGAAATCTTCTAGATTCTGCTGCAGGTGGTACCTTTATGGATGTGACCTTAGGAGAGGCCACAAAACTTCTGGGCAAAATTATGACAAATTATTCGGAATGGCATATCGAAAGAGCTCCAACCGGTAAGAAGGTAAATTCTGTTGAAGAAATCGCTACATTGAGTGAAAAAGTGGATGCTCTTATGAATATGGTTGCTAGTACAAAAGCTCATGTTGATCCCAATGATATGCCCTTGTCTACTTTGATTTAGCAAAATAATGATGCTATTGATGTGAACTTTGTCTTGCGAAATAATTTCTACAATAGTGCTTATAGAGGAAACTTCAATTCTAGACTGTATCCCGGTAATTCCTCTAACAACTATGGAAATTCTTATGGTAATTCTTATGGAAATTGTTCTACAGATTCTAATAGGATACCCTCTGATCTTGAGAACACAATTAAATAATTTATTAATTCTCAAAAGGTTTTCAACACTATGGTAGAAGAAAAATTGCACGTAGTTGATGCTTTGGCTAAAAACATGGATAGAATTGCTCTAGATGTAGAAACTCTTAAAAGTAAAGCTTTGCCACCCATGCATGATTTTAATGAGGCTATTAAATCTATCCAGATATCTATTAATGAAAGTAAGGAGAGGACCACTAAGTTGAGAGCTAAGCGGGAATTCTTAGAAAAAGCTCTTCCACCCGGTTTTTTACCAAAATCATGATGAAAATCTTAAAATGATTGGTACTTATCCTATTGAATCTTTATTTAATTCTCTGAATATAAATGGTAAAGGGACTGGAGATGAGTAAACTCTATTTGAGAAGCGTCCCGTTTGCTTGGAGGGTGATGATTTTGATGCTAAAACTGAAAAACATGGGTTTGGAGAGGTCAAAACTTTAACTAGTGATGTGCCCACTATTTTGGATTAAACGGACTTTAATTATGATAATTGCTCTTTAGTAGAATGTATTTCATTGTTGCAATCCATCATTATCTCACCCAATGCTTATGAATAAAATAAAGCTTTTACCGAACATATAGTAGAAGCTATGATAAAAGCTTATGATGAGAAACTTGAGCTTGAAGTTTCTATTCCTAGAAAATTGCATGATGAGTGGGAACCTACTATCAAGATAAAGATAAATAAATATGAATGCAATGCTTTGTGTGACCTTGGTGCTAGTGTTTCAACTATTCCTAAATCTCTTTGTGATGTGCTTGGTCTCACTAATATTGAAGATTGTTCCCATAACTTGCATCTTGCGGATTCTACCATTAAGAAACCTCTAGGTAGAATTAATGATGTGCTTATTATTGCAAATAAAAATTATGTGCCTGTATATTTCATTGTGCTTGATATTGATATTGATTGCAATCCTACTTGTCCCATAATACTTGGAAGAACTTTCCTACGAACTATAGGTGCAATTATTGACATGAAAGAGGGAAACATAAGGTTCCAATTCCCATTAAAGAAAGGGATGGAACACTTCCCTAGAAATAGAATTAAACCACCTTATGAATCAATCATGAGAGCTACGTATGGGTGGAATGTCATGGATGACAATACTTGAAACTATGCATTATGCCTAGCTAGGGGCATAAAACAATAGCGCTTGTTGGGAGGCAACCCAATAGTTATCTTTATTTTTGCTTTTTTACTTTCTGTTTATTTTTGATAACATGATTATTTCCTCTGTAATGATTATGTTTTTATGTTTAAATTAGTGTTTGTGCCAAGTAATTCCTTTGGGATGACTCACAAGATGAGTAGAATCGATGCTGAAACAAAACATAAACTTTTGACTCCAGTACAGGAATTTTCATTTTTTTACTGGAGTGTGATAATGATCTAAATTTTTTACAAAGTATTGATATACAAATTTTCGAGGGTTACATAATTTTAAGAATTTTTAGAGTTACATAAGTATAGGTTCTCTATAGATTTCTACATACTGTTCTGTTTTAGACAGATTCCGTTTTTGCTTGCATAGTTGCTTGTTTTGATTATGGTATGGATTGTATCGGGGAGTAAGCCATGGAGAAGTTAGAATACAGTACCTATTATGCGTTTAAGAAATGATAATCAATTTATAACAGTGCCTAAAGTATTCAATATGTTGCTTATACTAATGGTCTCACGAAGTTTTGTTGAGTTTTGTGTGATTGAAGTTTTCAAGTTTTGGGTGCTATCGCAGTGGACAAAGGAATAAGGAGCGGCAAGAGCCTAAGCTTGCGATTCCCAAGGCACCACAAGGTAATATTTTAAGGAAGACTCGGGCGTCTAAGCTTGGGGATGCCCCGGAAGGCATCCCCTCTTTCGTCTCAATCCATAGGTATGTCACTTGAAGCTATATTTTTATTCGTCACATGATATGAGTTTTGCTTAGAGCGTCGTTTGTTTTTGTTTGCTTTTACTTTCAGTTTGCCACAATCATTGTTTGCTGGACACACCTATTTAAGAGAGACACACCTTCATCATAATTTGTTAGAATACTCTATGTGCTTCACTTATATCTTTTGAGCTTAGCAATTGCTCTAGTACTTCACTTATATCTTTTTGAGCAGGGTGGCATGTAGATTTTATAGTAATTATTTCACTCTCGTTCTTCACTTATATTTGTTTGAGAGTTAATAAATAGTGACAACAATTTTCATGGGTCATAAGACTAGTCCGAAAAAATTAGGTATTCAATGAGTGATAATCAAAACCATCATGTAGCACATATAGAGAGATTGTGGGTTAATGATATTGATGTGGTAATATGAAAAAGGTGTAAGTTCATAATTGTTGATTCATAGAAGTGTCGACATTAAGAGAGGTTAACTTCTTGTTCATCTAAAAATTAAAGCGGCATGGTGATGATGTTTGAGTATTTCCATTCCTCGTTGAAATCCTAGTGTTGTTTCGGGTCGGAAGCGCGCGATGGTTAACTCCTACCAACCTCTTCCCTCGGGGCATGCGAGTAGTACTTTGATTTGTGATAAAACTAATAAAACTTTGCAATAAGTATGTGAGTTCTTTATGACTAATGTGAAACCATGGACATACGCAACCTCACCTTTTCATATTTGCTACCATCTTCAGTACCGTGCATAGCCCATTCTCACCTTGAGGATCGGTGCAACTTTCGCCGATGCATCCAAACCCCATGACATGATACGCTCTGTTGCACATAAGCCTCATTATATCTTCCTCAAAACAGCCACCATACCTACCTATCATGGCATTTTCATAGCCATTCCGAGATATATTGCCATGCAAATTCCATCGTCACTTCACATGACTAGTTCGTTCATCATCATATTGCTTTGCCTGATCATATAGAGCTGACATAGTATTTGTCGCAAAGCCACCGTTCATCATATTTTTGATATGTGTCATGCTAGATCATTGCACATATTGGTACACTGCCAAAGGCATCATATAGAGTCATATCTTCATATCCGTTCTACATATCGAATTGTAAGTAGATAAAAGTGTGAGGATCATCATTGTTAGAGCATTCTCCCAGTGAGGAAATAAAGATGGAGGAGGCCAAATGAGCCCACCATCCTGAATAAAAAAATGAGAGAAAATGAGAGAAGGGACTTTGCTACTATCTTTTACCACACTTGTGCCTCAAAGTGGCACCTTGTTCCTCATGAAGAGAGAGTCTCATGTTATGTCATTTTCATATGCTAGTGGGAATAACTTTTTCATTATTACAAACTTGGCTTGTATATCCTATGACGGGCTTCCTCAAATGCCCGAGGTCTTCATGAGCAAGCAAGTAGGATGCACACCCCACTTAGCTTCATTTGAGCTTTCATACACTTATAGCTCTAGTGCATCATTTGCATGGCAATCCCTACTCCTTGCATTGACATCTATTGATGGACATCTCCATAGCTCATTGGTACGCCTAGTTGATGCGAGACTATCTTCTCCACTTTTTGCCTCCTTTGATATCTACCACAATATTCTATTACACCTAATGCTATGTCCAATAGCTCACGCTCATGTATTGCGTGAAGAATAAAAAGTTGATGCATATTGAAAAAGTATGATCCAATTGCCTGACTTGGACACCGTGGTGCTTGACATTTGTATTAATGTGGTGAAGATGGAGCCATGCCTTGCTAATATAATAAGATGAATGGGGGGTAAACATTCTTTGAGGATCGTATACTTGGAAAGATTGTTGATTTTGTTTCTTATACTTATAAGTATTGCTATGTTAATATTTGTTAATTCATCATTTCTCAATGAGCATACATGCATAAGATTACGTAATGGATAGCATGTCACATCAAAAATTCTATTTTTATCATTTACCTACTCGAGGACGAGCAGGAATTAAGCTTGGGGATGCTTGATACGTCTCCAACGTATCTGTAATTTTTGATTGTTCCATGCTGATATATTATCATTCTAGGATAATTTTTGGGTCTTTATTTACCAATTTATAATATTTTTGACCACTAACCTATTGACCCAGTGCCCAGTGTAAGTTGCTATTTTCTGCATGTTTTTCACTTCTCATGTTTACAGTACCAAACGAAGTCCAATTGCCACGAAACTTTTTGATGATTTCTTTTGGACCAAAAGAAGACCTGGGAGATTTGGAAGAAGGCCGGGAGCCGCACCAGGGCCGCACAAGCCAACAAGGCGTGCCCTGGGCTGGCGCCCTGATGGCTTGTGCCTCCCGGGCAGCCCTCCTGACCTCGTTCTCTGGCCTATAAATTCTCATATATCGCAAAAACCCTGGAGGCAATACTGAAACCCTTTTTACACCGCCGCAAGTCTCTGTTTCGCCGCGAGGCCATTTGGAGCTCCGTTCTGGCACCCTGCCGGAAGGGGAATCGATCACGGAGGGCCTCTTCATCAACCTTGCTGCCCTCATGATGATGTGTGAGTAGTTCCCCACAGACCTATGGGTCCATAGCTAGTACCTAGATGGCAATCTCTCTATCTATTGATCTTCAATACAATGATCATCGCATCTTCGCTTTGATCTATCCCATGTAATCCTATTGTGCGGTGTGTTTGTTGGGATCCGATGAATTGTGGGTTTATGTTCAGATTATTCATGAAACGTATTTGAGTCTCCTCTGAATATTAAGATTCTTATTTGCACGATCATTATAGCTTCGTGTGCTTTGGCCAAGTAGATTGATCTATCTCCAGTGGGAGTGGTTCGTTGCGGTAGGTTCAACCTGACGAGTTTCTATATCCCAGTGACAAAGTAGGGGACAAGATGCGTCTTTGTGTTGTTGCTACTAAGGATAACATGATGGGGTTTATTCATATTGCTTGAGTTTACTTTGTCTACATCATGTCATCGTTCTCCATGCATTACTCTGTTTGTCATGAACTTAATACGTAGAGAGGCAAGCATAGAAGCGCACTTGAAGTGGAGTAATAGTAATAGGTGCAGGCAGGAGTCGGCCTATTTTTTTATGGACGTGATGCTTATATATACATGATCATTGCCGTGAAGATCGCATAACTATCCGCTTTTCTATCAATTGCCCAACAGTAATTTGTTACCCACCGTATGCTGCCTACATGAGAGATGCCACTAGGGAAAACTATGGCCCCTGGGTCTATTCACTTATAAATTTACAAACGCTACTATTACCTTGCTGCCTTTATTTACTTTTTATTTTATTTTGCAATTTACAATTATGTACAATTATCTACACAACTCATTTGCTTGCAAAAAACGAGATCAAGGGGATTGACAACCCTCTTGCCCGCGTTGGGTGCAAGTTGTTTGTTCTTTTGTGTGCAGGCGCTGGAGACGGTTGAGGATTGATATTGCTATTGGTTCGATAAATCTTGGTTTCATAACTGAGGGAAATACTTACCCAATTTGTGCTGCAATAACCCGTTCCTCTTCATGAAAAACCCAACGCAGATCACAAGTATCAACCCTGAATAAAATGCGAACCACAATCAGCCATTAAATACCTAGGGACTCCAAACCTCAGGAAGATAACTTCTTTAAGCATTTTAATAGAGGTGTTGTGATCAGCACTACTAGTTGGAATAGCTTCTACCCACTTAGTAACATAATGATCAACAACTAAAATATGAGTATACCCATTAGAGGAAGGAAAAGGCCCCATATAATCAAAGCCCCAAATATCAAATGGTTCAATAACAAGCGAATAATTCAAAGTCATTTCCTGACGTCTACTAATATTACCAATTCATTGATATTCATCACAAGAAAGGACAAACTTTCGTGCATTCTTCAAGATAGTAGGCCAATAAAAACCAAATTGTAATACCTTATGTGTAGTTCTATCTCCCGCATGGTGTCCCTCGTATTTTGGAATGACACTTCTGTAGGATTTGTTCCTATTCGTGCTCAGGTACACACCGTCTAATAATACCATCTACTCCTTTATATAAATGTGAGTCATCCCAAAAGTAATGTCCTAAGTCAAAGAACTTTTTCCTTTGCTTGTTTGTGTAACTAGGTGGTATATATTTAGCAACAATGTAATTAGAATCTACATACCAAGCACTATTGCCAGAAGTAGAAGGATTTATAAAAAGTAATTGCTCATCAGGAAAACTATCATCAATAGGCAGCGGTTCATCAAGAAAATTTTCCATCCTAGACAAATTATCTGCTAGAGGGTTTTCAGCTCCCTTCCTATCAACAGTATGCAAATCAAACTCTTTTAGTAAAAGAACCCACCTAATCAGTCTATGCTTAGCATATTTATTTTCCATAAGATATTTAATAGCTACATGATCGGTGTGAATTATTACTTTAGAATCAACAATATAAGATCTAAATTTATCACATGTAAACACAACTGCTAAAAATTCTTTTTCAGTAGTAGCATAATTATTTTGAGCATTCTCTAAGGTTTGACTAGCATAATGAATAACATTCAACTTCTTATCAACTCTTTGTCCTAGAACAACACCGATAACACAATCACTAGCATCACACATTATTTCAAAGGGTAGGTTCCAGTCAGGTGGTTGAATAAGGGGTGCAGAATCAAGGCTTCCTTAAGTATTTCAAAGGTTTCTACACAATCATCATACAAAACAAATGGAACATATTTTTGCAAAAGATTGGTAGAAGCCTAGAAAATTAGAGAAGTCTTTTATGAACCTTCTATAGAAACCGACATGACCAAAGAAACTTTAATACCTTTAATACATTTATGACATGGCATTTTCACAATTGCATCAACTTTAGCTTTATCTACCTCAATACCTCTTTCGGTGATTTTATGCCCAAGGACATACGTTCATTCACCATAAAGTGGCACTTCTCCCAATTTAAGACAGGATTAGTTTCCTCACATCCCTGCATTACTCGATCAAGGTTGTTTAAGCAATCATCAATAGAGGTTCTGTAACGAAAAAATCATCTATGAATACCTCAACAATCCTTTCACAAAAGTCAGAGAATATAGCTGTCATACATCTTTGAAAGGTAGCTGGTGCATAGCATAAACCAAAAGGCATACATCTATAAGCATAGGTTCCAAAAGGACAAGTAAAGGTGGTTTTCTCTTGATCTTCTTTTGTTATAGGTATGTGAGAAAAAACAGAATATCCATCTAGGAAACAAAAATGTGTATGCTTAGATAAACTTTCTAACACTTGATCGATAAAAGGCAAGGGGTAATGATATTTTCTAGTAGCTTTATTTAATTTTTTGAAATCAATTACATCATATAGCCAGTTACAATTCTTTGAGGGATAAGTTCATTTTTATCATTAGGAACAACAGTAATGCCTCCTTTCTTAGGGGCACAATGAACATGACTTACCCATCTGCTATCTGCTATAGGATAAATTATACCTGCCTCCAGAAGCTTTAGTATTTCAGTTCTTACCACATCCATCATTTTGGGATTCAGACGATGTTGATGATCAACGAATGGTTTAGCATCTGGTTCCATACTAATCTTGTGCTGGCATAAAGTGGGACTAATGCCCTTAAGATCATCAAGAGTATATCGAATTGCAGCACGATGCTTCCTCAGAATTTTAAGTAATCTCTTCTCTTCATGCTCTAAAAGCTTGGCAATGATAATAACAAGATATAACTTCTTCTCATCAAGATAAGCATATTTCAATGTATCAGGCAGCTTCTTTAATTCAAATACATGATCACTCTTAGGCGGGAGAGGATCTCCCAAAGTTTCAACAGGAAAATTATGTTTAAGGATAGGTGCTTGATTGAAAAATAAATCATATATTTCATTCCTTTCATTCATATGCATATCATTTTCATGCTCTAATAAATATTGCTCTAATGGACCGGTAGGAGGCCCAACAATTGAAGCAAGACCAATAATTTCATCTTTACTAGGCAACTCTTTGTCATGTGGTTGTCTACTAAACTTGGAGAAATTGAATTCATGAGATACATCACCAAAATTAACGCCGACTATTTCCCTATTACAATCAATTTTAGTATTAACAGTATTCAGGAAAGGTCTACCAAATACAATGGGACAAAAATCATCTTGTAGTGATCCAAGAACTAGAAAATCAGTAGGATATTTGATCTTCAAGATTTCAACATCTCTAACAATCCCAAATGGTGAAATAGTATCTCTATTTGCAAGCTTAATAGTAACATCAATATCTTCTAACTCAACAGGTGCAATATCATGCATAACTCTTGATAAAGAGTGAATGGAATGGCACTTACACTAGCACCCATATCATATAAACCATAATAACAATGATCTCCAATTTTAACAAAAACAACGGGCATGCCAACAACAAGTTTATTTTTATCTTTAGGGTCCTGTTTAGCAATCCGAGTTGCCTCATCGCAGAAATACATGACATGACCATCAACATTGTCAACTAATAGATCTTTAATCATTGCAAAATTAAGTTCCACTTTAATTTGTTCAAAGGGTCTATGTGTTTTGATATTACTCTTATTAACCACAGTTGCAACTTTAGCATGTTCCCTAATCCTAACAGGAAAAGGTGGTTTCTCAATATAAGCAATAGGCACAACTGGATCGACATTAGAAATGATTGTTTCCTCTTTAGATATAATAGGTTCCTCACTAGTTTTTTCAATTGATGGATGATATTTAAACCACTTCTCCCTAGGGAGATCAACATGAGCAGCAAATGATTCACAAAAAGTAGCTACTATCTCAGAGTCAAGGCCATATTTTCCACTAAACTTATGAAAAGCATCAGTTTCCATAAAGGTTTTAACATAATCAAAGTCAAGATTTATACCTGACTCTTTACCTTTTTCGATTTCCCAATCTTCAAATTTGCGTTTAATTCTGTCTAGAAGATCCCATCAGAATTCAATAGTTTTCATCATAATGGAACCATTAGAAGAAGTATCGAGCATTGATTGATCTTCATGAGGAAGCCGGGCATAAAAGTTTTGTATAATTATTTCTCTTGAAGGTTCATGATTGGGGCATGTATGGGCCATAGATTAAAGCCTCCCCAAAGCTTGAGCTTTACTTTCTCCTTCACGAGGCCAAAAATTATATATATAATTCCGATCACGGTGAACCAAATGCATAGGATAAAATTTCTGGTGAAATTCTAGCTTCAATCGATTTCAATCCCATGTTCCGACATCATCCAATAGCCTATGCCATGTCAATGCCTTTCCCTCCAAATTAAAGGGAATACTTTCTTCTTAACTCCATCCTCGGATAAACCTGCAAGCTTAAACAATTCACAAATTTCATCTATATAGATCAAGTGCATATCAGGATGTATTGTTCCATCTCCTTCATAAGAATTAGCTAGCAGTTTCTCTAACATACCCGAAGGAATTTCATAATAAATATTTGTAGTTGGTTTAGTAGGTTGAGGGGGAACTCTCGTGCTTCCGGTCAAGGTGAAGATACCCCAAACAAACCCCTCAAAGGATTATTCTCCATAATAATAAGTGACAGTAAATTTCAACACGCAACGAAAATGTTTCCTTACCAAATTCCACTTACCAAAGGCGCTTCACTCCCCGAAAACGGCACTAGAAAAGAGTATTGATGACCCACAAGTATAGGGGATCAATCGTAGTTCTTTCGAATAAGTAAGAGTGTCGGACCCAACAAGGAGCTGAAGGAAATGACAAGTGGTTTTCAACAAGGTATTCTCTACAAGCACTGAAAGTAGTGGTAACAAATAGTTTTGTAGCAAGGCAATTCATATCACGTAACAAGTAACAATAGTAACAATAGTAACAAAGGTGCAGCAAGGTGTCTGTAGGGGATATACCCCATGGATGACCCGCCATAGAGGTATGACCCAGTCTATGTAATGGCGGGTTATCAAAGATAAAGACAGTTACTTCATAATAGGCCCGCCAGCGAAGATGGCGACTTGATAGAAAGGTGGTGCACTCCTGAAGGCCGGCTCGTGGGCTGGGCTCAGCAGGCCTGTTCAATGAACATATCATGATAAGTCTATTGCTAGCAAGGCAAGACAAGTACGAATCATATTAGGTCACAGATCCTTGTTCGACCCGGCCTCTGTTGTAACCATGGGACTCAACCTATATATAAAGGTGAGCCCCTAAGATAGAAATAAAAAAGTAAGAAAGAAACCCTCGAGAGCTAGGTGAGCGATTCCGCACCCTTGTAATCGAGATCATCACCAATATACACAAAGCAGGACGTAGGCTTTTACCTCCAACGGAGGGGCCGAACCTGGGTAAACCCTTGTCTCTTGTTCCTGATCAACCCTGTTCAAGTCGCCACCTAGTTGCGATGGCCTCACACCTAAGTTCTCTTACGAGGACATCTGCCATGACAAAACCACGACAATTGGCGCCCACCATGGGGCTGTCGCATGGTGGAGTTGGGTTCTTGGAGGGAGCCCTTCCAGGGTTCGGGAGATACGCGGTTGGCCTGATGACCAAGAGCCACCGCGGCAATCTCTACATCGATGATTCAGGTTGGGGCCCTGATACGTCTCCAACGTAACTACTTTTCCAAACTCTTTTGCCCTTGTTTTGGACTCTAATTTGCATGATTTGAATGGAACTAACCCGGACTGACGCGGTTTTCAGCAGAATTGCCTTGGTGTTATTTTTGTGCAGAAATAAAAGTTCTCGGATTGACCTGAAAATTTACGGAGAATATTTTTGGAATTAATAAAAAATACTGGCGAAAGAATCAACTGCAGGGGGCCCACCACCTGGCCACAAGCCAGGGGGGCGCGCCCACCCCCCTAGGGCGCGCCCCTGTGGCTTGTGGGCCCGCTGTGGCTCCTCCGACCTCGTTTCCACTCCTATATATTCCTATTTACGGAGAAAAAAATTAGAGAGAAGAGTTCATCACGTTTTACGATACGGAGCTGCCGCCACCTCCTGTTCTTCCTCGGGAGGGCAGATCTGGAGCCTGATTTGAGCTTCGGAGAGGGGAAATCGACGCCGTCGTCATCACCAACCATCCTTCATCACCAATTTCATGATGCTCTCCACCGTTCATGAGTAATTCCATTGTAGGCTTGCTGGACGGTGATGGGTTAGATGAGATTTACCATGTAATCGAGTTAGTTTTGTTAGGGTTTGATCCCTAGTATCCACTATGTTCTGAGATTGATGTTGCTATGACTTTGCTATGCTTAATGCTTGTCACTAGGGCCCGAGTGCCATGATTTCAGATCTGAACCTATTATGTTTTCATGAATATATATGTGTTCTTGATCCTATCTTGCAAGTTGTAGACACCTATTACGAGTTATGATCCGCATCCCCCAGGGTGACAATAACTGGGATTCTTTCCGGTGATTACCGTAGTTTGAGGAGTTCATGTATTCACTAAGTGCTAATGCTTTGGTCCGGTTCTCTATTAAAAGGAGGCCTTAATATCCCTTAGTTTCCATTAGGACCCCGCTGCCACAGGAGGTAGGACAAAAGATGTCATGCAAGTTCTTTTCCATAAGCACGTATGACTATATATGGAATACATGCCTACATTACATTGATGAATTGGAGCTAGTTCTGTATCACCCTATGTTATAACTGTTGCATGATGAATGCCATCTGACATAATTATCCATCGCAGATCCATTGCCTACGAGCTTTCCGCATATTGATCTTTGCTAAGTTACTTTTCCGTTGCTACTGTTACAATCACTACAACACTGCTACTGTCACTTTGCCATCGTTACCGTTACTTCCATACTACTTTGCTACTAAATACTTTGCTGCAGATATTAAGTCTTTCAGGTGTGGTTGAATTGACAACTCAGCTGCTAATACTCGAGAATATTCTTTGGCTCCCCTTGTGTCGAATCAATAAATTTGGGTTGAATACTCTACCCTCAAAAACTGTTGCGATCCTCTATACTTGTGGGTTATCAAGACCTTTTTCTCGCGCCGTTGCCGGGGAGCATAGCTCTATTCTCTGAGTCACTTGGGAAATATATCTGTTGATCACTATGAAGAATCTGAAAGATGCTAAAACTAAGATCTACCCCTCAACTACGAGGACAGGTACGGAACTGCCATCTAGCTCTGCACTTGATTCACCTTCTGTTGTGAGTAAGCTTGCGACACCACCACCTGCTAGTAATTCTGATATGTCGCAAGTAATTGATGATGCTACTTCTGCTATGCATGATGCTTATGATGATACTCTGCTTGATACTACTGTGCCACTGGGTGAATTTCTTGATGAACAAATTGCTAGAGTGAATGATGAAACTGATGATATCTCTGAATCTGATGAAATTATTGAAACTGAACACTATGATACACCTGCTAGACCTAGCGCTCCTAGATATGAATTGCCTGATATCCCTGAAGGTTATGTTATGGAAGGAGAGGTAGCTAGGGACTTTCTTGCTTGTAAGGATAGAGATGATCTTAAGAAATTGCTATGCAAGTGGAAAGAAAAATCTTTGAATGCTAGAATGCAATATGATCCTAAGTTTGCTACTTCACCTATCTTTGTTACTGATAAAGATTATGAATTCTCTGTCGATCCTGAGTTAATTACTTTGGTTGAATCTGATCCTTTCCATGGTTATGAATCTGAAACTATTGTGACACATCTTACTAAATTGAATGATATAGCCACCCTATTTACTCATGAGAAAAAAATTCACTATTACTATATTCTTAAGTTGTTTCCTTTCTCATTAAAGGGTGATGCTAAGATATATTTTAATTCTCTTGCTCCTGGTTGTGTGCGTAGTCCCCAGGATATGATATATTACTTGTCTGAAAAATATTTTCCTGCCCATAAGAAACAAGCTGCCTTGCAGGAAATATTTAACTTTGTGCAAATTGAAGAAGAGAGTCTCCCACAAGCTTGGGGGAGGCTTCTCCAATTACTTAATGCTTTGCCCAATCATCCTCTCAATAAAAACGAAATACTTGATATCTTTTATAATGGACTAACCGATGCTTCTAGGGACCACCTAGATAGTTGTGTTGGCTGTGTTTTCAGGGAACGAACTGTGGAACAAGCTGAACTACTATTGAATAATATATTGAGCAATGATAATGATTGGACTATTCCCGAACCACCTCCAAAGCCAACTCCGAAGAAAAGAGGTATTCTATTTCTCAGTCCTGAAGATATGCAAGAGGCAAAGAAATCTATGAAAGAAAAAGGTATTAAAGCTGAAGATGTTAAGAATCTACCACCTATTGAAGAAATACATGGTCTTGATAACCCGACACAGGTAGTAGAGGTAAATTCTCTCCGTAGATTTGATGAAGGAGATATTCCTTATAATAAGTTTGCTAGCCAATGCTTGGATGAATTTGATAATTTTGTTGTGAAGCAAAAAAAATTCAATGCTTATGTTAGTAGACAATTGAAACATAATGCTTACATGCTTGATCGCTTGGGTGATTATTTGAGTAGAACTGTCAATGATCTTAAGCTTATTAGTAAACATGCTTCCATGGTAACTACCCAAGTAGAACAAGTACTTAAGGCTCAAAATGATTTGCTTAATGAAATGAATAATAAGAACAATGATCATGCTGTTAAAGTTATGACTAGAGGTGGTAGAATGACTCGGGAACCTTTGTATCCTGAGGGCCATCCTAAGAGAATTGAGAAAGATTCTCAGAGAGTTAATACTGATGCACCTAGTCGTCCCAGTAAGAGTAGGAAAAAGAATGACGATAGGACTTTGCATGCTGCTAGTGAACCTGTTATAGATACACCTGAGGATCCAAATGATATTTCTATTTCTGATGCCGAGACACAATCTGGTGATGAACATGAGCCTAGTGATAATATTAATGATGATGTTCATGTTGATGCTCAACCTAGTAATGATAATGATGTGGAGATTGAACCTGCTGTTGATCTTGATAACCCACAACCTAAGAATAAGAGATATGATAAAAGAGACTTTATTGCTAGGAAGCATGGTAGAGAAAGAGAACCATGGGTTCAAAAACCCTTGCCCTTTCCTCCTAAGCCATCCAAGAAAAAGGATGATGAAGATTTTGAGTGCTTTGTTGAAATGCTTAGACCTGTCTTTTTGCGTATGCGTTTGACTGATATTCTGAAAATGTCTCCTTGTGCTAAGTATATGAAAGATATTGTGACAAATAAAAGAAAGATACCGGAAGCTGAGATTTCCACCATGCTTGCTAATTACACTTTTAAGGGTGGAACACCAAAGAAACTAGGAGATCCCGGGGTACCTACTATACCATGCTCTATTAAAGGAAATTATGTTAAA
The DNA here is from genome assembly GCA_039707655.1 of Elymus sibiricus. Taxonomy (NCBI): domain Eukaryota; kingdom Viridiplantae; phylum Streptophyta; class Magnoliopsida; order Poales; family Poaceae; genus Elymus; species Elymus sibiricus. The sequence continues at coordinate 176,090,141 of CM077667.1, read as the reverse complement.
ACTGCTTTATGTGATCTTGGAGCTGGTGTTAGTGGTATGCCTTTCTCTTTATATCGTAGACTTGATTTGAATAAGTTGACACCTACTGAAATCTCTTTGCAAATGGCTGATAAATCAACTGCTTTACCCATCGGTATTTGCGAGGATGTGCCTGTTGTGGTTGCGAATGTTACTATCTTAACGGACTTTGTTATCCTTGATATTCTCGAGGACGACAGTATGTCGATTATCCTTGGTAGAGCCTTTTTGAATACTGCAGGGGCTGTTATTGATTGCAACAAGGGCAATGTCACCTTTCATGTTAATGGTAATGAGCATACGGTACACTTTCCGAAGAAACAACCTCAAGCTCATAGTATCAACTCAATTGAAAAGGTTTCAACGATTATTATTGGAGGCTTTGAATTCCCTCTCCCTACTGCTAAGAAGAAATTTGATATACTTATTGTTGGGGACATGCATATCCCCATTGAGGTAACCTAGTGTTATTCAAAAATTCTCCGGTTTCATGTCATTCGAAAAAGGTTTGTCAATAAGACTTGATCAACCTTATTGATGGATTCTTTTTGAGGAGCATGAGATGGATGAATTTAGAAGGCACAACCTTCTGTACCCAACTTTTATTCCCTGTTCCTTAGTTTCAATTTAGTAAAAATGCTATTATTTTCCTATTTTCTGTTTTATCCGTGCAATTGAAAAAAGACCTGACAATAAAAGTCCTCAGAATGCTCTGAAAATTTAGTTTGAATTTTTCTGGAATATTTAAGAATTTTTGGCACTGAGTATGCATCAGGGGGCTGCACCAGTGGGCCACAAGCCTGCAGGGCGCGCCCACCCCCCCTGGGTGCGCCCCCCTGGCTTGTGGGTCCCACGTGGGGCCCCCTCACTTATTCCAGCCACCATCCACTTCGTCTTTGCCCAGAAAAAATCCCACCATTGCTCAAACCCGTGTTCTAGCTCATTTTGCTGCCATTTTCGATCTCCTTGCTCCAAGCTCCATTTGCAAAACTGTTTTAGGGGATTGCTCATCGGTATGTGACTCCTCCAATGGTCCAATTAGTTTTTGTTCTAGTGCTTTATATATTGCAAATTTTTGCTGCTGTGGTGACCTTGTTCTTGAGCTTGCATGTCAAATTTGTATGGTCCCAAGTAGTTTTGATGCAAGATATAGCTTCTAGGCACTTGTGGGAGTAGTTGCTATGAGTTTTATTGAGTTTTGTTTACTTTTAATTAGAGTCACTAAAAATTTCAGAATTAATTTTCAGCAAAAGAGATGTTAAGGAGAATATACCAAGGTGGTTCCTCGAGCAAGAAGACCCCAAGGCTCGCGTTATGCGACCCCGACTTTGAACCACCAAGGGAAGCTCAAGTGCGGCCTTGTGAGTGGCCGTCGGATCAATTCATGGACAATGCCGGGTTCAAGGAAGAGTTTTACGCGTACATAAGGAATGTTGGCCTTAAGGATTTTATTTCAGACCGATGCAAGCAATATTATCAACTCACCGATTCTTTCGTGCGGAGGTTTGAATTTTCATCCAGGCGTAATTCTCATTCTGTTCTATTTAATCTTTATGATAAGTCCTATACCATGGACCTAGAGGATTTTAACGATGCATGCAAAATTCCACAGTGGGGTAGCCATAGCGATCCTCATAGAAATGAATATAATGATTTCCTTGCTAGCATCACGGTGGGAGAAACTAGAACCATTACACAAGCTACTTTGGGGAGCATTCACTTTCCTGCCATACATTATTTTGCTCTCTTCATAGGTAGATGCATTAACGGTAAACATGACCATAGCCACCTTTGCGTACCTGATCTCAGTATTCTTAAAAGTGCGGTCATGGGAGATAGACGATATAACTTGGGGGCTATTATTGCTAGGAGGTTACATCTTAATGCTAAGGATGGAGATTTCTTTGGTGGAATTTATGCCACTCGTGTAGCTAAGTATCTTGGGGTACCCATAAGAGAGAATGATATTGAGTTACCCCCTGCTTTTCTTGATTATGAGGCTTTGGTGCGCTACCAGTTCCTTGAGAGGGACGAACAGTCCATCCTGTACCGACTAATTTTTGACAGACAGCGTGCTGTCCATATTACTCTTCCTGCTCCTGCCTTCTTTAACTTCCAGGAAAAATGAAGACGCTTTATAACCAGAGAGGAGGCAAATGAGTATGAGAGAGAGGCGGAAGCCGCTCGCCTCCACGCTACAGCTGTTCAGGCAGTAGCCGCCGCAGTCTAGTACCACCCCAATTATGACTTCAGATATTATCCGGGCCAGCCGTGGCCCTAGACCAACTTAGTCCAAAAGCCTAAGCTTGGGGGAGTACGTATTTCTCACCGACATTACATTCATGTTCACACACTCATTCCAGTTGTCGGTGTTCATACTTTTTCATTGTACCATCCATGGTAGTTTATTTCTTCTTTTTGCTTTCCTCTTGTGTGTTTAATTAACCTTGAGAAAATCCAAAAAAATTAGTTCTAGCTTTACCTTCTAGTTTGTTTAGTTGTAGTATTAAAAGAAAACCCAAAAAGATTTCTCATTCTTCTTTTGGTTGTTGGGAGCTTTCCCGTGTAAATAGTTTTCCTTTCTTCTTTGGGTCGTAAGGAGAAGACCACGATGACATATTGAGTGGCTCTCATATGCATTATTGTTTATCTATCAGAGAGCCCATATTACCTTGCCTTCTCCTTTGAGTTATTGCTTGCAGATTCCAGCTTAGTCCAATGCACGTGCACTCTTATTATTATTCACACCGTTTGGTCGTGCAAGTGAAAGGCAATAATGACGATATATGATGAAATGATTGAGATGGAGAAAAGCTGGTATGAACTCAACCTATTTTGTTTTTGTAAATATGATTAGCTCATCGTCCGGGATTCAGCTCATTATGGGTTGAACATGTTTGCAATGACAATTAGAGATTATAGTTACTCATGCCATGCTTAATTAGCTAAGAGTTAATAATGGTTTGTTTTGAGTGCCAACATGCATATTAAAATGGTTGTGATGTAGTATGATAGAATGGTATCCTCCTCTGAATGATTCGAGTGGCTTGACTTGGCACATGTTCACGCATGTAGTTGAAACAAAACCAACATGGCCTCCACGATGTTTATGTTCATGGTGATTTATATCCTACTCATGCTTGCATTCAATGTTGGTTAATCTCAAAGCATGTTTATGACTGTTGTCGCTCTCTAGTTGGTCGCTTCCCAGTCTTCTGCTAGCCTTCACTTGTACTAAGCGGGAATACTGCTTGTGCATCCATCTCCATAAACCCAAAGTTGTTCCATATGAGTCCACGATACATACCTATATGCGGTATTTACCTGCCGTTCCAAGTAAATTTGCATGTGCCACTCTCCAAACCTTCAAATAAATATTCCGTTTTGTATGCCCATATCGCTCATGTAGTGACTGGGGGCTGTCAGTATCTTCCATGCTAGGTGGGTTATTCTCACGAGATGTGTTTATTCACTATCATTCACGAGAAAGTGGCTGGTATTCGGGATGCCCAGTCCCACGCTCAAAATTCAAATCAATATATAATAAACAAAACTCCCCCAAGATTGTGTTTGTATGGACGGTACCCGTGGATTTGGCCCGCCGTGGAGTGTGACTGATTTGGTGGAGGGGGAGTAAAAACTTTACTATTCTGTTTGGGAACCGCCTATAATGTATCTAGCATGGAAGATATCGAGATCTCTTAGTTGTTATGTTGGCAATGAAAGCATACCGCTCAAAATTATTATTCATCCCTGTTTTAAAAATTCGAGCTCTGGCATATCTGCAAATCAATGCTTCCCTCTGTGAAGGGCCTATCTATTTTATTTTACTGTTGAGTCATCACCCTCTCATAAAAGGCACCAGTTAGAGAGCACTCCCGTCATTTGTATGCTTTGCTATTAATTGATTTTGAGTATGAGTATGAATGGATCTCTTTTACCATGAATTACAATGTCTAGTCATTCCTTGTTCTCCAGAGGTGCTCTGCATTTATGTTTTGCGGTCTCAGAAAGGGCTAGCGAGATACCATTATGTCATATTGTATCATGATTGTTTTGATAAAATTGTTGTCATCTGAGACTTATTATTATTGCTCGCTAGTTGATTATGCCATTGATATAAGTAAATGTGAGACCTAAATGTTATTGTGAATGTGGTTAGTTCATAATCTTTGCTGAAAATCTGCACATCAGTTAGACATATTTACAACAGCAAGATCAAACAGAGTTTGTAAAAGTTTTTCTTTATCACTTTCAGTTTATCAACTGAATTGCTTGAGGACAAGCAAAGGTTTAAGCTTGGGGGAGTTGATACGTCTCCAACGTATCTACTTTTCCAAACTCTTTTGCCCTTGTTTTGGACTCCAATTTGCATGATTTGAATGGAACTAACCCGGACTGACGCTGTTTTCAGCAGAATTGCCTTGGTGTTATTTTTGTGCAGAAATAAAAGTTCTCGGATTGACCTGAAAATTTACGGAGAATATTTTTGGAATTAATAAAAAATACTGGCGAAAGAATCAACTGCAGGGGGCCCACCACCTGGCCACAAGCCAGGGGGTGCGCCCACTCCCCTAGGGCGCGCCCCTGTGGCTTGTGGGCCCCCTGTGGCTCCTCCGACCTCGTTTCCACTCCTATATATTCCTATTTACGGAGAAAAAAAATCAGAGAGAAGAGTTCATCGCGTTTTACGATACGGAGCCGCCGCCACCTCCTGTTCTTCCTCGGGAGGGCAGATCTGGAGCCTGATTTGGGCTCCAGAGAGGGGAAATCGACGCCATCCTCATCACCAACCATCCTTCATCACCAATTTCATGATGCTCTCCGCCGTTCGTGAGTAATTCCATCGTAGGCTTGCTGGACGGTGATGGGTTAGATGAGATTTACCATGTAATCGAGTTAGTTTTGTTAGGGTTTGATCCCTAGTATCCACTATGTTCTGAGATTGATGTTGCTATGACTTTGCTATGCTTAATGCTTTTCACTAGGGCCCGAGTGCCATGATTTCAGATCTGAACCTATTATGTTTTCATGAATATATATGTGTTCTTGATCGTATCTTGCAAGTTGTAGACACCCATTACGAGTTATGATCCGCATCCCCCAGGGTGACAATAACTGGGATATTTTCCGGTGATTACCGTAGTTTGAGGAGTTCATGTATTCACTAAGTGCTAATGCTTTGGTCCGGTTCTCTATTAAAAGGAGGCCTTAATATCCCTTAGTTTCCATTAGGACCCCGCTGCCACGGGAGGGTAGGACAAAAGATGTCATGCAAGTTCTTTTCCATAAGCACGTATGACTATATATGGAATACATGCCTACATTACATTGATGAATTGGAGCTAGTTCTGTATCACCCTATGTTATAACTGTTGCATGATGAATGCCATCTGACATAATTATCCATCGCTGATCCATTGCCTACGAGCTTTCCGCATATTGATCTTTGCTAAGTTACTTTTCCGTTGCTACTGTTACAATCACTACAACACTGCTACTGTCACTTTGCCATCGTTACCGTTACTTCCATACTACTTTGCTACTAAATACTTTGCTGCAGATATTAAGTCTTTCAGGTGTGGTTGAATTGACAACTCAGCTGCTAATACTCGAGAATATTCTTTGGCTCCCCTTGTGTCGAATCAATAAATTTGGGTTGAATACTCTACCCTCGAAAACTATTGCGATCCCCTATACTTGTGGGTTATCAGGCCCCGAGGCCGACTCAATCGAGTATAGGCACCGGGTCCCATTCGGGAAGATCCACGTTTTCATCGGCAAGATCGGCGCATCAGGACCCGAGACGGACATCTGCACCGACATCGTCGAGCCGGCTCGGCGCACTCAACCCGGCCGGTGTCAAGCCGGCCGACGCCATGTCTTCGTCGGATTTACTCAAGGAGTCGATCTCGCAGATGGAGCAGCAGTCAATGGAGACACTCTCATCAACTCTGATGGCGAGTCTTCCATGGGGGACACTGAGTCGATCTGTCCACTTTTCGATGATAGGCTCAGGGGCCACTCAGGAGACGAGGCCACCCGGGAATCCCATGAGTCGCCTCACCAAGTCATCATTTTCATGGCCGGAACGGCGGCGGCTCATGTCATGGCAACGGCTAGAGCGACAACCGGGGCTGTCCCAGTTTCCGTAATGGCTGGGTCAAGCAAATCCCTGGATCAAGCCATGGCTGACCTGATGGCGGAGATGACGAAGCTACTAGAGACACCAGAAACCGTGGAAAATCAGGAGGAACGCAATGCAATGCTAGCCACACTTCACGGACAGATGGCCAAGATCCAGGAGGAGATCGACGCCGAGAACGCTCGCATGGCGGAATTACAGACTCACATCCATGATGAAACTGAACGCTTGAAAACGGAAGCATGGAGGCTAGGCCTTCGTCAAACTGCCTCCGAGGCGGTCCATCGGAGGAGACACCAGAGCCGGCTTCCCCTCAACCTGGAACCTCATCGTTTGTTTGTCACGCCCCAGCCCACTCCGGCGGGTGGCCAGCCACGTCCGAACCAGCCACACGAGCCGCCGTATCAAATGCCGTCTCAATCGCCACCTCGACGGTTCCAGAATCCGTCGGGTCATTACTCTAACCCCGTTGATAATATGTTGGCAGAAACTCACAACTTGGAGTCACTTCCCATCCTAGGAAATTCCCCGATCGAGGTGTAAGCCAGGAACACCATTGAGATGCTGAAGACCGCGGTGACCCTGCAGGCGCAGTACTCTTACAGCCATGATCGGATTCACTCGATGCCATACGCGAGCCGTAGCAAGAGCCGGCACGTGGAATCCCCGGTGGTTTCCAGCAGTGGGCACATGCAGCATGCCCAAAACTCCCCTGCCCGGCCGGGTTTGTCAGATGCGCAGGCGGTGGTCGACGCGGCTCAAGCCATGCGACAAGCGGAGGCTGAGGCAGCGGCCGCGAGGGCGGGTCAGCAACCTCCCTCCAATCCCCAACCAGCGACCATGGGGGATGGAGTTAGCAGCAGGATGATCGGGATCCCTTGCTTATCCCTGGCTCTCCACAGTGAGTGTATGCCTAAGGATTTTAAGGGCCCAGCAAAGTACCCAATTACACAACAGATCTCGAGCCGGCAGCGTGGATCGAAAGCTACGAGTTAGCCATGGACATGCTTGATGTCAGCGATGTTGTGTGCGCAAAATACTTGACCATGATGCTGGAAGGCCTGGCTCAACCATGGTTGTAGAATCTTCCCCCAATTCCATCAATACTTGGGCGGAACTGAAGGAATGTTCTATCAAAAACTTTCAAGGAACTTGTAAACGCCCAATGACAACTGTGGATCTTCAGCATTGCATCCAGCGCCCGGACGAGTCTGCTCATCATTGGACTCGCCGGGTTGCAGAGATCATCCACTCTTCGGACAACATCACCGCTGCTCAAGCCGTCTTAATTTTGGAAAAGAATTGCCACTTCCAGCCACTTGTTCAGAAGCTCGGGCATCTGAAGCGGAAGGTCCAGGATATGGGAGATTTGATGGACGTTCTCACTAGGTATGCTGAGTTAGGCAGCACAAAGGATTCAGCTCTGACGAGGAAAAAAATGGCAAGAAGAAGAAAAATGATGGTGGCAAGGGTCATCAGCAAAACCATGGTCACAATGGGAATCCAGGAAATCAAGCCAGGGTGGGTTAGATTTCGATGCTAATACCAATAATGGTTCCAAGAATCAGCGCCGCAATAACCGCACTAGCGTATCTTACAATGGGAATAAACTACGCAATTATGAGGAGACTCAAGGCGCCTTGCCCCAAACATAGCTTCCCGGATAAGACGGTCACCCACTCATGGGAAAACTACTACATCATGCAGGAATTCCACAATCAAGCTTTCCAGAGTCATCAAGGAGGTAATGGTGGTGGACAACCGGGTCAGCCTAGCCCCGGAGGATCACATGGCGGTTCATCCGGTGGCTTTTCAGGATCAGGTTTTCACGGTCAAGGCGGCTAGGAGCTGGTTAACAACACCATGGAAATAACAACAATGGGCAGCGCTTAGGTCAAGGTAATCTAGGTCAAGGTAATCAACAGCAAAACAATCAAGCCGATTTTCAGAGCAACCCTAAGCAATTGAACAGTGGGCAGTATCATGTGTTCAGCACCAGCACCGGTAGACGTGATCGTAAGCTGAAGCAGCGGCTATCCACATGGTCGAGCCAGCTGTCCCAAGGTATCTAAACTGGTCCGAGCATTCAATTACTTGGAGCAGGGAAGATCATCCTCCCCGGGTGGACAACCCAGGTGGTCAACCATGGTGTTCCACGGGATCTTTCCTGGAAAGTCAGCTTATCCAATCGGGCAGATCAAACTCGACGTCACTTTCGGCTCAGAATATAACTACAGATGTGAGTCCCTAACCTTTGAAGTGGTGAAGATCAAGAGCCCTTACCATGCCCTCTTTGGACATCCGGATTACGCTCAGTTTATGGCCCGGCCTTGCTACGTTTATCTCAAACTCAAGATGCCCGGACCAAACACCACCATTACTTTAGATGGAAGCCGGAAAATAGCTCAGGAATGTGAGGAAGGGGATGCAACTTATGCTGAGTGTGCTTGTGCCGCAGAGGAATTGAAGTTTTACACAACCAACATTGACCCAGCAGATATGACCCCCCTCAAGAAGCCCACCACTGAGTCTGAGCCTCAACTGAAGTTCAAGCCGGGCGAGGACACAAAGCAAATTGATTTTACCCCGGGCGACTCATCTCAACAGTTCACCATTGGGACAGGCATGGATCCCAAATAGGAAAGCGCGCTGATCGAGTTCATCCGTGAGAATCGGGACATCTTCGCATGGAAACCTTCTGACATGCCTGGAGTACCGAGAGAACACGTTGAGCGCCACCTTAATGTGGATCCAAAGATGAAACCAGTACGGCAATACATCCGTCGTTTTAACAAGGAGCGACGCAAGGCTATTGGAGAAGAGGTGGCCCGGCTCCTAGCTGTCGGGTTCATCATTGAAGTTTTTCACCCAGAGTGGTTGGCAAATCCAGTGCTTGTTCTGAAGAAGAATGGCACTTGGTGTATGTGTGTTGATTACACAGATCTCAATAAAGCTTGTCCCAAGGATCCGTTTGCTCTCCCTCGCATCGACCGGTTCATTGATTCTGTAGCTGGCCATGAGTGTTTATGTTTCTTGGATGCATACTCCGGCTATCATCAGATTAAGATGGCCGTTGAGGACCAAGAGAAGACAGCTTTCATCACTCCCTTTGACGCTTTCTGCTATGTCTCTATGCCCTTTGGGCTTAAGAGCGCGGGGGCTACTTATCAACGATGCGTTCAGAACTGCCTTCATCCACAGATTGGACGCAATGTTCACGCCTATGTTGATGATATCGTGGTAAAATCTCTGAAAAAGGAGACGCTTTTGGATGACCTTAAGGAGACATTTGATAATCTTCGGGTGTACCAAATGAAGCTCAACCCGGCCAAGTGTGTTTTTGGTGTTCCTGAAGAAAAATTACTGGGATTTCTGGTTTCTAAGCATGGTATTGAAGCTAACCAGATAAGATCAAGGAAGTGACATCGCTTGCCAAGCCGGCCAATATCAATCAAGTACATCGCATGGCTGGTCGCATCGCGGCATCAAGCCGATTCATAAGCCGCTTGGGAGAAAAGACGATTCCATCGTATCAACTGTTGAAAAAGACAGACAATTTCGTATGGACCGATGCTGCCAACAAAGCCTTTGAAGAACTTAAAAGACAGTTGGCTGAGCTGCCCATCCTAGCCGCCCCGACTAACAAAGAGCCTATGCTCCTCTACATTGCTGCCAACTCCAAAGCAGTAAGCGTTGCAGTTGTCGTCGAACGCAAGGATGTAGGAAAGGAGTACCCAGTACAACGACCTGTTTATTTTGTCAGTGAAGTTCTAACTTTGTCAAAACAGCGGTATCCGCATTGGCAAAAGTTAGTCTTTGGCATTTTCATGGCGAGCCGAAAACTAAAGCATTATTTCCAGGAGCATCCAATTACCTTGGTCAGCTCAGCCCCCCTTGGAGATATCATACAAAATCGGGAGGCTACTGGTCGGATCGCTAAGTGGGCGATTGAGCTTGGTCCTCACAAGGTGAAATGTATGCCTCGCACAACCATCAAATCCCAGGCATTGGTGGATTTCATCAATGACTGGACGGAATTACAAATCCCATAGGATAGGCCAGATAACACGTACTGGACTATACACTTCAATAGATCCAGAAAATTGGAGGGCTCGAGGGCTGGAGTTATTTTGTCTTCTCCATGAGGTGACACATTTTGCTATGTCTTACAACTCATGTTCCCTTGTACTAACAACGCAGCTGAGTACGAAGCTCTCTTACATGGGCTCCGCATGGATAAGGAGATGAATTGAGCCAGGTCAGATGTCTAGGTGACTCAGATCTGGTGGCTCAACAAGTCTTTGGGACATAGGATTCTAAAGATCCTCTGATGGCGGCTTATCAGTGAGCAGTCATGGATATTGCAAGTCATTTTCAAGGTTATCAAGTGGATCACGTTGATCGCCGGCTCAATGAGGTGGCAGACGCTTTATCACGTATTGGTTCTTAATGCAAGCCGGTTCCTCCCAATGTGTTCCTTGATGTGCTTCCCCACCCTTCGGTCAAATTGTCGTCATAGGAGGACATAGCTATTCCTGACCCAGAGGAAAACTTGGTGGCGGCTCTTCACGCTATTCCTGACTGGACAGTACCATATTTGGCTTATCTGACTCGAGGCGAGCTCCCAGGTGAGGAAATCATCGCTCGGGAGATAGTTCGGCGATCCAAGTCCATGACTATCGTCAATGGCGAGTTACACCGTCGAAGTAGTACCGGCGTTTTTAGCGTTTTGTTTCCCGTGAGGAAGGCCAGGAGATTCTCAATGAAATTCATGCAGGAGATTGTGGACATCACGTCGGCTCATGGTCTTTGGTCGCAAAAGCTTTTCGGCACGGGTTTTCTGGCTAACAGCTCATGCAGATGTAGAGGATATTGTGCGCAAGTGTGACGGATGCCAAAAGTTTGCTAGACAAGCTCATGTGCCGGCTCAAGAGTTGCGCATGATTCCAATAACCTGGTTGTTTGCGGTCTGGGGGCTCGACATGGTCGGCCCGTTCAAGCCGTCTCCTGACAAGAAAACTCACCTATTAGTAGCAATTGATAAATTCACCAAGTGGGTTGAGGCGGAACCTATCAGCAATTGTGACACTGAGACAACGGTCAGGTTTTTTAAAAGTTGATCTTCCGTTTTGTCTATCCTCATAGCATCATCATTGACAACTACACTAATTTTTCCAAAGGATCTATGGAGTAGTTTTGTCAGTGTGAGCACATCACTTTTTGATTTGGCCGCGGTTGCACATCCACAGTCTAATGGATAGGCCGAATGAGCTAATCAAGAGATTTGAAGAGGGATCGAACCCCGGCTTATGGTTCCACTCCAGCGCACTCCCGGATGTTGGATCGAGGAACTCCCCGCAATACTTTCGAGCATTAGAACAACTCCTAATAGATCCACTGGCTATACACCATTCTTTCTGGTTTATGGAGCTGAGGCGGTATTGCCAAGTGATATTCGTCACGATTCCCCCCGGGTTGCTGCCTATGTTGAAGCAGACAACGAGGAAGCACGTCAAGATTCTTTAGATGCCTTAGAAGAGGAACGTGACCTGGCAGCAGCCCGATCTGCTATATATCAAGAAGACCTACATCGCTATCACAGCCGTAGAGTTCGAAGCCGTACTTTCCAAGAAGGCGATTTGGTGCTCCATCTGATTCAAGATCAAATAGGGATGCATAAGCTTTCACCGCCTTGGGAAGGGCCTTTCGTCATCAGCAAGAATCTCAATAATGGGTCATATTACGTGATTGACTTGCGTGAAGGATCAAACACCTCTGAAGAGGAAACAACCCGGCCTTGGAACATTGCTCATCTTCGGCCTTATTATACTTAGGGCCACAGGCTCCACCTAAATGCACATACCTCTATATATACTTTTCTATGTTCAAATATAATAAAGCCGGCACCCCCGAAACTCGGGGTATCTGTCGTTTCAGCCTAGCAAATTGTGCATGAGTCTTTATTCTTTGAACATAAGTCACTTGGGGGACTTCCAACTCATAAGTCGTGATCACCGAATGTACGTGCACAGTGATCCCAGAGATCAATGCTCACTGAACACACAGAAACTGAATAACAAGAGTCTTACATCCATTACATACCGTTTGTACTCAATTATGGCCTTTATGGCCAAGTCTTCATAAACTTGCAGCGGAAATCTTCAACGATAGCGTGAACCCATGTCGTCTGCCTTAACCCTACATGCATTCTGACTGGGAAGCGTCCTAGCTCGCATGTTCTTCACCACGGTATTCTTCATCGTGTCCTGTTCTTTCATGCCTGGCCAATAAAATAACCAGTGGCAAGCCAATGAGTACTTTGAATGTACTCGCAAGCAACCCATGTTTGGAACAAGGTTCAACAGAGCATGATTTAGCACTAAGTAGGTAACTTTTGCAGAAACCTAATTTTGAGTGCAACGACATGGTCAATTAAAAACATGCATCATGATGTAGCAGATATCCCTACAAACAAGTTACATATATCATCATAAGCAGGGGTTGAACATCGCATGTTCAGTCATCATGTCAAGTCATCCGACTTAACTCAAGTATCATCTTTGAGTCATCCACTCACACACACACACAACAAGTTTAGTGAACACTGGACGTAGCACAAGAGCGGTCATCCAACTGTCCTTGACCGTGGACACGGCTATTCGAATAGTTTGACACTCTGTAGAGGTTGCACACTTTACCCACAAGACTCGGGAAACTTCCGTGTCAAGCCACGACTCGCGGTATTGTCCATACCCGAGGTAAGTACCCGAACATTGTCTTTCTCCTAGCGATACCAAACAAGGAGTCCACTCAATTGGTACCCAGCCCTCATGTTGTACATCATACGAGCCTCGCTCCAGATCGTACCATCCATGAAGGGACCAACGTTGTGCCCGGTGCCTGTAAAGACAGCGCATGGTCTCCCTACCAGGCACGACCCCGTATCGAGAGTGACCATGTCACTCCCGCCACTAGTAATGCGCACTCTATGCTAGTACCCACCAAGGTAGTCAACAAAGCCCCGTCCCATAAGGGGTATCGTGGTTGTACATGTATGGTTGGAATAACGGTCGCAACTTACACCAATCCATTTTTTTTAAAACCACACACACTCACTTGCTCCAGTACACCACTTCTTTATCAAGTGGTTACCCAGCTCAACATCATCTCCCTCGGGCATTAGTGGCACCCGACGGGTTTTTTTCGAAAAGTCTTTGAAAGCACTTCTATTTTCATCACCATGCATATTCCCGTCCCGATTTGCGTAGCATCTACTAAGCATCCTATCTACTCCCACCCGCACAACCCTCATAAGGAGGTAGGGTCATGCATGATGCAAGTATCAACGGTAAAAGTATCGGAGGCATCCCACCGTGGTGGTCACCACATCAACATGATTAACATCAAGAAATAAAGTGCTATATGACATGCATGAAAATTGTTTCTTAACATGGTCAAAGGGCTGCTTGCCTCTCTTAGCAACGTCTTCGAGGTCTTCACACGCTTCTCGTCCACCCCGAGCACTTCATCAACTTCGTCAACTATCGCCGGAAACAACCGCAATAGGTAAAACAACAAGCAGAAAAAAGGTGCTCTATAAATAGGAAATATATTTTCCTAGGATGTCTTTGGTCATAAGAAAAATGACTAAGGAGGCTTCATTGGATGTGGATCAAGGGGGAGTCTTGAATGGTGGGAATGAAGGAAATGATGGTCCAATAAGATGTCCACAGAAAATATTTTTATAAAAATGAGTGGAGGCACTCATCAAATAGGGCATGATTTTAGAAGAATTTAGAAAGTTGTTTCACTGGATTTGGAGTTGGGATGAAATTCCAAGGGATTTGCAAAGTGGGTCACAAATGAAGAAATGGTCCAATAATTGACATAGAAGAATAAGTGTAAGTCAAAATGTTCACCACTTAGTGCATGAATTTAGATACACCTAGGAACTTGAATAACTCCCTTTGAAGTTGATTTGAACCCCCTAGGGATTTTGCAATGGGGGACCTTCATAGTTCAAATTTGAATTAACTTTGAACTACATAAAAAGTTTGCTCTAAAAATGTGCAATGCACATATTTGGATAGGACATAATTTTAGGAATCTGTAGAAACTTGAATCACCAAATTTGGAGGTCAAATGAGTACTCTATGATTTATTTAGTGCCACTAGAAAAGAAAATGGAAAAAGTAATTACCAAAAAGGCCAACCTGCGCACAGGGCGCAAGTTAGCAAATGGGCTGGCCCAGCTACCCGGCTAAGCATGCAAATGGCCACGCCGGAGGCGTTTTCCTGGGGAATACGCCTTCCCAGTGGGGCGGCGGCCGCGGGCAACCCGCCTCCACTTAAACCGGCGGGCCCGACCGGCTGATACGCCGACAGTTGGACCCCGCCCGTCAGGACCTCCTTCCTCCTCCCGCTCGAGCAGAGGAGGAGCAGGGGAGGCAGAGCCGAGCGCTCGCCGGCGATCTCCCCAGCGGCTCCGGCCACCTCCGGCGATGGCCCGGCCACCGGAGGGCTCGGGATGGGGACCCGCATACGCCTGGGTGCCTCATTCTCGCCGGGGAGCACCAGGGAGGTGAGGCCTCGGCCGCAGGCGGAGGCCAGCGACGGGCGACCGTGGGAGCAGCGCTCCGGCCATCGGAAGGGAGGAAAGGAGTGCGGGGGAGGCTCGTGGTGACGCAGGAGGAGCTGTGGTGAGGATCAGAGGGACTAGGGAAGGCCACCGTGGCTGAATTCGAGCGGAGGCCTACGAGGGGCTCCAGCCATGGAGGTTGAAGGAGGGCACGGGAGAAGGAGGGGCCGGTCCAGGAGGTTCATAGGAAGGAGGGAGAGCCAAGGAAGCTGAGATTGGGTCGAGGGGGTGGCTCTTATAGCCTGGGCGCTGGCGCATCGTGGACCGAGGTCCGACGAGGTCGTGGCCGTCTCTGGCGCGCTCGGGGGACCTCTGGCCCATGTCTGTGGCTCTTGTGCACTGGGTCTTGGGCCAGGGGAGGAGAGAGAGGGAGCGGGGAAGCACAGACGCGTCGTGCGTGCGAGTGCGTCCACTGGTGCGCCCGAGCGGCCAGTGCGCGTGCGAAGGGAGGCCGGAGGAGGGAGAGAGAGGAGGGGGACATGAACGTTGCGTGTCCCGCATGTCGAGGGGCCTCGACTGGCGCGAGGGGAGGAGCTCGAGGCGGGCAGGTGACGCAGGGTCAGCGCTTGAGTGCTCTGCAGGGCGCTCTAGAGCATGCTTTTGGCCGGCATGGGCATGCCTGCACGCGCTCTGGCGCGGCCACTTGTGTCCATCCGCTACAGGGGGGAGTAAAATATAGGGAAAGCAAATTGGATGCTCTGGGTTCCGGCTAGGAGAGGGGAAAAGCAGAGAGAGGGGAAGAAAATGGCTGTCCAGGGAGGGGAAGAGGGGTTTTCACCCATACAATCATGGAGCTAGCCGTTGGGGTTGCTACTGGAGGTGCTGTGGGTCTTGGTGGAGCTATGGTAAAAATTGGGGGCCAAGGAGAAGTCATCTGGGGGCTCAATTATTGGACTTTGGATTCCATTGGAAGGTGTTTGATCACTGGTTGGGTCATCTCTGGTGCCCCATTAGTTTTGAAACTTAACAGGATCAAATGATTGGAATAAGTAAGCTTTGTCACCAATTTTGAGCTCCTTTAGAGAAAGTTTCCAATATAAACATGATAAACCCTAGAAATGGGCAGAAATGGTTTTGTTTAGATCTATCTAAGATAACTTGTTCTCCCTAATGCACCACTTGGTGTAGTAGCATTATTTGGAGATTAGAAGATGTCCACCAAGTTTGGGGTCAATCGGAGAAACTTCACAATGTAAAGTTGTTCCAATTTGATTATGGACAGAGAGGGCTTTTGGAATATTTTGGTGAGCCAAATCAATTGGGATTGAGATGAAACTTGGCAAAATGATCACATATGTCATATGTGACATGCTAGAATTTTCTTGGATTTATTTGAGAATATTTCTTATAGAAATATTTCAAATGACTAAAATATGCAGAAAGGGTTTTGTCCAACATTTTGAACATGACCATGTGTTGAAACTCATATATATGGAAAATATATGTCCACTGAGTTTTCCTGAATTTTCTCAAATATTTTGAAAGCATAAAAATATTTTTTCCCTATAAAAGATCATTTCTGGCCTTAAGAAAACCCTTTGAATAAAATAGGAAAATAATCCTTAAAATTAATATTTCGTGGTTTTGGGGAGTTATATATATTGTAGGTTCGGAATAAATCCTTTGGGGCAAAACAATCCACCCAATTTGAGGACTTGTAGTACAAACCTCAATTCAGGGGTTTTGGAAAACCTAAATTGAATAAATGCTTTTTGGCCAAAATAATATTTTACAAAAATAGTTTTAGGTCCTATACACATGTTATGATCATTGTACACGAGTTTAGATCATGGAAAAGAGTTTTGAGAGTAGGAGGGAGTTTTTATGAATATAGAGCACAAGCAAGCAATCAAACAATCAGCAATCAAGTCAAACATCACAAGCACACAAAAAGTTTTAATTGGTCCTAATTTTGGGTTATGTTAACTTAGACATAAGAGGCAAAACACAGGGTGTGACAGACCTACCCCCTTACAAGAATCTCGTCCCCGAGATTCCTAGGCTAGGCGTAGAAGAGATGCGTAAATTCAGAGGTGAGGTAGTGTCCACGTTCCAGGTTGCTTCTGCTTTGGTGTGGTTGCTCCATTGGTCCTTGATGTGCTTGACGATATGGCTTCGAGTGCATTGTTGCCTTCGTCTGAGGTTGAACGGGTATCTTGCAATATGTTAGGCTTTCCTAAAGGTCAAGGATTCGGTGAACGAGGTCCGAGCAAAGGTCTGGCTTGCGTGTGTATTCCAAAGTCGGAATACGTGGCAAGGTAGTGTATCTGCATGCTGGTCATGTGGGTTACCCATGCTGGTTAGTGACATCTAGATGTCTCTCTCTAGTCTACAAGGGTCAAGGTATTGGCGTAGTTTTCCTGGTGACTGGGAATCGTCGACTTTGTTGGAGCGGTTGATCTTCCGGTGCTCGTGGATCTTCAATTGTAAGGACGTCGAATTTTGTTGGCGTAGGCTTCTCGTCGACGGGGAAGTCCTTATCTTCCTTAAAGCAGGAGGTCTTCAGTCGTATGTGGTCTTCATCCTTGAGGGTGCTGAAGCGCATCATCGTAGGCTTCTCGTCGAGAACTTCTGTTTGAACAAGTTGCCCAGGTATGTTCTTCGTTCATCTTTAGCCATTAGTCTCCATCATCGTGGACGCACGTTTCTGGTGAGTCTTTGAGTGTCTGGTCTACTGGTCTCTCCGTAGCCATTTGTGGGAAGGTTTGGTTGAGTCTCGTCCCTAAGACTAAGCTTAGAGATTTGGTGCCAAAACGGGTTCTACCATGTGGGAAGGTTTCAGCGGGGTTCTAGATGAGCTGACTATTCAGAGTATCGAACAGCCATCTAATCCCCAAGGCCAGGCTTGGAAAGCGGGTGAACTACCTCTGACGGTGTTTCACCATGATCTAGTCAGGACTTACACCCCTGTTTGGACCAGAAAGGGGCTAGCAATAAAGTCATGACAGTCGTTCCACTCCGTTCCAGATATCTGGAGGGAGTAGGGACGTCATGTTCATCGTACACCATCAAAGTGGTAGATTGAGGGTGCTATCAACTTCTCGGTCCCTTCCTAGTCAGGAACTGATGGATGACTAGTTAAAACAAGGGGCTCTATAATCCTCTTGATGTGCAAGGGCTTCATCGTGCTTGGACGTCGGTGCTTCTTGGAATAGTCTAGTTGATGTAGTCGGCAGAAGAGTGGTGGTTGGCTTCTCTTGCTTCATCTTCTTTGTTGTCGTGGCTTCGCAACCGTAGTGGTTCTTCATCTTGCTTGGGCAGGAATGTCTTCTTCTATAGGGAGGGTGCTTCAAGCTGTCCAACCTTTTCAAGGTGAAACCTTTTTCTTGAGAGGCATGGTAATTGGTGTTCCTGGGGCTGGTCCAAACAGGACTAAGGTGTTCCTTCTTTTATAAGTTCGTCATCCCGGAGGACAACAGACTATTCCTCCAAGTATCACATAAACACATTGCTCATGGGATATGGGAGAGGAGCGGGCATTTGCTCTGGATGGTCACTTGTCCAGGGATTTGTGGTCCATCGTAATCTAGTTCTTCGTGTCCACCTTTCTTATGGAAAGGGTGGGTGGTGTTCAAGGCGGAGTACTGGCTATAGTCTTTCGACTTAGAGCCTAGGATTATGGTCATGATCCGACCATGTCGTGGTCCGGTAAGCTTAGGGGTTTCAAGGATCTTAGGATGTGAGTGAACGTCTATCATCTTATCCTTGAGCACGGTCCTCTGATGCCAATAGTCCTACCTATTTCCCCAAACAAAATCACCCTATATCATTGAAGGTTTCATCTCATGTAAGTCAACTCCAACATCACTCATGCTATTCAACCCCAAGGTCTTGAGAGAAGGACTAAACCAAAACCTCATATATACTATAGCTAACTCATATATATATATCCTTATGTAGAAATCCTCGGGAAGCATACAAGCTGCTAAGCTTGATTGTGATGCTACAAATCCAAGTATTCAGCTAACACATCCAAGGCCTAAGGTGTTGCATCTCTATGCTAAGGAAACACGTAATATACCAATCCAAGATCTCGTTTCCTTCCTACGAATCCAGTTAATCAATCCACGAATACCATCCCCTATTACATGGTCTATTACTGCTACGAATCCAATACCGGTGACGTTCCATATATATCCAGGCTTCCTGAATCCCCAAATCCCAGAAAGAACTGTCTCATCACAGTATAACCAGCAATTCCCATCATGACTACTTAGTAAACTCCGATGTTAGGTGCATATGGATCCTTGAATCAATTCTAACAACTATCCAATATCCCTGGTTTGTCTTCCACCGAGAAACATGGTATCAAGAACAAGATCATCGGACTAAACCCAAATTACTCCAAACCATGTAGTTTGATTGATCCTGAGCACCAATTAGAATCACCTATTTAAATCCAAGGTTTACATCTAGTAAGAATTCCCTACTAGTTACTCCAGACACTATCGTATCACCATCAATCCACTATCAATATTACTTGCCAAAGTCAAGTCATTAATCCACCGAGAATTTCAGCTTGTGATCATATTTGTCCTACTAAATCCAATTTAATCAAGGGAGAATTTATGCAACTCTATTAATTTGATCCACCAAGTTCGTCTACCAACATAAGGGTATTTATGATCCACCAAAGGGTCTCAACTGCTTCCTCAAGATATCTACTACAACCTAGTCAAATCATTAGCCTACTAATTATGTATCCCCAAAACAATCTTCCCTATGGCATCATCAGTTCAAGTGATGGCTTAGGGATAAAAGGCATTTGTTCGCTATGATCACTAGCCCCATAATGAACCTAGTGCCAAGCAGGGTTATTGAAGCTCAATGGGTGCTCTGGCAAATCCGTGTATTAAACACGCGATCAGAGGTTTGAGCTAGGGGAGCTTGTGAGGTCTAGGTTGGTCTAGGAGAGGGTTTCCAATCTTGAGGGGGAGGCATAGCCCTACGGGGTTGCATCCGATTGAGTAGGTTGTCATCACGAGTCTTCAGTGCTAGTTGATCGATGAGGTGGATCCTTGGTGCGTCTTGTCTTGCTGGTCTTCAGTTGACGAGAGGGGGGAGAGGGAAAGTAGCATAGAGAGGAGTGCCTAAGGGGGTGAGATAGTGCAAGTGTAATGAAACAAGTGCCGAAAAGGCCAAACACACTCATTAAGATAAGGTGGGTGATATAGTGCAAGTGTAATCAAACAAGTGCCGAAAAGGCCAAACACACTCATCAAGATAAGGTGGGTGATATATTCGCGTTCTTGTTGCCTAGGGCAATAGTGCGACTTTCACCAAAACACAAGCAGATAAAACAAGCAACACACATTTATGGTTCTATCTGAACCGTCATACGGACCCGCCTTTGCGTGGGGAATACACGACTCATCCTACCCTAGGGGTTCTCGGACTCAGTAGTCGTGCTTGCTTTGTGTCTTGGAGAGGAGTCCGCTCAGTCTTCTGGGTCTTCTTCAGGTGTTGCTATGTCTCTGGTTGTTGTTTGAAGAAACGATCCTGTTTGTGCCCGAAGGGTCCTTGACGACTTCGGGTCTGGTGAGTTGACGATGAAGGTGATTCCTCATGGCTGTCGTTGACAGGGTCTTCTGGTGTCTTTATAAACATGCCAATGCCTTCTTGTCTTCTGAGACGTCGAGAGTTCCAGGTGGGCAATCCTCTATGCAATGATATTACCAAGGCATGGTAGAATTACAACCTGCCGGTTACGTTGATGATGATATCGACACCAAGAGCGGGGGATGAAGAGAACCGTTTTCCTGCTCACTATGGTGAGGCGGACCAAATGGCAAGGTTCTCATCCACCGGTGGCTGCCGACACAACAACGAAAAGGACAGGGTTGCTCTATTAGCGATGCATATCATGACATTGCATGTCTTGTGACCTGGTCATCGAAGGCCAAGGTGGCACCATCCTGGGGCAGTGTCGAGGGTGTCACCATCTTCCGAGTCTTGATATTCTCATCCCTCGAGAGGGTATCTTCTATTGGTATTGTCTTGTCGTGGTGTCGTCAAACTTGTGTGAATGTCTGGCAAGGTGGCTTCCTTCTAGATTACCCACGGGGATTTTCAAGGAATCCAGTGGTCAGGGTCATAAGGGTACTATCGACCGTTTGCAAAGTTTTGAAAAAGGAGACGAGGGGAGTCGAGAGAATGAGGGTGGAAGTGATGAGGCAAAAACCTTCGTTTCTTTTGAAAATTTAGGAGAGGTGAGAAACATAGAGGTTTTGCAAGTGATTTTGAAGGGTCTCGAGAAATAGTTTTGTCCTAACTAACGTCCATGCTAACTAAGGGCTTCCTATAGTCAGGATGGCTCTGATACCAGCTCTGTGGGGACCCCGACTCATAAGTCGTGATCACCGAATGTACGTGCAGAGTGATCCCAGAGATCAATGCTCACTCAACACACAGAAACTGGATAACAAGAGACTTACATCCATTACATACCGTTTGTACTCAATTATGGCCTTTATGGCCAAGTCTTCATAAACTTGCAGTGGAAATCTTCAACGATAGCGTGAACCCATGTCATCTGCCTTAACCCTATAGGCATTATGACTGGGAAGCGTCCTAGCTCGCATGTTCGTCACCACGGTATTCTTCATCGTGTCCTGTTCTTTCATGCCTGGCCAATAAAATAACCAGTGGCAAGCCAATGAGTACTTTGAATGTACTCGCAAGCAACCCATGTTTGGAACAAGGTTCAACAGAGCATGATTTAGCACTAAGTAGGTAACTTTTGTAGAAAGCTAATTTTGAGTGCAACGACATGGTCAATTAAAAACATGCATCATGAGGTAGTAGATATCCCTACAAACAAGTTACAGATATCATCATAAGCAGGGGTTGAACATCTCATGTTCAGTCATCATGTCAAGTCATCCGACTTAACTCAAGTATCATCTTTGAGTCATCCACTCACACACACACACACACACACACGAAGTTTAGTGAACACTGGACATAGCACAAGAGCGGTCATCCAACTGTCCTTGACCGTGGACACGGCTATTCGAATAGTTTGACACTCTGCAGAGGTTGCACACTTTACCCACAAGACTACGGAAACTTCCGTGTCAAGCCACGACTCGCGGTATTCTCCATACCCGAGGTAAGTACCTGAACATTGTCTTTCCCCTAGCGTTACCAATCAAGGAGTCCACTCGATTAGTACCCAGCCCTCATGATGTACATCATACGAGGCTCGCTCCAGATCGTACCATCCATGAAGGGACCAACGGTGTGCCCGGTGCCTGTAAAGACAGCGCATGGTCGCCCTACCAGGCACGACCCCGTATCGAGAGTGACCACGTCACTCCCGCCACTAGTAATGCTGACTCTATGCTAGTACCCACCAAGGTAGTCAACAAAGCCCCGTCCCATAAGGGGTATCGTGGTTGTACTTGTATGGTTGGAATAACGGTCGCAACTTACACCAATCCGTTTTTTTTAAACCACACACACTCACTTGCTCCGGTACACCACTTCTTTATCAAGTGGTTACCCAGCTCAACATCATCTCCCTCAGGCATTAGTGGCACCCGACGGTTTTTTTTGAAAAAGTCTTTGAAAGCACTTCTGTTTTCATCACCATGCATATTCCCGTCCCGATTTGCATAGCATCTACTAAGCATCATATCTACTCCCACCCGCACAACCCTCATAAGGAGGTAGGGTCATGCACGATGCAAGTATCAACGGTAAAAGTATCGGAGGCATCCCACCGTAGTGGTCACCACATCAACATGATCAACATCAAGAAATAAAGTTCTATATGACATGCATGAAAATGGTTTCTTAACATTGTCAAAGGGCTGCTTGCCTGGCTTAGCAACGTCTTTGAGGTCTTCACATGCTTCTCGTCCACCCCGAGCACTTCATCTACTTCATCAACTATCGCCGGAAACAACTGCAATAAGTAAAACAACAGGCAGAAAAAAAGGTGCTCTATAAATAGGAAATATATTTTCCTAGGATGTCTTTGGTCATAAGAAAAATGACCAAGGAGGCTTCATTGGATGTGGATCAAGGGGGAGTCTTGAATGGTGGGAATGAAGGAAATGATGGTCCTATAAGATGTCCACAGAAAATATTTTTATAAAAATGAGTGGAGGCACTCATCAAATAGGGCATGATTTTAGAAGAATTTAGAAAGTGGTTTCACTGGATTTGGAGTTGGGATGAATTTCCTAGGGATTTGCAAAGTGGGTCACAAATGAAGAAATGGTCCAATAATTGACATAGCAGTATAAGAGTAAGGCAAAATGTTCACCACTTAGTGCATCAATTTAGATACACCTAGGAACTTGAATAACTCCATTTGGAGTTGATTTGAATCCCCTAGGGATTTTGCAATGGGGGACCTTCATAGTTCAAATTTGAATTTGAGTTTGAACTACATAGAAAAGATTGCTCTAAAAATGTGCAATGCACATATTTGGATAGGACATAATTTTAGGAATCTATAGAAACTTGAATCACCAAATTTGGAGGTCAAATGAATACTCTATGATTTAGTTAGTGCCACTGGAAAAGAAAATGGAAAAAGGAATTACCAAAAAGGCCAACCTGCGCACAGGGCGCAAGTTAGCAAATGGGCCGGCCCAGCTACCTGGCTGAGCGCGCGCACGGCCACGCCGGAGGCGTATTCCTGGGGAATACGCCTTCCCAGTGGGGAGGCGGCCGCGGGCAACCCGCCTCCACTTAAACCGGCGGGCCCGACCGGCTGAGTCACCGACAGGTGGCCCGCGCCCGTCAGGACCTCCTTCCTCCTCCCGCTCGAGCAGAGGAGGAGCAGGGGAGGCAGAGCCGAGCACTCACCGGCGCTCTCCCCAACAGCTCCGGCCACCTCCGGCGATGGCCCGGCCACCAGAGGGCTCGGGATGGGGACCCGCATCCGCCTGGGTGCCTCATTCTCGCCGGGGAGCACCAGGGAGGTGAGGCCTCGGCCGCAGGCGGAGGCCAGCGACGGGCGACCGTGGGAGCAGCGCTCCGGCCATCAGAAGGGAGGAAAGGAGTGCGGGGGAGGCTCGTGGTGACGCAGGACGACCTCTGGTGAGGATCAGAGGGACTAGGGAAGGCCACCGTGGCTGAATTCGAGCGGAGGCCGACGTGGGGGCTCCGGCCATGGAGGTTGATGGAGGGCGCGGGAGAAGGAGGGGCCGGTCCAGGAGGTTCATAGGAAGGAGGGAGAGCCAAGGGAGCTGAGAGGGGGTCGACAGGGTGGCTCTTATAGCCCGGGCGCTGGCGCACCGTGGACCGAGGTCCGGCGAGGTCGTGGCCGTCTCTGGCGCGCTCGGGGGACCTCTGTACCATGTCTGCGGCTCTTGTGGACTGGGTCTCGGGCCAGGGAGGAGAGAGAGGGAGCGGGGAAGCACAGACGTGTCGCGCGTGCGAGCGCGTCCACTGGTGCGCTCTTGCGGCCGATGCGCGTGCGAAGGGAGGCTGGAGGAGGGAGAGAGAGGAGGGGGACAGGAACGTTGCGTGTCCCGGACGTCGAGGGGCCTCGAGTGGCGCGAGGGGGGAGCTCGAGGCGGGCAGGGGACGTGGGGTCAGCGCTTGAGTGCTCTGCAAGGCGCTCCAGAGCATGCTTATGGCCGGCATGGGCATGCCTGCACGCGCTCTGGCACGGCCACTTGTGTCCATCCGCTGCAGGGGGAGTAAAATACAGGGAAAGCCCATTGGATGCTCTGGGTTCCGGCTAGGAGAGGGGAAAAGCTGTGAGAGGGGGAGAAAATGGCTGTCCAAAGAGGGGAAGAGGGGTTTTCACCCATGCAATCATGGAGCTAGCCGTTGGGGTTGCTACTGGAGGTGCTGAGGGTCTTGGTGGAGCTATGGTAAAAATTGGGGGCCAAGGAGAAGTCATCTGGGGGCTCAATTATTGGACTTTGGATTCCATTGGAAGGTGTTTGATCGCTAGTTCGGTCATCTCTGGTGCCCCATTAGTTTTGAAACTTAACAGGATCAAATGATGGGAATAAGTAAGCTTTATCACCAATTTTGAGCTCCTTTAGAGAAAGTTTCCAATGTAAACATGATAAACCCTAGTTTAGATCTATCTAAGATAACTTGTTCTCCCTACGGCACAACTTGGTGTAGTAGCATTATTTGGAGATTAGAAGATGTCCAACAAGTTTGGGGTCAATAGGAGAAACTTCACAATGTAAAGTTGTTTCAATTTTATTCTGGACAGAGAGGGTTTTGGAATATTTTGGTCAGCCAAATCAATTGGGATTGAGATGAAACTTGGCAAAATGATCACATATGTCATATGTCACATGCTAGAATTTTCTTGGATTTATTTGAAATATTTCTTATAGAAATATTTCAAATGCCTGAAATATGCAGAAAGGGTTTTGGAGGGTTTTGTCCAATATTTTGAACATGATCATGTGTTAAAACTCATATATATGGAAAATATATGTCCACTTAGTTTTCCTAAATTTTCTCAAATATTTTGAAAGCATAAAAATATTTTTCCCTATAAAAGACCATTTCTGGCCTTAAGAAAAAGCCTTTGAATAAAATAGGGAAATAATCCTTAAAATTAATATTTTGTGGTTTTGGGGAGTTATACATATAGTAGGTTCCAAATAAATCCTTTGGGGCAAAACAATCCACCCAATTTGAGGACTTGTAGTACAAACCTCAATTCAGGGGTTTTGGAAAACCTAAATTGAATAAATGCTTTTTGGCCAAAATAATATTTTACAAAAATAGTTTTAGATCATTGGACAAGAGTTTAGATCATGGACAAGAGTTTTGAGAGTAGGAGGGAGTTTTTATGAATATATAGCACAAGCAAGCAATCAAACAATCAGCAATCAAGTCAAACATCACAAGCACACAAAAAGTTTTAATTGGTCCTAATTTTGGGATATGTTAACTTAGACATAAGAGGCAAAACACAGGGTGTGACACCCACTTCATTGAAAGCTAGTCTCGATGCCGAGTTTTACAAAGCCGGCTTATTAAATTTTCTGCACTATATTATTACAATGCTATATTTCTTATATCTTTTTCAGGTACAATACTATTATCTTTTTCACCGGCTCAAAAATTGACGTCCGGCATAAGACACTGCAGTCATATCATGACCAGTTATTTTATACACATTTTTCAAAAGCCACAAGTGGCTATAGATGATCTTATTTCACCGGCTTAAATTGACCGGCTGATACCATATAAACGGTGGCTCATTGGGCAAAAAGTTGTCATCAGAGCCAAATGGATGAAGTTTATAAAATGGCGACTCATTGGAAGTCCAGTTGTCAGGCAAAATAGCCACAACAAAATGAGAAGATACGTGCAAGATGGCATGACAGACAAATGAAAGTTTGCTATATCCATTACAGGCCCACATCAGGAGCCACAAAATATAACTAGTTTTTCATGAAGATTAAACTATTACTAGTGTAGACCGGCTTATGCCTCCGGCCCTACAGCTTCTGCGTCTTCAGCTTCACCCCTAGCTTCTGGCTCCGTTTGCGCTGACTCATCTTCTTGGGTCTGGTGGCCCTTTTGCACCCACTAGATTGACGTCAAAGCTTTGAAGTTTGAGTCGCCAGGCACAATAGTAGACGGGTCAACATCAGGGGCAAAAGAACGCTTACGATGGGGGGGCACAAGTTCTGAAAATTGGTCCTTAGGTGGATCAATGCATTTGTTCTCCATGGAATAGGCATTTTGATACCATGACAAATCCAGCTCATCCGCGATAAGTGTTGCCAGTGGGCGGGTCTCTTCCATTCGAGCCGCCGACCTTCTGATCTCCTCCACCCAATGAGGGATTGTAGATAGCTGATTCAGCATATCTTTAATGTTCGTTGTAGGATGCTCCAGGTTCTTCACTGCCATAATTGCATACACAGAGCATGTAAACAACTGCTCCACATATGTGAAGATTGCCCTGAGCTTGACTATTGGTTTCTGCACCAGATTGTGATCTTTTCGACCTGCACACAGAGGATTAAAACATCAGAATAAGTCGCCAAAACCGCTGACCCAGAATTTACGCAGCAAAGGGATTAACAAAACGTACCAAAGATGGCAGTAACCATTTCATTAAGTTGTTTCTTCAGCATTCGCAACTCATCGGTTACAGGCCCAAGTTTTTTCTCTGCATCCTCAGCACGCTTTAGAAGGGAAGCTCTTTCCTTTTCAAACTCGACCTTGGCTTCATTCAGGAGATTATTTTCCTGGCGGGCAGAATCTTGGTGTTGAGCCGCCAAACGGTTTGCATCAGCCTTAAGTTTTTTCTCCTGTTTCAGCCGCCTTTGCAAGTCAGCCACAACAGATTCTGTTTCGCCTAACGATTCCTGCACAAGATAAGGCATGAGAATAGGTATTCAAGCCCCGAGCCAATGCACGCAGATAACCGGCGCTTGGGGGCTACAATATTAACAAATCAACTTTTTATAAGTCCCATGCAGTTGCAAGCAATCTACATGTCACTTGGGGGCTAATGTACCTCGCTTCTCTAATTCCAAAAGAAAAGAGACCCGGCTACCTCAACGAGATAAGCCAACCCTTGGGGGCTATAGGTGACAATTTTTTGATATCGCATGAAGTCCCGGTTCATGATTGTCATAATGACCCGGCCCTTGGGGGTTACAGGAGGAAACCTTTATTATTATATCACATGAAGTCCCGGCTCATTATTATCATAATCACCTGGCCCTAGGGGGCCACGGTTGATTCTAACAATTATATTGAAGAACTAACTCACTATTTCATACTAAGCTGGTCCTTGGGGGTTATAAGAGTATACATGAATGGCATGAAGGTGAAATCTTACCTCATATTTTTGCTTCATGACGCTGATCAGGTTCATCTCAATGTCCCGGCTTTCAGATAGCCGGGTTAGATACTGTTTGTACAAATTATCAGTCTCGGAAGCAGAAAATTTAGGAAGTTCCAGCTTTGCTTTCCCTTTCTCGAATATCTCCGTCTCATGCTTAGCTACAACTTTAGCCAAAGCAGACGAAATTCAAGGAGCTTGGAAGTTTTCTTTCACAACAACAACTTCTGTGTTGTCATTTGTGGTTGATGGATTGTCATCATCCACGTTAGCCACAGGGCTCGCAGGATGAGGAGGATTTGGCGGCTGAAAGACTGGTTCAGACGGTACACCTTGGTCTTCAGCCACCATTTCTATAAAAACCAGCTCGTCGGCGTGGGCCATCTCCACATCCAGGGCCGGCTCAGCATTCAATTCCGGGTTATCTCCACCTGAAGGCTCAACATGAGTAGCCGTCTCATCTTGTGGTGGGGGTGTAACTTGATGATCTACAGCACCGGAAGACGGCCCGGTTGTCTGTTTTCTCAAAATAGCTTTGGCCCTACAGTCATCAAAGACAAATATTGAATTAAGGAAAAGAACAAATCATGACAAGATACACAACATCAGTTCAAATAGAAGCTTACCCACGATTGATGGTGAAAGGTGGAAGTTGTGTTGTTGTTGAGTCGCCAGACGAAGGCGGTGATTCCTGATAAAGTGAATTAGAAGGGCTAAGAGGTTGCTTAAAAAGGCCGACTTTTGGATGAGAAGTAGTTCAACTATTCAGCACCTCAACATGTTGCCTACGGGCGGCCGACTCAAGAGATAAGCCGGGTGCCAACTCGCTCGAGCTGCTTCAGGTCTTGCGCTTCGACTGGCCGGCTTGTTGAGTTTTCTTCAAAAGAAAGTTGGGTCTAAGTGAGCATCTGGGTGAGAAAACTTAACTTTCCTGATGGCTCGTCTTGGCTTCCTCGGGATATACGTTTCTGATGAGTTGGAGGAAATTGAAATTACCTCAACGTCGCCGGTTTGACTAGTTTCGATGTTGTCCTGGGAAGAGGATGCATCAGCAAGTGCAATGAATAAACGGCCAAGCGAGTCAAGTTCTACCTCATATTCTTCTCCTGATGACGATTCATGAGCCGGGTCATCCATTTGACCCGACGAAGGAGCAGGAGCCTTGGATGTGGCCTTCCAGAAATCAAAGTCTGGCTGCAGTGATATAAGCCGGATAATAAGTATGATGGGTCAAAATAAAGTTGACAAAGAAATGAAACGTATTCATAAAGTTTATACCGGAGGTACTGGATTCTTCAAACAAAATGGAGCCAGTTCGGTGATGCTACACTTCTCTTTTGAGTCAGCAAAGAATTTTTTGGTAGCCTTGCTGATGGCACTATCAGTCAGTTCCTTCATGCTGAAGCATTGAGCATCTGTTAACTCGAGAGTATAATTGCACATCAAGTCGCTTCTCAGGCTAACAGGTTGGATTCGCCAATTATCCAACACTGTATCAGGTCGATCCCGGTAAGGCCATGAGCAGTTAAAGCCCTTAGTCTTGTGCACATAGGTGCCAACAGGTCTCTCTCCTCATCAGTTGGCCAACACCGGAAATCAGCGTTAGCATTAAGCCGTTCCAATCGGTAACCCGACAAAGGATTTTGCCCTACAGGAGTAGTGTTTTTACAATAGAACCAGGTTTTGTTCCATCCTTTAGGATGACTTGCCAGTTTCGACTCAGGGAAAGTGCTATTTTTTCTTTTCTGAATAGACATGCCGCCAAGTGCCACACTGGAGCCATGCTTGGTCTCAGTCTGACGGTTAAGATAGGAAAACTCCCTGAAGAGGGTCATAGACAGCTCGATCTGGAGGTATACTTCACACAAAACTTGAAATTGACATATATTGGTCATGGAATTGGAACCAATATCTTGAGGCCTGAGGTTGAAAAAGTGTAAAAGATCCCTGAAAAATTTCGAGCTGGGTGGTCGAAAACCCCTACGCAAATGGTCGGAAAAGATGACAATTTCTCCTTGCTCAGGATGAGGATAGGGTTCTTCTTCAGGTGCCCGCCAGCTTACAACCTTTCGAGCCAGCAAAAGACCTTGACTTACAAAGTTCTCTAAAGTGAGTGTTGACCCCTGAGATCTGACCCAACCACAGATCTTGGTGTTCTTGGGGGCCATGACGTCTTACAGATCAGCTACAAGCGAAATAAGAAAAATGAGACGGTGTACATTTTGAGCCGCCAACAAGAAGACAAATTGATAAGCTGGTCAAAGGTTCAGATTACACAACGATGAGGATTGATATTTTAGCAATAACCGGCATTTGTGTGACAAGAAGATAAGCCGGCCAAAGGATGAGCCAGTATGATTGAATAAGCCGGACAAATAACGAGACAAAGGACGACAAACATGAGCCCATCTCTACATAAGCCGGCAAGGGAGTGACACGAGTACTCGGGACTTGGTGATATTCTTTGTGCTAGCAAAAACAACTTTCTGCGTAGACAGGGGAACAAACAAATCTAAATAAAGTGCGAAAAGAAAGGAAAATATGCCCTGACTAGCGGAGTAACCTAAACAAAGCATCTATGAACGTTAAAAAATGAAGCTATTATGGATCTGCAATACGGCCATGCGATAGCGACACCGAAGACGCGCTAGACTAACAATTTTGTGGATATTAATAAGATCTGTGACTGCATGTTTGAACAAATTTCGAAGAACTCCGACGAACTACCGACGAACATCGAAACCCTAATGAGGAAGGATGAGACTTACCTGACTCAAGATGAAGAAGACGTCGGAGAACAGAGCAGTTGAGGAAGGGTCGCGTCCGAGGCAGGCAAGTTCCAGCGACAGCGACGGTCAAGATGCTCTCCTCTACAGGAGTGGACTCCGGTGAACTCGAGGTGGTGTTGCGGCAGCGAGATGAAGCAGATGAGGTAAAAAGTAAAAGGGGGACCGGAATGGCCTATTTATAAGGCGAAGGAACCTAAAGCGACGCCGGTGAAAATGGAACGACCACAGTAATTTGTGGCTAGAAAGACGCCTGGATTTTCGCGCTAGATTAGATTTGGAAATTGTTTCAAAAAGATTTGCAATAATGATGCTCCGTCACCAAGGATCAACAAGATGACGTCATGACAGAGAAGGCTAGAAATGCACCAAGTCTTATAAGAAGCAGATGACCCGAAAGGATGAGATGCCGGCTCAAGAACATGTTTTCAATAATTTTCATCATGTTTGTTTCTTGGTTTCAGAAGTTGAGTTTGGCATGAATAAATCCATGTCAAACTAGGGGCTAATGTTGGGGATATACCCCACGGATGACCCGCCATACAGGTATGACCCAGTCTATGCAATGGCGGGTTATCAAAGATAATGACAGTTACTTCATAATTAGCCCGCCAGCAAAGATGGCGGCTTGATAGAAAGGTGGTGCACTCCTGAAGGCCGGCTCGTGGGCTGGGCTCAGTAGGCCGGTTCAATGAAGATATCACGATAAATCTATTGCTTGCAAGGCAAAACAAGTAGGAATCATATTAGGTCACGGTTCCTTGTTCGACCCGGCCTCTATTGTAACCATGGGACTCAACCTATATATAAAGGTGAGCCCCTGAGATAGAAACAAAAAAGTAAGAAAGAAACCCTCGAGAGCTAGGTGAGTGATTCCACACCCTTGTAATCGAGATCATCACCAATATACACAAAGCAGGACGTAGGCTTTTACCTCCATCAGAGGGGCCGAACCTTGGTAAACCCTTGTCTCTCGTTCCTGATCAACCCCGTTCAAGTCGCCACCTAGTTGCGATGGCCTCACACCAAAGTTCTCTATGAGGACATCTGCCGTGAAAAAACCATGACAGTGTCCAAATTCTTTTTATAGCAAAGGACAAGCCCGTTCGTTACTTTGATAATTTGATATGTGGCTGGACCGGTCCTAGGGTGCGTTCTTACTTGAAGAAGCAACCCTCTTATGATTACCCACTCTCACAAACATCCACAACTACAAAAGAAGAATTAATATAAATCTAACCATAGCATGAAACACGTGGATTCAAATCAGCCTCTTACGAAATAACGTATAAACTAGGGTTTAAGCTTCTATCACTCTAACAACCTTCCATCTAATTATTACTCCCCAATGCCTTTTGTGAGGCCCTAGTATGATGAAGTGTCATGTAGTCGATGTTCACATGACACCACTAAAGGAAGAACAACATACACATCATCAAAATATCGAACGAATACCAACTTCACATTATTACTTATAACAAGACTTCTCCCATGTCATCAAGAGCAAAAATAACTACTCACATATCATATTCATGTTCAAGATCAGAGGTGTATTGAATATGCTTAAGGATCTGAACATATAATCTTCCACCAAGTAAACCAACTAGCATCAACTACAAGATGTAATCAACACTACTAGCAACCCACGGGTACAATTCTATGGTTTGAAGACAAAGATTCAATACAAGAGATGAACCAGGGTTTGAGATGAGATGGTGTTGGTGAATATGTTGATGAAGATTGGTCCTCCCATGATGGAGGAAGCTTTGGTGATGACGATGGCTTTGATTTCCCCCTCCCAGAGGGAAGTTTTCCCGACGGAATCGCTACACCGGAGAGCAAAAGTGCTCCTGCCCAGGTTCCACTTCGGGACGGCAGAGATTTTCATCCCACAAGTGTTCTTATGATTTTTCTAGGGCAAATAGCATCATATAGGAGAAGATGGGCCCCGGAGGCTTGTTGGTGGAGCCACGAGCTCGGTGGGCATGCACAGGGGGGGTAGGGCGAGCCCCTTGAGCTCGTGACTCCCTCGTGGGTCCCCTCCTGTTAATTCTTTCGCCAATATTTTTTATATATTCCAAAATAATTCTCCATAAATTTTTAGGTCATTTGGAGCTGCGGAGAATATCCAACTCTTCTCTAGCCTTTTCCGGTCCAGAATTCCAGTTGTTGACAATCTCCCTCTTTGTGTGAAACTTGCAAAATAAGAGAGAAAAGATACTAGGATTGCATCATAAAGTGAAATAATGACCCAAAGCATAATAAATATTAGTAGGAAACATGATGCAAAATGGAGGTATTAGTATCTAGGGGTGGAAACGGATTGATGCGGATCGGATAATGCTCTTACCACTTTTGTTTTCATATTTTCAAAACGAATACGAATGTGAATACAGATGTTATCGAATACGGATGCGGCTCGGATGTTATTCGAATACGGATACGTATCAGATGTTTGCTCGATTCGGAACGGATACGAATAATAACGATCTATTGCTTAAGTAATTTAGTCAATAGCTATGTGCCCTGACCTAATCAACTTGTGACATACGATAATCGATGATAAATAGGTTTATGAATAAATACCATTGTAATTCATAATAATTTCGAAGTTTAATCATACAAAGTGTAAAATTATACCACATATTTGGCTTTTATGTCGGAAAATTGGAATATTGGGGCTAGCAATTTGAAAATTACCTCCCATAATCTTACTCGGATACGGATATATCCACTTCCATTTCCATATTTGTGTCAAAATCTCATACCATATTTATTTTTTATTTCTTAAATAAATTCGAATACAGATAATTTCCATTTCCATATTGGTTCGGATGCAGATGTTTCGGATATGAATAGGATTTTTCTCGAATACGAATATCGGATATTTCGGATTATCCGCTACCACATTCCACCCCTATTAGTATCTATTGTAAGACATATTGCAATCAATCAATCTCAAGATGTGTTCTTCAATGGTTTCTTCTAGCGATCTGATCTCCATGTGTGAGTAGTTTGGTAAGGTATGGGTTGAGGCATGAGCCTTACAATCTAAGGTATTTGTTGAGGGGGTCGATGGAAGACCTTTACATAACTTCACGTACGTGTAAAATAAAATTGCTTCGTGAAGATGTCTCTTGTCTTGTCTGCGATCTTCATCCTTGTAGGTACCCAGGATCATGGAGATCGAGCACCGGTTAGGCTAGGAGCAAGGATACCGTGAAGTGTTATGCCGAACACCACTGACAATAAGGTTCAGTAGGGTAACATGGATCATATCCTTGGGGATAAATGAGGTTTAGTCATTAAACACCCAAAAGCTCTTGTTTGATTTCATTATCTTAATAATCGAGGCAATCCCGTGCAACTGATAGGGCCTTAGGCAGAATAACTGATTCTTGATGCATGACTCATGCCGGTCAACATGTTATTTGGACACATCCCTTACTCCAATATGAAACAAGCACATCTCGATGGGTGACTTCCCGAGCACAAATTAATATCTTATTTGATCCCAGTGCAAATACAAGGTTGTAAGCATTAAGACCTCATACACATACATGTTTATATTATTAACTGTTTGAATCGCTATTTCCTTGATGATCCAGTCAAAAGATGGACTTGACACTTTGAGAAAAGCTTGTTAGAGACTACCTCTTCAAGGGAATCCTCCTCCTGTGGGTTCGATAACCCAGGGTCACCTCTAAGGAAATAGGCACGGGATACTATTTTCTGTTCAAATACCAGATCAATGAAAGGAGGTATAAAGCCCTTTTTCGTTGTCGGGGAGGAGTTTAGTATTCCTAGTCATTGTGTTTAGAGTTTTTGTTAAAGTTTATATTCATCTTTTCCTTTTACTTTTCTATTTTTAGTTTAAGTTTTATTTTCGTTGCAATTCTTGCCAGTTGAAAAAACCAAAAGATTACTACGGCTCATAATCTTGGGAGTTTTGCTACTCCCATCAACAACTTCATGTGTGAACCTATAGCATAACGTTATGTTGCAGCCGTTGATAATGAGATTAAACCGAACTTAGTTTCCATGGTTCAACAGGACTAATTTGGAGGCTCTACTTCTGAGGATGTCGGTATGCACTTACACAATTTCACTGAATTGTGCAACATGACATGCATACAAGATTATGATCCCGACGCTCTGAAATTGCATCTATATCATTTCTCTTTGCGAGGAAAAGCTAAGGAATGGTTTCTAGCTCTACCTAGAGGCAGTATTACTTCTTGGGCTGATTGTTGTAGTAAATTTTTATCTAAGTTTTGTCCACCTACAAAAAATATGCAATTACGTTCTTAGATTATAGGCAAGCAAGAGGAATGCGAGCCACTAGCGCTTGTGTGGGATAGAATGAAAGAAGCTATAAGGAATTGAACCAACACATAATGGAGGAATGGTTAATCCTTCATATGTTTTATAATGGCTTAAATCACCTGTAAAACACTATGCTTGATACAACAGCATGAGGAACAATCATGAGAAAGCCCATAGAAGATGTCAAGAAACTACTAGATGATATGCAAGAGAACCATGACCAATGGCTTGTTCAAAGAACCACCACCAAGAAGGTGAATGCTATAGACGAAAGTAACATGGAGTTGACAGCCAAGCATGAAGAACTTATCTTCATGATGAAAGGTAAAGAAGAGGTAAACATGAATTCCATCACTAATGAAGAAACTAGTGATGTAAATTTTATTTCTCATAATAGCTACAATACTAATTGGAGAAATAATGGTTATGCTCCTAGACTTCCTTATCCCGCTAATGGAGGAGCATCCAACAATTTTAATGGAGCTAATGGTAGCAATAGAAATACTCTTGAAGTAACTGTTAAAAGTTTTATTGCTAGCCAGACTGAGGAAAATAAAAACTTCAAGAATATCTTGAAGAGTCGTGATAACTTACTTGGTAAATTAACCAGTAAGGTTGTTGGACTAACAAATGTTGTGCAGATACTTGAAGGAAGATCCAAGAATATGGAAGCGCAAGTGTCTAAAATAGAAGAAAGCCAAACCTTGATTTTGGCTAAGTTTGCAGGTGAACCAGAGCCTAACCCGGTTGAAGAAGTTAAAATGGTGAGAAGCAACGAAGACAAGGCCGAGGTGCCAGAGTACAACTATACCATTGCAAATTTTGTCAAGATGATATCCATGAAATATGCACTACCGGAGGTAACTAAGGAAGAAGCGTATAATGTCTTTGTTGAACAATTTGCAGCCAAGGTACGTGAACATGATGATAAAAGGAAAAAGCTATTCAGTAAATTACCAACTAAGAAATATGATGCTTTCGAACATACAATAGAGATTGAGATAGGATTGAATAAATTCAGTGCTTTATGTGATCTAGGGGCAAGTGTTTCCAGTATCCCCAAATCTGTTTATGATAGTCTCAATCTTGGTCCTTATGCTAATACCAAAATTATATTGAACATGGCTAACTCTACTTTTACTCAGGAAGTAGGCATTAAGCATGGAGTTATAGTTCAAATTAATGATTGCTCTATGATGATTGATCTTGTGATAGTAGATATGCCTGAGGATCCAATTGCTCATATAATTATCGGTAGAACTTTTCCAATGACTATCAAAGTTGTGATAAATGTTTTTGAGGGGAACACATGATTTGATTCACCAGCTAAGGATCCATTTGTGAGACATTTCCCTAGGAAAAAGAAAATGAAGACCTACACAGGAGGCGACATCATTTTTGAATGCCAGAAGCAATGGTCTTGGTGTCCTAGCACCACCTTGATCATCACTGCGGTCGAGCTAACCGACCGAAAACAAGCTCTTCGTGGGAGGCAACCCACTCAAATAAACTAGATAAGTAAGTTTTTATTTTTTTAATGAAAGAGTGATTGAAGTTCCATGTGAAGAAGTAAGTTTTGAAGAGTTGTTCTAATGAAGGTTTTGCTATGTGCAAGATGAGTTATATGTTGAACTGGTATTTGGATGCTTGGAAATATGTCTATGTATTGCTTTGGAACTAACGCAATAAAAAAATAAAGAAAAAGAGTTGTTTCAGAAGAAACAGATCAAAAGACAGCCTATAAAACAACGGTAGCAGTCGTTCGGGCAGTCGTATGGCCTGCTAGAGGTTCCAACGCAAAACAACCAGAGATACAAGGTTTGAGGACGGCATTCCAAATGGGCGCATGCGCCCGTCCGAGCGGTCGTTTGTCATCTTCGACCAGGAGAAGAAATGAACAGAACGGAAGACAACGTTCAAAACGGACGCTGACGCCCGTTTCAGCGGTGGCTTCATCTATGTGCAGACGCATGTAAATCATCACGTTTAAAGACAGCGTTCCATGCGGACGCTTGCGCCCGTATGAGCGGTCGTTTCGACCCCTAGCGGCCACAATAAGCCCAAGGAAGGAGGTAAATCTTCCCCATCTCTCTCTTTTCCTATTCTTCTTCGTCCAGACCTCTCCAAACCCTAGCAAAACTTCACTCGATCTCTCTACTTCTCGATTTCAGTTCAAATCCTTCCATGTGATCGGTCTACGGTACATTTCTCCTTCGACCCCAAGTTCTTTTTCGTGAATCTACTTTCTACATGCTAGCATTTCCATGACTAGGAGATGAATATTTTTGATCCAAATTTGAATTTGGCTTGGATTCGTAGATGTTTCTAGAGGATTATGATGTGGTAACTACCGTAGGATCAACATTGTTTAATTGTATTGGGACGAAAAATTGTTTTGTAGATGTTTACATGGAGGTCTTCTCGCATACGCGATGCTTCAAGTTCATCCACCGCACCGCCACAACAAGTTTTCACTCAGGGGATCGTCTTCACTGACCATGAAGCGAGGAAGAAATTCCAAAAGCTCACTACGAGGATGATCAAAGCAACCGAATGGGCCTCTGCGAGCACACTCGCCAAGCTAGGTATTACCAATGATTTCAATTTTCTTTGTCATAATGTCGGATTGCATCATTTTGTTTATCAGGGATGTGAGACATATGAATGCATGACGCGTGAGTTTCTTAGTACTCTCTCGCACAATGTTGGTTTAATGCCAAACAAATATGAGGAGGAGAGGATCACTTTCCGCCTCCTAGACCAAGACTTCAACATCACTTTATAGGAGTGGTGTAATTATTTTGTCTTCACCAACAATGATGATGATCTTAGATATGTTTATGATTTTAATAACGCGCTCCCAAGGGAATCCTTCTACCGTATGAGTCATCATGGATCGAGGCAAAGATCCGGTTGCATTGAATGTCCTGTTGTACGCTATTTCTATTATGTTATCACTAACTCATTGCAGGCACGAGGAGAAGTTTCTAAGGTGAACAATGAGAACATGCTAGTTCTCGGGAAAGCTGCAAACCTGAACATTGGTTGTTCGCCAAACCTAGGGGCAATACTTTTGCGACACCTCACGCATCAAGCAAATCATGCACAAGGAGATATTGTATGTGGAGGAGTAATCACCATGTTGGCCAACTCTCTTGGTCTCAACTACAATCACTTTCACCCCATTGTCGGTAACGCTTTTGTTAATATTTGTGTTCTCACTAGTGCTAGAATGGTAGTACTTCGTAACGGCATTCATTGCATTAGAATTCCTGGACTTGTTGCCTACTCCTATGCCTAACTGTTTCTCCATTAAGCATGGACTATTGCATTTGTTGCATAGAAAGGAGATGTAGCTTTTGACCAAGAAGGGTCAGGACCAAAACAAGTAGATGAAGAAGAACTCGCCATCAAGGAGGAGCAGCCTGAAGAGCAGCCACAACAAGACTACACCACCTACAGGGACCTCAACAACCTCCAAGGCTCTATTGACGACATGAGCAAAATCGCCGCATCTCTGGGAGGCACATCCGCCTACATTAACATGAACTTGTCCAACTGGAGCCAGGAGTGGGCTCCTCACCATCCGCTGCAATGATCCTGCCAGTTTGGGCTTGGGGGAGGTCATCACGACTTCTACATCAAGATGTGGTGGTACTTGAATAAATTGTAATGAGGTTGTACTTAAGCTCGAGCAGATTCAAAACACTTGTGTTGGTTTGTTCCAACACTTTGCTTTTATTTGCTTTTGCTTTTATTTTTATTTTTGCCTTTGCAATTTTTCGATTGCAGTTTAGTTTTCAAAAACCGAAAATCCAATAAATAGAATAAGCTTTGCTTTGCTCTAGTTTTTTATTTAGCCCCATGGATTTCATTCTTGTTTTTTAGAGGAGTTGACATACGTCGGACAACGAGAAATGCAAGAGTAAGGAAGAGTAGTGTGTAAATTTGCAACCATGAAGGTATGTCCTACGACCCTTGTCTTTTGCACTTGAAATACTTGGAGTAGATGTAGTAGTAGTAGTTTGTGTGATATGTGTAGATGGGAGTAAGTCTTGATAGTTGAAATAAAGGGTTTTGTGCTAGTAGGTGAAATAATTTTGTAGCCTTTGTTCTGTTTAGTTTAGACAACTAAGAGTTGTCGTGGGACTGTTTTTAAATGAAATGATATTAACCAAGAACAACTACACAAGAGGAAGTCTTTCAAGACTTGGGAGGAGAGAAATTGTAGTGGAAGTGATGTTTGAAATACTCAACCCCATGTTGGTAATTCTAATAGACTTAATATCACTTGTGGATTAAATTGTCTAGATGAACTTAGTTGAAGGGTGAGTGAGATTATGCCAAAATATGCGTTGTATCTCCTACGCGGTGCTTCAGCTCCTTGCCGGTGTCATGGCCCAGCTACTATATGCACGTGTACGTGTGTAAACGTGGCTTCGTCACCTTCCTTGATGTTATGCTGAGGACTCCGCTAGCCAATGAACGATCCACCAAGAGCGATAGCTCAGATTTTGGCTATGGGTTTGTTAACGTACGTAGTGGCAACACTACAAACGCATATTGTTCGGCTTTCTCTTGAATGGGTGTGTATGTGGTAAATAAAGGGGACTGATCAAAAAGAGCTCAAAAGAGACATATTGCTAAGGTCCATAGTTACCAAACATTAAGCCACAACGAAGACCTATGCATGATCACTTATTTGGCATAATCCCTTCACGTGACAATCAAAGTTCCAGAAAATAATGCTTGAAATGAAGTGCTTGATAGGCTAGAGGAGGAAATATTGTGGGTGTGCTTATTAGCACTTGAGCATCATATTTTACCACATGCTTTCTACTCCCTAATTTATGTTTTTGTTGCTCTATCCAAAGAATACTCTTCCGTGCATTCCCTGCAAGCAAGGATGTCAATGGGCAGGGTATGGTGCGGGTACAATAATCCCATACCCATA
Organism: Elymus sibiricus; assembly: GCA_039707655.1. NCBI lineage: Eukaryota > Viridiplantae > Streptophyta > Magnoliopsida > Poales > Poaceae > Elymus > Elymus sibiricus. The sequence goes on along the minus strand of CM077667.1, from coordinate 176,050,475 downwards.
GCCATGTTTCTCATGAGCGTAAAATTATGCCCAAAGCCTACCCAACGGGTAAATATATATGCCCATGCCCATACCCTATGGGTATCCATGCCCAATGGGTACCCATCGGGCAGATCAAAACAAGTGTTGTTTAGAATAAATAGAATAGAGTGGTGCAAAGTTGTTTTATCTAGTAGATAAGGAACTTTGTGTTGATTATCTTTGCTTCACTAACACTTGCACTATAACCATGGCACCGCTACAACTATGATAAGTTGTCAGGTCAAGAAGCGGAGGGCAATCTAGGCGTACCGATCGTAAGTCAACCAAAACCTTCTCGTTATTTCAGTTTAAACAACCGAGTTCCATATGATTCGGATTTCTCTTTATGTTGCTCGAGGATGATCAAGTTTAAGCTTGGGGGATTTGATGAGTGATACTTTTACACTCATTTCACACTTGTTTAAACCTAGATATTTCAATTGAAAAGATATATTCGCTCCGATATTGCTACTAATGACTAATGAACACAAAAGGATTCCACAAACTCTCTCTTTAATGTTTTTCCACAGGAAATGGGCTAAAAAGGGAAGAATTCACGTGTGGAAATGGAAAGGAAGAAATAATCAACAGGAAGCATCTGCACAAATACAGAACATGGCAACGTTCCATACGGGTGCCCGCGCCCTTATGAGCGCCCGTTTGACGTGGATTTCAAGGCAAATCATCTACCCGAACAACTTTTATAAAGGGGACCCCATCGAAATGTCAACAGAGAGCACCGAGAGCAACGAACAAAACCTCTTCATCATCATCCACAAACCCTAGCCACCGCCATTTACATCTTCATAGCCATCTCCATCTCCACAACGATAGTGCTCTTGCATCTAGTTCATACCGGTAATCGTGCATCGGACAAGGCCTTCATTGTAAGACATATTGTAACCACTCAATCTCAAGATGTGTTCTTCAATGTTTTCTTCTCACGATCTGATCTCCATGTGTGAATAGTTCGGTAACGTATGGGTTGAGGCATCGGGCTTACAACCCAAGGTATTCGTTGAGGGGATCAATGGAAGACTTTGACATAATGTCTCGTATGTGTAAAATAAAATTCTTTTGTGAAGATGTCTCTTATCTTGTTTGCGATCTTCATCCCTGTAGGTACCCAAGATCATGGAGATCAAGCACCGGTGAGGCTAGGAGCAAGGAGACCGTGAAGTGTTATACTGAACACCAGTGACAGTAAGGTTCAGTAGGGTAACATGGACCATATCCTTAGGGATAATTGAGGTGTAGTTATTAAACACACAAAGCTCTTGTTTGATTTCATTACCTTAATTATCGAGGCAACCCCGTGCGGCAGATAGGGGCTGCGGTAGGACAACTGATTCTTGATGCTGGACTCGTGTCGTTCAAGATGTTATTTGGACACATCCCCCACTCTGATATGAAACAAGCACATCTCGATGGGTGACTTCTAGAGCACAAATTAATATCTTATTTGATCCCAGCGCAAATACAAGGTTGGAAGCATTAAGACCTCATACCCATACCTCTTTTTATTATAAGTGTTTGAATCACTATTTGCTTGCTAATCCGATCAAAAGTTGGATTTGACACTTTGACAAAAGCTTGCTAGAGACCACCGCTTCAAGGGAATATTCCTCTCCTTTCTGGGCCGTTGCCGGTGAGGAGTTTAGTATTCCTAGTCTTTGTGTTTACAGTATTTGTTAAAGTTAATTTTTAGTTTTTTCTTTTACTATTCTATTTTTATTTTAAGTTATATTTTTGCTACAAGTCTTGTGAGTTGAAAAAACCAAAAGATTACTGCTACTTGTGAGCTGCGTTGGGTTTTTCCCCGAAGAGGAAGGGTGAAGCAATAAGTATTTCCCTCAGTGAGAACCAAAGTTATCGAACCAGTAGGAAAACCATGACAACTTGCGTCAACAATACCTGCACAGACAGAACCAAACACTTGCACCCAACGCGGGCAAGAGGGTTTTCAAGCCCCTTGAACTCGTTACTTGCAAGGATTACTTTTTATAGTGATAGATAGATAAATATATAAGTAAAATAAAAAATAAATAAATTGCAGCAATGTATTTTTTATGTTTTTAGCAAATATGATTAAGTAGACCCCGGGGCCATAGTGTTCACTAGAGGCTTCTCCCTCGAACGCATATCATACGGTGGGTAGACAAGTTATGATTGTTTATAGGATAGTGCATAGTTATGATTGTTTATTCATGAAATTATCATGTATATAGTCATCACGTTCGTGACAAGTAGACGAAAACAATTCTGCATCTACTACTATTACTCCACCAATCGATTGCTAACCAGCATGCATCTATGGCATTAAGTTCATGACAAACATAGTAATGCTTTAAGCAAGATGGCATGATGTAGACAAAGTAAGTACAAGCAATATGTTCAAACTCCGTCGTTTTACCCTTAGTAGCAACATACAATATGTGTCTTGTCCCCTTCTGTCACTGGGATATAGAGCACCGCAAGATTGAACCCACTACAATGCACTCCTCCCGCTGAAGATACAACAATCTGGTGGGCCAAACCAAACTGATAGCTCAAAGAGACTTGCAAATCTATGACAATCATGCATAATAGAATTCAGAGAAGACTCAATTACTTTTCATGAATAATCTGATCATAAACCCACAATCCATCGGATCTCAAGAAACGCACCGCAAAAGAAGATTACATTGGATAGATCATCGCGAGAATCGCAAAGAACGTTGTATTGAAGATCAAGCAGAGAGAAGAAGCCATCTAGCTACTAGCTATGGACCCATAGGTCTGTGGTGAACTACTCACACATCATCATGGAGTCAGCAAGGTTGATGTAGACGACCTCCATGATGGATCCCCCCTCCGGCAGAGTACCGGAAAAGGCCTCCAGATGGGATTGCGGAAGAACAGATACTTGCGGCGGCGGAAAAATTGTTTCGGGTGGATCTCTGACGTTTTTGAGGTAATTGGAAATATATAGAAATGGAATTAGGTCAGGAGGTGCCACAGGGGGGCCACAAGCTAGGGGGCGCGCCCTACCCCCCAAGGCACGCCGACGTAACTCGTGGCCACCCCGTGGGTCTTCTGGCCACCTCCCGAAGCGTCATTCATCTCTTCTGGTCCAAAAATAACTCCCATAATTTTTTATCCAATTTGGACTCCGTTTGGTATTGATATTTTGAAAAGTCCAAAAACAGGCAAAAATCAGAAGCTGACACCGGGCATTGAGTTAATAGGTTAGTCCCAAAAATGATATAAAATAGCATATAATTGCATATAAAGTATTCAAGATTTATGATATAATAGAATGAAACAATCCAAATCTATAGATACAACGGAGACTTATAAATCACTATGGCTCGTAATCTTGGGAGTTTTGCTACTCATAGGAACACCTTCATGACTGAACTTATACCACCACCTGATGTTTCCGCCGCTAAGTATGAGATTAAACCGAACTTAGTTTACATGGTTCAATAGGACCAATTTGGAGGCTTTGCTTCTGAGATGTGATGAGTGATACTTATACACTCATTTCACCTTTGTTTACATCAAGATATTTCATTTAAAAACAGATATTCACTTCGATATTGCTACTAATGACTAATGAATGCAAAGGATTCCATAAATCCTATCTTTAATGTTTTCCCATAGGAAATGGGCTAAAAAGGGAAGGAGTCACGTGTGGGATTGGAAAGGAAGTAAAATGGAGGAAGAAAAAATCAACAGGAAGCATCTGCACGAAGACAGAACAGAAGACTGTGTTCCATACAGGCACACGCGCGTGTATGAGCGCATGGCGTGGATTTAGAGGTCGGTCGTCTACCTGAACAACTTTTATAAAGGGGACCCCATCAAAATGTCAACAGAAGAGCGCAGGGAGCAACAAGCAGAACCTCTTCATCATCATCCACAAACCCTAGCCGCCGCCACTTCCATCTCCATAGTCATCTCATTTCCACCACAATAGTGCTCTTGCATCTAGTTCATACTTGTAATCGTGCATCGCACAAGGCATCCATGGTAAGACATATTGCAATCAATCAATCTTAAGATGTGTTATTCAATGTTTTCTTCTCGCGATCTGATCATCACGTGTGAGTAGTTCAGTAAGGTACGGGTTGAGGCATGAGCCTTACAACCCAAGGTATTTGTTGAGGGAGTCAATGGAAGACTTTGACATAATGTCCGTACATGTGAAATAAAATTGTTTCATGAAGATGTCTCTTGTCTTGTCCGTGTTCTTCATCCCTGCAGGTACTCAGGATCATGGAGATTGAGCACCAGTGAGGCTAGGAGCACGGAGACCGTGAAGTGTTATACCGAACACCGTTGACAATAAGGTTTAGTAGGGTAACATGGATCGTATCCTTGGGGATACATGAGGTGTAGTCATTAAACACCGAAAGCACTTTGTCTGATTTCATTATCTTCATTATTGAGGCAACCCCACGCGACGGAGGGCCTTCGATAGGACAATTGATTCTTGATGTAGGACTCGTGCCGGTCAAGATGTTATTTGGACACATCCCCCACTCCGATATGAAACAAGGACATCTCGATGGGTGACTTCTCGAGCACAAATCAATATCTTATTTGCTCCCACCGCAAATACAAGGTTGTAAGCATTAAGACCTCATACACGTACATGTTTATATTATAAGTGTTTGAATCACTATTTGCTTGTTGATTCGGTTAAAAGCTGGATTTGACACTTTGAAAAAAGCTTGCTAGAAACCATCGCTTCAAAGGAATCCTCCTCTTGTGGGTTTGATAACTCAGGGTCACCTTTGGGGAAACAGGTGCGGGGTACTCTTTTATGTTCCAATACCGGATCAATAAAAGGAGGTAACAAGCCCTTTTTCTGGCGCCATTGCCGGGGAGGAGTTTAGTATTCCTAGTCTTCGTGTTTAGAGTTTTTGTTAAAGTTAGTTAATTTTCAGTTTTTGTTTTTTACATTTCTGATTTTAGTTTAAGTTTTATTTTTGTTGCAAGTCTTGTCAATTGGAAAACCAAAAGATTACTATGGCTCGTAATCTTGGGAGTTTTGCTATGCCTAGCAACAACTTCATGCGTGGACCTATAGCACAACCTGGTGTTGCAGCCGCTGAGTATGAGACTAAGCCAAAGTTAGTTTCCATGGTTCAAGAGCATCAATTTGGAGGCTCTGCTTCTGAGGATGCCGGTATGCACTTACACAATTTCACTAAATTGTGCAACATGACACGCATAAAGGATTATTATGTCGACGCTCTGAAATTGCGTCTATTTCCTTTCTCTTTGAGAGGAAAAGCTAAGGAATTGCTTCTAGCTCTACCTAGAGGTAGTATTACTTTTTGGGATGATTATTGCAAGAAATTTTTATCTAAGTTTTGTCCACCTGCAAACATTATGTAATTACGTTCTAAGATTATAGGTTTCAAGCAGGAGGAACGTAGCCACTAGCGCTTGCGTGAGATAGAATGAAAGGAGCTATAAGAAACTGCCCCAATCATGGAATGGAGGAATGGTTAATCCTTCATATGTTTTATAATGGCTTAAATCACATGTCAAAAATTATGCTTGATACAACTGCACAAGGAACAATTATTGGAAAACCAATAGAAGATGTCAAGAAACTACTGGGTGATATGAAAGAGAAGCATGCCCAATGGCATGTTCAAATAACCACCACCAAGAAGGTGAATGCTATGGAAGAAAGTAACACGTAGTTGACGGCAAAGCTTGAAGAACTTATCTCCATGATGAAAGGTAAAGAAGAGGTAAACCTGAATGCCATCACTAATGAAGAAACTAGTGATGCAAATTTATTGCTTGTAATAGCTATAATCCTCATTGGAAAAATAATGGTTATGCTCCTAGACTTCCTTATCCCAATGGAGGAGCATCCAACAATTTTAATGGAGCTAATGGTAGCAATAGAAATACTCTTGAAGACACTTTTAAAAGTTTTATTGCTAGTCAAACTGGGCAAAATGAAACTTCAAGAATATCTTGAAGAATCATGATAACTTACTTGGTCAATTGACCAGTAAGGTTGTTGGACTAACAAATGATGTGCAGATACTTGAAGGAAGATCCAAGAATATGGAAGCACAAGTGACTAAAATAGCAGAGAGACAGACTGTCGGTGTCGAAACCGGCGGATCTCGGGTAGGGGGTCCCAAACTGTGAATATAGGAACGATGGTAACAGGGGACGAAGGGGACAGTGTTTACCCAGTTCGGGCCCTCGTGAGGAGGTAAAACCCTACGTCCTGCTTGATTATATTGATGAATGAGATGGTTACAGAGTTGATCTACCGTGAGATCAAAAGAGCTAAACCCTAATGAGTTGAGTCCTCTCCCTCTACGAACTAATACCCCTTGTTTATATAGAGACCTGGGGTCCCTAGGGTTACAAATGGTCGGGTTTCCATCCGGGCATAGATACGCCCATCCTTTCTTGGAGGACACACCAAGTCTTCGGAATATTCCCCATAATCCTAGGGTCATTTCATAGTCCGGCCTTCCCGAATATGCCATAAGGCGGCCCATCGGGACGGACTATAAGAGATAAGTCAGCGGCCCGAGGACCCCTTAATCCCGGACTCCCTCAGTAGCCCCCGAACTATCCTCCAACGCCGGTCTTTAGGAAATCAGTTGTTCCACACGTCCAGAGTGTTCGGCTTGCGGGGCGAGTTCTTTTCTTCCTTTCATGCTTCGGCAATCCTTAGCTCGAGCACCGATGACACCTCTTTGTCCGAACATACCTTGCTTAGCCTTGAAGGCCAAACGCCCGAGTGTAAATAGTACCCTTCCTGACAACCTTCCTGACAAAAGGCTCAGATGGGGCGTGGCCATTCAACAAGTTACAAAAACTCGATTCGTGGTTCGAGGCCGCCTTTTTATTGGCACATTCAATCGACACGAAGATCGTGCTCCATTTTGCATGGGATATGATCAATGATTCGGGCTATCCCACGCGCGCATAACGGGGCAGTCGCTTCGGGAACTGGCGTAGCTCATGGTGCAGTAAGGGGATGCATGGTGTTATGGCCTTCCATAAAAGGGGAAAAGCACCTTCACAGTCCTTCCACGCTCCCCAGACTCGCTCTCTCCAACCTTCCTTGCTCTGAGCGCTCGGATCTAATCTCTCACCAGCCCTTCCTCCAACACCCTTTCTTCTTCCCCGAGCATGGCCATGGCTGGTTCAGGCTCGCAAGGCAAGTGGGAGGCGTCGTGCGTCACCGAGGATGACATCCAAGAGCTGAAGCGCACCGGCTACATCTCGGTCGACCTCGCCCATCGTGCCCCTGAAGAGGGCCAAGTGATCCCCACGCCACGGCCCGGGGAATGGGTAGTGTTCATTTTCATCCGGGGACTGGGCTTCCCGCTGCACCCCTTTGTAAGGGGTCTGATGTTCTTCTACGGGCTGGACTTCCATGACCTTCCCCCAAACTACATTATGCACATATTGGCCTTCATCATAGTCTGCGAGGCCTTTCAGCGGGTCCAGCCGCACTTCGGGTTGTGGCTGAAGGTCTTCAACGTCAAGCCGGAGACCGTGAGCAGCCAGCACGCAGACTGTGGGGGAGCGGTGATCAGCAAGCTCCCTCGAGTGCAGTGGCCGGATGACACCTTCATCGACACCATCAAGACCTGGCAGAAGGAGTGGTTCTATATTACCGAACCGCGCGCCGCAGATTGGGCGGCCCATTCCGAATTCAGATCTGGTCCTCCCGCAAGGCTGACCTCGTGGATCAAGAAAGGGTTGGATTGGGGTCGGCCACCGAGGTAAAGGCGCTGCAGGAATGCATCAGAAAGATGCTGGAGGCAAACATCGGCCTGACCAATGTGGTCCAGGTCATGCTTCGCCGCCGCGTCCTTCCCTGCCAACTCCGGGCCACACCGATGTGGGCCCATAAGTCCGATGACTCCCCCACCGTGCGCAAGCTCTACCGTACTACTCGGGAGAAGCTATGGAAGGCACTGTTCAATCCCCAGGAGGAGTGGCCGGCCAAAGAGGAGGACACCGGCCTGGACGCCAAACACCCTCCGCTTAAGGTAAAGCTTCAATCTTCAATCTTTTATCTACAGGTTCGATCTTTTTAGCTAGGATTCTAAACTCTCCTTTCCTGGTTTCTCTAGGGCTGGCTAGCTAAGGCCATGCGGATCAACGGCCCTGCCCCGCTGCTCGAAGCCCCCAGGTCGACCCTCTTGATGGCGATGCTGGTCGGCGCCAGAGAAAAAGGACAAGCAGAAGAAGGGCAAGAAGAAGGAGACCCGAGCTGGTCGCCGCCCAAGAGGCTCCCCGGACGCTAAGTCCGGGGAGACCTAGGCCTCCTTTGCTCACGAGGAGGAGCAGACGGAGGAAGGGGAAATCGATTCCCCCCAGCCAAGGAAAAGGGCGGCATCTGTGGATGCCGAGGAGGACTCAGATCCCCCTTCTCCGAACAGGCCCTGCCGGGTCAAGGTGACCCTGCCCGATGTTAGCCCGGATTCCGACGTGGAATCCGAGGCATTCGAAAGGGTCCCGCAGAGGGTCCCCAGGGCCAAGCCTGCGGCCCAGAGGTACGAATTCCGAATATATTGCTTATGCAGGATTTTTGTTGCTGACCAAACTAATGCCTCCCATGTTGCAGCCCGGCCAGTGATCTCCCGACCGAACAGGTCTCTGAGGGAGATCCCCCGCCAGCCGAGCTTGTGGAAAGTGGGACTGCGTCCCGCACATACCCTCAACAAGCCGCCGACGAAGCCGTGGAGGTGATATCCCGGCAGACGCCTCCTCGGCCGAATACCGAGGGTGAGGAAGTCATGACCGAGGCTCAGACCTCGGCGGCCGAGGTCCAGGAGACCGGCTCCCTCTTGGTGCACAAAGAGGGAGGTTGTGAGTCATCGGGGCTCCCTCCGAAGACGGCTCCGGAGACTGACGAGGCTCTGATATCGACTACTCTCCCTTCACAAGAAGGAGGAGATGTGGTGCCTGCTACGTCTCCAACGTATCTACTTTTCCTCACCCTTTTGCCCTTGTTTTGACTCTAATTTGCATGATTTGAATGGAACTAACCCGGACTCACGCTGTTTTTAGCAGAACTACCATGGTGTTGTTTTTGTGCAGAAATAAAAGTTCTCGGAATGGAACGAAACTTTTTGGAGAATTATTTCAGAATATATGGGAATTATTGGAGCCAAAATCCACCGAAGAGGGGGGCCAGGGTGAGCACCACCCACCAGGGCGCGCCAGGCCCCTTGGGCGCACCCTGGTGGGTTGTGCCCACCTCGTGGCCCCACTGACCCTAATTCCGCCACTATAAATTCCTATTTTCGGAGAGAAAAATTAGAGAGAAAGTTTCATCGCGTTTTACGATATGGAGCCACCGCCACCTCCTGTTCTTCATCGGGAGGCCAGATCTGGAGCCCGTTTGGGGCTCCGGAGAGAGGAATCTTCGGTCTTCGTCATCGCCAATTCCATGATGCTCCTCATCGGGTGTGAGTAATTCCTTCGTAGGCTTGCTGGTCGGTGAGGAGTTGGATGAGATTCATCATGTAATCGAGTTAGTTTTGTTAGGGCTTGATCACTAGTATCCATTATGTTCTGAGATTGATGTTTCTATGACTTTGCTATGGCTAGTGCTTGTCACTAGGGCCCGAGTGCCATGATTTCAGATCTAAACCGTTTATGTTATCATCTCTATATCCATGTTCTTGATCCGATCTTGCCTAGTCATATGCACCTATTACGTGTTATGATCCGTCAACCCCATAGTGACAATATTTGGGATACTTCGCAGTGATGACCGTAGTTTGAGGAGTTCATGTATTCACCATGTGTTAATGCTTTGTTCCGGTTCTCTATTAAAAGGAGGCCTTAATATCCCTTAGTTTCCTTATGAACCCCGCTGCCACGGGAGGGTAGGACAAAAGATGTCATGCAAGTTCTTTTCCATAAGCACGTATGACTATTTACGGAATACATGCCTACATTACATTGATGAACTGAGCTAGTTTTGTATCGCCCTAGGTTATGACTGTTACATGACGAATATCATCCAACGAGTTACCGATCCAGTGCCTACGAGCTTTCCACTTATTGTTCTTGCTAAGTTACTATTGCTACTACTGTTGTACCAACTGCTACAAAACTATTGCTACTACTGTTACCGCTACTGTTACTGGCACTACTGCTATCAAACTATCATATTACTGTGCTACTGATCACTTTGCTGCAGATATTTAATCTCCAGGTGTGGTTGAATTGACAACTAAACTGCTAATACTCTCAAGTATTCTTTGGCTCCCCTTGTGTCGAATCTATAAATTTGGGTTGAGTACTCTACCCTCGAAAACTGTTGCGATCCCCTATACTTGTGGATTATCAAGACCTTTTTCTGGCGCCGTTGCCGGGGAGCATAGAAATATTTGTTGAGTCACTTGGGATTTATATCAATTTATTACTATGAAGAATTATAAGGATCCAAAGACCAAGATTTTTCCCTCTAAGACGAGGGGAGGTAAGGAACTGCCATCTAGCTCTGCACTTGATTCACCTTCTGTTATGAGTAAGCTTGCAACACCACCACATGCTAGTAATCCTGATATGTCGCAAGTTATAGATGATGCTACTTCTGCTTTGAATGATGCTTATGATGATGCTAGTACCATCCTTGATGATAATGTGCCACTAGGAGAATTTCTTGATGAACAAATTGCTAGTGCTAAAGAGAATGAAACTACTGAAATTGTTGAGACAGCTGAAACTGATGATGACTAAGAAAGACCTATTACTCCTAGCTCTCCTAAGTTTGAAATGCCTAAGATACCTGAAGGTTATGTTATGGACGAAGATATAACTAGAGAAATTCTTTCTTGCAAGGATAGAGACGATCTTAAGAAATTGCTACACAAGTATAAGGAAAAGACTTTGAATGCTAGAATGAAATGTGATCCTAAGTTTGCTACTTCACCTATCTTTGTTACTGATAAGGATTATGAATTCTCTGTCGACCCAGAGTTAATTACTTTGGTTGAATCTGATCCTTTCCATAGCTATGAAACTGAAACTGTAGTGGCACACCTTTCTAAGCTGAATGACATAGCCATCCTCTTTGCTCATGATGAGAATATTCGCTACTATTATATCCTTAAGTTATTTCCGTTCTCATTAAAGGGTGATGCTAAGACATGGTACAATACTCTTACTCCTGGTTGTGTGCGTAGTCCCCAGGATATAATTTACTACTTCTCTGAAAAATATTTTCCTGCTCATAAGAAACAAGCTGCCTTACAGGAAATATTTAACTTTGTGCAAATTGAAGAAGAGAGTCTCCCACAAGCTTGGGGGAGGCTTCTCCAGTTGCTTAATGCTTTGCCTGATCATCCTCTCAAGAAAAATGAAATACTGGATATCTTTTATAATGGACTAACCAATGCTTCTAGGGATTTCCTAGATAGTTGTGCTGGTTGTGTTTTCAAGGAACGAACTGTTGAACAAGCTGAGGAATTATTGAATAACATATTGAAGAATTATGATGATTGGACTTTCCTGAACCACCGCCTAAACCCACTCCAAAGAAGAGGGGTATCCTATTTCTCAGTCCTAAAGATATGCAAGAGGCAAAGAAATCTATGAAGGAAAAATGTATTAAAGCTGAGGATGTTAAGAATTTGCCACCTATTGAAGAAATACATGGCCTTGACACACCACCACCTCCACAGGTGGTAGACGTAAATTATTTATTAAAGTTTAATGAAAGTGACATCCCTCACAACAAACATCCTAGTCAATGCTTATATGAGTTTGATAACTATATTATGAAGCAAGATCATTTCAATGCTCATGTTCTGAAACAATTGAAATATAACTCCGATATGATTGCTCGCTTGAGTGACTTGCTATTTAGAATCAGTAATGATGTTAGAGGTGTAGGAAATCATGCCTCTATGGTTCAAACTCAGTTAGAACAAGTTGCTAAATCTCAAAAAGTATTGCTTGATGAAATGAATAATAATATGTATGATTTTGCTGCTAGAGTAGTAACTAGAGGAGGTAGAATGACCAAAGAACCACTTTATCCTAAGGGTAATCCTAAAAGAATTGAACAAGACTCTCAGAGAATTAATCCTGATGCACCTAGTCCTTCTAAGAAGAAAAAGAAAAAGAAAAATGATAGGACTTTGCATACCTCTAGTGAACCCGAGACACAAGAATTTCCTAATAATAATAATGTCTGTATTTCCGATGCTGAAACTCAATTTGGTAGTGAACATAAACTTAGTGATAATGAAAATGATAATGATGATTTTCATGAAGATGCTCAACCTAGTAATGATAAAGAACCAGATAATGATATTGAAATAGAGCCTGCTCCTGATCTTGATAACCCACAACATAAAAATAAACGTTATGATAAAAGAGATTTTGTGGCTAGGAAACATGGTAAATAAAGAGAGCCATGGGTTCAAAAACCCATCCATTTCCACCTAAGCCATCTAAGAAAAAGGATGATGAAGAATTTGAGCGCTTTGCTAAAATGATTAGGCCAGTCTTTTTGCGTACTCGCTTAACTGATATCTTAAAGATGGCCCCTTATGCAAAGTATATGAAAGACATCATCACAAATAAAAGAAAAATACCCGAAGCTGAAATCTCCACCAAGCTTTCTAATTATTCTTTTAAGGATGGAGTACCTAAAAAACTTGGAGATCCTGGAATACCAACTATACCTTGCTCCATTAAAAGAAACTATGTCAAAACTGCCTTGTGTGATTTAGGAGCCGGTGTTAGTGTTATGCCTTTCTCCTTATATAAAAGACTTGATTTGAATAAACTCACACCTACCGAGGTATCATTGCAAATGGCTGACAAATCAACGGCCATACCCATCGGTATTTGTGAGGATGTGCCCGTTGTTGTTGCAAATGTTACTATCTTAACAGACTTCGTTATTCTTGAGATGCCCGAGGATGACAACATGTCGATTATCCTTGGTAGACCTTTTCTGAATACTGCAGGGGCTGTTATTGATTGCAATAAAAGCAAAGTCACTTTTCATATCAATGGTAATGAGCATACGGTGCACTTTCCGAAGAAACAATTCCAGGTGAATGGTATAAATGTTATTAAAGAATCTCCGACCATTACTATTGGAAGTTTTCAATTACCTCTACCTACTGCCAAAAAGAAATATGATATACTTATTGTTGGGGATATGCACATCCCCATTGAGGTAACCTAGTGTTTTACAAACGTTCTTCGGCTTCATGCTAATCGGAAGTGGTTGTTAATAAGACCTGATCAACCTTATTAATGAATCATTTTTGAGAGGTATGAAGTCGATGAATCTTGTAAGCACAACTCTCTGCTCCCACCTTTTATTTTCTGTTTTAGCTAGTCAAATAAAGTAAAATGCCACGATTATCCTGTTTTCTGTTTTCTCCGTGCAATAAAAAATGACCCAGAAATAAAAATTCTCAGAATGCCCTAAAAATTTAACACGATTTTTTTTCCAAATATTTATGAATTTTTGGCATAAATAATACCAGAGGGGGTGCACCTGGTGCCCACAAGACACCAGGGCGCGCCAGCACCCCCAGGTGCGCCCTGGTGGGTTGTGGCCCCCACGTGGGCCCCCTCACTTATCTCTTTAGCCCACATCATCCCCTACCTCCAGAATAAATCACCACAACCACCATTCTTGTATTCTTGCTCTCAAACCCGCGGATTTCGATCTCTTTGCTTGAAGCTCCATTTCTGAAACTGTTTGGAGGGATTGCTACTTGGTATGTGACTCCTCCATTGCTGCAATTAGTTTTTTTAGTGGGTTATTTTTAGAGTAATTAGCTACTCTTGGTGCTGTTGTAGATGAGCTTGCATGTTGAATTCTTAGAGTTCTAAGTAGTTTGGATGCTCAATATGGCCTCTATGCATGCTTAGGAGTAGTTGCTAACAATCTTACAAAGTTTTGTTGACAAAATTTTTGTGGACTAAAAATTTTCAGAAATTTTTATAGGAATAAAATGCAAATCTTTAGGATGTTCTCCTCCAAGAAAAATGCCAAGGGCGTCATTGGGGAATCATCGGACAATGACCTTCACACCCCAAGGAAGGTGGAGGTGCGGCCGTGTGAATGGCCGCATGATGCCTTCATGGAGGAGGCCGGGTTCCATCAAGAGTTCGCTCAGTTTGTTGCAAACGCTGGGTTGACCGAGTTCCTCGCAGCTAAGTGTGACCAATATCACATCCTTACAAATTCCTTTGTGCAAAGCTTTATTATCTAGGGAGAAACAACCCTCCTGAAGTACAGTTTAACCTTTATGCTAAAACTTACAAAATTCCGCTAGCTGACTTCTGCAACATATGCTTGATTCCTTCTGATGGGGACTTGAGAGAACCTAGGCCATCTGAGTTTGAGGATTTTCTCCTCACTTTAACCGTGGGTGAGGATAGAGGTGTGTCGAGCGACACTGCTACCAGCTTGCAGTTTCCCTCAGTACATTATTTCACTTTGGTCATCGCCAAGTGTTTAACCGCTAGGGAGAAGGTCGGCGCACTCAGTGCCCCTGACCTTGCTATTTTACGACGTGCACTTTATGATGATCACACCTTTAGTATGCGGGCTATTATTGCTCGACGCTTACATCTTAACAAAACTAAGGGAAAGATACATGGTGGTATTTATGGTACTCGCTTAGCGAGACACTTTAAGGTGCAGTTTCGCCCACATGATTATCTTTTATCCCGAGTTTGCCTTGATCACAAGTCACTGCAGGACCACCAATTCCTTGATGTAACTGATTCTCCCGTGACATTCATTACAACATAGTATTCAGCAAGGAAACACGCGATGTTATTCCGTTGCCTACACCTGCTTTGTTTGATTCTATTGCTAGGAACGGATATAGGATCATGCCAGATGACATTACACCCTACCGGAACAACTTAGCAGCTGCTGAGGCGGAGCCCCAGGGATGGGATGCCCAGGTGCCGCCTCCACCTCACTACAACCTGGGACCGAACGGCTACTATGGATGGTGATTACCAAGCTAGGCCAAAAGCCTAAGCTTGGGGGAGTACGTATTTCCATGGACATTACATTCATGTTCACACATTTCATTCTAGTTGTCGGTGTTCATACTTTTTCATTGTAATATCCATGCTAAATTTGTTTTTTTTTTGCTTTCTTCAGGAAAAACCAAAAACTCCAAAAATATTTCAGTGTGTTTCTCTGAAATTCTTTTATTTTTGTTTGAGTCGTACCAAGGAGAAGACCACAATGAAATTGTTGAGTGGCTCTCACCTGTATCATTGTTTATCTAACAAAGAGCCCATATTTCTTTGTCTTCTCCTCTTGAACAAAATGTTTGCAGATTCTAGCTTAGTCCACGGCATTCTTGCACTATTATTATTTTCTTATCATTCGGTCGTGCAAGTGAAAGGCAATAATGATGACATTTGATGAATTGACTGTGGTAGAGAAAAGCGGGTATGAACTCAAGTTGTATTTGTTTTTTTAAATATGTTTAACCTAGTATCCCTATATTCAACTCATTATGATCAAACATGTTTGCAATGACCATTAGAGATTATAGTTGTTCATGCCATGCTTAAGTAGCTAGGAGTGGATAATGATTTATCTTGGGTGTCAACATAGCCTTCATGATATTTATGTTAATGGTGTCCATATCCTACTCATGCTAATACTCAATGTTGATTATATGTAATGCATGTTCATGACCGTCTTCGCTCTCTAGCTGGCCGCTTCTCAATCTATTTGCTAGCTTTCGCCTGTACTAAGCGGGAATACTGCTTGTGCATCAAAACCCTTAAACCAAGTTATGCCAGATGAGTCCACTATATCTACCTATATGCAGTATTACACTGCCGTTCCAAAGTAAATTTGCATGTGCCACCTCTAAAAATTCAAATGAACATATGTTTTGTGTGCCTGGACAGCTCATGGAGCGAAAGGGGGCAGTTAGTACCTTCCATGCTAAGCGGGTTATTCTCATGATGAGTGTTTATTCACTTGTCCTTACACGAGAGGGGCGGTAATAGGGATTCCCAGTCCCGAAATCAAAAATCAAAAATAATTAAACAAAACTCCCCCAGGAATGTTGTTGGTTTGGACGGTACCCATGGATGCGGCTAGCCGAGGAGTGTGATTGATGGTGGAGGGGGAGTAAACCTTTACTTTTACCGCTTGGGAATCGCCGCTAATTTGTTTAGCATGGAAGATATTGATAACTCTTGGTCGTGACATTGACAGGAAGGGTGTACCTCCCAAAATAATATATATCTCTGTTTTAAACTTTGAGCTCTGGCACCGCTGCAAATCAATGCTTCCCTCTGCGAAGGGACTATCTATTTACTTTTATGTTGAGTCATCACCTTCTCAAACAAGCACCAGACCTGAGAGCACTATTATCATCCTCATGCATTGTGTATAGTTGATGTTGGGTGCAGCATGACTGGATCTTTTCTACCATGAATTACAATGTTTAGTCGCTGCTTGAACTTTGGAGGTGCTCTACATTTATGTTTTGCGGTCTCGGAAAGGGCTAGCGAGATACCACTATTGTAATATTTTATCATGATTGTTTTGACAAAGTGTTGGCGTTTGAGATATCTTATTATTGCTCGCTAGTTGCTTATGTTATTGATATGAGTTAATATAATTTCTAAGAGTTATTGTTGACATGGTTAGTCATAATCTTTGCTGAAAACTTCGGTGCTACTTAAGCATATATATGTAAACAAGAACAAAAAAGTTCATAAAAGTTTTTCTTTATCACTTTCAGTTTATCAACTGAATTGCTTGAGGACAAGCAAAGGTTTAAGCTTCGGGGAGTTGATACGTCTCCAACGTATCTACTTTTCCTCACCCTTTTGCCCTTGTTTTGGACTCTAATTTGCATGATTTGAATGGAACTAACCCGGACTGATGATGTTTTCAGCAGAACTACCATGGTGTTGTTTTTGTGCAGAAATAACAGTTCTCGGAATGGAACAAAACTTTTTGGAGAATTATTTTAGAATATATGGGAATTATTGGAGCCAACATTCACCGAAGAGGGGGGCCAGGGTGAGCACCACCCACCAGGGCGCGCCAGGCCCCCTGGGCGCGCCCTGGTGGGTTGTGCCCACCTCGTGGCCCCACTGACCCTAATTCCGCCACTATAAATTCCTATTTTCGAAGAAAAAAATCAGATAAAAAGTTTCATCATGTTTTACGATACGGGGCCGCCGCCACCTCCTGTTCTTCATCGGGAGGCCAGATTTGGAGCCCGTTTGGGGCTCCGGAGAGGGGTATCTTCGGTCTTCGTCATCACCAACCTTTCTCCATCGCCAATTCCATGATGCTCCCCACCGGGAGTGAGTAATTCCTTCGTAGGCTTGCTGGTCGGTGAGGAGTTGGATGAGATTCATCGTGTAATCGAGTTTGTTTTGTTAGGGCTTGATCACTAGTATCCATTATGTTCTGAGATTGATGTTGCTATGACTTTGCTATGCCTAATGCTTGTCACTAGGGCCCAAGTGCCATGATTTCAGATCTGAACCGTTTATGTTATCATCTCTATATCCATGTTCTTGATCCGATCTTGCCTAGTCATATGCACCTATTATGTGTTATGATCCGTCAACCCCATAGTGACAATATTTGGGATACTTCGCGGCGATGACCGTAGTTTGAGGAGTTCATGTATTCACCATGTCTTAATGCTTTGTTCCAGTTCTCTATTAATAGGAGGCCTTAATATCCCTTAGTTTCCTTATGGACCCCGCTGCCATGGGAGGGTAGGACAAAAGATGTCATGCAAGTTCTTTTCCATAAGCACGTATGACTATTTACGGAATACATGCCTACATTGCATTGATGAACTAAGCTAGTTTTGTATCGCCCTAGGTTATGACTGTTACATGACGAATATCATCCAACGAGTTACCGATCCAGTGCCTACGAGCTTTCCACTTATTGTTCTTGCTAAGTTACTATTGCTGCTGCTGCTGTACCAAGTGCTACAAAACTATTGCTACTACGGTTACCGCTACTGTTACTATCACTACTGCTATCAAACTATCATATTACTGTGCTACTGATCACTTTACTATAGATATTTAATCTCCAGGTGTGGTTGAATTGACAACTCAACTGCTAATACTCTCAAGTATTCTTTGGCTCCCCTTGTGTCGAATCTATAAATTTGGGTTGAATACTCTACCCTCGAAAACTGTTGCGATCCCCTATACTTGTGGGTTATCAGTGCCGCCACCGGTGCCGCCCGTAACGGGGCAGGCCACAACCGGGTGGCCAGACGCGATGGAGGAGGCCTTGCGCAGCTCCATCATCGCCGAAGACCACCGCATCCTTATGGGTGCAGTCCTGAAAGGCATTCAGTCCGTTGATAGCGGATTGAAGGAGGCCTTCGGCGGTCTCTTGACGGGCTTCCAGGTAAGTCATGTAATGCACCTCTCTCTAAGCAGAATTTTTTCATGAGGTATATATATTCCGGATAGGTATAGTAGCCCCCGAGCCCTAGGGAAGTTTAGGAAACTTACCCGGGGATCAGAGGATCTCAGGTTCCGAATAAAATTCGATATTTTGACTGTCGTCGGAGATGGTCTGGAAAGGAGGGTCTAGGACCAACAATTCCGATGTGTGTCTCACATAATCTTTGATGTTCAGGCCTCGTCATCGGCAGCAGCTGTCCACGATGTGGAGCTGGCTGAGCTCAACCGGAAGCTCAAGAGCTCCGACGAGGAGCTGGACCGTCTGAACAAGCGTTTTGATGAAATGCAAGGTGAGTTGGAGTTTTGGAGACCTTGTCCAATCCTCATTGATTGAGGTTCATGAGTTTATGAATCCTGAATGTTGGTCTTCCCTTGCATTTGCAGCCGTTTCATCCGAGGTCGAAAACCTCAAGGCCAAGCTAGAGAAGGCCAAGCAAGAGGCTGCCGATCATAAGGCGGTGGCCGAGCAGGTGGCGGCCGAACTGAGCTCCTTGAAGGCGGATAGCGAAAAGCATGAAGCTCGGGTGGCCGAAGTGCAGCAAGAGCTCCAAGATGCCAGCACTAAGTGCGAGGCTCTTGAGCAGAAGACCAAGGATTAGGCGGCCGAACTATCCACATTGTCTTCCGATCTTAAATCGGAGCGTGTTGATAGGAGGTCTTATGAGGAAGAACTCCGCCAAGTCAGGATGATCGCGGATGGTAAGCCATACTTACTTCAATGCGCCTTTGGTAGTAACATGTTTTCTCGTCTTACACGGCTATGGCGTTCCTCAGGCGCCTTCACGGACCTTCCGAGGAGTGCAGCGGACGCGGCCAAGCACTTTGCGGCTTAGGATGGGGATGCGGAACAGAGGCTGTTCTGGGTGCAATTTCAGAACCCCAAGCCCCGTCCTGTCCTTAGCCAGCAGATGAAGCAGCTGATGGAGCTGCATCGAATGGTGGAGCCGGCCTTAAAGGACCTCTGCATTCGGTTGTGGCCTTCCGAGCCCCAACCAAGCAGTTACTTTGGCCTGGTGCAGAAGCTCTGCGATGCCTCCTCCCGTATTGAGGCCGTGAAGCGTTCTGTGTGTATTGAGGGAGCGCGGATGGCTTTTGCGAGGACGATGATGCACTGGCCAGGGATGAAGCCGCTCGAGATGGCTAAATCGCCCCCACCGCCCGGGAAGGAGCATAGGCGCCCGAGCTGTATTTCGCTGCTGCAATGGAGGGTGCTCGGTCGGTAGAGACCCAGTGCCCTAAATATGTAATTTTCGAGTGAACATGTTATTGTTGCCCGATGAATATTGTATTTTGATAATACGTATGCATGGTTTATCATGCTTTGGCGTTCTGATTATTTTGACTTCTATGTGGCCGTTTTTGCAACTGAAAGTTGCTAGTCGTCGGCTTTAGCCACCATGTAATTATTACAAGAGGTGTTTCGCAATCCACAGTATTATCCTTAGCCGAATTATCGGAACCCAGAGGCGGTAGTGCAAGAGGTGGGAATGAGGCAATCAGACTATGCGGCTTTACTGCTTTCACTTAGCCGGAGGAGCTTGACTGCGGGGGCTGATTACTAGCCCCCAGTGTTGTGTGGTGCTCGGGTTAGCCGAGGTAGAAACCATTACCACGTGGCTTGCAATAATGCAAACCCCTCGTATGACACGGAATAATCTCTATCGATTTTTAGTTTGACACTTGTGTTCGGATTGCAGACCGGTTCGCGCCTATTATGACGGTCGATTTTCGGCTTTCTACACTGAGGTACTTGACCAGGCAAGCTGGAAATACAATCGCAGTGGTTCTCCATTTACCCTTTTAGCCGAACGAGCGGAACGTAAGAGGGTAAGCATAGGAGCCGGGCAACCCAACCTTTGACCTAAGACACAATTCCGAACCGATGCATATAACGCAAAAAAATCCGACACGCCGGACATATAAAGGATAATGTCGGGACGATGCTTGGGACGAGCTTTATGGCTTACCCCCCCCCCCCCCCCGGTTTATTAACCGGGTGCATCGAATAATGTACCGAACAGTTTCGCTTCCAGAGGCGGGGAGTTGGAAAGCATTATAAAATGCCATAATTGGACCGTAAAAGATGATCTCCATTTATTATGAATTTTTACAATTCATACTGCGGGCGTAATTGTTACAGGTGTGTTTAGAAACAAATGTATACAAAGGGGAGGAACGATCGGGGCTCGTGGTCTGCGGCTTGATGTCCTTGACGTGTCCCTGTGCGCCTCCATTCCTTTGCTCTTGACGAGTGGTATGCTCCTTAAAAGGTGGTTATAATCGGCGAACAGACCTTTGGGGGAGGTACGTGTTTAACTCGTCGGGTCATGCATGAGTCTGACACCTGCTGTGCTGAGAGTAGTTCGGTCGAACCGACCACTCTGTTGTGATGAGGTGACCCCCCCCCCACCCCGCAGCTGCCCATGATATTTTAAGTGCGAAGTTGTGCCTTATCGGTACGTACTTGATGGGTAGCGGGGCCGTGCTGTGGGGGCGCGTCCCTATTTGTGCTGAACGGGAGGCTGCTCCGGGAGATCGGGTCGTGCTCGGATCCGCTTGTTTGCCTGTCGTAGCTTGTCGCCTGGTGCCTCGATGCCAGATTGGAATTCGACTGCTAGAGCCGCTGTGTGTTCTTCCGACCATAGTGAGCGCTCTGTATTGCCGTTGACGGTGATGACCCCCTTTGGCCCGGGCATCTTGAGCTTTAGGTATGCGTAGTGGGGAACGGCGTTAAAGCGGGCGAACGCTGTACGGCCAAGCAGTGCATGATAGCCACTGCGGAAAGGCACTATATCAAAGATCAAGTCTTCGCTACGGAAGTTATCGGGCGAGCCGAACACTACTTCCAGCGTTACGGTACCCGAGCACCGTGCTTCCACACCGGGGATGACTCCCTTGAAGGTAGTGTTGCTGGGTTTAATTCTTGACGGGTCGATACCCATCTTGCTAGGTTTAATTCTTAAAGGACTCTAGTGAGGTGGAACCCATCGATAATGGGGTCCAGGACGAGGGCGGTTGAGCCTCCATGATGGATGCTGGTAGGGTGATCCCTACAATCAAAGGTGATCAGACAAGCCGACCACGGGTTGAACTTCGGAGCTATGGGTTCTACGGCGTAGACCTCCCGAAGTGTGTGTTTCCTCTCCTTTTGGGGTATATGTGTGACATATATCATGTTGACAGTTTTGACCTCGGGAGGGAATTTCTTTTGCCCGCCATTGTTCGGCCTGCGAGGTTCTTCATCATCCTCGCTTCGTGGGCTCTTGCTCTGTTCCTCGACTGCGAGCTTGCCTGCTTGCTTGAACACCCAACAGTTTCGGTTGGTGTGGCACTACTGGAATCAGGAGATTTGCCGTCTGCCATGGCAGACGGCAAAGGGCAAAAGGCGGACGGCAAAGGCCTTTGCCGTCCTCTAGCGGACGACACAATTTCGGGACCAACGAGCTCCGGCAAAGGGGTTCTTTGCCGTCTGCTTCGGCCCAGCGGACGGCAAAGATTCTTTGCCGTCAGCTTGCAGACGGCAAAGGACCAGGACGGCGTAGTACTGACCATGATTCTGTCCAAAGTTGTAGGTCCATCCCTGGCGTAGCTTTGCCGTGGATTTGGCCGGCTTCTCTTGCGTGCCGTGGATTTGGCAGGGCCTATCCATGATTCTGTCCAAAGTTGTAGGTCCATCCCTGTTCCCTTTAGGGGGCTTCTTCCGCTGTCCGGGTTTTGAGTTGTGAAAGCCGGCGTTTACGGCCGTGTCTTCCGAGTCGCCATTGCTATGGCGGCATTTATTTTTGTTCGGCCTTGGCTTTCTGTTACCGTCCCGCACTTCAGAGGTGTCGGGGTCTTCGGGATTGTGGCTTCGGCGAGCTAGCCAATTGTCTTCGCCCGTGCAAAAGCGGGTCATAAGGGAGGTGAGGGCAGACATCATTCTCGGCTTATCCTGGCCGAGCTGGCGAGCTAGCCATTCGTCATGGATGTTGCGTCTGAACGAGGATATCGCTTCGGCGTCCAGACAGTCGACGATCTGGTTCTTCTTAGTCAAGAACCGATTCCAGAATTGCCTGGCCGATTTGCCAGACTTCTGGACGACGTTGCTTAGGTCGGAAGAGTCCGGGGGCCGGACGTAAGTGCCTTGGAAGTTAGACCGGAATGCATCTTCGAGTTCCTCCCAGCTCCCAATGGAGTTCTCGGGGAGACTATTTAGCCAGTGCTGAACTAGTCCCTTCAGTTTGAGTGGTAGGTATTTGATGGCATGGAGATCGTCTCCTCTAGCCATATGAATATGGAGGAGGAAGTCCTCGATCCAGATGGCCGGGTCTGTCGTTCCGTCATATGATTCTATGTTGACGGGTTTAAATCCTTCGGGGAACTAGTGTTGCATGACCTCGTCTGTAAAACACAGCGGGTGTGCGGCGCCTCTGATCCGGGCTACGTCACGCCAGAAATCAGTTGTTGGGTTAGCCCGGTATTGTTCCCGGTTTCTATGGTTGCGGTCGAGCCATGATCGGTAGCCCTCCCGTCTAATGGGGGAGCGTCCCCTAGATCCGTTAATGGATCTGGCGTGACCTGGCCTATAGTCCAGGTCCTGCCGAAGATCGTATCAATCCTCAGGTTGTGCTGGTCCCTTTCCTCTCCTACGGGGTGACGTGGGCCAGTACTCGGTGCCTTGAGCCACCCTGTCCCGTCCTCAAGGGGGGGCGGTCCGGCTGGTCATACTGAGTACGCCTGGGAGATTCGGGCTCAAGGGCCTCGTCGTCGAATTGCGGCAGCAGGCGCCGGAGAGGGTTACACCTCTTTTGGTCTGGCCGCTCAGTGCCGAACCCTTCTTCGGCCGCCAGAACTTTGGTCCATCTATTGTTGGTGGTGTCTTGTTTGGCTTTGAGCTGCTGTTGCTTTGCCTTTAAGGTCCGAGTTGTAACTATGAGCTGTTGCCTGAATCGTTCTTGGTCCTCGGGGTTTTCGGGGATGGTGAAGTTTTCAGCTTCGAGGTTTTCTTCCTCTGCAGCATGTGGGAAGTAGTCATCATCCTCGGAATCATTGAGGTTCTCAGCTTCTTGCTGATTCGTGAGCCTTTCCGGGTCCTCCGACGGCTCCACGGGGTTTCAGGGTCGCTGAGGTCCTCCGGGGTATCTATTTCCCCGGTGCCTATAACGGCTTCCCTTCCCTTGTTGGTCTTGGATCGCTTGCGTTGTTTCCGGCGTTTTGATGCTTCGCCAGATTTTTCGCCATTCTTCCTGGGGGTGTGGTTCTCCCTATCGTTAGGGGTGTCCACCATATAGACATCATAGGTCGAGGTGGTCGTCCACCGCCCGGTGGTTACGGGGGCGGGGTCGCCGATCTCTTCATCCATGTGTTCTGTCTCTTCGGAGGCATAGTCCAACATGTCGGTTAAGTATTCGAAGTGGCTACCAGATGGGTGGCGGGCGGGCCATAGAATTCTCCGTAACCGGCCTCTAGGGTGACTGGAACGTGGGTCGAGGTAAGATTGTCCTCGATCGCCATCGACTGGATCCGGTCTAGAGCCTCGTTCAACCACGAGAGGGCAACCAGATCCGTTTCCTGAGGGTCCTTGGAGTTGAGCTCCAGGGCGTCTTCGGGATGGGCATGTTCGGCGAAGGCCGAACCTTGATATTCAGGCAGCATCACCGAGTCCAGGCTCGAGGCCAGACCTTCGGCGGAGATAGATCTGAGGGTCGAGCCGGATAGTGGGCCCGAAGTTGAAGCTCCGGGGTATCCGGGACCGTCGGCCGAAACCGAGAGTTCAGCGAGGAACAGATCGCCACGGGAGTCGGCGGTGAACTCTAGGTTCCCGAACCAGATCTCCTGACCTTGGGAGAAATTTTCGATCCGGCCTAGATGGCTGGTCGAGTCAGCATGCAGCACGACGCTGCCAAACGCGAAGACCTATCCGGGACAAAAATGTCCTCATTCCAGGCCTGTTCGCTGATGATAAGGCGAGCCATCAATCCACAAGTGATCTCACAGCGAAATTCTCAATGAAAGCACCAATGTTGGTGTCGAAACCGGCGAATCTCGGGTAGGGGGTCCCGAACTGTGAATCTAGGAATGATGGTAACAGGGGACGAAGGGGACAGTGTTTACCCAGGTTCAGGCCCTCGTGAGGAGGTAAAACCCTACGTCCTGCTTGATTATATTGATGAATGAGATGGTTACAGAGCTGATCTACCCCGAGATCAAAAGAGCTAAACCCTAATGAGTTGAGTCCTCTCCCTCTATGAACTAAGACCCCTGGTTTATATAGACACCTGGGCTCCCTAGGGTTACAAAAGGTCGGGTTTCCATCCGGGCATAGATACGCCCATCCTTTCTTGGAGGACACACCAAGTCTTCGGAATATTGCCCATAAGCCTAGGGTCATTTCGCAGTCCGGCCTTCCCGAAGATGCCATAAGGCAGCCCATAGGGCCGGACTATAAGAGATAAGTCAGCGGCCCGAGGACCCCTTAGTCCCGGACTCCCTCACAGACCTTGATTTTGGTTAAGTTTACAGGTAAATCGGAGCCTAACTTGGTTGAAGAAGTTAAAATGGTAATAAGCAACGAAGACAAGGCCGGGGTGCTTGATACAATCTACGTGCGAGAGTACAACTATACCGTTGCAAAAAATTTCAAGATGATATCCATGAAGTATCCACTACAATAGGTAACTAATGACGACGCATATAATGTCTTTGTGGAACAAGTTGCATCCAAGGTACATGAACTTGATGATTAAAGGAACAAGCTATTAGTAAGTTACCAGCTAAGCAAGAGGATGCTTTTGAACCTAAAATACAGATTCAGATATGATTGAATAAATCAGTGCTTTATGTGATCTAGGGGCAAGTGTTTCCACTATCCCCCAATCTCTCTATGATAGTATCAATCTTGGTCCTTATGCTAATATCGAAATTATATTGATATAGCTAACTCTACTTTTACTCAGGCAGAAGGCATTAAGCATGGAGTTATAGTTCAAATTAATGATTGCCCTGTCATGATTGATCTTGTGATAGTAGATATGCCTGAGGATCCAATTGCTCCTATAATTCTCGGTAGTCCTTTTCCAAGGAAACAAAGAAAAAGAGAAGTTTCGGAAAACAGATCAAAGGACGGCCTTCTAAACAACCGTAGCGGTCATTCGGGCGGTCATATGGCGTGCTGGAGGTTCGAGCGCAAAACAACCAGAGACATCAGGTTTGAAGATGGTGTTCCAAACGGGCGCACGCGCCCCTCCAGCGGTCATGGACAATTGCATTATGTTGCACAGGAAGGAGATGCAGCTTTTGACCAGGAAGGGAGAGAACCGGAACAAGTAGATGAAGAGGAACTCGCCAGCGACAAAGAGAAGAGAAGCCACAACAAGACTACACCACCTACACGGACCTCAACAGCATCCAGGGCTCTATAGATGACATGGGTAACCCTGCCGCATCCCTTCAAGGCACGTCCTCCTAGATGAACATGAACTTCTCCAACTTGAGCCAGGAGTGGGCTCCTAACCAACCGCCGCAATGATCCCGCCAGTTTGGGCTTGCAAAAGCCTAAGCTTGGGGAAGGTCGTCACCACTTCTACATCAAGATGTGGCAGTATTTGAATAAATTGTAATGAGGTTGTACTTAAGATAGAGGAGCTTCAAAACACTCGTGTTGGTTTGTTCCAACACTTTGCTTTTGCTTTTTATTTTTATTTTTGCCTTTGCGATTTTTTGGTTACAAGTTAGTTTTCAAAAACCCCAAAATAAAAAATAGAATAAGGTTTCATTTGCTCTTGTTCTTTATTTAGCTCCTTGTAGTTTGTTTGCATTTTGTTTTTAGAGGAGTTGATCTACGCCGGACAACGAGGAATCCAAGAGTAAGGAAGAGAAGTGTGTAAATTTGCAACTGTGAAGGTATGTCCTACGACCCCCGTCTTTTGCAACTGAAATACTTAGAGTAGATGTAGTAGTAGTATGTGTGATATGTGTAGATGGTAGTAAGTCTTGATAGTTGAGACAAAGGTTTTGCTCTAGTAGCTGAAATAATTTTGTAGCCTTTGTTCTATTTAGTTTAGACAACTAAGACTTGCAGTGGGACCGTTTTTAAATGAGTTGATACGAACCAAGAATAAGTATGCACAAGTGAAGGTGTTGAGAAATTGTAGTGGAAGTGATGTTTGAAATGCTCAACCCCATGTTGTTAATTCTAATAGACTTAATAGAACTTGTGCATTAAATTTTCTAGAGGAACTTAGTTGAAGGGTGAGTGAGATTATGTGAAAAAATATGTGTTGTATCTCTTACACTGGTGCTTCAGCTCCTTGCTGGTACTATGACCCAACTACTATATGCACGTGTACGTGTGTAAATGTGGCTTCGTCACCTTTCTTGATGTTATGCCGAGGACTCCGCTAGCCAATGAACGATCCACCAAGAGCGATAGCTTGGATTTCGGCTATGAGTTTGTTAACGTACGTAGAAAACTACAAACACATATTATTCGGCTTTCTCTTAAATGGGTGCGTATGTGGTAAATAAAGGGGACTGGTCAAAGCAGCTCGACAGAGACATATTGCTAAGGTCCATAGTTCCCAAACATTGGGAAAACCTATGCATGATCACTTATTTGGCATAATACCTTCACGTGAAAATCAAAATGCTTGAAATGAAGTGCTTGAGAGCCTAGAGGAGGAAATAATTGTGGGTGTGCTTATGAGCACTTGAGCATCATGTTTTCCTACATGATTTCTACTCCCTAACTTATGTTTTTACGACTCTATCAAAAGAAAACTCTTCCGTGAATTCCCGACAAGCAAGTCTTGTCTAGAATAAATAGAATAGTGTTGCAAAGTTGTTTTATCTAGTAGATCAAGAACTTTGTGTTGATTATATTTTCTTCACTAACAATTGCACTATAACCATGCTAACGCTAAAACTATGCTAAGTTTTCAGGTCAAGAAGCGGAGGGCTATCTTGGGCTACCGATCGTAAGTGAACCAAAACCTTCTCGTTATTTCGGTTTAAACAACTGAATTCCTTATGCTTCGAATTTCTCTTTATGTTGCTTGAGGATGATCAAGTTTAAGCTTGGGGAATTGATGAGTGATATTTTTTGCACTCACTTCACCTTTGTTTAAACCGAGATATTTCATTTAAAAAATATATTCACTCCAATATTGCTACTAAGTACTAATGAATGCAAAGGATTCCACAAGTCCTCTCTTTAATGTTTTTCCATAGGAAATGGGCTAAAAAGGGAAGAAATCATGTGTGGGAATGGAAAGGAAGGAAAATGGAGAAAGAAAGAATCAACAGGAAGCGTCTGCGCGAAGACAGAACAGAGGACGACGTTCCATACGGGCACACGTGTCCGTACGAGCGCCCGTTTGGCGTGGATTTCGAGGCAGATCATCTACCTGAACAACTTTTATAAAGGGGACCCCGTCAAAATGTCAACAAAAGTGTGCCAGGATCAACAAGCAGAACCTCTTCATTATCATCCACAAACCTTACCGCCACCATTTCCATCTCCATAGCCATCCCATCTCCACCACCGTAGTGCTCTTGCATCTAGTTCATACTTGTAATCGTGCATCGCACAAGACATCCATTGTAAGACATATTTCAATCAATCAATCTCAAGATGTGTTCCTCAATGCTTTCTTCTCGTGATCTCATCTCCATGTGTGAGTAGTTTGGTAAGGTATGGGTTGAGGCATGAGCCTTACAACCCAAGGTATTTGTTGAGGGGATCAATGGAAGACTTTGACATAACGTGTCGTATATGTGAAATAAAATTGTTTCATGAAGATGTATCTTGTCTTGTCCATGATGTTCATCCCTATAGGTACCCAGGATCATGGAGATCGAGCACTGGTGAGACTAGGAGCAAGGAGACCGTGAAGTGTTATACCGAACACCGATGACAGTAAGGTTCGGTAGGGTAACATGGATCGTATCCTTGGGGATACATGAGGTGTAGTCATTAAACACCCAAAGCTCATGTATGATTTAATTATCTTAATTATCGAGGCAACTCTGTGCGATGGATAGGGCCTTCGGTAGGACAACTGATTCTTGATGCAGGACTCGTGCCGGTCAAGATGTTATTTGGACACACCCCGAATCCAATATGAAACAAGCACATCTTGATGGGTGACTTCCCGAGCACAAATAAATATCGTATTTGATCCCAGCGCAAATACAAGGTTGTAAGCATTACACTAGTGCAGCTGAGTCCTATACAAACAGTTTTTACCCCCTTTCCGCGACATAGTTTTAAACCTTCACCTTGCCTGTGTGTGTGATCGAGGGGGGGCCTATCCCACACAATACATATAAATCATCGGTGATGCCTCCTCCGGTCACACACGCTGGGCAAATAGAGCTCGTGTAGGATAGGTAGGCCCATCGCAAATAGGTATATTGGAGAAGTCATGTGAGATGCACTAGGCATCCCACATAGTGAATCCCAAAGATACGTTTTGATATGTCTGCGTCGTATCTACTTTTCCTAATGCTTTTGCTCTTGTTTTGGACTCTAATTTGCATGATTTGAATGAAACTAACTCGGACTGACACTGTTTTCAGCAGAACTACCATGGTGTTGTTTTTGTGTAGAAATAAAAGTTCTCGGAACTGGACGAAACTTTTTGGAAATTTATTTCACAATAAATAAAAAATACTGGAGCCAAGAACCACCGGAGGGGGTGCCCTGGTTGGGCACGATACACCAGGGCGCGCCACCCCCTCCAAGCGCGCCCTGGTGGGTTGTGCCCACCTCGTGGCCCCACTGACCCTAATTTCGGCGCTATAAAATCCTATTTTCGGAGAAAAAAATAAGAGAGAAAGTTTCATCGCATTTCACGATACGGAGCTGCCGCCACCTCCTGTTCTTCATCGAGAGGCCAGATCTGGAGCCCGTTTGGGGTTCCGGAGAGGGGAATCTTCGGTCTTCATCATCATCAACCCTTCTCCATCACCAATTCCATGATGCTCCCCACCGGGAATGAGTAATTCTTTCGTAGGCTTGCTGGTCGGTGAGGAGTTGGATGAGATTCATCATGTAATCGAGTTAGTTTTGTTAGGGCTTGATCCCTAGTATCCTTTATGTTCTGAGATTGATGTTGCTATGACTTTGCCATGCCTAATGTTTGTCACTAGGGCCCGAGTGCCATGATTTCAAATCTGAACCATTTATGTTATCACCATTATATCTGTCGGTGTTCTGGGATCGAGGGTAGCCAGACCTGCCTGCCTGCGGCCCAGCGCGTGGCCCACCTTGACGGCCCAGTAAGGCCTGGCAGCGAACCCCCCAAGACAAGACCCTTGCGAGGGCCCCAGCCTCGCGAGGGGAACGGCGCCAAGACCTCCAAGGGAGTGGCCTCCCCAGGCTGCCTCCCGAGGAGCGGAGATTCCTATGCAGTGCCCGGCCTCATGAGGCTGGGATGACGTGAGCCATGACGACCAAGGCCAGGCGGGCGCCAACGGGCACAGGTGGGACAGTTTCCCCTTTGGTGCTAAGGAGGTAGGGACGTACGCGGGTTCCTAAGGGACCCCCCAAAGGTTTCCTTTCCGGTGCAACGAGACCAAGACCACGAACTCGGCAGGACGGATGTCATCGCCGATCCCACTTATGCATCACGCCCAGTTGCTTTGCAGGCGAAGACCACCTTTAGTCAGGATAAGCTGTACCTCCTGTCCCCTTTCAAATTTGGCTGTTGTGGGATCCCTTCCCGCCTGTGCGATAAGGGAAGAGGACCCAGGCCACTATAAATAGGGGCTAGCCTCCACCGTAGAGAGGGACCGAATCCATCCTCACCCGAGAGCCCTCGCGAGGTCGCTCACCATTGTACTCGTTCATCCTCAAGCCTCCTCGTGAGGCCAATCCACAAAAGCAGGAGTAGGGTATTACACCGCAAGGTGGCCCGAACCTGGGTAAATCTCTGTGTCCGTCTTCTCGTTAGCTCACACGCATTCGGCAAGGCTCGGCTGTGGAGAGGCGAGCTTGAGGTTTGAGCTAGCTGGGATCTTCGCACATGCCCCAGAGTTTGAACCTTCTTGGGTCTGTGGAGCCCCGATTCCGACATTTGGCACACCAGGTAGGGGCGTGTCGAAGCTCCATCTTCACCAGCCGCGCTTCGCCCTCGCCTCGTCGTCTCCATGGCGGGCGCAGCTCCCAAGGCTTGGCAGCCCGCAGCCTATGGGGACGCTGCGGTTTGCCTGGCCGCGCCCGCGGTCGGTTGTATCCTCGACCGGTCGCAGGCGCCCGCGTCCGGTCGCCATGTCAAGCAGCTTCTCCGCCAGCCAGGCATAGCTCAGTCGTGGCTCGAGGCCTCGCGGAGAAGGGCAGAGCCAAAGACCGACATCACCTTCGACTCCAGGGACCATCCCAGGATGACGGTCGCTGCTGGTGCGCTCCCCATGCTGTGCACGCCCACCATCAGCAACGTTGCGGTCACCAAGACCCTCATCGACGGCGGCGCCAGCCTCAACGTCCTTTCTGCGGAGGCCTTCGACATGCTCCAGATGCCCTACGACCATCTCGCGCCCTCCAGGCCCTTCTCAGGGGTGGTCGGAGGCTCCACCACCCCCTTGGGGCAAGTGCGCCTCCCCGTCACCTTCGGCACCCGCGACAACTACCGCACCGAGCTGATCGACTTCGACGTGGCCCGCATCGGCCTCCCGTACAATGCCATCCTGGGATATCTGGCCCTCGCCAAGTTCATGGCGGCAACGCACCTGGGCTACAACGTCATCAAGATGCCTGGCAGCAGTGGCATCATCACCGTGGCAGGAGACACCAAGGACGCGGTTCGGGCCCTCAAGCTCGTCTACAAGGCCGAGAGCGTCGCGCAGGCTCCAAAGGCCGCACCCGCGAAGAAGAAGCAGTTGTTCTCTCAGGCCCGGGCTGACACGAAGCAGGCGCTTGCTGACGACGGGAGCCCGGGCCACACCTTCACCATTGGTGTCGGCCTCCCCCCGGAGCAGGAGAAGGCGCTGGTCAACTTCCTCCGAGCGAACAAGGACATGTTTGTGTGGGAGGCGTGCGACCTGGTGGGCGTCCCAAGAGAAGTGATCGAACACCACCTGAGGGTGCGCCCCAATGCGCGCCCAGTGAAGCAAAAAGCAAGACGACAAGCACAAGAGAAGCAAGCGTTCATCGTCCAAGAGGTCAGCAAGCTGCAGGAAGCTGGTGTTGTTCGGGAAGTACGGCACCCGGACTAGCTGGCCAACCCAGTGATTGTCCCTAAGAAGGGTTTAAAGGAACGCATGTGCGTCGACTTCACAAGTCTCAACAAGGCTTGCCCTCAGGACCCCTTCCCGCTCCCGCGCATCAACCAGATCGTGGACTCCACCGCCGAGTGCGGTCTGCTATGCTTTCTGGATGCCTTCTCAGGCTACCATCAAATCAAGATGGCGGTGGAGGACGTCAAGAAGACGGCTTTCCTCTCCCTGTGCGGTGTGTACTGCTATGTGTGCATGCCCTTCGGGTTGCGGAACGCCGGCGCAACCTTCCAGCAGTTGATGCGCATTGCCCTGGGGCAGCAGCTCGGGAGGAATGTGGAGGCGTACGTCGATGACATCGTGGTCAAGTCGCGAGAGGCGAGGACCCTGATCGAGGATCTGGAGGAGACGTTCGCCAGCCTGCGCCGAGTGAACCTGAAGCTCAACCTGGAAAAATGCATTTTTGGGGTCTCATCCGGCAAGCTCCTCGATTTCTCGGTATCGCACCGAGGGATCGAGGCCAACCCAGAGAAGGTCAAAGCGATCGCGAAAATGCGCCCACCTTAGACCCTCAAGAAAATGCAGAAGCTTGCGGGTTGTGTGACCTCTTTGGGACGTTTCATCTCAAAGCTGGGCGAGCACGCCCTCCCCTTCTTCAAGCTCATGAAGAGGAAGGGCCCCTTCGAGTGGACTCCTGAGGCGGAGGCAGCTTTCGAGGACCTCAAGCGGTATCTCATGAGCCCACCCGTCATGGTGGCGCCTCGTCCTAGAGAGCTCCTGGTGCTCTACTTGGCGGCCACCCCAACTCGGCCAGCGCGGCGCTCGTGGCAGTCCGAGAGGGGCGCGCTGGCGCAGGCGCAAAGCAGGGCGGCTCGTGCGGGGCCGCGCAATGCTCGCCGCCTCAGGACGGCGCTCCTGAGGCCCTCGTAACTTCATCGACCCATGGGGCACCTGAGTCCCTCAAGCCTCGTGTGGAGCAGGGCGATGCCAACACCTCGTCCCTGATCGAGCACCCGGTGTACTACGTCAGCACCGTGCCGCGGGATGCGCGTGCGCGCTACCCTATGTAGCAGAAGCTCCTGCTTGCACTTCTCGTCGCCTCAAGGAAGCTGCGCCATTATTTGCAGTGCCACCCCATCAAGGTCGTCTCCGCGTACCCCCTGGAGAAAGTGCTGCGCAGCCCCAACGCTACTAGAAGGGTTGCAGAGTGGAACATCGAGTTGCAAGCCTTCCACCTGGAGTTTAGCACAACTAGGGTCATCAAGGTCGCAACCCTCGCTGACTTCATGGCGGAATGGACAGACGCTCCCGACCAGGGGCTGGACGAGGGCCAGTCCCTTGAGCCTGGCAATGAGGAGCCCGACGGCTGGGTCATGCACTTCGACATAGCCTTCGCACGGTGGGGCGCGGGGGCTGGAGTAGTGCTCATCTCCCCGACCCAAGACAAGCTTTACTACGCCGTCCAGCTTTGCTTCCAACATGGTGAGAAGGTCTCCACCAACATCGTGGAATACGAGGGCTTGAGCGCTGGCCTCAGGGCTACTGCCGCTCTGGGCGTCAAGCGCCTCACCATAAAGGGCGACTCCCAGCTCCTCGTCAACTTCTCCAACAAGGAGTACACGCCGAAGGACGAGCACATGGAGCCATATTTGGAAGAGGTACATAAAATTGAGAAGCGCTTCCAGGGCTTGGAATTCCAGCACGTCCCGCGCGGCGCGAACAAGGAAGCAGACGACATCGCCAAGAGGGCGTCGCATCGCGAGCCTCAGAAGCCTGGAGTCTTCGAGGAGAGGCTCTTCAAGCCATCGGCGGTACCCCCGGCTGCGGGCCCGGTGTCGCTTCAGGAGGAGCTGCCGCCGGCCCCGCCCTTAGGTGCCCCAGCTTGTGGTCCGGCCTCAGGAGCCCGACTGCTCCTGGCGCTGGAACCTCAGGCCGGCGACTGGACCGAGGAGTTCAAGGCATACCTGCTCAGCGAAGCCTTGCCGGAGAAGGAGGAGGACGCAGAGCGCGTGGTCCGCCAGGCCACTGCTTATTATTTGCAGGACGGCGAGTTGTACCGCAGGCGCCCCAACGACGTCTCGCTGTGGTGCATATCCGAGGAGCAGGGACGCGAGCTGCTGGCCGACATCCACAGAGGCGATTGCGGGCACCACTCCTCGTCTTGTGCCCTCGTGGGGAACGTGTTCCGCAGCGACTTCTACTAGACCACGATGCTCCAAGACGCCACTGAGCTGGTCCGATCCTGCGAGGCCTGCCAATTTCACCCCAAGCAGATTCATCAGCCCACACATGGTCTCCATACCATCCCGCTCTCCTGGCCCTTCGCGGTCTGGGGGCTGGACATACTGGGGCCCTTCCCTCGGGCGGCCGGCGGTTACCGCTACCTCTACGTCGCCATCGACAAGTTCACCAAGTGAGCGGAGGTGGAGCCCGTGCGTACCATCCCCGCCGGCTCAGCCATCAAGTTCATCAAGTGCCTCGTGAGCCGCTTTGGCGTCCCCAACCGTATTATTACCGACAATGGCTCACAGTTCACAAGCAACCTTTTTAGAACATATTGTGCTAATCTTGGAACGCAGATATGCTACGCTTCAGTGGTGCACCCATGGAGCAATGGCCAGGCCGAGCGCGCCAACGCGGAGGTCCTG
Source organism: Elymus sibiricus (assembly GCA_039707655.1). Lineage (NCBI taxonomy): Eukaryota > Viridiplantae > Streptophyta > Magnoliopsida > Poales > Poaceae > Elymus > Elymus sibiricus. Next base: position 176,016,132 of record CM077667.1, on the reverse strand, counting down.
AGGGGCCTCAAGGCAAGGAGCTTCAAGAAGAAGCTTGACGCCTACGGCCAGGGTTGACTCGGTGAGCTTCAGTCCATGTTGTGGTCCATCCGCACCACCGCGACTAAGCCCACCGGCGAGACCCCATTCTTCCCCGTCTATGGGGCAGAGGCGGTCCTCCCGCATGAGGTCAAGCATCGCTCCCCGCGGGTCTTGGCATTTGACGAGGAGCGTCAGGATGCCGCGCGGGGGCCAGACCTCGTGCTCGGGGAGGAGGCCCGCCGCCAAGCCTCGCTCCGCGCAGCGAGGTACCACCAGGCGCTGCGACGCTACCACTGTCGCAGCATCCGCTCCAGGACCCTCAAGGTGGGCGACCTCGTCCTGAGGCGGGTCCTCACCAGGGAGGGCTTGCACAAGCTCTCGCCCATGTGGGAGGGCCCGTTCAGGGTCGCCCGTGTCTCCAGGCCTGGCGCCGTACGCCTGAAGACGCAGGACAGGGTACCCATCCAGAATACCTGGAACATCCAGCACCTCCGAAAGTTCTACCCGTGACACTCTCACGTAACAATGAGTGGGCTGTATATGCCTCGGGTCCCCCGAGGACGCGAAGGGGCCCCCACCCATGCCCAAGTGGAAGCCCCATGCTCCGCGCTGGCGGACGACACGGTCCTCCAATGACTATGCACATGCCTAGTGGAAGCCCCATGCTCTGCGCTAGTGGGAAGACTAGCTTAGGTGCCGGACGCGGCTGTTCTTTGCTCTCTTTTGTAACCAAATTTGCCATTTTTTGGAATGAAACTTGAAGTTTTCGCGTCTTTGTTCGAAAAAGGGGTGGGAATTTTTCTTCTATGCAGCGCTTCTCGTTTTGATTTCCCGTTTTAAAAGGTTTGGCGCCTGTCAGTTTCTCTCTCGCGCGCGCCCCGCGAGCAGGGGCTGGACACGGTGTGCACCTCGCCAAAGCTTTGGCATTCTATTCCTCGCACGATGCTCTTGAGCGAGTCGGCAGGCGCGTATTGCCTCAGGCCCCTGGCCTCAGGAGCGCTCATCTCCTGGCCTTACCGGGCATCGCGACCCGACATACCAGCGATGATCGACCCTCGCTCGGGGGCTCCAACCAAAAATGGTCGCTCAGAGGAGGATGACAAAGAAAAGGGAAATCACGGTTTGGCTCGTTATCAAGGAACTCTAACCCTACGTAAAGCGTGTTTCAGCGCCTTCATGGGATGCAGTGTCCTGAGGAAGCACCTCCGAAGGCGGAGGCCCTGACACCTCGCCGCCCCCCCCCCCCCCAGGAGCCTTGCGAGCGGCGGGAATTTCTCGAGGCTACGAAGCTGCCTGGTCCACAAGGAAGAAGCCCCCGGCAAGATCTGTGAGCTGCCCCGGTGTTCCAGCTGCACCTCACGACGCAGGAATCCACCATGAGTACGCCAAGCTAAGTTATCCTAATCACGACAAGCAGGAACTTTCAATTCGTAGCACCAAAATACGGGATGAAAAAACGCTAACGTAAAGGCACAAGCGCCATAGTTCATTACACACCCCCTCGGGGCCCTTCGTGATCCTTGATGCAGGAAGTAAAAAAACAACAAAAGATGGCCTCCCGAGGACCGCTACTCCTGAGGCCTGGCTCTGGCGCCGCCCGCGCTCAGTCGGAGTCCTCCTCCTCCTTGACGGTGGCACGGCAGCATGGAGGCTCGACGGCCTTCGGGGCAGGGGCACGGCACCGCGGTGGCTCGCCGCCCTCCTTGGTCCGGGCCCATCGACGTGGCAGCTCGTCGTAGTCGTCGTCGCTCAAGCTTCCCCCGGAGTAGGCGTCGCTGCTCCTGGAGGTGCTGCGGCCGTCGCCAAGGGCAAGCTCACCGCAGAGGACACCGCCGCCGCGATGATCGTCGTCGGTGGAAGAGTGGTCGCTATCGCCGCCATCGCCCTCCGGGCAGCACACCAAGCACCTGCCGTCTTCCCCGAAGGTCTTGACGAAGAGCGTCGCCGCCCCGTCATACTTTAAGTGGAGGGTACACCTCCCCTGCAAGCCCCGTGCGCGGGCGAACATCTGCCACCCGCGGTTCAGGAACACGTAGCCCGCGGGTGTAACCTCGACCTCCAGCCATGAGGCCTCGCTGTAGCAGCCATCGGCCTGTAGCCATAAGTTGGCAGGCCCTCTGGCCGGCAGTGCCCCTGTGAAGAAGCGTGGGAGCTGGAGCCAAGTGATGGCAGGCCTCTCCACCCATACCACAAACTCCTGGGCCGCGTTGGCCATGTTGGATCGCGGGCGCGCCGGCCGGGCGCACGCCATGAACTCCCCCCCCCCCAGCCACGGGTGCCATGGCTACCACTACCGCCTACGCGGGAGGGAGCTTTCCCACTGCTGCCGGAGGCAGCGCCGACCCGCACGGGAGTGCGCCCGCGCCCTCTGGGGGCCAACTCCGGCGTCGCAGTGTACTTGCAGGGACGGCCGCGGCCCCTCTTGGGTGGCGGTGAGTCCGGCCCCTTCAGGCGGCCCTTCCCCTTCTCGGTAGCAGAGAACCTCCTCACTGGTGCCATGATCATGGAAGCGGCAGATTGGAGTGAAGAGGCGAGAAGATGAAGATGGGCTAGGGGGCTCTGCCCTCCCCCCCCCCTCGCCCACTTATAGTTGATCAGGGGCCAACCGGCATCCCTCCGCATTCTGGGCAATGATGACCCGCAGCGTGCGCCAGCCCTTGTCAGTCGGGGCGGTTACCGAGGCGACGTGGGAAAGTGGAGGCGTCCGTGCCCCGTCATGCGCCACGCGTCAAGCCTGGCCCGCAGACGACTAGGGCCCGCGGCGCTTCGGCTTTCCTTCCTAGGCTTCGCCCCGAAGCCAGCCCGGGCGCGCCTTGGGCCCGGGGACTACTGTCGGCGTTCTGGGATCGGGGGTACCCAGACCTGCCTGCCTGCGGCCCAGTGTGTGGCCCACCTCGACGGCCCAGTATGGCCTGGCAGCGAACCCCCCAAGACAAGACCCTCGCGAGGGCCCCAGTCGCGCGAGGGGAACAGCGCCAAGACCTCCAGGGGAGCGGCCTCCCTAGGCTGCCTCCCGAGGAGCGGAGATTCCTATGCAGTGCCCGGCCTCATGAGGCTGGGATGACGTGAGCCATGACGACCAAGGCTAGGCGGGCGCCAGCGGGCGCAGGTGGGACAGTTTCCCCTTTGGTGCTAAGGAGGCAGGGACGTACGCGGGTTCTCAAGGGACCCCCCAAAGGTTTCCTTTCCGGTGCAACGAGACCAAGACCACGAGCTCGGCAGGACGGATGTCATCGCCGAGCCCACCTCTGCATCACGCCCGGTTGCTTTGCAGGAAAAGACCACCTTTAGTCAGGATAAGTTATACCTCATGTCCCCTTTCAAATTTGGCTGTTGTGGGATCCCTTCCCTCCTGTGCGATAAGGGAAGAGAACCCAGGCCACTATAAATAGGGGCTAGCCTCCACCGTAGAGAGGGACCGACTCCATCCTCACCCGAGAGCCCTCGTGAGGTCGCTCACCATTGTACTCGTTCATCCTCGAGCCTCCTCATGAGGCCAATCAACCAAAGCAGGAGTAGGGTCTTACACCGCAAGGTGGCCCGAACCTGGGTAAATCTCTATGTCCGTCTTCTCGTTAGCTCGCACGCATTCGGCAAGGCTCGGCTGTGGAGATGTGAGCTTGAGGTTTGAGCTGGTTGGGATCTTCGCACACGCCCCAGAGTTTGAACCTTCTTGGGTCTGTGGAGCCCCGATTCCGACAATATCTATGTTCTTCATCCGATCTTGCTAGTCATATGCACCTGTTATGTGTTATGATCCGTAAACCCCGGAGTGACAATAGTCGGGATACTTTCCGATGATGACCGTAGTTTGAGGAGTTCATGTATTCACTATGTGTTAATGCTTTGTTCCGGTTCTCTATTAAAAGGAGGCCTTAATATCCCTTAGTTTCTTTATGGACCCCGCTGCCACGGGAGGGTAGGACAAAAGATGTCATGCAAGTTCTTTTCAATAAGCATGTATGACTATTTACGAAATACATGCCTACATTACATTTATGAACTAGAGCTAGTTCTGTGTCGCCCTAGGTTATGGCTGTTATATGATGAATATTATCCAACGAGTTCACCGATCCAGTGCCTACGAGTTTTCCACATATTGTTCTTACTGAGTTAGTATTGCAACTGCTACTGTTACACTTGCTACAAAACTATTGCTATCGTTGTTACCGTTACTGTTACTGCTACTACTGCTATCAAACTATCATACTACTGTGCTACTAATCACTTTGCTGCAGATATTTAATCTGCAGGTGTGGTTGAATTGACAACTCAACCGCTAATACTTGCAAATATTCTTTGGCTCCCCTTGTGTCGAATCTATAAATTTGGGTTGAATACTCTACCCTTAAAAACTGTTGTGATCCCCTATACTTGTGGGTTATCAAGACCTTTTTCTGGCGCCGTTGCTGGGGAGCATAGCTATATTTGTTGAATCACTTGGGATTTATATCAATTGATCACTATGAAGAATCTGAAGGATACAAGAACCAAGATTTTTCCCTCTAAGACGAGGGGAGGTAAGGAATTGCCATCACACTCTGCACTTGATTCACTTTCGGTTATGAGTAGACTTGCAACACCACCACATGCTATTAATCCTGATATATCGCAAGTTATTGATGATGCTACTTCTGCTATGAATGATGCTTATGATGATGATGCTAGTACCATGCTTGATGATAATGTGCCACTAGGTAAATTTCTGGATGAACAAATTGCTAGAGCTAAAGAGAATGAAATTACTGAAACTAATGAGATTGCTGAAACTAATGAAGTCTTTGAAACTGAGAACTAAGAAACACCTATTAGACCTAGCTCTCCTAGATTTGAAATGCCTAAGATACCTGAAGGTTATGTTCTGGATGGAGAAATAGCTAGAGAAATCCTTTCTTGTAAGGATAAAGATGATCGTAAGAAATTATTATGCAATTATAAGGAAAAGACTTTGAATGCTAGAATGAAATGTGATCCTAAGTTTGCTACTTCACCTATCTTTGTTACCGATAAGGATTATGAATTCTCTGTCGACCCAGAGTTAATTACTTAGGTTGAATCTGATCCTTTCCATGGCTATGAAACTGAAACTGTAGTGGCACATCTTACTAAGCTGAATTATATAGCCACCATCTTTGCTCATGATGAGAAAATTTGCTATTACCATATCCTCAAATTATTTCTGTTCTCATTAAACGGTGATTCTAAGATATGGTACAATACTCTTGCTCCTGGTTGTGTGCGTAGTCCCCAGGATATGATTTACTACTTCTCTGAAAAATATTTTCCTGCTCATAAGAAACAAGCTGCCTTACAGGAAATATTTAACTTTGTGCAAATTGAAGAAGAGAGTCTCCCACAAGCTTGGGGGAGGCTTCTCCAATTGCATAATGCTTTGCCTGATCACCCTCGTAAGAAAAATGAAATACTTGATATCTTCTAGAATGGACTAACTGATGCTTCTAGGGACTTCCTAGATAGTTGTGATGGTTGTGTTTTCAGGGAACGAACTGTTGAACAAGCTGAGGAACTATTGAATAATATATTGAAGAATCATGATGATTGGACTCTCCTTGAACCACCACTTAAACCCACTCCGAATAAGAGGGGTATCTTATTTCTCAGTCCTGAAGATATGCAAAAGGCAAAGAAATGAATGAAGGAAAAAGGTATTAAGCTGAGGATGTTAAGAATTTACCACATATTGAAGAAATACATGGTCTTGATGCACCACCACCTCAATAGGTGGTAGAGGTAAATTCTCTACTAAAGTTTGATGAAAGTGATATCCCTTACAATAAACATCCTAGTCAATGCTTATATGAGTTTGATAACTACATTAGGAAACAAGATCACTTCAATGCAAATGTTCTGAAACAATTGAAATATAATTCTGATATGATTGCTCGCTTGGGTGACTTGTTATTTATAATTAGTAATGATGTTAGAAGCGTAGGAAAACATGCCTCCATGGTTCTAACCCAGTTAGAACAAGTTGCTAAATCTCAAAAAGAATTGCTTGATGAAATGAATAATAATATGAATGATTTTGCTGCTAGAGTAGTAACTAGAGGAGGTAGAATGACCCAAGAATCTCTTTATCCTGAAGGTCATCCTAAAAGAATTGAACAAGACTCTCAGAGAATTAACACTGATGCACCTAGTCCTTCTAAAAAGAAAATTAAAAAGAAAAATGATAGGACTTTGCATACCTATAGTGAACATGAGATAGAAAAACCTCCTAAAGATAATGATGTCTCTATTTTCGATGCTGAAACTCAATCTGGTAATGAACATTCTCCTAGTGATAATGAAAACAATAATGATGATGTTCATGAAGATGCTCAACAAAACAATGATAAAAACTAGATAGTGATGTTGAAATAGAGCCTGTTGTTGATCTTGATAACCCATAACCTAAAAATAAACGATATGATAAAAGAGACTTTGTGGCTAGAAAACATGGTAAAGAAAGAGAGCCATGGGTTCACAAACCCATGCCCTTTCCACCTAAACCATCTAAGAAAAAGGATGATGAAGAATTTGAAGGCTTTGCTGAAATGATTAGGCCAGTCTTTTTGCGCACCCCCTTAACTGATATCTTAAAGATGGCCCTTATGCAAAATACATGAAAGACATCATGACTAATAAAAGAAAGATACTTGAAGCTGAAATCTCCACCATGCTTGCTAATTATTCTTTTAAGGATGGGGTACCTAAAAAACTTGGAGATCCTGGAATACCAACTATACCTTGCTCCATTAAAAAAAATTATGTCAAAATTGCTTTGTGTGATTTGGGATCTGGTGTTAGTGTTATGCCTTTCTTTTTACATAAAAGACTTGATTTGAATAAACTCACACCTACTGAAAAATCATTGCAAATGGCTGACAAATCAACTGTCATACCTATCAGTATTGGTGAGGATGTGCCCGTTGTTGTTGCAAATGTTACTATCTTAACAGACTTTGTTATTCTTGAGATGCTCGAGGACGAGAACATGTCGATTATCCTTGGTAGACCCTTTTTGAATACTATAGGGGCTGTAATTGATTGCAATAAAAGTAAAGTCACCTTTCATATCAATGGTAATGAGCATATGGTGCACTTTCCGAAGAAACAATTCCAAGTGAATGGTATAAATGTTATTGAAGAATCTTCAACACTCTTTATTGGAAGTTTTCAACTACCTCCACCTACTACCAAAAAGAAATATGACATACTTATTGTTGGGGATATGCATATCCCCATTGAGGTAACCTAGTGTTTTACCAAAGTTCTTCGGGTTCATGCTAATCGGAAGTGGTTGTTAATAAGACTTGATCAACCTTATTAATGAATCATTTTTGAGAGGTATGAAGTTTATGAATCTAGTCGGCACAACCTTCTGCTCCCACCTTTTGTTCTCTATTTTTCTTAGTCAAATAAAATAAAATGTCATGGTTATCTTGTTTTCTGTTTTCTCCGTGCAATAAAAAAATGACCCAAAAATAAAAGTTCTCAGAATGTTCTAAAATTTTAACACGATTTTTTTGAAATATTTCTGAATTTCTGGTGCAAATAACATTAGAGGGGGTGCACCTGGTGTCCACAAGACACCAGGGCACGCTAGTAGCCCCAGGCGCGCCCTGGTGGGTTGTGGTCCCCACGTGGGTCCCCTCACTTATCCCTTTAGCCGATGTCATCTCCTACCTCAAGAAAAAAATCACCATAGCTCTCAAACCCGCGGATTTCGATCTCTTTGCTCGAAGCTCCGTTTCCGAAACTGTTTTGGGGGATTGCTACTTGGTGTGTAACTCCTCCATTGCTCCAATTAGTTTTTGATTTAGTGGATTATTTTTAGAATAGTTAGCTACTCTTGGTGCTGCTGTAGATGGGCTTGCATGTTGAATTCTTAGAGTTCTAAGTAGTTTGAATGCTGGCCTCTATGCATCCTTAGGAGTAGTTGCTATCAATCTTACGAGGTTTTGTTGACAAAAATTTTGTAGACTAAAATTTTCAGAAATTTAATTATAGGAATAAGATGGATTTCTTTAGGTAGTTTTCCTCCAAGAAGAATGCTAAAGGAGTCATTGGGGAATCATCGGACAATGACCTCCACACTCCGAGAACGGCGGAGGTGCGGCCGTGCGAATGGCCACATAATGCCTTTATGGAGGAGGCCGGGTTCCATCAAGAGTTTGCCCAATTCGTTGCAAATGCTGGGCTGACCGACTTCCTCGCAGCTAAGTGTGACCAACACCACCTCCTTACAAATTCCTTTGTGCAAATTTTTCATTTTCTGAGTAAGAATAATCCTCCTGAGGTGCAATTTAAGCTATATGATGAAACTCATAAGATACCGCTCACTGACCTTTGTGGCATATGCTTGATCCCTTCTGATGGGGAATTAAGAGAGCCTAGACCAGCGGAGTTTGAGGACTTTCTACTAACTTTAACAGTGGGTGATGAAAGAGGCGTGTCAAATGCCACTGCCACCAGTTTGCAGTTTCCTTCTGTGCATTACTTTGCTTTGTTCATCGCGAAGTGTTTAACCGCTAGGGATAAGGTTGGTGCACTCAGTGCCCCCGACTTCGCCATTTTACGTTGTGCTCTGCTCAATGATCACACCATTAACATGGGGGCTATTATTGCACGTCACTTACACCATAACAGGACTAAGGGCAAGATACATGGTGGTATTTGTGCTACTCATTTAGCGAGACACTTTAATGTTCAGATTCGCCCACATGATTATCCCTTGTCCCAAGTTTATCTAGATCACAAAGCATTGCAGGATCATCATTTATTGATGCAGCTGACTCTTTTCATAACATTCACTACAACTTAGTATTCAGTGTCAGTACCCGAGATGTTATCATGTTGCCTCCACCTGCTTTGTTTGATTTTACTACCAGGAACGGATACAGGATCATGCCAGAGGACATTACAGCCTACCGGAACAACCTGGCAGCAGCTGAGGAGGAGCCCCAGGAATGGGACGCTCAGGTGCCGTCACCACCGCACTTTGACTTAGGACTGGATGGCTATTATGTATGGTGATTACCAAGCTAGGCCAAAAGCCTAAGCTTGGGGGAGTACGTATATCCACCGACATTATATTCATGTTTACACATTTCATTCCAGTTGTCGGTGTCCACACTTTTTCATTGTATTATCCATGCTAGATTTATTTTCTCGCTTTCTTCTTGCGTGTTTGAAAAACTTTGAGAAAATCCAAAAATATGTCCTACTTCTTTTTAGTTTTCTTTCTAGTTTAAATTAATTGTAGTAGCAAAAGAAAACCCAAAAAGATTTCTTGTTTCTTCTTTTACTTGTTGGGAGCTCTCCCGTGTAAATAGTTTTTCTCGTTTTTGTTTTTCCCTCTTTAATTTGTTTTCTTTTTGAAAAAACAAAAACTCAAAAAAAATCAGTGTGTTTCTCTGAAATTATTTTCCTTTAATTTGACTCGTACCAAGGAGAAGACCACGATGAAAATGTTGAGTGGCTCTCATATGCATTATTGTTAATCTAACAAAGAGCACATGTTACCTTGTCTTCTCCTCTTGAATAAAATGTTTGCAGATTCCAGCTTAGTCCATGGCACTCTTGCACTATTATTATTTTCTCTATCATTCGGTCATGCAAGTGAAAAGCAATAATGACAATATTTGACGAAGTGACTGTGGCAGAGAGAAGTGGGTATGAACTCAACTTGTTTTTGTTTTTGTAAATATGTTTAACCTAGTATCCATGATTCAGCATATTATGATCAAACATGTTTGCAATGACAATTAGAGATTATAGTTGCTCATGCGATGCTTAAGTAGCTAGGAGTGGATAATGATTTATCTTGGATGTCAACATGCATTAAAATGATTGTGATGTAGTATGATGATATGGTATCCTCTTCTGAATGTTTCAAGTGGCTTGACTTGGCACATGTTCACGCATGTAGTTGAATCAAAACCAACATAGCCTTCATGATATTTATGTTCACGGTGTCCATATCCTACTCATGCTAGTATTCAAAGTCGATTATACATAATGCATGTTCATGACCGTTTTCGCTCTCTAGCTGGCTACTTCTCAACTTATTTGCTAGCCTTCACCTGTACTAAGTGGGAATAGTGCTTGTGCATCAAAATCCTTAAACCAAAGTTATTCCAGATGAGTCCACTATATCTACCTATATGCGGTATTACCCTGCCGTTCCAAGTAAATTTGCATGTGCCACCTCTAAAATCTCAAATGAACATCTGTTTTGTGTGCCTAGACCGCTCATGGAGCGACAGGGGGCGGTTAGTATCTTCCATGTTAAGCGGGTTATTCTCAGGATGAGTGTTTATTCACTCGTCCTTACACGAGAGGGGCGGTAATAGGGATTCCCAGTCCCGAAATAAAAAATTGCAAATAATTAAACAAAACTCCCCCAGGAATGTTGTTGGTATGGACGGTACCCGTGGATTTGGCTAGCTGTGGAGTGTGTTTGTTGGTGGAAGGGGGAGTAAACCTTTACTTTAACTGCTTGGGAACCATCGCTAATGTGTTTAGCATGGATGATATTGATAACTCATGGTCGTAACATTGACAGGAAGGGTGTACCTCCCAAAATTATATTTATCTCTGATTTAAGCTTTGAGCTCTGGCACCTCTGCAAATCCCTGCTTCCCTCTGCGAAGGGACTATCTATTTACTTTTATGTTAAGGCATCACCTTCTCAAATAAGCGCTAGATCTGAGAGCACTATAGTCATCCTCATGCATTGTGTATAGTTAATGTTGGGTGCAGCATGACTGGATCTTTTCTACCATGAATTACAATGTTTAGTCGCTGCTTCAACTTTGGAGGTGCTCTGCATTTATGTTTTGCGGTCTCAGAAAGGGCTAGCGAGATACCACTGTTGTCATATTATATCATGATTGTTTTGACGAAGTGTTTGCATTTGAGATATTTTATTATTGCTCGCTAGTTGCTTATGCCATTGATATGAGTTAATATAATTTTTAAGAGTTATTGCTAACATGGTTAGTCATAATCTTTGCTGAAAACCTGGATGCTACTTAAGCATATATATGTAAACAAGAACAAAAGAGTTCGTAAAATTTTTTCTTTATCACTTTCAGTTTGTCAACTGAATTGCTTGAGGACAAGCAATGGGTTAAGCTTGGGGGAGTTGATACATCTCCGTCGTATCTACTTTTCCTAACGCTTTTGCTCTTGTTTTGGACTCTAATTTGCATGATTTCAATGGAACTAACCCGGACTGACGCTGTTTTCAGCAGAACTACCATGGTGTTGTTTTTGTGCAGAAATAAAAGTTCTCGGAACTGGACAAAACTTTTTGGAGATTTATTTCACAATAAATAAAAAATACTGGAGCCAAGAACCACCAGAGGGGGTGCCCTGGTTGGGGACGATACACCAGGGTGCGCCGCCCCCTCCAGGCGCGCCCTGGTGGGTTGTGCCCACCTCGTGGCCCCACTAACCCTAATTCCAGCGCTATAAAATCCTATTTTCGGAGAAAAAAATAAGAGAGAAAGTTTCATCGCGTTTCACAATACGGAGCCGCCGCCACCTCCTATTCTTCATCGGGACACCAGATCTGAAGCCCGTTTGGACCTCCGGAGAGGGGAATCTTTGGTCTTCACCATCATCAACCCTTCTCCATCGCCAATTCCATGATGATCCCCACCGGGAGTGAGTAATTATTTTGTAGGCTTGCTGGTCGGTGAGGAGTTGGATGAGATTCATCATGTAATCGAGTTAGTTTTGTTAGGGCTTGATCCTTAGTATCCATTATGTTCTGAGATCGATATTGCTATGACTTTGCCATGCTTAATGCTTGTCACTAGGGCCCGAGTGACATGATTTCATATCTGAACCATTTATGTTATCACCATTATATCTATGTTCTTGATACGATCTTGCTAGTCATATGCACCTGCTATGTATTACGATCCGTAAACCACGGAGTGACAATAGTTGGGATACTTTCCGGTGATGACCATATTTTGAGGAGTTCATGTATTCGCTATGTGTTAATGCCTTGTTCCGGTTCTCTATTAAAAGGAGGCCTTAATATCCCTTAGTTTGCTTATGGATCCTGCTGCCACGGGAGGGTAGGACAAAACATATAATGCAAGTTCTTTTCCATAAGCATGTATGACTATTTACGGAATACATGCCTACATTACATTTATGAACTGGAGCTAGTTCTGTGTCGCCCTAGGTTATGACTGTTATATGATGAATATTATCCAACGAGTTCACCGATCCAGTGCCTACGAGTTTTCCATATATTGTTCTTGCTGAGTTACTATTGCTACTGCTACTGTTACACTTGCTACAAAACTATTGCTATCGATGTTACCGTTACTGTTACCGCTACAACTGCTATCAAACTATCATACTGACGTGGCTTGAGACTGCGTCAGTATTTCCCCAAAGAGGAAGGGATGATGCAGCACAGCGACGGTAAGTATATCCCTCAGTTATGAAACCAAGGTTATCAAACCAGTAGGAGGATCACCACCACCCAATAAGCAGCACCTGCACACAAATAACAAATACTTGCAACCCGACGCGAAAGAGAGGTTGTCAATCTCTATACGGTAAAAAGATAGATTAGGTAGTGATAGAAAGAAGAGATAGATCTCTCAAGAACACAGAATAAAAAGAGCAAATAAAAAGTGCAGCAATATATTTTTGGGTTTTTGGTTTAGTAGATCTGAAAACAAAGAGGCAAAAAGATAGATCGGAAAGCAATATGTTGGAAAAGTAGACCCGGGGGCCGTAGGTTTCACTAGTGGCTTCTCTCATGAGTATAGCACACGGTGGGTGAACAAATTACTGTTGGGCAATTGATAGAAGATCAAATAATCATGACGATATCCATGGCGATGATCATTATGTAGGCATCACGTCCAAGATAAGTAGACCGACTCATGCCTGCATCTACCACTATTACTCCACACATCGACCGTTATCCAGCATGCATCTAGTGTATTAAGTTCATGGAAAAACGGAGTAATGCAATAAGATCGATGACATGATGTAGACAAGATCTATTCCTGTAGGAATAGACCCCATCTTGTTATCCTTAATGGCAACGATACATGCGTGCCTTGCTGCCCCTTCTGTCACTGGGAAAGGACACCGCAAGATCGAACCCATCACAAAGCACCTCTTCCCATGGCAAGAAAAATCGACCTAGTTGGCCTAACTAAACCAAAGATTCGAAGAAGAAATACGAGGCTATAAGTAATCATGCATATAAGAGATCAAAGAAGACTCAAATAATATTCATGGATAGAAACTGATCATGAACTCAAAAATCATCGGATCCCAACAAACACACCGCAAAAGTTTACATCAAATAGATCTCCAATAGAACATTGTATTGAGAATCAAAAGAGAGAGAGGAAACCATCTAGCTACTGCCTACGGACTCATAGGTCTATGGTGGACTACTCACGCATCATCGGGTAGGCACCTATGAAGAAGATGAACCCCTCCGTGATGGTGTTTAGATTGCATCTCGAGGTTCTGGAACTTGCGGCAGCTGGAATTGTGTTTCATCGACTCCCCTAGGGTTTTCTAAATATTTGGGAATTTATAGGCGTTAGAGGCGGTGGAGGGGGGACGTGGAGGGCTCAACCCACTAGGGCACGCCGGGGGCCCCCTGGCGTGCCCATGTGGGTTGTGGCCTCCACAGCCCACCTCTCTGGTACTTCTTTGGCCCACTGGGTGTCTTCTAGTCCAGAAAGAATCTCCAAAAAAGTTTCGTCGTGATTGGACTCCGTTTGGTACTGATATTCTGCGAAGTAAAAAAAACAAGCAAAAACAGCAACTGGCACTTTGGCGCTATGTCAATAGGTTAGTCCCAAAAAATGATATAAAGTAGTTATAAAATGATTGTAAAACATCCAAGAATGATAATATAACAGCATGGAACAAGCAAAAATTAAAGATGCGTTGGAGACGTATTAGCATCCCCAAGCTCAATTCCTACTCGTCCTCGAGTAGGTAAATTATAAAAACAGAATTTTTGATGTGGAATGCTGCCTAACATGTTCATCTCATATTCTTTTCTTTTGTATAGCATGGACATTTGGAATTGTAGATGATTCAAAGCAATAGTCCAGTTTTAACATAATGACTTCAATACTCAAGCATGCCTACAAGCAACCATGTTTTTCAAAATATCAACACTAAGGAAAGCTATCCCTAGCCCATTATGCTCAATCATTGATCCATTCATGAAACACACTCAAATATTAGCTATGCCCAATGCTCAAGTACTATCATAGTGCCCCCTAGTTGGTGATTTATAAGAGAAGATGGAGACTCAAAGCAAAAATAAAAATTTGCATAAAGTAAATAGATAGGCCCTTCGCAGAGGGAAGTAGGGATTTGTAGAGGTGCCAGAGCTCAAAGTTTTAAATTGAGAGAGAAAAATATTTTTGGTGGCATCCTTTCCTGTCAACGAAAACGACAAAGTAGCTCACAATACTTTCCATGCTAGATATATCATAGGCGGTTCCCAAACAGAAAATAAAGTTTATTCCTTTTTCCACCAATCTTTCACATTCCATGGCGGGCCGTATCCACGGTTGCCTTCCATACCAACACTTTCCAAGGAATTTATTATTTGACAACATAAAGTAAATATGTTTTCTTTTTTCATTTCGGGAATGGGCATCCCTATTACCGCCGCACTCTCGTGCAATGACAAGTGAATAACACTCATCTTAAGAATAACACATCTAGCATGAAAAAATATTGTACACTCCCCACCGTTTCATGAGCGGTACGAGCACACAAAAGAGAAAATTTATTTTGAAAATTTAGAGATGGCACATACAAATTTGCTTGGAACGGCATGGAAATACCGCATATAGGTAGGTATGGTGGACTCATAAGGCAAAACTTAGTTTAAGGATTTTGGATGCACCATAAGTAGGATGTAATTTCATTGCACAACTATTGACTTTCGTACTTGCATAGGGAATCACAAACCTTAACACCAATATTCCTACTAAAGCATAATTACTCACTAACATGACTCACATATTACTATCATCATGTTTCAAAAATATTACAAAGAATCAAGTTTAATTTTCCCAATGATCTTCAAGAAAGTTTTTATTATATCCTCCTTGGATATCTATCACTTTGGGACTAGTTTCATATATTGCCACTGCTTTTTGACAAGATCAAACAATTTTAAGTGAAGCACATGAGCATAAAGATTTCATCTCTCAAAAAGGTATAAGTGAAGCATGAGAGGATTTCTTCAAAAGTTTCCAAGCACACCGTGCTCAAAAAGATATAAGTGAAGCACTAGAGCAATTCTATACCTCAAAAAGTTTAAGTGAAGCATAGAGAGCAATTCTAACAAATCATAGCATAATTTTGGCTCTCCCTAATAGGTGTGTCCAGCAAGGATACAAGCGACAAACTAATAAGCAAAGCAAGCAAAGACTAAAATTATACAAGACACTCCAAGCAAAACTCATGATATGTGACGAATAAAAATATAGCTCCAACTAAAATACCGATGGTCGTTAGAAGAAAGAGGGGATGCCACTCGGGGGCATCCCCAAGCTTAGTTGCTTGTTTCTCTTCGGATATATCTTGGGGGTGCTGTAGCATCCCCAAGTTTGGCTCTTTTCACTCCTTATTCCTTCATCCATCGTGATCTCACCCAAAACTTGAAAACTTCAATCACACAAAACTCAACAAAATCTTCGTGAGATCCGTTAGTATAATAAAGCAAATCACTACTTTAGGTGCTGTTGCAAACCCATTCATATTTTATTATTGCATTATACCTACTGTATTTTAACTTTACCATGGCTCATACTGAGGCAGTCCTGGACTAAGGGGTCCTTGGGCCGCTGGCCTATCTCCCAATAGGCCGGCTTGATGGGCCGCTCTCTAGCTATCACAGGAAGGGACGGATACATCGAGACCCCACGTTCCAGAAAGAAGCCCCGAAGGCACGTCGTGCACTCCAAGCCAAGATGAGGAAATCGACATTTCCATCCTAGGCAGGAGACCTATCATGTGTAAACCCTAGGTACCCCCCGGTGTCTATATAAACCGAGAGGGTTTTAGAATGTAAGGCAGAGAAACTCATCTAGGGTTTTAGCTAGTCGATCTCGAGGTAGATCAACTCTGTAACCTTCATACCATCAATATAATCAAGCAGGACGTAGGGTTTTACCTCCATAGGAGGGCCTGAACCTGGGTAAAACATCGTCCCCTTTGTCCCCTTGTTACCATCGATCCTAGACTCACAGCTCGGGACCCCCTACCCGAGATCCGCCGGTTTTTACACCGACATTGGTGCTTTCATTGAGAGTTCCGCTGTGATCGCCAAAGGAATCGATGGCTCGCGTTGTCATCTACGAAGAGGTCCGTAACATGGACTCCTTCATCACTGCAGGGAAGTATATCTCGGGGCGCCGATGCCCCTTCCTAGGAGGTGGAGGTGCGGTGGCCATCTCGGTCGGCTTGAGCTTCGGCCAGTGCACCATGGTCTTTGCAAAGGCCATCCGAGCTCCCTCGATGCATGTAGAGCACTTTAGCGTGTCAATCCGAGGCGCAGCATCGCATAGTTTCTGCACCAAGCCGAAGTAGCTGCTCGGCAACGGCTCTGTAGGCCACAGCCGGATGCAGAGATCCTTCATGGCCGGCTCCGCCATCCTATGCAGCTCCATCAGTTGCTTCATCTGCTCGATCAGGAGAGGAGAGCGCTTGGGGGACTCAAATTGTGCCCAGAATAGCCGAGCCTGATCATCCTCCTCCCGCGAAGCATAGAACTTGTTCGTGTCCGCTGCACTCTTCTGGAGATCTGCACAGACGCCTGAGGAACGCCACACCTGGGTGAGCAAAGCAAACCTGCTACCACCAAAGGCGCATTGTAGTGAATACGGCTTACCATCTGTGATAGCCTTGACTTGGCGAGCCTCCTCTTCAAAGGACCGCCTGTCCACCCGCTCCTTTTGGAGCTCGGATTTCAGCGCGGATAGCTCGGTAGCTTTCTCTTTGCCTTTCTGCTCAAGGGCCTCGCACTTTGCGCTAGCGTCCTTGAGCTCTTGCTGCACTTCCTCCACCCGGGCCTCCTGTTTAGCACTCGCAGCTTTCATAGTGGAGAGTGCGGCTGCTGCTTGTTCGGCGGCCGCATTCTCATCCGCGGCCTCTTGCTTCATATTTGTGAGCTCGGCCTTGAGTTTTTCAACCTCCGCAGCTGAAGTTGTGGAAGCAATAAATAAATAATTACACTGGGACACCAGTGCGTATCATTAACAATATACAGCCCGGATATTACACTTCGGCTTACCTTGTGCCTCGTCGAACCTCTTGTTCAGGCTATCAAGCTCCTCTTCGGAGATCTTGAGCTTCCGATTTAGCTCGGTAGGCTCAGCGGCATTAACGGCCGCCGCCGATGACGAGGCCTACAAAAAATAAAAAACATATATCCATTTATATTCGTTTCAACCCCCGAACTGTCAAGGATATGACCCTATGTTCGGTCCTATTAAGGGCTTTTAGAAAATGGCGGGATTAATGATGCCTCGTGCATCGTCGTTCACTCCTAAATGTTTGACCCCCGGGTGCGTTTTTGCAAACCCACCCAGGGCTCGGGGGCTACTGCATGCATAAAGATGGCATAAACTTAAAAATTAAAATTGTTCGGGAAAAGGGTATTACGTGACTTACCTTGAAGCCCGTCAAGAGACCATTAAAGGCCTCTTTTAGTCTGCTATCAACGGACTGAATTCCTTGCAAAACCGCACCCATAAGAGTGCGGTGATCCTCGGAGATGGAGGCGCTTGATAGAGCCTCCTCCATGACCGGCCACCCAGTCGTCGGTGGCATCGATGGTGACCGGTCAGCCCGATCTCTGATTGGGGACTGAGCCGGTAGTTCCGGAGGCACAACATGCTCCGGAGATGTCCTCGGAGGGGACTGTACATCCCTCCGTCCTTCTTCCTCAGCGGCCAGGGGAGTTTTCTCCCCCTGGTCTTCAGCGGCCGAGGCTTCGACCTCGGCCATGGCATGATCACCCCCACCGCCTGTGTTCGGCTCCAAAGGAGCCTGGTGGGATGACACCTCCGCGGCATCCTTCGCGGTCCCTGGAGGTGTGGGGTGTGACGCAGTCCCACTCTCCGCCAGCTCGGCGGGAGAAGACTCCCCATCCGATATTTGATCAGTGGGGAGAACGCGCGGTGGGCTACAGAATAAAAGATGTTCTCGCATTTAAGACATTAAAAACTTTGCATAAATGACCCAGGAAGTCTTCGGATTCATACCTTCGAGCTGGGGGCTTGACCCTTAGGTTCCTTCGGGGAACCTTCTCAAAGTCCTCGGACTCAGCATCAGAGTCCGAACTGTCGTCGGCCAGGATTAACCTTGGCCTACGCGCCCTCTTCTGGGCGGGAGGAGGTAGATCCTTCGTGGCGTCCTGCGACGCCGCCCTCTTTCTTGTGAGGGGGGAATCGCCTTCCCCCCGTCTTCATGCTCTTCCTCATGGCTAGAGGAGGCATGGGTTTCCTCGGACATAGCGTCCGGCTGGTCCCTTATGTGGAGGCCTTCTCTGGCCTTCTTCCTCTTCTCCTTCTTCTCGGGCGCCGAGTATGGCACCACGACGAGCATCTCCCTCAACAACTCCGACCTGGGGTCTTCGGGTTGTGGTGCCGTGCAGTTAACTTTCGTGGTTTTTCTCAACCACTTCTGCGAAAATGAGGGAAGGCGTTCAGTCCTTTTGTCAAAGAAATGGAGTCAGCGAATTAAAATTATATCGTACCTGGGAAGGTGGGTTATCGGCTCTTAGGCCCGAATCCTCTTCCTTGGCCGGCCAGCTTTTCCGAGGCTTGAATAATGCCTTCCACAACTTCTCAGGGGTAGTGCGGAAAATTTGGCGCACGGTAGGCTCGCCCTCAGGCTGATAAACCCACATTGGGGAGGCCCGGCGCTGGCAGGGGAGAATACGGCGGTGGAGCATGACCTGGACCACATTGACCAGCTCAACCTTGGCCTCGATCACCGAGGTAATGCGCTTCTGCAGCAACTTCACCTCTGCATCTGACCCCCAGTCGAGGCCCTTCTTGAGCCATGAGGTCAATCTCGTAGGGGGTCCGGATCTGAACTCGGCAGGCGCTGTCCAGCTCTCATCCCTTGGTTCGGTGATGTAGAACCACTCTTTCTGCCAGATCTTGATTGTGTCGATGAAGGTGCCAGTTGGCCACTCGACGCGGGGGAGCTTGCTAATTACAACCCCTCCGCAGTCTGCGTGCTCGCCCGCGACAGTCTTCGGCTTGACGTTGAAGACCTTGAGCCACATGCCGAAGTGCGGCTCGGCCCGCAGGAAGGCTTCGCAAAGAATGATGAAAGCCGAGATATTCATAAAAGAGTTCAGGGAAAGATCATGGAAGTCCAACCCGTAGAAGAACATGAGACCCCTGACGAAGGGCTGGAGCGGGAAGCTCAGTCCCCGGATGAAATGGGGGACAAATACCACCCTTTCGCCTGGCTTAGGGGTGGGGACGACCTGTTTCGCTTCTGGAGCACGGTGGAAGACGTTGGCGGGGAGGTAGCCAGCGAGATTTAGCTCCCGGATATCCTTGCCGGTGACCGTGGAGGCCTCCCACTTGCCCATGGAGCCCGAACCCGCCATGGCTAAGCTCGGAGGGGAAGTTGAGGAAGAACTAGATCTGGGCTCTTGGAGCTTGGGAAGATTGGGAAAGCAGAGGATGCGAATGGGAAGCATGAGCGATCCTTGGGTTTTTTCCCTTTTTATGAGGCGTCATGCCGATTAGCCTCCTTTTACCGTGCCGCGAGTCTCTCCGCTTCCCAAGGCGTGTGTGCCGTTATGCACGCGCAAAATAAGCCTAGGGTTCTGATTATATCCCGTGTGAAACGGAGCACGATCTATACATTGATGAGTCGTGTCAATGTAAAAATGGCCTCGAACCGCGAATCGAGTTTTCACAACTGGTTCAGCGGTCGGGGTGGGACATGACCCTTCGTTAGAAGGGGGCGTCAGAAAACACTGTTTACACTTTGACGATTGGCCTTCGGGGCTAAGCAATTCATGGTGTTCGGACGATCGTATGATCGGATGAAATACGTGTCATCGGAAGCCGGATTGGTCTCAGCCGATCATTTACGGGAAGAAGAACTCACCCCGCAAGCCGAAGACTCTGGTCACAGAAGCTGCCAGAGCTGAGACTCTTGGCGTTGGGGGCTAGTTCGGGGGCTACTGAGGGAGTCCTGGACTAAGGGGTCCTCGGGCCGCTGGCCTATCTCCCAATAGGCCGGCTTGATGGGCCGCTCTCTAGCTATCACAGGAAGGGCCGGATACATCGAGACCCCACGTTCCAGAAGGAAGCCCCTAAGGCGCGTCGTGCACTCCAAGTCAAGATGAGGAAATCGCCATTTCCATCCTCAGTAGGAGACCTATCATGTGTAAACCCTAGGTACCCCCCGATGTCTATATAAACCGAGAGGGTTTTAGAATGTAAGGCAGAGAAACTCATCTAGGGTTTTAGCTAGTCGATCTCGAGGTAGATCAACTCTGTAACCTTCATACCATCAATATAATCAAGCAGGACGTAGGGTTTTACCTCCATAGGAGGGCCTGAACCTGGGTAAAACATCGTCCCCTTCGTCCCCTTGTTACCATCGATCCTAGACTCACAGCTCGGGACCCCCTACCAGAGATCCGCCGGTTTTGACACCGACACATACCCTTCAATATAACCCATAGATTCATCAAAACAAGCACACAATGCAACGAAAACAAAATCTGTCTTAAACAGAACAGTCTGTAGTAATCTGTACTCTAACCGTACTTCTGTAACTCTAAAAATTATAAAAAATTAGTAAAACGTAAGGAATTTGTATATCAATACTGTGTTCAAATTTCAGCTCAAGATCATGTTCCAGTAAAAAATTAAAATTCAAATACTGGGCGCAAAGTTTCTGTTTCTGATTCAGCATCGCTTCTACTCATCTTATGAATCATCCTAAAGGCTCTACTTGCCACAAACACTAAATAAACCATAAAAACACAATCATAACATAGGCATAATTGTGTCAAAACTCAAAAACTGAAAGTAAAAAGCAAAAATAATTTATTCATTGGGTTGCCTCCCAACAAGCGCTATCGTTTTACGCCCCTAGCTAGGCATAATGCATAGAGTCAAGTATTGTCATCTTTGGTTTTGGATCCATTGGATGCCCTCATGATTGATTCATATGGTGGCTTAATTATTGGTCTAGGGAAGTGTTCCATACCCTTTCTTAGTGGAAATTGAAAAGGAATTTTGCCTTCTTTCATATCAATCACGGCACCTATAGTACGTAAAAACGGTCTACCAAGTATAATGGGACGAGACGGATTGCAATCAATATCAAGAACAATAAAATCTATGGGCACATAGTTCCTATTTGCAAGAATAAGAACATCATTAATTCTTCCCAAAGGCTTTTTAATAGTAGAATCAGCCAAGTGCAAATTGAGAGAGCATTCTTCAATATTGGTAAGACCAAGCACATCACATAAAGATTTCGGAATCGTGGAAACACTAGCACCCAAATCACATAAAGCAAAGCACTCATAATTTTTGATCTTGACTTTAATAGTAGGTTCCCACTCATCATGTAATTTTCTAGGAATAGAAATCTCCAACTCCAACTTTTCTTCAAAAGATTTCATCATGGCATCAACGATATGTTTAGTAAAAGCTTTATTTTTCTCATAAGCACGGGTGAATTCAACATGGATTGCAGCAAAGAAATACATTCAATCAAGGAACAACTATCATAATTAAAGTATTTGCAATCCAAAATAGTGGGCACATCACTAGTTAAAGTTTTGACCTCTTCAAACCTAGTTTTATCCAAAATTTCATCAAGATTTTCACCCTCCAAATTATTTGGATGCCTTCTAGCTAAAGTTGACTCTACTTCAGTCCCTTTATCATCAATCTTAATATTACTAAACAAGGAATCAATAGAAGAAACACCAATCACTTTAAGATCTTCATCATTTTTATCCTCTAGAGAGATTGGTTTGGCGGCCATTTGATTTATTAGAGTAGCTTGTGCATCGGAAATTTTCCCAAGCAAATTTTCAGCATGAGCATATTTAGATTGAAGATTACAAACTTCTCTACTGATGTCATCGAGTTGTTTCGTTATGGCATCTAACACGGTAGAGTGTTCCCTAAGCTCCTCGGTAAAATACTTATTATGCTCAAATTGCGTAGTCATATATTCCTTAGTACTTTTCTCAATTTCAAGCAAAATATTGGGGTAAGGAACATCATAGTACTTTCTTTGGGGCATCATGACCACACAAACAAGATTGCAAGCAAGGAAGAGATCCGGCGAGAAAAAGGCAAATGAAAAAGAGGGCGAATAAAACGGCAAATTGGTGAAGTGGGGGAGAGGAAAACGAGAGGCAAATGGCAAATAATGTAATTGCAAGGAGATGAGATTTGTGATTAGGAACCTGGCAGATGATGATGGAGTCTCCTCGGCTCTTGAGATTGGCACGTAGAAGAGACTGCTTCCTCCCCGGCAATGGCGCTAGAAATTCCTTTGATGTGGCTTGAGACTGCGTTGGTATTTCCCCAAAGAGGAAGGGATGATGCAGCACAGCGACGGCAAGTATTTCCCTCAGTTATGGAACCAAGGTTATCGAACCAGTAGGAGGATCACCACCACCCAATAAGCAGCACCTGCACACAAATAACAAATACTTGCAACCCGACGCGAAAGAGAGGTTCAATCTCTCTACGGTAAAAAGATAGATTAGGTAGTGATAGATAGGAGAGAGATCTCTCAAGAACACAAAATAAAAAGAGCAAATAAAAAGTGCAGAAATATATTTTTGGGTTTTTGGTTTAGTAGATCTGAAAACAAAGAGGAAAAAAGATAGATCGGAAAGCAATATGTTGGAAAAGTAGACCCGAGGACTGTAGGTTTCACTAGTGGCTTCTCTCATGAGTATAGCACACTGTGGGTGAACAAATTACTGTTGGGCAATTGATAGAAGATCAAATAATCATGATGATATCCAAGGCGATGATCATTATATAGGCATCACGTCCAAGATAAGTAGACCAACTCCTGCCTGCATCTACCACTATTACTCCACACATCGACCGCTATCCAGCATGCATCTAGTGTATTAAGTTCATAGAAAAATGGAGTAATGCAATAAGAACGATGACATGATGTAGACAAGATCTATTCATGTAGGAATAGACCCCATCTTGTTATCCTTAATGGTGTTTAGATTGGATCTCGAGGTTCTGGAACTTGCGGCGGCTGGAATTGTGTTTCGTCGACTCCCCTAGGGTTTTCTGAATATTTGGGAATTTATAGGCGTCAGAGGTGGTGGAGGGGGGCATGGAGGGCACAACCCACCAGGGCGCGCTGGGGGCCCCCTGGCGCACCCATGTGGGTTGTGGCCTCCACAACCCACCTCTGTGGTACTTCTTTGGCCCACTGGGTGCCTTCTGGTCTAGAAAAAATCTCCAAAAAGTTTCGTCGCGATAGGACTCCGTTTGGTACTGATATTCTGCGAAGTAAAAAACAAGCAAAAACAGCAACTGGCACTTTGGCACTATGTGTAACAGCCCGGGACGAACGCTCCAGAAGATTCCCCTTTTATTTCCATTCTCGTCATGTGATTCGTTTTATTGTCGCATTCATCATCGCATCATTCGCATCATCTGCATAGCATCGTCACTCATTTTTGAAAAAACTTACATCCGTTCGAAGTTGCCGGTTCTCTCCGTTCGTGTCGTCGATCGTTTCGAGACCAACCACACTCGCACGCGCCCGCGGCATTTGTTTTAAAAAATGTTCTAAAAGGTGCGCGAAAAATATTCTCGGATTGGGTCAAAAGTTGGCATGCGGTCTTGTTATATTGTAGGTAGACCGCCTGCCAAGTTTCGTCGCAATCAGAGGTCGTTTGATACCTGAACGGTCGACCGCAGTGGCTTTGTCATCGGTTTATTAACGGGCGTTTTCGGTTTTCTAAAACTCGATGCCGGGCCACATTCTCCCTCTCTTCTCAGCCCAACCACTCTACACAGCCCAACCTAGCCCACCTAGCCTAACCCCACGACCGGAGCCGTCCGATCAGGATCGAACGGTCCGAAAACGGCCTAAACCCGTCAAACCCTAGCCTCCCTACCTATTTAAACACCTCCCCCATGCCATTTTGGGCAAACCCTAGCCTCCCCTAACCTCCAGCCACCTCCTGCCTCAAATTCCGTGCGCATCCGCCACCAACTCGCCACTTGGCGCCGCCCGAAGGGCTGGCCGCCACCTGCGCCGCCGCAGCTGCCGCCCTCGGCTAACCGGGAGCCGCCACTTGGCGCCCCAGCGCTGCCAGCCGCCGCCCTGGCCAGCCCCGCGCCACCTCCCACCACCGCGGCCGCCCGGGCCCGATCCGGGCCTGTCAAGCGCCGCCCAGGACCCGCGCCCCACGCCCGCTCCCGAGAGCCGCCCGAGCGGGGGCCTCACCCAGCGCCGCCCGCACTGGCCCGCCGCCGCCTTCGCCCGCTCGCGCCGGCCGCCGCTGCCAGACCTCGCCGTCGCATGCGCCGTCGCCGCGCGTCCCTCGCCGGAGCCTCGCGCCGCCGCGCCGCGCTCGGCCCTGCCGGCCGCCGTGGCTCGCCGCCGCCCCGAGCTTCGGCCGCCGCCAGCCGCGTCCCTCCCCTGGATCCGGAGAGATCCGGGCGGATCTGCGTCGCCTAGGTCGCCGGCCCCCATCCCCATCGTCGCCGGCGCCGTCAACCACCGGCGAGCTCGCCTCCGGCCGCCTCCTGCCCGCCATGGCGCGCCGGGACCGCCTTATACCTGCACGGCGCCGACCCGGGAGCCAAACGGGTCGCCCGCACCGTTCCATCCAGTTTTTCGCGAGGTGATTTTTTGCTAAGTCCCTAATGTGCCAGTTTACAGCATGATAGCATTTTGTGTGGCCTGTAACTTGGAAATCGTGCATCGGATAAAAATGCATGATATATGAAAATTGATGTACTCTTCGTGCTCTCCATGATGGAACCCTTTGTTTGCGCATTAGGACTCATTTGCATGCCCATATCCCTATTGCAAAAGTGCATATCATCGTAATCTGAAATCTGTTATTTTATTCAAACTTGCGTGGATGGTTGCATCTAAACCGTAGGTCTTTTCCATATGGTTTCTTCATGAGATGTGCCCTATTATATGTCTACTTTCATGCCATGCCTCTGGTTGCTAGGTAGGAATTCATCAACATGTCAATTTCTTGCTCTCAAGTGGCTATCACGTTAAAACTGAAATCCTATGTAATTTTGCCAATGGTATGATTTGAAGTGTGTCATGTCTAGTTGCTTTTAGTGTCCTTGCCATGCTCATAAGTAATTGTTATGCTACTGTTATTGCCATGCCAACATGCCTAGTCAAAACTACTGTTTGGGGGATAGTTAAATTTCACTAAGTCTGAAACTGTTATTTTGTTGTCATGTTGCCATGTGATTTGCTATTGATCTAGGAGTCTTTTGTGATTGCCACCAAGGAGTCTTTTGTTAAGCATGTTGTTGCCTATCATGCTGTGCCAATAGGTTGCATGAATAGGTTTAGCATCATAATTAATTCTATTGTCCAATATGTCAATCTGTTAAAAACTATTGCACATGTCTACTCTAATTTTCACTAAGTCTGAGAATCTGTTTTCTTCATAATGCCATGTTGTGATGATGCTAGCAATGACCTATGCATAATTAGAC
Source organism: Elymus sibiricus (assembly GCA_039707655.1). NCBI lineage: Eukaryota > Viridiplantae > Streptophyta > Magnoliopsida > Poales > Poaceae > Elymus > Elymus sibiricus. The sequence continues at coordinate 175,990,333 of CM077667.1, read as the reverse complement.
CTTGCCACCATGGTATGAATTGTAGTGCATCGTGTCCTCTACCATGCTGTAGATTTTCATGCCATAATTTGCCCTGTAGCATATAGTTTTGCTGCTGCCAATATGCCTCCGTGATAAACTGCTATGCTAAAAAATGTTATTTTCACTAAGTCCTAATCTGCTATATTTTGTTGCCATGTTGTGAGCTTCCTACCATGTGTTCCACAACTATTTTGAGTATGATATATGAAGATGAAATGAAGTGTGTGTTATATGCTACTGCACCATGCTTAGTTTGTGCATTTTAGAATCTTGTATCTTGTTGTTTTCATGTGTGCAATATGTTATGTTGCTGTTTTGGGCAGATTTGAACAAAAACTTGTGTTGCTTGTTGTCGTTGAACCATAGCTCCGTTTTGAACATGTTGCATATGTAACTTGCTTAGAATTTCATGTAGTATCATAATATCTTGCTGCATTCATGTTTTGAAATGTTTGTGGCTGTCATTTTCATGCATTTTGCATTCATGTCATGTTCATCTTGTGAAGGTCATATCTTTTAGGCCGTAGCTCCGTTTTATATGATCTATATATGTAAATCGACTAGAATGATGTGTAGAATTGCATGGTATACTTTATTTTCCTATTTAATAAATATAAAACATGATTAGTTCAGATCTGGACCAATTTCGAAATTAACATATGGGGTCGTTTCGGAAATGTTATATGTTGTTTCCGGCCTCATTTAAGATGCCTAGATAGTGTAGTTTCATTATGCTTCACCTCCTGCCATGTTTATCAACATTTAATATTGTCGTGTACCTAATGAGAGTGAACTAAATAATTCGAAAGTGGAGTTTCGTCAATATGCAACTCGTTGCATATTGAGCTTCACTTAATGTGTAGTATTTGTTTGTTGTGATTGCCATGCCTTGCATAATTAAACTGGACATGCATCATATTTGTTTGCGCATCATGTCATGCATATGTTGTGGTGTTTATCATGTGTTGATTGTGGTTTCCGGATTGCTTCTTCTCGATAGAGTTCTGAAAGCGTTCGGAGTGTGAGGATTCGTTCGACTACGTTGGCTCGTCTTCTTCAGGGACTCGATCTTCTTCCAAGCGGGATCTCAGGCAAGATGATCATTTCCCTGGATACCATTACTATCATTGCCATGCTAGATGTCTCGTTTCTATCGCTTGTCTCGCTACCTACCACTTGTATGTCAAGCCTCCCAAATTGCCATGAAAAGCCTCTAACCCCTCCACATCCCAGCAAAACATTGTTTGGCTATGTTACCGCTTGCTCAGCCCTTCTTATAGCGTTGCTAGTTGCAGGTGCAAGATGTTTCCCGTGTGAAACATGGATATTTTGTTATATCACAATATTATTGCTATCTAATTTAATGCACATATATACTTGGTAAAGGGTGGAAGGCTTGGCCTTTTGCTCGGTGTTTTGTTCCACTCTTGCCGCCCTAGTTACTTGTGTACCGGTGTTATGTTCCATAATTGAGCGCTCCTAACATGCTCAGGGTTGTTATGGGGACCCCCTTGATTTTCGTTTTAGTATAAAACTTGTCTGGCAAGGCCCAACATTGGTACTACATTTGCCCAACATAATAACACTAATAATTAATTTGACGCATAGGGAGTTAGCGCTACCCGAGGTTCGTTATTCAACATAATACAGGGGGCCAGTGCTGCTGGTGCTGGTCCAAAACAGAGTCGTGTGCGGGGCCAACCCGGGGCAACCCTGGAGATGTCTATCAGGCCACTGTACGTTGTGCTCATCTGGTTGTGCCCTGAGAACGAGATACGCGGCTCCTATCGGGATTGTCGGCACGTCGGGCGGCCTTGCTGGATTTGTTTTACCTTTCTCGAACGTCTTGTGCGAGGAATTCTGAGAATACTTCGGGCTATCTCAAGGTTGCGGTTTTCCAGTGGAATTGCCTAGGAAGATCACGAGTTTCGTGGTCGAGGTTATTCCTGCGGCGTGTGGTTAGTTTGTGATGGATGAGTTGGGGCACCCCTGCAGGGTTAAATCTTTCGGAAAGCCGTGCCCACTGTTACGTGGCAACTTGGAAACTTTGTTTAACACCCGGTCATAGCAAACTTGAAGTAAACTCAAATAAAACACACCAACCATGTGCGTAACCGTGACTGTCTCTTCTCGTGATTTCTGAATCGAGAGAGAACACGGTGGGGTTATGGTTGTTCGTAAGTAGGTGTTTAGGATCTCTTAGAGATCATTACTAGTCCACGTCCGTTTATGCGACAATCATCCCCCTTTATTCTTGTACTCGTAAGTTAGCCACTCAAATAAATGCTTAGTGCTTGCTGCAGCCTCACCACTTAACCATACCTCACCCATTAAGCTTTAATAGTCTTCATACCCTTGGAAATGAGATTGCTGAGTCCCCGTGGCTCACAGATTACTACAACAACAGTTGGAGGTACAGGTAATGCGATGATATGACGTGAGCGCGATGTTTGTTTGATTTGGAGTTCTTCTTCTTCTTCATCATCGATCTAGGATGGGTTCCAGGCGGCAGCCTGGGATAGCAAGGATGGATATCATTTTATCGTTTGTTTTCGTCCGTAGTCGGACCCTGCTCTTCTGTATGATGATTGTTATGTTATTGTATTGATGTGATATTGATGTAGCTTGTGGCGAGTGTAAGCCAATTCCATATACTCATCTCTTCTTTACATGTACTTGTAATGATATCCATTCTTGCGAAACGACGAGATGCGCTTCTATCCCTGTCGAGGCCCTCGTGCCAAAATAAGGATAGGATCGCATCTTGGGCGTTACACTATGTCAATAGGTTAGTCCCAAAAAATGATATAAATTAGTTATAAAATGATTGTAAAACATCCAGGAATGATAATATAACAGCATGGAACAAGCAAAAATTATAGATACGTTGGAGACGTATCACATACTACTGTGCTACTGATCACTTTGCTGCAGATATTTAATCTCCAGGTGTGGTTGAATTGACAACTCAACTACTAATACTTGCAAATATTCTTTGGCTCCCCTTGTGTTGAATCTATAAATTTGGGTTGAATACTCTACCCTCAAAAACTGTTGCGATCCCCTATACTTGTGGGTTATCACGTTTCCATTCGTATGGTACATCACACAAAATTTTCTGCACAACATCGTCTATGATAGGGGTCGCCATCACACACGCTAGATATAATTCTGTCGTTTGCGTTAGTCAATACATCATGTGCGGTGCCTAGAAGAAATTGTTTGGCATAGGGCTGCCATCACACACATTTTTTATGTGGAAACGTTTGTGCAAGCACTACTGCAGGAAGGTCCAAAGACGACACGTCAATCTGAGACCTTTCGACCAAACTGTGTGCGAAGCATGAATCACAAACGGTATAGTTCTACCTCCATTGCCAATAACGTGAACTGTGTGTGATGGCGGATCCATCAAATACGATTCAGAAAAGAGGTGCGTGTGCAATCCGTGGCAAACAATTGATCGAAACAAACTGTTTGCGAAGAGCCAAGATAAAGCAAACGGTTAACCAAACACATATGTGTAAGATGTACGGCATACAGGTCACTCGGATGAACTGTTTGCGCTGATCCAGCAGAACACAAAAGATTCGGCATCAGAAGATGTGTGTGATACCCAGCATACAGATCGCTCGGACGAACTGTTTGGGATGATCAAAAGTAACACAAATGATTCGGCGTCAGAAGATGTGTGTGATACCCGGCAAACAGGTCGCTCGGACGAACTGTTTGCGATGATCAAAAGTAACACAAACGATTCGACATCGGAAGATGTGTGTGATACATGGCAAACAAGTTAGTAATCAGAATCGTTTGCGAGCACAAAAAATAACATGGACGATTCCTCCAGACAAGTTGTGTGTGTTGTGGGCAAACACTTGCTGGTAAATAATTGTCTGCGATTGATGAAATCATTACCGATGCTACGTAGGAAACAACCATTTGTTATGTATTAAAATTGAAGACATCTTTTTATTATTACCCGTCTGCCTGCGCGTCATCCCGTCCTCCTCTCGAACGTCTTGTCACCGTGCTGCAGCCAGAGGATTCCAGTGCACGCTCGAGCACCGCACATGTGTTTCGTTTGGCCACGCGGCGTTGAGCCTGTTCCCCCACAACCGTGCAAGCTTCCCACACGGCTACTGAACCCCCCCCCCCCCACACACACACACAAAAAACATCCTTACCGGGCTTCCTTCTTTCCTAAGTTTTCCATTGACGGCGTTATCGGAACATGCCACCGTTTTCCGCCAATTCCCCATTGGTTTCCCGCCACAAGCGAGTGAGCTTAAGAGGCGCCGCGCGTCACACGCGGAGGCACACCTAGCGCAGCCTAGACCCACTACCATTTTCAAGCATGCCAACCCGACAAAGCATCACCTCTGCCAGCAACCTTGTCGACGACAAAAACAATCCAGTGCAGGCGCAATGGCTCGTTGAGGACGAAGGCGCCCCAGCAACGCGCCTGACAAAGCTATGTTGCGCGTCATCACCAAGGTTGAGCAGACCCTTGGCAGAGGGTGCGACAGCGCCACCGAGCAACATAGCCGCCTCACTGCTGAAAGGTTGTAGCGCATCGCACAATAAGATCATCGGTGGTGCTCCGTAGAGCAAAACATGTGTGTCCGCGCTGAGAGGGCAAGGCGCGCCGCACAACAAGACCGATGGAGGGCCGCAGAGCGAGAGGAGCGATGCGCGACAAAGCAAGAGCGGTTCCATCCCTGCTTGCCGACTATCCCGCCTGACATGACGTTGCAAATGTGTCCATGACACGTTAGTAGCCTGATTCCTTACCAAGAATGGGCTGTGGCTGTCTGCACCGTATTTGCACTAGAGCCCGGCCGCACCATACTTGCACCGGATGTCATTCGCATGGGTCGCGTCGTTCACCTTGTCCGCGGCCCCATCGATGCCAATGCATTGGTCAGTACACTCGAGCGCCTCCTTGGCCCAGGTTTCCAGTGAAGAGCAGTAGAAGAAAAAAGGTCGTCACATCCTCAAGATGGTAATCTTTGATGAAATAGCCAACTTGGAGCTTGAGATCGTGATCCAGCAGTACCACGAGCATGTTAGCCGCTTGGACGATCACCTGCACGAGTTCAGGCAGAGCCAAGAGCTTCCATAGGTTAGGGTGGTAGTCATGTGGACGCATTTTATTTTGTTGAAACGTTTGGATGTCGATCGCAATGTCTGCACAACAATCATAATATTGCTATGTTTCAATGTGAATGATTTTTCTTCTATTGTTATGTTTCAATATGCGTAACACGTATAGCTAGAAATGAGTTTGAAAACATATAGAAATGTAAAATTAATAATATATGTTAATTTTCAATAGCTCATTGCAGATATAATGTATCATCACATATATGTGATGATAGTACTTAACTAATACGTACGGTGAATAAAAAGTAAAGACGAATGATAGTAATAAACTAATAATAATCCCTCCTTGAGTGGGAGCAGTATTCTGACAGCCTCTCGCCAGCAGCTCCCTGGTGCATGGCAGCTTCCCAACATGGAGGGAGTTTGCCGCTTCCTCCGCCTCGTAGTGCTCGGCGTGCCGATAAGCCTCTTGCTAGCGGAGGCGCGCGACCAGTTCGTCCCTTTCACCGGGCGCCCACTGGAGCTCTTTGGCGTTGGCACGCCTAAGCTTATCGGCCCACCTTCATGCAGCGATGAGGCACCTAGCACCTGTGGCTGTCATTGCGTGGTACCGGCCGTCTTCATACACCTCCTCCGCTCGTCGAAGCGCCCGCCGCCAAAGCTCCAGCTCCTGCTTTTCCGATGCGACACTATGGGCTTTCCAGGTCGCGAGGTACCTGGCATGCTCCTCCACCAACTCCTACTTGAATGCCACCTGCCTGGCTCTCTCAGCCGGCGGCAGTGCCTTCCACATAGCCAGATTGAACTATCCCAAAAACCACTCTTCCGTTGGGGGGTCTGGTGCAACCTTGTCTGGCGGCGCGTAGGGGTCCTCCTCGTCGCTGCTCTGCGCCATGACGTCCTCGCGGGGTGACGCCTCCTCTTATGCTTGAGGACAGACCAGCGGCGCCATGGCAAAGTTTTGTGTGAGGTGTGGGGGAAGCGAGGAGAGGTTGGAGGCGGGATGACATCTCTGCGGGTAGCATTTATAGGCGGCTGGAATCTTGATTGACACCAGTGGTAAAACGGGAGGACACTGGAATGGACGTGCCAGTCGCCGAAATTTAACGGCCCGATTGCACACGATTGCCAAGTCAAAAGCCCTGTGTGACTTAACATCACCGACGGTTCCCGATGCATGACCGTGTGGGATTAATAGCCCTCAAAATTAGGATTCCAAAATTCAAAACGCGAAACAGAGTGTCAATCATGTGGGACCCGGTTGTCTTGCCAGATATTTACATTTTATTTCCAAATGTAATGCATGCATGCAATTTGTGTTACTAACTTACTATACTTTGATACTATTGTATAGTCCAACAAATAAATACTTTTGTGTTACTCAAATTGGAAGGAAAAAATACCATGGCATCTTGGTGCCATGTATTTCACAACGTTTTTCACTTATCTCGGTTTTAAAGGCCTAGATTGTCAATGTTTGCCAAATGAAACCTGATTTTTTTTCAAACTTTAGCATGCCCGTTGTATTAATGCATTGTAACGGTAAAAAAATCAAGGCCAAATGAGGCAGAGAATCGCGGTTCGTCATCCAACATGCCTGCACATTCCTTCACCAAACCACGAGCCTTCGTGTGATTCTTCGGTTTGTGAGAGGTATGCGTCAAATTAAGCTTATCTCGAACAAGCCAATTTTGTTACCATGACATCTTGGCTCCTTCTCATGAAATCATGAAAAATTTCATGTATTTTAGAACATTTTTCATTTTCTAATTAGAAGCCTAGTTTCTCGATGTTCATGTCCAAACCATTACTCAACATGTTTGGAATTCCTTCCAATTTTATTGAATGGGGCATAAAAAATACTGACGCAAGGACACAAATATGATTTTTCCAACCAGTTTTTGCTTCATCGTGACATGTTCATGTATTTCAAATTTGAATTATGGCCCTTAAATGGCTAGAAACTCACTTAATGTCTAAAAAGGCCAAATGAAACCCGGATTCTTTTAAATTTTAGCATGTCGGTTGTATTCGTGCATTGTAACGGTGAAAAAAGCAATGCCAAGTGAGGCCGTGATTGTCGGCTCGTCATCAAACATGGCCCCCGTTCCTTCTCGGAACCACGAGCTAGCCTTTCGTGTGATGTTCTGGTTTGTCATGTATGTGTCAAAGCTTATCTGAAACAAAGCCATTATTTTTACCACGACATCTTGGCTCCATGTCATGAAATCATATACATTTACGAGTATTTCAGAGCACTTTTTATTTTTTTTATTTTATAAACCTAGATACATAACATTTGTGTCCAAAGAGTGACTCCAAGATGTTTGGAATTCCTTCCAGTTTATTGCATGGGGCATGATAAGGACACACACACATATGATTTTTCCAACTAGTTTTTGCTTCATCTTGCGTGTTCGTGTATTTCAAATTTGAATTATGGCAATTGAATGGCTATAAACTCACTTACTGTCTTGAAAAGGCCAAATGAACATCGAAATTTTTCAAATTTTAGCATAACGGTTGTATTCGTGGATTTTAAGTGAAAAAAAAACAAGTTCAAGTGAGGTAGCGACTGGCGGTTCATCATCAACCATGCATGTCCCCCCGTTCCCTCTCGGAACCATGAACCAGCCTTCGTGTGATGCTCCAGTTTGTTACATGTATGTGTCAAAGCTTATCTGAAACAAAGCCATAATTTTTACCACGACATTTGGGTGTCATGTCATGAAATCATGCAAATTTACATGTATTTCAGAGCATTTTTTATTTTTTATTTATTTTGAAAACCTAGATTCCTAACGTTTGTGTCCAAAGAGTGACTCCCAGATGTTTGGAATTCCTTCCCATTTATTGCATGGGGCATAATAAGAACACACACAAATATGATGTTTCCAACAAATTTTTGCCTCATCGTGACGTGTTCATGTATTTAAAATTTGAATTATGACCATTACATGGCTGGAAACTCACTTATTGTCTTAAAAAGGCCAACTGAACACCGAAAATTTTCAAATCTTATTGTAACGGTTGTATTCGTGCGTTGTAAGTGAAAAAAAACAAGGCCAAGTGAGGCAGCGACTGACGGTTAGTCATCAATCATGCATGCCCCCCGTTCCCTCTCAGAACCACAAGCTAGCCTTCATGTGATGCTCCGGTTTGTTACATGTACGTGTCAAAGCTTATCTGAAACAAAGCCATAATTTTTACCACGAGATCTGGGTGCCATGTCATGAAATCATGCAAATTTACATGTATTTCAGAGAATTTTTTGATTTTTCTAATTTTGAAAACTTAGATTCCTAACGTTTGTGTCCAAAGAGTGAATCCAAGATGTTTGGAATTCCTTCACATTTATTGCATGGGGCATAATAAGGACACACACAAATATGATTTTTCCAACAACTTTTTGCCTCATCGTGACGTGCTCTTTATTTCAAATTTGAATTATGGCCATTATATGGCTAGAAAATCACTTACTGTCTTAAAAAGGTGGAATGAACACCAATTTTTTTTAAATCTGAGCATAACGGTTGTATTCATGCATTGTAATGGTGGGAACTTTTTTCTTACAATTAATACACTATCCGTTCATGCTGTATCTCAAACTAGTTTTACAAATCAATACGAAAAGTTAGTTGAATACACACGGTTCTATATAGGATCCGGTTGCGATGAAAATTCATGGATCTATGTATGGCTTACACCGGCCGGAAGCTTCGTCTAGCTCGAATTCTGTTCACCCTCAATCCCCATTCCCCCACAAACTCTTCTTGCAAAGAATGATGCCGTGGAGACGCTTCGTGAGGGCGCGTACGACCGCCGCCTCTGCCTGGAGCGCTTCCTCCTCCACCAAGAGCGCGGCCGCCTACGCCAAGAGCGCAGCCGTATCCGCCTTGAGCGAGGCCGCATCCGCTGAAAGGGCCTCGGCGGCGGCCGACGGGGCGTATGCAGCCGCGGAGACAACAACTGCAGCTGATGCAAATGCCAAGAGAGCTCGAGCAGTCTTCCGTTCCACAGAGATCGCCCTGGCCCAGGTCGAGGCCATCCAAGCTAAGATCGAGGACGCCCATGCTAAGATACTCCAGGCCTCCTCGGAATCCAGCCTTCGCCACACATCCGAAGAGACGGCAAATACGGAGGCCCAGATGCATGCCGCCGATGCGGAGCCGGAGGCCATGGAGCCCCTTCCACACGAGATCGCCGAGCGAGAGCTGGAGATGCGGGAGTCGTCCGAGAATGATGAGCGCCAGGAGGAATTGCGCGTGGCTCAGGAGAAGGTCGAGAAGTGCCTGTCCGTCGAGGAATCGGCGGTGGAGTTCCAACACGAGTTCTGACGGCACCACTACTACGAGTACTACAACGGTGAGGGTGAGGGTGATCCTGAGGATGAGAGCCATGCCGAGGATGAGGACTTCGCCTTGGTCGTGTTCAGCCTGGGGGGCGCGAAGGCCAGCACTGGCGGAATGTCAGCCGAACAAGTCGTCGACATCTCATCAAACATCGGCGAGGCATAGGGCGACGCATCGCCGTCTTTGTTAAAATTATGCGCAGTACTACTAGCCTTTGTTTAGAGAGCCGGTCTTTTTCTAGCGTTATGTCTAGGTCAAGGAGCGTTGTTTATTTAGTGAACTTGCTTGATTAAGTAACTCTGAGTTATGTGTCGGCTAATTTGTTTACCCTAGTTAGCAGCTGATGTTAAATTAAGCAACGACGTGGATGAGCAGTATAACCAGGGAATACCAGGGGGATTTGTATTGTCTAATTCATCACACACGCTCAAATCAGAAGAATCGTTTGTGATGGTATGTTATCGCACACATTTTTTAAGAAGTTATAGTGTCTGATGAAACTTTGCGCTCCAAGTTTCCCAAGCGAAAATTTTCGCCAGCCGCCAAAATATCTACCTCTCCCCGCCCTCCCCCCCTTCCCACCAAGGGCCACATTTCCCCTATTTCCTCCTTCCTTCCTAAGCGCTCTATCCACTTCCTCGCTTGCTCGCTCGCTCTGTCCATCTCACATCCAACCGCCGCAGACGCCATGGTCTCCTCGGATGACGCATCCAGCATGTCTCCTCCGATGATGAACCTCTCACCAGCCAGGTATTCCCCTCTCCTCTCTCTCGATCACCTAGAGTTAGGGTTATTGTTTGGAATTGGGGATTTTGAATGCGTCGGCCGATTTGATCCATTCCTTCATCTTGTAGCTCCCTAGGACCACCACTTCCAAGGAATGGGACGGGAAAGCTCAAGATCTGCCTGCTCATTGTCAACGTCAATCTCCATGCGTGAACTTAGTTGATTCTGAATCTGTGTACAGCAGGAGGAAGTTTCTTGGATGTGCACAAAAGGTTAGTCCCACTCTTGTTGTTAGAAATCATTTGTTATATTAGATGTGCTTCAGACACTTCGCCTGTGCTATCTTATTCTGGATGTGATTAAGACATTATCACAGTTCTATGTTTGAGAGCACTATTTTAATTGATGCCATCAGTTCTATGGTATAATATTCTTGATTGAACCGATGAAAGTGATATTTTAATTGACATCATCAGTTCTTATGTACATACATGTTAGTAATAATTTTATGTCATTCAAACATTGTCGCTATGCATCCTATACTACATAGGCTATTGTGGTTATATTTAGCTTCCTCATAAAATTTATAATTTGTTATTACACATACAAAAACAGAGGAGGGATGAGAACCAGAGCATCCTACTACAAAGACTCTTTGACCAGAACCATGTCACGCATGATGAAGAAATTTACATGCCACTTTGTAAGAAAAAAACAGACGCACTTGAAGCACGCAAGTACAAACATGGTCAACCATTTCTTGTTGTAGAATACTTTTATGAATGCAGTTCCAGTTGCCACAAGTTACATAGATATTGCATGGAAAAATGTCAGAAGGAGAAGATAATACCGTTCTAGAAGTACACTAATCCGGTATGTATTTCCATCACATGTCGGGTACCATCTTGGTGGGATTTGAGGACTTTAATCTCTTCTTCAACTTTGATATGCTTGCTGGCACTCTTGTTAAATGCTTGATATTGTAAGTACTTCACAAACTCTATTCGATTTCTCCATATAAGGTTGTAAACGAAAAAAAGCTAATTGTATTGTATTCCTCTCAGGGGATTGATGGCGCAGAGATCAATATGGGATCATGCATATTTCATAGATCCTGATTTAGCAAACGACACTTTATTACGTCAGAATGATACATGCAAGGTTTCCATTGAACATGTCTCCAAGATCTTGAGTTCGTTACACGTACGAGAATTCTTCATATGGCCATATCATGAAGGGTAAGTTAAATACACATTGATCGTCTTCCATTTTTTGACATACTTCATAAGTTCATGTTTTTTTAACTGTAGCCATCACTGGATCTTGGTGGTCATTGTTCCAAAGCCCAACACAGTTTACTACCTGGATTCTTTCAGAGCATCAAATAAGCCCCAGGATCTGAATCATCTTTGGGATTTCATGGATAGGTATTGAATTCTTTGATGTTCATATGTTGTATTCATATCTGGTTCAAGAATTGAGTATGTGAAATTTCATCTTCATTTGTAGTTTATTATCAAGGTGCATAACTACAGGAGGGAACCAGTTTGACCGCCAACTACCTCTGCACCACGAGATAGTTTCTTCGGTAAGACACCAAAATCCGTTATTTTCAGAAAATGCTAGTCAGATGTTCAAGTTTCTAAGTAAACATCTTTCTATTTCTCTCCAAAGAAAAAAACAAACAACTTACATCGGTTAGGTTGTTCCTAGCACACTAACAGGGAAAACACATGACTAATTTTGTACGAAAAATTTCAGTGTCCTCAACAACAAGAAGGGACCAACCTTTGTGGATACTATGTTTGCACACACATAATCTCCATATGTAGATCTTCTCAATGTTGTATCGATGCTGACAAAATAGTACGAGTAAGTCTATTTCTTAATTACTATCTTTTACTCCACATGTATGCCACATTCTGATCTAAAAATCCTGCAGATGATCTTTACACCGACGACCCCTGAACCGCTCCCCGCAGCTGAATTGCTGGATGTTAGGAGATTTATCAACAACTTCTTCCTGAAACACTATATCAAGCCTTATCAACATTATGAAGATTTCAGAGTTCCTTTTCCTTGAAGAATAAGTATGCACTCAGTTAGTATTAGAAGCTAAACGTATATGCATGGTGGCATTTTTATTCCATGTGATGAGGTACATTGTACAATGTGATTATGTAGCTAGCATATGTGGAATTTAGCTAGCATTTGTTTAATTGCATATTGTAGTGTATTTTGATGAGTGTTCCTCCCGTGGACACTATTTGTTCAACTACATATCGTGGCGAATTTGCAGGGCATTTCAAATGTGATATTTTTCCGTAACCTTGCCCTTTAAGCGAATATGATTCAACAAACTGAGCGTGTGGGACCCAGAATGGAAAGCACACGTCACTAATGGCGTAACCGCCTGTGATTTACCCCAAAAGCACACGGGATCTAAACTAAACCGTTGGTGATAAAAAATCAAATTGCAAATGGTTTGCAACACATTTCCCACACGTGAGCTTAGAGGAAACCTTGTTCGATGCAAAATGCAATCCCACTAGTTAATTATTCAGGATACGTGTGCAATGATATCATGCATGACAAACGCTTACCATACATGACTCGTGTGCGATGATCCAGTATCTCACACAGTTTCTTTTATCACCCATGTGGCTTAGGTAATATTTCGGAAACGGTTACAGGTCAAACACCGTTTGATTTCACTGAGCAATATGACGCGTTCGACTGATGATGGCCATGTGTGATTGGTCCTCTATCCCACACAATTGATGAAAATAAAGTGTGTGTGATATGTTCCTGTATCGCACACGAGTATATTTAGCAGAGCGTTTGCGTTCATCAGTCTCTATCGCTGACGATTTTTTTGTGTCGTGTGGGATGGACCCCCCTATCGCACACACATGCAAGGCGATGGTTTTAAACTCCGTTGCAAAATGGGGGTAAAAACCGTTTGTATAGCACGTCGCTGCACCAGTGAAGGTGGCCTACTCAGGTGCATCCGAGATGACCATGGCGACACTCGGAGTGAAGGCCAAGTCACCAAGGAGATGGATGGACAAGCACCTCGAGAGGCGACGCCTGAAGTCTACTGTGGTCGGACGAACGGAATCCATCGAACGTCCGACAACCTCCAGCCACCAGATGACCGACCGCTACCGGAAATCCGGCGCCACTCGACCAGAGCCGAATCGTTGGAAGTCTGGACGCCACCGGACATACGGTCCCTCGTGAGCCACCGGACGACAGGTAACCTCCGGACGTCCAGAACCGCCTGTCCGCAGACGCGGCCTTTGGCTTTGTATCTCTCTCCCACTTACCCCTTCATGGCTAAGACTATATATGATCTTCCCCCACCCGATTTCTACGGTTAGCAATGATTTACCTCTTTAGTTAGTTGAGCATTGCTCCTTCCACTTACCTCCTCCATAGAGATGGCCTCTACGTGAGAAGATTCAAGTGGATGTCAAGGCCCCTATAATAGGGAAGATCCTCCAGGATTTCAAGGCCCCATCTCCCCATGGGATTTGCGATGAACTTTACCATGTATCCTTCTTCCCTTTGTTGTTCTTGTACCTTTGTGGATCTTCTATTGATGTGAGCCTAGTGGATGTGTGGTTGGACTTGTTCTTGAGTGTTTCCTCTTGTGATTTCTCCGTGTTCTTCCCCGTGTTCTTCGTGGAATCTCCCCTCCAATTCGTGAAAGATCACTAACGAGGGCTTGGCCCCGTATCATCTTGGATCAGAGCTTAGCTTCTCACAAATTTGGAGTTCCTCCCCTTCGTTTGTAGCCTAATTTTGTGTGTTTTTGTCCCAATTCAAAAATCCCCACAAAAACTAGCTTCGCCATTTTTCTTGGAATTTGTTGGTTCTTGTGAGATTTTGTTGTGTTTGATCCACGATTTTGTTGTTTGGCAAGTGAATCTCGGCTTTCCCCACCTCCCCACCACGAAATCAACCCCAAAATTTTTCTTTTTCCCATCAATTTTGACCCCGAAAATTGAAATTTCCGCCCAAAACGCGTCCCGGATCTGAAATCTCGAGTTGACCTAGACCCACTGGACGTCTGACCCTTTCCGGATGTCCGGGCCCTCGCCAAGCACCGGAAGTCCGGACTTTATCGAAAATTCAGAACCCCAAAACGGACCCGAATTCATGGATTTCCGGACGTCCGGTACGTGTAGAAACTGACTCGGCTGGAATTTTGTTTCAGCCATAACTAATTCATCTGAACTCTGTGTTCCGCGTTCTTTAGCTTGTTTTGTAGCTATTCACATCCACCATCCACAAAAAATACTAAAACCACCATTTGATACCATCAATTTTTCCCATTTTGACATCTTTGCGTAGGCCTCCACCATAACTTCCGCATAACCTTCCCGCCATACACTTTTGCCACCTTAACCCAATTTTATTTGAGATTTTGAGTTGCGGTTTCTGTTTCCTAAGGTGTTGGGATAATTAGGGACAATTCAACATCGACAACGCCGCCACTCATCATCGCCTCGGCCTCTACATCGACAACGACCACTTCACCAATGGCACCCCAACCGTAAGCAAGGACGGTAATCTCGATGACATCATTGTCCATTTCCTTGCCATTGCATTGATCGCCTCGAGCCTATTGCATACCTTACCCATTGAGACTAGTGAGTTGAGAATTGCCGGGCCACGTTACTTGTGCACCATAGTGATACACTTACGCCGCATAGCTACTTTTAGCGTGCAAACATCTTGCTATCTACATTGTCCGATAAGTCTCTCCCGTGCATATCCAATATACTTGTCTCATATGTTGGTTCGAGTATCAAGCATAGCTTATAAAAAAATAGAAAAAAAATTAAGCAAAAGAGGAGATACAAAAGAGCTTGTAAGCAATAGAAATAGCATTGAGCCATTTTGCATAGTTCATACTCTTGGATTAAACATGCATAGCATACTTGGGATTGAAGACGGTACGTTTACTCTCTATGTTGGTGCACAAGCGTGTATCTAACCATTTGAGCAATCGAGCTATTGTCTCTCAAGTATCCGTGCAACACGAGCTTTTTACGGGTCTCACATTTTGTGCTCATTCCTTGGTTGCGCGGATCCCATTTATCTATTCCGTGTGTGTGTTCCTAGTGCCACCATAGCTATTGATCTATTTGCTTTGCATTGCAATTTTGTGAATCTTCCTCAACATTTTCGATATCTTGGCTAACATTTGATTTGAATTTTGTGCCACTTTCCCTAACCAAGCCACTCAATAATCTTTACTTTGTAGGTGTGAGTGAACAAGTCCGGTACCATTTCCACTATTCTCCCAATTCACATTGAGTGAAACGGGATACATCCTCAACTTTGGGAATGGTATCTTGGTATTGTTTATCTCATTCCCTACTCACCCTTGCTCGAGTCTTGTGATGGCTAGGCAAAGTACATCATCTCGAGTCTTCGACGACAACAATGATGCGAACAACTACATCAATGAAAAAGTCGAGCGACTCGCCATCGACATACGACAACCCGAAGCTCCAAAAAGAGACTACATCGACAACAAGTTGTCCGCTCACATGGATTGTCTTCGACACATGTTGGCCCACTACAAGTATTCTTCCCTTCATCATCTTCAAGGCGGATACGCTCAAGTCGTACATCTTCGGAGCGCCCATCCGATGCAAGCACAAGTCGGCCACGTCCTCATCTTCGAGATGACCACAACGACAACCATCACGTTCATGACATACATCATCGCGAAGGGCAAGCCACCTCCAAGAAACAAGTGCGTGAAGACGAAGAACGCCATCGACTACAAGCTCTACATCACACTACGGTAAACCTTCATGAGCACAAGAGTAGATCACGTGATGAGCTCCAACAAGGACAAGCTTCGACGCCAACATCAAGGCGACCGACTACACGCATGGCTGACCCTTCCATATTTTGAAGCATCCCAAGGAAGATGGTCGAGCATGGGAATTTCCCTTCGGTCATGGAGGCACGTAACGAGGAGCCACATCACATGGCCCTCATACAAGGCAACGGTGACAAGATGGTTAAGCATGGGATTTTCCCTTCGACCACGGCGGCGAGCAAGACCCTATTCAATGACTTGAAGACGACAACCACATGGGACTTCTACTCGGAGTCGAGCACCGAGGCCGAGCTTGGGATTTTCCCTTCGGTCTTGGAGGAGAGCGATGATTTGCCACATCCTACGGCATTCATCTTCGGAGGTGTTATGGATGAGGAGATTGAGCACGGAACTATCCCTTCAACCAAAGCGTCGAAAGGAGTTTAGAATGGAGACGTTTGCACCTACATCTCTCCGACACCCACATATGATGAGATGCCCCAGTTTCCTTGTGAGGAGAGACACCAAAACATGAGTGAGATGAGTGACTCCACCATATGTGACATTGAGTGCATTTCTTATGAGAGGATGAGCGTGACTACCACTAGCCCCGTACACGAAAATATGCCAAACTTCCTATGTGAGGTTGAGAGCCATCACCACCCTTTGAGTGACTCAACCAACCATGTGAGTGAGAGCATCCTAGTGGGAGTGAGTGAGCCACAACATTTAGTGAGTGAGGTAGTTGAGAGGGCACGCGAGGCCACTATGATTTCTAACAACTTAACCTCTACTCCTATTGTGTCTTCTTATTTGGTGCAAGGTCTCATACATGAAGAAGTGCCAACCCTCAACGAGTACATCCCTCCAATGAGCACGACGATGGCCATGGTGAACTATGATGCACCTCCCTCATGGTTCCATCATGATATTGACCATGATTTGTTCCTTCCCACCTCACGTACATCACATGAGTGGAGCCCTAAAGGTAACATAGGTGAAAGTTCTTCGCTTGTCCCACTAGTGGACTATCTTGACATCGGTTGCTTGCATGATGTTGGTGACCTTATTGACACACCACATGCTATGTCTTCAACATGCCTAGATGAGCCACCCATTTATGATGCATATGATGATGAGCATGTCGAATTACCTAGTTGTGATGCTATACTCCATAGGGTATCATGTGAAAATTCTATTGGTCACATCATGTATGACAATCCGCTAAACTTGTCATATGCTATGAGTGAGATTTCCCATATTGCATCATTGCAATCGCACCATAGTGACTATGCATATCCACTAAAAAGTAATCCCATTTGCACTTATGGCATAGATGACAAGCCATTAGTTATTGGAATTTGTTTTTCTTGCGATGATATGCTATGCTCCCCTTGCACCATATAGACAATTCATCCCATATGCCATGTCTTGACTTATCATATAGAATGCATGATTCCATACCTTGTGTGCATCACCCCATGCATAACATTGCTATATATGATTATGATGATGCATCCCATATGCCATGCCATGAAAATGACTATAGATCGCATGGTTGCATCCATTGTGTGCAGCATCCGCATATCATGGATAACAATGCACTAGACATTTCTTGTCTCCATTATGCTATACATAATAACAAACCTTTCATGATGGATGACATGTTCTTATATCATGCATCTCATTTCTTTCAGCATTGGATATTTTGTGCTAACAAACACATGCACATGCACATCCTAATGGATGATATGTACATATACCATGCGCACACAATCTTTCCTTTGCCTTTGTTTTGTGTAGGTACTTATGAATACTCGTCAACTTCACAATCCCATGAGTTGATGAAATGAGCTCTTGAGAGCCACGATGATTTAGGATCCATTGGAATGTTTCTCAAACCATTCCCCTCGCGCAAGGACTACGTGCACCTCTTTTAGTTGGTTCTCACATGACTATGGGTTATATACCAGTTGTCATCTTATGCCCATCTTTCTGTGTTCATGTTGCATGTTATGCCTCTTTCTATGCCTTTGACATGCGATTGTGACCCTTGCTTTCATTTACCCATGATTCACCATTCCACTAGTACTATGTGTATTTGTGTCGGGGCACGGATGCACACGATCACCTACGGGACCAGAGGCCCCTTTGTGGTTCGGCAGGGGGGCCACGTTGCGCAAAGAGCGGAGACCATGAGGCAGCACGACGATCGGGATGCTGGCATTTTTACCCAGGTTCGGGCCGCTGTGAAGCGTAAAACCCTACTCCTGCTTTAGGTGGATTGATCAAAGGAACACGAAGAACACGTAGCGCTCCATCCCGGCAAGGGTTGCCGTCGGGGAGAACCACTATGTGAGTACAAGTGTCCAAAGGTCCGAATCTTGAGCTAGGTTGCCTTGGGCCTCCTTTTATAGGGCAAGGGGCAACCACAATGGCAAAACAGTCTTTATCTGGCGACTAGATAGCTAACAGAGCTATCATACCTAACTCTAATATTTAGGACAAAATACCATGATTGCTGGGCTAGGTGGCGCGCGGGGGTGCACCCCCGGCAAGCTCCTACCACTGCTTAGCTGGTTGTTGCTTAGGGTCTTGACACGCCACTGGACTGGTGTCAACAGGGTATAATCTATCTTCCGGTGCGTCGCCACGTGCTTAGCGAGAGCCACTTAGCCGCCTGAGGGCTCGACACCGCATCGACAAGTGACTGGCGTCGTGATGCGGTGGAGCGGCGGCTGGTCAGCTCGTGCCTGCCGGGGGATGGCTTGTCGGGTCTTCCTGAGATGTGCGCGCCTCGGTCTCCGGCAGGCTCCGGGGACGTGGCTGGCGCGCTTTGGGCCCCTCCTAGGCCGTTGCAATAGTCTTGCCGGTGTTTGTTTGGCCTTCTGCAGGTCGTTGCTGCCGGAGTCTGGGTCTTGAATGCTCGCTTAGTGGTGTGGTTGCTTTTCCCGGCGGGCTCAGGCCATGAAGGCCGGAGGCTTATTGTCCGTGCACAAGTCAGGGGGAACGAACACCCATGTTTGTGTACCCCGACAGAAGCCCTCGGGCCTGAGCCATACATGTCGCTTGGCACGTTGGGTTAGGCCCCAAACAGTGCACGGACACGCGTCGAAGGGATGCTGTCCTCCCGTCCCACGTCCACTCCGCGCAATTATCGCGGGTCGTGGGGTCGTGGAACAGTAGCCGTTGGAGAGTAAAAAGAACTGTCGGTAATAAAACGGTAGTTCTCCGAAAAGATAGCGAAGGGCCAGCCCCCGTGCGGGCCTCCCTAAATAAAAAGGGCAATGCACAGGGGTGCTGCTCATTCGCATCCTTTTCTCCGTCCTTCATCTTCCTCCTCAAGCTAAAAAACCGCTCCCGCCGCTACTTCCGGCCCGCCGAGCGCTGCTAGACCATCCGCCGCCCTTGAAAGTTCTAGGGATGGGGCGGAAGACGGCCGCCAACAAGGGGAAGCAGATGGCTGCATCCGCGGACCTAGCGGTCGAGGAGAGGAAGAAGAAAGCGGAAGAGCTAGAGAGGCGGCGATAGGGAGATGTGGTTATTTCCCCGTCGAGCCTGGATGGCAACACCTTGATCAAAAGGTATGCCTATATGTGGGGGAGGGCGACGAAGGGGCATGTAGCGCCTGAGGTCCTGCCGGATAGCCCCAAGGAGAAGAAGCCATCAGATTCGTACCGCTTCTTCTGCGCGTACTTTTACTGCGGCCTCTCTCCCCCCTTCTCTGAATTCTTCTGTGCCATGATGGCGGCGTATGGATTCCACCTTCTGGACTTCACGCCCAATGCAATGGCGTGCATGGCGATTTTTGCCCATCTGTGTGAGAACTTCGTCGGAGTCGCCCCCAATGTGGACTTGTTCAGGCACTTCTTCCTTGGAGAGCGATCTTGAATCTGCTGGGGCTCACGAGAAACTGCTGCTGACAGATGTGAACTGCGCGAAGACCCTCCATAAGGATGCTGAAGAAAAGCTGGAGAACTTAATTGAGCAGCGTGACCTCTGGATCAAGAGCATGGTTGATATCGCCAAGCGTCTCACTGCCCACATTGCCAAGATGGACATGAAGAGTTGGGCTTTCACCGTCGGTAGACCCGAGGCTCCAAGCGTCAAGCTGACACTCTTCTTCGATGGCTTGATCGAGGGGTTGAAGACATATGAGGAAGACAGGGCCGCCTGCTTTGCCAATGAATCCCGGAAGCTGGCACGCGACGCCCTCTTCCTGGTCTTGAGCAACCTCACCTTCTTCCACCCGGAGCTCGACCTCTCTGATGGTTTCAAGAAGCTGCCGTCGGGCGCCGACACCTCTGCCGCCGTGAAGAAGGCCGGTCCCCTTGCTGACAGGATCCTCACGGTTTCAAGGACCCAGGGGAGCCACCGGAGTTAACTTTGAGCCTTCCTTGTTGTCATGTTGTCATGTACTTAAGACACAGTAGGTATCTCGTATTAGGGCATGCACTTTCTTTATTTTAATATTTGCTGAACTGATGTTTTTATGCAAACGTATGCCACCCCCTTCGCTTCCCTGTCGACGGTCGTATGATTGTTATCTTTGCGCGTTCTAGTTACCCGCCAACGACGTGTTGCCGTGATTGCTTTGAGGAACGGGTCCTTAGCTTTCTGCTGACAAGGGCACTCTGCCGGCGAGATTACCTTCGGCAGTGTTGATGCTGCCGTGCATTTTGTTGAGCAGGCTCGAAACAAAACACGGGCGCGAACAAACACGGTAAGGTCCCATCACACGCAAGATTTATCATACGAAACTTTTGGTTCGACGAAGGGGCATACAAATGTATATCCTAATGGAAGTTGATATCTATGTCAACTTAGCTTTTGTCATGGCCTTTCATTCCGTCCCGGCGCGTGCTTATTTATGTTCATAACTCCTCCCTTTATCCACTGGCACCTCTCCTCTTCGTGCTCCCTCTGGCGTGCGCATAAGCGTGCGCTCACCGCTGCCCTGAGAGGAAGGGAACGCGGAGAGAAGTGAAGTGAAGGTACTTGGAGATCCGTTAGTCATGAGTACGATCCGCGGCACAGATCTGGCGGGTTAATGTAAACATTCATAATCAACGGGAATGGAGGACAAAACATGAACGGCCGAGCCTTCCCTCCTTTCCTTCGCACCCAACGGCCCCGCGGCGACCTATGCATAGGCGGACGAGACCTTGCCGTGGTTCGCCTGCCGGGAGCGTCGATCAGTGGATTCGCTCTAGCACCCGGTTTGGGATTTATCCCTGGTGGGACAAATGCAAGACCGAACCTCATGCGAGCATATCAACACTGATGATACCGCCGCCGCGCAGAGCTGGTCACAGGCGGGAAAGGAGAGGGGAGAAGGGCATAGCCAGGTACCTCTTTCTTTCCTTCACCTACCGGATTACGCCACACCTCCCTAGGGTCGGGCGGGCCCATTTCTTTCCAGCGTCCCCTGCTCCGGTTTTGGCCGTGGGGAACGCGACGATGGCACCGTCCGTACTCATCATCCCGCCCCCGATGCCCACCTCGTTCGCCGCCGCAGTAGTGTGCACGGCGTTCACGGCTGCGTGCGAGAGGGCCTTCGAGGCGGGTAGATGTGCGATCGCGCCGGTCTTCTTCTCGGGAGCCATGGATGAAGAAGATGTTGATGAAGATTGGCTCGCTGCTCACGAACTCGGGTTCGCGCAAATGACGCACGCCCCCTACCTGGCGCGCAAAAGATGTCGGGGCACGGATGCACACGATCACCTACGGGAGCAGAGGCCCCTTTGTGGTTCGGCAGGGGGCACGTTGCGCAAAGAGCGGAGACCATGAGGCAGCGCGACGATCGGGACGCTGGCATTTTTACCCAGGTTCGGGCCGCTGTGAAGCGTAAAACCCTACTCCTGCTTTAGGTGGATTGATCAAAGGAACACGAAGAACACGCAGTGCTCCATCCCGGCAAGGGTTGCCGTCGGGGAGAACCACTACGTGAGTACAAGTGACCAAAGGTCCGAATCTTGAGCTAGGTTGCCTTGGGCCTCCTTTTATAGGGCAAGGGGCAACCACAATGGCAAAACAGTCTTTATCTGGCGATTACATAGCTAACAGAGATATCATACCTAACTCTGGTATTTAGGACAAAATACCATGATTGCTGGGCTAGGTGGCGCGCGGGGGTGCACCCCCGGCAAGCTCCTACCACCGCTTAGCTGGCTGT
The DNA here is from genome assembly GCA_039707655.1 of Elymus sibiricus. Taxonomy (NCBI): domain Eukaryota; kingdom Viridiplantae; phylum Streptophyta; class Magnoliopsida; order Poales; family Poaceae; genus Elymus; species Elymus sibiricus. The sequence goes on along the minus strand of CM077667.1, from coordinate 175,968,108 downwards.
TGCTTAGGGTCTTGACACGCCACTGGACGGGTGTCAACTGGGTATAATCTGTCTTCCGGTGTGTCGCCACGTGCTTAGCGAGAGCCACTTAGCCGCCTGAGGGCTTGACACCGCATCGACAAGTGACTGGCGTCGTGATGCGGTGGAGCGGCGGCTGGTCAGCTCGTGCCTGCCATACGATGGCTTGCCGGGTCTTCCTGAGATGTGCACGCCTCGGTCCCCGGCCGGCTCCGGGGACGTGGCTGGCACGCTTTGGGCCCCTCCTAGGTCGTTGCACTAGTCTTGCCGGCGTTTGCTTGGCCTTCTGCAGATCGTTGCTGCCGGAGTCTGTGTCTTGAATGCTCGCTTAGTGGTGTGGTAGCTTTTCCCGGCGGGCTTAGGCCATGAAGGCCGGAGGCTTATTGTCCGTGCACAAGTCAAGGGAAACGAACACCCCTGTTTGTGTACCCCGACAATTTGCATGCTTGGTGGATACCCTAGTTTCTATTGGCATGTTTACCTTGTGCACTATGATATTGTTGTTTCTTGTGTTGGGAGAGTCATGATGTCCCATTGCTATTTACATACGACTTCTTGTCAATACAATGATGATACCTTGTTCATATCTCATTTTCATGATTGTGATATGTCATGTGCATTATGTATGCCCACTATTTGCACACATGACATGATTTCCATCATTAACTCTAGTATGTTGCATCTTTGCACTACTAGCTTACATGACTTGAGTACTATGATTGCTTGCCTTGTTGCATCACCCATGATACATATTTTCTCGTTTCATTGGGTTGATGACATATATGTTCATGGCTCTCACATAATTTTTATTTATCATTGTCACTTGTCTCCATTAGTTACCTCTCTCATATTCACATGTAGTGAGGACAACCATGTTATGATAATTGATCTTGCAGACTTGGACATCTTACTTGTGACGCATGCTACTTTGATTGAGCTTCATATATTTGTTTGTGCTCACATCATATGCTTACACACCATGTCGCATCCACTCGGCCCTTCTTATGATAGGAATGATGCTAACACTTGTTGGGTATCTCACCGCATGAATGATCGGTTTTGCATTCACGCTAACCCCATTTGTTTTTCCAAGTCTTTGCATTGACCTTTCATTTTGAAGGTTTCGCAAGGTGGTTCCGTCATGAGACATATTGTCCTTGCAAATGCATACGCGATGAGAGACAACAAGATCTGTTGGGACCTTCCTACGGTGAGCTCGTCCCTTTTGGGTCATTTTCCCATGCACTCATCAAATGGTCCACATTTTCATTGTTATTTCCTCCTTATTGCTTACATGCTATGTCTCATTGATGGAGAAGCAACATCTCATGTTGAGCCATTTAGACTTGGGTACATCCCCATGAATTTGGAAACTTGCACCAAGACTTTCACATTTGTTGTCCAACATGCTAAATGGAAACATTCTTTCCACAACAAATTTGATCATTTTGAATGGATTGACTCACATTATGAAAGGCTTCATGCATATTGTCTTTCCATCTCATACTTGATATATGAGCTTGTGCACTTTCTTGGCAAATTTGTTGTGATCTATGTTCATGGACTATTTATACATGATGATCATTTTGTCCAACATCAATTGCATGATAACACAATCATTTTGAGCAATATTTGCCATGTTCATGCTATTGATGCAACTTCTCTATATGACATCATTTTGCACTATGGTTGCATTAATTGCATACACAACATTGTCGTGCGCAAAACAAATGATTTTGATCCCATGAATGCTTTACATACCATTCTCTATCATTCTATTAAGCTTCATGATACTTGGCACAAACATTCTTGTCGGACAAACTCATCCTTAATTTATGGACACCTTGTGTGCGCTAACCAATGTATTTCCAAGTGTACTTTATGTTTGCTCGTTTTGCATGTACACCATCCCAGAGACATCTTGGAGTATTTTGAATGCACCATTACTTCCACTCCGTCCAACTACAAGTCCGTCCATGACTCCAGTTTCCATGGTGATGAGTTTTATGATCCGAGGATGGATATTTCCCACAGGGGGGAGGGGGAGATGATGCGGAGCATCCCATGTGCACTCCGACTACTCCCCAAGCCCCAAGTGCCATTGGACATAAGGTGAACTCGCTCCTAAGTGCTTCTCCTTTCAATTCACTCGAGACATGGATGCTACCTCAAGTACGTACCTTGTGTATACTCAGGTGCATCTGATACGATCATGACGACACTCGGAGTGAAGGCCAAGTCACCAAGGAGACGGGTAAACAAACACCTCGAGAGGCGACACCTGAAGTCTACAGCGGCCAGACATCCAGAACCCATCGGACGTCTGACACCCTCCAACCACGAGACGACCGACCGCTACCGGAAATCCGGCGCCACTCGACCAGAGCCGAATTGTCGGAAGTCCGGACACCACCGGACGTCCAGCCCCTCGTGAGCCACCGGACGACCGATAACCTACGGACGTCTGGAACCGCCTATGCGCAGCCGCGGCCTTTGGCCTTGTATCTCTCTCCCACTTACCCCTTTGTGGCTACGACTATATATACTCTTCCTCCACCTCATTCCTAGGGTTAGCAATGGTTTAGCTCTTTAGTTAGTTGAGCATAGCTCTTTCCACTTACCTCCTCCATGGAGATGGCCTCTATGTGAGAAGATCCAAGTGGATGTAAAGGGCCCTACCATAGGGAAGATCCTCCTGGATTTAAAAGCCCCATCTCCCCAAGGGATTTGGGATGAACTTTATCATGTATCCTTCTTCCCTTTGTTGTTCTTGTACCTTTGTGGATCTTGTGTGGATGTGAGTCTAGTGGATGTGTGATTGGACTTGCTCTTGAGTGTTTCCTCTTATGATTTCTCCGTGTTCTTCCCCGTGTTCTTCATGGAATCCACCCTCTATTCGTGAAAGATCACTAACGAGGGCTTGGCCCCGTATCAGGTACAGACTACAAGATGATCTACCTCAAGATCGTATAATTGTGTTCTATACCCTAAGGCTGGTAAGTGTGCCTCTAAAAGACCTAACACCTTGGCTTATATATGCACTGGGGTACCTAGGTTGTACACATGGTCGGTTGTCATCACGTCGGCTACAAAGCAATCCTTGAAGTACATGCCAAGCCATCGGAGGTTTCCATCCTGATCACGACGAGGTTCATAGCTTTGGTAGTCCTTCCTTTAGTGATCGACGAGCCATAAGCCCGGCCCATGGACTACGGGCCATATAGATTATTACCCCTTAGTCCAGGGCACCGTCAGGGGTGGCTGGCGCGATGATGCTTCTGTATGGCGACATGGAAAACCGGGTCTGAGCATGCTGCTATGGCGGATGAAACCCGTCCGTCTCGGAGGAGCTCGGTGACTGGTACAACGAAGATAGCTCGATGATGGTCCCAAACGACCAACGAGCTTGTGCTCGCCGTGGCCATGGCGGCGACAGAGAGAATGGTCGATACCGGTTGGCGCAACCCTAGCACCATGAGGGTGAGTGCTACTTGTAGATGCGTTGGGTTTTTCCCCGAAGAAGAAGGGAGGATGTAGTAAAGTAGTGATAGGTATTTCCCTCAGTTAAGAACCAAGGTTATCGAACCAATAGGAAGTTAACAAAACACAAGAGCAACAGTTCCTGCACATGCAAGAGCAAACACTTGCACCCAAAGCGGGCAAGAGGGTTGTCAAGCCCCTTGTGCTCGTTAATTGCAAGGATTAAATCTTGATAGAGTAGGATAAATATTGGGTTGTCTCCCAACAAGCGCTATTTTTTGTGCCTAGGCATAATGCATAGTTTCATGTTTTGCCATCCTTCAAAGTAATAATATAGGTGCCTATCAAAATGGATTCATAAGGAGGTTTAATCTTCTTTCTTGGGAAGTATTCCATTCCTTTCTTTAGTGGGAATTGGAATCTTATGTTACCTTCTTTCGTGTTAATAACCACACCTATGCTACATAGAAAGGCTCTACCAAGTATTATAGGACAAGACGGATTACATTCAATATCAAGCACAATGAAATCCACGGGCACATAATTTCTATTAGTGAGTGAGTACATCATTAATTATACCCTATGGTTTCTTAATTATGGAATCTGCTAAATGCAAGTTGAGGGAACATTCTTCCATATCGGTGAGACCTAGAACATCACATAAATATTATGGTATAGTAGAGACACTAGCTCCTAGATCACACAAAGCATTACAATAATAATCTTTGACTTTAATTTTAATTGTAGGTTCCCATTCATCATGCAACTTTCTTGGTATAGACACTTCTAGTTCAAGTTTTTCTTCATGAGCTTTGATAGAGCTTCTACGTATGTCTAGTAAAAGCTTTGTTTTGTTTGTACGCATTAGGTGAATTGATCATGGATTGTAATAAAGAAATACATTCAATTAAATAAAAACTATCAAAATTGATACTCTTACAATCCAAAGTAGACAATCCAAAGTAGTGGGCGCATCACTATCTAAAGTCTTGACCTCTTCAAACCCACATTTATCATTTTTACCATAAAGATAATCACCCTTCGAACAATTGGGACACCTTCTACCCAAAGTTAACTCATCTCCAGCCCCTTTATCATCAAGTTTTATATCACTAAATAGAGATACGACAGGTGTCACACCAATCATTTTAATATCTTCATCGTTATTATCATGGAAACCGGATGCGAACGTCTTTTCTAGAAACTCACACTTAGCTCTCATCCGCTCGGTTCTCTCTTTACCTACTCTAATGGAGACTTGGATAGCTTTTAGAGATTAATATATGTCCCTTTTAGGTGGCAACATTTTAACTTTTAGAGTATCCACATCATGAACAAGTCTATCAATGTTTCTAGAGAAATCGTCAACTTTGCTTAATTTGTCTTCTACCATAGCATTGAAGGTCTTTTGAGAACTAACAAATTCTTTAATATTTGTCTCTATTTCAGTAGGTATACTATTATTATTATATGAATTTCCACAGGAATGATCATAATTATTAGAGGGATTATCGGGATACGGTATAGGATTATTGAAATTTCCTCTATAAGCATTGTTGTTGAAATTACTTCTAGCAACAAAATTCACATCAATATCATCATTATTTTTCCCAATCAAAGTGGATAGTGGAACATCATTTTGATCAATTTGAGCACTTTTACTAACAAGCATATTCATGATAGCATCCATTTTGTCACTCAAAGTAGAAACTTCTTCAATAGAATTTACCTTCTTCCCAGTTGGAGCTCGCTTAATGTGTCATTGAGAATAGTTTGCGATTATATTGTCAGGAAGCTTCGTGGCTTCTCCTAATGTGACCTCCATAAATGTTCCACCTGCAGCTGAGTCTAGAAGGTTTCTCTAAGAAAACTTTAATCCATCATAGAAGTTTTGTATAATCATCCATAAATTCAATCCATGTGTAGGACAATTCTTAATCACTAGTTTCATTCTTTCCCAAGATTGCGCAACATGTTCTTGCTCATGTTGTTTAAAGATTCTAATTTGATTTCTAAGAGATATTATCTTGGCAGAGGAAAATATTTAGCAATGATAGCATCCTTACACTTACCCCATAAATCAATACTATTGTCGGGGTAAGGATGAAAACCAAGTTTTAGCTTTATCTCTTAGCGAGAAAGGAAATAATTTCAACTTCACAATATCATTATACACATCTTTTTTCTTTTGCATATCATATAATTCAACGAAGGTATTAAGATTTGATGCATCATCTTCATTAGGACTTCCAGAAAATTGTTTTTTCATAACAAGATTTAATAATGCAACATTTATATCATATGACTCCGCACTAGTGGCGGGTGGTATTGGAGTACTAATAAAATCATTATCATTAGTATTCGAGAAATCACACAATTTAGGATTCTCTTGAGCAGACATGATGACGATTCAAGCAAGATAGCACACAAGATATTTTTGGTATTTTTGATTTTTTTGTAAACTGGAAATAAAAGCAAGTAAAAAGTAGAACAAGTAAATGATAATGTGTGTGGAGGAACCTTCAGTATGTTTGATAGCTTCCCCGGCAACGGCGCAAGAAATTCCTTCTGCTACTTGTAGATGCGTTGGGTTTTTTCCAGAAGAGAAAGGGATGATGTACTATAGTAGCGATAGGTATTTCCCTCAGTTAAGAACCAAGGTTATCGAACCAATAGGAAGTTATCCAAACAGACGATCAACACTTTCTGCACACATAAGAGCAAATACTTGCACCCAACACGGGCAAGGGGGTTGTCAAGCCCCTTGTACTCATTAATTGCAAGGATTAAACCTTGATACTGTAGGATAAATAAATACTAATAAAAAGTAAATAGATAACAGTAAATATTTTTATGTGTTTTTGATATATTTAGAAACATTATAATTGTGCATCTTTCCAACCCTCTCACACCACTTGCATATTTGGCCATTAGATCTCGAGATTTATGCATTTCTGGCCATCTGGTTGCCCTTCCCTGTCGCTCTGGTTCTTCATTCAGTAACCAAAGAGCGGTACATAGTGGGCCGCTGCTCCAGTAACATTTTTTGTCATCTCTTGTTAAATGGGCCTGGTGGATTTTCTCTTTGATGGGGGATTGGTGGGCTTAATTGTGTTGTGTGTGTGTGTGAGGTCGGTCTCCCTTGGATGGTGGAGTTTTGCGACAGCTGTGGAGTCATCCCACGACACATGGGTGATTGAAGTGCGTAGTCGAATTGACAAGTTAAGCTTCCGTTCCTAGTAACCATTTATGTTAGTTAAGGTGCACAACTCCTCGGCGGTCAATGTGGAGTTGTGTTCAGTCTCTTTGCTTCCCTCCTCCTATTTATACTAGTATAATGTCCGTGCGTTGCCACGGACTAATAAAATATGTGTACGAAGAAAAATTTCATGTGACATGAGAGTCATAGACTATTCACATGGGATGATATCTCATGGTCCTCAAGTGGTAGATAAATGCATCTCCTCATTATCGTCCTCTCACCTCCCTCTTATCGCCCACCACAATGACATTATTCGACTTCCTTCCACGATCCTTTCTCCTCCATGTTTTCTTTCCTAGCCTTCACCTTGCACGATAGCACCAAGTGTCTTGTCCAACTCCGGTTGACCATCCCTAATAAAGATAATGAAAAGGGCTACCAAATGTCTGGCGAGAGATGAAAATTTATGGCAATATCTCATACTATGCAATCAATTATTAAGATAAACTCTTTGTGACTTCTATCAATATTGTCACATGGGTACATTCCACACGCTAAAATGTGATGGTAATTCAATTATACAATATTCAAAATGCAGCTCTAGTCCATCCTGAGCGACTTCACCCGTGCGATTGAATGTGCTTTCTCTGAAAATACATTTGTATTGAAACATAATTCTATAAATAGTAGCTTCAAGAAATTGGAAAATGTATGTTGTATAAAAAATGCTAGAAATACTGATATCATCTCAATAGGACATATTTTCCTTCATGAATTGCATTATCAATAAGGGAGCGAACTGGCATCCATATTCTGCACAACTTGCTGGCCCGTGTCTATTTACACTATGGGGAAAACAATGAACCATATTTGATAATGAAATATGTGATATGCTTGTCGGTCTGATCAAATATAACATACCATAAAGTGTTGGCCACAAATTTATTTGTACTAAATTTTAATAGAAGAGACCCCTCAAACAAAGAATAGTATTGTTTTTCTCGATGTGATCAACCCTTGCAAGGTACACAACATCTTGTAAGTTGCAGATACATATTGAAATCTTCAAAAACTCAACATTTGAAGGAGTTTCACTGTCCAAATTCTAATTCCTAGGAACTTCGAAAGATAAAAGTAATGCTGACATTCTAGTGGAGAGCATAGTGAACACAATACTGCTGCAGACATCCTCCAACGATCTTCTCTAGAATATGGTTATAACACCATCTTCATGTATACAACATGGCTATTTTTAGACACTGGACAAAATTCTACATGCACCGACATGGTTTATTTGATGTTCTTAACTGATCTGTGTTAAAAAGGAATAAGTAAGAGTACTAACAGCCTAAACATAAGAATGTGACTGTAGAAGAAGTAGAAGAACATCTAGTGTAGTTATTGATAGAAACATAGAAGTAACTACTATAAGAAAATGGCAAGAGCCACCAGGGATGCCAAGAAGAGGGAGATGTCTAGTATACACCAGTGCAAACAACTGGGTTGCCACTGCTTTTACTTTTCAAAAAATCTAATGTGCTCGGGGGTATTCGCAAATCTCTCGGTGCCCATCCCTCCTTTTATGGAGGAGGCTTTTTGGTGATTCAAATTGGTTGTAAATGCCTGAAAATTGTATGTTCAATAGAATTAATAGAAATCCTGAACAACTAAAGGAGAATTGGTTTCCTTAGTGCTGTTTGAATACTTCTCATACCGAGTAATGCTACTACCCTTCAACAACCAAGTATCACTATAACAAACTGTTATTTAACATACACCAAGTAAAAGCTCTCCAATAAATAATGTAATTAAGTGATGTGCAATTTAGTGAACAGATTAAGCAGCTGATCTAGTGATAAAATGTGCAAAATTGTCACATGAGTAAATGTCACATAAGAGCTTTTTTAATTTTAGTGTAACAGTTCTGTTGATGTAATTAAGCAGAAGGCATGTTGTGCAGGAGTACATATACACCATTAAAATGAAAAGGAAAAATTCTATAACGCCTACTTAGTTCATGAAATTAGGGAAGCGGATTTGTAGCACTTGGGTGCTCCACACCCCTAGACGAACATTAAACTCAAAAAAATACCGAGAAATTTGAAAAAAAAAACTGGGATTTGGGGATATCAAACATGGGTTCCCAATCTACTCCCGTATGAAATTACGTGAAAAATACCAGGAAAAGTATTTGTGGCAAACAACACAAAAAATTCCTATGTATAGAAAAAAAACTGTTTGGATGGATTTTTTTCGAACAGAAATTCCTTCGCCACGGATACGTTTCCTGGTATTTTGTCACGAAACTTGACACGGGAGTAGATTGAACACTCTGGTTTGCTATCCCCAAATTTCAGTTTTTTTAAAAAAAATTGGGTATTTTTTAGGTTTAATATTCGTACAGGGGTGTGGAGCACCCAGGAGGTCCTGTGTATTTTCCATGAACCACTACATTATAAATTGGATACATTCATTAGCGGGATAACACAATGGGAAGCATGTCTCATTGTAATAAGATATACAATGACAACCCAAGAATGTAAGCATCTGACATATTGAGCGATAAAAGCCTCACTATGTGTACAAATTTTACTTTCAAATCAGGCACGCAAATCAGCCAATTTTATGATCTAGCTATTGCCTTTGCTATACAAAAAAATTATCTATAGGTACTAAAGTATCGGGTAATTATTTAAAAGTAAGATGGCAAGAAAAAAATACAATACCTTGTCCATTTTTTCTCTCTAATATATGCAACCATCAGAATGTCGTGTATCCAGGTACAGTTTTCAAGTAGCATCATCAGATCTCTTATCCAAGAGGCACAGAGCAAGAACATTTATCTTCAGTGGTATTAGTCTATTAAATAGATATTGCAAGCCAAAAATCTACCACCGATACATCTCTCCTTTGCTGAAGAAATCTCGCCATGCAAACCTGAAGAATTTTATTAAACATGTGTAGAAATAAATACTACGACTATCCAAAAAATAGTAACATTACACATGAAGAGTACAATAACTCATAATATAAGATGATTTCCTAGCTACTATGAGAATAATGAGTTGTTTGCAACACTGCATCTTCTCCTGAACATTGGTATATCTTTAATTCAGTAACGTATAGAAGTCAAAAGTATAAAACATAAATCTTGGTATACTGCACACAAATACTTATTAGGCACACAAACCGGTATTTTCCAAGGTCTTGGTTTCACAATACCATAACTGAAATTAGCAAGATATTAGCCTCAAATCAGCAAGGTCTTGGTTTCTCTTTGCCAATAAACCAAGACAAATAACTTAGATATACAATGCAACCAGAAAGCCCAATCCTCTACCATTGACCAACTCTAGTCAGATGATTAGCATTGACTCAGAACAAAAAAAAGGGAGCTTGGATTTGCATTACCATATTGTGGTGGCGTGGAGTTGCTGCCCCTACAACATCGGTCCAAGATGAGACATATGTGCAAAGTCAGTCGTTGGCACGCCGGTGGCATCGTTCAGCACGGGTGCCAGCGAGGGGTTGGGGTGTAGGCGTCGGTCTCCGCCTCCAAACTTTCCCGTCCATCCATGATGGTGTAGCATTGGCCTAGCATTCATAAACACAACTTCCACATACTTTCAAAACTTTTTTTTAATTGAAAAACTGCAGAAGCCTCACAATAACAAGATACTATAATGAAACTAATTATAATTATTATTATTTATAATAAGAGAATAATTGTCAATAGTAAGAACAAGTCCAACAAACATATTACCTCATCAAAGACATCCATGGAATTCACTTGCTGCAACATTTCCATATAAGCGGGAAGGTATCTCTGAAATTCCTCTTCAAATGGGTTGTAACATAAAACACGATGTTGTAGTGAAAATCAAGGGATGAACCTTCAAGATGCTCAAAATCTAGGAATAAAAAAAAGAAGCATACTTTGAATTTCAATGAGATCCCTCGGGAAGTTCCTTTGCAATAGAACATGCCTTTACTCTAAGATTCCCCTTTTATGTTTCCAACCAGGATGTAAAATCGTTTTCAGCTTAGTAGTTCTCTTCATCTTCTCCATCAGAATCCCGCCACATATACATGAACGAACAAGTACCATAGTGAATTCTATAAATTATAAACCATTTGAAGCGCATAAATCTGTCTACACGTGGAATTAGACACTGGAGCAGATCATCTACTATCTAAAGCTAATCCTCACATCATTTGTAGAAACTGCAAGCCAAATCAGACAACAGCGAAACCGAAGAGCACCATTTACCTCTGAATGGCAGGCATCCTTTCTCAAAAAAGCTGATCCAAGTTGAGGTAGCCCAAGAATCCACATGTGCTGGGGTGATGTGGAGGTAGGCTGGCAGCCCCATCTCCTTGGCCACGTGCACCGCGGATCCCATGGCACGGATCACCGGCGGGACTCCCATAGTCCTTCCGTGCCTCCCCCCCCCCCCCGACGGCGCGCTGCACGTCGACCCGTGGAATCCGTCCTTGTTGGGTATGATGGGGGGGGCGGCCGTCATGGGAATTACGGCGACGGCGACAGTGGCGATGCGTGAATTTTGCGATGCCTGGCGATGCGTAGAGTTTATTCGCTAGGGTGTTGTGTTGATTTTATTTAGGCGCTCGGATGGTTGCGGCTGGCTATTTCTCTGTTCTTTTGGCTGGGGTACTTTGGGTGACGGCCTGACGGGAGGAGGGGTTTTTGTATGGGGGCACGTTCTTTTGTATGTAAAAAAATCGGTGGACAAAGGGGGATCGAAGGAGGGCAGGAACGAACGAAAACCAACTACAACCTATGAAGTGAGTCTTTATGAGTAGAGATATTTAGTTTGTTTTTAGTCAATCAGATTTTTGATTAAACTATGTTATTTATTTCCAAAAATAAATTGCATTGATGAGAGATCATTTGTATGTTAGGAAAGTGTTGGTTTACAAGGAAAGAGTGGAGAGGATTTTGTTTGCTTAAAATATGTTATTTGTTTCCTAAAACAAATTGCATTGATGGGAGATCTTTTGTATGTTAGGAAAGTGTTGGTTTAGGAAACATGCGTGAAATTGATTTCTTTATTTGGTAATGTGTTATTGTTGTCTGCCCGTTTGTAACGTGTCTCATTAGGAAAGTTTAAAAATGTTAGTAAAGTTTTTAATGGAATGGTGAAAAAACCAATATGAGGAGATGATGGTGGGACGTGAGACGAAAATAGACCAGACGAAAATAAACCAGACGAAAATAAACCGTGGATGCAATTCTACCAACCGAGCATTTAGGAGTAAGACTAGTAGAATGCCCGTGCGTTGCCACGGTCTCTTGAAATATCATTGTGAGTTATACAATTATAATGCATGTGAATTTTCACACGTAGAGACGATATAACATGGGCACAATTGCTTAATAACTGAAGTTCACTTCACTTGCAATGTAAATCCATAAAAAAATGACAACATCTCATGTAACTAATTGAGCGATGATCCAACTAAATCCATTACAGATTATTAAGATCTACTTGATGCGCTTAAGAAATTCTTGCACAATATCAGAAAAGTTGTGTTTAGCTTCATTCCCATGATGTTTTAGCATGTATAATAAGAATTGCTTCCTCAACTCATACCCATCATACACAAGCAATATATGTAGTTAGCGCGAATATTTCACGTCGAATGTCTTACGGACAATACTCACCGTGCAAACCGGCTTGACCAATTCTTTACCATTCCACCAGAGCATAAAATGAAAAACAAAAAAAGCCAGACACATCTCTGCAATTTCCTTAATTTATATTATATACAATACAGTGATAACAAAAATATATGTTTGTACTATGAATTTATTACCCGTCTATGCTCGTTAGAATATTAGACGGAAATAAACGTTGCCATTTAGATATATCGGAATTCCAGCCGAGTTGCTTTATTTCGAGTGCTTCTTTGAATTCCCTCGCAAAACCTTTTAACTTCACTACATGCCTCAAATTTTTATTCTCTGACGATTGTGATGTATGAATAGGGTCCATAATGTATACACGATGTGCCTCTTTGTCGACAACGTACAAGATGTATCAATCGATGGATGCATAGGAAGATAAATCTACAAGTGATAGCAATTAGCAACGACAATAAACCATGAAAACAATAGACAAAATACCTTACTTACCATATTGCACGATTAGATGTTGTTGTCTATCCCAGGCCAGCCATCAAACAATGTTGCCAACGTCTGAATAGTTTCCTTCTCGTAGAACTTTTGATCTCTTGTTGACTCTAGCATCATGGACTGAGTAAAAAAACAACAACTATTGTTTCAACATGTTGATACTAATGACACTGAATGAAGAATTATGATAACTTACACAAAAACGCAGATCCATGTAGTGTATAGGAGGGTCTGTGAATAATACTCCCTCGTCACATGCGACTATACGCACAGCGATGTTGAAACAATCATTGTCAATACCTTGCTCCATGTTAAGTACGCCTTGAAGTTTTTGAGACTTAAACACGTTGGATGCGGTGTCGAGATTCGGACCCATTCCTTCCTGAAAAATGGATGATAACAATAATAATAATGTATACTAGTATATTACATAATTATAAATATAAATGATGCTTACTCCAAACACTCGGCGTCATCGATTGACATGATGTAGTTGCATAGGCCGACAAGTAAATCACGTTGATCAGTGGGCATGATGGGGCTTGGGGTAGGACGTTTGTCTTTGCATCCGTCAGGTGGATTATCCAGGATCTCAAGATCGGAATTAGGTAAGACTGCTTCATCGTCAGATTGGCACTATAACGGGCATCCTTTTAGCTTATTCAGCTCTGAATCAAGTAAAATGATAGGTAACTTTGGTCGAAAGTGTTTCATGTCCTCCTGAACAATATTAAAACATAGATTTTGATATAATATTTTGAGATTAAATAATGAGATAATGTATGAAAATGAAATACCTGGGTGAACTCATCAGATAGTGCATCTGCTGTCCAATGTTCCATATAACTTTGCATAAATAGTCCACATGACGCGCTATAATATTATAAAATAATTCTTTAGAATATCACCCAAAGAAATCAAATAAGCTGCTATCAACTAATAGATACGGTACTTCATTTTACTATCAATATTTTCTATTACATGATATCTTTGTGTTCATGAGTACCAAACATAATAATTTTTAGTTTGTGACAAGTGCTTACCCATCCGTTTGTATTGCCTCCTTGAACTGTTCTACGACCTTCCATTTTGTAACATTGAGATCGAGCCACTTATGATCTCTGTTAAACTCCGGGCTCTGTTCTCCAAGTTTCAGATGCTTCTCAAGTCCTAGTAACTATTTTATATGTGAAAAGACATTAGGGATTAAGGCAAATAAAACATATGTCAAGAGGACCAAAAACAATAGATACTTACCGTAGTGGCAAGTTCACTCCGTTTTTCCTGAGCACCAAGTGAGTCCAATACTTGAATCTCATGCTTTTTCGCATTGACGACTGTAAGATATCAATGGTACCTTGGAATGTTAATCGGAATGAATAGCTGGTGTAAACATCATATAAGTTATAGGCATAATTAGATATAAATCATAATACAAATGGATTAGTTAAAAATAATACATCATTATATGCATGGATAATGAGGCGAGACTAACCATATCTTGTTGTAGATAATTATTAACATGTTGTACGATGTGACAATATTTTGATGGGTCTATGTCTTTTTCTCCATCTTCTTTCATTTGGCCAGATACAAACGCGCTAATGATATGTACCTTTTCACCCGCCCTATCTCGTAGATGGTCATGAGCAAGCATACAATATATATAAGCATTTATCACATGTAACTCCAAGTTTAGAATTCATTATGCTAATAGATATTATATATAGTTTATATTATTAAGTACTAAGTGATGCAGTTGGCCTTACACCATCGTGCAAGAACATATCAGCTTTTATAAGGCATTCCAAATCATCATTTGATAACAAGGCGTCTTCATTGTCCACGAACTTGGTTTTCATGGGGGCAGACATGATTCATCGAATGACTGTAATATCTCTAGGGGTACAAACATAGTCTGTCGTCATGATAAAAAAAGCTAAATCAGTGTAAAATGTGAGCCAAATTAATTGAATACAAAAACCAATATGACAAAGGAATGATCGATAATAAAACTGAAAAAATACCTTGTTTTCATTTCAGCTCCGCCCATCTCTAGCAGGTCGACTGAAGATGTGTTTCTCCACGGGCAAGGTGGCTTTTCTTGCCGGCATAAAGATTTCATTTTGTTATCATCCATAGCACACCGTACAAATAAAGGAGATGATTGATCGTTTATGGCTCATCTCATGGCTTTAGCATCGATTGCATCATGCCCATTTTTTAGATAAAATGCGTTTGAAAACAAAATTTAGTAAGAATATGAAGGGAAATTTGATTATGCGACTATGGTGGGGTTACATGTACTATACCTTCTGAAGATGTAGGAAGCGATGAAGAACACCACAGAGGTGGCACGAGTGAGTCAAAGGTAGAGCGGCATGGGCGACCACATGTTCATCGATGAGACATGGCGCGTCAGGACACGCTGTGAATCTGTAGCACCAGTAGGGCTTGCGGCCACCACACGATTCCGGTGATGACGGGCTCGCCGGCAGGGGGTGCGTCCTCCACGCGATTCCAGCAACGAGCTCGTCCTTCACCGCCGGCCTTCTTCGTCTACCTGCCAGCGTCGCCCTACTCACGAGACTCCCGACCATGACCGCAACGCACAGAGTTATGTCGCTGGCCCATCGCTCCTCCCCTTGGCACTCCCTCGCCTCCCCATCGGATCCACAAGGATGACGCACGACGACGTCTGGATAGGTGGGTGGAAATAACCACCAAGCATCGGTGCGAAGACCATGGTGGCAAGGATCGATGTAGGACTTGTGTTGTTTTGGAGGATGCGGCGTGGCAGGTGATAGGGAGGCGAATCAGCGAATAACTATGTATACATTCCGTTTCAATGTTAGAGATTTTGCAAGGTCAGAAAAGACATGTAATTTCATTTTTAGGAAAATTATGATTGTGATTCAATAGTATAGATAATGATAAAAAATGGCATAGTGCGCAGGATTAACGATTTGTTATTGTTGACTACTTGATTTTATTTTGAAAGGTTATTAAGAAAAATCTTCGCTATGCTTTTTAGGAAGGTAATCTTACATATATGGACGATTTTCATTTCTTAGTTACTTAATTGACTTGGCACCTGCCAAAGCAAGCACGAAAAAAATGAAAGGAGAATCGGACGGGTCGATTCAGTTTTTAGTGGAAGGGGAAATCGGAAGCGATGGTGGGAGGTGAGGCAAAAATTTCCTTCAAATCCGTTATTTGTTTACTGAAAATATGTTATTTGTTTCCTAAAACAAATTACATGAATGAAACAGATCGATTGATTTAGATAAGTTAGGAAAGTTAGTTTAAAATCTGTTATTTATTTCCCGAAAATCTGTTTTTTGTTTCCTAAAACAAATTGCACTAATTAGATGTATCGATTGATTTGGATAACTTTATAAGAAAGTTAGATCCGTGATTTGGTATAGGTTAGGAAACTGCTGGTTTGTAATAAAAGAGTGGAGAGAAAAATAAACCGATAGACCAGGATGGGAGGGGGTGGTGGGGGAGACGAAATTAAACCGGACGAAAAAAACCTGGATGCTATTCTACCAACTGAGCAATTAGGAGAAGAGATCGATCCGCGATCTGGTATAAGTTAGGAAAGTGCTGGTTTGTAATAAAAGAGTGGAGAGAAAAATAAACCGTTAGACCAGGATGGGAGGGGGTGGTGGGGGAGACGAAATTAAACCGGACGAAAAAAAACCTGGATGCTATTCTACCAACTGAGCAATTACGAGTAGAGATTACTAAATATATGATGATGTAAGGAGAGACGAAGAAAAACCGGATGAGAAAAACCAAACGAAGGTGAGAGGGGAGACGAAAAAAATCCTTGAACCTAAGCTACCAACGCCTCCTCCTAAGGTGGGAGGGGAGACGAAAAAACCCTGAAACGGAATGTTAATTAATGTAATTCGGTGATGTATGAAAATATTAATTAATGTGATTGAGCCATTTATGGTTAGGTTAATTAATTTATTAAATTGATTGATTCATTAGATTTGGTCTTTAAAGATTCATTAGATGATTGATTCTTTCACATAAATACATTACTAAATATAAGATGATGGGAGAAGGGACGAAAAAAACCGAACGAAAAAAACCAGACGAAGGTGGAAGGGGAGACGAAAAAAACCAAGAAAGAAGTTACCAACTCCCCCTTTAGGAGTAGAGATGTCCTCACCCGATCTTCCATCGCGACCAGTGTCTCCAGCTTCTCCGGACGAATATCCAGGGGTCGAGCTCTCGGGGTTCCCAGACTCCATCTCCTGTCGATGGACGCCGACTGGTGAGTTCTCGACGACATCAGCATGCTCTTTCCAATTCGAGGGAGCGAGACACACAAATTTCAATCACATCATCCGATGCGCCACTCAAGTGTAAGGTGTTCTCATGGCTTGCCATCCTAGGAAAGTGTTTGGCGGCGGGCAACTTGGCAAAGAGGGGCTGGCCGCACCACCCTTCATGTCCCCTATGTTCCGCTGCTCCGAAAGACGCGCTTCACATGCTTGCCAATTGCCCATCAGCTTAGGCGATGTGGGAGCAAACGTTACAGTTCTGCAACCTTCCAGTCGACACAGCCAGACTAATTCTCTTTATCCGTTGTTTCATACCTCGCACAACTGCTGCTTGTTGTTTCTTGTAATGCTGGTTGCTCATCCTAAAAATCTCATGTTATTTCCTCACCTATAATTCAATAAAAAGCTGCTCCGCCAGTTAAGGTCCCTCATTGTTTTGCTCCGTTTAAGGTGCAATGATAGAAAGTGATCGTGTTTATTGTTCTTGAACATGCTATTGCAGAATAATGCAATTTCTGGTACAATTACCATGTGAGAAGTCACGTAGGTAGGAGCATCCCGAATTTAGTTAGTTACATCAAGAACCTCAAGTACATGTAAGATTTATTTCCCATGTTGTTGCTCGTTGAGACTTCCTGTTGTGTACAAAAGTTTATTATTATTTCATGTCCTCTTGTTGCTACATAAAGTTGAATAGCAACAATACCTAGAATTTTAGGTGATCCACTAGCAACCATGGAATGTTTTGCTATTATGTATGTTTTGTCAGTCTCTTTTCCTTTTGCCTCCATGGAGTCTGGAGATAATGATATGCCTACATCAAGTGGGCAGAGATTTTAATATTTTTCATTATCAACGTGGCCTAAATACTGGGGTTGTGTATTACTACTTTTCTATGGAAAATATATGCCTCCACATCACCGAACATGTCTTACGATAATCCACTCTATATGGCTCTACAATGTTGTTTATATCAGATTAAAATTTCATGGGATATTAGCATGCATTAGTGCCACACAACTCTTCAGTTTATTTGTCCACACTTAATATTGTTAATGGTACTTTCAGGAAAATTTGATCCAGGTAAGCATATTTCCCTTTTGTACTGGTGGGTGTCCTCTTTCTAGACAAATATATATTACGCATTGTCTTGACGACATAGCATCCCCGAGTCCAGGTTGTAAATTTAAAGTTTGTTACCTTATTAAGTTCATGAAATTTCTATCAATTTTTCTCACAAAGACAATTTTGCTTCCACCTACACACAATTATCTGTTTTTGGTCAGATTGATCACCCGGTCCCTTTTCAGTTTTGTTGGCGCACTTCTACTTGGCAATCCAAGCTAATTGCATGAATTTAGCTACTTATCCACAATGAAACTTCTACTTGGCAATCCAAGCTAATTACATGTATTTAGCTACTTATATGTCCACAATGAATTTAGCATGCATACGAAACAAAACAAGGGAAACTTAATTATTTTTATTATGTTACTAGCAAAAGGGCCCGTGCGTTGCAACGGGAGAAAAAATACCACATGCTCTTACAAAAGATGGTCTATAATCTGAGAATTTTGTAGCTGCAACCCAAACAAAGATGGTCTAAGCCTACAAAAGCGCAGTTTAAGATTCCACATGTCTTCTATTTCCATACAGCTTGCATGCAAATTTAATAGGTACATAAAAACGGCAAGTGATCATCCATTTATTCATGTCATGTGCGGAATGAGGTTTTGTTACGGGTAAGGAAAACGACAAAATAGAGGATGACACATTACCACACTACGAAGAGATGTGTGCATCATCCGTGGTTTCCAGTTTAAACATCACCATCTTAGGGCATGTTCACATCATTCTAGCTCCTGGCTCCGCTCCATGACCTCAAGCTCACCCTCGCATCGCTGTCCCGAGCTCCTCCTTGCTTCACTCGGACTTCAAACATCGCTCTGACACTCCTCATGCCTCCTCTATGCTCACCTAGTTTGGTTCGTCAGCACCGTCTTTCTGTTAATTTACCTATCCCTTTGCTAAAGGGTCTCTTGGCTTATTGTTTATAACCTATGTGAAAGAAGATGTTGGTGTCGCATTTTTTTGTCCTCAAGCCCAGCAACCGACATAGATTGCTACATTTGATGACATCAATATTTTGTATGTGCAAATATGTATGCACTCTCTCTTTTTATTTCCACTACTAGGAGAATGCTTATAGATAGGATTTTAGCAGTTGCGTCTGTTAAACGGACGGCGCTACTGCTAATTAGCAGTAGCGCTATCAGAGAAAGGCGCTACATGTATTCCTTTAGCAGTAGCGCTCGACTTTGAACAGGCGCTACTACTAATCGGTCCCATCCCGACCGACGGGGGCGACCGGTAGTAGTAGCGGCTGTCATAGAGCAATGCTACTGCTAAAGGCGTAGCAGTAGCGCTCTTCCCGTCCCCGCGCTACTGCTAAGTATCGGCTCGCCTTATCATCTTACCCCGCGCGCGCCCCTCACTCCTCACTCTCAGATCTGATATCGCGCCGCCGCTCCCACATCCCCGCGTCGGCACTCCGACGCGCCGACCCTCCCCACGCGGCGGCTCCTACGCGACGGCCCTCCCCGTCCCAGCCGTCCCCACGCGGTGGCTCCCCGTCCCGGTCATCCCCACATGGCGGCTGCCCGTCTTGGCCCTCCCCACGCGGTGGCTCCCCGTCCCGGCCATCCACGTAGCGGTATCTCTCCCTCTCCCTCCTCTCTCTCATGGATGGATGAAATTTAGATGGTTAGATGAATGGATGGATGAAATTTAGATGGTTAGATGGATGGATGATGTAAATGGATGCATTTAGATGGTTGTGCATGGATGCATTTAGATGCTTGTGAATGGATGCATTTAGATGGTTAGATGGATGA
The DNA here is from genome assembly GCA_039707655.1 of Elymus sibiricus. NCBI lineage: Eukaryota > Viridiplantae > Streptophyta > Magnoliopsida > Poales > Poaceae > Elymus > Elymus sibiricus. The sequence continues at coordinate 175,948,056 of CM077667.1, read as the reverse complement.
ATGGATGCATTTAGATGAATGGATGCATTTAGATGAATGGATGCACGCATTTAGATGGATGGATGGATGCATTTAAATTGTGTTACAAAGGTGCTTCGTGTCGTAACCGTAAGAAACTGTTTAAACATGCACACTTTCATGGATTGCATCTAAACCATTGCTCCTATGGATCTGATTTCTTTATGAGATTTGTTCTATGTGATGTCTACTTAATATGTCCATTGTTAAGCAAATGTCATGCCAAATTTACAGGGATTCCCATGTCTCCTAAACGTTCTCGTGAGCAGGAGTTGGAGTGGCGGAGGCAGTTGCTGGCGCGGGGAAAAAGGATTGACAATGCAGTGTTCGGATGGAGATATTGTATGCGGGAGCTGAAAGAGGGAGAGAATAAGTTTCGGGAGACTCAGTCTGGTTTCTGGGAGTACGAAGTCAATGAGTGCAAGTCTTACGCCGAAACACAACTAAAAGTTGTGGCAGACGTCATCTTCGTGGAGGCCAACGCTGCAGAGCATGCTCGGATGTCGCCTCAGAGTAGTCCCCACTTGGTTATGGAATGGGCGCTACAACAAGTGACATCTTTGTGCCCGGCTCAAAGAGCCCGATGGGGAAGTGTGGTCGGGATACTTCCGCCGAGAATGCCCCCACCACCACCAGATTCTGCTCATTAATAGTATTGTAGTAAGATTAATAGTATTGTAGTAAGATTAATAGTATTGTAGTAAGATTAGTGGTCTTGATCTAAGAGTTTGGTCTAGACTTGTAAGGTTTTTGAAGTCTAGTTATCTGTTTGAACTCAAGTTGTCATCAATTAATAACTTGTATCGCTATATCTTCGAGACATGAACGTGATCGACTATTAGTGATGATGATATGCATGTTGTTATCGTATGGAAGTTGTATCTGTATAAATAGAGCAAAAAAGGCAAAAAAACATAAAAATATTAGTAGTAGCGCTGGAAAAATTTTACCTGCAGCGCGCTTGTAACAGTAGCGCTGTGTAGAACACGTGCTACTGCTAAAATTTAGTTGTAGCGCCGTAGCAGTAGCGCGGGTACCCGCGCTACTGCTAGTACAAAAACCGGTGCTACTAGTAGGCTTTTCCCTAGTAGTGTTCTTTTGTAGGGTACATCCCATTTTTATTGGGCCTCTCTTTTATTTCATGTCATGCATGTCTTATTTATTGAGTGTTTCTAGCAAATTGACATTCAATTCCGTCTTCAATCCTAATTTTGCCAAGGTGTTTATTTCCAATCCGGATCGATACCGGTGTGAAAGAAAAACAGATGATGCATTATTGATTAAGGTTGCATCCCAAATAGTATTTTTTTTAATGCTTAAAATTTAAAATAATATCATATTGAAATTCGACATATTTTTCTAATCATATTCCATATATAGCATGTTAAATTTGGAGTTAGAGTTTAAAAGATATGGGTATTTAAAAACCTATCAATAATGCACTATTGATTAAGGTTGCAAAAAGGCCCATGCGTTGCAATGAAAAAAAATATCACACGCTCTTAATTTACAAAAAATGATCTATAATCTGAGAATTTGTAGCCACGGCCCAAACAAAAATGGTCGCCTACAAAAGCGTAGTTCAAGATTACACAGGTATTCTATTTCAATACGGCTTGCATGTAGATTTAATCCATACAAAGAAACGGACAAGTGATCATGCATTTATTTATGTCATGTGTGGAATGAGGTGTTGTTACGGGCCGGTAGAGGATGACAAATTAGCACACTACATAGACATGTGTGCATCAAGGGCGGTTTTCAGTTTAAGCATCACCAACTTAGGTAACTCTTGAACACTTTTTTTCACATGCATATTTCTTAAATACATGAAGAGTTGTTAAAAAGATACATGATTTTTTTTAATCATAAAGAGAGGGTTTTTTGTCTGTAGAAGAACATTTTTGTATGGTCTCCTGTGGACGCAGGTACTTGCGTCCCTGTTTCATAACTATCTCTTGCCATACATGTCATAGGTATTGGTCCCTGTTTCATCACTATTTATATCTTATCAAACATGTCTTTTTTGTAATGCATGCCTCCATTTTACTTTTTGTCATTCATGTCCTTTTTTCTTCTTCTTATATATAGGAGAATAGCGCAACATATCATATTTATCGGATCTCCTCTACATTTTCTCTTTTATTTCTTTTATAGAGGACATCCCATCTTTATTGGGTCCTTCTTTTATTTCCTGTCATGCATGTCCTTATTTATTGTGTGTCTCTGGCAATTTTTTCTTTAATTTCGTGTCTAATCCTGATTTTGCTGAGGTGTTCATCCCCAATCCGGACCAGTACCTGTATGTAAAAAAGACGAATAATGCATTATTGATTAAGATTGCAACCTAGATAGTATTTTTTAAATTGTTAACAGGTGAAATAACATCATATCCAGATTCTACGTATTTTATAATCAAATTCCATATATAACATGTTAAATTTGGAATTACGGTTTAGAAGATATGAGTATTTAAAAAAAACATTTGATATGTACTGCAGGTTTATTGTCAAAAACATCAGTTTTTTTTATAAAATAGCACGACGGACTGAGAATACATATTTCCTTTATTAGTAGGTATAGATTACTGAGTTATCGTTTTTCCAATATGTGGGTCATTTTATGCAACTTTTACCTATATATTTCATGTTTATATATATATATATTATATATAAGAGAATTAAAGCTGCTAAGCTAGCCCTCCTAGCATGCGTTTGAAGTACTTTGCGTGAGTCCTCTCCTAGTTGACACGTGGCTGCTTTTCTATTTGCTTCATTACTGATTTTTTGTGTGTGTTTTACTACTGATTTTTTAACGCGCTACAACACAGATGCAGGTATCTTCGTAGTCAACGTCGATACCTACTGAGCCGGCAGAACATCTTGAGATTGACGAAGTCACTACAGCCGTCTTCGTAGTCGACGTTGATGCCCACATACACGCACATACACTCACCCCTATGAACGCATACGCACGCACATCGTACCTCTATGAGCACCTCCGAAATACTGAGCCGGCACAACATCATGAGATTGACGAAGTCACTGCAGGCGTCTTCGTAGTCAACGTTGATGCCCACATACACACACATACACTCACCCCTATGAACGCACACACATCGTGCCTCTATGAGCACTTCCGAGATACTGAGCCGACACAACATCTTGAGATTGACGAAGTCAACACAGGTGTGTTGGTAGTCGACGTTGATGCCCACATACACGCACATACATTCACCCTTATGAACGCACGCACGCACACCCTACCACTATGAGCACCTCTGAGATACTGAGCCGGCACAACATCTTGAGATTGACAAAGTCACCACAGACGTCTTCGTAGTTAACGTTGATGCCCACGTACACACACATACAATCACCCATATGAACCACATTTCATCTTCAGCTACTCTCTCTCTCTCTCTCTCTCTCTCTCTCTCTCTCTCTCCTCAACATTGATTTATAATTTCTCATTTGAAGTGTATCTACCCTTATATATTCCTTCAACGGTATTTTCGAATTAATTAGGATTTTTAGGTCGATTGGTGGCTAAACTTAGAGATGCATTGTCTGCGTGCTTGCTTGGCACTCTTCCTCCAGATGCCTAATTCTTATTTCCCAATGTGTTGTGTGCGGGTCTATGGCAAGGAGGAGTAGTCGTCTACGACACCTCTGCTGCTTCGTTGTTCAGTTTTTTTGTGGTGCCCTTTATCTATCCATCTCCAGATCTCGAAGTCTTTTGCTGCACATTTTTTCGTTCAACCCCAGATTCTCATCCCTGAAGTCAAGGATTAACTGGTGATAATCATGCCACACACTTCAGATAATTCATGTGGACAGGTCATGTAGCTGTGCTTTTGAGCTTTCAATGATATTTTGTATTACAAAGTACACTGATCTACTGTGGAGCTAATTACCCAATAAGCAAGTCAGTTTAAATTTAGATGGTTATTTAGTTTACCTTTTTTTTACATTGCATACAGTTGCAAGTAGCCAGTAGCAAAGCTTGGCTTTTAGTTCACTTATTTTTTCCACGTGGTTTATAACTACCTCTTTCTTAAAATAGTTATCTTTAGGTGAGAATGGTGTTTTGGAGGCCGAGCTCCATGGAGCCCTTTATTTTTGAAAAATTCAAATTCAAACTTTTATGTTTCAAAAAATTCTGAAAAAATATGCGTGTATGTAAGGATGTAACCCACATGTGTGTAAATATTCATGATGAAATACCTTCAGTTGCGACCTGTACAAAAAAGACAAATTCATGGCCTGGGAGGATGAATAGTATCATGTGTTAAACAGCCCCAGGTTTGCTTTTTTTTGCACAGCCCTCATTTCAACGTATTTTGCCCTGAAAATTTACACACATGTGTGTTATGCCTTCATGTATATCTGTGTTTTTTTCAGAATTTTTTGAAACGTAAAAATATGAATTTTGATGAAATTTGAATTTGGAGGCCTCATTGGAGCTCGGTCACCAAAAGGGATTTCCGTCTTTAGGTTAGCTTTATACCTTTTACAAATTATATTTGTTTATCTCAGTCCAGATTATCCAATTCTTTCTTAAACATCAACTTCACTGTATATGAAGAAAATCCCATTCTCTCTTTGGCAATAATTACTTTTAGTTATCGATTTTCTAATTTTAATTCTTGATGTTTCCGCTATGCAAAAGAACTAGGTATGCAAAGTTGTATCTTATTTAATACTACAAATAACACAATTTATTTTCTCAAATTTCAAATGTATAGATGAATTGTTTTTTCAAGTGATCGGTGATCCAATAACAATTCCAGATCTTAAGGGTGTACCAACACATTATTTTGATGCTCCCTGTAAGTTTCTCCATCCCTCCTTCCACATGTTGTTAACAAGCATTTTCACTTCAAAGATGAATCTTCTTGGATTGATCAAGCAAACATATGCTTCAGTTCAGACGTTCTTTCTAGCATTGTCCTGTAGTTAGCTAGGCATGCATGTTTGACACTTTCCAACTTTTTTAATATGATGTCTTTGTCATGTGTATCCATTGGGAAGAATTGAGTATATTGATTATCATCTACTGTGGAAAAGACAAATATTGCCTGTTTGTCCATCCGAGCATTGTTGTGGCAATTTTTTGTGTGTGTCCCCTTCTCTTACATGAAACGATAATATTCCAGTACTAGCCTTGATTCATTTGCTATTAAACACCATTGCTAGCAACTAAATCAGTAAGTTTCAAGGGGGAAAATCTCTTTATGTGGGTCAAAGCAAAAATCGGATTAACATAAGGTTGGTTCTTTGGCATCTATTTACTTTGGCGGTCAAGCAAATTTGATTTTTTGCAGAAAGAACTCTTTTCGGTGTTAGATTGCCTTGGATAATGAGTTGTCTCAGGTTTGGTGAGTTTAATTATTAGTTTCTCTTCTTTTATCTCTCACTGGTTAGAAGCAACCAATAATATTTTAAGATGACATAAACTCGTTTTATCATGGCACTATAATTGGATCTAACTCCCCTATTTATTTCAGACTTGTGGTTAAGATAAATTTGATGTTTTGGTTCAATAATTCATAAACAAAACCATGGCTTAATATCTTTTTGTTCAAATATTTAGAGCCATAGAGAACGTTTAAACAATAATCAGAACACATTGTTTTTGTATGGCATAAGATTATATAAGGATCGTGTTGTAAGCCACTATTCGCTAATTATGGCGTCATTTGTGTGGAAAAAAATCATGTTCACCAATTAGAGCTCCAGACAATGCCACGAGAAGGCAACGTAAAGCTGACTTTTTGATGTCGTTGCATAGGTACCTCCAACACTTATAAGCATGAGAGTAGCTTCTCCATGGTCGGCTTCCTACTTGGGAGTAGTTATTTGAAGATTTCAGAGTAAATGAAAAAAAAGAATGTACTATCACAACTGGAGAGTCAAATCCACCTGTGTTACTAAATGGTCTCACTTTTTTAGCATGTCAATCTTTTATTTCACATTTGCTTATGATAGCTTATCCTGTAACGGAACTATTGCATTTCACTGGATTTTCTTTTTTTATTATCAAATTTGTATCATCTAGCCAATGCAATGTACCCCATAATGTTCAACCAGATATACTTATCCACTCATCCAGCATGTGTACTCTGTTGTTCTTATAGTTTTTAAGCAGCAACAACAATTGTGTTAAAAAAAAGCAGCAACAACAATTGTACAAATCAAGAGCACTTGCATATATATATATATAATTATCTATTATGCAAGTTTATGTTCTATTAGAAAGAAGGATGGACGCAGCAACACCCCATTTTTATAGAAATTCATGTGAGTGTTATTCTGTAATATGATAAAAATGAGGATCCTGCAAAAATACAACAATCTCAAAATGCATATTTCATGTCTAATTTATGCAATTACCTAATTCAATGCCACAATTGATGGGTGCGGCAACGCGCACCACCAATGATCTAGTAAAATATAAAGATGGACCCGGGGCCATAATGTTCACTAGAGGCATCTCTCTCACGAGCATAGTAGCGGTGGGTACACAACTTACTATTGAGCAATTGATAGAAAAACAAATAATTATGTCGTCATTCATGGCATGATCAATATATAGGCATTACGTCTGTGATAAGTAGACCGAAACGATTCTGCATCTACCACTATTGCTCCACCAATTGACTGCTATCCAACATGCATCCATGGTATTAAGTTCATGACAAACAGAGTAATGCTTTAAGCAAGATGGCATAATGTAGACAAAGTAAGACCAAATGATATGTTCAGACCCCGTCGTTTTATTCTTAGTAGCAACAATACAAATACGTGTCTCGCCACCCCTTCTGCCAAGAGGTGAGGACACTGCAAGATTGAATCTACTACTATGCACCACTCCCTCTAATGACCTACTCATCTACTTGGCCAAAGAAAACTTATAGATCGGGAAACATACATAGCTATATGAAATCACACATAATAAATCTCAGATTGGATCAATTACTTTCAATGATATGAACATAAACTCGCAATTCATCGGACCCAACAAACACACCGCAAAAGTTACATCAAATAGGTCTTCGAAGAGATCATTGTATTAAAGATCAAGCAAGACACACACACACACACACACACACACACACACAGAGAGAGAGAGAGAGAGAGAGAGAGATCTAGCTACAGCTATGGACCCATAGGTCATGTAGGAACTACTCACACATCATGTGGGAGGCAGCAAGGTTGATGAAGATGGCCGCTGTGATGGATTCCCCCTCCCGCAGAGTACTGGAAAAGGCCTCCATATGGGATCATAGCAGAACAAAGACTTGCAACGGCGAAAAAAGTGTTTCAGATGCTCCCCTAGGGTTTTTGGAATATTGGGGATTTATAGAATGTAGAGGCGGCGAAAAGGAGCAACATGGGGCACAAGGAGCGACAAGGCGCCCCTGTCCTTGTCACTCCTCGGTGCGGCATCTGGTCTCCCTCCGAAGCTTCCACGTCTTGTTTTGGTCCAGAAAAAATCATCAAAAAGTTTTGTCACGCCTGGACTCCGTTTGGTACTGATCTCTTGTAAAACCAAAAACAAGCAGAAAATAACAACTAGCACTGGGCACTGAGTTAATAGGTTAGTTCCAAAAAAATGATATAAAATGACATATAAAGCATACAAGATTAAAAAAGTAATAGCATGAAACCATAAAAAATTATAGATACGTTGGAGACCTATGAGCATGCGTCGTAGCCTTTGCGACCATGGCCTCGTTGTCCACGACGAAGGCCTTGTGGTGGGCGGCCGCGGGCTCGAGGGAAAAATCGGCAGCGGCTTTCTTCCTCACTGCAATGGACCGTCGCGCTTTCCTCTTCTCCGACTCTAGGGAGAGCTTCGGCCTCTACAGAAGTCAACTCCGACCGATCCTTCTTCTTCCTCTTCGTCGTCGAACAGGCTGCGGTGGCTGCCCGGTCCTTAGTTGTGGGTTTCTTCAGACCGCTGGCCATGGAGGAGGGAGGGGAGAGGGAGGGCGGGAGGGTTTTTGGAAGTGAGGTGGGAAATGGGGGCGTTGTGTCCCCGATGGGTGGGCCAGGGGAGGACAGGAGCGCGTGTCCTGCCCGTCCGCGCGTTGTCCTTTTCGACGCAAACGCGACCCAAATTTGGGTCGGGAATGGGTCGGTGGCCGACAAAAACGGGCTTTTGTCCATTTGCTCTCACGTATTGCGCCGCGATTATTGTCCGTTTGGCCCCAAACGGACGCGGGCGGGGCATTTGGGGTTGTGTGTAGGAGTTTGCCTCATTTCAAGGTCGCCCATGTCTAGTTTTTTGGTAACCGAGCTCCACTTACCATTACTCGCTCCACTCCCTCCTCTGTCATTGTTGCTTGCTCGAATCGCAATGGTTTCTTTGTGGCGGACGGCGGCAAGTCCTCTCGGTGAGACGCATTCCCTCACCCGCCCCCAATCTGTTGTTTATTTTTTTCTATTTTTGATGCTCGTTGGTAATGGTGTTCGAGTCCTGTTCGCCGCCGTTTAGATTGCTCATATGAGGGAGGCATCTCATGGCGCTTAATCGGGGTGGGATTTGCTTTTGCTCAATTCCCATTTCACATGTCCGATTTCCTGGTAATTTTATAGGTCCCGAGTTCGTGGATTCCAAGAAGGGGTTTGTTGCAGGCATTTTGCAACCCCCTCTGTTTTTTGTTGGTGGATTTGATGGTAGGGTTTTCGAGTGTTTTGAGGTTTTTGAAGAGACAATTAATTTTTTGGGGCGATGAGGGGGTTATTCAGCGATGTGGCATGAATCTCCTAGTAAAAGCAATGGATGGATCTCTTTGTTGTTTGAAATTCGCTCAGCAAAACATTCTCAGTCCCCTACTGTCCACTAGATTTGGTAGTTAATTTTGGATGCTACCATGGTAGTCATTATTAATGTCACCATGCTTGTTGTGCTAAATCTATTAGGTGGGTGTCCTTACGTTTAATGAATTTTGCTTTTGCAAACCCTCTATCCAAATTGACCATCTCTGTTATGCACAAATTACCATGCCTAATATGCAAAAGTTATCAATGGTGCATAAGCATTTTTTACAGCTGCAATCTATAATATATGTGGTTTACCAGCTATGTCATGCATAAATTACCATGCCTAATGTACACAACTTATTAGTTGAGAATAAGCATTTTTAGGGTTGTGATATGAAATATGTGTGTATTTATCGATTGTGTTATGCGTAAAGTACCTTGCCTAATGCACACAACTTATCAGTGGAGCATAAGCATTTTTAGGGATGTGATATGTAGTAAAAGAATATTTTACAAGCTTTGTTATGTATAAATTACCATGCCTAATGTACACGACTCATCAGCGTAGCATAAGAAAAAAATTAGGGCAGTGATTTGTAGTGTATGTGTATTTTACCAGCTCTATTATGCATAAACTATCATGCCTAATGTACCCAACTTATCAGTGGAGCATAAGCAAGTTTGACAACTGATGCACTTTTTTTTATCATGTTCTTTATGATTTTTGTTGGTATGTATAATGTGTGTTTGTACCATATTTTTCTATGCCATTATCATTTGCGTTGATCATTATTTTTGTTTTCCAAAGTCAATTTCTTCTCATTTACATATCTTACGAACTTCTTCTTTTGCAGGGATTTCCGGAAAAAAAGAGTCTTATTTGTTTACTGGGGTCTATTGTGAATACTTTACTAAGTTATTCTATCAGTATGACCAAGTTTTATAGTAGCTTTTTTCTGTCATGAACTCATGATACTTTAAAAGGGTGGCTCTTTCTGTGTTTTTTTAGCATATAATTATCATACTTTGTGTTTAGCACGGTGTCCTAAATCCTCACTTCGTCGTTTTATTTTTGTGCAACTGGTCACAATGACGAGGAAGCGCAAAGCATATGGCGAGATTTAGAAGATAACCCCACTAAAGAAGTATAAGCCTCCCACATATCGGAACTTGGCTTCTCCAAGTGCTCTTGTGGTTGCATGTAAGGACATGTCAGAGGAGTGGAAGTCCTTGATCGATGACATGGATTTTAAAAGTTTGGGGAATATCAAGTGTGATAACCTCTTCAACTGGCTATCCCAGTGCTCGTTGGTCTTTACACCCCCGATTCCCGTGAGGTTGTCGTACCAGATATTGGAAGGTTATCCGTCAATGAAGAGGTTGTGCATGGGATAATGGGCATGCCACACGATGAGACTGGTGTGGATTACAAGGTCCCTATAGACACAGAGTTTGAGCTTGCGGCAGATCTGTTTGGTGAGCTTGGACATGCTCCAAAAACCATTGATGTCTTAGAGCTTGTCATGAGTACCAATAGGCACAATGACAAATTCAAATATTTGTGGCTTGGACATGCTCCAAAAACCATTGATGTCTTGGAGCTTGTCACGAGTACCAATAGGCACAATGACAAATTCAAATATTTGTGACTTGTGCTCGCTGTCACTACTGTGATGTCGCCGACAACATCCAACAAGATCAAAGATGGTACCCTATGCTGGTAAGCACAACCAATTTTTTATTTTGCATGGTCATTTTATGTTTGTTACCCTAATAACTTATTGCTTAATAACATGGTAACTATAAATCTATGTCCCTGGTAACTTATGTGATTATTTTATTCCATCTATGTTGTGTTTTCCAGCAAAACATTGGGAATGTAAAAAAATCCTTAACTGGTGCAAATTCATTGCTAATCAGATACACAAAGCTCTTTCAAAGGGCAAGGCTACGACAGGCTGCCTCCTCTTCTACAATGTTAGTGCTTCTACTTTTTAGTTACCCTTATTCATTCAATTTTTTTCATGTTTTTGGTTTTGTGTAATATATCTACCTACCACCCAGTAACAACATTTTTGTTTCCAGCTTCTGTACATTGATGCGATTGATCTCACTAGCCTTGAAATCATTGTGCCTGAGGGTTCATTTACAATTAAACATGTGGACGAATGAGCTGGCATCCAAAGTGCTCTGTATGGACAACGAGGCGGACAAACTTTATTACGGGAAACTAGCATTAATTCAATATTTGTTTTTCAGCATATACGAACCACCCACTCCTTTTGTTCACATATACTCATGTTTTTTATGCATCATATGTGTCAGCTCAAGACCCAACATGGTAAGGCTTTTGCTTGTTTGGTGGCTTACAAGGACTTGGTAACCTTTGAGATCAATGGCTACCACTACAACAAGGGATACTACCTAGCTGATGGTATCTATTCTCGGTGATCAACTCTTGTGAAGACAATATCCAATCCAGTAGGAGCGAAGAGGTATAGATTCACCCAAGCACAAGAGAGTGTCAGGAAGGATGTGGAGCATGCTTTTGGTGTGCTTCAATCTTGATGGGCTGTCGTTCAACACCCTGCTAGAACATGGAGCACCAATAAGCTGTGGGAGGTGATGACTGCTTGTGTGATCATGCACAACATGATCGTGGAGGGTGAGTGTGATGACAACATCTTCGACCGGGGGTTTCAGATTGAGGGTGAAAATGATGTGCCTCAACATGTAGGGTTGACAATGTTTGCACAGTTCACCCAATTTCATCATGAAATGTGTCAGCATACCTGACATAGCTGGCCCGCCTAGCAGCGCCTCCACAACCGCTACCTCATCACCAAGGCCCAAACGCAACCGCAAGGCCAAGATCAAGGTCACCGGGCCCGACTGGGTGTAATGGGCTCGGCCGATGGTCATCTACTAAACCCTCACCGCAAGACTAGAGAAAGTATCCAGAGGATCAGATCGGCACGTCACGACGACTCCTCATCCCACCTACCAATTCCATCCATTTATCTGAAGCTCCAACCCTACATTCAAACTTTTGTCGCCACGCGCGCGAGCCATAAGCTGTCGTTCCGCTTCTTCAGCCCTTACCGTGTCATCGACCCCATCAACGACGTCGAGTACAAGCTCCAGCTGCCGGACCACGGTCAAGTGCATCCGTTGTTCCATGTTTCTCAGTTGCGTCGCGCCCTCCTGCCAGGTATGGTTGCCACCGAAGAACTTCCAGTTCATTCAGATATACCAGCACTTCTACAACAGTGGTGGCGCAAACGTCGTGGGGCCATGGTGGAGCAAGTTTTGATTAGTTGGTCTACTTTGACGTCTGTCGCGGATTCCTAGGAAGACAAACTGGCACTGCAAGCTCGATTTCCAGCTGCTGAGGTTTGGGAGCAAGCCTCGTCGCAAGAAGGGGGGATGTCAGCGTACCTGACATAGCTGGCCCGCCTAGCAGCGCCTCCAGAGCCCTGCCTCATCACCAAGGCCCAAACGCAACCGCAAGGCCAATGCCAAGGTCCCAGGCCCGATTGGGTGTAGTGTGTCTGCCCAATGGTCGTCTACTACCCTCCCCGCAAGACCAGAGAAGGCACCCAAAGGATCAGATCGGCACGGCACGACGGCTCCTCATCCCACCTACCAATTCCCCATTCTTGTATCCCAAATTCCTCTGTAATCGAATCCTAGACCTTGATCTATATGAACAACTGAGTGTAGATCGAGTGAACTATTCATGTATCCTCACAAAATGTGTCGTGGATTTGTCACGGCAGATGTCCTAGTGTAAGGACTTAGTCGTGAGGTCCGGCGCACGTAACTGGTAGCTTGAGAGGGGTTGAGCGGGACGAGAGACGCGGAGTTTTTACCCAGGTTCGGCCCCTCCGATGGAGGTAAAAGCCTACGTCCTGCTTTGTGTCTTATATTGATGACGATGACGATCTCGGTTACAAGGGTGCAGAGTCAGCACCTCTAATCTCGAGACCCTCTAATCTGACTATCTTTCTGACCTGTCTATGAGACCTGTCTATGAGACCTGTCTATGAGACGTCTAACCTGACCCTCTTGGGGTGACCCGCCCCTCCTTATAAAGGCTGAAGGGGCGGTTTACATGTAGAGTCTAAGTCGGATTGATGACTTCCCATCGCGGGCTTCTCTTCATGGGCTTCCGAGTCCTGGGCTTGTAACCCGTCCCGGGCGGCTTACACCGGGCGGGTTACAACCAGGGCTTATCTTCAGAGACTCGTCTCCGTGACTGTCTGATAACACTGTTCATCTCCTGGCACTGTAGCATCCGGGTTATCCTCCTGACACTGTAGCCGGGTTAGCCTCCTGACACTGTAGCCGGGTTACCATCCTGACACTGTAGCCGGGTTACCATCCCTGACACTGTAGCTGCCGGGTTACACCATGACACTGTAGCTGTCGGGTTACACCCTGACACTGTAGCTGCCGGGTTAGAACTGTAACCAGGTCTGTACTGTTTGCCGGGTCAGCATGTCTGCCGGGTCAGTACTGTTCTCCGGGTCAGTACTGTTTGCCGGGTCAGCATGTCTGCCGGGTTATACCGGGGGGTAATATCCCCGTCATTAGCCCCCAGGTTAGCTTGAATTTATTCATGGTAAGCTCCATCATCTTGCAGGTATATGTCCTTTGAAATAAAATATTGGGAATACAACACCCATATGCCGTTGAGTCGGCCTTCAATGTTCTTGGCGGGTCTCCTCCGCCGGGTTATACTCATTGATGGTGCCGCCGGGTCAAATAACTGGACTGCAGTTAAAATTGACATCTTGAAAACCCTCTCCAATTTTTTGATATATTCATACTACCTGTAGCCCCCAAGCTCCAAGTTGATCCATGATGACTTGGCGCTTTGCAATAATATCTTTGATTGTGTAGCCCCCAAGTACCAGGTTGTCTTGCCTGCAGCAGCCTGGGACTTATAACTGTCTTATACCTTATAAAACTTCAGCTGGTGTAGCCCCCAAGGGCCGGCTCATCAATATGTGATGCGCCGGGTCTTCAATTTGTACCTTATAATCTGTTTTGAACAACTGAATACTGTAGCCCCCAAGTGCCGGGTCGCACGCCTGCGGCGACTTGGGACTTAGAAAAATATTGAAAGGCTTGCTCATCTCCTTGAGATAACCGGGTCTTGCTGACAATGTAATGATTTGAAAACCAGCTTGCATTAGCCCCCAAGTGCCATGGTGCATGCTTGCAGCGACATGGGACTTTGCATACTTGATATAAACTTGATTTGAATAATGTAGCCCCCAAGTGCCGGGTCGTCTGCCTGCGGCGGCTCGGGACTATTGTGATAATAATATGATTCATCATAATTGTTGGATGAATCCTTGACCGTGGTTGTAATATAACCCGGAATGAATATCCTGGAATAATTCCTGTCTTTGATATGAAATCCCTGCTCGTAGTTGCGGTGCAACCCGGCGAGTATGTGAGAAATCCATGATGAAGATCCAGCCATGCTGGCTATTAGAGATCTATTTGTTCTGGCGGCTTATCTTAGGAGACAAGACCTGCAAAAATAAACAAAACAGAGTATGTTCTGCATTGTTGTAAGGGCGGCTTGAAAAAGCACAACCCGGAGATGTTAAAATCTCGTATAGCCTTGCTTCCTCTTTCACAATCTTGCTCTGACCCGGTTTGGCAAACCGGCATGATATGTAAATATGATGCAATGCATGATGTATGATGCAATGCAATGTATGATGCAATGTATGATGTTTCTTGCTTTGCCTTCCAAAAAATTCATATGATGGTTCTTCTGGGTGGACTCGATGCTTGAACTCATACCAGTGTAACTGATAAGAGCGCAACGAACCAGAGAGAGACACAGCAGGGGGTGAGTACCCTTAGAACCCATAAGCTACTTCTCACGTGACATAAATCCGTCGTTTGAACCTCCAGGGTACAACGGGCCACTTGGCGGAGAGTACGCAGCAGATGGGAGAGTTTGCCTCGCCGCTGTAAGAGGCCTTTGCAGGGGGTAAGTTTTAGAACTCGCTGCACCCCTGACAAAGCGGCATCAACTTACAGGCAGGTATAACTCAGATTTGCGGATGTAAGGGTTTTGCCTCGCCGCTGTAAGAGGCCTTTGCAGAGGGTGAGTTTTAGAACTCGCTGCACCCCTGACAAAGCGCATCTACTTACAGGCAGGTATAACCCGGCCTTGCAGATCGAAAAGGAGGTAAGTTTTAGAACTCGCTGCACCCCTAGTGATCTTTGTTGACGTAGTCAACATTTGGGTCCATGACCCGCCTTACAGTGGCTGAAAAGCCTGATCGAGAGGGTTGAAGCTTAACCCGGTGGTTTGAAAGCCCCCAAACGGCCTTGTCGATGATATCCATTGGCGTGCCATCTTGTAAGCCGCCGTCAGTTAGGCCGGCAACTTGTAAGCCGCCGTGTTGTTTATTTTGTGGCTGAAGAGCCGATCAAGAGGGTGAGCGAGCTAAACCCGGTGGGTTGGAAGCCCCCAAATGACCTTTGTTGAAGTATCAACATTGTTGCAGCATCTTGTAAGCCGCCATCTTGTATGAAGAAAATAGCAGAAGCCCCCAAGTTTGAACGGTGCATCATGGCGACTCGTCTTCTTGAGTAACTTTTAATCCTTCCGCCAATAATGTAGTATTCCTGAGATCGGGTTAACTTTCTTGCCATGATCTGTGGCTCTCATTGAAAACGACCAAGTGTGTCGAGCCATGTCTGTAGCCCCTGAGCCTTGAGTCGATTCAAAGAGGTGACTTGAGAATCTCCAGTGAAGGTTGAGGTCAACCGTGGCGGGTTATAGATGATCTCGTATGAATTGTTTCAATGATCCGGTCGATGGTTCGTCCCGGCTGGTTGTTGAAGTTAACCAAACTGCAGTGGCGGCGACTAGTGCGCCTGTCCGGTCGGGCGGCTCGTACAAGCGAGCACTGCACCGATATGTTGATGTAGATCAGACTGTGGGCGGCGTCTTGCGTGCGTCCGTTGGGCGGCTCGTACAAGCGAGCACCGCACCGATATGTTGATGTAGATCACCGTGGGCGGCGTCTTGCGTGCGTCCGTTGGGCGGCTCGTATAGGCGAGCACCGCACCAGTATGTTGATGTAGATGTAAGAGTCAGCCGCGCGTTTGAGGACGGCGCGGTTGCGAGAGACAGCCGCGGCGTTGTAAGCCGGTGCGGTCGCGAGAGTCAGCAGTGGCGTTGTAAGCCGGTGCAGACGGGAGAGACGGCCACAGCGTTGTAAGCTGGCACAGTCGCGAGAGACGGCCGCGGCGTTGTAAACCAGTGCAGACGGGTAACTCGGCCGCGGGCGTTGTAAACCGCCGTAAAAACCACGTTTGTAGTGGAGAGTTGTCCTGCATATATATACACAGACCAAAGTAATTGCTCTTTGACAAAAACAATATGTGTAAAAAATAGACTTAGATGGATATCACCTGATGTCTTTAATTGACAGATGATCCGTAGCGTCTGTTGGATAATCTCCGGTAATTTCAACATCGTTTGAGCTACTCTGTCGAGGTCGCAGCGGAGGCGGCGACTCGGAATAACGCCGAGCGAGTATGGCTCAGCACGAGGTTGCGACCACGAGGACGAAAGCGGCGACTCGGCCACGGCAGCTCAGAGACAGCGCCGGGCCGGGGCGGCTCTTGACGAACGCGTGGCGGCATGTTGACCAGGCGGGCCCGTTTTTTTTTTTTTTTTTTTTTTTTTTTTTACCCGTCTCCCCATCTCCATCTCTTTTCTTTTCCTTATCCTTGCCCAGTCAACTGAAAACAGGCGGCTGGAAACGGCTTAGCACGGGGGAACCTGCGACTCTGCAAGTGACTATGGCGGCTTTGAAGCGGGCGCAGCAGCCGATGGCGGGTCGGGTCATGGCCGGAGGAGGTGGGCGTCGAGGCAAGGCCACGGACGAGGTAAAGGCAAGGACGGCCTGGCGCGAGTTCCACGGCGATAGAAGCAGGCATGAGGTCGCGGTTATGGCCGCAGCATCAGGCGACTTGCTTTGCAACGGCGTCCGGGTCCGTGTCCACACCTGGGTCCTTCTCCGGGTCGTGGTTGGCTTTGACCATCCCACGTTCAGGTCCTTCTCCAGATCGTGGTGGAGCTGTTGTGTGTTTTTTTTTTTTAAATGCCAAGCCACCAAAACAACAGGTCTCTTTGGTCTTGCTTTTGACGTGGAGTCCCAGTTGAAACTTCTTGCTCTTTCTTTTCCTTTCAATATCTAAATCGAAACCGAGTTGAGGTGGGCAACTTCCGGGTCTTGGCGGTTTGATGGCTTTGATGCAGTGCAGACAGTAACAAATTGTCTGATCCCTGGCGACTTAACTTGGCTTGGCGTCTTGCAGATCCCTAACTCGCCCGGATTGGATCTGAATATGTTGTTTTGACTGCTCGTCGATGATGTAGATCTTTTCACTGCAGTCTTTCCTTCATCCGAAAAAATTGCTAACTCCTCGATCCCTGAGAGAGATCCCTCCAAGAACTCAACACCATCGTGCGTGGCCCCACGGTGGGCGCCAACTGTCGTGGATTTGTCACGGCAGATGTCCTAGTGTAAGGACTTAGTCGTGAGGTCCGGCGCACGTAACTGGTAGCTTGAGAGGGGTTGAGCGGGACGAGAGACGCGGAGTTTTTACCCAGGTTCGGCCCCTCCGATGGAGGTAAAAGCCTACGTCCTGCTTTGTGTCTTATATTGATGACGATGACGATCTCGGTTACAAGGGTGCAGAGTCAGCACCTCTAATCTCGAGACCCTCTAATCTGACTATCTTTCTGACCTGTCTATGAGACCTGTCTATGAGACCTGTCTATGAGACGTCTAACCTGACCCTCTTGGGGTGACCCGCCCCTCCTTATAAAGGCTGAAGGGGCGGTTTACATGTAGAGTCTAAGTCGGATTGATGACTTCCCATCGCGGGCTTCTCTTCATGGGCTTCCGAGTCCTGGGCTTGTAACCCGTCCCGGGCGGCTTACACCGGGCGGGTTACAACCAGGGCTTATCTTCAGAGACTCGTCTCCGTGACTGTCTGATAACACTGTTCATCTCCTGGCACTGTAGCATCCGGGTTATCCTCCTGACACTGTAGCCGGGTTAGCCTCCTGACACTGTAGCCGGGTTACCATCCTGACACTGTAGCCGGGTTACCATCCCTGACACTGTAGCTGCCGGGTTACACCATGACACTGTAGCTGTCGGGTTACACCCTGACACTGTAGCTGCCGGGTTAGAACTGTAACCAGGTCTGTACTGTTTGCCGGGTCAGCATGTCTGCCGGGTCAGTACTGTTCTCCGGGTCAGTACTGTTTGCCGGGTCAGCATGTCTGCCGGGTTATACCGGGGGGTAATATCCCCGTCAAAATGCGTGATTGGCAAAAACACACATTCAATTCCAAGATGACTTTGTTAAGCACATGTGGACTCACCTTGACAAACCAATAAATGTATCGGCTCGTTCCTTTCAATGTAGTGTGACAATTTAAATTTAAATTTGCTTGTAAACTTTAAGATTTTTGTTAGATTGTAAAACTATTTAATATGGTACAATGTGATTTATTTGATTATAAACTATATGTAACATTTATTTTTTATTTGACACAAAAACATGTGTACATTTGACCGCCGAGTGGACCAAATGCATCGGGGACTCAAACCAAAACAAAAACAAAACCGTTTGCTTGACCGATCCAATCGGACAAAAACGAATCTATCTACTTGACCGATCCAAATGGACAAAAAACGAACAAAATACACGTCCGTTTGCGCCGTGACCATGAACAGCTTGGACACGCGTTTCGGACGGATCGAGGCGGCAGAGTCCGGGTTGTGAGCTACGACCCTCGGTAAGCCGAGCTGCCGAGGCTCCAAATGAGCCAGTAGCAGCACGCCACTCCCAAGACCACGATAGCTTAGGCTTGGGCGACACGAAAGGAGGACCAACGTGGCTGCCGGCCCCACCGCCACCGCACCGGCGCTCCGAGGGAACGAATCAGCGGATCCGACGGCTTGACCGGGAGGGAGGACGCCCGCGTTAAGGAAGCGAGTTTATTGGCTTAAAAACGCGTCCGCACGGAGTGGGCGCACGCCACAGGCCCGCTTCTTGGCAGCTTCCTCGTGTCCTCCTCATCCTCTCACCCCACGTCTCACCTCACGCGCCTCGCATCCCATTCCCCCCTTTTCCAGCCCCCCCTCGCTGCGTCTGCTGGCAAGAGACACAGCACCACGCCGCGGCCGCCCCGCCCGCCAGCCAGCCAGCCAGCCAGCCGTGACAAAGACTTGACCAGTTCCTGCGACCGCCTCGGCCTCTTCGCCTCCACCGCCTCTTCCACGACGCCCTTCCGCCCGCCGTCTTCCGCCCGTAGCCCCAGCTCCGGCTTCCTTACTGCTCTCCCCTCCGATCGATCGGTTGGGGATAGGTCCCCGCGCCGGCGCGGCTCTGCTCTCCGGACCACAGGTGAGGGAACCCCTTCCTCGGCGACCACTTTCCGATCCATTCTGTTTCGCGGAGAAGAGACGCCTTCCTCGGTGGCGGCGTCTTTGCCGCGGTTACTGCCAGAGCCCAGAGCTGTCGTTGGTTTAGGGCTCGAGGTTTTGGGGCTCGTGGATTTACGCCCTTCGGGGCAGGGGGGGGGGGGGGGGGGGGAGATTTGTTGTTGTTGGCCGGAGCTCCTCCTCCTCTCGTGTCCGATTGGTGCACGCGGAGCTCGATTCGGGGGCCCTCCCCGCGAAACTACGGCCCGTTGGCTCGATCAACCACATGCGGGGATTCGAGTTGCACCATGGTATTTGTGGAACTGGGGCTCATTGCCGTTTCGCTGCAGTACTAATGGATCCCCTTTTGGCCGTGTGGAGTAAGGGGAGAGAGGGGGTAATTGTAAGATTACCAAGTGGTTCTAATTACTTTGCACTGTTTCAAAATCACCGTACTAATCGTATTTGTGTTCTGTTATTCTTGGGCAGATCATATAGTACAATGGAAACTCTACGTGACATGGCTCTGCCACCAGGATTTGGATTTCATCCCAAGGACACTGAACTCGTTGCTCACTATCTGAAAAAGAAAATACTCGGTCAGAAAATTGAATATGACATTATACCAGAGGTGGATATATACAAGCATGAACCATGGGATTTACCTGGTAAGTTGAACATGCTTCTATGGTTGTCTGTGATTATTTTGCTTCATAGTAAAATACAGTATAGAGGAGAAAAAGCTTTAGTTTCTGCTCCCATATTTATATTTTGTCTCGCGCCCCCCCCCCCCCCCCCCCCCCCCCTCCCCAACACACAAATTGAGCCTTCTCATGTCACATGATCATTATTATTGAGTAATGAGATTATAACTACTCCCTCCGTTCCTAAATATAAGTCTTTTTAGAGATTCCACTAAAGACTATATACGAAGCAAAATGAGTGAATCTACACTCTAAAGTATGTCTATATACATCCGTATGTAGTTCGTAATGGAATCTCTAAAAAGACTTATATTTAGGAACGGAGGGAGTAGACATTTGGTAAGAGTAACTAAAGAACGATACCCTTGTTTAACCAGTGTTACTAGTTAATCTTAATACTGCTTTATAATTTTAACAGTTGATTGCTAATGATGTACTCCCTCCGTAAACTAATATAAGAGTGTTTAGATCACTACTTTAGTTATCTAAACACTCTTATATTAGTTTACAGAGGGAGTATTTTTTTTGTCAGTACTCGTCCTTCATCATTATGGAGGATTTGCTTTCTGTTTTTAGTATCCGATGCATTCTAGATTTTATCTGCCATGTTCTTCAAATCCTCGTCGTATCTAATCCTCTGATGATACTTCATGTTCCAGGAAAGTGCAATGTTCCAACCCAGGATAACAAGTGGCATTTCTTTGCTGCTCGAGACAGAAAATATCCTAATGGCGCTCGGTCAAATAGGGCAACGGTTGCTGGGTATTGGAAGTCTACTGGAAAAGACCGGGCCATTAAGGTTGATAAGCGGACCATAGGAACAAAGAAAACTTTAGTTTTTCATGAAGGTCGGCCTCCCACTGGAAAACGTACTGAGTGGATTATGCATGAATACTACATAGATGAGAACGAATGTCAAGCCTGCCCTGATATGAAGGTATTGTACCAACAATTGAGGTTTCAAAACATTAGTATATTAAGAAACAGCATGAGAGAGCTAGATACATTTCGTTGCATCTTTTACATGTTATGTTACAGTACTTAATGTGCATTTCACATGCTGAGTTAGATGCCTTCAAAAAGAAGGCACAAACTTGAAATCTAGTGCGCTAATGTTGTTTCTTTCTCCTTCAGGATGCCTTTGTTCTATGTAAAGTTACTAAAAGAATTGACTGGACATCAGAGAATGGTAACGAGGTGGGCAATAATAACCCTCAGCCACAACAAGCAAATGTTGCTGCTATTTTAGCTGTCAGTGTTGAACAACCAGATACCGCTGCATCATCCATTATTGGTGATGAACTTCCAAGCGATGCTGCTACTGTAGCTATCCCTGCTCACACAACTCCAGTTGGGGATGATGACATTCAACAATGGCTGGAAGAACTGATTGATACCTCCTTTGATCCTTCTGCTAACACTGTAGTGGATTCTGTTTCTGCTCAACTGTCTCCGGATGAACAAAATGCTGAATCATCGGTATGTTATCGCTCACAGCAGTTCTTATAGTATTAAAACAATTCAACCAATAGTTCCCTTGTAAAGGGAAATGCTTATGCATAGACAAGAAACTATTGGGTAGATTTTGCAAGCCAAGAAGCTTCTTTGTAATAATTTTGATCTCTTGCATGTGCTAGTTGCTTGGTGGTAGTTGTATATAACAGGGCACTACAAATGAGTTTATTTATGCACATTTTTAAAAAACAAAATCTAAATTGCAGTGCTATTAATTATTTTCAAGGAACTCTGAATTGTGCAATGCAATCTTAATTAAAGTTAAAAGTAGCCAGAGTTATTAGTTATTACAACTTGTTCCGAACCTGATGTTAATAGATTGTCAATTCCCTAAACTAGCTTATCTGCTAGTGCTACTCCTTTGTCCTGTCTCTTCGTTGCTGAATTTGTGTGTACCTGACTGGTTAACAAGGATTATGGGCTCATGTAACAGTAATACTCCTCTAAAATATTAATTTTAAGTTGTGAGTTTATCATAGTGCAAATTATGAGTTATATCCTCTCCTTTCTGCTGGACATGGTACTATATTGACTAGTATATAATTTAGTTCCTGCATGCTCACTCATTGCATTTGTTTTCCCTGCTGAATTACAGAACCTTGGTGCTATGGCCCCGAAGGTGGAACTGGACTATGCCAGTCCTAACCAGACTCTGGTAGATGAGACAGACTACCTGTTGTCAGATGATATTCACAGCATGTTGTATCCTGGTAGTGATGACTTCACTTCATGGCAGCACACATACTTTACGGCGGCGGATCCCTTTAGTCTGTCAAATGACTTCATGGATGAATTTCAGATGAAAGAGCTACAGTTACCTCTGGAAAATAATGGGCCTAATCTGTCAAATGAACCCGCTGATAATGGAGTTGTAGTGCGAACACGTCATGGGGGAACATCTGCAACTAGCGTTCCACCATACAAGGCTCGACTTCAGCAAAGGCTTGGCAGGATGGTTACGAGTAGCTCTGAATCCATCAACCAGACTATCAAGTTCGTTGACAACAACGGTCATCTTGATCTCATGACTAGCGTGAAACACCAGAAGAAACATGTGCGTGATATTACTTCTGTCAAGCAGTCTGATGCAGGGAAGTCAAGTGGAAACCACAACAACCAAGGATTTTTCAGGGGCGTCCAAAGGGCATTTAGAGGCTGTTCAGCAACTGGACTGAATATACTCGTTGCTCTTTGCATGGTTGGAGTTGCCGCAGCAATACTGTACCATGGACGTCACCGTGGTGGGATCAGTTTGTAGTTGAGGGATCAGAAGCGTGCTTAGTTTTAGCTGTACAAATCTGTAGCATCTACGCACTGTGATCTAGTAGGCACTGTGATTGAAATGGATGAGCAATCGAGTATGTGGCTGGGATCCTTGCCTTCTGGAGATACTTGGTCGTTATACGTAATCCGATTCTCTGGTGTGGTTTCTGCATGGTGTTTGTACATAATGAAGCTCCGTCTTTTTTATCAGTCTGGCTAGGTATTATGGTGATGGATGAGTGCCAAACAGAAAAGAACAAAAACAGAGGGAAATAATAGCTGTGACAACCACTCTCTTACTACATGCTAGATTTGTAACCATGAACCATAGTTAACAGCTTGGAGTCATCTTTTTTATTCGAATTGAACTAAGAATACTTATGTAAATTAGCGAGTAATAATCATCATCTCTTTCACTATGTGGATTTGAATTTGAAGCGATGACCTGTTTGCTTGCTTGATGACATAGCCGCTTCGCCGGTCATGCTTTGATGAATTTTGGTTACTAACGACGTGTCAGAGCTAAAACTTGTTTACCTTGTAGTACTAATACTTGGTGTTGATTTGCATGTTGAACTGGGAACTTGTTTTCGCGGAAATTGCTTGAGAAGAAGATAGAAATTCCAAACCCTATCATCGTGACACAATATTCGTATGTCTATCTTGTACTAATAATACTTCGTCCAACCGTTTTTCTATGATCCTATTCCTGTAGATAGGTTCCATATTTCCGTCCTGTTTAATTTCTTTACTCTTAGACTGGTTCTTTTTAATCCTCTGTCTTGTTTAATTCTTTCTTTATTTTTAAACTGGTTCTTCTTTTCAATCCTTTTCTATCCATTGTTACTGTCTCGGTCACATTTCCCTACTCTCTTTCGCTTCATCTGCTTTCTGCCTTTCAATCCTTTGATCATGTTGTTTCTCAATTGGTTTTACATCTGTCCAATTATCTTCCTCTTCCTGATCTCAATTGATTAGTTCCTCTTGTTATGTCCCATCGCAATTTCATGCCATCCTTCTTTCCATCATAAGTTCATGCACTCTTAAAGTGATCCAAACACCGCCACACACGCCGCCGTTGAGTCATCGGTGCCACCATAGATCAAAAGGAGGGGACATGATTTTACGAGGAAAAAGGCTCAACATTGCCCTCTCGAGATTTAAACGCCTATCAACAACTCATGATACCAGTTGACAAGATTTGAAGAGCTAAAGGTTTAGCCTGCTGAAAATGTTCAGAAATCAAGCAAAAGTAGCAAACTTTGAGAGGACAAATGGCAAGGGCTTGAGCAATTTCAAATAAGTATACTGTGCAGCCAGAACACGACAACTAGGGTTTCAATGCGATTACAATAGAGATGCCTTCTCCTCTGGGAATCCAAGGCTCCAAAGAAGTTACATAAAGTACAGAGGAGATGATTTTTGGTACACGGTAACACTCGGGGCGTTGGAGGCCGTTCGATTGAGGATTAACGTGCTAGGTAAATAGTGACACTTGGGCACCGTGCAAAGGATTATGAAGTGATTGGCATCGTTGGATCAGTAACTGGCGGCCATAATTTAAACCAAAACGAAGTGGAAGCAGTACGAAGTGATTGGCGTCATTGGATCAATGGTCTGTGGCCTGAATTCAAACTAGAAAAAGTGGTACGAGCATCTAGAACCCGACCCCTCATACCCTTCCTATATGTTCGGTCGAATGGCGCAATCACTGTCTATCACTTTTCTGCCACCCAACCGGACCCCTCAAACTGACCCTATACGTCCGGGTTGTACGACACGTCGACACCCCAAATATCCATCCCATATGTGGGACGGCTATAGGAACACCCGGATGCGCCTGAACGCGTCTGCCACGTCAGACTGATGGCAGTGGTGGCGCCAAATTGTTGGAAATACGCCATAGAGACAATAATAATTGTGTTATTATTTATTTCTAGGTTTATGATTAATGTTTATATTCTATGTTATAACTGATATGGTTTTTAGGTTTAGGATTAATGTTTATATTCTATGTTATAACTGATATGGTTCTCGAATATGCGATTCAAAAGAAAACTCATCAGCGTGTGTAGAGTTATAAACGATAAAACAAGATTCCTAGTCTTGCCTCTAGGACTAGCTCATGTGTTGACTGATGATTCTGTTTTTCTGATCATAGGCATGACAAAGATCTCGTCAACATTTGAGAGCACGATGTTAGTAGAACACTCGTATTGAATTGACCCAAGTTGTATTTTATACTTAGAGATGCAATTGTCAAAAGTCTATAGTCCATAACATGGGAGTTACATATGTATGATTCCTTTGACCATGAGAGCATCGAGTCACTCCATACCGGGCAATGCACTTTGGGATTGTTCCAATGTCACCCGTAATAGGGTGATCATAATGGCAACTTATGGGTTCCTTGGAAACGTATGACGAGAGACTAGATAGCTCGAGACCGGGATTTGCTCCTCCAATGATGGAGAGATATTCTAAGGGGCCTCTTGGTGTGAAGGCATCCATTATCGTTTGGCCAGACACAACGTGAATTGATCACGGGGATGCCGAAACACGATAACGAGAAAAGAGAAGAAAACAAATAACGAGGAGACCATCCCAAATGAAGGATAGAAGGCAGTTAGTCTTGGAGGAGATTGATTCTGACCAACTGATGTCACTGCCAATTCAGTTTGTTTCGCCCGCGGATGGCTCCAGTTTAGGGCCAGTTGGGGTCAATCGAGGTGAGACGGTCGCAGCTTCTGGGGAGCTTCCATTGCAATAAGGGGTTGCCTGGAGTTAGAGGGGTTGGCAACGTCGTGAGCTTCATCATCTCTCATGCAAGGTCCAGTCAGCTCGGTCTGTACACCTTCTTTGGCTGCAATGTAGATCTCTTTCTCCTTGACTATAACGGCGATGTCTTCCTCTGCGGTTGCATTGGGTTTCCCTTTCTCTCATGAATTTAGAGGAAGACGTGTACCACCAGAGACCGCGTCATCCAATTCAAGTGCTCTTTCTAGCTTCTCTATAACACACCCATTTGTATGGCTGGCATAACTCATAACCGATGCAACCCTGTGGGGTTGAGAAGGGGAAGTTGAAAATTTATTCAAGATTCGGAAAATCAAGATACTTAATGAAATTAACTTACTGCTGGATAGTGGGAACAACCTTCTTCAGGTGGGGCACTGTTGTAGTTTTTGTTGGTTTGCCAACAACTGTCTTAGAAGGGGCCTTAGCTTGAGCCCCGACAGGAGCCTTAGGCTTAGAAGGAACGAGCTCAATTTGGGCCTTCTTCGGGACCTGATTGGCATACTCATCGTCAGTCGGCTCTTGCATTTTCTTACGCCGGTTCTCCAAATCAACATTCACTGGGGGAGAGGGCATCGATTTGTGCTTCGTTATCTGAGCCCTATTCTCCTTCATCATGCTAGTTTTGAGATTCTTGTCTCGTGCCGCTTTCAGATACCTCTTCATTCGGATTGCCACCAGGGGCAGGAACGGACAAGTGCATGTTGCATAATTCTTCCGGGATCAACAATTCAATCGATTATTATTCCATGCGGTTTAAAATTCTGTCAAAATATAAGAGGATGCATTCAGTCGGGACGTATCGATAGAGGGGGGTTAGCGGCACTACAGGGGTGCACCCTGCCTTCCATGCGAAGGTTATCTATACCATCGTCAGAATCTTCATCTTTTCTTGAAACTTGTCTTGCGAGAGTTCTCAAGGAATCACTTGGATGGGATCATCAATCCCCATGTATGTGTACATGGGCCTCTCTAGGGTTTGGAGCGGCTGGATTCGACGACTCTCACGGGTGGTAGGCAGGTCATATCTGAGTAATCCTCTTTCCTAAAGAGCACTGGATGTCTTCATCAAAAGTGTCCCTTCTTCTAAATACGCCTAGGTGGGCTTGGATTCCACCATGGCAACTTTATGACATGGTCACCAGTGTATGGAGGCCGATCAATCTCGCCATGTGGCATAGCTAAATATTGACAATAGAAACAGTTTTCTTCGTAGATTTTCAGGGTGGCAGGCCACTTCATGTCAAAGAAACATGTAGTATTCTTCATTTTCAACCCTAACCCACCAGACAACTGTGTGAGATTCATAAGTGGATGTGTTAGGTTCTCCTCCTCCACCATTTGGAGATTGAGTTGAAAATGTGTCTCCTTAGCGTCCATTGTCATTGTGTGCAAAGTTTTCACAAAATGAAACAAAACAAAGCATCATGGAATCGGAGAAAATCCTTCAATAACGAATGGGGCAAAAGAGAAAAACCGTGATCTAGATGGGTAGTAAGTAGTACCCGTTGTCAGGGTGTGGATGTGGCTCTGTCTCGCCGGCGACAGGATCCTCCATCCTTGCTCCGACAAGAGCCGTTTGGCGGTGTACTTGACGAGTGATGACCCACAAGTGTAGGGTATCAATCGTAGTCCTTTCGATAAGTAAGAGTGTCAAACCCAACGAGGAGCAGAAGGAAATGACAAGTGGTTTTCAGTACGGAAGTTCTGCAAGCATAGCAGTGACAGATATTTTTATAGCAAGGCAATTCATAACAAGTAAAAGTAAAAATTGTAACAATGGTGCAGCAAGGTGGCCCAATCCTTTTTGTACCAAAGGACAAACCGGAACTTACTCTTATATGAAGTAAAGCACTCTCAAGGACATATGGGAATTTTGTCTAGTCACGGTTCATCATGTTTAGTTGATGCACGTTCATTACTTTGATAATTTGATATGTGGGTGGACCGGTGCTAGGGTGTTTTTCTTACTTAAAAAACAACCCACTTATGATTACCCCCTCTCGCAAGCATCCGCAATTACGAAAGAAGAATTAAGCTCTAGCCATAGCATGAAACATGTGGATCCAAATCAGCCCCTTACGGAATAACTCATAAACTAGGGTTTAAGCTTCTGTCACTCTCGCAACCCATAATCTACTTATTACTCGCCAATGCTTTCCTTTAGACCCAAATATGGTGAAGTGTCATGTAGTCGACGTTCACATGACACCACTAAAGGAAGAGCAACATACACATCATCAAAATATCGAACGAATACCAACATCACATGATTATTTATGACAAGACTTCTCACATGTCCTAAAGAACGAAAGTAACTACTCACAAAGTATCATCATGTTCAAGATCAGAGGTGTAATGAATATGCTTAAGGATCTGAACATATAATGTTGCACCAATTAAACCAACTAGCATCAACTACAAGATGTAATCAACACTACCAGCAACCCCCATGTACCAATCTGAGGTTTTGAGACGAATATTGAATACAAGAGATGAACTACGGTTTGAGATGAGATGGTGCTGGTGAAGATGTTGATGAAGATTGGTCCTCCCATGATTGAGGAAGTGTTGGTGATGACGATGGCTTCGATTTCCCCCTCCCAGAGGAAAGTTTCCCCGGTGATTCCGTCGGAGAGCAAAAGTGCTCCTGCCCAGGTTCTGCCTCGAGACAGTGGCGCTTCGTCCCGAAAGTCTTCTCATTATTTTTTCTAGGGAAATGACATCATATAGGAGAAGATGGGCATCGGAGGCCTGCCAGGGGGACCATGAGCCGCTAGGCATGCCCTGGGGGTAGGGCGCGCCCCGGGGCTCGTGGCCACCTGGCCCACGAGCCGCGAGGACACGCCCTGGGGGTAGAGCACGCCCCCCAGGCTTGTGGCCACCTGATGGGTCCCCTTCTATTGATTCTTTCGCCAATAATTTTTATATATTTCAAAATAATTCTTTGTCAATTTTCAGCTCATTTGGAGTTGCAGAGAATATCCAGCTCTTCGGTGGTCCTTTTTTGTCGATAATTCCAGATGTCGGCAATCTCCCTCTTTGTATGGAACTTGCAAAATAAAAGAGAAAATACATTAGGATTGCATCATAAAGTTAAACAATGATAAAACATAATAAATATCAACAAAAAAATATGATGCAAAATGGACGTATCAACTCCCCCAAGCTTAGACCTTGCTTGTCCTCAGGCGAAAGCCGAACTCGATAATCATGACCACATGCTTAGAGAGAGAGAGAGAGAGAGGTGTCGATAAAATAAAATATGGACATGAAGGTATCATTATCATTATTATAATGGCAACATAATATCATAAAACTTCTCATGAACAAGTAGCAATTTATTCACACGCTAAAGTATGAATCATAAACCTTATTGAAAACTAACACACTATGTTCTTAGTCACTGAAACAATTGCAATCCATCATATTTTCAAAAAGAGTCTATGTCACAACTTTGTTTAGCAAGTTCACATACTCAACTATGATTTAGTCTTCTATGATTGCTGATAGTCACGACATATTTATGAAGCAAAATAGTTTCAATCGGACACACATGAGATAGGGGTTCATAATTGTCACCACATCATATTTTCAGAAAGAGTCTATGGCATAGCTTTGTTTAGCAAGTTCGCATACTCAACTGTCATTTAGTCTTCTATGATTGCCGACACTCACGACATATTTATGAAGCAAAAAGTTTCAATCAGATTCACAGGAGATATGGGTTTATAATTGTCACCACCCAACTATTTATCTCGAGGATAATGTCAACAATAATAACTCATGATCACCTACATCCAACTGGATATATATGCCTGGATCTTTCCCCACCACATGATGCTTGCCAAGCAGAGAATAATAAGAACGGAATAGGGATTAACATTATTGACTCTTGTATAAAAGTAAATACCGAAAAGTAAAAGATAGGCCCTTCGCAGAGGGAAGCAGAGGTTGTCATGCGTTTTTTATTTGGATATGCAAGCTCTTAATGGAAAGAAACGTCACTTTATATTGCCCCTTATGATAGCAAACTTTATTATGCAGTCTGTCGCTTTTATTTCTTTGCCATCACAAGTTCGTACAAAGCTTATTTTCCCTTACAATAAAAGATCATACATATTTAGGAGAAATTTTTATTGCTTTTGCACCGATGACAACTTACTTGAAGGATCTTATTCAATCCATAGGTAGATATGGTGGACTCTTATGGCAAGAAACTAGGTTTAAGGGTTTTTGGATGCACAAGTCATATACTTAGTGCGAAGTTTTGGCTAGCAAAATATTACGAGCAATCACCACATGTTAGAGGATCCATGACAATATAACTTCTATGTGAATATAATCAAACATAACTCATTATGTTGTGTTCCTTGTCCAACATCAACTAGTTGATCATGCATAGAATATTTAATGGGGGCTCCCAATCATAAAAGATGTCCAAGATAGTATATTTATATGTGAGACCTCTCTTTCATTATTACTTTTTTATGAATTGTATCAATGACCAATACTATGTTTGTTAACCTCCAATAAAAAATTTCAATTATACTCTTTTTATGTGAAGTCATCATTCCCGATGGGATTAGCATATGATGTTTTTATTTCTTTCATTGCTAAGATTGATGCAAGAAAGTGAAGCAAACAAATCAAACTACTCTTTATTATATAACTCTCACACTTGATTACATAGATAGATAGCTCACAAAGCAAAGACTCAAAACTCGATCATACTAAAAATTCATTCATCTAAATCATATAATAACTAAGGATCGAACTAAGATAAATAATGATGGTAAAACTAATGGTGATACGATACCGGGGCACCTCCCCCAAGCCTGGAACAAGCCAACATGTACTCAAGTTTGTTTCTTCGGTGAAGGTGGTGATGAAGTGATGGCTTTGTCTTCAATGATAAAGAGCAGGGCGTCCTTTAGACCCTGCATCTCCTGAAGCAACCGCTGAATCACTGCGGTGTTCCTTCGCAATTTCACCATAAGATGTTTATTCTCTGGCCACCAAGAACTCTTTCCTACATCACTTTCAATTGGACGAGAGATGTCCCAATTGGATGGTATATGCATACGAGAAGTATTCTCAACGCCATAGTTATGGATTAAATTATGAAAGTTATTTCCATGTAACCTGCTGAGGGCTCTCCTTGGGTTGGACTCATCAGGTACCCCTTGAACTGATTGGCTTCTTCTTCCCATGGGTGGACAAGGATTTGGAGAGGTGGAGATGCCAGCAAGCGTGCCCCACTCCAAAGCAGGGGGTTGCACTTCCATGGAGTCTCCAGAGCCTTCTCATGTAATGACTTCATCGGTTCCTTCTCTTTCGAGCTCCATATGCAACAACCAAGCATCATCCCCAACGTTATTGGAAGAGGACGACGACATAGCTTCCAAGAATTTGATCACAAAAAATAGCTGGAAACAAGAACATAGGGAAAACTTGTGGTATGGTGGTCAAAACATCAAGGAGTATATATAATGATTTTTTTCTAGTGCGAGACAAGTCTACAAAAGGAAAACGGAGTTGAGAAAGTCCACGAGGGGCCCACAAGTTGCCAGGGTGCGCCTTGGGAGTAGGGCAAGTCTCCCTAGGCTCGTGGCCTCCTCGTCCACTGTAACAACCCGAGACCGACGCTCCAGAAGATTCCCCTTTTATTTCCATTCTCGTCGTGTGATTCTCTGTTTGTCGCATTCATCATCGCATCATTCGCATCATCTGCACAGCATCGACACTTCGTTGTCATCGTTTTCAAAACTTGCATTCGTTTGTAGTTGTCGATTCTCCCCATTGATCATTTCGAGACCAACCACACATGCACGCGCCCGCGGCATCGGTAAAATATTGTTTTTAAAAGTGCGTGAAAATTATTCTCGGAATGGGTCGAATGTTGGCGTGCGGTCTTGATATAGAGTAGGTAGACCGTCTGCCAAATTTCATCGCTATCGGAGGTCGTTTCATACCCGAACCGTAAACCTATAGCGGCACTATAGACGGTCAATCGTTGGACGTTTTTCATATTTAAAAACATGTTGTCGGGCTGTCCGCGTTTTCCCTCTCTTCTCATGCCTAGCCCCTCTGCCCAGTGCATAGACCCCTCGCGTGCCCGAGAACTTCCCCGAACCCGAAACGTACGGTCGTGACCGTTGGATCCGGATCAACCCTGTAATACCCCAAACCATTTTTGTTTTTCAATTGGACCTCCCTAACCTAATTTTCCAGACCATCCGATCTAAATCGTAGGGCTTTAGTTAGACCACATTGTGATCCTATGCTATAAATAGAGGTCCACCCCTAATCTAGGAAGTTTGTCCCGTCCATCCCATCGTCGCGCCGCCACCCCACATGTCGCCCCCTCCACCTTGGGATCCCCCCCGATCCAATCAGTGCGCCGCCCCTGGTCTCCTCCTCGCCTTGCCCGCCGAGCCAACCGCAGCTCCCCCAAGTCTCTGGACGCGTCCGCTCGCCCGCAGCAACCTTCGTCCGCGTGGGCAGATAAGCGCTCGTGACCAAGGCCCCGCCGGCGCCCCGCGTCGCCGATGCCCAGGTCATGCCCCTGCTTCCTTCTCTTTCCCTCGGTCTCTCTCTGTCTCTCAAACTCTCTCCTTTTCTCTGTGTCCCGTAGGACTCCATGGATACTCCAGCTGGCCTCCCTTCACGGCATCAAGCAGCAGCAGTTCGGGCAGGAGAAGATGGCCTCTCTGCCTTGAGCCGTTGCATCCTCTGCATCGAGCCGAAGCTCTCGCCCGCGCCCAAGCCCCTGGTCGTCGCCCCCGAGTCAGCCTACCAGACCCTGCCGCCGTTGGGACTCCGGTGAGCAACCTGACCTTGAGCCCTGCGACCTCCTCCTCTGTCTGTCTCTCCCTCTCTTACCTTGTTTCTCTCTCTTCCTCTTGACAGGGAACAACCAGGGCCATGGACAGGAGCCAGTCGCTGCCATGGAGCTCCGCCACCGGCCGGATTCAGTGCCCCGAGGGCCGGATCCGTCCATACCCAACCGCCCTCGCCCGGATCCCGTCTTCCCAGCCCGTCTCCGCCGTCCCTGGCCGTCCTCTGCGTCTTCACGCTATGGAAGCCGGCCTCGTTGTTTCCCCGATGTGAGCAAGTCCCCTCGTAACTGAAACTTTGTTCTTTCCTAGATCCATTCTGTCATACGGGTCTTTTAGTATTGTCTCTGTTTCTGTCCACAAACACCAAGCTAGCCCAGAGGTACTGGGTTCGAGTCCCAGTAGCCCCATTTTTGCCTTGTTTTGTTTCAGTTTCCACACGCACAGGCCTTCGTTTATTTCAGTGTTGTTCCTCTGTTCTGAACATCAAATGTGTTCCAGCGCCCCATTCTAGCACAAACATATAGCTAGCTGAGTTGGTCAGGCATGCATGCCCATATCATGGGATTTGGTGTTCCCAGGCACTCCCATTATTTTTCTTTTTTTTGTTTTTAGGCTATATTTATGTTGTGCTCAGATCTGTTGGGCCAGGAGCTGCACATTCGGCCCCGTTTTTTTTTCAGTAGACGAATTTGTCTATTAATCATGACATTTCATAATTTCAGCAAAAAATCATTAATTTGCATTGCTCATATGAATAACCGTGCATCGGATTAAAATAATTTAAATATGTAAAATACTTAGAATTCTATGTAGATTAATAATGTGCAACTTTCATTCATGTTTAAAGTGTTTAAACGTGCTGTTTGCATCATTTGCATAAATGTCATGCTAAAACGGTTTTTATCATAATTAAATAATCATAGCTCCGTTTAAAATATTCCACATATGTAACTTGACTAGAAAAAATGTATAGAATCACATGGTCCACTTTATTTTCATGCTTAATAAATATAAAAATTGTGTTAGGGCAGATCTGTACCAAAATGATAATTTG
This sequence comes from Elymus sibiricus, assembly GCA_039707655.1. Classification (NCBI taxonomy): domain Eukaryota; kingdom Viridiplantae; phylum Streptophyta; class Magnoliopsida; order Poales; family Poaceae; genus Elymus; species Elymus sibiricus. Next base: position 175,914,606 of record CM077667.1, on the reverse strand, counting down.
CATATGAGGGCGTTTCGGAAATGCTATATGTTGCTTCCGGCCTCATTTAAGATGCCTAGTTGATGTAGTTGTTCATGCTTCACCTCTTGCCATGATAAACAATATTTAAAAAAGATTGTTTAGCTAAAACAACATTAACCACATTTCTCATAATATGGAGTTATTATTTTGTTGTATGTATGTTCTCCTTCTCCATTTAAAATTGCTTTAATTCCATCTTCACCTTAAGCCATGACCACCCATCTTAAACAACATTTAATATTGATGAGTATATAAACAAGAGTGAACTAAATGATTCGAACGTGGAGTTTCGTCAATCGTTGCATATTGAACTTCACTTAATGTGTAGTAGCTGATTGTTGTGCTTTGACGTGCCTGGCATATTTAAAATTGACATGCATCATCATTGTTTGCGCATCATGTCATGCATATGTTGTGGTGTTTATCATGTGTTGATTATTGTTTTCGGATTGCTTCTTCTCGATAGAGTTCCGAAAGCGTTCGGAGTGCGGATTCGTTCGACTACGTTGGCTCGTCTTCTTAATGGACTCGATCTTCTTCCAAGCGGGATCTCAGGCAAGATGATCATTTCCCTGGATACCATTACTATCATTGCCATGCTAGATGTCTCGTTTCTATCGCTTGTCTCGCTACCTACCACTTGTATGTCAAGCCTCCCAAATTGCCATGAAAAGCCTCTAACCCCTCCACATCCCCGCAAAACATTGTTTGGCTATGTTACTGCTTGCTCAGCCCTTCTTATAGCGTTGCTAGTTGCAGGTGCAATGTTTTCATGGGCCAACATGGATATTTGTTTTTGAGCTATCACAATATTACTGCTATTTAATTTAATGCACATATATACTTGGTAAAAGGTGGAAGGCTTGGCCTTTTGCTCGGTGTTTTGTTCCACTTTTGCCGCCCTAGTTACTTGTGTACCGGTGTTATGTTACATATTGAGCGCTCCTAACATGCTCAGGGTTGTTATGGGACCCCCTTGATTTTCATTTTAGGATAAAACTTGTCTGGTAAGGCCCAACATTGGTACTACATTTGCCTAATAACAACTAAAATTGCATAGGGACCCGCCGGCACCCGCGTATAATTAATCAACCCCTAGGCCAGTGCTCCTCACGAGTGTTGGTCCAAACTAGAGTCATGTGCGGGGCCAACCCGGGGCAACTCGGCGGATGTCTATCAGGCCACCGTATGCTGCGCTCATCTGGCCGTGTCCTGAGAACGAGATACACGGCTCCTATCGGGTTCGTCGACACGACGGGCGGTCTTGCTGGCCTTGTTTTACGTTTCTCGAACGTATTGTGCGAGGAATTCCGATAATACTTCGGGCTATCTCGAGGTTGCGATTTTCCAATGGAATTTCCTAGGAAATCACGAGATTCGTGGTCGAGGTTATTCCCGCGGCGTGTGGTTAGTTTGTGATGGATGAGTTGGATCACCCCTGCAGGGTTAAATCTTTCGGAAAGTCGTGCCCGCGGTTACGTGGTAACTTGGAAACTTTGTTTAACACCCGGTCATAACAAACTTGAGGTAAACGCAAATAAAATACACCAACTGTGTGTGTAACCGTGACCGTCTCTTCACGTGATTTCTGAACCGAGAGAGAACACGGTGGGGTTATGTTTGTTCGTAAGTAGGTGTTCAGGATCTCTTAGAGATCATTACTAGATCACGTCCGTTTATGCGACAATCATCCCCCTTTATTCTTGTACTCATAAGTTAGCCACTCAAATAAATGCTTAGTGCTTGCTGCAGCCTCACCACTTAACCATACCTCACCGATTAAGCTTTAATAGTCTTGATACCCTTGGAAATGAGATTGCTGAGTCCCTGTGGCTCACAGATTACTACAACAACAGTTGCAGGTACAAGTAATGCGATGCTTTGACGTGAGAGCGATGATTTGTTTGATTTGGAGTTCTTCTTCTTCTTCATCGATCATAGGATGGGTTCTAGGCGGCAGCCAGGGATAGCAAGGATGGATGTCTTGTTATCGTTTGTTTTCGTCCGTAGTCAGACCCTGCTCTTCTATATGATGATTGTATATGTTGTTGTATTGACATGCTCTTGATTTAGCTTGTGGCGAGTGTAAGCCAATTCCATATACTCATCTCTTCTTTACATGTACTTGTAATGATGTCCATTCTTGCGACAGGACGAGATGCGCTTCTATCCCTGTCGAGGCCCTCGTGCCAAAATAAGGATAGGATCACATCTTGGGCGTGACAAGTTGGTATCAGAGCCTGTACCGACCTAGGAGCCCCCTTGATTGATCGAACTTGGCCGAGTCGAGTCTAGTTAAAAACTATTTTGAGTCTAGTTATATATCGGAGAGTAGGATTCTTTTTACTCCTCTTCTATGCTCTGGTGAGGAATCCTGACGTAGGAATTTTAATTCTATCCTCTTCTCACTCAATTTTTTTAGGATCACGCGGGTATTTTGGAACCTCTATGATGTCGCTGTGACTAGAACTCTGTTCTTGGTGCCTCCCGTACGTATGGATTGGACCCGGGGAGTTGAGCTCCAAGGGGTTCTTGACACATCATTATCGTTCAGTTTCCTTAGTATCTCAGGACGCGGATGTTCGAAATTGCTTCAATACTATTCATGGTGCGAAGAGTGTGGCGGCACCCAGTACTGGGGAGCGGGATCACATGTACTGTCATCTTTAGTATCGTTGTGATTACGAGGGTCTAAGGTAGATGAGTTTCCGAGGTTTCTCTGGTTATGTGTTGACAGATGTGATACACTGGTGGGTAGTATTATTGCTAGGAGTTGAGTGTTTTATTCAGTAATTGATCCATGTATCCGTTGGACCAGATTGCATAACCAGAAAGATTTCGGAAGTTCTTAGGTGGGAATTCAAGTAGTTACCTAGGATTATCCTTCCAGCAAATGCAAATGGGTTATGTATTTGTTTTCGGCTTAATTCGGAAGCCTCGTCCTTTGTTTTGATGGAGTATGGTAATTCGAGTTGCTTCGATGTCAAGTGTTGATTTCATATCTTAGTTAAGCGGTGTTCTCATATTTCTATGGGAATGCCAATCATTTTGTTCAACCGAAGTTGTCATGAAATTCTTTTCAACCGGTGTGCTTCTTTTCAAGATGATTCAATCCTTCCATTATTTGCAAGATCGATCCTCATATTTCTTCCGGAGTTCTTTTCATCCTCCCCAAGTTTTCTTTGTTTTCCCCACCCTCCCGCCCTTTTTCTTCAAGGATTAAATTCTCATTCAAGTGCCTTTTCTATTCATGTGATGCTTCCGCTATCTTCTCTTCCGTGATGTATCCGGTGATTCATTGTGGATATGCTCAAGTGATTCAAGGTCATCATTCTTGGTTCTTGTTTTCTTCCCCGGTGATTCAATTCAAGCTTTCGGTATTCATCATGTCCTTTTTCATTCTCTAAATTCTTTCCCATGTTGGAAGTTCTTTTCCAAGCCTCTCTTGTTTGTTCGTCTCTCTCTATTCTATCCTGAGTGCAGAAGATATCTCAGAAGATCGTGTTTCCGTTCAATATCCTTTCAAATATTTCGAGGTTCTCACCTCATCAAGTTCTCAGCTTGTACCGGTGCAATCTCTCTTCCTAAGCAACCGTTTCAACTGTGGTTTCTTTTGAGTGGGCCCATAACCCACAGGTTCTTCCCCGGGATCTTACCTGGCTCTTCTAATCTTTCCCGGAGATCTTAAGTTCTTTTCAATATGACGTAAGAATGAATTCCATCAGTCATATTATTTTTTCCAAGATCGCTTCAATCATTTCATCATTGGATCAACCTTGCCTTATTATTTGTTCCGGAGTGTCTCAGTAATTCTTGATGTTGTTTCTCGTCATCATTCTCAGCATTAAAGATCGAAGGAGAGTTTCTCTTAAATCTTTGCTCTTGAAGATTCGAGTTTCTAGCTTGATGTTATTCTTTCATATTGTTTCCATTCATTAAAAAATCCTTCCTTGTTATCCGGAGCATTTCAGAGTTGTTCTCATTTCTCGATTCTCCGACGGCCATCATTTCAGAAGATTTCTTCGTTCTCAGCTTTCAGCTTTCATTCTCAAATTCTTCCCAATTATTGTCTCTTCGTTCGTAGCTCGTTTATTCCGGTGCCTTGTTAAAGTTTTCTATTAGGAGGATCATGATCTCTTCGTCTGATGTGTCTCCACTCATTGGTAGTATCCTCATCCATTTCAAATTCTTACCGGTGGTTCGCTCAAGAGTTCTTCATGTTCATGATATCCTCTCTTCAATCTTCTTCCAGAGGAATAAGTGGTATGCCAAATCCGTTGCTTGTCATCAATTTAACTTGATGAAGGATAAGCATTACGTAATTCTTATTCTTGTTTCATCTAGTGGTTTCAATCCTTCTTCCGGAGTTGTGCATGTTATCAATTCTCGTTTCTAAGCTGGTCATCTTTCTTTTCCAGAGTTTCAAGTTTAATCAAGTATCTCATCGCGAAGCTTCATCCAAATCTTGCATGGTCATAATCTTATCCTTTTCAACCTTCATTTCTTTTGATCATTTTTGTATACGGAGGTTCTTCATGGTGGTTTGTCAAGGAGTTAATTCATTCTCGAAGTGTTCTTCGAGATTCTTGTGGTAGTTTCCCAAGTATTCTTTATCTTGCATTTCAAAGTGTGATTCTTTCTCCCTTATCTTTTGAGATGGTGTTATAACATTCTTGAGTCATGAGGAGTCTTGAAAGGAATTGTCAAGAATAAAATAGGTAAACCCATCATGTTCTTCCTTGGAGTTTTCTTGGATTATATTTCACCTAAAGCGTTTCCTAAGGATTGTTGCTATCATGGTGCTTATCAATGATCCAAGTATTCTCTTATCCTCTCGGTGAAAGAAGATTTGCATCTCTTCTTGCTCCCAATCAATCAATTGTTTCCGTTAGTGGCCGGTTGTCACCCCATAATGTTGGAGATGTTTTCCATAAGCCCACAACAAGCTTTTCTTTTCGTTGTTGATTTTCCAACAACTCCGTTCAATCCTTCTTTGTAAGGATGCTTCCCAATTCAATTGTGGTAGAAGTTGTCATTTTCTTCTCCGTTCTTTCCTTCCAATGAGCTAGCTTCTATTCTTTTGTTCCGGAGGCATTGTGATATTGCTCTATTCATCCCATCATCTCGGTTTGTCAAGATCATGTTCTTTTCTTGCGTATCCATTTAACCGGAGTGTTGTGCCCTCTTTTCATGTTCTTTCTATTATCAAATTTTGCCCCTCTATCCTACCGAAGTGCTGTCGATTTTTTTTTTGAATTCTTGCGGTTTCTCATGTCATTCTTCATATCTTTGTAACCTTCAAGATTCATTGGTTTCACTCAGAAGCAACTAAGTTTTACCTCGTCCTTTCTTCTTTCTCTTCCCCTTCTCATTCTAAGATCTCGGGTCGAGATCTCTTGTAAGTGGAGGAGAGTTGTAACAGCCCGGGACCGACGCTCCAGAAGATTCCCCTTTTATTTCCATTCTCGTCGTGTGATTCTTTGTTTGTCGCATTCATCATCGCATCATCTGCACAGCATCGACACTCATCGTTTTCAAAACTTGCATTCGTTTGTAGTTGTCGGTTCTCCCCATTGATCGTTTCGAGACCAACCACACACGTGCGCGCCCGCGGCATCGGTAAAATATTGCTTTTAAAAGTGCGTGAAATTTTTTCTCAGAATGGGTCGAAAGTTGGCGTGCGGTCTTGATATAGAGTAGGTAGACCGTCTGCCAAATTTCATCGCTATCGGAGGTCGTTTGATACCCGAACCGTTAAACCTATAGCGGCACTATAGCCGGTCAATCGTTGGACGTTTTTCGTATTTAAAAACATGGTGCCGGGCTGTCTGCGTTTTCCCTCTCTTCTCATGCCTAGCCCCTATACACAGTGCACAGACCCCTCGTGCGCCCGAGAACTTCCCCAAACCCGAAACGTACGGTCGTGACCGTTGGATCCAGATCAACCCTGTAATACCCCAAACCATTTTTGTTTTTCAATTGGACCTCCCTAACCTAATTTTCCAGACCATCCGATCTAAATCGTAGGCCTTTAGTTAGACCACATTATGATCCTATGCTATAAATAGAGGTCCAACCCTAAAATCTAAGAAGTTTGTCCCGTCCATCCCATCGTCGCGCCGCCACCCCACATGTCCCGTCCATCCAATCAGTGCGCCGCCCCTGGTCTCCTCCTCACCTTGCCCGCCGAGCCAACCGCAGCTCCCTCAAGTCTCTGGACGCGTCCGCTCGCCCGCAGCAACCTTCGTCCGCGTGGGCAGATGAGCGTTTGCGACCAAGGCCCCGCCGGAGCCCCGCGTCGCCGATGCCCAGGTCATGCCCCTGCTTCCTTCTCTTTCCCTCGGTCTCTCTGTCTCTCAAACTCTCTCCTTTTCTCTGTGTCCCGTACGATGCCATGGATACTCCAGCTGGCCTCCCTTCGCGGCATCAAGCAGCAGCAGTTCGGGCAGGAGAAGATGGCCTCTCTGCCTTGAGCCGTTGCATCCTCTGCAACGAGCCGGAGCTCTCGCCCGCGCCCAAGCCCCTAGTCGTCGCCCCCGAGTCAGCCTGCCGGACCCTACCGCCGTTGGGACTCCGGTGAGCAGCCTAATCTTGAGCCCTGCAACCTCCTCCTCTGTCCGTCTCTCCCTCTCTTACCTTGTTTCTCTCTCTCTTCCTCTTAACAGGGAACAACCAGGGCCATGGACAGGAGCCAGTCGCTGCCATGGAGCTCCGCCACAGGCCGGATTCAGTGCCCCGAGGGCCGGATCCGTCCATACCAACCGCCCTCGCCCGGATCCCGTCTTCCCAGCCCGTCTCCGCCGTCCCTGGACGTACTCTGTGTCTTCACGCCATGGAAGCCGGCCTCGCTGTTTCCCCGATGTGAGCAAGTCCCCCGTAACCGAAACTTTGTTCTTTCCTAGATCCATTCTGTCATACGGGTCTTTTAGTATTGTCTCTGTTTCTGTCCACAAACACCAAGCTAGCCCGACTGGTCAACCCTCCGCGCTAACACCCAGAGGTACTGGGTTCGAGCCCCATTTTTGCCTTGTTTTGTTTCAGTTTCCACACGCACAGGCCTCCGTTTATTTCAGTGTTGTTCCTCTGTTCTGAACATCAAATGTGTTCCTGCGCCCCATTCTAGCACAAACATATAGCTAGCTGAGTTGGTCAGGCATGCATGCCCACATCATGGGATTTGAACCCCAAATCCCGGGCACTCCCATTATTTTTCTTTGTTTTGTTTTTAGGCTATATTTATGTTGTGCTCAGATCTGTTGGGCCAGGAGCTGCACATTCGGCCCCATTGTTTTTTTTTCGGTAGACGAATTTGTCTATTAATCATGACATTTCATAATTTCAGCAAAAACCATTAATTTGCATTGCTCATATGAATAACCGTGCATCGGATTAAAATAATTTAAATATGTAAAATGCTTAGAATTCTATGTAGATTAATAATGTGCAACTTTCATTCATGTTTAAAGTGTTTAAACGTGTTGTTTGCATCATTTGCATAAATGTCATGCTAAAACGGTTTTTATCATAATTAAATAACCATAGCTCCGTTTAAAATGTTCCACACATATAACTTGACTAGAAAAATGTACAGAATCACATGGTCCACTTTATTTTCATGCTTAATAAATATAAAAATTGTGTTAGGGCAGATCTGTACCAAAATGATAATTTGCATATGAGGGCGTTTATGCAAATGCTATATGTTGCTTCCGGCCTCATTTAAGATGCCTAGTTAATGTAGTTGTTCATGCTTCACCTCTCGCCATGATAAACAACATTTAAAAAAGATTTTTTAGCTAAAACAATATTAACCACGTTTCTCATAATATGGAGAGTTATTATTTTGTTGTATGTATGTTCTCCTTCTCCATTTAAAATTGCTTTAATTCCATCTTCACCTTATGCCATGACCACCCATGTTAAACAACATTTAATATTGATGAGTACATAAACAAGAGTGAACTAAATGATTCGAACATGGAGTTTCGTCAATATGCAACTCGCTGCATATTGAACTTCACTTAATGTGTAGTAGCTGATTGTTGTGCTTTGACGTGCCTGGCATATTTAAAATTGACATGCATCATCATTGTTTGCACATCATGTCATGCATATGTTGTGGTGTTTATCATGTGTTGATTGTTGTTTTTGGATTGCTTCTTTTCGATAGAGTTCCGAAAGCGTTCGGAGTGTGAGGATTCGTTCGACTACGTTGGTCGTCTTCTTCATGGACTCGATCTACTTCCAAGTGGGATCTCAGGCAAGATGATCATTTCCCTGGATACCATTACTATCATTGCCATGCTAGATGTCTCGTTTCTATCGTTTGTCTCGCTACCTACCACTTGTATGTCAAGCCTCCCAAATTGCCATGAAAAGCCTCTAACCCCTCCACATCCCCGGAAAACATTGTTTGGCTATGTTACTACTTTCTCAGCCCTTCTTATAGCGTTGCTAGTTGCAGGTGCAATGTTTCCATGGGCCAACATGGATATTTGTTTTTGAGCTATCACAATATTATTGCTATTTAATTTAATGCACATATATACTTGGTAAAAGGTGAAAGGCTTGGCCTTTTGCTCGGTGTTTTGTTCCACTTTTGCCACCCTAGTTACTTGTGTACCGGTGTTACTTTCCAAATTGAGCGCTCCTAACATGCTCGGGGTTGTTATGGGGACCCTCTTGATTTTCGTTTTAGGATAAAACTTGTCTGGCGAGGCCCAACATTGGTACTACATTTGCCTAATAACAACTAAAATTGCATAGGGACCCGCCGGCACCCGTGGATAATTAATCAACCCCCGGGCCAGTGCTCCTCATGATTGTTGGTCCAAACTAGAGTTGTGTGCGGGGCCAACCCGGGGCAACTCGGGAGATGTCTATCAGGCCACCGTACGCTGCGCTCATCTGGTTGTGTCCTGAGAACGAGATACGCGGCTCCTATCGGGTTCGTCGACACGCCGGGTGGTCTTGCTGGACTTGTTTTACGTTTGTCGAATGTATTGTGCGAGGAATTCCGATAATACTTCGGGCTATCTCGAGGTTGCGGTTTTCCAATGGAATTTCCTAGGAAATCACGGGATTCGTGGTCGAGGTTATTCCCGCGGCGTGTGGTTAGTTTGTGATGGATGAGTTGGATCACCCCTGCAGGGTTAAATCTTTCGAAAAGCCGTGCCCGCGATTACGTGGCAACTTGGAAACTTTGTTTAACACCCGGTCATACCAAACTTGAGGTAAACTCAAATAAAATACACTAACCGTGTGCGTAACCGTGACTGTCTCTTCTCGTGATTTCTAAACCGAGAGAGAACATGGTGGGGTTATGTTTGTTCGTAAGTGGGTGTTCAGGATCTCTTAGAGATCATTACTAGATCATGTCCGTTTATGCGACAATCATCCCCTTTATTCTTGTACTCGTAAGTTAGCCACTCAAATAAATGCTTAGTGCTTGCTGCAGCCTCACCACTTAACCATACCTCACCGATTAAGCTTTAATAGTCTTGATACCCTTGGAAATGAGATTGCTGAGTCCCTGTGGCTCACATATTACTACAACAACAGTTGTAGGTACAGGTAATGCGATGCTTTGACGTGAGAGCGATGATTTGTTTGATTTGGAGTTCTTCTTCTTCTTCATCGATCATAGGATGGGTTCCAGGCGGCAGCCTGGGATAGCAAGGATGGATGTCTTGTTATCGTTTGTTTTCGTCCGTAGTCAGACCCTGCTCTTCTATATAATGATTGTATATGTTGTTGTATTGACGTGCTCTTGATTTAGCTTGTGGCGAGTGTAAGCCAATTTCATATACTCATCTCTTCTTTACATGTACTTGTAATGATATCCATTCTTGCGACACGACGAGATGCGCTTCTATCCCTGTCGAGGCCCTCGTGCCAAAATAAGGATATGATCGCATCTTGGGCGTGACATGCACTTCCCTAGCTGGTTATTATTTTTGTAATTTTTTATTTATTCCGAAACGAAAAAATGCTTTTACGGAACTTTTGAAGTCGGTTTGCTTACTGTACCACATACCTACCCTTTTTCAGGATTCTGGAGTGTTCTCGAAGGTCTCTTTTATGTGCTCCTCGAGTGTCATTGTTTGGATAATGTTGGTTTCCTTGTTATTGGGTGTACTTGAAATATAATGTTTAATTCTTTGCCCATTAACCACCTTAGGATTTGTTCCTTCCGCATTGTTGATCTTGATGGCTCCAGAGCGATAAACCTCCTCGATAATATAGGGTCCTTCCCATTTGGAGAGGAGTTTTCTTGCAAATAATCTGAAATGAGAATTGTATAATAGAACATGATCATCGATGTTAAATTCTTGTTTTTGTATTCTCTTATCATGCCATCTTTTAACCTTTTCTTTAAACACCTTGGCATTTTCATTAGCTTGTGTCCTCCATTCATCTAAAGAGCTCATGTCAAATAACCTCTTTTCACCGGCAACTTTAAAATCATGGTTAAGTTTTTTAATTACCCAATATGCCTTATATTCTAACTCTAGAGGTAAATGACAAGTTTTTCTATAGACCATTTTGTAGGGGGACATACCCATAGGATTTCCATAAGTAGTTCTATATTCCCACAATGCATCATCAAGTTTCTTAGACCAATTCTTCCTAGATCTATTAACGGTATTTTGCAAAATTAACTTTATTTCTCTATTGCCCAATTCAACTTGACCACAAGATTGAGGATGACAAGGAGAGGCAATTCTATGGTTGACATCATATTTAGCTAACAATTTATGAAATGCACCATGAATAAAATGTGAACCACCATCAGTCATTAAATATCTGGGGACTCCAAACCTTGGGAAGATAACTTCTTTAAGCATTTTGATAGAGGTGTTGTGATCACCAAATACTAGTTGGAATAGCTTCTACCCACTTAGTAACACAATCAACAGCAACTAAAATATGAGTGTATCCATTAGAGGAAGGAAAAGGTCCCATACAATCAAATCCCCAAACATCAAATGGTTCGATAACGAGTGAATAATTCATTGGCATTTCGTGACGTCTACCAATATTGCCAATTCTTTGACATTCATCACAAAAGAAGGATAAACTTACGTGCATCCTTGAAGATAGTAGGCCAATAAAAACGAGATTGTAATACCTTATGTGCAATTCTGTCTCCCGCATGGTGTCCTCCGTAGGATTCGGAATGACACTTCCATAGGATTTATTCCTGTTCATGCTCAGGTACACAACGTCTAATAATACCATCTACTCCTTCTTTATATAAATGTGGGTCATCCCAAAAGTAATGTCTCAAGTCAAAGAAGAACTTTTTCTTTTGTTGGTATGTGAAATTAGGTGGTATATATTTAACAACAATGTAATTAGCATAATCTGCATACCATGGACTATTACGAGAAGTAGAAGGACTTATAATAGCTAATTGCACATCAGGAAAACTATCATCAATAGCCAGGGGGTCATCAAGAACATTTTCCATCCTAGACAAATTATCTGCTACAGGGTTCTCAACTCCCTTCCTATCAATAATATGCAAATCAAACTCTTCAAGTAAAAGAACCCACCTTATCAGTCTAGGTTTAGCATCTTTCTTTTCCATAAGATATTTAATAGCAGCATGATCGATGTGAATTATTACTTTTGAATCAACAATAGAGGATCTGAATTTATCACATGCAGACACAACTGCTAGAAATTATATTTCAAAAGTAGCATAATTCTTTTGAGCACTATCTAGAGTTTACTAGCATAACGAATAACATTCAATTACTTATGAACCCTCTGTCCTAGACTAGCACCAACAACATAGTCACTAGCATCACACATTATTTTAATGGGTAGGTTCCAGTCTGGTGGTTGAACAATAGGTGCACAAATTAAGGCTTGCTTAAGTATTTCAAAGGCTTGTACACAATCATCATAAAAAACAAACGGAGTATTTTTTGCAAAAGATTGGTAAGAGACCTATAACTTTTTTAGAAATCTTTAATGAACCTCCTATAGAAACCAACATGACCAAGAAAACTTCGAATACCTTTGATATCTTCAGGACATGCCATTTTCTCAATTGCATCAACTTTAGCCTTATCTACCTCAATACCTCTTTCGGAGATCTTATGCCCAAGGACTATACCTTCATTCACCATAAAGTGACACTTCTTTCAATTCAAGACAAGATTAGTTTCTTCACATCTCTGCATAACTTGATCAAGGTTGTTTAAGCAATCATCAAAAGAGGTTATGTAAACGGAGAAATCATCCATGAATACCTCAACAATCTTTTCAAAAAAGGCAGAGAATATAGAAGTCATACATGTCTGGAAGGTAGCAGGTGCATTACATAAACCAAAAGGCATATGTCTATAAACCAAAAGGACAAGTAAATGTGATTTTCTCTTGATCTTCTTTTACTACAGGTATTTGAGAAAAACCAAAATATCAATCTAAGAAACAAAAGTATGCATGCTTAGACAATCTTTCTAACATTTGATCAATAAAAGGCAAGGGATAATGATATTTTTCTAGTAGCCTTATTTAATTTCCTGGAACCAATTACCATTCTATAGCCAATTACAATCTATGTGGGATAAGTTCATTTTTATCATTAGGAACAACGACAATGCCTCCTTTCTTAGGGGCACAATGAACTGGACTTACCCATCTACTATCAGCTATATGATAAATTATACCTGCCTCCAGAAGCTTTAATATTTGAGTTCTTACCACATCCTTCATTTTGGGATTAAGACGGCATCGATGATCAACGACTGATTTAGCATCTGGTTCCATATTAATCCTATGCTAACATGAAGTGGGACTAATGCCCTTAAGATCATCCAGAGTATATCCAATTGCAGCATGGTGCTTCTTCAGAACCTTAAGTAATCTCTTTTCTTCATGTTCTGAAAGGTTAGCACTAATAATAACAGGATATATCTTCTTTTCATCAAGATAAGCATATTTCAGAGTATTGGGTAGTTTCTTTAATTCAAACACAGGGTCACTCTTAGGAGGTAGAGGATCTTCCAAAGTTCAACAAGCAGATTATGTTTAAATATAGGTGTTTGATGAAAGAATATATCATCTATTTATTTCCTTTCTTTCATATGCATATTATTCTCATGGTCTAGCAAATATTGTTCGAATGGATCAGTAGGAAGAACAACAATAGAGGCAAGACCAATTATTTCATCTTTACTAGAAAAATCTTCCTCATGCATTTGTCTACTAAACTTGGAAAAATTAAATTCATGAGATACATCACCAAAGTTAACACTGATCGTTTCCTTAGTGCAATCAATTTTAGCATTAATAGTATTTCGGAAAGGTCTACCGAATATAATGGGACAAAAATTATCTTGTAGTGATCCAAGAACTAAGAAATCAGTGGGGTATTTTATCTTACCACACAAGATTTCCACATCTCTAACAGTCCCAAGTGGTGAAATAGTCTCTCTGTTTGCAAGCTTAATAGTAGCATCAATATCTTCCAACTCAACAGGTGCAATATCATGCATAATTTCTTGATAAAGAGTAAATGGAATAGCACTGACACTAGCTCCCATATCACATAAGCCATGATAACAATGATCTCCAATCTTAACAGAAACAACAGGCATTCCAACAACAAGTTTATGTTTATCTTTAGGATATTGTTTAGCAGTGCGAGATGCTTCATCACTAAAATATATAACATGACCATCAACATTATCAACCAATAGATATTTAATCATTGCAACTTTAGGCTCTACCTTTATGTGTTCAGAGGGTCTATTTGGTTTGATATTACTTTTATTAACCACAGTTGCAACTTTAGCATGTTCCCTAATCCTAACAGGAAAAGGTGGTTTCTCAATATAAGCAGTAGGCACAACTGGATCAACATTATAAATGATTGTTTCTTCGTTAGCTATAACAGGTTCCTCACAAGTTTCTTCAATAGGTGGATGAAACTTAAACCACTTCTGCTTAGGGAGATCAACATGAGTAGCAAATGATTCACAAAAAGTAGCTACCATCTCAGAGTCAAGTCCATAATTTGCACTAAACTTATGAAAAGCTTCAATTTCCATAAAAGATTTAACACAATCAAACTCAAGATTTATACTTGACTCTTTACCTTTGTCAATTTTCCAATCTTCAGAATTGCATTTAATTCTTTCCAGAAGATTTCATTTGTATTCAATAGTCCTCTTCATAAAGGAACCAATAGATGAAGTAGCGAGCATTGATTGATTATCATGAGAAAGTCGGGCATAAAAGTTTTGTAAGACTATTTTCCTTGAGAGCTCATGATTGGGGCATGCATGCATCATAGATTTAAGCCTCCCCCAAGCTTGAGTGATACTTTCTCCTTCACGAGGCCAAACAATTATATATATAATTCCAATCACGATGAACCAAATGCATAGGATAATTTTTTTGGTGGAATTCCAGCCTCAATCGGTTCCAATCCCATGTACTGGCATCATCCAATAGCGTATACCAAATCAATGCCTTTCCATCCAAAGATAAAGGGAAAACCTTATTCTTAACACCATCCTCGGATAAACCTGCAAGCTTAAATAATCCACAAATTTCATCTATATAGATCAAGTGCATATCAGGATGTATTGTACCATCTCCTGCATAAGGATTAGCTAGCAGTTTCTCTAACATACCCGAAGGAATTTCATAGTAAATATTTTCAGTAGGTTGAGGAGTGGCTCTTGCCACTTCCATAAGAGGTGCAGATACCCCGAACAAGCCCCTCAAAGGATTATCCTTCATAGTAACAAGTGACAATAAATTTCAGCACGTAACAAAAGTGTTCCCTTACTAAATTCGACTTACCAGAGGCACTTCACTCCCCGCAACGGTGCCAGAAAAGATTCTTGATGACCCACAAGTGTAGGGGGTCAATCGTAGTCCTTTAGATAAGTAAGAGTGTCGAACCCAATGAGGAGCAGAAGGAAATGATAAGTGGTTTTCAGTACGAAAGTTTCGGCAAGCACTGAAAGTAGCGGTGACAGATAGTTGTATAGCAAGGCAATTCGTAACAAGTAACAAGTAATAATCGTAACAATGATGCAGCAAGGTGTGCCAATCCTTTTGGTAGCGAAGGACAAGCCGGAACGTACTCTTATATGAAGTAAAGCGCTCTCGAGGACACATGGGAAGTTTGTCTAGTCACTGTTCATCATGTTTAGTTGATTCACATTTGTTACTTTGATAATTGGATATGTGAGTTGACCGGTGCTAGGGTGTTCTTCTTACTTGAACAAACAAACCAATTATGATTACCCCCTCTTGTAAGCATCCACAACTATGAAAGAAGAATCAAGATAAATCTTACCATAGCATGAAAAGTGTGGATCCAAATCAGCCCTTACGGAATAACTCATAAACTAGAGTTTAAGATTCTGTCACTCTCGTAACCCATCATCTACTTATTACTCCACAATGCTTTCCTTTAGGCCCAAATATGGTGAAGTGTCATGTAGTCGACTTTCACACAACACCACTAAAGGAAGAGCAACATACACATCATCAAAATATTAAACACATACCAACATCAAATGATTATGCATGACAATACTTCTTCCGTGTCCTCAAGAACGGAAATAACTACTCACAAAGCATCATCATGTTCAAGATCAGAGGTGTAATGAATATGCTTAAGGATCTAAACATATAATCTTCCATCAATTAAACCAACTAGCATCAACTACAAGATGTAATCAACACTACTAGTAACCCCCAAGTACCAATCTGAGGTTTTGAGACAAAGATTGAATACAAGAGATGAACTAGGGTTTGAGATAAGATGGTGCTGGTGAAGATGTTGATGAAGATTGGTCCTCCCACGATGATGGAAGCGTTGGTGATGATAATGGCTTCGATTTCCCCCTCCCGGAGGGAAGTTCCCCCGACGGAATCGCTCCGCCGGAGAGCAAAAGTGCTCCTGCCCAGGTTCCGCCTCGAGACGGCGGCGCTTTGTCACGTAAATCTTCTTTTTATTTTTTAGGGTAAATGACATCATATAGAAAAAGATGACGCCGAAGGCCTGCTAGGGGCCCACGAGCCGCCAGGGCGCGCCCCCAGGCTCGTGGCCACCTGATGGGTCCCCTTATGTTGATTCTTTCGCCAATATTTTTTGCATATTCTAAAATAATTTTCTGGCAATTTTCAGCTCATTTGGAGTTGCAGAGAATATCAAGCTCTTCAGTGATCCTTTTTGGTCCAGAATTCCAGCTAGCGACAATCTCTCTCTTTGTATGGAACTTGCAAAATAAAAGAGAAAAGGCATTAGGATTGCATCATAAAATGAAATAAAGACTCAAGACATAATAAATATCAACGAAAAAACATGATGCAAAATGAACGTATCAACGAGCACCTCCTGTGCTACTTTCAACGACCCCCAATCGCCTTGCCTCAAGCCTGGCGGAAGCGTTGTTGAGAAAGACGCAGCGCCGGGCTTTTACCGTTTGATTTTGCGCGTTTTCTCGCTGGCCATGGCAACGATGAAGGTGGATGCAAGTGAGTGCGTGGATCGGGATGGGAGCGGCGGTGATTTCGCTGGAGAGGATGAATGCTAGGGGAGACGGTCTCTCTCTGCTTTTCCTTGTATAGCAAGGGAACATCAACTGTCGCTCCATCTGAGCCACACATCTAGAGACCCAATCGAACACGTATCAGAGATAGGGGCGAGATTTTAGGGTAGTGGGGTGGTTCATGCACGATAACCTAGGCAACATGAACTCGTCTCTCTCAAACGCACAACGGTTCACACCAGTCAAAGGGGGTCAAGCACGGGAGTCGAGGAATTTGCCGGCAACCTGATCCGTTCAGGGTAGTTATCAGTCGGATTGTTTCTAGTCAAATCAAACCTGAAATCCGACTGAAGGAATTTCGAGTCAAATATATCGTGCAACTTGTGTGAAGAAAATACCCGATGAACTTTCAATGGGCACAAATCAGATCTGTAATAATTGTCGTGGTGCTAAATCTGACAGTAAGAGAGGTAGGAGAAAGGAGCTTGATCTATCGAGACACAATGAGGAACACAAAGATGTATATAGGTTCGGGCCCCTAGACGGTGGAAGTAACAACCATAGTCATGTTTTTCTAGGAGGTGCTCTTGTGTATGGATTTAAAATTTGAGACACATGCCTGAAGACCACATAAGGTGTTTGAACCAAAGTATTTGAGAGAACCAACTATGAAGGACACAGAAAAATTGTTGGCAATGAAAGCATCAGGAGGTTTTTCATGTATGCTTGATTCAATTGATTGCATTCATTGACAATAAAAAAACTATCGAAAGGTTTACTTGGGTAGTACCAAGGTCACAACAGAGAGACCATCATACTTGAAGTCACGGCATCATTCGGATTTGACATGCTTTCTTTGGCACGTCTGGTTCTAACAATCACATTAATGTGCTCCAACGATCTCCTTTCTTCAAAAGACTTTGTGATAGGAAGGCTCCGGCATGCCACTACACCGACTACACCGTCAATGGACACAACTATAACATGGGGTACTATCTTGCCAATGAAGAAAACCAATGAACTGTGAGTTGGCAATGATTGCCTATATATTATGAAAGGGGCAATTTAGAATTGTATTAATTATGAACTGTGAATTATTCATTTTTTGTGTGATATGATTGGTGTGCATGTGTTTGCATGGATTTGTGATTTCAAATACAAAAGAGGACATTTGAGTGGCAGACCGGCGTTGTCTCCGTACTTGCCGGTCCGGTTGTAGATGCTCTAAATGAACTTGGAGCGGGGTGTTTGATGCTCTTGAGTTTTGGTGCCTGACATAACATCCGCCGCTTGCTGCTTTTGCGTGACGCTTTCAGTTTGGCAATTCTGTGTCGATTGGGCGCTCAAATAGACACAATATTTCTTGTAAACATAATCCCCACATAACCATCAACGCCTTCTGTGATGCATTTTAATCAAACAAATAGCATCAGCTATGTACGACAGTTCCCAAATTATGTATCAGATCAAACAATCGCTGGTGCGCATAACTAATACGAAGGAAAAAAACTGCAAACATAGCAATCTACCACGCTGGATTCTACCTTCAGCCTGAAGGCCATCCCCTTCTCTGTTAGGTTACTTGCTAATAAGCTGCGACGGGGTCTGCAAGAACCCTCAGTTGCATAGTATAGAAACTGTTATTATTCTTCTATCCTGGAAACCGATGACAGCACTCAGAGTGCCCAACTCTGAACATGACGAGTGGGAGGAACTTCCAGTACGATGGTTGCTCGACAGCAAATATCTCTCACATCAGTTTCCCTTGACTGCAAAACCCACATGCTTTGCTTGGGAGTTCACTTCCTCTTCAAGAGCCCTTCTACAAGCAGAGAGAAAAAAGGGACTATATAAGTATGTTTTCCCACGCTGTATTCATTACAATCGACAATGGCACAAGAAATTTGCCATCACAATACAAGTTATATCGTTGAGAAGTGAAGTAACAGAACTACGTAGTAAATTGCTACCAGAACTGAATTATCAGAACACAATAATGTGAAGCTTCTCACCTGTTTGATGACTGAGTGCTATGCTATTCTCTCCAGTGCCTCGCCCAGAAGCCCTTCTTCCTTGTTGACTCACTCTCTGAAACTAACCGGGGTGGCCGGGAGCCAATTGAGAAATGCCTCCTCAAAAATGGCCGACTAAACGAGTCCTTCATGCTAATACTTGTGCCTAATCTGGGCACTCTCTTGCTTTTCTTTTGATGCTTAGAGCTCCCATCTAGATCACCATCGAGTATCACATTTGTAGGTATCTTGTTCTTTATCTTTGATTCCAGCTTACCGAATAGCTTCACAGTGCATTGTTCACCGTGAGTGCATACAGGACAAGGAGGATCATATTTCTCAGCTTCTGCAGTTAAGCTATCCAGGCAGTCAGCATGGTAAACATGGCCGCACAATAAAACAGCGACAACTCCCAGATCCTGGGCATTCCACGCGGACCTTTCCTTTAGTAGCTTTAAACATAGTTTGCACACCTCTTGGTCAGGGGAGACAGTAGTACGATTTGAAGCATTTGATCGAGTCATTTTACTTGAAACGGAGCCTAAGAGCTCACTATCAATTGACCATCTCTCTCTTTGGGATGATGCAACCATTTCAGAAAACGTTCGCATTGACCAACCATCAGATGACTCTCCATGTGATCCTGCCACAGATAAATCATTACTGCAGACTGAGAGCATGGAGGATGAAGGCCTTCCTTCGGGAGAGTTGCTCTCATTGAGAGATCTGAGAGATGGAATCTTGCTGTCTGAGACCTGTCTATATAGTTGATATCCTGGTGAGCGACGTGCTTTCCTCATCGAGTCTGTGTCCATCCCTAGAGAATGCCCCCTAGAGGATGAAGGATCTGCTCTGGATACTACAGGTGGTGTTGAAGGGACAGAGGTTGATGCCTTCGTATCTGAAGCAACGCTTACCATGTCTAGTGATTTCCTGCAAAGCTTTGCCTACAAAAGAATAGAGCCGTTAGAAACAGACTATCAATCCTACGATTGCATATAACATAAAGTAGCAGCTACCATACCTCAGGGGAAGAGTTACTTGCAGTGGGTCTATCTGCTGAGCAAAAAAGAGATAGAGGTCAGCAAAAAATGATCAAGCAAATCAATAGTGAGGCGTGAAAACATAGTGATGCCAAACCATGTCTTAATATCTTACAGGTCAAGTGAAAAGGGATAACTGGATAAATGCCGTCAACAATGCCATATACTTAGAAGAATGCCAGTTTAATTGCTCTGCCCACCGCAAATGTTTTATGTTCTCTAGAATGCTATTCAACTCAATATACACCCAGTTAACATGGTTCACAACTGGCACTTAAAGCCATATTTTCGCACCGATACTTTTGCCCCCTCCTTTTTTTTCGAGAAAAGGCAAAGACTTTGCGTTTCATTTCATTGAAAAGAAAGGGTGGTCAGCAGTACAGGCCTCCGAGAGGGGAGGATTACAGAATCATAATGAAAGGGATTAGTGGACGTCCCATGTCGTCAGTAAAACTAAGCCTAGGCCGGTGGCGCCAGCCCTAACCCAGAGGGCTGCCTACTCTTTAATTCTAGCCGTGAGATGGGCAACGGAGGGCTTTGCGTCGTCGAACACGCAGGAGTTCCTCTGCTTCCAGATCATCCAGGCCATGAGGTGAGTCGCCGAGGGCAGTCCTTTACGCATTGTCCGCGGCATCGCTTGCTTGGCTTGCAGCCACCAATCATTGATAGTGTCGTCCTGGTTCGGCGGCCGGCAGGTCAGGCGTAGCCAGGAGAGCGTTGCATGCCAAACTTGCCACGAGATTGGACCGCCAACAACTGTGGGCATTGCCAATGTTGTAGTCCAATATGCAGGCTGCTCAACCCCTACAGGCCGCAAGGCGGTGTTACAGCTGTGTTGATGTCGACGCCTTGCTGATGTATCATCTAGAGCCATTGGTTCAGTGTTCGATGGTTTCCCTATATGATGCTGTAGTTTCCTGCTAGCTGTTGAACAGAGCAATGTGTCCATGAGCGGGTATTCTAATCCTGGCAGCAGCTATGGCCATGGTGACCAGAGCCCCCTGGTTGAATCCATGCCACCAGGTGCCAGCATAGACGATGGCCCAATTCACCTTTTTCTATTTGTTTCATGGAGCCACATCAAGTGATGGTGGCCAAGTATATTCACTATATATAGGGGCATTTTGAGTAAACCGCCATCTTAGTGTGATAGCTTTGCATGGCAAAAGGAATGGTGGTTGCAATGGCATATTTGGACTAGTAATGATAACAACAGCACTGATACAGTTGTCCCAAGTAATTCTTTTGTACAAAAGGATTATTAGTGTTGTCCTAAAAGATAATCATGTCCGTCTGGTTAGACTTATTTGACTACAAAGAACATCACTGCTACATCCCATATCCCAGCATGTTTACAGAATGCACAATAACATACAAGAATCAAAACATGTCACATATCATGAACTTAATTATTTACCTCTAGGATCAGATTGTGCAACCTTAGATGTTTCCATCTTCTTTTCTGATTTCTGCCACTTGACCTTGTGGAACAAATCAGAAGGGCTACCACCATTAGAAAAGCCTTCAGTTGGTGCAATGGAACCACTCTTCGTTTCAGGCCGGATGCTTCCACTACTATGGTTGGACAAAAATGTGGGGATTTCCATTATGTCTTCTATATGTGTTCTGTTGTCCCATCGGAAGCTCCATGATGGTGAGTGTCTTACATTCCTGTAAGCTGACACTTCAACTGGAATGATACATGGCTGAGGCCTCTGCTTTGCAGCTATACAGCAATTAGCTCCCATGTCGACCGAGCAAAAGAAATCTTTATGATGCTGATTTGATCACCCAAACTCAAAATGTTGAGAGCCCATCCATGTGAAGCAAATTCATGAGCTCACCCTACCTAGCTGACATAAAAGAGTACAACAATAAGGATTGTCTTCAATCAAGACATGAAATACATGAGTAAAAGTACTATCTAGTACTCCCTCCGTAGAGAAATATAAGAGCGTTTAGATCACTACTTTAGCGATCTAAACGCTCTTATGTTTCTTTACGGAGGGAGTAGTAGACAACTAGGGGTACAAATCAAAATAAGAAAGCAAACCCAACAAGGAATCTATGGAGCTTCTGCAGCAAGCTATTCTCAAGAAAAAAATTACACTTTGAAAGTACTGAACTTCAGTAAATCTAAATTCTTGCATTCCATATGTTAGCGTCGTTACCTAACATGGACCTACAAAAGCAGTACGAAAAGGAGGCATGTTCACGATGTGTGGTAAATGGGAAAAGTGAGAGGACATGAAAGTCTAAAGTCCACATATCCAATAGTAGGATCAGACAGGGTTCATCAATTCAAATTAAGGTAAATCTTGATCTTACAAAAGTTAAAAAGTGAAGCTAATTTACGGTCACTTATTTTCCTATTTAATTTTGCATAGGCTAGGCAATATATAAATCATGGAATTAATTGAAGGAAAGGACAAACTGAAGAATAGCAGCATGCATTCCACACACAAATATCCCCGGATGACATTTCTAATAAGGCCCTTCCCAGGGGCTGAACATCAACATCCATAAAGCAACCACTTAACCTATTCCCAATAAAAAAAGTTAAAAAGGAATACAAAAGGATGCTTGCGTATAATTGAAGGCACAAAGCAGGGAAGCCAGCTAACCGCAGTGGGTGAAACTATGTGATAATGTGAAGGAAGAAAGCCGCCGTTAGGTAGACCAGTACCCAAGACATTCCTATACTAAAAGACACTCAAGGGGCACTGATTCCTCTCCCCACACAACACACTAGCATATATCACATTTATTCCCATGTCAAATCAAGACACCCCAGGACCGAATGACAAACAAATAATATCTTAAACAGGGAATCGCATAAAAGCAACATATAAAGCAAAACGTCGTGAGCTTATGTGACTCAAGCGCCAGATTATACAATAGTAGGGCTGCTAGGGGCAGTTCATCACATCGAGATGGCTTTGAATCTAAATTCCTTTCCCAGCGGGAAACAATGCTGTCAAATTTCAACTATCAACTAGTACATCATGAAAATGGAAGGATAGCAAGTAAACAAACAGTAAATCTAGCAGGCAAAATCGCGAACAGGAGAAGATCAGGTCAGGCCTATATCCCACAATCACAATTCATAATATCACATAAGTAAGATTAAGAAAAAAAAGAACGACCTTTCCGGAAGAAAAGAAAAAACTAGCGGCGGTGGGAACCCACACAATTCATCGGAAACTGGCCGCACGACTACCAACACTTCACCAAACCACCGAAATTCTCCGAGTTTACCCCACCTACCGCACCAAGCCGTCCCACAATTCGCGAGAATTACCTCGAATCACGCGAGTAGGTGGCCCCGATCAGTGAGTGGCGGCGTCCGGACACTTCCCCGCAGCACCACCGTCGCGGAGGATCCCGGCGGTCTGGCACCGGGCCTGGATCTGGCAGGTGACGAGGACCGACCGCGGCGCAACGGACGCGCGCCGAACTGGGCTAGGGCTCCGCTCCGCTAGGACTGGAGCTGTCCCCGGGAGAAGCGGCGAGCGGAGGAGAGGGAAGCGAAGGAGAGAGAGAGGGAGAGAGGTGGGGAGGGGAGTGTGGTGTGGGTATAAAAACTGGTAGGAATGGGTCTCCGCTCCGCGCTGCGGAGTATTGCTCCGGCCACAACGATGGACACGAGGGGCGCAGTCGTGACGCTTCCGACTGCGAGTGCCGGACCACGTGGCTCGCCGCGTGTCACAGGATGTGCGGGACCACTTGCGTTGACCGTCTTGGCCATTCGGCTACAACTGGTATCGCCCGCTTGGGATCCAGCAGCGACTTCACTGGCTTGTGGGCCATCTGTCAGGATGCGAAAAGTCAGTGCCGTTTTTCTTTTCTTTTTCTGCATATATGTATAAGCCTATCAATGCAGTTTGCTCGAAAAAATAAATTGTCTTTGCATTGCAGGGTGTGCTTATTTGATGAGTGTAGGTAGTTATACGATAGTTATTGGTAAATTCTGTCACATAAAATGTGTAATCACATAAAAATTAAGTATTATTTTTACTAAGTGAACCCCGAGAAACTTAATCAATTTAGTAATCAAAAAAAAAATCTTGTCGTCGGGCCTCGCATTCATGCCTAACCATAAGGCGCCTAACTTACACTTGAAGACGACTTCTCACAAGACGTATTTGACCTTCGTCGATCACGGTCGCCGGGCATGTCGACAGCGTCACGTCTGGCAGAAAACCGTGTTACTACCAGAACCTCTGGCTTTTAGATGGTCGGCCATTTTGAGAGTCTTCAACATATATGACTTTCCTGTTGCATGAGTTGATTTATGCATGAAACACTGTATCAATAGGCGTCATTTGTTTGGAGGTAACACGGCCGTCAATTTGACGTTTATCTGTCATGGATTCGCCAGATGGTAGGACGTATATATGACAACATGATATAGAGTCAGGCCATTAGGCGTTTTAGCTTGCGGGGTCGCACGCCTGATCGTTTGGCATGGTAAGGACTCGTGTCACGATGTATTTAACGTGTATGTTACGTTTTTTTGATTCGCCTATCGTGTGGGCGTGTTTTCTCATGCCTTATATGTGGGTGTGTTATTCGTGCCTACCTAATATGTGTGTTTGTGGCATCAAAAATACCAGGCGGTCTGGTTTGGCCTAGGCACGATAGAAATTGTGTATTTTATCGGGGGCTCCTCCTCCTCTCCCCCAAAACACCGCATCCCCTTCTCTCCCCTTACTCTTCAAATTTGTTGTTGTAGTCGCCATATCCCCATCTCGCTGGTGTATTCCACCGAACGCATCCTTGCCGACCACCGCCCCGAACAAACCCTTCCAGCCTCGTCCGCCGCCCCTTTCCACGAAAACGTGCTACCGAGGACTAGTTGTGTCCCAGTCGACAACGTTCATATGCCCCTCCACCGCATCCCCCCCCCCTCCCCACCACCAACCTGACCCCAGTCCCAAGACCAATCTAAAAACCCCAACAGTGGAAGAGTGGAGACGCCAAACCAGCAGTCGGATCTGCTGAAACCACTAGGAACTTGTCTAAGGGTAATATGGATCAAGTTTAGAGGATCTAAATCAGTTTTATACGTCATATCCAATCTGAGGAAGTTCAGCTAATAGGAGCGTAAGAACCAATAGTATATCCTTTAAAGCAATTCGCTTCATTACGACACGACCAGCCTCTATCCCCTGCATCGGTTAATATTTACTCTCGTGTCAAAAAAATGTCTTACATTATGAGACGGAGGGAGTACTATATTTCCTTCTTACATAGGATGATGTACCGTAATGTAGTGCACTCACACCATGGTGGCACAATTAACATTTAATCTGGCACCACTTGTGTGGAGTTTGTGGACACACGAAACAGTGGTTTATGTTTCCCTAAGGATCCAACTCTTTGTGATTGGTACAAGCAGCTAAACATGATGGTGTAGCACTTTCGTGGAAGTATCCCAATTAGTTATCGTCCCAACAAAGAGCAGAGGAGAGTATTTATATTAGTTCTGTCACACACAAGGTGTCACAGTTCTTGTGTGAAGTAACTGCTTGAGCTTCTGCAAATATCGTTATTGTTCCAGTGAATGAATAAACCAGAGTAAAAAAGGCTAAAAGGTTTATAATAATTATGGTAACAACTATTTAAAGTAAACAACATAAATAAAGTAAATGAAGAGTTGTGTTTTATGGAATGAAGGAATTGGGCGCAAAGAGAATTCATCATGGTAAGAATATAAGTATGTATCAAGTGTGCCAGTGTGACAGTAATACCAGTTACCTTGTATCATACTCATAGTATTTGATATGTGTGTTCTGTAGGTGGTCCCCCCTAAAGTTATGAAACTCCTCCTCAAGGGATTACATCTCATTCTATGGTACTGTTTTGCCGTTGCCACAGAGTGGTCGTCTCCATAATTAAGGTCATTGGACTGGAACCAAGCATTAAGTTTTGTGGTTCGCCGTTATCTCATATTGTCTTTGGTCCTCATAGATATCTCCACCTGTCACGTCAGAGGTCACGGATTTCCTAAACAATATGTGTTACTTGTGTAGGTCTTGAGATCATGTTGCTTGGCCCCTTGAATTGGACAACACGCATAGAGATTACCACAATCTAACAACTTACTAGACAGATCATACTACTACAAATACGAATGATGACATATAGATTAGGCACAAATGAATCTTACCACAAACCTACATCTCCGCACCTATGGGGAATTACTCATGCATCATAAGAGAGAAATCAATCACACTAGATATTAACCCGATGAAAGCCATATCGATAATACCGTTAAGATCCATAATAAGATGAAATGGATGATCTCCAGATGAGATTGAAGTAGAGTTACAATTGTTCCACACAACTTGGAATTCCTCTTACAATGATGAAGGGTGAGATGATGATGGAGGGGAAAGAACCAAAACTAAGAAGATCTTCGAAGGTTCCTCGGATCACCTCCTCTTCTGTTATGGATGGTGTGGCGGCGGCTAGCGTTCTCTTATCTCCTAGGTCCCTTCTCGAAAGTGTTTCGTATAGACGCGGGGGTCCTGCTGGCACTCCATATGACCACTCATATGAGCGCTTGCGGTCGTATCGAAGGCCATCTTTCACTCTGCTGCGCCTGGTGGATGTAACAACCTGAGACCGATGCTATAGATGACTTCGATGTATTCCATTATCGCCGTGTGATTTATTTGTTTGTTGCATTCATCATCGCATCATTTGCATTGCATCGGCACTCCATCGCCATCGTTTTCCAAAACTTGCATCCATTCTTAGTTGCCGGTTCTCTCCGTTGTCGTCGTCAACCGTTTCGAGACCAAACACACACGCACGCGCTCGCGGCATCGTAAAAATATTGTTTTATAAGTGGGAATAAAATGTTCTCGGAATGGGGTGAAAGTTGGTGATTGGTCTTATTATATTGTAGGTAGATCGCGTGCCAAATTTCGTCGCATTCGGAGGTCATTTGATACCCCCAATGGATAAACTATAGCGGCATTATCGCCAGTCAAATTGTCGAACATTCTTCTATATAAAAACTTGTTGTCAGGCTGCCCGTTTTCCCTCTCTTCTAAATGCCTAGCCCCTCTGCACAGTGCATAGATCCCTCGCGTGCGTCCGAAACCTTCCCCGAACCCGAATCTCCGAGTCATGACCGATAGATCCGATTCAACCCTGAAATACCCCAAACATCTTTGGTTTCTCCAATAAACCACCCCTAACCTAAAACATGGACCGTCCGATCTCAACTGAGGGCCCAGATCTGCTCGAAACCCTCGAAGATGAGCCCTTCCTATTTAAGCGGTGCCCTCTTTCCAATTTTGGACGAGCCTACATCCTACCCTAACCCTAACCATGTAGCCTCTGTGCTCCTTAGTTTCCGTGCGCAACCAACCATTCTCCACCACCGAACCATCCAAACCATCCAACCAATCCCACAGCATAGCTGCGGCCGATCTGGACCACCAGATCTTGATCTGACGGCCAGGGAGCCCCCAGTTCATCTCGCAGCTCCACCCAGCGCCAGCAGCCACCATCTCATTGATCCGATCTGGTCGGGAGGGGGCCTCGAGCGTGCTAAACCCTACCGCCTCCAGCCATCGCCGGCGTGCCTCACCGGAGCCGCCAGGACCGTCGCGCCTCCCCTGTCCTTCCTTCCCTTCCTCTCCCGTCTCTCTCTATCTCTCTATAATGTCTTTCCATGGTAGTCGTCTTCAGGAGCCCATTCATGGAAGTCTCGAAGCCATGGCCAGAAGTCTCCACGAGATCGCCAACCACCGCCATCAAAAACGGATCCGCAATGTTGGGACCATTCAACTCCATGCGCCACCCCCGGATCTGGCCCTCTACGCCGCTGCGCCGCCCAAGCTCGCCGGAGGCCGTCGCCAGTTACCTCATCTCGCGCCTCATTTCCGCTCGCTCGTCCGTTGACCGCGCCCCGCCTCTGCGCGAGGACCGCACAAGGTTGTCTCCTCCCTACCTCCGTGTGGACGACGCCAAGGCCCAACGCATCCAACAGTTGACCGCGCCCCGACCTAGTTGACCGCGTCGACCCAGCTCCTCTTCGCCCGACCAGCCTCCCCACCGACCTGGGTTCGACCCATTTGGTAACCCTCGCCCAGGCACACTTTTGCTATGTTGCACCTTGTGCTGTTGTTCTAGATTCATCCCATTCACGTTTTTTTACTGTGTGCGAATTTGTCTATTATTCCAGGATTTACAGATTTGCAGAAAACCTTCCATGTTCATGCATTCAATAACTCCACAACTGTGCATCGGATTAAAATGATTGATATATGTAAAATGATTAGAATTTCATGTAGTTTCATACTATGCAACTTTCGTCCATGTTAAAAATGTTTAAAACTGTTGTTTGTATTAATTTGCATAAATGCCATGTTAAAATGGTTTATTTCATAACTAAATAACCGTAGCTCCGAATTAAATGAATTATATCTAACTTGACTAGAAAAAATGTGTAGAATAACATGGTGGCATTACTTTTGCCGTTTAACAACAATAAAATTGTGTTTAGGACAGAACAATACCAAATTTATAATTTGCATATGGGGATTTTTCGGAGTTGTTATTTGTTGTTTTCCGGCTTCATTTAAACTTACCAAGATAGGTAGTTTACTTTTGGTTCACCGTTTGCCATGTTAATAACATTTAATATTGATGAGTAGCATAAACGGAAATGAACTAAATAATCAAACGTGGAGTTTCATCAATATGCAACTCGTTGCATATTGAGCTTCACTTAATGTGCAGTGATTGTTTGAGCACCTTGTCATGGCATGCATATTTTAAATGGACATGCATCATACTTGACTGTGCAAAATGCCATGATTATGCTTGTTTGTTTACTGTATGTTGTTTGCTTCTTTCCAGTTTCACTTCTTCTCGCTAGAGTTCCGATAATGTTTTGGAGTGTGAGGATTCGTGCGACTACGCCCATTCGTATACTTCACGAATTCGTTCTTCTTCCAAGCGGGATTTCAGGCAAAGTTGTCACTACCATGGATACCACTACTATCATTGCTATGCTACTTGTCTCAATTCTATCGCTATGTCTCGCTACCTACCACTTGTTTGTCAAGCCTCACAAAAATGCCATGATAAGAATCTAATCTCCACCTTCCCAACAAACCGTTGTTTGGCTATGTTACCGCTTGCTCAGCCCCTCTTATAGCGTTGGTAGTTGCAGATGCAGTTTGTTCCATGTTGGGACATGGATATCTTGGGATATCACATTATTCTTGCAAAGGCAGAGAAGGAGGCGGCGAAGGAGAGCAACGGGCGTTGTGTGCACAAGGGTGAGTAGCAGAGCACAAGGGAGGCGTCGGAGGAAGGAAGGCAATGATGGTGTCGCTCGACGCGCGCGACAGTCTTAACGCAAGTGTGCAGTTACCGAGGTGTCATGGGAGAAGTGGGTACGTCTTGTCCCATCGCGGCTACCACGCGTCACCTCCTAGCCGGGCAGTTTGTCAGGCCCTGCGGCGTTTTGGCCTACGCCGTTTTGTGCTCCACTCATGGAACGTGCGCACCGCGGGCCCGGGGGCTACTATCGGTGCAGTGGAACCAGGGTACCACAGCCCATCTTTTGTCGGCTCAATCATCTATCCGAAGAAGGCCCAGCCTGATTGGTGGCCCACTGTTTGACTCCAAGATCCACACCGCGAGGTTCTGGACTCCCAAGGTCCTTTCCTTCTCTGGGAAGGCTCAAGCTTCAGGAAGCCCCACGCGTCTTCCCTCGCAAAACAACCCCTGCGAGGCCATCAGGCGTGCTGGCCAAGAGGTCATATGCCCGTTGCCCATCACGTGGGTGATGTGGCGAGGTTGCAGAGATGGTAAGGACGACGCCAGCGGGTGCATGCAGAAGAATCTTTCATGTTTGTGATTAAAGGGCAGCGAGTCGTTGTCCCTCTCCAAAACGAGTTCCAACACTTAGCTCTTTGGTGCAAGGAGACCAACGTGACGCTGGTCTCCAGGACGGGCGTCATCAGCGAGCCCACGAGCACGTCATGGACGGCCCCTTTACAGGGCGAAGACCACCTTTGTCAGGGAGGTTTGGGTGCTTGTCCCCCTTCGATTTGCCGCCCTGTGGATGTCCTTTTCCTGTCAATGTTTTGGGGAAAGAGACCCAAGGCAAGGATAAGAGGGGCAAGCCACCACCATTGCAGGGGGGGATAATTGAGAGGCAGAGGAGAGGAGAGGAGAGGAGAGAGAGAGTTCTTCTTCCTCCTAGAGCTTTGTAACCTGTGTTGAAACCACCGAGCAATCCAACCACAAAGCAGGAGTAGGGTTTTAACCGCAAGGTGGCCCGAACCTGGGTAACTCTCCATGTTCATCGTGTGTGCTCCGTGTGTGTTTCCTTGACCATGGCGATGGGTAGGTCATAGATTTCGAGCATCTCCCCAGTGTTCGAACCGGGTTCTTGAGAGGTTTTCCCATAGGCACAAAACCAATCTCCGACAGTGGTGCATAGTAGCGGGTTCAATCTTGCAATGTCCTCACCTCATGACAGAAGGGGTAGTGAGGCACGCATTTTAATTGTTGTCAGTAAGGATAAAACGACGGGGGCCTGAACGTATTGCTTGTCTTGCTTTTTCTACATTATGTCATCTTTCTTAAAGCGTTACTCTGTTTGTCATGAACTTAATACCATATATGCATGCTGGATAGCGGTCGATTGGTGGAGTAATAGTAGTGGATGCAGAATCGTTTCGGTCTACTATTCACAGACGTAATGCCTATGTACATTATCATGCCATGAATAACGTCATGACTATGTGCTTTTCTATCAATTGCCCAACAGTAATTTGTTTACCCACCATATGCTATGTTCTTGAGAGAGATGCCTCTAGTGAAAACTATGGCCCCCGGGTCTAACAAATATTTTACTAAAAACCTATTTACCTTGCTACGTTTATTTACCTTTTAGTTTATTTTAGTTGTATATTTATCCATCGACCACTATCAGATTTGATCCTTGCAATTAACGAGTACAAGGGGATTGACAACCCTCTTTCATGCGTTGGGTGCAATTATTTTGTTCTTGTGTTTGTAGGTACTGTTGACGGGCGGTACCGGGCGACTCTCAAATAATGTCATTTGCAATCACATTCCCGTCGATCATCTAGGCCAAAACATAAGTAGTGCACACAAATACAAATTATTCATACTTAAGAATACATAATTCAAACATAGTTTAAAGATAATATAATAGTTATCATAGTGCATAATAGATAAGTAAAAAGTGTTGGAAATATGCCCTAGAGGCAATAATAAAATGGTTATTATTATATTTCCTTGTTCATGATAATCGTTTATTATCCATGCTATAATTGTATTGATTGGAAACTCAAATACATGTGTGGGTAAATAGACAACACTGTGTTCCTAGTATGCCTCTAGTAGACTAGCTCATTGATCAAAGATGGTCGAGGTTTCCTAGCCATGGACATGAGATGTCATTTGATAACGGGATCACATCATTAGGAGAATGATGTGATGGACAAGATCCAAACTATGAATGTAGCATATGATCGTGTCAGTTTATTGCTATAGTTTTCTGCATGTCAAGTATTTGTTCCTACGACCATGAGATCATGCAACTCCCTGACACCGGAGGAGTACCTTGTGTGTATCAAACGTCGCAATGTAACTGGGTGACTATAAAGGTGCTCTACAGGTATCTCTGAGGGTGTCTGTTGGGTTGGCGTGGATCGAGACTGGGATTTGTCACTCCATATGACGGACAGGTATCTCTGGGCCCACTCGGTAATACATCATCACAAGAAGCTTGCAAGCAATGTGACTAAGGAGTTAGTCACGGGATCTTGTATTATGGAATGAGTAAAGAGACTTGCCGGTAACGAGATTTTACTAGGTATGGAGATACCGACGATCGAATCTCGGGCAAGTAACATACCGCTGGACAAAGGGAACTGCATATGGGATTGATTGAATCCTTAGCATCGTGGTTCGACCGATGAAGATCTTTGTGGAATATGTAGGAACCACTATAGGCATCCAGGTCCCGCTATTGGTTATTGGCCAGAGAGGTGTCTCTGTCATGTCTACATGATTCTCGAACCCGTAGGGTCCGCATGCTTAACGTTCGGTGACGCTAGAGTAGAATTGGGATATGTACATTGGTGACCGAATGTTGTTCGGAGTCCCGGATGAGATCCCGGACGTCACGAGGAGCTCCGGAATGGTCCGGAGGTAAAGATTTATATATGGGAAGTCATATTTAGGGTTCCGGAAAATGTTCGGGATTTTTTGGTATTGTACCGGGAAGGTTCTAGAAGGTTCCGGAGTGGGGCCCACCTGCATGGGGACCCACATGGACGTGGGTAGTGGGGAAAGTCCCCACACTCCTGGTCTAGGTGCATCAAGATCCCCACTTAAAAGGAATAGGATCATATCCCGAAAGGATATGATCGAGATCCCTAAAAAAGGGGGGATAGTGATCGGTGGGGAAGGAAAGGAAGGATTTCCTTCCTCTCCCCTTGACCAACGACCCTAGGGGCTTGGAGGGCAAGCCACCAGCCCCTCCCACGCCTATATAAAGGTGGGGAGGCACAAGGGGGCTGTACACCCTCCCACGACTGCGGCCCTCCTCCCGTCTCTCCCGTTTCTTCTTTGTACGTTGTTCCGAAGGCGCTTGGCGAAGCCCTGCCGGCACTGCGACACCACCATCTCCACCACGCCGTCGTGCTGGTTGAGATCCCATCTACTTCTACTTCCTCTCTTGCTGTATCAATAAGGAGGAGACGTCATCGAGCCACACGTGTGCTGAACGCGGAGGTGCCGTCCGTTCGGCGCTAGATCGGATCGCGATTGGATTGTGAAGAGTACGACTACATCAATCACGTTATATACGCTTCCTCTTAGCGATCTACAAGGGTATGTAGATACACTCCCCCTCTCGTAGCTATGCATCTCCATGGATAGATCTTGGGTGTTCGTAGGAATTTTTTTGTTTCCCATGCAACGTTCCCCAACAAAAAGCAAAGTTCAATGATTTCCCGTGCGGGTCCACATATGCACGTATTGATTTCACAGTTGTCAATGCATCTCTAGAAAGTTGGCAATGTGTTCCGTCTCTTGTTCTAGGAGGCGGACCTGAACATCGGGCTTCTCAAAACCAAGCGTGAGGGCTGCCCCCTCACTCCCATCTTCGACAATCATGTTGTGTATTACACAACATATCATGAGCTGCCAAAGTGCCTCCACTTCCCACATCATCACAGCTCTGCAAACAATACCCCAATGAGTTTGGAGAACTCCAAATGCCCTCTTCATATCCTTCCTAGTTGCCTCTTGCATTGTTGCAAAGTCTCTTTGTTTATTGTTGTAGGATCTTAAGTACGTCTAGAGGGGCTGACTAGCTATTCTAGCAAGTCTACTAGCGCCCTACAAATGTAAGTCTAATAGAGTGACAAGGGAAAGTAAAGACTTGTCACATGAAAGTAAGTAGAGGAAGGGTTTGGAGATAATCAAACGCAATGAATACATGGAGATTTTTCTCGTGGTTCCGATGGGTGGTTCTATCGTACGTCCACATTGATGGAGACTTCAACCCACTGAGGGTAATGGTTGCTCGATTCCATAGAGGGCTCCACCCACGAAGGGTCCACGAAGAAGCAAACTTGTCTATTCCATCATGGCTTACGTCCATGAAGGACTAGCCTCACTCAGGGTAGATCTTCACGAAGTAGGCGATCTCCTTGCGTGTACAAACTCTTTGGTTCACTCCACACGGATAGGAGTCTCCCAAGTGACACCTAACCAATCTAGGAGACAACACTCTTCAAAAGGTAATAGATGTTGTTGTTGATGATGAACTCCTTGCTCTTGTGCTTCAAAAGATAGTCTCTTCAACACTCAAACACTCTCTCGCATATTTTGGCTATGTGATAGGAGAAAGATTGGAGTGGAAAGAAACTTGGGGAGGCTAGAGATCAAAGTTCTATGGTTGGAGTGGGAAGCCTTTAGTGTCAACACAAGAATATGTGGTTCTCTCTCAGAAAATAGAAATGGGAAGTGTAAGCTTCCAACTAGTTCCTCTCTGAGAGTTGGTGGATGAGTGGGGGGGTATATAGCCATCACCAAAATCCAACTGTTACACACCTTTATGCACACTTTGGTGGGACCGGGTGAAACCAATCGGTGAGACCGACATATACAAAAGGTTCGAACTTTAGGCTTTTTGGTGACACTAGATGAAACCTCTCAATGGGACCGAGGCAAGTTGACCTAAGCACTTACCTCATTTCGGTGTCACCGCCAGAAACCACTCATAAATTTTGATTGAATTTCAGTTGACTACAAAAGGTTGGCAAGTGCTCTTCAGTGGGACCAAAGGGCCAACTCGATGGGACCAAGACGCTAGGGTTTAGGAAGTGGCTATTTCAAGTGTATCTTGGTGAGTCCGGTTGTATGTGTTTCAATGGGACCTAGACGGACTTTGTTGGGAAACGTAGTAGAAAACAAAAAAAATTGCCCTGTGATCAACCAGAAACACCATGAAGATGCAATAACAGTTTAAATATCGATCGTTACAGAATCTGAGTTGCAACGGAAGAAGACGAGTCGGTGTAGATCATACTTGGATTCCTCGAACCATAGATGAACGACCCCGCGAACCGCACACGAACAGTCCCTTGAACGGAAGACTGAAAGCACGGCATCTCCGTGAGTTGCAAGTGTACGGTCTTCACAATCCGGCAGCGCTTTGCCGTCCAGAGCTAGTCTTAGAGGCGAGATTAGGAATCTTATTTTACCGTTTATCATTCTACACGCGCATAGGAGATTTCCACTAAATCACATATTCCAGGATCATAGCAGTTATAGCATAGAATATAAACTCTTAATTATGAATATGGAAATATAATAATACAATATTATTGCCTTTAGGTCATATTTCCAACAGGCTTTACGGTTTGGGACATAGATTAATGTGAGAATGTGGCTTAGAGTTTTGGAGCAATATCTATAAGCACTTGAGCAGTCAGACCATCATCAAAACCTCATCCCCTTCTAATAGAATTGACTTTCCTATGTACTCAATGTGATCTTGGCACCCAAAAATGTAGAGTCTTGAAGCTTTGCCAACACATGTCCTTAGCCTTTTGAGGGGTCTGCATTCACATCCCATTGTCGTACCTACCTTTTGAGGGGTCTGCATTCACATCCCATTGTCGTACCTATATTGAAGTTTCATGAAATATTCTTTGAGTACGCATTAGTTCAATGATGTATATGTTGGTATACATTACCAAAACCACTTGGGGATTAGTTGCACTTTCAGCCGCCTTAGGGATCAGATATGGTCTTCACAAATGCCGTCCACTGAGGATACATACCATCCATAAGGTAGTACCTCATGCTGTAGTTGCGCCCGTTAAGAGTGTAGTTGCACGGTGGAGCTTCCCCATCACAAAGTATCTTGATCGAGGGAGATCACTGGAGCACATTGATGTCATTGCATAAACTTGACGTGCCAAAGAAAGCATGCCAAATCCACAAATCCTTTCAATGACACTGCTTCAGGTATGATGGTTGTTTCTTTGACATGACCTTGGTATTGCCCACACAAACCTTTTGGGAAGTTCTTCCATTGCCAATGCATGCATCAACTGAACACAACATACCTGGGAATCCTCTTGATGTTGCAATTGCCAACCATTTTTATGTGTCCTTCATAGTTAGCTCTCTCGGGTATTCCAAACACCTTCACCACAATGCATGAAAATTGCACAGTGGTTGCCAGGACCGTGCTCTCTCCCATCCAGATTTTATTATCAATTGCATCTGCGGATTTACTGTAAGCAAGCATCCTCAGAGCAGTTGTACATTTCTACTGAGGAGAGAAGGAAAGTTGTCTGCAACAATCCTTCGTCAGCTTGAAGTTTTTATCAGCCTCCACCACGACATTCACTACACGCAAGAACAAGTTTCTGCTCATCCGAAAGCGACGTAAAAAAAACTTTCAGAGTATGCTCGCTCCGAAGTGAAGTAGTCTGTGAACAAAAATTGTGCACCGGAAATCTTATCCTGTGGAATCACTTTTTGACCCTTTATGGAACCCTTGAAGTTCAGGACGTGCTCCTCTGCCTTCTTGACGTGGCTTGAGACTGCGTCGGTATTTCCCCAAAGAGGAAGGGATGATGCAGCACAGCAACGGTAAGTATTTCTGGCGCCGTTGCCGGGGAGGAAGCGGTCTCTTCTACGTGCCTATCGTAGGCGCCGAGGGGACTCCATCATCATCTACCAGGTTCCTAATCACAAATCTCATCTCCTTGCAATTACATTATTTGTCATTTGTCTCTCGTTTTCCTCTCCCCCACTTCACCAATTTGCCGTTTTATTCGCCCTCTTTTCTTTCGTTTGCCTTTTTCTCGCCGGATCTCTTCCATGCTTGCAATCTTGTTTGCGTAGTCATGATGCCTCAACGAAAGTACTATGAAGTTCCTTATCCCAATATCTTGCTTGAAATTGAGAAAAGTACCAAGGAATACATGACTACACAATTTGAGCATAACAAGTATTTTACCGATGAGCTTAGAGAACACTCTACCGTGCTAGATGCCATAACGAAACAACTTGATGATATCACTAGAGAAGTTTGTAATCTTCAATCTAAATATTCTCATGCTGAAAATTTGCTTGGTAAAATCTCCGATGCGCAAGCTACTTTGATAAATCAAATGGCCGCCAAACCAATCTCTCTAGAGGATAAGAAAGATGAAGATCTTAAAGTGATTGGTGTTTCTTCTATTGATTCCTTGTTTAGTAATGTTAAAATTGATAATCAAGGGACTGAAGTAGAGCCAACTTTAGCTAGAAGGCGTCCCAATAATTTGGAGGGTGAAAATCTTGATGAAATTTTTGATAAAAGTGGGTTTGAAGAGGTCAAAACTTTAACTAGTGATGTGCCCACTATCTTGGATTGCAAAGACTTTAATTATGATAGTTGTTCTTTGATTGAATGCATTTCTTTGCTGCAATCCATGTTGAATTCACCCCATGCTTATGAGCAAAATAAAGCTTTTACTAAACATATCGTTGATGCCATGATGAAATCTTTTGAAGAAAAGTTGGAGTTTAAGATTTCTATTCCTAGAAAATTACATGATGAGTGGGAACCTACCATTAAGGTCAATATTAAAAATTATGAATGCTTTACTTTGTGTGATTTGGGCGCTAGTGTTTCCACGATTCCGAAATCTCTATGTGATGTGCTTGGTCTTACCAATATTGAAGAATGTTCTCTTAATTTGCACTTGGCGGATTCTACTATTAAAAAGCCTTTGGGAAGAATTAATGATGTTCTTATTCTTGCAAATAGGAACTATGTGCCTATTGATTTTATTGTGCTTGATATTGATTGCAATCCGTCTTGTGCCTTTATACTTGGTAGACCGTTTTACGCACTATAGGTGTCGTGATTGATATGAAAGAAGGCAATATTCGTTTTCAATTTCCCTTGAGAAAGGGTATGGAACACTTCTCTAGGACAAGAATTAAGCCACCATATGAATCAATCATGAGGCCATCCTATGGATCCAAAACCAAAGATGACAATACTTGAATCTATGCGTTATGCCTAGCTAGGGGCTTAAAACGATATCGCTTGTTGGGAGGCAACCCAATGAATAAATAAAATTTTGCTTTTTCCTTTCTGTTTTTGAGTGGCGACACAATTATGCCTCTGTTATGATTGTGATTTTATTATTTATTTAGTGTTTGTGCCAAGTAAAGCCTTTAGGATGATTCATCGGATGAGTAGAAGCAATGCTGAATCTGAAACAGAAACTTTGCGTCCAGTATATGAATTTTCATTTTTTTTTTGGAACGTGATATTGAGCTGAAATTTTAACACAGTGTTTCTATACAAATTCCTTACGTTTCCCTAATTGTTCAGAAGTTTTAGAGTTACAGAAGTATGGGTAGAGTACAGATTACTACAGACTGTTCTGTTTAAGACAGATTCTGTTTTCGTTGTATTGTGTGCTTGTTTTGATGAATCTATGGGTTATATTGAAGGGTATGAGCCATGGTAAAGTTAAAATACAGTAGGTATAATGAAATAATAAAATATGAATGGGTTTGCAACAGTACCTAAAGTAAGTATTTGCTTTATTATACTAACGGATCTCGCGAAGATTTTGTTGAGTTTTATGTGATTGAAGTTTTCAAGTTTTGGGTGAGATCACGATGGATGAAGGAATAAGGAGTGATAAAAGCCTAAGCTTGGGGATGCTACCGCACCCCCAAGATATATCCAAAGAGAAACAAACAACTAAGCTTGGGGATGCCCCCGAGTGGCATCCCCTCTTTCTTCTAACGACCATCGGTATTTTACTTGGAGCTATATTTTTATTCGTCACATATCATGAGTTTTACTTGGAGCGTCTTGTATATTTGCTTGCTTTGTTTGTTAGTTTTTACCTTGTATCCTTGCTGGACACACCTATTTGAGAAAGCCAAAATCATGCTATGATTTGTTAGAATTTCTTTATGTGCTTCACTTAAATATTTTCGAGCTTTAGAATTGTTCTAGTGCTTCATTTATATCTTTTTGAGCACGGTGTGCTTGGAAATTTTTGTAGAAATACTCTCATGCTTCACTTAGATTAATTTGAGAGTAGGTAAATTTTAAAGAAATCCTCTCATGCTTCACTTATACCTTTTTGAGAGATGAAATCTTTATGCTCATGTGCTTCACTTAAATTTGTTTGAGCTTGCCAAAAAACAATGGCAATATATGAAACTAGTCCCAAAGTGATAGATATCCAAGGAGGATATAATAAAAAACTTTCATAAATATCATTGGACAAATTAAACTTGATTCCTTGTAATAGCTTTGAAACATGATGATAGTAATATGTGAGTCATGCTAGTGAGTAATTATGCTTAGTAGGAATATTGGTGTTAAGGTTTGTGATTCCCTATGCATGCACAAAAGTCAATAGTTATGCAATGAAGTTACATCCTACTTGTGGTGCATTATTCGGTGTTAGTTATGCTCAATGCTCACTTATGTGAATTTTCGTTTCTTGGTTTGGTTGCTTCCCAATCTATTTGCTAGCCTCCATTTGTACTAAGTAGAAATACTACTTGTGCATCCAAAATCCTTAAACCAAGTTTTGCCTTATGAGTCCACCATACCTACCTATATGCGGTATTTCCATGCCGTTCCAAGCAAATTTGTATGTGCCATCTCTAAATTTTCAAAATAAATTTTCTCTTTTGTGTGCCCGTACCGCTCATGAATAGGTGGGGAGTGTCCAATATTTTTCCATGCTAGATGTGTTATTCTCAAGATGAGTGTTTATTCACTTGTCATTGCACGAGAGTGCGGCGGTAATAGGGATGCCCATTCCCGAAATGAAAAAGAAAAATATTTACTTTATGTTGACAAATAATAAATTCCTTGGAAAGTGTTGGTATGGAAGGCAACCGTGGATACGGCCCGCCATGGAAAGTGAAAGTTTGGTGGAAAAAGGAATAAACTTTATTTTCTGTTTGGGAACCGCCTATGATATGTCTAGCATGGAAAGTATTGTGAGCTACTTTGTCGTTTTCGTTGACAGGAAAAGCATGCCACCCAAAATGTTTTTTCTATCTCAATTTAAACCTTGAGCTCTGGCACCCCTACAAATCCCTACTTCCCTCTGCGAAGGGCCTATCTTTTACTTTATGCAATTTTTATTTTTACTTTGAGTCTCCATCTTCTCTTATAAGCACCAACTAGGGGGCACTATGATCGTACTTGAGCATTGGGCATAGTTAATATTTGAGTGTGTTTCATGAATGGATCAATGATTGAGCATGATGGGCTAGGGATAGATTTCTTTAGTGTTGATATTTTGAAAGGCATGGTTGCTTGTTGACATGCTTGAGTATTGAAGTCATTATGTTAAAACTAGACTATTGCTTTGAATCATTTACAAGTCCAAAATGTCCATGCTATATAAAAGAAAAGAATGTGATGAACATGTTAGGCAGCATTCCACATCAAAAACTCTGTTTTTATCATTTACCTACTCGAAGACGAGTAGGAATTAAGCTTGGGGATGTTGATACGTCTCCAACATATCTATATTTTTTGCTTGTTCCATGCAGTTATATTATCATTCTTGGATGTTCTACAATCATTTTATAACAACTTTATATCATTTTTTGGGACTAACCTATTGACATAGTGCCAAAGTGCCAGTTGTTATTTTTGCTTGTTTTTTACTTCGCAGGAAATCGATACCAAACGGAGTCCAATCGCAACGAAACTTTTTGGAGTTTTTTCTGGACCAGAAGACACCCAGTGGGCCAAAGAAGTGCCGCGGGAGTGGGTCGAGGAGACCACAACCCACGAGGGCGCGCCAGGGGGGCCCGACGCGCCCTGATGGGTTGTGCCCTCCTCGGGGCCCCTCTCCACCGCCTCTGATGCCTATAAATTCCCAAATATTCAAAAAACCCTAGGGGAGTCGACGAAACACAATTCCAGCTGCCGCAAGTTCCAGAACCTCGAGATCCAATCTAAACACCATCACGGAGGGGTTCATCTTCCTCATAGGTGCCTCTCCGATGATGCGTGAGTAGTCCACCATAGACCTACGGGTCCGTAGGCAGTAGCTAGATGGCTTCTTCTCTCTCTCTTATGATTCTCAATACAATGGTCTCTTGGAGATTTATTTGATGTAAACTTTTGCGGTGTGTTTGTTGGGATCCGATGAATTTTGAGTTCATGATCAGTTTCTATCCATGAATATTATTTGAGTCTTCTTTGATCTCTTATATGCATGATTACTTATAGCCTCATATTTCTTCTCCGAATCTTTGGTTTAGTTAGGCCAACTAGATCAATTTTTCTTGCCATGGGAAGAGGTGCTTTGTGATGGGTTCGATCTTGCGGTGTTCTTTCCCAGTGATAGAAGGGGCAGCAAGACACGCATGTATCGTTGCTATTAAGGATAACAAGATGGGGTCTATTCCTACATGAATAGATCTTGTCTACATCATGTCATCGTTCTTATTGCATTACTCCGTTTTTCCATGAACTTAATACACTAGATTCATGCTGGATAGCGGTCGATGTGTGGAGTAATAGTGGTAGATGCAGGCATGAGTTGGTCTACTTATCTTGGACGTGATGCTATATAATGATCATCGCCTTGGATATCGTCATGACTATTCGATATTCTATCAATTGCCCAACAGTAATTTGTTCACCCACCATGCGCCATACTCATGAGAGAAGCCACTAGTGAACCCTACGGCCCCCGGGTCTACTTTTCCAACATATTGCTTTTCGATCTACTTTTTTGCAATCTTTGTTTTCAGATCTACAAAACCAAAAAACCCAAAACATATTGCTGCATATTTGCTCTTTTTATTTTGTGTTCTTGAGAGATCTATCTCTCCTATCTATCACTACCTAATCTATCTTTTTACCGTAGAGAGATTGACAAC
Source organism: Elymus sibiricus (assembly GCA_039707655.1). Taxonomy (NCBI): domain Eukaryota; kingdom Viridiplantae; phylum Streptophyta; class Magnoliopsida; order Poales; family Poaceae; genus Elymus; species Elymus sibiricus. The sequence continues at coordinate 175,873,527 of CM077667.1, read as the reverse complement.
CTCTGTTTCGCGTCGGGTTGCAAGTATTTGTTGTTTGTGTGCAGGTGCTGCTTATTGGGTGGTGGTGATCCTCCTACTGGTTCGATAACCTTGGTTTCATAACTGAGGGAAATACTTACCGTCGATGTGCTGCATCATCCCTTGCTTTTTGGTGAAATACCGACGCGGTCTCAAGCCACGTCAAAGGAATTTCTGAGGGCACAACCCATCAGGGCGCGCCGGGGCCCCCCTGGCGCGCCCTGGTGGGTTGTGGTCTCCTCGGCACACTCCCCCAGCACTTCTTTGGCCCGCTGGGTGTCTTCTGGTCCAGAAAAAATCTCCAAAAAGTTTCGTCGCGATTGGACTCCGTTTGGTATTGATTTTCTGCGAAGTAAAAAACAAGCAAAAACAGCAACTAGCACTTTGGCACTATGTCAATAGGTTAGTCCCAAAAAATGATATAAAGTTGTTATAAAATGATTATAAAACATCCAAGAATGATAATATAACGGCATGGAACAAGCAAACATTATTGATACGTTGGAGACGTATTACTTCTCAATCTCCTCTTGGATGCTCATCATCGTCATTTCAGCATCTTCATCATCCGAATCTGATAAGGCGATGAACTCGTTGAATTTGAATTCGTCAAGGCCGGAGTTTTCATTGCCATCATTCCACGACGAATCCACCGATGACCTAGAAGTAATGACCAAAAGAATAAAAAAACGACTCAAACATTTCATCGAACATGTAGAGCGCAAGGTGTATACATGGATGGGTTGGACATACCAGGGTGGCACCCGTGTAACACCCCAGTGAGTAGCTACAGTGAACCCGTGCTAATTATACCATGTCATCATGCCTCACTAAGCCAAATTGCCAATTCATAAAAATCAAAGTCAATTTAAATTTTAAATTGCCAGTCAAATTTTTATTTCTTCAAACAGTATAACAAAAATGTTCGCTGGGTTGCAAATATTCACTAAGTAATTCTCATGTAGAAACCAACATCTTTTGAATTAATAAAATGCCCTTAACCTATTTAAAACAGGACCAACAGCAATTTAATTGACCTTTTCAATTTCAAAATATTAATTAAACCATTCTAGATGCTCTGAAACCTTTTGTGCCTTGCCAAAATATTGTCTAGAATTAATGTGCAAAATTTCATGTCTATCAAAATTCATTTGCTATCTAATTAAAAGACAAAAATTGAAATTAGAGAAAGGTAATAAAAAGAACTAGAAACCTATTGTAGAACAGGGCCTAAGTGGGCTACAGTGTGGCCTGGCCCGGGCCGGTCGGCCTTTCTTCCACCTCTCGCCAGAGGAGGAGGCAGAGCCATGGCCTGCACGCGTGCGCACCATCCACGTGCCCGATCTCCTCGTGTCGTTCATCCAGCGAGCCCCGAGATGTATAAAGACCTCCCCGATGCTGGTGTCAAACCCTAGGCAACCCATTCTTCCTCTCTCGCTCGTCCCCTTCAGTTTCTTCGTCGCCCGAGCGTGTGGTCGCTGCCACTTCGTCGATCCCGTGGCCGTCGGCCTCCCCTCGTCGCGCCAAGATGTCCAGGAGCTCCGCCATCATCGTCTCCTTCGCCCTCTCCTAAGGGATCGAGCTAGGAGGCTTTGTATGCTCACCATCGTCGCCGTCTTTGATGGGGAACGTTGCATGGGAAACAAAAAAATTCGTACGCTTCACCAAGATCAATCTAGGAGATGACAATCTACGAGAGGAGAGATTGCATCTACATACCCTTGTAGATCGCTAAGCGGGAAGCATGAAGAAACGTTGTTGGTGTAGTCGAACGTCTTCGCGATCCTATCATGATTCGTCCCGTGATCCAATCTTGATCCGTTCCGATCTAGCGTCGAACGGACGACACCTCCGCGTTCAGCACACGTACATCTCGATGACGTCTCCATCTCCTTGATCCAGCAAGAGAGGGCGGAGAGGTAGATGAGATCTCCCGTAGCACGACGGCGTGGTGGCGGTGGTGGTAGAGCTGTTCCGACAGGGCTTCGCCAAGCACTACCGAAACCGATCTAGAGGAGAACTAATCTAGAGGGAGAGAGAGAGGGCTGCGCCGTGGCTTAGGGTGCGGCTGCCCTCCCTCTCCCTCTCTATTTATAGGAGGAAGGGGTAGGTGCAGCCCTAGCCCCTACTCCAAGGAGGGGTTTGGCCGAAGTGGGGGGAGGAGTCCTCCTCCCACAAGGGAGGTGGGAACCCTAGGGAGGAGTCCCTCCCCTCCAAGGCACCTCCACCTTTTTTTTACCTTGGGCGCATGGGCCCTATAGGGGTCGGTTGCCCAGCCCACCAGGGGCTGGTGCGCCACCTCTTGGGACCATGTGCCCCCCCGGGGTGGGTGGGTCCCTCCCGGTGGACCCTCGGGACCCTTTCGGCACTCCCGGTACACTACCGGAAACACCCGAAACTTTTCCGGAACCCGAATACCACTTTCCCATATATAAATCTTTACCTCCGGACCATTCCGGAACTCCTCGTGATGTACGGGATATCATTTGGGACTCTGAACAACCTTCGATCACCAACACATACATCTCAACAATACCAAATCGTCATCAAACGTTAAGTGTGCAGACCCTACGGGTTCGAGAACTATGCAGACATGACCGAGACACCTCTACGGTCAATAACCAATAGCGGGACCTGGATGCCCATATTGGTTCCTACATATTCTATGAAGATCTTTATCGGTCGAACCTCGATGCCAATGATTCAGTCAATCCCGTATGCAGTTCCCTTTGTTCATCGGTATGTTACTTGCCCGAGATTCGATCGTCGGTATCTCTATACCGATACGTCTCCGTTGTATCTACTTTTCCTCACACTTTTGCCCGTGTTTTTGGACCCTAATTTGCATGATTTGAATGAAACTAACCCGGACTGACATTGTTTTCAGCAGAACTACCATGGTGTTATTTTTTATGCAGAAATAAAATTTCTCGGAATTGGACGAAACTTTTTGGAGATTTATTTTACAATAAATAAAAAATACTGGAGCCAAGAACCATCGGAGGGGGAGCCCTGGCTGGGCACGATACACCAGGGCGCGCCAGCCCCCCAGGCGCGCCCTGGTGGGTTGTGCCCACCTCGGGGCCCCACTGACACTAATTCTGATGCTATAAAATCCTATTTTTGGAGAAAAAAATCAGAGAGAAAGTGTCATCACATTTTACGATATGGAGCCACCGCCACCTCCTGTTCTTCATCGGGAGGCCAGATCTGGAGCCCGTTTGGGGCTCGGGAGAGGGGAATCTTCGGTCTTCGCAATCATCAACCCTTCTCCATCGCCAATTCAATGATGCTCCCCACCGGGAGTGAGTAATTCCTTCGTAGGCTTGCTGGTCAGTGAGGAGTTGGATGAGATTCATCATGTAATCGAGTTAGTTTTTTTAGAGCTTGAACCCTAGTATCCACTATGTTCTGAGATTGATGTTGCTATGACTTTGCCATGCTTAATGCTTGTCACTAGGGCCCGAGTGCCATGATTTCAGATCTGAACCGTTTATGTTATCACCATTATATCTATGTTCTTGATCCGATCTTGCTAGTCATACGCACCTATTACGTGTTATGATCCGTAAACCCCGGAGTGACAATAGTCAGGATACTTTCCGATGATGACCGTAGTTTGAGGAGTTCATGTATTCACCGTGTGTTAATGCTTTGTTCCGGTTCTCTAGTAAAAGGAGGCCTTAATATCCCTTAGTTTCCTTATGGACCCCACTGCCACGGGAGGGTAGAACAAAAGATGTCATGCAAGTTCTTTTCCATAAGCGCATATGACTATTTACGGAATACATGCCTACATTACATTTATGAACTGGAGCTAGTTTTGTGTCGCCCTAGGTTATGACTGTTATATGATGAATATCATCCAACGAGTTCACCGATCCAGTGCCTACGAGTTTTCCACATATTGTTCTTGCTAAGTTACAACTGCTACTGCTACTGTTACACTTGCTACAAAACTATTGCTATCACTGTTACCGTTACTGTTACTGCTACTACTGCTATCAAAACTATCGTACTACCGTGCTACTGATCACTCTACTACAGATATTTAATCTCCAGATGTGGTTGAATTGACAACTCAATTGCTAATACTCGCAAATAATATTTGGCTCCCCTTATGTCGAATCTATAAATTTGGGTTGAATACTCTACCCTCGAAAACTGTTGCGATCCCCTATACTTGTGGATTATCAAGACCTTTTTCTGGCGCTGTTGCCGGGGAGCATATCTATATTTGTTGAGTCACTTGGGATTTATATCAATTGATCACTATGAAGAATCTGAAAGATCCAAAAACCAAGATTTTTCCCTCTAAGACGAGGGGAGGTAAGGAACTGCCATCTAGCTCTGCACTTGATTCACCTTCGGTTATGAGTAAGTTTGCGACACCACCACATGCTAGTAATCTTGATATGTCGCAAGTTATTGATGATGCTACTTCTGCTATGATTGATGATAATGTGTCACTAAGTGAATTTCTTGATGAACAAATTGCTAGAGCTAAAGAAAATGAAATTAGTGAAACGATGAGATTGATGAAACTGATGAAGCTCTTGAAACTGATGACTATGAAACACATATTAGACCTGGCTCTCCTAGATTTGTAATGCCTAAGATACCTGAAGGTTATGTTATGGATGAGGAGACAACTAGAGAAATCCTTTCTTGCAAGGATAGAAATGATCTTAAGAAATTACTATGCAAGTATAAGGAAAAGACTTTGAATGCTAGAATGAAATGTGATCCTAAGTTTGCTACTTCACCTATCTTTGTTACTGATAAGGATTATGAATTCTCTGTCGACCCAGAGCTAATTAGTTTGGTTGAATCTGATCCTTTCCATGACTATGAAACTAAAACTGTAGTGACACATCTTACTAAGCTTAATGATATAGCCACCCTCTTTGCTCATGATGAGAAGATTCGCTACTACTATATCCTTAAGTTATTTTCATTCTCATTAAAGGGTGATGCTAAGACATGGTACAATACTCTTGCTCCTGGTTGTGTACGTAGTCCCCAGGATATGATTTGCTACTTCTCTGAAAAATATTTTCCCGCTCATAAGAAACAAGCTGCCTTACAGGAAATATTTAACTTTGTACAAATTGAAGAAGAGAGTCTCCCACAAGCTTGGGGGAGGCTTCTCCAATTGCTTAATGCTTTGCCTGATCACCCTCTCAAGAAAAATGAAATACTTGATATCTTCTATAATGGACTAACTGATGCTTCTAGGGACTTCCTAGATAGTTGTGTTGGTTGTGTTTTCAGGGAACGAACTATTGAACAAGCTGAGGAACTATTGAATAATATATTGAAGAATTATGATGATTTGACTCTCCCTAAACCACCGCTTAAACCCACTCCGAAGAAGAGGGGTATCTTATTTCTCAGTCCTGAAGATATGCAAGAGGCAAAGAAATGTATGAAGAAAAAAGGTATTAAAGCTGAGGATGTTAAGAATTTACCACCTATTGAAGAAATACATGGCCTTGACACACCACCACCTCCACAGGTGGTAGAGGTAAATTCTTTATTAAAGTTTGATGAAAGTGATATCCCTTACAATAAACATCCTAGTCAACGCTTATATGAGTTTGATGACTACATTATGAAGCAAGATCACTTCAATGCACATGTCCTGAAACAATTGAAATATAATCTTGATATGATTGCTCGCTTGAGTGACTTGCTATTTAGAATCAGTAATGATGTTAGAGGTGTAGGAAAGCATGCCTCTATGGTTCAAACCCAGTTAGAACAAATTACTAAATCTCAAAAAGAATTGCTTGATGAAATGAACAATAATATGAATGACTTTGCTGCTAGAGTAGTAACTAGAGGAGGTAGGATGACCCAAGAACCACTCTATCCTGAAGGTCATCCTAAAAGAATTGAACAAGACTCTCAGAGAATTAATACTGATACACCTAGTCCTTCTAAAAAGAAAAAGAAAAAGGAAAATGATAGGACTCTGCATACCTCTAGTAAACCTGAGATACAAAAACCTCCTGATAATAATGATGTCTCTATTTCCGATGCTGAAACTCAATCTGGTAATGAACATTCACTTAGTGATAATGAAAATGATAATGATGATGTTCATAAAGATACTCAACCGAAACATGATAAAGAACCAGATAATGATGTTGAAACAGAGCCTGCTGTTGATCTTGATAACCCACAAGCTAAAAATAAACGATATGATAAAAGAGACTTTGTGGCTAGAAAACATGGTAAGGAAAGAGGGTCATGGGTTCAGGAACCCATGCCCTTTCCACCTAAACCATCTAAGAAAAAGGATGATGAAGAATTTGAATGCTTTGCTGAAATGATTAGGCCAGTCTTTCTGCGTACCCGCTTGACTGATATCTTAAAGATGGCCCCTTATGCAAAATATATGAAAGACATCGTCACTAATAAAAGAAAGATACCTGAAGCTGAAATCTCTACCATGCTTGCTAATTATTCTTTTAAGGACGGAGTACCTAAAAAGCTTGGAGACCCTGGAATACCAACTATACCTTGCTCCATTAAAAGAAATTATGTCAAAACTGCTTTGTGTGATTTGGGAGCTGGTATTAGTGTTATGCCTTTATCCTTATATAAAAGACTTGATTTGAATAAACTCACACCTACTAAGATATCATTGCAAATGGCTGACAAATCAACTGCCATACCTATTGGTATTTGTGAGGATGTGCCCGTTGTTGTTGCAAATGTTACTATCTTAACGGACTTTGTTATTATCGAGATGCCCGAGGACGACAACATGTCGATTATCCTTGGTAGACCCTTTTTGAATACTACAGGGGCTGTTATTGATTGCAATAAAAGCAAAGTCACTTTTCATATCAATGGTAATGAGCATACGGTGCACTTTCCGAAGAAACAATTCCAAGTGAATGGTATAAATGTTACTGGAGAATCTCCGACAATCACTATTGGAAGTTTTCAACTACCTCTACCTACTGCCAAAAAGAAATATGATATACTTATTGTTGGGGATATGCATATCCCCATTGAGGTAACTTAGTGTTTTACGAAAGTTCTTCGGTTTCATGCTAATCGGAAGTGGTTGTTAATAAGACTTGATCAACCTTATTAATGGATCATTTTTGAGAGGTATGAAGTTGATGAATCTAGTAAGCACAATCTTCTGCTCCCACCTTTTATTTTCTGTTTTACTTAGTCCAATAAAATAAAATGCCATGTCTATCCTGTTTTCTGTTGTCTCCGTGCAATAAAAAATGACCCAAAAATAAAAGTTCTCAGAATGTCCTGAAAATTTGATACGATTTTTTTTTCTGAATTTCTGGTGCAAATAACATCAGAGGGGGGTGCACCTGGTGCCCACAAGACATCAGGGCGTGCCAGCAACCCCAGGCGCGCCCTGGTGGGTTGTGGCCCTCACGTGGGCCCCCCTCACTTATCCATTTTGCCCATGTCATCCCCTACCTCCAGAAAAAAATCACCATAGCTCCCATTCCCGTGTTCTTGCTCTCAAACCCGCGGATTTCGATCTCTTTGCTCGAAGCTCCGTTTCCGAAACTGTTTGGGGGAATTGCTACTTAGTATGTGACTCCTCCATTGCTCCAATTAGTTTTTGACTTAGTGGGTTATTTTTAGAGTAATTAGCTACTCTTGGTGCTGATGTAGATAAGCTTGCATGTTGAATTCTTAGAGTTCTAAGTAGTTTGAATGCTTAATATGGCCTCTATGCATCCTTGGGAGTAGTTGCTATCAATCTTACGAAGTTTTGTTGACAAAATTTTGTGGACTAAAATTTTCAAATTTTTTATAGGAATAAGATGGATTTCTTTAGGAAGTTTTCCTCTAAGAAAAATGCCAAAGGAGTCATTGGGGAATCATCGGACAATGACCTCCACACTCCGAGAACGGTGGAGGTGCGGCAGTGCGAATGGCCGCATGATGCCTTCATGGAGGAGGCCGGGTTCCATCAAGAGTTTGCTCAATTTGTTTCAAATGCTGGGCCGACCGAGTTCCTTGCAGCTAAGTGTGACCAACACCACATCCTTACAAATTCCTTTGTGCAAAGTTTTCATTTTCTGAGTAGGAATAATCCTCCAGAGGTGCAGTTTAAGCTATACGCTGAAACTCACAAGATACCGCTCACTGACTTTTGCGACATATGCTTGATCCCTTCTGATGGGGAATTAAGAGAGCCTAGACCAGGGGAGTTTGAGGACTTTCTCCTCACTTTAACAGTGGGTGAAGATAGAGGCGTGTCAAAAGCCACTGCTACCAGTTTGCAGTTTCCTTCTGTGCACTACTTTGCTTTATTCATCGTGAAGTGTTTAACCGCTAGGGAGAAGGTTGGCGCACTCAGTGCCCCCGACTTCGCCATTTTACGCCGTGCACTGCACAATGATCACACCTTTAACATGGGGGCTATTATTGCGCATCGCTTACACCTTAATAGGACTAAGGGAAAGATACATGGTGGTATTTATGCTACTCGCTTAGCGAGACACTTTAATGTTCAGATTCGCCCACATGATTATCCCTTGTCCCAAGTTTATCTAGATCACAAGGCATTGCAGGATCATCAATTTATCGAGGCAACTGATTCTTTCCATAACATTCGTTACAACTTAGTATTCAGCGTCGAAACCCGTGATCTTATCCCGTTGCCTGCACCTGCTCTGTTTGATTATATTGCCAGGAACGGATACAGGATCATGCCAAATGACATTACAACCTACCGGAACAACCTAGCAGCTGTTGAGGAGGAGCCCCAGGAGTGGGACGCTCAGGTGCCGCCTCCACCTCACTTCGACTTGGGACTGGATGGCTACTACAGATGATGATTACCAAGCTAGGCCAAAAGCCTAAGCTTGAGGGAGTACGTATTTCCACCGACATTACATTCATGTTCACACATTTCATTCCAGTTGTCGGTGTTCATTGTATTATCCATGCTAGATTTATTTTCTCGTTTTCTTCTTGCGTGTTTGAAAAACTCTAAGAAAATCTAAAAATATTTCCCACTTCTTTTCAGTTTTTCTTTCTAGATTAAATTAATTATAGTATCAAAAGAAAACCCAAAAAGATTTCTCGCTTCTTCTTTTACTTGTTGGGAGCTTTCCCATGTAAATAGTTTTTCTCGTTTTTATTTTTCCCTCTTTAACTTGCTTTCTTCAAGAAAAAACAAAAACTCCAAAAATATTTCAGTGTGTTTCTCTAAAATTCTTTTCCTTTTATTTGAGTCGTACCGAGGAGAAGACCACGATGAAAATGTTGAGTGGCTCTCATATGCTCTATTGTTATCTAACAAATAGCCCATGTTACCTTGTCTTCTCCTCTTGAATAAAATGTTTGCAGATTCCAGCTTAGTCCACGGCACTCTTGCACTATTATTATTTTCATATCATTTGGTCGTGCAAGTGAAAGGCAATAATGACGATATTTGATGAAGTGACTGTGGCAGAGAAAAGCGGGTATGAACTCAACTTGTTTTTGTTTTTGTAAATATGTTTAACCTAGTATCCTTGATTCAACATATTATGATCAAACATGTTTGCAATGACGATTAGAGATTATAGTTGCTCATGCCATGCTTAAGTAGCTAGGAGTGGATAATGATTTATCTTGGGTGTCAACATGCATTAAAATGATTGTGACGTGGTATGATGATATGGTATCCTCCTCTGAATGTTTCAAGTGGCTTGACTTGGCACATGTTCACGCGTGTAGTTGAATCAAAACCAACATAGCCTTCATGATATTTATGTTCATGGTGTCCATATCCTACTCATGCTAGTAGTCAATGTTTATTATTCATAATGCATGTTCATGACCGTTTTCGCTCTCTAGCTGCCTACTTCTCAATCTATTTGCTAGCCTTTGCCTGTACTAAGTGGGAATACTGCTTGTGCATCAAAATCCTTAAACCGAACTTATTCCAGATGAGTCCACCATATCTACCTATATGCGGTATTACCCTGCCGTTCCATGTAAATTTGCATGTGCCACCTCTAAAAATTCAAATGAACATCTCTTTTGTGTGCCTGGACCGCTCATGGAGCGACAGGGGGCGGTCAGTATCTTCCATGTTAAGCGGGTTATTCTCATGATGATTCACTCGTCCTTGCACGAGAGGGCGGTAATAGGGATTCCCAGTCCCGAAATCAAAAACTACAAATAATTAAACAAAACTCCCCCGGGAAAGTTGTTGGTTTGGACGGTACCCGTGGATTCGGCTAGCAGTGGAGTGTGATTGTTGGTGGAGGGGGAGTAAACATTTACTTTTACCGCTTGGGAACTGTCGCTAATGTGTTTAGCATGGAAGATATTGATAACCCTTGGTCGTAACGTTGACAGGAAGGGTGTACCTCCCAAAATTATATCTATCTCTGTTTTAAGCTTTGAGCTCTAGCACCTCTGCAAATCCCTGCTTCCATTTGCGAATGGACTATCTATTTACTTTTGAGTCATCACCTTCTCAAATAAGCGCCAGACCTGAGAGCACTATTGTCATCCTCATGCATTGTGTATAGTTAATGTTGGGTGCAGCATGACTAGATCTTTTCTACCATGAATTACAATGTTTAGTCGCTGCTTGAACTTTGGTGGTGCTCTGTATTTATGTTTTGCGGTCTCAGAAAGGGCTAGCGAGATACCACTATTGTCATATTATATCATGATTGTTTTTGACAAAGTGTTGGCACTTGAGATATTTTATTATTGCTCGCTAGTTGCTTATGTCATTGATATGAGTTAATATAATTTCTAAGAGTTATTGCTGGCATGGTTAGTCATAATCTTTGCTGAAAACCTGGGTGCTACTTAAGCATATATATGTAAACAAGAACAAAAGAGTTCGTAAAAGTTTTTCTTTATCACTTTCAGTTTGTCAACTGAATTGCTTGAGGACAAGCAATGGGTTAAGCTTGGGGGAGTTGATACGTCTCCGTCGTATCTACTTTTTCTCACACTTTTGCCCTTGTTTTTGGACCCTAATTTACATGATTTGAATGAAACTAACCCGGACTGACGTTGTTTTCAGCAGAACTACCATGGTGTTGTTTTTTGTGCAGAAATAAAAGTTCTCGGAACTGGACGAAACTTTTTGGAGATTTATTTTACAATAAATAAAAAATACTGGAGCCAAGAACCACCGGAGGGGGAGCCCTGGCTGGGCACGATACACCAGGGCACGCCAGCCCCCCCAGGCGTGCCCTGGTGGGTTGTGCCCACCTCGGGGCCCCACTGACCCTAATTCCGACGCTATAAAATCCTATTTTTGGAGAAAAAAATCAGAGAGAAAGTTTCATCGTGTTTTATGATACGGAGCCGCCGCCACCTCCTGTTCTTCATCGGGAGGCCAGATCTGGAGCCCGTTTCGGGCTCCGGAGAGCAGAATCTTCGGTCTTCGTCATCATCAACCCTTCTCCATCGCCAATTCCATGATGCTCCCCACTGGGAGTGACTAATTCCTTCGTAGGTTTGCTGGTCGGTGAGGAGTTGGATGAGATTCATCATGTAATCGAGTTAGTTTTGTTAGGGCTTGATCCCTAGTATCCACTATGTTCTGAGATTGATGTTGCTATGACTTTGCCATGCTTAATGCTTGTCATTAGGGCCCTGATACGTCTCCAACGTGTCGATAATTTATGAAGTATTCCTTTCATATTTGCCTATGTTTTTACTATGGTTTTATGATTTATTGGGACTAACCTATTAATAGTTGCAAAATTGCACAAGTTCTTGTTTCACACTTTGATGTGTAGGAATTAATTGGAAATTGGCGAAAAAACGCAAAAGGAGCCTTGTTGAGGAGGACTCTGACTTTCCTGAAATCTATCCGCAAACAATTTTTAGAGATCGTCAGTTTGACCCCCGAAGACGACATCAAATAGAAAAAGCTAAAACTAGAAAAGTGTGGGGAATTTTATGGCATTGATTCTGGACTCCAAATTTGTCCAAGACGGAGTTCGTATGCGATCTGTAGACCTGTTTTACTGAAGACAAATATCTGATTACGAGATTACGAGAATTGATGACGTGATTGAGTCCAACTCTTGCCATATCTGATGTTTTCGGCAAGCCACGACTTTGAGGACTCATGAGGGCTGTGAGGAGTCCCCAGGAAGGTTCTAGAGGTGCCCAAGAGCCATTGGCTCAAGGGTCCATCCATCGGAGTGTCGTAGAGCACCACAGAGGCACATATAAGGAGAGAAAAACCCTAATTCTGGGAGAGCCACCAAGAGCCACGAATTTGCCTCTCCCTTGGCAGCCGCCAAGAAGGGGAGAGGCTCCTCCATTGCAGCACCAAGACCAAGGAAGAAGGGGGGCAAGGGGCCGCCGCCCGTCGCCGGCGCCGTGGCCGCCATCGCCTCCATCTCTTTGGGGCTGCACCTCTTCATCAACAACTCTGTCTTTCTCACCATGATAATGTGTGAGTAATCCACCTTGGGTTTGAGGGTTTGTACCGGTAGCTATGTGTTTAATCTCTCTCTCTCTCTCTCGTGTTTTTGAGATGGCACGATCTTGATGTATCACGGGCTTTGTTAATATAGTTGGATCATATGGTGTTTTCCCCTCTCTATCCTGTTGTGATGAATTGAATTTTCCCTTTGAGATTTTGTTATTATCGGATTGAATAATTTTATGGTTTTGAGAGCACTTGATGTATGTCTTGCATGCGGATACCCGTAGTGACATTAGGGTATTCAAGTGATTCACTTGATATATGTTATGGCGTCAACTTGCGGATTCTGGTGACCTTGGGGATCTACGCATAGGGGTTAAATGCACGTTTTCATGCCTTGTTCTCCGATAGAAATCCTGGGGCACTCTTTGAGGTTCTTTGTGTTGGATTGAGTATTATGAATCTAAAACTGTTTGATACGTATCGTATAATTAACTCATGGATACTTGTGGTGACATTGGAGTATCTAGGTGACATTAGAGTTGGTTGATGCGTATCATATGGTGTTATTCTAGTACGAACTCTTGGATAGATCGATCGGAAAGGATAACTTGATGTTATCTTAGTACGAACTCTTGAATAGATCGATCGGAAAGGATACCTTTAAGGTGGTTTCGTACCCTACAAACAATTTCTTCTTATGTTCTCCGCTAGATAAGAACTTTGGAGTGATTCTTCGTTGCACATTGAGGGATGGTTATGTGATCCAATTATATTAGCATTGTTGAGAGATTGCACTAGCGAAAGTACGGACCCTAGGCCTTGTTTTCAAGCATTGCAATACCATTTGTGCTCACTTTTGTTACTTGCTACCTTGCTGTTTTTATATTTTCAGATTACAAAAACCTATATCTACCATCCATATTGCACTTGTATCACCATCTCTTCGTCGAACTAGTGCACCTATACAATTTGTCATTGTATTGGGTGTGTTGGGGACACAAGAGATTTCTTGTATTTGATTGCAGGGTTGTTTGAGAGCGACCATCTTCATCCTACACCTCCCACGGATTGATAAACCTTAGGTCATCCACTTGAGGGAAAATTGCTACTGTCCTACAAAATTCTGCGCTTGGAGGCCCAACAAGATTAAGAATAAAGTTGCGTAGTAGACATCAAGCTCTTTTCTGGTGCCGTTGCCGGGGAGGTGAGTGCTTGAAGGTATATCTTTAGATCTTGCAATTAAATCTTTTAGTTTCTTGTTTTTCACTAGTTTGGTTTTATAAAAAAAAACTACAAAAAAATGGAGTTTAGGTTGCATCTTTTGTTTCGTCTTTATAATGTCTTCCGTGAAAATGAGGATTCAAAAAATTGTGCTCCATTGGTAGAGGAAGAAATTATGAAAATACTTAATGAGAATTCCTTGAGTGATGAGTATGATTTCTATGTTGCTAGTATGAATTCTCTGAATATCCATGATGCTAATGATAAGCAAATCCACAAGCTTGGAGATGCTATGCTTGATGAAGATGATATTTTTAGTCCCCCAAGTTTTAATGAAAAAAATTTATGATGATGATGGCATGTGTCCTATCTATGATGATTATGGTGATGAAATGTATGATATAAAAAGTGATATCAACTTTTAAACTTGTCATCATGATTTTAATATTCAATGTGGTTATGTCAATCAAGTATCTCATGATAGTTATTTTGTTGAGTTTGCTCCCACTATTATGAATGAGAAGAAAATTACTTATGTGGAGAGTGATAAATTTTATATGCTTGTGCATCATGAAAATAATTATTTATTTGATAGTTATATTGTTGAATTCCTTCATGATGCTACTGAAATTTATTATGAGGGAGGAACATATGCTTGTAGGAATTTCAATAATATTAAGTTTCCTCTCTATGTGTTCAAAGTTTTGAAGTTATGCTTGTTTTGCCTTCCTATGCTAGTTGATTCTTGCTCCCATAAATTTTTTTCTCACAAAATCCCTATGCATAGAAAGTGGGTTAGACTTAAATGTTCTTGTCATGTGATTCATGATGCTCTCTTGCATGTTCCAATTACTACTTTTTACGTGAGCATCATTGAAACCATCATGCCTAGCTAAAAGGCTTTAAAGAAAAGTGCTTGTTGGGAGATAACCCAACACTTTTCCTTTATGTTTTTGTGTGTTCACATGATTAAGATACTGTAGTAATCATGTTTTGTGTCTTTTATTTCAATAAAGTGCCAAGTAAAGCGTTTGGGATGACTCACAAGATGAGTAGAATTGATGCTGAACCAAAACAGAAACTTTTTACTCCAGTACAAGAATTTTCATTTTTCACTGGAGCGTGATAATGATCTGAAATTTTTACACAGTCTTAATATACAAATTATTCAGGTTTTACTAATTTTTCAGAATTTTTAGAGACATGGAAATATGGCTATACTACAGATCTTCACAGACTGGTCTGTTTCTGACAGATTCTGTTTTGCATGCATAGTTTGCTTGTTTTAGTGTTTCCATAGCTTATATTTAGTGGTATAAATTATGGGAATGATATAATACAGTAGGTATCATGTGGGAACAATTATGAATCTTGTCTTGACAGTACCTAAGTGAATAATTTATCTTTATTACACTAACCCTTCTCACGAAGTTCCGTTAAGTTTTGTGTGATTGAAGTTTTCATGTTTTGGGTGAGGCACCGATATGAGGAGAATAAGGAGTGACAAGAACCTAATATTGGGGATTCCCAAGGCACCCCCAAGGTAATATCCAAGGAAGACTCGAGAGCTTAAGCTTGGGGATGCCCCGGAAGGCATCCCCTCTTTCGTCTTCAACATTATCGGTATATCTTACTTAGAGCTATATTTTTATTCGTCACATAATATGAGTTTTGCTTGGATCGTCATTTTATTTTTTTATTTTATGTTAGTTGTTATTTATAATCCTGTTTTTCAATAAAAAGTTCCAAGAATTGCCTTTAGGATGCTTGAATTGCATGTTTGATGTGTGCTGTGTAAAAACAGAAACTTTTGCTGTAGTGTTTGAATTTTCATATTTTACTGGAACGTGGGAAGTTTCTGACAATTTTACACAGTATTTTAATATAAATTATTTAGCCTTTCATAAATTTTCATAATTTTTTGAGTTACAGAAGTGCACTGGTTTAATAAATTGCTACAGAATGTTCTGTTTGGACAGATTGCTCTCATAGTTTTGTTATCTACTTATCCTATAGTTTCCATAGCCTATATTGGTAGCTATAAATTGTGGAAACGATAGTAAATAGTAGATGATGTTTGAAAATTATTGTGCAACTTCTCTTGGCAGTACATGAAGTGTTGATTTATTCTTATGTGTACTAACCTATCTCACGAGTTCTTTTCGAGTTTTGTGTGGATGAAGTTTTTGAGAATAGGTGAAACCATGATATGAGAGGATTGAACGAGATACAAAAGATCAAGCTTGGGGATGCCCAAGGCACCCCAAGTAAATATCTCAAGAATTCTCAAGCATCTAAGCTTGGGGATGCTACGCATCCCACCTCTCTTCGTCAACTATCGGTTAGCCTATGTTGAGCCTAAATTTTTATTCGTTCACATGATGCGTGCTATTCTTAGAGTTCTATTTTTGTTTAGTTTGTTGTTTGAATAAAATACTCAGATCTGAAAATCTTCATTAAGAGAGAGAATCCTCATATAGCTACTTAATTGTTTGACTACTCATTAATCTTCACTTATATCTTTTGAGAGTAGCTTGTCATTTACTCTTGTGCTTCACTTATATCCTATGAGTAAATCGTTGAATGATTTGAATACCATGAAGTTGAAATTATATGTTCATATCATGACTAGTAGTAGCTTCACATTGGGTTTAGAAAGTGAAATCTTTTTGAAGCTTGACAAGCACAATATTGGTCATACAAGCAATTCGTGAATGATTAGTATAAGGAAGAGAACTTTCACATACAAATTTATTAGCTTGGACATCTTCTATGATTGTGAATACCCATTAATTATTTTCAAACTTGAGCAAATTAGTTGAAGTTGGACAAGGAAGACAACGTAATGAGTTATGGTTGTGTATATTTGCATAGAAGTTATATTGTTGTGGATCCTCCAACATGTGGTGCTTGTTTAGAACCTTTTGCTAGCCAACACTTCGTACTAAGTAGAGATACTACTTGTGCATCCAAATCCTTGAGCCAAGTTTCTTCCATAAGAGTCCACCATACCTACCTATATATGGTATTTCACTGCCATTCCAAGTAAATTTGCATGTGCCACCTCTAAACTTTCAAATAAACATCTGTTTTGTGTGCCTGGACTGCTCATGGAGCAACGGGGGGCGGTCAGTATCTTCCATGTTAAGCGGGTTATTCTCATGATGAGTGTTTATTCACTCGTCCTTGCACGAGAGGGGCGGTAATAGGAATTCCCAGTCCCGAAATAAAAAAATTGCAAATAATTAAACAAAACTCCCCCAGGAATGTTGTTGGTATGGACGGTACCCGTGGATTCGGCTAGCCATGGAGTGTGTTTGTTGGTGGAGGGGGAGTAAACCTTTACTTTTACCGCTTGGGAACCGCTGCTAATGTGTGTAACATGGAAAATATTGATAACTCTTGGTCGTAACATTGACAGGAAGGGTGCACCTCCCAAAATTATATTTATCTCTGATTTAAGCTTTGAGCTCTGGCACCTTTGCAAATCCCTGCTTCCCTCTGCGAAGGGACAATCTATTTACTTTCATGTTATTTACTATTCATGTTGAGCCAACTTCTTATTCCAACCTCAGTCTATTAGTTGGCAAGCATCATGTGGTGGAGACAGATCCAAACATATATATCCAGTCAAATATATTTGATCATGACTTATTATTGTTGACAATTATCTCTATTATAAATGAGTTGGGAGGCGAAACATTAAGCCCCTATCTTTCTCTGTGTTCGATGGATGCCATTTGTTTTAAAAATATGCTTTGAGTACTAGCAATCATAGAAGACTATATGATGATTGAGTATGTGGGGCTCTTACTTAGACTTTGTTGACAATAAGTTGAATTGGAATTGTTTGGTGACTAAGAACATAGGTTGCTAAGTTTCAAGAGAATTCATTGTCTGAACCATAACATGCGAATTGGTTGCTACTCTATCATGATGATTTTTATGAGAAAAAGTTGCTGGTTATGATGCTAGAAAATAGACTGAAATTATCAATGATCAAACTTATATATTATGCTAGCATTCACACTTCATAAATTAGTTCTTTTATCATTTACCTACTCGAGCACAAGCAGGAATTAAGCTTGGGGATGCTGATACGTCTCCAACGTATCGATAATTTATGAAGTATTCATGTCATATTTGCCTATATTTTTACTATGATTTTATGATTTATTGGGACTAACCTATTAATAGTTGCAAAATTTCAAAAGTTCTTGTTTCACACTTTGATGTGTAGGAATTAATTGGAAATTGGCGAAAAAACGCAAAAGGAGCCTTGTTGGAGGAGGACTCTCACTTTCCTGAAATCTGTCCAAAAATAGTTTTTAGAGATCATCAGTTTGACCCCCGAAGACGAAGTCAAATGGAAAAAGCTAAAACTAGAAAAGTGTGGGGAATTTTATGTCATTGATTCTGGACTCCAAATTCGTCCAAAACGGAGTTCGGATGCGATCCGTAGACCCGTTTTACTGAAGAAAAATATCTGATTACGGGATTACGAGAATTGATGACGTGATTGAGTCCAACTCTTACCATATCTGATGTATTCGGCCAAGCCACGACTTTGAGGACTCATGAGGGCTGTGAGCAGTCACTAGGAAGGTTCTAGAGGGGCCCAAGAGCCATTGAATCAAGGGTCCATCCATCGGAGGGCCATAGAGCACCACAGAGGCACATATAAGGAGAGAAAAACCCTAATTTCGGGAGAGCCACCAAGAGCCACGAATTTGCCTCTCCCTTGGCAGCCGCCAAGAAGGGGAGAGGCTCCTACATTGCAGCACCAAGACCAAGGAAGAAGGGGGGGCAAGGGGCCGCCGCCCGTCGCCGGCGCCGTGGTCGCCATCGCCTCCATCTCTTTGGGGCTGCACCTCTCCATCAACAACTCTCTCTTTCTCACCATGATAATGTGTGAGTAATCCACCTTGGGGCTGAGGGTTTGTACCGGTAGCTATGTGTTTAATCTCTCTCTCTCTCTCTCTCGTGTTCTTGAGATGGCACGATCTTGATGTATCACGGGCTTTGTTAATATAGTTGGATCATATGGTGTTTTCCCACTCTCTATCTTGTTATGATGAATTGAGTTTTCCCTTTGAGATTTTGTTATTATCGGATTGAATACTTTTATGGATTTGAGAGCACTTGATGTATGTCTTGCATGCGGATACCCGTAGTGACATTAGGGTATTCAAGTGATTCACTTGATATATGTTATGGCGTCAACTTGCGGATTCCGGTGACCTTGGGGATCTACGCATAGGGGTTGATTGCATGTTTTCATGCCTTGTTCTCCGATAGAAATCTTGGGGCACTCTTTGAGGTTCTTTGTGTTGGATTGAGTATTATGAATTTGAAATTGTTTGATGCGTATCGTATAATTAACTCATGGATACTTGTGGTGACATTGGAGTATCTAGGTGACATTAGAGTTGGTTGATGCGTATCATATGGTGTTATTCTAGTACGAACTCTTGGATAGATCGATCGGAAAGGATAACTTGATGTTATCTTAGTACGAACTCTTGAATAGATCGATCGGAAAGGATAACTTTAAGGTGGTTTCGTACCTTACAAACAATTTCTTCTTATGTTCTCCGCTAGATAAGAACTTTGGAGTGATTCTTCGTTGCACATTGAGGGATGGTTATGTGATCCAATTATATTAGCATTGTTGAGAGATTGCACTAGCGAAAGTATGGACCCTAGGCCTTGTTTTCAAGCATTGCAATACCGTCTGTGCTCACTTTTGTTACTTGCTACCTTGCTGTTTTTATATTTTCAGATTACAAAAACCTATATCTACCATCCATATTGCACTTGTATCACCATCTCTTCGTCGAACTAGTGCACCTATACAATTTGTCATTGTATTGGGTGTGTTGGGGACACAAGAGATTTCTTGTATTTGATTGCAAGGTTGTTTGAGAGAGACCATCTTCATCCTACACCTCCCACGGATTGATAAACCTTAGGTCATCCACTTGAGGGAAACGTGCTACTGTCCTACAAAACTCTGCGCTTGGAGGCTCAACAAGAGTCTACAAGAATAAAGTTGCATAGTAGACATCAGGCCCGAGTGCCATGATTTCAGATATGAACCGTTTATGTTATCACCATTATATCTATGTTCTTGATCCGATCTTATTAGTCATACGCACCTATTACGTGTTATGATCCATAAACCCCGGAGTGACAATAGTCGGGATACTTTCCGGTGATGACCGTAGTTTGAGGAGTTCATGTATTCACCGTGTGTTAATGCATTGTTCCGGTTCTCTATTAAAAGGAGGCCTTAATATCCCTTAGTTTCCTTATGGACCCCGCTGCCACGGGAGGGTAGGACAAAAGATGTCATGCAAGTTCTTTTCCATAAGCATGTATGACTATTTACGGAATACATGCCTACATTACATTTATGGACTGGAGCTAGTTCTATGTCGCCTTAGGTTATGACTGTTATATGATGAATATCATCCAACGAGTTAACCGATCCAGTGCCTACGAGTTTTCCGCATATTGTTCTTGATAAGTTACAACAGCTACTGCTACCGTTACACTTGCTACAAAACTATTGCTATCATTGTTACCATTACTGTTACTGCTACTACTGCTATCAAAACTATCATACTACTGTGCTACTGATCACTCTGCTGCAGATAGTCAATCTCCAGGTGTGGTTGAATTGACAACTCAACTACTAATACTCACAAATATTCTTTGGCTCCCCTTCTGTCGAATCTATAAATTTGGGTTGAATACTCTACCCTCGAAAACTGTTGCGATCCCCTATACTTGTGGGTTATCATATACCTAGTTCAATCTCGTTACCGGCAAGTCTCTTTACTCGTTCTGTAATACAAGATCCCGTGGCTAACTCTTTAGTCACATTGCTTGCAAGCTCATTATGATGTTGTATTACCGAGTGGGCCCTGAGATACCTCTCCGTCATACGGAGTAACAAATCCCAGTCTTGATCCATGCCAACTCAACATACACCCTCGGAGATACCTGTAGATCATCTTTATAGTCACTCAGTTACGTTGCGACGTTTGATACACACAAGGTACTCCTCCGGTGTCAGTGAGTTGCATGATCTCATGGTCATAGGAACAGATACTTGACATGTAGAAAACAATAGCAATAAACTTGACACGATCATATGCTACGGTCATAGTTTGGGTCTTGTCCATCACATCATTCTCCTAATGATGTGATCCCGTTATCAAGTGACAACTCATGTCTATGGCCAGGAAACCTTGACCATCTTTGATCAACGAGCTAGTCCCGTAGAGGCCCACTAGGGACACATTGTTGTCTATGTATCCACACATGTATTTGAGTTTCCAATAAATACAATTATAACATGGAAAATAAACGATTATCATGAACAAGGAAATATAATAATAATCACTTTATTATTGCCTCTAGGGCATATTTCCAACAGTCTCCCACTTGCACTAGAGTCAATAATCTAGCTCACAACACTATGTGATTTACATTGTAATGAATCTAACACCCATACAGTTCTGGTGTTGATCATGTTTTGCTCGTGGAAGAGGCTCAGTCAACGAGTCTGCGACATTAAGATCCGTGTGCATCTTGCAAATAGTTATGTCCTCCTCCTTGATGTAATCGCGGATGGAATTGAAGTGTTGCTTTATGTGTCTGGTCCTCTTGTGAAATCTTGGTTCCTTGGCTAGAGCAATGGCACCAGTGTTGTCACAAAACAGAGTCATTGGGTCCAGTGCACTGGACACAACTCCAAGATCCGTCATGAACTGCTTCACCCAGACACCTTCCTTTGCCGCCTCCGAGGCAGCTATGTACTCCGCTTCACATGTAGAATCATCTACCACGCTTTGCTTGGAACTGCACCAGCTTACCGCTCCCCTATTGAGAATATATACGTATCCGATTTGAGACTTAGAGTCATCCAGATCAGTGTCAAAGCTTGCATCGATGTAACCCTTTACGATGAGCTCTTGATCACCTGCATAAACGAGAAACATTTCCTTAGTCCTTTTCAGGTACTTAAGGATATTCTTGACCGTCGTCCAGTAATCCACTCCTGGATCACTTTGAAACCTTCCGGCCATACTTATGGCAAGGCTGACATCTAGTCTTGTGCACAACATTGCATACATGATAGAGCCTATGGCAGAAGCATAGGGGGTGACACTCATCTTTTATCTATCCTCTGCAGTCATTGGGCATTGAGTCTTACTCAACTTCACACCTTGTAATACAGGCAAGAACCCCTTCTTGGACTGATCCATTTTGAACTTCTTCAAAACTTTATCAAGGTATGTGCTCTGTGAAAGTCCTATTAAGCGTCTTGATCTATCTCTATAGATCTTGATGCCGAATATGAAAGCAGCTTCTCCTAAGTCCTTCATTGAAAAACTCTTGTTCAAATATTCCTTCACGCTTTCCAGAAATTCTATATTGTTTCCAATCAGCAATATGTGATCCACATATAATATTAGAAATGCTATAGAGCTCCCACTCACTTTCTTGTAAATACAAGCTTCTCCATAAACTTGTATAAACCCAAACGCTTTGATCACCTCATCAAAGCGAAGATTCCAACTCCGAGACACTTGCACCAGCCCATAAATGGATCGCTGGAGTTTGCAAACTTTGTCAGCATTCTCTAGATCGACAAAACCTTCTGGTTGCATCATATACAACTCTTCCTTAAGGAAACCGTTAAGGAATGCTGTTTAGACATCCATCTGCCAAATTTCATAATCGAAAAATGCAGCTATTGCTAACATGATTCTAATGGACTTAAGCATCGCTACGTGTGAGAAAGTCTCATCGTAGTCAACTCCTTGAACTTGTGAAAAACCCTTTGCCACAAGTCGAGCTTTATAGACGGTGGCATTACCGTCCGAGTCCGTCTTCTTCTTAAAGATCCATTTATTCTGAATGGCCTTTCACCCTTCAGGTAATACTTCCAAAGTCCACACTTTGTTTTCATACATGGATCCTATCTCGGATTTCATGGCCTCTAACCATTTTTTGGAAGTCGGGCCCACCATCGCTTCTCCATAGCTCGTAGGTTCATTGTTGTCCAACAACATGACTTCTAAGACAGGGTTTTTGTACCATTCAGGAGCAGTACGTGTCCTTGTCGACCTACGAGGTTCGATAGTAACTTGATCCGAGGCATCATGATCACCATCATTAGCTTCCTCTTCAACTGATGTAGGCTCCACAGAAACATCTTTCTACGTTGCGCTACTCTCTGGTTGAAGCAAAGGTTCAACAACCTCATCAAGTTCTATCTTCCTCCCACACAATTCTTTCGAGAGAAACTCTTTCTCGAGAAATGACCCGTTCTTAGCGACAAACACTTTTCCTTCGGATCTGAGATAGAAGGTGTACCCAACCATCTCTTTTGGGTATCCTATGAAGACGCATTTGTCCGCTTTGGGTTCGAGCTTTTCTGGCTGAAGCCTTTTGACATAAGCATCACATCTCCAAACTTTAAGAAACGACAACTTTGGTTTCTTGCCAAACCACAGTTCATACGGCGTAGTCTCAACGGATTTAGATGGTGCCCTATTTAAAGTGAATGCAGCTGTCTCTAACGCATAACCCCAAAATGATAGTGGCAAATCGGCAAGAGACATCATAGAATGCACCATATCTAATAAGGTTCGATTACGACGTTCAGACACACCATTACGCTGTGGTGTTCCAGGTGGCTTTAACTGTGAAACAATTCCACATTGTCTTAAGTGATTTCCAAACTCATAACTCAGATATTCTCCTACTCGATCAGATCGTAAGAATTTAATCTTCTTGTTACGATGATTCTCAACTTCACTCTGAAATTGTTTGAACTTTTCAAACGTTGCAGACTTGTGTTTCATTAAGTAAACATACCCATATCTACTTAAGTCATCAGTGAAGGTAAGAAAGTAACGATATCCACCGCGCGCCTCAATGCTCATCGAACCGCACACATCCGTATGTATGATTTCCAACAAGTCACTTGGCCGTTCCATTGTTCCAGAGAACGGGGTCTTAGTCATCTTGCCCATGAGGCATGGTTCACATGTGTCAAGTGATTCAAAATCAAGTGACTCCAAAATTCCATCAACATGGAGCTTCTTCATGCATTTTACACCAATATGACCTAAGCGGCAGTGCCACAAGAAAGTGGTACTATCATTATCAATTCTACATCTTTTGGCATCAATGTTATGAACATGTGTATCATCACTATCGAGATTCAATAAGAATAAACCCCTCACATTGGGTGCATGACCATAAAATATATTACCCATATAAATAGAACAACCATTATTCTCTGATTTAAATGAGTAACCGTCTCACATTAAACAAGATCCAAATATAATGTTCATGCTCAACGCATGCACTAAATAACAATTATTCAGGTTCATCACTAATCCCGATGATAATCGAAGAGCGAGCGTGCCGACGGCGATCACATCAACCTTGGAACCATTTCCCACGCGCATCGTCACTTCGTCCTTTGCCAGCCTCAGTTGCAAATGTGAGCAACCGAACCGGTATCAAATACCGAGGCACTACAACGAGAGTTGGTAAGGTACACATCAATAACATGTATATCATATATACCTTGTTTGGTGTTGGCCGCCTTCTTGTCGGCCAGATACTTGGGGCAATTCCGCTTCCAGTGGCCAGTTCCCTTGCAATGAAAGCACTCAGTTTCCGGCTTGGGTCCAGCCTTGGGTTTCTTCACGGGAGGGGCAACTGCTTTGCCACTCTTCTTGGAGTTACCCTTCTTGCCCTTGCCATTCTTCTTGAAACTAGTGGTTTTATTGACCATCAATACTTGATGCTCCTTCTGGATTTCTGACTCAGCGACTTTCAGCATCGCAAACAGTTCGGCGACTGATTTTTTCATCCCTTGCATGTTATAGTTCAACACAAAGCTTTTGTAGCTTCACCAAGCACTACCAAAACCGATCTAGAGGAGAACTAATCTAGACGGAGAGAGAGAGGGTTGCGCCGTGGCTTAGGGTGCGGCTGCCCTCCCTCTCCCTCTCTATTTATAGGAGGAAGGGGTAGGTGGGGTGAAGCCCTAGCCCCTCCTCCAAGGAGGGGTTCGGCTGAAGTGGGGGGAGAAGTCCTCCTCCCACAAGGGAGGTGGGAACCCTAGGGAGGAGTCCCTCCCCTCCAAGGCACCTCCACCTTTTTTTACCTTGGGCGCATGGGCCCTATAGGGGTCGGTTTCCCAGCTCACCAGGGGCTGGTGCGCTACCTCTTGGGCCCATGTGCCCCCCCTGGGGTGGTTGGCCCCTCCCGGTGGACCCCCGGAACCCTTTCGGCACTCCCGGTACACTACCGGAAACACCCGAAACTTTTCCGGAACCCGAATACCACTTTCCTATATATAAATCTTTACCTTCGGACCATTCCGAAACTCCTCGTGACATCCGGGATCTCATCCGAGACTCCGAACAACCTTCGATCACCAACACATACATCTCAACAATACCAAATCGTCACCGAACGTTAAGTGTGCAGACCCTACGGGTTCGAGAACTATGCAGACATGACCGAGACACCTCTACGGTCAATAACCAATAGCGGGACCTGGATGCCCATATTGGTTCCTACATATTCTACGAAGATCTTTATCGGTCTAACCTCGATGTCAAGGATCCAGTCAATCCCGTATGCAGTTCCCTTTGTTCATCGGTATGTTACTTGCCCGAGATTCGATCGTCGGTATCTCTATACCTAGTTCAATCTCGTTACCGGCAAGTCTCTTTACTTGTTCCGTAATACAAAATCCCGTGGCTAACTCTTTAGTCACATTGCTTGCAAGCTCATTATGATGTTGTATTACCGAGTGGGCCCTGAGATACCTGTCCGTCATACGGAGTAAAAAAACCAATCTTGATCCATGCCAACTCAACAGACACCCTCGGAAATACCTGTAGAGCATCTTTATAGTCACCCAGTTACGTTGCGACGTTTGATACACACAAGTTACTCCTCCAGTGTCAGTGAGTTGCATGATCTCATTGTCATAGGAACAAATACTTGACATGCAGAAAATAATAGCAATAAACTTGACACGATCATATGCTACGTTCATAGTTTGGGTCTTGTCCATCACATCATTCTCCTAATGATGTGATCCCGTTATCAAGGGACAACTCATGTCTATGGCCAGGAAACCTTGACCATCTTTGATCAACGAGCTAGTCCTGTAGAGGCCCACTAGGCACACAGTGTTGTCTATGTATCCACACATGTATTTGAGTTTCCAATAAATACAATTATAGCATGGACAATAAATGATTATCATGAACAAGGAAATATAATAGTAATCACTTTATTATTGCCTCTAGGGCATATTTCCAACAGTCTTTGCCCACGGTCGCCGCATCTCGTTGTCGAGTTCGTCGCGCCCGGCCACCCCCGCGCTCCCTGACCACGTCGACAAGCTCCGCGGTGAGCTCCTATGCCGATTCCCCTCATTTCCCCTTCGATCTGTCGCTGTAGCCTTTGCTTTGTGCTTGCCATAGTCGCCACCGTAGCTCTGCGTCCGTGTACACGCACCGCAGCCACATGCTGCTACTGTCGCTGCTAGCTGTGCTGCTACCGATGTTGCTTGCTAGATACGATGCCGCTCCTTGCTACTGCCACTGCTTGCTGTTGCATATGTTAGCCACCGCTTCCAATGCATGCTGCTACTGGCCATGGCATTCGCCATGGCCACGTGTGTGCTGTGTGTGCGCGCCCAATGAGGCCAGCCTCATTAGTTTAGATCTAATTAGGATTTAGATAGGTTGATAACTACCTAATTAACCTAATGATTCTATGACAGAAGGGCCCCGCTGATAATATAAACAAAATTAACTAAACAAATTAAGCAAGAGACAATGACAGCCGGGACCCGCCTACACTATTCATCCGTTGACCAGTCAAATGTTGACTGGGTCAACTCAATCAAACTGAGCCCACCTGCCATACACTGGTTGGGTACACTTCTTGGTACTCATAGTAGTTTTTCCCATTTAAATTCGGATTAATGATAAATTCAGAAAATCATTTAAACTTTGGAAAATCATATAAAATAATTCGTAACTCAGATGAAAATAATTTATATATGAAAGTTTATTAGAAAAATATAACAAATCTGAATATGCCATCCATATATCTATCAGACCCCTCTAACATAATGAACTTTGACATTTTGCATCAGGATCATCTGACCGAATAATACGTGGAGCTGGGAAAAATATTATCAGATATTTTCCCTCTTCTTTTAAAATGCTTAGTGATGCATTAGAGAATATCATCAACACATATTGACATGACATGCATTTGTGTTGCATTTGTATGCTCGTTGTTTATTTGTTTCTCCCCTCTCCTCATTTCTTCCGGTAGACCCCGAGACTGCTGTTGACCCCGAGTACGACTACGTCGATGACGGCCCGTCGTTCTCAGCAGAGCTTCCAGGCAAGCAAACCCCCTTGATCATTCCTATATCGCCCATTCCTTCTCTCTCGTGCTTACATTAGATTTTGCTACTGTTGTCGATAGCTCCTATTCTGATGCATAGCCTGCTTTTGTAACCTGCTGTTATACCCTACTTGTTATCCTATATGCTTAGTATAGGTTGGTTAGTAATCCATCAGTGACCCCTCCCCCTTGTCCTTGTTGCCCCGCTTTATTATCGAAAGATTCAATCCAGGGGATCGACGTGCCGAGACCGACACCTCACCGCACATCCCTTAGTTGTATGACTCTATAGAGCTACTATCGAGTGCCGAGGGTGATACCTCCTACCTCACTCCTGATGATATCTCTGTAGCTTATCTAGTCGGTTGTGGGTTGCCGAGGGTGATTCCTCTTTCACCACCTCCGACGATGCCTATGTCGTGCAACCCCTCAAGTGTGAACCTATCGAGTGTGATTCCTCCAAGTTCTCCTTGACAATTACATCGAGTGGGAATCCATCGAGGGTGATTCCTCGAATTTCCCCCTTGATGACAAGGAAATATTGTTACCTTTACATGTTGCCCCTATTACTGGTATTGTGGGATTGAAGGGACAGGCGGTACCACCCCGGTTGAGGTGGACCTGAGTTCCCGATAGTTTCTTGTGAGTCGGGTTGACCTGGAGGGTACCCGCGAGATAATTACGTGGCATGGCCGGGCATTCTTTGCCCTTGCCGTAAGTCCGCGAGACGGGGTGACGTGACCATAGATCGTGGATCATTGATCGTTTCTACGCGCTCCCAAGGCACTAACGGGTTTGGATATGTGATCTGAGTAGGCCTCTGGCCTTTTCGCACTGACCACCACGCGGGAATAAGTATGGGCACTCTGCGTCGTACATTCTCCCAAAAGCTCTTCAGACGTCACAGTGAGCGGCACGTGCCCGGGTGGCCTGCGTAAGCACCTGCTTTGTATAAAGAGGTATCTAGGACTGATCCCGACCGTCCTTGTAACGCGCAGGAGTGCAAAGGGCGATGGGCCCAAGACCCCTGAGCGCTTAGGATTTAGACCGGCGTGCTGGCCTCTCTGTTGAGCCTAGGTAGGACTATGGCGTATCGATCAGCCAAGGCCGGGCATGACCCAGAAAAGTGTGTTCGGCCAGAGTTAATTGAGCGCGTTGAGTAAGTTTATGCACCCCTGCAGGGAAGTATATCTATTCAAATAGTCGTGTCCACGGTAACAGACGCTCGGAGTAGTATCTCGATCTACTACATCTTGAACTGGATACTTGTGACACTAAATTGAAATGATGGCTCCGGGATTGCTTTCTCGCAAGGAATCGAGGAAGGATCTCTGGGTGTTACTACAATATACTTACTACTTATGATATGCTAATCTGTACTCTTCTAGTGCTGCAAGATGCTAGTCTTCGATAGGCTAGGCCTTCCCTTATATTCTGGCATTTCTGCGGTATAGTCCACAGATACAGCCCCTTCCCCTTGATACTGATGCATATTTAGCATAGATCTGATGTAAGTCTTGCAAGTACTTTGGACGAGTACTCACAGTTGCTCTGCTCCCATTTTCCCCTTGATACGATTACTGCGATCAGATGACGGAGCCCAGGAGCCAGCTGATCCCGCCGACGACTACTACTACCCCGACGGAGCCTACTACTACGTGGAGGCCGCCGACGACCAGGAGTAGACAGGAGGCTCCCAGGCAGGAGGCCTGCACCTTTTCGATCTAGATGTCGTTGTTTTGCTCAGCCATCTTAAGGCAAACTTGTTTACTTATGTCTGTACTCAGATAATGTTGCTTCCGCTGACTTATGTTTCATGGCCCGGCTTGTAATATAAAGCTTTATGTTTGAATTTGTGTTTAGAGTTGTGTTGTGATATCTTCTCGTGAGTCTCTGATCTTGATCGTGCGCATTTGCGTGTATGATTAGTGCACGATTAAGAAGGGGGCGTCACAACCCGGTGGCGACGACCTTGACCGGTTGCAGCACGACCGGCGGCGGTGTGAGTTTGGGCCTCCGGTGGCGAAGCCGTGAGTTGCGGGTGACGGCGGAGCAACGATGGTGTCGGAACTCCGGTGGCGGTTGTGCGGACTAGGCCAAAAGAGAAGAGGAGAAGGATTGGTCGGGCAAGGAGGGAGCGGATATGGGTGAATTGGCGCGGGCCCTAGCGGTCAGTCCTAGGTGGCGGGCAGGCCCGTGCGTCCCCATATATGGGTCGTGTATGCGGCTGCCAGTCAGTCCGGACGTTTGAGGTGGATATAGGGGTGCAATTGTAGATGCTCTAATGAAGACTATGTTAGAGATGCAGAGCTTCAACATTTACGAAGCCATTACGAACGACGACGCTCGCCTCCCAAAAAGAAAAAATCACATTAGTTTTTTTGAGACCAAACATGCTTTATTTATTACTAGCAAATATGCCCGTGCGTTGCAACATGAGAGATAGTTGAGGTGTCCACTTCTCGTCAGCACGGCCCAACAACATCCGAATTGTGCCCGGTCATGGAAGAGAGGTGCACACTGAATCTAGTAGAAATTCATATCAATAGTACATTAAAAAGCATGCATACAATACTTTTGGTATGGTATGTACGACTAATCTGATCTTAAAGAGCATAATTTTCAAAAAAAAATCATACCAAAGCATTACTTGTAAGTTGAAACAATGTTTGAAATTTGCATCAAGTCATGAGAAAAATCTCAATAAAAGATTCTACTAAATGTGTTTTAGGTCATCTCTCCATATGCTTGAAGATTAATAAAAAATTGCCCCACGCCCTTTATTTTCTCCTTTTTTTATTACTCCTATATGTCCATTAAAACTTATCCTTATGCTCCCTCTGATCCATATATATAGACCCTCCTAACATACTTCATATATATAAATGATATATTGTGTGTTAGCATTTTCCAAAATATACCATAGCAATTAATTAGGTTAATTAAGGTCATGCCCAAAACAGAATTTTAAAGTGGTTCACAAGTGCAAGTAATAGCACGATTGGAAACTATGCAATTTTCTGATCAAATTACATATACAAATTATTTTAATCCGAGTTACGGTTGTAAAGTTATAGCGTGATCATGTTTAACATATTCTTTGTAAATAATAAAAGTCAGAGACCTAAACGGGCTGAAAAGGCGAATTGGGACTACTGCACTGTAGCTGAGCGGAGTATACTAACCAGCGCCCAGTCGCGCAAGATAATGGCTACCGCAGTTGGGCCAAAATCAAAGACATTTAATGTTGTATTGCGGGTTATTTAATGAAAACTCAGGATTTTTTTTATAAAACGTATGACGGACTGGAGAAACGCTCCGTACTTTAATAGTCGGTAGTATATATAGATGCGAAAAATTTCATCTAATACACGTTAGGTCTGAAGGGGTCTCGAGTCAAACATGGCGACCAAACTCTAAACCAAAAACATGTCTAGCAAGGCTATGTGCCTCAAGATTTGTAGCACACCCTTCGAAGATGAAAGAGCATTGTCGAAACTGACCCGATGTTGCTTTGATCTCCCTTATAATGCTTGCATAGATTCCTCCCGTGTTTTGCTTGATGTCCTTGATAACTCCTTGGCAGCCCTTACCACAATTTTTTTTCCTTGGCAGTCCGATGCAACCGATCGAGTGCAAGAGCAAGGGCTTCAAAACGTTAAACCGGAGAGTTTGATCTCTAATGGGCTAGAGTACCACTACTCTGCTAACCATCCAATCATTGGTTGGTTCTCAGCACCGGCATATTTGATCTTTGCTATTAGACCCAATGAACTAAGTTTGTGAGGCATAAGAGGCATGCTCGGATTATAGCAGTTCTCCAGAATGCACAACACTCTTATGGGAAGGTCAACATCAACTGGTAGTCCGACGAAGAGGCGAGATAGCTCAAGGCAGTGTTTCAAACAAATGACACATGGATCACATGCAAAATGTCAGAACTTGCTCAAGGTGCCACTCATTAAGCTACTGATTTCTTTTTTACGGTCTGAAATGTATTAGCAAGTATTGATGAGGCTCCACAACAGATTTTGTCATCATGAACATTTTGCCACTAAAAAACTTCAGAATTTTGATTTCAGTATTAGCATACCCACTAGTAACATCCAGTATTCGTTCTAGAAATGCAGATAGATTATCTATATCTAAATCAGCTAATCCGACAGATGCAAATACCACCGATGCACCAGGGCACCAACACACCAGGGCACATCAAAGAAAAACACTCAAGACAATAATCATCGGATTAACCATTCAGCACTTGGTGCCACTTGCACATCTTGTAAAATCTACATAGTAGATTTGAAGCGCCAGATGAGCTATAATATTTGAACTCCTGCCTCTTTCAGTCTCAAATCCTTCTGAGCTATTGTCCCAAAATACTCATGTTCTGTGAAGAGAACTATCTGGATGCTACTCTCCAAATTATGCATACTATCTGACAAATAACGATTACAAAAGAAAATGGAAAGATAACAATATAGCATAGCAGATTCAAACCTTTAAATCCGCCCTGGGAGACTATTCCCATTTTCTATTCTATTACATTGCCTAGGAATAAAGTTAGACCGCAACAATCCTCAGTTGCAGGTATAAGACAATTTCTAGTCTCACTAGATTTGTTCTTTAATGAATAGTACCGAAACATAAAAATATGTAGTTCAGGAGCTCACAAACTTGTATCCTTGCTCGCTCAGGAGCTCACACCATGAAATGATTTCCTAAGGAAAAGATAAACATAGATAAGACGCTATTATTTCCATATGAAAAGAGCCATAAACATTGAATTTACAGAATAAGAAACACATACGAAGATGCTAACCGCATTGATGATGTGTAGCTGGCTATTCTCTCCAGTGCCTTGCCCAGAAGCCTTTCTTTCCTGTTGGCTCACTCCCCAGGACTGATCTTGGCGGTCGAGAACCAATCGAAAAATGCCTCTTTAAAAATGGTCGACGAAATGAATCCTTCATGCTAGAACTTGTGCCTAACCTGGGTTCCCTCATACTTCTCTTTTTGTGCTTAGAGCTTCTATCTATATCAGTATCTGACATCACATTTTTAGATTTCCTGCTCTTACTTTTTGAGTCCAACTTACCAAATAGCTTTGCTGCACCTTTCTCACCATGGGTGCATACAGGACATGGAGGATCATATTTCTCACTCTCAGAAGTAGTACTATCCAAACAGTTTGCATGGTATGCATGACCACAGAATAGAACAGCTACTACTCCCAGATCATGAGCACTCCATGTAGACCGTTCCTTTAATAGCTTTGAACACAGCTTGCATATCCCCTCGTCAGGAGAGAGAGCAGTTGCATGTGAATCATTTGATCTAGCTACTTTACTGCTGATGGAGCCAAAGAGCTCACTGTCAACTGACCACCTCTCTCTTTGAGATGAGGCCACTAAGTCAGAAAATGTGCGAGTTGACCACCCATCCGATGATCCCCCATGTTGTGATCCTCCTCCA
Organism: Elymus sibiricus; assembly: GCA_039707655.1. Taxonomy (NCBI): domain Eukaryota; kingdom Viridiplantae; phylum Streptophyta; class Magnoliopsida; order Poales; family Poaceae; genus Elymus; species Elymus sibiricus. Next base: position 175,840,937 of record CM077667.1, on the reverse strand, counting down.
AATGGATCATTGCTGCAGGTCGAGAGCATGGAACTCGATGGCCTTCCTCCTGCATAGCTACTCTCACTGAAGGACTTGAGAGATGGGATCTTGCTGTCCGAGATCTGCCTACATAGTTGATGTCCAGGTGATCGACGTGCTTTCCTCATTGAGAATGAGTCCACATGAAGAGAATGACACCTAGAGGATGAAGGATCTGCTCTGGATACTAGGGGTGGCGTTGAAGGAAGGGACTTTGATGTCTTTATGTCTGAAGCAACATTTACCATATCTGATGATTTGCAGGACTTTACCTACAGAAAAAATAGTGATTGGTGAAGGAAATAACCATAAATGATAGCAATTGGAAAATAGGAGTGCTAGGTTAGGAAATATAGCTGCAATACTCAATACTGCATACCTCAGGGAGTGAATTGCTCGTTGTAGATTGAACGGCTGAAAACATGAAACAGATAGTGAAAAACTGCTTCGTATCAGCGAAAATTTTGCTCATTTCTTTACTGAAGTTTGAATTTTGATACCTAATAGAACTTATTTTTTTTCAGTTACTAATTTTATAGACATGATAAATATCCAGTGAAAAAAAGAATGTAAGCGCATTTGGACTCGAGTGAGACAAGACAAAGTGAGTCGCGGATTAAAACAAATGCCTCTCGTCGTGAATTATTCATGTAACATTTATACCCCCATAACCAGCTTAATTTTGTGGTCCTAAATATATACAAGATGCAATCACCAACTATCCAGACCGTAAATATGAAATCCAGATGGAAAAAAAGGAAACAACATATAGCAGCAGAGATAATAAAGGTGAAATCACAGAACAACAATTTATTTAAAACTATACCTTGAGAACCAGCTTTGGAACGTTTGGATGCTTCCATCTTCTTGTCAGGTTTTTGCCATTTGACCCCACGGAGAACATCAGAAAGATTGTCCTCATTGGAATGGCCTTCGGTTGGTGCAATGGAACCACTCTTTAGTTCTGGCCGAATGTTTCCACTACTGTGATTGGAAAACAGTGCAGCGTTTTCCATTATATCCTCTATGTGTGTGCGGTTGTCCCACCGGAAGCTCCATGATGGCGAGTGTCTTGTCCTGTATGCCGAAACTTCAACTGAAGCTACTGATGGCTCAGGCCTCTGCTTGGCAGCTATGCAACAATTAGCCCCCATATTGATTGTGGAAATAAATCAATTTCCGTTACTATCTTGACGACTCATATACAACAAAAATCTTCAGAATTCATCCATGTGATGAAAAATTGGATATCACAAATAGCATATTCACCCTTCCAAGATGAAACTGCAAAACAATGACAGACTTCAAAGAAACGAAGAAACATGGGGCATTCTAAGTTGTACTAGAGGCATCGAGAGACTCCAGATCTAAAAGAAGAAAGCAATCTTAGCAAGAATAATAAGCATCAAGAGCAGGTTTGTTTAAGACGATGCAGGACCAGTGTTGTCTATTTAACTTTGAGACAGCTAAACCCCTTGCTTGGGACAATTGTCTATGGGACCTACAGTCCAGAAAGTGAAGGGATTTACAACCGAAGATCAAGTGTCACTTTTCTATACATCTCAACAGATGTAGCTCACTTAAGTTTGGGTGATTAAATGATTATATTCAGAACCTTCTGAACATACGAACATCCTCAAGCTGACACTAAGCTATTAACTTCACCTGGGAGCAAGCTAACAAATTTACCTAGCACAATCTTATACAAGATTGATAGAGACAGACGGTTGCTTATAATTTTGGCAGCAGTATGCTAGGAAGGCCAACAACTTTCAAGGGAAGTGGTGAAGGAAGGCATGTCAGGTACCACCGGCAAGATATTCCAAAACCTGTGCACACTCAAAGAGAACTTATCCCTTGTGTGCAATGCGAGAGCATCTCGTACTTCTGTGTATGTGAAATTTAGAATTGAGGAAACACGAGGCTGAATGACACGTACGATATCTTTCTTGGGTATCTGGTTAAATCACACCGGCAAATAAGAATATAAGAATCTTCTGAAAAAATCATGGTTATTATGACTGCATTTCGCAACAAAAATAAACCAGGGATGAACATACCAGCTGAGACCAACAATGTAAAAGATAGAACTCTGTGACTAAAATTCATTTTCAAGTACGTAAAATAAACTCAATCTATCTGTTTGAATGGAACAATCTGCAGTTTCCGTCAAATTTTAACTAACTCTTACGGTGCGAATTATGGGAAATATTTTGTCCTACCAGTAATTCAGACTGCAGACAGAGTAGGCCTGGATGCAAAAATTTCTTCGCCTAAGGTCGTGGATTCTTCGCAAAAAAAATGAAAAAAAATTGGCACTCAATTCCCCAATTATTTCCCCATGGGCCGAAATCGAGTCCACGGTTCCCAGAAATTACCTCGAACCTATGGGGAAATTTAGCCCCAACCGGAAGCTGGGGCGGGCGCAGCTCCACCGACACGGACCCCGGCGGAGGCAATCCAGACGTCCAGGTCAGATCCCACGACGTCGTCGCCGTCGCCGTCGCCGTCGGCGGGTGCTTCGCGGGGGGGGGGGGGGGGGGGGCTAGGGTTACGGCCGTGAGACGCGGAGGGGGAATAGGGGAGGAGCCGAGGAGAGAGAGAGAGAGGGAGGGGGAGAGCGTGGGTATGTGACGGAGTGGGTACGAAACTGGTGGGAAATGGTTTATTTCCGTTCCGGGGTGCTAGGTGGAAACTCTCCGGCCACCCGGCGGTGTCGCGGGGAAGCCGTGTTGCTCTTGGAGTCTTGGTCCACATCGCGTGGGCCCATGCTTAGCGGAGCTGGTCCCGCCTGCATCGACAGTGGAGTTCTCGTTGCCGGAGACGCCCTAGTACGCGCGGTGCGTTTCTGTTCGTCGACGTTTGCAGGAAGCGAATCGAGCGCTCACTCGCTCCCGCTGACTCGTCGCGCAACGTGGCGCATGTCGGCCGGAGTACGCGGTCAGCCATATAGGGTGTGTTTGTTAGAGTGCATTGAGGGTGCATGAGCTCAAAAGTTTCCTTCTCGACTCATTTTTGGGTCTTTGGTAGCCTGTGCGGGGTCTCCTCAGCATGCACGAACTCAGTTCAAATAACCTCTTAACATGCACGAAGAGAGAACATTCCAACAGGCGTTCGCTGGTCAGCATGCATGAGCAAAGCGAGCGATAATTTGTTTCAAAAAATGTTCAGAATTTCTAAAAAATAATTTAATTTTCAGAAAATGTTGTGAATACCAAAAAATGTTCAGATTTTCAAAATTTGTCGAAAATTTCAAAAAAAATTAGATTTTCAAAATTTATTAAAATTTGCAAAAACTGTCCAGATTTTCAAAAATCATTATTTTTTAAAATAAGTACATAATTTCAAATTTGTTTAAATTTTCAAAAGAATCGTTTTTTTTATTTTGAATTTCCAAAAAAATCATATTTTCAAAAAATATATTAAAAAAGATCGAACTTTTAAATTTTGTTTAAATTTAAAAAAACTTTAGAAATTCAAAATGTTTAAATTTTCAGAAAATGTTATTTTTTCCATGTCTCAAAAAATTGTTAACATTTTTGAAATGTTTTGCTCGCTTATTTGAAAATACCGGTTGCTATAGTACCGACCGACATGTCTAAACAGATGCAAGCTGCCAAACATAGTCTAAGCTTAGCATGTCTCAGCACATACACCGCTACCAAATAATAGCAAATGCATGCACTCAGCGTGTCTACACTCAGCATGTACCAGAGGAGAACAACCATGTTAGGTTGGGAATGCTACCAAACACACCCATACGGACTCGTCGGCGTCGCATGCAGCTGTTGAACGGCCGTGAGCCCTTCCGGGCCCAGGCCGCTGGCCTGAATCTATGTCAGGCGTCCCTGTATCTCGCCTTCAGCGAGTCCAGTTTCCGCTTGCTGAAGGGGCGAGGGAGATGGCCGGTCCACGCGCGTGCCAGGCTGCAACCTCTTTTTTCTGTTTTCTATTTTCATTTGTTGCTTTATTTTTCTAATTTTATTTCTACTTGAAAATTATATATATATATATATATATATATATATATATATATATATATATATATATATATATATATATTACAAAAAACATTTGAAAACTGTTGTTGGTCAACTGAAAAATATTAATCAAGCATTTGAAAAAATGTTGAATGTGTATAGAAAAATTGTTGATCATATATTAAAAAAATGATGAATTTTTTTATCATGTATTGAAAAACTTGATGAATTTCTTTATCATACATATAAAAAATCAAGCATTTTAAAAAACAATGTTGAACATGTATTTAAAAAATGGTAATCAAGCATTTAAAAAATGTTAAATGTGTATAAAAAATATTGAACATGTATTAAAAATGATGGAAAAAATTAATCATGTATATAAAAATGTTAATCAAGCATTTGAAAAAATGTTGAACGGGTAATTAAAAAATATTAATCAAGCATTTGAAAAATGTTAAATGTGTATAGACAAAATGTTGATCATGTATTAAAAACTGATGAATTTATTTTGATCATGTATATACAAATGTTAATCAATCATTTAAAAAAGTGTTTGAAAAATGTTAATCAAGCATTTGGACAATGTTAAATGTGTATAGAAAAAATATTAACCATATATTAATCTTTTTTATTTTAAAACTTTAATCAACCATTTAAAAAATATTAAAAAGGTATAGAAAAAATGTTGACCATTTATTCAAAAAATATTAATTTTGACTTTGAAAAATGTTAATCAAGCATTTAAAAAATGTTAAAAATATGTATAAAAATGTTGACCATGTATTACAAAAATGTGCAATTTCTATTAGAAAAATGTTAGATGTGTATTAGAAAAATGTTGTTGACATATACAATTTTTTTAGAATAATAACCAAAAGGGCAAAGAAAACCAAAAATAAACAAAATGGAAAATAAAATGAAAAGAAGAAGAAATGAAATGCAAAAAAGAATGGAAAAAACGGAGAAGAAAAAATAAAAGAAACAAAAAACGGAAAAAAAAACCCGAAGAAAACCAGCTCGAATCGCCTCAAGTAGGACACGCCCCTACTACTAACCATGAAATGGGACTTGGGCGGAGTGGCTGCAGCGTGAGCTATCTCCCTGGAGACCAGGGATCGATCCCTACTTCTCCCCTTTCCTCTGCTCCGCTGCTATCATATCGCTTAATGCGAGGCATAGCGCTCGCGCAGGCCGCTGGCCTGAATCTATATTACTCGAGACAATAGAACGGCCCACTAATGTATGAGTACACCCCATGTGTGTTTCTGCTGATTTTCACACACAAAAAATCATTTTCTTTGTTTCATGTTTTCTTTGACAAAAAATATTGCCTAGATTAATTAAAGTTTTATGATCGATTTGTTGGGAAATGTTGCATGGAAAACAAAATAATTCCTACGCGCACGCAAAATCTATCCAAGGAAATGTATAGCTACGAGATGGAGAGTGTGTCTACGTACCCTTGCAGACCGTTAAGCGGAAGCGTTAAAAACGCGGTTGATGTAGTCGTACGTCTTCACGATCCAATCGTGATCCGTCCCGATCAAACGCCGAACGGACGACACCTCCGCGTTCTGCACACGTGCAGCTCGATGACGTCTCCGCGATGAGACGTGCATAACGGCATGGTGGCGGCGGTGGTGGAGCTAGTCCAGCAGGGCTTCACCAAGTTCTACTAGAACTAGGACGGAGGAGCAACGAGAGAGAGGGAGGGTTGTTGCCAGGGCGTGGGAATTATGCGTGCACAGCCCCTCCCTCTCCTCATCTATATATAGGGGGGCAAGGGGAGGTGGCCGGCCCCTCTAGAGTTTCCCTAGGGGTGGGGGCGGCGCCCTAGGGGGTTGCCTTGGCCCCCAAGGCAAGGGGTGGCGACGACCCCTAGGGTTTCCCCAAACACTAGCCGCATGGGCCTTGGGAGGGGTGACGCCCAGTCCACCAGGGACTGGTGCGCCCCCTATATCAACCCATGAGCCCCCCTGGGGTAGGTGGACCTCCCCGGTGGACCCCCGGAACCCTTTCGGCATCCCGAACATAAAACCGGTAAAAACCCAGAACTTTTCTGGAACCGGAATACCAACTTTCTGTTGGAAATATGCCCTAGAGGCAATAATAAATTGGTTATTATTATATTTCCTTGTTCGTGATAATCGTTTATTATCCATGCTATAATTGTATTGATTGGAAATTCAAATACATGTGTGGGTACATAGACAACATTGTGTCCCTAGTATGCCTCTAGTTAACTAGTTCGTTGATCAAAGATGGTCAAGGTTTCCTGGCCATAGACATGAGATGTCATTTGATAACGGGATCACATCATTAGGAGAATGATGTGATGGACAAGACCCAAACTATAAACATAGCATATGATCGTGTCAGTTTATTGCTATAGTTTTCTGCATGTCAAGTATCTGTTCCTATGACCATGAGATCATGCAACTCACTGACACCGGAGGAATACATTGTGTGTATCAAACGTCACAACGTAACTGGGTGACTATAAAGATGCTCTACAGGTATCTCCGAGGGTGTCTGTTGAGTGGGCATGGATCAAGACTGGGATTTGATACTCCGTGTGATGGAGAGGTATCTCAGGGCCCACTCGGTAATACAACATCACAATAAGCCTTGCAAGCAATGTGACTAAGTGTTAGCCACAGGATCTTGTATTACAGAACGAGTAAAGAGACTTGCCGGTAACGAGATTGAACTAGGTATAGAGATACCGACGATCGAATCTCGGGCAAGTAACATACCGAAGAACAAAGGGAACAGCGTACGGGATTAACTGAATCCTTAACATAGAGGTTCAACCGATAAAGATCTTCGTAGAATATGTAGGAACCAATATGGGCATCCAGGTCCCGCTATTGGTTATTGACCGTAGAGGTGTCTTGGTCATGTCTACATAGTTCTCGAACCCGCAGGGTCTGCACACTTAAGGTTCGGTGACGTTTCGGTATAGTAGAGTTATGTATGGTGGTGACCGAAGGTTGTTCGGAGTCCCGGATGAGATCCTGGACGTCACGAGGAGCTCCGGAATGGTCCGAAGGTAAATATTGATATATAGGAAGTCCTGTTTTGGTCACCGGAAAAGTTTGGGGTATTTCGGTAGTGTACCGGGAGTGCCGGGAGGGGTACCGGGGACCATCGGGAGGGGTGTCTCGACCCAAAGGACCTCATGGGCTGTGGGAGGAGTCAAACCAGCCCCTAGTGGGCTGGCCTAACCCCCTCCCCCCCCAACTAAGGCCCATGTGGCTTTGGGTGGAAAAAATCCAAAGGAGGAAAGGTGGAAAGGGTTTCCAAGTGGAGAGGAGGAATCCTACTCCTAATAGGATTGGAGTAGGACTCCTCCACCTCCAATTTCGGCCAAACCTTGAGGGTTTGAGGCTGCCTCCTCCCGTCCCTCCCTCCTATATATACTAGAGGATTTAGAGGGAAGAGCTAACCCTAATTGCCACGTGCTCCCTCTACTTCATCTAGATCGGTTTCTTCTCTAGTCTAGTTTCAGCAGTGCTTAGGCGAAGCCCTGCCGGAATTGTTCCACCACCATCGCTGCCGCGCCGTCGCGCCGTCGGAGAACTCTTCTACCTCTCCACTCCCTCTTGCTGGATCAAGAAGGCGGAGATCGTCATCGAGCTGTACGTGTGCTGAACGCGGAGGTGCCATCCGTTCAGCGCTAGATCGGAAGGACCGTGATCAGGACCGCGAGACGATTCGTGATTTGATCGCGGGATGGATCGTGATGGGATCGCGGGACGGATCGAGATTGGATCGCGAGATGGATCGTGATGGGATCGCGGGACGCTCGGCGATTTGGATCGCGAAGACGTTCGACTACATCAACCGCGTTTCTTAACGCTTTCCACTTTGCGATCTACAAGGGTATGTAGATCCACTCTCCCTCTCGTAGATGCTCATCACCATGGATAGATCTTGCGTGTGCGTAGGAATTTTTTTGTTTCCCATGCAACGTTCCCCAACAGTGGTATCAGAGCTAGGTCTATGTGTAGATGAGATCTCGAGTAGAACACAAAGGAGTTTGTGGGCGTTGATATTCAGATTGCTTCCTCCCTTTTTCTTTTCTTGATTCGGCGGTATTGTGGGATGAAGCGGCCCGGACCAACATTACTCGTACGCTTACGAGAGACCGGTTCCATCAACTGACATGTAACTTCGTTGCATAAAGATGGCTGACGGGTGTCTGTTTCTCCCACTTTAGTCGGATCGGATTTGACAAAGGCGGTCCTTGAGAAGGTTGAATAGCAATTTTTGTATCACCATTGTGGTTTTTGCGTAGGTAAGAATTGTTCTTACTAGATACCCGTAGCAGCCACGTAAAACTTGCAACAACAATTAGATGACGTCTAACTTGTTTTTGCAGGGTATGTTGTGATGTGATATGGCCAATTACATGATGAGATATATGTGATGTATGAGATGATCATGTATTGTATAGAATATCACGACTTGCATGTCGATGAGTACGGCAACCGGCAGGAGCCATAGGGTTGTCTTTAATTATTTTTGCCGTTTTTGCTTTACTTTATCGCTATGAGTTAGCAATAGTCGTGGAAGCAACAGTCGGCGCGACAACCTCATGGCGACACATTGATGGAGATCAAGATTATGGAGATCATGGTGTTATGCCGGTGACGATGGAGATCATGCTGGTGCTTTGAAGATGGAGATCAAAAGCACAAGTTCATGGCCATATCATGTCACTTATGATTTGCATGTGATGTTAATCCTTTTATGCATCTTATTTTGCTTAGGATGACGGTAGCATTATAAGGTGATCCCTCACTAAAATTTCAAGATAAAATTGTGTTCTCCCCGAGTGTGCACCGTTGCGAAAGTTCGTCGTTTTGAGACACCACGTGATGATCGGGTGTGATAGACTCTACATTCACATACAACGGGTGCAAGCCAGTGTTGCACGTGCGGAACACTCGGGTTAAACTTGACGAGCCTAGCATGTACAGACATGGCCTCGGAACACAAGAGACCGAAAGGTCGAACATGAGTCATATAGTAGATATGATCAACATGAAGATGTTCACCATTGAAACCACCTCAACTCACGTGATGATCGGACTTGAGTTGGTGGATTTGGATCATGTGTCACTCGAATGACCGGAGGGATGTCAATTTGAGTGGGAGTTTTTAAGTAATATGATTAACTAAACTCGTTATCATGAACATAGTCAAAATGTCTTTGCAAATTATGTTGTAGATTACTAGCTCGCGCTGTAGCTCCCTTGAATTTTTATATGTTCCTAGAGAAATAGAGTTGAAAGATGATGGTAGCAATAATGCGGACTGGGTCCGTGATCTGAGGATTGTCCTCATTGATGCACAGAAGACTTATGTCCTTAATGCACTGCTCGGTGCGCCACCCCCTCAAGCGTCGTCTGTAGATGTTGTGAACATCTGACAGGCACGTTCTGATGACTACTTGATAGTTCAGTGCGTCATGCATTACGGCTTAGAATTGAGGCTCCAAAACGTTTTGAACGTCACGAAGCATATGAGATGTTCTAAGAGCTGAAATTGGGATCTCAGGCTCGTGCCCGTGTTGAGAGGTATGAGACCTCCAACAAGATTCTTTGCCTGCAAGATGAAGGAGAATAGCTCAATCGGTGAGCATGTGCTCAGATTGTCTGGGTGCTACAATCGCTTGAATCGAGTGGGAGTTGACCTTCCAGATAAGATAGTGATTGATATAGTTCTCCAAGTCACTGTCACTAAGCTACTAAAGCCTCGTGATGAACTATAAAATGCCAGGGATAGAAATAATGATCCCTGAGTTATTCGCGATGTTTGACACCGCGAAGGTAGAAATCAAGAAGGAGCATCAAGTGTTGATGGTTAGTGAAACCACTAGTTTCGAGAAGGGCAAGGGCTAGGAGGGAAACTTCATGGATGGCAAGTCAGTTGCTGCTCCAGTGAAGAAACCCAAGGTTGAACCCAAACCCGAGACTAAGTGCTTCTATTATGAGGAGAACGGTCGCTGAAGCGGAGCAACCCTAGATACTTGGTAGATAAGAAGGCTGGCAACGTCGATAGAAGTATATTTGATATACGTGTGTACCTTGCTAGTACTCCTAGTAGCACCTGGGTATTGGATACCGGTTCGGTTGCTAAATGTTAGTAACTCGAAATAAAAGCTACGGAATAAACGGAGGCTAGCTAAGGGTGAGGTGACGATGAGTGTTGGAAGTGTTTCCAAGGTTGATGTGATCACCATCGCACGCTCTCTCTACCTTCGGGATTAGTGATGAACCTAAATAAATGTTATTTGGTGTTTGCGTTGAGCATGAACGTGATTAGATCATGTTTATTGCAATACGGTTATTCATTCAAGTTAGAGAATAATGGTTATTCTGTTTACATGAATAATACCTTCAATGGTCATGCACCCAATGAGAATGGTTTATTGAATCTTGATCGTAGTGATACACATGTTCATAATATTGATGCCAAAAGATACAAAGTTAATAATGATAGTATCACATACTTGTGGCACTACCGCTAAATGTCATATTGGTGTAAAACGCATGAAGAAACTCCATGCTGATGGATCTTTGGACTCATTCGATTTCGAATCGGTTGAGACATGCGGACCATGCCTCATGGGCAAGATGACTAAGACCCCGTTTTCCGGTATGATGGAGCGGGCAAGTGACTTATTGGAAATGATACATGTTGATGTATTTGGTCCAATGAGTGTTGTAGCGTGCGGTGGATATCATTATTTTCCTACCTTCACTGATGATTTGAGTAGATATGGGGATATTTACTTAATGAAACACAAGTCTGAAACATTTGAAAAGTTCAAACAAATTCAGAGTGAAGTTTGAGATCATCGTGACAAGAAGATAAAATATCTACGATATGATCGTAGAGGTAAATATCTGAGTTACGAGTTTGGTATACAACTTAAGACAATGTGGAAGTTGTTTCACAACTCACGCCACCTGGAACACCATAGTGTGATGGTGTGTCCGAATGTCGTAGTCGTGCTCTATTGGATATGGTGCGTACTATGATGTCTCTTATCGATTTGCCACTATCGTTTTGGGGTTATGCATTAGAGACAACTACATTCACTTTAAAAAGGAGCACCATCTAAGTCCGTTGAGATGACACCGTATGAATTTTGGTTTGGCAGAAACCTAAGCTGTCATTTCTTAATGTTTGGGGCTGCGACGCTTATGTGGAAAAGGTTTTCAACCTGATGAGCTCGAACCCAAAGCGGACAAATGCATCTTCATAGAATACCCTAACGTAACAGTTGGGTAAACCTTCTATCTCAGATCCAAGCACAAAGTGTTTGTTGCTAAAACGGGTCCTTTCTCGAGAAAGAGTTTCTCTCGAAAGAATTGAGTGGGAGGAAGATAGAACTTGATGAGGTTGTTGAACCTTTGTTTCAACCAGAGAGTAGCGCAGCGCAGAAAGTTGTTTCTGTGGAGCCTACATTAGTTGAAGAGGAAGTTAATGATGATGATCATAAAGCTTCGGATCAAGTTACTATCGAACCTCGTAGGTCGACAAGGATGCGTACTGCTCCTGAGTGGTACGGCAACCCTGTCTTAGAGGTCATGTTGTTGGACAACGATGAACCTACGAGCTATGGAGAAGCGATGATGGGCCCGGATTCCGAGAAATGGTTAGAGGCCATGCAATCTGAGATGGGATCCATGTAAGAAAACAAAGTATGGGCTTTGGAAGTATTACCTGAAGGGTGAAAGGCCATTCAGAACAAATGGATCTTTAAAAGGAAGACGGACGCGGACGGTAATGTCACCGTCTATAAAGCTCGACTTGTGGCAAAGGGTTTTTCACAAGTTCAAGGAGTTGACTACGATGAGACTTTCTCACCCGTAGCGATGCTAAAGTCTGTTGGAATTATGTTAGCAGTTGCTGCATTTTTTGATTATGAAATCTGGCAGATGGATGTCAAAACATCATTTCCTTAACGGTATCCGTGAGGAAAGGTTGTATGTGATACAACCGGAAGGTTTTGTCAGTTCTAAGGATGCTAAAATATATGCAAGCTCCAACGATCCTTCTATGGACTGGAGCAAGCATCTCGGAGTTGGAATATACGCTTTGATGAGGTGATCAAAGTTTTTGAGTCTATACAAAGTTTATGAGAAACTTGTATTTACAATAAAGTGAGTGGGAGCACTATAGAATTTCTGATAAGTATATGTGGATGACATATTGTTGATCGGAAATGATGTAGAATTTCTGGAAAGCATAAAGGGTTGTTTGAAAAGGAGTTTTTCAAAGGAAAACCTGGAACGAAGCTACTTAAATATTGGGCATCTTGATCTATAAAGGTAGATCAAGACGTCTGATAAAACTTTCAATGAGTACATACCTTGACAAGATTTTGAAAGAGTTCAAAATGGATCAGTCGAAGAAAGAGTTCTTGCTTGATTTGTAAGGTGTGGAGTTGAGTGAGACTCAAAGCTCGACCACGGCAGAAGAAAGAGAAAGGACGAAGGTCGTCCCCTATGCCTTATCCATAGGCTATGTATAGTATGCCATGCTATGTACCGCACCTGTGTGTGCCTTGCCATGAGTCTGTCAAGGGGTACAAGAGTGATCCAGGAGTGGACCACTGGACAGCGGTCAAGATTATCCTTAGTAACTAGAGGACTAAGGAAATATTTCTCGTAAAGGGTTACATCGATGCAAGCTTTAACACCAATCCGGATGACTCTGAGTAGCAATCCGGATACGTATAGTGGAGCAGCCATTTGGAATAGCTCCAAGTGGAGTGTGGTAGCAGTGTCTACAATATGACATAGAGATTTGCAAAGTACACATGGATCTGAATGTCGTAGACCCGTTGACTAAAGACCTCTCTCACATGCAAAGCATGATCGAACCCCAGAACTCATTGGGTGTTAGATTCATAACAATGTAAAACACATGGTGATGTGAACTAGATTATTGACTCTAGTGCAAGTGGGAGACTGTTGGAAATATGCCCTAGAGGCAATAATAAATTGGTTATTATTATATTTCCTTGTTCGTGATAATCGTTTATTATCCATGCTATAATTGTATTGATTGGAAACTCAAATACATGTGTGGGTACATAGACAACATTGTGTCCCTAGTATGCCTCTAGTTAACTAGTTCGTTGATCAAAGATGGTCAAGGTTTCCTGGCCATAGACATGAGATGTCATTTGATAACGGGATCACATCATTAGGAGAATGATGTGATGGACAAGACCCAAACTATAAACATAGCATATGATCGTGTCAGTTTATTGCTATAGTTTTCTGCATGTCAAGTATCTGTTCCTATGACCATGAGATCATGCAACTCACTGACACCGGAGGAATACCTTGTGTGTATCAAACGTCACAACGTAACTGGGTGACTATAAAGATGCTCTACAGGTATCTCCGAGGGTGTCTATTGAGTGGGCATGGATCAAGACTGGGATTTGTTACTCCGTGTGATGGAGAGGTATCTCAGGGCCCACTCGGTAATACAACATCACAATAAGCCTTGCAAGCAATGTGACTAAGTGTTAGCCACGGGATCTTGTATTACAGAACGAGTAAAGAGACTTGCCGGTAACGAGATTGAACTAGGTATAGAGATACCGACGATCGAATCTCGGGCAAGTAACATACCGAAGAACAAAGGGAACAGCGTACGGGATTAACTGAATCCTTGACATAGAGGTTCAACCGATAAAGATCTTCGTAGAATATGTAGGAACCAATATGGGCATCCAGGTCCCGCTATTGGTTATTGACCGTAGAGGTGTCTTGGTCATGTCTACATAGTTCTCGAACCCGCAGGGTCTGCACACTTAAGGTTCGGTGACGTTTCGGTATAGTAGAGTTATGTATGGTGGTGACCGAAGGTTGTTCGGAGTCCCGGATGAGATCCTGGACGTCACGAGGAGCTCCGGAATGGTCCAGAGGTAAAGATTGATATATAGGAAGTCCTGTTTTGGTCACCGGAAAAGTTTCGGGTATTTCGGTAGTGTACCGGGAGTGCCGGGAGGGGTACCGGGGACCATCGGGAGGGGTATCTCGACCCAAAGGACCTCATGGGCTGTGGGAGGAGTCAAACCAGCCCCTAGTGGGCTGGCCTAACCCCCCCCCCCACTAAGGCCCATGTGGCTTTGGGTGGAAAAATTCCAAAGGAGGAAAGGTGGAAAGGGTTTCCAAGTGGAGAGGAGGAATCCTACTCCTAATAGGATTGGAGTAGGACTCCTCCACCTCCAATTTCGGCCAAACCTTGAGGGTTTGAGGCTGCCTCCTCCCCTCCCTCCCTCCTATATATACTAGAGGATTTAGAGGGAAGAGCTAACCCTAATTGCCACGTGCTCCCTCTACTTCATCTAGATCGGTTTCTCCTCTAGTCTAGGTTCAGCGGTGCTTAGGCGAAGCCCTGCCGGAATTGTTCCACCACCATCGCTGCCGCGCCGTCGCGCCGCCGAAGAACTCTTCTACCTCTCCGCTCCCTCTTGCTGGATCAAGAAGGCGGAGATCGTCATCGAGCTGTACGTGTGCTAAACGCGGAGGTGCCGTCCGTTCGGCGCTAGATCGGAAGGACCGTGATCAGGATCGCGAGACGATTCGTGATTTGATCGCGGGACGGATCGTGATGGGATCACGGGATGGATCGAGATTGGATCGCGAGATGGATCGTGATGGGATCGCAGGACCCTCGGCGATTTGGATCGCGAAGACGTTCGACTACATCAACCGCGTTTCTTAACGCTTCCCGCTTAGCGATCTACAAGGGTATGTAGATCCACTCTCCCTCTCGTAGATACTCATCACCATGGATAGATCTTGCGTGTGCGTAGGAAATTTTTTGTTTCCCATGCAATGTTCCCCAACACTTTCCATATATGAATCTTTACCTCCGAACCACTCCGGAGCTCCTCGTCGTGTCCGGGATCTCATCCGGGACTTCGAACAACATTTGGTCACCAACATACATAACCCAACAATACTATATCATCATCGAACGTTAAGCGTGCGGACCTTATGGGTTCGGAAATCATGTAGACATGACCGGGACACCTCTCTGGTCAATAACCAATAGCGGGACCTGGATGCCCATATTGGTTCCTACATATTCTACGAAGATCTTTATCGGCCGAACCACGATGTCAAGGATTCAGTCAATCCCATATGCAGTTCCCTTTGTCCATCGATATGTTACTTGTCCGAGATTCGATCGTCGGTATCTCATACCTAGTTCAATCTCGTTACCGGCAAGTCTCTTTACTCGTTCCGTAATACATGATCCCGTGACTAACTCCTTAGTCACATTGATTGCAAGCTTCTTGTGATGTTATGTTACCGAGAGGGCCCCGAGATACCTCTCCGTCAAACAAAGTGACAAATCCCAGTCTCGATCCATGCCAGCCCAACAGACACCCTCGGAGATACATGTAGAGCACCTTTATGATCACCCATTTACGAAGTGACGTTTGATACACACAAGGCATTCCTCCGGTGTGAGGGAGTTGCATGATCTCATGGTCTTGGGAATAGTTACTTGACATGAAGAAAGCAGTAGCAACAAACTAAGTGATACGATCAAATGCTATGCTTACGGTTGGGTCTTGTCCAGACCACCATTCTCCCAATGATGTGACCCCGTTATAAAATGTCATCTCATGTCTATTGTTAGGAAACCTTAGCCATCTTTGATCAATGAGCTAGTCTAGTAGAGGCTCACTAGGGACATGATGTTGTTTATATATCCACACATGTATTTAAGTATACAATCAATACAATTCTAGCATGGATAATAAATAATTATCATGAACAAGGAAATATGGTAATAACCACTTTATTATTGCCTCTAGGGAATATTTCCAACAGTCTCCCACTTGCACTAGAGTCAATAATCTACTTTACATTGTAATGAATCTAACACCCATAGAGTTCTAGTGTTGATCATGTTTTCCTCGTGAGAGTGGTTTAGTCAACGGGTCTACAACATTCAGATCTGTATGTACTTTGCAAATGTGTATGTCCTTCTCCTTGATGTAATCGCTGATGGAATTGAAGCGACACTTTATATGTCTGGTCCTCTTGTGAAACCTGGGCTCCTTGGCCAGAGCAATGGCACCAGTGTTGTCACAAAGGAGAGTCATCGGATCCAGTGCACTGGGCACAACTCCAAGATCCGTCATGAACTACTTCGTACAGACTCCCTCCTTCGTTGCTTCCAAATCAGCTACGTACTCCGCTTCACATGTAGAATCTGCTATCACGCTTTGCTCTAAAGGTAGCAACTTTTGAATCTCGGTGAGACCGATACAGAAATCTCGGTGGTACCGATAAGATGACCAACGGTCAGATTGCACAACTCGGTGAGACCAATTCTCAATTTTCGGTGGTACCAATTCTTGACAACGGCTAACCAGAGAGTTGGTCCAAAAACTCGGTGAGACCGATTCACAAAACTCGGTGGTACCGATTCTTGAGAATGGCTAACCAGAAAGTTGGTCCAGATCTCAGTGAGACCGATTGGCAAAACTCAGTGGTACCGATGCTTGAAAATAGCTAACCAGAAAGTTGGCAACTGAACTCGGTGGCACCGAAGTGGAATGTTGGTAGTACCGAGATGGGTTTGGCCAATGATCTGTCTAGGGTTTGACTGTCGGTGAGACCGAATAGGAATTGTTGGTCTTATCGATTTTAGTGGTAGGGATCTAGACAGAGTATTTGTGGAAGAGCTTGTGGGAATTTTTGGTGACTATCACTTGTGCACGTGGAGCATCTTGTTCACCAACAGTACCTTACCCCTTTTAATAGTATTGGCTTTCCTATGGACTCAAAGTGATTTCTCACAAAGTAAAATGTACAGTCCTCTTGCTTGAATCTTTGCCAATCCATTTCCTTGCATCTAGGGGTATCTCCTCACAATCCTTTTTGCCAACCATCTCTCTCTATGGACTTTCACCTGAAATACACTAGGTAGAAATATTAGTCCAAGAGACAATGTATGTTGTCATGAATTATCAAAACCACCAAGGGAGCATGTTGTGCTTTCAGTGTTGGGAACACAAGAGACTTCTTGTATTTGATTGCAGGGTTGCTTGAGAGAGACCATCTTCATCCTACACCTCCCATGGATTGATAAACCTTAGGTCATCCACTTGAGGGAAAATTGCTACTATCCTACAAAACTCTGCGCTTGGAGGCCCAACATAGTCTACAAGAATAAAGTTGCGTAGTAGACATGAAGCTCTTTTCTGGCGCTGTTGCCGGGGAGGTGAGTGCTTGAAGGTAGATCTTTAGATCTTGCAATTAAATCTTTTAGTTTATTGTTTTTCACTAGTTTGGTTTTATAAAAGAAAACTACAAAAAATGGAGTTTAGGTTGCATCAATTGTTTCGTCTTTTTAATGTCTTTCGTGAAAATGATGGTTCAGAAAATTGTGCTCAATTGGTAGAGGAAGAATTTATGAAAATACTTAATGAGAATTGCTTGAATGATGAGCATGATAGCAATATTGTTAGCATGAATTCTCTGAATATCCATGATGCTAATGATATGCAAAGCCACAAGCTTGGGGATGCTATGTTTGATGAAGATGGTATTTTTTGTCCCCCAAGTTTTGATGAGCAAATTTATTATGATGATGGCATGCCTCCTATCTATGATGATTATGATGATGACATGTATGCTATAAAGAGTGATTACAACCATGAAACTTGTTATCATGATTTTAATATTCAATGTGGTTATGTCAATCAAGTATCTCATGATAGTTATTTTGTTGAGTTTGCTCCCACTACTATGAATGAGAAGAAAATTGCTTATGTGGAGAGTAATGAAAATTTTATGCTTGTAGATCATGAAAAGAATGCTCAATGTGATATTTATATTGTGGAATTATTTCATGATGCTACTGAAAACTATTATGAGGGAGGAACATATGCTTTTAGGAATTGCAATAATATCAAGTTTCCTCTCTATGTGTTCAAAGTTTTGAAGTTGCACTTGTTTTGCCTTCCTATGCTAGATGATTCTTGCTCCCATAAATTGTTTGCTCACAAAATCCCTATGCATAGGAAGTGGGTTAGACTTAAATGTGCTTTCCATGAGATTCATGATGCTCTTTTGCATGTTTCAAATACTATTCTTATGTGAGCATCATTGAAATTATCATGCCTAGCTAAAAGGCTTTAAAGAAAAGCGCTTATTGGGAGACAACCCAAAACTTTTACTTTCTATTTTTATGTGTTCACATGATTAAGCTACTGTATCAATCATGATTTGTGTCTTTTATTTCAATAAAGTACCAAGTAAAGCCTTTGGGATGACTCACAAGATGAGTAGAATTGATGCTGAACCAAAACAGAAACTTTTGACTCCAGTACAGGAATTTTAATTTTTTACTCGAGCGTGATAATGATCAGTAATTTTTACACAGTATTTATATACAAATTATTCAGGTTGTCCTAATATTTCAGAATTTTTAGAGAAAGGGAAGTATGGTTACACTACAGATCTTCACAGACTGTTCTGTTTTTGACAGATTCCGTTTTGCATGCATAATTTGCTTGTTTTAGTGTTCCCATAGCTTATATTCAGTGATATAAATTATGGGAATGATAGAATACAGTAGGTATTATTTGATAAAAATTATGAATCTTGTCTTGACAGTACCTAAGTGAATGATCTTTATTTATTATACTAACCCATCTCACGAAGTTCCGTTAAGTTTTGTGTGATTGATGTTTTCAAGTTTTGGGTGAGACACCAATATGAGGAGAATAAGGAGTGACAAGAACCTAAGCTTGGGTATGCCCAAGGCACCCCCAAGGTAATATCCAAGGAAGACTCAAGTGCCTAAGCTTGGGATCCCCTCTTTCGTCTTCAACACTATCGGTATATCTTACTTGGATCTATTTTTTTATTCATCACATAATATGAGTTTTGCTTGGAACGTCGTTTTATTTTGTTGTTATCTGTTAGGTGTTATTTATAATCTTGTTTTTCAATAAAAAGTTCCAAGAATTGCCTTAGGATGCTTGCATTGCATGTTTGATGTGTGCTGTGTAAAAACAGAAACTTTCTCTGTAGTGTTTGAATTTTCATATTTTACTGGAACGTGGAAAGTTTCTGAAATTTTTACACAGTGTTATAATATAAATTATTTATCACGTCCTAAACTTTCATAATTTTTTGAGTTACAGAAGTACATTGTTTTCATAAATTGCTACAGATTGTTCTGTTTAGACAGATTGCTATCATAGTTTTGTTACCTACTTATCATATAGTTTCCATAGCCTATATTGGTAGATATAAATTGTGGAAATGATAGTAAACAGTAGATGATGTTTGAAAATTATTGTGCAACTTGTCTTGGCAGTACATGAAGTGTTGATTTGTTCTTATGTGTACTAACCTATCTCATGAGTTCTTTTTGAGTTTTGTGTGGATGAAGTTTTTGAGACTTAGGTGAAACCGGGATATGAGAGAATTGGACGAGATACAAAAGCTCAAGCTTGGGTATGCCCAAGGCACCCCAAGTAAATATTTCAAGAAGTCTCAAGCATCTAAGCTTGGGGATGCTACGCATCCCACCTCTCTTCATCAAACAAATATCGGTTAGCCAATGTTGAGCCTAAATTTTTATTTGTCCACATGATATGTACTATTCTTGGAATGAATTTTTATTTAGTTTGCTATTTGAATAAAATACTCAGATCTGAAAATCTTTATTAAGAGAGAGTCCTCACATAGCAACTTAATTGTTTGACTACTCATTGATCTTCACTTATATCTTTTGAGAGTAGTTTGATGTTTACTCTTGTGCTTCACTTATATCCTAAGAGTAAATTGTGAATGAATGAAATATCATAAATCTGAAATTATGAATGCGCTATATTCTTAGTAGCAAGTTCACATGGGTTTAGAAAGTGAAATCTTTTGAAGCTTGACAATCACAATATTGGTCATAAAAGCAATTCGTGAATGATTAGTATAAGGAAGAGAACTTTCACATACAAATATATTATCTTGGACATCTTCTATGATTGTGAATACCTATTAATTATTTTCAAACTTGAGCAAATTAATTGAAGTTGGACAAGGAAGACAACGTAATGAGTTATGGTTGTGTATATTTGCATAGAAGTTATATTGTTATGGATCCTCCAACATGTGGTGTTTGCTTAGGCTCTTTTGCTGGCCAAAAATTCGTACTAAGTAGAGATACTACTTGTGCATCCAAAAACCCTTAAACCCAGTTTCTTGCCATGAGTGTCCACCATACCTACCTATGGATTGAATAAGATCCTTCAAGTAAGTTGTCATCGGTGCAAAAAGGCAATAAAAATTGCTTCTAAATGTGTTTGATCATTTAGTGTAAGAGAAAATTGAGTGTTGTACGAACTTATGATGTCAAAGTAATAAAAGCGATAGCCTGCATAATAAAGGTTGCTATCATAGGGGGCAATATAACGTGATGTTCTTTTGCATTAAGGGATTTGGAATACAAACCAAAAAGCGCATGACAACCTCTACTTCCCTCTGCGAAGGGACTATCTTTTACCTTTCAGTATTTACTTTTATGCAAGAGTCAATAGTATGCATTCTCATTTCAACCTCAATTATTCACTAGTTGGCAAGCATCATGTGGTGGGGAAAGATCTAGGCACATATGGCCAGTCAAATATATTTGATCATGACTTATTATTGTTGACAATTATCGACGACAAGTAGGAATTAAGCTTGGGGATGCTGATACGTCTCCAACGTATCTATAATTTATGAAGTATACATGCCATGATTGCCTATGTTTACAATACTTTTATATGGTTTTAATGCACTTTATATAATTTATTTAGAACTAACCCGGACTGACGCTGTTTTCAGCAGAATTACCGTGGTGTTGTTTTTGTGCAGAAAATGAAAGTTCTCGGAATCGCCCGAAACTTTTTGATGATTTTTTTGGAACAAAAGAGGCACTAGAAGCTTCGTGGGAGGGCCAGAAGAGCCACGAGGTGGGCACAACCCACCACGGCACGCCAGGCCCCCCGGGCTTGCGCTGGTGGGTTGTGCTCCACTCGTGGCCCATCTTCGCGTGAAACCGACGCCCAAAATCCTATATATATAGAAACCACCAGAAATAACCCTAGATGGGAAGTTCCACCACCGCAAAGCCTCTGTATCGGCGAAAAACCAACCTGGAGAGAAAACAGTACCCTGCCGGAGAGGGGAAATCATCTCCGGTGGCCATCTTCATCATCCTGACGGAGGCCATGATGAGGAGGGAGTAGTCCACCCACGGGGCTGAGGGTATGTACTTGTAGCTATGTGTTCAATCTCTCTCTCTCGTGTTCTTGAGATGTCACGATCGTGATGTATCACATGCTTTGTTAATATAGTTGGATCATATGGTGTGTTTCCCTCTCTATCTTGTTGTGATGAATTGTGTTTTCCCTTTGAGATTTCGTTATGTTGGATTGAATATTGGATTTGAGAACACTTGATATATGTCTTGCATGTGGATACCCGTGGTGACAATGGGGTGTTCTATTGATTCACTTGATATATGTTTTGGTACTCAACTTGCGGATTCCCGAGGTGACATTGGGGTAATCTATGCATAGGGGTTGATACACATTCTTGTCCTACTTTCTTCGGTAGAAATCTTGGGGCACTCTTTGAGGTTCTTTATGTTGGATTGAGTATTATGAATCTGAAATTGTTTGATGCGTATCTGATACGTCTCCAACGTATCTATAATTTTTGCTTGTTCCATGCTGCTATATTATCATTCTTGGATGTTTTACAATCATTTTACTACAACTTTATATTATTTTTGGGACTAACCTATTAACCTAGAGCCCAGTGCCAGTTCCTGTTTTTTCCGTGTTTTTGAGTTTTACAGAAAAGGAATATCAAATGGAGCCCAAATGGAATAAAAATATATGGTGAATTTTTATGGACCAGAAGAAGCCCAGGGAGAGTTGGAGTTGGGCCAGGGGAGCCACGAGGCCACCACAAGCCTGGGGGGCGTGCCCCCCCTAGGTCGCGCCCCCTGGCTTGTCGTCACCTCGTGGCCCATCCTGACTTGTTTCCACCGCCATAAATTCCTATAAATATAGAAACCTCCGAAAATAAACCTAGACCGGGAGTTCCGCCGCCGCAAGCCTCTATAGCCACGAAAAACCAATCGGGAGCCCGTTCCGGCACCCTGCCATAGGGGGAAACCATCACCGGAGGCCATCTTCATCATCCTGACGCTCTCCATGACGAGGAGGGAGTAGTTCACCCTCGGGGCTGAGGGTATGTACCAGTAGCTATGTGTTTGATCTCTCTCTCTCTCTCGTGTTCTTGAGATGGCACGATCTTGATGTACCGCGAGCTTTATTAATATAGATGAATCATATGGAGTGTTTCCCCTCTCTATCTAGTTGTGATGAATTGAGTTTTCCCTTTGAAGTTTACTTATCGGATTGAGTCTTTAAGGATTTGAGAACACTTGATGTATGTCTTGCGATGGGATATCTGTGATGACAATGGGATGTTCTATTGATCCACTTGATGTATGTTTTGGTGATCAACTTGCGGGTTCCGTGACCATGGGAATCTATGCATAGGGATTGGCACACGTTTTCGTCTTGACTCTCCGGTAGAAACTTTGGGGCACTCTTTGAAGTTCTTTGTGTTGGATTGAATAGATGAATCTGAACTTATGTGATGCATATCGTATAATCAAACCCACGGGTATTCGAGGTGACATTGGGGTATCTAGGTGACATTAGGGTTTTGGTTGATGTGTATCTTAAGGTGTTATTTTAGTACGAACTCTAGGGCTGTTCGTGACACTTATAGGGATAGCTCATAAGATTGATCGGAAAAGATAACTTTGAGGTGGTTTCGTACCCTACAATAATGTCTTCGTTTGTTCTCCGCTAATTGTGACTTTGGAGTGAACTCTTTGTCGCACATGAGGGATTTACATATGATTCAACTATGTTAGTATTGTTGAGAGAACTTGCACTAGCGAAAGTATGAACCCTAGGCCTTGTTTCCAAGCATTGCAATACCGTTTGTGCTCACTTTTGTTACTTCATACCTTGCTGTTTTTATATTTTCAGATTACAAAAACCTATATCTACCATCCATATTACACTTGTATCACCATCTCTTCGCCGAACTAGTGCACCTATACAATTTACCATTGTATTGGGTGTGTTGGGGACACAAGAGACTCTTTGTTATTTGATTGCAGGGTTGCTTGAGAGAGACCATCTTCATCCTACACCTCCCACGGATTGATAAACCTTAGGTCATCCACTTGAGGGAAATTTGCTACTGTCCTACAAAACTCTGCGCTTGGAGGCCCAACACGAGTCTACAAGAAGAAGGTTGCGTAGTAGACATCAGTATCATATAATTAACTCATGAATACTTGTGGTGACATTGGAGTATCTAGGTGACATTAGAGTTGGTTGATGCGTATCATATGGTGTTATTCTAGTACGAACTCTTAGATAGATCGAACAGAAAAGATAACTTGATGTTATCTTAGTACGAACTCTTGAATAGATCGATCAGAAAGGATAACTTTAAGGTGGTTTCGTACCCTACAAACAATTTCTTCTTATGTTCTCCGCTAGATAAGAACTTTGGAGTGATTCTTCATTGCACGTTGAGGGACGGTTATGTGATCCAATTATATTAGCATTGTCGAGAGATTGCACTAGCGAAAGTACGGACCATAGGCCCTATTACCAAGCATTAATATACCATTTTGCTCACTGTTTACTATTTGTTACCTTGATGTTTTTATATTTTCAGATTACAAAAACCTATATCTACCATCCATATTGCACTTGTATCACCATCTCTTTGCCGAACTAGTGCACCTATACAATTTGCCATTGTATTGGGTGTGTTGGGGACACAAGAGACTTCTTGTATTTGATTGCCGGGTTGCTTGAGAGAGACCATCTTCATCCTACACCTCCCACGGATTGATAAACCTTAGGTCATCCACTTGAGGGAAAATTGCTACTATCCTACAAAACTCTGCGCTTGGAGGCCCAACATAGTCTACAAGAATAAAGTTGCGTAGTAGACATCAAGTGCTTGAAGGTATATCTTTAGATCTCGCAATTAAATCTTTTAGTTTCTTGTTTTTCACTAGTTTGGTTTTATAAAAGAAAACTAAAAAAATCGAATTTAGGTTGCCTCAATTGTTTCGTCTTTTTAATGTCTTTCGTGAAAATGATGGTTCGAAAAATTGTGCTCAATTGGTAGAGGAAGAGTTTATGAAAATACTTAATGGGAATTCCATGAATGATGAGCATGATAGCAATATTGTTAGTATGAATTCTATGAATATCCATGATGCTAATGATGATTGCACTAGTCATGATAAAAAGGTTTCCTATAAGCATGTCGATTTTTGTGGAGTGAATAAAATTTGCAAAGACATGCCATATAGGGACGATATATTTTGTATGAAACATAAAAAATGATCAAACTAATTGGTGGCTTAAAGTGATAGATGAATGTGCCACAAGATTATGCTCTCTTCATCCCATTACCTGTGAACTTTGCGATATGGTTGGTCATCGTAATTTCCAATGCATGCTTTTTCATGACCGAACCGTTTCCAAATATTGTGATAATTTGATCTCCCGTGGACTCTATAATGAACTTTGCCTATTTTTGGGGTGTGAAGAATTGTCAAATAAAAATGATTGGTTTGATATATTCATTGTCACAAGTGGTAATGAAACTAATCTACAAGAAATCTATATGTTTTGCGCAGTGAATTGCAATGAGAATGCTTATATTGCGAACTATAGAAAGAATGAGAAACCAATAGAATATAAAAGGAATACTAATGAAAGGGTAAAGGTTTCCCAATACCCTCCTATTGTTTCTCGTGATGAATCAGGTTGCAATGAAGAGCTTCCCATCGAACCAATCTCTTCAATAAGAAGCTCGAAAAAATTACATAAACCCACACAAAATGTGGGAAATGAGAAGAAGAAGAGAAGAAAAGGTAAACGTAAAAAGGTATCCCTCTCAAATAATCTTTCTCCTATCATTGTTGAGAATAAATACGAAAGTAGTGTGGATGATGATACACTTGATGATTATTCTTTCATGCCTACTACTTGTTGTGATGAGGATGATTGGGAAGATAATGATACTCCTTATAATATTGAAAATATTTTTGGCACCAACTTGGAAAATTATGATGATAATAATTGTTACACTATTGGTGCTATTCATGCTATTGATGATTATGCTAATGATATGCAAACCCACAAGCTTGGGGATGCTATGCTTGATGAAAATGACATGTTTGAGAATTTATTTTCTAAAAATAATGTCCATCCAAAGCTTGGGGATGCTATGCTTAATGAAGATGATATTTTTAGTTCCCCTACTTCCAAGGATCAAATTTGTTATGATGATTACATGCCTCCTATTTATGATGATTATTGTGATGATATTTATGTTATGAAAAGTAGTGATGATTATAATAAAACTTGTCACAATTATGAATACCCTTTCTCTGAACATTACTCTTTTAATGTGGAAACAATTTATAGCATTCAAGTCTCCTATGATACTCCCACTATTATGTATGAGAAGTTTGCTTGTGGGGAGAGTAATAAATTTTCTATGCTTGTGGATGAAAGCACATATGCTCCCTTGGTGGTTTTAAGAATTCATGACAACATACATTGTCTCTTGGACTAATAGCTCTACCTAGTTTTTTTAGGTTTAGTCCATAGGGAGGATTGGCTAAAGGATTGTGAGGAGACCCCAAGATGCAAGGAATAGGATTGGCCAAGCTACAAGCATGAAGACTCTACATTTTACTTTGTGAGAAATCACCTTGAGTCCATAGGAAAGCCAATACTATCAAAAGGGGGTGAGGTAATAATGGTGAATGAAATGCTCAAAATGATCAAGTGTTAGCCACCAAATACACTCACAAGCTCTCCCACAAATATCCTGTCTTAAACCCTACCACTCAAAATCGGCGCCACCAAGAATTTCCTATCGGCTACACCGAGTCAAAACCCTAGCCAAAACCTACCTCTTGGTACTACCAAGTTTCATATCGGTGCCATCGAGTTTCAGTGACCAACTTTCTGGTATCTCATTTACAAGAATCGGAATTTCCGAGAATTGTGAATCGGTCTCACCGAGTTGTGTAACTGCCCTCGGCCACTCATATCGGTACCACCGAGAATTCTATATCGGTCTCACCGAAAACGCCAAAGTTGCCACATTTTGCACTAGTCGGTGCAACCGAGTTTTCACTTCGGTTTCATCGAGTTGGGCAATAATGTTGTAACGGTTGGATTTTTGGAGATGCCTATATATACCCCTTCACCACATCCCACTCGCAAGAGAAGCACTCAGAATAGACCCACACTTCCCATATCCAAATTCCTGAGAGAGAACCACCTAGTCTTGTGTTGAGGTCAAGATCATCCACTCCAACCATATGGATCTTGATTTCTAGCCTCCCCAAGTTGCTTTCCATTCAATCAATCTCTTCTACCTAAGCCAAATCTGTGAGAGAGTGATTGAGTGTTGAGGAGACTATCATTTGAAACACAAGAGCAAGGAGTTCATCGTTACTATCACATCTATTACCTTTTGGAGGGTGGTGCCTCCTAGATTGGTTAGGTGTCGCTTGGGAGCATCCTACTTCGTGTTGTGGAGTTGAACCAAGAAGTTTGTACGGGCAAGGAGATCGCCTACTTCGTGAAGATCTACCCATAGTGAGGCTAGTCCTTCGTGGACGGAAGCCGTTATGGAATAGTCAAGGTTTCTACTTCGTGGACTCCTTGTGGGTGGAGCCCTCCATGGACTCTCGCGATCGCTACCCTCCGTGGGTTGAAGACTCAATAAACATGGACGAACGATAGCACCACCTATCGGAACCACGGGAAAAATCTTCGTGTCTCCATATTGCGTTTGATCTTCCTATCTCTACTTTCTTACATATGCTTGTCTTTACTTTCCGCTGCCATACTTGTTGACTAGCATGTGTAGGGTGCACTAGACTTGTTAGAATTGCTAAAATTTGCCAACCAATTAACTTGGGGAAAGGTTAGGTTTTTAATTTATGCAAGTAGTCTATTCACCCCCTCTAGACATCTCTTCTAGTGATCCTTCAGTGGATCATGAAAAGAATACTTTATGTGATAGTCATATTATGGAATTTATTGATGATTCTACTGAAAATTATTATGAGGGAGGAACATATGCTTGTAGGAATTGCAATGATATCAAATTTCCTCTCTCTGTGTTAAAAGTTTTGAAGTTATGCTTGTTTTGCCTTCCTATGCTAGTTGATTCTTGCTCCCATAAATTGTTTGCTCACAAAATCCCTATGCATAGGAAGTGTGTTAGACTTAAATGTGATTTTCATGAGATTCATGATGCTCTTTTGCATGTTTCAATTATTATTCTTATGTGAGCATCATTGAAATCATCATGCCTAGATAAAAGGCATTAAAGAAAAGCGCTTGTTGGGAGACGACTCAACACTTTTCCTTTATATTTTTGTGTTTTCACATGATTAATCTACTTTAGTAATCATGTTTTGTGCCTTTTATTTCAATAATGTGCGAAGTAAAGCCTTTGGGATAGTATGAGTACTTGTTGATTTGATTCTGTGCAAAAACAGAAACCTTTGCCTCAAAGAATTTCTATGATTTTAATGGAGCTTCAAAAATTCTGAAATTTTTACACAGTATTTCTATGCAAATTCTTTGCTTTGTCCTAATTTTTCAGAATTTTTAGATACAGGAAAATATGGTTATACTAGAGATCTTCACAGACTGTTCTGTTTTTGACAGATTCTGTTTTGCATGCATAGTTTGCTTGTTTTAGTGTTTCCATAGCTTATATTTAGTGATATAAATTATGGGAAGGATAGAATACAGTAGGTATTATGTGAGAACAATTATGAATCTTGTATTGACAATACCTAAGTGAAAGATCTATCTTTATTATACTAACCAATCTCACGAAGTTCCATTAAGTTTTGTGTGATTGAACTTTTCAAGTTTTGGGTGAGACACCAATATGAGGAGAATAAGGAGTGACAAGAACATAAGCTTGGGGATGCCCAAGGCACCCCCATGGTAATATCCAAGGAAGACTCAAGCGCAGAAGCTTGGGGATGCCCCGGAAGGCATCCCCTCTTTCGTCTTCAACACTATCGGTATATCTTACTTAGAGCTATATTTTTATTCGTCACATGATATGTGTTTTTCTTGGAGCGTCATTTTATTTTTTTGTTATATGTTATATTTTATTTATAATCTTGAATTTCAATAAAAAGTTCCAAGAATTGCCTTTTAGGATGCTTGAATTGCATGTTTGATGTGTGCTGTGTAAAAACAGAAACTTTTGCTGTAGTGTTTGAATTTTCATATTTTTCTGGAACGTGGAAAGTTTCTGAAATTTTAACACAGTATTTTCATGTAATTGTTTTATCATGTCCTAAATTTTTGAAATATTTGGAGTTACAGAAGTACACTGTTTTGATAGATTGCTACAGACTATTCTGTTTGGACAGATTGCTGTCATAATTTTGTTATCTACTTATCCTAGAGTTTTCATGGCTTATATTGGTAGATATAAATTGTGGAAATAATAGTATACAGTACCTAATGTTTGTAAATTATTATGAAACTTGTCTTGGCAGTACATGAAATGTTGATTTATTCTTATGTGTACTAACGTATCTCATGAGTTCTATCCAAGTTTTGTGTGGATGATGTTTTTGAGACCTTGGTGAAATCGGGATATGAGAGGATTGAACGAGATACAAAATCTCAAGCTTGGGGATGCACAAGGCTTCCCAATTAAATATTTCAAGAAGTCTCAAGCATCTAAGCTTGGGGATGCTATGCATCCCACCTCTCTTCGTCATCTATCGGTTAGCCTATGTTGAGCCTAAATTTTTATTCATTCACATGATACGTGCTATTCTTGGAGTGTATTTTTGTTTTGTTTGCTGCTTGAATAAAATACTCAGATCTGAAAATATTTATTGAGAGAGAGAGAGAGAGAGAGAGAGATAGTCCTCACATAGCTACTTTATTGTTTGACTACTCATTGATCTTCACTTATATCTTTTGGGAGTAGTTCGAAATTTACTCTTGTGCTTCACTTATATACTGAGAGTAAACGTTGAATGAATTGAATGTCATAAATGTGAAATTATATATGCTTCATATTCTTGTCCAATGGGGAGTAGTGACTTCACATACTAGGAGTATAAGCGGTAAAATTTATTGGAAGTTAACAAACATAGCATTGGTCATTTAAACAATTCATGAAAGAATATTAAAGGAAGAGAGGTTTCACATATAAATACACTATCTTGGACATCTTCTATGATTGTGAACCCCCATTAATTATTTTCAAACTTGATCAAGTAGTTGACGTTGGACAAGGAAGACAACGTAATGGTTATGTTTGTTTATATTCACGTAGCAGTTATATTGTCATGGATCCTCAAACATGTGATGCTTGTTTAGAACCTTTAGCTAGCCAAAACTTCATACTAAGTAGAAATACTACTTGTGCATCCAAATACTTGAGCCAAGTTTCTTCCATGAGAGTCCACCATACCTACCTATATATGATATTTCACTGCCATTCCAAGTAAATTTGCATGTGCCACCTCTAAACATTCAAATAAACATCCGTTTTGTGTGTTCGTACTGCTCATGGAGCGACGGGGCGGTCATTATCTTCCATGCTAAGTGGGTTATTCTCAGGATAAGTGTTTATTCACTTGTCAATGCATGAGAGAGGCTGGTAAAAAGGATGCTCAGTCCCGCATAATACATAAAATTTTAAACAAAAAGTCCCCCTAGAAAGTTGATTGTTTGGATGGTACCCGTGGATACGGCTAGCCATGGAATGTGTTTGAATGGTGGAGGGGGAGTAAAATTTCAATTCTTTTTGGGAACCACCAATAATGTAATTAGCATGGAAGATGTTGAAATCTCTTATCGTGACGTTGACAGGAAAGGCACACCACCCAAAATATATTCATCTCTATTTTAAGCAATGAGCTCTGGCACCTCTGCAAATCCCTGCATCCCTCTGTGAAGGGCTTATCTTTTACTTTTCATGTTGAGTCAACTTCTTATTCCAACCTCAATTCTTTAGTTGGCAAGCATCATGTGGTGGGAAAGATCCAGACACATATATCCAGTTGAATATAGGTGATCATGATTCATTATTTGTTGACATTATCCCCAAGATAAAAAGTTGGGAGACTAAACATTAAGCCCCTATCTTCCTATGTGTTTGACTGAAACTATTTGTTTTAAAAATGTGCTTTGAGTGTCAGCAATCATGGAAGACTAAATGATAGTTGAGTATGTGGGATTTGCTAAACCAAAGCTTTTACATAGACCCTTCCTGAAAATAAGATGAATTGTAATTGTTTGCTGACTGAAAACATAGTTTGCTAGTTTTCAAGAAAGTTTATGGTCTATACTTTAACATGTGAATAACTTGCTACTTGATCATGAGAAGTTCTATGAGAAATACTTGCTGGTTTTGATGATAGAAAAGTGGCTGAAATTATCCTTGATCAATATTATACATTATGCTAGCATTCACACTTCATAAATTACTTCTTTTATCATTTACCTACTCGAGGACCAGTAGGAATTAAGCTTGGGGATGCTGATACGTCTCCAACGTATCGATAATTTATGAAGTATTCATGCCATATTTGCCTATGTTTACAATATTTTTATATGGTTTTGATGAACTTTATATGATTTATTTAGAACTAACCTGGACTGACGCTGTTTTCAGCAGAATTACCGTGGTGTTGTTTTTGTGCAGAAAATGAAAGTTTTCAGAATCGCCCGGAACTTTTTGATGATTTTTTCTGGAGGAAATAAGCAATATTGGAGTGAAGAACCACTGGAGGGGAGCCACCTATGGGCCACAAGCCATCAGGGTGCCCCCTAGGCCGCGCCGTGTTGGCTTGTAGGACCCACATGGTTCCGTTGTGCGTGATTCCAACGCTGAAAAATCCTATAAATCCCAGAAACCCCAGAAATAAAGAGACTCTCTGCTCTGCTGCCGCAACTCTCTGTATCGACGAAAAACTCATCTAGAGCGTTTCCAGTACCCTACCGGAGAGGGTAAATCATCTCCGGTGGCCCTCTTCATCATCCCGACGAAGACCATGACGTGGAGGGAGTAGTTCACCCTCGGGGCTGAGGGTATGTACCAGTAGCTATGTGTTCAATCTCTCTCTCTCTCTCTCTCTCTCTCTCTCTCTCTCTCTCTCTCTCTTTCTCTCTCTCGTGTTCTTGAGATGCCACGATCTTGATGTATCATGAGCTTTGTTAATATAGTTGGATCATATGGCGTGTTTCCCTTGCTATCTTGTTGTGATGAATTGAATCTTTCCCTTTGAGATCTCGTTATGTTGGATTGAATATTGGATTTGAGAACACTTGATATATGTCTTGCATGTGGATACCCGTGGTGACAATGGGGTCTTCTATTGATTCACTTGATGTATGTTTTGGTACTCAACTTGCGGATTCCCGAGGTGACATTGGGGTAATCTATGGATATGGGTTGATACAAGTTCTTGTCCTACATTCTCCGATAGAAATCTTGGGGTGCTCCATGAAGTTCTTTGTGTTGGATTGAATATGATAGATCTGAAATTGTTTGATGCATGCCGCATAATTTACCCACAGATACTTGAGGTGACATTGGAGTATCTAGGTGACATTAGGGTTGATTGATGTGTATCATTGGTGCTATTTTAGTACGAACTCCGGGACTGTTTGTGACACTTTTAGGAATAGCTCAAAAGATTGATCGGAAAGAATAACTTTGAGGTGGTTCTACTACCTACACCAATTTCATCTTATGTTCTCCGCTAGATACGAACTTTGGAGTGATTCTTCGTTGCACGTTGAGGGATGATCATATTATTCAACTATGTTAGCATTGTTGAGAGATTGCACTAGTGAAAGTATGAACCCTAGGCCTTGTTTCCAAGCATTTATATACCGTTTTGCTCGCTGTTTTATACTTGTTACCTTGCTGTTTTTATATTTTCAGATTACAAAAACCTATATCTACCATCCATATTGCACTTGTATCACCATCTCTTCGCCGACTAGTGCACCTATACAATTTACCATTGTATTGGGTGTGTTGGGTACACAAGAGATTTCTTGTATTTGACTGCAGGGTTGCTTGAGAGAGATCATCTTCATCCTATACCTCCCACGGATTGATAAACCTTAGGTCATCCACTTGAGGGAAAATTGCTATTGTCCTACAAAACTCTGTGCTTGAAGGCCCAACAAAGTCTACAAGAAGAAGGTTGCGTAGTAGACATAATGCAGCTCGATGACGTCTCTGCCTCCTCGATCCAGCATGCGAGGGCAGAGTGGTAGATGAGTTCTCCAGTAGCATGACGGCATGGTGGCGGTGGTGGTGGAGCGATCTCAGCAGGGCTTCGCCAAGCGCTGTTGCGATGCGATATGAGGAGAAAACGATCTAGAGAGAGAGGGAGGGTTGCGCCAAGACTTGAGGTGCGGCTGCCCTCCTGATGACCCACAAGTATAGGGGATCAATCGTAGTCCTTTCGATAAGTAAGAGTGTCAAACCCAACGAGGAGCAGAAGGAAATGACAAGCGGTTTCCAGCAAGGTAATTTCTGCAAGCACTGAAATTGTAGGTAACAGATAGTTTGATAGCAAGATAATTGATAGCGAGCAAGTAACGGTAATAGTAAACAAGGTGCAGCATGGTAGCCCAATCCTTTTGAGGCAAAGGACAGGCGAGAATAATCACTAGTAATAGGCAAAGTGTTCTTGAGGGTACACAAGAATTTCGTCTAGTCACTTTTATCATGTTCGCTACTTTGATAATTTGATATGTGGGTGGACCGGTGTTAAGGTGCTGTTCTTACTTGAACTAACAACCTACTTATGATTAACCACCTTGCAAGCATCCGCAACTACGGGAAAAGTATTAAGACAAAGTCTAACCATAGCATTAAACATGTGGATCCAAATCAGCCCCTTACGAAGTAGCGCATAAACTAGGGTTTAAGCTTCTGTCACTCTAGCAACCCATCATCTAATAACCACTCCACATGCCTTCCCTTAGGCCCATGAATGGTGAAGTGTCATGTAGTCGACGTTCACATGACACCACTAAGGGAATCACAACATACATATCATCAAAATATCGAACACATATCAAATTCACATGATTACTCGCAACATGACTTCTCCCGTGACCTCAAGAACAAAGGTAACTACTCACAAATAATAATCATGCTCAAGATTAGAGGAGTATTGAATAACATAATGGATCTGAACATATAATCTTCCACCAAATAAACCATATAGTAATCAACTACACAAGGTAATCAACACTACTAGTCACCCACAGGTACCAATTTGAGGTTCCGTACAAAGATTGAACACAAGATATGAACTAGGGTTTGAGAGGAGATGGTGTTGTTGAAGATGTTGATGAAGATTGGCCTCCCAAAGATGAGAGGGGTGTTGGTGATGACGATAGCTTCGATTTCCCCCTTCGGGAGGGAAGTTCCCCCGGCGGAATCGCTCCGCCGGAGGGCAAAAGTGCTCCTGCCGAAATTCCGCCTCGAGGCGGCAGCGCTTCATGCCGAAAGTCCTCCTCTGATTTTTTCTAGGTCAAGAGTGACCTTATACCAGAATATGGGCACCGGAGGTGGGCCAGGCTGAGCACAACCCATCAGGGCGCGCCCAGGGGGGCCTGGCGCGCCTGGTGGGTTGTGCCCACCTAGGAGGCCCCCTCCGGTAGTTTTCAGCTCCAGTATTTTTTATTAAATGCAAAAATAATCTCCGTAAAATTTCAGCTTCATTGGAGTTGTGCAAAATAGGTATCTCTGACGTGCTTTTCTTGGGTCCAGAATTCCAGCTGCTGGTATTCTCCCTCCTTGTGTAAACCTTGCATATTATGAGAGAAAAGGCATTAGAATCACTCCCCAATGCATTATTATTCAACAAAACAAAGTAAATAACAGTAGGAAATCATGATGAGAAATGGACGTATCACCTCCCTCTCATCTCATATATATAGGGGGAAGGGGGGAGGCCGACCACCCTAGGGTTGGTGGCGGCGCCCTTGGGGGCTGCCTTCGCCCCCAAGGCAAGGGGGGTGGCGGCCACCCTAGGGTTTCCACCCTTGGCCGCATGGGCCCTTGGGAGGTGGGAGCGCCCAGCTCACCAGGGGATGGTGCACCACCCTTCTCATCCCATGGGGCCCTCCGGGGCAGGTGGACCCCCCGGTGGACCCCCGGAACCCCTTCTGGCATTCCCAACGAAATCTGGTAATCCCAGAACTATTCCGGAACCCGAATACCAACTTCACATAAATGAATCTTTACCGCCGGACCATTCCAAAGCTCCTCGTCACGTCTGGGATCTCATCCAGGACTCCGAACAACATTCGGTCACCAATACATATAACTCATTAATACCATATCATCATCGAACATTAAGCATGCGGACCCTACGAGTTCAAGAATCATGTAGACATGACCGAGACACATCTCCGGTCAATAACCAATAGCGGGACCTGGATGCCTATATTGGTTCCTACATATTCCACGAAACTTTACCGGTCGAACCACGATGTCAAGGATTCAGTCAATCCCGTATGCAGTTCCCTTTGTCCATCGGTATGTTACTTGCCCGAGATTCGATCGTCGGTATCTCCATACCTTGTTCAATCTCGTTACCGGTAAGTCTCTTTACTCATTTCGTAATACAAGATCCCGTGACTAACTCCTTAGTCAAATTGCTTGCAAGCTTCTTGTGATGTTGTATTACCGAGAGGGCCCAGAGACACCTCTCCGTCAAACGGAGTGACAAATCCTAGTCTCGATCCATGCCAACCCAACAGACACCCTCGGAGATACCTGTAGAGCATCTTTATGATCACCCTAGTTATGAAGTGATGTTTAATACACACAAGGAATTCCTCCGGTGCCAGGGAGTTGCATGATCTCATGGTCTTAGGAAGAGATACTTGACAGGAAGAAAGCAGTAGCAATAAACTTAGTGATACGATGAAATGCTATGCTTACGGTTTGGGTCTTGTCCATCACATCATTCTCCTAATGATGTGATCCCGTTATCGAATGACAACTCATGTCTATGGTCAGGAAACCTTAGCCATCTTTGATCAACGAGCTAGTCTAGTAGAGGCTCACTAGGGACACGGCGTTGTCTATGTATCTACACATGTATCTGAGTTTCCGATCAATACAATTCTAGCATGGTTAATAAATGATTATCATGAACAAGGAAATATGATAATAACCAATTTATTATTGCCTCTAGGGCATATTTCCAACAGTCTCCCACTTGCACTAGAGTCAATAATCTAGCTTTACATTGTAATGAATCTAACGCCCATAGAGTTCTGGTGTTGATCATGTTTTGCTCGTGGAAGAGGTTTAGTCAATGGGTCTGCAACATTCAGATCCATATGAACTTTGCAAATGTTTATGTCCTCCTCTTTGATACAATTGTGGATGGAATTGAAGCGGTGCTTTATGTGTCTAGTCCTCCTGTGAAACCTGGGCTCCTTGGCTAGAGCAATAGCACTAATGTTGTCACAAAAGAGAGTCATCGGATCTAGTGCACTGGGCACAACTCCTAGATCTGTCATGAACTGCTTCATCTAGACACCTTCCTTTGCTGCTTCCGAAGCAGCTATATACTCCGCTTCACATGTAGAATCTGCTACCATGCTTTGCTTGGAACTACACCAGCTGACTGCTCCACCATTCAGAATAAATACGTATCTGGTTTGAGACTTAGAGTCATTCGGATCTGTGTCAAAGCTTGCATCGATGTAACCCTTTACGACGAGCTCTTGATCACCTCCATAAACGAGAAACATTTCCTTAGTCCTCTTCAGGTACTTCAGGATATTTTTGACCGATGTCCAGTGTTTCACTCCTGGATCACTTTGAAACCTTCCGGCCATACTTATGGTAAGGCTCACATCCGGTCTTGTGCACAACATTGCATACATTATAGAGCCTATGGCCGAGGCATAGGGAATGACACTCATCTTTTCTCTATCTTCTGTACTTGCTGGGCATTGAGTATTACTCAACTTCACACCTTGTAAGACTGGCAAGAACCCTTTCGAACTTCTTCAAAACTTTATCAAGGTATGTGCTTCGTGAAAGTCCTATTAAGCATCTTGATATATCTCTACAGATCTTGATGCCTAATATGTAAGCAACTTCTCCGAGGTCTTTCATTGAAAAACTCTTGTTCAAATATATCTTCACGCTTTTGAATAGTTCTATATTGTTTCCAATCAGCAATATGTCATCCACATATAATATTACAAACGCTATAGAGCTCCCACTCACTTTCTTGTAAATACAAGCTTCTCCATTAACTTGTATGAACCCAAACACTTTGATCACCTCATCAAAGCGAAGATTCCAACTCCGAGATGCTTGCACTAGTCCATAGATGGATCGCTGGAGCTTGCATACTTTGTCAGCATTTTCAGGATCGACAAAACCTTCTGGTTGCATCATATACGACTCTTCCTTAAGGAAACCATTAAGGAACGCTGTCTCGACATCCATCTGCCAAATTTCATAATCGAAAAATGCAGCTATTGCTAACATAATCCTGACAGACTTAAGCATTGCTACAGGAGAGAACGTATCATCGTAGTCAACTCCTTGAACTTGTGAAAACCCTTTTGCAACAAATCGTGCTTTATAGACGGTGACATTACCGTTCGCGTCCGTCTTTTTCTTAAAGATCCATTTGTTCTGTATGGCCTTATGATTATATGGTAAGTCCTCCAAAGTCCACACTTTGTTCTCATACATGGATCCTATCTCGGATTTCATGGCCTCTAGCCATTTGTCGGAATCCATGGCCACCATCGCTTCTTCATAGCTTGTAGGTTCACTAGTGTCTAACAACATGACCCCCAAGATAGGATTGCCATACCACTCAAGGGCGGTACGAGTCCTTGTAGACCTACGAGGCTCGGTAGTGACTTGATCTAAAGTTTCATGTTCATCATCATTAGCTTCCTCTTCACTTGGCCTAGGCGCTACAGAAACATCTTTCTGCGTCGTGCTACTCTCCAACTGAAGTGACGGTTCAACAACCTCATCAAGTTCTACCTTCCTCCCACTCAATTCTTTCAAGAGAAATTCCTTCTCTAGAAAGGATCCATTCTTGGCAACAAAGACTTTGCCTTCGTATCTGAGATAGAAGGTGTACCCAATTGTTTCCTTAGGGTATCCTACGAAGACACACTTCTCAGCTTTGGGTTCGAGTGTTGGGGAACGTTGCATGGGAAACAATTTTTTCCTACGAACACCCAAGATCTATCTATGGAGATGCATAGCTACGAGAGGGGGAGTGTATCTACATACCCTTTTAGATCGCTAAGAGGAAGCGTATATAACGCGGTTGATGTAGTCGTACTCTTCACGATCCAATCGCGATCCGATCCGATCTAGCGCCAAACAGATCGCACCTCTGCGTTCAGCACACGTGCGGCTCAATGACGTCTCCTCCTTCTTGATACAGCAAGAGAGGGAGGAGAAGTAGATGGGATCTCAACCAGAAAGACGGTGTGGTGGTGGATCAATCCCGGCAGGGCTTCGCCAAGCGCTACCGTAGATGCGATCTGAGGAGAAAACGGAGTAACGGGAGATGGAGGGCTGCCACCGGGGCGTAGGAATTGGTGTGTGCAGCCCTCCCCTCCCCTCCACTATATATAGGAGGCAAAGGGGAGAGGGGAGGCGCAGCCTTGACTCCTCCTCCAAGGGAGGGGCCGGCGGCCAAGGGAGAGTCCTCCCTTTACAAGGAAGGGAGGAGTCCCCCTCCTCCAAGGCACCTCCGGGGTGCCTTGTCACTTTGGGACTCTTGCACCCAAGCCTAATTCACCTCTAGGGGCTGATGCACCTGGCCCATGATGGCTAGGGCGCACCCCCTATGGACCATGTGGGCCCACGGGGCAGGTGGACCCCTGGACCCCTTTTCGGGACCCCGGTACACTACCGGTAATGCCCGAAACTTTTTCGGCGACCAAATTAGGACTTCCCATATATAAATCTTTACCTACAAACCATTCCAGAACTCGTCGTGATGTCCGAGATCTCACCAGGGACTCCGAACAACATTCATTCACCAACGTACATATCCCAATACTACTCTAGCGTCACCAAACGTTAAGCGTGCGGACCCTGCGGGTTTGAGAATCATGTAGACATGACCGAGACACCTCTCTGACCAATAACCAATAGTGGGACCTGGATGCTCATAGTGGTTCCTACATATTCCACAAAGATCTTCATCGATTGAACCACGATGTCAAGGATTCAGTCAACCCCGTATGCAGTTCCCTTTGTGCAGCGGTATGTAACTTGCCCGAGATTCGATTGTCGGTATCTCCATACCTACTTCAATCTCGTTACCGGCAAGTCTCTTTACTCGTTCCGTAATACAAGATACTGTGACTAACTCCTTAGTCACATTGCTTGCAAGCTTCTTGTAATGTTGTATTACCGAGAGGGCCCAGAGATACCCCTCCGTCATACCGAGTGACAAATCTCAGTCTCGATCCACGCCAACCCAACAGTCACCCTTGGAGATACCTGTAGAGTACCTTTATGATCACCCAGTTACGAAGTGACATTTGATACACACAAGGCATTCCTCTGGTGCCAGGGAGTTGCATGCTCTCATGGTCTTAGGAATAGATACTTGACATGAAGAAAGCAGTAGCAGTAAACTAATACGATCAAATGCTATGCTTACGATTGTGTCTTGTCCATCACATCATTCTCCTAATGATGTGACCTCGTTATCAAATGAAAACTCATGTCCATGGTTAGGAAACTTTAACCATCTTTGATCAACGAGCTAGTCTAGTATAGGCTCACTAGGGACACGATGTTCTCTATGTATCCACACATGTATCCGAGTTTCCGATTAATACAATTCTAGCATGGATAATAGACGTTTATCATGAACAGGGAAATATGATAATAACCAATTTATTATTGCCTCTAGGGCATATTTCCAACAGTCTCCCACTTGCACTAGTAAATAATCTAGTTCACATCGCCATGTGATTCACACCCAATGAGTTCTGGCGTTTTATCATGTTTTGCTTGTGAGAGAGGTTTTAGTCAACGGGTCTGCAACATTCAGATCCATGTGTACTTTGCAAGTCCTGATGTCATAATGTAGATGCTGCTATCACGCTCCACTTGGAGCTATTCCAAATGACTGCTCCACTATACGTATCCGGTTTGCTTACTCAGAGTCATCCGGATCGGTGTCAAAGCTTGCATCGACGTACCCTTTACGACGAACTCCTTATCACGTCCATAATCGAGAAACATTTCCTTAGTCCTCTAGTTAGTATGGATAATTTTGACCGCTGTCCAGTGATCCACTCCTGGATCACTCTTGTACTCTCTTGCCAAACACGTGGCAAAGCACACATCAGGTGCGGTACACATCATGGTATACCGTATAGAGCCTATGGCTAAGGCATAGGGGACGACCTTCGTCCTTCCTCTTTCTGCCGTGGTCGAGCTTTGAGTCTTACTCAACTTCACACCTTACAATACAGGCAAGAACTCCTTCTTTGACTGATCCATTTTGAACTCCTTCAAAATCTTGTCAAGGTATGTACTCATTGAAAGTCTTATCACACGTCTTGATCTATCTCTATAGATCTTGATGCCCAATATTTAAGCAGCTTTTTCCAGGTCTTCCTTTGAAAAACTCCTTTCAAACAACCATTTATGCTTTCTAGAAATTCTACATCATTTCCGATCAACAATATGTCATCCACATATACTTATCAGAAATGATATAGTGCTCCCACTCACTTTCTTGTAAATACAAGTTTCTTATAAACTTTGTACAAACCCAAAAGAGCTTTGATCACCTCATCAAAGTGCATATTCCAACTCCGAGATGCTTGCACCTGTCCATAGAAGGATCGTTGGAGCTCGCATGCCTTTTAGCATCCTTAGGATCGACAAAACCTTCTGGTTGTATCACATACAACCTTTCCTCAAAGAATCCGTTAAGGAAACGATGTTTTGACATCCATCTCCTAGATTTCATAATCGAAAAATGTAGCAACTGCTAACATAATCCCAACAAACTTTAGCATAGCTACGGGTGAGAAAGTCTCATCGTAGTCAACTCCTTGAACTTGTTGGAAACCTCTTTGCGACAAGTCCAACATTATAGATAGTGACATTACTACCAGCGTCTGTCTTCTTAAAGATCCATTTATCGTTAATGGCCTGCTGGTCATCGGACAAGTCTACCAAAGTCCACACTTGGTTATCATACATGGATCCTATCTCGGATTACATGGCCTCTAGCCATTTGTCGGAATCTAGGCCCACCATCGCTTCTTCATAGTTCATAGGCTCATTGTTGTCTAACAACATGACTTTCAAGACAGGATTACCACACCACTATGGGTAGTACGTGTCCTTGTCGACCTACGAGACTTAGTAGTAACTTGATCCAAAGTTTCATGATCATCATCATTAGCTTCCTCTTCAATTGGTGTATGCATCACAGGAACATTTTTCTGTGTTGCGCTACTTTCCAATTCAAGTGAAGGTTCGATAACCTTATCAAGTTCTACCTTCCTCCCACTCACTTCTTTCGAGAGAAACTCCTTCCCTAGAAAGGATGCATTCTTGGAAACAAAGACCTTGCCTTAGGATCTGTGATAGAAGGTATACCCAATATTTGCTCTAGGGTATCTTATGAAGATGCACTTTTCCGCTTTGGGTTCGAGCTTATCAGACATAAGTGTCGTATCCCCAAACTCTAAGAAATGACAACTTAGGTTTCTTGCCAAACCATAATTCATATGTTGTCATCTCAACGGATTTAGATGGTGCCCTATTTAAAGTGAATGTAGTTGTCTCTAATGCATAACCCCAAAACTATATATAGTGGCAAATCGGTAAGAGACATCATAGAACACACCATATCCAATAGAGTACGGCTACGACGTTCGGACACACCATTACACTGTGGTGTTCCAGGTGGTCTGAGTTGTGAAACAATTTCCACATTGTCTTAAATTGCATACCAAACTCGTAACTCAGATATTCACCTCCACAATCATATCGTAGACATTTTATCTTCTTGTCACGATGATCTCCAACTTCACTCTGAAATTGCTTGAACTTTTCAAACATTTCAGACTTGTGTTTCATTAAGCAAATATACCCATATCTACTCAAATCATCAGTGAAGATAAGAAAATAATGATATCCATCGCGCGCTTCAATACTCATTGGACAACACACATCAGTATGTATGATTTCTAACAAATCACTTGCCCGCTCCATTGATCCGGAAAACGGGGTTTTCCTCATATTGCCCATGAGGCATGGTTCGCATGTATCAAGCGATTCAAAATCGAGTGATTCCAAAAGTCCATCAGCATGGAGTTTCTTCATGCGCTTTACACCAATATGACCTTTAGCGACAGTGCCACAAGTATGTGGTACTATCATTATTAACTCTGCATCTTTTGGCATCAATATTATGAATATGTGTATCACTACGATCGAGATTCAATAAACCATTCACATTGGGTGCATGACCATAGAAGGTATTATTCATGTAAACAGAACAACCATTATTCTCTGACTTAAATGAATAACCGTATTGCAATAAACATGATCTAATCATGTTCACGCTCAACGCAGACACCAAATAACATTTATTTAGGTTCAACACTAATCCCGAAGGTAGAGGGAGCGTGCGATGGTGATCACATCAACCTTGGAAACACTTCCAACACACATCGTCACCTCGCCCTTAGCTAGTCTCCGTTTATTCCGCAACTTTTGTTTCGAGTTACCAATATTAGCAACTGAACCGGTATCTAATACCTAGGCGCTACTAGGAGTACTAGTAAGGTACACATCAATAACACGTATATCAAATATACTTTTGTTGACGTTGCCAGCCTTCTTATCTACCAAGTATTTGGGGTAGTTCCGCTACCAGTGACCATTTCCCTCATAATAGAAGCACTTAGTCTCGAGTTTGGGTTCAACCTTGGGTTTCTTCACTAGAGCGGCAACTGGCTTGCCATTCTTGAAGTTTCCCTTCTTGCCCTCCCTTCTTGAAACTAGTGGTCTTGTTAACCATCAACACTTGATGCTCCTTCTTGATTTCTACCTTCGCGGCCTTAAGCACCATGAATAGCTCAGGGATCATCATCTCCATACCTTGCATGTTATAGTTCATCACAAAGCTCTAGTAGCTTGGTGACAGTGACTGGAGAACTCTGTCAATCACTATCTTATCTGGAAGATTAACTCCCACTTGATTCAAGCGATTTTAGCACCCAGACATTCTGAGCACATGCTCATTGACCGAGCTATTCTCCTCCATCTTGTAGGCAAAGAACTTGTCAGAGGTCTCATACCTCTCAACACGGGCATGAGCCTGAAATACCAATTTCAGCTCTTGGAACATCTCATATGCTCCATGGAGTTCAAAACGTCTTTGGAGCCCCGATTCTAAGACGTAAAGCATGGCGCACTAAACTATCGATTAGTCATCACAACGTTTCTATCAGACGTTCATAACATCCACATATGACGCTAGAGGGGTTGGCACACCGAGCGGTGCATCGAGGACATAAGCCTTCTGTGCAGTAGTGAGGAAAATCCTCAGATTACGGACCCAGTCGGCACAATTGCTTACACTATCTTTCAACTTAGCCTTTCTCTAGGAACGTATCAAAATCAGGGGAGCTACAGCACGAGCTATTGATCTACAACATAATTTCGCAAAGACAACTTCAAACTATGTTCATGATAATGAGTTCAATTAATCATATTACTAAAGAACTCCCACTCAAATCAACATCCCTCAGGTTGTCTAAGTGTGACATGATCCAAATCCACCAACCCAAGTCCGATCATCACGTGAGATGAGGTGGTTTCAATGGTGAACATCTCCATGTTGATCATATCTACTATATGACTCATGTTCGACCTTTCGGTCTCCTATGTTCTGAGGCCATATCTGTACATGCTAGGCTCGTCAAGGTTAACCCAAGTATTCCACGTGTGTAAATCTGGCTTACACCCGTTGTATGAGAACGTAGAGTCTATCACACCCGATCATCATGAGGTGCTTCGAAACGACGATCCTTCACAGTGGTGCATACTCGGGGAGAACACAATTTTATCTTGAAATTTTAGTGAGGGATCATCTTATAATTCTACCGTCGTCCTAAGCAAAATAAGATGCATAAAAGGATAAACATCACATGCAAATCATATAAGTGACATGATATGGCCATCATCGTCTTGTGCT
This sequence comes from Elymus sibiricus, assembly GCA_039707655.1. NCBI lineage: Eukaryota > Viridiplantae > Streptophyta > Magnoliopsida > Poales > Poaceae > Elymus > Elymus sibiricus. The sequence goes on along the minus strand of CM077667.1, from coordinate 175,797,459 downwards.
TTTGATCTCCATCTCCAAAGCACCGGCATGATCTCCATCGTCACCGGCATGACACCATGATCTCCATCATCATGTCGTCATGTGGTTGTCGTGGCAACTATTGCTTCTACAACTATTGCTAACTCATAGCGATAAAGTAAAGCAAATGGCATAAATGAATTAAAGACAACCCTATGGCTCCTGCCGGTTGCCGTACTCATCGACATGCAAGTCGTGATAACTATACAAAACATGATCATCTCATAAATCACATATATCAAATCACGTCTTGGCCATAGCATATCACAACATGCCTGTGATACGTCTCCGTCATATCTACTTTTCCTAACGCTTTTGCTCTTGTTTTGGACTCTAATTTGCATGATTTGAATGGAACTAATCCGAACTGATGCTATTTTCAGCAGAACTACCATGGTGTTGTTTTTGTGGAGAAATAAAAGTTCTCGGAACTGGACGAAACTTTTCAGAGAATTATTTTACAATAAATAAAAAATACTGGAGCCAAGAACCACCGGAGGGGGTGCCCTGGCTGGGCACGATACACCAGGGTGCGCCACCCCCTCCAAGCGCGCCCTGGTGGGTTGTGCCCACCTCGTGGCCCCACTGACCCTAATTCTAGCACTATAAATTCCTATTTTCAGAGAAAAAAATAGGAGAGAAAGTTTCATCGCATTTTAGAATAATTAGCTACTCTCGGTGCTGCTGTAGATGGGCTTGCATGTTGAATTCTTATAGTTCTAAGTAGTTTGAATGCTTAATATGGCCTCTATGCATCCTTAGGAGTAGTTGCTATCAATCCTATGAAGTTTTGTTGACAAAAAATATGTAGACTAAATATTTTCAGAAATTTAATAGGAATAAGATGGATTTCTTTAGGAAGTTTTCCTCCAAGAAGAATGATAAAGGAGTCATTGGGGAATCATCGGACAATGACCTCCACACTCCGAGAACGGTGGAGGTGCGGCCGTGCGAATGGCCGCAAAATGCCTTCATGGAGGAGGCCGGGTTCCATCAAGAGTTTGCTCAATTTGTTGCAAATGCTGGGATGACCGACTTCCTCGCAGCTGAGTGTGACCAACACCACCTCCTTACAAATTCCTTTGTGCAAGGTTTTCATTTTCTGAGTAGGAATAATCCTCCTGAGGTGCAGTTTAATATATATGCTGAAACCCGTAAGATATCGCTCACTGACTTTTGTGACATATGTTTGATCCCTTCTGATGGGGAATTAAGAGAGCCTAGATCAGCGGAGTTTGAGGACTTTCTCCTCACTTTGACAGTGGGTGATGAAAGAGGCGTGTTAAATGCCACTGCCACCAGTTTGTAGTTTCCTTCTGTGCATTACTTTGCTTTATTCATCGCGAAGTGTTTAACCGCTAGGGAGAAGGTTGGTGCACTTAGTGCCCCTAACTTCGCCATTTTATGCCGTGCACTGCACAATGATCACACCTTTAGCATGGGGGCTATTATTGCACGTCGCCTACACCTTAACAGGACTAAGGGCAAGATACATGGTGGTATTTATGCTACTCGCTTAGCGAGACACTTTAATGTTCAGATTCGCTCACATGATTATCCCTTATCCCAAGTTTATCTAGATCAGAAGGCATTGCAGGATCATCAATTTATTGATGCTGCTGATTCTTTTCATAACATTCGCTACAACTTAGTATTCAGCATGGTTACCCGTGATGTTATCCCGTTGCCTGCACTTGCTTTGTTTGATTCTACTGCCCGGAACGGATACAAGATCATGCCAGAGGACATTACAACCTACCGGAACAACCTGGCAGCGGCTGAGGAGGAGCCCCAGGAGTGGGACGCTCAGGTGCCGTCGCCACCGCACTTCAACTTAGGACCAGATGGCTATTACGGATGGTGATTACCAAGCTAGGCCAAAAGCCTAAACTTGGGGGAGTACGTATTTCCACCGACATTATATTCATGCTTACACATTTCATTCCAGTTGTCGGTGTCCACACTTTTTCATTGTATTATCCATGCTAGATTCATTTTCTCGCTTTCTTCTTGCGTGTTTGAAAAACCTTTGAGAAAATCCAAATATATTTCTTGCTTCTTTTCGGTTTTTCTTTCTAGTTTAAATTAATTGTAGTATCAAAAGAAAACCCAAAAAGATTTCCCGTTTCTTCTTTTACTTGTTGGGAGCTCTCCCGTGTAAAAAGTTTTTCCCGTTTTTTGTTTTTCCCTCTTTAATTTGCTTTCTTCAAGAAAAAACAAAAACTCTAAAATATATTTTAGTGTGTTTCTCTGAAATTCTTTTCCTTTTATTTGAGTCGTACCAAGGAGAGGACCACGATGAAAATGTTGAGTGGCTATCATATGAATTATTGTTAATCTAACAAAGAGCCCATGTTACTTTGCCTTCTCCTTTTGAATAAAATGTTTGCAGATTCCATCTTAGTCCACGACACTCTTGCACTGTTATTATTTTCTATATCATTTGGTCGTGTAAGTGAAAGGCAATAATGACGATATTTGATGAAGTGACCGAGGCAGAGGAGAAGCGGGTATGAACTCAACTTGTTTTTGTTTTTTATAAATATGTTTAACCTAGTATCCATTATTCAGTATATTATGATCAAACATGTTTGCAATGACAATTAGAGATTACAGTTGCTCATGCCATGCTTAAGTAGTTAGGAGTGGATAATGATTTATCTTGGATGTCAACATGCATTAAAATGATTGTGATGTAGTATGATGATATGGTATCCTCCTCCGAATGTTTCAAGTGGCTTGACTTGGCACATGTTCACACATGTAGTTGAATCAAAACCAACATAGCCTTCACGATATTTATGTTCATGGTGTCCATATCCTACTCATGCTAGTATTCAATGTTTATTATTCATAATGCATGTTCATGACCGTTTTCGCTATCTAGCTACCCGCTTCTCAATCTATTTGCTAGCCTTCGCCTGTACTAAGCGGAAATACTGCTTGTGCTTCAAAATCCTTAAACCAAAGTTATTCCAGATGAGTCCACTATATATACCTATATGCGGCATTACCCTGCCGTTCCGAGTAAATTTGCATGTGCCACCTCTAAAATTTCAAATGAACATCTGTTTTGTGTGCCTGGACCGCTCATGGAGCGACAGGGGGCGGTCAATATCTTCCATGTTAAGCGGGTTATTCTCATGATGAGTGTTTATTCACTCATCCTTGCACGAGAGGGGCGGTAATAGGGATCCCCAGTCCCGAAATCAAAAATTGCAAATAATTAAACAAAACTCCCCCAGGAATGTTGTTGGTATGGACATTACCCGTGGATTTGGCTAGTCGTGGAGTGTGTTTGTTGCTGGAGGGGGAGTAAACCTTTACTTTTACCACTTGGGAACCGCCGCTAATTAGTTTAGCATGGAAGATATTGATAACTCTTGGTCGTAACACTGACAGGAAGGGTGTACCTCCCAAAATTATATTTATCTCTGATTTAAGCTTTGAGCTCTGGCACCTCTGCAAATCCCTGCTTCCCTCTGCGAAGGGACTATCTATTTACTTTTATGTTGAGTCATCACCTTCTCAAATAAGCGCCAGATCTAAGAGTGCTACTATCATCCTCCTGCATTGTGTATTGTTAATGTTGGATGCAGCATGACTGGATCTTTTCTACCATGAATTACAATGTTTAGTCACTGCTTGAACTTTGGAGGTGCTCTGCATTTATGTTTTGCGGTCTCAAAAAGAGCTAGCGAGATACCACTGTTGTCATATTATATCATGACCGTTTTGACAAAGCGTTGGCGCTTGAGATATTTTATTATTGCTCTCTAGTTTCTTATGTCTTTGATACGAGCTAATATAATTTCTAAGAGTTATTGTTGACATGGTTCGTCATGATCTTTGCTGAAAACCTGGGTGCTACTTAAGCATATATATGTAAACAAGAACAAAAGAGTTCGTAAGTTTTTCTTTTTCACTTTCAGTTTGTCAACTGAATTGCTTGAGGACAAGCAATGGGTTAAGCTTGACGGAGTTGATACGTCTCCGTCGTATCTACTTTTCCTAACACTTTTGCTCTTGTTTTGGAGTCTGATTTGCATGATTTGAATGAAACTAACCCGGATTGACGCTGTTTTCAGCAGAACTACCATGGTGTTGTTTTTGTGCAGAAATAAAAGTTCTCAGAACTAGACGAAACTTTTCGGAGAATTATTTTACAATAAATAAAAAATACTGGAGCCAAGAACCACCGGAGGGGTGCCCTGGCTGGGCACGATACACCAGGGCGCGCCACCCCCTCCAGGCGCGCCCTGGTGGGTTGTGCCCACCTCATGGCCCCGCTGACCCTAATTCCAGCACTGTAAATTCCTATTTTCGAAGAAAAAAATAGGAGAGAAAGTTTCATCGCGTTTTACGATACAGAGCCACCACCTCCTGTTCTTCATCGGGAGGCCAGATCTGGAGCCCGTTTGGGGCTCCGGGGAAAGGAATCTTCGGTCTTCGTCATCATCAACCCTTCTCCATCGCCAATTCCATGATGCTCCCCACCAGGAGTGAGTAATTGCTTTGTAGGCTTGCTGGTCGGTGAGGAGTTGGATGAGATTCATCATGTAATCGAGTTAGTTTTGTTAGGGCTTGATCCCTAGTATCCACTATGTTCTGAGATTGATGTTGCTATGACTTTGCCATGCTTAATGCTTGTCACTAGGGCCCGAGTGCCATGATTTCAGATCTGAATCGTTTATGTTATCACCATTATATCTATGTTCTTGATCCGATAATGCTAGTCATATGCCTCTATTACGTGTTATGATCCGTAAACCCCATAGTGACAATATTTGGGATACTTTCCGGTGATGACCGTAGTTTGAGGAGTTCATGTATTCACTATGTGTTAATGCTTTGTTCCGGTTCTCTATTAAAAGGATGCCTTAATATCCCTTAGTTTCCTTATGGACCCCGCTACCACGGGAGGGTAGGACAAAAGATGTCATGCAAGTTCTTTTCCATAAGCACGTATGACTATTTATGAAATACATGCCTACATTACATTTATGAACTGGAGCTAGTTCTGCGTCGCCCTAGGTTATGACTGTTATATGATGAATATTATCCAACGAGTTCACCGATCCAGTGCCAACGAGTTTCCCACATATTGTTCTTGCTAAGTTACTCTGGCTACTGCTACTGTTACACTTGCTACAAAACCTTGCTATCACTGTTACCGTTACTGTTACTGCTACTACTGCTATCAAAACTATCATACTACCGTGCTACTGATCACTCTACTGCAGATATTTAATCTCCAGGTGTGGTTGAATTGACAACTCAACTGCTAATACTTGCAAATATTCTTTGGCTCCCCTTGTGTCGAATCTATAAATTTGGGTTGAATACTCTACCCTCGAAAACTGTTGCGATCCCCTATGCTTGTGGGTTATCACCCTGCAAAAACAAGTTAGCCGTCCTCTACTTTGTTGTTGCAAGTTTTACGTGGCTGCTATGGGCAACTAGCAAGAACCGTTCTTACCTACGCAAAGCCACAACAGTGATAATCAAGTTGCCTTTTAACCTTCTACAAGGACCGCCTCTGTCGAATCCGATTCAACTAAAGTGGGAGAGACAGACACCCGCCAGCCATCTTTATGCAACTAAGTTACTTGTCAGTCGGTGGAACCGGTCTCTTGTACATGGACAAGTAAGGTTGGTCCGGCCCGCTTCATCCCACAATACCGCCGAATCAAAATAAGACTAAGGAGGTAAGCAATCTGAACATCAACGCCCACTAACTCTTTGTGTTCTACTCGTGCATAGGATCTACGCATAGACCTAGCTCATGATGCCACTGTTGGGGAACGTTGCATGGGAAACGATTTTTTTCCTATGAACACCCAAGATCTATCTATGGAGATGCATAGCTACGAGAGGGGGAGTGTATCTATATACCCTTGTAGATTGCTAAGCGGAAGCTTATATAACGCGGTTGATGTAGTCGTACTCTTCACGATCCAATCGCTATCCGATCCGATCTAGCGCCGAACGGACGACACCACCGCATTCAACACATGTGCGGCTCGATGACGTCTCCTCCTTCTTGATCTAGCAAGCGAGGGAGGAGAAGTAGATGGGATCTCAACCAGCACGACGGCATGGTCGAGATGGTGGTGGAGAAATCCCGACAGGGCTTCGCCAAGCGCTACCGTAGATGCGATCTGAGGAGAAAATGGAGTAACGGGAGAGGCAGGGCTGCCACCGGGGCGTAGGAATTGGTGTGTGCAGCTCTCCCCTACCCTCCACTATATATAGGAGGCAAAGGGGAGAGGGGAGGCACAGCCTCGACCCCTCCTCCAAGGGAGGGGCCGGCGGCCAAGGGAGAGTTCTCCCTTTACAAGGAAGGGAGGAGTCCTGTCGGGGATATACCCCGCGGTATAACCCGGCCGGAAGTATGACCCGGCCAGAACTTGGCGACTCACTGGAGCCCTGGCCGAACTTGACGATTCATTGGTAACCCGGCAGGAGGTATGACCCGGCTCATTAGTATGGCGGCTCATGCGTCACCGCTATTACCGGGTCACAGGACGACCAGGCCCATGGCCCAGCGTGCGAGCCGGTGCGAGGCGGCTCATGGACGGGCCTGGATGGGCGGCTCACAAGAGAAGGCCCAAAGGAGAGAAAGGATTCCCTCACAAAGGAAACAAGACCCGGATTAGGATTCAAGAGAGACTAGTCCTAATCCTACTTCTAGTAGGACTCTACATGTAAACCTACCCTCTCCACTTATATAAGGAGGGGTAAGGCACCCCTAGAGGGGAAGGGAAGATAGACACAAGTCATTAGAGATAGACAGATTAGAGGCTCTCAAGATTAGAGGTAGCGATCCCGCACCCTTGTAACCGAGAGATCATCCTCATCATCAATATAGACACAAAGCAGGACGTAGGCTTTTACCTCCATCAGAGGGGCCGAACCTGGGTAAACTCGCGTCTCTCGATTCCGACCAACCCCTCTCAAGCCGCCACATAGTTTCGATGGCCTCACACCTAAGTCCGTTAACCTGGACATCTTGCCGTGACAAAACCACGACAAGTCCCCCTCCTCCAAGGCACCTCCGGGGTGCCTTGTCCCTTTGAGACTCTTGTCCCCAAGCCTAATTAGCCTCTATGGGCTGATGCACCTGGCCCATGATGGCTAGGACACACCCCGGCAGAGTTTATATGAGCAACCCCTCTCAAGCCGCCACATAGTTGCGATGGCCTCACACCTAAGTCCGTTAACCCAGACATCTTGCCGTGACAAAACCACGACAGCTGGCGCCCACCGTGGGGCGACGCGAACGATGGTGTTGTGCTCTTGAAGGGATATCTTCAGGGATCGAGAAGCTTGCGATGTGCCAGATGAAGAAGAGCTGGCGCAGAAGTTGAACCAGCATGTTCACGCTTGAGATGCTCGCGATGGGTTCTTGGAGATTTTAGGGTTGCGTGTTGTGCACGTTATGATGACCCGCCGAGTCCGAGAAGAGAGTAATTTTGGTGGCAGCCTTGGATGGTCCGTCAACCGCGAGTTACACCGAGACATACAGGAAATTTTCGTGGCAGTCGTTCAATCCGATCCGTCGAGTTGCGGTAGCTGCTTCACGCCCCCGCCTCTGTTTCGAGTCTCTAGGCGGTCTGCTCAACACCACTTCATTAAGATGAAAAGGCCAAGTCGAACAATTACTCCAATTAGTACTACTCCACGTACTATATCAACTAGTACTTCCCATAAGCAAGACCGAATTAGAAAAGCACTACGTTTGTTTTTATAAGGAAGTCCAATCAGATCAGCGTGTTCCTTTGGTACTACTACTAATCAAGGCAATAAATTCGTCTAAGGTCAGATAAGGTCAGATGGTTTTGTACCAGAAAGTTGCGCATGCATGCACTTGATTAGCTGTAGATCAAGACAAGAGGAAAATACAGGAACAAGCATGCATATCCCTACATTGTAAAAAAGTTACGATGGAGAAATCAGCCCAGTCCGCCTGGCCGACTGGCTTCGCTGCGCCTGCTCACCTCGCCCTGAGCCGGCTCCACGCCGTAGCTACTGCCTCGTCTTCGCCGCGTCTTTCTCCACTGCGCCGGATCCGCCCCGCGGCTCCACCTAGCGCCCTCGCCTCCGCCTTGAGCCGCCAAGCCGCCGGCTAGCCGTTGCAGTTTTCGCCTCCGCACCTGCCGGCTCAGCGCGCTTGCCGCTCGCTATCGCGCCTCACCGATGAGCCGCCAACGTCGCCGCCTCGTCTCGCCTGGCCACCGCTCGCCCGCGCCGCTCCGACCATCCTCACGCGCTCCTACATCCGGCTGGCCTCCACCGCCCACGGCGCCGGCCTCCGCCGCGTTTTTGTGCCGCCGCCGCCTCGTCGTGAGTCGCCGCCTCCCGACTGAGCCGCCGTGGCCTCCGCGCTTTGGGCCGCTGCAGCGTCGGTCTCTGTCGCCTCGCGTCCGAGCAGTTGCGGCTTCGCTCCAACCACCAGGCCGCTGAGCCTTCCAAGCCGCCAGCCTCCGAGCTCTGCCAGCCGTGGCGACCAAGTCGCCCCTGCTGTTCCACCTCCACGCGCACCTCCGTTGTAGCTCACCTCGAGCAGGCCTGCGCCCCGCCTCACGCTGCAGCTTCGCTCTGCCGCCATGGCTTTCCGTGGCTCCGCCGCACCGGCTCCTCCGCGTCTCATTACCCATGCCAACTGGCCGAACCCCGCTCCGGTTCGCCATGGCCGGCCGTGCCCGCTTTCGTTGTGGCTCGCCTTCGCTCCACGCCCGGCCGACCCTCTTCGCCTCTGAGCCGCCGCGGTCGAGAGCCGCCTCGTTCAACTTACGCCTTGGCCTCGTTTTGCCTGCCTCTATCCGCCAGTGCCGTTGAGTGCCGCGGTTCGCCGGCCTCAAGCCGCCGACTTGCCGCGTGGTCGTGGGTCCACCGGCGTGCCAAGCCGCCTCCGCCTCTGGTTTGAGCCGCCTCCGCTTCCGGCCCAAGCCGCTGCTGGCTCTGCCTTGCCTCCGCAGACGCTGGCCATAGCCACAGGCCGGAGCCGCTTTCGGCTGCTAACTCCGCCCCTGCTTCTGGCCACCGGCTCTGCGCCGCGGTTCCACCTCGCCCGTCTCCACCTCCACTACGCATGTGACCGCATCGGTTGCCTCCCGTCAGCGCCGCCTCGCCGGTGCCGCGCCGCCGCGCCTGTGAGTCGCCGTCCCGCGCCGTCACGCACTGCTACAGACGGTTCCTGGCCGCGCGCACCCCGTGCAAGCCGCCTTCGCTGCGTTCCTTCGAGCCGCCGCTGGTACTGAACCAAGCCGCCGCGAGCCGCTGCGCCCGCTCGCCCTCCGCGGCGCTGCCACGCCTTGCCTGCGCCAGCCCGGCCCCCCTCACGTGTGCCTTTGCCAGGCCACGCCTATCGCCGCCAGGGCAGGCCTCGAGCCGCCGCCTCCGTCGCGAGCCGCCTTGCCCCGCCACGCTCGTACAAGTCGCCGACCTCCGTTCGCCACGAATCGCCCCCGCCGCGGTTTAAACCGCCGCTGGTGCTCCACTCCGTGTTTGCGCACCTCGCGCTGGATGGATCAGGCCCGCGACGACTCTGCCTTGCCTCCGGCGAGCCAGCCCTCCGCTGCGACCCGCCTTGCCGCCGTTGCCTCAACTGCACGCGCCCGCCATGAGCCGCAGCTGTCTTGCTCCACCGCTATGCTGGCCCCGCGTCGGTTGCCTCCTCCCTCCCTTGGATTGGTGGTCTGAGGAAGAGAAGGATAAGGAAAGAAAAGAGGTGGGGGGCTGGCCAGGAAAAGTTGTGGGAGTCAGATAAAAAGTGGGGCAAGAAAAAATTACTACGGTTGTCACATCAATCAATCGAGCGTCCGTGGACCCAAATATGGATCATCGGTTATCTTTATATCAGGTGATATTTATCTTATCTATTTTTCAGTATATGTTTCATCCGAGGACAATTACTTTGGCCTGCAATATTTTTACGCAGGACAATTTCTCAAGTGGCATCATACCGTGGAGATGGAGCGCATGACAACATCGTTATGTACTGGTGTTCGTCTGTGGCACGTTGCTCAATAGACGAGCGCAAGCGGCCACTGCCGTGGCCCGGTTTACATCAACACGTCGGTACCGCGCACGCTCACCCGCCAGTATGAGCCGCCCAATGAGTGCGGCAAGCCGCCGTAGCCGCGGCATGGTTTTCACCAACAACGCCACGGCCGACTCGCCGTCTGCACCGGCTTACAACGCCGCGGTTTTCTCTCGAGACCGCACCGGCTTACAACGCCACGACCGACTCTCGCGACCGCACCGGCTTACGACGCCGCGACCGTCTCGCAACCGCGCCGTCTTCAAACGCGCGGCTGACTTCTACATCTACATCAACACGCCAGGGGCCGCATGCACCAGTACAAGCTGCCCAACGGACGTTTATAAGTCGCCGCCCTGCGGTCCAATCTACATTGACATGCTGGTGCTGTGCTTGTTCGTCCAAGCCGCCCAACGGACGCGCGCAAGTCGGCGCCCGCAGTCTGATCTACATCAACATATTGGTGCAGTGTTTCGTCTATACGAGCCGCCCAAATGGACAGGCGCACAAGTCGCCGCCACTGCAGTTTGGTTAACTTCAACAACCAGTCGGGACGAACCATCGACCGGATTATTGAAACAATTCATACGGGATCGTCTATAACCCGCCACGGTCAACCTCAACCTTCAGTGGAGACTCTCAAGCCGCCTCTTCGAGATGACTTAAGATTCGGGGGCTACAGACATGGCTCGACACACTTGGTCGTTTTCAACGAGAGCCACGGGTAATTGCAAGATTGTGCAAAGGTGGATGTTTCAACAAAGGTCATTTGGGGGTTTCCAACCCGCCGGGTTTAGCTCGCTCACCCTCTTGATCGGCTCGTCAGCCACAATAGTAAACAATACGGTGGCTTACAAGTTGGCGGTCCACCAGACAGCTGCTTACAAGATGGTGCAACAATGTTGATATTTCAACAAGGTCATTTGGGGGCTTCCAACCCACCGAGTTTAGCTTACACACCCTTTTGATCGGCTCTTCAGCCACCGTAAGGCCGGGTTGTATACCCAAAAGTTGACTCCGTCAACAAGGTCATTTGGGGGCTTTCAACCCACCGGGTTAAGCTTCAACCCTCTCGATCAAGCTTTTCAGCCACTGTGACCCACCGAACGCTTATCAGTTAATCTCGCCAGGAGACCCTGAGCACTGGTTAAGGTTCAAATGGCGGACTGTGTCACGTGAAAGGGGGCTTCTGGGACCTAGGGATACTCATGCCCTGCTGTGTCTCTTGCTGGGACGCTGCGCTCATCAATCCTCGCCTGGAAACCGAGTATTGTTATGAGTTCAAGTAGCGAGTCCACCCAGCGGAACCATCGTCCGTGTCTCTTTCTGGGACGTTGCGCTCAGCAATCCTCGCCTGGAAACCGAGTATTGTTATGAGTTCAAGCAATGAGTCCACCCAACAGAACCGGTAGATGTGTCTCTTTCTGGTTCGTTGCGCTCTTATCAGTTAATCTCGCCTAGAGACCCTGAGCCGCTCAAAGGAGTTGATGGTCACTCTCGTTAGAGACCCTGCACTGGTATGAGTTCAAGCATTGAGTCCAGCCAGGAAGAACCATCATATGAGTTTTTTGAAAAGAAAAGCAAGAACATCATACATTGCATCATACATTGCATTGTATATTCCATCATGCATTTCATCATACTTACATATCATGCCGGTTTACCAAACCGGGTCAGAGCAAGATTATGAAAGAAAAAGCAAGGCTATAAAAGATTTTAACATCTCCGGGTTGTGCTTTTTCAAGCCGCCCTTTCAACAATGCAGAATATATTCTGTCTTGTTTATTTTTGCAGGTCTTGTCTCCTAAGATAAGCCGCCAGAACAAATAGATCTTTAATAGCCAACATAGCTGGATCTTCATCATGGTTTATCATAACTGGTATTAAAGGATTGGGGTTTCAAGCCAGCTCGAAAAAATTGACTATTTTCGAAGAGCCGCCCTATTTGATATAATGCCGTATCATTTAATTGACCAGCCATTGGTTTTCTTCAACCTGTGCTCTGTAGTATACTACAACACATGTGTTTTTCAAAACATATATTTGCCGGGTTGCACCGCAATCACGAGCAGGGATTTCATTTCAAAGACAAAGGAATTATTCCAGGATATTCATTCCGGGTTATATTACAACCACGGTCAAAGATTCATTCGAGTCAGATCAATATCAGTTCAAGAGAACTTCTGAAGTGCATTATGATGGGTTATTCTCATACAGTCCCAAGTCGCCACGGGCGTGCAACCCGACACTTGGGGGCTATATTTTTCAAGTCCAGTTTATATCAAGCATGCAAGTCCCATGTTACTGCAAGCACGCACCACGACACTTGGGGGCTAGTGCAAGCTGGTTTTCAAATCATTACATTGTCAACAAGACCCTGTTATCTCAAGGAGATGGGCCAGCCTTTCTATATTTTTCTAAGTCCCAGCCCAGTACTTCCTACTGACCCGGCACTTGGGGGCTACACCGATCAGATCAAATTTTCTAAAGTCCCAAGTCGCTGCAGGCATGCGACCTGGCACTTGGGGGCTACAGTATTCAGCTGTTTAACATATTATGAGGTTCAAATTGAAGACCCGACCCATCACACACTGATGAGCCGGCCCTTGGGGGTTACATTAGCTGAAGCTTTATAAAGTATAAGACAGTTACAAGTCCCAGGCTGCTGCAGGCAAGACAACCTGGTACTTGGGGGCTACACAATCAAAGATATTATTGCAAAGCGCCAAGTCATCATGGATAAACTTGGAGCTTGGGGGCTACAGGTAATATGGATATATCAAAAAATTGAAGAGAGTTTTCAAGATGTCAATTGTGAGTGAGACCGGCTCAACAGATTTTTATTTTAGCCGAAGCATTAAAAGACCGGCTCTACATCAGATGGATTTTCATCCCAATATTTTTATCAAGTCAGCTGTAGTCTAGTTGTTTGACCCGGCGTCACCAACAATCATTACCCGGCATTATCAAAAGATCATAACCCGGCAGAGTTTATATGAGCAACCCAGCTTCACAAGTTGAAAAGTATTTGAGGCCGACTCAATGGCATATGGGTGTTGTATTCCCAATACTTTACTTCAAAGGACACTGACAAGCAAGACGATTGAGAAGACAGCTCGTTCGTATGAAGAAGAAACCCGGATTTTCAAGGAGCTATATCATTAAGCCGGCCAGTGGAGCGAGCCGGTCACTTAACATATTTATTCTTATTTTAGGAGCTTAGCATGAATAAATTCAAACTAACCTGGGGGCTAATGTCGGGGATATACCCCGCAGTATAACCCGGCCGGAAGTATGACCCGGCCAGGACTTGGCGACTCACTGGAGCCCTGGCCGAACTTGACGATTCATTGGTAACCCGGCAGGAGGTATGACCCGGCTCATTAGTATGGCGGCTCATGCGTCACCGCTATTACCGGGTCACAGGACGACCAGACCCATGGCCCAGCGTGCGAGCCGGTGCGAGGCGGCTCATGGACGGGCCTAGATGGGCGGCTCACAAGAGAAGGACCAAAGGAGAGAAAGGATTCCCTCACAAAGGAAACAAGACCCGGATTAGGATTCAAGAGAGACTAGTCCTAATCCTACTTCTAGTAGGACTCTACATGTAAACCTACCCTCTCCACTTATATAAGGAGGGGTAAGGCACACCTAGAGGGGAAGGGAAGATAGACACAAGTCATTAGAGATACACAGATTAGAGGCTCTCAAGATTAGAGGTAGCGATCCCGCACCCTTGTAACCGAGAGATCATCCTCATCATCAATATAGACACAAAGCAGGACGTAGGCTTTTACCTCCATCAGAGGGGCCGAACCTGGGTAAACTCGCGTCTCTCGATTCCGACCAACCCCTCTCAAGCCGCCACATAGTTGCGATGGCCTCACACCTAAGTCCGTTAACCTGGACATCTTGCCGTGACAAAACCACGACAAGTCCCCCTCCTCCAAGGCACCTCCGGGGTGCCTTGTCCCTTTGAGACTCTTGTCCCCAAGCCTAATTAGCCTCTATGGGCTGATGCACCTGGCCCATGATGGCTAGGACACACCCCCTATGGCCCATGTGGGACCACGGGACAGGTGGACCCCCCTGGTGGATCCCCGAAACCCTTTTCGGGACCCCGGTACACTACCGGTAATGCCCGAAACTTTTTCGGTGACCAAAATAGGACTTCCTATATATAAATCTTTACCTCCGGACCATTCTGGAACTCCTCGTGACGTTCGGGATCTCATCTGTGACTCCGAACAACATTTGGTCACCAACGTACATATCCCAATACTACTCTCGCATCACCGAACGTTAAGCGTGCGGACCCTGCGGGTTCGAGAATCATGTAGACATGACCGAGACACCTCTCTAGCCAATAACCAATAGCGGGACCTGGATGCCCATAGTGGTTCCTACATATTCCACAAAGATCTTCATCGGTCGAACCACGATGTCAAGGATTCAGTCAATCCCGTATGCAGTTTCCTTTGTCCAGCGGGTATGTTACTTTTCCGAGATTCGATCGTCGGTATCTCATACCTAGTTCAATCTCATTACCGGCAAGTCTCTTTACTCGTTCCATAATACAAGATCTTGTGACTAACTCCTTAGTCACATTGCTTGCAAGCTTCTTGTGATGTTATGTTACCGAGAGGGCCCCGAGATACCTCTCCGTCAAACAAAGTGACAAATCCCAGTCTCGATCCTGGAGCTCAACTCCCCGGAAGAAATCAAGTCAGACAGGAGGCACCAAGACAGAACTCCGTCACATCGGCATCATATAGTTTCCAAAATACCCGCGTGATCCTAATTTTTTTTTTGAGCGAGAAGAGGAGTAGAATGAAAATTCCTAAGTCGAATACCTCACCAGAGTATAGAAGAGGAGTAAAAGAATCCTACTCTCCGATATAACTAGACTCAAAATAGTTTTGACTAGACTCGACTCGGCCAAGTTCGATCAATCAAGGGGGCTCCTAGGTCGGTACAGGCTCTGATACCAACTTGTCACGCCCAAGATGCGATCCTATCCTTATTTTGGCACGAGGGCCTCGACAGGGATAGAAGCGCATCTCGTCGTGTTGCAAGAATGGATATCATTACAAGTACATGTAAAGAAGAGGTGAGTATATGGAATTGGCTTACACTCGCCACAAGCTACATCAACTCACATCAATACAACAACATATCCAAACATCATACAGAAGAGCAAGGTCCGACTACAGACGAAAACAAACGATAAAAATTACATCCATCCTTGCCATCCCAGGCTGCCGCCTGGAACCCATCCTAGATCGATGATGAAGAAGAAGAAGAACTCCAAATCAAAACAAGCATCGTGCTCACGTCAAATCATCGCATTACCTGTACCTGCAACTGTTGTTGTAGTAATCTGTGAGCCACAAGGACTCAGCAATCTCATTTCCAAGGGTATCAAGACTATTAAAGCTTAATGGGTGAGGTATGGTTAAGTGGTGAGGCTGCAGCAAGCGACTAAGCATTTATTTGAGTGGCTAACTTACGAGAACAAGAATAAAGGGGGATGATTGTCGCATAAACGGTCGTGAACTAGTAATGATCTCTAAGAGATTCTGAACACCTACTTACGTCAAACATAACCCCACCGTGTTCTCTCTTGGATAAGGACTCACGAGAAGAGACAGTCACGGTTACGCACATGGTTGGTGTATTTTACTTGAGTTTACCTCAAGTTTGCTATGACCGGGTGTTAAACAAAGTTTCCAAGTTGCCACGTAACCGCGGGCACGGCTTTCCGAAAGATTTAACCCTGCAGGGGTGCTCCAACTCATCCATCACAAACTAACCACACGCAGCGGGAATAACCTCGACCACGAATCTCGTGATTTCCTAGGCAATTCCATTGGAAAACCACAACCTCGAGATAGCCCGAAGTATTATCGGAATTCCTCGCACAAGACATTCGAGAAAGGTAAAACAAATCCAGCAAGGCCGCCCGGCAGGCCAGATCCCGATAGGAGCCACACGTATCTCGTTCTCAGGGCACTACAAGATGGGCAAGACGTCGGGTTGGCTGAAACCCCGGGTGACCAGGGGCACCGGACATCGCCCGGTTTGGACCAACACTCATGAGGAGCACTGGCCCGGGTTGTTGATTAATTATCCGCGGGTGGCGGCGGGTCCCTATGCAATTTTAGTTGTTATTAGGCAAATGTAGTACCAATGTTGGGCCTTGCCAGACAAGTTTTATCCTAAAACGAAAGTCAAGGGGGTCCCCATAACAACCCCGAGCATGTTAGGAGCGCTCAATTATGGAACATAACACCGGTACACAAGTAACTAGGGTGGCAAGAGTGGAACAAAACACCGAGCAAAAGGCCAAGCCTTCCACCCTTTACCAAGTATATATGTGCATTAAATTAAAATAGCAATAATATTGTGATATAACAAAAGGATACCCATGTTGGCACATGGAACAATTGCACCTGCAAGTAGCAACGCTATAAGAAGGGCTGAGCAAGCGGTAACATAGCCAAACAATGTTTTGCTGGGATGTGGAGGGGTTAGAGGCTTATCATGGCAATTTGGGAGGCTTGACATACAAGTGGTAGGTAGCAAGACAACGATAGAAACGAGACTACTAGCATGGCAATGATAGTAATGGTATCCAGGGAAATGATCATCTTGCCTGAGATCTCGCTTGGAAGAAGAACGAATCCATGAAGAAGACGAGCCAACGTAGTCGAACGAATCCTCACACTCCGAACCCTTTCGGAACTCTATCGAGAAGAATCAATCCGGAAACAACAATCAACACACGAAAAACACCACCACATATGCATGACATAATGCGCAAACAAATATGATGCATGTCCGATTTAAATATGCAAGGCATGGCAATCACAACAATCAAATACTACACATTAAGTGAAGCTCAATATGCAACGAGCGGCATATTGATGAAACTCCACGTTCAATTATTTAGTTCACTCCCGTTTAGGTACGCAACAATATTAAATGTTGTTAAACATGGCAAGAGGTTAAGCATAAGTAAACTACACATCTAGGTAAGTTTAAATGAGGCCGAAAACAACATATAGCATTTCCGATACGACCCCATATGTTAATTTCGAAATTGGTCCAGATCTGAACTAATCATGTTTTATATTTGTTAAACAGAAAAATAAAGTGAACCATGCAATTCTACACGTCATTCTAGTCTATTTACATATATGGAACATCTCAAACAGAGCTACGGTCTACAAGTTATGACCATCACAAGATGCATATGTCACGAATGCCAAATGCATGAAAATGACAACCAAAAACATTTCAAATCAGTAATGCAGCAAGATATTATGGAGCTACATGAGATTCCAAGCAAGATTCATATATGGCCTGTCCAAAACGGAGCTACGGTTCAACCACAATCACCAAAACAAGTTTTAGTTGAAATCTGCCCAAAACAGCAACATAGCATATTGCACACATGAAAACAACAAGTTACAATATTCTAAAATGCACAAACTAAGCATGGGGCAGTAGCATATGACACCCACATCATTTCATCTTCACATATCATACTCAAAAGAGGCATGGATCACATGGTACGAAGCTCACAACATGGCAACAAAATATAGCAGATTAGGACTTAGTGAAAATAACAGTTTTTTAGCATAGCAGTTTATCACGGAGGCATATTGGCAGCAGTAAAACTATATGCTACAGGTCATATTATGACATGAAAATCTACAGCATGGTAGAGGACGTGATGCATTACAAATCATTACTCTATGGAAACATCACATTATGCTCAGATTCATGGCAACCATCAACACAACATGGCATATTGAAGAAAACAGATTCTCAGACTTAGTGAAAATTAGGCTAGTCATGAGCAGCAGTTTTTAACAGATTGACATATTGGCCAGCCGGAATAATT
This sequence comes from Elymus sibiricus, assembly GCA_039707655.1. Lineage (NCBI taxonomy): Eukaryota > Viridiplantae > Streptophyta > Magnoliopsida > Poales > Poaceae > Elymus > Elymus sibiricus. The sequence goes on along the minus strand of CM077667.1, from coordinate 175,779,487 downwards.
ATGATGCAAAACCTATCCATGCAAACTATTGGCGCAACATGATAGGCAACAACATGCTTAACAAAAGACTCCTTGGCGGCATCACCAAAAGACTCCTAGAACACTAGCAAATCACATGGCAAGACAGCAATAAAATAGCAGATTTCCAGACATAAATATTTTGGACCCTCAAACAGCAGATTTTTAAAGCATGTTGGCAACAAGAAAACAACACCTAAACATGAATTTCTATGACAACCAAAAATACCAGGGCCTAGCACACATGTCCACGGGCATATCTCATGTTCAAAATTATTTCATATGATGCACGGATTAAATCCCACAAAATAGACAAACGTGCATCATGGCAAAATGACATGCCTCAAACTTGCTCCAATGACAAAACTAAATGCACAGTTAAATTCTATGGATTTTCCTACCCCAAAAACATATATAATATGCCTAGGTTCATGTAGGGAAATATGTCACAATTAATTATGCAAGTATGGCCTAATCCCCTTTTAGCAACTATAAATGCAAGTTAAATGCAAATATTACAATGAACCAGTTTGTCATGCATGAAAATGCGATGCCGATAATATGAACATTTTTAATATATTGTTGGATTAAATTCCGATGCATGTTAAATAATTATGCGTGATGCAAAACATGGCATTTGTGCAAAAATGATGCAAAACAGCGAGCTTAGGTATTTTAAACATGGATGAAAATGGCATATTATTAATCTACACATCTTTATGAGCATTTACACATATAAAACATTTGCATATGACGCACGGTTAATTAATTATAGACATTTTAAAAATATGCATTACTGTAATTAAAAAAAACACTAACGGGCCGGTTCTGGAACAGAGGTCCAACAGGAACATGGCGACATAACACAATCCAACGCACTGGGCGACATATAGGGAAGGTCGGGCCGTGGCTCACCTAGTGGGCTTGGCCCATTCGGTGGAGGGGGGGTGCAGGCCGGCTGCTGGGCCTTGGCGTTGGGCGCGGCCCACGGGCGAGCGACCGAGGCTGCGGGCGGATCGAGCACTCGTGCTCGTCTTCCTCCCGAGGCAGGAACGAATGGCGGCGGCGGCATGCAACTCTGGCGGCTAGGCTCACCGGTGACGGGTTCGGCTCGAACGGCGAGGAGGAGGCCGGATCTGGCCGGTGGCGACGCGTCTCCGGCGGCAGAGGCGCGGGGCGGCTCGAGCTCCGCGCTCGCATCCATGGCGGCGGCTAAGGCGAGGGACGGTGACGCAGGGAGGCGCCGGCAGTTGGCGACGGCGGGGATCGGGCGGCGGGGTCGGCCGGTAGCGGCTCGCCGGGGCTCCGGTGGTCGACCGGCGGGGCGCCTCGAGGTGCGCGGGCGAGGAGAAGGGGACTACAACGGGGTGCAGGAGAGTGGACCATTGAAAAGAGATGAAGAAGGTGACGAAGATGGTGACGTTGATGAAGACGATCACCACGGCGATGGCTCCTCTGGCGGCACTTCGGCGCCACCGGGAGATAGGGGGAGAGAGTCTCCCCCCTTAGGCTTCTCCTCCATGGCCTCTCCCAAGATGGGGAGAGGTTCTCCCCTGTGGTACTTCCATGGCTCCCGGAGGGGCGGGAGCCGCTCCGAGATTGGATCTCTCTCTCTGTTTCTCTCCTGTTTTCGCTACTATTTTCCCTCCAGATTGGTTTTCCGTCGATACAGAGAGTTGCGGCGACGAGGCGGAGGGTCTCTCTTTATTTCTAGGGTATCTGGGATTTATAGGATTTTTCAGCGTTGGAATCACGCGCAACGGAGCCACGTGGGCCCCACAAGCCATCAGGGCGCCCCCAGGCCGCGCCTTGTTGGCTTGTGGCCCACAGGTGGCTCCCCTCCGGTGGTTCTTCGCTCCAATATTGCTTATTTCCTCCAGAAAAAATCATCAAAAAGTTTTGGGCGATTCCGAGAACTTTCATTTTCTGCAGAAAAACAACACCACGGTTATTCTGCTGAAAATAGCGTCAGTCCGGGTTAGTTCTAAATAAATCATATAAAGTGCATCAAAAACATATAAAAGTATTGTAAACATAGGCAATCATGGCATGAATACTTCATGAATTATCGATACGTTGAAGACGTATCAAGCGCCAAAAGGATGGCACCTCCGTGCTCTGCACACGTGCAGCTCGATGACGTCTCCGCCTCCTGGATCTAGCGAGCGAGGGTGGAGTAGTATATGTGTTCTCCGGCAGCACAACAGCATGGTGGCGGTGGAGCTAGTCCAGCAGGGCTTCGCCAAGCGCTACTAGAACTAGGACGGAGGAGCGGGAGAGAGGGAGGGCTATTGACAAGGCATGGGAATTATGCGTGCGCAGCCCCTCCCTCTCCTCATATATATATAGGAGGCAAGGGGAGGTGGTCGGCCCCTCTAGGGTTTCCCTAGGGGTGGAGCGGTGCCCTTGGGGGCTGCCTTGGCCCCCAAGGCAAGGGGCGGCGACCACCCTAGTGTTTCCCCAAACCCTAGCCGCATGGGCCTTGGGTGCGGGGTGGCGCCCAGCCCACCAAGGGCTGGTGTGCCCCCTATCTCAACCCATGAGCCCCCCCGGGGCAGGTGGACCCCCGGAACCCTTCCGGCATCCCCGGCATAAAACCGGTAAAAACCCAGAACTTTGCCGGAACCCGAATACCAGCTTTCCATATATGAATATTTACCTCCGAACCATTTCGGAGCTCCTCGTCATGTCCGAGGTCTCATACGGGACTCCGAACAACATTAGGTCACCAACGTACATAACCAAATAATACTATATCGTCATCGAACGTTAAGCGTGCGGACTCTATGGGTTCGAGAATCATGTAGACATGACCGAGACACCTCTCTGGTCAATAACCAATAGCGGGACCTGGATGCCCATATTGGTTCCTATATATTCTACGAAGATCTTTATCGGTCGAACCACGATGTCAAGGATTCAGTCAATCCCGTATGTAGTTCCCTTTGTCCATCGGTATGTTACTTGCCCGAGATTCGATCGTTGGTATCTCATACCTAGTTCAATCTCATTACTGGCAAGTCTCTTTACTCGTTTCCTAATACAAGATCACGTGACTAACTCCTTAGTCACATTGCTTGCAAGGTTCTTGTGATGTTGTATTATAGAGAGGGCCTAGAGATACCTCTCCGTCAAACGGAGTGACAAATCCCAGTCTCGATCCATGCCAACCCAACAGACACCCTCGGAGATACCTGTAGATCACCTTTATGATCACCCAGTTACGAAGTGACATTTGATACAGACATATCATTCCTCCGGTATCAGGGAATTGCATGATCTCATGGTCTTAGGAACAGTTACTTGACATGAAGAAAGCAGTAGCAACAAACTATGTGATACGATCAAATGCTATGCTTATGGTTGGGTCTTGTCCATCACACCATTCTCCTAATGATGTGATACCGTTATCAAATGACAACTCATGTCTATGGTTAGGAAACCTTAACCATCTTTGATCAACGAGATAGCCTAGTAGAGGCTCACTAGGGACACGGTGTTGTTTATATATCCACACATGTATTTAGGTTTTCGATCAATACAATTCTAGCATGGATAATAAACGATTATCATGAACAAGGAAATATGATAATAACCACTTTAGTATTGCCTCTAGGGCATATTTCCAACACGATTCTCTTTCTCTTTGTAGCGTCATCAGTTCTCGGTCCCTACGCTTGGCGGGGTCTAGACTGATCTGATAGATCAATACTAGTATCAATACTACAGGATGGTCCAAAGACGACACATCAATCAGAGACCCTTCGACGAAACTATGTGTGATCCATCAATCGCCAATGGTATAGTTCAAGCTCTGCCGCCAATGACAAAAACTATGTGCGATGGAGGAACCATCAAATACGATTCAAAAAATATTTGCATGTGTGATTCGTCGCATATAGTTTGTTCTTATGAACTGTTTGTGATTATGGATTATATCAGAAACGGTTAACAAACTACATACGTGTGCGTAGTGCGGCATACAGTTCACTCGGACAAACTGTTTGCGCTGATCCAGCAGAACACAATCGAGTTAGCCTAAGACGGCGTGTGTGATACCCGACAAACAGTTCATTCATCAAATTTGTTTGGGAAGACCAATAATAACCCAAACGATTCATCCTGACAACCGTGTGTGTTGTGGGTACCCGTCAAACAGTTCATACATCAGAACTGTGTGGGAAGACCAAAAATAACCCAAATGACTCATCCTGACAACCTGTGTGTGTTGTGGGCAGACGGTTGCTGCTAATAATTGTATGAGATGTGATTTGCTCTTTTTGCACATCATCTATATGCTCTGTCTACAGAACACCAACATTATTGTTGCATAACCAACTTGAACATCCAGTTACATAAGTGACGACACAACACATGTACATTCCTCAATATAAATTTACAAGAAGTAGACAATCGGCAAATCATACTGTTCTTCTGACGACGGCTTCCGACACTGCTCTGCTTGTGGCTATCCCTCGCCTTCATGTCTTTGTAGTAGTGGTCGATGATGGCAGCGGCGAGGTCAACCAGGGAATCCTTTTGCTTCTTCTTCTCGCCGCCCCAGACCCTGTACTGACCTTGGATGTTGACAAGCTTCTGGCAGGACAAGCCCGTTGTCTTGAGCACCTTTAGATCGTTGGTGGTGTCCACCGTTGCGAACCTGTAGTCGGGGCTGTTGACAAACCTGGCGAAACACTCACAAGGACTTGTGGCCAGGCAGTAGTGGTAGACGAGCACGTGATGGCGCACACACAACTAGGCAACGGCAACCTTCTGATCATCCCTGGTACGACCGCCGGTGTACTCGAGGTCGAAGCCGACCACTTTGTACTAGTCATCCTCAGCAAGCAGCTGCTCCAATGTGTTGATGGAGTTCACCACCACGACCCGGTCATTGGTGTACACCACCGAGAGGTTCATCTTCCTGATGTGGGTGTCCACTTTGACAATTTTGGCTAACTGCCGCTCGGCGCCAGCAGCCGCCATTGGGTCTGCACGAGAAGGTTGAAGCGATGAAGAGATCGTGGGTGTGCTTCTTGTGTTGTGTGGTGCGATCGGAAGGTGGAAGAGACGAAGGTAAATGGCCGCGGGAATAAATTGCGCCGGACAGCCTGGAATTTCGGCACGTCTGCATGGCAGTTTTTGCAGCACTTAACTGCATGGTGGCGCTGGGAGCGGCGCAACTGCATGCATATGGCGCCCCGAACGTACGTGACCGTTTGTGCATGGACGCCGACAGAGCGAGCATGCACGAACGCGAGCACAGCGTGCCGTGGCCGCATCAACCGCCTCATGCGTAGATTAATTCGCGATGGTGCGTACAGAACGACCGTTTGCTTTGTAATAAAATGCAAACATTTTATTATTATTAACCGTTTGTGTACTTGTCATTTCTCCCACCTCCGTCCCATCTTGTCACCGCATTGCCGCCCAAGGATTCCAGTGCACGCTTCGGGAGCGCGCAGGTTCCTGCGCAAGCTTCCTGCCTGGCTCGCCGAAATTCCCCAAACACCCAATGCTTCGGGAGCGCGCAACGTTTCTTTTGGGCTTCCCTTTCCCGCGCAACCACGCAAGAACGCGCGCAAGCTTCCTGCCCGGCTTGCCTTGGCCGCCTTCTTTATAAACCCTCACGGCCGGTGCCTCCACATCACATTCATCCCCTCCCTGCCCGTAGCTTCCCAAGTTTGCTTCTCCCCCAATCGCCAATGCCACCTGTCCGTCGTCGTCGCCCCATCACTCTGCCAGAGGGCAGCTCCAGATGGGAGGCTGCACCACGTCGGCGGTGCTGTACCCGGAAGCGTGTAGTGCATGTGACATCCTTGTTGGCTATGCGCACGACACCCACCACACGCTCCTCCACCTTTGCCCGAAGGCAGCTCCTGCCAGCGACCGCCGTGGTCCCCACCCCATCGCCGGTCGCCGTTTTGGCCACCCCACCAGCGGCCTCCTTGGCCGCCACCACACCAGCGTCCGCCTTGGCAGCCACCCCACGGACAGCCACCGGGGCCATCACCCGTCCACCACCGCGGCCCGAAGGCGGGAGGAGGAGACTGCCGCCGAAGCCTAGTCACTCGGGTTTTGCGTCAGCGGCCTAGCGCGCTACATCAACTTCCTACATGAGGAGGAGGAGCGCCAGGTCGAGCATGCAAAGAGGCTCACCGCCGCCGTGGCCGCATCAGACGCTGCAGCTGTGGCATGGAATGACGAGATCTACGCCGAGTCCCGCCGCTTTGAGGAGGCGCGTCGGGAGTGGCGCAGGGAAGCAGCTGCAGCCGATGAATTTGACTCCTCTAGCTCATCGGTAGGCAACTCCTCCTTTGCCTCTTACTGAACGCGCTCGGCAGAGGAGAAGGCTGCTGGCAGTAGCACAAAGCCCCTCCGGAGTAGTATTTAGGGGCTATTTTGTTCATTTCATCTAACTAAAGATATGGTTGAACTATCCCATCTACTTTAAATTAGCTAGTATATATAGTTGAACTAGCTATTTCAGTACGTGGTTGGCAACAAATGGGGAAAAGTTTGTTCGATTCAACCGTCGAGTTGAACTATTTTGTACAAAGACCAATGCTTAATCTATTAATTAAATCTATGTTTGCTGAATTTCTGTTGCAAAAGTGCACCGTAATAGTGATTTTGTTCCTGCAAAATTTGACAAATGACAGTGTTTCCAGTTTAACAAATGAAGATTTACCCAAGTCCACAATGCATTGTTGCTAAGGTCCCTTCATTTAATGATTTAGCAACTAAACTCTTGTATGCATTGGCGAGTTTCCTTCATTTAAGTGTTTTGCCAAGGTTCACGCGCTTGGCATTGTTTCTTCATGTGGTCACCAAACTCATATCTCTCCTCTTAATTACCTTCCCACATCAGATTTTTTTGCATACATGGCAACCTTAGCAGTTAGCACCAGTACAAGGTGTAGCATTGGGAAGGGCACACGGGTCATCATTCACAACCGTTTGTGATGACGCACTAAAAAATTCCTTCGTACCAGATTTTTGCTTGGCTTAGTAGGGAAGGAACCATTGCCCTCAGTCTGCATACGGGTATTCAGTCTGAAACGTCTTTGATGACTGGCAAAGGACACGCCTCCCCGATGAGCATGCGGAAGACACTGCTCGCACGCCACCCGTCTACTCAAACACCTGTCCGCACGCTACCTCCTTGCCAATATAGAGAGAGACACGTGGCAGCACGTAAATGGTATGTATAAAGTTCACGAATTATAAATAATACGCCCGTTTGCGATGGTAATGTGACATATTTTTGTTCCAAAATGCCTTTGTTGGCTATTAACAATGCTTGCTCTTTCTCTTAAAGTGGACACAAAAAAACACCACAACATATTTGTGCTTTATATGACGAGGCCCTGCCCAACATTGACCTTGTGACTGTAGCTCATATTTGAATTATGTACATTAAATGCACATAAAACTCAATTAGTGTATAAAAGAGCCATACGAACCCTTAATAATTTCATATTTTTGCACCACACACCTATTGCTTTATGTTGTTTCTAGAAAAATATCAAGGAGAGAAGAGGCATCGGATGTCGTTTCACCCGCATATGTGGCATGCATATTTTCCCTATTGGAACCACGTAGCTTATTGTGTGAGAAGCTCCGGTTTGTAAGAGGCTTGTGACAAAACATGTCGAATAGTATTATTTTTTACCAGGGCATATGTGTGCCTTGTCACGACACCATTCTTAGTTTCATGAATTTCTGACGGAGTTTTGGATTTATGAAAATTTAAAAACCAAGTTTCTCGATGTTTGTGGTCGAGCAAACATGCTGAGATGTTTGAAATTCATTCTCATTTCTTGGATGTGACCTAACACATGCATCTAGGGACACATATATGATTTTTCAACCCATTTTGCTGCCCCGGACCTTGTGATTGTAGATCAAATTTGAATTATGCACATTAAATAATGCACCAAAAACTCAATTAATGTATTTAAAAGCCAGATGACCCCTTAATTTATTCATATTTTTGCACTTCGCACGTACATGTCTGTGTTGTCTCTATAAAAAATCAAGGAGAGAAGAGGCATCGGATGTCTTTTCGCCCGCATATGTGGCATGCATATATAATATGTTCCCTATCGAAACCACAAAGCTTCTTGTGAGGAGCTCCGATTTGTAAGGGGATTGTGCAAGAACATGTCCAATTTGGACAATTTTTTACCACGACATATGTGTGCCCTTTTCACGACACCATGCCAAGTTTCATGAATTTCTGACGAGTTTTGGATTTACGTGAATTTGAAAACCAAGTATCTCAATGTTTGCGGCCGAGCAACAAATAATTAGATGTTAGAAATCCTTTCCCATTTCTTGCGTGGGACCTAAACATGCATCCAGTGAAAGGCATATGATTTTTTCAACCTATTTTTCATGCGTTGGACCTTGTGAAAGTTCAAATTTGAATTATGCACATTAAAGGGCTAGAATACTCAATTAATGTATTAAATAGGTCTCACGAACCCTTGAAAAAAAATCCATAGTTTAGCATGACTGTCATGTTGCTCTATGGTGACTCTAGAAATAAATTCAAGGCGAGAAGAGATAGCGGATGTTGTTTCGCATATAAAAGGTGAACTTTCCCTATCGGAACACACAACTTTCGTGTGAGAATCGCCGGTTTGTAAGAGGCTTTGTGCCAAAACCTGTCCAAAAGAGGGCAATTTTTTTACCTCAACACACACAACATGGCCATTGATGACACCATGCCGAAATTTCATGAATTTCTGTCGAGGTTTGCATTTACATGAATTTTAAAACTAAGTTTCCCAATGTTTGCGGTTGAGCCAGGACGATGATAGGTTTGAAATTCATTCCCATTTCTTGCGTGGGACCTAAACATGCAGCCAGGGAAACATCTATGATTTTTCAACCTATTTTCATGCGCTGGACCGTGTGATTGTAGTTCAAATTTGAATTATGCACATTACATGCCTAGAAAACTCAATTAATGTACTAAAAATGTCAAACGAACTCTGTGATATTCCATTGTTTAGCACGACACATTCATGTTGCTCTATGGAGACTCTAGAAATAAATTCTAGGCAAGAAGAGACATCGGATGTTGTTTCGCACATAAAATGTGAACTTTCCCTATCGGAACCACATGACTTCTTGTGAGAATCTTCGGTTTGTAAGAGATTTGTGCCAAAACTTGTCCCGAAGTGGGCATTTTTTACCACGAGACACATGAGCCATGACATGACACCATGCAAAGTTTCATGAATTTCTGACGATATGGATTTACTGGAATTTGAAAACACGGCTTCTCAAAGTATACGACCGAGCCAAAATACCGAGAGGTTTGGAATTCGTTTAATTTCCATTTCTTGCATTGGACCAAAACATGTATCCAGTGACACATAGATGATTTTCAACCCATTCAGGTGCACTCTAGTATGTGCTTAACTGCGGTTCAAGTTTGAAGTATGAACATGAAATGTCTAAAAAACTCTTTAAATGTTTAAAAGGGCCTAAACAACCCTGAATAATTCCATATTTAATAGACACTCCTATAGTTGCACGTTCACTGTAGATAAATGTTATTGCCATCCAAACACCTTCAATTGCCGATGTAACTTCATTTTTCGTTTCAAAGCAATATGAAAATCAAATACATCGCAAACAGTTCTTGATCATGAAATGTGTGTGATGTAGTATAAAAATATCTTGTGCCAATTCTCATATATGGCTTAGGCCAGAAGCTTCAGTCCACCGCCGGCGCGTCAACCACACAGTCACACTTGTTCCCCCAGACCACTGTACTGTTCAAGCGTCGCTGGTGAAAGATGGGGACGTGGATCCGCGTCGTGAGGGCAACTTCGGTGACCCACACCAGCCCGAGCGCGGCTGCATCAGCCATGAACCGCTCACAACATCCTTGAGCGCGGCCGCAATCTTCGACAAGGTGGCTGCAGCCGCCGAATGGGCAGGTGCTGCATCTGAGATGACGGCAGCAACATCTGTGACTGGGATAGCAAATGGAGAAAACGGCACATCAGCTGTCCATTCCTCGACAGCCGCCGTAGCCCTAATGGCGGCTGCCCACGCCTATGCCGAGGCCGCCCACGCCCAGCTCATGTCGGTCACCGCACAAATAGCAGCGGCCTTCACCGACAACGGTCGGCAACCTACGTCCGAAGAGTTGGCAATCGCCGAGAGCGCTCGGGCAGCCGTCCAGTCGTCGGCTGCCTCCCTTGCCGAGATGGAGTCCGTCAATTCCTGAACCACGGCCTCCCACACCAGACTCGTGGCGGCCTTTTCCAAAGAGATGGCGGACGCGGACTGCGAGATGCTTGCAAAGTATGTGGCGATGGATGCCATGGAGCCCCTTCCTCTGGAGGTCGTCAAGCGCAAGCTGGTCATGGAGGATACGGCGGAGATCGACGAGCATCAGGCGGAACATTAGTCTTTGTTTAGAGCGCTGGTTTTTTGTTAGAGTAATGTTTAGGTCAACCAACTCTGTTTAATTTCTCGATTAAGTAAGTGCGGGCTGTGGTGTAGGCTCTTGTGTGTAGTACCCAAATTAGCAATTGATGTTAAATTATGCGATGAAGTGGATGACCACTGTAACCAGAGAAATTCGGACCAAAAATTTGCCGCCATATCCCTATTCCATCTTCCAATTGAAAATGAAATTGAAGTTCATTACTCACAATTTTTTGGCACGAACCGTGTGATATGTAGTACCCAATCTTACGTCGGAAGCTTGGAGACAAACATTTGCACGTCCAAGTTCATCACACACGGGGTATAACACAGACTTCATTGGTGATGTGTTGATATCGAGAACTATTCTGAAAATTTTGCACGTTCAAGTTCATCACACACGGGTTATAACACAGACTTCGTTTGTGATGTTTTGATATCGCACGCGGTTCTAAATAAGGGACTATGTCCGATGGTGCTTTCCGCGCTAGTTTTTCGCTGCACCGAATGAAAATTTTGGGCTGCTGCGGAAATATCTACCTCCCTCTCCCCCCGGTACCAATCAAAAGCCACATTTCCCCCTTTTCCTCTACCTTTCCTAGGTCAAACCTTCACTGCTTGCTTGCAGCGCCTCCTCCTCGCTGGCGACGCTCCTTCCTGCTGCTCGGCCTCGTCCATCTAGTCAGGTAATCGTCACCTCCCCAATACCCCCTCACCCCTCTTCCTCCATCCTACACGGCCTGACCGTCGGCGCGACACCTTCCACCCAAATCACCGTCCCAGCCTCCTAATAATCGCTGCCGAAAGCCATGGTGCACACAGTATAGCCAGGAACTCAAAGAGCATTTGGCAGCGAAGAAGCAAGTCACGGTTTCACGCGCAGATGAGGCAGCAATGGATTCCATGCGTGCTGACCCCCAGATCTTGGAGGAGCACCTCGCCGTCGAGGCCATGATGTCTACTACACAACCTTCTTCTTGTAGACTCGTGTTGGGCCTCCAAGCGCAGAGTTTTCTAGGACAATAGCAAATTTCCCTCAAGTGGATGACCTAAGGTTTATCAATCCATGGGAGGCGTAGGATGAAGATGGTCTCTCTCAAACAACCCTGCAACCAAATAACAAAGAGTCTCTTGTGTCCCCAACACACCCAATACAATGGTAAATTTTATAGGTGCACTAGTTCGGCGAAGAGATGGTGATACAAGTGTAATATGGATAGTAGATGTAGGTTTTTGTAATCTGAAAATATAAAAACAGCAAGGTAGCAAGTAACAAAAGTGAGCAAAAACGGTATTGCAATGCTTGAAAACAAGGCCTAGGGTTCATACTTTCACTAGTGCAAGTTCTCTCAACAATACTGACATAGTTGAATCATATGTAAATCCCTCACGTGCGACAAAGAGTTCACTCCAAAGTCACAAATAGCGGAGAACAAACGAAGAAATTATTGTAGGGTACGAAACCACCTCAAAGTTATCTTTTCCGATCAATCGTATGAGCTATCCCTATAAGTGTCACGAACAGCCCTAGAGTTCGTACTAAAATGACACCTTAAGATACATATCAACTAAAACCCTAATGTCACCTAGATACTCCAATGTCACCACGAGTACCCATGGGCTTGATTATACGATATGCATCACACAATTTCAGATTCATCATGTTCAATCCAACACAAAGAACTTCAAAGAGTGCCCCAAAGTTTCTACCGGAGAGTCAAGACGAAAACGTGTGCCAACCCCTATGCATAGATTCCCAAGGTCACGGAACCCGCAAGTTGATCACCAAAACATACATCAAGTGGATCAATAGAACATCTCATTGTCACCACGGATATCCCATCGCAAGACATACATCAAGTGTTCTCAAATCCTTTAAAGACTCAATCCGATAAGAAAACTTCAAAGGGAAAACTTAATTCATCACAAGAAGATAGAGAGGGGAAAACTCCATATGATTCATCTATATTAATAAAGCTCGCGGTACATCAAGATCGTGTCATCTCAAGAACACGAGAGAGAGAGATCAAACACATAGCTATTGGTACATACCCTCAGCCCCGAGGCTGAACTACTCCCTCCTCGTCATGGAGACCGCCGGGATGATGAAGATGGCCTCCGGTGATGGTTTCCCCCTCCGACAGGGTGCCGAAACGGGCTCCCGATTGGTTTTTCGTGGCTACAGAGGCTTGCGGCGGCGGAACTCCCGATCTAGGTTTCTTTTTGGAGGTTTCTGTATTTATAAGAAAATTGGGCGTTGGAAACCAGTCAAGGGGGGCCACGAGGCGTTCACAAGCTAGGGGACGCGCCCTAGGGGGGGCACCCCCTAGGCTTGTGGTGGCCTTGTGGTTCTTCTGGCCCAACTCCAATGCCCTGTGGGCTTCTTCTGGTCCATAAAAAATCGTCGTAAGTTTTTATTCCGTTTGGACTCCATTTGATATTCCTTTTCTGTAAAACTTAAAAACAAGGAAAAAAACAGAAACTGGCACTGGCTCTAGGTTAGTAGGTTAGTCCCAAAAACAATATAAAATAGCATATACATGCATATAAAACATCCAAGATGGATAATATAATAGCATGGAACAATAAAAAATTATATATACGTTGGAGACGTATCAAGCATCCCCAAGCTTAATTCCTGCTCGTCCTCGAGTAGGTAAATGATAAAAACAGAATTTTTGATGTGGAATGCTACCTAACATATTTATCAATGCAATCTTCTTTATTGTGGCAAGAATGTTCAGATCCATAAGATTCAAAACAAGAGTTTAATATTGACATAAAAACAATAATACTTCAAGCATACTAATAAAGCAATCATGTCTTCTCAAAATAACATGGCCAAAGAAAGTTATCCCTACAAAATCATATAGTCTAGCTATGCTCCATCTTCATCACACAAAGTATTAAATCATGCACAACCCCGGTTTTAGCCAAGCAATTGTTTAATACTTTAGTATTCTCAAACTTTTTCAACTCTCACGCAATACATGAGCGTGTGCCATGGATATAGCTCTATAGGTGGAATAGAATATGGTGGTTGTGGAGAAGACAAAAAGAAGGTGAAAGTCTCACATCAACTAGGCGTATCAACGGGCTATGGAGATGCCCATCAATAGATATCAATGTGAGTGGGTAGGGATTTCCATGCAACAGATGCACTAGAGCTATAAGTGTATGAAAGCTCAAAAAGAAACTAAGTGGGTGTGCATCCAACTCGCTTGCTCACGAAGACCTAGGGCAATTTGAGGAAGCCCATCATTGGAATGTACAAACCAAGTTCTATAATGAAAAATTCCCACTAGTATATGAAAGTGACAATATAGGAGACTCTCTATCATGAAGATCATGGTGCTACTTTGAAGCACAAGTGTGGAAAAAGGATAGTAGCATTGCCCCTTCTCTCTTTTCTCTCATTTTTTTGGTGGGCTTCTTTGGCCTTTTTTTATTTGGGCTTCTTTGGCCTGTTTTATTTTTTGTAAAGTCCGGAGACTCATCCCAACTTGTGAGGGAATCATAGCTTCCATCATCCTTTCCTCACATGGGACAATGCTCTAATAATGATGATCATCACACTTTTATTTACTTACAACTCAAAATTTACAACTCGATACTAGAACAAGATATGCCTCTATATGTATGCCTCCGGCTGTGTATTGGGATATGCAATGATCTAGCGTAGCAATGACATCATCATGCTAGCTATCTTACGATCATGCTAAGCAATATGACAATGATGGTGCGTGTCATAATAAACGGAACGGTGGAAGTTGCATGGCAAATTATCTCAGAATGGCGATGGAAATGCCATAATAGGTAGGTATGGTGGCTGTTTTGAGGATGGTATATGGTGGCTATTTTGAGGATGGTGGGTTTAATGCACCGGCGAAAGTTGCGCGGTACTAGAGAGGCTAGCAAAGGTGGAAGGATGAGAGTGCGTATAATCCATGGACTCAACATTAGTCATAAAGAACTCACATACTTATTGCAAAAGTCTATTAGTTATCAAAACAAAGTACTACACGCATGATCCTAGGGGAAGGGTTGGTAGGAGTTAACCATCGCGCGATCCCGACCTCCACACAAAGGAGGGCAATCAATAAATAAGTCATGCTCCGACTTCGTCCCATAACGGTTCACCATACGTGCATGCTACGGGAATCACAACCTTTAACACAAGTATTTCTACCAATCCACAATTACTCACTAGCATGTCTCTAATATTACCATCTTTATATCTCAAAACAATCATAAGGAATCAAACTTCTCATAGTATTCAATGCACTTTATATGAAAGTTTTTATTATATCCCTCTTGGATGCCCATTATATTAGGACTAAATTCATAACCTAAGCAAATTACCATGCTGTTTAGAGACTCTCAAAATAATATAAGTGAAGCATGAGAGTTCAACAGTTTCTATAAAATAAAACCACCGCCGTGCTCTAAAAAGATATGAGTGAAGTACTAGAGCAAATTGACAAACTACTCCAAAAAGATATAAGTGAAGATCAATGAGTAGGTAAACAATCAAGTAGCTATGTGAGGGCTCTCTCTCTCAATAAATATTTTCAGATCTGAGTATTTTATTTAAACAGCAAGAAAAAGAAAAATAGCACTCCAAGAATAGCACATATCATGTGGACAAATAAAAATTTAGGCTCAACATAGGCTAACCGATAGTTGTTGATGAAGAGAGGTGGGATGCGTAGCATACCCAAGCTTAGATGCTTTAGACTTCTTGAAATATTTACTTGGGGTGCCTTGGGCATCCCCAAGCTTGAGCTTTTGTATCTCGTTCAATCCTCTCATGTCCCGGTTTCACCTAGGTCTCAAAAACTTCATCCACACAGAACTCAAAAAGAACTCGTGAGATAGGTTAGTACACATAAGAATAAATCAACACTTCATGTACTGCCAAGACAAGTTGCACAATAATTTTCAAACATCATCTACCATTTACTATCGTTTTCACAATTTATATCTACCAATGTAGGCTATGGAAACTATAGGATAAGTGGATAACAAAACTATGACATCAATTTGTCCAAACAGAACAGTCTGTAGAAATCTATTAAACCAGTGTACTTATGTAACTCAAAAAATTAGGAAAATTTAGGAAATGCTAAATAATTTATATGACAATACTGTGTAAAAATTTCAGAAACTTTCCATGTTCCAGTAAAATATGAAAATTCAAACACTATAGCAAAAGTTTCTGTTTTTACACAGCACACAGCAAACATGCAATGCAAGCATCCTGAGGCAATTCTTGGAACTTTTTATTGAAAAACAAGATTATAAATAACACCTAACATAGAACAAAAAAATAAAATGATGCTCCAAGCAAAACACATATTATGTGATGAATAAAAATATAGCTTCAAGTAAGATATACCGATAGTGTTGAAGACGAAAGAGGGGATGCCTTCCGGGGCATCCCCAAGCTTAGGTGCTTGAGTATTCCTTGAATATTACCTTGGGGGTGCCTTGGGCATCCCCAAGCTTTGATTATTGTCACTCCTTATTCTCCTCATATCGGTGTCTTACCCAAAACTTGAAAACTTCAATCACACAAAACTTAACAGAACTTTATGAGATGGGTTAGTATAATAAAGATAGATCATTCATTTAGGTACTGTCAAGACAAGATTCAGAATTGTTCCCACATGATACCTACTGTATTCTACCATTCCCATATTTTATACCACTAAATATAAGCTATGAAAACACTAAAACAAGCAAACTATGCATTCAAAACAGAATCTGTCAAAAACAGAACAGTCTGTGAAGATATGTAGTGTAACCATACTTCCATGTCTCTAAATATTCTGAAACATTGGGAACACCTGAAGAATTTGTATATCAAGACTTTGTAAAAATTTCAGATCATTATCATGCTCCAGTAAAACATGAAAATTCCTGTACTGGAGTCAAAAGTTTCTGTTTTGGTTCAGCATCAATTCTACTCATCTTGTGAGTCATCCCAAAGGCTTTACTTGGCACTTTATTGAAATAAAAGACACAAAACATGATTACTACAGTAGCTTAATCATGTGATCACACAAAATTCCTGTACTGGAGTCAAAAGTTTCTGTTTTGGTTCAGCATCAATTCTACTCATCTTGTGAGTCATCCCAAAGGCTTTACTTGGCACTTTATTGAAATAAAAGACACAAAACATGATTACTACAGTAGCTTAATCATGTGATCACACAAAAACAGAAAGTAAAAGTGTTGGGTTGTCTCCCAACAAGCACTTTTCTTGAATGCCTTTTAGCTAGGCATGATGATTTCAATGATGCTCACGTAGGAATAATAATTGAAACATGCAAAAGAGCATCATGAATCTCATGACAAACACATTTAAGTCTAACCCACTTCCTATGCATAGGGATTTTGTGAGCAAACAATTTATGGGAGCAATAATCAACTAGCATAGGAAGGCAAAACAAGCATAACTTCAAAACTTTGAACACATGGAGAGGAAACTTGATATTATTGCAATTCCTACAAGCATATGTTCCTCCCTCATAATAATTTTTAGTAGCATTATGAAGGAATTTAACAACATAACTATCACATAAAGCATTATCTTCATGATCCACAAGCATAGAAAATTTGTCACTCTCCACATAAGCAATTTTCTTCTCATTCATAATAGTGGGAGCAAATTCAACAAAATAACTATCATGAGATACTTGATTGACATAACCACTTTGAATATTAAAATCTTGATGACAAGTTTCATGGTTACTATCACTCTTTATAGCATACATGCCATCATCATAATCATCATAGATAGTAGGCATGTCATTATCATAACAAATTTGCTCATCAAAACTCTGGGGACTAAAAATATCATCTTCATCTAACATAGCATCCCCAAGCTTGTAGGTTTGCATATCATTAGCATCATGGATATTCAAAGAATTCATACTAGCAATATTGCAATCATGCTCATCATTCAAGGAATTCTCATTAAGTATTTTCATAAATCCTTCCTCTACCAATTGAGCACAATTTTCCAAACCATCATTTTCACGAAAGACTTTATAAAGATGAGACAATTGATGCAACCTAAACTCCATTTTTTGTAGTTTTCTTTTATAAAACCAAACTAGTGAAAAACAAGAAACTAAAAGATTTAATTGCAAGAGCTAAAGATATACCTTCAAGCACTCACCTCCCTGACAACGGCGCCAGAAAAGAGTTTGATGTCTACTACGCAACCTTCTTCTTGTAGACTCGTGTTGGGCCTCCAAGCGCAGAGTTTTGTAGGACCGTAGCAAATTTCCCTCAAGTGGATGACCTAAGGTTTATCAATCCGTGGGAGGCATCGGATGAAGATGGTCTCTCTCAAACAACCCTGCAACCAAATAACAAAGAGTCTCTTGTGTCCCCAACACACCCAATACAATGGTAAATTGTATAGGTGCACTAGTTCGGCGAAGAGATGGTGATACAAGTGTAATATGGATAGTAGATATAGGTTTTTGTAATCTGAAAATATAAAAACAGCAAGGTAGCAAGTAACAAAAGTGAGCAAAAACGGTATTGCAATGCTTGAAAACAAGGCCTAGGGTTCATACTTTCACTAGTGCAAGTTCTCTCAACAATACTGACATAGTTGAATCATATGTAAATCCCTCACGTGCGACAAAGAGTTCACTCCAAAGTCACAAATAGCGGAGAACAAACGAAGAAATTATTGTAGGGTACGAAACCACCTCAAAGTTATCTTTTCCGATCAATCGTATGAGCTATCCCTATAAGTGTCACGAACAGCCCTAGAGTTCGTACTAAAATAACACCTTAAGATACACATCAACCAAAACCCTAATGTTACCTAGATACTCCAATGTCACCACGAGTACCCATGAGCTTGATTATACGATATGCATCACACAATTTCAGATTCATCATGTTCAATCCAACACAAAGAACTTCAAAGAGTGCCCCAAAGTTTCTACCGGAGAGTCAAGACGAAAACGTGTGCCAACCCCTATGCATAGATTCCCAAGGTCACGGAACCCGCAAGTTGATCACCAAAACATACATCAAGTGGATCAATAGAACATCCCATTGTCACCACGGATATCCCATCGCAAGACATACATCAAGTGTTCTCAAATCCTTTAAAAACTCAATCCGATAAGATACCTTCAAAGGGAAAACTCAATTCATCACAAGAAGATAGAGAGGGGAAAACTCCATATGATTCATCTATATTAATAAAGCTCGCGGTACATCAAGATCGTGTCATCTCAAGAACAC
Organism: Elymus sibiricus; assembly: GCA_039707655.1. Classification (NCBI taxonomy): domain Eukaryota; kingdom Viridiplantae; phylum Streptophyta; class Magnoliopsida; order Poales; family Poaceae; genus Elymus; species Elymus sibiricus. Next base: position 175,760,737 of record CM077667.1, on the reverse strand, counting down.
GAGAGAAAGAGAGAGATCAAACACATAGCTACTGGTACATACCCTCAGCCCCGAGGGTGAACTACTCCCTCCTCATCATGGAGACCGCCAGGATGATGAAGATGACCTCCGGTGATGGTTTCCCCCTCCGACAGGGTGCCGGAACGGGATCCCGATTGGTTTTTCGTGGCTACAGAGGCTTGCAGCGGCGGAACTCCCGATCTAGGTTTCTTTTTGGAGGTTTCTGTATTTATAAGAAAATTGGGCGTTGGAAACAAGTCAAGGGGGGACAGGAGGCGTCCACAAGCCAGGGGGGCACGCCCTAGGGGGGCGCGCCCCCTAGGCTTGTGGTGGCCTCGTGGCTCTTCTGGCCCAACTCCAATGCCCTGTGGGCTTCTTCTGGTTCATAAAAAATCGTCGTAAGTTTTTATTCCGTTTGATATTCCTTTTCTGTAAAACTTAAAAACAAGGAAAAAATAGAAACTGGCACTGGGCTCTAGGTTAGTAGGTTAGTCCCAAAAACAATATAAAATAGCATATACATGCGTATAAAACATCCAAGATGGATAATATAATAGCATGGAACAATAAAAAATTATAGATATGTTGGAGACGTATCAGGCCACCCTCGACGCCTCGCGCGCTGACGCAGCCATGCTGTTGGCTGCTATAACCGACAGCTCGTGGTCTTTTCTCGAGGGCACCGCCGGTGCGTTCGATGAAGACTTCGATGTGTTTTCTCAGTGTGCCCATGCTTACCTCAACTCCAGAGCCGACATGTTGGTGCCGGGGCAGGATCAGACCACTCACCACTATGAGGGGTGCACCCACGATGTGGAGGCTTGGCCCTCTTCCAAGTTGAAGGAGCCCATCATCATCGATATCTCCGACGATGAGGAATAGCTTGTTTTTCTTAGCTTTATCACTAAGGACCTATGTTCACGTAGCTATGCTAGTTAAGCATCTTTCATTTACCTATTGCGTGTGCCGCTACTGCCTTTCATTTAGAAATTCTAGTGAAATGTCCAATGTAATGCTACTGCAACCTGACCTTTTAGTATGTTCTATTGTGCAATGTGGTGCTTAGTTAACTGTTTCGTTCATTTGTTGTGGTAATCATTTAACTATTTAGTTCAATTCTGCAATGTGATGTTCGATTGTTGTTGGTACAATTTTGTATTGTTATGCATGTGATGAATAAATTGAATTTAGATGTACTAAATACATGTGAAACATATAGAATTGCTATATTTCCTAGTTTTTAGCTTGCTTGGTTTAGATAACTGGCTTTTCCATGTGGCTCAAATTAATCTGTTGGATCCGCAATGTGTTTATTTTCCATAAACATATTTCACTGATAGTATGCCAAATATCACTTATAACCTGATCAATATTTGTCTTAAATATGTTGCAGGGGAAACAATGGGGGACACTGAAGTTTACCATCGAGGTTTGCACATCCATGGTCGTTTGGCTAATAGCACATTATTGTGCAATTGCAGGAACCATTGTAATATTAATGTTTCTAATAATTTGTTCTTGCACATGTAGGTCATGCTGTAAGAGGTTTAGATCCACTCTTTGACCCTTTTTGCATGTGGGGAAATGAGGTGTCCTTGAATATCAGTCAAATCAAGAAACTCAGAAAGATTGTTAAGATAAAGAAACTAGCTACGAAAAACAACAAGATGTTGTTTGCACAATGAATAAGACATCAGTCAACTATAGGATGGTACCATCTCTTTCACCTTGTCCTTTTCCCTTTGCGCCATTTCAAATTTCAGAAAAGATATTTATGCGTATTTTTGTTTTCTGTCCTTCTCAAGGCAGTTCATCGATGATTACGTCTCAAACCACCTGTATGATCAAGAGGCGAGGAAGGTATTCATACAGCACCCATGGTATAATCTTAAAGTCTTCCTCAAGAGGACAAAGGATGGGCGGGCAATTATCCATAGGCACTGGCCTAAAGTTGCGAGGACCTTCAACATCATTGAAGGCTCAATATTTGCCTTCTGCTTTAACAGTTTTCTAGATGAGACTCATCTGTCTATTTACCGTCTATGATGATACTTAATTTCCAAAGGTTTTAGATGTTGCATTTGAAACTTTGTCATGTTGTGCAATTGGGTAGCTAGGTATATGCGTATATGATGTTGTACCTTGATGTAATTCAATTATGAAATCCTGGTTGCCGTACTACGAATAAGAAATATATTCTGTGCTTGATATGAAATGTTAATTTGATTACTAAATGGATTAAAAATAATAGAGCAATCAGGCTGATTATTGGGGTTCCCATTCCAGAAGGTTTCTAAGACTACACCGTGGGCGATGACCTCAACAAACCCACACGGTTTCTAGAAAGTTAGCGTGTTGGATTGGTGAGCAATCACACACGAATTCTGGTCAACAACTATGTGCGTTAGGACACCCAATTACAAACGTTTTCTCATAACAAGTGTGTGTGATGGCCAGCCCAATGCCAAACAGTTTCTTCTAGACACTTTGAGTGATGTTTTGAATAACGCAAACGACAAAATTATAACTATCGCGTGTGATGACCAGCCCTATCACAAACGATGTTATGCAGAAAATTGTGTGTGATCTGCAATACGAACAGAGACGTAAGCTTGGGATTCCCTGTGTGGGATGATAAGCTCATCTCACATGTCTTCCCCAATATGTCTGTTTGTGATGGCCCTTCGAATCGCAAACGATATATTTTTGCCCATCGTGTGTGACCGGGTGCAGGCATCGCCGACGGGTTTTCCCTGTCGTGTGGGATAGGCCCCCCTATCACACACACATGCAAGGCGACGGTTTAAGACTATGTCACGGAAAGGGGTTAAAAACTGTTTGTATAGCACGCGGCCGCACTAGTGTATGTCCTTTGAGGTTCTTTACAAATGTACTCTCGAAAAAGAAGTAATATATTCTCAATATGAGCAGTCTATCATTCCTATTAAATCAGGATGTCACATACAACCCCACTCAAGGAACCAACATCGGCAAGTTCCAACATGCAGGAAGAAACTGCACCGATACACACAACCATACAAGAAGCACTCTTGCTAAACTTCTTTTAGGGGCGATTGGATGGTAAGTTGGTGCATCCTGTTGCATTAAATCTATTTAATAGTCGTGTCCGCGACTATGGACGACTTGGAGCTTGCTAACTTGATCATAACGCAACATCAACCATAATTGTTAAAACTTGCCGACCCTTAATTTTGCTAGCTAACAGATCTTAACATTGGTGCAGCGACGTGCTATACAAATGGTTTTTAACCCCTTTCCACGACGTAGTTTTAAACCATCGCCTTGCTTGTCTGGGCGATAGGAGGGGTCCATCCCACACACAAAAAAAACGAACGCAAACGTTTGGCAAAACTAAGTGTATGGGATGTACACATCTATCACAAACGAGAGTCATCGGCCAACCATTTGTGACATGCTGTACTTCCCATACGGTCCATCCTTGCAACTCGTGTGAGATCACAGTAACATCACACGCGCTATTATGTGGCGCACCATTTACGATGTGCGCCGAATCACAAACAGTTCACGATTATAAAGCATGTATGATAAAGGGGCTATCACACACATTTAGTTCCACTATGACCGTCTATGATATGATATAAGAGTGCATACATTTATCATTATAAAACCGTATGCGAAGGTTGAATCTATCCCACATGCGGCTTTTTTGATAAACGTTTGTGATTTACAAAACGTCCCAAAGGTGTGATCCATAGTTCCCAAACGTGTCATCCAGACTAACTATGTCGGATGAAGGCCTATCGCACGCGTTCTTCTTTGACCAACGTTTACGATGGGCATGATATCATACACAAATCAAAATACCAAATCGTGTGTGATAATGAGACTAGAACTGTGTGCGCTGGTGTTGTTGATCTCACACATTCTTTTTCGTCTGACCGTGTGCTAAGGTGAGACTCATCGCACACGCCGCGAGTGGAGAAACATGTGTGATGTTGAAGTTGATCGCAGACGTTTTGTTTTTTCAAACTGTGTGCATTGTAATGGCCTGCAGAGCATGATTTGCCCCTAATTTAATACCTGCGTTCATAATTCACATAATTTAAATTTGAAAGTAGGAAATCATGTATTTCATATCGAACCATGTTTAAATGTAGGTTTAAGAACGAATGCATAATTCGATTCACATGTACATATACTCAAGAACTACATAAGCATCAATTCTCAAAAAGGAAAACTATAGAAGGGACAAATAAAGAATGATGTAACCATGGTTGTATTAAAGATGGTAAAGAGAGATCCGAAAGACATTCTGGTTGCTGGAGAAGGTGAAGCGGAATGCCCATATTGTGCCCTCCTCCATGCCTAACGCACAAACGACTCTAGGCCAGCCCCTAGTGATGGCCGCCCGCCCATCCTTCACTGTCTTCATTACGACTTCTCAATGCTCATTGTAGTCTCGATGATATATTTTAACCTTCATTGCATGTCCAGCAATCATGTACGTTGCGAGGTAATCTTGAGTAAACTGCTTTGGGAACCAGTGCAAAAGAAGAAGATTCAGACATTGTTGTGTGACAACTCATTATGGGCAGTACTAATAGAAGACTGCAGAGTTCGTAGTTACCATCCTACAACTCACTGTTGTGTTGGATAGAGTGTAAACAAATAGTCTAATTGGCCTTGTTCATCTCTTTTCCCTAACAATCATTTTCAGTTTCCTCACTTGATGCTGGTTCATGAATATTTCATTGCCCCACACGCAAAAAGGGTCCAGGCATGGATCTTTACCAAAGGCATATGTACCTACAAGCAAGAAGCCAATATTAGAAGCTAAAATACAGTTGTAGAATGGTGTAATATATTACTCCATCACTTCCACAATGTGTTGCGTATAAACATTTTGAGAAGTCAACATTTACTAACTTTGACCAAGTTTGTAGAGAAAAACATATACATCTAGAATTGTAGTTCCATTTCATTAGATACATCACAAAATTTCACATTGTATACATTTTAGATGGTATATGTAGATACATCACAAAAGTCTATATGCACTACATGATGGAACAGATGGAGTATAGGCGGAGGGATGAAAAAACCCTCGGTGGAAAACGTTGGCCACTCCCATTGTTGTCCTGTGCAAGTACATGTAAAGTCATGATAAGTACAACATGCTTAACATCAACCAAGTATACAATGTATCTGCTTGAAATAAACAAGGCATATATGCTCACTATAACAACCAAATATAGCCATTTGATACTGGAAAAATGCTCAATGGAACCAACCTAACAACCAGATACAGAAAAGCAAGGCGTCTGCTTGAAAACTAGACAAATGCTCACTGCAATCAACCTAACAACCAGATACAGAAAAGCAAGTCATCTGCTTGAAAACTAGACAAATGCTCACCGCAACCAACCTGGCAACCAAATTCAGAGAAACAAGGCATAAATATTTAAAGCGGGAGTTAAGGGCACATGTTAACAACACCAGGCATAACAGGTGGTATTGATGAAATTGAACTACACATTTCATACTTCCACATAATGAACATCACATTGTGAATAACTGAAAGAAACAAGGCATTCATGCTCGCTGTAACAACCAACTATAGCCATTGAAAACTGGACGAATACTCAATGCAACCAACCTAATAACCAGATACATAAAAGCAAGACATCTGCTTGAAAACTGGACAAATGCTCAATTAAACACTGCATGATTATCGCATGGCAAAAGCTACTACAACAATGGGTATGAGACGGCTAGCTAGAAAAAGTATGATTTGCTCATAGGATGTTGCCTCACTTGTCATGGATGGGCTCCTTCCACTTGGGATATGTGGTGCCCAAGGTGCGCTCCCTGATGTCGCAGATGGGACATTTCCCCTTGTAACAACCATAGTGTGTGCCATTATCTTGGTCGATGAGATCTGACTTTGGAGCTAAGGATCCCAAGCCACTGTCGTAGAACGTTTCCTTCAGAAATGACAAAAGGGGCTTGATGGCGTAGAAGGATCACACATCCAAGACAGCGAGGCGGAGGAGATCAGCAGCGAGGCCTCTGAAGAGATCGACGGCGGTTGAACCAGAGGCGTTGCCGGTGGACCACTGAACATGTGACAGGGCCCGAGTGAAGCCGGTGATGTTTATGAGCTTGATGTCGTAGCCGGCTCTCCTGATATACAGGAATACGCAAGCCCGCAGACTTGAAGCCTTCGGCATGGCAACGTAGTCAACGTCCTCACCGACTTTGGTAGCGAGGTGTTCATCCGGGATCGAAGGGTCGGCGCGAACGGCGCCCACCTCACCAGCGTACGACAGAGAGGCCATGATATACCTCTTTTTTCTCGTACACTCCTCGAGCTCCACGGGAGATGTGGTCGGATTGATTAGGCTGCGACTCTCTAGAGTAGGGGATGGGGATCTGGGGAAAGGGACACCACCGGCCTCATCTAAAAACTCAGGGCGACTATGGTGTATGTGGATCGGTGGGGACCCTGAACTTGTTTAGCTATGAGGCACGGGCAGACCGGCTGAGGTTGGTGGTGGATGGCGGCGGCGGGGGCGAGCTAAGGTTCAAGCAGGGGAGGAAGGGGAGGGGGTGTTGTGTGGACGGGGGAGGAAGGGGAGGGGGTGTTGTGTGGATGGGGGAGGGGGGTGTTTGCGGATGTGCCGCTGCAGCTGAAAATTTTAGTAGTAATGGTGTGGGTGGAGATGGTGGTGGATGAGGGATGGCGACGGTTCAAATGCCTCGGCAGCTGAAATTTTACTATAGGGTCGCTGCGGTGGACGAGGGAGGGCGGCATGCAGTTGAAAAAAATACCGCTTCCACTTAAATTTTGGTAAAGGAACTGAGCGGGCGGGAGCAACCAAGATCGCACAAGGTTCAAACATAATAAAGTGTGTACACTGTGCGGGCCACGAAACCACGAATTTTTGCATCGCTCAAGGAGGGTAGCTCTTTCTGAGATTTCTCAAGGCGGGTTAATCCTCAATTTCAGTCACGGATGTGAAATTCATCCTAAATTTCCACATGCCCACAAACAGATGACACAAACATTTGGCAAATTTTGACCACAAAATGCCTTATTTTGCAGCGGATTAGTTGACATTTGTTCATACGCTCAATAATTTACAAACAGCTCGTCAATTTACATGAAGATGAACTGCACAAAATATTCACTATGCCATGGATGCATACAAACGCCACGCCTCCACCGTCGTCATGACCTTCCTCGGCTCAAAACGAGTATTCAGAGGAGCTCGTCAAGTCGATGAGCTCCACTGGTTCCACGGTGGAGACCGGTGGGGCTACCTCGGCCGGAGCGACCGCGACGCCTCTTGCCAGGTCTGCCGCTGTCAACAAAGCTGTCGTGGCATCCACGTGGGCCATCGGGATACAAACGGGTGCCGCTCTCACAAGATCTGCGTCCCTGGTCACCATGGCTCCTATTGCCAGGGCTGCCGCCGCAGCTGCAAGGCCTCCAATGCGTCCGAGAGGCATGCGGCGGCCTGCTCCGCCGCCTTCTGGTCCTGCTCCCACCTCTTTTTGCCCTCTACATCTGAGTTCTTCATCAACCGCTTCCTCTTCGCACCCTCCCGCCGTTTCTACCGCTGCAGATCCCTAGCCGCATTGCAGATGGCATCCGCAAATGCGACAGATTGTTCCACACCGACACCGAGACGGCGCTCGTCCTCCTTGCGCAGGAACGCATCGAGGCCCGATTCCTGGACGGACAGAGCGATAGCCATCTGCATCTGACGCTGAAACTTGGGGTCGTCGTCGGCGGCGGCCGCGGAAGATGACGGTTGACCATAGACCGACATGGAGGAGATCGCGTCGGAATCCTCTATCCCGTTGTCGTCGGCCGTGGTACCTGGTTGTTTGTCGTTGCCCGCCATGGAGGCCAACGCGTCGGAATCCTCTATCACGTCGTCGTCCAACACTATCATGACGGTGCCATGCACTTCCCCATGGTGGAGCACCGGTTCCATTTGGTGTGTGTGGTGGTGGTGGTGAGCTATCGCGGAAAAAAATAGCTGTTAGCCGCCGCCGGGATCTTTTATAGGCCGCTGTCGGGTTTGGGTTTTTACTGTTCACATTTGTCACAGCCCTAGTTTCACTGTGCTTGCTAATGCATTCATGCATGCATTTTTAAATTCAATTGAATTTGAATTGAGGACTAATTAAGCCTCGGAAAGAATTTTTGTCAAATAAGCAATATAAAAATTGTTTCAAAGTGAACCAAGAAAATGTCCCTGGTATTCTAATAAAATATTTTACTAAGGTAAAAATGCCACCCAATATTTTAGAATCACATAATTTTTTTTATTGTGGTCTTTTGAATTAATCAAACAATTATTTGCAATGGAATTATATTTACTATATATATAATATAGTTCCATTTGTTTTGAAAATTATTATGTGACACTGGATAAATCCACTTGTCCACATATATGTATTTCAGGATTTACTAAAATGGTTTCCTATTTTTGGTGGAACCAAAAACAAATGAAAGAAATAGAAAAGAGAAAACAATAAAAGAAAAGGCCTACCTGGCCACTTACCTGGCGGCCCAGTTGGTCTGGCCGAGCCCACCAGGGGCTCGAACGTCATCTACCTCCTGCCAGGAGGATAGGCAGAGCCGTGGCGAGCTCGTCGACGACGCCTCGCCACCTCCTGCTTGCCACCGAGCACCTGAACACGTGGATAGACCCCAGAGACTAGTATGGATCGAGCCAACGCCCCACCATTCACCCCCTCGCTCTCTCCCTCTCCCTCTGCTCCTTCTTCCTCGGAACCGAGCACTCCGATGCGCACCACCGCGGCCACCGTCACTGCTCCGCCTCCCTGGGCTGCCCAACGCCTCCGCCACCTCGAGCTGCTCCTCCCCGCCAAAGAATTTGAGCCGCAGAACCCCAGAGACGAAGAGCGCGAGCTTCTTCCCCAACCCCGGCCGCCAGACGCAGTCACCAAATTCACCGGCCAGAGAGCGCCTCCGACCTCGCTGTCTGCGCCAACCGAACCACGGTGATCTATTGATTGCTTTCTCCCTAACAACACCATCGATCTCAACCTCTAGCCGTGACATCTACCATGGCCGGGAGCTCGCTGCCGCCGTCGTGTATCTTGCCGTCGTTCTAGCCCTCGCCTGACCCAACCGAGCACGTATTCGTGCTCCTGCTACCCCGTAGGTGCCGCCTAGCTGCTTAGTTCGCTTGCTTTCGCGTTGTAACCGCAAACCCGTAGACGACCGAGCTCCGGCCTCCGCCAAGAGCTCGCCGCCGACGAGCTCCGGCAACCCCGTGCCCTCCTGATCCCTTCATTGGATGCGCGCGAGCAAGGGCTACCCCTAGTGCTACCCGCGCGTCGAACCGATGCCCCTAGCAAATTCCGGCGAGCCTCCGCCACTGATTTGGACACCGCCGGCCCAACTCCGGTGGGCGCCAACGTGGCATGGCCATTAAGTCCTAATGACACCGCTAAGTAAACCCACAGCCACTGATAGCAGGCCCCAGCAGCGGGTCAAACCCCGGTCAGCGCGGGATTAGCCCCTGGGTCACTGACCAGTGGACCCCACTAGTCAGGTTTGACCTGGACCAGGTGCGTTTGACTTGCTGATGCAAGCATGACCTCAGGCTAATGCAATCAGTATTTTTCTGTTATAAAACAAATCTAGAAAATAGGTTAAACCTTGGAAATTCATAGAAATTAATCTATAGCTCCAAATGAAATAAATTATATATGAAAATTTATCAGAAAAATTCAAGGATTTTGATGGTGACATTTTTCATGCATGTTTGAACAACTTATACACACTGATTAGGGCAATTTCATTAAAGGCATTAAAATGCTTAAAAGTGGAGTTGGAATTGATGTATATTGATTCAATGCACTCCATTTAACTTGTGATAACTTGCATTAGACAAAACCAGCAACTTTTGAACATGACACGATCATGCATCATTGTGAAGCATTTGCCGTGCTTAATTTGTACTTTGTTTGTTCTTATCGATAGACTTGCGAGACGTAGTTATCGACGACATCGAAGAACAGCTGAGTTCTTCCGATAAACAGGCAAGCAACCCCCCTTGAGCATTTCGATATAATCTCACTCTCCCACTCTTGATCTCATTTCAATGTATTAGGATAAACGATTCAACTGTTACTTGTGTTCCCGTAGCTGAACACACTCCTTTGCATGACCTGTCATTGTCACAGTAAATAGCTAAACCAAGCAACCTAGCATACCAGGTAGATGCTTGAGCCATTTTGTGCTATAACCCTGTTATGCTTGCTATGCTTAGAGTTGTGTCAGGTCTGATTCATCGGGGTGATGAACTGGAGTGAAATGGATGTGTCCTGATGATGAGGCTTAAGTGTTGAACCTGCTTTGGTAAAGGTAGCAATGAGAGGCCATGTAGGAGTACATGGTGGGTTGTCTCATTGAGACCGCTCATATGAACTGTGTTCCATGTTTGTGTTCCAAGACTAGCTACTACCGCACATTGGGCTCCGGTAACTCGAGCTCTCTCGGCCTATTAACCTACCCCGTTCTCTGCTCAGGAGTCGCACTAGTTCGAAACGTTGGTACGATGTGGCCGGGCCTGCGAAGTGAATGAACGGCCCAACCAGGATCGGCTTGGCGCCCCACACAAAACTTCTGAGTCCAAATCGTGAAACACGGCCATATTCTCGATTGTGGTAACCAACTCAGTTAGGCGACTGCCTTGGGCTAGAGTCATTGTAAGTTAACGTCCGTGGCCGACTCCCTCGCCGGGCTTCCGCTTGAAGGCTGCCGAGGTGCCTTTTTACGTGCACATGGCGATAAGTGGCGGGAGCATGTGTGACAAAGTACACCCCTGTAGGGTAACCTATCTATTCGAATAGCCGCGTCTACGGATATGGACTACTTGGAGACTTGCATTGTTCATAGATAACTTTAAGTGGATACTCTAAAATGCTCCAGATAAGTGTGAGTACTATGGATGGCTTCTCATAGGGAGACGAGAGAGAATCCATAGTGGTGTATTGATGTGGTGGATATGTGGAATCGTGTGCGCTCTCTCGTAGGGAGACGAGAGAGGAATGTTACATTGGATACATTGCCATAGTCTAGTTTAGCCAAAGGTCAAAGCTGGCATTTCTGCAGTAAACCCCACTATCCTGTTCATTGATACATGATGCATAAGTAGATATTTCTGATGTAAGACTTGCTGAGTACCTTCCTACTCACTGTTGCTTATTTACGTTTTTGCAGAGATAGACGTTGTTCAGTTTACGCTTTCTTCTTGACGTTGACATCGACGGATTAGCTTGGGAACCCAGACAGCAGTCTGGCTCCTTTGGTAGGGTCATTGTAGCTTTTCAGGCTCTTCCAGCCACTTTTAGTGGATGTCTGTACTCAGACATGTAACTTCCGCTTGTTGTTTGTATGCTCTGAATGTTGGGTCATGTTACCCCCTGCTTGTAACATTATACTATGTTGGCTCTTCGGAGACTGCTAAATAAATGTTATGTTGTAGAGTTCTATTGTGATGCCATGTTGTGTCTACACATATCGTGCATATTGCGTGTATGTTTGAAATGCATTGGTATGTGTGGGATTCGACACCTAGTTGTATGCCTTTAGTAGCCTTCTTTACGGGGAAATGCCTCTTTGTGCTTCCACTAAGCCTTGGTTTCTTGCTACTGCTCTGGACACATTGATTGACCGGTGTGTATCCTTCTTTGCTGCTGTGTCTGTCCCTACGAGGAAATGTCACGTTGGTGTAATGGAGTCCTTCTAGCTCGCTACGACTCGTCTACACCCGCTGATGACCGACACCTACCTTGTTGGGTTACATATGCCTATCCCTGTACGGTTGTGCCACTTGGGTCTATAACTAGTCATGTCGACCCGGGTTCTCTGACATATAATTGCTAGCGACATATTCATATACGTGAGCCAAAAGGCGCAAACGGTCCCGGCCAAGGTAAGGTGGCAGCCATGGGGATTACTGTGCGTGAGGCCGCAATGTGATATGATGTGTTACATGCTAGATTCATATGGCTTAGGATCGGGGTCCCGACAGCGTTGGTATCAGAGCTGAACTGTCTATAGGTTTACGAAGCCAAACTGGTCGATGTTGAGTCTAGTAATGCTTTAGTTATATAAGGGAATTGATTGTGGAAGGGAACGTAAGGCTCTTTTTTACCCCTTTTCTCAAGTTACTCTATTCCGAGTCACCCTCTTCCTTGCTACGGGGATTAAGGACTAGGCTTCTTACCTATCTGCTAGGATGACGAGTTACTGGACCACAGACTTATAGAATGGTTGTTTGTGTCAAGTCATGTCCCATCAGAGTTGTGAGAAGTGATGCCAATGTTCTCTCTGTGCCTTGAACCATGATGTTGAGTGGTTATGCTGCCCAAATCTTGTGCAGGTTGCCTCATATTTCATACCCGTACAGCCGTTATGCTGTCCGAGTTATCCTAGGTTTTGATATGTGCCGGTGTTCTTCCTTGATTCTGAACCCTAGTTGTTATCCTTCAGGATGTCGCCAATAACCCGGAGATTTGCTAGCCATGGTCAGAATCATGGAGATGGTAGGGATGAAGAAGATCCTCCCAACCCGCCTTTGTTGGCGGAGGTTATGCTAGAAGTTGAGAGGAACAAGCGTGCCACCAACCATCTGTTGGAGCACATCGAGCAGAATACAGCCCATCGTCGCAATGAGCTAGTATCCATCAGAGACTTCATCAAGTTGCAACCGCCCACCTTCCATCACTCCATTGAGCCACTAGATGCAGATGATTGGCTCCGAAGCATCAACAAGCTGCGTTATGCAAACGTGGTTGAAGGAGACAAGGTCACCTATGCCGCATATCACCTTGAAGGTTCCGCCAATTTATGGTGGGAGAACTTCGAAGCCATGCGACCTGCAGGCCAAGCTACTTCATGGAAGGAATTCTGTGAGGCTTTTTGTGAGCATAATATTCCCCAAGCCCTGATAGATCGTAAGCAAGAGGAGTTTTGTAACCTGACCCAAGGCAAGATGGATGTGGATGCCTATAGTCGTGAATTTGGACGCCTTGCGCGTTATGTACGCGAAGAAGTATCCACGGATGCCAAGAAGCAAGCAAGGTTCAGGAAAGGTCTCGACCCAGAGCTACGTCATGACCTCAATTTGCATGAGTTCATTTCCTTCCAGGTTCTTGTGAACAAGGCCATCCAAGCAGAAACTGGTAGGATGACCTATGAGGAATCCCGCAAGCGCAACTGTGACTTTGGGTCATCTTCAGTCTCTATATCTCAGAGGCGTAGAATATGGATTCCGAACACCGCTCTCCCTCCGGGATATGCACCGAGGCCATCCTATGTGGCGCCTCATCTGCCGATGCCATGTGTTCCCCAGAATAATCTCATCAACTGGATGATCAACCCATATCCCCGACCTATCCATGGAGCATGCTTCAAGTGTAGTCAGCCTAGACACTATTCAAAGAATTGCCCTTTGCGAGCAAATGTTCCATCCTCTTCATGCAATGTTGCCGGTCATGGCAAGCCCTCAATCAAGAAGCTTAATGCCAGGTCAGTTGTTTATACTCGTGGATGTGTGCACCATGTAACTGCAGAAGAAGCTCAAGATGATGCTGACGTTGTGCTTAAGATGCTTCTTGTCAATTCTCATCCAACTTCAGTTCTTTTTGACTCTGGAGCATCCCACTCTTTCATCTCTGAGAGGTATGCCTTGTCGCATGATATGTCGTTTGATATTATGCCTACCCCTTTGGAAGTTCAAACTCCAGGTTCTAGATGGCAAACTGCTAGAGTGAGCCATGGAGATCAAATCCTTGTTGATGGTTTGGTGTTCCTTGCTTCCCTGATAGCTCTTAAGTCTTCGGACATCAATATCATTTTGGGGATGGACTGGATGATAATTTATCATGCCAAAATTGATTGCTTCACTAGGTCTATTCAGCTTACCCATCCTTCTGGCCAGATAGTCAATATCCAAACCCATATTCCAGAAGGCCAGATATATTCCCTCAATGCCAATCCTCTTCCAAACCTTGCAAATATTCCGGTAGTCTGTGACTTCCTGGATGTATTTCCAGAGGAATTGCCAGGTGTTCCACCTGACAGAGAAGTAGAGTTTGTCATAGACCTTATTCCAGGAACCGCTCCAATTGCTAGGAGACCCTATAAGATGTCACCTCAAGAGTTGGCTAAGCTTAAAATCCAACTCGATGAATCTTTGAAAGGTTTCATCCACCCTAGTTCTTCTCCATGGGCTTGTCATGTCCTCTTCGTCAAGAAGAAGGATGGTACGGATCGAATGGTTGTCGATTATCGACCGGTTAATCTGGTCACGATAAAGAACAAATATCCGCTCCCCAGGATCAACGATCTGTATGATCAGCTCGCTGGATCTGCAGTCTTTTCCAAGATGGATTTGAGATTGGGTTATCATCAAATCAAAATCAGAAACGGGGACATTCCTAAGACAGCTTTCGTCACTCGTTATAGCCAATATGAGTACACCGTCATGTCCTTCGGTCTAACCAATGCCCCAGCCGCCTTCTCCCGCTTAATGAATTCGATCTTCATGGAGTATTTGGACAAATTTGTTGTGGTTTACCTCAATGATATCCTCATTTACTCGAAGAACGAAGAAGAACATGCTAAGCATCTTAGGCTGGTATTGATGAAACTTTGAGAGCACCGCCTTTACGCCAAATTCTCCAAGTGCGAATTATGGTTGCCAGAAGTGACCTATCTAGGTCACGTAAGCTCTACGAAAGGTATTTCTATCAATCCTGAGAGAGTTCAAGCTATCCTTGATTGGACTCAACCTGAATCGGTGAAGCAAGTTAGGAGTTTTCTTGGCTTAGCGAGCTACTGTCGCCGCTTTGTTGAGAACTTCTCCAAAGTTGCCAAACCTCTAACTGAACTCCTCAAGAAAGATAAGAAGTTTGAGTGGACTCCAAAGTGCGAGGAAAGTTTTCAGGAGTTGAAAAGACGACTGACTACTGCCCCTATACTTGTACCCCCGGATTTCACAAAGGACTTTGTGATCTACTATGATGCATCGTGACAAGGTCTAGGTTGCATTCTCATGCAAGATCGTCATGTGATTGCCTACGCATCTCGACAATTGCGTCTACATGAGGAGAATTATCCAACACACGATCTGGAACTTGCCGCTGTAGTTCATGCACTTGTCACTTGTCGACATTACCTTTCGGGTAATCGTTGCGAAATATACACTGATCACCAGAGTCTCAAATATATATTCACCCAACCGGATTTGAATCTCAGGCAAAGACGGTGGATTGAGTTGATTACGGACTACGACTTAGGAATATCTTACACCCCTGGCAAACCCAATGTCATGGCTGATGCACTAAGTCGTAAATCCTATTGTAACAACCTCATGTTGCTACAAAGTCAACCACTTCTCCACGAGGAATTTCGTAAGCTTAATCTTCACATTGTTCCTCGAGGATTCCTTTCTACCTTGGTGGCGAAACCGACTCTTTAGGATCAGATCATTGCTGCCCAGAAGCAGGATGCTGGAATTTCCCAGATCAAGAGCAACATCGCCAAGGGAGTTGCTCGTTCCTTCTCGATAGATGATCAAGGTGTTGTATTCTTTGAGGGCCACTTGGTGCTTCCCAAGAAGCAACAACTTCGAGAGTTGATCCTTAAGGAAGCTCATGAGTCTCCTCTCACGATTCATCCCGATAGTACTAAAATGTATTAGGACCTACGCCTGAGGTTCTGGTGGACACGAATGAAGAGAGAAACCGCTTAGTTCATTGCTAACTGCGATGTTTGTTGTCACGTTAAGGCAGAGCATCAAAGGCCTGCTGGCACTCTTCAGCCCTTGGCTATTCCCGAGTGGAAATGGGACAAGGTCAGTATGGATTTCATCACTGGCTTTCCAAAGACCAAGAAAGGGAATGATGCCATCTTCATGGTCATTGACCGCCTTTCGAAAGTTGCTCATTTCCTTCCAGTTCGAGAAAGTATAACTGCTAGTCAGTTAGCAGACCTATATATCCCTCGAATAGTATCTCTTCATGGTGTTCCTCTAGAGATCAATTCAGACCGTGGAAGTCTTTTCACCTCTCGATTTTGGGAAAGTTTCCAGAATGCTATGGGAACCCATCTCTCCTTTAGCACCGCTTAACACCCTCAGTCAAGTGGTCAAGTCGAAAGAGTGAACCAAATTCTCGATGATATGATTAGAGCCCGTGTTATCTCATTCAGAATGAATTGGGAGAAGTGTCTTCCAGTCGCCAAGTTTGCTTATAACAACAGCTTCCAGTCTAGTCTGGGCAAAACTCCTTTCAAAGTTCTGTATGGACGAAGATGTCGAACGCCATTAAACTGGTCAGAAACCGGTGAAAGACAATTCTTTGGAACGGATATGATCCAGGACGCTGAAGAGCAAGTTCGCATCATTCATGAGAATTTGAAAACTACCCAATCTCATCAAAAGAGTCAATATGACCGTCGTCATAAGGACGTAAGTTATGAGGTTGACGAGAAGGCTTACCTTCGGGTTACACCTCTCAAGGGTACCCATCGTTTCGGTATCAAAGGAAAATTGGCTCCTCGTTACATTGGTCCTTTTTGCATTCTCGCTAAATGAGGAGAGGTTGCCTACCAGTTGGAACTACCTCCGCAACTTTCAAAAGTTCATGATGTGTTCCACGTTTCTCAACTCAGGCATTGCTTCAAGGATCCTGACCGCGAACTAGACCACGAAACGCTTGATCTTCAAGATGACCTCTCATATCGAGAATATCGTGTTCGTATTCTTGATGAAGCTGAGCACAACACTCAACATCGCAGCATCAAGTTTCTCAAGGTTCAGTGGTCGCACCATTCCGAGGATGAAGCAACCTGGGAGCGCGAAGGTCGTCTTCGGCTTGAATACCCTGCACTCTTCCCGACTACTCGTGAATCTCGGGACGAGATTCTTGTTTAGTGGGGGTGAGTTGTCACAGCCCTAGTTTCACTGTGCTTGCTAATGCATTCATGCATGCATTTTTAAATTCAATTGAATTTGAATTGAGGACTGATTAAGCCCAAGAAAGATTTTTTTGTCAAATAAGCAATATAAAAATTGTTTCAAAGTGAACCAAGAAAATGTCCCTGGTATTCTAATAAAATATTGGACTGAGGTAAAAATGCCACCCAATATTTTAGAATCACAGAAACATTTTATTGTGGGCTTTTGAATTAATCAAACAATTATTTTCAATGGAATTATATTTACTATATATATAATATAGTTCCATTTGTTCTGAAAATTATTATGTGACACTGGATAAATCCACTTTTCCGCATATATGTATTTTAGGATTTACTAAAATGGTTTCCTATTTTTGTTGGAACCAAAAACAAATGGAAGAAATAGAAAAGAGAAAAACAATAAAAGAAAAAGGCCTACCTGGCGGCCCAGTTGGTCTGGCCCAGCCCACGAGGGGCTAGACCGTCTTCTACCTCCTACCAGGAGGATAGGCAGAGCCGTGGCGAGCTCGTTGACGACGCCTCGCCACCTCCTGCTTGCCGCTGAGCACCCGGACACGTGGATAGACCCCAGAGACTCGTATGTATCGAGCCAACACCCAACCATTCACTCGCCCTCTTCCTCTCCCTCTGCTCCTTCTTCCTCGGAACCGAGCACTCTGACGAGCACCACCGCGGCCACCGTCGCTGTTCCGCCTCCCTGAGCTGCCCAACGCCTCCGCCTCCTCGAGCTGCTCCTCCCCGCCAAAGAATTTGAGCCGCGGAACCCCGGAGACGACGAGCGCGAGCTTCTTCCCCAACCACGGCCGACGGACGCAGTCACCAAATTCGCTGGCCAGAGAACGCCTCCGACCTCACCGTTTGCTCCAACCGAACCTTGGTGAGCTAATGATTGCTTTCCCCCTAACAACACCGTCGATCTCGACCTCTAGCCATGGCTTCTACCATGGCCAGGAGCTCGCTGCCACCGCCGTGTATCTTCCCGTCGTTCTAGCCCTCGCCTGAACCATCCAAGCACGTATTCGTGCTCCCGCTGCCCCGTAGGTGCCGCCTAGCTGCTCAGTTCGCTTGCTTTCGCGTTGTAACCGCAAACCCGTAGATGACCGAGCTCCGGCCTCTGCCAAGAGCTCGCCGCCGATGAGCTCTGGCAACCCCGTGCCCTCCTGACCCCTCCGTTGGATGCACGCGAGCAAGGGCTACCCCCTGGTGCTACCCGCGCGTCGAACCGATGCCCCTAGCAAATTTCGGCGAGCCTCCACCACTCATTTGGTTGCCGCTGGCCCAACTCCAGTGGGCGCCGATGTGGCATGGCCATTAAGTCCTAATGACACTGCTAACTAAACCCACAGCCACTGACAGCGGGCCCCAGCAGCGGGGCAAGCCTCGGTCAGCGCGGGATTAGCCCCTGGGTCAGTGACCAGTGGACCGCGCTGCTCAGGTTTGACCTGGACGAGGCGCGTTTGACTTGCTGATGCAAGCATGACCTCGGGCTGATGCAATTAGTATTTTTTTGTTATAAAATAAATCTAGAAAATAGGCTAAACTTTGGAAATTCATAGAAATTAATATGATGGTGCCATTTTCACAGTAATTAGGTAAACCAAGCATGACCTGTCATTGTCACAGTAATTAGGTAAACCAAGCAACCTAGCATACCAGGTAGATGCTTGAGCCATTTTGTGCTATAACCTTGTTATGCTTGCTATGCTTAGAGTTGTGTCAGGACTGATTCATCGGGGTGAGAACCGGAGTGAAATGGATGTGTCCTGATGATGAGGGTTAAGTGTTGAACCTGTTTTGGTAAAGGTAGCGATGAGAGGCCATGTAGGAGTACATGGTGGGTTGTCTCATTGAGACCACTCATATGAACTGAGTTCCATGTTTGTGTTCCAAGACTAGCTACTACCACACATTGGGCTCCGGTAACTCGAGCTCTCTCGGCCTATTAACCTACCCTATTCTCTGCCCAGGAGTCGCACTAGTTCAAAATGTTGATAGGATGTGGCCGGGCCTGCGGAGTGAATGAACGGCCCAACCGGGACCGGCTTGGGGCCCCGCACACAACTGCTGAGTCTGAATCGTGAAACACGGCCGGATTCTCGATTGTGGTAACCAACTCAGTTAGGCGACTGCCTTGGGCTAGAGTCGTTGTAAGTTAACGTCCATGGCCGACTCCCTCGCTGGGCTTCCGCTTGAAGGTTCCGAGGTGCCTTTTTATGTGCACATGCAGATAAGTGGCGGGAGCATGTGTGACGAAGTACTCCCCTGCAGGGTAACCTATCTATTCGAATAGCCGCGTCCGCGGATATGGACTACTTGGAGACTTGCATTGTTCATAGATAACTTTAAGTAGATACTCTAAAATGCTCCAGATAAGTGTGAGAACTATGGATGGCTTCTCGTAGGGAGACGAGAGAGGATCCATAGTGGTGTATTGATGTGGTGGATATGTGGACTCGTGTGCGCTCTCTCGTAGGGAGACGAGAGAGGAATGTTACATTGTATACATTGCCGTAGTCTAGTTTAGCCAAAGGTTAAAGCTGGCATTTTTGCAGTAAACCCCACTATCCCGTTCATTGATACATGATGTATAAGTAGATATTTCTTATGTAAGACTTGCTGAGTACCTTCGTACTCACTGTTGCTTATTTACGTTTTTGTAGAGATAGACGTTGTTTAGTTTATGCTTTCTTCTTGACGTTGACATCGACGGATTAGCTTGGGAACCCAGACAGCAGTCTGGCTCCTTTGGTAGGGTCGTTGTAGCTTTTCAGGCTCTTTTAGTCGCTTTTAGTAGATGTGAGTACTCAGACATGTAACTTCCGCTTGTTGTTTGTATGCTCTGAATGTTGGGTCATGTGACCCCCCTGCTTGTAACATTATACTATGTTGGCTCTTCGGAGCCTTCTATATAAATGTTATGTTGTAGAGTTTTGTTGTGATGCCATGTTGTATCTACACATATCGTGCATATTGCGTATATGTTTGAAATGCATTGGTATGTGAGGGATTTGACACCTAGTTGTATGCCTTTAGTAGCCTTCTTTACGAGGAAATGCCTCTTTGTGCTTCCACTGAGCCTTGGTTGCTTGCTGCTGCTCCGGATACATTGATTGACCGGCGTGTATCCTTCTTTGCTGTTGTGTCTGTCCCTACGGGGAAATGTCATGTTGGTGTAATGGAGTCCTTGTAGCTCGCTACGACTCGTCTACACCCGCTGATGACCGACACCTACATTGTTGGGTTACGTATGCCTGTCCCTGAACGGTTGTGCCACTTGGATCTATAAATAGTCATGTCGACCCGGGTTCTCTGACATATGATTGCTAGTGACATATTCATATACGTGAGCCAAAAGGCGCAAATGGTCCTGGCCAAGGTAAGGTGTCAGCCGTGAGGATTACCGTGCGTGAGGCCACAATGTGATATGATGTGTTACATGCTAGATTCGTATGGCTTAGGATCGGGGTCCTGACAACATTACCCCTTTGCGCTGGCTGACGCTTGTGGTTGCCACCACTACGCAAGGCCGATTTTGCAGTGTACGGGCATCGCACATGGTTAGAGTAGCACACTCGTGCCTGTTGGGGATACAATCACGTACAGTTGTTTCGTCGGATTCGTTTGCTATTTTAGATAATAGCATCTTTGGGGTAAACAGTAAAAAACGCAAGAGAGGGTCAAAACACAACCACGCCCGCTAGTGGCCCAAATATATACTCCCTCCTTTCCTAAATATAAGTCTTTTCAGAGATTCTAGTACGGACTATATATGTACGGAGTAAAATAAGTGATTCTACACTCTAAATTAAGTACGTATATATACATATATATGTATGTAGTTCGTAGTGAAATCTCTAAAAAAAGGCTTGTATTTAGGAATGGATGAATACACACACACACACGAACATGGTGTTGTCATGGTTAAATTCGCAATGCGCAACTTTAATATGTGGCACATGATGCATATATATGTGCATGCCTAAAAGTGTCCAGTGTGACAGAAAAGGGTTTCATGACAAACGTAGAGTGTTGCCCCCTACACTATGTGCCGGAGGAGGGGGTCCTATGAACAAATGACCTGGTTCAAACTTTGTCACACATTTATCCATGTCTGACTTGTCGTAAGACAACCAAGAGAATTTATACCTTAATTTGGCCAAACAATCACATATTGTTGTCAGACAAGAGGGATATATAGATCGCACGGTCCCACGAGTTGGCGCGTCATCGAAGATCGGCTAAGCGGGGCTAGAAGAACACCACACCCCTACATATGGCCAAATGTATATAGAAAAATGGCATGATCCGGTGTTTACAATGCACAACGCTAGCTATGATGTGGCATGCACCTAGCTGAGATAACTGGACATATATACCCCCTTAAGATTGGTTATATATACTACCTAGGTCGTTATGGACGTATATATCGTCCCCCCCACCCCAGCCCCCCACACACATGACACGTAGCTAGGGTGGCGCTCCAGCGTTGTCAGTCAAATGGATGATATATATACCCTACATAGCGGCCCATTGATATATAGGTGTGTCATCGAAAACCGCACAATGGAGGCGTGCATGGTCGACACACACACACACACACACATGCACACGCACACACACACGCGCGCACACACACACACACATGGGCACACAGACACGTGTGCACATACGTCACCCATCGATCCTTGGCGTTCTAGCTTGGCCAGTCAAAGCTGGATGACAAACCCTATATACTAGGGGCCAACCGATAGGTGTCTCGTTGAAAACCGCACAACAGAGAGGCACATGGTCCACACACATACATGCATGGGTTCACACACGCACGCACACACACACACACGCGCGCGCGCGCACGCATGCACACACGCGCGCACACGCACACACACGCACACGCACACACACGCGCACATGCACACACATGTGCACATACGTCAACCATCGATCCTTGGCGTTCTAGCATGGTCAGTCAAAGCTGGATGAGAAACCCTATATACTAGGGGGCCACCGATAGGTGTGTCGTTGAAAACCGCACAACGAAGAGGCACATGGTCCACACACACACATGCATGCATGGGTTCACACACGCACGCGCGCACGCGTGCACACACACACACACTGCAACACACACACACACACATACACACACACACACACACACACACACACACACACACACACACACACCGTCACCCATCCTTGGCGTTCCAGCGTTTGTGAGTAAAAGGCATGACAGACCCTAAGGGCCCACCGATAGGTTTGTCGTCGGAAACCGCACAATGGAGGCATGGTCCACACACAGGGCTGACACACACACACACACACAGCACACACGCACACACACATTTTCAAAACAGCAATAGAAAATCATGGGTTGACACACACGCATTTTTGAAAAGGCAAAAAAAAATCACTTAGTTTTTTTCAAAGGCATGGTCCACACACACATTTTGAAAACATCAAAAGAAAATCATGGGTTGACACACACATACACATTTTTGAAAAGGCAAAAAATCACTTATAATTTTTTGAAAGGCATGGTCCACAAAGGAAAATAGCTCTAAATATTTTCAAAACAAGGACCTCAAGATTTATTTAACCGGAATGCCATATCACTACAGGCATTTACCACTAAACACCTGTAGAGATCATATCACACCGCTTAAATGAACCTTGAGATCTAGCAACTTCCCAACCGGTCACCCATCCTTGAACTACTCCACCCAAAGCACGCTTAACTTCCGAGTTCCATTCGAATCGGTTAGGGGATGGGAAGCTGCAACTTGCTGAGAAGGGTTGTCTCCTATCATTTATAAGGGGTGCCCCGATGTGCACCTCGCGGGACCAGTTACGTATCGCAAACGTTTCTGGTAGTACTAGAAACCGTGTGCGATGTTGGAATGGTGCCGCCTGCAGACGCCTGCATGGGCTGATGATGACGTCTCACTCTAGCTCGATGGCGCGATGTCTCTTTTGCCTGCTCTCCGACCTTCCCCGTCTCGTTCCCCTCGTCCAGGAGGTTGATGACGTGACCGGCCCTTTGGTGGGAAACCGATTGGGGGAGTGGCGGGAGAAGCGTGTTTGGATAGAACACCATTTTAATATAATTTGGATAACTTATGAAAGAAGGAAGCTCGAGGTAGCATGACACGTGGGCACACTGTGCTTACACACGCACGGGCTCCGGGTGGGCGTATAGAACTACTGTAAATTATTCATGGTTCGTTTGGCCTTTTGTATACTACACTAATTAAGTTTCTACGCATTTTAGGTGCATAATTCAAGTTTGAATTAAAAGCACATGCTCCATGTCACCGAAATGGGTTGAAAAACATATTTGTGTCCTTGGGTTCCTTGTTTAGGTCCCATGCAATGAACGAGAGTAGATTACAAACATCTCAGCGTCATGACTAGGCCGCAAACATTAAAAAACTTGGGTTTTAAATCCCCATAAATCCCAAACTCATCTGAAATTCTTGAAACTTACCCTGTGTCATGACACATCACTTATACGACATGATAATTTTTTGTCCAATTTGGCACAAGTTTTGGGACAAGTCTCTTGCACACCGAAACTTCTCAAGAAGCAACGTGGTTTCGATACGGAACACGTCACCTCTGAGGGAATAGCATTCATTGTCTCTTCTTGCCTTGATATTTTTTCTACATGCAACATAGACTAATACAATGGCGGTGCTACAATGTGGAATTATGCAGGGCTCATTTGGCACCCTTTATACATTAACTGAGCTTTTCTATCCATTTAATATGCATAATTCATATTTGAACCACAAGTGCATGCTCCAGGGCACAAAAATGGGTTCGAAAATCATTTTTATGTCCTTGGGCCCCTGTTTAGGTCACATGCAATGATTACAAACATCTCGGCGTCGTGACTAGGCTGTAAGCATTGAGAAACTTGCGTTCAAATTCCCATAAATCCAAAACTCGTCTAAAATTCTTGAAACTTACCCCGGTGTCATGACACGACACTTATAAGACATGGTAATTTTTTTGACCAATCTCGGACAAGCTTTGGAAAAAACCTCTTACAAATTGGAGCTTCCCATGAGAAGCATCATGGTTTCAATAGGGAACATGTCACATTTGTGGTCGAAACGACATTGAGTTTTCTAGGCCTACACTTAAGGTGAAGAACTCGATTAATCTATAAAGGGCGCCAAACATTGAGTTTTTTTAGCGTCATGAGTAGGGCGCAAACATTGAGAATATTGGTTTTTCAATCCTCGAGAACCCCAAAGCTCGTCTGGAATTCATGCTCTAGTGCTTGAAAATTTGGTGGAAAATCATTTTTGTGTCCCTGGCTGCTTGCTTAGGTCCCATGCAACGAATGTGAATGAATTAGAAACATTTAGGCATGATAGCTCGTCCGCAATCATTGATAATCTTATTTTTTGAATTCCAGTAAATAAAAAACTCGTATGATAACAATTTGGTGTGACGCGTCCATTTTTTTACTTGATATGGGGGGGCATGCAGATGGTTGATGATAGGACGCATGCGAGCTTTCCGCCGCGCAGGATCGACGGGACGCGTGCGAGCTGTCCGCCGCGCAGGCTCGGCGAGACGCATGAGATCAGTCTCCTGCGCAGGCTCATCGGGAAGCGAGACTTTTACCTCCACCCTCCGCTCGCCACGCTCCCAAATTAATGGCGTCCGACCCGCTGTTTATCATGCAGTTAATGCGCCTGGACGGACAGACTAGTTTCCTTTTTGTTTTGATTGCGACTAGTTTACTTGTGATCCTATTGCCCCGCTGAACGTAACCGTTGTTTTGTTAGTGCCTCGTTGAGAAGTTGACTCGTATACATGTACCTATGAACGAAATAATATAACGACAAATTCGCACCGGCAAAGGATAATAATTTTCTTACATATTCAGGATAATAAAAAATGCCACATGCGGCAACTCCCCAAAGACACAGGGGCAAAAGAAGAAGGAAGACACAAAAAATGATCTGGGCCGCTGCTATCAAAGTCTTGATGGATTGCTGGGCGCAGAGTTCCTCAATCTCCTTCATCACCTCCACGACCTCCATCTCCTCTCACCTCTCCTCTGACATCTTCCGCATCAAGGCCATGGCGCATGCTGTTTGCTCGAGAGCGTCGATGGTCTGCATCACGTACGCCTAAAGTTCCTTGACACGCGCCATGGATTCCTTCAGCAGCCCCTCGCGCTCGATGTGGAGCTTCGCCAAGTCTTCCAAAAGTTCCTCGGAGAGTTCTTTCAGCCTCCCCTCCGAGGCACTTTTCTTCTCGAGCAGTTTCTTCCAGGCGGAGTTCTCCTCCGCAAGTTTCACCACGAGGCCGGCCGCCTTGTCAACCGAGGCGTCGCTCTTCTCCAGCAGCTTCACCAAGGCATCGAGCTCATTGGCGACAGCATCTCGAAGGCGGATTTGGAGCGCCTGCTCGGCGGCTGTACAACACCGGAGTACCTTCGTCTTCAGATGATGTTTGGGTTTAGTAGCCTCCACATCTCTACGACGAATCTCCGTACGATTTATGTGCACGGCTGGTGCCGCAACAAGCTATCATTTGATATGGTCATTGAGAATGCACCTTTCCTTGAGAGATTGTTTGTACTTGATAAAGAAGGTCGAACAATAATCAGGGTCATTGACGAACCGAAATTGACAGTGTTGGGCTATTCGTGTGCTGAATTCTCCGAACTTGTTACAGCTGGATCCATACCCGTTTAGGTACAACAATCTTCTTCTCATTCTTATTATTGTACATCACATTTTATCTAGTTTTTGTTGATCTATGTTCGTTTGTCAGCCAGAAAATGATTCCCACAGGCCTTGCATTGTCTCTGCGCACAGTGAAGATCTTGGCACCAAAATCTATCGGCCCTGATCTGGATGAAGTTGTTAAGTTCCTTAGATGCTTTCCGTCCATGGAGAAGCTATATGTCGAGGTGATGTTCCTTTCCTGTTAATTGTTAACCACAACGGAGTTCAATTTGTTGGTACTTTTACCCATGATTACAATGACAGATGTACTATACATATTTTGAGATGTTAATCATGAACGATCGAATATGGCATGTCAATCTATTAGTGTATTTTATAAATCATGCAAATCAAAGAGGCCCGTAGTGTTCAAAACTATATCTAAGCACTGATATGTTGTCTTCGTTTGCAGATACAAGCAGGACTTGGAGTGGAAAAGGTGGCGCAATATAACAATCCCATCGAATGCCTTGAATTCCATCTCATGGAAATTACTTTGAACGAGTACCGAGGCACCAATCTAGAGATTCAATTTGCCAGTTTCTTTGTTCAGAAAGCAAGGGTGCTCAAGGTAATGAGGTTTGCACTATATTTAGTGCGCCAAAATGGATGGTTTACTGATCAGTGGAGGCGTCTACAACAGAATGGAAAAGGCTTTGCAGAAGCTGATTTTCACTTTGGAAGTTCATATGACAGATTATTCGGAAGTGATTCTATCGAGCCGATATATGACTTCTCGGTGGCTGATCCCTTTGCAAAAATATTTCATCCCATGGATCCTGAAGATTGGATTTGATTTCTAATATCAGTTTGTACCTTGTAATCTTTGAATTTGGGCCTTGTAATGCTGGAATTTGAACCTTGTAATATTGCTGGTATTTATGATACAATATTTGAAATTGCATTGTGTTCTTTTTTGTTTATGCAATCATGTTCTTATAAGTACATATGCTGTTGTTCTATAGGCACAACATAGATGTTGTGCAGACAGAGTAAATCACAGTACACACATACTAAACTATGAAACCCGTCGGTGTTGATTTCATCAATCGCTGACAGTTATATACTAGCAAGTGTTTTCCCACGGCGCACATAGGTTATTAGCACCAATCGTCTGTGTTATTTCTGGTGTTCGCACACGATTCTGATTACTCACTTGTTTGTTGTATATCGCACACATCTTGTTATGCCGAACCGGTTGTGTTATGTTGTATCATCGCACACAGTTTATCCGAGTGAACTATATGCCGTACTTCACACACATATGTAGATTTGTTAACCGTTTTTGTTATCTTCGCTAATCACAAATGATTCATAAGAACAAACTGTTTGCCATAGATCGCACACGCAACTATTTTCCGAATCATATTTGATGGATCCACCATGAGACACAGTTCGTGTCATTAGTGACGGAGCTTGAACTATACCGTTTGTGATTCATGCATCGCACACAGTTTCGTTGACGGGTCTCTGATTGATGTGTCGTCTTTGGACCATCCTGCAATTGTGTAACAAGTTCAACTAATTAATAAACATTGCCGATTGTGTGAGTGCATTGGGGATTCTTCTAATTGGATGTTCATATGCAAATGATGTGGCCAATAGATGTTCAACGAATACTCACGATCCCTATCTTGCATCATGATATGCCAGATTTTGTCGCTTGGAGTTCTACACAAAACGATATGTTTTCGGTACGGTCTGCTTATTCTGTGGAATGGGAACATCAACATGGAACTAAATTACAACATACAAATGGTATGGAATGTAGCACGGTTAATCCTTTCTGGCATAGATTATGGAAACTTGCTTGCCCGGCAAAGGTTAAAAAATTTATTTGGCGTACGCTACATGGCACCCTTCCTTGTCGGGTTGCGTTAGCAATAGGCATGTGAAGGTCTCGCCCATTTGTCCTGCTTGCTCGGATGGACTAGAAGATACAAAACATTTGTTATTTCTATGCAATGGAGCAAAAGGAAGTGTGGATAAGTGTTAGAGCATTTTCTCCATGTGTGGTTTTGGTAATTGTTGACAATCCCTATGGACTAATGGTTGCTCTGAATTTTACTTCAAGGATTTATCCATAGGCATTTCTTGAAGTCCATTTGTTGGTTTCAAGGAGTTTATGTGATGACCAAGGTGGTATTCAAGGATTTATCCAAAGATTGGTCATGTGAGAGTTGAGCTTATTGCAAGCATGTCTTGAAGAAGAAGATTGTGTGAACATTCATGTTTACCTTCAAGACATCATCTTTATGAAGAGATTATAAGAGACAAGGTTGATTAAGAAATAAGCACAAAGAGTGGATTCAAGTTGATCAACACACAAAGCATAGAAGATGTACGATGTGGGATCAAGTGATCTTACGGTATGGTAAGCATTTTCCATTACGCTTTGTGTACTAACCCATGTTCTATGTGAGAGTTCTTTGTGGGGTTAGGTTTGTTTCCATTGGCGTGCATCAAAAGGAAGATATCATATAACCCATGGAGCATGATGTCAAGTGGTGATTGTCATCAAGTTTGCGGTGTGCAAGTTCAAGTGAAGCATCACAAAGAGATCACATGTTTGAATCTTGCCATCCATTATGGTAACAATGGACATGTGAAGATGTGGCGAAGAGAGGCTCACCCATAGTGGAGTATGAGGGAGCAATCTACTAGTCTTCATTGAGCCGACACAATCAAGAAAGGTTGTCCATCTTGAGGAGAACAAGATCGTCATCATCTAGCTTAGTGGACTATGCACAAGGCAAAGGTTTGAGCTTGATAGGTTTTCTAGTTTACCGGTCTCATGATGGTAGTTGGGAGACCGGGTTATAGGATCGATAGTTGTACTATCAAGGGGGGCTCTCAAGTGAGTAGCTTGATCGTATCGTTCATTGAGAGCTCAAACCATTGCATTCTTGGCATCATCATCTTTCTTGATTCTTGATAGGCTTTTCGATGGTGGGTGCCAACTGTCGTGGTTTTATCACGGCAGATGTCCTAGTGCAAGGACTTAGGGGTGAAGCCATCGCTACAGCGGTTAACTCGAAGGGGTTGATCGGGACGAAAGACACAGGTTTACCTAGGTTCGGCCCCTCTCGAAGGAGGTAATAGCCTACGTCCTGCTTTGAGTTGTATTGATTGGGTATCGATTACAAGGGAGCGGATTTCGCTTGACCTAGCACTCGATCAAAGGTTTTGTGGCCTCTACCGCCCAAGGAACTCGCCTTTTATATATATAGGTCGAGGCCCTAGGCTTACAAGAGTCCGGGCCGGATTACATCTAGTAACCGACCTTATCTCTAAATCTCCTTGCCTTGTCTGGCAAGCCGTCTCCCGGCGTCTTACGCCTCCGGGTCACACATTGCCTTCCGTCTCTGGGCCTCCGCCAGGCCCGTCTAGCAAGTCACTTCCAGGCCTTGTCTTATTCTTCTTGCCAATTTAAGGCCTCGCTGCTAAGCCGCCAACTTCATGACCTGGTCCTACAAGGGCGGGTCTCATCGTGGGGTTATATCCCCAACACTATGTGAGTTTTTGAGCTTTATGGTCTTCATCGTGATAAGCTCAAGTTCATCAAAAACGGATTTTGTATGCATCATCTTTGTGTTTTCGGTGTTGGAGATTTTGTCGGATCATATTTGGGAAGATCATATTCCTTATCCTAGTGGCATTTATTCTCCATTGCTTGTTCTTAATATGGAGCTCAGTTCGGAGCTTGAGTTTGCTCAATTCAACAAGCTCGAGTTTGCTCAATTCGAAGCTCGTATGCAAAAGTTATGGCAGTTTCATTCTCAGGACAGTTTTCAGTGCTCAGGCGGTAGTATCCCTCGGTACCACGGTAGTACCGCTTAGGCGGTACTTCCGCTATGTACTACCGCTGCTACTACCGCTTATCGGAAGGTTATGTTGCCCTTAGTTGCTTCCACGGTAGGAGCCGGGTAGTACCGCTTAAGCGGTACTTCCGCTCTCTACTCCCGCTCCTAGTACCGCTTAGGATTTTCTTCTGTGCGGGTTTCTGTGTCAATTTTTCATTAGCGGTAGTAGAGAGCGTGCCCGAGCGGTAGTACTGCTGGCCCGAGTGGTAGTACCGCTTGTGCATGACCAGTGCACATAACGGTTGGATTTGGGGAGGCCTATTTAAGGGGGCCTTCTTCCCCAATGGTTCTTATCTCTTGAGCTCGTGTTATTCCCCCATTGTTGACCTTCTTCGAGCTTGCTAACTCTCAATCCCTCCAATGATCCTTGCTAGTTCTTGAGGGAAAATAGAGAGGAGATCTAGATCCACATTTCCACCAATCACTTTCTCCTCTATGTGAGGGGAACCCCTTGGATCCAGATCTTGGAGTTCTTCGTGTTCTCTTCTTCATTCTTCCTCTCATTTTACTCCATAGCATTAGTAATTGTGGTGGGATTTGGGGGAGAAGGACTTGGGCACTCCATGTGCCCTTGCCATTGCATTTGGTGCATAGCTATGAGTTCTCCATGGTGATACGTGGAAGTGAAGTTTGAGAAGCTTATTACTCTTGGGTGTTTCGGCACCCTAGAGCTTGTGCCTCTTGGGTGCTTTGGCACCCTAGACGGTTTGTGGTGTCTCGGAGCTCAATCATTGTGGTGTAAAGCTCTAGGAAAGCATCGGGGTCTCCAATTAGGTTGTGGAGATCGCCCCGAGCAATTTGTACGGGTTCCGGTGACCGCCCCCAAGGGTTACCAAAGTGTACGGGTTCGGTGACCGCCCCCAAGGATTGCCAATTTTATGGGTTCGGTGACCGCCCTCAAGGGTCCCTTAGTGGAATCACGACATCTTGCATTGTGCGAGGGTGTGAGGAGATTACGGTGGCCCTGGTGGCTTCTTGGGGAGCATTGTGCCTCCACACCACTCCAAACGAAGGTTAGCATCTACAAGGGTGTGAACTTCAGGATATATCGTCGTATCCACGTGCCTCGATTATCTCTTACCGAAGCCCTTTACTTATGCACTCTACTTTGTGCTAGCCATATTGTTTCATGTTATATATCTTGCTATCACTTAGTTGTTTGTCTTGCTTAGCATAAGTTGTTGGTGCACATAGGTGAGCCTAGTTGTTTTAGGTTTTGTGCTTGACAAATTAAACGCTAGTTTTATTTGTAGCGTCCCGACTCAAAATGAGTCAAGCCTCTGTGTGTTCTTCGCCATCCTTGGATCAGTATGCTGGCATACACAGTACATCAATGTATATATCAAAGTGCAATCACATGTAATAACGTAAATCTGATATATACCTCAAAATCTCAGCGGAAATAGTCAACGGGAGTGGAGTCCCAATAAACACCAACGGCAGGTTGAGTGTAGACCGTAACCCTGAATCGTACGCTTACTCGTCGTAGAAAAATATCTACAACATAAGATGTTGCAGCCGTGTAGGTCAGCATATTGAATATGCCGGCAAGTCACAAAAGAGAGGGGTGAAAATATCATCTATACTATATGCATATATGGCAGGTGGGGCTGTAAGTTTAAGTTTTGCGTAAGGCCATTTTTTCCTACAACAAGAGAGGGGGCAAAAGCAAAACTGTTACTACATGGTTGGTTGTTTAATGAGAAGGTTCCACCAACCAAATCTCACACCCAAGTTAACAATAATACCCACATTATTAATACGGATTTTTATTTCTGTGCCCCTGGTTCCTTAGATGTGCTCATTCATCCCCACATCCTTAAATTTTGCTCACTTTTCCCCACTCCCTAGCCCGAAACCCTCACCAAAGGTCACAACGGAGGATGCCGTCGGGTCAATGGTTTGACCGTTAACTCTGACGAGTGGGGCCGCGCTGAGTCCGTCCCGCCCCATTTCGGGCCACACGGACGCCGAACGGACATGCACGCGCTTTCTCCTCGTCCGCCTCGGGGACGCGTGGCGGCCTTCCAACTACCCCCACAACCAAAAGTAAATGCGCACGCGCGGCGGGCCCCGGTCGTCAGCCACCCATGTTCGGTTCGTCGTCCTTCTTTAAATGGAAACCGGCCAATCCACAGCACCTTCCATCCTTCCAAAGCCACGCCTGCCCCCTCCACCCCCGGCAAGATACAAACCCTAGTCCGCCGGCGACAAAACCAAACCCTAGCCAGTAGCCACCATGGGCATCTTTTCAGGGGCTGGCTCGAGCTCCGGCAAGAAGAAGGGCAAGGCCCCCGCCGTCCCTTGGCGCGCGCTACCCCCGCCGCCCTCTTCCCATCCGCCTCGGCAGTGGATTCGTGTCCCAGTGCACCAGGCGATGTGGCACTGGGAGCACACCATCCCTCTCCCCTACGCCGACGTGATCCTGCCACACCACTGGCACTTGGATCCGTAGAGGATCCTAGTGCCGGCGGTTCCACGGTTGGCACGGGCGCATGCCGAGGAGGTGAGGCACCGGAGGCAGCAGCTCACGCCCGAGCAGCGGCTCGATCCGGCCTATGCTACAGACTCTCCCAATTGGGAGGTCTGGTTTGCGTTTGAGCACGCGGAGCAGTGCCGTCGTGGCGTCCGCGACGTGCGGGCTTGCACCCCGCCGCCCCTCATCGTGTGCGATGAGGACCAGGAGGCGAAGGCCGCATACCAGGAGGCACTGGCGCTGGCAACTGTCCTCCGCGAAAGCGAGGAGGAAGAGCGGCACAAGGAGGAGGAGGAGGAGGCGGCTTACCAGGAACGGATGGCGGAGGCCATTGCGCTCTCCGCTCCTGGCGACTGCGTTGTGCCACCGCTGGCACCGCCGTCCCTGCCAGGCTCGAGCAGGCGCTGACTGCCCTCACGCCCCACGAATATGTGTGGGAGGGGGTGGTGCGGGAGTGGGTGAGCGCGTCACCCATATGGATGCTGGCAACGCCGAAGCAGGAGCGGGACTACCTTGAGTTCTGGCGACAACGGCACCTGTGGGCGGAGCGTCTCGAGGGTCAGCGGCTCGAGGAGTTGGAGAAGGACGCCAAGGCAGAGGAGGAGGAGCGTCGTGCCAAAGCGCAGCCACCGGCGGACGACGTCGCCGCCGCCTGGGAGACGTCGTTCGCCTGGGCTGGCCCGGCGCCGACCCTCGTCGACCTCACCAGCCCCGACGACGACGACGAGGACGCCTAGGGGGCAGCGCACCTCCTCGTTTTCATTTTTAGTTTTAATGTTTTTAGTTAATGCCTGGCAGACTTGTGAACTCTCGCCTGGCAGACTTGTGAACTCTCGCCGGCCTTTGTGGCCGCCATTAATATATAATTAAAGGTTAACGCAGGTTGATGTGATTTGATATGATGTTTCGACTGTGATGTGATGTTTGAATTTTGACTGACACTTGAATTATAAGCAACATTTGTGTTAATGTTAGCCTAAACCCTAAACCCTAAACCTCTGTGATTACAATGATCATGTTAGCCTAGGTTGCAATGATCTAACAACAAATAAAACAAAAAATACAAAACAAATGATCATGTTAGCCTATGTTGGTGAGCTCCGAAAAGTTAGGGTAAACAGGCCATTTCCAATATAAATCATTATAAAAATAGTTCAAAATTTCAATAATAAAAATATAAGTTCAAATCCTTCTTATTCACACTAAAATGAATCTATGGTGATTTTTTTGATTTTTTAAATTTTTCATAGACCCAAACCCACTATCACTCTCTTCTTGGACTCTATACAATCTCATATGTGATAGCTCATTTGTGTGAAGGAGTTTTCATGGAAATGTCCATAAACCAAGATTATTATTTTTTGTCATAACCATGTCACATACAACGGCATTGTGCGCAGGTCTTCCATTTTTTTGATTATTTTTGAATTTGTTCTTCTCATTTGCACTTGGAGATGGTAGCTTACCTCAAAAGAATATTTTCCATAAAAATATCCCTAAACCAAGTATATATTTTTTATGGTAACTATGTCTTATGAAACGACGAACCGCGAAGGTTTGCTATTTTTTTGATTTTTTTTGAATTAGTTAACATCATTTGAAAGTTGGTCAAGCCTAATATAACCCCGCTGACCGGCTCATAACCCTGCAGCATCTCTCCAAACCCTAGCGTCGAACTGCAGCCGTCCGATCATACCCTAGCGCCAAGCGACAGCCCTCAGATCTGGTCTTCTAGAAGAAATTCATAGGGCGGGCGCGCGTGCAGGCTGCGCGCCGTTGGATCACATGGACGGCTCCGCACCGTTGGATCGTTGGGCGATCCGTGAGAGGTTGGTTCTGCTCACCCACTCGTCTGTCCCAAAATGCAAACAAGTCCTTGTTGGGCCTTCGCAAGGCATTGACCTGTCAAAGGCTCACAAGGATAAAAGAGGCATATTAAAATGGTGCACGCGCTGGTTCTGTTTTTTTATTGATTTGATTGCACCATCACCCTTTTCTTTATGGGCCCTTTCTTTATTGATTTGATTGCACCATTTGTTTTTTTATTTGATTGCATCAAATTAGTTTCATCATGCAAAAAATAGTTTCTTTTCCTTCTTCTTTTTCAACATCACCATGGTTCATATTAGATTGAAAACATCATTACACAACCGGATATCTCATATTCAGAAAGGAAAAAAATTCATACAAAAGCATGCAGGATGTAAAACCTACATACTACTACATAATAAAACCTATCTACTCTTCGTCGGAGATGTCGATGATCTCCGTGCCCTCCGGTGGATAAATGGCCGCCTGTTGCGGCTCCGCCCGCTCCAGCGCCTGCGGCTGCTCCGCTGCCGCCTCCTCTGCTTCTATCTCCGCCTCCAGCTCGTCGAACATGGCGTCGACCTCCGCCTGCCTCTGTCGGATGAGCCGATGGTTGGCCTCCACCTCGGCCACATCCCGGATGGAATCCAGGATGGCCTGCTGCTCCGCCATCTCCTCCGGCTGGTCGACGGCGACCTCCGCCTCTGCCTCCGGGCCGTCCTGCTCCATGGGCGCCGGCTGATGCTCCTCCTCCTCCTCCGTCTCCGGTGAATCCGGAGGGAGACCCGCAGTGATGAGGGCGGGGCGGCGAGCCTGCATTTCCGCCTCGATTTGCAGGCGCCGCTCCGGAGTGAGCTGCGCGTACGTGGTGATGAGGTGCCGGACCATTCTAACGGCGACGGAAGTGCGAGAGGAGGCGTATGGGCTCGGGCGGTGGCGGGGAGGAGGGAGGAGGAGGATGTGCAAGGGCTGGGGGACGACGGCCGGCTTAAATAGCCGGGGAATGGCCTCGGGCGGCGATTCGAAGCGGCGCCATGCGGCGTTCACACCGTGCCGACGGTCGAGACGCCCGTCGGACCGTCGGGTTTCCCGACGAGTCCGTATGGGGCCATGCCGTCAGCCCGACGTGGCGGGCGCTTGTGAAAAGACGCCTGCAAAGCGGGATGGAGGGAGTGGCGCGCTTCGGCCCAACAGTCCATCGAAACCGGTCCCACTCGTCAGAGTTAACGGTCAGAGGCATTGACCCGACGGCAACGTCCATTGTAACCTGTTCTGAGGGTTTCGGGCAAGGGAGTGGGGAAAAGTGAGCAAAAGTTAAGAGCGTCGGGATGAATGAGTACAACTAACGAACCAGGGGCACAGAAATAAAAATCCCTTATTAATAATAATACTGTGTTGAGAGTTCCTGGTAGTTTCAGTTCCTTTGGCTCAAGTTGTCCGTAACCGTGGACACGGCTAATCGATTAGGTTTGGTACTCTGCAGAGTTTTGCACACGTTCCCCACAATATTTGATCGCCTCCGTTGAAGTCCTCACACTGCAGGGTGTTAGAGAACCGGATGATCAAAACATGGTCTTCCAAAGGGCTCCTCTAAGCCACTGTCGGTGCCCATCCAATCCTACCGTTCTTCTACATCTCGTAGCACCTCCCGTCCAGAGTCACCACGATGTCCATGTTGGAAATATGCCCTAGAGGCAATAATAAAGTGGTTATTATTATATTTCCTTGTTCATGATAATCGTTTATTATCCATGCTATAATTGTATTGATTGGAAACTCAATTGCATGTGTGGATACATAGACAGCACTGTGTCCCTAGTATGCCTCTAGTAGACTAGCTTGTTGATCAAAAGATGGTCAAGGTTTCCTGGCCATAGACATGAGATGTCATTTGATAACGGGATCACATCATTAGGAGAATGATGTGATGGACAAGACCCAAACTATGAACGTAGCATATGATCATGTCAGTTTATTGCTATTGTTTTCTGCATGTCAAGTATCTGTTCCTATGACCATGAGATCATGCAACTCACTGACACCGGTGGAATACCTTGTGTGTATCAAATGTCACAACGTAACTGGGTGACTATAAAGATGCTCTACAGGTATCTCCGAGGGTGTC
Source organism: Elymus sibiricus (assembly GCA_039707655.1). Taxonomy (NCBI): domain Eukaryota; kingdom Viridiplantae; phylum Streptophyta; class Magnoliopsida; order Poales; family Poaceae; genus Elymus; species Elymus sibiricus. The sequence continues at coordinate 175,724,694 of CM077667.1, read as the reverse complement.
TGTTGAGTTGGCATGGATCAAGACTGGGATTTGTTACTCCGTGTGACGGAGAGGTATCTCAGGGCCCACTCGGTAATACAACATCACAATAAGCCTTGCAAGAAAAGTGACTAAAGAGTTAGCCACGGGATCTTGTATTATGGAACGAGTAAAGAGACTTGCCGGTAATGAGATTGAACTAGGTATAGAGATACCGATGATCGAATCTCGGGCAAGTAACATACCGAAGAACAAAGGGAACATCATACAGGATTAACTGAATCCTTGACATAGAGGTTCAACCGATAAAGATCTTCATAGAATATGTAGGAGCCAATATGGACCACCAGGTCCCGCTATTGGTTATTGACCGTAGAGGTGTCTCGGTTATGTCTGCCTAGTTCTCGAACCCGCAGGGTCTGCACACTTAAGGTTCGGTGACGTTTCGGTATAGTTAAGTTATGTATGTTGGTGACTGAAGGTTGTTTGGAGTCCCATATGAGATCCCAGACGTCACAAGGAGCTCCGGAATGTTCCGGAGGTAAAGATTGATATATAGGAAGTCCCGTTTTGGTCACCGGAAAAGTTACGGGTAATTCCGGTAATGTACCGGGGGTGCCGGGAGGGTTCCGGAGGGCGCACCAGCCCATAGTGGGCTGGGCAAGCCAACCCCTAAGGGCCCATGCGGCTAGGGTGAGGGGAAAGGAAAAAAACCCAAGTGGGGAAGGGAAACTCCAGTTAGGAAAGGAATCCTACTTGGAGTAGGATTGGAGGTGGACTCCTCCACCTCCTCCTGGTTCGGCCGACTCCTAGGGGAAACCCTAGGGGAGCCAGCCCCTCCCCTCCCTCCTATATATACTAGAGGGGAGAGAGGGCCAAGACACCTAAGCCACGGTGCAGCCCTCTCTCCCCAATAGATCATCTCCTCTAGTTTTCGGCAGTGCTTAGGCGAAGCCCTGTCGGAATAGTTCCATCACCATCGCCGCCACGCCGTCGCGCTGCCAGAGAACTCGTCTACCCCTTTACCCCTCTTGCTGGATCAAGAAGGCGGAGATCATCATCAAGCTATATGTGTGCTGAACGCGGAGGTGCCGTCCGTTCGGCGCTAGATCGGGACGGATCGCGGGACGACTGCGATTTGGATCGCGAAGACGTTTGACTACACCAACCGCGTTTCTTAACGCTTCCCGCTTAGCAATCTACAAGGGTATGTAGATCCACTCTCCCTCTCGTAGATGCTCATCACCATGGATAGATCTTGCGTGTGCGTAGGAATTTTTTTGTTTCCCTTGCAACGTTCCCCAACAGTGGTATCAGAGCTAGGTCTATGCGTAGATGAGATAACGAGTAGAACACAAAGGAGTTTGTGGGCGTTGATGCTCAGATTGCTTCCTCCCTTGGTCTTTTCTTGATTCAGCGGTATTGTGGGATGAAGCGGCACGGACCAACCTTACTTGTACGCTTACGAGAGACCGGTTCCATCAACTGACATGTGACTTTGTTGCATAAAGATGGTTGGCGGGTGTCTGTCTCTCCCACTTTAGTTGGATCGGATTTGACAAAGGCAGTCCTTGAGAAGGTTGAATAGCAATTTGTGTATCACCATTGTGGTTTTTGCGTAGGTAAGAATCGTTCTTGCTAGATACCCGTAGCAGCCACGTAAAACATGCAACAACAATTAGAGGACGTCTAACTTGTTTTTGTAGGGTATGTTGTGATGTGATATGGCCAATTGCATGATGAGATATATGTGATGTATGAGATGATCATGTTTTGTATAGAATATCACGACTTGCATGTCGATTATTACAGCAACCGGCAGGAGCCATAGGGTTGTCTTTAATTTATTTTCGCCATTTTGCTTTACTTTATCGCTACGAGTTAGCAATAGTCGTAGAAGCAACAGTTGGCACGACAACCTCATGGTGACACGTTGATGGAGATTATGGTGTCATGCCGGTAACGATGGAGATCATGTCGGTGCTTTGGAGATGGAGATCAAAAGCACAAGTTCATGGCCATATCATGTCACTTATGATTTGCATGTGATGTTAATCCTTTTATGCATCTTATTTTGCTTAGGACGACGGTAGCATTATAAGGTGATCCCTCGCTAAAATTTCAAAGATAAATTTGTGTTCTCCCCGAGTGTGCACCGTTGCGAAAGTTCGTCGTTTCGAGACACCACGTGATGATCGGGTGTGATAGACTCTACGTTCGCATACAACGGGTGCAAGCCAGTGTTGCACATGCGGAACACTCGGGTTAAACTTGACGAGCCTAGCATGTACAGACATGGCCTCGGAACATAAGAGACTGAAAGGTCGAACATGAGTCATATAGTAGATATGATCAACATGAAGATGTTCACCATTGAAACCACCTCATCTCACGTGATGATCAGACTTGAGTTGGTGAATTTGGATCATGTGACACTCGAATGACCAGAGGGATGTCAATTTGAGTGGGAGTTTTTTTAAGTAATATGATTAACTAAACTCATTATCCTGAACAATAGTCTAAGTTGTATTTGCAAAATTTATGTTGTAGATCAATGGCTCGCGCAGTAGCACCCCTGAATTTCAATGCGTTCCTAGAGAAAGCTAAGTTGAAAGATGATGGAAGTAACTTTGTAGACTGGGCCCGTAATCTAAGGATTATCCTTACGGCTTCCCAAAAGGCTTATGTCCTTGATGCACCGCTTGGTGAACCACCCGCTCCAGTAGAGTCTGCAGACGTTGCGAACGCCTGGTAGACACGTTCTGATGATTACTCAATAGTTCAATGTGCAATGTTGTATGGCTTAGAACCGGGACTTCAAAGACGTTTTGAACATCATGGAGCATATGATATGTTCCAGGAGTTGAAGTTTATCTTTCAGAAGAATGCCCGGATCGAGAGGTATGAGACCTCCGATAAGCTATATGCTTGCAAGATGGAGGAGAACGGGTCTGTCAGTGAACACATACTCAAAATGTCTGGGTATTCCACCCGTCTGGCTGAATTGGGGATGCCCCTTCCGCCAGAGGCGATCACTGACAGAGTTCTTCAATCACTGCCACCTAGCTACAAAAGCTTCGTGTTGAACTATAACATGCACGGGATGAACAAGTCAGTCGCCGAGCTGTTTGCGATGTTGAAAGTCATTGAGTCTGAGATTCAGAAGGAGCATCAAGTGTTGATGGTCAATAAAACCACTAGTTTCAAGAAGAATGGCAAGGGTAAGAAGGGTAACTCCAAGAAGAGTGGGAAAGCAGTTGCCCCCCCCCCCCCCGTGAAGAAACCCAAGGCTGGACCCAAGCCAGAAACTGAGTGCTTTCATTGCAAGGGAACTGGTCACTGGAAGCAGAACTGGCCCAAGTATCTGGCTGACAAGAAGGCGGCGAACACCAAACAAGATATATATGATATACATGTTATTGATGTGTACCTTACCAACTCTCGTAGTAGTGCCTAGGTATTTGATACCGGTTCGGTTGCTCACATTTGCAACTCAAAACAGGAACTGTGGAATAGACGGAGGCTGGCAAAGGACGAAGTGACGATGCGTGTGGGAAATGGTTCCAAGGTTGATGTGATCGCCGACGGCACGCTCGCTCTTCGATTACCATCGGGATTAGTGATGAACCTGAATAATTGTTATTTAGTGCCTGCGTTGAGCATGAACATTATATCTGGATCTTGTTTATTGCGAGACGGTTACTCATTTAAATCAGAGAATAATGGTTGTTCTATTTTTATGAGTAATATCTTTTATGGTCAGGCACCCAATGTGAGGGGTTTATTCTTATTGAATCTCGATAGTGATGATACACATGTTCATAACATTGATGCCAAAAGATGTAGAATTGATAATGATCGCACCACTTTCTTGTGGCACTGCCGACTAGGTCATATTGGTGTAAAACGCATGAAGAAGCTCCATGCTGATGGACTTTTGGAGTCACTTGATTTTGAATCACTTGACACATGTGAACCATGCCTCATGGGCAAGATGACTAAAACCCCATTCTCTGGAACAATGGAACAGGCAAGTGACTTGTTGGAAATCATACATATTGATGTGTGCGGTCCGATGAGCATTGAGGCGCGCGGTGGTTATCGTTACTTTCTCACCTTCACTGATGACTTAAGTAGCTATGTGTATATTTACTTGATGAAACACAAGTCTGAAATGTTTAAAAAGTTCAAGCAATTTCAGAGTGAAGTTGAGAATCATCGTAACAAGAAGATTAAATTCCTACGATCTGATCGGGGAGGAGAATATCTGAGTTATGAGTTTGGCAGTCACTTAAGACAATGTGGAATTGTTTCACAATTAACACTGCCTAGAACACCACAGCGTAATGGTGTGTCCGAACGTCGTAATCGAACCTTATTGGATATGGTGCATTCTATGATGTCTCTTGCCGATTTGCCACTATCGTTTTGGGGTTATGCATTAGAGACAACTGCATTCACTTTAAATAGGGCACCATCGAAATCCGTTGAGATGACGCCATATGAACTGTGGTTTGGCAAGAAGCCAAAGTTGCCGTTTCTTAAAGTTTGGGGATGTGATGCTTGTGTCAAAAAGCTTCAGCCTGAAAAGCTGGAACCCAAAGCGGAGAAATGCGTCTTCATAGGATACCCAAAAGAGACAGTTGGGTATACCTTCTATCTCAGATCCGAAGGCAAAGTGTTTGTCGCTAAAAACGGAACATTTCTTGAGAAAGAGTTTCTCTCGAAAGAATTGAGTGGGAGGAAAATAGAACTTGATGAGGTTGTTGAACCTTTACTTCAACCTGAGAGTAGTGCAGCGCAGAAAGATGTTTCTGTAGAGCCTACATCTGTTGAAGAGGAAGTTAATGATGATGATCATGAAGCTTCGGATCAAGTTGCTATCAAACCTCGTAGGTCGACAAGGACGTGTACTGCCCCTGAGTGGTACGGCAACCCTGTCTTAGAGGTCATGTTGTTGGACAACGATGAACCTACGAGCTATGGAGAAGCGATGATGGGCCCGGATTCCGAGAAATGGTTAGATGCCATGAAATCCGAGATGGGATCCATGTATGAAAACAAAGTACGGGCTTTGGAAGTATTACCTGAAGGGCGAAAGGCCATTCAGAACAAATGGATCTTTAAGAAGAAGACGGACGCGGACGGTAATGTCACCGTTTATAAAGCTCGACTTGTGGCAAAGGGTTTTTCACAAGTTCAAGGAGTTGACTACGATGATACCTCCTCACCCGTAGCGATGCTTAATTTCGTCAGAATCATGTTAGCAATAGCTACATTTTTCGATTATGAAATTTGGCAGATGGATGTCAAAACAGCGTTCCTTAACGGTTTCCTTAAGGAAGAGTTGTATATGATGCAACCAGAAGGTTTTGTCGATCCAGAGAATGCTGACAAAGTTTGCAAACTCCAGCGATCCATTTATTGACTGGTGCAAGAATCTCGGAGTTGGAATCTTCGCTTTGATGAGGTGATCAAAGCGTTCGGGTTTATACAAGTTTACGGAGAAACTTGTATTTACAAGAAAGTGAGTGGGAGCTCTATAGTGTTTCTAATATTATATGTGGATGAGATATTGCTGATTGGAAACAATATAGAAATGTTGGAAAGCGTGAAGGAATATTTGAAAAAGAGTTTTTCAATGAAGGACCTAGGAGAAGCTGCTTTGATATTAGGCATCAAGATCTATAGAGATAGATCGAGACGCTTAATAGGACTTTCACAGAGCACATACCTTGACAAAGTTTTGAAGAAGTTCAAAATGGATCAGTCCAAGAAGGGGTTCTTGCCTGTATTGCAAGTTGTGAAGTTGAGTAAGACTCAATGCCTAGTGACTGCAGAAGATAGAGAAAAGATGAGTGTCATCCCCTATGCTTCAGCCATAGGCTCTATCATGTATGCAATGCTGTGCACAAGACTCGATGTCAGCCTTGCCATAAGTATGGCTGGAATGTTTCAAAGTGATCCAGGAATGGAACACTGGACGGCGGTCAAGAATATCCTGAAGTACCTGAAAAGGACTAAGGACATGTTTCTCGTTTGTGGAGGTGATCAAGAGCTCGTCGTAAAGGGTTACGTCGATGCAAGCTTTGACACTGATCCGGATGACTCTAAGTCTCAAACCGGATACATATTTATTCTCAATGGGGGTGCGGTAAGCTGGTGCAGTTCCAAGCAGAGCGTGGTAGCTGACTCTACATGCGAAGCGGAGTACATCGCTGCCTCGGAGGCGGCGAAGGAAGGTGTCTAGATGAAGGAGTTCATGACAGATCTTGGAGTAGTGCCAAGTGCACTAAACCCAATGAATCTGTTCTGTGACAACACTGGTGCCATTGCTCTGGCCAAGGAACCAAGGTTTCACAAGAGGACCAGACACATAAAGCGACGTTTCAATTCCATCCGCGATTACATCAAGGAGGAGGACATAAATATTTTCAAAGTGCACACGGATCTGAATGTCGCAGACCTGATGACTAAACCTCTTCCAAGGGCTAAACATGATCAACACCAGAACTGTATGGGTGTTAGATTCATTACAATGTAAATCACATAGAGATGTGAGCTAGATTATTGACTCTAGTGCAAGTGGGAGACTGTTGGAAATATGCCCAAGAGGCAATAATAAAGTGGTTATTATTATATTTCCTTGTTCATGATAATCATTTATTATCCATGCTATAATTGTATTGATTGGAAACTCAATTGCATGTGTGGATACATAGACAGCTCTGTGTCCCTAGTATACCTCTAGTAGACTAGCTTGTTGATCAAAAGATGGTCAAGGTTTCCTGGCCATAGACATGAGATGTCATTTGATAACGGGATCACATCATTAGGAGAATGATGTGATGGACAAGACCCAAACTATGAACGTAGCATATGATCGTGTCAGTTTATTGCTATTGTTTTCTGCATGTCAAGTATATGTTCCTATGACCATGAGATCATGCAACTCACTGACACCGGAGGAATACCTTGTGTGTATCAAACGTCGCAACGTAACTGGATGACTATAAAGATGCTCTACATTTATCTCCGAGGGTGTCTTTTGAGTTGGCATGGATCAAGACTAGGATTTGTTACTCCGTGTGACGGAGAGGTATCTCAGGGCCCACTCGGTAATACAACATCACAATAAGCCTTGCAAGCAAAGTGACTAAAGAGTTAGCCACGGGATCTTGTATTACGGAACGAGTAAAGAGACTTGCCGGTAACGAGATTGAACTAGGTATAGAGATACCGACGATCGAATCTTGGGCAAGTAACATACCGAAGAACAAAGGGAACATCATACGGGATTAACTGAATCCTTGACATAGAGGTTCAACCGATAAAGATCTTCATAGAATATGTAGGAGCCAATATGGACATCCAGGTCCCGCTATTGGTTATTGACCGTAGAGGTGTCTCGGTCATGTTTGCATAGTTCTCGAACCCGCAGGGTCTGCACACTTAAGGTTCGGTGACGTTTCGGTATAGTTGAGTTATGTATGTTGGTGACCGAAGGTTGTTCGGAGTCCCGGATGAGATCCCGGACGTCACGAGGAGCTCCGGAATGGTTCGGAGGTAAAGATTGATATATAGGAAGTCCCGTTTTGGTCATAGGAAAAGTTTTGGGTAATTCCTGTAATGTACCGGGGGTGCCGGGAGGGTTCCGGAGGGCCATCGGGAGGGGCCACTCACGCCGGGAGGCCACGTGGGCCTTAGGGGTGGCGCACCAGCCCTTAGTGGGATGGGCAAGCCAGCCCCTAAGGGCCCATGGGCTAGGGTGAGGGGAAAGGAAAAAAACCAAGTGGGGAAGGGAAACTCCAAGTAGGAAAGGAATCCTACTTGGAGTAGGATTGAGGTGGACTCCTCCACCTCCTCCTGGTTCGGCCGACTCCTAGGGGAAACCCTAGGGGCGCCAGCCCCTCCCCTCCCTCCTATATATACTAGAGGGGAGAGAGGGCCAAGACACCCAAGCCACGGTGCAGCCCTCTCTCCCCAATAGATCGTCTCCTCTAGTTTTCGGTAGTGCTTAGGCGAAGCCCTGCCGGAATAGTTCCACCACCATCGCCGCCACGCCATCATGCTGCCGGAGAACTCGCCTTCCTCTTCGCCCCTCTTACTGGATCAAGAAGGCGGAGATCGTCATCAAGTTGTACGTGTGCTGAACGCGGAGGTGCCGTCCGTTCGGCGCTAGATCGGGACGGATCGCGGGACGACTGCGATTTGGATCACGAAGACGTTCGACTACACCAACCACATTTCTTAATGCTTCCCCCTTAGCAATCTACAAGGGTATGTAGATCCACTCTCCCTCTCGTAGATGCTCATCACCATGGATAGATCTTGCGTGTGCGTAGGAAATTTTTTGTTTCCCATGCAACGTTCCCCAACAGTCCAACCAAGCCAAAGCCCATAATGGCTTGTGGCTGTGCAGGTAAGCCTCGGGTCTTGAAGTATCCATCCATCTCTTTGTGCCTGGGTGGACCTTTCCGCGTGAATACTGGCACTTCTCCAGCAACACCTAGGCTAACCACTGGTTTCTCCAGGGCGCCGTTCATACCAACATCCACCCAAAGGTATATTGCATCATGAGGTCTTGAAAATAATTCGTGAAGTCTTGAGGTCTTGATGATCAATTAATTCACACAACTCTCATGATAAACACTCAACCAAACTCCTTCTACTAAAAGCATAGCAAAATAAAAATAATGTTCCCGGGGCCAAAGTAACAAAGGGTTTATGGGTGCCTACCACATGATACTACTCAAGAACCAAGTTTCCAAGTACCTACTTTGCATGCAATGGTGGATAAGGTTGAACTAATGCAATAAAAACCATAGGTAAAACATGATCAATGTGAACTTGCCTGGTAAGGTTGATGAAGATAATATCGCTCTCAGAAAATAACTTGATAGTACTATTCGTCACTCTCCGATGAAATCTATATAATCAAACATTGCACACATAAGCAAACACTTCTAGCAATCAATACTATCAATCAAAAAGCAACACAAAAACCAAACACAAAAGGGTTGTGATGAAGGAAATACTTAAGACAAAAATTAAAACACCAAAACTTCATCAAAGTATCTAAGAATAGTTTTCCTATAAATAAACCATTTTCAATAGCAACAAAATCAACAATAAAGCAAAATCTAACAAAAGTATTTGGTAAAATATTTTACTAGCAAAAGAATTACTTTTGAAGAACAACTAAGAACTATGAAAACAATACACTAAACAACATAAGTTTTTGCCTAATAAACTTAACAACAAGAAAAGCAATAAAATACTAAAATAAGAGAAAACAAAATATAAAACAACTAAGTTAACAGAAAGTAAAACTTATAAAACAATTTATAGAAAATATTTTCAAATAGGAAATCAAACTAGTAATGAAATCAATTTGCAAGTTATAATTGAACTAGAATTGATTTCATGCAATCAAAAATAATAAATAAAATAATAAATAGTTTTGGTTGAAATACTACTGTTAACTAACAGAAAACAAAATAAAACTTGTCAACTAACATAAAAGAAAATAATTTAAAACAATAGAAATAGAAATAAACCTAAAAGAACTAAAACAGAATCTGTTTTGCTTGAAACCCTAATTTAAAATATTTGAAAAATTCTCAAATTCTACCTACTATTAAATAAACTCAGTAGTATCAAGTAGCAAAAAGAATCAACTCAAAATCTATTTTTAAACCGAAGATATAAGCAATTTAGTGTTTGAAGCAAATCTGTTTGAATTCAAATTAAAAAATTCAAACATGGTCAAACTTTATATCTACAGAAACTAGAATAAATTTGTGACACAGTGCAGAAATTATCAAATAAAAACTCTAAATAACCTAGGAGATATCATAATTACAAAAACAGAAACAAATCAGTTTCAGAAAATAAAAACAGAAAAAGAACAAACCTAACTAACGAATACGGGCCACGTGTCAAACTATGAGTAGGTGTGGGTGTGCGCGTGCGGGGCAACAGAGCGAACGCTCACAAATTAGAAGAAAATAGTTTGGCCGTTTAAATAAAATTAAACGTTCTAATCCTAGCCTTTCATCCTAGATCTAACGGAGGCGGGCTACGCCGGCGACTTACAGAGGGTGGAGGAGAGGTCCGGCGATGTCCGGCGGTGGTGGCAGTTCGGGGTTGATGCAGGCGAGCTCTCCGGTGGGTCTCTGACGACGGCGAGGTCACCGCTCGATGCAGATGGGCACGACGGGGCTTCTGGTGGTTGAGGGCGAGCTCGAGGCGCACGGAAATGACAGCGGCGAGGCGTTCGGTGGTCGATGGGGAGCTCCTTCTGGTGCCTCTGGAGCTCGGGCGGGTGCACGGGGAGGTGTGGGCTAAGGAGGCAGAGCTATCTGCGGGCTCAGGTGACGAGGGGAGTGACTAGGGCGAGCAGGGGGTCGGCAATGGCCCGGCGGCCGTGGCGGAGCTCTGGTAAGGGATTGCGAGGACGGGAGGAGATCGGGGTTGGGGTTTAGGGGGGAAACAGGTGCGGGAGGCCTCGAGCTTTATAGGGGAGGGCTCAGATGCGAGAATAGGAAGGGGAATGGCAAGATCCGATCGGGTCCGGTGCGGTCACCGGCGAAGGAAAGGAAGGGGATGGGGCAAGGAAAGAGGTGACCGCGTGAGAGAAGGGTCGGGCGCGGGTCCCATTGTCACAGAGAGGGAGGGAAACCGCGAGGGCATCGGTGGCCGATCAGGTGCCGATTCGGTAGTGGCAGGGGCAATCCTGGGCCTGATCCGTTGCTGGGTCGGCTCGGTTTTTTTCCTATTAAAAGCATTTTTTTTGCTTTTTATTAAAATAGGAAAGAAAAACATGATTTGAAAAATCAAATCAAACAGAAATATAGAAGTTTTATATACCAAAATTATCATAAAAACAAATGCAATAAGATGAACATTTTTCCAAGGACAAAATAAATACTTTTAAAAAAATATTTTTCAGAAAATGCCTAGATTGATTTTATTTCTTTTGCAAATAATTTTCAATTAACCCCCTGCGTTTTATGGTTCAAAAGTTTCAAAAAAATACCCTTGGTGTGGAGGGTCATGTTCCTCCTCTCAATTTTTTTTATTTGGGGTAAAGGAAAATTTGAATTCTTTCAAACTTTAAAATAGAACCAGTTAGGAGATAGATCCCAAATAGAATATTTTAGAAAATTTCAAAATCCACTTTTCAAATCCTTTATTTTTAAGAAGTCATGTCATCTTCTCTCACTGATTTGAAATGGATGAATTTGAATTCATAAGAAAAGGGGAAAGTCATTTTGTTCCCTCTCATTCAAAATTTTTAAAAGTTTCAAATTTCACTGAAATTCAATCACTCAATCAAACAATCAATTCATTGAATTATTATTATAACATTCCAAAATTTGGGATGTTACAAACCTACCACACTTAAAATGAATCTCGTCCTCGAGATTCGAAGAGGCTAGAAAGAAAAGGTTAGGGTTTGGGGTCTTCTAGCAAATCCATTGTCCTGGAAAGTGTGGGTGCTACCACACTTAAAATGAGAGTTATTGGTCCCTCAAAATCATGAAAATTCTCTGGGGTCTTGGCCTCTGTCTCTTCACATTCCTTACAACAGCTCCTTCGGTGATGCTCTTTCGTTATAGTCATAACGTTTCATTCAAAATCTTGTGTTCTCATATCAAAGTAGATTCCTTCCGATACTGGATCTTCTTAACTGACACGTCTCGTGATCATGCTAAATAACTTATTGATGATCTCATGGTGGTCTACCATTAGTGGTTATCCTGCAGTGAAATGGGTCTTGGCTTCATCCTCACCGTAAAATATTCCTACGTTTTGCAACAGCTGCCAAGTACAAGGGGTCTTCATCATACCATTCTAAGGTATAAACAAAAGCTTCAAAGAACGTCGTCTCTTTACTATGGGTAAGTCACTCAGATTTACCATTCCGAATAGCAAGATAATGATAAGAGTAAGTCGTCATGGTGGCCAAGCCATGTCACACTGAAATCATTACCTTGTATAAGGTTTAGTGAATCTCGTATTCTAACACTTGGGTTACCTCACGAGCGTTGCAGAAATTTCTCTTGTCCACGAACAAAGTTCAGGTAAATCCATTGATTCTGCAAGCTGAACAAAAACATCTACCGTTTCTTCACATCTCTCAGGGTTTCGTATTCTCCTAGGAAAGCGTTTGCTGATGAGTCATAGCTTCTTCCAAGTCCCTTCCTTAATAAAGCTAGTGCTTAACCCTTATCAATCCTGAGGTCTGTGGTTGGTGGGCTCACTTGAAATACTTGTACAGCTTTAACTCACCCTTGGGGTTACTATCATTTCATATTCCAACATTATCTTCAATTCATTCCATCATACCCTTGGGGTAATCACATAAATCACAGACTTATTCTTGTCCAAGATCCACTCTGTGGAATTCATTATGCTTTCCATTGGTCTGTTTACCTATAAGGATTGGTCCACCATAATCATTCCTTCATTTCATCCTTATTCTATTCTCAAAACTTCAACTTCAAAAATACTTTATTACAAATGCTGTCATCCACATAGTTTGATAAGGTCTAGCATTTCCTTCTTCTTTATTCATTTATCCAAACTCCTTGGCATGAAGTGTACATTCTTTCTCCTTGGTTCTTGTGGTCTTACCGATTACTACCACACTTAAAATGAAATGTACCTATGCATGGACAGACCATATTTTCTCATATCCTCGAAAATGGTCAGAGATCTTTGTTTATAGAGTAACAGCTCATGCAATTCAACATAGGAAATCATGACACAATAAATTCTATTGATTCATGAAGTTATTACAATCTATGAGACTTCCGTTACATACTTCAACTCCATAATCTCAAGAAAAATAAGAGTGCTTCCTATTGCATTTATTACTTCCAAAATCCAAAACTCCAACTACGCATGCTTAGCCTTCTTCTCCAGGCAGGTATAGGAGTAGTGTCCTGTCTTGTTGCACCGATGACAAGTGATGTGGCTCAGATCCTTCCATGTAGAAAACCACGGAGTCCTTTTCTTCTTCTTGGATAGGGCTCCTTTCCTGATGCTTGGACTATACTTCTTGCAATAGCAATGAGGCCTCTCCAAGCTACAATGCAAACATCTAATGCCTCCACTTGCTTGGCCTTTCTTCTTGTCCAGGTTGATCATTCCTTCTATCTCCTGAGGATCATATTGCACTTCTTCTATCGGAAAGTCCCCCAGATACTCGTTCGGACAATTTTGGGTGATATGTCCTTCTTCTCCACCTGAATAGCATGACTTGGTATCTCCGAGTGGGTCTGGCATATCCTCCTTCATCATGGGTTCTTCTAACTTTTTCATTGCTTCCTTCTGCTGCTTCATGAATTCTTGTACCTTGGGGTAGAGTTGGCATCGAGCCCGGAAATGAGTGGTTCCTTCACACGAGAAACATGTCACCTGCCCAGTTGGGCATTCCTCAGCTGGGTGATTTCCTTCACAATGAGGGCATCCATCCTTGTGTTCTTCCTAGGTGTGTCCTATCTCTCCACATATCTTGCATGCACAAGGCTTCTTCATCGGGTTATCACAGTGCTTATGAATGAGACGTGATCTTAACAGAGTCTTCTTGAATTCTTCCCAAGTTTTTGCTCCATTAAATCCTTGTATGGCGTGATGCATTTTCCACCAGGTAGCAGCACTTTGGGTAAAGTACTGAAGAGCGTGTGGAACCTCATACTTACTCGTAATCAAGTTGCTCCCGAAGTGGTTCTCCATGTTCTGAATCCATATTTTAGCCTCCAGCTGGGTCATTGGTCCGGAGAATACAAGTCCAGCTTCATACGCCATCTATTGGGTCCAAGGTTTTGGGGAAGGAGATGGGTAAGAGAGAGAGGGAAAGGATACAAACAACTCAAAGATACAAAACATCAAAAACTCAAGTCCACACATTCATAAAGTTCAATCAACACTATAGTATCGCCACCCACATAAGGTTGGTATGGTCGATCACAAAATTCGCAAAAAATGTTCATCTTTATTTCTCTCATGGTGGGGCCACTACTAAGCTAGTTTATTCCATGTATTCATCATCAGTGGGCTTCTTCTGGTCATGCTTCATCTTCTCAGGTTCTTCCACCAGGTTATCCCTGTTGACTCAGAGTTTCCTATGTCGTCCCTGTAGTTCCAGGAGTTGGTTCTTGAGCTTCTATATTTCAACATCACCAGCATGTGCCATAGCCTGACTTTTCTTTAAGTCTTGACGAAGTATCTGAATCTCGGGATCGTGTTTCTTCAGATTGGCTACCTTCAACTTCTCGGCCTTGAGGTTCTCACGAAGTGCTTCGTTCTCAAATAATTCTGCGAGAAGGTCCATTTGAAGGTTCTTGATGTAATGCTCCAGTTCTTGATTATACACCAGGACAGGTGAACACTTTCTCTTATGTTCGTCTGTCAGAATGATGTATGCTCCATCAGGCTTCTGCCATCCAAGCCTTCCAAAGTAGTGGGTACCTAACTTAGCACGATGACGATAGCTCAAACGTGCGATAGCATCATGGACGGCAGTGTTCATGCCCATCTCACATTCATGGTTCAATGTGCAATAGTTGATGTCTTCGGTCTTGGGATCTTCTTTACGTCCAAAAACTTTAGTTCTGACGCCCCAAAATCCAGACGTCCTCTTATTCACCTTGATCTCAGGTATCGGCAGCTTCATCATCTGTATCGGCTCCATGAGGAATGGACCTCCGAGAACATCCTCGTAGTCCTCCCATTTGTTCAGGATGTAACTCTCCATCTATAGTTTGAAATAAGGAAGGTTCAGTAAAAGAATTAAGAAGATTACGAGAGTAGTGAAGAATAAAATTAGTTCCTATCAAGGTCTTCCTATTTCTAAGCCATTTCCTAGGGTCACCTCCTATAGTCAACATGTGCTCTAATACCATTTCTATAGCGTCCCGACTCAAAACGAGTCAAGCCTCTGTGTGTTCTGTGCCATCCATGGATCAGTATGCTGGCACACACAGTACATCAATGTATATATCAAAGCGCAACCACATGTAATAACGTAAATCTTATATATACCTCAAAATTTCAGCGGAAACAGTCAACGGGAGTGGAGTCCCAATAAACACCAACAGCAGGTTGAGTGTAGACCGTAACCCTGAATCGTACTCTTACTCGTCGTAGAAAAATATCTGCAACATAAGATGTTGCAGCCGTGTAGGTCAGCATATTGAATATGCCGGCAAGTCACAAAAGAGAGGGGTGAAAATATCATCTATACTATATGCATATATGGCAGGTGGGGCTGTAAGTTTAAGATTTGCGTAAGGTAATTTTTTTTCCTACAACAAGAGAGGAGAGGGGGCAAAAGAAAAACTGTTACTACATGGTTGGTTGTTTAATGAGAAGGTTCCACCAACCAAATCTCACACCCAAGTTAAGACTAATACCCACATTATTAATAATAATACTATGTTGAGAGTTCCTGATAGTTTCAGTTCCTTTGGCTCAAGTTGTCCGTAACCATGGACACGGCTAATCGATTAGGTTTGGTACTCTGCAGAGTTTTGCACACGTTCCCCACAAGATTTGATTGCCTTCGTTGAAGTCCTCGCATTGCAGGGTGTTTGAGAACCGGATGATCAAAACATGGTCTTCCAAAGGGTTCCTCTGAGCCACTGTCGGTGCCCATCCAATCCTACCGTTCTTCTACATCTCGTAGCACCGCCCGTCCAGAGTCACCACGATGTCCAACCAAGACAGAGCCCATAATGGCTTGTGGCTGTGCAAGTAAGCCTCGGGTCTTGAAGTATCCATCCATCTCTTTGTGCCTGGGTGGACCTTTCCGCGTGAATACTGGCACTTCTCCAGCAACACCTAGGCTAACCACTGGTTTCTCCAGGGCGCCATTCATACCAACATCCACCTAGAGGTATATTGCATCATGAGGTCTCGAAAATAATTCGTGAAGTCTTGAGGTCTTGATAATCAATTAATTCTCACAACTCTCATGGTAAACACTCAACCAAACCCCGTCTACTAAAAGCATAACAAAATAAAAGTAACGTTCCCGGGGCCAAAGTAACAAAGGGTTTATGGGTGCCTACCACATGATACTACTCAAGAACCAAGTTTCCAAGTACCTACTTTGCATGCAATGGTGGATAAGGTTGAACTAATGCAATAAAAACCATAGGTAAAACATGACCAATGTGAACTTGCCTGGTAAGGTTGATGAAGATAATACCGCTCTCAGAAAATAACTTTATAGTACTATTCGTCACTCTCCGATGAAATCTATATAATCAAACATTGCACTCATAAGCAAACACTTCTAGCAATCAATACTATCAATCAAAAAGCAACACAAAAACCAAACACAAAAGGGTTGTGATGAAGGAAATTCTTAAGACAAAAATTAAAACACCAAAACTTCATCAAAGTATCAAAGAATAGTTTTCCTATAAATAAACCATTTTCAATAGCAACAAAATCAACAATAAAGCAAAATCTAACAAAAGTATTTTGGTCAAATATTTTACTAGCAAAACAATTACTTTTGAAGAACAACTAATATCTATGAAAACAATACACTAAATAACAACAAGAAAAGCAATAAAATACTAAAATAAGAGAAAACAAAATATAAAACAACTAAGTTAACAGAAAGTAAAACTTATAAAAGAATTCATAGAAAATATTTTCAGCAATGAAATCAATTTGCAAGTTATAATTGAACTAGAATTGATTTCATGCAACCAAAAATAATAAATAAAATAAAAAATAGTTTTGGTTGAAACACTACTGTTAACTAATAGAAAACAAAATAAAACTTGTCAACTAACATAAAAGAAAATAATTTAAAACAATTTAAAACAATAGAAATAGAAATAAACCTAAAAGAACTAAAACAGAAACTGTTTTGCTTGAAACCCTAATTTAAAATATTCTAAAAATTCTCAAATTCTACCTACTGTTAAATAAAGTCACTAGTGTCAATTAGCAAAAAGAATCAACTCAAAATCTATTTTTAAACTCAAGATATAAGCAATTTTGTGTTTCATGCAAATCTGTTTGAATTCAAATTAAAATTTTCAAACATGGTCAAACTTTATATCTACAGAAACTAGAATATATTTGTGACACAATGCAAAACGAATCAAATAAAAACTCTAAATAACCTAGGAGATATCCTAATTAGAAAAATAGAAACAAATCTGTTTCGGAAAATAAAAACAGAAAAAGAACAAACCTAACTAACGAATACGGGCCACGTGGCAAACTGTGAGTGGTTGCGGGTGTGCACGTGCGGGGCAACAGAGTGAACGCTCACAAATTTGAAGAAAATGGTTTGACCGTTTAAATAAAATTAAACGTTCTAATCCTAGCCGTTCATCCTAGATCTAACAGAGGAGGGCTACGCCGGCGACTTACAGAGGGTGGAGGAGAGGTCCGGCGATGTCCGACGGCGGTGACAGCTCGGGGTTGATGCAGGTGAGCTCTTCGATGGATCTTCGACGACGGCGAGGTCACCGCTCGATGCAGACGGGCACGACGGGGCTTCTGGTGGCCGAGGGCGAGCTCGGGGGGCATGGAAATGACGGCGGCGAGCTTGACAGCGGCGAGGCGTTCGGTGGTCGATTGGGAGCTCCTTCTGGTGGCTCTGGAGCTCGGGCAGGTGAATGGGGAGGTGCGGGCGAAGGAGGCGGAGCTATCTGCGGGTTCAGGTGACGAGGAGGGTGACTAGGGCGAGCAGGGGGTCGGCAATGGTGCGGCCGCCGTGGCGGGGCTCCCGTGAGGGATTGCGAGGACGGGAGGAGCTCGGGGTTGGGGTTTAGGGGGGAAACGGGTGCGGGAGGCCTCGGGATTTATAGGGGAGGGCTCGGACGCGAGAATAGGAACAGGAGCGCCGAGATCCGATCGGGTCCGGTGCGGTCGCCGGCGAAGGAATGGAGGGGGATGGGGGAAGGAAAGAGGTGACCGCGCGAGAGAAGGGTCGGGCGTGGGTCCCACTGTCAGAGAGAGGGAGGGAATCCGCTAGGGGGTCGGTGGCCAATCGGGTGCCGATTCGGTAGTGGCAGGGGCGATCCTGGGCCTGATCCGTTGCTGGGTCGGCTCAGTTTTTTTTCCTATTAAAAGCATTTCTTCCTTTTTATTAAAACAAGAAATAAAAACATGATTTGTAAAATCAAATCAGACCTAAATATGGAATTTTTATATACCAAAATTATCAGAAACATAAATGCAATAAGATGAACATTTTTTCACGGCCAAAATAAATACTTTTTAAAAAATATTTTTCAGAAAATGCCTAAATTGATTTTATTTCTTTTGCAAATAATTTTCAAATAACCCCTGGGGTTTTATGGTTCAAAAGTTTCACAAAAATACCCCTGGTGTGTAGGGTCATGTTCCTCCTCTCAAATTCTTTTATTTGGGGTAAAGGAAAATTTGAATTCTTTCAAACTTTATAATAGAACCAGATAGGAGATAGATCCCAAATAGAATATTTCAGAAATTTTCAAAATCCACTTTTCAAATCCTTTATTTTGAAGAAGTCATGTCATCTTCTCTCACTGATTTGAAATGGATGAATTTGAATTCATAAGAAAAGCGGAAAGTCGTTTTGTTCCCTCTCATTAAAAAGTTTTAAATGTTTCAAATTTCACTCAAATTCAATCACTCAATCAAATAATCAATTCATTCAATTATTATTATAACATTCTGAAATTTGGGATGTTACATTATTCCGCATTTGTTCAAGCCTAAACCATAATTATTTTAAAGCACCTATTCACCCCCCTCTAGGCGACATCCACGTCCTTTCAAGAAGGCTAGGGATGGATGATATTATCGATAGAGCTTGTCAAATAGATCGTGTGGGTGAAGCAGTTTTGGAGTATTTACTTTGAATGCAAGACAATGATTTGTGTATTTTAGGCATCCAAAATTTACGTGAAATGATTGCCATTTCAGCCTGGTACCTGTGGTGGGAAAGGCGTAAAGTGGTTCACAACGAGGCCACCTAGAGTGCACACCAGATTTCTATGGGAATCCAGGTTTTCGCGACCAGTATTGTTATCGCTTGTTCACAAAAGGTCTCCATGAGAAAAAAGGGGATGGTATTGTCCTCCGGTAGGGTTTGTTAAACTTAGCATTGATGCTTCTTTTGATCATGATTTACTTAGGGGTGCGATGGGAGCAATCCTAAGAGATGACAAATGTAGATTTATTGTTGGGGGGAACGGTAAGATTGACTAGTGCACGGATGTTCTGATGGCTGAAGCCCAGGCCCTAAGATTCGGTTTGTCCCTAGCACAAATGATAGGATGCAACCGTATTATTATTAACTCAGACAATATGAAGGTGATTGATACCATGAAGGAAGGAGAAAGATCGTTAGGAGAAGTGGCGGCAATTTTTGATGATTGTTTTCATTTAGCTTGTAATTTTACTATTTCTAGATTCGAGCATTGTAATAGAGAAGCAAATAAAGTTGCCCATGAACTTGCTAGATTAGCTAAATTTTTGTTTATTTCTAATTGGTTTTAGGAGCCAAATTCTGAAATTGTACCTTTCCTCATGAACAATGCAATGGTTATTTCGAATGAATAAAGCATGAGTTTTTTTCAGAAAAAGGGGATGTAAGGTTGTGTTATGTTTTGACAGTAAGCATATGTGGTCCATATGTGATCATTTTCCTTATGCGCTCTCTTTCCTTTCAAGTTGTAGCGTGTCTCTATAGAATGCTTAGTCCTTTGTTGTCCCTTAACCCATACATACTTCTCCCTTGAGAATGATGCATACATTGATAGATCTGATGTAAGTCATGAGAGCACAAATGTGTACTCACCTTGCTTAATTTACTCTTTTCCCATTAAAATTGTTGCAAATGAGATGGTAGCTTTTTGGGAACAAGTTTGTTGAAGGACAAGATTAGCTGGTTATCCCACCGACCATGGTCTAGGCAGGGGTATGGACGCCCTTTGCTTTTCTTTAAATCCTCTTAAGTCATGTGTATTCTTTACCTATCTAAGGTATATTCGCTTCTATCGTATGAGTTGTATCTTAGTATGAAGACCCTTGTTGTATTCACTCTTTAAATTTGACTCCTCGAAGTTGTTGTATATATATGTGGTAGTTGCAGATTCTTTGTGACTTGTGTTGTGATACCGACAGTTCCACACATATGGCGTTCACGTTTCCACATAAACATTGTGTGAAGATGGTGCCTTAGGATCGATATTGTGCGATGGCTAGAGGAAGTTGCTAGATCTGTATAGTGCCAGTCCAAGGGTGGTACAAAGCTTCCAAAGCTCAAGTCCACTACTCCCACGAGTTACTTCGACTTCGATGACGACATTAAGATACCATTCTATGGGCCTCATGAGCCTGAAGAGTGCCTCGAGTGTGAATGGAGAATGAACGACTATCTCAAGCTTCATCAAGTCCCCTCTGACGAACAAGTGATGTGCACCACAAGATACTTCCATGACTATGGGTCGACATGGTGTCTTCACCAACCTTCGAAGAGCTTCCACATGAGTTGGTCCAAGATGAAGAAGGCTATGCAGTGAGAGTTTGTGCCATCCACATACTCGGATCATCTTCTTCGCCAGTTGAAGAATGCCACACAAGGAACCAAGTCCATCTATGAGTAATTCTTTGAGTTGAAGCGAGCCTTGCATCGAGCCGGTGAAGAAAACCCCGTTCGAATGAAGTACCACTTCACGGTGGGATTGAACCACTACATCGCCAAGGCCACCTGCCTCAAGAAATACAAGTCCCTCGACGACCTATACAATGGTGCTTTAAAAGCGAAAAGACACATCTAGGAGGAAAGTTCTACTCACGCCAATGCACACTTCAAGACGACCAAGCTACAAGAAGACGAGCATGAGGATAGTTCCACCAAGCTGCTCAAGCCCGATGAGATGATACTCTGAGATGACGCCCCAAGGTTTGACATCACGGCCATCCCTCTTTTTCATGGCATTCAAGATGTTGAGTCGAGCATGACTCATTTTAAAGACGGTGTGATGACTGCGGAGAATATGGAGATATTTAAGAACCATGCCTTGGAGGCAAGTGACATGGTGGCGAGCAAGGAAGAAGTTTCCACTTATGGAGTGATACGTCCATTTTGCATCATGATTTCTTATTGATATTTATGATATTCTTATCCATTATTCCTTATTATCATACAATTCTTATGCCTTTTCTCTCTGAATATGCAAGGTACATCACAAAGAGGGAAATCTCTGGAAACTGGAATTCTGGACCGGGAAACCAAGAAAAAGGCAGAAAAATCACCAGACTCCAAATGACCTGAAACTTCACGGAGAGTTTTTATGGAATATTTAAGAATTATTGGGCCAAAAATATACCCAAGGAGGGCCACTTGATGGCCATAAGCCAACAGAGCGCGCCCAGCCCCCTGGGCGCGCCCTGATGGCTTGTGGGGCCCCAGCAGGTCTCCCGACCACCCTCTTCTCCTATATGGTGTGTTTTACCCTAGAAAAAATCATAAGCAACCTTTCGGGACGAAGCGCCGCTATCTCGAGGCGGAAACCTGGGCAGACGCCCTTTTGCACTCCCGTGGGCTGATTCTGCCAGGGAAACTTCCCTCCGGGAGGGGGAGATCGAAGCCATTGTCATCACCAACGCTTCCTCCTTCGTGGGAGGACCGATCTTCATCAAAATCTTCACCAGCACCATCTTATCTCAAACCCTAGTTCATCTCTTGTATTCAATCTTTGTCTCAAAACCTCAGATTGGTACCAGTGGGTTACTAGTAGTGTTGACTACATCTGGTAGTTGATGCTTGTTGGTCCACTTGGTGAAAGATATTATGTTCAGATCCTTAACCTTCATTATTATACCTCTGATCTTGAACATGTTGATGAGGTGTGGGTAGTTACTATTGTTCCTCAGGACATGGGAGAAGTCTTGTTATAAGTAATCATGTGAAGTTGGTATTAGTTCGATATTTTGATGATGTGAATGTTATTACTTCTCTTAGTGGTGTCGTGTGAACGTTGACTACACAACACTTCACCATGTTATGGGCCTAAGGGAAGTCATTGTGGACTAACAAGTAGATGATGGGTTGCTAGAGTGACAGAAGTTTAAACTCTGGTTTATGCGTTGCTTCATAAGGCGCTGATTTGGATCCACATGTTTCATGCTATGGTTAGATTTATCTTAATTCTTCTTTCGTAGTTGCGGATGCTTGCGAGAGGGGGTAATCATAAGTGGGTTGTTTGTTCAAGTAAGAACAGCACCTTAGCACCGGTCCACCTACATATCAAATTATTAATGTAGCGAACGTGAATCAACTCAACATGATGAACATGACTAGACAGAAATTCCCATGTGTCCTCGGGAGTGATTGCTTCATATAAGAATACTTTCCGGCATGTCCTTTGCTATAAAAAGGATTGGGATACCTTGCTGCACCTTGGTTACTATTGTTACTTGTCACTCGTTACAAATTATCTTGCTGCAAAATTATTTACTACTGTTACTTACAACACTTGCAGAGAATACCTTGTTGAAAACTGCTTATCATTTCCTTCTGCACCTCGTTGGGTCCGACACTCTTACTTATCGAAAGGACTATGATTAATCATCAAGGCTCTTTTCTGGCGCCGTTGCCGGGGAGTAAAGCACCTTTTGTAAGTGGAAATTGGAAAGGAAACATTTTCGGTACGTGCTGAAATTTATTGTTGCTTGTCACTATGAACGGTCACCCTTTGAGTGGCTTGTTCGGGGCATCTTTGGCTCGAACGGAAGTTGAAAAGGTTGCTCCTCAACCTACTGAAAATATTTATTATGGGATTCCTTCGGGTATGTTAGAGAAACTGTAAGCTAATCCTTATGATGGTATGATTCATCTTGATTACCATTTGATATTTGTCGATGAGGTTTGTGGATTATTTAAGCTTGCAGGTTTGTATGGAGACAAAGTTAAGAAGAAGGTTTTCCCTTTATATTTGGAGGGAAAGACATTGATGTGGTACATGCTATTGGATGATATTGGATCATGGGATTGGAGTCGCTTGAAGCTGGAATTTCATCAGAAATTTTATCCTATGCATCTAGTCCATCATGATCGGAACTTTATTTATAATTGTTGGCCTCGTGAAGGAGAAAGTATCTCTCAATCTTGGGGAGGTTTAAATCTATGATGCACACTTGCCCCAACAATGAGCTCTCAAGAGAAATGATTATACAAAAAAATATGCTCGGCTTTCTCATGATGATCAAGTATTACTCGATTCTTCTTCTACTTGTTGTTATAAGAAGAGGACTATTGAATTCAAATGGGATCTTCTTGAAAGAATTAAATGCAACTCTGAATATTGGGAACTCGACAAAGGTAAAGAGTTAGGTATAAAGCTTAAGTTTGATTGTGTTAAATCTTTTATGGAAACTAATGTTTTCCATGGGTTTAGCAATAAATATGACCTTGACTCTGAGATAGTGGCTACTTTCTGTGAATCATTTGCTATTCATGTTGATCTCCCCAAGGAGAAGTGGTTTAAATATCATCCACCCATTAAAAAACCATTAGAGGAACCTGTTAAAATTAAGAAGGAAGAAATAATTGTTAGCCACGTTGATCCAATTGTTACTACTGCTTACATTGAGAAACCACCTTTCCCTGTTAGAATTAGGGAACATCCTAATGCTACAACTGTTGTTAATAAAAGTCATGTTAGAACACCTGAACCTTCTGAAAAAGTAAATATCGAGCCTAATGTTGGTATGGTTAAAGATCTCCTAGTTGATAATATTGATGGTCAGGTTATTTACTTCTGTGATAAAGCTGCTAGAATTGCAAAACCTGTTAGAAACAAGCGGGATGAGCTAGATAAAAACAAACCAGTTGTTGGCATGTGTCGGCGTACGACACCTATGGGATTGCGTGGATCCCTTGTATGGTTCGGCAGGGTAAAAAGGCTTGCACAAAGAGCAGATCCAACGATCAACACCAGGGATTTTTACCCAGGTTCGGGCCACTAAGAAGCGTAAAACCCTACTCCTGCTTTAGTGTATTGTGAGTCTTTGAACTCTGGCTCCAGAAGCGCTATGTGATGAACAGTACACAACCACTACCCATCTATCTGGGCCAGAAGGTCCTCCTCCTGTAGCTACGCCTTGGGCCTCCTTTTATACGTCGAAGGGGTCACCAACAGTGGCGCACAGTACATACAAGAGGTGTAAAGTTGCTACAGCGTTATCATACCTAATACTGACGACTTAGGACAAACGCATTAAATGCTCCGTTTAGGTGTCCCTTACTTTCTTGGGGACGGAAAAAGAGCCCGTCCCATCAGCACCGCTTAACCCCATCCGCCGTTAGCGCCTTGACACGCACCCAGGAGGACAAAACCTAAATGGCAGGCTGGTCGCTGCGCTGGAGCGGTGACAGGGTGACAGGGTGGCGAGGTCTTGCCGGGTGCGAATCTTGCCGGGGCTCCGCAAGCCATCCCGGCAAGATCTTACCGGGACCACAGCCTTTGGTCTTCTGTCTTATGATCATCGGCTTGAATGCCTTCGTGATAGTCTTGTGCTTGTTCCCAGTTGTCCCCGGCAAGCATCTTGTCGGGAGTCCAACATCGGGTCTTCTCGGTGACCTGCCTGGAGGTCTTCTCCCATGAAGGCTCACTTCCCGGAAATTCTATCCTGATCCTGCCGGGCTTTGAGCTTGCCGGTGATGCGTAGGCCTGTTCCCAGCAAGTAAACCTTGTCGGAAACCTGGGTGCTAGATGTGTCCTATAAGTGGATTTCTTCTCTGCCATGCCCTTCCCACCTGGAGGCTGCAACTTGCCGGTGCGTGTCCAGGGGTAATGAACACCCCCTGTTCACTACACCGACAGGAACCCCCGGGCCTGGGCTGGACAAGCGTGCATAGTGTTTGTCTGGGCTAGGCCCAAAAACATGCACCGGTACACGCGCGGCGAGAAGTAACCGTCACTCATGACTTTTTAACTGCATGCTGATGATGACGCAAGAGAGCTTGCGGTTTGCCGGGCCTTGGGCTTGCCGGCAGCGTGGGCAGACAGAGCAGGACATCAGCAGGAGTCGTGTGCCCGAAAAGGGAGTGCCACACCATGCGACGAAGAGCCAACCCCCGAGCCTTCCCCATAAAGGGTACTGCGGGTGCGGTGCTCGATTCATACAGTCATCCCTGTTGTCGCCGCCGTATACTGCGAATGCCTCACTGCCGTCTCGCCGGCCTCCAGCACGGCGCCCTTGGCTTTCTCGGCTGCCGCGTGCCGCCGAGAATAAAGCAACCGCCGAGACTGAAGTACTTTTTGCATACCTGTTGCTGCCATGGCGCATGTAAAGGAATAATTAACCTTGGTCAGGCCAATCTTTATGTATGCAAGACATGTTTCTTTATGCTAAATGAATGTTTGCTTCCCTCTTGATTAATTTTGTCCTTGCATATATCTTATATCCTACGCTGTTTGGAAACCTTGCCGGTGCGCACGTTTGCCGCGAGCGCTTTGAGGAACAGGTCCCTAGCAGCCTGCTGGAAACGCCGCCGCCGGCAAGGCGACTTGCCGGGTCAGAACGCGGCTGCTAAGCCTACCGAGCGGACTCGAGGCGAAACTAGAGCGTGGGCTCACCACGACAAGGTTCCTTCGCGTGCAGATTAATGTACAAGGACGAAAAATCAATCAAGACGACCCATGCTTGCCGGAAAGCTTTCCGGAGCGCATGCTCCAGTCGGCAGCGCTTGGAGGAACGGGTCCTTAGCGGCTTGCCGGGAACGCCGCCTCCCAAAAAGGTTTACCTTCCCGGTGTCTGTGCAGCCGCCTAAGTTGTCGAGCGGACTCAAGACAACTAGGGGCGCGATTGGCCCCGGGAAGGCTCCTTCGCGTGTAGGTGTAAGGAGCAAGCGAGGACAGCAAAAGAAATGTAATTGTCACAAGTTTTTGTAACTTAGCTTTTCCTGCTGTTCATCTCGCATAGCGAGGCCGCGCTCATGGTGATGACCGGCAGCTCTCTAGAAAGTTACTCTCTAGGGCGCTGCCAGCCCCCGAGCCCGCCTTCCATGCGTATTCCTGCAACACTGATTGGACATGTAATGCCACGACAGCGTTTTAGCACAACAAGTTAATTAGCTTCTGGTTTATGATTAATTTGTTGTAACTTTGACTTCTGTCGAATGTTCCCTTGCTTGCCGGAACACTTTCCGGTGCGCACGCTCCAGTCAGCAGCGCTTTGAGGAACGGGTCCTTAGCGGCTTGCCAGGAATGCCGCCTCCTGAAAAGGTTTACCTTCCCAGCTTTAGTGCAGCTGCCCACATCGGCGAGCGGACTCGAGGCGACTAGGAGCGCAACTAGCCCCGAGGAGGCTCCTCAGCATACGGGTTTACGCAGAAATCCGAAAATAAAACTTATCGAGTCTTTTCCTTGAACAATTGCATTTTTGTACAATGAATCCCTACGCTTGCTGGAATACTCCCCGAATGCGCACGTTCTGGTCGATGGCACTTAGGATCGGGTCCTGTCTAGCAGCCTATCGAGAACGCCACGTCTTCAGGGGCTTAATGCTCTAGATACAACCGCAGCTGCATCTGTGTTGTTGGGCAGACCCAGAACAACCAGGAGTGCAGAGTGTTTCTAGAGCGCTTCCGCGCGCACAGGTTATACAAAACTACCATCAAGGATAAGGCTACACAACAAAAAGCAATCAAAGTTTTAGGACTTAGCTTTCTGTAAGTAGAGCGAAGTCGCCATGGACGATGAAGCTGATGCGCTGACCGCTAGATCGGGTTCGCGCAGCCACTTTCCCCTACCTGGCGCGCCAAAGATGTCGGCGTACGAAACCTATGGGATCGCGTGGATCCCTTGTGTTTGGTCGTTGTATCTGCTCTTTGTGCAAGCCTTTCTCCCTGTCGAACCATAAAAGGGATCCACGCGACGCCTTGGGCCTCCTTTTATTCGTCGAAGGGGTCACCAACAGTGGCGCACAGTACATACAAGAGGTGTAAAGTTGCTACAGCGTTATCATACCTAATACTGATGACTTAGGAAAAACGCATTAAATGCTCTGTTTAGGTGTCCCTTACTTTCTTGGGGATGGAAAAAGAGCCCATCCCATCAGCACCGCTTAACCCCATCCACCGTTAGCGCCTTGACACGCACCTAGGAGGACAAAACCTAAATGACAGGCTGGTCGCTACGCTGGAGCGGTGACAGGGTGACAGGGTGGCGAGGTCTTGCCGGGTGCAAATCTTGCCGGGACTCCGCATGCCATCCCGGCAAGATCTTGCCAGGACCCCAGCCTTTGGTCTTCTGTCTTCTGATCATCGGCTTGAATGCCTTCTTGATAGTCTTGTGCTTGTTCCCAGTTGTCCCTGGCAAGCATCTTGTCGGGATTCCAACATCAGGTCTTCTCGGTGACCTACCTGGAGGTCTTCTCCCAGGAAAGCTCGCTTCTCGGAAATTCTATCCTGATCCTGCCGGCCTTTGAGCTTGCCGGTGATGCGTAGGCCTGTTCCCAGCAAGTAAACCTTGCCGGAAACCTGGGTCCTAGATGTGTCCTATAAGTGGATTTCTTCTCTGCCATGCCCTTCCCGCCTGGAGGCTGCAACTTGCCGGTGCGTGTCCAGGGGTAATGAACATCCCCTTTTCACTACACCGACAGCATGCCTGTTGTTTCAGTTAAAATTCGAGATCATTATTATCATGGCTTGTGTGACATTGGTGCTAGTGTTAGTGCTATACCTTTTACCTTATATCAAGAAATTATGAATGACATAGCACCCTCTGAGATTGAAGACATTGATGTCACTGTTAAACTTGCAAACAGAGATACTATTACACCACTTGGGATTGTTAGGGATGTTGAAGTCTTGTGTTGAAAAATTAAGTACCCAACTGATTTCTTAGTACTTGGTTCAGAACAAGATACCATTTGTCCCATTATATTTGTTAGACCTTTCTTGAATACTGTTAATTCTGAAATTAATTGTGTTACTGAGAAGGTCAAAGTAAGATTTGGTGATGTGTCTCATGAATTTAATTTCTCTATGTTTGGTAGACAACCATAAGAGAAAGAATTGCCTAGTAGGGATGAAATGATTGGTCTTGCTTCTATTGTCGTTGTCGGAAACGACACCTATGGGATCACGAGGATCCCTTTACAATTCGGCGGGGAAGAAGGGTTGCATAGAGAGCAGATCGAGCGATCAACGCAAAGGGATTTTACCCAGGTTCGGGCCGCTCGGAAGCGTAAAACCCTACTCCTGCTTGGCTGTATTGAGTGTGTTCTTATGCCAGTTCTTGGAGCGCTACAGTAAATAGCAGCTACACATCTGAAACGGCCAGAAAAAGATCCTCCCTTTAGCAGCACTTTTGGCCTCCTTTTATACCTTCGAAGGGGTCGCCAACAGTAGTGCGCAGGGGTACATGAGGTGTAAAGCAACTACAGTGCTTATCATACCTAATACTGATGGCTTAGGACAAGGGCATTTAATGCTCCGTTGAGGTGTCCCTGCCCTTCTTGGGGATGGAAAAAGGAGCCATCACATCTCACCGCTTAAGCCCTCACGCCGTCAGCGTCTGACACGCACCCAGGAGAACAAAAGCTAAAAGACAAGCTAGTAGTTGCCCTGGGGCCGTGCGCTTGAACAATGAGAGGGGTTTGCCGGGTGCGAGCCTTGTCGGGGCCGTGAGCCATGCCGGCAAGATCTTGCCGGGGCTCCAGCCTTTGGTCTTCTATCTTCTCATCTTCTTGATATTGTAGTACTTGACTCCAAGACTTTACTAGGTCTTGTCGGCCACAAGGGGTTGCCCACGCACAAGTCTGGGTAATAGACACCCTGGTTATTTGTACACTGACAGGAGCCCCCGGGCCTGGGCCATACATGCGCGCGCGGTGTCGTTGGGCCAGGCCCAAACAGTGCATGGGCACACGTGGCCATAGCAATGATGGTCTGCCATGGCCAAGCGGCCAAGGAGCCCCCCTTCACCTCCTCCCCCGGCCAAAATGGTGGAAGTCGCCTTCGACCTCTCTGCCCTTAGCTCGGGAGAAGAAGAAGAGTAAGAAGCTTGTCGCACCCTTTATCTTCTGAGTTTCTGATTTCGCTCCAACTCATCGTTTGTTTTGACCTGTTTCCGCAGAGATGTAGAAACCTTGGCGCAGAGGGTAGCGAAGAGGGCAAGGACTTCAACGGACGAGGAGCCGCTGGCAAGCACCTCTGGTGCACCAGAAACGGCCACCATCAGCCCGAGACCCAGCCCACGACGCAGTCCTCGACTCAGCCCCCGGCGCAGCCCCCAGCATGAGTCCATTACTCACTTTCCGCTGGCAAGTGCCGGGGTGTGCATTTATGCTGCTGACATCATCGGACATGCAGGAGGAGAGCAGCGACAAGGAGAATCGTCAGAGTTCATCCCTGACATGCCACCTCCGTCAACCACACCGCCCAGAGATGCGTCTCCGGCTGAGACCTCCTCCAGCGTGCTTTATCGCGACGAGGGGGAGCCGGCAAGCGAAGGCATCGGCAGCCATACACCGGCAACTGACGTTGGCGGGAGGGGAGAACCCACTCCCCGGCAGGCTGACACAAGTAAATCATCCGCTTCGATGTATTTGTTGCTTTATCTTCCTTTTTTTTGTCTTCTTGAACTTCCTCCTTATCCCTATTTTGTTTTATTCCTTCGGCTTTCAGACATCCCCTCGGCGGAACACATGGATGTTGATGCTGTCATCGAGAACACTGCCCGGGACGCTGCCGCCGAGGCCGATAGGCTTGCCGCTGAGGAGGCCACCGAAAACGCTGCCGCCGAGGCCGCCAAGGCCGCTGCCGCTGAGGCCGCCAGAAGTGAACAAGTAAAGGCCACCGAAGAGTCTGCTGAGAGGGACGACAAGGAGTCCGGCGGCCGCACTGACGACATTCCTGCCGCAGGAGCGCATAGCGCTGACCCAGCCCCGGAGCCCCCGGCTGCCGATGAGGCGGCTGCCAACGAGCAACCGCCAACATCTGAAGCTCCCTCTTCCAGCAAATACATCAAGGTCGGCGACAACTTGTTCGTTAGCCTTCCAGGGGCAGCCAGCATCAGGGCGCCAGTCGAAGGAGAGACTTTTGAGGAAGTTGTCACCGCTGCCGGGCTTGAGATTGAGGATGAACCTAGCGCCGGCAGCAGCAGATCTGAGGAAGAGAAACTCCTCCTGGCAATAAACAGCAACTATCAGAAGCTCCAGGCCCTTCATCGTGCCCGCAAGGAGAAGTTAGACTCTCGGGCCGCCATTGCTGAAGCAACCGAGGTGAACTTTCAAGAGCGCGTCAAGGAGACCCAAGCGTGGTACGCTGAGGCCATCCAGGAGCTGAAGTCAGGCCAAGTTCAGTTGAGCCAGAACTGGGAAGAGCTCCTCCTGAAGCAATCTGGCATTGAGAAGGCACAGGAGGAGGCCAAGCAACGGGTTGCTGCAGAGGAAGCACGTCTGAGAGAGCTTCGTGTCGGGCTCAAATCGCATGAAGATGACCTTGCCGCACGCGAGAAGGCGCTTGCCGACAAGCTCCATGCCAAGGACAAGGAGGTTGAAAATCTTGTCGCGCAGCGGACCCAGGAACTAGAGCAAAGGCATGTGGAGGCGCTGAAAACTCTAACTGCGGACCACGCCGGCAAGCTGAAGGAGGCTGTCGATGCCGCCAAAGCTGTAGAGGCCGCCAAGAACAAGCTTGCCGAGAAGGTGAAGAAGCTGGAGACAGAGCTTGAGGAGCACGGAAAGAAGGTCTCAACGCTCGAGACCGAAAGAGACAAAACTCTTCGCAGTCTGGCGGAGGCATAGGTCGCCGTCTCTGACAAGTCCAAGGAGCTCTCCACAGCCAACAAGTCCATCGCTGATCTGAAGCTGAAACTGACCAAGCTGACGGAGTCCCTTGAATCCGCGGAAGCTCGCGAGAAGGCCCTGACCAAAGACCTCCAGAATGAACAGGAGTTGTTCAAGAGCGCCGCCCTCGAGCACAATGACTATGTGCGAGGCATGGAGATCTGGACCGAGAAGCTTGTCGTCGTTGCGAGGAAGCTTGCCGCGCAGCTATCTACCATGGGCTTGGAAGATTACAGGGAGCTTCTTGGTGACAGGATGTCCCAGAGCGCCAAGCTGACCACGTTCTTCGACCACGTGCTTTAAGCTCTGGAACAACTCCACTCTAACTGAGCAGCTCATCTGGCCAGCGAGTCGCGCAAGCTCTGCCAAGCTGTCCTCCACAAAGTGCTCACCAAGGTGGTCTATAGGAATCCCGGCAACCTCGCCAACGTCTTCGACCGCCTGCCGAAGGATGCAGATCTCAAGGCGGCAGAAGAGCTTGTCGCGCCCATCATCGACAGGGTCAGCCAAGTGAAGAGAGTCAAAGGCGATCGCCGGGATTAACTGCTTTGTTCCTTGCCGCCACCATTTCATGTCAAAGACAACATTGACTTATGTTAGAACCGCGGCAGCTTTTATTGTAATATAACTTGCTCTGTTCTGGACAAATGCTATGTTATTCCCCTTTGCTTAATTTCTTTATGTATGTATTCGCCCTACGCTTAACCGGAAACTTGCCGTCGCGCATACCCTTGCCGCCAGCGCTAGGTGCGGGACTTTAGCAGCCTGCTGGTGGGGCTGCTGCCGGCAAGAGACCTTGATGCTCTTAGTGCAGCCACCTAACCTGTTGAGCGGACTCGAAACAGGATAAGGGCGCAACCAATTTACAACAAGGTTCCTTCGCGTGCAGGTTTTCCATACATAAGTTGAAACTGTTCAAGGGGAACAACAAAACAAAAATCCGTTTAAAATCTCTGCAATTCTGCAACTTAGCTTTTCATTGAAGTATTCTTTTCGACAAGATGATTTCCTTGAACATCGCCTATTGGTATCCATACCACCATTCTCCCCCCTCCCGGCAAAGCTGCACGCGAGGTAACCTTCTGTTCCTTTGAGAAAAAGAAAGAAGAGAAAATATAGGTATGGAAACTTGGCGGTTCATTAGCACTTGTCGGGGGTAAGCATAATACAATATCTTAGATAAACATGCATATAAATAAACATGCAAATCGACAAGAATTGTACAATACTTAGCTTTATTCAACTACGCACAGGGTCTGTGCCTGGCTTTGTACAAAGGATTACATGCTACTGCGGCAAGACTTGTACAAAAGGGGTTGCCGGGAGACCCGGCAACCGCGCCTTATGGATAGAACTTACGAAGATGCTCGATATTCCAGGAGTTGCTCACCGGAATACCGTCTTCGGTCTCCAGGCGGACTGCGCCAGGCCTGGTGACTCGTACTACCCGATAAGGGCCTTCCCACTTCGGCGTCAACTTGTTCGAATTCTTGGCCGACTGAACGTGCCGAAGATCAAGGTCGCCTTCCTCAAGACTCCGGGCATGAACCTTGTGGCTATGATAGCGGCGCAAAGCTTGCTGGTAGCGTGCAGCTCGCACAGCAGCCTGGAGACGATCTTCCTCAAGGAAGAGCGCGTCATCTCGCCGCAGCTGCTCTTGCTCGAGCTCATCATAGGCGAGCACTCGAGGTGACCCGTATATGAGTTCCGTGGGGAGAACTGCTTCTGCCCCATATACTAGGGAGAAGGGTGTCTGGCCGGTAGCTCGATTTGGTGTCATCCTGATTGACCAAAGAACCACCGGCAACTCATCAATCCAGCGCCTTCTGCACTTGCGCAGCTTGTCGAAAGTTCTTGTCCTGAGACCACGCAGCACCTCAGCATTCGCCCTTTCCACCTGGCCGTTACTCCTTGGGTGAGCAACGGAAGCAAAACAAATTTTTCCACCAAGGTCTTGGACATATTGCATAAAGGTGTGGCTTGTGAACTGTGTGCCGTTGTCAGTGATGATCCTGTTAGGTACTCCAAAACGGCAAACTATTCCTTTAAAGAACTTGACGGCCGACTGTGCTGTCACCTTCCTCACTGGTTCCACTTCTGGCCACTTTGTGAACTTGTCGATGGTGACGTACAAGTACTCAAAGCCCCCGACAGCACGGGGGAAAGGGCCCAAGATGTCGAGCCCCCAGACCGAAAATGGCCAGGATAAAGGGATCGTCTGAAGGGCTTGAGCTGGTTGGTGTAGCTTCTTTGAATGAAACTAGCATGCTTCACACTTGGTTACTAGCACAGCTGCATCCTGGAGGGCAGTGGGCCAAAAGAAACCTTGCCGGAACGCCTTACCAGCAAGTGCTCTCGATCCTATGTGGGAGCCACATATGCCTCCATGTATCTCTGCCAACAGCTCCAGTCCATCTTCCCGAGAAATGCACTTCAATTTCACACCGTTTGGTCTTTTTCTGTATAGGACATCGTCCATAAACTGGTACATTTTAGACCGACGGGCTACTTTCTCTGCTTCTTCCTGCTCATCGGGGAGTTCTCCTGTCTGAAGGAAATGGACGATGTGCTGTGCCCATGCTGGAGCCTGAGGCTCGACGGCAAGGACTAAAGGCAAATCTTCTGCCGCGGGAACAGTTGTCTCAACAGCGAGGGCCTGAGACCCTGCCAGATCTTGCTGTTCTCCGGCAAGCTCGGAGGGAGCGTTTGTCTCGACGGCAAGAGCCTGAGCCCCTGCCGGAGCCCGTTGCTCACCAGCAGGTTTGGCATTGTTTTCGGCAACTTCCTTGTCGGCGGCTTCTGGGAGCTCTGCCGGGAAGTACTTGCCGGAGCTCAACTTTCTTCTTTTCTCTTGCCCTATTGATGGTGTCACGGAAGGCTGAGTGAGTCGGAGCACAAAGGTACCTGGTTCCACAGGCAGCTTAAGGGCAGCGCGCTTCGACGGGTCATCGGCAATGCTATTCTCTGCATGAGGGACGTGCTCCATTTGCAGACCGTCAAAACGCTCTTCCAACTTCCTCACTTCATCTACATAAGCTTCCATCAACGGGCTCTGATAATCTTTGTTGACTTGTCTAACAACAAGCTGAGAATCACCCCTGACGATAAGTTTCTGGATTCCAAGGTCCGCCGCGATCCTGAGACCGGCAAGCAAACCTTCATATTCGGCAGTATTGTTCGTCGATCTCTCCCGGGGAAAATGCATCTGAATCACGTATTTGAGGTGCTCTCCGGTGGGTGCGACAAGCAGCACGCCAGCACCGGCACCTTGCAGTGAGAAGGCCCCATCAAAATACATGATCCACTCTTGATTTGTTTCCTTGTCGGGGAGAGTTGACTCTGGAACTTCTTCATCTGGCGTTGGAGTCCATTCTGCAATGAACTCTGCCAAGGCTCTGCTCTGGATGGTTGAAGTACTCTCATATTTGAGGCCAAAGCTCGACAGCTCCAAAGCCCACTCCACAATCCTGCCGGTAGATTCCAGGTTCCGCAAAATCCGCTGTAACGGAAAGCGAGTGACGACGGTGATCTCATGTGCCTGAAAGTAATGGCGCAGCTTCCTCGAGGCCATGAGGAGGCCGAAGAGCATCTTCTGCACACCAGAATATCTTGACCTAGCCCCCTGCAAAAGGGAACTAACGAAATAGACTGGGCGCTGCACCATCTTCTTCTTCTGTATTGATTGACTTGACCTCGCAGACTCAACCTTGTCGGCTCCAGACTCTGCCGGGGAAGGCCTTAGTTCGCCGCTTGGCGGTCCTGCCGTTGGCGTTGCTTCTTCATCGACTTCTCTCTCCGCTACCAACGCAGCACTCACCACTTGATTCCTTGCCGCTAGATATAGCAGCAACGGCTCTTGTGGCTTTGGCGCGACTAGTACTGGCGAAGAGGAGAGGAATCTCTTCAAATCCTGCAGCGCTGCCTCCGCTTCCGGAGTCCATTTCATTGGACCTGCCTTCTTCAAAATTTTGAAAAAGGGCAGGGCGCGCTCAGCAGATTTTGAAATGAACCTACTCAGAGCAGCAACGCAGTCGGCAAGACGGCGCACATCCTTGATACGTCTTGGCGCTTCGATTTGCTCAATTGCTTTGATCTTGTCGGGATTTGCTTCAATTCCTCGCTGAGATACAAAGAACCCGAGGAGCTTGCCGGATGGGACACCAAACACGCACTTCTCAGGGTTGAGCTTCAAGTTGATCTTGCGCAGATTTGCAAAGGTTTCTTCTAAATCTGATATGAGTGTTGCTTTGTCCTTGGTTTTGACCACTATGTCATCCATATAGGCTTCCATAATTCTATGTAGCTGGGGCTCAAAACCAATCTGAACTGCTCTTGCAAATGTAGAACCAGCACTTTTCAACCCGAAAGGCATACGCAAAAAGCAGTACGTACCACATGGGGTGATAAATGCGGTCTTTTCTTCGTCTTCCTTGGACATAAATATCTGATGATAACCTGAGCAGGCGTCAAGGAACGACAGCAAGTCGCAGCCGGCAGTGGAGTCCAAATCTGGTCGATGCGCGGCAAAGGGAAGGGGTCTTTCGGACAGGCTTTATTGATATCTGTATAATCAATACATAGCCTCCACTTCCCATTCGCCTTGCGCACTACAACTGGATTGGCCAACCATGTTGGATGAAGTACACCTCTAACCAAGCCTGCTGCTTCTAACTTCTTGATTTCTTCGGCAATAAACTGTTGCCACTCCAAAGCTTGCTTCCTGACCTTCTGCTTGACGGGCCGCGCGTGTGGACAGACGGCAAGGTGGTGCTCAATTACCTTCCTATTTGCTGTCAAGGGTGGAACTTATAACGAAAGTTCCCCCCGTGCCATCTTCCTTGGCGGGCACCTTCTTAGTTGCTAGTGGAGCAGCCTTGGACTTCTTGCTCTTGCCGGTGGAGCTCTCAGGCACATCCTCAACGGGAGCGCAGCACTCCGAAGAGGCGCGCTTACCGGAGTGTGTGCGAGAGGCCTTGCCAGTCTTCTTCCCTCCAGGAGGTTCAGTGGCAAGAGCAAGTGCCTTGGCGGCAGATGCTGCAACTGCATCCCGGTAGAGCTGATCGGTGCAGATGAGCGCGTCCTTCTTGTCGGAACCGATAGTGATAACGCTCATCGGCCCAGGCATCTTCAGCACGTTGTAGGCGTAGTGTGATGCCGCCATAAACTTGGTCAGCACCGGGCGGCCAAGGATCCCATTATATGGTAATGGTATCTTGGCGACGTCAAACACAATTTTCTCCGTCCTGAAGTTCAAGTCACTGCCAAATGTCACCGGCAGCGTGATCTTTCCCTTGGGTTGGCTTCTTCCTGGATTGACCCCTTGAAAAGAGCCCGTCTCCTCGAGATCTCCATCAGGAATTTGCAATCTCTTGATGACCTCGGGTGAAATCAAGTTTAAGCCGGCCCCACCATCAACTAGCATTTTCGTCACCTTGAGGTTGTGAATCGTTGGCGAGACCAACAACGGCAAACACCCAACCGCAGTTACGCGATCAGGGTGATCCTCAACGTCGAAAACGATAGGCGTGTTGGACCATCTCAAGGGCTTCCGAGCGCCGACAGACGGCTCTGTTGCATTAACCTCGCGCGCCCACTGTTTAAGTTGGCGGTGGGAAGAATGCAACGATGCGCCTCCGTCGACGCACATGGCGTCAGTAGCTTTCTGAAATTCTTGCTCGCTGGACTCGTCGTCCTCTTCCATGCCATCATCAGCGCCTTCTTGCTTGTCGGGGCCTCGAGCGGGCCGATCCTTCTGCTGCTTGGCCTTGCGCGGCGACCTCCTCGGCCACCGCGCTTCTTACCGGACCCTTCAGCACCGTCCTGAGCCCTCTCCTTGTCTCGCCTCTCGTACTCGGCCTTCTGCCTTTCGACAAGCTGTTTGACTTGCCGGCAGTCTTGGAGATCGTGGCCCTTGGTACGATGGATCTTGCAATACTGCTTGCCGGAGTCGTCTGGCTTGTCGGTAGCCGCCAAGGCCTGACAGGAGGTGCATCCGGCAACATCCTTGCCGGGGTCGTCCACCTTGGCCTTCTTGGCGTGCCGGGGTTGCCGGACCCCTCAACAGCAAGTACGGCCTTGCCTTTGCGCTTCCTGTTGCGCCGCCGACCCTTCTTCGCTGGAGCGGCAGCGTCTTCATCTTCAGAGTCAGCCCTTGCGCCAACATCCTCGCCGGGGAGTCTCCTCCCTTCTTCAGCTCGAGCACACTTGTCGGCCAGAGCATAAAGCTCGGCAACATCTTTGACCTTGTTCATTGCCAGCTCTTCCCGCATCCTGCGGTTACGCACGTTCTGATGGAACGCGCTGATGACGGCGGCAGGGTGAACGTCTGGTATGTTGTAATGTACGCGGCTGAACCTTTGGATGTACTTGCGCAGGGTCTCGCCTTCCTTCTGGGGAATGATATGTAGATCACTCTCCTAGCCCGGAGCTTGATGGCCTCCGGTGAAGGCGCCAACAAACTCGTGGCACATATCTGCCCAGGAAGAAATGGATCCTTCCGGTAGGTGCATCAACCACGACCTAACGTTGGACTTGAGCACCAACGGGAAGTAGTTGGCAAGTATCTTGTCGTCACGACCCCCGGCAGCCTGCACCGCAATGGTGTAGATGCCCAGGAACTCCGACGGATGGGTCTTGCCGTCATATTTCTTCGGGACCTCCGGCTTGAACGTGCGAGAATTGGGCCACTGGACTCGCCGCAGCTCACGGGTAAATGCTGGACAACCCACCTCGTAAGGTAGATCGCCAGGATACCCCGGCGCAGGCTTATCGACATTGGGCCCCGCGCGCTTGTCGGGCTGGTAACGTGCTTCCCGGCGCCGCTCATTGGTAGTTCGAGCGTCCTCCTTGCTTCGCTCCCGAAGAACTTGACGTTGATCGCGGCGGGTTCGCGGGTCGGGCGACGCTGTGGAATCATCCTCACGAGTGTCGACCCGTCGAGTCATCGCCCACTGCTGCTGCTGTGGGGGGAATACACCGTAGTTGTACCGCCCACAGCCTTCTCTTTGCTGACGCGCGCCGGCTCGATGGACCGCCGCCGCGAGGGCTCCGCCTGCTCCGGCTTATCTTTGTTGGCAAGGCCAACGAGGCTCTGAATGGCAGATCTCCACTCCTCGAGCTTGTCCGCAGCAAGAGGGAAGTTCAGGAGCAGTCGTGCACGTGCCAGCGCTTCTGCCGGCATAGGCGGCGGCGACAGGTGCGAGGAACGTGAGGTGCTCTGACTCCTAACCGTGTTAGAAGGAGCCACAACACGATCCTGCGACCGTACGCCGCTTCCACCAGCACGTGGACGTGCATGCTGATCTCGCACCTCCCGAGAATGATGCTCAGGAGATTTTCCA
The DNA here is from genome assembly GCA_039707655.1 of Elymus sibiricus. Lineage (NCBI taxonomy): Eukaryota > Viridiplantae > Streptophyta > Magnoliopsida > Poales > Poaceae > Elymus > Elymus sibiricus. The sequence goes on along the minus strand of CM077667.1, from coordinate 175,686,541 downwards.
TGGGGACGTCCGGGACCCCCAACGTCGCGGTGATGCTCCTCGTGCGCGCCCTGGGAAGGTCGCGGCACGTGCGCTGGCGTGGGTGTCTTGGAGAGCGCCCTTCCATCTCTGGAGTTCGCCGCACTGCCTGCTGGCAGCACGGCTCCATCCCTAGATCCAGCGGCACGAACGACGCCGCTCGCCTGGCTACGATCACCGGAGCGTCGTGGAAGCTCGGGATCTCTACTCCCTCCACCCGCGTCGACTCCGTCGCCCGTGCGCGTAAGCACGGGCGCAGCTGACGCGGACGGTCCAACCGCCATGAGACCCTTCCTCTTGGGGGCCATGGCGGTGATGATGATGAAAAACTGGCGCGCTGATCACCGGATCAGGTCCACGCAGCCTCCTCCCCCTACCTGGCGCGCCAAAGATGTCGGAAACGACACCTATGGGATCACGAGGATCCCTTTACGATTCGGCGGGGAAGAAGGGCTGCACAGAGAGCAGATCGAGCGATCAACGCAAAGGGATTTTACACAGGTTCGGGCCGCTCGGAAGCGTAAAACCCTACTCCTGCTTCGCTGTATTGAGTGTGTTCTTAGGCCAGTTCTTGGAGCGCTATAGTAAATAGCAGCTACACATCTGAAACGGCCAGAAAAAGATCCTCCCTTTAGCAGCACTTTGGGCCTCCTTTTATACCTTCGAAGGGGTCGCCAACAGTAGTGCGCAGGGGTACATGAGGTGTAAAGCAACTACAGTGCTTATCATACCTAATACTGATGGCTTAGGACAAGGGCATTTAATGCTCCGTTGAGGTGTCCCTGCCCTTCTTGGGGATGGAAAAAGGATCCATCACATCGCACCGCTTAAGCCCTCACGCCGTCAGCGTCTGACACGCACCCAGGAGAACAAAAGCTAAAAGACAAGCTGGTAGTTGCCCTAGGCGGTGCGCTTGAACAATGAGAGGGGCTTGCCGGGTGCGAGCCTTGTCGGGGCCGTGAGCCATCCCGGCAAGATCTTGCCGGGGCTCCAGCCTTTGGTCTTCTATCTTCTCATCTTCTTGATATTGTAGTACTTGACTCCAAGACTTTACTAGGTCTTGTCGGCCACAAGGGTTTGCCCGCGCACAAGTCTGGGTAATAGACACCCTGGTTATTTGTACACTGACAGTCGTGCCTCCTGCTGATCCGTTAGAACAATATTTGCTAGACCTTGAAAATGATATGCATATGAATGAAAGAAATGAAATAGATGATATATTTCTTAGACAAACACCTATTCTTAAACACAACTCACCAGTTGATATTTTAGGGGATCCTCCTCCACCCAAGGGAGATCCCGTGTTTGAGTTAAAGACATTACATGATACTCTGAAATATGCTTATCTTGATGAAAAGAAGATATATCATGTTATTATCATTGCTTACCTTTCAGAGCATGAAGAAAAGAGATTACTTAAAACTCTGAAGAAGCACAGGGCTACTATTGGATATACTCTTGATGATCTTAAGGGCATATGTCCCACTCTATGTCAACACAAGATTAATATGGAACCGGATGCTAAACCTCACATTGATCATCAACGCCGTTTAAATCCTAAGATGAAGTAGGTGGTAAGAAATGAAATACTAAAGTTTCTGGAGGCACGTATAATTTATCCCATAGTTGATAGTAGATGGGTAAATCATGTTCACTGTATTCCCAAGAAAGGAGGTATAACTGTTGTCCCTAATGATAAAAATGAACTTATTCCACAAAGAATCGTAACTGGTTATAGGATGGTAACTGATTTCAGGAAATTAAATAAAGCTACTAGGAAAGATCATGCTCTTTTGGAACCTATGCTTATAGGCGTATGCCTTTTGGTTTATGCAATGCACCTGCCACCTTTCAAAGATGTATGACTGCTATATTCTCTGACTTTTGTGAAAAGATCATTGAGGTTTTCATGGATAATTTTTTCGTTTACGGGACTTCTTTTGATGATCGAGTTTTGCAGAGATGTGAAGAAATTAATCTTGTCTTGAATTGGGAGAAGTGCCACTTATGGTGAATGAAGGTATAGTACTCGGGCATAAAATTTCTGAACGAGGCATCGAGGTGGACAAGGCTAAAGTTGATGCAATAGAGAAAATGCCGTGTCCAAAAGATATCAAAGGTATAAGAAGTTTCCTTGGTCATGCTGGTTTCTATAGGCGTTTCATCAAAGATTTCTAGGCCACTAACTAATCTTCTTCAAAAAGATATTCCTTTTGTTTTTGATGATGATTTTGTAGAAGCCTTTGGAATACTTAATAAAGCCTTGATTTCTGCATCTATTGTCCAACCAAATGATTGGAATCTACCATTCGAAATTATGTGTGATGGTAGTGATTATGCTATTGGTGCTGTTCTAGGGCAAAGGGTAGACAAGAAACTGAATGTTATTCATTATGCTAGTAAGACCCTAGACAATGCTCAAAGAAATTATGCTAGCATTGAGAAGGAATTTTTAGCTGTTGTGTTTGCATGTGATAAATTTAGACCTTACATTGTTGATTCCAAAGTAACTACTCACACTGATCATGCTGCTATTAAATACCTTATGGAAAAGAAAGATGCTAAGCCTATACTTACTAGGTAGGTGCTTCTACTTCAAGAATTTGACTTGCATATCGTTGATAGGAAGGGAGCTGAAAACCCTATAGCAGATAACTTGTCTAGGATGGAAAATGTTCTTGATGACCCACTGCCTTGATGATAATTTTCCTGATGAGCAACTTGTTGTTATAAATACTTCACATAGTACTCCTTGGTATGAGGATTATGCTAATTACATTGTCGCTAAATATATACCACCTAGCTTCACTTATCAACAAAAGAAAAAATATTTTATGATTTACGACATTACTTTTGGGATGACCCACATCTTTATAAAGAAGGAGTAGATGGTGTTATTAGACGTTGTGTACTTGAGCATGAACAGGGACAGATCTTACGGAAGTGTCACTCCGCGGCCTATGGAGGACACCATGCCGGTGACAGAACTGCACACAAGGTATTACAATCCAGTTTTATTGGCCTACTCTTTTTAAAGATGCTCGTAAGTATGTCCTTTCTTGTGATGAATGTCAAAGAATTGGTAGCATTGGTAGACATCAGGAAATGCCTGTGAATTATTCACTTGCTATTGAACCATTTGATGTTTGGGGATTTGATTATATGGGACCTTTTCCTTCCTCTAATGGGTATACTCATATTCTAGTTGATGTTGCTTACGTTACTAAGTGGGTAGAAGCTATTCCAACTAGTAGTGTTGATCAAAACACTTCTATTAAAATACTTAAAGATATCACTTTCCCGAGGTTTGGAGTTCCTAGATATTTAATGACTAATTGTGGTTCTCATTTTATTCATGGTGCTTTCCGTAAACTTCTAGCTAAATATGACGTTAACCATATAATTGCTTCACCTTATCATCCTCAGTCTAGTGGCCAAGTTGAATTGAGCAATCTAGAAATAAAATTAATTTTGCAAAAGACTGTTAATAGATCTAGAAATAATTGGTCTAAGAAACTTGATGCCTTATGAGCTTATAGAACTGCTTATTAAAATCCCATGGGGATGTCCCCTTATAAGATGGTCTATGGAAAAGCATGTCATTTACCTCATGAGTTAGAACATAAAGCTTATTGGGCAATTAAAGAACTTAATTATGACTTTAAACTTGTGGGTGAAAAGACGTTATTTGCGTAGGATCCGAAGTATATCTAGAGGGGGGTGATTAGACTACTTGACCAAATAAAAATCTAGGCTTTTCCCAATTTTAAATGTTGGCAAGTTTTAGCAATTGTAGCAAGTCAAGTACACCCTACACATGCAAGTCTAAGAGTATAGCAGTGGAACGTAAAGACATGCACATGGAAGTAAAGGTAGGGAGAGGAGAATCAAACGCAATTGATGACACGAAGATTTTTCTCGTGGTTCCGATAGGTGGTGCTATCGTACGTCCACGCTGATGGAGACTTCAACCCACGGAGGCTAGCGCTCGCGAGAGTCCACGGAGGGCTCCACCCGTTAGGGTACACAAAGTAGCAACCTTGTATATTCCATCACGGCTTCCGTCCACGAAGGACTAGCCTCACTATGGGTAGATCTTCACGAAGTAGGCGATCTCCTTGCCAGTACAAACTTCTTGGTTCGACTCCACAACACGAAGAAGGAGGCTCCCAAGCGACACCTAACCAATCTAGGAGGCACCACCCTCCAAAAGGTAATAGATTTGGTAACAATGATGAACTCCTTGCTCTTGTGCTTCAAAAGATAGTCTCCTCAACACACAATCACTCGCTCACAGATTTGGCTTGGTAGAAGAGATTGATTGGGTGGAAAGCAGCTTGGGGAGGCTAGAAATCAAGAATCATATGGTTGGAGTGGAAGGTCATGATCTCAACACATGAGCAGGTGGTTCTCTCTCAGAAAATGGGATAGGGCAAGTGTAGGTGTGTTCTGAGTGCTTCCTCTACGAATGAGAGGTGGTGGAGGGGTATATATAGGCATCTCCAAAAATCCAACTGTTACAACATTATTTCCCAACTCGGTGACACCGGTCCAAAAACTCGATTGTACCGACTAGTGCAAAATATGGCAATTTCGGCTTTTCGGTGAGACCGATATAGAAATCTCGGTGGTGCCAATTCTTGAAAACAGCTAACCAGAGAGTTGGTCCAAAACTTCAGTGAGACCAATTCTCAAAACTCAGAGGTACCGATTCCTGAAAATGGCTAACCATAGAGTTGGTCCAAAACTCGGTTGGTCTGATTCTAAAAACTTGGTGGTACCGAGATGCTAGGGTTTGGCATGGGAATCTGTCTAAGTGAAACTCGGTAGGGCCGAATGGAAATTGTTGGTGGCACCGATTTTGGGTATTTGGTTTTGGACAAAATATTTGTGGGAGAATTTCATGTGTATTTTTGGTGGCTAATCTCTAAGCACTTAAGCAACCAGATCATCATAGACACCTCATCCCCTTTTAATAGTATTGGCTTTCCTATGGACTCAAGAGTGATTTCTCACAAAATGTAAAATGTAGAGTCTTCAAGCTTGTTGCCAATAGATGTTCCTTGCATCTAGGGAATCTCCTCACAATCCTTTTGCCAATCCATTCATTGAACTTTCCTGAAATATACTTGGTGGAAACATTAGTCCAATGAAATATATGTTGTTATTAATTACCAAAACCACCTAGGGAGAAGTTGTGCTTTCAATTTGATATTAGTTCATTAGATGAATGGAGGACGCAAGCTTATGAAAATGCCAAGTTGTTTAAAGAAAAAGTTAAAAGTTAAACCACCTAGGCATGATAAGAGAATCCAAAACGGGAATTCAATGTAGGAGACCTAGTACTTTTGTACAATTCTCGTTTCAGATTTGCATGCAGGTAAGCTCCTCTCCAAATGGGAAGGCCCTTATGTTGTTGAGGAGGTCTATCGCACCGGTGCTATAAAGATTAATAACTTCGAAGGCAAAAATCCGAGAGTGGTAAATGGGCAAAGAATTAAGCATTATATCTCAGGTACGCCCATTAATGTTGAAACTAATATTATTCAAGTGATAACACCGGAGGAGCACATAAGAGAGATCTTCAGGGACACTCCAGAAACCTGAAAAAGGAGTAGATACGTGATACGGTGAGTAAACCGACTCAAAAAATTCCAAAAAATATGTTATGTTGGTTCTGGTATTTTAGAAAAAATCCAAAAATAAAAAGGAGACAGGGGGACCCACGAGGGAGGCACAAGCCAACATGGCGCGCCCACCCCCCTGGGCGCGCCCTGATGGCTTGTGGGCCCCTTGTGTGCCATCCGGACTCGGTTTTTCTTCCTAGACACGTATTCTGACCTGGAAAAAATCATTATATATACTCCCGTATTTTTTGACCACCGCATCGCAAGTTTCTCCTCTATTCTTGTTTCGGGCTATTTTTCTGACAGGTTTAGGAGCAATATGTCATCGCAAGATTCGGAGGGAGAGAGCTATGTTTCAGATCTCATTGCCAATTCCGAAGCCTATGGGGATGTGGATTCTTATGGGTGGAGAACAGAAGAGGAGGAAGAGGCTGGCCTGAAAAGAATTGAACATTCAAGCGATGAAGAAGAAGAAGAAGAAGAAGAAGAAGTACTATTGCCTGGACCCGAAGACATGCACGTGGAATTCAAAAAGTCAAGTCTACCAAATAAGGTTACTCCCTCCAATACACACTTTACCCCTTACCGTCGTACACAGGTAGACACCGCCGCTGCCTCCTATAGCAAAGCTCCTCCTCTGATGGAAGAAGCAATGATCGTCACCAACAAACTTCGCAAGGAAAATCTAGACCTTAAGCGAGAAGTTGGAAAGCTTAATGAGGAGATCCGTATCCTAAGAGGCATCATCGTGAAGAGGATTTCAACATCATCACCACCATCACCCAAGAAGGACGTCTGAGTACATGGGTATGGGCACCACCCTTAGCTTGTTACAAGCTTGGGGGAGGTGCCTCGGTATCGTATCATCATCACCTATTTACCATTACCATCTATCTTAGTTCTATCTTTAGCTATTTCATGATTTAGGGAAATAAAATTTCAGATTTGCTTTGCTTAGAATTTTTGCTTTGAGATCTATCTATCCTTGTAATCGAGTGTGAGAGTTACATAATAAAGATTAGTTGAGTTTGTGTGCTTTACTCTCATGCACCTATCATCATAGCATGGCAATAAAGAGAAATAGAAAGATTATATGCTTATCTCATGAGGAGTAATGACTTCACATAGAAAAATATATAAGTGATAAAATATGTTGAGAATAAACAAACATAGACTTAGTAATTGATATAATCTATGCAAGATTATGATACAGAAGAGGAGATTCACATATAAATACACTATCTTGGACACCTTCTATGATTGTGAGCCCCCATCAAATATTATATAATGATCGAGTGTTGATGTTGGACATGGAAGACAACATAATGATCATTATTGTTTACATATGCATAGAAGATATATTGTCATGGATCCTTTAACATGTGGTGCTTGCTTTAGATCTTTTGCTAGCCAAAAAAAATCTGCACCAAGTAGAGATACTACTTCTACATCAAATAATCCCTTGAACCCAGTTTCTTTCCATGAGCCTATGGATTGAATAAGATCCTTCAAGTAAGTTGTCATCGGTGCACAAAGCAATAAAAATTGCCCCTAAATATGTATGATCTTTTATTGTAAGGGAAAATAAGCTTTGTACGATCTTGTGATGGCGAAGAAATAAAACTGACAAAGTGCATAATAAAGTTCGCTATCACAAGGGGTAATATAAAGTGACGTTCCTTTGCATTAAGAGTCCGCACATCCGAACAAATAAAAGCGCATTGTCGGATAAACGACACCTATGGGATCAAGAGGATCCCTTTACGATTTGGCAAGGGGAAGGGTTTGTATGGAGAGCAGATCTGATGACCAACACGCGGGAATTTTACCCAGGTTCGGGCCGCAAAGATGCGTAAAACCCTACTCCTGCTTGGTTGTATTAGATGTGTTCTAGCTTAAGTTTTGGGAGCGCTACAGTACTCAGCAACTACACATGCAGAATGGGCTAGAGAAGATCCGATCCCTCTGTAGCTACGCCTTGGGCCTCCTTTTATACGTTCGAAGGGGTCACCAACAGTGGCGTACAGTGCATACATGAGGTGTAAAAGTAACTACAGTGTTATCATACCTAACATTGACGGCTTAGGACAAGAACATTAAATGCTCCGTTGAGGTGCCCCTAGCTTTCTTGGGGATGGAAAAAGGGGCCGTCCCATCGCACCGCTTAAGCCCATCCACCGCTAACACCTGACACGTTACCAGGAGGACAACAGCTAAAAGACAAGCTGGTGACCGCACTGGAGCGGTGACAGGGCAGCGAGGGCTTGCCGGGGGCTCCTGCCTTCGGTCTTCTGCCTATTGCCTTGTCTTGGATGCCTCCTCGACTTTATGAACTTACATTCGGTTGTCTCCCGGCAGGCCTTGCCACAGGTGTGGCTACAACTGTCCGTGCACAAGTACGGGGTACTAAGGGACCCAATCTTAGTGCACCGACAGGAGCCCCCGGGCCTGGGCCATACACGGGTGCGAGGCGTTGTTGGGCCAGGCCCAAACAGTGCACGGACACGCGTGGCAGGAGTTATCCCGTTTACTGCGCCGCCCACGACGCCCATTGAATGCGGGACGTGGGGGACGTGCACAGCGCGGGCCGTTGCAGCAGCGCGTTCACGAAACGTTTCAATATTATTTAAGTAAAGAGGTGGCCTCGCGTCCTCCCCATAAAAAGGAATCCGCGAAGGCGCTGCTCATTTACCTCTTGTCTCTTCCAATCTGGAACCGCCGCCGTCTTCTTCCTCGAGTCGAAACAGGGCTTCCCCCTCTCATCCGCCGCTTCCACGCCCTCTCCGCCCTCAGCCTCCGTCTCCCATAGCCGCCATGCCGCCCAAAGCAAGCAAGGGCAGGGAGGTGGATGCCGTCGTCTCGGAGAGCACGATGGCGAAGATGCGGAAGGAGCACGTCGTCTTCCCCCCGGCGCTTGATGCGGCCGCATTGAGGGAGCGGTATCAGTTCATGTGGGCGACAGAGACGACAGCGCATCCGGCCACCGCCGTGAGTCCAGGTTCTTCTAGGGGCAGCCCAAATAAATACCACTTCTTTGCCGATTATTTCTACTGCGGACTCTGCCCCCCTTTCTCTGATTTCTTCAATGACATCATGCTCACCTACGACTTCCAACTTTTGGACTTCACGCCGAATGGCGTAACTTGCATGTCCGTTTTCGCTCACCTTTGCGAAAACTTTGCCGGGGTAGTTCCTAGCACCGCTCTTTTCCGCCATTACTTCATTCCCCGCATCCAAAAAGGCGAGGCCCTTTCTGGTTCCATCGCATGGATCCCACGGCCAGGGACCAAGGAGGTCTACCCAGACGGGGCCTTCCGCGAGAAGTGGGATGAATGGCGGGCCAGATGGTGCTGGGTTCGGGAGACAAAAAATCAGAAGTCCAACCTTTCTGCTTGCCGCGGCAGACGAAGATAGTGCGCAGCAACGACTGGAGCGCCCTTGACCCTCACAACAAGAAGCTCAAGTCGCTACTACCAGGATTCACCGCCTCAGAGCTGCCGGGCTCACAATAGAGATGATAGGCGCCGACTTCCTTTGCCGGCGCATTGCCCCTCTGCAGAACAAAGGGAGGCCAGCTTGGCAGTTCAAGAACGCGGCAGACATCATGAGACTGCGCCCTGGGCTGAATGGCAATCTGACATTTATGTAGCACGCAGCTCTCTGCCAGAAACTGTTCAGGGGCGACGTGGTATGCAAGCTGCCGGCAAGCATAGTCCCTATGTGCAACAACTCTGCTCTGGGTCCAATCATCGCCATGATGCCGGCGTTTGACGCCCATAGCATTGACGGAACTTGGATTGAGCCACCTGAAGAGCAAGTGCAGCAATTCTTTGATAATCTGACGGAGAGGGCCATCCGCGAAGAAGAGGGCCTCGTCCGCGCCACCACTGAGGAAGAAGTGGCATACATTGCCAGCAGGGCGGAGGAAGCAAATCTTGCCGCGGAGGCCGGCAGTGCTGGCTTCGTGGAAGAGGGAACCAGCGGAGGGGAAGCGCTGCCGGATGAGAATCTTGTTGGGCAGGACGAGACCGTAGAAGAGCAGGGCGGCACATCAGCCGAAGGCCCTTCTGCTGGAGACGCCGCCGAGGAGGAGCTGCACGAGGAAGCCCCGACCCTTGAACCAAGGAGTAGGCGTGTCCTTCGGAGCGCCGCTTCTGGGATCCCGGTCTGCCAAGCTTCTTCGAGCAGTGCAGCCCCGGCAAGGGGGCGGCCGGCAAGGCCACGCAGTGGCAAGAAGCTCCTCAGAAACCTGCGCCTGCCGCAGCCAAGCGACCCAGGAGCACTCCTCCACCTCCTCCCATGGCGGAAGTCGACTTTGACCTCTCTGCCTTTAGCTCGGGAGAAGAAGAAGAAGAGTAAGGATCTTGTCGCATCCTTTACTTTCTGAGTTTTTGGTTTTTCTTATCTAATTTGTTTCGCTTTGATTTGCTCCTGCAGAAATGATACAGAAACATTGGCACAAAGGGTAGCGAAGAGGGCAAAAACCTCGACGGGTGACGAACCGCCGGAGATGTCGGAGAAACGACACCTATGGGATCGCGAGGATCCCTTTACGATTCGGCAAGGGGAAGGGTTTGTACAGAGAGCAGATCTGATGACCAACACGCGGGAATTTTACCCAGGTTCGGGCCGCAAAGATGCGTAAACCCCTACTCCTGCTTGGTTGTATTAGATGTGTTCTAGCTTAAGTTCTGGGAGCGCTACAGTACTCAACAGCTACACATGCAGAATGGGCTAGAGAAGATCCGATCCCTCTGTAGCTACGCCTTGGGCCTCCTTTTATACGTTCGAAGGGGTCACCAACAGTGGCGTGCTGTGCATACATGAGGTGTAAAAGTAACTACAGTGTTATCATACCTAACATTGACGGCTTAGGACAAGAACATTAAATGCTCCGTTGAGGTGTCCCTAGCTTTCTTGGGGATGGAAAAAGGGGCCGTCCCATCGCACCGCTTAAGCCCATCCACCGCTAGCACCTGACACGTTACCAGGAGGACAACAGCTAAAAGACAAGCTGGTGACCGCACTGGAGCGGTGACAGGGCAGCGTCCCTTAGTACCCCGTACTTGTGCACGGACACGCATGACAACCTCTACTTCCCTCTGCGAAGGGACTATCTTTTACCTTCTTAAAGCATTTATTTTCGTGCTTGAGTCAATAATATTAATCCTTATTTCGACCTATCAACTCTTTAGCCGGCAAGCATCACGTGTTGAGAAAAGATCCATGTGTGTGTGTGTGTATATATATATATATATATATATATATATATATATATATATAGGGTGGGTCTATTCTAACAACACCCTTAAGACCCGTATTCTAACATTAAAAACCTTGTTCTGACAACACCTAACCCCACCCCGTGCCCATCACCACCTTATCCTCTCCCCACGCACGCTTCTTCCCCTCCGGGGCAACCACACCCATCATCCTCCTCAACGCCCCCACCCCACCTTCTTCCTCGCCGGGCCCCCGCACCCCCACCTCCTTCCTCGCCGCCCCCCACAACCCACCTTCTTCCTTGCAGGGACGCGCCCCCGCGTAACTCCACTGCCCCGGCAACCCACCTGCTAAGGCAATCCACCCACGCTGTCGATCAGATCCCACCGCCATGTTCCCACGTTCTCCCCCTCCCCATGCCCAACCCACCTTCTCTCCTTCCGGCCAACGGGTAGCCACCAGCACCGGCCAGGCATCCTCTTGCTACGCCGTGATGGCCGGATCCACACACCCCCGCCCCGGCGACCCCTTCCCCTTGCCCGCGCTGGATCCGCCCATCCCGGCCCCGTACGCAGTCACGGGCACCACCGGTGGCCTCCCACCTCCAGGCGCACCGAGCCGCCACACCCCTCCAGGTTAGCTGCTCCGCCTCGCCCCCTCTCGCGTCGCCCTTCTGTTGGTTGCACCTCCGGGGCGGACGGCGGCGAGTCCCGCACCATCCAGCTCCACACCCCGCGTGAAGTACACAACTGATGCACTGTTGTTCACCCTTCCTCCCCTTGTTCCTCTGCCACATCCTCCTCCTTGTTCCCTACCTGCTACCCTTCCTCTACTCTCGGAAGGACGAGCCACCTCGTCCGGTCAGGATCCCGGCGACCACCCAGCGCTCATCTTAGCGAATTGTACTGAACTATTGTTTGCTCGTCGGTGGCTTTGGGGGATTTTTCGTCCGGCCGCCATCAATCTAACCTCTCACTGTGATGCAGGTCTCGTCTGTCCGGAGAAGTGGACCGAACTGCACACCTGTGGTGGCCGAGCTGCACGACCCCGTATGTAGACCTGCACGCCCATGTGCGGACTCAGCGCACTGAGCCTGTCTGTTCGTAGGAGAGGTGATGGTGTTGTCTTTTTCAGAGTTGTAGCGCATGATAGCTTCCCGTTGCATATCAAAAGATGGGTCATCCTGAAGTTTGGCTAGTTCCACTAATGATTTTTCATGTAAAATATAACTATGTATGGTTGCGTCCCGGTGCGGTTTATTTGCGTGTGAGAGGTTCATTTGCGGCCATCGTGCGGTTCATTTGCATTCGTTGGCGCACGTGTTGTTTTCCAACTATTTTTCCTGCGATTTTGTATGTAATTACAAGTTTCTGTGTTTGGTAATTGAGAGGTCCACTACTAAGGACTCTTCAGTACACTCCATTTAAAACAAATATGCATAAAAAAAATCATGAAGTTCGTTTGTCCATTGGATGCAGTTCGTTTTTTCGTCTGATATAGTGCGGTTCTCCATCTGATGTAGTTCCTTTCATCGGTTTGATGCCATAAAAACATAGTAAAAACGAATAAAAAGAAATCATGCAGTTCGCTTGCTCGTCAGATGCAATTAAAATATATTCCAGTGCACTAACATTGACAATGTGGTCTACTTAATCCTACGAAAAAGGTTAGAAAAAAGATTAAAAAAAGTCATGCGGCCCACTTAGACTTGTGTCGCGGTTCATTTTCGTCCATTGATGTGGTTCACTTGCCTTGTCACTGTGGTGCACTCCCGTTTATAAAAAAGTTAGAGAAAATAACAAACAAAAATCATGAAGTTCGCTTGCCCACCAGATGCAGTGCGGTCTTCCATTCGATGTAGTGTGTTCTTTTGTCTGATGCGGTTCACGCGTCGATTTTGGTGTCGCGAAAAACAGAGTGTCCGCATTTCGGTAAAATCAAAACTAATTAAACCGTAAGGAATTAGAGCGACTGTTCTACATGAAAAAGTTGCGCTTCGTCGATATCTTTTCAACGCCGTATCATTTACATCATTCCGACGAACGGTTTGTAAAAAATTACAAATATAAGCTCGCTGCCACTCTTAGGCAGCGGCACCGTTTTCAAAATTCCTTTAAAACCGTAACGAATCTCAACAAATGACCAACATATGAAAGTTGCGCCTATTACACAGCTTTCCAACACCGTATCACACGCCCTCATTCTGACAAACGGTTCGAAAACTACAGCGAAAACCGTACCGAAAAATTCATAAAATTTGAAAAACAGAATTCCGTTTTTGAGTAAATTTGAAATCACTCTCAAACCGTAAGGAATTAGAGAGTATAATCTATATGAAAAAGTTGCGCCTCGATGATATCTTTCCAACGCTGTATTATTTGCTTCATTCCGACGAGCGGTTTAGAAAAAAACGCGAAAATACGTTCGCTGCCACCCATGAGGTGCCCATCGTTTTCAAAACTGCTCTTAAACCGCGAGGAATCTCGAAAAGTGTTCAACATGTCAAAGTTGCGCATTTTCCATAGCTATCCAACAGTATATTATACGCCTCGGTCCGACAAACGGTTTAGAAATGGGAGCGAAAACAGTACCGGAAAAACGCATGCAGTTTTTTCGGCTCACATTGCAGTGCTCGTTTGATACGGATGCAGTGCACCCGCGTTAACCCTACAGTTCGGAAGTGCTGTCAGAATACTTATTCTCACATCGATGTCAGAATAGATGGTCTGTATATATATATATGTATATACATATACATATATATACATTCGTACGACCGGGTGTAGTTACTTCCACTTTTGTTTCGTATGTTGTAGATAGTATCTATCATATCGGAGTATATGCACGCGTAGTATGTAGTATATAATAATGTTTAGGTAGTATATATATTAATTTTTAGGTAGTATGTATCATATTTTGAGCATACTCTTTTTTACGTACAAATATGTACGTATTTCACAAATCTAATAAAAACTATGGGATCCCTTATAATTTTTTTAGATAACTCACTTTGGACTATCTTAGATAAGGTAGTATATATATATATATATATATATATATATATATATATATATATATATATATATATATATATATATATATATATATATATATATATATATATATATATATATATATATATATATATATATATATATATATATATATATAGGTAAATTATCCGGGACACCTAGGTGCCTGGGCACCTTGATTGGGTCCAACCTGTTAATGCATTTTAGGCAAGTGGACTACAACAATTCTGATTTATTTCCTAATTTATTTGCATGCCATGCTTTCCATATTTGAGACGGCATCAAATGTTTCCAATTAGATAATTCAGTCTCTTTATTATTTTTCTTCCCTCATACATTTTTATACATAAATTAGATAATTCAGCATATTGTTCCGACATATTTTCTTGCACACATGCCCGTACAACAATTGGGTATTATACCCACCTTTTCTACGGCGTCATGCCCACCTATTTGTGTCTACAAGCTTTAAAAAAATTAGGTATAATACATATGTATTATTCGGGTATATAATCATAAATTTCATGCCAACGTATATACTTTCGAAAAAATACCATGAGTATGCGCATATTCGGATATCTTCTGGGTATATACATACACAACAATCTAATGGGTGCGGACTAAATTAATAAACCCGTACATACCTAATCTAATGGTGCTGACTAAATATTTTGGATATATAAATACACCAAAATCAAATGCATGCGTGCTACTCTCTCCGTTCCAGAATATAAGGTGTATTGTTTTCCGTGCAAGTCAACCATTTAAATGTTTGACCAAGATTATAGAATAAACTAATGACATCTACAATACCAAATAGATAAAATATGAAACTACATTTCATGATGGATCAAATGGTATACATTTTGTAATGTGGATATTGATATATTTTTCCGAAAACTCGGTCAAACATGGCCTCGTTTGACTTTTCAAAAAACAAATACACCTTATATAAAGGAACGGAGGGAGTATTATTCAGGATATATGCATAGATAAAATCTAATGGTACGTACTAAATAAATAAATCCATACACATACCTAATCTAATGGGTGCCTACTAAATATTCTGGATACACACAAAAATTGTAGTGCATATGTTCTAAATATTCAGGGTATATGTATACGTAAACATCTAACGTGTATGTATTAAACAAATGAGCATGCACATACGTAGTCAAATGTGCACGTACTAAATGTTCTAGGTATATACATAGACAAATACCTAGTACAAGCGTACAAAATATTCAGGGTATATACATACAAAAAAATAATGGGTATGTACTGAACAAATGAATTCATACATACCTAATTAAATAGGTGCGTACTAAATATTTGGGTATACACAAAATCTAACGGTATGCATGGTAGTATTTATTCCTTCTAAATAAATGTTACCATTCATGGCGTGTTGGGCCCTGGTTAATGTCATTCATTTATGCTATGCGTCATCATTATTTCTAAATTTAATTGTTTTCAAATCAGTAATTAGTGACAGATTGACCCGTTAACTTATATACCCGTTATAATAACACGCATCTAAATGCAATCAAATGGTGTAAAGGCAACTAGCCTGGGCATCTAGGTGCCCCAAACGGTCGTCCTATATATATATCCAGTTGGATGTAGGTAATCATGACTCATTATTGTTGACATTATCCTTGAGATAAATGAGTTGGGTGGCAAAGATAATAAAGTCCCCATCTTCCTAGGTGTCCAACGGAAACATGAGCTCCAAAAATATGCAATAAGTGTCAACAATCATAGAAGGCTAAATGATAGTTGAGTATGTGAACTTGCTAGAATAGAAGCTCTTACATAGACTCTTCTCTTGAATATGATGAATTATGATTATCTCAATGACTAATAGCACCATTTGTTGGTTGTCAATAAAGTTCATGCTTCATACTTCTTCAGTTGTGAATAGATCGTTACTTGTTTATGAGAAGCTATATGATGGAAAACTTGTGGCTATGCTAATATTCATGATGCTCTCATGTCCGTATTCTGTTTTTATCGACTTCTCTCTCTCAAATCATGTGGTCATTATTTTGGAGTTCGGTTTTCGCTTGAGGACAATCGAGGTCTAAGCTTGGGAGAGTTGATACGTCCATTTTGCATCATGATTTCTTATTGATATTTATGCTATTCTTGTCCATTATTCCTTATTATCATACAATTCTTATGCCTTTTCTCTCTGAATATGCAAGGTTATCACAAAGAGGGAAATCTCTGGAAACTAGATTCTGGACCGGGAGACCAAGAAAAAGGCAGAAAAATCACCAGACTCCAAATGACCTGAAACTTCACGGATAATTTTTAAGAAATATTTAAGAATTACTGGGCCAAAAATATACCTGAGGGGGGCCACCTGCTGGCCACAAGCCAACAGGGCGCGTCCACCCCCCTGGGCGCGCCCTGATGGCTTGTGGGGCCCCAGCACGTCTCCCGACCCCCCCCCCCCTCTTCTCCTATATGGTGTGTTTTACCCTAGAAAAATCATAAGCAATCTTTCGGGACGAAGCGCTGTCGTCTCGAGGCAAAAACCTGGGCAGAGGCCCTTTCGCACTCTGGCGGGCTGATTCTGCCGGGGAAACTTCCAGGAGGGAGAGATCGAGGACATCGTCATCACCAACGCTTCCTCCTTCGTGGGAGGACCGATCTTCATCAACATCTTCACCAGCACCATCTCATCTCAAAACCCCAGTTCATCTCTTGTATTCAATCTTTGTCTCAAAACCTCAGATTGGTACGTGTGGGTTACTAGTAGTGTTGATTACATCTCGTAGTTGATGCTTGTTGGTTCACTTGGTGAAAGATATTATGTTCAGATCTTTAATCTTCATTATTATACCTCTGATCTTGAACATGTTGATAAGGGGTTGATTTGGATCCACACATTTCATTCTATGGTTAGGTTTATCTTAATTCTTCTTTCGTAGTTGCGGATGCTTGCGAGAGGGGGTAATCATAAGTGGGTTGTTTGTTCAAGTAAGAACAACACCTTAGCACCGGTCCACCCACATATCAAATTATCAAAGTAGCGAACGCGAATCAACTCAACATGATGAACATGACTAGACAGAAATTTCTATGTGTCCTCGGGAGCGCTTGCTTCATATAAGAATACTTTCCGGCGTATCCTTTGCTATAAAAAGGATTGGGCTACCTTGCTGCACCTTGGTTACTATTGTTACTTGTCACTCGTTATAAATTATCTTGCTGCAAAACTATTTACTACTGTTACTTACAACACTTGCAGAGAATACCTTGCTGAAAACTGCTTATCATTTCCTTCTGCTCCTCGTTGGGTTCGGCACTCTTACTTATCGAAATGACTATGATTGATCCCCTATACTTGTGGGTCATCATGGAGGCAATTCTAGAGAGATGGCCGAGCAGCTTCCTTCTCAGCCTTTTTGGTCGCTTCCTTGCTAGCCTTCTCACAACCTAAAATTTCTTCTAGAAGCTCAAATTTTAGGTTTGGCTTCTAGAATAAACTAGGGAGGCGTCGGTTTATTTCCACAGCCAGCTCCCCAAAGAACTGGCCCTAAGCAGCCCGCATCACTGTTGCTTCCGCCACATGGAAGAGCACAGTGAATATACGAAGGATGGAAGTAGGAATGACTCCGTGTGGATCTACCTGTTGAGGAGGGATGAAGAGAGAGTTAGGAGGTTGCCATGTGGGCGCAGTGTTGAGGTGTGGATCAACTAATGCCCGTCAATGTTTCATATCCTCAAAAAACACTTCAAAGGTGTTCGGCGGTTGTTTAAATGGTTTTGGAAAGTTCAGGGTAAGTAACCTTTTTTCGGTTTTTCCCTAAAAAAATGGTCTGCAGTTTGTGCTTAGCTTGCATTCCATGTTGGATCCAATGACATGTAATCCTGCCTCCTTCAAGTGGAAGAACATTGAGCTCACCCGCAAAAAAAAAACAAAAAAAAAAAACATTGAGCTACTAGCAATCTTCAACTGTGGTTGGGAAATCTCTTCAAATCGACAATGCATGCTCATCGTATCTCACAGTAAAATGTGTACTATGTTGATATTGCATCAATGCATCTGCACCACCAACGGCATCTACCAGTTTGTCATCAGCCACACACCTTTTACATCTATTCAGAGCATCCGCAGTGTTGTGATTTTCGGCTTCTAAGGCCGCCTCTAACATAGACTTTCTCCATACACACTGCGAGCGCAAGTTTCGCTGCCTCCAAACTTGGCGTCACCTCTAGCCTCAGTTGCAAGTGGTCAGAAATACCGAACATCTCTATAAAAACACAAGCAACAAATGATGCACCACAAGTTTGCACCACCAACGGCATCTACCAGTTTGTCGTCAGCCACACACCTTTTACATCTATTCAGAGCATCCACAGTGTTGTGATTTTCGGCTTCTAAGGCCGCCTCTAACATCTTAGAGACTTTCTCCATACACACTGCGAGCGCAAGTTTCGCTGCCTCCAAGTTTGGCGTCGCCTCTAGCCTCAGTTGCAAGTGGTCAGAAACACCGAACATCTCTATAAAAACACAAGCAACAAATGATGCACCACAAGTTTGTAAGACTGAAGGAAAACTAACCATACTGAGCAAAAAATAAAACAAGCATAAGCAAAATCTCTGATAGTATTTCTCATTGCAGCTGCCCACAATTAAATGACTTGCAATGCAGGCAACATTCATGCTACAGAATTGGTGTAGAGAGTTTGATATAGGAGAATCATACCAAGTTCAGTCTCCAATGTCTTAGTCTGCGGGGAGACACTGCTATTCACACCGAGCACACCAGGAAACGTTCGTCTCAAAAACTGTACCAGTGAATGGGGACTTACATAGCAAACTGAATACATCAACCTCACCAAACAATCAGATCGATCAACACCTTAAGGACTCAAGTACAGAATATTGGCTCCAAAGACCAGGAGTTATCAACATCAAATGTAATTGCAGAGTTCTGGAGGATTCTCAAAAATTGTACCAGTGAATGGGGACTAGCAAACAGGACTAGCATAGCTAGCTGAATACTTCAACCTCACCAAATAATCAGAACAATCAACACCTTAAGACCCCATTAAGTACAGAACATTGGCTCCAAAGACCAGCAGTTATCAACATCTGAAGTACTTGCAGAGTTCTGAAGGATTGAAGGCCACAAAGATCACACAGAAATGGCAGATGCATCCATCGATAAATGCCAACAATATTCTTGGGTAAGTGCCGGAGCAGGTCCAAGTCTCAAATACTTGATATTACCTTAGGATCCGTTAATGGAGGTCAATGTAAAAAGAACATGCGTAAGATAACAGAGGCTACTTCTGCTTTTGGTTACAAACAACAGCACTACAAGATGAATCTGAGTCAATTAACCACAAATTCACATTTCCGAGTTGCCTTTGTACTGAATCTGAAGCCACATTGTGAGACCAGAAAAGCATTTTACTCTGACCCACCAGCAGTGATCTATTTGACATGTTAGGCCCTAATTCCATAGTCATTATCTCCTCATTCAGTTTCCCCAGCCTTACACCACCACCATTGTTTTCCAACACTCTGGTAAGTATATGAACAAACTCCACATGTTTCAAGGAAGCAATAAAATCACTTTTTGGAGACAGCACACCATCTGCTACTCTCGATATAATATGCTCATTCCATGTTTTTCTAGAGCCTTGTGAGCTTCTTATAAATATCAAATCCACAGGGTCAGCAGTAAAAATGTCAACTGATTGATTTGATGGCTCAACCAACATACTGCCAAGTGAAATCATATTACCATTTAGCACCCATAGGTTGTAACCCAGGTTCAAGCAATGTTGTATCACATAAGCTTTAGCCAGTATTTCCTTAACAAAACCATCAGAATTCATGTAACTACTCATTTTGATCCCCTGCAGCAACTCAATAGCATCAATGACGGCATGTCCTCTATGACCAAGGTCATCCAGAAACTCTGAACTGTCACTAAGGAAGATGTAATTTCGCATGCCCGTCTTCTCAAGATGGCAAATAAGGTTTCTCGCAATCCTCTGTTCCACTGAATACAAACTTATGAGTACAACATTGTTTCTTAATTGCACAGACTTGAGCACAGAACCAAGTTCACTAAATTTCCTAACAAACCTTCCCGGGAGAATTTCAGCAAAACAGAAATCATACCATTTTAGTTTCTTTAGAGGCTGCAATTGCCATACGTTGAAATCAAGATTATTCCCGTCTAACAATGTAGAATCTGGTCCAACACTTCTTCCATAGTTCACACCTGCATCCCTATGAGAGATGCTGAGGGCCCTTTCCTTCAAGAAGTTTGTGTAGATGTTGAAGTATCCACGTGAGTGGACAAACTTAATGAACCAAGGAGTCCATATTCTCTCGCCCATCTTTCTGTACCATCCTGTAGTTTTCTGCAGAGGATAAGAGTGGAACAACATTTACTATCAAGCTAACTAATCCAACAGCACATAAGAGATCAAAATAATCTAAAGAAACTAATCTAGCAAAGATATATAATACTCCCTCTGTCCCAAAATAAGTGTCTCAACTTTGTACTAGCTTTAGTACAAAGTTGTACTAAGCTTGAGACACTTATTTTGAGACGGAGGGAGTAATACACAAGGTTACATAACACATAAACTGAGGAAGCACACTGAAAATTTAGTTAAGAAAAAGGTTTACCATGCCTTGAAGAATAGGTTTGATTCCTTTGGCTTTCTGTTCATCATACCATAATCGAAATTCTTTCCATGGTTTAGGAAAGAGAAGTTGGCCCCATGTACCAACCATCTGGTACAAGAAGAGTCTAGTTTCACTGTCCAGCTGTATCTTGTTTCCATGTTTACCTATTTAATTCAAGGTCAACTAGTTAATAACGGAACCATTACCAGCACTTTAGTGTAATAACAACTTAACCAGTGTGTATGTTGTAAGTATGAAAGTAACATCCCTTCCTGTTTGTGCAAGGAAATTTGGGTTAGGCTTTGCTTTAATCTCCCTTACTCTAAAATCAACTCATGATGTCTAATCCAAATTAAGCCATAACACCGTTTAAATATAGCCCTTAGATCAAACATATGGTTTGATTAGAAACCTTTTGGTTCGAAGGATGCAAGTTAATTTAATGAAAATGCATCTGCATGACACTATGGAATAGATAGTCTTAAGAACAGATTTCTTAGTATTGTTAAAAGCAATTATCATTAAAAAACACGCCTAGGGTCGTTGACAATCTAGTTTGAACTGAACCCCAAACGAACCCTCCTCATCCAATAAAGCCAAAAGAACTAGTTTCCATAAATTTCAGTTAGTGGCAGTTTCTTTCAGAGTCATGGCAATTTGATTATAGAAGACATGAATGGTAAAAAACACAGTAAAGAAATAATAACTACGGTAAGTTCACCTCAAAGTCCAAATACTTTGTACTTTAAGTAAAAAAAATATGCCCACATAACACAGCATTGCACTGTTATAGCACATATCGTCCAACTTCACTAATAGAGAGAAACCATGTAAACATTACTGATCAGAACTATTGGTGTAACCAATCGGAATACTCAACGGAATGAGTTAAATATGCCACATTTCTAGTCTATATAAGAACAAGACCTTCAACTATATATTAGTCAACAACCTTCTCCAAACTACCATTTTCAATAGTGTTGGTACCCAATTCACAAAGTCGTATATGAATGTATATATATTCTGGGCATTTTATTTTTCTATTTAGTTTTACATTACACAAAGCAGTTTCGATACAGCCCTCGAGAAAATCAATCAACCCCTGCACTTCTGTAATAGCAACATAGTTATTTATCACAAATTTTTAAGCACATTTACGTAACCCGATTTACTCTGTTAGTATTGCCTACCAAATGTTATTCAACTAAGCAGCCACAATATCTAAGTTTATTAACTTTAAACGAAATAAAAAACAATTCAGGGTAAGGATTTAAAGTTTATACATTAAACACTATCAGATGTGAGTTTGTTTCACATGAAAATAATAATTGCAGCAGTTACATGAGACATTATTTGATTGCTTGGGTCTTGTTACGAAATGAAAAACGGTGGAAAATTCAAGTGAAGCAGTAATGGCTAGACAGGTCCGTTGTTGGGTACTAATATTACCTACACAATTATTACTATCATCATTAACTTCCTTGGGAGAATTACTAGTATTAACTAGTACTAGCACGTAGCGTAAGTATTTGGGGGACCTGGACAGATGCACAGGTTCCACACCCTCTAATGCAGGTCTGTATTTAGACCCAGCTATAGTCACCCAAAACAACTAAAACAACAGCACCAGAATAAGTTCTGCGTAGCATTTTCTTGCTGGGAAATTAAGAACCGAAAATGTCGACAGCAAGCAAGGTTGACAAGACCTGAAAAGAAAGAAAACCACAGACATGGGGTTCAGGTAATCCCAAAAGCTCTTATACACTCCAGCTATTTAAACGAGTAAAGTCTGAAATAAAAACCTTTAACTCATACGCTCATTGGAATCGAATCCTGACCTTCTAATCCCTGAAATCGGCACCCTATACTTACCGATCCCGGTCAATCCCGACCTTGTAGCAGTTTACATCAGTTTGGTGCACCAGGAAAAAGATAATTCCCACTCAGATTACTCTTTACTCTCACTGACTATGAGGACCCACAAGTCATATTCATCCTCTCTCCCAATCTCTCGCTCTCTCTCTAAAATCTGATACAACACAGAATGCAATGAAAGGTTGCGGCTTCTTCAAGAACAGCTCGGCGCTGCTGGGGACGTTGGTGTAAGTGCAGCTCCCGGAGCGGTTATGGCCAATGGCCTGCGGCGCAGGCCGGCATCTTTAGCTCCCTGATGGCTCACGCAACAGTGCAATGGCAGGCAGAACACATCTTCATGAAGAGGATCCCTACCCCATGAACCAGGAGAGCACGTCGTCGTGTGTCGCGACCGTGTCGCACTCGCACTTGCCGTTGCCGTCCGTGAGCTGGTGTTTGTGTGTTTCGATGACAGCGGTGTGGTACTGGTCGACATGTGACATGCTTCAGGTCAGTGCGGTCTCCATGCCAAGGCCCAGCCACATGGACCACTACAGGCCCAGAGGATCACGGACATGTGCAGCATCAACCCCACCCACTTCAGCAAGGAACATGAAAAATGAACGAACGATGCCACATTGACAACACAAAACTACGTAGGAGATTGGTTTGATTCCAGCCACAAGAGAAAAATCGGACGTGAGGCTGCAAGCCTGGAACATGAGAATCGAACGCAAGAAGTCCTCGCCGGGGTCCAGGCACTTGCCGCAGAAGCCGCAGGCCATCAGGGCTCAGGAACGCCGCCGTCCTCAACCCGGCGAGGTTGCCTATGACCCTCCTCGGAGTCGTAGCGCCGTTTCTGCCGCCTCTGGTGCCCAGCCCACCGGGCCGGCCACAGAGGACGGCTCTGCATGTGCCTTCTCGTCACCGCTTCCTGGGCGCACCTGATTCGGAACCAAAGGCATCGACGGCAAGCTGGTCGTCCGGCGCATCAGAATGATCCTCTGCCTCTTCCAGAGCATCACGCCAGATCGGATTCACTCCAACCTTGCTTGCCCGCTCAGCCCCGAGCTGTCAACCCTGTTAATCTCTGATTTGGTACGGGTTACAGTCGACGTTGCTCGATCTCAAGCGCAAAATAGGGATGTGTGCCCTGGTCGGGTTGCTCGGTGTGCCAAACGTATTTAGGGTGAGGATTGATTGGGATCTGTAATTATAGCGTGTCCATTTCAGGCATTATAAGGTCAAGGTTCGATTCCGGCGAGCAGTATGAGTTTAAGTTTTTTTTCAGACTTTATTACTCTATTTAAACTCAAAGCAATAACCAGTTTAGATTCAAAAATTTAGCATCACAAAATCCAAAATAGGGACGTGTGCCCCTTGTATAAGTAAATGGAGGGAGTAATTAATTTCAGAATAGCCTGAACCCAATTTGATCTCAGGGGCTCAAGAACCCCATCGATCATGATAACACATCCCCACAACAAAAAAGATCCTGATAATGCAAAACACTTTCCATCTCCCACCTAAACAGTCCTCTAACCAATCCTAAGGTCCTAACTATAGAGCAAAGATCAATGAAAGAGTGGCACACATATACACAGGGCCACAATATGGTCTATGCAACCTAGCATACACATTTTGCGCAACACAGCATGCATTCAAAGATCTATCGTTCCTAAGTCCTAACTAAGCCAGAAAATCAGCAAGCGTTCACACTGCTTACTAAGCTCTCACCTGCGACGAACCGGGGGCGCTGCAGTGATGCGCCGAAGACGTAGGGACTGTAGTTCTCCCTGTCGTAGTAGTACCTCATGACCACCCGCTTTAGGAACCTGTAGTAGAGCGGTGAGACCTCGAGGTCGTCCTCAACGACGAAGGCGAACTCGTCGTCCGAGCCAGGCCACCACGCCTCGATCCACTGCGCCTGGAGCCCCACGTTAGCCGCCCGGTAGTGGACGCGCTTCTCCCCGTGCGGCCAGGGGAAGGCGTCGACGGCGGTGAGGATCTCGTGGGACGCTGCGAGGAGTGGGGCGGACGAGTTGGGCGGGCGGTGGTCGAGGAGGACGTGCAGCGCGACGCGGTCGCCATCGTAATCGGCAGACGCGAGGGAACGGAGGCAGCGGAGCAGAGGGGCGGGGCGATCGTAGGCCAGGAGTTTGATGAGGAGGGAGAACCGGTGGGGATCCGGAGCGGGACCCGCGGCTATGAGCGGAGATGCGGCGTAGGAGGAGCGGCGGAGGAGGAAGAGGATACATAGTGAGACGGGGAAGAGGATGAGGAGGCGGAGCGGGAAGGAGCGGTGGCGAGGCGACGCCATTGGAAATGGCGGCGGCGGCGGTTGTGGATTGAGGAGCGCTGGAGATCGACGGAGTCTTCTCTCTCTTTTATTTTATCTTAAGTACTTCCTCCGGATCTACATGTATTTTAATTCTTTTTTTTTGAACACATTACAGACGCAAGCGCTCATATATATACGCGCATACACTCATCCCTATGAACGCACACACGCACACCCTACTCCTATGAGCACCTCCGAGAGACTGAGCCGGCATATCATTTTGAGATTTACGAAGTCACCGTAGGCGCCTCGTCGTCGACAGGAACGTCTCCTCCCACTGAATGCGCATCGCCGAAAATCCTGAAATAAATTCAGGAATAATGCGAGCACCAAGACTTGAACACTGGTGGGCTGGGGATACCACTGTCCCTCTAACCATCCAACCACAGATTGGTTCGCCATGTATTTTAATTTTAGACACATGCATTTTTATCAATTTATGCGATAAATAATTGGTGAGTGATAGGCGCGGGCGCGCCGGCCCAAATTTGGGCCTGCGCTACCACACGATACATCATTTTTAAACCGTGCGATCTGTTTGTTTATTCTATAGAAAAAAGTGATTAGAGCCCAGCGCAACCACTCGTCCTCATCCGCGCTTGCCGGCCTCCCGCATGGCCGCGCAACAAGCGCTCGCCAGCCGCTCCGTGACCCGCGCTTGCCGTCGGTAGCTCGTGCCGGCGCGCCGCAGTGAGTCGCCGTCGTCGTGCCCAAGGTCACCATAGTAGCCCCCGACTTCCCTGTGGTTGCAGCACGGGGGCACACTGTCGCATCTCCACCAACCAGCCGCCGTAGCAGCTTCGCCACCACCGCCGTTCCCTGTCCTGGCAAATCAACTCCATGGCCATAGCTTTACATCTCGTCATGGCTGCTTGTAGCTCCCGCCGCTGGCGGTTGTAGCATCCGATGATCAAGGTTGTAGCTTCACGCACATACTGTTATAGCAACCCGGTCTGCCGCTCGTAGCTCCTCGCATTACCGGTTGTAGCATCCATGTCTGCCATGAAATCATTATAACAAAATTCCTCGCCGCTCGTAGAAAAATCCGGCGATGGATGCAGCAAAACTTCGTCACCGTGCTCGTGGTTGTAGCTTTGCCATGAAATCATTGTAGCAAAAAATATCGCCGGTCGTAGCAAAATTCCTCGCCGTCGTAGCAAAATCCGGCGATGGATGTAGCAAAACTTTATCACCACTGTCGTGGTTGCAACTTCGCCATGAAATCATTGTAGTAAAATTCCTCGCCGGTCGTAGCAAAGTTCCTCGCCTGTCGTAGCAAAATCCGGCGATGGATGTAGCAAAACTTTATCACCGCGGTCGTGGTTGCAGCTTCGCCATGAAATCATTGTAGCAAAAAATCTTGCCTGTCGTAGCAAAATCCGGCGATGCATGTAGCAAAACTTTGTCACCGCGGTCGTGGTTGCAGCTTCGCCATGAAATCATTGTAGCAAAAAACCTCGCCTGCATAGCAAAATCCGGCGATGGATGTAGCAAAACTTTGTCAACGCGGTCGTGATTGTAGCTTCGCCATGAAATTATTGTAGCAAAAAATCTCGTCGGTCGTAGCAAAATCCGGCGATGGATGTAGCAAAACTTTGTCACCGCGGTCGTGGTTGCAGCTTCACCATTAAATTATTGTAGCAAAAAATCTCACCGGTCGTAGCAAAATCCGACAATGGATGTAGCAAAACTTCGTCACCGCTGTCGTGGTTGCAGCTTCGCCATTAAATCATCGTAGCAAAAAAACTCACCGGTCATAGCAAAAACCGACAATGGATGTAGCAAAACTTCGTCACCGCGGTCGTGGTTGCAGCTTCGCCACTAAACATCGTAGCAAAAAATCTCACCGGTCGTAGCAAAATCCGACAATGGATGTAGCAAACCGGCGAGAGTAGATGCTGGAAGCCGCAACTCTGTCGCCGCCAAATGCTGGAAACGTAGGCGCAAAAAGATGCAACCGGCAACGGGATATGATTCAATGGAGAGAGGATGGCTAGTCGATTTGCTGGAACCGGCAGCAAAAAAAACTTGTGACTACAGTGTTAGAAAGCTGCAACCGGCAAATGGCGACCATGACTATGCTACAACCTGAAGCTCATTTCGGGTGTGGAGCGGCGGGGACGAGAGATGCTAGCGACGGCGACGAGGCATGGAGGTGTGAGCTGCTATCGGAGGTCGGTTGTCAATGTTGAATTTCTTGTGTTGGTTGGGACAGCTCATGGCGACGCCATGAGTTTAGAGCAACTCCGATGCAAAGACCTAAACGGACACCGATTTTTGTCCATTTGGGTCGGACTAGCAGACATATTTGTTTGCTTTTTTATTTGGGTCGAGCAATGCGCCCAACAGCAGATGGGTGGCTGCATAGGTAGGAGAGAGATGGGATGGGATGGGTGGGCGGATGGCAGGTGGGCCACGCGGTGGCTTTATGGGTGGGAGAAAAATGTGGAGAGAGATGGGATGAGATGGGTGGGTGGATGGTAGGTGGGCCACGCGACGCATGCAGCGGGCAAAGGCGGACGAAAAGGAGCAGAAAACGCTTGCTTTGTGTCCGCCCGCGACCCAAATGCTGACCAAATTTGGAACAAAAATGGGTCCGGACAGACACAGACCGGATACAAAATGGAAATGAGTCTCCACGTTGGATCATCTTTTTTGTCCACGGTGACCCAAAAGAACATGTGCGAACGAAATGGGTGATCCGGTTGGAGTTGCTCTTTAGTTTGAAAGAGGCGAACATAGAGATAACCCCGGATGCGAAGAGAAAAAAACGAGTGGAAAAGAACGCCTCGTGCGAATAGATAAGGTAAATGACGTCAACACCACGTGGGCCTGGCAGCTGCGTGGAATCGCATGGGGCGATCACACCGCGCGATCTAATGGCGCGTGAGAGACCAGTCGAAGGCTCCGCCGGCCAGAAACGTTTCCCTAAATAATTTCGGACTGAGGGTGTACTTTTTGCCCATGTCCTTTTTCGGTCAGGGCATCTCGAACGTGAGACGGCCATCCACCATAGTCGCGTACATTTCACTACAAATTTCAATTAATCACACGAATTATATGTAAACCAGGTGATTTTCATATAAACCATATGAAAACATTTACATCTCAGACATATTTTAAATAAACTATACTGGACTAGGCTAAAACTAGTCTAATGCTGACTGCGACGGATCTTCATTCCCATGACGTGTCTTCCCTATGTCTGGCAGCCCGCTCGTTGGACTGTCGGGAGTCCTAGAGGGGTATGCTTCAGTAGGAGGGGAATAACAGCCTCCCTCCGCCTCCGTGAAGCACGAACCAAGGTTAGTTTTTTGACGGGGGAAGATAGTCGTTGTGGTTTACACCCTCGCTCACCGGGCATGTCATCGGTTGTATCACCCAACGATGTGGTGGCGGTGGCCTTCCTAGGAAACGAGCGGCGGGCGGCCTCTCATGATCTACTTTTCCTTGTTGTCCGCGGTGGTTGCGAACGTGCCGGCCTCCATAGACACGGCTTCTTTCCCACCTGCCTGACGCGTTGCCGGCATTACTCGCGGCGGATTTGTCGGGAGACGATGTTGGCTAGCCTAGACAAACGAGGAGGGTTTAGCGATGGCGGTGGCGCCGGATCCGGAGGGTTTGCTGGCAAGCTAGCCTGTATCCGGCTAGCTCGTCGGGCAACCCAGGCTGCTGCAATGTCGGAGAACTCCTTCTTCTACTCGGCGGTGGCCATGGCAGGTGGTGTACGAGGAGGAGATGGAGAGAGAGGAGGTGAGGTGCGGTTCTTGCCCCACGCCTGGACAAGTTTATATAGCAGGCGGATGCGAGGAGCCAGCCGAAGAGGTTTTTATTGTCGGACAGTAGGAACGGATGTGTGGCTCTCGGGACGCCGGAGTAGGTTCCTAAGCACACACGCCGGTTTAATGGAGGTAGGGACAGGCGGATGTCGTTTCAATGCAAAGAGAAGCCGTGCACAACGGGCAGCGCTCTCGGCCGACGAGCCGCATCAATGCCGCCTCTAGGCACTAGTCCCGAGGCCCGTTCTTCTTCATCATCAGAAGATCCAGGCACCCCAAGTTCTCATGAATTGCCCAAGGCTGCCACCAGGGCAAGGAAGAAGTTAAACTCGGATGAGGAAGATTCTGACTTCGTGCCAGAGGAGGTTCTTGCTAAGAAAAGGCAAGACAAAGTAGAGAGAGCTGCAAAGAAGTTTGTAATAGAGGCCACTTCAGCTAAGAGGCCAGTGGGAAAAGAGTATGCCAGCTCTGAAGCTATGAGAGCACCAAAGAGTGCTAGGGCAACCATGACTGCTGAGCCTCCAAAGAGGTCATTGCCCAAGAAGGCAGATGAGAAGAAAAGGAGCAGAAAGAGAATTGTTCATGTAGTAGGCAGACCTACTTCCATGTATGAAGACCCAGCAGAAGCTGAGGAGGAGGAAGAGCCAGCTGCCAAGGCTCCTCCCAAGAAGAAGAAGAAGCTACTTGTTGATGCCATGCCCAGTCAGGCCCCATCCAAGAGCAAGCCAGATGGTCCTAAGAAGCCCCCAGCTCCTAAGCCCAAGAGGACAACTAGAGACATCTCAGCTGCAGCCAAGAACAAAGGTTCCACCTCCAAAGATGTTGTTGAAGAGGAAGAGATGACAGTTTTGAGGAAGCTGAGACCTCACCTTCCAGAGCACAATGACAATCATCCTATTGCTGAGGACATGAAGAAGAGGAAGGATTCAGGGCTGAGAGAATGGAGAGTTGTTGATCCATATTCTCAGAGGAGAAGGGCTGCTGTAGATTACAGATTCTACACCAAAGAGCAGCAAGATTTTTATGAGACCATTCTTCTGGACAAGAGCCCAGCTGTTAGTGATATGAGATATGTAGACTGGGACTACATTAAGGAGAATGAAGACTATTTTCCCCATGTGCAAGACAACTTCAAGTGCATTGACATTGCAAATTTTGTTGGTAGGGAGTTTACTGCTTGGAGTGATGAGATGATCATGCAATTCTATTCCACTGCTCATTTTTTATGGAGATGGCAGGATTGTCTGGATGACTGAAGGTGTCAGGTATGAATCCACAGTTGATGAGTGGGCTACCATCTTAGGAGCCCCATAGGTAGAATAAGGTGATTTGGATGTGTACACTGAGGCCAAGATGAATCATAACTCCATGGCAAAGATGTACAAGGAGACTCGTGCAGATTATGTGCATTCACAAAAATTTGGCTTGGTATACTACCTGCAAGCAGGACTGACCACCACCAACACCATCATGAGGTATACTTTGATGCCCAAGTCAGGAGATGACAAGATGATCCGAGGATACTCCATCAACATGCTGCATCACGTTGACCTTCACACCAGATTTAGGGTCATGGACTTGATAGTTGAGACCGTGAAGAGGACTGCTGCTGATCAGAAGAGATCTTGTGGATATGCATCGTATATTCAGATGCTTATAAACTCTAAGCTACAGAAGAATGTATATGCACTTGATCGACCACATATGCCACTCTAGCCAGAGTTTGAGGACAATGTTGTGGTGATGGATCCTAGTCATCCCACTTCATCTACTGCACATGCAGAGGCTGAGGCAGCCAGAGCCACTAGTGCTCCAGTGCCAAGGACCAGGAGTGAGCAGATGGATCTTCTAC
This sequence comes from Elymus sibiricus, assembly GCA_039707655.1. Taxonomy (NCBI): domain Eukaryota; kingdom Viridiplantae; phylum Streptophyta; class Magnoliopsida; order Poales; family Poaceae; genus Elymus; species Elymus sibiricus. The sequence continues at coordinate 175,656,148 of CM077667.1, read as the reverse complement.
TTAACACTATCCAGGGCATGCAGAAGGACATCATAGAGATCTTGAAGAACGAGAAGAGTCTGGAAAGGATAGTAGAGGATAAGTTCCATACACTGAACAACAAGGTAGATGGGCTGACAAAGACTGTTGATGAGCTCAAGAAGGAAGTGGATGCAGTACGCTTCCTCACTCTTCAGATGACGATGACGATGATGATAGTCGCCCTCTCAGGCCCAGCACTCAGTTCAAGACCCAAGCCAGATCTGCGACAGTGCCTGCTTCAGAGTTGAGACCATCTTCATCAGCACCTACTGCAGCTCCTTCAGTTCCATCAGCTCCTTCGGCACCTCCATTGTCTACTCCAACTCCTTCCATGCCATCTGCAGAAGTCTTTGCCGAAGCGGTTCTCTCGACTCCTACATCGACAACCGGAGGAGATCAGCCCTAGAGAGACGATTAGTTCTATACCTATGAACTTTTTGGTAACTTGTTGCCAAAGGGGGAGAAGTTGTATAGATCATAGGGCTTCGAGAAAGAGAGAGAGAGAGAGAGAGAGAGAGAGTTGCTTTTTATCGTTCTCCAAAACTTTAAAATCTTTTGGTTTACCGTTTGTGTTAAACTTGTTGGTGTTTGATAATACACTCCTTATGTGTTGCTACTATTTCCTATTCTTGAGATGCTCATGAGATGATCATTCACTCTTGCTTGATGTGTTGTGCTATGTTGTTCATTCATATTATTCTCGCACACCACCAAGCTGTATGTGACATGGAAGAGTGCTCCATGCCTAATCGATTGTGCATTTGCATTCAAACACAAATTCAAAATAGTGCACAATTTAGGGGGAGCTCTTGCTTATCACATACCTCTCAAAGCGATGATTCTATTCATTGATTATATCATATGTCAAAGCTTTGATCTATATGTTGTCATCAATTACCAAAAAGGGGGAGATTGAAAGCACATTTGCTCCCTTGGCGGTTTCGGTAATTAATAACAACATATATCTCATTGGACTAATGTTTCCACTAAGTATATTTCAAGAAAAGTTCAATGATGGGATGGCTATAGGATTGTGAGGAGACCCCAAGATGCAAGGAATAGGATTGGCAAAGCAGCAAGCAAAGAGACTCTACATTTTACTTTATGAGAAATCACTTTGAGTCCATAGGAAAGCCAATACTATTAAAAGGGGGTGAGGTAATGTTGGTGAACAAAATGCTCCACGTGCACAAGTGCTAGCCACCAAAAACACGCATAAGCTCTCCCAGAAAAATACTCTGTCTAAACCCTACAACACAAAATCGGTGCCACCAAGTTTTTCTACTCGGCCCAACCGATTTTCATCTCAGACAGAACCCAGCCAAACCCTAGCTTCTCGGTACAACCAAGTTCTATATCGGTGCAACCGAGTTTTGGTGACCAACATTCTGGTGTCCCATTTTATAAAATCAGAATTTTCCGAGTTTTATGATTCGGTGTCACCAGTTTGGAAACTGCCCTCGGCCACTCATATCGGTACTACTGAGAATCATATATCGGTCTCACCGAGATTCCTAAAGTTGCCACATTTTGAACAAATCGGTAAGACCGAGTTTTACTTCGGTTTCACCGAGTTGGTCAATAATGGTGTAACGGTTAGATTTTTGGAGATACCTATATATACCCTTCCACCACCACTCACTCGCAAGAGAAGCACTCAGAACTATTCCACACTTGCCATATCCAATTTTGTGAGAGAGAACCACCTAACCTTGCGTTGAGGTCAAGATCATCCACTCCAACCATATGGATCTTGATTTCTAGCCTCCCCAAGTTGCTTTCCACCTAATCAATCTCTTCTACCAAGCAAAATCTGTGAGAGAGTGATTGAGTGTTGAGGAGTCTATCATCTTGAAGCACAAGAGCAAGGAGTTCATCATCATTATCACATATATTACCTTTTGGAGGGTGGTGCCTCCTAGATTGGTTAGGTGTCATTTGGGAGCCTCCTACTTCGTGTTGTGGAGTTGAACCAAGAAGTTTGTAAGGGCAAGGAGATCGCCTACTTCGTGAAGATCTACCCATAGTGAGGCTAGTCTTTCGTGGACGGAAGCCGTTATGGAATAGTCAAGGTTACTACTTCGTGGACCCTTATGGGTGGAGCCCTCCGTGGACTCTCGCGACCATTACCCTCCGTGGGTTGAAGACTCCATAAACGTGGACGTACGATACCACCACCTATCGGAACCACGGAAAAAATCTTCGTGTCTACATGATACGTCTCCAACGTATCTATAATTTATGAAGTATTCATGCCATGTTTACAATAATTTTATATGATTTTGGTATGATTTTATTATAACTAACCCGGACTGACGTTGTTTTCAGTAGAACTACCATGGTGTCATTTTTTGTGCAGAAATAAAAGTTCTCGGAATGGGCTGAAAATTTACGGTGATTTTTTATGGACCAAAAGAGACCCCCGAAGCACCGGAGCTGGGCCAGGAAGTGACCGAGGAGGTCACAAGCCTGGGGGGCGCCCCCCCCCTAGGGCGCGCCCCCTGGCTTGTGGACTCCTCGAGCACCCCCTTGACGTGAGACCGACGCCAAAAAATCCTATAAATACCAAAACCCCCAGAAAGAAACCTAGATCAGGAGTTCCGCCGCCGCAAGCCTCTGTAGCCACGAAAAACCAATCGGGAGCCCGTTCCGGCACCCTGCCGGAGGGGGAAACCATCACCGGAGGCCATCTTCATCATCTCGGCGGTCTCCATGACGAGGAGGGAGTAGTTCACCCTCAGGGCTGAGGGTATGTACCAGTAGCTATGTGTTTGATCTCTCTCTCGTGTTCTTGAGATGACACGATCTTGATGTACCGCGAGCTTTATTAATATAGATGAATCATATGGAGTTTTCCCCTCTCTATCTTCTTGTGATGAATTGAGTTTTCCCTTTGAAGTTTTCTTATCGGATTGAGTCTTTAAGGATTTGAGAACACTTGATGTATGTCTTACGATGGGATATCCGTGGTGACAATGGGATGTTCTATTGATCCACTTGATGTATGTTTTGGTGATCAACTTGCGGGTTCCGTGACCTTGGGAATCTATGCATAGGGGTTGGCACATGTTTTCGTCTTGACTCTCCGGTAGAAACTTTGGGGCACTCTTTGAAGTTCTTTGTGTTGGATTGAACATGATGAATCTGAAATTGTGTGATGCATATCATATAATCAAGCCCATGGGTACTCGTGGTTACATTGGAGTATCTAGGTGACATTAGGGTTTTGGTTGATGTGTATATTAAGGTGTTATTTTAGTACGAACTCTAGGGCTGTTCGTGACACTTATAGGGATAGCTCATACGATTGATCGGAAAAGATAACTTTGAGGTGGTTTCGTACCCTACAATAATTTCTTCGTTTGTTCTCCGCTATTTGTGACTTTGGAGTGAACTCTTTGTCGCACGTGAGGGATTTACATATGATTCAACTATGTCAGTATTGTTGAGAGAACTTGCACTAGTGAAAGTATGAACCCTAGGCCTTGTTTCTAAGCATTGCAATACCGTTTTTGCTCACTTTTGTTACTTGCTACCTTGCTGTTTTTATATTTTCAGATTACAAAAACCTGTATCTACCATCTATATTACACTTGTATCACCATCTCTTCGCCGAACTAGTGCACCTATACAATTTACCATTGTATTAGGTGTGTTGGGGACACAAGAGACTCTTTGTTATTTGTTTGAAGGGTTGTTTGAGAGAGACCATCTTCATCCTATGCCTCCCACGTATTGATAAACCTTAGGTCATCCACTTGAGGGAAATTTGCTACTGTCCTACAAAACTCTGCGCTTGGAGGCCCAACACGAGTCTACAAGAAGAAGGTTGCGTAGTAGACATCAAGCTCTTTTCTGGCGCCGTTGCCGGGGAGGTGAGTGCTTGAAGGTATATCTTTAGATCTTGCAATTAAATATTTTAGTTTCTTGTTTGATCACTAGTTTGGTTTTATAAAAGAAAACTACAAAAAAAATGGAGTTTAGGTTGCATCAATTGGTTCGTCTTTTTAATGTCTTTCGTGAAAATGATGGTTTGGAAAATTATGCTCAATTGGTAGAGGAAGAATTTATGAAAATACTTAATGAGAATTACTTGAATGATGAGCATGATTGCAATATTGCTAGTATGAATTCTCTGAATATCCATGATGCCAATGATATGCAAAGCCACAAGCTTGGGGATGCTATGTTTGATGAAGATGATATGTTTAGTCCCCCAAGTTTTGATGAGCAAATTTATTATGATGAAAGCATGCCTCCTATTTATGATGATTATTGTGATGACATCTATGATATAAATAATAATGATAACCATGAAACTTGTCATCATGATTTTAATTTTCAATTGGATTATGCTTCACATGATAGTTATTTTGTTGAGTTTGCTCCCACTACTATTGATGAGAATAAATTTGCTTATGTGGTGAGTAGTAAAATTTCTATGCTTGTGGATCATGAAGATAATGATTTATGTGATAGTTATGTTGTGAAATTCCTTCATTATGCTACTGAAAATTATTATGAGGGAGGAACATATGCTTGTAGGAATTGCAATAATACCAAGTTTCCTCTCTATGTGTTCAAAGTTTTAAAGTTGTGCTTGTTTTGCCTTCCTATGCTAGTTGATTCTTGCTCCCATAAATTGTTTGCTCACAAAATCCCTATGCATAGGAAGTGGGTTAGGCTTAAATGTGCTAGTCATATGCTTCATGATGCTCTCTTTGCGTTTCAATTCTTATCTTTTATGTGAGCATCATTGAAATCATCATGCCTAGCTAAAAGGCATTCAAGAAAAGCGCTTGTTGGGAGACAACCCAACACTTTTACTTTCTGTTTTTGTGTGTTCACATGATTAATATACTGTAGTAATCATGTTTTGTGCCTTTTATTTCAATAAAGTGCCAAGTAAAGCCTTTGGGATGACTCACAAGATGAGTAGAATTGATGCTGAACCAAAACATAAACTTTTGACTCCAGTACATGAATTTTCATTTTTTTAATGGAGAGTGATAATGATCTGAAATTTTTACAAAGTTTTCATATACAAATTCTTCAGGTTTTCCTAATTTTTCATAATTTTAAGAGACAGGGAAATATGGCTACACTACAGATCTTCACAGACTGTTCTGTTTTTGACAGATTCTGTTTTGCATGCATAGTTTGCTTGTTTTGGTGTTTTCATAGCTTATATTTAGTGGTATAAATTATGGGAATGATAGAATAAAGTAGGTATCATGTGGGAACAATTATGAATCTTGTCTTGACAGTACCTAAGTGAATGATTTATCTTTATTACACTAACCCTTCTCACGAAGTTCCGTTAAGTTTTGTGTGATTGATGTTTTCAAGTTTTGGGTGAGACACCGATATGAGGAGAATAAGGAGTGACAAGAACCTAAGCTTGGGGATTCCCAAGGAACCCCCAAGGTAATATTCAAGGAAGACTCAAGCGTCTAAGCTTGGGGATGCCCCGGAAGGCATCCCCTCTTTCGTCTTCAACACTATCGGTATATCTTACTTGGAGCTATATTTTTATTCATCACATAATATGAGTTTTGCTTGGAGCATCATTTTATTTTCTTGTTGTCTGTTAGGTGTTATTTATAATCTTTTTTTTTCAATAAAAAGTTCCCAAGAATTGCCTTAGGATGCTTGCATTGCATGTTTTGATGAGTGCTGTGTAAAAACAGAAACCTTGGCTGTAGTGTTTGAATTTTCATATTTTACCGGAACGTGGAAAGTTTCTGAAATTTTTACACAGTGATTTCATATAAATTATTTAGCATGTCCTAAATTTTCATAATTTTTTGAGTTACATAAGTACACTGTTTTCATAAATTTCTACAGACTGTTCTGTTTAGACAGATTGCTGTCATAGTTTCGTTATCTACTTACCCTATAGTTTCCATAGCCTATATTGGTAGATATAAATTGTGGAAATGATAGTATACAGTACCTAATGTTTGAAAATTATTATGCAACTTGTCTTGGCAGTACATAAAGTGTTGATTTATTCTTATGTGTACTAACATATCTCACGAGTTCTTGTTGAGTTTTGTGTGGATGAAGTTTATAAGAATTAGGGAAACCATGATTTGAGAGGAATTAAGGAGATACAAGAGCTCAAGCTTGGGGATGCCCAAGGCACCCCAAGTAAATATTTCAAGAAGTCTCAAGCATCTAAGCTTGGGGATGCTACGCATCCCACCTCTCTTCATCAAACAAATATCGGTTAGCCTATGTTGAGCCTAAAGTTTTATTCGTTCACATGATGCGTGCTATTCTTGGAGTGCTATTTTTCTTTTGCTTGCTGTTTAAATAGATTACTTAAGATCTGAAATTCTTATATGAGAGAGTCTTCACATAGTTATTTAAATTTTTGACTACTCATTGATCTTCACTTATATCTTTTTGGAGTAGTTTGTCATTCACTCTCGTGCTTCACTTATATCCTATGAGTAAATGGTTGAATGAATTGGATATCATAAATCTGAAATTAAATATGCTTCATATACTTATCCCATGGGGAGTAATGACTTCACACATAATAAGTATAGGTGGTAAAATTTATTGAAAATTAGCAAACACCGCATTGGTCACTTGAACAATTCATGAAAGAATATTGAAGGAAGAGAGATTCCACATATAAATATACTATCTTGGACATCTTCTATGATTGTGAGCTCATTAATTATTTTCAAACTCGAGCAAATTAGTTAAAATTGGACAAGGAATACAACTTAATGAGTTATGTTTGGGTATATTTGTATAGAAGTTATATTGTTATGGATCCTCCAACATGTGGTGCTTGCTTCCACCTCATACTAGCCAAAATTTCCTCACCAAGTAGAAATACTACTTGTGCATCCAAACATCCTTAAACCAGTTTTGCCATGAGAGTCCACTATACCTACCTATGGATTGAGTAAGATCCTTCAATTAAGTTGTCATCGATGCAAAAAGCAATAAAAAATGCTCCGAAATATGTATGATCTTTTATTGTGAGGGAAAATAAGCGTTGTACGAACTTGTGATGGTAAAGAAATAAAAGTGACGGACTGCATAATAAAGGTTGCTATCACAAAGGGCAATACAACGCGACGTTCCTTTGCATTAAGGGTTTGCACATCCAAAAACAAAAAGTGCATGACAACCTCTGCTTCCCTCTGCGAAGGGCCTATCTTTTACTTTCTAGTACTTACCTTTATGCAAGAGTCATGGTGATCTTCACCACTTCCTATATTTCGCCTTTTTCTCTTGGCAAGCGTCATGTGTTGGGGAATGATCTAGACATATATATCCACACAAATATATTTGATCATGAATTATTATTGTTGACAATTATCTATATGATAAATAAGTTGGGAGGCGAAACATTAAGCCCCTATCTTTCTCTGTGTTCGATGGATGCTATTTGTTCTAAAAATATGCTTTGAGTGACAATAATCATGGAAGACTATATGATAGTTGAGTATGTGGAATTTGCTAAATCAAAGCTCTTACATAGACCCTTCCTGAAAATAAGATGAATTGCAATTGTTCGATGACTAGGAATATGGTTTGTTAGTTTTCAAGAAACTTTCTGGTCTATACTTTAACATGTGAATAGCTTGTTACTTGATCATGAGAAGTTTTATGAGATGAGCTACTGTTTATGGTTTATATTGATGCTAGAAAAAGTGATTGTAATTATCATTGATCAAACTTGTGCACTTGCTAGCATTCACACTTCATAAATTATTTCTTTTATCATTTACCTACTCGAGGACGAGCAGGATTTAAGCTTGGGGATGCTGATACGTCTCCAACGTATCTATAATTTATGAAGAATTCATGCCATGTTTACAATAATTTTATATGATTTTGGTATGATTTATTAGAACTAACCCGGACTGACGCTGTTTTCAGCAGAACTACCATGGTGTCGTTTTTTGTGCAGAAATAAAAGTTCTCGGAATGGGCTGAAAATTTACGGTGGTTTTTTATGGACCAAAAGAGACCCCCGAAGCACCGGAGCTGGGCCAGGAAGTGACCGAGGAGGTCACATGCCTGGGGGGCGCCCCCTAGGCCGCGCCCCCTGGCTTGTGGACTCCTCGAGCACCCCCTTGACGTGAGACCGACGCCAAAAATTCCTATAAATACCAAAACCCCCAGAAAGAAACCTAGATCGGGAGTTCCGCCGCCGCAAGCCTTTATAGCCACGAAAAACCAATCGGGAGCCCGTTTCGGCACCCTGCCGGAGGGGGAAACCATCACCGGAGGCCATCTTCATCATCCCGGCGGTCTCCATGACGAGGAGGGAGTAGTTCACCCTCGGGGCTGAGGGTATGTACCAGTAGCTATGTTTTTGATCTCTCTCTCGTGTTCTTGAGATGACACGATCTTGATGTACCGCGAGCTTTATTAATATAGATGAATCATATGGAGTTTTCCCCTCTCTATCTTCTTGTGATGAATTGAGTTTTCCCTTTGAAGTTTTCTTATCGGATTGAGTCTTTAAGGATTTGAGAACACTTGATGTATGTCTTGCGATGGGATATCCGTGGTGACAATGGGATGTTCTATTGATCCACTTGATGTATGTTTTGGTGATCAACTTGCGGGTTCCGTGACCTTGGGAATCTATGCATAGGGGTTGGCACATGTTTTCGTCTTGACTCTCCGGTAGAAATTTTGAGGCACTCTTTGAAGTTCTTTGTGTTGGATTGAACATGATGAATCTGAAATTGTGTGATGCATATCGTATAATCAAGCCCATGGGTACTCGTGGTGACATTGGAGTAACTAGGTGACATTAGGGTTTTGGTTGATGTGTATCTTAAGGTGTTATTTTAGTACGAACTCTAGGGCTGTTCGTGACACTTATAGGGATAGCTCATACGATTGATCGGAAAAGATAACTTTGAGGTGGTTTTGTACCCTACAATAATTTCTTCGCTTGTTCTCCGCTATTTGTGACTTTGGAGTGAACTCTTTGTCGCACGTGAGGGATTTACATATGATTCAACTATGTCAGTATTGTTGAGAGAACTTGCACTAGTGAAAGTATGAACCCTAGGCCTTGTTTCTAAGCATTGCAATACCGTTTTTGCTCACTTTTGTTACTTGCTACCTTGCTGTTTTTATATTTTCAGATTACAAAAACCTATATCTACCATCTATATTACACTTGTATCACCATCTCGTCGTCGAACTAGTGCACCTATACAATTTACCATTGTATTGGGTGTGTTGGGGACACAAGAGACTCTTTGTTATTTGGTTGAAGGGTTGTTTGAGAGAGACCATCTTCATCCTACGCCTCCCACGGATTGATAAACCTTAGGTCATCCACTTGAGAGAAATTTGCTACTGTCCTACAAAACTCTGCGCTTGGAGGCCCAACACGAGTCTACAAGAAGAAGGTTGCATAGTAGACATCACTACAATTGCGTTTGATCTCTCTAACCCTATCCTCTACTACATGTGCTTGTCTTTACTTTCCGCTGCTATACTCTTAGACATGCATGTGTAGGGTGTGCTTGACTTGCTATCATTGCTAAAATTTGCCCACAACTAAAATTGGAAAAAGGTAGAATTTTTATTTGGTCAAGTAGTCTAATCACCCCCCTCTAGACATACTTTCGATACTACAAGTGGTATCAGAGCTTTGGTATCCATTGCATTGGTTTCACAACGTAGAGAAGTATGACGTTTAGTGAGGGAAATTATCACCGTAGAGGTCCATACTTTGATGGTAAAAAATTTGCTAGTCGGAAGCATAAGATGAAAATGCATATTCTTGGTCATAACCCCACCGTATGGGCTGTTGTTCGTGTTGGCTTGCAAGGTGATTTCTTTGGTGATGGAAAGGAACCGGATCGTGAAGCGACCGCGGAAGAATTGAAGATGTTGCAATACATCGCTCAAGCATGCGACATTCTATTCAACTGCCTATGCCCCGAAGAATTCAACAAAATCAGTCGTCTTGAGAATGCAAAGGAAATTTGGGACACTTTGGTTGATATGCACGAAGGTACCGAATCCTTCAGAGAATCTAAGTTGGATGTGCTTCAAAGTCAACTTGACAAGTTCAATATGAAGGATGGTGAAGGAGTCGCCGAAATGTACTCTAGGAAGCGAAGAAATGACCGACAAATTCATCATCAAAAAGATACTTAGAGCTTTGGATGGGAAATATGATACCGTGTGCACATTGATCTAAATGATGCCAAACTACAAAGATCTCAAGCCAACGGAAGTCATTGGTAGGATTGTTGCCCATGAAATGTCTCTCAAAGACAAAGAAGAACTTCACAACAAGTCAAGCGGTGCTTACAAAGCCTCAAGTGATGCTCCCTCTACATCAAGCGACAACCTTGTTACCAATGAAGAGATAAGCCTCATGGTCAAGAAATTCAACAAGTTCTACAAGAGTAGAGGCAAAGAGAGGAACTCCAACTCAAGATATGAACAGAAGTGTTCATCTAGTCATGACCGGAATTGCTACAATTGTGGAAGGCCCGGACACTACTCCAATGAGTGCACGCCCCCCCCACCCACAAAAGAAGGGAAGAGTCACCTAGAAGAAAGAGCTCAAGAGATGAGTCACCTCGAAGAGAGAGAAGGAGTAGAGATGATCGTTATGAACGAAGACCCTCAAGTAGAAATAGAGACTCGGAGAAGAAGGACAAGTACACCAAGAGCTACTCAAGAAGAAGACATCAAGCTCACGTTGGTTAATGGGTTTCCGGCTCCGAATGCGACAACCACTCCGAGAGAAGTTATCACTCTGACTCCGACTATATTCAAGATGAAGGTGTTGCCGGACTTGCACTCGTTTCCTCCAACTCCTACGACATATTTGATTCACCAAATGAAGGGCGTGGAAGTTTCTTCATGGCTAAAGGCCCCAAGGTATCACACCCCGAATACATTGACTTTAATAGTGATGAGGATGACTTACTTGGAGATGATGACTTGCTATTTGACAAATCTAGTGATATTAGTCATAATGAACTTGTTAGTAATCACTCTAGCCAAGATAAGTCGTGTGATGATAAGTTGGAAATAGAGCGACTAACTAAAGAACTAAACACTCTTAAGTTAGCCCATGAGTCTACTCTAGAAGATCATACATAACTTGTAAGGACTCATGAGAAGCTACGCTTCGAGAAGCTCAATTTGGAGCAAGAACATGAATTCCTTAAAGCTATCAATGACGATCTACGAAACAAGACTTCCTCTTATCTAGCCAAATGAATCCTCTTGTCTACATTCATTCCACAAGTCAAGGCTAAGCAAACTAGTAACAAAGGCAAGAAAGGTTCTTCAACTAGTAGCAATAAAAATGATAAATCCAATGATATTGCTTCTAGTAGTTCTATTGATTCCACTAACGATACTCTTAGCCAAGTTACACTTGAGCAAGAAAATGATCTATTGAAAGGGATTATAGAAAAAGGTATCTACAAAAGTCTTGTCGGATGTAAGCAATTTGAGGAAATTGTACGCAAGCATGGAGGATACCGGAAGAACCATGGCATTGGCTACTTCAACGCCAATGGAGTTGAATGGGAAGAAGGTCAATACCCCAAGCCCAAGTTTGTTCCTCAAAGGGAGAAGTATGAACATACTCTTCCCAAGGGAACAAAAGCTCAATATGACCTTCCACCACAAGACCACAAGCTCAAGGGCAAGGAGAAGATTCAAGAGGAGATTGAATCATATGAAGATGAATCCCAAGATATAATCAAGTGGGTTCCCAAGGCTACCACAAGCTCAACTTCAACCAGTGCTACTTCAACTCCAAGGATTCCCATCAATTTGATGTGGGTCCCAAAGAAGAAGAACTAGAGAAGTTCTAGAGGGGTGACTCCGCCAATGAAATTCACTCACATTCATTATTGGCAAGGACTAGTTGCAATCAACATCAACATTATGCGATAGTTCAAGGAGTCACACATTCCCTTAAAGGTAAGCAAGGGACAAGGTAATTAATGAATCCATGGACATCATCATGTATGCTTTGCACTCCATGTCCATAGATATCCTTGTATTTGTCTCTTGTGTGTGGGACTAATCCATGTAGGTGAGAAGAGTAAGAAACAACAAGGATGCTCCCAACCCAAGATGATCTTCATCAACTATGAGCATCCACCACTGCATCACCCACATGAAGTCTTCTATGACAAAACCCAAGGTTAGTTTATCCCTCTTAGGGGGGGATGTCACATCAAGGGGGAGCTTTACTCTAAGACTTGAGTTAAAGCATCTCTTAAAATGTGACAACATTAACAAGCTTTATGTAAAAGTGTCAACCCCACTTGTGCTTAAACGATGAGTATGATCTATGACCAAGTATTCTTACTTGGCTCCTAAGTCAATATACTCATATATAGATGACTACGTCATCGCCAAAGTGCTTGATAGATGCTAGAATGTTTGTGCATGTTTGCTATGATTTCATTTGACATCTTATTGTGTGAGCATGTCGGTATGCACATCTTTACTCATTCGAGGACATCCAATTGTTGCTATTTGGCTTTTGATTTTCTTTTGCTAATTGGATGTACAAGAATGCTTAGGGCCCCTCTCTAGCTATCTATGCTTTCTCGTCTCAAGTTCTATTCATGCTACATCACAAAATTTGAACAAGCACTTTCTCGAACCCTCTGTGTGAGGAGCACTCAGAGATCCGTGTCGACAAGAGCTGCATTCCGAAACTTCTCTATGAGACTCGGTGTAACCAACCCCAAAAACTCGGTTCCACCGAATCACTGAGTTGATCTAGTTTATGATCTCGGTACAGCCGATTGAGTATTCTCGGTCACATCGAGTTTCTCTGTCTCCTGACAGTTAGGAAACTCGGTGGCACCGAAATGTCCTAATCGGTTTCACCGATAGTCAGGGGTATTAAATTTGGCGGACCCGACTTTTGGAATCCAATCTTCAAAAGTTCGTTTCTCCAAACCCCGAGCTGCCGCACCGGACCCCCTAGTCGTCGCCCTTGATTCCCCGTGCGCCTCCGCAGTTGGGATCGTCGCCGTCGACGGAATCTTCGCCGCCGTCCTCGCCTTTGCGGATTCTTCACCGAGTTAGGGTATGAATCCAGCCCCTTTGTGCGCTCCCTTTTCCGATTCATGTGCATTAGGGTATTCCTATTGATAATCCACTGATTGCAATCTTCCTAATCCACCAGAAACTTCATTAGTTTAGCGAACGAGAAATTTTTAGGTCTAGTCGTCCGCAAACCGAATCTCGGTGACACCGAGTCGCAAAAATCGGTTCTACCGATTTTGGTTCTAGGATTCCTGAGAATAGTCTCGGTGAAATCGAGCGGCCACTTTCGGTGACACCGAAGTGACTGCCAAGTTTCTGTGAAGAAGACTATGAGTCTCGGTGGATCCGAAAAATTTGACTCGGTGGTACCGAAATCCTTTTTGCAGAAAGCTATACTTAAGAATTTTTGTTCAAATTTTGAAAAACTTCTATGTTTTGTGATGCTCAACCCCCCTGCTCTTCTATACTCTATTCATAGGGTCAGCATGTCAGGATCAGAAGACAGTCAGAATGATTCCAGAGAACTCAGTGTTGATGCAGATCCAGGCACTAATCCTGAGGCATGTTCTTCTTCATCAGAAGATCCAGGCACCCCAAGTTCTCATGATTTGCCCAAGGCTGCCACCAGGGCAAGGAAGAAGTTAAACTCAGATGAGGAAGATTCTGACTCCGTGCCAGAGGAGGTTCTTGCTAAGAAAAGGCAAGACAAAGCAGAGAGAGCTGCAAAGAAGTCTGTAACAGAGGCCACTTCAGCTAAGAGGCCAGTGAGAAAAGAATATGCCAGCTCTGAAGCTATGAGAGCACCAAAGAGTGCTAGGGCAACCATGAGTGTTGAGCCTCCAAAGAGGTCATTGCCCAAGAAGGCAGATGAGAAGAAAAGGAGCAGAAAGAGAATTTTTCATGTAGTAGGCAGACCTACTTCCACGTATGAAGACCCAACAGAAGCTGAGGAGGAGGAAGAGCCAGCTGACAAGGCTCCTCCCAAGAAGAAGAATAAGCTACTTGCTGATGCCATGCCTAGTCAGGCCCCATCCAAGAGCAAGCCAGCTGGTCCTAAGAATCCCCCAGCTCCTAAGCCCAAGAGGACAACTAGAGACATCTCAGTTGTAGCCAAGAACAAAGGTTCCACCTCCAGAGATGCTGCTGAAGAGGAAGAGATGATAGTTTTGAGAAAGATGAGACCTCACCTTCCAGAGCACAATGACAACCATCCTATTGCTGAGGACATGAACAAGAGGAAGGATTCCGGTCTGAGAGAATGAAGAGTTGTTGAGCCATATTCTCAGAGGAGAAGGACTGCTGTAGATTACAGATTCTACACCAAAGAGCAACAAGATTTTTATGAGACCATTCTTCTGGACAAGAGCCCAGTTGTTAGTGATATTAGATATGTAGACTGGGACTACATTAAGGAGAATGAAGACTATTTTCCCCATGTGCAAGACAACTTCAAGTGCATTGACATTGCAAATTTTGTTGGTAGGGAGTTTACTGCTTGGAGTGATGAGATGATCATGCAATTCTATTCCACTGCTCATTTTTATGGAGATGGCAGGATTGTCTGGATGACTGAAGGTGTCAGGTATGAATCCACAGTTGATGAGTGGGCTACCATCTTAGGAGCCCTACGGGTAGAAGAAGGTGATTTGGATGTGTACACTGAGGCCAAGATGAATCATAACTCCATGGTAGAAATGTACAAGGAGACTCCTGCAGATTACGTGCATTCACACAAATTTGGCTTGGTATACTACCTGCAAGCAGGACTGACCACCACCAACACCATCATGAGGTATACTTTGATGCCCAAGTCAGGAGATGACAAGATGATCCGAGGATACTCCATCAACATGCCGCATCACGTTGACCTTCACACCAGATTTAGGGTCATGGACTTGATAGTTGAGACCATGAAGAGGACTGCTGCTGCTGATCAAAAGAGATCTTGTGGATATGCACCGTTTATTCAGATGCTTATCAACTCTAAACTACAGAAGAATGTATATGCACTCGATCGACCACATATGCCATTCCAGCCAGAGTTTGAGGACAATGTTGTGGTGATGGATCCTAGTCATCCCACTTCACCTACTGCACATGCAGAGGTTGAGGCAGCCAGAGCCACTAGTGCTCCAGTGCCAAGGACCTGGAGTGAGCAGATGGGTCTTCTTCGTAACACTATCCAGGGCATGCAGAAGGACATCACAGAGATCTTGAAGAACAAGAAGAGTCTGGAAAGGATAGTAGAGGATAGGTTCGATACACTGAACAACAAGGTAGATGGGCTGACAAAGACTGTTGATGAGCTCAAGAAGGAAGTGGATGCATTGCCCCTTCCTCACTCTTCAGATGACGATGATGATGATGATAGTCGCCCTCTCAGGCCCAACACTCAGTTCAAGACCCAGGCCAGATCTGCGACAGTGCCTGCTTCAGAGTTGAGACCATCTTCATCAGCACCTGCTGCAGCTCCTTCAGTTCCATCATCTCCTTCAGCACCTCTAGTGTCTACTCCAACTCCTTCCATGACATCTGCAGAAGTCTTCGCCGAAGCGGTTCTCTCGACTCCTACATCGACAACCGGAGGAGATCAGCCCCAGAGAGACGATTAGTTCTATACCTTTGAACTTTTTGGTAACTTGTTGCCAAAGGGGGAGAAGTTGTATAGATCATAGGGCTTCGAGAGAGAGAGAGAGAGTGTTGCTTTTTATCGCTCTCCAAAACTTGTTGGTGTTTGATCATACACTCCTTATGTGCTGCTACTATTTCCTATTCTTGAGATGCTCATGAGATGATCATTCACTCTTGCTTGATGTGTTGTGCTATGTTGTTCATTCATATTATTCTCGCACACCACCAAGCTATATGTGACATGGAAGAGTGCCCCATGCCTAATCGATTATGCATTTGCATTCAAACGCAAATTCAAAATAGTGCACAAATTTAGGGGGAGCTCTTGCTTATCACATACCTCTCAAAGCGATGATTCTATTCATTGATTATATCATATGTCGAAGCTTTGATCTATATGTTGTCATAAATTACCAAAAAGGGGGAGATTGAAAGCACATTTGCTCCCTTGGTGGTTTTGGTAATTAATAACAACATATATCTCAGTGGACTAATGTTTCCACTAAGTACATTTCAGGAAAAGTTCAATGATGGGATGGCTATAGGATTGTGAGGAGACCCCAAGATGCAAGGAATAGGATTGGCAAAGCTGCAAGCAAAGAGACTCTACATTTTACTTTATGAGAAATCACTTTGAGTCCATAGGAAAGCCAATACTATTAAAAGCGGGTGAGGTAATGTTGGTGAACAAAATGCTCCATGTGCACAAGTGCTAGCTAGCAAAAACACCCACAAGCTCTCCCACAAAAATACTCTGTCTAAACCCTACTACACAAAATCGGTGCCACCAAGTTTTTCTACTCGGCCCAACCGATTTTCATCTCAGACAGAACCCAGCCAAACCCTAGCTTCTCGGTACAACCAAGTTCTATATCGGTGCAGCCGAGTTTTGGTGACCAACATTCTGGTGTCCCATTTTATAAAATCGGAATTTCCGAGTTTTATGATTCGGTGTCACCGAGTTTGGAAACTGCCCTCGACCACTTACATCGGTACTACCGAGAATCATATATCGGTCTCACCGAGATTCCTAAAGTTGCCACATTTTGAACAAATCGGTACGACCGAGTTTTACTTCTGTTTCACCGAGTTGGTCAATAATGGTGTAATGGTTGGATTTTTGGAGATGCCTATATATACCCCTCCACCACCACTCACTCGCAAGAGAAGCACTCAGAACTATTCCACACTTGCCATATCCAATTTTCTGAGAGAGAACCACCTACCTTTGTGTTGAGATCAAGATCATCCACTCCAACCATACGGATCTTCATTTCTAGCCTCTCCAAGTTGCTTTCCACCCAATCAATCTCTTCTACCAAGCCAAATCTGTGAGAGAGTGATTGAGTGTTGAGGAGTCTATCATCTTGAAGCACAAGAGCAAGGAGTTCATCATCATTATCACATATATTACCTTTTGGAGGGTGGTGCCTCCTAGAATTGTTAGGTGTCGCTTGGGAGCCTCCTACTTCGTGTTGTGGAGTTGAACCAAGAAGTTTGTAAGGGCAAGGAGACCGCCTACTTCGTGAAGATCTACCCATAGTGAGGCTAGTCCTTCGTGGACGGAAGCCTTATGGAATAGTCAAGGTTGCTACTTCATGGACCCTTATGGGTGGAGCCCTCCGTGGACTCTCGCGATTGTTACCCTCCATGGGTTGAAGACTCCATAAACGTGGACGTACGATAGCACCACCTATCGGAACCACGGGAAAAATCTTCGTGTCTACAATTGCATTTGATCTCTCTAACCCTATCCTCTACTACATGTGCTTGTCTTTACTTTCTGCTGCTATACTCTTAGACATGCATGTGTAGGGTGTGCTTGACTTGCTATCATTGCTAAAATTTGCCCACAACTAAAATTGGGAAAAGAAAGAATTTTTATTTAGTCAAGTAGTCTAATCACCCCCCTCTAGACATACTTTCGATCCTACATACATCGCTGCATAGAGTGGGAGAGAGTTGGTGTTGACGGCGGCGAAGTTGTTGGTGTAGATCACTGTCACGATGATTGCCCCGGCGGCGTTCCGGCGCCACCGGGAGATAGGGGGAGAGAGCCCCCCTTCTTCTTATTCTTCTTCCTTGGCCTCCCCCCTAGATGGGAGGAGAGTTCCCCCTCTGGTCCATGGCCTTCATGGCGGCGGAGGGGCAGGAGCCCCTCCGAGTTTGGATCTCCCTCTCTGTTCTCTTCTATTTCGCGTTCCTGTTTTCTGGCCGAAAACCATTTCTTATATTCCCGGAGATCCGTAACTCCGATTGCGCTGAGATTTAAACATGATTTTTTTTTCTGGATATACGCTTCCTTGCACCCGAAATAGAGCTCCAACCGACTTACGAGGAGGGCACAACCCACCACCACGCGCCTGGGCCCTGGGGCGCGCCCTGGTTTCTTGTTGTGGCTGTGGGGCCCCTTTTGCGTTGATTCCAACTCCCAAAAATCGCATATATTCCAAAATGATTCTCCGTAAATTTTTATCGTGTTTGGACTTCATTTGATATGGATATTCCGCGGAACAAAAAACATGCAACAAACAGGAACTGGCACTGGGCACTAGATCAATATGTTAGTTAATAAATCATATAAAATGTTGCCAAAAATATGTGGAAGTTGTATAATATTGGCATGAAACAATCAAAAATTATAGATACGATGGAGATAATATTGGCATGAAACAATAAAAAATTATAGATACGATGGAGACGTATCAGCATCCCCAAGCTTAATTCCTGCTCGTCCTCAAGTAGGTAAATGATAAAAAAGATATTTTTTGATGTGGAATGCTACCTAGCATAATCTTGATCATATATCTAATCATGGCATGAATATTAAGACATGAGTGATTCAAAGCAATAGTCTATAATTTGACATAAATACATTAATACTCAGGCATCCCGACAAACAATCATGTCTTTCAAAATATCAAGGCTAAAGAACGCTATCCCTACAAAATCATATAGCCTTGTCATGCTCTGTCTTCTTAACACAAAGTATAAATCATGTACTACCACGGTGTCAGCCAAGCAATTGGTTCATACTTTTTAACGTGCTTCATCATTTTCAACTCTCACGCAATACATGAGCGCAAGCCATGGATATAGCACTATGGGTGGAATAGAATGTGGTGGTAGACATTAATATAGAGAAGACAAAAAGGAAGATAGTCTCACATCGACGCGGCTAATCAACGGGCTATGGAGATGCCCATCTATTGATATCAATGCAAGGAGTAGGGATTGCCATGCAACGGATGCACTAAGAGCTATAAGTGTATGAAAGCTCAAACTGAAACTAAGTGGGTGTGCATCTAACTCTATAATGAGAAATTCCCACTAGTATATGAAAGTGACAACATAAGAGACTCTGTATATGAAAAACATGGTGCTGCTTTGAAGCACAAGTGTGAAATTAGCATGCCCCTTCTCTCTTTGTCTCTCTTTTTTTTTCTTTTTCTTTTTTTTTCTTCTTTTTTTCCTTCTCTTTTTTTATATTTGTCCGGAGCCTCATCCCGACTTGTGGGGGAATCATAGTTTCCATCATCCTTTCCTCACTGGGACATGCTCTAATAATGAATAATAATGATCATCACACTTCTACTTACTTACAACTCAATATTACAACTCGATAGTAGAACAAAGTATGACTCTATATGAATGCCTCTGGCAATGATCTAGCATAGCAAAGATATAAAAAAACGGACAAGCCATGGAAACATCATGCTAGATATCTTACGATCATGTAAAGCAATATGACAATGAATGCTCAAGTCATCAAAACGGAAGCGGTGGAAGTTGCATGGCAATATATCTCGGAATGGCTATGGAAATGCCATAATAGGTAGGTATGGTGGCTGTTTTGAGGAAGATATAATAAGGCTTATGTGTGATAGAGCGTATCATATCACGGGGTTTGGATGCACCGGCGAAGTTTGCACCGACTCTCGAGGTGAGAAAGGGCAATGCACGGTACCTTAGAGGCTAACAAATTGCGGAAAGGTAAGAGTGCGTATAATCCATGGACTCACATTAGTCATAAAGAACTCACATACTTATTGCAAAAGTTTATTAGCCCTCGAAGCAAAGTATTACTACGCATGCTCCTAGGGGGGAGGTTGGTAGGAGTTAACCATCGTGCGCCCCCGACCTTCACACAAAGATAGACAATCAAGGATAAATTGTGCTCCAACTTCCTGGCATAACGGGAGTCTATACAAGCATGCTTCGGGAATCACAACCCTTAAAACCAATATCTTACTAAACACGACCGTCCACTAGTACCTTCCACATATTATCATCTCTATATCGCAAAATTATTGCAAGGAATCAAACATATCATATTCAGTGATCCATAAGTTTTATGTAGGATTTTATGACTAACCATGCAAATGACCAATTCTTGTTGACTCTCTAAATAGATATAAGTGAAGCAAGAGAGTTTAATTCTTTATACAAAAGATCATGCTCTAATAAATATAAGTGAAGCAAAAGAGCGTTCTTCAAATAACGGTTTTCTATGTGAAGAGAAACAGGCAATACAAACTTCAAATGATATAAGTGAAGCACATGAAGCATTCTATAAAGCCATACTCAAAAGATATAAGTGAAGTGCAATGAGCATTCTATAAATAAACCATGGACTATCTCATACCAGCATGGTGCATAAAACAAAAGTGAAAAATAAACACAAAAGACGCTCCAAGATTTACACATATCACACGAAACGAAAACGAAAACATACCGATACTTGTTGAAGAAAGATGGGATGCCTTCTGGGGCATCCCCAAGCTTAGATGCTTGAGTCTCCTTGGATATTTACTTGGGTTGCCTTGGGCATCCCCAATCTTGAACTTTTGCCTCTCCTCCTTCTCCTCATATCGAGACCTCCTCGATCTTTGAACACTTCATCCACACAAAACTTAACAGAAAACTGGTGAGATCCGTTAGTATAATAAAGCAAATTGCTACTTTAAGTACTGCTGAAAACCCATTCATATTTTATATTTGCATTATCCCTGCTGTATTATAACTTCTCCATGGCTTATACCACCGATAAAATTGATAGTTTCATCAAAACAAGCAAAACAATTCATCAAAAACAGAATCTGTCTTAAACAGGACAGTCTGTAGTAATCTGAACTTTGACCATACTTCTGTAACTCCAAAAATTCTGAAAAATTAGGACGAAATAAAAATTTGTATGGAAATACTGTGTAAAAATTTCAGAAACTTTTGACGTTCCAGTAAAAAATGTAAATTCACGCACTACAACCAAAGTTTCTGTTTTTACACCGCACATACCAACAAGCAATCTAATCATCCTAAAGGCAAATCTTGGCACATTATTTTTTATAATACAATGGATTTGTACAAGGGGATAATTATTTTTGTTGAAAAGTTTCTGTGATTCAAGATTCACAAAGTTTCCATGGGCATGAACAAAGTTCAAGGCTAGCCCCCACTTCAACGATGCTCATCATCTCTCTCAGTTTCACCTTTCTTTTTGTGAAGTTTTAGGTTCCCCTCTATATTTTTTTGTTTTTAAAATTCATAAAAGCACTCAACAGAATAAAATTAATCTCTAAAACTTCCGGGTTGTCTCCCTGGCAGCGCTTTCTTTAAAGCCATTAAGCTAGGCATAAAGTGCTTAAGTAATGAATCCACCCGGATCCCAAGGTATATCAAAGCCAATTTTAATTAACAATGATTTGTAATTTAGTAGTGAGCACAAAGCAACATATATAATTCAATGACGAAGTCTAACTCTCTTCCTATGCATCGGCATGTCATAAAAGAACAATTCATGCACATCAAGTAAAGGCCAATGCATAGTATAAACAGTTTCTTGCAATTTCATCGTATTGGAAACATAAAGAGGTGGATATATAGTTCCTCTGTCATAATAATTGCAAGTAGGAGCATCAAGCACATGCATATTATATTCATCAAAATCATCATGTGTAGTAGCAAAACACAACCCATCAATATAATCCTTAATAAGTGCAAACTTCTTCGATATAGTGTAGTTGGGAGAATTCAAAAAGATAATAGGACTATCATGTGTGGGTGCAATAGCAACAAATTCATTCTTAACATAAGGAACTATAGAATGTTCATCTCCATAAGCATAATTCATATTGGCATCTTGGCCACAGGCATAGCATGCATCAAGTTCATCAAAAAGGGATATTTCAAAAGAATCCACGAGATCATAACAATTATCATAGAATTCATCCTTCGGTAAGCACGAAGGGAAATTAAATAATGTATGAGTTGAAGATTTACTCTCATTAGAAGGTGGGCAAGGGTAGCTAATCCTCTCTTGCTCCTTTTGTTCTTCGCTCTCCTCCTCATCTTTTTCATCTAATGAGCTCACAGTTTCAGCAATTTCTTCTTCCATAGATTCCTGCAAAATATTAGTCTCTTCCAAGGCAGCGGTCATTCTTTCAATAAATTCTTTAACATAAGCATTAGAAGCATAGTTTTCATAGCAATATTTAAGTATGGCAAAATTTTCAGATTTGTAAAGAGTAGCATCATACTTTTCAATCAAAGAAGCAATTTCATAGGCACCCTTAAAAGCAACAAATTATTCAATTTGTTCAATATCATAATAACAATAGGCTTCCTTGGCATAAGAAGATAGTATTTCATTATCATTAAACACACATTGGTAGGGAAGGTGTTTTTTAGTTTCTTCAGAACAACAAGTAAAATCATAAATTTTGCATAAATTCCAAGCATAGCAACACAAAGTATTAATTTCATGCCACAAGAGTTTCCCTTTTTGAGGTATGCGGTGTCGCACAAAATAAGCATGCTCATTTAATGATTTTCCATCAACTAAGCTAGTTGGGTTTTCAACACGAGCACAAATGGATCGAAGATGATCCAAGTAATATTCTTCGATAGTACGGAACACTAGTGGTTCCTCAACTCTTGGAGCAGCAAGTACATCTATTTTTTTTTGGTATTTTGCGTTTTCTACCGATATCTAAAGATAGAAAACAAGAGAACAAAATAAAAACTACTTAGTCATAAACCAAACAAGCACACACACGAATATTCACCCCACACTATTGCTCCTCGGCAACGGCGCCAGAAAAAGGTCTTGATAACCCACAACTATAGGGGATTGTTTGTAGCCTTTTTCGATAAATAAGAGTGTAGAACCCAACGAGGAGCTAAAGGTAGAACAAATATCCCCTCAAGTTCTATCAACCACCGATACAACTCTACGCACACTTTAACGTTTGCTTTACCTAGAACAAGTATGAAACTATTTTATAGGTGATAGGATAGTTTGCACGAATAACACTAGAAGTACTTAGCGGGAATAAAACTACGAGTAAATTGCAAGATAATAAAAGTTAGTTGTTTAGTAGAAAGCTTTCGTCAAACAAGAAGGTTATTTGTCCCTAGGCAATTGATAACTAGGCCGGTAATCATTCTTACAATTTTATATGAGGGAGAGGCATGAGCTAACATACTTTCCGTACTTGGATCATATGCACTTATGATTGGAACTCTAGCAAGCATC
The DNA here is from genome assembly GCA_039707655.1 of Elymus sibiricus. Lineage (NCBI taxonomy): Eukaryota > Viridiplantae > Streptophyta > Magnoliopsida > Poales > Poaceae > Elymus > Elymus sibiricus. The sequence goes on along the minus strand of CM077667.1, from coordinate 175,632,921 downwards.
CACAACTACCAAAGATCATTAAGGTAAAACCCAACCATAGCATTAAGTATCAAGTCCTCTTTACTCCCATATGCAACAACCCACCTACTCGGATCTGTGCTTCTGTCACTCACGCCACCCACCATAAGCAAGTTGTGAACATATTGCAACACCCTACAGTGGGGATCCCTCACATTTGCGCAAGACGGAGGGCACCGTAGGACATCACCATAATAAAATATACACTCAAACCAACCACGATCATCAATTAGCCCATAGGACAAAACGGATCTACTCAAACATCATAGGATAGCCACATATCATGGGGAAATAGTATATGGAGTTGAGCACCATGTTTAAGTAGAGATTACAACGGGGAAGAGAGGTGTTACACCGCTGCATAGAGGGGGGAGAGTTGGTGTTGACGGCGGCGAAGTTGCTGGTGTAGATCGCCGTCACGATGATTGCCCCGGCGGCGTTCCGGTGCCATCGGGAGAGAGGGGGGAGAGCCCCACTTCTTCTTCTTCTTCCTTGGCCTCCCCCCTAGATGGGAGGAGAGTTCCCCCTATGGTCCATGGCCTCCATGGCGGCGGAGGGGCAGGAGCCCCTCCGAGATTGGATCTCCCTCTGTGTTCTCTTCTGTTTCGCGTTCCTGTTTTCTGGCCGAAAACCATTTCTTATATTCCCGGAGATCCGTAACTCCGATTGCGCTAATATTTTAACACGATTTTTTTTCCGGATATAAGCTTCCTTGCGCCCGAAGTAGAGCTCCAACCGACTTAGAGGAGGGCACAACCCACCACCACGCGTCTGGGCCCTCGGGCGCGCCCTGGTGTCTTGTGGTGGCTGTGGGCCCCCTTTTGCGTTAATTCCAACTCCCAAAAATTACATATATTCCAAAATAATTCTCTGTAATTTTTTATCATGTTTGGACTTCATTTGATATGGATATTCCACGAAACAAAAAACATGCAACAAACAGGAACTGGCACTAGGCACTGGATCAATATGTTAGTCCAATAAATCATATAAAATGTTGCCAACAATATATGAAAGTTATATAATATTGGCATGAAACAATCAAAAATTATAAATACGACGAAGACGTATCAGGCGACTCCTTGGACTAATCTCACTTAGAAAATTAATTGTGATCTAAAAGGGAGGAAGATAGCAGTGTGCATGTAGTATGTATCTATATGAGTAGACACATAACCAAAACATCTACGCAAATGCGAAGGATTTATAACATTCATCTTACCATTCACCTCGTGGGTAGTGTCATAAGGGCAACTTCATTGCGGACCCTCAAAACCTCCGCAAGCATCCGGACCGAGTTGTCCGGATGTTGCAGGCCATCCAACACGTGCATGTATTTGTCCACGGACGAGTCCACGTGTTCATTTTCCCGCAAACCAGAAGCAAACTAGGGGGGCTTTGCGGGAGTCTGGACCTCCACCATGTAGGACTCCGACACCCCCGGCCTACCCAAAACCGTGGTGGAGCCCGCGCATTTGGAGGAGTGAGGGAGTCCGGGATTAAGGGGTCCTCAGTCTACCGACCTATTTCTCATAGGTCGTGTTAATGGGCCACTTGTTGAAGATAAGATCGATCGAAGGCCTCGTCGCTGGGCAGGAGACCTCAGGAGCCGTGACGTGTCCGTCAAGTTGAAGATGGTAGTTTAGGCATGTTTTTTCCCTCCGGTGGGCAGCCGACCATATGTAACCCTAATGACCCCCTGGCGTCTATATAAGCCAGAGGGTTTTAGATCATAGGAGACATGAACTCATCTAGGGTTTTAGCTAGTCGATCTCGAGGTAGATCAACTCTGCAACCTTCATATCATCAATATAATCAAGCAGGACGTAGGGTTTTACCTCCATAGGAGGGCCCGAACCTGGGTAAACATCGTCTCCTTCGTCCCCTGTTACCATCGATCGTAGTCTCACAGCTCGGGACCCCCTACCCGAGATCCGCCGGTTTTGACACCGACATTGGTGCTTTCATTCAGAGTTCCGCTGTGATCGCCAGAGGAATCGATGGCTCGCCTTGTCATAAGCAACGAGATCTGTAGCTGGGATATTCTCATCCCCGATCAGGTCTTCACATGCGGCGACGTCTCGTCGCACGCCGTCCAGACCGGCCATCTTGGCCAGATCGGAAGCTTTGCCCCCGATCAAGGAATCAGATTCGGAACCCTAGAGTTCGTCGCTGATTCGCGGGGAGAACTTGTCTTGATAGGACCCTCAACTCTCGTGGAGGAGCCTGCAGATCCCGACGCCTTGACGTCGGAGACATCGGGCCCCACCTCTGAGGCGGCCTTCACCCACGGGCTGTCTAGAACGCCCAACCCAGTCGTCGTGACCGGATCCGCTATGGCCAAACAGGATCCAGATTTGCTTTCAAGCAACTCCGGAACTGCCACGCCGTAGATCGACCCCACGCGCTTCAGCGACACACATCCTACTGTCGCCTCGTTCTTAAACGAGCTGTTTGATCGGATTCAGACCTTGCGTGTGACCGACGACTAGACCCCGGTCTATGACCGGATCGGGCTTAAACCCGATGCTAGGGAGATTCTCATCTCCACGGTCACTCAGCTAGTCGCCACCGTCGAGTGTCCGTCTAGGGGCTTGTCCCCCCAACGACCAGAATTAAAAACGGTTTATACCCCAATCCCCGATCATCGGGACCTCGCTTGTAACCAAGACCTTGGAGTCTGCTCCGGAGATAGATCGGTATCGAACTCCGATCTAGCATGTAAATCGGAACCCGTAATTTCAGACTCACACCGCAACGTGAAATCAAAGTTTTTCCCACCCACCACCCAAGTCGAGCACTCAAGCATCGCATCAGAGTCCAAGTCTTCGGACTTACGGGATGTTAAACATTTACCAGGAGAGTCGGTTCATCATTTTTGGGCTAGACTCCTCCTCGCTAGAAATAAAGCACGAGGTCTTAGCGACCAGGAGATAATGGCAACCTTCAATCGCAATTGCCACGACAAAGGGATCCTCAACGCCCTGGCTCGTCGGCACATTCGCAACTTCACCGAGCTGTCTGACTTGGTGCAAAAATATTGTGCCATGGAGAGCACCTGGCAAGCCGAGCGGCTACTTTCGGAACCAACCCTTACCGAGTACCCTAGAGGAGACCGGAAAAAGAGGATACCTCCGAAATGGCTAGCCGAACTCGAGCCCGCTGAAAAGAGAAATCGGCCCCTTGCGGGGGTCAGAACCGTCCTTGATGGTCTATTGGATAAACCATGCCCTATACATTCCGTATTGCTGAACACAAGCCCGACTCACAGCCTTAGAGCCTGCTGGGTCATCAGGCAGGTCGCCAAAAGTGGTGAAGCAATCCTTGAGGCACTACCGCCGAACAAGCGCTCCACATCGCCACAAGAATACAATGCTGAAGTCCTGACGATCTACGAAACGTTTCCCTCAAGGAACAGGAGGAAAAGAGCTCTTAGAGAACTCGAACAGGTCTATCATGTGGCAGCAACAAGTGCATGGGCAGACATACCCATCACCTTCGGAGATACCGACCGACCAACCATCTGTCCCGATCATACGCCGGCCACACTGGTCTTAAACCCCATCATCGATGGCTTCAGGTTGCATAAAGTGCTAACGGATGGCGGCAGTGGTTTAAACCTTATCTACGAAGATACCCTAGAAAAAATGCAATTCGACCGATCTCGCATCGAACATACCAACACAACATTCCAGGGGATCATTCCTGGGAGAGAGGCGCGTAGTGTTCGGCACGCCCAAAAACTACCGATCTGAAGAACTTCTCTTCCACATCGTGCCCTTCCCCAGCGGCTACCACGCCCTGCTGGGGCGTGACGCCTTCACAAAATTCCAGGCTATACCACATTACGGGTATATGAAGCTCAAGATGCCAGGCCCAAACGGAGTAATCACGATCGCCAGTGATCCGAGCATAGCCCTTCGAGCTGAAAACAAAACAGCAGCGCTCGCCCTCGAGGCACTAGCTGAGACCTTCGCGGCAGAAGAACTGACCACACTCCGGTCAACAGTAGATAAGGACGACGTGATCCTTAGCAAAAGGCCCAAATTCACGTCCTTTAAACCTGCAGATGAAATCATCAAATTTCAGGTACACCCGACGGACCCCAACAAGACAGCGTCCATCGGAGCTCAGCTAGACCCCACGGTGGACGAAGCGCTACGAGCATTCTTACGAGAAAATTGGGACATCTTTGCCTGGCATCCTTCCAATATGCCTGGAATCCCACGACAGCCAGCAGAACATAGTCTGAACATCATCGCAGGCTTCAAGCCCGTCAAACAGACTCTGCGCCGCTTTTTTGAGCCCAAACGACAAGCTATGGATGAAGAACTAGCCAAACTGCTAGAGGCCGGATTCATTCGGGATATTAAGCACCCCGAATGGTTGGCAAACCTGGTGATGGTACCAAAGAAAGACAAATCCTGGCAGATGTGCGTCGACTTTAAAGACCTCAACAATGCCTGCCCTAAGGACCCTTTCCCCCTACCACGTATAGACCAGATTATTGACGCCACAGCCGGACACGATTCGTTGTGTTTCCTCGATGCTTATTCCGGATACCATCAGATTAAAATGAAGGAATCCGATCAAGCTGCAACCGCATTCATCACCCCTTACGGGCCATTCTGCTTCAACACGATGCCATTTGGGCTAAAAAAATGCTGGAGCTACGTACCGGCGCATGATCCAGACTTGTCTCGCCAAGCAAGTCGGTAAAACAGTCGAAGCATACGTGGATGACGTGGTTGTCAAAACCAAACATGTCAGCCAACTGATTGACGACCTAAGGCAAACCTTTGCCAGCCTACGTGAGTACGATATACGACTCAATCCGGAGAAGTGTGTATTCGGAGTTCTCGCTGGTAAACTGCTCGGATTCATCGTTTCCCATAGAGGAATAGAAGCGAATCCGGCTAAGATCCGCGCCCTCTCAGAACTTGCAGTCCCCACAGAGCTAAAGCATGTCCAGAGGTTGGCTGGTTGAGTGGCGGCGCTAAGCTGCTTTATCTCCCGCCTCGGGGAAAAAGCTTTGCCGCTCTACAGACTGCTGAAACGGACCAAATTTTTTGAATGGACCGATGAAGCAGCGGCTGCGTTAGAAGAAATTAAAACACTGCTGGCAAGTAATCCCATACTCACAACACCAGGCGCTGGTGAGCCCATGTTATTATACATATCGGCCACCAACCAAGTCGTTAGCGCAGTGCTCGTCGTCGAACGAGAGGAGGAGGGACACAAATTCCGGACACAGAAGCCGGTCTACTACGTGTCAGAAGTACTAACGCAATGCAAGTCCAGATACCCGCACTACCAGAAGATAGCCTATACAGTATTTATGGCATCATGGAAATTAAGACACTACTTCCAAGAGTGTTCGGTTACGGTGGCTTCCGAAGTACCCCTGAACGATATAATCAACAACAGGGACGCCACCGGCCGCATAGCCAAATGGGCCATTGAGCTCCTTCCTTTTGAAATTGCCTACAAACCATGACGAGCTTTTAAATCTCAGGTGCTGGCAGATTTCCTCGCCGAATGGACAGAGGCCGAGCTCCCCAGGGAATATAGTACATACTCCCATTGGACGATGTACTTCGATGGATCCAAAACTTTGGTCGGACTGGGGGCTGGAGTTATTCTCACATCCCCCACAGGCGACAACGTTCGATACATGTTGCAGATCATGTATGCCGACTCCAACAACGCAGCCGAATACGAAGCACTCTTGCACGGTCTTCGGATGGCAGCCTCAATGGGCATACAATGGCTGGAGGTACGGGGAGACTCCAACCTGGCCATCTCTCAAATCAACGGCGAGTTCGATGCCAAAAACCCGAAGATGGCGGCATACAGAAACGCCGTCCTTAAAATATCCGCGTGGTTCGAGGGGCTGGAATTCCATCATGTCGCTAGAGACAACAACCAGGCCGCTGATATATTGGCCCGCATGGGGGCCAAATGCGACCCCGTCCCGAAAAACACTTTCCTGGAATGGCTCTTTAAGCCATCAGTGGTTTGGCAGGACAATAATAAGGGCACCGGACCCATCAGTACGGAAGAGGTTGTTCCCCCTATAAACGAACCAGACGACCAAATCATCGACGGTTCCGTAATGGACGAAAGGCCTTTGGCTCAGGAGGTCATGGCAGTAATCGCACCATGGACCGAGCTTTTCCTTGCCTACCTTCTTCGCAAAGAACTCCCCGACGATCAGACAGAGGCACGACGCATAATCCGGCGATCCAAGGCCTACAAAGTCCACGAGGGTGAGTTATACAAGAAAAGCACCACCGGAGTACTCTAGCGGTGCATATCTGAGGAAGAAGGGCGGCAGCTCTTGGCCGAAGTCCACGCAGGAATGGGTGGCCATCACGCAACAACAAGGGCCTTAGTAAGCAAAGCCTTTCGGGCTGGTTTCTTCTGGCCCACCGCTCGAGTGGACGCCCAGTCGCTCGTCCAGCATTGCGTGGGATGCCAACTTTTTGCAAATCAAAGTCACATGCCCCCAACGGCTCTTCGGACTATCCCGATCACTTGGCCTTTTGCGGTCTGGGGGCTGGACATGGTCGAACCACTTAAAGGGGGGACCAAGAAAAATAAGTACCTACTGGTCATGGTGGACAAGTTCACCAAATGGATTGAAGCAAAACCTGTCAAATCAGCCAAGTCCGGACCATTAATCGACTTTATATCCGGCGTGGTACACCGTTATGGTGTCCCACACAGTATAATAACGGACAATGGATCCAACTTCACCTCCCAGGAAGTAAAAGACTAGTGCGCAAAAATGGGCATTAAGCTCGATTACGCATCGGTGTATCACCCGCAGACCAATGGACAGGTCGAACGAGCCAACGGCCTCATCATGAGTGGTATTAAGCCACGTTTGGTCCGATCTCTTCATGAGTCTGACTGCCATTGGGTGGAGGAACTTGATTCCGTTCTGTGGGGCCTGCGTACCACCCCAAATCGATCAACAGGATATACACCATTCTTCATGGTCTATGGGGCAGAAGCAGTCCTCCCTTGTGATATTATTCATGATGCACCAAGGGTGCGCATGTACGAAGAAAAGGAGGCCGAGCTAGATCGGCAGGACGACTTGGACGCCTTGGTGGGAGAGCGCGACATAGCTCGGGCTCGCTCTACTTTTTATCAACAGCAGGCCCGACATTACCAGAGCAGGGAAGTCAGGGCGAAAGCATATAATGTGGGCAAACTCGTCTTACGGCTCCTAGAGAAGCAGAAGCATAAACTCAAACCCAAATGGGAGGGCCCCTTCATAATCGACGAAGTACTCGCGGGAGGGGCTTACCATCTTCGAAACCCGTCGGATAACCGCCTTGAACCAAACCCATGGAACGCAGCTCGTCTTCGGCGCTTCTACGGATAAACTGGTGTCGTCATACTCTTTACCCCTTACCTCCTTTTTCTTTCCTTTTTCTTTATTTTTTCTTTTCCCTCCCACCTTCATTTTTGGCAGGTTTGAATTTCTCTTCCCAGGTCCATGTTCGGTTAAACCGGTCTTGTATTAAGATTTTCGGCACGCATCCTCAAATGCTAGATCCAAACACAGCACCTGGGGACTTCTTCTCGAAGCTGATGATTATATATTTTAAGCATCTATTCACATTTACTGTGTCTGCATGTTTCCCTTGTCGAATTTTTATGCCATTATATGAATCAATTCGAACTAAGATTTTTGCCAAGCTGGGTTGCCTCGCTCCTGTGCTTACCCTCTACGTTCCTGATTGTTCAGCTAGAGGGTAAAGGGAGCACCTCTGCGATTGTTACGACCGGGTCATCCGGACACGTACCTCAGATGGGTGAAGCCGAAAGCTAGCTATCTTCAGCAGAAAATTGGTCGGCTACGACGGGATTAACAAATAAAATTCCGGTGGCTATCACCCTTACTCAGGCTTCTTTTCTCACAAAAGCCATTAGTCACATACTAGCAGTATACGGCCTTATTATCTACGATTTACGTAGCACCCTGAAGAAAGGTATCGATAGAGGTACTATTTTCTTCGGAAGATGTTTCTTACGCTAAGCAGTAATATAACATATCTCCATGTGTGCTTTTTGTCTGTTTGCACCAAATAGCCGGATTGCCTGGTTCCTCGAACACAATTCACTCTTCTCGAGTGATATTTTCTAAGGAACACTCCCAAGCTCTTAGCACGGGAGGTCGAAGCCGATGGCAGGTTAAGACAAAGTTTACAACACAGACGGAGCAATTCCTTGATTATCAGTACATGGTTACATATAATCATACATCTGGCTGTTGGTCGAGATTGTCTATTAAGGCGTCCAGGGAGCAATCTTCTTGCGAGAGACGGGCGGCGGGCATCACTTGGTCGTACACCAAATGAAGCGAAACTTCTTGCCCATCCGACCCTACCGGCCCAACCCGAGCCATATGCTCGGGGTTCAGGCCGGTATAACGGGTCTTGATCATCGCCCATGCCTCCCGTGCTCCCTCTCGGCAGGCCGAGGTCTTCCATAGCTCGAATCGGCTTCGGGCTCCCTTGAATCGATCAACCAGTTCGGTCATCTCCTCGGGAGGTTGCTCGGTAGGCCATAGCGCTTTTATCATGCTCTTCATGGCCTTCCGAGCCCGCTCATGAATGGCGGACAGCTCCTTCAAAAGGCTTCCCCGGTAGGATCCGATCTCTTCTTCGGGCCGCCCAGATAAGAGACCTATACATGAGTCAAGGCATGTCTATTATACCCTATATATAAGAAACAACATCCGATGTTAGAATCGCACTTAGCGAACATGCCCCTCTGTAGTTTCTGGTTCTCTTCTTAGGCATGGGCCAATTGAGTCTTTAAATTCTCAATCTCTTCGGCCTGCTGTTTGTTTTCCACCTGGAGGCATTTCTTCTCCTCCAGGTTTTGCTGCAGTGAAAGGCAGCCAGCCTCATGCTGGGATTCGGCGTACCTCTGGGATTCTCGGGCTGCATCCAGATCTGTTTGCAATTGCCCTATTGATTTAGCTGCTAAAAGTACCATCGCGTCACCATGGGATTATACGCTAAGATTAGCAGTGTAATTATACTCACCATGCGCCTCGCGGGTAAACTTCTTCACTTGTTCCAGCTCAGCCTTCACGGTTTCCACCTGTGTTCGGCTCGCTACCAATTCCTTGGCCAATTGCTTGTTCTGCTGCCTTGAGGCCTGCATCATCCATGCAAGCAATATGCGAATCCTTAATTCAGTCGTCCCGACCAAATCAAGGCTCGGGGGCTACTGGGTTTACATTTATGTCCGGATTTTTAATCACTTACCTTCAGGCCAGACGAAATTAGTTTCAAAGCTTCGCCAAACCATGCTCGGGCAGCTCCAAGGTGTGCGTCCGCCGAGCGTAGAGCATTGAACTCTTGTTCGGAAAACATCGGATCGCACAGGATTCCTTGCCGCCGTCGATGTCTCATCGCACTCCCTACTTCGGATTTAGTGACTGATACTTCGCCCCCAGAGTCTTCGGGGGTCGGATTGGCCATGGGGGCCTCCGCGGCGGGTTCGGCATGAGCAGGAGATCTGGACTCATGCGTGTTGTCGGCCATCCCGGCAATGTCTTTGGCGGAGGAGGGTTGCACTCGCTTCCTGAGTAAGTCGAGTAAGTCGACATAAGATCTTCTGTAAGATCCTACCGATCATAACAATAATAGATTAAGCGACCGAACAAAGTACCTTTTGGCTGATCGAGTGTTTGGCGCCGTCTCCATGACTGGCTCACATGAGGGACTCCTGTTGGCGCCCGGCTCGGGCATTGCTGCTGTAGCCGACGTTCGTCGCGAGGACCGGCGGCACTTGGGGGTGGGAGCCGGTATGTTCGGATCGACGGAGGACGCCTGCCTTTTGCGGGTGGAATTTTTCTTCTTGCCCGCAGTGGAGGAGGGGAGTGAGCCGGGGTGATCGGCTATGATGGCCACCTTGGATCGATCAAGGCTCTCCTGGTAAAAGACCCCATCTTCATATGCCAGTGACAGCTCCGGATCGTCATGAAATCCTGGATCGTCGTCGCGGGAGTAATTCTCTGGCTGGGGGGCCGGACAGTTGATTGTCTCGGCAAAGCTCCACCATTCCTATTCGTGCAGATTAAAAGCGTTAGTCACAAAGGGCGAATAAATGCCCGAACTCAAAACGCAGAGTCGAAGGGCTTACCCATTCGATAGGGTTGTAACTCAAGTAGCCCTCCTTAACCTGCGACTGAGTAAAATCTTATTTTTCTCCTTTGTATAAATCGGCAAGTGCGGCTGCCAAGGCCTCCTGATTGGCAGGGCCCAGCCATCGGGAGTGAGTGGTGTCACTCGTTCCGTTGTATTGCCACAAATGATGCATCCTTTGTTGGAGAGGTTGGACGCATCGGGAGATGGCGGCGGCCATCACGTCGATCATTGTCAGCTTTTGATGGGCTAGTATCCTTACGTGGGCGGCCAAACGCCGAACTTCGGCACTGTCCTCTTGGGACGAACACCTCGGTCGCCAATTATACTTTTTCTTCGGGGGAGCGTCGGAGTATTCGGGCAAGCCCCTTTGAGCTGGATTGAATAGGGGAACGTCCTCGATGTAGAACCACTCCGAAGACCACTCCTCGGATTCCTTCTTCGGTGTCCCCGCTGGGTATCCTGTTCCCGCTATACGACATACTTCGACTCCTCCGATTTCCCGAATTGTCTCATCCCGAGTTTGGGGGACGAGGCAGAAGTACTTCCTCCATAATTCGAAGTGCGCCTCGCAGCCCAAGAACATTTCGCAGAGAGCGACAAAGCCCGAGATGTGTAGAATGGATCCGGGGGTAAGATGGTGGAGTTGGATCCCATAGAACTCCAGTAACCCCCTGAGGAAAGGATGAATGGGGAACCCTATGCCTCGTAAGAGGAAGGGCACAAAGCATACCCGCTCGCCCTGGTTAGGATTGGGGAAATTCTCCGCGAAAGCTTCGCCGTCAAAGGAGGTCAAGCCAGCGTGAGTTGCCGCCAGATCTGAGGAAGGAAGATACCCTTGGGTCTTAAGGTCGCGCAACCGGAGGAGGGATACGGAGCAACTCGTCCAATCCCCGGGACGGGAGCCGTAAGGGCTCAAGGAAGAGCTGGGGGCGCTCGCCATAATTTTGTGGTGGTTTCTCGCTTGAAGTTTTTCTCTCAACGGGGAAGAAGAGGAAGCTGTGACCTATACCGCGATTTAACTTGTTTAAATAAGTGGTGCCTCCCTTGCGGGAGGGGTAGTTTTGTAAATAACTCTCGGGCCGCTCGTCTCCCCTCGGCGCACAAGGATCAAGAAGTGCTGAAGGCTATTATATTGGGTCCCGCAAGTCCTCAGTGATCGAGGACTCTCCGATAACGCGATGGTTGCCAAGCCAGAAGAAGTTGAGGGACTCGCCTCGCAAGCCGAAGACTTCAACACGTAATATTTTCCGGATATACCTCGGCGTTGGAGGCTAGTCCGAGGGCTACTGAGGGAGTCCGGGATTAAGGGGTCCTCGGTCTACCGACCTATTTCTCATAGGTCGGGTTAATGGGCCACTTGTTGAAGATAAGATCGATCGAAGGCCTCGTCGCTGGGCAGGAGACCTCAGGAGCCGTGACGTGTCTGTCAAGTTGAAGATGGTAGTTTAGGCATGTTTTTTCCCTCCGGTGGGCAACCGACCATATGTAACCCTAATGACCCCCTGGCGTCTATATAAGCCAGAGGGTTTTAGATCATAGGAGACATGAACTCATCTAGGGTTTTAGCTAGTCGATCTTGAGGTAGATCAACTCTGTAACCTTCATATCATCAATATAATCAAGCAGGACGTAGGGTTTTACCTCTATAGAAGGGCCCGAACCTGGGTAAACATCGTCTCCTTCGTCCCCTATTACCATCGATCCTAGTCTCACAGCTCAGGACCCCCTACCCGAGATCCGCCGATTTTGACACCGACAAGGAGTTCGCACCGTTTTCACACTAACCCCTCCCCCTTTCCCCACCCTCTCCGCTCTGATCATTGTCCTCCTCCGCCCCAATTCCCATGCATTTCTCTTCCATCGCCGCTTGGACCCTTACAAAAAGCTACCGGAGACAGCGAAGCTAGAGTGTCTGCTAAAGGTGGCCGCCCGAAAAATCAACTCCGCGACAGGGCAAGCCCGGTGATACGTCTCAAACATATCTATAATTTTTTATTGTTAAATGCTATTATGTTATCATTTATACTCTTTATATCAATTTATATTATTTTTATGGACTACTATTATTTTAGTGCCAGTGCAAGTTCCTGTTTTCTGCTTGTTTTTGGTTTTGCACAATTTTACATGATTTTTTTGGGCAACAAAGAACGCTGGAAGCTTCAGGAAGCATCAAGGAGCCTGATACGTCTCCAATGTATCTATAATGTTTTATTGTTCCATGCTATCATATTATCATTCTAGGATACTTTTTAAGCATTTACTTGTTGTTCTATACTATTTTTGAGCACTAACCTATTAACCCATTGCCAAGTGCCACTTGCTGTTTTCTGCATGTTTTTTTGGCTTTTCAGGAATACTGTACCAAACGAAGTCCAAATACCCCAAAACTTTTCGATGATTTTTCTGGACCAAAATAAGACCTGGAAGCTTTGGAGGAAGACCGGAGGGCACACGAGGTGCCCCAAGCCAACAGGGCGCGCCCAAGGGGGGTGGTCGCGCCCTGATGGCTTGGGGCCACCTCCCCACTCTCCTGGCGCCGATCTCTCACCTATAAATTCACATATATTTCAAAAACCCTAAAGAGCCTCCCGAAACACTTTTTCCGCCGCCGCAAGTCTCTGTTCCGCCGTGTGCCCATCTGGAGGCCTGTTCTGGTGCCCTGTTGGAGGGGGGATCGATCACGGAGGGCCTCTACATCAACCTTGCTGCCCCCATGGTGATGTGTTAATAGTTCACCGCAGACCTACGGGTCCGTAGTTAGTACCTAGATGGCTATGTCTCTCTCTATGTTCTTCATTGCCAAGATCACCGCAATTCCCGCGGTGATCTATCTTATGTAATCAATCTTCGCGGTGTGTTTGTTGGGATCCGATGAATTGTGGGTTTATGTTCAGATTGTTCATGAAAATATATTGAATCCTTGCTGGTATTTTATATGCATGATTGTTATAGCTTCGTAATGCTCTCCGATCTATCGGTTTGGTTTGGCCAACTAGATTGATTTATCTTCAAGTGGGAGTGGTGCGTTGTAGTGGTCTTAATCTTGTGGTGCTCAATCCCAGTGATAGAAAGGGACATGACACATATTGTATTGTTGCAACTAAGGGTAAAATGAGGGGGTTCACCTGTATTAATTGGATTTACTTTGTGTACATCATGTCATCCTCCTCCAAGCATTACTCCATTTTTACTTAGTACTCTAGATGCATGCTGGATATCGGTCGATGGGTGGAGTAATAGTAGTAGATGCAGGTAGGAGTCGCTCTACTTGTTTATGGACCTGATGCCTATATACATAATCACTGCCATGAATAAATATTCCATAACTATATGTTTTTCTATCAATTGCCCAACAATAATTTTTTTACCCACTGATACATCTCCAATGTATCTATAATGTTTGATTGTTCCATGCTGATATATTATCATTCTAGGATACTTTTTGGGTCTTTATTTACCAATTTATATATTTTTGAGCACTAACCTATTGACGCAGTGCCAGTTGTTGTTTTCTGCATGTTTTTCACTTCTTAGGTTTACAGTACCAAACGAAGTCCAATTGCCACGAAACTTTTTGATGATTTTTTCTGGACCAAAAGAAGACCTGGGAGATTCGGAAGAAGGCTGGGGGCCGCACCAGGGCCCCGGCCGCGCCCTAATGGCTTGTGCCCCCCTAGTGGCTCTCCCGACCCCGTTCTCTGGCCTATAAATTCTCTAATATTCCAAAAACCGATTTACACCGCCGAAAGTCTCTGTTCCGTCGCGAGGCCATCTGGAGCTCCGTTCTGGCACCCTGCCGGAGGGGGGATCGATCACGGAGGGCCTCTACGTCAACCTTGCTACCCTCATGATGATGTGTGAGTAGTTCATCGCAGACCTACGGGTCCATAGCTAGTACCTAGATGGCAATCTCTCTATCTCTTGATCTTCAATACAACGGTCATCGCATCTTCGCTTTGATCTATTCGATGTAATCCTATTGTGCAGTGTGTTTGTTGGGATCCGATGAATTGTGGGTTTATGTTCAGATTATTCATGAAAAGTATTTGAGTCACCTCTGAATATTAAGATTCTTATTTGCATGATCATTATAGCTTCGTAATGCTCTCCGATTTATTGATGTGCTTTCGACAAGTAGATTGATCTATCTTCAGTGGGAGTGGTGCGTTGTGGTAGGTTCAACCTGACGAGTTTCTATATCCCAGTGACAAAGTAGGGGACAAGATGCGTCTTTGTGTTGTTGCTACTAAGGATAACACGATGGGGTTTAATCATATTGCTTGAGTTTACTTTGTCTACATCATGTCATCGTTCTCCATGCATTACTCTGTTTGTCATGAACTTAATACGTAGAGAGGCAATCATAGAAGCGCTCTTGAAGTGGAGTAATAGTAATAGGTGCAGGTAGGAGTCGGCCTATTTGTTTATGGATGTGATGCCTATATACACATGATCATTGTCGTGAAAATTGCATAACTATCCGCTTTTCTATCAATTGCCCAACAGTAATTTGTTACCCACCGTAAGTTGCCTACATGAGAGATGCTGCTAGGGAAAACTATGGCCCCCAGGTCTATTCACTTATAAATTTACAAACGCTACTATTACCTTGCTTCCTTTATGTACTTTTTTATTTTATTTTGCAATTTACAATTATCTACACAACTCATTCGCTTGCAAATAACAAGATCAAGGGGATTGACAACCCTCTTGCCCGCGTTGGGTGCAAGTTGTTTGTTCTTTTGTGTGCAGCCGCTGAACACGGTTGAGGATTGATATTCCTATTAGTTTGATAAACCTTGGTTTCATTACTGAGGGAAATACTTACCCACTTTGTGCTGCAATAACCCGTTTCTCTTCACGGAAAACCCAACACAGATCACAAGTACCAGGAAGGATTTCTGGCGCCGTTGCCGGGGAATATCATCATCAACTATCAAGTAACTTCACATAAATTTTCATTCACTTGTTTATCTTTTTATTTGCTGGTATGTTTAGTTTGTCTCATAAAAGTGAAAAATATAAAAATATTTATCTTTGCTTGTCACGAGTTTCCTTGTTTGAAGTCATGGCTAGTTCTTCTTCCACTCGCGTTACTCCCAATAATGATGTAGTCAATTTTAAACAAAGGGGAGGAGAAAGTTTGAAAGATGCATGGTATAGGATTTGTTTAGCTCAAAATAAAGCAACTAAAAAGTTATCCACTACTACCTTGCTTCACAATTTTTATGTTGGTGTGACCACTTTGTATAGGCTTGTCCTTGACACCATCACCGGTGGGAACTTCTTAATGTGTCACACCTTGGATGCTTATAACGCAATTGAAAATCTTGTAGGGGCACCACCCTTTATTGTTAATGAAACTAGTTTGACCTTGGAACATGTTATGCAAAGGCCTGATGCTATTGAAAAGAAAATGATCACAAATAAACCAATTGAGGAGTTGGATAAAAAACTTCATAATCATATCACTCAACTTGGGTCACGAGTAGGAATGACTTTGAAAACTTTAAAGGAAAAAGATACTATTATTGATGAGAGGATAGAACAAGGTTTAAATAGAATTGATAAAATGGAAGAGGTCATTGACAAAGTAGGTTCCGCTTTCACACCTTCTAAAACTAATTCTAGTACCTCTCAAAACAAAAGCCCCAAGTTCATATTTATTCCTAAGAGCATTAATACACCTCCTATCAAAAAAAACAAGGATCTAAAGATGATTAGTGTTCATCCCAACTTTATAAATTTGATAAAAGATCCTATTGCCAAGACTCCTATTGTCCCTATTATCCATGGTTGTGTTATTGAGGAGCTTGAAGTCAAAGATGACAACACTTGAAACTATGCATTATGCCTAGCTAGGGGCATAAAAACATTGCGCTTGTTGGGAGGCAACCCAATAGTTATCTTTATCTTTATTTTTGCTTTTAACTTTCTGATTGTTTTTTATAACATGATTATTACCTCTGTAATTATTATGTTTTTGTGTTTAAATTAGTGTTTGTGCCAAGTAAATCCTTTGGGATGACTCACAAGATGAGTAGAATCGATGTTGAAACAAAACATAAACTTTTGACTCCAGTACAGAAATTTTCATTTTTTACCTGAGCGAGATAACGATCTTAATTTTTTAAACAGTATTTCTATAAAAAAATTCTAGGTTTTCCTAATTTTTCAGAATTTTTAGAGTTAGAGAAGTATAGGTTCTCTACAGATTGCTACAGACTGTTCTGTTTTAGACAGATTCTGTTTTTGATTGCATAGTTGCTTGTTTTGATTATGCTATGGATTGTATCAGGGGGTATAAGCCATGGAGAAGTTAGAATACAGTACCTATTATGCAATTATGAAATAAGAATCAATTTATAACAGTACCTAAAGTATTAAATATGTTGCTTATACTAACGGATCTCACGAAGTTTTGTTGAGTTTTGTGTGATTGAAGTTTTCAAGTTTTGGGTGTTATCACGATGGACAAAGGAATAAGGAATTGCAAGAGCCTAAGCTTGGGGATGACCAAGGCACCCCAAGGTAGTATTTTAAGGAATACTCAAGCGTCTAAGCTTGGGGATGCCCCGGAAGGCATCCCCTCTTTCGTCTCAATCCATCGGTATGTCACTTGGAGCTATATTTTTATTCATCACATGATATGAGTTTTGCTTGGAGCGTCGTTTGTTTTTGTTTGCTTTTACTTTAAGTTTACCACAATCATTGTTTGCTGGACACACCTATTTAATAGAGACACACCTTCATCATAATTTGTTAGAATACTCTATGTGCGTCACTTATATCTTTTGAGCTTAGCAGTTGCTCTAGTACTTCACTTATATCTTTTTGAGCACGGTGGCATGTAGATTTTATAGAAATGATTTCACTCTCATTCTTCACTTATATTTGTTTGAGAGTTAATAAATAGTGACGGTAGTTTGCATGGGTCATAAGACTAGTCCAAAAATATTAGGTATTCAATGAGTAATAATCAAAACCATCATGTAGCACATATAGAGAAATTGTGGGTTAATGATATTGATGTGGTAATATGAAAAAGGTGTGAGTTCATAATTGTTTAATCATAGATTTGGCGATATTAAGAGAGGTTAACTTCTTGTTCGTCTAAAAATTAAAGAGGCATGGTGATGATGTGTGAGCATTTCTATTCCTCATTGAAATCCTAGTGTTGTTTCGGGTCGGAAGTGCGCAATGGTTAACTCCTACCAACCTCTTCCCTCGGGGCATGCGAGTAGTGCTTTGATTTGTGATAAAACAAATAAAACTTTGCAATAAGTATATGAGTTATTTATGACTAATGTGAAACCATGGACACAAGCAATCTCACCTTCTCATATTTGCTAGCCTCTTCATTACCGTGCATAGTCCATTGTCACCTTGAGGATCGGTGCAACTTTCACCGGTGCATCCAAACCCCGTGACATGATACGCTCTGTTGCACATAAGCCTTATTATATCTTCCTCAAAACAGCCACCATACCTACCTATCATGGCATTTCCATAGCCATTCTGAGATATATTGCCATGCAAATTCCATCGTCACATCACATGACTAGTTTGTTCATCATCATATTGCTTTGCATGATCATATAGAGCTGACATAGTATTTGTGGCAAAGCCACCGTTCATCATATTTTTGATACGTGTCACTCTAGATCATTGTACATCCTGGTACACTGCCAGAGGCATTCATATAGAGTCATATCTTCATATCAGTTCTTCATATCGAGTTGTAAGTAAATAAAAGTGTGATGATCATCATTGTTAGAGCATTGTCCCAGTGAGGAAATAAAGATGGGGGAGGCCAAATGATCCCACCATTCTGAATAAAAAATGAGAGAAGGGACTTTTCTACGATCCTTTACCACACTTGTGCCTCAAAGTGGCACCTTGTTCCTCATGTAGAGAGTCTCATGTTATGTCATTTTCATATGCTAGTGGGAATTACTTTTTCATTATTACAAACTTGTCTTGTATATTCCTATGACGGGCTTCCTCAATTGCCCGAGGTCTTCATGAGCAAGCAAGTTGGATGCACACTCCACTTAGCTTCATTTGAGGTTTCATACACTTATAGCTCTAGTGCATCATTTGCATGGCAATCCCTACTCCTTGCATTGACATCTATCGATGGGCATCTCCATAGCCCATTGGTATGCCTAGTTGATGTGAGACTATCTTCTCCATGTTTTGCCCCTTTGATATCTACCACCATATTCTATTCCACCTAAATGCTATGTCCAATGTCCCACACTCATGTATTGTGTGAAGAATAAAAAGTTGATGCATGTTGAAAAAGTATGATCCAATTGCTTGACTTGGACACTGTGGTGCTTGACATTTGTATTAATGTGGTGAAGATGGAGCCATGCCTTGCTAATATAATAAGATGAATGGGGGGTAAACATTCTTTGAGGATCGTATACTTTGAAAGATTGATGATTTTGTTTCTTGTACTTATAAGTATTGCTATGTTAATATTTCTTGATTCATCGTTTCTCAATGAGCATACATGAATAAGATTACACAATGGATAGCATGTCACATAAAAAATTATGTTTTTTATCATTTAGCTCCTCGAGGACGAGCAGGAATTAAGCTTGGGGAGCTTGATACGTCTCCAACGTATCTATAATTTTTTATTGTTCCATGCTGATATATTATCTTTCTAGGATACTTTTTGTGTCTTTATTTACCAATTTATAATATTTTTGAGCACTAACTTATTGACCCAGTGCCCAGTGCCAGTTGTTGTTTTCTACATGTTTTTCACTTCTCAGGTTATAGTACCAAACAAAGTCCAATTGCCACGAAACTTTTTGTTGATTTTTTCTGGACCAAAAGAAGACCTGGGAGATTCAGAAGAAGGCTGGGGGCTGCACCAGGGCCCCACAAGCCAACAGGGCGCGCCCTGGGGGGTTCCCTGATGGCTTGTGGCCCCCTGGCGGCTCTCCCGACCTTGTTCTCTAGCCTATAAATTCTCTAATATTACAAAAACCCTGGAGGTAGTCTCGAAACTCTTTTTACGCCGCCGCAAGTCTCTATTCCATCGTGAGGCCATCTGGAGCTCCGTTCGGGCACCCTGTCGGAGGGGGGATCGATCACGGAGGGCCTCTACATCATCCTTGCCGCCCTCATGATGATGTGTGAGTAGTTCACCACAGACCTACGGGTCCATAGCTAGTACCTAGATGGCAATCTCTCTATCTCTTGATCTTCAATACAATGGTCATCGCTTCTTCGATTTGATCTATTCGATGTAATCCTACTGTGCGGTGTGTTTGTTGGGATCCGATGAATTGTGGGTTTATGTTCAGATTATTCATGAAAAGTATTTGAGTCACCTCTGAATATTAAGATTCTTATTTGCATGATCATTATAGCTTTTTAATGCTCTCCGATTTATTGATGTGCTTTGGCCAAGTAGATTGATCTATCTTCAGTGGGAGTGGTGCGTTGTGGTAGGTTCAACCTGACGAGTTTCTATATCCCAGTGACAAAGTAGGGGACAAGATGCGTCTTTGTGTTGTTGCTACTAAGGATAACACGATGGGGTTTATTCATATTGCTTGAGTTTATTTTTTCTACATCATGTCATCGTTCTCCATGCATTACTTTGTTTGTCAAGAACTTAATACGTAGAGAGGCAAGCATAGAAGCGCTCTTGAAGTGGAGAAATAGTAATAGGTGTAGGCAGGAGTCGGCCTATTTGTTTATGGACATGATGCCTATATACACATGATCATTGCCATGAAAATCGCATAACTATCCGCTTTTCTATCAATTGCCCAACAGTAATTTGTTACCCACCGTAAGTTGCCTACATGAGAGATGCCGCTAGGGAAAACTATGGCCCCCGGGTCTATTCACTTATAAATTTACAAATGCTACTATTACCTTGCTGCCTTTATTTAATTTTTATTTTATTTTTCAATTTACAATTATCTACAATTATCTACACAACTCATTCGCTTGCAAATAACGAGATCAAGGGGATTGACAACCCTCTTGCCCGGGTTGGGTGCAAGTTGTTTGTTCTTTTGTGTGCAATCGCTGAAGACGGTTGATGATTGATATTCCTATTGGTTTCGATAAACCTTGGTTTCATAACTGAGGGAAATACTTACCCACTTTGTGCTGCAATAACCCGTTCCTCTTCACGGAAAACCCAACGCAGATCACAAGTATCACCCACCGTATGCCTTCATCTTCGAGAGAAGCCTCTAGCAAACACTATGGCCCATGAGTCTCCTCACGAATATAATTACAAAAACTCCAAAAATATTACTGCCATTATTTAATTTCTTTTTATTTTCAATTTATATTTATCCAGTTATCTATCTATCACTACTTATTGCCTGCAAGTAACGAGTTTAAGGGGATAGACAACCCTCTTGCCCGCGTTGGGTGCAAGTGTTTGCTCTTTTGTGCGTAGGCGCTGAAGACGGGAGTTTGCGTGTGGTTCTCCTATTGGTTCAATAACCTGCGTTCTCACCGAGGGAAATACTTATCTCTACTGTGCTGCATCATCCCCTCCTCTTCGCGGAAATCCCAACGCAGTTTACAAGTATCACAAAGGATTTCTGGCATCGTTGGTGAGGAGCATCATCAAATTCCTATCAAGTACCTTCTCACAGATTATCATTCACTTGTTCTACTTTTTATTTGATGTTATATTTTTCTTGCTATAAATAACAAAAATAAAAATATATTTATATTTGCTAGTTTACTGTTTGCTTGTTATCATGGCTAGTTCTTTATTTGTAACGTGTACTCTCGAGAATGATGTGCTGAACTTTAAACAAAGGGGAGGAGAAAGTTTAAAAGATGCTTGGCATAGGATTTGCAATTCTCAAAATAGATCAACTCATAAGCAATCCCCCAACATCTTGCTTCGTAATTTTTATGCGGGTATTACTACTTGGTATAGATTTGTGCTTGATACTATTACAAGTGGTAATTTCCTAATGAATCACACTTCGGATGCTTTCAAAGCCATGGAAAATTTAGTGGGGTCACCACCCATCATTATTAATGAAACTACCTTAAATTTGGAGCATGTTATGCAAAGGCTAGAGAATATTGAAAATAAAATGGCCACTAAAGAACAAATTGAGGAGTTGGATAAAAAGATTCATAATCATATTACTCAATTTGGATCAAAGGTAGGGATTACTTTGAAAGCATCAAAGGAGAAAGAGGCAATTATTAATGAGCAAGTGGAGCAAAGCCTTAAAAGAATTGATAAAATGGAGGACGTAATTGACAAAATGGGCTCCACATTCACTCCCTCTAAAACTAATGCTAGTACCTCTCAAGGAAAAAAATCTAAGGTTATGTATGTCCTTAAGAATACTAGTATCACTCCTATCAAAACAAATGAGGATCTTAAAATGATTAGTGTGCATTCCAATTTTATAAACATGATAAAAGATCCTATCGTTAAGTCTACTCCTTTACCTAGAAAACATGGTTGTGTAATCGAGGAGCTTGGCACCAAGGATGACAACACTTGATACTATGCATTATGCCTAGCCAGGGGCATAAAATGATAGCGCTTGTTGGGAGGCAACCCAATAGTTATCTTTAATTTTTGTTTTTTACTTTATGTAATCGGGTGATAACATGATTGTTTATACTATATTTATTGTGTTTTTATGTTTAAATTAGTGTTTGTGCCAAGTAAATCCTTTGGGATGACTTGAATGATAAGTATAATTGATACGGTGCAAAAACAAAAACTTCTGCGTCCAGTCCAGAATTTCTCTGATTTTACTGGAATGTCTTTTTGATATGAATTTTAGAAACAATATTGGTATACAAATTCCCCAGGTTTTCCTAATTTTTCAGAATTTTTTGAGTTATAGAAGTATGGTGTTTGCGTAGATCATTACAGATTGTTCTGTTTTAGACAGATTCTGTTTTTTGCTTGCATAGTTTGCTTGTTTTGATGATGCTATGGATTGTATCGGGGGGTATAAGCCAAGGAGAAGTCATAATATAGTACCTTATGAAATAATAAAATATGAATCAATTTATGACAGTACCTAAAGTTTTTGATTTACCTATCATACTAACGGAGATCACGAGTTTTCTGTTGAGTTTTGTGTGTTGAAGTTTTCAAGTTTTGGGTGCGATTATGATAGATGAAGGAATAAGGAGCAGAAAAGAGCCTAAGCTTGGGGATTCCCAAGGCACCCAGGTTAAATTCTAGGAATACTCAAGCTTCTAAGCTTGGGGATGCCCCGGAAGGCATCCCCTCTTTCGTCTCAATCCATCGGTATGTCACTTGGAGCTACATTTTTATTCATCACATCATATGTGTTTTGCTTTGAGCGTCGTGTGTTTTAGTTTGATTTTGTTTTGGTTTTACACAATCATTGTTTGTTGGACACAACTACTTGAGAGAGACACATGTTCACCATGATTTGTTAGAATACTCTTTGTGCTTCACTTATATCTTTTGAGCTAAGTAGTTGCTCTAGTTATTCACTTATATCTTTTTAGAGCATGGCGGCGTATAGATTTTATAGAAACAATCGCACTCTCGTTCTTCACTTAAATTTTTCTGAGAGTTAATACATGGTGACGGTAATTTGCATGGGTTATAAGACTAGTCCAAAAATAATAGGTATTCAATGAGTGCGTAATCAAAACCACATGTAGCACATAAAAGAGAAATTGTGGGATAATGATATTGATGTGGTAATATGAAGGAGCGTGAGTGCATGGTTGTCGGTTAGGAGAAATATCTATAGTTAAAGGGTGTTAATTTTCTGTTCATCTAAATATTGGTTATGGCATGGTGATGATGTGTGAGCATTCTTATTCCTCGATGAAATCCTAGTGCTGTTTCGGTCGGGGGGCGCGGTGGTTAACTCCTACCAACATCCTCCCTAGGGGCATGCGAGTAGTACTTTGCTTAGAGAGAGCTAATAAAGCTTTGCAATAAGTATGTGAGTTCTTTATGACTAACGTGAATCCATGGATGCACTCACACTCACCTTTTCATAGTATGCTAGCCTCCTCGGTACCGTGCATTGCCCATTCTCACCTCGAGGATCGGTGCAGCCTTCGCCGGTGCATCCAAACCCCGCGACATGATACACTCTATTGCACATAAGCCTCCTTATATATTCCTCAAAAAAGCCACCATACCTACCTATCATGGCATTTCCATAGCCATTCCGAGATATATTGCCATGCAATTTCCACCGTTACATCATATGACTTGTGCACTCATTGTCATATTGCTTTGCATGATCATGTAATATTTGTGGGAAAGCCACCGTTCATCATTGTTTACATGTTACGCTAGATCATTGCACATCCTGGTACACTGCCAGAGGCATTTATATAGAGTCATATTGCTTAGTAGTTTTTCATATCGAGTTGCAAGTAAATAAAAGTGTGATGATTATCATTATTAGAGCACTGTCTCAGTGAGGAAAGGATGATGCAGACAATGATTCCCCCACAAGTCGGGATGAGACTCCGAACGAAAAATAAAAAAAGATAAAAAAAAGAAAGAAAAAAGGAAAAAGAAAGAAATAAAAAAAAGAAAAAAAGAAAGAAATAAAAAGGAAAAAAGGAAAAAAAGAAAAAAATGAGAGCAAATAGAGAAGGGGCGGTGCTACTACTTCCTTTTCCACACTTGTGCTTAGAGAAAGCACCATGTTTTCCATATAGAGAGTCTCATGTTTTTTCATTTTCATATGCTAGTGGGAATTTTTCATTATAGAATTGGCTTGTATATTCCGATGACGGGCTTCCTCAAATGCCCGAGGTCTTCATGAGCAAGCAAGTTTATGCACACCTACTTATCTTCATTTGAGCTTTCATACACTTATAGCTCTAGTGCATCCGTTGCATGGCAATCCCTACTCCTCGCATTGATATCGATTGATGGACATCTCCATAGCCTGTTGATCCCCCTAGTTGATGTGAGACTTTCTTCTCCACTTATACCTCTTTGAAACCTACCACCATATTCTATTCCACCTATATGCTATGTCCATGGTTCACGCCCATGTATTGATTGAAGTATAAAATGCTGAAGAGCGTGAAAATGTATGATCCAATTGCTTTGCTTAACACTGTGGTGCTTGACATTTGTATTTATGTGGTGAATACGGAGCCAGGCCATGCTAATATGATAAAATGAATGGGGGGTAAACATTCTTTAAGGATCGTATATTTTGAAAGTTGATGATTTTGTTACTTATGTTTATGGATATTACTCTTTTAATGTATGTTGATTCATCGTTTATGAATGATCATACCTGAAAAACATTACATGTTGGGTAGCATGCCACATTAATTTTTTTGTTTTTATCATTTACCTACTCGAGGACGAGCAGGAGTTATGCTTGGGGATTCTGATACGTCTCCAACATATCTACGTTCCATGCTATTATATTATCATTCTAGGATACTCTTTAAGCATTTACTTGTTGTTTTATATTATTTTTCAGCACTAACCTATTAACCCAGTGCCAAGTGCCAGTTGCTGTTTTCTGCATGTTTTTAGCTTTTCAGGAATACTTTACCAAATGAAGTCCAAATACCCCGAAACTTTTTGATGATTTTTCTGGACCAAAA
Source organism: Elymus sibiricus (assembly GCA_039707655.1). Taxonomy (NCBI): domain Eukaryota; kingdom Viridiplantae; phylum Streptophyta; class Magnoliopsida; order Poales; family Poaceae; genus Elymus; species Elymus sibiricus. The sequence continues at coordinate 175,608,115 of CM077667.1, read as the reverse complement.
TAAGACCTGAAAACTTCAAATGAAGACCGAAGGGCACACGAGGTGCCCCCAAGCCAACAGGGCGCGCCCAGGGGGTGGCCGTGCCCTGATGGCTTGGGGCTACCTCCACGCTCTTCTGGCCCTGATCTCTGGCCTATAAATTCATATATATTGCAAAAACCCTAGAGAGCCTCCCAAAACACTCTTTCCGTCGTCACAAGTCTCTGTTCCCCCATGTGCCCATCTTGAGCCTTTTTCCGGTGCCCTGCCAGAGTGGGATCGATCATGGAGGGCCTCTACATCAACCTTGCTGCTCCCATGGTGATGTGTGAGTAGTTCACCGCAGACCTACGGGTCAGTATTTAGTACCTATATGGCTATCTCTTTCTCTATGTTCTTCATTGCCAAGATCACCGCGATTGCCGCGGTGATCTATCTTATGTAATCAATCTTTGTGGTGTGTTTGTTGGGATCCGATGAATTGTGGGTTTATGTTTAGATTATTCATGAAAATATATTGAATCCTTGCCGGTATTTTATATGCATGATTGTTGTAGCTTCGTAATGCTCTCCGATCTATCAGTTTGGTTTGGCCAACTAGATTGATTTATGTTCAAGTGGGAGTGGTGCGTTGTAGTGGGTTTAATCTTGCGGTGATCAATCCCAGTGACAGAAATGGACATGACAAGTATTGTATTACTTCCACTAAGGGTAAAATGATGGGGTTCATTCATATTAATTGGATTTTCTTTGTCTACATCATGTCATCCTCCTCCAAGCAATACTCTGTTTTTACTTAATACTCTAGATGCATGCTAGATAGCGGTCAATGGGTGGAGTAATAGTAGTAGAAGCACGCAGGAGTCGGTCTACTAGTTTATGGACGTGATGCCAATATACATGATCATTGTCGTGAATAAATATTGCATAACTATGTGCTTTTCTATCAATTGCCCAACAGTAATTTGTTTACCCACCGTATGCCTTCTTCGAGAGAGAAGCCTCTAGCGAACACTATGCCCCCCCGGGTCTCCTCACAAATATAATTACAAACACTCCTAAAATATTGTTGCCGTTATTTATTTTCTTTTTTATTTTCAATTTATATTTATCCAATTATCAATCTATCACTACTTATCGTTTGCAAGTAACGAGTTCAAGGGGATCGACAACCCTCTTGCCCGCATTGGGTGCAAGTGTTTGCTATTTTGTGCGTAGGCTCTGAAGACGAGAGTTTGCGTGGTTCTCCTATTGGTTCGATAACCTTGGTTCTCACTGAGGGATATGCTTACCTCTAATGTGTTGCATCATCCCCTCCTCTTCGGGAAAAAATCCCAACACAGTTTACAAGTATCAGAACCCCACCAGTCGCCCACAAGGGTAGGTGGCGCAGCCGGGGGTGGTCACGCCACCTGGGCTTGTGGGCCCCTGATACGTCTCCGACGTATCTATAATTTTTGATTGTTTCATGCAATTATATTATCAATCTTGAATACTTTATATGCAATTATATGCTATTTTATATCATATTTGAGACTAACCTATGAACGCAATTCCCAGTGCCAGTTTTTGTTTTTTGCTCGTTTTTGGACTTTTTAGAAAATCAATACCAAACGGAGTCCAAATTGGATAAAAATTTACGGGAGTTATTTTTGGACCAGAAGAGACTCGGGAAGCTTTGGGAGGTGGCGAGAAGACCCACGAGGTGGCCACGAGCTAGGCCGGCGTGCCCTAGGCGGTAGGGCGCGCCCCTAGCTCGTGGACCCCTCGTGGCACCTCCTGACCTAATTCCACTTCTACATATTCCCAATTATCCCAAAACCATCAGAGATACACCCGAAACAATGGTTCTGCCGCCACAAATCTCTGTTCATGGAGGCCTTTTCCGGTACTCTGCTGGAGGGGGAATCCATCACAGAGGCCGTCTACATCAATCTTGTTGCCTCCATGATGATGTGTGAGTAGTTCATCAGAGACCTACGGGTCCAGAGCTAGCAGCTAGATGGCTTCTTCTCTCTCTTTGATCTTCAATACAAACTTCTTTGTAATTCTTGCGATGATCTATCCGATGTAATCTTATTTTGCGGTGCATTTGTTGGGATTCGATGAGTTGTGGGTTTATGATCTGATTATTCATGAAAAGTAATTGAGTCTTCTCTGAATTCTATTATGCATGATTGTTATAGCTTTGCAAGTCCCTCCGTTCTATCAGTTTGGTTTGGCCAACTAGATTGATTTATCTTCAATGGGAGGAGTGCATTGTAGTGGGTTCAATCTTGCGGTGCTCTATATCCCTGTGACAGAAGGGAACATGACACTTATTGTATTGTTGCTACTAAGGGTAATACGACGGGGTTTGAACGGATTGTTTGGTCTTACTTTTTCTACATCATGTCATCTTGCTTAAAGCATTACTCCGTTTGTCATGAACTTAATACCATAGATGCATGCTGGATATCGATCGATTGGTGGAGTAATAGTAGTAGATGCAGAATCGTTCCAGTCTACTTGTCATGGACGTGATGCCTATATACATGATCATTGCCATGAATAACATCATAACTATGCGCTTTTCTATCAATTGTTGTAGGATCGAAAGTATGTCTAGAATGGGGTGATTAGATGATACGTCTCCAACGTATCTATAATTTTTGATTGTTCCATGCTATTATATTATCTGTTTTGGATGTTTTATATGCATTAATATGCTATTTTATATTATTTTTGGGACTAACCTATTAACCTAGAGCCCAATACCAGTTTCTGTTTTTCCCTGTTTTTGAGTTTTACAGAAAAGGAATATCAAACGGAGTCCAAACGGAATAAAACTTTCGCGATGATTTTTCTTGGACCAGAAGACATCTACCAGACCTGGAGAGGAGGACAAGAGACCTGGCAGCAGACGACAAGCCGCCAGGGCGCGCCCTAGGGGGGGCATGCCCCCTGGCTTGTGGCCCCCCTGGAGGCCTTCTAACCCTAACTCTTCGGCTATATATTCCCAAACCATCAGACGGAGCCACAAAAATACTTTTTCGCCGCCGCAACCTTCTGTTCCCGTGAGATCCCATATTGGGGCCTTTTCCGGTAATCTGTCGGAGGGGGATTCAATCACGGAGGGCTTCTACATCAACTCCATTGCTCCTCCGATGAAGCGGGAGTAGTCTACCTCAGACCTACGGGTCCATAGATAGTAGCTAGATGGCCTTTTCTCTCTCTCTCCGATCCTCAATACCATGTTCTCCTCGATGTTCTTGGAGATCTATCCGATGTAATCTTCTTTTGCGGTGTGTTTGTCGAGATCCGATGAATTGTGGATTTATGATCAGATTATCTATGAATATTATTTGAATCTTCTCTCTGAATTTTTATATGCATGATTTCATATCTTTGTATTTCTCTTCGAGTTATTGGTTTGGTTTGGCCAACTAGATCGGTAGTTCTTGCAATGGGAGAGGTGCTTAGTTTTGGGTTCAATCTTGCGGTGTCCTCACCCAGTGACAAAGTAGGGGTAGCGAGGCACGTATTTGTATTGTTGCCATCAAGGATAAAAAGGTGGGGTTTTCATCATATTGCTTGAGTTTATCCCTCTACATCATGTCATCTTACTTAAGGCGTTACTCTGTTCTTTATGAACTTAATACTCTAGATGCAGGCAGGAGTCGGTCGATGTGTGGAGTAATAGTAGTAGATGCAGAATCGTTTCGGTCTACTTGACACGGACGTGATGCCTATATGCATAATCATTGCCTTGGATATCGTCATAACTTTGCGCTTTTCTATCAATTGCTCGACAGTAATTTGTTCACCCACCGTATTATTTTCCTTCAAGAGAGAAGCCTCTAGTGAAACCTATGCCCCCCGGGTCTATTTTCCAATATATATTTTCAGATCTATAAACCAAAAATACCTTGCTGCAATTTTATTTACTTTTATTTAGTTTTACTTTTAGTAATCTTTTATATCTATCTCTATCAGATCTCATCCTTGCAAGTGACCGTGAAGGGATTGACAACCCCTTTATAGCGTTGGGTGCAAGTGTTTGATTGTTTGTGCAGGTGCATAGATTGGGGCCTTGCTTCTACCTCCTATTGGATTGATACCTTGGTTCTCAAAACTGAGGGAAATACTTATCTCTACTTTGTTGCATCACCGTTTCCTCTTCAAGGGAAAAACCAACGCAAGCTCAAGAAGTAGCAGGAAGAATTTCTGACGCCGTTGCCGGGGAGGATACATAGCAAGTCAAGACAAGAACTCTCCCGTCAACTTGCCAATTTCTGGCACCGTTTCCGGGGAGGATACATAGCAAGTCAAGATAAGAACTCTCCCGTCAACTTGCCAATTTTTGGCGCCGTTGCCGGGGAGGATACATAGCAAGTCAAGACAAGAACTCTCCCGTCAACTTGCCAATTTCTGGCGCCGTTGCCGGGGAGGTCTACATCAAGCCTACCAAGTACCCATCATAAACTCATCTCTTGCATTTACATCATTTTCCATCTGCCTCTCGTTTTCCTCTCCCCCACTTCTAAAACGATTTTCAGAAAAAACCAAAATGATTTGCCTTTTTATTCGCCCTTCTTCCGTTCATCTTTTCGTTTGCTTTTTGTTTGCTTGTGTGCTAGATTGCTTGCTTTGTCACAATGACTCAAGAGAATACCAAGTTGTGTGACTTCTCCAATACTAATAATAATGACTTTATTAGTACTCCGATTGCTCCCGCCACTAGTGCGGAATCTTATGAAATTAATGCCGCTTTGGTGAATCTTGTTATGAAAGAACAATTTTCCGGCCTTCCTAGTGAAGATGCCGCATCCCATCTAAGTACTTTCGTTGAATTGTGTGATATGCAAAAGAAGAAAGATGTGGATAATTATATTGTTAAATTGAAGCTATTTCCTTTCTCACTATGAGACCGTGCTAAAACTTGGTTTACATCTTTGCCTAAAAATAGTATTGATTCATGGAATAGGTTTAAAGATGCTTTTATTTCCAAGTACTTTCCGCCCGCTAAGATCATCTCCCTTAGGAACAATATAATGAATTTTAAGCAACTTGATCATGAGCATGTTGCACAATCTTGGGAGAGGATGAAATTAATGATTAGAAATTGTCCCGCGCATGGTTTGAGTTTATGGATGATTATGCAAAAAATTTATGCGGGATTGAATTTTGCATCTAGAAATCTTTTAGATTCCGCCGTGGGTGGTACTTTTATGGAAATCAGATTAGGAGAAGCTACTAAACTCCTAGATAATATTATGGCAAATTACTCTCAATGGCATACCGAAAGATCTCCTACTAGTAAAAAGGTGCATGCAATTGAAGAAATAAATACTTTGAGTGGAAAGAAGGATGAATTAATGAAATTGTTTGCTAGTAAGAGTGCTCCTATTGATCTTAATGATATGCCTTTGTCTTCTTTGATTGGAAATAATAATGAATCTATGGATGTGAATTTTGTTGGTAGGAACAATTTTGGTAATAACGCATATAGAGGTAATTTCAACCCTAGGCCGTTTCCTAGTAATTCCTCTAATAATTATGGTAATTCCTCAAACAATTCTTATGGAAATTATAATAAGATGCCCTCTGATCTTGAGAATAATATTAAAGAATTTATTAGTTCGCAAAAGGTTTTCAATGCTATGATTGAAGAAAAAAATGCTCAAGATTGATGATTTGGCTAGGAACGTTGATAGAATATCTCTTGTGATTGATTCTTTGAAAATTAGATCTATTCCACCCAAGCATGATATTAATGAGTCTCTAAAATCTATGAGAATTTCTATGGATGAATGTAAAGAAAGAACCGCTAGGATGCGTGCTAAGCGAGAATTGCTAGTAAAAGCGTGTTCTTCGATTTCTCGTGAAAATAATGATGAAGATCTTAAAGTGATTGATATGACTCCTATTGAATCTTTGTTTTCTAATATAAATCTTGATAAAGATGGGACTGGAGATAAGTCAACTTTAATTAGAAGGCGTCCCAATAATTCAGAGTTTATAGATCTTGATGCAAAAATTGATAAAAGTAGGATTGAGGAGGTCAAAACTTTAAGTAGCAATGAACCCACTCCTTTGGATTTCAAGGATTTTAATTATGATAATTTTTCTTTGACAGATTGTATTTCCTTGTTGCAATCCATGTTGAATTTTCCTCATGCTTATAATCAAAATAAAGCTTTTACTAAACATATCGTTGATGCTATGATGAAATCCTTTGAAGAAAAACTTGAGTTGGAAGTTTCTATACCTAGAAAGCTTTATGATGAGTGGGAACCTACTATTAAGATTAAAATTAAATATTATGAGTGCCATGCTTTGTGTGATTTGGGTGCTAGCGTTTCCACTATTCCGAAAACTTTATGTGATGTGCTAGGTTTCCGTGAATTTGATGATTGCTCCTTAAATTTGCATCTTGCGGATTCCACTATAAAGAAACCTATGGGAAGGATTAATGATGTTCTTATTGTTGCAAATAGGAATTATATGCCCATAAATTTCATTTTTCTTGACATAGATTGCAATCCTACATGTCCTATTATTCTTGGTAGACCTTTCCTTAGAACGATTGGTGCAATTATTGATATGAAAGAAGGAAACATTAGATTTCAATTTCCGTTAAGGAAGGGCATGGAACACTTCCCGAGAAAGAAAATTAAATTACCATATGAATCTATTATGAGAGCTACTTATGGATTGCATACCAAAGATGATAATACTTAGATCTATTGCGTTATGCCTAGCTAGGGGCGTTAAACAATAGCGCTTGTTGGGAGGCAACCCAATTTTATTTTTATGTTTTTTGTTTTGTTTCTGTTCTTGAATAAATTACACATTATTACCTCTGTAGTAATTGTGTTTTAGTGTTTTAATTAGTGTTTGTGCCAAGTAAGACCTTTGGGATGGTCTACGGTGATAGTTGATTTGATCTTGCTGAAAAACAGAAACTTTGACGCCCAGTCCAGGAATTTTATAAATTCACAAAAGCGTCGATTAGATCTGAATTTTTGACACAAGTTTGATATACAAATTACCCAGATTTTCCTAATTTTTCAGAATTTTTAGAGTTAAATAAGTATTCGAAGTTTACAGATTGCTACAGACTTTTCTTGTTTTAGACAGATTCTATTTTCTTTGTGTTGTTTGCTTATTTTGATGAATCTATGGGTAGTATCGGGGGGTATGAACCATGAAGAAGTTGGAATACAGTATATATTACACCAATATAAATAAAGAATGAGTTCACAACAGTACCTAAAGTGGTGATTTTATTTTCTTATACTAACGGATCTCACGAGTTTTCTGTTGAGTTTTGTGTTGTGAAGTTTTCAAGTTTTGGGTAAAGATTTGATGGACTATGGAATAAGGAGTGGCAAGAGCCTAAGCTTGGGGATGCCCAAGGCACCCCAAGGTAATATTCAAGGACAACCAAGAGCCTAAGCTTGGGTATGCCCCAGAAGGCATCCCCTCTTTTGTCTTCAATCCATCGGTAAATTTACTTGAGGCTATATTTTTATTCACCACATGATATGTGTTTTGCTTGCAGCGTCTTGTATGATATGAGTCTTTGCTTTTTAGTTTGCCACAATCATCCTTGCTGTACACACTTTTTGTGAGGGACACGCATGAATCGTGAATTTATTAGAATACTCTATGTGCTTCACTTATATCTTTTGAGCTAGGCAATATGCTCTAGTGCTTCACTTATATCTTTTTAGAGCACGGCGGTGGCTTTATTTTATAGAAATTATTGAACTCTCTTGCTTCACTTATATTATTTTGAGAGTCTCTAAACAGCATGGTAATTTGTTTAGGTTATGAATTTAGTCCTAATATGATGGGCATCCAAGAGAGATATAATAAAAACTTTCATATAAAAGTGCATTGAATACTATGAGAAGTTTGATTCCTTATGATTGTTTTGAGATATAAAGATTGTAATATTAGAGACACGGTAGTGAGTAATTTTAGATTGGTAGAAATACTTGTGTTAAAGTTTGTGATTCCCGTAGCATGCACGTATGCTGAACCGTTATGTGACGAAGTCGGAGCATGATTTATTTATTGATTGCCATCCTTTGTGTGGAGGTCGGGATCGCGCGATGGTTAAATCCTACCAACCCTTCCCCTAGGAGCATGCGTGTAGTACTTTGTTTTGATGACTAATAGACTTTTTCAATAAGTATGCGAGTTCTTTATGACTAATGTTGAGTCCATGGATTATACACACTCTCACCCTTCCACCTTTGCTAGCCTCTCTAGTACCGCGCAACTTTCGCCGGTGCATTAAACCCACCTTCCTCAAAACAGCCACCATACCTACCTATTATGGCATTTCCATAGCCATTCCGAGATATATTGCCATGTAACTTCCACCGTTCCGTTTATTATGACATGCACCATCATTGTCATATTGCTTAGCATGAATCGTAAGATAGCTAGCATGATGATGTCATTGCTACGCTAGATCATTGCATATCCCGGTACACCGCCGGAGGCATTCATATAGAGTCATATCTTGTTCTAGTATCGAGTTGTAAATTTTGACTTGTAAGTAAATAAAAGTGTGATGATCATCATTATAGAGCATTGCCCCATGTGAGGAAAGGATGATGGAAACTATGATTCCCCCACAAGTCGGGATGAGTCTCCGGACTTTATGAAAAATAAAAGAGGCCAGAGAAGCCCAAATAAAAAAGAGAGGCCAAAGAAGCCCACCAAAAAAAAGAGAAAATAAAAAAAATGAGAGAAAAGAGAGAAGGGGCAATGCTACTATCCTTTTTCCACACTTGTGCTTCAAAGTAGCACCATGATCTTCATGATAGAGAGTCTCCTATATTGCCACTTTCATATACTAGTGGGAATTTTTCATTATAGAACTTGGCTTGTATATTCCAATGATGGGCTTCCTCAAATTGCCCTAGGTTTTCGTGAGCAAGTGAGTTGGATGCACACCCACTTAGTTTCTTTTTTGAGCTTTCATACACTTATAGCTCTAGTGCATCCGTTGCATGGCAATCCCTACTCACTCACATTGATATCTATTGATGTGCATCTCCATAGCCCGTTGATACGCCTAGTTGGTGTGAGACTATCTCCTTCTTTTGTCTTCTCCACAACCACCATATTCTATTCCACCTATAGTGCTATGTCCATGGCTCACGCTCATGTATTGCGTGAGAGTTGAAAAAGTTTGAAAATACTAAAGTATGAAACAATTGCTTGGCTAAAACCGGGGTTGCGCATGATTTAATACTTTGTGTGATGAAGATGGAGCATAGCCAGACTATATGATTTTGTAGGGATAGCTTTCTTTGGCCATGTTATTTTGAGAAGACACGATTGCTTTATTAGTATGCTTAAAGTATTATTGTTTTTATGTCAACATTAAAATTTTATTTTGAATCTTATGGATCTGAATATTCATGCCACAATAAAGAAAATTACATGGATAAATATGTTAGGTAGCATTCCATATCAAAAATTCTGTTTTTATCATTTACCTACTCGAGGACGAGCATGAATTAAGCTTGGGGGCATATTTATCCATGTAATTTTCTTTATTGTAATATATTCCCAAACCATCAGAGGGAGCCACAAAAATACTTTTCCGCCGCCGCAACCTTTTGTTCCCGTGAGATCCCATCTTGGGGCCTTTTCCGGTAATCTGCCGGAGGGGGATTCGATCATGGAGGGCTTCTACATCAACTCCATTGCTCCTCCGATGAAGCGTGAGTAGTCTACCTCAGACCTACGGGTCCATAGCTAGTAGCTAGATGGCTTTTTCTCTCTCTCCGATCCTCAATACCATGTTCTCCTCGATGTTCTTGGAGATCTATCCGATGTAATCTTCTTTTGCGGTGTGTTTGTCGAGATCCGATGAATTGTGGATTTATGATCAGATCATCTATGAATATTATTTGAATCTTCTCTGAATTCTTATATGCATGTTTTCATATCTTTGTATTTCTCTTCGAGTTATTGGTTTGGTTTGGCCAACTAGATCGGTAGTTCTTGCAATGGGAGAGGTGCTTAGTTTTGGGTTCAATCTTGCGGTGTCCTCACCTAGTGACAAAGTAGGGGTAGCGAGGCACGTATTTGTATTGTTGCCATCAAGGATAAAAAGGTGGGGTTTTCATCATATTGCTTGAGTTTATCCCTCTACATCATGTCATCTTACTTAAGGCGTTACTCTGTTCTTTATGAACTTAATACTCTAGATGCAGGCAGGAGTAGGTCGATGTGTGGAGTAATAGTAGTAGATGCAGAATCGTTTCGGTCTACTTGACACGGACGTGATGCCTATATGCATAATCATTGCCTTAGATATCGTCATAACTTTGCGCTTTTCTATCAATTGCTTGACAGTAATTTGTTCACCCACCGTATTATATTCCTTCAAGAGAGAAGCCTCTAGTGAAACCTATGCCCCCCGGGTCTATTTTCCAATATATATTTTCAGATCTATAAACCAAAAATACCAAAAATACCTTGCTGCAATTTTATTTACTTTTATTTAGTTTTACTTTTAGTAATCTTTTATATCTATCTCTATCAGATCTCATCCTTGCAAGTGACCGTGAAGGGATTGACAACCCCTTTATAGCGTTGGGTGCAAGTGTTTGATTGTTTGTGCAGGTGCATAGATTGGGGCCTTGCTTGTACCTTCTATAGGATTGATACCTTGGTTCTCAAAACTGAGGGAAATACTTATCTGTACTTTGCTGCATCACCCTTTCCTCTTCAAGGGAAAAACCAACGCAAGCTCAAGAAGTAGCATTAGACTACTTGATCAAATAAAAACTTAACCTTATCCCAATTTTATCGGTTGGCAAGTTCTAGCGATTTAACCAATTCTAGCACACCCTACACATGCAAGTCTACGAGTAGTGCAGCGGAAAGTAATGACAATGCAAGTGTAAGTAAAGGCAGGGATAGGAAGATTAAACATAATGAAGACACGAAGATTTTTGGTGTGGTTCCGATAGGTGGTGCTATCGTACGTCCACGTTGATGGAGACTTCAACGCACGAAGGGTAACGGCTACGCGAGTCCACAAAGGGTTCCACCCATGAAGGGTCCATGAAGAAGCAACCTTGTCTATTCCACCATGTCTTACGTCCATGAAGGACTAGCCTCACCCGGGGTAGATCTTCACGAAGTAGGCAATCTCCTTGCCCTTACAAACTTCTTGGTTCAACTCCACACGATTAGGAGGCTCCCAAGCGACACCTAACCAATATAGGGGACACCACTCTCCAAAAGGTAATAGATGGTGTATAGATGATGAACTCCTTGCTCTTGTGCTTAAAAAGATAGTCTCCTCAACACTCAATCACTCTCACAGGATTTGGCTTGGTAGAAGAGATTGATTGGGTGGAAAGCAACTTGGGGAGGCTAGAAATCAAGGATCTATTGGTTGGAGTGGAATCTCTTGATCTCAACACATGCGTAGGTGGTTCTCTCGCAGAAAATTAATTGTGGAAGTGTAGTTTCGTTTTGATGGCTCTCTCAATGAGTGAGAGGGGGTGGAGGGGTATTTATAGCCTTCTCCAATAATCCAACCGTTACGACATTATTGCCCAACTCAATGAAACCGAAGTATAAACTCGGTTCTACCGACTAGTGCAAAATGTCCTAACTTTGGCTTTTCGGTGAGACTGAAAGAAACATCCCGGTGAGACCGATTCAGTTTAACCTTGGCAGATCCAGCACTTCGGCGACACCAAAACATAAAACCCAAAAGTTATGAAATTAAATATTTTGATCACAGAAGGTTGGTCACTGCTTTTCGGTTGCACCAAATGCAATCTCGGTTCTACCGAGGTGCTAGGGTTTGGATGACGTTCTGTCTCGGTGTGACCGAATGGAAAAAGTTAGTGGCACCGATTTGGAAAATTAGGGTTCTGGACAGAATGATTTGTGGGAGTTTGGTTGAGGCTTTTGATGGCATATCTCTAAGCACTTGAGCAACCAGATCTTCATCAGTACATCATCCCCTTTTAATAGTATTGGCTTTCCTATGGACTCAATTGTGATCAACTCACATAAAGAAAATGTATAGTCTTAAAGCTTTTTCCAATTGAAGTTCTTTGCATCTTAGGGGATCCTCCTCACAATTCCTAGCCAATCCATTCATTGAACATTTCCTGAAATATACTTGATAGGTTTATTAGTTCAATGAACTATATGTTGTTGTTAATTACCAAAACCACCTAGGGAGAAGTTGTGCTTTCAATCTCCCTCTTTTTGGTAATTGATGACAACATATAGATCAAAGCTTCGACAAAAGATATATCAATGTATAGTATCGTCGCTTTGAGAAGTACGTGATACGCAAGAGCTCCCCCTAAATTTGTGCATTATTGTGAATTTGTGTTTGAATGCAAATGCACAATCGATTAGGATCATGTGTCACTCTTCCATGTCACATACATCTTGGTGGAGCGCATAAATGATATGAATGTACTACAATGCACACAACACCAAGCATACAAGTGAATGATCATGACATATATTGCAACGATAGGCAGTAGTATCATCAACCATAAAGCGTATGATCAAACACAACGAAGTTTTAAGTCATGAGACGACCAAAAGTATAACCAAGTGTAACCAATAGTATCAAGAACGATCAAGAAAGGCTAAAGCAAAAGCAACACGCTCTCTCTCAAAGCCCTATGCTCTATACAAATTCTCCCCCTTTGGCAACAAGTTACCAAAAAGTTTGAATCGTATAGAGCTAAACGTCGCTCTAGGTTGGATCTCCTATGGTTGGTGATGAAGTCCGCTGGCTTGCCGCTTTGGTGGTTGTAAAAGGAGTCAAGAGAAGTGCATCTGTAAATGCTTCAGCTGAAGTCTGCTGGACCGGTGGAGTAGACACGGGAGGCACCGAAGGAGTGGCAGTGGTAGTAACAGTCTGAATCTTTATCACCTTCACATCAAGATCATGAATCGTCATCTCAACTATTCTCTCCAGGCTGGCTTGGTTCTTCACTAGATCGGCCAAGCTCTTCTTAATCCTCTATGTGTCACTAATCAGGTAGGCCATCTAGTCATTCTTTGCCTTGAGCTGTGGAGCACTAGCAGCTTTGGCCGCCTCTGCCTGAGCTGCAGATGAGATGGGATGGGAAGGTTCCATCATCACCACATTGTCCTCGAACTCCGACTGAAGTGGCAGGTGTGGGCGATCAAGCAAGTAAACCTTACTCCCAACCTTGGAGTTTATCAGCATCTGAATGTACGGTGCATATCTACACGACCTCTTCTAGTCAGCATCAGTCCTCTTGCTGGTCTCAATAATGAGATCCATCACCCTGATCCTAGTGTTCTGATCTACATGGTGTAACATGTTGATGGAATAGCCTTTGACCATCTTCTCATCTCTAGATTTAGGCATCAGTGTATACCTCATAATGGTGTTGGAGGTAGGGAGGCCAGCTTGCAGGAAATACACTGACCCTAGCTTATGTGACTCGAGGTACTCCTTGGGAATGGCAGTGTAGATGTTGGCCATGGAGTTGTGGCCCTTCTTTGACTCAGCATAAACATCAACATCTCCATTCACCACCTCAAAGTCCTCCTCCTCATCATCTAAGTTTTTCCTCTTCCTGGTCCTTATGGCATCCTTAGGCAGGCTAGGGGAACTCCTCTCCCCCTCGTGGTAGCTCTCATCAGGACTAGTGCCACTGCTCATGTCATTGTGTCCCTTTGACCTGTTTTGGATCTCATCTGAAGTATACATCTTGAGCACATACCCTGTGAATTAGATATAGAAGAGTGGAGTGGATCAGCATCACAAAACATAGACATTTTTGCAAAGATTTGAACTCAAAATTGAGTTTTAGGGTTTCACGGTGTGCAGGTCAGAACCACCGATTTTGAAATTTTGGAAGCTCCGAGGCAACAACAGAGACTTGGCAGAGCCATTTCGGTTTCACCGAGGCCTGCTTCGATCTCTCCAAATCTGCACATGTTGCTTGTAAATCCCATTTCTGTGGCGCTGATAGGATCCTCTCGGTTTCACCGAGAAGTCCTTTGTCCTGTGGCCGAGACCACATCGGTGACGCCAAAACTTTTTGGTCGGAGGGTCCAATATTGCTCACTGCGGAAACCTAACCCTAATTTTTTTCGTTGAAATCGATCTATCGATTTTCTCAATGATAGGAAGTTTCACACTATACCAAGAAGTAAAACAATCCAAATTTTGTATGAATCGGAGAAGGAACACAATGGAGATCGAATCTTTACCCTAACTTGGCGGAGCTTCTCTACGGCAGCAATGTCGGGGAAGATTCCCGTTGACGGCGGTGGAATTCGGCAGCAAGGTGCATCGGAGATGAAAGGGCAACGTCAGTAGACCTTGTTTGCAGCAGCAAAGGGGTCTGGGAGCAAGTGCTTTGAAGAAATTTTCAAAGTTCCCATGGCGTGGGTATATATACACATGTGCTGTTGGTGACGTCGAGAAGAAAATTTCGGTGGCACCGAAGCTCATAACTGCTTAGAGCAGAGGAACTCGGTGACACCGAGATTTCCTGATCGGTGGTACCAAGATAGGAAAACCAGATCAATCCAAGTGCTTTCGGTGGAACTGAGTTTGTAGGAATTGGTCACACCGAAAAACACTTAGAAGGTTTTGGAAGTCAGCCATTGTCGAATCGGTGGCTCCGAGTGCTCCTCCTGAAGGGTCCAAAAATGAGCTTGTTCATATTTTTGTGATGAAGCACGAATATAATTTGAGACATGATATAATAGATAGCTAGAGGGGGTACTTAGGCATTCTTGTGCATCTAATTGGCTAGAAAAATAAAACTTAAATAACTACAATTGGATGTCCTTGAATGAAGAGAAATATGCATACCAACATGCTCGCTCAATAAAATAGCAAATGAAAATACGTCAAACATGCAAGCCACTCTAGTATCTATCAAGCAACTGTCGATGACAAAGACATCTATATATGAGTATATTGACTTAGGAGCCAAGTGAGATCACTTGATCATAGGTCATACTCATCGTTTAAGCACAAGTGAGGTTACCACATTTAAATAAAGCATTAATGTATTCACACCATTAGAGATGCTTTAGCTCAAGTCTTATAGAAAAGCTCCCCCTAGATGTGATATACCCCCTAAGAGGGATGAACTAACCTTGGGTTTTGTCATTGAAGACTTCATGTGATGTTGTAGTAGTGGATGCTCAATGTTGATGAAGATCATCTTGAGTTGGGAGCAATCCTTGTTGCTTTGATACTCTCCACACCTACATGGGTTAGTACCACACAAGGAACAATAACAAGAATATCTATGGACATGGAGTGAAATGCTCATGTGATGATGTCCATTGATGCATTGAATACTTTGTCCCTTGATTACCAACAAGAGGGTTTATGACTCCTTGAACTAGTGCATAAGCTTGGAGTTGATTGCACAAGTTCTTGCCAAGAAATGAATATGAGTGAAAATTGTTGGCGGAGTCACCCCTCAAGAACTCTCTAGTTCTTCTTCTTTGGGACCCACATCAAGTTGATAGGAATCCTTGGAGTTGAAGTAGCACCTAATGAAGTAGAGCTAGATGTAGCCTTGGGAACCCACTTGACCATGGCTACAGGTGGTTCTTCAAATGAGTCAATCTCCTCTTGAAGCTTGTCCTTGTTCTTTAGCTTGTGGTCTTGTGGTGGAAGATCATGTTGAGCTTGTGTTCCCTTGAAGAGAGTAGGATCATACTTCTCTTATTGAGGAACAAACTTCGTCTTGGAGTATTGATCTTCCTCCCATTCAACTCCATTGGCATTGAACTTTCGTTCAAAACCAACACCTTGGTTCTTCCGATGCCATCCTTGCTTGTGCACAATCTCTTCGAATTTCTTACTCTCGGCAAGACTTTTGTAGACACCTTTCTCTATAATTCCTTTCAATATTATTTTTTTCTTGCTCAAGTGTAACTTGGCTAAGAGAATCATTAGTGGGATCAATAGAAGTACTAGGTACAACATCATTGGATTTAGCATTTTTGTTGTTGTTGCTAGATGAAGAACCTTTCTTACTCTTGTTACTAGTTTTCTTAGATTTAACTTGCATAAAAGTAGACAAGAGAAGTCGTTTGGCAAGATAAGAAGAACTCTTCTTTCGAAGATTGTCATTGATAGCTTTAAGAAACTCATGCTCTTGCTCTAAGTTTAGCTTCTTGAAGCGTAGCTTCTCGTGAGTTCTTAGAAGCTCTCGATGATCTTCTTGAGTAGATTCATGAGCTAACATAAGAGTGTTTAGTTCTTTAGTTAACCACTCAATCTCCTTCTTAGCATCATCAAACGATTCATCTTGGATATCATGATTACTAGCAAGTTCATTTGAGCTAACATCACTAGTTTTATCAATGAGTAAGTCATCATCACCTAATAAGTCATCCTCATCACTATTGAAGTCAATGAATTCGGGGTGTGATAGCTTGGGGCCTTTAGACATGAAGCACTGTCCAATTCCTTCATTTGATGAATCAAATAGGTCATAGGAGTTGGAGATACGAGAGCTAGACCGACAACACCTTCATCTTGACTATAGTCGGACTTAGAGCGATAACTTATCTCGGATTGGTTGTCGGAGTCGGAGCCAAAATTCCATTCACTAACATGAGCTTGATATCTTATTCTTGTGTAGATCTTGGTGTACTTTTCCTTTCTCTCCGAGCCCTTGCTTCTCCGTGAGGGTCTTTTTTCATATCAATCTTCTCTACTCCTCTCTCTCTCTCTCCGAGGTGACTCATCTCTTCGACTCCTTCTAGGCGATTCATCTCTCTTCTTGGAAGGTGCCGTGCACTCATTTGAGAAGTGTCCGGGTCTTCCACAATTGTAGCAATTCCGATCACGATGAGAAGAATGGTTCTCATTGTATCTTGAGTTTGGAGCTTCTTTCTTTGACTCTATTCTTGTAGAATTTGTTGAAGTTCTTCACCATGAGACTTATCTCTTCATTGTATACTTGCTTGTCACTTGAAGTTGTGGGAGCATCACTTGAAGCTTTGTAAGCACCACCTGACTTATTGTGGAACTCTTCTTTGTCCTTGATTGACATTTCATGGGCAACTATCCTTCCAACGACTTCGTTGGGCTTGAAATCTTTATAGTTGGGCATCATTTGGATCAATGTGCACACGGTATCGTACTTTCCATCCAAGGCTCTAAGTATTTTCTTGATGATGAATCTATCAGTCATGTCATCCAAGGCTCTAAGTATTTTCTTGATCATGAATCTATCAGTCATGTCATCACTTCCCAAGCTGGCAATCTCATTTGTGATGAGAGAAAGCCTAGAGTACATTTCAACAACTACTTGACTCATCTTGAACTTGTCAAGTTAACTCTAAAGCACATCCAACTTAGATTCCTTGAAGAAGTCGGTTCCTTTGCGCATATCAACCAAATTATCCCAAATGTCCTTGCTTTTTAAGGGCGACTTATCTTGTTGAACTCCTCGGGACACAAACCGTTGAATAGAATGTCGCATGCTTGAGCGTTGTATTGCAACATCTTCAATTCATCTGCGGTTGCTTCATGATCTGGTTCTTTTCCATCTACAAAGAATTCACCTTGCAAGCCAACACGAACAACAACCCAAACGGTGGGGTTATGACCAAGAATATGCATTTTCATCTTATGCTTCCAATTTGCAAAGTTTGTACCATCAAAAATATGGACCTTTATGGTGGTAATTTCCCTCACTAGACGCCATACTCTCCGAGGCTGTGAAACCAATGTAATGGAGACAAAAGCTTGGATACCACTTATAGGATTTAAAGTATGTCTAGAGGGGGGTGATTAGACTACTTGACCAATTAAAAACTTAACCTCTTCCCAATTTTATCGACTGGCAAGTTTTAGCGATTTTACCAAGTCTGGCACACCCTACACACACAAGTCTACGAGTAGTGAAGCGGAAAATAATGACAATGCAAGTGTAAGTAAAGGGAGGGATAGGAAGATCAAATACAATGAAGACACGGCGATTTTTGGCGTGGTTCCGATAGGTAGTGCTATCGTACGTCCACGTTGATGGAGACTTCAACCCACAGAGGGTAACGATTGCGTGAGTCCACGAAGGGCTCCACCCACGAAGGGTCCATGAAGAAGCAACCTTATCTTCACGAAGTAGGCGATCTCCTTGCCCTTACAATCTTCTTGGTTCAACTCCGCACGATTAGGAGGCTCCCAAGCAACACCTAACCAATCTAGGAGACACCACTCTCCAAAACGTAATAGATGGTGTATAGACGATGAACTCCTTGCTCTTGTGCTTCAAAAATAGTATCCTCAACACTCAATCACTCTCTCATGGGATTTGGCTTGGTAGAAGAGATTGATTGGATGGAAAGCAACTTGGGGAGGCTAGAAATCAAGGATCTATTGGTTGGAGTGGAATGTATTGATCTCAACACATGAGTAGGTGATTCTCTTTCAGAAAATGAATGGTGGAAGTGTACTTTCGTTTTGATGGCTCTCTCAATGAGTGAGAGGGGTGGAGGGGTATTTATAGCCTTCTCCAAAAGTCCAACCGTTACAACATTATTGCCCAACTCGGTGAAACTGAAGTATAAACTCGGTTCTGCCGACTAGTGCAAAATGTCCTAGCTTTTGGATTTTTGGTGAGACCGAAAGAAACATCTCGGTGAGTCCGATTCAGTTTAACCTAGGTAGATCCACCACTTCGGTGACACCGAAACATAAAACTCATAAGTTCCAAAATTAAATATTTCGATCACAGAAGGTTGGTCATTGCTTTTCGGTTGCACCGAATGCATTTTCGGTTCTACCGAGGTGCTAGAGTTTTGTCTTAGGTTCTGTCTCGGTGTGACCAAATGGAAAAAGTTGGTGGCAAGGATTTGGCAAACTAGTGTTTTGGAAAGAATGGTTTGTGGGAGTTTGGTTGAGGCTTTTGGTGGCATATCTCTAAGCACTTGAGCAACCAGACCATCATCAGTACCTCATCCCCTTTAATAGTATTGGCTTTCCTATGGACTCAATTGTGATCAACTCACATAAAAGAAAATGTAGAGTCTTGAAGCTTTTGCCAATTGAAGTTCTTTGCGTCTTAGGGGATCCTCCTCACAATTCCTAGCCAATCCATTCATGGAACTTTCGTGAAATATACTTGAATATTAGTTCAATGAACTATATGTTGTTGTTAATTACCAAAACCACCTAGGGATAAGTTGTGCTTTCGATTTCCCAACAGTAATTTGTCTACCCACCGTATGATGTGCGTTCGAGAGAGAAGCCTCTAGTGAAAACTATGGCCCCGGGGTCTATTCTAATCATATTACAAAAACCTAAAAACCTTGCTGCAATTTATTTACTTTCTTTTTATTTTACTTTGTTTTTATTTTAATTTTATATTTATCTATCTATCAGTATCAAAAGTAATCCCCGCAAGTAACGAGTTCGAGGGGCTTGACATCCCTCTTGCCCGCATCAGGTGCAATTGTTTGGTTTTGTGTATGCAGGTATTGTTGACGCAAGTTGTCGTGGTTCTCCTTCTGGTTCGATAACCTTAGTGCAAGTGTGATAGTTGTGTTTTTACGTTTAAATTGGTGTTTGTGCCAAGTAAAGCCTTTGGGATGATTTGGATGATAGTAGAATTGATGATGTGCAAAAACAGAAACTTTTACACCCACTACAGAATTTCTCTGATTTTACTGGAGTGTATTTTTGATCTAAATTTTTTACACAAATTTCTATACAAATTGCCCAGGTTTTCCTAATTTTCAGAATTTTCGGAGTTACCAAAGTATGGTTTTAGTACATATCACTACAGACTCTTCTGTTTTAGACAGATTCTGTTTTTGCTTGCATAGTTTGCTTGTTTTGATGATGCAATGGATTGTATCGGGGGGTATCTGTAGCGACCCGGCCTGAAACGGTCAAGTCTCTGGTGTTTCCGTACCATCCCAAGATCATGCTGGTACACACACAGTACGTCAATGTATATATCAAAGGGAAATCACAAATGCTTTATTAACGAATCTCATATAGAGTCTTTATTACAATCAATTTGGCTAAAGGCCAATTCATGAGATAAAACTAAATGCAGAAGACGTAGACGCCAGCGAGTCCATCCGACTCCAAGGGCATATCACCAAGCGTAGAACATGTCCTCACTCCTGGTCGGAAAAGTACTCTACAACATGACACGTTGCAGCCGTGTAGGTCAGCATATTGAATATGCTGGCAAGTCACAAAGAGAAGCGTAAAAATATCATCTATACTATATGTATATATGGCAGGTGGGGCTGTTAGTTTAAGTTTAGCGAAAAGCAAATTTTCCTACAACAAGAGGGGGCAAAGACAAAATTATTACTACATTGTTGGTTGTTTAATGAGAAGGTTCCACCAACCATTTCTCATACCCAAGTTAACAATAATACCCACATCATTAAAATTATTTGTGTTGAGAGTTCCTGATAGTTTCAGTTCCTTTGGCTCAAGTTGTCCATAACCGTGGACACGGCTAATCGATTAGGTTTGGTACTCTACAGAGTCTTGCACACTTTCCCCACAAGATTCGATCTCCTCCGTTGAAGTCCCCGTACTGCATGGTGTTTGAGAACCGGATCATCAAAACATGGTCTTCCAAATGATTCCTCCGAGCCACTGTCGGTGCCCATCCAATCCTACCGTTCTTCTACATCTCATAGCACCGCCCGTCCAAAGTCACCATGATGTCCAACCAAGCCAGAGCCCATAATGGCTTGTGGCTATGCAGGTAAGCCTCGGGTCTTGAAGTATCCATCCGTCTCTTCGTGCTTGGGTGGAGCTTTCCGCATGAATACTAGCACTTCTCCAGCAACACCTAGGCTACCACTTGGTCCTCCAGGGTGCCGTTCAACCAATTTCCACCCAGAGGTATATTGCATCACGAGGTCTTGAAAATCTTGAAGTCTTAAGGTCTTCGTCATAAATTAATTCTCACAACTCTCATGATAAACACTCAGCCAACCCCGTCTACTAAAGGCATAGCAAAAATAAAATATCGTTTCCCGGGGTCAAAGTGACAAGGGTTTATGGGGTGCCTACCACATGATACTACTCAAGAACCAAGTTTCCCATTTACCTACTTTGCATGCAATGGTGGAAAAGGTTGAAACTAACGCAATAAAAATCATAGGTAATACATGATCAATGTGAACTTGCCTTGCTGGCGATCTTCGAACTCAAACGACTCTAAGTAGCAAGCCTCGCACTCCGGATGATCTAACGAAACAAACAATTCACACAATAAGCATAACCATATCACAACTTAGAAGAATAGCAAGTAAAACTACTAATACTAAAACTATCAATAACACAAACAAAGAAAATAAAATAAAAGTAAGCAAAGAATCTATCCAAAACTCCATTGCAAAGCTTCTACTAAAGTAAAACAAATTATAAATAGTTTTTTGCAACTACTAAAATCTTAATAGAAATAAAACTAACGTTTTATCGAAATAACAGAAAGTATTTTAACTAAGGTTTTCTACACAAAAAGAATCAATTTAAAATCTATTATGAAACTCCAAATATGAAGAAAACAATGTTTCCTACTAAACAAAGAACAAAAATAATAAAATTATTTTTCTTAACAGCAAATAAAACTCCTCATGCTGACTAAAAGAAACATAATATAATTTGGCAAAAGAATAACAAGAAAACATAAACTAAAATAATTTAAAACAAAGGAAAAAGCATAAAACTAAAATAACTAAACAAAATCTGTTTTGCCTAAAAACATCTATTTAATATATCCTAAAAATTCCCAAATTGAGCATACTGATGGAACTAACTAATATAAACCAGTAGCAAAAAGAAACACCCAAAAATCTATTTTTAATCTAAAGTTATTCAAAATCTAGTGATTCAAGTAAATTTCAATGAATTCAATTTTAAACTGTTCAAATTTGAAAACTAATGGCACCAACAGAAAGTTCATAATTTTTGTGACCTAATTCAAAAAGAATCACTCAAAAACATTAATTAATCTAGGAGTTATTCAAGTTTTAAAAACAGAAATTGTTTTGCTAAAAAAACTAAAACAGAAAAGAAAACCTAAGCTAGCGAACAGGGGGGGCTACGTGGCAAGCTGTGAGTGGGTGCGGGTGTGCGTGCGGGTGTGAACGAGTGAGCGCTCACAAAATAAAGAAAAAATGGTTTGCTATTTAAATTTTCCAATCGCAGCCGTTGAATCAGATCTGACGGTGGGGGGGGCTCACAGTGGTGGCGGTGGTTCTCCGGCAAGTCCGACGGCGGCCGAGGCATGGTGGTGGTCGGGGGCGAGGCTCCAGTGGTTGTCGGTGGCGGCGGAGGTGTCCAGGTGTCGGCGGCGATCTTCCGGCATCGTTTGGTGGCATCGGCGGGACTCAGGGGTGACGAGGATGAGCGACACGAGCTCGGGTTGCTTCGGGTGGAGGCCGAACTCCGGCGAGGGCGAAGCGGTGGCTGTGGTGCATGGGGAGGGGATTTTTTGGAGTGTAACGGGGTGAGAGGCCCTCGGGCTTTATAGCCAGGGGCTCGGGGTCGAGGGAAGGAAATGGAGGGGCGAGATCGGCTTGGATCCGGTCGTACTCCGGCGAAGGAAAGAGGGGGAAAGAAGGAAGGAGAAGACCGGTGCAGAGATGCGGTCGGACTGTGGGGCCAGGGCATCAGTGGCGGAGAGGGAGAGCGCGTGGGCTCGAGCGGCCGATCCGAAGGGAATCGGGTCTGATCCGGAGGGATTTTGGGCCAGATTCGCTAGTGGGCCGCATTGTTCCTTTCTATACACGCACGTACTTTTCCTTTTTGTAAAACTTTTTCATTTTATTTAAAAACAGGAAAGTAAAACTAAATAGGAAAATAATTATAACTCCAAACATAGAAGTTTTATATATTAAAATTATCAAAAAAATAAAAGCAATCTGTTTAACATTTTTCCACGGCCAAAATAATTATTTAAAAAAAGATTTTTCAGAAAATGTCCAAATGGATTTAATTCTTATTTCAAATAACTCCCTGGTTCAAATGGTCAAATGGATTTTCAAAAATGCCCCTGAAATGGAGGGTCATGTTCCTCCTCTCAATTTCAAAACTTTCAGAGGTTTCACCATTTGAATTCAAATGAAAGCAAAATAGAAATGGGGTTTCAACTAACACCATAGAGCTTTCAACTTCACTCCACTTCAACAAAGCAAATACAAACAATATGAATGGATGCATAACTATTATTATAACATGCCAAAATGTAATTTTGGGATGTTACATTGTTGTGGTTCTCCTACTGGTTCGATAACCTTAGTGCAAGTGTAATGGTTGTGTTTTTATGTTTAAATTAGTGTTTGTGCCAAGTAAAGCCTTTGGGATGATTTGGATGATAATAGAATTGATGATGTGCAAAAACATAAACTTTTACGCCCAGTGCATAATTTCTCTGATTTTACTAGAGCGTATTTTTGATCTGAATTTTTTACACAATATTTCTATACAAATGGCCCAGGTTTTCCTAATTTTCAGAATTTTTGGAGTTACAGAAGTATGGTTTTAGAACACATCACTACAGACTATTATGTTTTAGACAGTTTCTGTTTTTGCTTGCATAGTTTGCTTGTTTTGATGATGCTATGGATTGTAGGGGGGTATAAGCCATGGAGAAGTTGGAATACAGTACCTATTATGCAATAAAATATGAATCAATTTAAAACAATACCTAAAGTGTTTTATATGTCTATTATACTAACGGATCTCACAAGGTTTTATTGACTTTTGTGTGCTGAAGTTTTCAAATTTTGGGTGAGACCACGATGAATGAAGGAAAAAGGAGCGGCAAGACCCTAAGCTTGGGGATGCCCAAGGCACTCCAAGGTAATATTCAAGGAAGACCCAAGCTTCTAAGCTTGGGGATGCCCCAGAAGGCATCCCCTCTTTCGTCTCCAATCTATTTGTATGTCAATTAGAGCTATATTTTTATTCATCACATGATATGAGTTTTGCTTGGAGCATCGTGTATTATAGTTTATTTTATTTTTAGTTTGCCACAATCATCATTTTCTGGACACACTTGTCGAGAGAGACACACTTATTTGTTAGAATACTCTATGTGCTTCACTTGTATCTTTTGAGCTAGGCAGTGGCTCTAGTGATTCACTTATATCATTTTAGAGCACGACGACAGTCATATTTTATAGAAATAGTTAAGCTCAGATGCTTCACTTAAATATTTTTGAGAGTATAAGGCATAAGGAATGGTAATTTGCATGTGTTATAAGACTAGTCCAAAAAGGATAGGTATTCAAGGGGGACGTAATAAAAACTTTCATGTAGCTCACCAAAAATGAAACGTGGGTTAATTATATTGATGTAGTAATATGAAAGGATATAGGTTCATGATCATTGGATAGTAGGAATATTGATATTAAAGTTTGTTATTTAATTCTCATCTAAATATTGGTCATGTCATGGTGATGAGTTGTGAGCATTTTTATGCCTGAAATCAAATCCTATCATGTTGTTCAAATCGGGGGCGCGTGATGGTTAACTCCTCCCAACCTCCTCCCTAGGGGCATGCGGTAGTGCTTTGCTTCGAGAGAGCTAATAAGGCTCCGTAATAAGTATATGAGTTCCTTATGACTAATGCGAGTCCATGGATATACGCACTCTCACCTTTCCGTAATTTGCTAGCGTACTCGGTACCGTGCATTGCCCTTTCTCACCTCGAGAGTCGGTGCAAACTTTGCCGGTGCATCCAACCCCTTGATAAGATACGCTCTATTGCACATAAGCCTCCTTATATCTTCCTCAAAACAGCCACCATACCTACTTATCATGACATTTCCATAGCCATTCCGAGATATATTGCCATGCTACTTCCACCATTCCGTAACATGACTTGTGTTTTCATCATCATATTGCTTTGCATGACCGTAAGATAGCTAGCATGGTATTTCCATGGCTTGTCTGTTTTTTTGGTATCTTTGCTACACTATATCATTGCACATCCTGGTACACTGCCAGTGGCATTCATGTAGAGTCATATTGTTCTTTCTCGGTTTGTAATTTCGAGTTATAAGTAAATAAAAGTGTGATGATCATCATTATTAGAGCATTGTCCAGTGAGGAAAGGATGAGGGAGACTATGATTACCTCACAAGTCGGGATGAGACTCTGGACAAAAAATAAAAAATGGGGGAGGCCAAATGAGCCCACCACAAAAAGAAGAAAAAATGAGAGAAAAAGAGAGAAGAGGCAATGTTGCTATCCTTTACTGCGCTTGTGCCTCAAAGTGGCACCATGTTCTTCATATAGTGAGTCTCCAATTTTGTCACTTTCATATACTAGTGGGTTTTTTTCATTATAGAACTTGGCTTGTATATTCCGATGACGGGCTTCCTCAAATGCCTGAGGTCTTCATGAGCAAGCAAGTTGGATGCACACCTACTTAGTTCCATTTGAGCTTTCATACACTTATAGGTCTAGTGCATCCATTGCATGGCAGTCCCTACTCCTTGCATCAATATCGATTGATGGGCATTTCCATAACCCGTTGATTTGCCTAGTTGATGCGAGACTTTCCCACCTTTTGACTCCTTTGATATCTACCACCATATTCCATTCCACCCATATGCTATATCCATGGCTCACACTCATGTATTGCGTAAAGTTGAAAATGCTGAAGCGCGTTACAAGTAAGATCCAATTGCCTGGTTTGACACCAGGTGATCATGATTTATACTTATGCGGTGAAGACGGAGTCATGCCATGCTTAATATGATAAAATGAGTAGGGGATAACATTCTTTAATGATCATATATTTTGAAACAGTAATGATTATGCTTCTTATGTTCATGGATATTATTATGTTAATGCTTATTTATTCATTGTTTCTCAATCTCCACACTTGAAAGAGATTACATGTTGGGTAGCATGCCACATCAAAAAAATTGTTTTTATCATTTACATACTCGAGGATGAGTAGGAATTAAGCTTGGGGATGCTGATACGTCTAGGGGTGAGCATATTTACCGAGAACCGATGTATTGAGCCGAAAGAACCGCGGTCGAAACCGAAGGGCCTAAAACCAAAAATTACGGTTCCTATTTCGGTCATTAAATCTGCATAACAGAGATTTATGCAGCAAATTCAGTTTTTTACACTTAGTTAACCAAAAGACCCAGGAAACCGAAAATAAATAACACGCCACGCTCCTCCCTATATTTCCTATATTCGCTTCCCCCCGGTCGAGGTGGCTCAGCTGGCCCACTGTATCGCTGGGCCTCTAAGCGTCTTTGTCTCTTAGTTTTTGTCACATAGTACATGTTTGTTAAGGCCCAAAAATTGTCTAGCAATCGACTATACAAATGCAACATCAACTTTTGGTTTAGTACCACCTCGAATGGCTATTGAGTAAGCAAGTGCACGCATCACTATAAAGGTAGCAGCTTGTCATCCATTTCCTTGGGACGTGCAACATAGTCAGGCTAAAAAGAAAAATTAGTCAGGCTAAAAAGTATGCGAGGCATGGTCAGTAGTCACACTTGATCACGATGCTCATGTGAAATTTACTTTTGTTCGGTCAAACCGACGACCGAACCAAAAACTTTGGTTCCAAACAACATCGGTTACTTAGTTGTGAAGGGATCGATCGGTCTGCAGTTTAAAGAAACCTAAATTCTTTGTTACCTGAAAAACCGAACCGATCGGTTCGGTTAGACTGAACACCCAGGCCGAGATACGTCTCCAACGTATCTATAAATTTTTATTGTTCCATGCTATTATATTATCAATCTTGAATATTTTATATGCTATTTTATATCATTTTTGGGACTAACCTATTAACTTAGTGCCCAATGCCAGTTTCTGTTTTTTGCATGTTTTTGGACTTTTCAGAAAACAATACCAAACGGAGTCCAAATTGGATAAATTTTACAGGAGTTATTTTTGGACCAGAAGAGACCTAGGAAGCTTCGGGAGGTGGCCAGAAGAGCCACGAGGTGGCCACGAGCTAGGCCGGTGCGCCCTGGTGGGTAGGGCATGCCCCCTAGCTCGTGGGCCCCTCGTGGAACCTCCTGACCTAATTCCACTTCTATACATTCCCAATTATCCCAAAAACATCAAAGAGCCACCCGAAACAATTTTTCTGCCGCCGCAAGTCTCTGGTCTTCCGCGATCCCATTTGAGGGCCTTTTCCGATACTCTACCGGAGGGGGAATCCATCATGGAGGCCGTCTACTTCAACCTTGCTGCCTCCATGATGATGTGTGAGTAGTTCACCATAGACCTACGGGTCCATAGCTAGTAGCTAGATGGCTTCTTCTCTCTCTCTTTGATCTTCAATACAAAGTTCTTCGCGATTCTTGCGATGATCTATCCGATGTAATCTTCTTTTGCGGTACGTTTGTTGGGATCTGATGATATGTGGGTTATGATCAGAGTATTCATGAAAAGTACTTGAGTCTTCTCTGAATTCTATTATGCATGATTGATGTAGCTTTGCAAGTCTCTCCGATGTATCGGTTTGGCTTGTCCAACTAGATTGATTTATCTTTAGTGGGAGGAGTGCATTGTAGTGGGTTCAATCTTGCGGTGCTCTATATCCCAGTGAAAGAAGGGGACAAGACACATATTGCATTGTTTCTACGAAGGGTAAAACGATGGGGTTTGAACATATTACTTGGTCTTACTTTGTCTACATCATGTCATCTTGCTTAAAGCATTACTCTGTTTGTCATGAACTTAATACCATAGATGCATGCTGGATAGCGGTCGATTGGTGGAGTAATACTAGTATATGCCGAATCGTTTCGGTCTACTTGTCATGGACGTGATGCCTATATACATGATCATTGCCATTAATAACATCATAACTATGCGCTTTTCTATCAATTGCCCAATGGTAATTTGTCTACCCACCGTATGCTATGCGTTCGAAAGAGAAGCCTCTAGTGAAAACTATGGCCCCCGGGTCTATTCAAATAATATTACAAAAACCTAAAAACCTTGCTGAAATTTATTTACTTTGTTTTAATTTTACTTTTATATTTATCTATCTATCACTATCAGAAGTAATCCTTGCAAGTAACGAGTTCAAGGGGCTTGACAACCCTTTTGCCCACGTGGGTGCAAGTGTTTGGTTTTGTGTGTGCAGGTATTGTTGACGCAAGTTGTCGTGGTTCTCCTATAAGTTCGATAACCTTGGTTCTCAATGAGGGAAACACTTATCGCTACTATATTGCTTCACCCTTCCTCTTCGGGGAAAAACCCAATGCAGCTCACAAGTAGCAGCCCCCTGGTTACTGCCTTAGTCCAATTCAACTGCCATAATTCCCTATTAATATAGAAATGATCCGTAGCACCTCTAGAATAATTTTATCGCTGTCGCAAACCTCTGTTCCGAAGAGATCCCATCGGGATCCCTATTCCGGAGCCCTATCGCAGGGGGAAGCCAATGTCGGAGGCTTCTTCATCAACCTTGTTGCCTCCATGACCATGTGTGAGTAGTTCCTTTAGGACCTATGGGTCCATCGTAGTAGCTAGATGGTTCTCTCTCTCTTTGGATCTTCAATACCATGTTCCCCTTCTTCCTTTCGTGATTGGGATCAATCTGATGTACTTTATTGTGTGTTTGTTGGGACATGATGAATTGTGAGTTTATGATCACATTGTTCATTGAATCTTTTCAGATTTATTTGTTGTATAATTAAGTAGCTATGTATGCTTTATGATCCTATTTGTCTTCTCTGGCCAAGATTGGTTGGTAGATCTCCAGACGGAGTGGTGCATAGTAATGGGTTCAATCTTGTTGTGATTTCTACATATCATTGACAGAATGGGGACAAGACACACATTTGTATTGTTGTCACTTAGGAGAAAATGACGGAGTTTTATCTTATTTCTAGGTTTCTTCCTGTTTCTTTGAACTTAATACTTTGATATGCATGCTAGATAGCGGTCTTCGGTAGAGTAATAGTAGTAGATGCAGTTGGATTAACGGTCTACTTGTCACGGGCGTAATGCCTATATGAGATTATGCCATGAATGATCATAGTCATACTCGTTGTTATTCTTGTCAATTGTCCAACTATAGTTACCATGCCATTTACCTTCTTTTTGAGAGAGATACCTCCAGTGAACCTATGGCCCCGGGTCTATTATTCCATCAGTACAAAATCCTAAAAAAATCCCTTTACTCTTTGCTTTACTTTTGTTGTACCACTATCTATCTATTCGCTTTTAACCTTATAACTAGCTAGACAAGGGGCTTGACAACCCTCTTGCCAAGTTGGGTGCAAGTATTGTTTTTATTTGTATGTAGACACTCTTGAACTTATTAGCTTGTTGATTCCTACCGGTTCAATTAAACCTTGGTTCTCAACTGAGGGAAATACTTTGCTTTTATGCTATATCACCCTTCCTCTTTAGGGAAAACCGAACAACACCTACAGGAGTAGCACCCGCCACCTCAAAGCGAATGCAAAGGACGGGGCACCCATCAAAAGGGGGGCAGTGGAGGTGGGTGGGGTCAAGGATGTGGTGCAGGGGTCGGGTGGGGCCTAGGTCACTAGTCACCGCCGCCGTCACCGCCCATGCACACACCATCTTAGTCGGAGCAATATCAGCCTCCCTACTTACGCATAGCCAAGTAGCTCGGTCGACAGTCCCTGGCCTTCGTCACTGGGCATGTGTCATATTGCATTGACATTAATGCAGTGCCACTCCATTTTGCCAACTCGACATCGCTACAGCTTGTCCGGTAGCAGACGTTGGGTGTGGATCAGCTCGGTGCCTGCTCTTTGTTCACCGGTATGTCTCAACTGGGCAAGACGACGTATGACACCACACACAAGCAGCAGTTGGACATGATCCACTACGGAGGCAGAGGCTGCTACGAGGACATGCAAGTGGATGACTCAAAGCCAGAGGTGCACGCCCAACAACTAGGCACATACACCCAGCCGTTGGATTCGTACACCGGCCAGGTGGAGGAGAACGGCGATGACGACCTTGATCCGAAGGAATAGTAGTCTGATCCAAGAAGAGGGGTAGAAAAGAAATCTTCAACATGCGGGAGGATGAATTGTTTTGCTATGTGTGGTTGGCCACTAGCATCGATTCAATCCATGGCATGGAGTAAAAGGGCGCAATATTATGGGCCAACATTCATACTTAGTTCCACGAGCACAAGAATTTCGAGACTTACCGCAGTTGTGGGATAAAGTAGCTCAACCATCGATGATACATCATTCAAGAGGCCATGAGCAGGTATTGTGGCCATTTAAAACAACTAATCGATCGATGGCCAAGTGGTGCGCTAATCACCGAGCAAGAAAGTTGTTATATGCGTTGGTCATCTGGTCGGATATGCAACTTGCTGACCATATTTTTCTTTCTATCCCTTGCGTGTGTGCAACTTGTTCTTGAAGGTGGAGAAGAAGAGCTTCATTCTCATGCATTGTTGGTTGAAGTTTTGAATGGGGCACCCAAGTGGCAACTATCCATTGCCAACTCCATAAAGACTGCTAACATTGGCACCGAGGAAGAAGCGGGTGATGTTGATGGTGACAACCGAGACGAAACTCAAGCTCGAAGAGAGGAGAGTTGAGCTTGCGGTCGCTTCAGAGGATACCGAGATGTTGACCATAAGGATGGACAAGTTGGATGATGATGTGGCGATGATCAAGTGTGCCATCGATGTAAATATGTTGAAGCGCTTGGCAGCCAAGGAGGAGGAGGATGGTGAGGAGGAGGCAACATCAAAGTGAGCGAAGAGGCTCTGATAGCCGGTCTGGCAGGGCAAAAGTATTTTTTTGCACGAACTATCGGACGAATACTTTTGTGATCGTGCGGATGTAAAAATTGTAAACATCCGCCTCTTTTTTGTTTGATCAGGCACTATGAACATCACACTTTAATTTGCTCTCATATTACTATGCATTTGTTTTGGGGAAATGATCTCCGGGTAGGATCAAGGAGACAAGTCAATGTTTCAAAACATTTGGTGTGGCACCGCTACCCCAACCGGCTGGCCCCTTGGCTGGCTCCCCTCGCCGTCAGCCTGATGGATGGCGCAGGCCGACTCCCCTGCTGGAGGCCGACTAGACGCACCGGTCGGCTCCCGGGCTGGCTGCAGCTGGAGGCAACGGGATCAGTGCCCGTCCCATCCATCCGTACTAAGTGCAAGGACAATATAGCACCCACATCACGGAAGAGCGTGGCTATAGTGCCACTGGTACTGGTAACCCTGACTGAAAGAATCGATATGGTCGACTAGAGGGGGGTGAATAGGCGACTAACAATTTTAGCTTCTTTTTAACAAGTTAGGCTCAACAATAAAATAGGTTGTCTAGAAATGCAACTAGGTAGACAACCTATATGATGAGCACAATAACAACAACAATAGCAACCACAAGATACACACACAATAAAGCTTGCACAAAGTAAAGGTAAGAAGTAACCGCAAGTGGAGTCGATGGAGATGAGGAAGTGTTACTGAAGTTCCCTCCTTTTAAGGGGAGGTACGTCTCCGTTGGAGCAGCGAGGAGGCACAATGCTCCCCAAGAAGCCACTAGGGCCACCGTATTCTCCTCATGCCCTCGCACAATGCAAGATGCCATCATTCCACTAGTGGTGTCCTTGAAGGCGACGACCGAACCTTTACAGACAAGGTTGGGGCAATCTCTACAACTTAATTGGAGGCTCCCAACACCACCGCGGAGCTTCACCACGATGGAATGTGGCTCCGAGGTGACCTCTTCTGTCTAGGGTGCTCAAACACCCAAGAGTAACAAGATCCGCAAGGGATTAGTGAGGGAAATCAAATTTCTCTTGGCGGAAGTGTAGATTGAGGTCCTATCAAGCAAACCCTAGAGAATCAACAAGTTTTGATGGCTAGGGAGAGAGATCGGGCGAAAATAAGCTTCAGGAGCAACAATGGAGCTTGGGGGAAAGAGGTAAAATCTTCTTGAGGAAGAAGATCCCCTTTTATAGTCCAAGCCCAAATCCAACCGTTATTCGTGTGCACAGACACACAAGCGGTACTACCGCTCATCAGAGTGGTACTACCGTTTATATAGGCAATGCAGGGCTACAAGCGATAGTGCCGCAGACACGGGCGGTAGTACCGCTTATAAGAAGTACTACCGCTCCAACTGCAGCTCTACTACCGCTCGATGAGGGCAGAACTAGCGTAGTAGGACGACCGGCAGTACCGCACTGGGCGGTACTACCGCTCACTAGGGAGCGGTACTGCCGCTTGAAGCAGAGGATCAAAATTCTACTGCCGCCTCCACTACTGTGTGTGCAGAAAAGTTTGTCCACACCTAGCATAGTAGTCCATGCCACACGAGAGTTGTAGTACCGCTAAAGCGGTACTTCTGTTCTCATGCACGGAACTGACGCTAGAGAGGCGCCGCGAGCCCTAGGCAAATAACATGGAAGATCTCCATGACATCGGGAGAGAAGGCCGGTGAAAATGAAATGTGTACGTGTTGATTCCACCCTACTTCTCAGATGCAGACCCCCTCTTAATAGTACGGATGTCCTATGACTCAAATATCACCGAAAAATAATTGTCAGAACAAATCTGTCTTCACACCATATCATCGAGGGGAAATAAACCGTCTTGTGCCCATCTGACAAAATCTCTTAAATACTCAAGGCACAAAGTTAGTCCGCAAACCACCTTGCCATCAATCACCAAAACCATAGGGGAAGAAATATGCCCTAACAATCTCCCCCTTTTTGGTGGATTGATGACAACGTGGGATTTGCACAAAAGATGGAAGAGAGTAATATGCAAACCCCATTGTTCATATAATATAGATGGGCTCCCCCTAGATTTGTGCGTCATTTTAGTGTGCTTTTGGAATGCAAGGAACACACACTAGGATCAACACTCCCCCTATATTTTATAAATGAGGCAATACTTGCAATTAACTAGATAAGAGATAAGAGCATAGATGCAAGTAAGGTATGTGAGCAAAAAAGTAACTAGCAGGATTAACCATGTCATCACATACAAAGATAACACAATAAGACATAATTAGATAGCAAGGGATACGTATGTCTCACACCATACACATAGGTTCAAGTCTCACACACAAAAGCAAATAGGAGAAAGAGTTCACAAGCAATAAAACACGGCAAGAAAATGAGCTTGTGACTCGACAACAACCCTAAGGAAATCCCCGATCCTAAACTCTCTCCCCCTTTGGCATCGAGATGCCAAAAAGGCAGAGAGGGGCAACTACGTCCCGAGGTGGTAGCGTCACTTTGAGTCCTCATCCATTGACTCCTATGGCTCCTCCTCATCATCAGCAGCAGCAACATCCTCCTCAATGATGTCCTCATCATCAGCAGCAATAGTACGGCGAGCAGAGGTGACCCCAGCAGAGTCATCAGAATCAGTCCAGGTGTTGTTCATGAAGAGCCACTCCTCCTTGGTCCTCTGATACCAATTGAGAATAGGATTGGCTTGGGTGTGAAACCAGAAAACTGTTTAAAAGGGAAGGAGCGCTCCAAGTTCAAATGTCAAATAAAATAAGAGCAAACTTGGAGTGACCCAAATATCACGAATGAACTGGGAGCCAAAACTCTTCAAGGAAGAGAAGGGTTGTGACTGGATCCACCTATGTTTGAGTCATTGGTATGGCACCGCGAAGATTTTAATTTTGGGCCCATGACCAAAACTCATCTTTGAAGCACAAGTACCATAAAATGTGAAAGATTGTTTTTTGTTTATGCTAATATGAGGAGTGTGAGTTCATGAAAGGAACAACACTCCCCCTATGTTCATGCCTACATCTAAAACAAGATAGAATGATGAGTGCGGTGGGATATGCATTGCCTCATGCCACATTGCTCAAATCAATGACATTTAGCTCATGCCTTAACTCGCAAAATCTTGCTTCATCCAATGGCTTCATGAAAATATCCGCTAGTTGCCCATGGGTGTTGACATAGATAAGATCAATTTCTCCACGCTTGATTTGATCCCGGATGAAATGATGACAAATCTCAATATGCTTCGTCTTGCTATGTTGCACCAGATTGTAGGAGATCTTGATAGCACTTTCATTGTCACATAGAAGAGGCACTTTGTCACACGTGACACCGTAATCCTTTAAAGTTTACCTCATCCTAGCAATTGTGCACAACAACTTGCGGCGGCTACATACTCGGCTTCGGTGGACGAGAGAGAAACACAATTTTGTTTCTTGGAAGACCAAGTCACCAAAGAGCGAC
This sequence comes from Elymus sibiricus, assembly GCA_039707655.1. Lineage (NCBI taxonomy): Eukaryota > Viridiplantae > Streptophyta > Magnoliopsida > Poales > Poaceae > Elymus > Elymus sibiricus. The sequence goes on along the minus strand of CM077667.1, from coordinate 175,573,902 downwards.
CAAGAAATTGGCACCCTTCGGGAGTGGACTTCCTTTCCACACGGTCTCCCACCAAATCCAAATCCGAATATTCCATGAGTTCAAAGCGTTCTCCTTTTGGGTAGCATAAGCCAAAGTTTGGGGTATGAGCCAAATATCGAAATATTCGCTTGACCGCCACAAAGTGACTTTCCTTTGGTGCAGATTGAAACTGTATACATATTCCCACACTCAACATAATATTCGGCCTAGATGCACAAAGGTAAAGCAAGGATCCAATCATGGAACGATATACCTTTTGATCCACCATTTTACCATTGGGACCGATGTCAAGTTGACACTTGTTTGCATTGGAGTCTTGGATGGCTTGACATCATCTAGCTTCAGTCTCTTGAGCATGTCTTGGGTATATTTTGTTCGGTTGATGAAGGTTCCTTCTCTATGTTGCTTGACTTCGAATCCAAGAAAGAACTTCAACTCTCCCATCATAGACATCTCAAACTTCTCAATCATTAGCGTGGCAAACTCATCATTGAAAGCTCTGTTAGGAGAACCAAAGATAATATCATCAACATATAGTTGGCATATGAACAATTCCCCTTTGACCTTCTTAGTAAAAAGAGTGGGATCAACTTTTCCAATTTCAAACCCACGATCTTGCAATAACTCCGTAAGGTGCTCATACCACACACGTGGGGCTTATTTAAGGCCATAGAGAGCCTTATCGAGTTTATATACATGATTCGGGAACTTGGGATCCTCAAACCCCAGGGGTTGCTTGACATATACCAACTCATTTAAAGGACCCTTTAGAAAAGCACTTTTCACATCCATTTATTGTAATTTAAAATCATGATCAGAAGCATAATCTAGCAATAAGAGGATAGATTCGAGATGAGCAACGGGAGTGAAAGTTTCACCGTAGTCAATCCCCATGACTTGGGAGTAGCCTTGGGCTACCAATCTCGCCTTGTTGAGAATGACAATGCCATGTGCATCTTGCTTGTTCTTGAAGATCCATTTGGTTCCAATGACATTATGATTCTCCTTTGTCCTTGGCACCAATTTCCACACTTGGTTGCACTCGAAGTTGTTGAGTTCTTCATGCATGGCTTCTAGCCAATCTGTGTCCTCGAGCGCCTCATTGACCTTTTGGGGTTCAACACATGAAACAAACGCGTGATGCTCACAAAAGTTTGTTAATTGTTTACGAGTAGTTACCCCTTTCCTTAGGCCTCCAATGACATTCTCTAAAATATGTTCTTGATGTTGTAGCATGGAAGCTATCTTGGTGGCACGACGCTCCAATTGCTCTTCAAGTGAGATTTGAGGAGCTACATCTTGATCATTTTAAGCGTTGTCTTGAGCTTGCTCATCACCTTGAGATCGCTCTTTATCATGATCATGATCTTGGTCATCATTAAGTGCATCACCATCATCATGGGGTTGATCTTGACCTTGATCTTGTTCACTTGGTTGAGGGCCTTCACTTTGTTCTTTGAAAGCGTGTGGGTGAAGTGTTAATGATGGTTCCACTTGCATAAAAAATTGTCCTTCTCGTTCCACCAGAAGGGGTTCCTCAACGGGTAGAAATGTTTCACACCCATTCTTCTTATGGTTTGAGGGGGAATTTCATCACCTACATCACAAAGACCACTTTTCTCCACTTGGGACCCATAATTTTCATCAAACTCTACGTTACACGTCTCCTCAATGACTCCATTAGACTTGTTGAGGACACGGTAAGCATGAGAGTTTGTAGCATAACCAACAAATATGCCCTCTTGAGCTCTAGTTTCGAATTTAGACAAATGGGCACCCATTTTCAGAATGAAACACTTACACCCAAACACCCGAAAGTACTTGAGGTTGGGCTTGTTACCAGTAAGTATTTCATATGGAGTCTTGTTCTCACCTTTGCGGAGGTAGAGTCGATTAGATGCATGACAAGCGGTGTTGATGGCTTCGGCCCAAAAGTTGTGCGGCGATTTGAATTCTGCCATCATGGTCCTTGCCGCATCCATCAACGTCCGGTTCTTCCTCTCCTCTACACCGTTTTGTTGAGGGGTATAAGGTGTGGAGAATTGATGCTTGATCCCCTCATCACTAAGAAAATCATCCAAGGTGTAGTTCTTGAACTCGGTGCCGTTGTCACTTCTTATGATCAATATCTTTGCATCATGTTGACATTGAGTTTGCAAAGTCAATCACCATTTGTTGGATCTCACTCTTCCTCTGGAAGAAATATATCCATATGTATCTTGAATAATCTTCCACAATCACCAAGCAATACTTTCTCCCACCAAGACTATCAAAAGATGGAGGTCCAAAGAGATCCATGTGAAGGAGCTCCAAGGGCCTCTTGGAAGATATAATGGTTGTGGGACGGTAAGCCTTCTCATGTAGCTTTCCTTTGATACAAGCACTGCAAGCGCGATCTTTAGAAAAACTAACATTTGTTAGTCCACGAACATGGTACCCATTGAGGAGACTTTGCAAATATCTCATATTAACGTGGGCTAAATGGCGATGCCAAAGCCACCCCACGTCAACTTCAGCCATTAAACATGTTGCGGTCTTAGCGGGCCTCTCCGAGAAGTTGACCACATAGAGACCGTTCTCAACATATCCAACGTAGGCCACTTTAAGAGTCTTGGTCCACAAAAGGGCCACGGTATTTAGATCAAAGAAAGTAGAGAAGCCCATGAGTGCAAGTTGATGAATGGAAATTAAATTGTATGCAAGGGTCTCAACAAGCATGACTTTCTGTAAGAGCACATTTATCCATGTGTGGTTTTGGTAATTGATGACAATCCCTATGGACTAATGGTTGCCTTGAGTTATATTCGAAGGATTTGTCCGTAGGTACTTCTTGAAGTCCATTTGTTGGTTTCAAGGAGTTTATATGGTGACCAAGGTGGTATTCAAGGTTTTATCCAAAGATTAGTCATGTGAGAGTTGATCTCATTGCAAGCATGTCTTGAAGAAGAAGATTGTGTGAACATTCATGTTTACCTTCAAGACATCATCTTTGTGAAGAGAGAAGAGAAGACACAAGGTTGGTCAAGATTAAGGCAAAGAATGAATCAAGTTGATCAACACACAAAGCGTACAAGATGTACCGAGAGGGATCAAGTGATCCCATGGTATGGTAAGCATTGTCCATTACGCTTTGTGTACTAACCCATGTTCCCTGTGAGTGTTCTTTGTGGGGTTAGATATGTTTCCATGGGCGAGCATCAATAAGAAGATCCCATACAATCCATGGAGGATGACATCAAGTGGTGATCGTCATCAAGGTTGCGGTGTGCAAGTTCAAGTGAAGCATCGCGGAGAGATCATGCTTGAAGCTTGCCGTCCATTGTGGTGACAATGGACTTGTGAAGATGTGCCGAAGAGTGGCTCACCCATAGTGGAGTATAGGGGAGCAATCAACTAGTCTTCATCAAGCCAACGCAATCAAGAAAGGTGGTCCATCTTGAGGAAGTCAAGATCATCATCATCTAGCTCAAGTGGACTATGCGCAAGGCTAAGGTTTGACCTTGATAGGTTTTCTATTTTATCGGTCTCATAGTGGTAGTTGGGAGACTGGGTTATAGGATAGATAGCCGTACTATCAACGGGGCTCTCAAGTGAGTAGCTTGATCGTATCATTCGTTGAGAGCTCAAACCATTGCATTCTTGGCATCATCATCTTTCTTGGTTCTTGGTTGGTTTTTCTCTGTGTGAGTTTTAGAGCTTATGGTCATCTTCATGACAAGCTCGAGTTCATCGAAAACGGAGTCCACCTGCTTCTTCTATGATGTTTTCAATGTTGGAGGTTTTGTCGGTTCTTCATTCATAGAGGTTTCGCTGTTGGATAGCTCTTGTCATGCTGAATCCAACAAGCTTGAGTTTGCTCAATTCGGAGCTCGTATGCGAAAGTTATGGCAGTTTCAGTGCCAGGGCAGTTTTTCTCTGAACTAGCGGTAGTACCGCTCGGTACCACGGTAGTACCGCTCCGGCGGTACTTCCGCTATGTACTACCGCTGCTACTACCGCTTATATTTTCCTTCTGGTGCCCACGGGGGCCTCTGGCCATTTTCGGCGGAAGTACCGCTCCCCCAGAGCGGTACTACCGTTTTAGGCGGATGTACCGCTCTCCCCAGAGCGGTAGTACCGCTCCAGCGGTACTGCCGCCCTGAGGTTCCGTGGCTACTTCCGCCTAAGTGTTTCTTCTGGCTTCTTGGGATTATTTGAGCGGAAGTACCGCTCCCTCCAGAGCGGTACTATCGCTTTGTTGTTCCAGGACGAGTATAAGCGGAAGTACCGCTCCCCTGAGCGGTACTACCGCTTGTGTGCGGGCTGTGGGGGTAACGGTTGGATTTTACCCCACCTATAAAAGGGGGTCTTCTTCCCCTTTGCTCTCTAACTCTTGAGCTCGTGTTCTTCCCCCATTGTTGACCTTCTTCGAGCTTGCTAACTCTCAATCCCTCCAATGATTCTTGCTAGTTCTTGAGGGAAAAGAGAGAGGAGATCTAGATCCACATTTCCACCAATCACTTTCTCCTCTTTGTGAGGGGAACCCCTTGGATCTTGATCTTGGAGTTCTTCGTGTTCTTCTTCGTTCTTCCTCTCATTTCCTCCATAACATTTGTTGTTTTGGTGGGATTTGGGAGAGAAGGACTTGGGCACTCCGTGTGCCCTTGCCATTGCATTTGGTGCATAGGTTTGAGTTCTCCACGGTGATACGTGGAAGTGAGAAGTTGAGAAGCTTATTACTCTTGGGTGTTTGAGCACCCTAGAGCTTGTTCCTCTTGGGTGCCTTGGCGCCCTAGACAGTTGGTGGTGCCTCGGAGCTCAATCATTGTGGTGTAAAGCTCCGGGCAAGCGTCGGGGTCTCCAATTAGGTTGTGGAGATTGCCCCGAGCAATTTGTACGGGTACTGGTGAACCGCCTCCAAGGGTTGCCAAAGTGTACGGGTACCGGTGACCGCCCCCAAGGGTTGCCATTTGTACGGGTTCGGTGACCGCCCTCAAGGGTCCCTTAGTGGCATCACGGCATCTTGCATTGTGCGAGGGCGTGAGGAGATTACGGTGACCCTAGTGGCTTCTTGGGGAGCATTGTGCCTCCACACTGCTCCGAACGGAGATTAGCATCCTTAAGGGTGTGAACTTCGGGATACATCATCGTCTCCTCATGCCTCGGTTATCTCTTACCCGAGCCCTTTACTTATGCACTTTACTTTGTGATAGCCATATTGTTTGTTGCTATATATATCTTGCTATCACTTAGTTGTGTATCTTGCTTAGCATAAGTTGTTGGTGCACATAGGTGAGCCTAGTTGTTTTAGGTTTTGTGATTGACATATTAAACATTAGTTTTATTCCGCATTTGTTCAAGCCTAAACCGTAATTATTTTAAAGCGCCTATTCACCCCCCCCTCTAGGCGACATCCACGTCCTTTCACTTTCTCAATGTTAGATTCATAGAGATTAGCACCTTGCCAAGACCCACTACCTTTTATGTTGAAGCATCACCAAATTGGACATGAGTGGGCATAGATGAACTTGATTAAACATCCACCACCAAGTCCTTGCTCCCGGTCATGTGACTTGTTGCTCCACTATCAAGCAACCACGAACCTCCACCGGAAGCAAACTCCTACAAGAGATCAATGCTTGGATTTAGGTACCCATTCTTAAATGGGTCCTTTCATATTAGTAACAAGGGTCTTAGGAACCCTAATAGACCACTCAATGTACTCATAAAAAGAGCCAACGGATTTGGCATAAACATGCCCATCACTAGCACGGCATACAACATAAGATGGGTTAAACCATCGGCATCGTTGGGTGAGGTGGTTTTGCCTTTCTTGGCACCACCATGAGCCCTCTTGTTCTTGTTCTCCTTAGGATCGCCCTCTCCCTCTTTGACAAAAGTAGTTTTGAGAGGGAGAGCTTGCTTAGTCTTATCTTTCTTCTTGGTGTTCTTCTTCTTATTTGGTTGGGTGCAAACCCAAGTCCCTCCTTAGCCACAACTTCCTTTTCATTGCTCAAAAGGTCATTGAGATTCCTATCACCTTGAATCAAGTGACAAGGCCTTTCTCAAGTTGCTCTTTCAACTTGGCATTCTCCTCAACAAGATGTGCATGCTCACAACAAGAGTTAGTAGCATGAGCATTGTCAATTAACACAAAAGGAGGACAAGTAGCAATCTCCTTAGGTAGTTTCACTTGGAGTTGATCATGAGACTCTTTGAGTTATGAGCACTCTTCAAGGCCTTGTGAGCCTTTTCAAGTAGCTCAAACTCCTCCTTGAGTCTAGCATGGCCAACCCCAAGTTCAACATTCTCGGATTTAAGCACGCGAGCTAGAACTTGAGCATGATCATGATATTTCTTTAACTTAGCAAGATCAACGTTGTGTGACTCCTCAAGAGCCAAACGAATACCTTGCTCTTCATCAAGAGCATGAGAAAGATCCGCAATATCATCGGCATAATCATGGCTATGACCTAGCATCTTAGTGATGGTGTCTTCATGAGACTCAATGGTGTCATTGGCCTCACCTAGTTGTTCCAAGAGAACAATGAAGTGCTTCTTGCTCTCACCTTTGAGCTTACCCAAGAACTTGTCAAACTCATTTTCATCCACCTTAACCACCTTCATTTCATCTACACAATCTGTCAAGGAAGGATGGTAGTGATAGTAGTTTTGATGTTGGAGGTTACCTTGTTGGTGGATTTGGCCATGAGAAACTTGGCGGAGGCAGTGAGGTTCTCGTTGGGGGAGTCGAAGAGAGACATTGGGGTTGGGGAAGAGATGGCAATGGTGACTGACGCCATTGCAATTCCTTCACCACTTGTATCATCATCGTCATCGTCAGAGGCAAACTCTTCGAGTGCCGCCAACCCCTTTTGCGACACCCGCTTTGTGAAGTTGTTGTTATTGGGGAAGGACTTTGCCTTATATTTCCGGATTAGCTTGCCACCATTGTATTCCCTCTTCTCATACGGACAATCCACGATGAAGTGACTCACGTTGCCACAATTGTAGCACGTTCTCACATGTTGCTTGCCCTTGGCGCCACTTGAGTTGTTATTGCAAAACATGGGCTTGGAGTTCCTCTTGTTGCCCCAAAATTTCCTTGACGCAAGAGCCATGTGCCCGTGGTAAGAATATTTGGTGTCTTAGGGACAACTCTCTTCTTCCTCCTCTTCTTCCTCTTCCGGTATCGCCTTGGCCTTCTGAGGGATCACTAGAAGTGTGTGTCTAGAGAGGGGGTGAATAGACTACTTGCAAGAAATAAAACCTAACATTTTCCCAAGTTAATTGGTTGGCAGATTTTAGCAATAATAGCAATTCAAGTACACCCTACACATGCAAGTCAACAAGTATGGCAGCGGAAAGTAAAGACATTGCACATGGAAGTAAGGAGATAAGATAGGGAGATCAAACACATGAGGGACACGAAGATTTTTCCCGTGGTTCCGATAGGTGGTGCCATCGTACGTCCACGTTTATGGAGCCTTCAACCCTCGGAGGGTAACGGTCGCGAGAGTCCACGGAGGGCTCCACCCATAAGGGTCCATGAAGTAGAAACCTTGACTATTCCATAACGGCTTCCGTCCACGAAGGACTAGCCTCACTATGGGTAGATCTTCACAAAGTAGGCGATCTCCTTGCCCGTACAAACTTCTTGGTTCAACTCCACAACATGAAGTAGGAGGCTCCCAAGCGACACCTAACCAATCTAGGAGGCACCACCCTCCAAAAGGTAATAGGCTCGGTAATGTCGATGAACTCCTTGCTCTTGTGCTTCAAGATGATAGACTCCTCAACACACAATCACTCTCTCGCAGATTTGGCTTGGTAGAAGAGATTGATTGGGTGGAAAGAAACTTGGGGAAGCTAGAGATCAAGATTCATATGGATGGAGTGGAATGGCTTGATCTCAACACATGAGTAGGTGGCTCTCTCTCAGAAAATAGGATGGGGCAAGTATGGAATAGTTCTGAGTGCTTCTCTTCCGAGTGGATGGTGGTGAAGGGGTATATATAGGCATCCCCAAAAATCCAACCGTTACACCTAAAGTGACCAACTCGGTGACACCGAAGTGTAAAACTCGGTGGTACCGAAATGACCAAAAGGCAGTAAATTTTGAATCTTGGTGAGAGCGATACATAAATCTCGGTGGTACTGATTTGATGACCAATGGTCAGATTACACAACTCGGTGAGACCGATTCTCAAATTTCGGTGGTACCGATTCTTGACAATAGCTAACCAGAAAGTTGGTCCAAAACTCGGTGAGACCAATTCACAAAACTCAGTGGTACCGATCCTTGAGAATGGCTAACCAGAAAGTTGGTCCAAATCTCGATGAGACCGATTAACAAAACTTGGTTGTACCGATTATTGAAAATAGGATACCCGAAAGTTGGCAACCGAACTCGGTGGCACCAAATCAGAATCGGCTGCACCGATGTGCTAGGGTTTGGCTTAGGATCTGTCTAGGGTTTGAATCTCGGTGAGACCGAATAGGAATTGTTGGTCTTACCGATTTGAGTGGTAGGGTTCTAGACAGAGTATTTGTGGAAGAGCTTGTGGGTGTTTTTGGTGACTATCACTTGTGCACGTGGAGCATCTTGTTCACCAACAGTACCTTACCCCATTTTAATAGTATTGGCTTTCCTATGGACTCAAAGTGATTTCTCACAAAGTAAAATGTAGAGTCCTCTTGCTTGAAGCTTTGCCAATCCATTTCCTTGCATCCAGGGGTATCTCCTCACAATCCTTTTTGCCAACCCATCTCTCTCTATGGACTTTCACCTGAAATACACTAGGTAGAAATATTAGTCCAAGAGACAATGTATGTTGTCATGAATTATCAAAACGACCAAGGGAGCATGTTGTGCTTTCAATCTCCCCCTTTTTGGTAATTGATGACAACATACAATCAAAGGTTCAAATAAAGATATGCATGGATATAATGAAGACTTTGAGAGACACATGACTTAGACTTGCTCCCCCTAAATGTGTGCAATTATGATGCATATACTTACCTTGAGTTCTTGAGCATTCTAGTAGTAGAAACACACTTGAGAAAACAATGTTAGGAAACACAAGAGTATTCTACCAATCAAAAGGCAATAGAGCTCAATAGTACCAAGATATGGAGAACATGTAGAAGATAGTATTCCTTAAGATTGACATGTCTCCAAAAACCTTTAGAACTTTCTACCCTAGATATGAAATAGTAGGTCATCCTCTCCCTCTGAATCTTAGCATGTATATATTGGGATTGGATAGGGTGAGAAAAGTCTAACATGAGTAGTCAAATGAAATAAACATATTTTTCTTCCAAACATATTTTTCTCCCCCTACTTTGGTATTATCCCCTTGTCTATATAAGTATAAACTCTGATATTCTCCCCCTTGATTATATCTCCCCCTTTGCATTGAAGCATGTGTCTCCCCCTTTAGCATTGAAGCTTTGGTATTTCTCCCCCTTTGGCATTAATTTCCAAAAAGGTCCATAGACAGGATTAGACATAGGGATCATGGAGTTAGAAGGGATCCTTGAGAACAAGGGTCATAGAATGTAGGGATCATGGAAAGACTAGAGTGATACTTCTCCTCCTTTGAGTTAGGGATCCTTGAATAAAGTTTCTCCCCCAATTTTTTTTAATAAGGGATCATTGAAGAAACAAAGACATCACTTGTAGGATCACTAAAGAAACAAAGATTTGCTAATATGAACACAAATCAGAGAAGAAATCCAATCGGTGGCTCCGAGGCAAATAAGTCGGTGGAACCGAGATGTATATTTGCAACCTGTCTGCATAATCGGTAGAACCGAGTCAATTGAATCGGAGGCTCCGAGGAGTAAACAAAAACTTGGCAATGTTTTAGAAACTTGCAATAAAATTTTAAAAGGATTTGCAAAGGAAATTCAAAATAATTTACAAAGAAATATCAACTAGAGAAGATTTGAATGGTTCCAGGAAATCTTGCAAATAATGAATGAACCAAACAAGATACTTAACTAGATGATGGTCGGTGACTGGGTCACCTATATTAGAGTATATTGACTTAGGAGCCAAGCAAGAATACTTGATCATAGGTCATACTCATCGTTAAGCTCAAAATGGGGTTACCATTTTTCGATTAAACATTTTAATGTTTTCATATCACTTGAGTTGCTTTATCTCATGACTTGGAGTAAAGCTTTTTCAAGGATATGAGTACATACCTTTGAGTGATGTTGATGACGTGGCTTGTAGGTGAACTTGTTGAGGATGCTCGATGTTGATGAAGTTCATCTTGAGTTGGGAGCAATCCTTCTTGTTTTGGTACACTTACCACCTACATAGGTTAGTCATGCAAGGAAGAACAATATATATCCATTTGACATGATATCAATTGAGAATTAGCTAATGTGATCACATCAAATATATGTCAAGGATATGGTTGAGTTGTCTTGTTCCTTCCATCATCAAGAGGGGTTGTGGATACTTGGCTAAGACAAGATTGCTTATGATTGGAGTTGTTTGCAATCTTGTCGAATGAAGTTCTTCCAAGTACCTACAAAAGGTTAGATGCAATACAAGGGAGCATAGAATTCCATGGTATAAGATAACATGTCAAGTATATCATGGAAGTATAATGTAATCTCATGTCCTTGCATGCAAACGAGTGAGCTTAGCTCAAGTTTGAAGCATCAATGATGTTCAACTCACTCCTCAAATAACAAAACACTTTCTCATCAAGTGGCTTAGTAAAGACATCGGCCAATTGCTTGTTGACGAACATGCTTAAGATTAATATCTCCTTTGGCAACATGATCACGAATGAAATGATGTCGAAATTGAATATGCTTAGTTCAAGAATGTTGCACGGGATTATGACCAATCTTAATATCACTTTCATTGTCACAAAGTAATGGAACATTTTTCACATGGATTCCATAATCCTTAAGCGTTTGTGTCATCCATAGTACTTGTGCACAACATGATCCGGCAGCAATATACTCAGCTTCGGCAGTAGATAGAGACACCGAGTTTTGTTTCTTGGAGGACCAAGAAACAAGAGATCTACCAAGAAATTGACATGTACCCGAGGTGGATTTTCTATCAACCTTGTCACCGGTGTAGTCCGAATCAGAGTAGCCAACAAGGTGAAAAGAAGATCCCTTGGGATACCAAATGCCAAAGTTTGGTGTTTGTATCAAGTATCTCACAATACGTTTCACGGCCAAAAGATGACACTCTTTAGGTGCGGCTTGATATCTAGCACACATGCAAATACTAAGCATAATATCAGGACGGGAGGCACATAGATATATCAATGAACCAATCATAGATCGATAAACCTTTTGATCAACCAGTTCGTCCTCCTTGGTAAGATCAACATGTCCACTTGTAGGCATAGGAGTTTTCATACCTTTACACTCTTGCATGTTGAACTTCTTGATCAAGTCCTTGGTATACTTGGTTTGAGATATGAAAGTTCCTTCTCTTGTTTGCTTGATTTGCAAACCAAGAAAGAATTTCAGCTCACACATCATGGACATCTCATACTTCTCGGACATCAACTTTCCAAATCTTTCACTAAATTGTGGGTTAGTAGATCCAAAGATAATATCATCCACATAGATTTGGCACACAAATAATTCACCATTAACTCTTTTAGTGAATAAGGTTGCGTCAATTTTACCAATTTCAAAACCCTTTTCAATGAGAAACTTCATTAAGCATTTATACCAAGCACGTGGGGCTTTCTTAAGACCACAAAGAGCTTTACGAAGCTTGTAAACATGATTAGGTTTCTTAGGATTCACAAAACTAGGGGGTTGTTTGACATAGACCTCTTCTTCAATCTCACCATTTAAAAAGGCACTTTTAATGTCCATTTGATAAAGCGTGATATCATATTGATTAGCATAAGCAAGGAGAATGCGAATAGCTTCAAGTCTAGCGACGGGGGCATAGGTCTCACCGTAGTCCATACCTTCGACTTGCGTATATCCTTGGGCTACGAGACGCGTCTTGTTGCGTACAACTTGACCGTCTTCATCTTGCTTGTTCCGAAACACCCATTTGGTTTCGATGATGTTGTGCTCGTCCTTGGGCTTCTCCACAAGTGTCCATACTTCGTTCCTCTCGAAGTTGTGAAGCTCTTCATGCATAGCGTTCACCCAATCTGGGTCTTCAAGAGCTTGTTCTACCTTCAAGGGTTCAATGCTAGAGATGAAAGAATAATGCTCACAGAAATTAGCTAAGCGAGTTTTAGAGCGAGTGATTCTCCCGGTTTGTATGTCACCAAAGATTTGGTTTAGGGGATGGTTCTTGGTCACTCTTGCTCGAACTCGGGGTAGCTTCGGCTTGTTGGACGGTGGAGCTTCTTCATCATCATCATCTCCTTCATCTTCGTTGTTGTTGAAGGTGTCGTTTCCTTGAGGTGGTGGTGAAGGAGGTTGTGGTGGATCTTCATGATGTACTTCCTCCTCTTCATCATCTTGTCGTGTACCGCTTGTGGATGCCTCCATGTCATGTTGAGGTTCACCTTGACGTGAAGTAGGGGCTTCCACTTGAGTTGACGAAGTACTTTCCTTCACCTCCATGGGACGAATCTTGCCGATGGACAAGTCTTGGATAGCTTCCGAAGGATCCTTATCTCCTACATCATTTGGCAATTGTTCGACTTGCGAACCATTAGATTCATCAAACTTCACATCTACCGTCTCTTCAACTTTTCAAGTGAATTTGTTGTAGACACGGTAAGTGTGAGAGTTTGATCCGTAACCGAGTAGGAAACCTTCGTGAGATTTGGGAGCAAATTTAGTACGATGATGCTTATCAAGAATGTAGCACTTTGAGCCGAATACCCGAAAGTATCCAACTTGGGGTTTGTTACCGGTCAGTAGCTCGTATGCCATTTTACCGAGAAGCTTGTGCAAGTAGAGTCGGTTTGTGGCATGACATGCTGTTTCCACGGCTTTTGCCCAAAAGTGTTGTGGCGTCTTGTATTCGTCAAGCATCGTTCTTGCCATCTCAATAAGAGTTCGGTTCTTCCTCTCAACAACTCCATTTTGTTGAGGCGTGTACGTAGCCGAGAACTCATGTGAAACACTTTCTTCGTCAAGAAAGGTATCTACATGGGTGTTCTTGAACTCCGACCCATTGTCGCTCCGAACCTTGTTGATCTTCACCTCAAACAAATTTTGCGCTTTGTGAGCGAAGTTCTTGAAGATCTTTTGTACCTGCGACTTATCATCAAGAAAGAATACCCACGTAAATCTGGAAAAATCATCAACTATAACTAGACCATAGGAATTTCCACCGAGGCTCTTGTAAGCATTGGGACCAAAAATATCCATGTGAAGTAACTCGAGTGGTCTCCTAGTAGTCATGATATTCTTTACGGGATGACTTCCACCTACTTGCTTTCCAGCTTGGCAAGCACTACAAAGTCTATCTTTGTCAAAGATAACATCTTTAACACCAAGTATATGATCACCTTTGATAAGCTTGTCTAGATTATGCATGCCAACATGTCCTAGTCTTCTATGCCAAAGCCAACCTTTAGAAGATTTTGCAATAAGACAAGTACGAGGTTTAGATCTCTTAGTGAAATCGACAATATATAGATCACCTCTACGGAAACCGGTAAAGACCATGTTATGATTATCTTGACGAAACACTTGGCAATCTACTTTCGTGAATAGCACATTAAAACCGAAGTCGGCAAGTCTAGATACGGAAAGAAGATTGTAGCCAAGGGATTCAACAAACATGACGTTTTGAATAGAGCTATCATGGGATATGGCCACCTTACCAAGACCAAGTACCTTACCCTTGGAGTTGTCTCCAAAAGTTACATACCTTTGCGGTCCATGGTTTGGTGTGGTCTCTTCAAACATCTCTCTATCTCCGGTCATATGATCGGTGCATCCACTATCGAGAATCCACTCTTTTCCTCCGGACATGTAATCCTTGAAGTTTGACATAAGACTTAGATTCTTCATGATCTTCTCATGCTTGATGTCGAACAACTCATCTTCATCATAGTAGCCATGTTCCACATTGTCATCATCAAGTGGGAAATCCTCGTCACAAGGAACAAGAGATTCGTTAGGGTTGTGATCATGACAATGTTCAAAATTATGAATGCAAATGGCTTCTACAATGATGTTGTTGATAGTTATGACATCTCCTTTAGCACGCATGAGGTCTCTAAGCTCAAATAGATAGTCATCAAACTTGGGATCACTAGGCATCATTTTGTGAAAGACAATAGTTTTATGAAGAATTTCATCAAGATTACTCAATGAATAACTTGGATATCGTTTCTCCAAGTCATTCCACAAAGTATAAGCACATTCAAAATTCTTCCTTTGATTAAGCACAATCCTAGGCAATCCTCTAATGATAAGATTAACAATTCTAAGATTGCATAGCATATCAATTTCCTCTTCGTGTGTGGGATGTAAAGGATCAATGGGAGGTACATAGGGGTTCTTAACATGCTTGCTCAAACGAAATTTATTGAATAGCTCAAGCATCTTATATTTCCATTGACTATAGTACTCCCCATCAAGAATAGGCACTCTACAACTCAAACTTTCTACACTAGACACATCCATCTTCCTCCACGGTGATGAAACCGATGCAATGGAGACCAATGCTCTGATACCAATTGAGGGATCACTAGAAGTGTGTGTCTAGAGGGGGGTGAATAGACTACTTGCAAGAAATAAAACCTAACCTTTTCCCAAGTTAATTGGTTGGCAAATTTTAGCAATAATAGCAATTCAAGTACACCCTACACATGCAAGTCAACAAGTATGGCAGCGGAAAGTAAAGACATTGCACATGGAAGTAAGGAGATGAGATAGGGAGATCAAACGCATGAGGGACATGAAGATTTTTTCCGTGGTTCCGATAGGTGGTGCTATCGTACGTCCACATTTATGGAGTCTTCAACCCTCGGAGGGTAACGGCCGCGAGAGTCCACGGAGGGCTCCACCCATAAGGGTCCACGAAGTAGCAACCTTGACTATTCCATAACGGCTTCCTTCCACGAAGGACTAGCCTCACTATGGGTAGATCTTCACGAAGTAGGCGATCTCCTTGCCCATACAAACTTCTTGGTTTAACTCCACAACACGAAGTAGGAGGCTCCCAAGCGACACCTAACCAATCTAGGAGGCACCACCCTCCAAAAGGTAATAGGCTCGGTAATGTCGATGAACTCCTTGTTCTTGTGCTTCAAGATGATAGACTCCTCAACACACAATCACTCTCTCACAGATTTGGCTTGGTAGAAGAGATTGATTGGGTGGAAAGCAACTTGGGGAGGCTAGAGATCAAGATTCATATGGATGGAGTGGAATGGCTTGATCTCAACACATCAGTAGGTGCTCTCTCTCAGAAAATAGGATGGGGCAAGTATGGAATAGTTCTGAGTGCTTCTCTTCCGAGTGGGTGGTGGTGAAGGGGTATATATAGGCATCCCCAAAAATCCAACCGTTACACCTAAAGTGACCAACTCGGTGACACCGAAGTGTAAAACTAGGTGGTACCGAAGTGACCAAAAGGCAGTAACTTTTGAATCTCGGTGAGACCGATACATAAATCTCGGTGGTACCGATTTGATGACCAACGGTCAGATTACACAACTCGGTGAGACCGATTCTCAAATTTCGGTGGTACCGATTCTTGACAACAGCTAACCAGAAAGTTGGTCCAAAACTCGGTGAGACCAATTCACAAAACTCAGTGGTACCGATTCTTGAGAATGGCTAACCAGAAAGTTGGTCCAAATCTCGGTGAGACCGATTGACAAAACTCGATGGTACCGATTATTGAAAATAGGATACCCGAAAGTTGGCAACCGAACTCGGTGGCACCGAATCAGAATCGGCTGCACCGATGTGCTAGGGTTTGGCTTAGGATCTGTCTAGGGTTTGAATCTTGGTGAGACCGAATAGGAATTGTTGGTCTTACCGATTTGAGTGGTAGGGTTCTAGACAGAGTATTTGTGGAAGAGCTTGTGGGTGTTTTTGGTGACTATCACTTGTGCACATGGAGCATCTTGTTCACCAACAGTACCTTACCCCCTTTTAATAGTATTGGCTTTCATATGGACTTAAAGTGATTTCTCACAAAGTAAAATGTAGAGTCCTCTTGCTTGAAGCTTTGCCAATCCATTTCCTTGCATCCAGGGGTATCTCCTCACAATCCTTTTTGCCAACCCATCTCTCTCTATGGAATTTCACCTGAAATACACTAGGTAGAAATATTAGTCCAAGAGACAATGTATGTTGTCATGAATTATCAAAACCACCAAGGGAGCATGTTGTGCTTTCACCTTCAAAGCTAGGTTTGGCTTCTTTGACCGTTGGACACAAGCGAGAGCATTGTCGGCGGTCTTGTTAAAGATGTTCATTGCCACGAACTCATCCAACACTTCACTTGAGGTCAAGGTGTGGAAGTCCGGCCTTTGACGGATCACGGAGGACATGCCTTTGTTGAATGGCATGATGGCCTGGAGGAACTTCGCTTGACCCAATTGTCATCCGTATCCTTGCTCCCATGATCTCTGAGTGAGTCGGCAAGAGCGGTCAATCTCCGGTAGAGCTCACGGGGATCTTCATCTTCATTCATCACAAACTCATCGGTCTCATCAAGCACCACCTCAAAGTTGGAACATTGAATACTTGAGCTTCCTTTGTACAAAGAGTTGATGTGCACCTAAGCATCTTAGCAATGGTGAAGGGGCGCAAGTGAGAACGCTCTTTGGGTGGCATGGATTCTTGGAAGAATGAACAATGTAGATGCATTAAGTTGATTTTCCACTTCTTCTCTTGGCGTCATCTTGCTTGGATCATGAGGGTAAAAGCCTTGCTCAATTACCCTTCAAAGTTGCGTTGAGCTGCGATTCAAATGAGACTTGATACGAAAAAACCCAATTAGGAAAATTAGACAAATCGTTTGGGTGGTTGCCCATGAGAGTTGATATGGGGTGAGGGGACCGGTCCACCATAGGTTTGGGAAGGGGGAACCGCGACATATGTGCCCGTCCCGTTCTTTCCTTGAGGTGACTTAGGATTCAAAGAACTAGCCAACTCCTTGGTGGAGTTGACACCCGTCTTCGGGGAGAGTGGGTTAACCATTTCCGTAGGAGCGGTAGGAGGTTTGAAGCTCTCAAGGAATTTATTTAACGTGTCCTTGACCTCGTCAACCACGGACGATTTGAGAGAGGCCATGGCCTCATTCAAATCACTGCGGGTGACTATGGTCTCAGACCCGGCCATGGAGTTCTTACCATCATTAATCCCATCATCAGCCATACTCTTTAGGCGGTTAAGCCCTTAAAAGAGGCGTAGCTCTGATACCAATTGAAAAGGTCGATATGGTCGACTAGAGGGGGCGGGGGGTGAATAGGTGACTAACAATTTTAGCTTCTTTTTAACAAGTTAGGCTCAACAATAAAATAGGTTGTCTAGAAATGCAACTAGGTGGACAACCTATATGATGAGCACAATAACATCAACAATAGCAAGCACAAGATACACACACACACACACACAATAAAGCTTGCACAAAGTAAAGGTAAAAAGTAACCACAAGTGGAGTCGATGGAGACGAGGAAGTGTTACCGAAGTTCCCTCCTTTTAAGGGGAGGTACGTCTCCGTTGGAGCGGTGTGGAGGCACAATGCTCCCCAAAAAGCCACTAGGGACACCGTATTCTCCTCATGCCCTCGCACAATCCAAGATGCCGTCATTCCACTAGTGGTGCCCTTGAAGGCGATGACCGTACCTTTACAAACATGGTTGGGGCAATATCCACAACTTAATTGGAGGCTCCCAACACCACCGCGAAGCTTCACCACAATGAAGCATGGCTCCAAGGTGACCTCTTCCATCTAGGGTGCTCAAACACCCAAGAGTAACAATATCCGCAAGGGATTAATGGGGGGGTCAAATTTCTCTTGGTGGAAGTGTAGATCGAGGCCCTCTCAAGCAAACCCTAGAGAATCAACAAGTTTTGATGGCTAGGGAGAGAGATCGGGAGAAAATAAGCTTCGAGAGCAACAATGGAGCTTGGGGGAAAAGGTAAAATCTTCTTGGGGAAGAAGACATCCTTTTATAGTCCAATCCCAAATCCAACCGTTATTCGCGTGCACACACACACAAGCGGTATTACCGCTCATCACAGCGGTACTACCGCTTATATAGGCAATGCAGGGCTACAAGCGGTAGTACCGCGAACATGGGTGGTAGTACCGCTTATATAGGCAATGCAGGGCTACAAGCGGTAGTACCGCGGACATGGGTGGTAGTACCGCTTATAAGCAGTACTACCGCTCCAACTATCGCTCTACTACCGCTTGGTGAGGGCAGAACTAGGCAGCGCGGTAGGGCGAACGGTAGTACTGCACTGGACGGTACTACCGCTGCAGCAGAAGTGGCACTACCGCTCACTAGGGAGCGGTACTACCGCTTGAAGCGGAGGACCAGAATTCTACTGTCGCCTCTACTATCGTGCGTGCGAAAAAGTCCGTCCACATCCAGCGCAACAGTCTATGCCCGCTCCCATGTGCGGAACTGCCGCTCCAGCGGTACTACCGCCGCGAGAAGCGGTACTAGCGCTTAAGAGGCACCGCGAGCCGTTAGCAAATAACAAGGAAGATCTCGATGTCGTCGGGAGAGAAGGTGGGTGCAAATGAAATGTGTACGTGTTGATTCCACCCTACTTCTGAGATGCGGACCCCCTCTTAATAGTACGGATGTCCTACGACTCAAATACCACCCAAAAAGAATCGTCAGAATAAATCCATCTTCACACCATATCACCGAGGGGAAATAAACCATCTTGTGCCCATATGATGAATCTCTGAAATACTCAAGGCACACGGTTAATCCGCAAATCACCTTGCCATCAATCACCAAAATCACATGGGAAGAAATATGCCCTAACACCAATGGTGCGGTCCGACACTGTAGGAGTGTCGCATTACCTACCCCCTGAAGCCATAGCATACTGGCTACAGTGACGAGCAGCCGACGGCCCCCACAACCGACAAGACCCCACAACCAGCGAGCCCCACTGGCGGCCAGGGACGCTGGCAGCCAGGGCCCACCCCCATTTCCCATGTATTTTGTAACCTGGGAGGCCCAAGTATAAGACCTCTCAGGAGTCCCTCTGAGAGGGGGTCAACCATTTCATCACCAATACGAGGCAAGGGGCGGAGCTAGAGCTCTCTTCTTCCTCCCACATAGCTCTAGGATCAACCATGTATTCACTGTGATTTTCATAGTCATCCTTGCAGGACTAGGGGTGTTATGTTCCTCGGAGGGTCCTAAACCTGGGTACATCCGTGTTCATCAACGCTCTGCGCTCACACCCGCATTCAAACACCGCCGACGCCCGTCGGTCCCTAACCACTCGATAAGCCACCCCATGGCATCTGTCCTGGAAATACCACGACAATTTGAAATGAAATTGACCAGATGGGTTATGGGATGCAGTTGGATGGCCAACTCCCACATCCACGTCACAGACCGGTCCAGACAAATAATGTATCCTTTTTAGGAGATCGTGTTAGAGATGCCCTTAATACACCCTCCGTCCTAAAATTTGTCTTAAATTTGTTTACATACTGGCGTAGTCACATTTCACACTAAATGCCGAACTAAATGATGACATAACTGGTCACGGAATCAGGCGAGGGGAGCCGGTGAAGAAAGATATGAAAATAATGCTGACATAACTAAATGTAGCATAGATTCATTACTCGCTCGATGCACAGTAGTTGTACTCACTTTTACAATCAGGCGGTAAAGGCCATGACACCAAATGAATGCACAACAGAGACATGAGTACATGACGGCGCTGGGGGACACAATCAATGAATCAAATGTTAGAGACCGACGAAATCAACTGACTACATAAATTTTGCCAATGGGGTGCTACATTCATACTGGTCAGACACATGGACGACGGAGCGAGGTAAGCCAAAAGAAAAACAGCAGAACGGGCAAGGTCTCTATAAGCCAGCATCTCCTCGTAGTTATAATCCCTGATGACAAACCCATATAATCCCTTGAGAAAACGAACAGCCTGGAAACCAACCAACCTCTTCGAAGGGGCATCGCAAGCCAGCCGAAACGCACACCCAAAAGAAAAGCCTCTTAGGCTTGGCTTCTTGCTGGACAACCGCAACCTCAATCTCCACCCCTCCGAGTACGGAACCATCACCGGCTACCTCACGTACATAGAAGTGGGAGGGCAAACGACACTGGAAAGCAATCATCTCCAATAAATGGACATATGAAGAGTGGAACACGAACATCCTGCAGTAACCAAGCAACAACAGAAAACATCCCAACCAACACAGGATAGGAAAAAAAACCAAAGAAACACAATTAGACTTGAGTATACGTACATATGTAAGTAGGCAAGGGCTAAGAAGTACTCCCTCTGTAAAGAAATATAAGAGTGTTTAGATCACTACTTTAGTGATCTAAATGCTCTTATATTTCTTTACGGAGGGAGTAACAACATTGACATAATAAAAGTAAGCTGCAGGAAGAGTAAGCACCTGAAGAAACGGGAACCACAACGCCTCTACCTATCGATTACTTCCTCTGAATAGCTATTAATCAGCTGCTCCGCCAAACAAACACAGGAAAATCCCAGGAAAGGTCACCCTGGAAGAACAACAGGGCATGAAACAAATTTAGTCAGTAGACGATGGAAGAAGGCACAAGCAATCTAAAGGTAGAATCAAACAGGAAGCAGTGCATGAATTATTTCTAAACAATAGTAACACTGCAAATCTAGAAATAGTACAGCAGGATAGATTCAGAATCAGATAGTTGTTTCGTGCATAATTAGACGGAACTAAATAAAAAGTTCTCACAGAAGCCGCTGGCATAACCATCTATTCATATGTAACACAAATAAGCACATACACTCTAAGAAGCAGCATCTTTTTGAGTAAGGGATCCTATCATTAGCAAATCAACTCAATACTCTAACTCCATGTGCAAGGACTGAAACTATAAACACATACTGGCATGTTATGTCTACAAGCTTTAAATTTGTAGCTCACTCAGTGACCATTGTAATGAAACTCATGTACACATCATATTCCTCCAAGCGAGTAATATTTTGTTCCAACAAACAACTGTGCCTAAAATCTGAATGTCAATACCATGAGATCTAGAACCAAGCACTTTTTAAATTATGAAAAACAGTCACCAATGAGCACCACCTATTCTGCCAATAAAATTGTCAGATCTGGCCAACTCAAAAGGCTTTAAGCACTATACTGTCTGAGTAAGTAAATAATTAACCATAAGACTATCCAGTCTTTGGCAATAAGCAACTAAATCAGTATCTCTGTCAAAATAATATATGTTAGCAATGGGCTACTGTTTGAAACAACCCGATTCGGCACTCGCATGAGGTGAAATAAATTTGATGAGCCTGCTGCAAATAGCATGAACCCTTCTAAAATAATGGTGATGGAAAATTCCAAGAAAAAAAAAATCTGATCATAGCATGGACAAAGACCAGGTAATAGAAGGAAGCAGCCTGAGAGGATTCGGTGAACAGAAAGTATGGTCAGTTTGGTAATACTGATTTAAAGTATGGTCAGATTTAGAAACAGCAGTGATAATACATTAATACTAATTTAAAGTATGGCCAACTTTAGAGACATCACTGATAATACTAACCACATCTGAACACAGGGAAACATGAACTTTTTAGAGACATCACTGATAATACTAACCACATCTGAACACAGGGAAACATGAACTTCTGGGAACTGGGCTAGGAGATTCGAGCAAATTTATGCCAGAAAAGAAACCAAAAAATATCTGCGTGCAGAAATCAAGTGTACAGCATACATGAATATAATAAATATTGCTATGGCTGCAGGATAATTGATTGCAATCGAGAATATTACCAGCAAGATTTTGAGCTTAACTGTTCTAGTATTTGGAAAACATCAGTGCTGAGAGTAAACTAAGTTTATCTTACCAAGTGTCGAGAAGTATAACTCATTCATGAGATATCCTGAAATCAATGCCTGCAGTACAGTGCTTTGCCATTGCTTTGATTTGCTCAGTTTGTGTAGCAAAAGGAGGATGCATTCCTACAGAGAACGGTCACTGAATTGAATTTGGTTTGCTCAAGTTTGGTAAAGGTATTTTTGCTATGATTCTCAACAACCCATGGGCAGGGACAAGCTTTTGAAATTTTTGATATGTAGAACAAGCATAGAAGTTTGAAACAGGGTAAATACTACAATGCTGCAACATTAGCGATAATGTTAGCATTAGGCTGGTTCCAATGCATCGGTGCTAAGGATGCCACATAGGCAAAAAAGTGATGTGGCAAAGCAATTAAAGAGGAGAGAGAGCATTACGGTGACCCCAGAAAGAACCGGTTCTAAGCACGTGAACCTATGTAAAAAGACTAGCAACCAATGCATGAAGAAGTTTAATTATTAAACAATTCCATGAGGAAAGCTTAGCAACAAAAGCTAAGCACCTATGCATTGGGAAGACTAGTTGCTAAGGTTTTTAATACACTTAGCACCCTCTCTAAGCACCAGTCCATTGGAACCAGCCTTAGTATATCACCAACTAAAAGGTGAACCTGCAATTAATGCTTATAAGTGCATGTCGTTTGGATTCTTATTGGAGTACAACAAAGTCAACTAAAACCACTACAACACCCAGTGTAAGACTGAACGACTGTTACACAACGTAAAAGGAACCATGATCTCTTATCTCCATCTATTTCTCCCTTCCATACTTTGGTACTTGTGACAAACTGTTTCTTCTGCAAGAAAGAACTTCACATATTCCAATATATCTCTCCTCCACGTTAGATTTTGTTAAGCTTCATGAACTAGCCAAAGCAACCAAAAGTCCAAACTGATGGAAGGCAATCCACATATACTCTTCAATGCCCCCTCTCACGCGTGAAGCTGGAAGTCAACACGTGAATAGACTCAAGAGGTATGACTCAAGAGGCAACAACAATTTTTGAATAAACTGCGTAAGTCAGGACTTGACCTCAAGACTTTAGAGCAACTCCAACCGGGCAACCGAAACTGTCCGCACGTGTCCGTTTGGGTCGAAACGGACCAAAACGCCGGCCCAACGCGCCGACGCAAAGCAAAAATGCGTCCCCTCGGTGTCCGTCTAGACGCTTTTCAGGCCCAAATTAGCGCCCGGTTTGCGTCCGCGCGGACACGACACAGACGCGCCACGCATCCTGTCGGTGTCCGTGGTGGCCCCACCTGTCAGCCGCCCAACCACCGCCTACTGTCGTATTAAAGCGACCACCTACCTCGGGCCCACTTGGCAGTGGGTGGAAGCTGCCGGTCGTCGTCCTTTTTTATGCAAGCGTGCGGGGGTCTGACCTCATTCACTTCCTCTCCCGCGTCCATATCTGGCCAAGTTTGCTCCCTCGCCGGCACACCAAAACCCTAGCCGCCCTCGCCATCCTAGACATGGGTTTCCTCGGCAAGGGGAAGCTCACCCCCGACGCTAGCTCGTCCCACGCGCCTCCGTCGCCACCGCCGGCTCAACGCAGCGGGCCGCCACGGGAAAGGGAGCGGTTGTACATCCCAGTGCACCAGGCTCGGTGGCACTGGCTGTACCGCCAGCCGCTGCCCTATCTAGATGTAAAGCTGCCACATGGCTGGCATCTGGGCCCGCAGCACATCCCGGTGCCGCGGGCGCAAGCCAAGGATGTGCGCAGGCGCTGCGAGCTCCTGACACCCGAGCAGCAGCGGCTCCCTGCGTACGCGGCGAACTCTCCCAACTGGGAGGTCTGGTTCGCGCTGGAGCACGAGGAGCAGCGCCACCGCGGCGTGCCGCTCAACCCCGTCGTCCTCCCGCCGCCCCCATAGGTCGCGCCGGAGGAGGAGGCGGCGGCCTACCAAGCCGTGCTGGAGGCAGCGACGCAGCGCGAGCGCGTCCTGGAGGAGAGTCGGCGCGAGGACGCGCACTTGGGAGGGCCTGGAGGAGGCCCTCGCCCTGCCCGCGACGGGAGACTCCGTCCACACCCCCATGCGTAAGCGCTCGCCGTCGCCGCCCACTTGGCCCGAGAAGATGTACTCGTGGAACGGCGTCCTCCGTGAGTGGGTGAGTTCGCCTCCAGTCTACTTCGCCGCGACGCCGTAGGAGGCAGCGGCTCACCTGGAGCGGTGGAAGCAGCACTGGCTAGCCGAGGGCGGGCCGATGGCGAGCGCGGGCAGGAGGAGGCCCGCTGCGAGCAGGAGGAGGAGCGCGCCCGCAACGCAACAATGCCGCCGCAACAGACGCCGGAGGAGGCGACGTGGCAGAGCACTTTCCCTCGGGCTGGGCCGCCGCCACCCTTCGTCGACCTCACCGGCGATGACGACGGCAAGGGCAAGGGCAAGGCCTAGGGCAGTGTGTAGGCACGTTTTTATCTTATTTTATGTTTTATTAATGTTTACGTGGACTTTGGCCGACGGTTGACCGGCCATTAATGTTTAATTATGTTTATTTCGGCCGTAGGTTTTCGAGATGGCAGTTTGTAGGATCCAAAGTATGTCTAGAGGGGGGTGATTAGACTACTTTACCAAATAAAAATTCTACCTTTTCCCAATTTTAGTTGTGGGCAGATTTTAGCAATGATAGCAAGTCAAGCACACCTTACACATGCTAGTCAACAAGTATGGCAGCGGAAAGTAATACAAGGACATGTAAAAGAGAGTAGAGATAGGAAGATCAAACACAATTTGGAGACGCAAGGATTTTTCCCGTGGTTCCGATAGGTGGCGCTATCGTACATCCACGTTTATAGTCTTCAACCCACGGAGGGTAACGGTCGCGAGAGTCCACGGAGGGCTCCACCCATAAGGGTCCACGAAGTAGCAACCTTGACTATTCCATAACGGCTTCCGTCCATGAAGGACTAGCCTCACTATGGGTAGATCTTCACGAAGCAGGCGATCTCCTTGCCTTTACAAACTTCTTGGTTCAACTCCACAACACGAAGTGGGAGGCTCCCAAGCAACACCTAACCAATCTAGGAGGCACCACCCTCCAAAAGGTAATAGGCTTGATAGTGATGATGAACTCCTTGCTCTTGTGCTTCAAGATGATAGACTCCTCAACACTCAATCACTCTCTCACAGATTTGGCTTGGTGGAAGAGATTGATTGGGTGGAAAGCAACTTGGGGAGGCTAGAAATCAAGATCCATATGGTTGGAGTGGATGATCTTGATCTCAACACAAGGGTAGGTGGTTCTCTCTCAGAAATTTGGATATGGGAAGTGGGAAACTATTCTGAGTGCTTCTCTTGCGAGTGGGATGTGGTGGAGGGGTATATATAGGCATCTCCAAAAATCCAACCGTTACACCATTATTGACCAACTCGGTGAAACCGGAGTAAAACTCGGTCGTACCGATTTGTTCAAAATGTGACAACTTTAGGAATCTCGGTGAGACCGATATATGATTCTCAGTAGTATCGATATGAGTGGCCGAGGGCAGTTTCCAAACTCGGTGAGACCGATCCATAAAACTCGAAAATTCCGATTTTATAAACTTGGTCATCTGAATGTTGGTCACCGAAACTCGGTTGCACCGATGTATTACTTGGTTGTACCGAGAAGCTAGGGTTTGGCTAGGGTTCTGTCTTAGATGGAAAATCGGTAGGGCCGAGTGGGAAACTTGGTGGCACCGATTTTGTATGGTAGGGTTTAGACAAAGTATTTTGTGGGAGAGCTTGTGGGTGTTTTTGGTGGCTAGCACTTGTGCACGTGGAACAATTTGTTCGCCAACATTACCTCACCCCCTTTTAATAGTATTGGCTTTCCTATGGACTCAAAGTGATTTCTTACAAAGTAAAATGTAGAGTCTCCTTGCTTGAAGCTTTGCTAATTCCATTCCTTGCATCTTGGGGTCTCCTCACAATCTATAGCCATCCCAGCATTGAACTTTTCCTGAAATATACTTAGTGGAAACATGAGTCCAATGAGATATATGTTGTTATTAATTACCAAAACCACCAAGGAAGCAAATGTGCTTTCACAGTTTTTTTGGGACGCAGGGAAAATGGGTCTGGCGGGCGCACCGGCCGACCCAAACCAAAAAGCGGAAGCATCCTTCCGCTCGGCCGACCCAAACGGACAAAACACGCGTCCGTTTGGGTCTGCGTGTTGGAGTTGCTCTTAGGCCCTGATACCATGTTAAGCCGCACTAGCCAACACAACCAAAAGTCCAAACTGATGGAAATGGCTAGGCAATCCACATACACTTTGTGGGATTTGGAGGAGGAGCATACCAACAGCAGTGGCGCTTCTCACTAGACACCTCGATCCCCTTCTCTCTTTTCTCTAGGTTACTGAGGGGTGATAGGTATCTATCATTCCCATCTTGTAACATGCAAGATTGCATTCTTTAGTTCCCAATCCTTAAGCCAAGTAGTCTGCAATCTGTTGCACATAACTCACATGCTCAATCTTGATGATCCCAGCGTCAAGCTTTTCTTTGATGAAGAATCTGTCTATTTCCACATATTTGGTTCTATCATGCTGCACTGGATTGTGTGCTATGTTGATTGCTGATTTGTTATCACACCACACATTCATACAACTAGTCTTCAATACCTTCAATTCTTCTAATAAATTTCTGGTCCACAACATCTCACTTAGCCCTTGAGCCATAGCTCTATATTTGGCCTCAACCGTCGACCTAGACACAACAACTTGTTTCTTACTTCTCCATGATACTAAGTTCCCACCAACAAAGACATAAAATCCTGAGGTTGATCTACAATCATCGAGGCAACTTGCCCAATCTACATCACAATATCCATCAACCACGAGATGCATGTTACTCTCGAAAACAAGTCCCCTTCCTAGAGTCCCATTCAAGTACCTTAGAATTATGTGCACTGCTCAAGATAATCACTCCCCGGTTCATGCATGTATCTACTTACCACACTTGGCGTGTATGACACAAGTACAACAACCTCCCAACTAATCTTTGATATCTCTCCTTGTTCACTTGCTCTCCTGACTGAGTTGTCACTTTGTTTGTGGTTTTGATCAATTGGAGTTGATGTTGCCCGACATCCTAGCATTCCTACATCGCTTAGGAGATCTAAAGTATACTTCCTCTAAGATATCGTAATCCCCTTGGCAGATCTGGCCACTTCTATGCCTAGGAAATATTTGAGTTGACCTAGATCGTTGACTTCAAAGGCCTTACCCAAGCACTCTTTCAGTCTTGCTATTTCTTCTTTGTCATCCCCTGTGGAGACAGATTCAAACCATAAAGAGATTTCTTTAACCTGCATACCTTGCTAGTTGTCTCAGACATAGAAAACCCAGGTAGGATCTCCACGTAGATGTGACGCCCCCAGCCTCGACCGTACGCTAAACAATCACGCAATGCGTACGATCAAGATTAGGGACTCACTAATCAATATCACAACACAACTCTAGACACAAATTAAAGTCATACAGCTTCATATTACAAGCCAGGGCCTCGAGGGCTCGAATACAAAGCTCGACGAGCATAAGTCAGCGGAAGCCAACGATATCTGAGTACAGACATAAAGGTACATAAGTCTTTGCCTTAAGAAGGCTAGCACAAACATAAGCATCGGATCGAAAGAGGCGAGGCCTCCTGCCTGGGAACCTCCTAACTACTCCTGGACGTCAGAGAAGTCTACGTCGTAGTAGGCTCCATCCTGGTAGTAGTGGCCTCCGTCGGGGTAGTAGTAGTCGTCGATGGGGTAAGCTGGATCCTGGGTCTCCTGGGCTCCAACATCTGATCGCGGCATCGTATCAAGGGGGGAAAGGGGGGGAGCAAAGCAACGGTGAGTACTCATCCAAAGTACTCGCAAGACTTATATCAGATCTATGCTAAGTATGCATCAGTATCAAGAAGGGGTTGTATCTGGACTGACTGCAGAAAGCAAGAATGAGGGGGAAAAGGCCTAGTCCTATCGAAGACTAGCATCTTCAGCATCTTGCAGCATGAGAAGAGAGTTGAGAGCAGCATATTTTATTAACAGGGGTAAGTTAGCAAGGCCCAGGGATCCTTCCTCGACCCCATGCGAGAAAGCATTCCCGGAGCCAAATATAATTCAAGTAACAATAATAAGTATCCAATTCTAGTTATCATAGATCAGGATACAACTCTGAGCGTCCATAACCGCGGACACGGCTAATCGATTAGTTTAACTTCCCTGCAGGGGTGCACAAACTTACCCAACACGCTCGATAAACTCTGGCCGGATACAATTTTCGGGTCATACCCGGCCTCATCCATCGACACGACGTAGTCCTACCTAGGCTCAACAGAGAGGCTCAACAGAGAGGCCAACACCCAGGGGTACTACACGTATCAGACGAAGCGGGAGAATATCTGACGATATATCCCGGGTCTTTGGATTTTTCGGACAGTCGATCCGGAGGGGAAAAGTTCCATGTTTGCTCTGCTAGGGGCAGGTGACAGACTAACTGACTGCGCAGTTGGGACCGTAGAATTATTCTGAGCAACTTACATGTTCAAAACTTTTTAATCCGAGCTACGGTTTATTCTATATTAATTTCTAAAGTTTTAATAATATTCTGAAATTAATTTAATTATTTAATTATTTAATTCGAATTATCTAAAACAGTAAATACTATTTAATTAAATTAATTAACAGATTAATTAATTAATCTAATTAATCTTAATCACCTAATTAACTAATTACTTAATTAATTAATTTACTAATTAATTAATTAATTAATTAAACTAATTGTTTTTATTTGTTTATTTATTATTTTTATTAACAGGGGCACTGGGCCCCGCGTGTCAGTGGGCGGACCGGACAATGTCCGGGCGCACCCACTCGGGCGCCGGACACGTCCGGCCGCGGGAGGACGCACGCACACACACACACGGGCGCACACACGCACGCACGCACACCCGCCGACCGGCCGGGCCGGCGGCTGCGGCCGTCGGGGGAGGGGGGGAACGGAGTCGGCGGCAGTGCTGCTCACCGCGGGGAGGCGGCGGTCGCCGGCGGCGGGGCGGAGGCGAGCGCGGCGGCGGTGCGTGACGACGGGGAGGCGGCGGCGCGGCGCGGTGGCGGATCCGGCGGCGGCGAGCGCGGGCGACGGGGCGAGGCGGCGGCGGACGGGACGACCGGGCCCGAGCCCGTCGTCGGGGGGGGGGGGCGGGCGGCGCTGGCTGGGGCTGGCTCCGTCGGGGGGGGCAAACGGGCGCGGGGAACGGGCGGCTGCGGGGCGGCCCGAGCGGCGGCGCGGGGGGGGGGGAATTGGTACGGGCGCGGGGGAGGCGCTAGGGTTCGTCCCTCCCCGGCTTATATAGGGGCAGCCGGGCCGTCTAATTTCGGTCCGGTTTCGGGTCCTTTTTCCCTCCGTTTCAAAAATACGTTTTGAATACTTTTGGGGCACCAAACAAACTTCAAAAATACCCGTTTTAATTTTATAAAACATTACATATTATTTGCGATCCATTCAACATTTTTAATCCCAGTTTTGGACAACTTTTAAAACCACTTTTCCGACGAACTTTAAAAATGCAACGGAATTAAATTACGAGCCGGTTCTAACGGTGATCAACTTAGATTTAGCAAAAGCCTTAGCGTGTTCTCGGCCATCATCGTAGCTTAATTACAATCATCACTGTGGCACAGATCCGGGGGTGTTACAACTCTCCCCTAGTAACAAGAATTCTCGTCCCGAGAATTAAGAAGTAGAAGGGAAAAGCTCGGGGTATTCTGCGCGAAGCTGATCCTCGTGTTCCCAAGTGGCTTCATCTTCTAAATGATTTGACCACTGAACCTTGAGGAACTTGATAGTCTTCTGACAAGTCTTCCGTTCAGTTTCATCAAGAATGCGGATCGGATGCTCCTTATAGGAGAGATCATCTTGTAGATCAAGCATCTCGTAATCCACTGCTCGTTGCGGATCTTTGAAACATCGTCGCAATTGAGAAACGTGGAAGACATCATGCATTTGAGAGAATTTTGGTGGCAGCTCCAATTGGTAAGCCACTTGTCCACGTTTTGCGATAACGCGAAAAGGACCAATGTAGCGAGGAGCTAACTTGCCTTTGACTCCAAATCGATTAGTGCCCCTCATAGGAGTGACACGGAGATAAACCATATCACCGGGGAGGTAATTAAATCCCCAATGTTTGCGGTCATAACTGCTCTTCTGACGAGACTGAGCCGTCTTGAGATTCTCTCGTACAATTCGAACTTGTTCTTCTGCTTGTTGAATGATGTCCGGACCAATGAGTGCACGTTCCCCAGTTTCTGACCAATTCAGAGGGGTTCGGCACTTACGTCCATATAACACTTCAAAGGGGGCCATCTTTAAGCTAGCTTGATAACTGTTGTTGTAGGAGAACTCAGCATACGAAAGAGATTCTTCCCACTTCTTACCAAATGAGATAACACAAGCACGTAGCATATCTTCGAGCACGTGGTTCACTCGTTCAACTTGACCCTGGGACTGCGGGTGATAAGCAGTGCTCCAAGTTATATGGGTGCCCAAAGCTTGTTGGAAACTTTCCCAGAATTTCGAGGTGTAAATGCTTCCTCGATCTGTACCGATCTTCTTTGGAATGCCATGCAGTGAAACAATTCTGGAAATGTACAAGTCCGCTAACTGACTAGCAGTGATTGTCTCCTTAACTGGCAGAAAGTGTGCAACCTTGGAGAGTCGGTCAATGACGACAAAGATAGCATCATGACCCTTCTGTGAGCGGGGGAGACCTAGTATGAAATCCATATGTATCTCATCCCATTTCCATTCAGGAATAGGCAATGGTTGTAGAAGTCCGGCAGGTTTCTGATGTTCTGCTTTAACTTGACGGCAAGTGTGACATTGTTCAATGTACCGAGCAATATCTTGCTTCATTTTGGACCACCAATATCGCTGACGAATGTCGCGATACATCTTGGTGCTTCCGGGGTGAATAGACAATAGAGTGTCGTGAGCTTCTTTCATAACTTTCTCATATATAAGATCAACTCGGGGGACCACAAGGCGACCCCTGAAATATAAAGCTCCATCTTTACCTAAAGAGAAGTCCTTGGCTTTCTCAGTTCCAAGTTCTGCTTTAATTGCATCTATTTCCAGGTCCTTCCCTTGTGCAATTACAATATCTTTGTGAAGGTCCGGTTCTACAAAAAGGTTATTGAGAAAACCCTTCGGAACAATGTGGAGGTTCAACTTGCGAAGCTCTTCATAGAGGCGGGGATTAGCTTTCTCAACCATGTAATTGCTACAATATGATTTTCTGCTTAAAGCATCAGCCATTACATTAGCCTTGCCAGGGGTATATGAAATGCCGAAATCATAGTTGGTGAGAGATTCCATCCATCTACGCTGACGGAGATTCAAGTCTGGTTGAGTAAACAAGTATTTCAGACTTTGGTGGTCAGTATAGATCTCGCAACGATTACCGAGAAGGTAATGTCGCCAATTCAATAGAGCATAGACCACTGCAGCTAACTCGAGATCATGAACTGGATAGTTCTCTTCATGAGGACGCAATTGTCTGGAGGCATAAGCAATTACTCTGCCCTCTTGCATTAGGACACAGCCTAATCCTTGACGAGAAGCGTCGCAATAAATGACAAAGTCCTTGCGAGAATCTGGAGGAGCAAGCACTGGTGCTGATGTAAGCTTGTCCTTGAGAGTCTGGAAACTTTCCTGACATTTATCTGTCCATTCAAACTTAACACCCTTGTGAAGCAAATTAGTCAGGGGCTTGGCAATCTTGGAGAAGTTCTCGACGAAGCGACGGCAATAGCTGGCAAGTCCAAGAAAACTTCTGACTTGCTTAACATTCTTCGGGGGAGCCCAGTCAAGAATAGCCTGAACTCGTTCAGGGTTGACGGCAATACCATCCTTAGAAATCACATGACCAAGGTAAGTCACTTCATTTAGCCAGAACTCACATTTAGAGAACTTTGCATATAGTTGATGTTCTCGAAGCCTCTCGAGTACAAGACGAAGATGTTCGACATGTTCTTCTTCATTCTTGGAGTATATCAGAATGTCATCCAGATATACCACGACAAACTTGTCGAGATAATCCATGAAGATATAATTCATCAACCGAGAGAAGGTTGCTGGAGCATTTGTTAAGCCGAAAGACATGACGGTATACTCGTATGAACCATAGCGAGTAACAAACGCTGTCTTTGGAATATCTTCTTCACGAACTCGGATTTGATGATAACCCAACCTCAAGTCAAGTTTAGAAAACACTGACGATCCAGCAAGCTGATCATACAGGTCATTGATCCGGGGAAGCGGATATTTATTCTGAATTGTTGCTTGGTTGATAGGTCGGTAATCTTGAACTAGCCGATTTGTACCATCTTTCTTCTTGACAAAGAGGGAAGGTGCTCCCCAAGCTAAGGAACTAGGACGAATAAATCCCTTGCGAAGCGATTTGTCAATTTCTTCCTTAAGCTCAAGAAGTTCGTGAGGAGGCATTTTATAAGGCCGCTTAGCAATAGGGGTGGTGCCTGGTTTCAAGTCGATGACGAACTCGACTGCTCTAGCAGGGGGAATGCCTGGAAGCTCTTCTGGAAATACATCTGGGAAGTCTCGAACCACTGGGATGCTTTCAATCCCCTCAAGAGGTGAAGCATTCAATGCGTTCATGTAATGTATCTGGGTCTCGGCATTACGAACGAGACGAGCGGTATGAACCACTAGCTCGTTGGATGGGTGCAGAAGATGCACGGTCTTAGTGGCGCAAACGACTGAAGCACTATGTGTTATCATCCACTCCATGCCCAGAAGTAAATCAATGTTGGAAGATGCCAACACAATGGGCGAGACGAGGAATTGTAGGCCTTCGATCTCAACGGTGACGTTGGGACATATCATAGATGTCTGACAATTTCCCGCGGGAGTGGATACCATTATTTGAATGTCCATGTTCTCGCACTTAAGGTTATGTTTAGATGCAAATTCTTCCGACATGAATGAATGCGATGACCCAGTATCAAATAAAACGGATGCGGGTATTGAGTTAACAAGAAGTGTACCCATCACAGTAGAAGGCTGGCCTTCGGTTTCAGCCATATCAGTATGGTTGGCTTGAGCACGAGTGTAAGGAACTCTGGCATTGCTGTTGCGGGGCTGATAGTTCGGCAGTGCAAGCTGTTTCTGACTCTGCCTGCAATCTTTAGCAAGGTGACCTGGACGGCCACACCTGAAGCACAGTCCATCCTCAGGACGAGATGGTGGAGGCTGAGGTGCTCTTGGTGGCATGGGTCTTGGTTGTCTTGGCGGTGGAGGGGGAAGACGAGGCGCCACATAGGATGGCCTCGATGCATATGCAGACGGACGGTAGCTGTTGGGGATCCAGATCCTTTGCTTCTGAGGACGAGGGCCCGAAGATGAACCTACGTCAGTTTTGCGCTTAGTGTGATCCTTGTACCTCTGCAGACCTGTCTCTATCTGGATGGCCTTATTCACCAAGGTGGCGAAATCACGGAAGTCGTGAGCTAGGAGAGCAAGGTGAACATCTGGGTGAAGTCCTTCACGGAATTTCTCCTGTCTGCGAGCATCAGTTGGCAGGTCTTCTTCAGCATAACGGGACAAGTCAAGAAATTCCCGCTGATAAGCATCCACGGTCTTACTGCCTTGGGTAAGGTTGCGGAACTCTTGCTTCTTGCGGTCCATCATCCCTTGAGGAATGTGGCGAGCACGGAAAGCAGCTTCGAACTCTGGCCAGGTAACGATGGCGCCTACCGGCAAAGCATGTTTGTGGTTGGTCCACCATTGAGCATCGGGACCTCTCAGAAAGTAGGCCGCGTAGTTGACATGGTTAGCAGGGGGAACCATAGCAGACTCTAGTATGTGAATAATGTCACGAAGCCAGTCATCAGCATCTAGCGGCTTGGTTGAGTTGTGGAAGGTTGGCGGGTTGAGACGCACAAAGTCCTGCAGTGACGTTGCAGCTGGCTGCTGGTACATAGGGGGCGGCCTCTGGAGTTGGTCCACTAGTCCTTGCATGAACTGACGTTGAACTTCCATCTGCTGAACCAGTCCAGCCATGTATTCAGGTGGCGGTGGTGGTTCAGGGGCACCACGACCACGACCAGCTGGCCTAACCATCCTGCTAAATTATAACAGCGGTAGTTCAGTATTTTGAGCATTTGTAATGCAGGGAATCATTCATGAAGCAATCATGCACAATAAAGGAAGTGCAATAAAATGCATCATAGTAGCCAAACACGACTTAATGATCCATACATATGTCTGTTACAAACCATAAGTCTGTTACAAATAGACGATAGGTCCGGCATGAAAATACCCTAGACAACTAGGCGGCACGCAGGCACGCGATGGAGGGATACAACAACGCATCAGCGTCGGGGACAACGAAAGTAGCCAGGGAACTGCAGGTGACTCTGAAATCTGGTGGAGGAACTCTGCATCCCGTGCACACCCTGATGCAGTATCTGCATATCAACCGGGAGCCTAGGTCCAAGTGCGGGAGCACGACCTCCAACAGCAGGCCACTCAAGACCTGGAGGAAACTCAGTCGGACGTGGGTGAAGAACAAACTCCGTATGCATTCCCGCAACGACTGCTGGCCTCAACTGCTCCAGAGCCCGATAAAGACGAGCACGGGTGGCGTACAGCTCAAAGTTAAGAGCCCTGACAGTGCGATCCAGTGTCTCAGTGTACTGAACCAGAACCCGTGGGTCGAAACGACGACTCACGTAGGGGGCGCAGACAGCAGTGTAGGATCGATCAGTACGCTGCCGAGCGAAAGGGATCAAGACCTCAGTGTCGGCTGGCGTATCAACTCCAGCAGGGACATACGGTATGTACCGGTATGCCGTATCCTCCAAGCTGGGGTTCGCTGCACGGAGACGAACAATAGCAGCATAGGCAGCATCCGGTACTGCCATCTCAATAGTCACTCCAATGCCACGGAAGGTGTGCAGCTCAGCGATGGAGCGATCCCGCTTGTCCCAGATAACCATTTCAGCCTCATACTGTTCCTGGTTGAACTTGTGGTAGTCCTCGTAAACAGTGTACTTGGGGTACCAACGATAACCCAGTGTCTTCAAGAGGCCATTCAGAATGGCCGGGAACCCAGTCGTCTCGTGCGCGTAGGTCAGACGGACGATCTGCCTAGCGGGACGCATCTGTAACAAGGAGATTCAAGATGTCAAATGACAGTGCGTGTATCATAACTTCAAAGAGAGAGCAGTTGTCGACGAAACTATTCTTCGGTGGATGTGATCACGAGAACCTAATGTTAGAGTTAGGAAATCTTTAACCCGAAAGGAAATCTTTAACCCGAAAGAGAAGAGAGATCAGAACCCAGAGTATAGACGAGGAATAAAAGATCCTAATACCACCCGATTGAGTTGTGGGCCCATAACCCACAGGTCCCAAGATCGAAACCTGGCTCTGATACCAACTTGTGACGCCCCCAACCTCGACCGTACGCTAAACAATCACGCAATGCGTACGATCAAGATTAGGGACTCACTAATCAATATCACAACACAACTCTAGACACAAATTAAAGTCATACAGCTTCATATTACAAGCCAGGGCCTCGAGGGCTCGAATACAAAGCTCGACGAGCATAAGTCAGCGGAAGCCAACGATATCTGAGTACAGACATAAAGGTACATAAGTCTTTGCCTTAAGAAGGCTAGCACAAACATAAGCATCGGATCGAAAGAGGCGAGGCCTCCTGCCTGGGAACCTCCTAACTACTCCTGGACGTCAGAGAAGTCTATGTCGTAGTAGGCTCCATCCTGGTAGTAGTGGCCTCCGTCGGGGTAGTAGTAGTCGTCGACGGGGTAAGCTGGATCCTGGGTCTCCTGGGCTCCAACATCTGATCGCGGCATCGTATCAAGGGGGGAAAGGGGGGAGCAAAGCAACGGTGAGTACTCATCCAAAGTACTCGCAAGACTTATATCAGATCTATGCTAAGTATGCATCAGTATCAAGAAGGGGTTGTATCTGGACTGACTGCAGAAAGCAAGAATGAGGGGGAAAAGGCCTAGTCCTATCGAAGACTAGCATCTTCAGCATCTTGCAGCATGAGAAGAGAGTTGAGAGCAGCATATTTTATTAACAGGGGTAAGTTAGCAAGGCCCAGGGATCCTTCCTCGACCCCATGCGAGAAAGCATTCCCGGAGCCAAATATAATTCAAGTAACAATAATAAGTATCCAATTCTAGTTATCATAGATCAGGATACAACTCTGAGCGTCCATAACCGCGGACACGGCTAATCGATTAGTTTAACTTCCCTGCAGGGGTGCACAAACTTACCCAACACGCTCGATAAACTCTGGCCGGATACAATTTTCGGGTCATACCCGGCCTCATCCATCGACACGACGTAGTCCTACCTAGGCTCAACAGAGAGGCCAGCACGCCGGTCTACATCCTAATGACTCGGGGTCTTGGGCCATCGCCCTCGCCATCCTGCACGTTACGCCCTCGGCCGGGATCAGTCCTAGCACGCCTTCCATCAAGGTCCCTGCGTTCCAGACCACCCGGGCGCGAGTCGAATCTTGTGGCATCTGAAGAGCTTTCGGGAGAATGTACGCCGTAGAGTGCCCACTTTTGTTCCCGCGTGGTGGTTAGTGCGAAAGAGACCAGAGCTTTCGCCGAAGGCCTTCTCAGATCACATATCCAAACCCGTTAGTGACTTGCTCTATTGCGGTGACGATCGGTCCCACCATCCCGTCGCCCCGTCTCGAGAACTTGTGGCAAGGACAAAGTAGGTCCGGCCACGTCCCGTCTATATCCCTTCGGGTGCCTTACCGGCGCACCCCACCACATCTCACCCTCGTGGGTACCCTTGGGGCCGACCCGTCTTTCTCATATATCTCAGTGTTAAGTTAAAGTGGCTGTGAGTCAGTGCCCCAAGCGTTTCCACACTCGGGGTGTGTGAGGTGATGTGTCGGTAACGGCTTGTCAGTCAGGATGACTGAGTCTTCTGTCTTCAAGTCCTCGATGGCGACGGTGATGAAAGCAGGGCATCGACAATAGTAAACTGGGAGTCACAGGGGGATATTATCCATACCTATACTACAACATTATATGAAAGCAGGTATAAAAGCAGTATTCAAAAACAGGCTATGCATCAGAATAGGTACTTGTGTAAATACAGTAGCAAAATCTAATGCAAGCATGAGGGAGAAGAATAGGTGATATCGGAATGCTCAAGGGGGTTTTGCTTGCCTTCTTGCTCTGCTGCAAAAGGCTGGTCGTCAGGGGCGTAGTCGTACTCGGCGGTAGCGTCAGTCTCGGAAACTACCGGAGAGAAGAGGGGAAGAAACAATGAATACAAGCAACAGATGCAACACGATGCATGACATGGCAATACGCAGTGCTAGGGGTAGTCTAACGCAGTACTACACGTATCAGACGAAGCGGGAGAATATCTGACGATATTTCCCGGGTCTTTGGATTTTTCGGACAGTCGATCCGGAGGGGAAAAGTTCCATGTTTGCTATGCTAGGGGCAGGTGACAGACTAACGAACTGCGCAGTTGGGACTGTAGAATTATTCTGAGCAACTTTCATGTTCAAAACTTTTTAATCCGAGCTACGGTTTATTTTATATTAATTTCTAAAGTTTTAATAATATTCTGAAATTAATTTAATTATTTAATTATTTAATTTGAATTATCTAAAACAGTAAATACTATTTAATTAAATTAATTAACAGATTAATTAATTAATCTAATTAATTTTAATCACCTAATTAACTAATTACTTAATTAATTAATTTACTAATTAATTAATTAATTAATTAAACTAATTATTTTTATTTGTTTATTTATTATTTTTATTAACAGGGGCACTGGGCCCCGCGTGTCAATGGGCGGGCCGGACAATGTTCGGGCGCACCCACTCAGGCGCCGGACACGTCCGGCCGCGGGCGGACGCACGCACACACACACGGGCGCACACACGCACGCACGCACACGCGCCGGCCGGCCGGGCCGGGCTGGCGGCTGCGGCCGTCGGGGGGGGGGGGGGAGGAGAACGGAGTCGGCGGCGGTGCTGCTCACCGCGGGGCGACGACCGGCGGGCGGGGAGGCTACGGTCGGCGGCGGCGGGGCGGAGGCGAGCGCGGCGACGGTGCGGGACGACGGGGAGGCGGCGGCGCGGCGCGGCGGCGGATCCAGCGACGGCGAGCGCGGGC
Organism: Elymus sibiricus; assembly: GCA_039707655.1. NCBI lineage: Eukaryota > Viridiplantae > Streptophyta > Magnoliopsida > Poales > Poaceae > Elymus > Elymus sibiricus. The sequence continues at coordinate 175,535,687 of CM077667.1, read as the reverse complement.
GACGGGGCGAGGCGGCGGCGGACGGGACGGCCGGGCCCGAGCCCGTCGTCGGGGGGGGGGCGGCGCGGGCGGCGCTGGCTGGGGCTGGCGCCGTCGGGGGAGGGGGGCAGACGGGCGCGGGGAACGAGCGGCCCGAGCGGCGGCGCGGGGGGAGGGGGAATGGGTACGGGCGTGGGGAGGCGCTAGGGTTCGTCCCTCCCCGGCTTATATAGGGGCAGCCGGGCCGTCTAATTTCGGTCCGGTTTCGGGTCCATTTTCCCTCCGTTTCAAAAATACGTTTTAAATACTTTTGGGGCACCAAACAAACTCCAAAAATACCCGTTTTAATTTTATAAAACATTACGGATTATTTGCGATCCATTCAACATTTTTAATCCCAGTTTTGGTCAACTTTTAAAACCACTTTTCCAACGAACTTTAAAAATGCAACGGAATTAAATTACGAGCCGGTTCTAACGGTGATCAACTTAGATTTAGGAAAAGCCTTAGCGTGTTCTCGGCCATCATCGTAGCTTAATTACAATCATCACTGTGGCACAGATCCGGGGGTGTTACAGTAGACCTCCTACATGTCCCCATGCAAGAAAGCATTCTTCACATCAAGTTGATGCAAGGACCGCCCGAAATTCACTGCACAGGAGATCAGGATTCTCATAGTGTTCATCTTTGCTACTGGAGCAAAGGTCTCTCTACAAGCCTTGCTTTCTTTCAATCTTCCCTTTTGTATTCTGCTTAGTATACCCACTTGCAGCTGGCTTCCTTCTTTCCTGTTGGAAGAGGTGCTAGAACCCATGTCTTGTTCTTGCACAAAGCCTTTAGCTCCTCCGGCATGGCAATGCGTAGTTTGCGTCCTCCTTTGCCTTCTTCCAGTCAATCAGAATTGACACAGACGAAAGAGAGGCAACATATGCTCTATGGGCTGGAGATAATGCTTCATAGGAGACATAATTTCCAATATCATTGGCATCAAATCCATACTTTGGCTCTGGTCATACCTGCCTTTGCTCGAGTACCCTTTCTCAATGCAATTGGTAAGTGCTTTGTGTCAGATGAGCTTGCATTGCTACTCCTCCCGAACATGATGATGTCGCCTTAAATATACTTGAGAATTACGCTCCTCATTCACCTTCTGCCACCGTGAATACACCTTAAGCTTTTGCTCTTGCTCTGCCGTCCACATCGGTACACTGCCGATCCGGGTGGGAGCATGCCTCCCTGACTCGGTAACCCATCAGTCACAATCGGTCCTTCACTCGGCCCACCCCCATCAGTCACAATTGGTCCTTCTCTGGGCCCACCACTCGTTGGTGTTATCAGCTGCTGGGGTTGTTGCTCGCTTGCTGCATCGGAATATCACCCTCAATAGGTTGCTGCAACACTGAATCTCAAGCTGCAGGTGGACATGGGCTGTCCGCGGTAGCCACTTAAAAGCCCACAAAAATCATGTCCGTGGACACCCATGGGATTAGGTCACATTTATGTGGGATATGTGGGTTGATCCCACGGGTACCACCTCCAACCCGCATATCAGGGCGAGGCGACCAGCTGCCGGAGCGCCACACCTCCCCCCCCCCCAACACACACACACACACGTCCTCCGTGCCGTCAGCCCGTCTAACCCCGCCACCGGTTCCGCACTCGCCCGAGCTCCCTCTTGGTCATCCTCATCCTCAGCTCCTTCCCGTCGCCGGCCTCCGCCGATGGAGGAGAGCTTCGCCGACGGCGCCGCCAAAAGTGACATCCCACTCTGCCACGACCGACCGCCAGCTCCCCAGGATTCATGCCCTCCCCCCTTCCTGGCGCGCCTGTGGAGAAGAGATTCGCCAATCGGATCCGTACACACTGCACTGACTAAGGAGTGCTTCACCGGTGTCGTTGCAGTGAAGAAGCAGGTGGCATCGACATAGACATGTGCAAAGAACTTTCTAGATCCTAATTTTCTAGCTTCCCCTCATATCCCGGAGCTCTTAACCCGCCACTAAGCTTTAACCCACTCATCAACCTTGGCAGGAAATATGCACTGCTACTTCAAATTCAGCATGCCAGGTTGATGTTCAGAACATCTTGAAGAAACACCTTAGATATTCACTCATGTATTATGTTTCAATATTTTTTAGTGAATGAACATTTGAACCATGCATTTCAATCTTAGTCGGTGTACTGCTCAAATCTGGTACTGCTATAGCATGGAATGGAGTGTGTAGTCTGTGGATCATGTGGGCATGTTCTATACTGCTCAAACTATGTATCATTTATAGGCTCTAGACACGCCCAAATACTGCAACTAGCTAGCAGTCGTTTCTGTCGCTGTGGAGTATGTGGGCATGTGGCAGCCCGCATAATCCCACTTAAATTAAGTCGGCAGCCCACTTAATCGCACTAAATTGTGTGGGTAGATGCGGCGGAATGCAGAACGCTCACATGACGTCCCACCTGCAAGTTGAATCGAATCAGCATTACCACTACTATCTCCACTCTCCCCCTCTTAACCTATCACAGTAGACTAGGTATGGTCAAGACTTTCAAATAATTCACCAAGATTAGATTCTCGCCATAGTTCGGATCCTTGAAGGTGACATCCATGCTCACAAAGGTCCTCCGTTCAGAAAGACTCCAACACTTGTAGCCTCGCTACCCAGAAGAATACATAGTGAAGATACACTTGATGGTCATGGATCCAATTTGCCCACAGATGGCATGTGATCCCTCACAAAGCAGACACAACCGAACAGCTTGGGAGGAACTACAAAATCATTCTTTCCCAGAAGTAACTCAGAAGGTCACTTCATACCCAATTCTCTCGATGATGTGTGATTGATCAGGTATGTCGCAGCCATCACAACTTCACTCCACAAGAATTTCAACACATTCATAGTAAACATCACTGATCGAGCAATCTCCAAAATATGTCGATTCTTCCTTTTTGCCACTCCATTCTAAGGAGGAGTCTCCGAACATAAGGTTTGATGCAAAATCCCTTGCTCTGATAAAAAAAAGTCCCAAACACTTTGTTCACATACTTAGTGCCATTATCAGTTACAGTATTATCACTTGTACCTGAACATTGAAATGATTTTTCACATAGGCATAGAAATTCTTGAAGCATTGGAAAGTTTCATCTTTGTGACGCATCAAATAGATCCACGTCATATGTGAGTAGCAGTAAATAAAGGTCAGAAAATACTTTGCACCACTAACGACACCACAGGACTTATCCACATATCCAAGTGAACAAGCATGAACAGGGATATACTTCTAAGTCCCTTACTCACATAAGACGGCCTCGTATGTTTAGCAAACTCACACGCATCACATTTTAGCTTGTTCTTATCTACCCCATTCATTACATCATATATAGCTTGTACATTTTATCAAATGATACATGCCACATTCTGCAGTGATGTTTCATCGCATAGGACTCTTTCTTCCACAATTGCCGCAAACACTGAGCTGCTAGTGGGTCTGTCCTCAATAAAGCACATTTCTCTGTCAACTGTTATCCTACAGTCCACCTGGTAAATTAGAGCACTCATAGACAACAAATTGACCAGGAAAGCTGGCACATGTAGGACTAAAGTTAACTTGATAGCAGGTGTGCATTGAACTGTCCCAATACCCTTACTAGGCTGCGATGTCCCGTCAGCAGTACATGTCGCAGTACATATCGTGTTACTTTGAGAGTGAGTGAGCTGATCAAATGACTCAAATTCCCTGAAGTCACCTGCAACATGTTTAGAAGCGCCAGAGTCTAGAATCCACTCCAGGTCAGGTTTGTGAGCAGCAATTGTGACCTTTTCAGTGTTGCCCTCATTTGTACAGATAAATGAGCCACACTTGGAAGACTAGTATCCTTCTGGCTATCATGTTGTTCGATCTCACCCGTATCCTCTACTTCCTGCATCACTTCGCCGAGAGAAAGCAACAAAGCACACGCCTGCTGCCACATACTTACTGCAAATGTCCGTAGCAAACCAGCGCAATTCGCCGTCGCGTCCTCTGCCTCACGCAGCTTACACCCGCCTGGCACATGTGTCCTCTTCAGGCCATGGTCTCCTCCCAGCCGCACTAACCCCCCTTCAGCGCCACCATAGCCTGCAGTTGCCTTCATGCCGCCTTCACGCAGCAGCTCGACTTCGCTTCTCATAACAGCGGCCACCTCTTCTTCTCCTAGCAGTGCCACCTCCAGCGCTTCCTCCTTCCCTCTCCAATCAGCAGCAGCAATAACTCCAGCAAACAGCTTCAGCAACAGCAGCTCCAGCAGCACCCTTAGCAGCAGTAGCCAACATTAGCAGCGGAAGCCTCCTCTTCCTCTTCTTTGCTTCCTGCTCTTGCTTCAGCACGAGCTGCAGCAGAATCAGCAAGGGGAAATCAGAAAATCAAGTGGCCGTGTCTCCGACGCAGCCTCGTGCATGTGGCCTTCTCCTTTTCCCGCTGCTTCTTCTCTGCCTCCAGCCATAATCAGCACGCAGCCCCGCACACACCTCACACAGTCGCCTCGCGGTCGGAGCCCAGCTCCCCGCACTCGTCGCCGCTCGCCCTGTATTCCCGCCGGACTACACCACCGGCACCGCCGCAGCCGGGTCTGATACCATGTGGGATTTGGAGGAGCGTACCAGCAGCAGCGGCAATGTCTCTAGTGGCGCTTCTCACCAGACAGCTCGATCCCCTTCTCTCTTTTTTCTAGGTCAGCCAGTCACATGGCTTATGTGGGTCTGGGCCGCATGGGCCCCACATACGGGGTAACACTGTCCCTATAAATTTCTTTTTTTCCTTTTTTTTGTCCAGAATTGAACAAAAAAGAAATTATAGAAGATGTTTTCTTCCAACGTTAAGTCCGAGTCATATTTTTCATTCTGAAATGTTCCTTTAATTATAATAAAGAGTAGGTGAATCAACTTACCAATTAAAAAAATTAGTAGAACTTCCTCTTTGGAATAGAAATTGGCTATTTCTAGATAGGGAAAGTCGTGTGCAATAAAAAATGCAAGCACAATTGGGGGAAATGGCTATAACAGAGTTTCTGTTATTCGTATTAACAACTACTCTATGGGGGATGTTTTTATGTGGTGCTAACGGTTTAATAACTATCTTTGTAGTTCCAGAACGTTTACTTCAACAGATTTCACGAGCCAGAAACGATTGTTTGAGAGGCCCTAACATAAACAGCAACTGTACCATCAACTTAACACGGCAAGAGAAAAATTGAGGTGCCAAAAACATTGGACAACAAGCTAACAAACTCGATTTTTTAACATCAATGATGAAATTTCAACTCCATTCCTCAAATCATGTGATTGGCGCCTGTTTCAAATGCAGGAATTTCACAGGAATTTTCAACAAAAACACCAATGATAAGAAGTCTGGAGGAGCATATCATACTATGATCTGGCTAACTTTCAACATTCCAAATGGCAAAATACTAAAGATGGTCTCTAAGTTCAAATGTTTAGAACATTCAAGCAGGCAAAATAATAAATATTCAAACTAAATCAAATTAATACCACTGTTCAGGATATCGGTAACTGGTACCATATCGGTCAGGGGCTGATAAGGGATTAATCGGCGAATCGGCCATTTACCTGAATATATCGATAACCCATTTATCGGTAGGTTAACTAGGGCCATATCTAAATATCTGAGGCTACATAGCAACATGCATTGTACTGAATGTCTAAATATGCAATCCTAGGCTACATAGCAACAAGGAAGAGTGTTACCTTGATGTTCTGATGATGTCTAGATCTACATAGAAGAGCAGCAGCAGCAACAACAACAACAACAACACAGCAGCAGTAATTGTACATCACTATCTAACATCAAAGGAGAGAAGCACAACAACAGCACTACTTGTACATTCTTGGCATAGGAGAGTAGTTTTGGGCCAAAATATGCTGTCCAGTTAATCGGCCCAGCCGATAATTCAACCTGACAACCGATAAATCGGCTTGTCAGACCGATTAACTGGGCCTCCCAGTTAATGGGCCGAATAGGCCTTTCTCGTATCGGAGGGGGGCCGAATAGCAGTTAACTGCAGTTAATCGGACGATGTTTGTATCAATGCTTAATGCAGCAAAAAAAATCAAGATGTCAAAAACATTGGTCAGCAAGCTACCAAACTCAACATTTTATCATCAATGATGAACTCAACTCCATTGTTCAAATCATGTGATTGGTGCCTGTTTGGAGTGGAGGAATTTCACAGGAACTTCATAGGAATTTTCAATAAGAACACCAATGAAGAGAAGTCTAGAGGAGCACACCATACTATGCTTTGGCTAACTTTCATCATTTCAAATGGCAAAAAATTGAAGATTGTCCCTAAATTCTAATGATGTTTTAAAAAAGCAGCAAGGAGGGAAATATTCAAACTAAACCTTCTGCATTAATTGTGGTACATATGGCTAAGGTTTGATACGACGTTCCAAAATAAGTTAATGCGCTAACTTGGAGGGTTCAAATCATTAGCTTACCTGAAAAAAAGTGCTGTTCCAACATATGATTAGGCATAGTGACTGGATTTTTCTTCTTTTCTAGAAGCGGATATATAAATTTGAAGATTCAGAACCTTACCAGAATCCAGGGAACTGCAGAAGAATGTCCTCTCTCCAAACAGCAGCACCGCAGGCATGCATTCAATTTCAGCCATTTAAAAATATATTATAAGCCACACAAAAACTCCCATATCAATTGACCAAGAAGCAAACTGTACAGCCAGATCAACTCAGTCACAGCAGAGATGCAAATTCTGCAACAACAAGTGTCACAATACAAGATCCTGAATATTACAAGGATCTAGAAGCATGATGGGATTTTGAAATCTCACTCAGAACTGCACCAACGACCGCAGCTTGCTCAAGACATTCAGACTTGTTCAAAGCGTCTAAAAGACTAACGCATGTCGTCACATTGACTCTACATGCCCTTAGACGAGTTTCTTCAAATATTTGATATGCCTCCATTGCTCTGTTTGCATTGCTCATACCCTCTATGAGAGCGTTGAAACATGCAGAGTCAGGCACTCCACCATTGGTTTTGAACCCCACAAAGAGGTTGTAAGCATCTGTTATGTTCCCTCCCTTTGCAAGCCCGGAGATCATGGTTGTGTAAGTGACAATGTTTGGGATCAAACCTTGTTTCTGCATTTCTTGCCAGAACACAAAAGCCTTGTTGTACTTCTGTACCCGGCAAAGGCCATTTATAAGAATGCTGTATGTATAGGTATTTGGTGGACATTTCATTTCCTTCATTGACTGGAAACAAATAAGGGCCTCGTTGATTTCTTCAGCTTTCACTAAAGCATCCATGAGACTATTCCATGTATAAGCATTTGGAGTCAGACCCTTCTTCAGCATCTCTTCTAAAATTAAATAAGCTTCATCTATCCTGCCAGCCTTCCCAAAGCCATCTATGAGAGAACTATACAAAATAATATTCAATTCTATTCCTTTCGATTTTGCTTCCTCGGAAAGCATGTAAGCCTCATCTAACCTATCAATCTTGGCCAGACCATCAATAATCGATCCATATGTAGCAACCGTTGGAGAGATATGTTTTAGCTTCATCTCCTCGAGAACTTCATAGGCCCTGTCTACCTTTCCAGATTTGCATAACCCATCAATAACAGCATTGTAAGCCCGAGCATCAAGTGCAAAACCTTGCTGACTCATTGCGTGAAAAATATTGGACGTTTCTCTAGCCTGACCAGCTTTTGTGAGACCATGAATCAAAATGGAATAACTTCGAACATCAGGAAGAAACCCATAACTCTTGATGTCCTCAAAAATTGCTCTTCCCTTTTCAATCTCACCTGCTTTAAAAACACAATCCATATATGTGTTAAGTAGGATGAGATCAGGCTTGCATCCTCGACGGATCATCTCTTTGAAGATCTTGTGCCCATCTTCTTTCCTTCCATGCAGAAAGCAATTCCTGATCAAGGAAGTATATAACACAGGATTACCACTGTGGCCTGCATCCAACATTTTCTCGAATAGCCTATAGGCCTCATCAATCTTTCCCTTCTTTCCGAGACCATCCATAAGGGAACAGTACGTCACAGAATCAGGATTGCAACCTCTCTGACTCGCGCTTTCAAATATTGTATGCGCCTCATCGAGCAGCTTTGCCTTGCACAGCCTATCCACCATTATGTTAACCGTCATTAAGTTTGGATATAGACCATCAAGTTCCATTGCATCACGTATCTTATATGCTTCATTAACCCTCCCAGCCATGCACAACATATCAATAATGATGTTATACGTCGAGGTATTCGGCTTAGCATCCTTCTTCATAACATCAAGCAATCTCAGTGCCTCATCAACCCTCCTCTTCTTCCCGAGGCATGTGATGATTGAATTAAACGAAACGACAGATGGAATACAACCCCTCTCCCTCAACCGCTCAAGCAGCTTGTAAGCATCATCAAACCGGTCAGCTGACCCATATCCCATGATCATAGTATTATATGCGTAAGCACAAGGCACAGCCCTTTCCACCTCCATCTGCCCAAATAACTCCTCTGCCTCACCTAGTCTCCCTGCCTTGCAAAGCACCCAGATCATGCTTGTGTATGATACATCATCCGGCCGCAGACCCTGGGCTCTCAGCTCATGAAAGAACTTCCAGGCCATGTCCACATTCCCAGCCTTTCCAAAACAATCAATACACACATTGTACAACACGATATCTGGCTCAAGGCATCTCCCCTTCACCTCATCCACCAGCATCAACGCGCCCTCCACTCTTCCCTCACGGGCCAGGGTCCGCACCAACGTGGTGAAAAGAGGCACGCCCACCTCATACCCGACCTCTTGCATCTGCCGCAGCAGTTCCAGCGCACGCTCGGGCTGCCGCGCCTCAGACAGAGCGCCAATCAGCACGGTGTACGCGGAGAACGCCGGCCTGAACTTGAGCCGCCTCATGGTGCCAATGGCATGGAAGGCATCGTCGAGGCGGCGGGAGCGGACGAGGGTGGCGACTAGGGTGGCGCAGGCAGGGTTGGGAAGGCCGTAGCCAAGGAGGGACATCTCTTCCAGGACCTTGTCGAGAGCCGCTAGGTCGTGGGAGAGGAATGGAAGGACGGCGTTATACGCTTCGGGGGGCAGTGAGTGGGGAGAGGAGGCGGAGGAGGCGAGGAGGAAGAAGGGACCGGCGAGCGAGGTGTTCTGTAGGGAGCGAAGGACGGAGAGGACAACATCGGGGGAGGGGGGAGGAGCGGCGGAGAGGGTGGAGGAGACGGCTCGGGCCAGGTCGTGTGTCCAGACGGGGGCGGCGGAGAGAAGGCGGAGGAGCTCGGCGCTGAGAGTGGCGGATGTCTGCGGGGGTGGTGGATTAGTGGAGAAGCCGCTGCGGGTCCGGAGAAATGTGTAGGCAGCGAGGGGGCGACTGCGAATCGCCGGCGTCCGCAGCGCCGCCGCCATTAGGAGAATCCAGTAAAACCTAGGAGAGCAGGGTACAGAGCGTTCGTTTGCCTAATCGGCTGCGGAGCATCTTAGGGGGGCATCTCCAACGCGGTCGATCAAAACATAGGCTTATGGAGCCGGCCGTTTAATCCTATACTAATGATCGCTTATTTTCAAGAAAAAAAAGTCCCACTTTGAATCATGGATCGATAGCTGTTCAAACATGCATTTTTTTATCTTTATTATCTCTCTTATAATAATAAAGCGGCTATCGATTCTGCCCGTCCGTCGTCGCGGCATTTTTACAGAAAGGTTTTTGTGCTTTTTGATAACTGAACCTGCAGTTCCTATTTAAGTGGATCTGGGAAAACCGATTCAATTTTGCAAATTGATCCCTGCATTTTGTAAGAATTTCGTCCACTTCCTTTGTTCATCTTATCAAGTGGCGGAGAAGGTGAAGGGGGGGGGGGGGGGGGGCAACTTCGGCTCGGCTCTCCCCTCCACCTCCGGCCCTCTCAGCCTCTCCTGCGCCTTTGTCGGCCGTCCGGCTCCCCCCTGCGCCTCCGGCCCTCTCGGCCTCTCCTCCGCCTTCGGCGTCCCCGGCCCCCCTGTAAGTGTGTCTCCATCCCATCACCTGAGCTCTCATGTGTTCGTCGGCCAGTGGCCACGGTGAGGCCCTTGCCTACCGGCAGCCATGGCACCGCTGCGGAGCTATCTTCCCTCTTCCTCGCGTCGGCTCGAGGTTGGTGGAGCAGCTCGGCGCCCATGACCTCCACCACGGCTCTGTCGATGCGCTCCACTGCCTGCTCGCTGACACTGGCCTCCGCCTGCCCCCGCACATGGACTTCGTCGAGTTCGCGGCAAGGAGTAGAGGCAGTGGGCAGCAGCAGCAGAGGGCAGAAGCGGCCATGGCTACGTCGACGCGCTCCACGGCCTGCTCGCCGGCGCCAGGCTCCGCCTGCCCCCTCACATGGACGTCATCGAGTTCGCGGCAAGGAGCAGCGGCAAGCAGCAGCAGCGATGGCAAGCAGAGGCAGCGGGCAGCGGCAGCAGAGGACAGAAGCGGCCACGGCTCCATCGACGCGATCCACTGTCAGTTCGCTGGCACCAGCCTCCGCCTGCCCCCACACATGGACGCCGTCGAGTTCGCAGCAAGGAGCGGTGGCAAAGAGCAGTAGCGGTGGCAAGCAGAAGGGGTGGGGGAAGATGGGCTAGAGCAGAGGAGGTCAGACGAGGCAGCGGCCTGCTGGCGTGATGCAGCGAAGATGTGCAGGCAGGTGGAGGTGGAGGTGGATCTGGAGATGTGTTGAGGCGAAGGCCGAACGAGGCAGCGGCCTGCTGGCGTGATGCAGCAGAGATGTGTAGGCAGGTGGAGGTGGAGGTGGGGAGGATAACGCCAGAAGTCACCGTTGCTAAGTTGTATTCCATCGATCGACAGGAGGTAAGATGTACGCGACCTGCATCAGCTTTGTAGTCTACCGTAAGAGTGCATGCCACATGCAAATCCAATCGAAGACACAAGAAGCACACACGATGCAAGCTCTTTGCAGAAGAGAAAACCCTTGTTTGTTTTGTACATTTGATACATGAATTAACAGACACTAATCAAATACTTCCTCTATTTTGTAAAAAATGGTACATAAATTATCTAACACTTATCATAGTATCTGAGAGTGTGTCCTAATGTTTTGTTGAGTAGTGTTTTGAAATATACATACTTCTAGGTTTGTGTTCATCCTATACATTCATCATTTTTTGTTAACAAATAAGTTAGCATTATACATGTCAAGAAAAACTCTTCCCACCTATTTAGGACAGTAAAACTGAGCCTAATCCCAGCTCTCCCACGCCCTCAGCATTTTTGGCCGTTCGATTTTGTGTGCTAAATGTTCCTGGCCGTTAGATACTCCTTCAACGCAATTTTTTTCGTGAGATGGGCTGGCTTCCTAAAGGGCAGCTATTCCCGTAGCTTTTTTGGATCACTGTGGTTAACTGGGCCGGTGCGTGTGTGGCCCATTTTCCATTCTCGTTCCATCCGGCGACTCATCGAAGCATTTGAAGAAAAAAGGACTCCTTAATCCCTGCCCTCTCAACGATTAGACGTTTCTGGCCGTTGGATTTCGCTAATTAGGAGTTTCTGGCCGTTGGATTACGTTCTTCCTGAAGCTGATCCGCGCAGTCCATTTTATTTAGCCCGTCTGTCCTGTGGGCTGCTGCTCCACGAGCCGAAACCAATGCCTCTGGTGTATTGGGCCTTCGAGCAGCCCATTCGAAGGAGTCCCGCTGCCGGGCTTCGCAAACCCGACCGCCATTCGCTAATCCTCCCGATCCAATCCCTCCCGTCGCGTGTTAACTCCAGTGTCCAGTCCGGTCGCACAGAGGAGGGAGCGCCGCATGCGCCGGTGCGGCCGGTTCCATTCGGGGATCGATTCGGCTCCATCCGGTGGATCCCAGCGAGAGGAGCGGGATCCGGGTCGTTCCGATCCAATCCGCGGAGGCGTAGGTAAGGGCGAGGTAATGGCAGCAACCGCGGGCAATCGATTTCCGAGGGGATCCAGCCCATGCGTGCGATGCGGGTGACGCATGGGTGGCTCGATCCAGCCGAGAGATCAATGCTTTATCTAATCGAAACTGCTCCGCTGAAACTTGAAAGAGGCATTCACACTTCAGTTTCCATTCACATATTCATGGCGGCTGATGTGCCGATCGTTTCCGCCGCCGAGCGGTGCAGGTACGTGTATATATATGTGTGCGTCCCCCCTACCACTTTTCACTCATACTTTCCGTCGCTTAACCTCCTGAAGAAGCTTCGATCTAATCTAGCGCGTGTACCAGAGACGACTAGGATCCAGGCAATGCGGAGCGAGCCAGTGTGAAGCAAGACGATGCGGGGTGATGCAGTGGTGACCGGCCGAGACAATCGATGCGGACAAGGTCTCAAGGGCCGATGCAGGGAATTTCATCCTCCGTTTATAAACAGAGTTGTCAAGCTGACATATGTTTTGGTTAATGGGGGAGCAGTGGAGGCGGGGTACAATTTTGCACTCCTAAGGTGCTATCTGCATTTTTTTCCTCACCGTTACCATTCTCCATCTGATTAGTCCGATTTGTCCTAATTCCTAAATCTGTTTTTTCTATCCCTTTTTTGCTGTAGGTTATGGTATATTGGTTTGGGGACTATTGGAGGCTGGTTCTGGAAAAAATTTCGGAAGAGATATTCATGATGAGTTCCAAGATGAGTTCCTTGTCTAATGTATGGCTGTATAATGTATGTCTCCATTCTACAAAGACTTTTTTTTAATTGGTACGGTCTTTTACTATTAGGCCAAGAAGAAGTGCAGGATGTATGCGTATTCTAGAAAGATAAAAAGTTCAGGATGCACGCCACGAGCGCTGGCTCTTGGCAGAGTCGATGAGCTCGCCACAATGAATTTTATCTGTCCTTCGAATCAACATTTAGTCAGCAAGGTACATAAGATGCCGTATCGTATTTTCTCTAATCTAATTCGTTTAATCTGATGAGTTTTGAAGGTCAATGATGGAAAATCTTTCTCAATTCATTTTGAATCGATTGACAGCTCCTTAGTCACACTCTCCTCCGATTGAAGGGATGGACTCACCGGAGGCTGAATTTACTCACTGGAGCAGTTTCGACCTCGCTGGAAAAACAGAAGAGCAAGGCAATAACTGAAGAAAAACACAACGTTTGGGTCCAGCACCCCTTTCAGCTGGTTGGGGTTGCCTTCCTTTTCTTTTTGATTTTTAGAGTTGTGTTGAGAGGCTATACATTGCCTCTCCCCTTTACAACTTGTTGCTGAGCAACTGTACTACAGGACGCCCACAACTGCTCTCCCATGCTTTGCATGATCAGCTATACCTTGCTGACGGCAACACTACGCAAATCATTGTTATTGAAGTAATATACGAACTAATTTATTATCATATTTTGTAATTTTGTAGTTGAAGTGATTCCTCGAGATTAGACTAATTTGTATGTGTCCCATTCATAGATCTAGCATAGTTTCTTGATATCCTTGACATGCATAGCCCATTTTGTGTTTGCATTGACATATAAGATAACAAGGGATTATTATTTTACGGGTCAAAAAAAAATATCCTTTGAAGATAACGTCATAGGAAGAAGAAGAAGAAGAAGCATCATCAGAATATTTCTGTTCTCTCCGTGAAATTTTTCACAAACTATTCAATACCCCATGAAATGAATCTCAAGTATTTAATTTTCATATTTTTATCACGTGAAGCATTATTATTATATCTTTGTTTTTATCATACCACTTATGATGCTTGAAACTCTATAATATTTGACTGATGTACTAACTTTGTTTTCAAACGTTGATTGGGCTCAAATTCCTACTTGGCTTTCTTAGTGCGATGAAATGGGTTTGAGACATGACCTCTCCTGATGTTACAATCTTTATTCAAGTGTCTTCATGTTGTGGGCATATCTAATCTTACCATTGCGCTTTGTATGGATATCTAACTTCAAAGATTATCGCTTTTGCTTCAAACATCTGAAAATAACTTATAAAGCTAAGATCAAGCTCCAATATAGTTTCACTACTATAATTTTTTGAGCCAACACAAAATACCCTGAATATACCTGTTCATGAAAATTAAACTTCCATCTTTCGTGTGTCCACATATCTACATAATTCATATAATTATATCGCAAATGGATGGATGCGGCAACGCGCATCATCGATGATCTAGTTAAGGACAGTAAAACTGGGCATCATCCCAGCCCTCTCAGGCCATTAGGGTTTGTAGCCGTCAGATCTCAGTTTCTGACAATTTCTAGCCGTCTGATGGCTTGTCTAAGCATGTAAATAATCCCATGGGCTAGCTGTCCGAGGGAGGCTACTCCGGTGGAAAAATCGAGCATCTCTGGTTGATTGGGCCAGGCAGTCCTTTTTGCAGCAGTTGGGGTAAGCACGGCCCATCGGGAAAACACAGAAGATGTGCGAGGTCTTCTCTTCCCGTCATTGTTGGTCCTCCTCCCGCAAGCCACTCCTGCGCGTGGCGGCTAGGGTTAGCGATGCTTTAACGCAGAGCGGGGCGGGCCATACGGGTCGATGCGGGACGGAGGTAGCAACTGATGCGGCAGGGAGATGAGATCGGAAGCGATGGTTGAGTGACGATAGAAGATGGCCTGCCGGCGATGAAGCATCAATTTGTGGTAGCGATTCATGGCAACATGGCTCAAGGGCGACAGGTCAGTACGAGCGGCCACCCATCGTGAAGAACTAGGATAGGCTCTGCTCCGCTCTACGATCACCGATTTGGGCCTCCGTCCCCGTTTCCCCGACCTCAATCTGCCACGGTGCTCCACCGACGTGGACCTCGAGCGGCAGCGCACCTCCCCCGTCTTCAAGCTGGAAAAGGCAGAGACCAGAATGACTAGCCATATCGTTCGCCGGCGGCGCCGCCAAACTCAGTATCCCCATGTGCACTGCCGTCCAGCATGGTCGTTGCCCTGCCGCACTTCCTCCACGCTGGCTACATGTACAACTAGCATTTCCCCCATTACGCAATATGCTTAGACCAAAACACAGAAATCCCAGAAGACTTGGCTGCACAACGCAATCACTCGGTATGTTAGAAACTAAAATATCTCCACTAAGTTAGAGCTTTGACATATACAGGCCCCCGACACTGATCATAGATACACTCGACTAAATAATGTGAGTTCCATAGTGTCTGTACAATTTTTTTCTACTTGTCCTTAGAATTCCAAATAAAATCAAATGTCCCTTATTTTTTATGTATGATGGCGGTGATAAATTTTTAATTGATTCTTTCTCTTTTACAAAATTGAGCATAAAGGAAAGAACAGAGCTTTTGCTTTAGTTTAACAGAGAGGTTCGAACATGGAAGACATCAATTCCGTCAAAGGAATGGATGCCCAAGTGTTATGTGCGTTTACTTTTGGGGGGAAACTACATCAAGAAAATTCAAGAATCAGTTGCCTAACAAGTTTTACAAAACATGTAAGCATTTCTCTTATTTATTATGTATTCATTGCTCATTTTTAATCTCTCTCTTCATCGCTTGAAATTAGTATAAAAAACAAACATCTTTTCAGACTTGTGCAGAAACTATATTCAAAGCTGGCATGGACAACGAGGATGGCTATATTCTTCTTTAAGTCATCCAATATCACATTAATTCCTCAAAAATTAGTTGTCTAACAAGGTTTACTAAACATCTATGCATTTCTCTTATTTGTTTTATGTATTAATTTCTCTCTTCAGCTCTAGAAATTAGTACAGAAATCAAACATCTTTCCAAACTGTTGTGCATAAACTATATTTGAAGCTGGCATGCTCAACGAGGATGGTTATATTCTTCTTTAAGTCATCCAATATCACATTAATTCCTCAAGAGTCGGTTGTCTACCAAGATTTACTAAACATCTATGCATTTCTCTTATTTATTTTATGTATTAATTGCTCATTTAAATTTCTCTCTTCATCTTTGGAAATTAGTACAAAAACCAAACATATTTCCAAACTATTGTGCATAAACTATATTCGAAGCTGGCATGCACAATGAGGATGGTTATCTACTTCTTTAAGGGTGTGTTTGGTTGGGGGACCAACTGTCATGGAATGGAATGGTTCCATTCCAGAGGAACGGGTCCATTCCATTCCTGTGTTTGGTAGCAGCAAGAGAATAGAACGGGTCGGTTCCGTTCCGGTGTTTGGTTGGAAGCACGTAGTGAAAAATGGAACGACATAAAATTCAAAATTTCGACAGCATTTCGTTTGTAATTTGAAGAAAGACAACATAACAATATATATTGACAAGCGTATAACACATAAATAACAACACATATAACAAAATTTTCAACAAGGTTCAGATACGAAATTCCCAAAAGCATCAAAGTGCAATAGTCATACATGTCAAGCCAAAACAGTCAAAGTTCACATACATCTCCAAAAGCAGCCATAGTGCACAAGAGTCATACGTCAAGTTCACATACTTGTCAACCATACAACCATATCGAATTTAGAAGTTCTTCTTCACATACCTACTCACCCAAACGGACTTGTTGATTTGGGTAAGTTTCATGAAGGCTCTTGCTGTCTTGGGGTTGTCCACAAGATGAGCATAGTAGTGGGCTAGGTGCTCTTCATCAAAATCTGGCAATACGGAGACTACATCCCAAAGGTCATCTGGTATATCATCATCATCTCCACTAGACTTCACAAGTGCTTCAGCCACAAGTTTAAACCCATCTTTGAGAGTGACAACAAGTGGATCATCTTCAACGTGCTTTACCTTGGCCTTCTTTTTGGGTGGTGCTTTCAGGTCAGAAGACTCACCAACATTTGGGGACATGTTCACCTCACCATTCTCCTCGTCTTCGATATCAATAGAAAGAAGATCATTGCCAGACCTAGCACCCAACCCCTTAGCCCCGATTGTCCCATAAATGGAAGCCAAAGCATGATAGTATTCAATTGGGGTATTCAAGAAGGGGGCATCAGCTTTGTGGGTCTACAAACAACGTTGAAAATGATTAGCATAATGCAAACATAAAATGGCATCAGATTTGTGGGTTGAGAAGCATACCATACAATGCCCTGCATAGTGATCCTCGCTGAGCCTAATTGTGCAAGTATCTTCATCCCAAAGAGCTCCACTCAAATTCTTCAAGTTGACTACCCTTGACCAAATCTTCCTCCACTTCTTGAGATGGTTTTGGACTTGATCTCCACTGACAGAAAGCTTGAATTTCTCGTTCAAAATAGCAGCACATTGTCTATGATGCACATCCCTGAATCCACTTGAAGTCCTCTTCCCATTAGCAACAAGACCAGCCAAAAAACCGAGCATGGTTTTCGTCATGGAATTGGTCCACACAATGATCCCAGCTCTCCCCGAGCTCGCACTTGCAGCGGTGACTTCTACACCCTCCATTTCTGTCCAGCCAACAAAAGATAGCAAAAACATGGATTATAACATTGTTCAAATATGGCAAATGATACAATCTGTCCAGCCATCAAATAAATTGAAATGCAGTTGCATAAACATCACAAATACATGGTTCAAACATACTAAATGATACAATCTGTCCAGCCATCAAATAAATTGAAATGTAGTTGCATAAACATCACAAATACATGGTTCAAACATACTAAATGATACAATCTGTCCAGCCATCAAATAAATTGAAATGTAGTGGCATAAACATCACAAATACATGGTTCAAACATACTAAATGATACAATCTGTCCAAACATCAAATAAATTGAAATGTAGTGGCATAGACATCACAAATACAATCTGTCCAGCCACACTCATACATTAGCATACATGAGTTGTCTATCTTCCCACATTTGGGCAGCCATTTGAAGCCTACTGTCTACCACGGCCCTATGGTCACTTGCTTGTTGCCTTGTTGTTCGAACTGGTTGGGTGGTCCATGTCACTTCCGGTATAATAAATTCATCAATCTCTTGTGACAGTGCATAATTATGAAGAACACAACAAGCTATAACAATGTCGACTTGCACCGGAAAAGTGAAGAATGGCTTGGCATCATCTAAAATTTTGAAACGCCTCTTGAGAGATCCAAAAGCCCTCTCTACCGTCACCCGTAGAGATGAGTGCCTAAGGTTGAACAACTCCCTATCATTTTGGACCGGATTGTTGCCCCACTCATTCAAATGGTACCTCACACCACGAAAAGGTGGTAAGAACCCGGGCTTTGCTCCATAACCAGCGTCAACTAGGTAGTACTTTCCTAAAAAAAAAAAAAATTTGGTAACAATGGTTCTTGAAATGCTTGGCTAAAATAATCCTATTCCGAAGGTTATGCCCAATTGTATGCAAAAACATCGCTAATTGTTGCTCCACGCTAAGATGTGGACTATCTTCTAGCAACTTCCGATCCCTCAATATGTCACACAAGCGAAAGAACACAACTCTTTCAAACCTTAACATGTTTTTACACAAGACGTCGCTTTGCCAAAAAAATTCGTTTAGATAATCAAATCTGGTTCTATCTCTTTCATGCATTGGGCCATATGTAATACGGGGTCTTCTCTTCCTTATTAAAGCTCGAACAATGACTGCCATTGCAGCAAGTGCGACAAAAACAGCAGCTCCCCTAACCATCCTTTTTCTTTTGTTCAGCTTCTTGACCATCTACAATTGATACATGCTATCAACAATATTACACATAGCCACATATCGCAAAAGATGTATTGGGCAGCAGCATTTTTAACACAGATATGTACTTGACAGCACCATATATAAGGGAGAGGAAGAGGGATTCGTACCTTGAGGAGAGGAGGCTCTGCTAGCCGCCGCGCCGGAGTAGCACCTGGACCTGCCTTCTTCCCCTTCTAACCTGCAGATCGAAAGAGGAGGATATGGGTCAGCATTCCTGTGCAGATCGAACGAGGGAGGGAGGAGAGGAGAGCGGCCGGCGATGCAGCACAGGGGGCCGGCGGCGCTTGATGTGGAGCGGCCGGCGGCGTAGCACATGGATGGCGGCGCAGCCGATGGAGGGCCGGCGACGCAGCATATGGAGGGGGCCGGAGCCGCAGCAGAAGAGGGGGAAGGCGCAGCAGAAGGAGGGACAGGAAGAGGGGCGGCGGCGCATCAGAGGGAGGGAGGAAGAGGGCCGGCGGCGCACCTGCGCAGGAGGGAGGAGGAGGTCGAGCGGGGTCCTGGTTGAGACGCGGCTAGGTTTGCGCGAGTGGGAGGGCCGTTCCGCGTGGTTCGCTGGATTTGGAGGTATCGGCACATTCCGTATCTGAGGGGAATATTCGCTAGGAGGGGACGAGTGGGTTCTCTTCGTGTTGGTCTACCAAACGCTGGAACGAGGCCTAGGAACGGGTCCGACCCATGCCATTCCGGCCCGTGACTGCAACCAAACACACCCTAAGTCATCCAATTCACATTAATTCCTTTCTTGGCAACTGCTGATATAAGACGAATTCACTATTTTAGAAGGAAGTGAACCTCCTTTTGTTTACCTAGATTCTTCAGCACGGAATCTGCAAAATCATCTACGTTTTTTCTTCCTTTTTCCATGAGTTATTTTGTCTTAGTTTATATGCAGATTTTACAAGTTAATGTTCTAAGTGATTGGGCGGGCACCTAAATACAATTATTTAGTTTCAGAGAGAAATTGAACCGTGCTCGGGTTTTGTCTTCCTTGCAGTTGCATACCAAAATAAGCTTGCCATTTTAAAGGATGGAGTTCGAGCAATTTTTGACCAATCTGAGCATTTTTCTGTACAGAAGTTTACTACAAACCTTGCTCTATTTTTAGAAAAGGTGAGCATACTTACTTGAATTGGTACGTGTGGGGGAGGGTTTTACGGATCACAAACCTGAACGTGATATTGTCTTCTGAAATTGTTATCGTGCCTGAATTTGTCTTCTGTCATCCATCCGTTGGCGTACTGTACCATAAATCTTTGTCGTTCAACAGAACCCAATTGTATGTTGGTGATAGTTTTTAATTGATTCTTTATATTACAAAATTGAGCAGAAAGAAAGAACATAGCTTTTGGTTCAAACCATCTACTTGATTTCCTTCACTCTGTGATCCATAGATTATGTCCACTCTGCAGTTTAGAATGTACTTTGTACGAAATGTTGACATCTTCCTTTTGGCTCTTTGTTTAACCATTCTTATATTGTGATGAGGCGCTATATAGAGTTACCTCATATCAAGCTTTTCATCCTGTATACCCATGCAATAAGCAGGTATATATGTTCTATTAAGTGGTGATAGGCTATCAATTATTATGATTTACATTCTACACTCTTTTTTATATTTATTCATCCATATGATTTTTTATGCCACCTTTGAGTCTGCCAAGCCAATATCTAGAAAATAATTGTTCCTGGGAGTGACAAGATGCACTATTTAGTAGTTGGGCCATGATAGTCTTCTTGGTTCCTAACAAAGGAGCACAATACAAGTTGATAGAGTGAATACTCTTTTATTATGATTTTTTTAATGCACAACTAATCCAGCTATGTCTCTAATTCTTGATTCACCCCCCTCCCCCACGCATGAGACCTAAAGGTGAAGCAAATTTAAGTTAAGAGCCAAGTTTTAAAAAAGGGTCCTCTCCCACCACTGCCCTACTTGGCTCTTTTCTATTGCTGCCTTATATATTGGAAGTTTATACAAATGTAATTTCAATGTTTCTCTGGAACTACGTTTTTTGACAGCATGTTTTATCAATATTTATAAAAACCCAATCCTTCAATTGCAAAAATAGACGGGCGTGGCAACGCGCGCCATCAATGTTCTAGTGTTTGTTCAAAACAGAGAAATTGCAAAAAAAATGATTTGCGTGTATATATATTAGTCTTTAAAAAATGAAAAATGCACTTTTTAATAATATGGGCGTCTTGCTATCCAGTTTTCTTTGTTATTTAAACTCATGTTTAAATATTTGAATGTGTCCTTTTGAATATATGATATATATCTCATTATCTGCATAACCATTCTATCTTTTCTTTATTATTTAAGCACATATGAGATGTATAAAGTTTAAATATTCTTCCATACATTTAGATGCTCTGGTCGAAACCAGGGATATGGCGGTTGCATGCATATGCATGGAATGAGCAAAAGCAGCACCTCCCTACACGGCACGAAATGGACCTGATAATAAAGCACCGAGTGCTTCTGCCCGTTCACCGTTGCGATAGTTTTGCAGAAAAGCCCTTCTATTTCTTGGTAATTCAACTTGGAGTCCTTTCTTAAGTGAGAAAAGATTCGTACAAGAATTTTGCAAACAAAGTCCTATAGTTTTCAGTATTCGGTCTGTGGTCCTTTGTAAAGTGAGAGAACATTCTCTTCCTCCTCCGTAACCCCCTCCCTCATCGTCTTCCACAAATCACCGCCACCCACCAACTCCTTCCTCCCACACCTCGGCGCTGGCCTCCCCTATAATGTCTCAGTATAAACAAAAATTGCGACAAGGGCTGGTAAGTGCTTTCACAACTGCCATAGTTCCGAACCAAAGTTGTATTCTAGGGTATTATTCTTAAAAAGAAATTTCACCATTCCTTTGTTTATTAACCATTACATCTCAAGGAGTTCTTTATAGATGTCATTGATGTAATGTTAAACGGATTATAAAATGGCATTTCTTTTACTTTCTA
Organism: Elymus sibiricus; assembly: GCA_039707655.1. Taxonomy (NCBI): domain Eukaryota; kingdom Viridiplantae; phylum Streptophyta; class Magnoliopsida; order Poales; family Poaceae; genus Elymus; species Elymus sibiricus. Next base: position 175,514,118 of record CM077667.1, on the reverse strand, counting down.
TATTTGGTCATGCCTTTATGCATTAATACCATAACAAGACATGGTCATGACAGATTGGTGCAATTGGACGAATTCGAATTGCTTTATTATGGGGATTATAAATTTTGTAAGTCTTCTTTAACCCGTTGCAACGCACGGGCCCTTTTTCAAGTAAATCTTAAATAAAAGTGTCAGGTGTGTAACAAGTTTTAAAATTTCAAATTTAACCAGACTTCTTGAAAGCGTCTTCATCTCAAGCTTTCTCTCCTCGAGTTTGTCCATCTTCATCGCCACATGTTCTCCGAGATGGGTTGCCCGCTGAGCTTCATCCAATAATGCATCAATGTGAAGGGGTTCTCCTCCGTCCTATAGTGCATTGCAACAACGTGTTCGGGGTATACAATGATGTGATCATCAATTCGCAATGTTGAGTGAATCAATAAATTTACCAACAACTAGAGCAACAACAAGATTGACACGGTCGGTGGCCTGATACTTGTGATCTGCGTTGGGTTTTCCGTGAATAGGAACGGGTAATTGTAGCACAAAGCAGATAAGTATTTCCCTCAGTTATGAAACCAAGGTTTATCGAACCAATAGGAATATCAATCCTCAACCGTCTTCAGCGACTGTACACAAATGAACAAACAACTTGCACCTAACGCGGGCAAGAGGGTTGTCAATCCCCTTGATCTCGTTATTTGCAAGCAAATGAGTTGTGTAGATAATTATTGATAAATATAAATTGCAAAATAAATAAAAAGTAAATAAAGGCAGCAAGGTAAATATAACGTTTGCGAATATATAAGTGAATAGACCCGAGGGCCACAGTGTTCCCTAGCGACATCTCTCATGTAGGCAGCATACGGCGGGTAAACAAATTACTGTTGGGCAATCGATAGAAAAGCGGATAGTTATGCGATGTTCACGGCAATGATCATGTATATATAGGCATCACGTCCATAAGCAAATAGGCCGACTCCGTCCTGCACCTATTACTATTACTCCACTCATCGACCGCTATCCAGCATGCATCTAGAGTATTAAGTAAAACAGAGTAATGCTTGAAGAACGATGACATGATGTAGACAAAGTAAACTCAAACAATATGAATGAACCCCATCGTTTTATCCTTAGTAGCAACAACACAAAGACACATCTTGTCCCCTACTTTGTCACTGGGATATAGAAACTCGGCAGGTTGAACCTACCACAAAGCACCACTCCCACCGATGAAATGTCAATCTACTTGGCCAAAGCACATCAATAGACCGGAGAGCATTACGAAGCTATAATGATCATGCACATAAGAGATAATATAATTCAGAGGCATCTCAAATACTTTTCAGGAATAATCTGAACATAGATCCACAATTCATCGGATCCCAACAAACACACCGCACAATAGGATTACATCGGATAGATCAAAGCGAAGATGTGATGATCATTGTATTGAAGATCATAAGAGAGAGAGATTGCCTTCTAGGTACTAGCTATGGACCCGTAGGTCTGTGGTGAACTACTCACAAATCATCATGAGGGCAACAAGGTTGATGAAGAGGCCCTCCGTGATCGATCCCCCCTCCGGTAGGGTGCCGAAACGGAGCTCTAGATGGCCTCGTGACAGAACAGAGATTTGCGGCGACGGAAAAAGGGTTTCGGGATTGCCTCTGTTATTTTTAGGGTGAAAGAGAATTTATAGGCCAGAGAGGGGCGTCGGGAGGCAACCGAGGGAGGCACAAGCCATCAGGGCGCGACCCCCCTGGGGCGCGCCCTGTTGGCTTGTGCGACCCTCGTGCGGCTCCTGGCCTCCTTCCGAAGCTTCTAGGTCTTCTTTTGGTCCAGAAAAAATCATCAAAAAGTTTCATGGCAATTGGACTTCCTTTGGTACTGTAAACCTAAAAAGCAAAAACATGCAGAAAACAGCAACTGACACTGGGCACTGGGTCAATAGGTTAGTGCTCAAAAATATTATAAATTGGTAAATAAAGACCCAAAAAGTATCCTAGAATGATAATATATCAGCATGGAACAATAAAAAATTCTAGATGCATTGGAGACGTATCAAGCATCCCCAAGCTTAATTCCTGCTCGTCCTCGAGTAGGTAAATGATAAAAACAGAATTTTTTATGTGACATGCTATCCACTATGTAATCTTATTCAGGGATGCTCATTGAGAAAAGATGAATCAACAAATATTAACATAGCAATATTCAAAGTGTAAGAAACATAATTGTTAATTCCTAAAAGTATACGATTCTTAAGAAATGTTTACCCCCCCCATTCATCTTAGCAAGGCATGGCTCCATCTTCACCACATTAATACAAATGTTAAGCACCACGGTGTCCAAGTCAGGCAATTGGTTCTTACTTTTTCAATACGCATCAACTTTTTATTCTTCACGCAATACATGAGCGTGAGCCATTGGACATAGCATTTAAATGGAATAGAGTATGGTGGTAGATATCAAAGGGGTAGGAAGTGGAGAAGATAGCCTCACATCAACTAGGCGTACCAATGGGCTATGGAGATGCCCATCGATAGATGTCAATGCAAGGAGTAGGGATTGCCATGCAAATGATGCACTAGTGCTATAAGTGTATGAAAGCTCAAATGAAGCTAACTGGGGTGTGCATCCAACTTGCTTGCTCATGAAGACCTCGGGCATTTGAGGAAGCCCGTCGTAGGAATATACAAGCCAAGTTTGAAATAATGAATATCTAATTCCCACTAGCATATGAAAGTGATATATCATGAGACTCTCTACATGAGGAACATGGTGCCACTTTAAGGCACAAGTGTGGTAAAGGATAGTAGCAAAGTCCCTTCTCTCATTTTCTCTCATTTTTTTTGAATGGATGGTGGGCTCATTTGGCCTCCCCCATCTTTATTTTCGTCGGGAGTCTCATCTCGACTTATGGTAGAATCATCGTCTCCATCATTCTTTCCTCACTGGGACAATGCTCTAACGATGATGATCATCACACTTTTATTTACTTACAACTCAACATGGAGAACTGATATGAAGATATGACTCTATATGAATGCCTCTGGCAGTGTACCAGGATGTGCAATGATCTAGCGTGAGATGTATCAAAAACATTATGAAGGTGGCTTTGCCACAAATACTATGTCAGCTCTATATGATCATGCAAAGCAATATGACGATGAACGAACTAGTCATGTGAAGTGACGATGGAATTTGCATGACAATATATCTCGGAATGGCTATGGAAATGCCATGATAGGTAGGTATGGTGGCTGTTTTGAGGAAGATATAATAAGGCTTATGTGCAACAGAGCGTATCATGTCGCGGGGTTTGGATGCACCGGCGAAAGTTGCACCGATCCTCGAGGTGAGAACGGGCTATGCACGGTACCGAAGAGGCTAGCAAATTATGAAAAGGTGAGATTGCGTATGTCCATGGTTTCACATTAGTCATAAAGAACTCATATACTTATTGCAAAGTTTTATTAGTTTATCATAAATCAAAGTACTAATCACATGCCCCGGGGGAAGAGGTTAGTAGGAGTTAACCATCGCGTGCTTCCGACCCGAAACAACACTAGGATTTCAACGAGGAATAGAAATGCTCACACATCATCACCATGCCTCTTTAATTTTTAGATGAACAAAAAGGTCAACCCCTCTTAATATCGACACTTCTACGGTTTAACAATTATGAACTCACACCTATTTCACATTACTACATCAATATCATTAACCCACAATTTGTTTATATGTGCTACATGATGGTTTTGATTATCACTCTTTGAATACCTAATATTTTTGGACTAGTCTATATGACCCATGCAAATTACCATCACTATTCATTAACTCTCAAACAAATATAAGTGAAGAACGAGAGTGAAATCATTTCTTTAAAATCTACACGCCACCATACTCAAAAAGATATAAGTGAACTACTAGAGCAACTGCTAAGCTCAAAAGATATAAGTGAAGCACATAGAGTATTCTAACAAATTATGATGAAGGTGTGTCTATCTTAAATAGGTGTGTCCAGCAAACAATGATTGTGGCAAACTGAAAGTAAAAGCAAACAAAATCAAATGATGCTCCAAGCAAAACTCATATCATGTGACGAATAAAAATATAGCTTCAAGTGACATACCGATGGATTTGAGACGAAAGAGGGGATGCCTTCCGGTGCATCCCCAAGCTTAGACGCTTGAGTCTCCTTTAAAATATTATCTTGGGGTGAGTCTCCTCATATTCCCCAAGCCTCGGCTCTTGCTACTCCTTATTCTTTTGTCCATCAAGATAACACCCAAAACTTGAAAACTTTAGTCACACAAAACTCAACAAAACCTCGTGAGATCCATTAGTATAAGAAACATATTGCATACTTTAAGTACTGTTGTAAATTGATTAAAATTTCATAAGTGCATAATAGGTACTGTATTCTAACTTCTCCATGGCTTATACCCCCCGATACAATCCATAGTTTAATCAAAACAAGCAACTATGCAAGCAAAAACAGAATCTGTCTAAAACAAAACAGTCTGTAGCAATCTGTAGAAAACCTATACTTCCGTAACTCTAAAAATTCTGAAAAATTAGAACAACCTCTAATTTTTTTATATCAATACTATGTAAAACTTTCAGATCATTATCCAGCTCCAGCAAAAAATAAAAATTCCTGGACTGGAGTCAAAAGTTTCTGTTTTGTTTCAGCATCGATTCTACTCATCTTGTGAGTCCTCCCAAAGGCTTTACTTGGCACAAACACTAATTTAAACACAAAAACATAATCATTACAGAGGCAATAATCATGTTATTAAAAATAAATGGAAAGTTCAAAGCAAAAATTTAAGGATAACTATTGGATTGCCTCCCAACAAGCGCTATTGTTTTATGCCCCTAGCTAGGCATAATGCATAGTTTCAAGTGTTGTCATCTTTGCTCACAAGGGATACACTCCCCTTCATGTCCTTTAAAACTAGATCTTCTAAGATCTTACTTAATAAATCTCCTTTATCAAATTTAGTGGAAGGCCTCAACTAGTCAAAAGGATTCGTAATATCATCACTAACATCATTATCATCATAGGGATCTTCATATAAAACATGAATTTCATCATTGATAGGTTCCCTAATAGTGTTTTCATGCCAATCTTTACTAAACCCTTCATTTGTTCCTTTATAAATCCATTCAAATTTATCACAAGTATGAAGGAATAAAGCTTGCGTTAATTCTTCAGAAGAAACATTTCTCCTCATATTCTAGCTAAACCCTTGGCAATTATTGGATTCCATCATACGCAAATCATCTCTATTATGTAGGATAACTTCTATAGGGGGAGTTTCAGATTTAGCTCTATATAAACCAAATCTATCAAAGAACGACCAAGAGAAGAAAAAGCAAAATGCAACACGCTCTCTCTTGAAGCCCTATGATCTATACAAATTCTCCCCCTTTGGCAACAAGTTACCAAAAAGTTCGAATCGTATAGAGCTAAGCGTCGCTCTGGGCTGGCTCTCCTCCATGTGGCAATAAAGTCCGCTGACTTGCCGCTCCAGTGGCAGTCGAAGGAACCAAGATGGCTGCTTCTGCAAATGCTTTGGCTGAGGTCTGCTGAGTAGGTGGAGTGGATACCGGAGGCACTGACGGGGTACCAATAGTAGTGACAGCAGGAGTAGCAGCTGGAACAGAGACAATGGCTCTGGACTGGGGCACGAGCACGGCTGCAGATCTAGGCATAATGGTGAACCGCCTAGTGGTGGGTAGAGTCTCATCATCATTGTTGAATCCGTCCACATCCCGATGAAGCTGCTCTACGACAGTCTGGATGTCCGTCACCTTGACATCTAGATCATGTATTTTCCTCTCAGCGATCCTCTCCAAGCTGGCTTGATTCTTCACAAGATCAGCCAAGCTCTTCTCCTCTGTGTGGCACTAATAAGATAGGACATCTAATCATTCTTTGTATTGAGCACAGGAGCACTAGCGGCTCTAGATGCCTGTGCCTCAATCTCTACCTGAGCTTTAGATGAGGTGGGATGGGAAGGGTCCATCGCCACGACATTATCTTCAAACTCCAGCTGAGGCGACAAGTGTGGGCGATCAAGTAGGTAAACCTTACTCCCAGCCTTGGAGTTAATTAGCATCTGGATGTATGGTGCATATCCACAAGACCTCTTCTGGTCAGCAGCAGCCCTCTTGATGGTCTCGACAATGAGATCCATCACTCTAATCTTGGTGTTCTGACCGACATGGTGCAGCATACCGATAGAGCAACCTCTTATCATCTTCTCATCTCCTGACTTAGGCATCAATGTATACCTCATGATAGTGTTGGAGGTAGGAAGGCCAGCAAGCAAGAAATACACTGAGCCAAGCTTGTGGGACTTCAGGTATTCCTTGGGAATGGCAGTGTACATGTTGGCCATAGAGTTGTGGTCGTGAAAGTGATTTATATCGACTAGAGGGGGTGAATAGGCGATTTTTACAAATTCTTCACTGAGGAATTTCTACTTGACGAATTTTCTAAGTGACGAAATATAGGCAGCGAATAAAGTACTCAAGTGCAAGCATAACATGGCAATAGCAAACTCGTCATGATGAAATGAAGCATACACAGAGCACAAGTAGCGAGTAATCAGGATGAGCAGGCAAAAGACAAGGTGACTGAAGAACTTGGATTGAGGAAATTGAGAAAGTCTTCGGTCAAGGTCTTCAAACAGTAACGATCAATTTCATCAGCAAGTAAACTAGGAGATGAAAGGGTTGAGGAAATAAAACCAGTTGCTTGGTGAAGACAATGATTTAGTCTACCAGTTCCAACTGTTATGACAGTCGTATGTCTGGTTTGGAGCGGCTTGGTATTTAAACCAAAGGACACACATTCCTTACCGTATTCTCCTTGAGCTAGAGTCACACAGACTCCACCCAATCACTCATGGTAAGTCTTCAAGGTAGACTTCCAAACCTTCACAAACTCAGTCACCCAGCGATCCACAATTTCCTCTTGGATGCTCTAGACCATGACGCCTAACCGTCTGGAAGATGCGGAGTCTTCAAAGGTAAAAATCATCGGTTCAACACAGGACAATCTCTTCAGTGATACTCAATCACTTTGGGATTTATGTGTTTGGGTTTTGGGTTTTTCCTCACTAATGATTTTCTCTCAAGGTCGTCGGAGGATGGGTTGCTCTAAATGACACTTGTCAATCTCTCTTGGAGCAGCCAACCAGCTAGTGGTTCTGGGGGCGGCTATTTATAGCTAGAATGCAACCCGACATGATAAGACATAAATGCCCCTAATGATATGACCGCTCACTGGATAAGATCCTTTGGACAGCTGGCGCAAAGCACATCAATGGTCAGATATTTGAGCTCTCAAATTCCTCAGGGCTATCATATTCCTCACGGTAGGCAGTTCGCATTGGAGAAATCCTAACCCCTTAGTCAGACTAATTTCCTCAGAGACCAGAAGAACATCGTCTCTGTCACCGAAGAATTTGACTAAACTGCAAGAGATTTCCAAAGGCTTCACTGGAAGGATTGGGTAGGTGTGGGTTTTGAGACGAGCATCACTTGGAAATTTTCCTTAGTTTTACCTCAACCCCCTTTAACAGTATGGTGTTTCCTATGACTCAAAGAAAGGAAGTGAAACTAAGAATCAAAGTCTTCAAGCTTCATAGTCCTCGCATCAATATCTTCAAGGTCACACCAATTTCCTCATTTTCAAAGTCTTCAAAAAGAGCGTCAAAGTCTTCGGATGAAGACATAATTTTTTAGGGGTCGACATCCGTCAGTTATACCAAACTCCTCAGGGACTTATGGGACCTGTGTACACTCACAAACTCATTAGTACCTTAACCTATAAGTATTCAATACACCAAAATCACTAAGGGGCAGTAGATGCACTTACAATCTCCCCCCTTTTGGTGATTGATGACAAATAGGTTAAGTTTTCAACGGGGATAAACATATGAAGTGTAAGTACAGAGTTTGAGGAATTTGATTGCAGGATATAGAGGAACTCCCCCTGAAGATGTGCATATTTGAGGAATTTGCTTTGGACTGCAAATGCACATGGCAGGATAAAATCTTGGAGATCCCCCCTATATCTTGTAATTCATTCACACATGTAACATATAATATGAAGAATTTGAAATGCATGATGAAAAATGGTGTCTGACGAAATTCAGCATGCGTGCATTAATGAACTTGAGGAATAAGCATGCGAAAAGTAGTTTAAAAGAGTCAGACCACCATCGGACTTAAGTTTACAACTCAACAAATAAACACCTCAGAAGAGCGAGAGTTGTAACTTAAACAAAATAACAGCCCATATAAAAGACCTGCTTGAAGACTAACACTCAACTTTCTCCCCCTTTGTCATCAAAATGACAAAAGAGACGAAAATTAAGGACTAACGTCCCTGAAGAATTTCAACTTGAAGGTTGTCGAGGAGCGCCAGCGTTGTTGTTGGGGTTGTTTGTTGGTGCATGGACCACAGCAGTGTCGTCAAGGTCCTCAGCTTCATTCGTCTCGCGCGATGAAGAATATGAGCTTGTAACAAGATGAGGAACTTGAACCTTCCTGAACTTCTTCGAAGGAGGGTATGACCAGTCAAAGTTCTGCTGGAACTCCATCTCCACAAGTTCTTCAGGTGTCTTGAGATGTGAGAGAATGGCCCAGGTACGGTCGAAGATTTCATGGACATAGAGTGTTTTTTCCTCACAGTGTTCTGCGTCATAGTCATGTTTTGAAGAATTGAACCAAACTGACGCTTGACCCACTTGTGATTGCGATCGACTTTCTGATGAAGACTTATTAGAAGTTCGCGATCAGTCATCATACAAGGGGTAGAAGCTTGAGGATTTTGCTCTGGGGTCTTTGCAGCAGAATCTTGGGAGGCAGTGTCGTCATTGGTGGAGTATGAGGCAACACGACGAAATTGACCATCCAATGGACGAGTGCCTTCATCAACAACAACTTTGCCTTTCCCAGGAACCGAGGAAATAGTCTTTTTGAGAACTTCAACAGGAGGCAGAAGGCTGAAGTGATTCTGAAAGTCAGCCTGATATTGAATTGAAGACCTTGTCATGATGAATCTCATAAGCCAAGGGGCATAAGGCTTCAAGTGAAATGGCGACAGTGCATCATTGGCCATAGTCCTCATGAAGAAATCATGTATGTTGATGGGAATCCCATGGATAATGTAGAATAGTAGATTCTTCATAACTCCAACAACATCTTCTTCTTCTTCAGAGTTGTGTCCTTTGATTGGACCTAGGGTTTTGGTCATGATACGGTACACAGTCCTTGGCACATACAACAGATCCTTCACTAGGAAGGTAGTTCTTGGAGCTTGGCCAGCTACCAAAGGCTTCATCAGCACTTGCATCATGTGATCTGGGAGCTCAGGTTCCTCATGTATGCATTTGGCATCATCCTGAGGTGGAGCAACTTGTTGGCCCAGTGGCAACTAGGGTACCATGGCCCATCAGCCTCCGGGCCAGGAAGCGACGGGTGGGCTGGCCCGCAAAGGACAACTCGGCGTCAGCCGCCCCGGGGAGATTGCCCCACGAGGGAACTAGTCTCGCGAGGCCCCTCGCCACCAGGCTACGCCCAGCCTAATCCCTCAAGTGCCGTATCGCCTCGCAAGGCCCTCCATGAAGGGCCGCGGCGCGCGGACTGGCGCGCGGCGCTGGTCACAAGACCCTGTGACCGGCACATGGGTAGCGCGCCCATGTGGGGTAAGGTGACAAAGGTCGTGCCAGCGGGCGCGACTGGGTACAATTTCCTTTCTAGTGATTAGGGGACAACATCCACTGCCCCACAAAAGCAGGTTCCCCCAAAGCTTGCCACTTCGATGAAAGAGGATCAGGACGGATCGACGCGGCAGGACGGAGGTCATCGCCGAGCCCACGACCGCGTCACGAAGACTGCTTTAGGCGAAGCCCACCTTTCGTCAGGATAGGCCTGACTCCTGTTCCCCTTCGAATTGTCGCCCTGTGACCACCCTTTCCTGCCGATATTTTCGGGGAAGAGGACCAAGGCACTACAAAGGGGGAAGGACCATGTCCATGTAAGGGGATCAAGCCATTCTCTCCCCCAACACCCAGTGTACTGGAGCCTCAAGCTCCTCCTTTTCCAAGGCAACCAAATCACAAGCAGGAGTAGGGTTTTACACCGCATGGTGGCTCGTACCTGGGTAGCTCGCATGTCCCCGTCGTGTCCGGTGAGGAGGAGTGAGCTCGCAGTCGATCTTGCTTTGTTTGCTGTCATGTTACAGGTCGCAAACCAAGCCCCCCAGTGTTCGAACCTTGTTTTGGAGAAGTTCTTGGACGCAGATCCTAGACTCTGACACAACTGGAGGAGCTCGAAGTAATTCAGTGGCTGGAGCTTTGTAGTGAGTGTCCTCAGTCATCCAATCAAGAATCCATGTGTTGATGTCATGAGCCTCACCAGAGATTTGCAAAGTGGCATATAATTGAAGAATTAGCTCCTCATTCCAGTCACAGATGTCGGAGCAGAAATTTAGGAGCCCAACTTCATCAAGAACATTAAGTACAGGAGTGAAGCAAGGGATGGACTCTGTTGGGATATACCCCACGGTATGACCCGGACAGACTATGACCTGGTTACCCAATGGCGGCTCATAAACGGTCTCATTGTGCGGGCCATGGTTAACCAGGTGGTTCGAGGCCCAGGTGGCGGCTTAAGGTGAAGGCCGACTCGTGCAATAGTATCTAGCAGGCCGACTTAAGGAGGAAGTCATGAGGAATTTCCCTTACTTGAGAGACAAGATAAATAGGAAGTAGACTAAGGCACGGGTTGTATTACGACCCGATTTCTGTTGAGACCTCAGGGCCTCAACCTGTATATAAAGGGGAGCCCCTAAGGCAGAAAGGCTAAGAAAGAAACTCTCGAGATCTAGGTTAGCGATTTCATACCCTTGTAATCGAGATCAACACCATCAGTAACAAAACAAGTAGGACGTCGTCTTTTACCTCTATCGGAGGGGCCGAACCTGGGTAAACCCTTGTCTCTCGTTCCCGATCAACCCCATCCAAGCAACCACCTAGTTGCGATGGCTCCCAGACTTAGTCCTTTCGCGAGGACATCTACCGTGAAAAAACCATGACAGTTGGTGCCCACCGTGGGGCCAGCGCATGGTGGTCTTGAGTTCTTGGAGGGAGCTCTCCTAGGGATCGAGGGATACACGATGAGCCAGATGACCAAGAGCCGTCTTGGCAGGCTCTACATCAACGATTCAGGTAGGGGCCCCAAGGCCGACTCAATCGAGTACGGGTACCGGGTCCCCTTTGGCAAGATCCACGTCTTCATCGGTAAAATCGGCAAATCAGGACCCGAGCCGGACATCTGCACCGACATCGTCGAGCCGGCTCGGCGCACCCGACCCGGCCGGGCCCAAGCGGACCGGAATCGTGTCTTTGTCGGCTTCACTCAAGGAGTCGACCTCACGGACAACTCCGCGATTGGCGGGGAGACCCTCGTTTACTCCGATGGCGAGTGCTCGGTTAGAGAAACCGAGTCAATCCTCCCGCTCTTTGATGGTAGGCTTGGGGGCTACTCCGGTGATGAGGCCACTCCAGAGTCCCTTGAGCCGCCTCGGTGAGCCGCCGTTTTCATGGCTGGGACAACGCCGACCCTCGACTCCATGGCAGTTGGCACGGTAATTGGGACCGACACTTCGACACTGGCTCTAGGCACGGCCGGCTCGAGCAAGACACCGGCTCAAACTATGTCTGACTTGATGGCCGCCATGACAACACTTCTGGAAACGCCAATAACCGCGGAGAATCAAGCGGAACGCAACACAGAGATGGCCAAGCTTCGCGAGCAGATGGCTAAGGTTCAGGAGGATATCAATGCTGAGAATATTCGTATGGTGGAAGTGCAAGATCACATCCACAACAAGATCAAACGCCTGAAGGCAGAAGCCCATCATCTAGGTCTTCGTCGGGACGCTTCAGAGGCAGTCCATCGGAGGAGACATACAACCCGCCTGCCCCTAATTACGAGCCTACACGCCTGTTCAGCACACCACAACATACACCAGGGGTTGAGCAGCTGTGGTTGGATCAACCTTGTCAGCCAGCTCAATAGCATGAGCCGGCCCACCCGTCACCGGCTCAATCACCACCTCGTCGTTTCCAGACACCGGTGTGTCATTTTTCCAATCTTGTGGACAATATGCTGGCGGCGGCTCGTAACCTTGAAGCGCTTCCGATCATAGGAAACACCCCAATTGAGATTGATGCCAGGAACGCCATCGAGATGTTGAAAACTACAGTCACCCAACACGCGCATTACTCCTATAGTCGTGACCGGGTTCACTCTACCCCATATCAGAGTTGTAGCAGGAGTCAACATGTGGAGTCCCCCGCGGTCTCTAGCAGTGAACGTAGACAACGTGCTCAGATTCCCTAGCCCGGCCGACAGTATCAGACGCACAGGCAATCGTCGATGCGGCTCGGGCCATGCGAGAGGCAGAAGCAGCAGCTGAATAACGGGTCAAGTGCCTCCCTCCACACCCCAGACAGTTTCTTCCGGGGCGGGTCTAATTAAGCACCAAAACTATCGGAATGCCATGTCTTGTGCCGGCTTTACGCAATGAGCGTATGGCTAAGGACTTCAAAGGCCCTCGCAAAGTTCCCAACCACACGGCTGATCTAGAGCTGACTACATGGATAGAGAGCCATGAGATAGCTATGGACATGCTGGATGTCAGTGATGCAATCTGCTCTAAGTACTTGACCATGATGTTGGAAGGGCCGGCTCGCACATGGTTGAAAAACCTACCTCCCAAATCAATCAATACTTGGGTAGAATTGAAGGATTGCTTCATCAAAAACTTTCAAGGAACCTGCAAACGCCCAATAATGATTGTTGATCTACAACACTGTATCCAATGTGCAAATGAGTCTGCCCATCACTTGTCTCGTTGGGTCGCGGAGATCATGCACTCCTCTGACAGTATAACAGCTGCCCAGGCTGTCTTAATTTTGGAGAAGAATTGTCACTTCCAGCCTCTTGTTCAGAAGCTTGGGCGCCTCAAGCGAAAGGTTCAAGACATGGGAGACCTCATGGATGTCCTTACCAGGTACACTGAGTCGGACATCACAAAAGACCCTAATTCAGACGATGACAAGTCTGACAAGGGTAAGAAAAACGGTGGCGGCAAGGGACACCAGCAGAACACCTCAGGGCATAACGGAAATCATGGTAGTCAAGGTAACGGTGGTAAGCGCAGGCATCCAAAGGGAGGATCGGATTTTGTCGCTAACACCAATACTGGCTTCAAGGGTCAGCGACGGAACAACAACTCCGGTAGATCCTACAATGGGAACAAACCTCGTAATTACGAGGAAGCACTTAAAGGACCTTTCCCCAAACATAGCTTCCCAGAAAAGCCGGCCAACCACTCGTGGGAGAACTGCTTCATCATGCAGGAGTTCCGCAATCAAGCTTATCAGAGTCACCACGGAGGCAGTGGCGGTGGACATCCAGGCCAGCCCGGCGCCAGCGGGTCTGGGGCCGACTTCCAAGGAGCCGGATCATCCGATGATTTCGCAAATTCCAGCTTCCAAGGATGAGGTTACTCGGGGGCTGATTTCCAGGGTTCTGGTAACAATGGTGATGGAAATCAGCGGTCTGGGCAAGGCAATCAGCAACAGGACAATCAGTCCGATTTTCAAAGCAACCCTAAACAGTTGAACAATGGGTAGTATCACGTGTTCACAACTAGCACTTGTAAGCATGATCACAAGCTTCAACAGTGGGCCATCAATATGGTAGAGCCGGATGTCCCCACATACTTAAACTGGTCAGAACAACTGATAACATGGAGCAAAGACGATCACCCCCCCGGGTTGATAATTCGGGTGGTCTCGCTCTGGTGGTAGCACCTCAACTCGGTGGTTATACGCTCACAAAGGTACTCATGGATGGGGGAAGCAACATCAACATTTTATACTACGACACGTTCAAAGGAATGAATCTGTCGGAGAAACAGCTGCAGCCCTCTTCCATAGTTTTTCACGGGATTGTTCCTCGGAAGTTAGCATATCCAATTGGGCGAATCAAGCTAGAAGTTGCTTTTGGCATGGAGTTCAATTACAGATGTGAGTCTTTGACCTTTGAGGTGGTCAAAATCAAGAGCCCTTATCACGCCCTCTTCGGACGGCCGGCTTATGCCCGCTTCATGGCGCGACCTTGTTACGTCTATCTCAAGCTCAAGATGCCTGGGCCAAAGGGGACCATCATAGTTGATGGCAACCGAAAAATTGCCCTTGAATGCCAGGAGGGAGATGCAGCTTACGCCGAGTCGGCTTGTGCAGCGGAAGAACTGAATTCTACACAACCAATGTTGACCGGCGGACATGACCTCTCTGAAAAAGCCCACCACGGAGTCTGCCCCCTGCTCAAATTCAAGCCAGCCGAGGATAAAAAATAGATTGATTTCAATCCAGGAGATTCATCCCAATAGTTCACTATTGGGACTGGCATGGGTCCCAAATAAGAAAGCGCGCTCATCGAGTTCATCCATGAGAATTGGGACATTTCTGCATGGAAACCTTTGATGTCTACTACACAACTTTATTCTTGTACACTAGTGTTGGGCCTCCAAGCGTAGAGTTTTGTAGGACAATAGCAATTTTCCCCTCAAGTGGATGACCTAAGGTTTATCAATCCGTGGGAGGTGTAGGATGAAGATGGTCTCTCTCAAACAACCCTGCAATCAAATACAAGAAATATCTTGTGTCCCCAACACACCCAATACAATGGCAAATTGTATAGGTGCACTAGTTCGGCGAAGAGATGGTGATACAAGTGTAGTATGGATGATAGATATAGGATTTTGTAATCTGAAAACATAAAAACAGCAAGGTAACAAGTAGTAAACAACAAGCAAAACGGTATAGCAATGCTTGGAAATAAGGCCTAGGGTTCATACTTTCACTAGTGCAATCTCTCAACAATGCTAATATAATAGAGTCATATGATCACCCCTCAACGTGCAACAAAGAATCACTCCAAAGTTCATAAGTAGTGGAGAACATAAGATGAAATTGGCGTAGGTAGTAGAACCAACTCAAAGTTATTCTTTCCGATCAATCTTTTGAGCTATTCCTATAAGTGCCACAAATAGCCCTAGAGTTCGTAGTAAAATAACACATATGATACATATCAATCAACCCTAATGTCACCTAGATACTCCAATGTCACCTCAAGTATCCGTGGGTTAATTATTCGACATGCATCAAACAATTTCTGATTCATCATATTCAATTCAAAACAAAGAACTTCAAAGAGTACCCCAAGATTTCTATCGGAGAAAGTAGGACAAGAACGTGTATCAACCCATATGCATAGATTACCCCATTGTCACCACAGGAATCTGCAAGTTGAGTACCAAAACATATATCCGGTGAATAAATAGAACACTCCATTGTCACCATGGGTATCCACATGCAAGACATACATCAAGTGATCTCAAATCCAATATTCAGTCTAACATAACAAAATATCAAAGGGAAAGATTCAATTCATCACAACAAGATAGCAAGGGAAGACACCATATGATCCAACTATATTAACAAAGCCCGCGATACATCAAGATCATGCCATCTCAAGAACACGAGAGAGAGAGAGAGAGAGAGAGAGAGATTAAACGCATAGCTACTGGTACATACCCTCGGCCCCGAGGGTGAACTACTCCCTCCTCGTCATGGACACCGTCGGGACGATGAAGATGGCCACCGGTGATGGTTTTCCCCCTCCGGCAGGGTACTGGAAAGGCTCTAGATGGGTTTTTCTTCGATACAAAGAGTTGCGATGGCGGAGCGGAAGTTCTAGGTTATCTTTCGGGGGTTTCTGGATTTATAGGATTTTTCAGCATTGGAATCACGTCAACCAGAGCCACGTGGTTCTTTGCTTTGGTATTTCTTATTTTCTCCAGAAAAAATCATTAAAAAGTTTCGTGCGATTCCGAGAATTTTTATTTTCTGCACAAAAACAACACCACGGTAATTCTGTTGAAAACAGCATCAGTCCGGGTTAGTTCTAAATAAATCATATAAAGTTCATCAAAACCATATAAAAGTATTGTAAACGTAGTTAAATATGGCATGAACTTCATAAATTATCGATACGTTGGAGACGTATCAACCTTCTGACATGCCTGGTGTACCGAGAGAACTCGCTGAGCACCACCTCAATATGGGCCCCAAGATGAAACCTGTCCGACAATACCTCTGTCGTTTTAACAAGGAGAGATGAAAGGCTATGGCGAAGAAGTGGCCCGGCTCTTAGCCGTCGGGTTCATTGTTGAAGTTTTTCACCCTGAATGGTTGGCAAACCCAGTGCTTGTTCTGACGTAAAAATGACACTTGGCGTATGTGTGTTGATTACACAGATCTTAACAAGGCTTGTCCTAAGGACCCGTTTTCTCTTCCTCTCATTGACCAAATCATCGACTCGATCGCTAGTTGTGAGAGCCTATGCTTCTTATATGCTTACTCCGGTTATCATTAGATCAAGATGGCCGTCGAGGATCAGAAAAGACAACCTTTATCACGCCTTTTGGGGCTTTCTGCTATGTTTCTATGCCTTTTGGACTTAAGAGTGCGGGGGCTACTTATCAGCGCTGCATACCGAATTGTTTCCACAATCAGATTGGGCGCAATGTTCATGCTTACGTTGATGATATTGTGGTCAAGTCCCAGAAGAAGAAGACTCTATTGGATGATCTCAAGGAGACTTTTGACAATCTTCGGGTTTACAAGATGAAGCTTTACTAGGCCAAGTGCATTTTTGGTGTCCCTGCGGGCAAGTTGCTAGGTTTTCTGGTGTCTGAACGGGGCATTGAGGCTAATCCCGACAAGATCAAGGCGTTGACCTTGCTTGCTAAGCCGGCTAATATCAATGACGTCCAACGTATGGTGGGTCGCATCGCCGCCTTGAGTCGGTTCATAAGCCGCCCCGATGAGAAAGCGACCCCCCCTCTACCAGTTATTGAAAACTACAAACAATTTTGTCTGGAGTGATGTTGCAGACAAAGCTTTCGAAGCTCTTAAAAAGCAATTGGTTGAGCCGCCCGTCCTGGCCACTCCACTTGATAAAGAGCCTATGCTCCTGTACATCGCCGCCAAGAATAAGGCAGTGAGCGTGGTAGTTGTCGTGGAACGGAAGGAGGCCGAGAAGGAATACCCTGTCCAGAGGCTAGTCTATTATGTCAGTGAAGTTTTGACCGAGTCCAAGCAACGATATCCACACTGGCAGAAACTGGTATTTGGTGTCTTTATGGCTAGTCGCAAATTGAACCACTATTTTCAGGAACAACCAATTACCATGGTCAGTTCAGCTCCTCTAGGAGACATTATCCAAAATTGAGAGGCTACTGGTCGGGTTGTGTAATGACCAAAATGCGGTACTATCCCAATTAAGGCCCGAGGACCTCGATGGGGATAGAAGAGCATCTCGGCGTTTCGCAAGTACAGAAATGATTGCAACACATGTAAAGAGAGGATGAGTATATGAGTTGGCTTACACTCACCACAAGCTAGATTACAAATCCACACAATTATTCATACAATCATCCAAAAGACAGGGTCCGACTACGGACGAAATCAAACGATAAAAGAAAGCAATGAAACTGCCTTGCTAGCCCAGGAACACCACCACGAAGCTTCCCTACTCATCCGGATACGTCACATACATACGCCTACGTTCTTCGTCGTACTCCCACTGGAGCTGAGAAACATCATCTGGCACGAACTCGTCAGTACCTGTACCTGTATTGTTGTAGTAATCTATGAGCCACAGGAACTCAGCAATCTCATAACCCGGGTACCAAGACTATGTAAGCCAATAGGTGAGGAATGGTTAAGTGGTGAGGCTGCAGCAAGCACTAAGCATGTATTTGAGTGGCTATCTTATGAGAACAAGAATTAAAATATGGTGGCCTACGCTTGACGGTCGTGAACTAGAATGATCACTAAGTGATCCTGAACACCTACTTACATCAAACATAACACCATCGTGTTCTCTCTCGGTTCATGTTCATGAGCAGAGACATTCACGGTTACGCACACTGTTGGTGTATTTTATTTGAGTTTACTTCAAGTTTACTATAACCGGGTGTTAAACAAATTTCCAGGTTGCCACATAATCGCGGGCACGGCTTCTCAAAAAGATATAACCCTGCAGGGGTGCTCCAACTCATCCATCACAAACTAACCACACGCCGCGTGGAATAACCTCGACCATGGAAAACCCGTGATCTCCTTGGAGATTCCGTTGGAAAACCTCAACCTCGAGATATCCCAAAGTATCCTCGGAATCCCTCACGCAAGACATTCGAGAAAGGTAAAACAAATCCAGCAAGACCTCCCGACGTGTCGACGATCCCGATAGGAGCCGCGTATCTCGTTCTCAGGACACGGCGGATTGTCCAAACTTCCGGTAGGCCAGTCACAGAGTTGCCCCTGGCGGCCACCGGCGGTTGACAGGTTGGACCAACACTCATGAGGAGCACTGGCCCGGGGGTTGATTAATTATCCACGGGGTTGCAAAGCCCTATGCATTTTTATTATGTTATTAAGCAAGTATAGTACCAAAGTTGAGTCTTGCCAGACAAGCTTTATCCCTAAACGAATAGTCAAGGGGTCCCATAACAACCCCGAGCATGTTAGGAGCGCAAAATATGGAACATAACACCGGTAACAAGTAACTAGGGCGGCAAAAGTGGAACAAAACACCGGGCAAAAGGCCCAGCCTTCCACCATTACCAAGTATATAAGTGCATTAAATTAAATAGCAATAATATTGTGATAACTCCAGATATCCATGTATCTCATGGAAACAACCTGCACCTGCAACTAGCAACGCTATAAGAAAAGGGCCGAGCAACGGTAACGTAGCCAATCAATGTTTTGCTAGGAAGTGGAGGGGTTAGAGGCTTTCATGGCAATTTAGGAGGCTTGACATTTAAGTGGTAGGCAACGAAACATAACGGTAAAAGCGAGACATCTAGCATAGCAAAAATAGTGTCGGGATCCGGGTACGATCATCTTGCCTGTTGGGTCTTCAGGGGGATAAAGAGTTGGGTCCTCGTAGCTGTTCTCGTCCGGATCCTCGTACTCAGGATCGACACTCGGGTCTACCCAAAGAGAAACATCACCAAATAAACATACTAACAAGGTGCGATGCGCAACCAAAGATGATGCATGACCAATTTGAAGTACTTAACATGGCAACCCTATGCTAGTCATGTTTCTCATGCAATTATTGAGTTCTTTAATATTCTGGACATAACCTCAAGATTAGTTATTTGAACATGCATGAACATGGCAATAATGAATGATCCTCGTAAAAACGACGCAAATGCATATGTAGAACGTTGCAAACGGAGTAACGGAACTCACAGAACACTCACGGCAAGGTACGAACGTTAACAGAGTCAAAACACAAAGATGAGGGAGGCCATGGGCTATTCCTTGGTATTCCAAGGATGCCATTGGATTGGATATGAAAATCTAGCAAGAATAGACCTAAAGATCATGCAAAATCATTGGGTATAGCTAAACACTCCAACACACAATCTGTCCACAAACAGCTACATGCCATATTGCAACAAACAAAACAGGAGCTACAAAAAGTTTCAAATTACCACCAAGGCATGGTCATGAAGTATACAACATGCTCAGCAATTCATCTATTAACAGAAACATGAATGGAAGCAAGGAGCAATGGCAATTGAGCTCACAAGAAGGCATGTTGAAACAGTTTTTAGGGACTTAGTGAAAATACCAGTTTTACATGTTCTGGAATACGAAGATGGCATCTTGACAACAACAAATACATATGCTAGAGGGACTTGCATGGCATGAAAATTAACAGGGTGATAGAGGGCAACATGTACTTCAATTAACTACATTATGACAACATCAAAATATGCATATATCAATGGCTATCCTCCCCACAACATGGCATATTGAGCTAACCAGTTTCACAGACTTAGAAAAAATTAACAAGTGGGAACCAGGGCATTGTTAACAGAGTGACATGTTTGGCAGCATATTTAACCAAGATGAATACCTCTACTTGCAAGAAATTGGCACAAGCTAACAGAAGGTGACATGCTCAACAATGCATTCCATTGTGCCAACCCCAAAGGAGATACATATTCATGGGAATCATCAAGACAACATGGCAACAAAATAACAGGTCCAACACTTAGAATTATTTGAGCATGTGAAAATAGAATTTTGGTGGCATGTTGACATCAAGATTTCCACACCTTAACATGGATTAACATGGCATGCAAAAATACGAGGGGCTAGTACACACATCCAAGAGCAATTTTCATGTTGACAAGATTGGCAAACATAGCTGTGACGCCCCCATTCTCGTCCGTACGCTAATCAATCACGCAATGCGTACGGCCAAGATTAGGGACTCACTGATTAGTACCACAACATGACAAACGACACAAATAAAGAGTCATACAGCTTAATATTACAAGCCAGGGGCCTCGAGGGCTCGAATATAAAGCTCTGACAAGCACAAGTCAGCGAAAGCAAATATATCTGAGTACAGACATAAGTTAGACAAATTTGCCTTAAGAAGGCTAACACAAACATAAACACGGATCGAAAGAGGCGAGGCCTCCTGCCTGGGAACCTCCTAACTACTCCTGGACGTCGGAGAAGTCTACGTCGTAGTACGCTCCATCCTGCTGGTAGGGGCCTCGTCGGGGTAGTAGTAGTCGGCATCTCCAGCGTACTCCATCTTCTGGGCTCCAACGTCTGAACGCAGAATCGTATCGAAGGGGGAAAAGAGGAAGCAAAGCAGCGTGAGTACTCATCCAAAGTACTCGCAAGACTTACATCGGAACTATGCTAAGTATGCACCATTATCAAGGGAACGGGTTATATCTGGACTGACTGCAGAAAGCAAGAATAAGGGGAAGACCTAGTCCTATCGAAGACTAGCATCTTCAGCATCTTGTAGCACTAGAAGAGAGAAGACCTGCAGCTCATATATAGTCATATTGCTGTAACAATTTTATTAAGTAACACGCCCAGAGATCCTTCCTCGACTCCCTGCGAGGAAGCAATCCCGGAGCCACAATTCATTTTAATTAGTTATGATTATAGTTGTAGTAGGTCAAAGCACAACTCCAAGTCGTCCTGTTACCGTGGACACGGCTATTCGAATAGTTTACTTCCCTGCAGGGGTGCACCACATTCCCCAACACGCTCGATAAGCTCCGGCCGGATACAATTTTCTGGTCATACCCTGCCTCGGCCGATCGACACGACGTAGTCCTACCTAGGCTCAACAGAGAGGCCAGCACGCCGGTCTACATCATAATGGCTCGGGGTCTTGGGCCATCGCCCTCGCCATCCTGCACGTTACGTCCTCGGCCGGGACCAGTCCTAGCATGCCTTAGTAACAAGCGCCATGCGTTCCAGACCACCCGGGCGCGAGTCGAATCTCGTGGCATCTGAAGAGCTTTCGGGAGAATGTACGCCGCCGAGCAGCCCATACTGATTACCCCGCGTGGTGGTTAGTGCGTATTAGGCCAACGACCTAACTCAGATCAAATACTCAACCCATTAGCAATTTTATTAGTGTTTAATAATACTCGGGTGCCTTCCGGCGCACCCCACCAAGTCTTCGGATGCCTTGCGGCGCATCCCACCAAATCTTCGGATGCCTTGCGGCGCATCCCACCAAACCTTTCTCACACGGGTACCCTTGGGGCCGACCCATCTCAGAACTGTCGGGAACTCAGGTCCACCACAACCAGGGTGGTACCGCCTGTCCCTTCAGTCCCGTCATGTTAGCACAGTGTCAAGTCAATAGTAACTGTGTGGTTATACGCCGAGTGGATACTCGAGGAATCACCCTCGATGAGTTCCCACTCGAGATAGGTGTATGACAAGAGTCGCTATCGATAAGTGGGAGGAGGAATCACCCTCGGTACCCACGATCGATTAGCTACGCTACAGAATTAACATCGGAAGTGCTAAGTGAGGTATCACCCTCGACACTCGATGGTAGCTCTGCAGTGCCATACTAAAGGGGTGTGCGGTGATGTGAGGGGCCTGGATCGTCGGTCAGTTGACCGAGTCTTCGGGTCTTTGAGTCGTCGATGATCAAGCAGGGGCAACTGGGACTCAGGGGTCACTGGGGAACCATTGCCCAACCTATACTAAGCAGTTGGTATGATTACAGTGATAGTAACAGTTCATCAAAATCAGGCTATACATCAGAATAGGAGCTATCTAATACATTAGCAAAATCTAATGCAAGCATAAGAGGGAGAGAGATGGGTGATATCGGAATGCTCAAGGGGGTTTTGCTTGCCTTGCTGCTTTGCGGCAGAGGGCTGATCGTCAAAGCGTAGTCGTACTTGGCAGCACCGTCGGTCTCGGGGTCTACCGGAGAGAAGAGGGGGAAGAAACAATAAATATAAAGCAGACAATGTAACACAAAGCACAACATGATAATAAGTTGTGCCGGGTGTGACCTAACGTAGGGTTGCACGTTACTGATGAAGGGGGAACCCATCCGGGAAAGTTTTCCCGGTTCCGGACAAATGACGAACAGATGACCGGAGGGGGGAATGTTCCAGGTTTACGGTGTTAGAGGCATGTGACAGCTAGGACGCAGTGCAGGGTTGCATAAAATCAGGTCTAACCCATTTTAGCTATATTAGGATTAAGTTGGAATTAATAGCCGGTAGTTATACACTATTCATCTGCCGGAAACAGACGAAAAGTTGCGGGTTCACCTACGTAGAGGGTCCCGATATGGAAACATGTAGCATGGTTAGATTCGTGGGATTTTTCTGATCAACTTTCATGTATAAAGTTTTTCCATCTGAGCTACGGATTATTTTCTATTAATTTTTAAAATTTTAAGTATTTTCTGAAACTATCAGATTTAATATTAATTCGAAAATTGAAAAGAATTGCTGGGTACACCCGGTCCAGTGCACCCACAGAGGTGGCACAGGCTGACCAGGGGGCCCCAGTTGACTGGTCAGCGGACTAGTCAACAGAGGCTGACAGGTGGGCCAGTCTGCTGAGTCAGCAGGCTGACTGGGCCGGGCTTATCCACTGGAACAGTGGACAGGCCCCACCTGTCAGTGACAGTAGATTAATTAGGGTTATTTTTAAATCCTGGTTTATTTAAAACGGTGGGACCCTATTGTCAGTGACTGTTTAGTGCTTAATTTAATTAACAGATTAGTTAGCAGTCTAATTAATTTATATAATTAATTAAACTACGGTGGGGTCCACATGTCAGTGGACCACGCTGCCCAGTCAGCGGGCTTGACCCAGTCAACCCTGACTGGTGGACCCGTAGGGCCCATGGTCAGTGGCACAGGGCGGGGCCCAGAGGTGCCAGGTCAGCGGGCGGCGCCGGAGACGCACCGGCGAGCCGTTCCGCGGCGGGGGCTCGCCGGACTTGGCCGGAAAATCGCTACGGCGATCCATTTGGTGCGCGGTTGGGCTCGTCCGAACGAGCGGAGCGAGCCGCATTTGAATGGCGCAGGTCTACCGAGCTGGGGTGGTCGGGTTCGTCGGCGGCGAGCTCGCGAGCGGCGGCCGGAGTACGGGTCCGGGCGAAAACATAGCTAGAGACATCGGGGGGCTGTGTGCGCGCGCGCGTTCGGCTACTGGGAGCTCCAGGAGCTCGGTAGCGAGCTCAGACGCAAGCTGCGGCGGCAGAGGCCATGGCGGTGAGCGGGCCCGACGGCAACCGGAGCCGGCGAGCTCGGGCAGGACGCTACGGCCATGGGCGATGCTAGAGAGAGGGAGGGATCGGATGCGGTGCTCACAGCGGTGACAAGGAGGGGTCTAGGAGGGCCGGAGGGGGTCGAAGTCAAGCTCCAGCTCAACAATGGCGTCGGCGGCCGAGGGAGGAGATCCGGTCGATGGCGGCGCTAGCGTGCAGCCCCGGCTCGATCCAGCGCTCCAGGGGGTCGAGGAGGGCATCGCGGAGCTCCTGGGCTCGATGGAGAGGAACGCGGAGGGCTGTGGCCGCGGTCTCACCACGGCTCGGCCATGGAAGCGCTCGGCCGAGCTCGAACGCGAGCGAGAGAGAGAGACAGAGGGGGGATCTAGGGGTCCTAGGGTTTGCGGGGGAGGGAGAGAGGCCGGTGGGGGTCCTTATCCCCGCAAGAAAACGGCGGATGGGCGACGCGTGCGGCGTCGGCGATCACCGCGGCTCCGGCCGTGACACGGCGCGGGAGCAGGTGGGAGGAGGGAGAAGGGCCCCGGTGGGCTGGGCCTATTGGTCCGGGTGGGCCACGGCCCAATGGACAGGGGGGTTCCTTTTTATTTTATTTTTAGCTTTAGTTTTTCTTTAAAATGCTTCTGTTTTTATTTATTTCTAGTAGCAATTACTTTTGTTCAAAAATTGGGCATTGGGTCCATTAATCCTATTGCACTTTTACACACTGACTCCAAAAAGATTGGGGGCCTTTTGAGAATATTTAAAAATGGCAAAATCAAAAGGGCATAAAAATAAAAGAATTGGCCTCTGTTTTTGGTTATTTTGAGGCACTAAAATACTTTGTAAAAAGTTGGTTTCAGTTTTATAATTACCCAGTGAATAATTGCAAACCAAACATCATTTTAGTTTTCATGTTTGAAGAAATTATTTATTGGACTTTATTTTTAATTTGAATTTGAATTGATTTTCAGAGAGAATTTTGAATTGATTTATTTAACCACTGTGATCAAGCACTGTTTAGAAAAATGGATTAGCTTAATCTGGTGATCACTGTAGCTTGATCACCCAGGTTACTGTAGCTGATAATCCAGGGGTGTCACAACTCTCCCCTACTAACAAGAATTCTCGTCCCGAGAATTAAGAAGTAGAGTAAGGGAAAAGGTTCTGGTTACGAAATTCTAACGAGTCTTCTAGTTCTTGTTGCTCTCATCGAGGAGGTCGATCCCCTTATGTTGAAGTCTTTAATTCTCTGATTCAGGTTCTCCTGATGAAATCGTCATCCTTCCTTCAAGAACTTCATCGTCCTACGTATGCGACGAGGAGGGAAATTTTTGGAAGAACGTATCTCCACAACGTTGGGCATCTGACGGTGAACTCAAGGAAAGTTCATGAGTTATTCCTCGAGTTGTTTCTGAAGGAATTTATTGAGAGCAAAATGCGGTGGTACCAAAGTTTCAAAAGTATAGGCAATCATTCGATGCCTGATCAGAAGGTGGAAAAGGGGTTTCAGAGCAACGAAATAGATGTTGCGTCTGGTATAAGAATAGATCATCCCTTAGGCGGTGGCTCGAGAATTACATACGAAGCCAAGTGCAATAGATAACTTGGAATCAAAGTGGTACAGGAGAGTCAGGTTTCGATCCTGTGGAACTTTGGGTTATGGGCCCATCATGTGGGTTAAGAATAAGAAGAGCGATGACATCTTGCACGGTCATGGTAGCAAGATATGTCAGAGGATAACCTGTCATTTATGTCAGCAACAGCATCGGTACCAAGGGCGGGGAACGAAGAGAACCATCTTCCTACTCGTTGAAACGAGGCGGACCAATAGGCAAAGTTCTCGTCCACCGGCGGTTACCGAAATGTTAACAATAGTAACAGGGTCTTACTGACAGAGTAGTAGACCGAGGTATTTACCTAAGCAGGGAATTATTACGGCTTAGATCATATAATCTCAGGAAAGGTTAAACAGACCAATGGAAAGGAAAATGTGATCATTAGATCAACCAGACCAATGGAAAGGAAAATGTGTTTATACCCAAGTCTTAGGAGTATATCTTTTCCGAGGGAAAACAGAGCATCATGTACATGACAGGATAGTAAGTAGATAACCAGTTAGATAAAAGGGCGAGGAAATCCATGACATGCCCATACAATGGGGTTTGAACATTTGATCAAGAAACAATTAGCATTGAGCTTATATTATTCCTTTTTATGATCGATATTCCACATCCATGCTTCGGGGTAGCAATGATATGGTGTTTCAGGTAAGGGATGGAGTTTGGACACACGAAGGATCCAGGAGGATCAACTTATAAAATAAGTCATTCAATTTCCCCATGGAAGAGTGGCAATCCTTGCCGAACAAAGCATTATAACAACAGGTCATCCGGCCAGGTGTGCTAGCTACAACATCACCTTACCGAGTAATAAAGACCAAGTTATAACTCCTGATAATGTTCCAACCATCATATCTGTCCGAGATTCAGATCTGGTCGGTGTCAGGATATCTCAGGCAAAGAAGGCCTGAGGAGAAAAGGATGCAACCCAGACCTACGAGATGATGTTGCAAGAATCTCGGAGTGAACGACAGAAGCAAGACTGGAATCATTAGCCAGACTACAAGACATATGAACACAAGGTCAAGACATTCGTGCCCACATGGAAGTTTCTAGAATGGAGGGCAATCAAGTTCTGATTGGGGACCATCATGGAGGATATCAAGTCCCATGTGTGAGTCTGGATTAGCTCTTTCGAAGAACTTCTTTTCCCCAGATCAAATCAACCAGTGGCTTGACAGACTAGGAAATACATATGGAGTGAAGGTAGCAAACCTATCAAACCATAAGATACTGAGCACATGCAAGAATGAATTGGAACGACTCCAGAGGAAGTGAGACAAAATTTTCCCATAAGCACGAGGGCAAAAATGCACGTGAACTTATAGAGAAACACGTCTTTTATCAAACATATTCTTCATGAACTAAGCACAAAGATAATGCTTTCAAGGCTTCCAACACTAGCTTAAATGTTCATCATGAACCACGAAAGAGATGAGGATGCGGCTGATGGGTTCAGCAACAATTTATCGAGAACTCCAAACGGATGAATTTCCACAATTATGTGAACAAGGAGATGGCATTTGTCAGCTCAAATGATAAAATGTTGTATGATCGAGGAAAACATACATCATTAATCATTGGTTGAAAAATGCGTCCGAGATATGGCCTTAGGCAGTAAGATCAAAGTTAGAGTGACGATTCAATAACCAACAGCCTAAGAACGAACTGTCGATCGTTAACTTCACAGCAATAGGGTTGCTCGAAGTTAGAATCAAAGCAGCATCGTTTGCCCGTTGGTATCCCGGTTAGAATTAACACGGGGACCAAGAAAGAATGGTGATGATGAGAAGTATCGCTATGTCAAGAAATTCTAAGAGGGGAAGCAATCCTCACAACATTCTCGACCCAACAGACAGTAATACTTCAGGGTAGAACATAACACAAGCTGGATAGCAAGCCGCATCCATATCATGGACAAATTTGCGATGACAGGAAGTCAAGAAGGTTGTCGATGATAACAAAAATCATCGAGGGCAAGGAAGGTATTTCTCATCAAGAACTCAGTTGACGTCTCAGAAAAAGTCAAATTGTTGAAGGTGATCATGACACATTTGTCGAGAGTTTTCGAGAGAATGCAATCGAACAGCGACGGCATCAAGTAGGGGAATGACAACGTGGAAGGTTATAGGAACAATAGATAAGATGCAAGCTCAATACCGGGGTTGCTTTTCAAGACAGGCAACATGATGCTGAAAGCTCGACATAAGCAATGCTCACACTCAGAAGGAATTGCGTACCAGAGAAGGACGAGGTAGCACAGTCGAAGATAGCAAGACAAGGATGTAGCCGATAGTCTAGGAATGACCAGATTGACTTTGATATTCCCAGTAACAATTACAATGGTTATTGAATTGCAGTGTGGAATAAATTTTCCAATCGGTGTTCTCGGTTGTCAATAATCCCAGAACCCGTGGAGTGACTAAGACAAGGAAAATTATTACCTCATCAAGGTTAATAGGATGTAGCGCAAAGGCGTGATATCCTCGAGATACCAGAGGGTAAAACTCGAAGGTAGAACAAGATAAAAGTAGAATCTGGGTCATTGTCCTGCGACAGCAGATACTTTAACCTTGTCAAAAATTGACAAGGCATCGGAATGAATTCCTTTCAGATAATTTAATAAGGATAGCATGGTCGGAACCATAACTGCAGTCGATCAAGTTAAGGATATTGAAAGAATCATTCAGATGAAAATTCATTTTGCAAGAAGCTTCCGAGACGGTCTACATCGTTTCCATGGGCATGAACACAAGTTCAAGGTCGACTCCCACTTCTCCAATGCATAACATTTCATTCATTTCTCGCTCTGGACGATGTTGTAGCGTTGAAAATTTATCTGGCAAGACTCCATAAGAGTATGACCCTTGAAAACTTTCGGGTTTTCACGGATTAGGGAGGGCATAGGTTCAACCCATCGGGGAATCTTAGGAACATATACCACAAGCTTCAAGAGTAATTAACACAAGCTCGAAGGTAGAGTATGGTTGGCAAAACAGAGGATACAATTTATCAAAGGCATTATGTATCAGGGGAGGAACTCACAAGGTGATTGAATATGAACGACACTGTCGGACAATAGTTCAACAATGGACCAGGCAACCCACAACGAAGTTGATGTGAGTATCGGTACTCAATCAGAGGGAGAAAGAATGCAGGGGTATCGGATTCAAGAGACACCTAAATAGTCTGTTGCTTAAAATACAAAGGAATTATGATTTCCAAAACGAAAGATCAGAAGCAGACGCTCTGATCAAGGATGTATAAGTTGAAAAGACTTAGTCAGACAATCAATAAAGATTTGAATTGCCGAGAACCAACTCATGTCCGGAAGGACGTCTGAGTCGGAAAGATAATTTTAAACGGATCACCTAATGACTGCGTGCATACGCACACATTGAATCAGTAGGCTCAAAATGGCAAGAACAAGGGATGTCAATGAAGACTACTAGACATATGGAATTAACCATAATGCCAGCAGGCAAGAATTTCAAGAGCAGCAAGCTGCAGAGGATTTTCGGAAGATCGAAAAGCATTCCGAAGAATTTTGAGAGACATATAAACAATTGAGAATAACGGATCCTCGATAAATGTGAGGAATTATCCGTAAGGCTTCCATGCGGAAAGAACTACAAGGCAGCAAACTCAAAGGTTTTATCGAGGCAATGGAGAGTATTCCAGGGCATCTTGTAGCAACAACAGCAACGAGAAGGGATTGTATGAATGACAAGTGCATTTAGTCATCCATAGGGACTTATCGGTGGTAGGGAATTGCCAAGCTGATGAGCACAAAGTCTCGGAAAACATCGAAAGGGTATCCTCAGAATCTTCTGACAAAGCAGGTGATCTTCTGGTATGAGGGCTCTCCGGGAGAAGTAGTTACAAGAACCTAGAGTCAGAGTTAACAAAATCTTTAACCCGAAAGAGAAGAGAGATCAGAACCCAGAGTATAGACGAGGAATAAAAGATCCTAATACCACCCGATTGAGATGTGGGCCCGTAAGCCACAGCATCAGTGTTAGTAAAAGGTTTTCAATGACTAGACTCAACTTTGGCCGAGGAGTTGGAAAGGGGGCTACCTACAGGCAGTCGGCTCTGATACCAACTTGTGACGCCCCCATTCTCGTCCGTACGCTAATCAATCACGCAATGCGTCGGCCAAGATTAGGGACTCACTGATTAGTACCACAACACGACAAACGACACAAATAAAGAGTCATACAGCTTAATATTACAAGCCAGGGGCCTCGAGGGCTCGAATATAAAGCTATGACAAGCACAAGTCAGCGAAAGCAAATATATCTGAGTATAGACATAAGTTAGACAAATTTGCCTTAAGAAGGCTAACACAAACATAAACACGGATCGAAAGAGGCGAGGCCTCCTGCCTGGGAACCTCCTAACTACTCCTGGACGTCGGAGAAGTCTACGTCGTAGTGCGCTCCATCCTGCTGGTAGGGGCCTCGTCGGGGTAGTAGTAGTCGGCATCTCCAGCGTACTCCATCTTCTGGGCTCCAACGTCTGAACGCAGAATCGTATCGAAGGGGGAAAAGAGGAAGCAAAGCAGCGTGAGTACTCATCCAAAGTACTCGCAAGACTTACATCGGAACTATGCTAAGTATGCACCATTATCAAGGGAAGGGGTTATATCTGGACTGACTGCAGAAAGCAAGAATAAGGGGAAGACCTAGTCCTATCGAAGACTAGCATCTTCAGCATCTTGCAGCACTAGAAGAGAGAAGACCTGCAGCTCATATATAGTCATATTGTTGTAACAATTTTATTAAGTAACACGCCCAGAGATCCTTCCTCGACTCCCTGCAAGGAAGCAATCCCGGAGCCACAATTCATTTTAATTAGTTATGATTATAGTTGTAGTAGGTCAAAGCACAACTCCAAGTCGTCCTGTTACCGTGGACATGGCTATTCGAATAGTTTACTTCCCTGCAGGGGTGCTAGAGAGAGGGAGGGATCGGATGCGGTGCTCACAGCGGTGACGAGGAGGGGTCTAGGAGGGCCGGAGGGGGTCGGAGTCGAGCTCCAGCTCAACAATGGCGTCGGCGGCCGAGGGAGGAGATCCGGTCGATGGCGACGCTAGCGTGCAGCCCCGGCTCGATCCAGCGCTCCAGGGGGTCGAGGAGGGCGTCGCGGAGCTCCTGGGCTCGACGGAGAGGAACGAGGAGGGCTGTGGCCACGGTCTCACCACGGCGCGGCCATGGAAGCGCTCGGCCGAGCTCGAACGCGAGCGAGAGAGAGAGACAGAGGGGGGATCTAGGGGTCCTAGGGTTTGCGGGGGAGGGAGAGAGGCCGGTAGGGGTCCTTATCCCCGCAAGAAAACGGCGGATGGGCGACGCGTGCGGCGTCGGCGATCACCGCGGCTCCGGCCGTGACACGGCGCGGGAGC
Organism: Elymus sibiricus; assembly: GCA_039707655.1. Classification (NCBI taxonomy): domain Eukaryota; kingdom Viridiplantae; phylum Streptophyta; class Magnoliopsida; order Poales; family Poaceae; genus Elymus; species Elymus sibiricus. The sequence continues at coordinate 175,483,359 of CM077667.1, read as the reverse complement.
AGGTGGGAGGAGGGAGAAGGGCCCCGGTGGGCTGGGCCTGTTGGTCCGGGTGGGCCACGGCCCAATGGACAGGGGGGTTCCTTTTTATTTTATTTTTAGCTTTAGTTTTTCTTTAAAAAGCTTCTGTTTTTATTTATTTCTAGTAGCAATTACTTTTGTTCAAAAATTGGGCATCGGGTCCATTAATCCTATTGCACTTTTACACACTGACTCCAAAAAGATTGGGGGCCTTTTGAGAATATTTAAAAATGGCAAAATCAAAAGGGCATAAAAATAAAAGAATTGGCCTCTGTTTTTGGTTATTTTGAGGCACTAAAATACTTTGTAAAAAGTTTGTTTCAGTTTTATAATTACTCAGTGAATAATTGCAAACCAAACATCATTTTAGTTTTCATGTTTGAAGAAATTATTTATTTGACTTTATTTTTAATTTGAATTTGAATTGATTTTCAGAGAGAATTTTGAATTGATTTATTTAACCACTGTGATCAAGCACTGTTTAGAAAAATGGATTAGCTTAATCTGGTGATCACTGTAGCTTGATCACCCAGGTTACTGTAGCTGATAATCCAGGGGTGTCACAATAGTAAGCATTAATTCATGAGAAAATGACAAAATGACACAATATCACAAAATAACATTCTCACACACTTGCTCAAATGACCAAACTAACCCCACAGATGGATTAGTTGGATTTTTCTACCCCGAATCCATATATCACATGACTATGTTCCTGTAGAAAACATGCCACAAACACAAACAAGAAAAACAAATGACTAGGTAAAACCTAGTATATGCCAGATTAGGCATATGCCTTATTTGGACAAAAAACAAATAGCTCAGGGAAATAAATGCTTGTGCACCCAGGGCTTAGCCAGCCAAGGACGCTGACTAGTGGGCCTGGGTGGCAACGCTGGCGTGTGGGAGGCTGATCAGGAGGCCCCATACGTCAGCCTCACCGAATATTCTAAAAAAAGGAGGGCAACAAACTATGCCCGCGGGGGATCGATCCCGCGACTCCCGCACAGACGAGGGAACTGACCACTGGGCTACATGGTGTTAGCTGACAAAAGGGGGGCTGCCCCTCTAATACCAATAAGTCCGCGGCTTCTTCTTCATAGCAGCAGAGAAGCCAGTGGCTACTCTAGCGAGCTTTCCGGTGATCGCCGGAGCTGGCAACCTACGCGCGCGCGCGCGCGCGGGGTGGGGGGCGGATTTGTGCGGGGGTTCCATTCCCGGATTTAGCGCGGCTTGAGGATGAGGATCAACAGGGGAAGCTCGAGCTCGAGCGTTGCTCGGCTTGGGTCCCGACGAGGCACGCTCGGCAGGTCAGAGGCGGGCGAGCAGAGCAGCTGCGGGCATGCGGGATTGAGGCAGCATGCGAGGGTTCTCCCGGTGCGTGTGGATGTTCAACACGGGGCGGGTAGAGGAGCTCAAGGCAGGACCTTGAGGTCTTTGGCACGGCTTCCATGGCGGACAAAACCTCGGACGGGATGGAGCATGTTGCTACGACAACAGAACAAACCGGAGAGGGGTTGCGGGGATGGATTGCTCACCGAAGGTTCCTTAGGACATGGCAACCCGGTCGTGGAGGCGTTGGAGATGGTGAGGCGATGCGGTGACCATCGTAGTGGTGCTCGGTCTGAAGCAGAGGAAGCAGGGGAAGAAGAGCGTGCTAGGGAGGTCGATCCGCGACTCGCGGACGCGTGCGCAGGCGAAGGCAACGACGGCTGCGACGCGCGGCGCTGCAACCCACATCCACATGACGAAGGGGCGGCGAGGATCAAACCGGGCTCGAGCTTGTGCTTGGCTCGGTCATGGCGACGGCGTGCGCGGGGAGAGTATTACCATGGCGGCGGGAGAGGGAGGAGAAGGGAAAAATGGAGAGGAGCTAGGGTTAGGGAGCCTCTGGGGGTTTTAAGGGCTCGATATGGCGCTGGGAGACCTTCTGATCGACCAGGGGAAGATCAATGGTGATCCCCTGGTTCGTACGGAGATGACGAACGCAGGAAGAAGAAAGGTACTCCAAGTGGGCTATGGACTGAAATGAAGGGGGGGTTAAGTGGGCCTCTCTCTCCCTCTGGGTTGTTAACCTCTTAATAAAACAAAACACAGAAACCAAAAGAAAATACCCAGGGAGTTGAAAGGAATTAGAGAGGGAGACAAAAATATGTTTGCACTCACAAAAATCTGCACTATTTATTAAAAATGGTTTGGGCATTTTTAGAGCAAATAAATAATTCACATAATATTACTATAGGAATCTGTTTGCAAAAGATTCAAAGGGGCATTGTAGCAAAACATGGCTAAGAGTTATTTTTAAAAGCATATCAGATTATTTAGAAGAAGTGCAACATTTGTTTGAGATGAAAAGGGGCAAGCAAAACACCACATACCTAGCACTGCAATTTAAAAGAGTTTGAGGCATAGTTCTGAAAGAATTGAGAGGGGTTCCACACAAGACAATTCTCTTGCTACCAAGCACACAAGCTCCCACATCACACACTCACACACAACATAACACACAAGGAATGATGCAGATATGATATGATGCCATGATGCAATGAGGAATGTCATGAAGCACTTTTATTAAACCCAAACACATGTGGGCAAAACATAGAAGGTCATACATGGCATAAATTACAAAGGTGGCAAGGGAATGCACTTGGGCTGTTACAACTCTCCCCCACTACAAGAGGATCTTGTCCCGAGATTTATGAACGGGAGAATTCAGGATATTCGGAACGGAGAAGGTCCTCACGTTCCCAAGTGGCTTCTTTGTCGGAGTGATGTGACCACTTCACCTTTAGAAACTTGATTGACTTGTTGCGAGTCTTAAGCTCAGTCTCTTCAAGGATAGAAACTGGATGCTCATGATAGGATAGGTCTTCTTGGAGATCAATGTCTTGGGTATCAACGGTGCGCTCGGGAGTCTTCAAACACTTCCGGAGCTGAGAGACGTGAAACACATCATGCACATTTGAGAAATTGGAAGGAAGCTCGAGTTGGTAGGCAAGGTCTCCCCTCTTCCCCATAATCTTGAAAGGACCCACAAAGCGTGGAGCAAACTTTCCTTTGATGCCAAAGCGCTGAGTGCCCTTCATGGGAGACACTCGGAGATAGACAAAATCATCGATCTGAAAGGTCATGTCACGATGCTTGCTATCATAATAGCTCTTCTGACGGGATTGAGTTGCTTTGAGATTTTCATGAATGACATGGCACATCTCTTCTGCTTCAGTGATCATGTCATTACCAAGGATTTGACGCTCACCGGTTTCAGACCAATTGAGCGGGGTGCGGCATTTCCTGCCATAGAGAATCTCGAATGGGGCCTTGCCCGAACTTGCTTGGAAACTGTTGTTGTATGAGAACTCAGCAAACGGGAGGCAGTCTTCCCACTTCATGCCAAAAGAAATCACACAAGCTCTGAGCATATCTTCAAGGATTTGATTAACTTTCTCAACTTGACCACTTGTCTGAGGATGGAAAGTTGTACTGAAACGGATCTTGATACCCATTGCAGTTTGGAAGGAATCCCAAAACTTGGAAGTGAAGATGCTTCCACGGTGTGAAAATATAAGCTGAGGAATACCGTGCAAAGAAACTATCCTTGATGTGCACAACTCTGCCAGCTGAGCTGCCGAGATAGATTCTTTGACCAGAAGGAAGTGGGCAACTTTGGTGAGCTTGTCGATGACCACGAAGATGGCATCATTACCTCTCTTGGACTTAGGAAACCCAGTGACAAAATCCATCTCAACATGATCGAATTTCCACTCTGGGATAGGCAAAGGCTGAAGGAGACCCGCTGGACATTGATGTTCCGCCTTCACTCTGCGACAAACATCACACTCGTTCACGAACTGAGCAATCTCACGTTTCATGTGAGCCCACCAGAAGTTTTGCTTGAGATCCCGATACATCTTGGAACTGCCTGGATGAATGGAGAGAAGAGAATTGTGTGCTTCATCCATGATAACTTTCCTGAGTTCTCCCTTAGGAACCACTAGACGATCCTCGAAAAACAAGGTGTCCTTGTCATCAACACGGATGCACTTATACTTTGGAATGCTCTTGGCCACACCTTTCTTCACTTTCTTCACCATAGCATCAAGAAGCTGAGCTTGGTGAATCTGATCTTCCAAAGTCGGAGAGACTTGAAGGTTTGCAAGAAATCCTTGAGGAACAACTTGGAGATTGAGCTTGCGGAAAGCTTCACAAAGCTCGGGTTGTAGAGTCTTGAGGATAAGACTGTTGCAGTACGCCTTTCTACTCAGCGCGTCTGCAATGACATTTGCTTTACCCGGAGTATACTCAATTCTTGGATTGTACTCCTGGATCATTTCCATCCAACGTGTTTGCCGAAGATTGAGATTGGGTTGAGTGAAAATGTACTTCAAGCTCTTGTGGTCAGTGAACACCTCAACTGGTCTTCCCAACGATAGATGTCTCTAGGTCATCAGAGCATCCACAACTGCCGCCAGCTCAAGATCATGAGTGGGGTAGTTCTTCTCACTAGGCTTCAACTGACGGGAGGTGTTGGCAACCACCTTTCTGTCTTGCATCAGAACACCACCAAGACCTTGGAGGGAAGCATCACAGAACACTTGGAAAGGTTTGGATTCATCAGGAGGAGTGAGAACTGGAGCTGAAGTCAGTTTTTCCTTGAGTGTATTGAACGCCACATCACACTCAGGAGTCCACACATATTTGACATTCTTCTGGAGGAGATTAGACAAAGGCTTAGGAATTTTTGAGAAATTCTCCACGAATCTTCTGCAGTAACTTGCAAACCCGAGGAAGCTACGAAGCTGCTTGACATTCTGAGGAGGCTCCCACTTCACGATGGCCTCTACTTTCTCAGGATCAACCTTGATGCCCTCGGCAGAGATTACATGCCCAAGGTACACCACTTCATTGAGCCAAAACTCACACTTGGAGAACTTTGCATAGAATTGATGCTCTCTTAGCTTGTCAAGCACAAGCCAGAGATGCTCTGCATGTTCTTCTTCGGTTTTAGAGAAGACTAGAATGTCATCCAAATACACCAAGATGAACTCATTCTTGAAGGGAGAGAAGATGAAGTTCATCATGCGGGAGAATGTCGGAGGCGCATTTGCGAGACCAAAGGACATGACGGTGTACTCATATGAGCCAAAACTCGTCCTGAAAGCAGACTTTGGAATATCTTCTTCACGAATGCGGATTTGATGATAGCCCATTCAAAGATCTAGCTTCGAGAAAACCTTGGCACCTTTCAATTGCTCAAACAACTCATTGATGTTGGGAAGTGGATACTTGTTCCTGATTGTCTTCTTATTCAATGGACGGTAAACGACGCATAGTCGGTCCGTGCCATCCTTCTTCTTGACAAAAAGAACACCACATCCCCAAGGTGAAGAACTTGGTCTGATCAAACCCAGACGCTCTTGTTCATCTAGCTGCTTCGTCAATTCTTTCAGCTCTTCAGGACCAAGCTTATAAGGACGCTTGCATACCGGTTTAGTTCTAGGCTCGAGTTCAATCACAAACTCTACTGGCCGGTGAGGAGGCATTCCTGGCAATTCTTTTGGAAAGACATCTTCATACTCAGAAACGACGGGGATTTGAGATATGGCTGAGATTTCACCCTTCTTGTCGTGGGAATGAACCTGACAAATAGTACTAGGGGTACGAAAGGAGGGGCGAAGTCTAGCTACGGCGCAAGTGTGCACTCGGATTAAATACTTGAGTTATTTATGACTAATGTGAGTTTGTGGTCTTTATGCATTTCCACCTATCCATATTTTGCTAGCCTCTTCGGTACCGTGCATTGCCCACTCTCACCTTGAGATTTGGCACATACTTCACCGGTGCATCCAGACCCCTTGAGACGATGCGCTCTCTCTCACATAAGCCTCATTATATTCTTCCTCAAAACAACCACCATACCTACCTATTATGGCATTTCCATAGCCATTCTGAGATATATTGTCAGCAAGTTCCATTGCCACTATTCATCACATGACTTGAGTACTCATTGTCATTTTGTTTTGCATGATCATATATAGCTGACATAATATTTTGTGGCAAAGCCACCGTGCATCATTATTATACATGTTACGCTAGATTGCACATCATGATACAATGCTAGAGGCATTCATATATAGTCATCATTTTTAGTTTTGAGTTGTAAGTAAATAAAAGTGGGATGATCATCATTATTAGGGTGTGTCCCTACCTATGCGGATGAAAAGAAAAAAGAGGCGAAAAAGAGCCCAACAAAAAATGAAAACAAATGAGAGAAAAATGAAAACAAAGAATTAACACATAGTGAATACATGAACTCCTCATATACGGCCATCATCGACGATGATCCCAATTTCTGTCACTTTGGGGTCTACGGATCGTAACACATAATAGGTGCATACAGCTTGCAAGATAGGATCCAAAACACTCTCATTTTCATAGAAACATAATAGGTTCAGATCTGAAATCATGACACCCGGGCCCTAGTGACAAGCATTAAACATAACAAAGTCATAGTAACATCAATCTTAGAACATAGTGGATAATAGGGATCAAGCCCTAGCAAATTGACTCGATTACATGACAAATCTCATCCAATCCCATCACCATGCATCAAGATTACAAAGGAATTACTCACTCCCAATGGTGAGCATCATGAAATTTTTGATGGAGAAGGGTTGGTGATGACGACAACGACGAATTCCACTCTCCAGAGCCCCAAATGGACTCCAGATCAGCCCCCCCGAGGAAGAACATGAGGTGGCGGTAGCCCCATCTCGTAAAACGTGATGATTCCGTCTCTCTTATTTTTTCTAGGGTAGAAGACACCTTATGTCACAAGATGGGCGTCGAAGGCTTGCCAGGGTGCCCACGAGCTAGGGTGGTGCGCCCTAGGGGGTAGGCGCACCCCTCGCTCGTGGCCACCTGGTGGGTCCCCCACTGCTAGTTCTTTTGACAATATTTTTTATATATTCCAAAATAATTCTCTGTCAATTTTTAGCTCAATCCGAGCACTTTTATTTCTGCACAAAAACAACACCATGGCAGTTCTGCTAAAAACAGCGTCAGTCCGGGTTAGTTTCATTCAAATCATGCAAATTAGAGTCCAAAGCAAGAGCAAAAGTTTTTGGAAAAGTAGATACGATTGGGATGTATCAACTCCCCCAAGCTTAACTAATTGCTTGTGCTCAAGCAATTCAGTTGACAAACGGAAAGTGATAAAAAAAACTTTTGCAAACACTTTTGTTCCCATTGCTATATATATGCTTAACTCAATGTTCAAGTTTTCAGCAAAGATTGTAAACTAACCATATCAATGATAACACTTAGGTCTCACATTTACTCATGACAATAACAGAACTAACTAGCAAGCAATAATAAGATATCTCGGATACCAACAATTTGTCAAAACAATCATGATATAATATGATAACATGGTATCTCGCTAGCCCTTTCTGAGACTGCAAAACATAAATGCAGAGCACCTCTGAGGTTCAAGTAGCGACTAAACATTGTAATTCAGGTACAAGAGATCTAGTCATGCTTACATCCAACATTAACTAGACTCAATGCATAAAAATGACAATAGCGCTCTCAGGACTGGTGCTTTGATGAGAAGATGATGAATCAACAATAAAAGTAAAGAACATGAATGTAAATAGAAAGGCCCTTCGCAAAGGAAAGCATTGATTTGCACAGGTGCTAGAGCTCATGGTTTAAAACAGATATGAAAGTATAATTTTGGGTGGTGTGTTTTTCCTGTCAATGTCCTGACAAAGGATTTCGGTATCTTCCATACTAAGCACATTATAAGCAGTTCCCAAGCGGAATTGTAAACTTTACTCCCCTCCACCATACATACATAAGCCATGGTTGACCGAATCCACGGGTGCCCCCTAACATTCAACTTTCCAGGGGAGTTTGTTTTATTTATTTTTGATTATGCAGGACTGGGCATCCGACAAACATGTCAGTAATCAGAATTGTGTGGGAAGACCAATAATAACACACACGATTCCTGATAATAAGCTGTGTATGCTGTGGGCAAACGCTTGCTGGTAAACAATTATCTTATAACATGATTTGCTTTGTCTCCACAGCATCTCTGCTCTGTCTACAGAACAACAACATATATACTTATAACAACATAATTGCATACCCAAAATAAACATCCAATTACATAACTGACTATAGATAGCATTTGCACACCTCAATAAACAATTACATGCACAATAAACTAGTAGTAACTATCATAAAATCATCTACTTCTTGTTACGCTTGCAACCACTACTATGCTTGTGGCTCAATCCCTTGCCGTCTGCAGGACGAAGGCACTTCTTCATGTCAATGATCCGCATGTACATCTCGTAGCTTGTGTACGCGTCCTTGACGGCGTACTTGACATGATCTTCATCCAGTCTCTGCACCCAGGCCCTGTGCCAGGCACGCTTGTTCTTATTGTACTCATCCTTCATGTTTTTGTAGTATGGGTCGATGATGGCAGTCGCGAGGTCAACTAGGGAGTCCTTCTCCTTCTTGTTTCCCCAGGACGTGTACTGACGTTGGATGTCGACAAGCTTCTGACAGGCCAAGCCCGATGTCTTGATCACCTTTACGTCGTTTGTGTTGTCCACTATTGTGAACATGTAGTCAGGGCTATTGAAAAACCTAGAGAAACGCTGGAAAGCCTTGTGACCAGGTAGTAGTGGTAGAAGAGGACGTGATGGTGCACACACAACTGGGCGACGACAACCTTCTGATCATACCCGGCACGACCGCCGATGTACTTGAGGTCGAAGCTGACTACTTTGTACTTGTCCCCATCAAGCAACTGCTCCATGGGGTGGATGGAGTTCTCCACCCAGATCGGGTCGTTGGTGTACACCACCCAGAGGTCTGTGAACCTTATGTGGGTTTCCACTTCGGCATGAATGGTGAACTGCCGCTCATCATCGGCAGCCGCTCGGAGCGCCGCCACTAGAGCCGCGCAGGATATCCTCTCTATATTTGTCATCATAGGTGTGCTTCTTGTGTTGTGGGGAGCGATAGGAATGTTGAAGAAATTAAGGTAAATGACCGCGGAATAAATGGATGGGCACTGGACGGCCTAGAGTTTTAGCACGTCTGCATGGCGGTTTTTGCAGCGCGTAACTGCATCATGGCGCCGTGCGCGGTGCAACCACATGCATATGGCGTCCCAAACATACGTGATCGTGCACCAGCACCAAGCGTTGGCAGCGCACGCGGAGGGACGTGAGCAGATTGTGCCACGGCCACCTAAACCGTGAGCAACCACATGCATAGAACAGCTGAACACTCATGGAATGGTCGTATACAAGCCGATCAGCGGTTGCGAGCCGACGACGTCTCCCGTTTCACATTATACAGTGGGCGAACGATCGTTCACAACGCTGCATAGAGAACGGTCGTTTGCTATGTAATAAAATCGCAAATGTTTTATTATTATTAATCACATGTGTAGGCATCATTTCATCCTACTTTGGCACGTCTTGTCACCACATTGCCGCCGGAGGATTCCCGTGCACGCTTGAGCACCACACAAGCATTTCGTTTGGCCATGTGTCCGGTCGAAGAGGCGTTGGTGAGCCTGTTCCCGCACAACCGCGCATGTTCCCGTGCAACCACACATGTTCCCACGTGCAACCGCGCAAGCTTCCCGCCCAGCTCGGTGAAATCCTCGAAAACCCCAATGCTTGCCGGCCTGCTATATAAACACTCATGACCAATGAATCTGCATCGCATTCATCCCGTCTCTCCCCATAGCTTATCTCATTTGCTTCTCCCCCATCACCAATGGCACCAGTCCATCGTCATTGCTCAGCCACTCAAACAGATGGGAGGCGGCACCGCGTCAACGGCATAGTCCCCGGAAGGGTGTAGTGCATGTGGCAGCCCTGTTGGGTGTGCGCACACCACATACCACATGCTTCTCCATCGCTTCCCGAAGGCAGCTGCTGTAGGCGACCACCGTGGCCGCCACCCCACCGGAGGCCGCCGGGGCCATCACCCGCTCTGCCACCGCGGCCCGAAGGCGGAAGTTCGAGGCTGCCAAAGGCCACCCGCTCGGTATTTATCTTAGCGACCTTGCGCGCTTGATAACCCACAAGTGTAGGGGATCGTTTGTAGCCTTTTTCGATAAGTAAGAGTGTCGAACCCAACGATGAGCTAAAGGTAGAACAAATATTCCCTCAAGTTCTATCGACCACCGATACAACTCTACGCACGCTAATGCTTGCTTTACCTAGAACAAGTATGAAACTACTTTGTAGGTGATATGATAGTTTGCACGAATAAAACTAGAAGTACTTTGCGGGAAATAAAACTACAAGTAAAAAGCAAGATAATAAAAGTTAGTTGTTTAGTAGAAGCTTTTGTCAAAAAAGAAGGTTATTTGTCCCTAGGCAATTGATAACTAGACCGGTAATCATTCTTGCAATTTTACACGAGGGAGAGGCATGAGCTAATATACTTTATCTACTTGGATCATATGCACTTATGATTGGAACCCTAGCAAGCATCCGCAACTACTAAAGATCATTAAGGTAAAACCCAACCATAGCATTAAGTATCAAGTCCTCTTTACTCCCATATGCAACAACCCACCTACTCGGGTCTGTGTATTCTGTCACTCACGCCACCCACCATAGGCAAATCATGAACACATTGCAACACCCTACAGTGAGGATCCCTCACGTTTGCGCGAGATGGAGGGCACCGTAGGACAGCACCATAATAAAATATACAATCATACCAACCATGATCATCAATTAGCCCATAGGACAAAGCGGATCTAGTCAAACATCATAGGATAGCCATATATCATTGGCAAATAGTATATGGAGTTGAACACCATATTTAAGTAGAGATTACAGCGGGGAGAAGGGGAGTTACACCGCTGCATAGAGGGGGAGAGAGTTGGTGTTGACGGCGGCGAAGTTGTTGGAGTAGATCGCCATCACAATGCTTGCCCCGGCGGCGTTCCGGCGCCACCGGGAGAGAGGGGGAGAGAGCCCCCTCCTTCTTCTTATTCCTTGGCCTCCCCCCTAGATGGGAGGAGAGTTCCTCCTCTGGTCCATGGCTGCCATGGCGGCGGAGGGGCAGGAGCCCCTCCTAGATTGGATCTCCCTCTCCGTTCTTTTCTGTTTCACGTTCCTGTTTTCTGGCCAAAAACCGTTTCTTATATTCCCGGAGATCCGTAACTCCGATCGGGCTGAAATTTTGAGGGGATTTTTATCCAAAAATTAGCTTCCTTGCAGCCAAAGGAAAGCTCCAACCGACATACGAGGTGAGCACAACCCACCAGGGTGCGCCTGGGCACCCTGGCCGCGCCTTGGTGTCTTGTGGGGGCTATGGGCCTCCGATTGCATTGATTCCACTTCTCAAAATTCACAAATATTCCAAAAAAAAACTCCGTAAATTTTTATCGCGTTTGGAATTCGTTTGATATGGATATTCTGTGAAACAAAAAACATGCAAGCAGGAACTGGCACTGGGCACTGGATCAATAGGTTAGTCCAATAAATCATATAAAATGTTGCCAAAAATATGTGAAAGTTGTATAATATTGGCATAAAACAATCAAAAATTATAGATATGACGGAGACGTATCAGCATCCCCAAGCTTAATTCCTGCTCGTCCTCGAGTAGGTAAATGATAAAAAAGATAATTTTTGATGTGGAATGCTACCTAGCAGAATCTTGATCATATATCCAATCATGGCATGAATATTAAGACACAAGTGATTCAAAGCAATAGTCTAGTTTTTACATAAAGACATTAATACTCAGGCATCCCAAGAAACAATCATGTCTTTCAAAATATCAAGGCTAAAGAACGCTATCCCTACAAAATCATATAGCCTTGTCATGCTCTGTCTTCTTAACACAAAGTATAAATCATGTACTACCCCGGTGTCAGCCGAGCAATTGGTTCATACTTTTTAACGCGCTTCAGCATTTTCAACTCTCATGCAATACATGAGCGCAAGCCATGGATATAGCACTATGGGTGGAATAGAATATGGTGGTAGGTTTCAAAAGGGCAAAAGTGGAGAAGAAAGTCTCGCATCAACTCAGCATATCAACGGGCTATGGAGATGGCCATCAATAGATATCAATGCGAGGAGTAGGGATTGCCATGCAACGGATGCACTAAGAGCTATAAGTGTATGAAAGCTCAATATGAAACTAAGTGGGTATGCATCTAACTCTATATGAAAAATTCCCACTAGTATATGAAAGTGGCAACACATGAGACTCTCTATATGAAAAACATGGTGCTACTTTGAAGCACAAGTGTGGAATTAGCATGCCCCTATTCCTTCTTCTTTCATTTTTTTCCTTCTTTCTTTTCTTTTTTTCCTTTTTTCCTTTTCTTTTTCTTTTTCTTTTTTTTCTATTTTTTCCTTTTTCTTTTTTTTCTTTCTTTGTCCGGAGCCTCATCCCGACTTGTGGGGGAATCATAGTTTCCATCATCCTTTCATCACTGGGCATGCCCTAATAATGAATAATGATGATCATCACACTTCTATTTACTTACAACTCAAAACTACAATGATAGTAGAACAAAGTATGACCCTATATGAATGCAATGATCTAGCGTAGCAAACATATCAAAAAATGGACAAGCCATGGAAACATCATGCTAGCTATCTTACGATCATGTAATGCAATATGACAATGAATGCACAAGTCATCAAAACGGAGGCGGTGGAAGTTGCATGGCAATATATCTCGGAATGGCTATGGAAATGCCATAATAGGTAGGTATGGTGGCTGTTTTGAGGAAGATATAATAAGGCTTATGTGTGATAGAGTGTATCATATCACGGGGTTTGGATGCACCGGCGAAGTTTGCACCGACTCTCGAGGTGAGAAAGGGCAATGCACGGTACCGTAGAGGCTAGCAAATTGCGGAAAGGTAAGAGTGCATATAATCCATGGACTCAAATTAGTCATAAAGAACTCACATACTTATTGCAAAAGTTTTATTAGCTCTCTCGAAGCAAAGTATTACTACGCATGCTCCTAGGGGGGAGGTTGGTAGGAGTTAACCATCGCGCGCCCCCGACCTTCACACAAAGATAGACAATCAAGAATAAATTGTTCTCCAACTTCCTAGCATAACGGGAGACTATACGTGCATGCTTCGGGAATCACAAACCTTAACACCAATATCTTACTAAACACGATCATCCACTAGTACCTCCCACATATTATCATCTCTATATCGCAAAACTATTGCAAGGAATCAAACATATCATATTCAGTGATCCATAAGTTTTATGTAGGATTTTATGATTAACCATGTGGATGACCAATTCTTGTTGACTCTCTAAATAGATATAAGTGAAGCAAGAGAGTTCAATTATTTCTACAAAAGACCATGCTCTAATAAATATAAGTGAAGCAAAAGATCATTCTATGAATAACGGTTTTCTATGTGAAAAGAAACAGGCAATCCAGACTTCAAATGATATAAGTGAAGCACATGAAGCATTCTATAAAGCCATACTCAAAAGATATAAGTGAAGTGCAATGAGCATTCTATAAATCAACCATGGACTATCTCATACCAGCATGGTGCATAAACTAAATGCAAAAGACGCTCCAAGATTTGCACATATCACATGAATGAAACGAATCCGAAAACATGCCGATACTTGTTGAAGAAAGATGGGATGCGTTCTGGGGCATCCCCAAGCTTAGATGCTTGAGTATCCTTGGATATTTACTTGGGGTGCCTTGTGAATCCCCAAGCTTGAACTCTTGCCTCTCCTTCTTCTCCTCATATCGAGACCTCCTCGATCTTCGAACACTTCATCCACACAAAACTTAACAGAAGACTGGTAAGATCCGTTAGTATAATAAAGCAAAATACTACTTTAACTACTGTTGAAAACCAATTCATATTTTATATTTGCATTATCCCTGCTGTATTATAACTTTTCTATGGCTTACACCACCGATAAAATTGATAGTTTCATCAAAACAAGCAAAACAATGCATCAAAAACAGAATCTGTCTTAAACAGGACAGTCTGTAGTAATCTGAACTTTGACCATACTTCTGTAACTTCAAAAATTCTGAAACATTAGGAAAAATTAAAATTTTTGTATAGAAATACTTTGTAAAAAATTCAGAAACTTTTGACGTTCGAGTAAAAAATTAAAATTCACGCACTACATCCAAAGTTTCTGTTTTTACACCGCACATACCAACAAGCAATCTAATCATCCTAAAGGCAAATCTTGGCACATTATTTTTATAATACAATGGATTTGTACAAGGGGATAATTATTTTTGTTGGAAAAGTTTCCGTGATTCAAGATTCACAACGTTTCCATGGGCATGAACCAAAGTTCAAGGACGTCCCCCACTTCAACGATGCTCATCATCTCTCTCACTTTCACCTTTCCTTTTGTGAAGTTTTAGGTTACCCCCTATATTTTTTTTGTTTTTAAACTTTATAAAAGCACACAACAGAATAAAATGACTCTCTAAAACTTCCGGGTTGTCTCCTTGGCAGCGCTTTCTTTAAAGCCATTAAGCTAGGCATAAAGTGCTCAAGTAATTGATCCACCCGGATCCCAACGTATATCATAGCCAATTTTAATTAACATTGATTTGTAATTTAGTAATGAGCACAAGGTGATATATATCATGCAATGACGAAGTCTAACTCTCTTCCTATGCATTGGCATGTCATAAAAGAACAATTCATGCACATCAAGTAAAGGCCAATACATAGCATAAGTAGTTTCTTGCAATTTTATCGTATTGGAAACATAAAGAGGTGGAGATGTAGTTCCTCTCTCATAATAATTGCAAGTAGGAGCAATAAGCACATGCATATTATATTCATCAAAATCATCATGTGTAGTAGCAAAATGCAACCCATCAATATAATCCTTAACAAGAGCAAACTTCTCCGATATAGTGTAGTTGGGAGAATTCAAAAAGATAATAGGACTATCATGTGTGGGTGCAATAGCAACAATTTCATTCTTAACATAAGGAACTATAGCAAGTTCATATTTATAAGCATAATTCATATTGGCATCTTGGCCACAATCATAGCAAGCATCATGTTCATCAAAAAGGGATATTTCAAATGAATCCATGGGATTATAGCAATTATCGTAGCATTCATCCTTCGGTAAGCACGGAGGGTAATTAAACAATGTATGAGTTGAAGAGTTACTCTCATTAGAAGGTGGGCACGGGTTATCAATCCACTCTTCCTCCTTTTGTTCTTCGCTCTCCTCCTCATCTTTTTCATCTAATGAGCTCACAATTTCAGCAACTTCTTCTTCCATAGGTCCCTACAAAATATTAGTCTCTTCCAAGGCAGCGGACATTTTCTCAATAAATTCAATAATATCAGCATTGTATTCATAATTATCATTGCGATATTTAAGTATGGCAAAATTTCAGCTTTGTAAGGAACATCATCATCATACTTTTCAATCAAAGAAGCAATTTCATAAGCACCTTTAAAATTAACAAATTCTTCTATTCGTTCCACATCATAGTAATCATAAATACCTTTAGCATAAGAAGCCAAGGTTTCATTATCATTAAAATTACATTGAAAGGGAAGGTGCAGAGCCTCTGTCTTGGAGCAACAAGTATAATCACATTTCAAGCATGCATCCCAAGCAAACCATTCCAGTATTCTAATTTGATCCCATAAGTGTTTCCCTTTTTGAGATAAGCGATAATCCCTAAAGTACTCATGTTGATCCAATGTGTATCCCATTATAAAGTTCCTTGAGGATTTCTCGGGATTATCGAAGGAGTAATTAACGTGTTTCACACAACTGGCATCGAGGGTTTTAGGAGGTTCCCCATCTCCATGAGTAGCAAGTACCACTAATTTTTTTGGTGTTTCGTGTTCCATATCCATAACTAAAGATATAAAACAACTAAAAATAGAAAATAAAAATTACTTACTAATAAAGCAAACAAGCACACACGAGAATATTCACCCCACGCTATTTCTCCCCGGCAATGGCGCCAGAAAAAGGTCTTGATAACCCACAAGTGTAGGGGATCGTTTGTAGCCTTTTTCGATAAGTAAGAGAGTCGAACCCAACGAGGAGCTAAATATAGATCAAATATTCCCTCAAGTTCTATCGACCACCGATACAACTCTACGCACGCTAATGCTTGCTTTACCTAGAACAAGTATGAAACTACTATGTAGGTGATAGGATAGTTTGCACGAATAAAACTAGAAGTACTTTTAGGGAAATAAAACTACAAGTAAAAAGCAAGATAATAAAAGTTAGTTGTTTAGTAGAAAGCTTTTGTCAAACAAGAAGGTTATTTGTCCCTAGGCAATTGATAACTAGACCGGTAATCATTCTTGCAATTTTACATGAGGGAGAGGCATGAGCTAACATACTTTCTCTACTTGGATCATATGCACTTATGATTGGAACTCTAGCAATCATCCGCAACTACTAAAGATCATTAAGGGAAAACCCAACCATAGCATTAAGTATCAAGTCCTCTTTACTCCCATATGCAACAACCCACCTACTCGGGTCTGTGTATTTTGTCACTCACACCACCCACCATAGGCAAATCATGAACACATTGCAACACCCTACAGCGAGGATCCCTTACGTTTGTGTGAGACGGAGGGCACCGTAGGACAGCACCATAATAAAATATACAATCATACCAACCACGATCATCAATTAGCCCATAGGACAAAGCGGACTCAAACATCATAGGATAGCCATATATCATTGGGAAATAGTATATGGAGTTGAGCACCATGTTTAAGTAGAGATTACAGCGGGGAGAAGGGGAGTTACACCGCTGCATAGAGGGGGAGAGAGTTGGTGTTGACGGTGGCCGAAGTTGTTCGAGTAGATCGCCGTCACGATGCTTGCCCCGGCGGCGTTCCGGCGCCACCGAGAGAGAGGGGGAGAGAGCCCCCCTCCTTCTTCTTCTTCCTTGGCCTCCCCACTAGATGGGAGGAGAGTTCCCCCTCTGGTCCATGGCCGCCATGGCGGCGGAGGGGCCGGAGCCCCTCCTAGATTGGATCTCCCTCTCGGTTCTCTTCTGTTTCACGTTCCTGTTTTCTGGCCGAAAACCGTTTCTTATATTCCCGGAGATCCGTAACTCCGATCGGGCTGAAATGTTGAGGGGATTTTTATCCAAAAATTAGCTTCCTTGCGGCCAAAGGAGAGCTCCAACCGACATACGAGGTGAGCACAACCCACCAGGGCGCGCCTGGGCCCCCTGGATGCGCCCTGGTGTCTTGTGGGGGCTGTGTGCCTCCGATTGCGTTGATTCCACTTCTCAAAATTCATAAATATTCCAAAAAAAATCTCCGTAAATTTTTATCGCGTTTGTACTTCGTTTGATATGGATATTCCGCGAAACAAAAAACATACAACAAACAGGAACTGGCACTGGATCAATAGGTTAGTCCAATAAATCATATAAAATGTTGCCAAAAATATGTGAAAGTTGTATAATATTGGCATAAAACAATCAAAAATTATAGATACGACGGAGACGTATCAACGCTACATCCACTTCATAGGGGAGGACGAGGAGCGCCAGGTCGCGCACACAAAGAAGCTAACTGCCTTCATGGCCCAGAAGTGGCACGGAATGCGAAGATCTATGAGGAGTCCTGCCACTTCGAGTAGGTGCGTCAGGAGTGGCAACGGGCAGCAGTGGAGGCAACTGATTCAACTCCTCCAGTTTGTTGGTAGGCTCCTCCTCCCACTAGTTGAGAAATGGCTAGCCACAACTTTTTTTTATGGTGCGCCATTTCCAACCAACGCGAGCACTATTTTTTTCAAATTGTGCTGGTGTTCCCATATTCTGTAGGTCATCCATGTTTCCTTAGTGCTGGTGTAGTTTGTTTTTGTCACACCGTACATATTTGCTGCGTTTATTTCCCATTCGCTACAATTTTTTATGGCGTGGCCCATTAGGCCCATGCCAACACTAGTCCACTCACTATGTACCCTCCCCCCCTCAACAAAAGAAAACCTACTTAACTCCTTCCGATCCTGTTGTCACTCCACCTCTCAACCAACGCCGCCGCATATACATGCATATATTAGTTGTCAATATCATACTTACGGTTGAGTCGATGGGCCTTCATGAATTGATTTTGTACTTTCTTGGATGTTGATAGAGTTAAAGTGAACAATTAGTTGTTCATGACTTTCATTTGTAAAGATTTGTAGTTAACGTTGGAGTTGGTAGTAGCTATTTATTATAAGGGAATACAAGCCTCGCTGTGTATCATGATCGTAGTCGTCACTCTGAAATATGCATTGAGCTTATTTACTAGTGTAGTTTTTCAAAGATTCATATGACACACCATACTTTTATGAAAAGGATTTCTTTTGTTTGCCAAAGTTATGCATATTTTTGTCATATATAGTTCAATTGTCAAATGCATGGTATAATGACATGAATTGGTACCGAACTTCATATAGTTCATTGTCATATATGTTTTGTAGTTGGAGACTTGACATTATTTTGTAGTTAGCTTGTCATGGCCAATGCTAGAGGCAA
Source organism: Elymus sibiricus (assembly GCA_039707655.1). Lineage (NCBI taxonomy): Eukaryota > Viridiplantae > Streptophyta > Magnoliopsida > Poales > Poaceae > Elymus > Elymus sibiricus. The sequence continues at coordinate 175,464,771 of CM077667.1, read as the reverse complement.
CCAGGAGGAGGTACATGATATGGACATGCTCAACCGTGACCTCTTAGAGACTCATCTATATACTAGCAACGCCCTGCAGCAGGCGAATACCTCGCCGAAGGAGGGGACGGTTGAGCTGCTGACCGGGAACGCTGAAGTCTTCAACAAGACTCTTAGGATGAGGGACGAGAGAGATCAGCTGATCGAAAAGAGGGATAAGCTGAAGAATGAGAGAAAACACCTCAAGGCCGAGAGGAATGAGCTGAAGATGGAGGTAGCTCATTTCAGAAAAGACGGAGCAAACAATAGACTCAAGATTACTCAAGTGAAGTTAATCTTAGATGAAAAAATATGATCAACCAACTACCAGGCTCGCTATGGAACGATGATGCAGTTTGTCATGTTGAATTTAGTTCTTTAATTAGTAACTTTTGTGAAGTTGATCGATGAGTACCTATGTAGTTTTCTGCAACACCATAGCTAGCCTTTTCTGCACTAGTGTCATCTGCCTCTTATTGAGCGCGCTCGGCAGAGAAGAACCTGATGGAAATAGTATAAAGCCCCTCCGTATTAGTAGTATTTAGGGGCTATTTTATTTAGTTTATCTAACTATAGATAAGGTTGAATTGTAATTAAATTTAGCTAGTATATATATATATATAGCCGAACTAGCTATTTCAGTATGTGGTTGACAACAATTCGGAAAAAGTTTGTTCGGTTCAGCTGTCGAGTTGAATTGTTTTGTATAAAGAACGACTGCTTAATCTATGGTTAGTGAATTTTAGTTGCAAAATTATATAGTACTAGCGATTTTTAGCTGCAAAATTTGGCAAATGTTAGTGTTACCAGGTTGATAAATAGCAAAATTTAACAATTATTTAAAATTTAATTAATTACTTAAAATTTAACGATTATACTAAGGAACAGATCGGTGATGATTTCAACAATCACAGACAATTATTTACTAGCAAGTGTTTGGCCACGGCACACACAAAATTTATTATCAGGAATCGTTTGTGTTATTTCTCGTTCTTCCCACACAGTTTTGTTTACTGGCCCGTTTGTCGGATATCACATACATCTTGTTACACCGAATCATTTGTGTTATTTTTGCTCATCGCAAACAGTTCATCCGAGTGACATGTATACCGTCTGTGGCACACATCTTAATCTGGATAATCGTTTGTGTTTTTGGCTAATCGCAAACAGTTCATATGGATCAACGGTATATTACATATCATACATGCAACTCTTATCTAAATCGTGCTTGATCAGCCATCATACTGTTTATTTTATGGGTTTTTTACATCGGTGCCCTTGGTTCCTTAGTTGTACTCATTCATCCCCACACTCTTAACTTTTGCTCACTTTTCCCCACTCCCTTGTCCGAAACCCTCAGAAATGGTCACAGCGGAGGATGCCGTCAGGTCAATGGTTTGACCGTTAACCCTGACGAGTGGGGCCGTGTCGGAACGGCTCCTCCTTTGTCCATTCTGACGCGTGGGGCCGCATTGAGACACGTCGGATGGGCTTGTATGAACCTCGAGTTCGAGCCCTACAGCACCGCGTTGCTCCGCCCCCACCGCCGCCGTCGTGCCCTCCAACCTCTAACCCCATTCCGCCTCCGCCGCCGTCGTGCCCTCCGCCGCCGTCGTGCCCTCTGCCAGATATAACCCCACATCCCCATTTGGATAAAGCAGCGATGTCGGGGGAACAGGCTCTCAAGCCCGTGGACCATGGAGAGGATTGGGTGGAATCGGCGGAGGATAATTCATGGATTACACCTAGGTAAGCGTCGTTTCCCCCCCCCCCTAACTGATTTGCTGATTCGTAAATTCGGCCCTTTTTGACCGCTAGTCGCTTGAATCGTTCAAATTTTGCTGAATTGTTCCCGGCCTAACATCACCCATTATTTGAATCGAATAGGATTGATCCTGCGCTTGCTTTCCGGCTGTCGGTTAGGATGGAAGTTAGTGTGCTGCGCGGTAGAAAACCGCAATTGCTTACTAGATTTTACTATCCGAAGGTGGTAGAAACCAGTATGACGTTCAAAGATTTGCTCGCGGCGCTCCTAAATTCTTCATATGGATGGAGCCCTCCTGATGCTGTTGAACTGACATATTTTAGTAGTACCGAGCAAAAATTTATACCACTAACTTGCGATGAGCATCTGGGATTGCTCTTTTCTTTGAATGCTGAAAGCCGCTTCGGTAAAATCCATATCGAGGTGCTTCAGCCACGCAATGATCGTGGGAAGGGGACGAGTATTCAGGAATCTTCTGCCTCTTCTAACGGAGAGCGCCCCGGTACTCCTTGTAGGTCGAAACCAAGCAGAGCCAGTGGTTCTGAAAGTCACAATATATTTGCTACCGTTTCTTGTGCCGCTTTTCGTGTCGCTGCCGCACCCGATGTAGTACATGATGGAGAGCCAGACGAAGAGGTGCCTCAACATGATGACGAGGATCAGAATATGTTCCCTGACCTTGTAGATATTGCCAGTAAACAAGCAATGGAAGATGAATTTCAGGAGCAACCTATCAGCCGTGCTAGATTTGATGACACTGACGATGAAGAGAGGGAGGAGAACATCGACAACTTAGTTGTAGATGAATATGATGGTGAGGACATGCCAACAATTGAGTGGAACAGGGAAGATCCTCAGCTTGGTGTGGGCACCATATTCCAGTCGATGGTGGACTGCCGTAATGCAGTGACTACATACTGCATTCTCACACAAAATACATATGTGATTGAAAGGAGTGAGCCATCAAGGTTCACTGTTCGTTGCCCATATGATAGGTGTAGATGGAGGTTGCATGCATCAAGTATGTTGAGGAGCAAGTTCATTCAGGTTTGTGTATTTCAGTATATACAGATTCTATGTTCAGATCATTGTGTAATGTTTTCAGATCATATTTTTTTCAGATAAAAAGGAACCCATACCAACACACTTGTCCACCTGGAGGAGGAGGGGGGAAGGCTAAAACAAAGCTAACAAAGAGTAGATGGGTGGCAGATGCAATTTTGGATTGGTTGAGAGACAAACCAACACTTGGTCCAACAAAACTCCAAGGGAAGCTATTTGATAAGTACAAGATTGTTGTACCTTACATGAAGATTTTTTATGGTAAGGAAATAGATCTTGACAGGATTAATGGTCCTTGGAATGAGAGCTTTCAGTTGCTCTACACATTTAAAGCTGAAGTGGAAGCTGCTAGTCCAGGGAGTGTTGTAGAGATTGAGAAGCATACAGTTCCATACAAAATAAAAGGGAAGTCATTTGAGAAGGAGTGCTTCAGGAGGGCTTTTGTTTATTTCAAGGCTTGTTGGCAGGGGTTTCTGGATGGTTGCAGGCCCTATTTGGCTATTAATGCAACTGCTTTGAATGGAAGGTGGAGAGGCCAACTGGTGTCAGCTTCTGAAGTTGAAGGACACAACTGGCTATTCCCAGTTGCATTTGGTGTGGTGGAGGCAGAGTCCGAGGAAAGTTGGGTCTGGTTTCTGCAGCATTTGCGCAACCTTATAGGTACACCCCCAGGTTTAGCTATACACACGGATGCTTGCAAGGGTTTGGAGAGTGCAGTGGAAATTGTATTCCCTGGAGTGGAGCATAGGGAATGTATGCGACACCTAGCGCAGAATTTTAGAAGCAAATTCAAAGGTAAAGTTTATGATGAGAACTTATGGCTAGCATCATACACATGCAGTGAGAGGAAGCATGAGCATCATTTGAGAGTGTTGTATGTTCACAATCCTCTGGTGAAGGAGTACCTAGATGCACATCATGGAAAGTTGTGCTCAAGAAGAAAATTCAATACAATATGCAAAGTGGACTATGTGACCAGCAACCTGTCAGAGTGTTTCAATTCAAAGATTAAGTCATTGAAAGGGCTTTTGATATGGCAAATATTTGATAAGATTCGGCAGATGATCATGATAAAGATGGCTCTTCGCAAAAGAATCGCAGAAACGGAATATGTTGGCCATCTCATGCTCCCATCTCTTATTAAGGCATTGCATGCCAAGGCAAGAGGACTGAGCAAAATGAAATGCATTCGAGCGGCAACACACGAGGCTGAGGTAACATATACTGACAGTAAAAACAGGGAATGGAGGTATCCAGTTAACCTAGCAACTAGGGAATGCAGTTGTAGGCAATGGCAGCCCCGTGGGAAGCCATGCATACATGCCCTACATCTGATGACTGTTATCGGTGGTGAAGATGGTGAAGTTGATCAGTACATCTCTGAATATTTTTCTATTGCCAGATTCAGGGCTGCTTATGCTTCCAATGTGCCTGCACTCTTGGGAAAAGACCAATGGAACATAGTAGATCCAGGGTTAAAACTACATTCTCCTGTACTGACTAGGCCACCAGGAAGACCAAGGAAGAACAGGTACATAAGAGGTGAAGAGGGTCGTGTAAAAAGACAGCATAAGTGCAAAAAATGTGGAACCCTAGGACACATTGCTAGGAAATGTACCAATCCATTGGTTGCTTCATTCGGAGAAGAGGAACAATGGACAACAACAAATGCAGAGGATAATGCAGCATTAGAGCAGATTGCAGCTAATGCAGGGGAGGATGCATCATTAGAGCAGATTGCAGCTAATGCAGGGGAGGATGAAGCATTAGAGCAGATTGCAGCTAATCCAGAGGAGGATGAAGCAATAGAGCAGATTGCAGCTAATCCAGAGGATAATGCAGCATTAGAGGAGAATGAAGCAACTAAATTAGCACTGCCGGCAGCTTGGTATGTGTGCAACAACCATCCCTTTTTATGCATTTCTTCTGTTTTTTATCGATGGCTTATACTCTTTTTTCTGTTTGATCTAGCTCTAGGGAAATTAAAGGAAAATGAGAGAAAAGGCCGAGAGAGAATGAAACTTCGGTTCGGCCATCATCTCGACAGCAACCAACCAAAGTGAAGACCAAAAGGAAGAAGAAAAGGGTGGATATCCCAGCTAGGGAAACCAAGAGCAAGTCTGTTAAACCGTCTAGGAACACAAGGAGCAAGGCAAAGATGTGAACTTTGAACATTGAATGCGAGTTGTAAACTTTGAACTTTTAGGCTTTGTAATAATTCAAAATTTGGTCCCTTAAATTTGAATTTGAACTAACCTTTCAATTTTAAGGATTTGTAATAATTCAAAATTGAAGACAACATTTGAAGTCCATTTGTGATGTGATGTTTGCAAAATTTGAATTATTATTTGGGATTAAAGGCTTTCTTGTTGTTGATGATGATGATGATGTCGGCACATTTTGAATTATTACACGTGACAAAATTTGAATAATGAAAAAATAAGTTCAGATCCTTCTTATTGACACTAAGACGAAGTTTTGGTGATTCTCTTGATTTTTTTTAAAAATTCGCAAACCTAAACCCACTATCACTCTCTTATCGAACTCTATACAACCTCGTACGTGATAGCTCATTTTTGTGAAGGAGTTTTCATGAAAATGTTCATAAACCAATGTTATTTTTTTTGTCATAACCATGTCACATACAACGGCATTGTGCGCATGTCTTCCATTTTTTTGATTTTTTTGAATTAGTTATGCTCATTTGAACTTGGAAATGGTAGCTCACCTCAAAAAAAGATTTATCATAAAAATGGCCCTAAACCAAGTTTATATTCTTAATGGTAAATATGTCTTATAAAACGACGATCCGCGAAGGTTTCATATTGTTTTGATTTTTTTTGATTTAGTTAAGGTCATTTGAAAAGTTGGTCAAACCTAAAATAACCCCGCTGACCGGCTCAAAACCCCGCAGCATCTCTCCAAACCCTAGCGTCGAACTGCAGCCGTCCGATCATACCCCAGCGCCAAGCGTCAGCCCTTAGATATGGCCTTCTAGAAGGAATTCCGAGGGCATGCTGCGCGCCGTTGGATCACATGGACTGCTTCGCATCGTTGGATCGTTGGGCGATTCGCGAGACGGCGAGAGGTTGGTTCTGCTCGCACACCAATGCGGCATTGCCTCCCCTTTCCTCTGCTTCTTCTTCTGCGACGACGACAGGAGCCCCTCGTCTGCTTCGTCTTCCCCGGCGACGAGATATGTCGAGCTCCACCTCAGCCTCCCGCCCCACGTGGACTCAGTATGGTCAACTGCCCATGCAGCCATGTCCTAACTACCCACGCACCGCGCCACTGAAACGGTTGACTTCGAAGGAGGACATGAATGGCAACTTTGGGCGCGAGTTCATGAAATGCGAGAGCAAGCCAGAGGGGCAGGTTAGATCTCATGATTTTCCTCTTTGCTTTTAATTCTTTTTCGTTGGATCTGGGATTTAGGGCTCATGATTTCGTTTCAGATCATGAAGAAGTGCACACATTTTGAATGGCTGGATGACTACGTTCTAAGTCTTTAAGGGGAGGGCTTGATTCAATTTAATGGGACCGCAACCCGGGAGCTCAATCTGCCGTCAGCCGTGCAGAATTTGGTCTCTGAAAGTGCTGCTGCAACAGTTGGGGATGCGGATCTGAAGGGAGAATCAAAGAAGATGAACAAGAACTTGAGGCAGATGATTCAATTGAACAAGCAGGCGAAACTGATAGCTTTAGGATTTTATTTTTGTATAGTTTCCCTAGGATTTGCTTACTTGCTAGTCATCACTCGTTAGAGATGTTATTATTGTGGTGTAAGCTTAATTTGTGGATCATGTGCTCTCTGGGTTGCTAAAATTATGTCACTGTCTCCAGCTCGCTCTGGTTGGGCCGTCGCATGGCGTTGGATGTCGAAGGCCCAAAGAAAAAAGAGGCCTACAAAATAGTGCACGCGCTGGCTCTGTTTTTTGGGCTTACTGATTTGATTCGTGCGTGCACGCGCTTTATCCTTGTCTGACTCGGGGACGCGTGGCGGCCTTCCAACTACACCCACAACCCGAAGTAAATGCGCACGCGCGGCGGGCCTCGGTAGTCAGCCACCCATGTTCGGGTCGTCGTTCTTCTTTGAGTGGAAACCATGGACAGTACTCTGTCCAGGTGCATAGCCTAGGCGTGTATGGTATGGATTGGACTGAAAACATTAATTAGCATGTGTTTTTACGCGTACTTAATGAACTATTTTGTGACAATGCACTACCGGTTGCCGTTCGCATGCACAGGTTGTATGCAAACGACTGGACATAGGGAGTAGCTTCCACCCTTCCAAAGCCCAGCCTGGAGTTGTCCCCTCCACCCTCGGTAGGATCTACAAACCTAGACCGCCGGCGACAGTTCAAAAAATTTAGCTTTTTTATTCTTCTTTTCAACATCGACATGGCTCATTTTTATCATTTTTTACACTTCAACTAGCCCATTAGCCGCGCGTGCCAAAAGGTTTTATGCGTTGATACGGTGATGTTTTGAGGTTTTATCATTTTTGAAGAAGAGGACTCCTCTGCTTGATATTTTGATACGGTGAGGGAATAGGTTTTATGCGGTGTTTGAAGCCAAGGTCTAAATATCACCGAATGGGCTACAAAATAACAAAGAAAACTAGCAAGCATAACATAGATAGATAGTTCTTCATTTAGGGTAGCAAGCATAACATAGATAGATAGTTATTACATAAAACATTATATAACACGACATACATAAAATAACATAGAAATAAAGCCCTAGGGTCTAAAACCCTAGGGCAAGACAAGCTTCTCCGCGCCTCCTCTTCGCTGCTCCGTGCCTCTTCTTCACTCCTCCGCCTCCCTGCCGTTCTCGCCGAGGAGGTAGGGGAGGCTGTGGATGACGTTGTGGTTGGAGAAGATCATATCCACATCCGTGAAGATGTTGTAGGTTGTGAATGCGATGAGCTCGCACCCACACCAAAACACCTTCCCGAGTAGGTGGAACGCATCGAACCTGTTGTTGATGGTGGCGATGAGCCCTGACGGCGAAGAGCTGGAGTTTGGGCGCAGTTCCTCCAGTCGAAACATGACCGTCGAGCCCGCTGGGAGGTGGGTGAAGCCCGCACGGAGGAACCAGTGGGCCAAATCCCAGCCAGTCCTCCAGCGTGAGATCGTCCACACGCAAAGCGTCTTCTCGACGACGACGCCGGCGGGGTACCGCGCCTCCGGCCTAACTGGTGGCATCTGGAAGGTGGGGCCATAGTACTGCATCTTCACCTAGCTTGGAGAGTGCTCTGGATTGGGGTGAAGAAGAGAAGGGGAGCAGCGCAAATGGATGTGTGGAGAATAGGTGGAGGGGTGGGCGGTTTAAATAAGGGCATCGGCCGCATGTTTGCTACGTTCAAACGCCGCACGTCGATCGGTATGCCCTAGACTTTAATTGCCTCGCTGAATTGATGCTGCCGGAGGTCAAAGGCTGAGACGGTGTGAACTGTGAACTGTGAATCGATCGAGGAGGCGCGTGCGAGAAGGGACGAACTGGCAGCAGCGACAGACGCTGCGTCTGTGGCGGCTCACAGGAAGGTTGCGTCCGTGGCGGCGCGCATCGGCGCATGCAGGCAGGCTGGCTGGATCATGTCGCCCATGCATAGCAGGCTTATCGTGGCGGCGTGCATCAACGCATGCACGCGGGCGTTTAATGCAACGGCCCAAACGAAACCACGGCCCAACGGTCCAACCAGCGCCACCGTCCAATGCGACCCCACTTGGCAGGTCCAACGGGCGACACAGTCCAGCGCGGCCCCACACGCCAGAATGGTCAAAGGAGGGCGACACACTCCAACGCGGCCCCCACTTGGCAGGTCCAACGGGCGACACAGTCCAGCGCGGCCCCACACGCCAAAGTTAACGGTCAAACCATTGACCCGACGGCATCCCCCCGTGTGACCATTTCTGAGGGTTTCGGACTAAGGAATGGGGAAAAGTGAGCAAAAATTAAGAGCGTGGGGATGAATGAGTACAACTAAGGAACCAGGGGCACAAGAATAGAAATCCCTTATTTTATTGATGACGGTTTTATTATTACACCGTTTGGGATTCATGCATTGACACAGTTTGATGGAATGGTCTCCTATCAATATGTCGTCTTAAGACCATCCTGCAGTAGTGCAATAAGACGTGTGTGGTTTTCAATGAAAATCAGTTGAAAAAAGAAACAAAAGGTGGGAGAAAAAAATCAAAAATGAGAGGAAAAGAAGGAGAGGACATACATGGTGAGGGTTAGGCGAATGTGAAGAGCGAAACACTGGTCGGTGAAATAGGAAACCTTACTTTTTTTAGCTAGTAGAGGTGCTTTGTAGGGAATCATGCATTTTGAAAGTCGGATAATTTTACATGAGATCGAGAGGAACAAAGAGGGAAATGCAGGGTAACGTTGCTTCTCAAAGAACGACAAAATGATTCGCGTTCTCCATGACCAGCAATTCTTATTCTCACGGCAGTATAATGCCCCGGACAGACAGGTCATCCATCAAGAGACACCGGCCGGAAATCCATCTGAATCATTTCCCCCATCATTCCAGTATTCATAGCTTACAATATCACTAGCTAGCTAGAGATTAGCTGCCAAATTATATTTCCTCAAGTTAATCTCTGGCCACACTCTGAACATTGGAAGTTAATCTAAGCTTGTCCTTATCCTATCTATATTAATATAGTCCAAAAGCTAGTGCACATTCTGTACGACTGTTACGTTCGCCACCTGTTACTGTTAGGTACACGTCAGCAAGCATGCGCATCTTGTTTGTCATGGTCGCTGCAGTAAACTGAGTAATTCAACACGAACTTTGTAAAAGTAGATAATTAGTTAGCTTTAGCACTACAGATATGCTACTTAAACAAGACTAGACTTGTACCAGGCCCTGTATATTTTACTCATCTATAAAGAGGAAAGGTGCATGCATGGCCTCTTTATCCTCCATTGGCAGCTCCAGTTGTCTTCATCTACCATCCCTAATCCGAATTAAAGAGCATAATATTCATAAGACAATAAAGCAGCTCCCCACTAGCAAAGGCGCGCATCTCCTTTGATCACATTGTCGTAAAGCCCCTGAATTTAGATTACTTTATGCCCATAGCCCATAAGGTTGACTGTTAAGGGGTAGCCCAATTAATAGTTTTCTTCTTACATTGCCCCTACGTGCCCTCTACTTCACATAGAATTGTGTCCACTTCCAAAATCATCTAACGCTAATGCTACTATATGCTTCAACAAAAAAAAAAGTAGTAATACCTCCTTTCTGCCAAAAAACGAAGAAGTTTTAATATTCCCCGTTCGAAAATAAGTGTCACTGAGTTAGTACGTTTTTAGTGCAAAGTTGTACTAAGTCAGACATTTATTTTGGGAATGAGGAAGTAGTTCGTTCAGAAGTAGATGATGTGGTTGTAACTAAAATTAATTCACTCAAACCCGTCTGACTATGATTGTTAGCATACAAAATGTTGTTTGAATTGGTCAAGCAAAACCACTATTTTTCAAGAACAACATTTTGACTGTCATAATTTCCCCTTTTAATTTTTAACTTGCATATTCATTTGAAGTAATGTTTCAATATGTGCATCTGCACCATGAAGACCATGTCAAGACCTAAGACGGGAGAGACTGTCAAAGAAAGGAACAACTACATGCTGTGTACCTAAAAATGCAAGGATGTGAGTAGTGAAAGTAAAATAGAGGTACCATAATTCTACGTCTGCATGCCGGAAAAGTAATTAGCCAGTAGGCTTTTAACCCTGTGCAGCTCATCATAGTTTCAACCTCAAGTAAACTAGGACTGTTGCCTGTTGGTGGTCACCATGTTGCGTGCATGGCTGTCGCTGGTATGGCATCTAACACCACTACTGCAGAAATCTGACCAATGTCCACCACTCTTATGAAACTATTAATATATATACATAAGTATAATACACGAAATTTCTTCAGGCATAATTAAGATATTCTAACCTGTTAACTTGTGGCACCTACCAGCACCAGCACAGAGCCGAACAACAACCAGTCATTGGATCTCATTTTCATAGGATGACATTATTCAAAAGAAAGACAAATACGGTATGCCGTTATTGCACTCCAAGAATAAAGATGGCATTATATGATAGATTATATATTTGCCTGGTCAGTTGCTTTAGCTTCTGGGGCTAGTTATTCAAACAAGCTGCACCAGCAAGTCTAGTGTGATGATGACTACAAGACCCTGAAAAACTCCATAGGGAAAGCTCTGACCCATCCCTTTAATCTCCACTTTTGGTTTTAATAGGCAGCACACTCCACTGAGATTCACATCCCCATCATGCTACCCCAGAGAAATAGTTGTATAGTTATCAATACTAAATCCATTCTGTTCTTTCGGACAACTCACATCTGCAGGGTGTTGGTTCCTTTGTGTCCAAACCAAGGAAAGGCTCCTCTCCTCTCTCCCCCGCCATTACCTTCTGTCTGTCTCTCGCTCTCTTGAAGCTGAGGAAAGGTAGCTGCATGCTCTCCTTGCCTGCAGGCCGGCGCCATGGAGGCCAACAAGCCGAGCTACTATCTCTTTGCCTTCGTCTTCGCGGCGCTCCTCTTGTCCTCCATGGCTGGTTAGCTAGAGCTCCACATGGTCATTGCATTTATTTCCTTTTAGTTAGGTCATGTATGTGTTTTTCTCTTCTGTGCCTTCGTTAGTTCTTGTGCATCCGAGAATTAATGTTGGTTGTATCACTTTATTTCGGTTCTGATTTTTTGGAGTTTGTTTGAGGCAGGAGCGCAGAGGAAGTTGCTGATGAATGAAGATGATGCAAGATCGACGATGGTATATAAATGACCCAGCTAGCTAGTGATGCATACATCTATTCTTTGGATTCTCATATTTGTCTCGTTATATTAGATTCCCTTTTAGCTAGCTACCTAGCAAGACGTTCTTATTAAATAAGGAACTAATAATTAGTTAATGTGAGAAATTTGGAGAGATATACTCATATCGAGTCATATTTACTAATCTCTTCGAATAAATAGGACATGCAACATGAGTTGACTAGCTAGCAATAAGACTGATCGATGCAGTTTCTCCGACTAGAACACGGTTTTTTTTCCTATGCAGCAAACTATGACGAACTGCAGTTTTTTGTTTGACGAGTTAGCACAAACACTTTAGATTCTGTAATGAATAATACATTTATCATTCAGAAAAATGATTACGTATATTGCTCTTGTATTGTTAGTTAGCTAGTAGAAGAGCTACATGTTTGTACCACTCGTTAACTCTCGTGCATGCATGCGTGCATGGAATCATCCATGCAGCAGCAGGAAGACGACGAGGTGTTGGTGGTGGTGCACGGCGGGAGAATCCTCAGGCAGGTGCAGACGAACGACTACGGGACCTACGACCCAACTCCGACCATGGCCAAGCCTCACTTCAAGGACATACCTAACTAACTGATCATCTACATATATATCTGAGATCGACGGCTGGATATATACTGCCACTACCTGCTTCAACGATCAAGATCTCGACACCGATGGCAGGGTTAATGCTTTCATATACATATATATATGCGAGAATGTGATGTGTGCTACATATTATTTGTCTCCGAATAAATAGTTTCTCTCATGTATCAATGCACGACACGCGTGTGGAACTTATATATGTGTATAAGTATATGTACACTTGTTTTGTGTGGATATATATACACCTGGTGTGTGCATCCTTGTTTGGTACTCATGCATGTTCGTTGATTACTCCTGCACATCTGATTATCTCCTTTGGATGTACAAAAAAGTTTGGTAGTGGTTGTATACTCTTAGTTGATATATGTTTAGGAAAAGCCCTTAAAATTGTGTCGTGGCTAACACAAGAACATAAAAGATACATATATCATCGCGGATTATTTTGTTATTTTAGAAGTTAAGTAGTCTTGATTGTCAGATAGGATAACATTTTTTGTGCGAAAGTTTACTAAACTTATTTTGGAACAATACTACTCAACGACTGCAAACTGAACTCTAACACTTTCTGATTTTCATAAAGCATATCACTAGCTCATGAGGACGTCAGGGGCTCTGGCCCTGGGCGTGGCGGTGGTGACCACGTCCTTCGCCAGAGGTGGTCGGATCTCAAGATCTGTCATCTAGTCCCAGCTGCGAGTTGGGGAGACATAGTTGCCGGTGAAAACCGATCCGTTGGCGGGCGATGACGGTGTTTTACGCCGTTACCTTGATGAAGACATCGTCGTGTAACTGTTGTCGACCCACTCGTGCTACTTCGGGGGAAACCATAGGATCTGGTCTTCCAGATCGGACGATGGCGGTACTGCGGTGCCGTTTCTCTCTTGGGAGCATCATTTGTGGAGCAGCGCTGGAAGACAGAGCCAGGAGGTGGAGGGGCTTCGTCTTGCACGGAGCGTCGGAGCTTCGGTGGAGCTGTCAAGTCATGCCTGGCCGACAAGTGCTATGCTGAGTCATGCCTGGTTGGCAGGTGCTACGCACGACAGTTCCAGAGTCTTCGCGTCTGGACGGACGAGCGCAGGGCGGTGGCGCCGTTGGGCGCCGTGGTGGCGTCGATGGATGTTTGGACTGGCAAGGATGATGCGGATCTCTCTCCTGAAGATGGGTCAGTGGTGCGATGATGATGGCGGCTTCTAAAACGTGTGCATGTGATGTGCGCTTTAGGTCTGCTACACCGGCTGTTGGTCCCGATACGTTATGTGGAAGGATTGGCGATGACACCGGTTTTAGATATGGGGAGTGAGAGCACTCCACATTATCGAGTCTGTAGGTGTGAATCGTGGCTTCAGGTGGATTGATGTATGCTTTTGTTAGACCTTTGTGTAATAATTAATAAAGATGGCTCCATGCATCGATTGATGCAGAGGTCGGGGGTTTAACCTCCTTTTCATAAAAAAAAGCTCATGCGGATGCACGTCTGTTCGTGTCTTGTGTATTTTTTTCATTACATTATTCACGCACGCTTGAGGATTGTAGTTATATAGAAAAAATGTAGGCACGTGGAACAAATAATGAGTTGTAGGGACTCTGTATTAATAGTAGTTTTAACAAGATATATAAAAATTACACAAATCTATTTTCTCCCTTAAAAATTGATCATACAGACTTTGGTTGCATGATGAATCATATACTTACAAATTCCCGCCACAATGAACTGAAGTTGCATTGATTTTGCACAAAAGGTTACTACACTACTTTTTTCGAGAAGGAGGATGACCCCCGGTCTCCGCTTCAGAACGATGCATGCAACCATTTTATTAATTATTCAACAAGACCTTACAAAGTAATACATCAATATGTCGAAAGCCACCATCTTGGCAACATCTGTCGCTACTCCTATCCACTTGATGAAGGGGTACAAGTTGTCTGAGCCGCATACCCAAACCTCATACCAAAGCGCAACATCTAAAGTTGGAGGACCCAACCAAGCCTAGGTTGGGTCACACACCGGTCTGGCGCATTTCAGTGGGCACCGCATGCGCACGCTGCAGGGGTCGTCACCACCATCTTTCACCGATCCATCTTCAGAGCAGGTACTCATGCATCCACCTTGCCAGGCCTACCGTTAACGCCACCACAACGCCAGACAGCGCCACCACCCTATGCGCGTCCATCATGATGCATCCATCGGCGAGACCCTGCAACACCACGCCGCCGAGACTCCACATCGTCGATACATAACAGGTACCGCCGCTCCACCGTAGAAGCCTTTCACTAGTTCCTCGAGCCTATGCACACCTCCAAGAATGACGCACCCAAGGGGGTAACATCACAAGAGCGCCTCCGTCATCCGATCAACTGATCTAGGGTTTTCCCCGGAGTTAGCGGATAGAGGTATGGAGCTTCTCCACGGCGATGCCTTCAAGAAGAGAACGACACAAAGGAGTGCCGCCATTACCTGTCTTGGCAACTAGCTGAAAACGAGATTTTCACCTGGATCCGCTCGACGAACCTCCATCTAGCATCGTGTGAACGGGCCGCCACCGATCCGAGTTGCCGCACAACGAGCAGGTCGCACCAGCCAAATTAGATATGACAGGAGGCCAGACCACGCATGACGCCGACCTGTCCACCAGGCCCTCCATGCCGCCACCGCCGATCCGGGGTTAGATGGCCCGTCATCGCAGATCCGGTCGGTGCCGCCGAACGCACCCATCGCCGCAGCCTGAGACAGGGCCTGCTTGCCACGCCCACAGCCATCACAGCCCGAGACAAGGTCGGCCGTCGCGCTGCCGCCGGCCTCAGCCCTCGCTGCCGCCCAAGGCAGGTATGCCGGCCACGCCGCCAAGGCTAGATTGGCCACGCCTCCTCACACTGCAGGGCTTCGCACCACCCCATGGCACGGGAGAGAGAGAAGGCGCCCGCCACCGCCGTCCGTCCCCGGGCTCTAGGCCGACGACGTCCCCTGGCGGCAGAGGGAGGGAAGGAAGGAAGGCCCGTCGGCTAGGGTTTGCTCCCCACCCGAGTCGCCCGTGCGGGGGTATATCACTACTTATGCACACACACAAAAAAAATCGATGAACATGGGCCTCACCTCCGGTTCAATTTTTTAAAACAAAACGAAAAATTAAAAGATCCACAGAATTCCAAGTGTTGGACCAGCCCAACTCTATCACACCAGAGGAAAGTGCACTTGGTAAAACTAGAACTTTATCCATAGGGACAAACAATTAGATCCAAAACGACACGCACGACCCATGCATGTTCATTGATTACTCTTGTTAGAGTGGTGGGAGCACATGTGAAGCTTTAATAGTGTAGCTGAACTTATTGTTGGTGTATAATACCTTCATAGATTGATACCTTGGTTCTCACCGAGGGGAACTTGCTACTTGCTACAAACTCCTTCACTTGGAGGCTCGAAAGCATTTGATGTTTCGCGTGAAGAATTATCAGAATCACGTTCAATGCAATTTTAGCAAGGATGAACAAATTCTTCTTGAGAAGCACTGACTTGCTAAGCAATGAATCGATCATCCTCAGTCCTCAAATTATCATGAGACGCTTCCAACTTTTTGAGTTCTTGCCTCATTTTGTGGAATTCAAAAGTATGTTTCTCATGATCTGATGAAAGTGTCTCATGACCAGAGGAAAGTTCTTCAAACTTTGGCTATATAAACTTATGTTCATTAGTCCCTAGATCACTAAATCTTCTTGCTTATCAAGGGTATTTTGTTGCTTCTTATCAAGTGGTGCAAGTTTAGAATAACTTGGTTTCATGAGATCTTCAAGTTTACTGGTGAGTAAATCATCATCAGGTGAGTCATATGAGGAGGTCCTCGAAGATACCTTGGACCCCTTAGTCATGAAGCAGAAGGGTATGCAAAAGTCATCATCGTTGTCATTGTTGGTGTCAAAGATCGAGCAATGAAAATAAGACAAGAGGCACATGTTAACCCAGCATTGTCGGAGTCAAAATCTTAGCCCAATGACTTTTCTTCTGAGCCAGATTCTTCGGCTTCAAAGTCCCTTTCCTTCCAAGGTACACACGAGCCTTCGTGAGTTTTTGTTTGTTGACAAGGACTTGGACTTGGAACTTGAGGATCTCACTTTCTTCTTGGACGTTTGCTTCATTTCTTAATTGTCACCCTTGCTCTTGATGTTCTCCATAGCTTCAATTTCCCAGAGTGGGCAATCGACGATGTAGTGACCTGGCTTCTTGCATGTAAAACAAGTGCTCTTCTTGCTGTCACTAGAGGAATTTGAGTTGAAACCTTTCTTGGAGTCATCTTTGAAATTCTTCTTGAAGCGGCCACTAGTCTTCAAGCGATTGAACTTTTTCACTAGCAATGCAAGGTCTTTGCCAAAGGCTTCAAGATCATCAGAACTATAATATACATTTTCTTTGTCAATCAGCAACTGACTTTCATTGTATGAATTGCTTTGTTATTAGAGCCATACAATTCATATTTTTCTTCAATTTATAGTTTGTAGGTGTGGAGTCTCTCTACATATGTGGCCGTCATGGTATTGTATTCCAAAGAATTTGGGATCATGAGGACAATTGTCTCAAATGACTCATCTAGAGATATGAGAAACTTCTACACAATGCCATGCTTTTTTCTATATGTAGCACCAAGACCTTGAAGCTCATGTGTGATAGTCACCATCCTGAGTAAGTTTCTGGAACACTGATAGCCTGCAAGTGCACAAGGTTTAGTTGTAGCCTTTTCAAATAAGAGTATTGAACCCACAAGGCCACAAGAAAATGGAATTTATCTCTTATGGAGATTTATAAAATGAGCTTGTCAGTTAGTTGAAGCCTAAAGCAAAGCAATTGCGAAAGTTTGTAGTAATACAAGTGAAAATGTGACTAGAAGTAAAATTGCACAAGTAAAGTAAATGAGTAACAGAGTGTACGGAGATGATGAAATCAACAGTGGTCTAAGGTGTTCTCAGGGAGTATAGATTTCCCATTTGTATGTATATAACACAATATATGTTTTTGAAAAGTTCTAGGTTCAGATGATTAAGCCTCTTTTTATGCTTGTGGTGGGTGGATCCTGGTACAACATATGTGCTACATGCTTAGTCTCCGGACCACATATGCCACTATCGTTCCTCCCCACATTCAGGTTACAACAACGATAATTAAGGGTCTCCACGTGGATGCAACCAATGGCCGATTCTCCATTGCTCCCCTATAATTTCAAAGAGAAGGAACGAAGGATAATACTATCACATGTTTACCTCTACATACCTGCATTTACAATGACAGTAATACGCTTCATGGCTATTGATGGCCAAAAAAGTTGAGTGGGTACCCTTACTCAAACATGCAAACATGGATTTCATATCCTATCAACATTAAGGACCTAAAAATACTAAGGTTTCTCCGAATCCCCTAGGGAATTACTCGTACATACAAACAACAAGCATCTTATGGATAATTCCTATTGTCATGAATGATAGGTAAGTAATACACATAAGAATCCACTAGGTTTCAGTATTACAAAGAGATGGAAGTGAGGATGGTGATGACGATGGTTGATGTCGGAGCCTCCTTGAATGCGATGATGGCATGGAAGAGCCTTTCTTCTCAATTCCCCCTACAGGTCCTTCCACGGGCTAGGGTTCTTCATTCTGATGGAGTTTCTGATCTCTTTGTATGTCATACCCCCGATCCCAACGCACAAGGGTAATACATAGATGGCCAGGGGAGGCCGCAACTACTAGTACGATCACTCATGCTATGCTCTTACTAGACGATGTCTTCTTCTCTGGACTTCCCCGTGTGGTTGGTTTCCTTCCTATTTGATCATTGCTTCTTATGGTAGGTTCCTATGACACAAATTGATGTGATTTTCACTGCATATTCTTGGGCTATCTTCCTAATTTGTCAAAACTCCTCATAGCTAGGATCTTGGTGGAACAAACAAAAAGACGTGGGTGAACGCGATAAAATCTGGAAAATCTTATAACTATGATGCAAAACAAGAGGTGAAAAGTGGTAAGTTTGACTCGTCTACATAAGTGAATTGGGTATCCATATTACCTTTGTAGATTGCAAATCTATTGATAGTGGTTTCTTTGTAGCAAGAATGACCACAATGGACAATTTGAAGCTTTGTCCCCAACGGAGTTCCCAAGAAGTGTGTTTGCATACGAGCAAGTCACCATTTGCCCCTGACGTCGAGTGCATTATGCAACACATGTCATTGGAGGAGTCACAACGGGAGCGCGATAAGACACGCCAACAAGCTCTTTTGAGGACCCAAAATTGTAGACGCCCGTGAGGGACCGCGTTAGGGGGTGTGGAAGCTATGTGTTGCCCTAGGTCGCTGCCCTGCAACAGGAAGAAGAACGAAGAACGAGTAAGAAGAAAAACTAGGGTAACGAAGAAAATAAAAAAGATAAAAAGACGTATGTTGATAGATCGACTGTTTGTTGTTCAAACGCCGATCACCTCTCGGCGAGGCGTTTTGGCTCCCTGGCTCACATGAGCCCTAGAGTGAACAAAAAAATTGTTTAAAATACTAAATAAATTTAAAAAATCATTTTTTAGAGAAAGATGACTGAGTGTGTGATGTCCTTGCCAAATTTTAGAGTATTTGGATGTCTGAGTAGCTATTAGAAAAAAGACAAAATTAGGGTCTATGAAAAAATACTGTTTGTGCACTGTTTGGATCTGATTTGCTTTCCTGAGAACAACTCATATGTCCAAATGGTTTGAAATTTTGCAGGCACCTCATGCACTGAAATATCTCCATGAAAAAAATATGAGTTGTTTGAATTTTTCTATTTTTTTGGAATTTACTATTCACCAGGTGCAGATGAGCCCAAGCTCACAATTGGATATTCGATCACCTCTCGTCTATTTATGAGGTGGTTAAACTTACCGTAAAAGAAAGAATCTCCAAATCTTGCCAAAAATACCTTACTCGGATTTAGGGTGGGCCTAAGACAGTAGTTTAGGTTTTGGTACCAAGAGGCTACATACTATCTCAAATTGGAACAATGCAGAAATAAAAGTTCTTCAAATCGATGATCCGAAGCTTTTCCGTGTTGGAAGTTTTTAATTCGAGGTCATCTTGGTGGTCAAATAACTACTGCCATGTTCTGATATGGGTGGCTTGAGTCGGGCATTAGATTTTTCTCATGGTCTAGTCAGACTATTTTGGATGTAAAATTTGCATAGAACCTTGGATTGAGATGGTTCAAAAGCAAAATCATTTGCCTCGAACATAGATTTTTTTCCATTTGCGATAGTTTGGAGGATGTTTCATGCAAGCCAAAATGCGATGTCAATAGGTGATACGTCTCCAACATATCTATAATTTTTGCTTGCTCCATGCTGTTATATTATCATTCTTGGATGTTTTACATTCCTTTTATTACAACTTTATATCATTTTTGGGACTAACCTGTTGACATAGTGCCAAAGTGCTAGTTGCTGTTTTTGCTTGTTTTTTACTTCGCAGGAAATCAGTACCATATAGAGATGAAACGCTGCTGGGATTTTTGTGGATTTTTTACGGACAAGAAGAAACCAGATGGACCAAAGAACACCAGAAGAGGGGGCCCAGGGTGGCCAGCACCCACATGGGAGCGCCAGAGGCCCCCTGGCACGCCCTGGTGGGTGCTGGGCACCTCCAGCACCCCCTCAACCGACTATCGTGCCTATAAATTCCCTGGAAATCCAAAAACCCTAGGGGAGTCAATGAAACACAATTCTAGCCGCCGCAAGTTCCAGAACCGCGAGATCCAATCTAAACACCATCACGGAGGGGTTCATCTTCTTCATAGGTGCCTCTCCGATGATGTGTGAGTAGTCCACCATAGACCTACGGTTCCGTAGGCAGTAGCTAGATGGCTTCTTCTCTCTCTCTTATGATTCTCAATATAATGGTCTCTTGGAGATCTATTTGATGTAAACTTTTGCGGTGTGTTTGTTGGGATCCGATGAATTTTGAGTTCATGATCAGTTTCTATCCATGAATATTATTTGAGTCTTCTTTGATCTCTTATATGCATGATTACTTATAGCCTCGTATTTCTTCTTCAAATCTTTGGTTTAGTTAGGCCAACTAGATCGATTGTTCTTGCCATGGGAAAAGGTGCTTTGTGATGGGTTCGATCTTGCGGTGTTCTTTCCCAGTGATAGAAGGGGCAGCAAGACACGCATCTATCGTTGCTATTAAGGATAACAAGATGGGGTCTATTCCTACATGAATAGATCTTGTCTACATCATGTCATCGTTCTTATTGCATTACTCCGTTTCTCCATGAACTTAATACACTAGATGCATGCTGGATAGCGGTCGATGTGTGGAGTAATAGAGGTAGATGCAGGCAGGAGTCGGTCTATCTATCTTGGACGTGATGCCTATATAATGATCATCGCCTTGGATATTGTCATGACTATTCGATTTTCTATCAATTGCCAACAGTAATTTGTTCACCCACCGTGCGCTATACTCATGAGAGAAGCCACTAGTGAACCCTACGACCCCCCGGGTCTACTTTTCCTATCATATTGCTTTCCGATCTACGTTTTTTTCACTCTTTGTTTTCAGATCTATAAAACCAAAAACCCAAAAACATATTGCTGCATATTTACTCTTTTTATTTGTGTTCTTGAGAGATCTATCTCTCCTATCTATCACTACCTAATCTATCTATTTACCGTAGATAGATTGACAACCTCTCTTTCACGTCGGGTTGCAAGTATTTGTTGTTTGTGTGCAGGTGCTGCTTATTGGGTGGTGGTGATCCTCCTACTGGTTCGATAACCTTGGTTTCATAACTGAGGGAAATACTTACCGTTGCTGTGCTGCATCATCCCTTCCTCTTTGGGGAAATACCGACGCAGTCCAAGCCACGCCAAAGGAATTTCTGGCGCCATTGCCGGGGAGGAAGCAATCTCTTCTACGTGCCTATCTTAGGCGCCGAGGGGACTCCATCATCATCTACCAGGTTCCTAATCTGTGGCACCCCGATAGAGGGCCGACGCACGCCAGCCCTAGGATAAGACCTGGCGCACGTCAAAGACATGATACAGCAATTCCAGGCACAAAAATGGCTTTATTAATATAATGGAGTATTACAATACTGTTGCTGACAACAATATTACATAACTCCAGGGCTAACTAAATGGCAGCAGAGGTCTTGGTTCAGCGGCAACGACGTCTTTGGCTGGGCTCCATAACTCACAGGACTGGCTTGGTTACGATCTAGCACGACGGATCTTCTCCTGCAACTGGCCACGTGCAAGGCCAGGTGAGTACTTTGAATGTACTCGCAAGACAACCAAATACATAGCATCCAAACAAGCAGATGACAAAGCAAGCCCTATGCTTATATAAGAATCTATTCTAAACATGGCATGGAATTAACAGGAAAACATGGATCGAGCACGGCATAACATAGAACAGGCATATAATCTACATAACATAGCATAGCAATGCTCACACTAGGTACTTCAAGAGCTTACTGATACCGAGGATCAACTTACTCTCTTCTGGGTTGTCCCGCAACCCTCGACATACTCATGATCCAACCTGAACTGACTCAAATCCAATCCAAATCATGTGGTCATCCGACCACTCATCATATAGCCATCCCTTGGCTAACATATCATATTCCTGACATCATTTGATGTCTACCCAAGATGAGTTCTTCCATCTTTATCATCATTGTTACGGTTGACCACCTAGTGAGGTCTGGACGGGCTGTCCAATACCGTGGACGCGGCTATTCGAATAGATTTTACACTCTGCAGAGGTTGCGCACTTTACCCACACCATGGAGCACCTAGCCTCGTGATCCCATTTGGGTGGACCATCGTTGCTCCAACGAAATCCGTCTGACCTGTGACTCTTCCATCGTACCACTGGCATTCATCCTCCCCCGGAGTCCTGCCCTGGGTGGCCCCTGTGTCCTCATGACACCTGTGTCCTCATGACACCTGCCACCGTCGTGGCCAAACTAAACTGTCCCAAACAGGGACTCCCGGGCTAAACAATCAACTAGGCTCACAGGGTTATCACCACCTACCTGATCAGGGTAGCACGCATGCATAACCCTCCCTCTTTGGAGGTACCGGTGAAAGAGCACGCGATCAGACCAAGTCAAGGCCGTCCCATACCGGCAAATGTGGTTGCACGGATAAGCCCGGACAGGTGACTCGAGATCAACCACTATGCTCACTTTATTACTCCAACTCAACATATCCATCATCGTACCATTGCATCGACATTTATAATTGCCAACAATCACTTAACAATAGTATGGCAAGATCATAATACTGATAGTCACGGCATGGGATCAACCATAGTACTAACATGTCAATATTATTAACAATATTATTATTATTAGCATGGCAATATGGAAATAAGACACGGCATCAAATGAAGAGTAATGCTAGTATCTATACCGATGTCACCATAGGTGTATGCAAATGCAGACTAACAGGTGCTACAGATAAACACACAGGGTGCAAGCAAAGTCATCATGCAAGTCCGGAGCTCATGATAAGAGGTTGGCTTGCCTGGGGGTCGATGAATACGCTGGGAAGAAGTGCGATCACCTCGCGGAAGAATTTGCCGGAAAGGGTTTCCTCACAGAGGGGCCAGATATAGGGCAAGGGCAAAATTTTCATTTTCACAATGTGAACACATTATGAAAATAATGCCATCGGAACGGGCTCGACGAGACGAAAACGTGGGCATTGGTTTTACCTCAATCGGGGTTACGGTCTTAAAGTTATGACCGTTCGTTCGTTAGGCAGAAAAGAAGACGAAGACATGTCCACTTCTGCCCTTAACAGACGAACGCTCACAATTTAAAGGATTCGGCTGGCGGTTGGATTGAAAACGCATTTCAAAAATACGCTTTCAGAATAGGAAAGCGCGTTTCTGCTTTAGAACGCAGCAGAATAAGCCTTCGCCACTGGAAAGCGAATTTTGATATTACGCCTTCACTTATCAAAGTCAGCGGGCGGGGCTGGTCAACGCCGTGACACTGACTTGTGGGGCCCGCCGCGCTGCTCCTCCTCACTCCTCCCTGGTCATCGTCTTTGCGCCCGACAGAAGCAGGGGAGGCGCCGGCCGGCGAGGCTGCCGTTGCTCCGCCGCGAGGGAGGGCCGGCCGACGAGCGTAGGGGCTCCGCCGTTCCTCTCCACGCTCGGGGGGTCACAGTGTGACACCCTGGGCTTATGCTACAGTGATCATTGTAATTAAGCTACAGTAATGATCATGAACAGTGCCTATTTGTTTTGCTAAGTGAAGTTTGATTGAGTTGGATTAAGTTGGATGCAAAATTCAATTCAAATTCCTATTCAAAATGCCTTAGGAATTGTGGTGATAAAATAAACCCTCAAATAATAAAAGTAAAATGTTCCAAAATTGTGGAATATTCCAAAACAAATCATGTTAAGGAAAACAACATCACAAAACTACTGGTGTGGACCCCACCTTCAATATCAGTAACTAAATGCATTTTTAATTGCATTTAAATCAATTGTGAAAATACAAACAATTTATAAAAATTCTCAAAACTACTGTGGCCCTTTGAAATATTGCAACTAAATATTTCAGCCATGTCTCACATTTTTGTGTGGATAGTAAATGCCAAAATAAAACAAAAACCAGAAACTGAAAATGAAAAGGAAAAGAAAAGAAGAAAGAAAGAGATAAGGGAAAGGCCCTGGCCACTGGGCCAACCGGCCCAGCCAGCCGGCCCAGCCGGCCCAACCGGTCGTCTCCTACCTGCTCCCGCGCCGTGTCGACGCCGTGGCCGCTCCGATCGCCGGCGCCGCACGCGTCGCGCATCCGGCGACGATTCGAGGGGATAAGGCCACCCCGAGCTGCCCTCCTCTCCCCCGCAACCCTAGCCCCCTCAGATCTCGCCCTCCCCCTCTCGTTCGCTCTGCTCGAGCTCACCCGAGCGCTCCCATGGCTGCGCCCGGCTGAGCGCGTGGCCACACCCCCTCCTGAGCCCCATCAGGACACCCACAAGCCCCGCACCGTTCCCCTCTCCCTCCCCGTGCTCTGGATCGAGCCCCGGAGGCACCAACGCCGTCGCCTGGACTCGTCTTCTTCCTCGGATCCGGAGCTCGCCGCCGACGATTGGTTTCATCGCGCCCTCCCCGGGCCCACTGTGAACGGCGCCCCCCACTGTGAGCTCCCCGGCGTGCTTCCCCCTCCCCCTTTGCTCCTGCGGCCGCCCGTAGATACCCACCACCGTGCCCGAGCTCCTGCCTCCGCCATGGATGATCGGGAGCTCGCCTCCGTGCCGCTCCAGCCGCTCTGGGCTTACCCACGAGGTCGTGCTGCTTCACTGCGTCGATCCCGCGCAAAAACCCACTCGTTAGCCCCCCTGTTTAGCTCGCCGCTGTTGCCACCGAGAGCTCGCCCGCCGCCGTCGATGCTGTGCTCGCTGCAGGGCATCTCCGCTTGTGCTAGGGCTAGAAATGGATGCGGCGCTCACTGGCCGTTTGAACGCGACCGGTCTCAGCCCCGGAGATGCCCCGTAGACGAAACCCGAGCTCGCCGGAGCTTTCGGGTTCGTCGGGCGCTCGCCGGCGCGTCTCCGGTGGCCGATCCGACGTGGGCGCATGGCCCACCCCCAGTGTGGCTGCCATGTGGGTCCCCCTGGCCCCGTTTGACCGCGTTGACCAGGGTCAACGCGGGGTACTGTTCACCAGAGGCACTGACGTGTGGGGCCCGCGTTAATTAAAACCTGATTAGTGTTAATAGGATCTCTAACAGACACTGACATATGGGTCCCACTCCCTAATTAATCCCTATTAATTTAAAATAATAAAATGAATTGGCTCTGTGAGGATGACATGTGGGACCCACCCATCTACTATTCCTTTGGATAAGGCTGACCCAGCCCCTGGCCCCACCTGTCATACACTGTGGCTAGCTGCTGCTGTGTATAAAAGGGTATAAGCACTGTTTTGGATAATGTTTTGGATAATTCGAATAAAAATAATCCAGGAAATTCCAGAAAATGATTTAAACTTAGAAAAATAATAGAAAATAATCTGTAGCTCAGATCAAAAAACTTTATACATGAAAGTTGATCAGAAAAATCCCACGAATCCAAATATGCCATCCATTCATCTGTCACATGCCCCTAGCTATCTGAACATGCAACTTTTTGCCTGTTTCAGATAGATGAATAGTGCACATCTACCGGTTAATACATCCAAATTAAATCCTGAAAATAACTAGTAAGACTTAGACATGATTTTAGGCAACCCTGCACTGCTTCTAACTAACACATGCCTATAGCACCGCCAACGTGGAACCTTCCCCCTCCGATTCGTCTATTCGATAAAACAGCAGACCCGGGAAATATCGTCAGATACTCTCCCGCTTCGCCTAAGACGTGTAGTACCGCGTTAGTGCATGCCTAGCTAAGCATATTGCCATGTCATGCATCATGTTGCATCTGTGTGCCTTGTATTTATTGTTTCTTCCCCCTCTTCTCTCCGGTAGAGCCCGAGATTGACGCTGCTGCCGTGAACGACTACGCGACTGAAGACCAGCCTTTTGTCGCAGAGCAGCAAGGCAAGCAAAACCCCCTTGAGCATTCTGATATCACCCACCTCTCTCTCTCTTATTCTTGCATTAGAATTTTGCTATTGTATTAGATAGCTCCTATTCTGATGCATAGCCTGATTTTGATGAACTGTTACCGCACTTGTTATTATATCAACTGTCTAGTTTAGGTGGATCAGTAAACCCCTGAGACCCCTTAGTCCCAGTTGCCCTGCTTTCATCGACGACACCGAGGACTTGAAGACAGAAGACTCAGTCATTAAGACTGACAAGCCGTTACCGACACATCACTACACACCCCTTTAGTAGGGCACTGCAGAGCTACTACCGAGTGCCGAGGGTGATACCTCACTTAGCACTCCCGGTGTTAATTCTGTAGCGTAGTTATCGGTTATGGGCATCGAGGGTGATTCCTCTTTCCCATTTGCCAGTAACGACTCTTGTCTTACTCTTAACTCGGGTGGGATCCATCGAGGGTGATTCCTCGGATCTCCACTTGGAGTACAACCACACAGTTACTATGACCGGATGACTGAGATATATTAAAGACGGGTCGGCCCCAAGGGTACCCGCGAGAGATATTGGTGGGATGCGCCGCAAGGCATCCGGAGACTTGGTGGGGTGCGCCGGAAGGCACTCGAGTGTTCTTGGCGGGGCGACGGACTGCACTTTTGGTTCGAGCTTGCCCCGCACAAATAAAATTGCTAATGGGTTGAGTATTTAATCTGAGTTAGGTCGTTGGCCTAATACGCACTAACCACCACGCGGGGTAATCAGTATGGGCTGCTCGGCGGCGTACATTCTCCCGAAAGCTCTTCAGATGCCACGAGATTTGACTCGCGCCCGGGTGGTCTGGAACGCAGGGACCCTGATGGAGGGCGTGCTAGGACTGGTCCCGGTCGAGGGCGTAACGTGCAGGATGGCGAGGGCGATGGCCCAAGACCCCAAGCCATTAGGATGTAGACCGGCGTGCTGGCCTCTCTGTTGAGCCTAGGTAGGACTACGTCGTGTCGATCTGCCGAGGCCGGGTATGACCAGAAAATCGTATCCGGCCGGAGCTTATCGAGCGTGTTGGGGAATGTGGTGCACCCTTGCAGGGAAGTAAACTATTCGAATAGCCGTGTCCACGGTAACAGGACGACTTGGAGTTGTGCTTTGACCTACTACAACTATAATCATATTCTAACTAAAATGAATTGTGGCTCCGGGATTGCTTCCTCGCAGGGGAGTCGAGGAAGGATCTCTGGGCGTGTTACATAATAAAACTGTTATAACAATATGACTATAAGTATGAGATACCAATCTGCACTCTTCTAATGCTGCAAGATGTTGAAGATGCTAGTCTTCGATAGGACTAGGCCTTCTCCCTATTCTTGCTTTCTGCAGTTAGCCTAGATATAACCCCTTTCCTTGATAATGTTGCATATCTAGTATAGTTCTGATGTAAGTCTTGCGAGTACTCTGGATGAGTACTCATAGCTGCTTTGCTCCCCTTTTCCCCTTCGATATGTTGCTGCGTTCAGACGATGGAGCCCAGGATGTGGACTACGCTGGAGATGCCGACTACTACTACTCCGACGGAGGACCCTACCCGCAGGATGGAGCTTACTACGACGTAGACTTCTCCGACGTCCAGGAGTAGTTAGGAGGTTCCCAGGCAGGAGGCCTCGCCTCTTTCGATCCGTGTTTATGTTTGTGCTAGCCTTCTTAAGGCAAACTTGTCTAACTTATGTCTGTACTCAGATATATTTGCTTTCGCTGACTTGTGCTTGTCGGAGCTTTATATTCGAGCCCTCGAGGCCCCTGGCTTGTAATATTAAGTTGTATGACTTTATATTTGCGTCTTTTGTCGTGTTGTGGTACTAATCAGTGAGTCCCTAATCTTGGTCGTACGCATTGCGTGATTGATTAGCGTACGGATGAGAATGGGGGCGTCACACGTTGGTATCAGAGCCGACTGCCTGTAGGTAGCCCCCTTTCCAACTCCTTGGCCGAAGTTGAGTCTAGACAAAGAAAACTGTTTTACTAACTTGGTTGTGTGGCTTACGGGCCCACGTCGCCATCGGGTGGTATTAGGATCTTTTATTCCTCGTCTATACTCTGGGCTCTGATCTCTCTTCTCTTCGGGTTAATTTTTTTATTAAATCTAACATTAGGTTCTCGTGATCACATCCAACGGAGAATTGTTTCGTCGACAGTTGTTTGCTCTTGAAGTATGATACACGCACTGTCATTTGACATCCTTATTCTTCTTGTTACAGATGCGTCCCGCTAGGCAGATCGTCCGTCTGACCTATGCGCATGATACGACTGGGTTCCCGGCCATTCTGAACGGTCTCTTGAAGACACTGGGTTATCGTTGGTACCCCGAGTACACTGTTTACGAGGATTACCACGAGTTCAACCAGGTGCAGTATGAGGCCGAGATGGTTATCTGGGATAAGCATGATCGTACCAGAGACGGGCTGCACACCTTCCGTGGCATTGGAGTGACTATTGAGATGGCAGTACAGGATGCTGCCTATGCTGCTATTGTTCGCCTCCGTGCATCGAACCCCAGTTTGGAGGATTCGGCATACCGGTACATCCCGTATGTCCCTGATGGAGTTGATACGCCAGCCGACGCTGAGGTCTTGATCCCTTTTGCACGGCAGCGTACCGACCGGTCCTACACTGCTGTTTGTGCCCCCTATGTGAGTCGTCGCTACGACCCACGGGTTCTGGTTCAGTACACTGAGGCTCTGGATCGCACTGTCAGGGCTCTTAACTTTGAGCTGTACGCCACCCGTGCTCGTCTTTATCGGGCTTTGGAGCAGTTGAGGCCAGCAGTCATTGCGGGGATGCATACAGAGTTTATTCTCCACCCGCGTCCGACTGAGTTTCCTCCAGGACTTGAGTGGCCTGCTGTTGGAGGTCGTGCTCCCGCACTTGGGCCTAAGCTCCCAGTTGATATGCAGGTTCTACATCAGGGTGTGCATGGGATGCAGTACTCCTTCACCAGATTTCAGGGTCACCTGCAGCTCCCCAACTACTTACGTTGTCTCCGACGCTGATGCGTTGTTGTATCCCTCCACCGCGTGCCTGCGTGCCGCCTAGTTGTCTAGTTTAAATTCATGCCAGATCTATCGTCTATTTTGTAACGAACTTATGGTTTGTAATAGACTTATGTATGGATCTGTAAGAAGAAATCTGAACTGCTATGTCTTAATTATGGCACTTCCTTCCTTGTGCAATTTACTGCATGAATCATTCATTGATGTTGCAATTACCAAATACTAAACTACCACTGTTAAATTGACAGAATGGTTAGGCCTGCTGGTCGTGGTCGTGGTGCACCTGAGCCACCACCGCCACCGGATTACATGGCTGGTATGATGCAACAGTTTGAGCTGAATCGTCAGTTTATGCAAGGGCTTATGGATCACTTTCCAAGGCCGAACATGAATCAGCCGCCAGCCCCAGTGACTCTGCAAGACTTCATGCGACTCAACCCTACAATCTTCCGCAGCTCAACTCAGCCGCTTGACGCAGATGACTGGCTCCGTGACATCACTTATGAGCTGGAAGCTTCAGGCGCCCCAGAGGCTAGCTATGTCACTTTTGCCTCGTACTTTCTGAAGGGTCCCGCTGCTCAATGGTGGGACAGCCACAGGCGCTCTCAGCCTGTTGGAACAATCATCACCTGGCCAGAGTTCCAAGCTGCGTTTCGTGCTCGCCATATTCCCCAGGGAACAATGGACAAGAAGAAGCATGAATTCCGCAACTTGGTCCAGGGCAGCAAGACTATGGATGCTTACCAGCGGGAATTTCTGGACTTATCTCGCTATGCGGAAGAAGATGTTGCAACTGATGCTCGCAGACAGGAGAAATTCCGTGAAGGTCTTCACCCAGATATTCACCTTGCTCTTCTGGCGCACGACTTCCCTGATTTCGCCACCTTGGTGAATAAGGCTATCCAGATTGAGACAGGTCTGCAGAGGTACAAGGATCACACCAAGCGCAAGGTTGACGTGGGTTCATCCTCGGGCCCACGTCCTCAGAAGCAAAGGATCTGGATCCCCAACAACTACCGTCCACCTGTTTATGCACCGAGGCCATCCTATGTGGCGCCTCGTCTGCCCCCTCCACCACCAAGGCAGCCAAGAGTTGTACCGCCAAGAGCACCTCAGCCTCCACCATCCCGTCCTGAGGATGGGCTGTGCTTCAAGTGTGGCCGTCCAGGTCACCGTGCTAGAGACTGCAGGCAGGGTCAGAATCAACTTGCGCTGTCTACCAACCAGCCCCGCAACAACAATGCCAGGCCTAACACTGGTCGTGTTCTAGCCAACAATGTTGATCTGAATCAAGTTCAAGAGCAGGCTGCTACTGTGATGGGTACACTTCTTGTTAACTCAATACCCGCATCCGTATTATTTGATACTGGGTCATCGCATTCATTCATGTCGGAAGATTTACATGTAAACATAACCTTAAGAGCGAGAACATGAACATTCAAATAATGGTATCCACACCCGCGGGTAATTGTCAGACTTCTGTGGTATGCCCCAACGTTGCCGTTGAGATCGAAGGACTAGAGTTCCTCGTCTCGCCCATTGTGTTGGCATCCTCTAACATTGACTTACTCTTGGGAATGGAGTGGATGACAGCACACAGTGCTTCAGTCGTTTGTGCCACAAAAACCGTGCATCTTCTGCACCCTTCCAACGAGTTAGTGGTTCATACCGCTCGTCTCGTTCGTAATGCCGAAACCCAGATTCATTTCATGAACGCATTGAATGCTTCACCTCTCGAGGGGATTGAAAGCATTCCAGTGGTTCGAGACTTCCCGGATGTGTTTCCAGAAGAACTTCCAGGCATTCCCCCTGCTAGAGCTGTCGAGTTTGTCATCGACTTGGTACCTGGTACCACTCCTATAGCCAAGTGACCTTATAAAATGCCTCCTCATGAACTTCTTGAGCTTAAGGAAGAAATTGACAAATCACTTCGCAAAGGTTTTATTCGTCCTAGTTCCTCAGCTTGGGGAGCACCTTCACTCTTTGTCAAGAAGAAAGATGGTACTAATCGGCTAGTCCAAGATTACCGGCCTATTAACCAAGCAACCATTCAAAATAAATATCCGATTCCCCGGATCAATGACCTGTATGATCAGCTTGCTGGATCATCAGTGTTCTCTAAACTTGACTTGAGGTTGGGATATCATCAAATCCGTGTTCGAGAAGAAGATATTCCCAAGACAGCATTTGTTACTCGCTATGGTTCATACGAGTACACCGTCATGTCTTTCGGCCTAACCAATGCCCACGCAACCTTCTCTCGTTTAATGAATTACATCTTCATGGATTATCTCGACAAATTTGTCGTGGTATATCTGGATGACATATTGATATATTCCAAGAATGAAGAAGAGCACGCCGAACATCTTCGTCTTGTGCTTGAAAGGCTTCGAGAACATCAATTATATGCAAAGTTCTCTAAGTGTGAGTTCTGGCTAGATGAAGTGACTTACCTTGGTCATGTGATCTCCAAGGATGGTATTGCCGTCAACCCTGAACGAGTTCAAGCTATTCTTGATTGGACTCCCCCGAAGAATGTCAAGCAAGTCAGAAGTTTTCTCGGTCTCGCCAGCTATTGCCGTCGATTCATCGAGAACTTCTCCAAGATCGCAAAGCCCCTGACCAATCTGCTTCACAAGGGTGTTAAGTTTGAATGGACAGACAAATGTCAGGAAAGTTTTCAGAGTCTCAAGGACAAGCTTACATCAGCACCGGTGCTTGCTCCTCCAGATACGCGTAAGGACTTTGCCATATATTGTGATGCTTCCCGTCAAGGATTAGGCTGTGTCCTAATGCAAGAGCGCAGAGTAGTTGCTTATGCCTCAAGACAGCTGCGTCCTCATGAAGAGAACTATCCAGTTCATGATCTCGAGTTAGCTGCAGTGGTCTATGCTCTATTGAATTGGCGACATTTCCTTGTTGGTAATCGTTGCGAGATCTATACATACCACCAAAGCCTGAAGTACTTGTTTACTCAACCGGACTTGAATCTCCGCCAGCGAAGATGGATGGAATCCCTCTCAGACTATGATTTCGGTATTTCTTATACCCCTGGCAAGGCTAATGTAGTGGCTGACGCCTTGAGCCGTAAGTCATACTGCAACCACCTTCAGGTTCACCAGGTTCACCCCTGCTACAAGAAGAGTTTCGCAAGCTGAACCTCCATATAGTTCCTCAGGGTTATCTCACTCCTCCTACTGAGGAGTTCTTTAAGATGAACCTCCACGTTGTTGCTCAGGGTTCTCTTAATAACCTGATTGCTAAACCAGATCTTGTGGACGTCATCAAGTGGAATCAGAAGTGTGACGATGAAGTCAGGAGGATTAAGCTCGAGCTCTCAGAAGGAAAGCCCTCACCCTTCACCACTACTGAAGATGACACGTTGTACTTCAAAAACCGGCTAGTGGTACCAAGAGATGTGATTCCGGAGGTCATGAAGGAAGCACATGACACTCCGCTCTCTATTCATCCTGGTAGCACCAAGATTTATCAAGACATCCGTCAAAGATTCTGGTGGTTAAAAATGAAACAAGACATTGCTCGATATGTTTCAGAGTGTGACATTTGCCGTCGGATCAAAGCAGAACATCAAAAGCCTGCGGGAACTCTGCAGCCTATTTCTATTCCTGAGTGGATATGGGATCATGTTGAAATGGACTTCATTACTGGTTTTCCCAGGCCGCAGAAAGGAAATGATGCTATTCTTGTCGTTATTGACCGATTGTCCAAAGTTGCACATTTTCTGGCTGTCAAGGAAACTATTACTGCTAGTCAGCTGGCAGATCTGTACATGTCCAGAATTGTTTCACTCCACGGTATTCCATCGGTGATCAGTTCAGACCGTGGTAGCTTATTCACTTCAAGATTCTGGACCAGTTTCCAGGAAGCTATGGGGACTCGTTTGTCCTTCAGCACCGCCTTTCATCCTAAATCCCAGGGACAAGTTGAACGAGTCAACCAGATTCTCGAAGACATGCTTCGAGCTTGTGTCATTTCTTTCGGCAAGAAATGGGAAGAATCTCTTCCGTTTCCTGAGTTCTCCTACAACAATAGCTATCAAGCTAGTCTGAAGATGGCTCCTTTTGAAGTGTTGTATGGACGTAAGTGTCGGACTCCTCTGAATTGGTCAGAAACTAGGGAACGTACACTTATTGGTCCGGATATAATCCAGCATGCCGAAGAATAAGTCCGCATTATTCAGGCTAATCTGAAGGCTGCTCAGTCTCGTCAGAAGAGTCAGTATGACCGTCATCACAAAGATATGGTCTATCAACCTGGCGAAAAGGCTTATCTTCGAGTCACACCTATGAGAGGTACACACCGATTTGGAATCAAGGGCAAGCTAGCTCCTCATTACATTGGTCCTTTCACTGTTCTCGAAAGGCGTGGTAAAGTGGCATACCAATTGGAACTACCGCCAAACTTGTCACAGGTACACGATGTGTTCCATGTGTCACAGCTTCGTCGCTGCTTCAAGGATCCTATCCGAGCAGTGGACCATGAGATGCTGGAACTACAACAAGACCTTTCTTACAAGGAGCAGCCAGTCCGCATCCTCGAGGAAACTGAACGTCGTACTCGTCAGAAGGTTACCAAGTTCTTCAAAGTGCAGTGGGCAAATCACTCTGAAGATGAAGCCACTTGGGAACGCGAAGATCATCTTCGTGCAGAATACCCCGGGCTCTTCCCTTCTACTTCTTAATTCTCGGGACGAGAATTCTTGTTAGTAGGGGAGAATTGTGACACCCTGGGCTTATGCTACAGTGATCATTGTAATTAAGCTACAGTAATGATCATGAACAGTGCCTGTTTGTTTTGCTAAGTGAAGTTTGATTGAGTTGGATTAAGTTGGATGCAAAATTCAATTCAAATTCCTATTCAAAATGCCTTAGGAATTGTGGTGATAAAATAAACCCTCAAATAATAAAAGTAAAATGTTCCAAATTGTGGAATATTCCAAAACAAATCATGTTAAGGAAAACAACATCACAAAACTACTGGTGTGGACCCCACCTTCAATATCAGTAACTAAATGCATTTTTAATTGCATTTAAATCAATTGTGAAAATACAAACAATTTATAAAAATTCTCAAAACTACTGTGGCCCTTTGAAATATTGCAACTAAATATTTCAGCCATGTCTCACATTTTTGTGTGGATAGTAAATGCCAAAATAAAACAAAAACCAGAAACTGAAAATGAAAAGGAAAAGAAAAGAAGAAAGAAGGAGATAAGGGAAAGGCCCTGGCCACTGGGCCAACCGGCCCAGCCAGCCGGCCCAGCCGGCCCAACCGGTCGTCTCCTACCTGCTCCCGCTCCGTCTCGACGCCGTGGCCGCTCCGATCGCCGGCGCCGCACGCGTCGCGCATCCGGCGACGATTCGAGGGGATAAGGCCACCCCGAGCTTCCCTCCTCTCCCCCGCAACCCTAGCCCCCTCAGATCTCGCCCTCCCCCTCTCGTTCGCTCTGCTCGAGCTCACCCGAGCGCTCCCATGGCTGCGCCCGGCTGAGCGCGTGGCCACACCCCCTCCCGAGCCCCATCAGGACACCCACAAGCCCCGCACCGTTCCCCTCTCCCTCCCCGTGCTCTGGATCGAGCCCCGGAGGCACCAACGCCGTCGCCTGGACTCGTCTTCTTCCTCGGATCCGGAGCTCGCCGCCGACGATTGGTTTCATCGCGCCCTCCCCGGGCCAACTGTGAACGGCGCCCCCCACTGTTAGCTCCCCGGCGTGCTTCCCCCTCCCCCTTTGCTCCTGCGGCCGCCCGTAGCTACCCACCGCCGTGCCCGAGCTCCTGCCTCCGCCATGGATGATCGGGAGCTCGCCTCTGTGCCGCTCCAGCCGCTCTGGGCTTACCCACGAGCTCGTGCTGCTTCACTGCGTCGATCCCGCGCAAAAACCCACTCGTTAGCCCCCCTGTTTAGCTCGCCGCCGTTGCCACCGAGAGCCCGCCCACCGCCGTCGATGCTGTGCTCGCTGCAGGGCATCTCCGCTTGTGCTAGGGCTAGAAATGGATGCGGCGCTCACTGGCCGTTTGAACGCGACCGGTCTCAGCCCCAGAGATGCCCCGTAGACGAAACCCGAGCTCGCCGGAGCTTTCGGGCTCGTCGGGCGCTCGCCGGCGCGTCTCCGGTGGCCGATCCGACGTGGGCGCATGTCCCACCCCCAGTGTGGCTGCCATGTGGGTCCCCCTGGCCCCGTTTGACCGCGTTGACCAGGGTCAACGCGGGGTACTGTTCACCAGAGGCACTGACGTGTGGGGCCCGCGTTAATTAAAACCTGATTAGTGTTAATAGGATCTCTAACAGACACTGACATATGGGTCCCACTCCCTAATTAATCCCTGTTAATTTAAAATAATAAAATGAATTGGCTCTGTGAGGATGACATGTGGGACCCACCCATCTACTATTCCTTTGGATAAGGCTGACCCAGTCAGCTGCTGACTCAGCCCCTGGCCGCACCTGTCATACACTGTGGCTAGCTGCTGCTGTGTATAAAAGGGTATAAGCACTGTTTTGGATAATGTTTTGGATAATTCGAATAAAAATAATCCAGGAAATTCCAGAAAATGATTTAAACTTAGAAAATTAATAGAAAATAATCTGTAGCTCAGATCAAAAAACTTTATACATGAAAGTTGATCAGAAAAATCCCACGAATCCAAATATGCCATCCATTCATCTGTCACATGCCCCTAGCTATCTGAACATGCAACTTTTTGCCTGTTTCAGATAGATGAATAGTGCACGTCTACCGGTTAATACATCCAAATTAAATCCTGAAAATAACTAATAACACATGCCTATAGCACCACCAACGTGGAACCTTCCCCCTCCGATTCGTCTATTCGATAAAACAGCAGACCCGGGAAATATCGTCAGATACTCTCCCGCTTCGCCTAAGACGTGTAGTACCGCGTTAGTGCATGCCTAGCTAAGCATATTGCCATGTCATGCATCATGTTGCATCTGTGTGCCTTGTATTTATTGTTTCTTCCCCCTCTTCTCTCCGGTAGAGCCCGAGATTGACGCTGCTGCCGTGAACGACTACGCGACTGAAGACCAGCCTTTTGCCACAGAGCAGCAAGGCAAGCAAAACCCCCTTGAGCATTCCGATATCACCCACCTCTCTCTCTCTTATTCTTGCATTAGAATTTTGCTATTGTATTAGATAGCTCCTATTCTGATGCATAGCCTGATTTTGATGAACTGTTACCGCACTTGTTATTATATCAACTGTCTAGTTTAGGTGGATCAGTAAAGCCCTGAGACCCCTTAGTCCCAGTTGCCCTGCTTTCGTCGACGACACCGAGGACTTGAAGACAGAAGACTCAGTCATTAAGACTGACAAGCCGTTACCGACACATCACTACACACCCCTTTAGTAGGGCACTGCAGAGCTACTACCGAGTGCCGAGGGTGATACCTCACTTAGCACTCCCGGTGTTAATTCTGTAGCGTAGTTATCGGTTATGGGCATCGAGGGTGATTCCTCTTTCCCATTTGCCGGTAACGACTCTTGTCTTACTCTTAACTCGGGTGGGATCCATCGAGGGTGATTCCTCGGATCTCCACTTGGAGTACAACCACACAGTTACTATGACCGGATGACTGAGATATATTAAAGACGGGTCGGCCCCAAGGGTACCCGCGAGAGATATTGGTGGGATGCGCCGCAAGGCATCCGGAGACTTGGTGGGGTGCGCCGGAAGGCACTCAAGTGTTCTTGGCGGGGCGACGGACTGCACTTTTGGTTCGAGCTTGCCCCGCACAAATAAAATTGCTAATGGGTTGAGTATTTAATCTGAGTTAGGTCGTTGGCCTAATACGCACTAACCACCACGCGGGGTAATCAGTATGGGCTGCTCGGCGGCGTACATTCTCCCGAAAGCTCTTCAGATGCCACGAGATTTGACTCGCGCCCGGGTGGTCTGGAACGCAGGGACCCTGATGGAGGGCGTGCTAGGACTGGTCCCGGTCGAGGGCGTAACGTGCAGGATGGCGAGGGCGATGGCCCAAGACCCCAAGCCATTAGGATGTAGACCGGCGTGCTGGCCTCTCTGTTGAGCCTAGGTAGGACTACGTCGTGTCGATCTGCCGAGGCCGGGTATGACCAGAAAATCGTATCCGGCCGGAGCTTATCGAGCGTGTTGGGGAATGTGGTGCACCCTTGCAGGGAAGTAAACTATTCGAATAGCCGTGTCCACGGTAACAGGACGACTTGGAGTTGTGCTTTGACCTACTACAACTATAATCATATTCTAACTAAAATGAATTGTGGCTCCGGGATTGCTTCCTCGCAGGGGAGTCGAGGAAGGATCTCTGGGCGTGTTACATAATAAAACTGTTATAACAATATGACTATAAGTATGAGATACCAATCTGCACTCTTCTAATGCTGCAAGATGTTGAAGATGCTAGTCTTCGATAGGACTAGGCCTTCTCCCTATTCTTGCTTTCTGCAGTTAGCCTAGATATAACCCCTTTCCTTGATAATGTTGCATATCTAGTATAGTTCTGATGTAAGTCTTGCGAGTACTCTGGATGAGTACTCACAGCTGCTTTGCTCCCCTTTTCCCCTTCGATACGTTGCTGCGTTCAGACGATGGAGCCCAGGATGTGGACTACGCTGGAGATGCCGACTACTACTACTCCGACGGAGGACCCTACCCGCAGGATGGAGCTTACTACGACGTAGACTTCTCCGACGTCCAGGAGTAGTTAGGAGGTTCCCAGGCAGGAGGCCTCGCCTCTTTCGATCCGTGTTTATGTTTGTGCTAGCCTTCTTAAGGCAAACTTGTCTAACTTATGTCTGTACTCAGATATATTTGCTTTCGCTGACTTGTGCTTGTCGGAGCTTTATATTCGAGCCCTCGAGGCCCCTGGCTTGTAATATTAAGTTGTATGACTTTATATTTGCGTCTTTTGTCGTGTTGTGGTACTAATCAGTGAGTCCCTAATCTTGGTCGTACGCATTGCGTGATTGATTAGTGTACGGATGAGAATGGGGGCGTCACACGTTGGTATCAGAGCCGACTGCCTGTAGGTAGCCCCCTTTCCAACTCCTTGGCCGAAGTTGAGTCTAGACAAAGAAAACTGTTTTACTAACTTGGTTGTGTGGCTTACGGGCCCACGTCGCCATCGGGTGGTATTAGGATCTTTTATTCCTCGTCTATACTCTGGGCTCTGATCTCTCTTCTCTTCGGGTTAATTTTTTTATTAAATCTAACATTAGGTTCTCGTGATCACATCCAACGGAGAATTGTTTCGTCGACAGTTGTTTGCTCTTGAAGTATGATACACGCACTGTCATTTGACATCCTTATTCTTCTTGTTACAGATGCGTCCCGCTAGGCAGATCGTCCGTCTGACCTATGCGCACGATACGACTGGGTTCCCGGCCATTCTGAACGGTCTCTTGAAGACACTGGGTTATCGTTGGTACCCCGAGTACACTGTTTACGAGGATTACCACGAGTTCAACCAGGTGCAGTATGAGGCCGAGATGGTTATCTGGGATAAGCATGATCGTACCAGAGACGGGCTGCACACCTTCCGTGGCATTGGAGTGACTATTGAGATGGCAGTACAGGATGCTGCCTATGCTGCTATTGTTCGCCTCCGTGCAGCGAACCCCAGTTTGGAGGATTCGGCATACCGGTACATCCCGTATGTCCCTGATGGAGTTGATACGCCAGCCGACGCTGAGGTCTTGATCCCTTTTGCACGGCAGCGTACCGACCGGTCCTACACTGCTGTTTGTGCCCCCTATGTGAGTCGTCGCTACGACCCACGGGTTCTGGTTCAGTACACTGAGGCTCTGGATCGCACTGTCAGGGCTCTTAACTTTGAGCTGTACGCCACCCGTGCTCGTCTTTACCGGGCTTTGGAGCAGTTGAGGCCAGCAGTCATTGCGGGGATGCATACAGAGTTTATTCTCCACCCGCGTCCGACTGAGTTTCCTCCTGGACTTGAGTGGCCTGCTGTTGGAGGTCGTGCTCCCGCACTTGGGCCTAAGCTCCCAGTTGATATGCAGGTTCTGCATCAGGGTGTGCATGGGATGCAGTACTCCTTCACCAGATTTCAGGGTCACCTGCAGCTCCCCAACTACTTACGTTGTCTCCGACGCTGATGCGTTGTTGTATCCCTCCACCGCGTGCCTGTGTGCCGCCTAGTTGTCTAGTTTAAATTCATGCCAGATCTATCGTCTATTTTGTAACGAACTTATGGTTTGTAATAGACTTATGTATGGATCTGTAAGAAGAAATCTGAACTGCTATGTCTTAATTATGGCACTTCCTTCCTTGTGCAATTTACTTCATGAATCATTCATTGATGTTGCAATTACCAAATACTAAACTATCACTGTTAAATTGACAGAATGGTTAGGCCTGCTGGTCGTGGTCGTGGTGCACCTGAGCCACCACCGCCACCGGATTACATGGCTGGTATGATGCAACAGTTTGAGCTGAATCGTCAGTTTATGCAAGGGCTTGGCTGGCACATGAGCATGGGAAAGGCACTCAGAGGTTGGGGATTGCCTGGATTCACCTGGTTACTTACCAGATTCTAGAGGAAAAAATTTGGGAGAGAAAAGCTAGGAAGGAATAACAGCACAAAAATCGATAACCCGATTTTTGGGGTGTTACATAATCACAAATCTCATCTCCTTACAATTACATTATTTGCCATTTGCCCCTCGTTTTCCCCTCCCCCACTTCACCAATTTGCCTTTTTAGTCGCCCTCTTCTTCGTTTGCCTTTTTCTTGCCGGATCTCTTGTTGCTATGACTAGCGTTACTACTCCCCCTCTGTCACCAAATTTTGAAGTTCTATACTTCAAACAAAAACAAGGGGAAACTTTGAAAGATGCCTGGTATAGGCTAATGGAATTCTATCGTATTTCCAATCTAAAAGGAGATGGAAAAGTTTTGCTTAGAAATTTTTATATTGGATTGGCCTTGCATCATAGAGAGCTTTTGGATTTTGCCTCAAAGGGCAATTTTATTGAACTTGATGCAAACACCGCTTATGAAGTTTTGGAAGGGATTTTGGGGGTTCCTCCACAAAAAAAGGGGCTTGCCTTTTCACAAGAGGGATTTCAAATTCTCGACAAATTGGGTGACTTACATAAGCACTTAGTCGAGTTACAAAAATATCACGAACCCCTCAAACGTATTAGTGGGAACCTCAATCGCTTGAACACTTTGATTACCCTTTGCAATAAGTGTTTGGATATTTTGGATCTTAAGATGGTTTCTTCTCCTGAAAATTTGGGGAAGTGGAAAGAGCCCCCCGGATTCGAGAAGGCCCTCACAAAGGTGGCCAAAACCAAAGATGACAATACTTGAATCTATCCAATATGCCTAGCTAGGGGCGTTAAACGGTAGCGCTTGTTGGGAGGCAACCCAATGAATAAATAAAATTTTATTTTTTCCTTTCTGTTTTTGAGTGTTTACACAATTATGCCTGTGTTATGATTGTGTTTTTATGGTTTATTTAGTGTTTGTGCCAAGTAGAACCGTTAGGATGATTCATAGGATGAGTAGAAGTGATGCAGAATCTGAAACAGAAACTTTGCATCCAGTATATGAATTTTCATTTTTTTCTGGAACGCGATCTTGAGATCAAATTTTAACACAGTGTTTCTATGCAAATTCCTTACGTTGTCCTAATGTTTCAGAATTTTTAGAGTTACAGAAGTATGGGTATGATACAGATTACTAGAGACTGTTCTGTTTGAGACAGATTCTGTTTTTGTTGCATTGTGTGCTTGTTTTGATGAATCTATGGTTTGTATTTGGAGGTATAAGCCATGGCAAAGTTAAAATACAGTAGGTATAATGCAATTATAAAATTTGAATGGTTTTACAACAGTACCTAAAGTAGTGATTTGCTTTCTTATACTAACGGATCTCACGAAGATTTTGTTGAGTTTTGTGTGATTGAAGTTTTCAAGTTTTGGGTGAGATCACGATGGATGAAGGAATAAGGAGTACCAAAAACCTAAGCTTGGGGATGCTACCACACCCCCAAGATATATCCAAAGAGTATCAAGCAACTAAGCTTGGGGATGCCCCGAGTGGCATCCCCTCTTTCTTCTAACGACCATCGGTATTTTACTTGGAGCTATATTTTTATTCGTCACATATCATGTGTTTTGCTTGGAGCATCTTGTATCTTTGCTTGATTTGTTTGTTAGTTTTCCTTTGTATCCTTGGTGTACACACCTATTTGAGAGAGCCACAATCATGCTATGATTTGTTAGAATTGCTCTATGTGCTTCACTTAAACTTTTTGAGCTATAGGAATTGCTCTAGTGCTTCACTTATATCTTTTTGAGCACGGTGTGCTAGGAAACTTTTGTAGAAATACTCTCATGCTTCACTTAGATTAATTTGAGAGTTAGTAAATTTTGAAGAAATCCTCTCATGCTTCACTTATACCCTTTTGATAGATGAAATCTTTATGCTCATGTGCTTCACTTAAATTTGTTTGAGCTTGCCAAAAAGCAATGACAATATATGAAACTAGTCCCAAAGTGATAGATATCCAAGGAGGATATAATAAAAACTTTCATGAAGATCATTAGACAAATTAAACTTGATTCCTTGTAATACTTTTGAAACATGATGATTGTAATATGTGAGTCATGTTAATGAGTAATTATGCTTAGTAGGAATATTTGTGTTAAGGTTTGTGATTCCCTATGCATGCACGAAAGTCAATAGTTATGCAATGAAGTTACATCCTACTTGTGGTGCATGATTCGGTGTTAGTTATGTTCAATGCTTACTTATGTGATTTTTCGTTTCTTGGTTTGGTTGCTTCCCAATCTATTTGCTAGCCTTCATTTGTACTAAGTAGAAATACTACTTGTGCATCCAAAACCCTTAAACCAAGTTTTACCTTATGAGTCCACCATACCTACCTATATGCGGTATTTCCATGCCGTTCCAAGCAAATTTGTATGTGCCATCTGTAAATTTTCAAAATAAATTTTCTCTTTTGTGTGCCCGTACCGCTCATGAAACGGTGGGGAGTGTCCAATATTTTTTCATGCTAGATGTGTTATTCTCAAGATGAGTGTTTATTCACTTGTCATTGCACGAGAGTGCGGCGGTAATAGGGATGCCCATTCCCGAAATGAAAAAGAAAAACATATTTACTTTATGTTGTCAAATAATAAATTCCTTGGAAAATGTTGGTATGGAAGGCAACCGTGGATACGGCCCGCCATGGAAAGTGAAAGTTTGGTGGAAAAAGGAATAAACTTTATTTTCTGTTTGGGAACCGCCTATGATATATCTAGCATGGAAAGTATTGTGTGCTACTTTGTCGTTTTCGTTGACAGGAAAAGCATGCCACCCAAAATATTTTTTCTCTCTCAATTTAAACTTTGAGCTCTGGCATCTCTACAAATCCCTACTTCCCTCTGCGAAGGGCCTATCTATTTACTTTATGAAATTTTTATTTTCGCTTTGAGTCTCCATCTTCTCTTATAAGCACCAACTAGGGGGCACTATGATCGTACTTGAGCATTGGGCATAGCTAATATTTGAGTGTGTTTCATGAATGGATCAATGATTGAGCATGATGGGCTAGGGATAACTTTCTTTAGTGTTGATATTTTGAAAGACATGGTTGCTTGTTGACATGCTTGAGTATTGAAGTCATTATGTTAAAACTAGACTATTGCTTTGAATCACTTACAAGTCCAAATGTCCAAGCTATACAAAAGAAAAGAATATGATGAACATGTTAGGCAGCATTCCACATCAAAAATTCTGTTTTTATCATTTACCTACTCGAGGACAAGTAGGAATTAACTTGGGGATGCTTGATACGTCTTCAATGTATCTATAATTTTTGCTTGTTCCATGCTGTTATATTATCATTCTTGGATGTTTTACAATCCTTTTATTATAACCTTTTATCATTTTTTGGGACTAACCTATTGACATAGTGCCAAAGTGCCAGTTGCTGTTTTTGCTTGTTTTTTACTTTGCAGCAAATCAGTACCATACAGAGATGAAACGCTGCGGGGATGTTTGTGGATTTTTTATGGACCAGAAGAAACCTGATGGGCCAAAGAACACCAGAAGAGGGGGTCCAGGGTGGCCAGCACCCACATGGGCGCGCTAGAGGCCCCCTGGCGCGCCCTGGTGGGTGCTGGGCACCTCCAGCACCCCCTCAACCGACTATCGTGCCTATAAATTCCATGGAAATCCAAAAACCCTAGGGGAGTCGACGAAACACAATTCCAGCAGCCGCAAGTTCCAGAACCGCGAGATCCAATCTAAACACCATCACGGAGGGGTTCATCTTCTTCATAGGTGCCTCTCCGATGATGCGTGAGTAGTTCACCATAGACCTACGGGTCCGTAGGCAGTAGCTAGATGGCTTCTTCTCTCTCTCTTATGATTCTCAATACAATGGTCTCTTGGAGATCTATTTGATGTAAACTTTTGCGGTGTGTTTGTTGGGATCCGATGAATTTTGAGTTCATGATCAGTTTCTATCCATGAATATTATTTGAGTCTTCTTTGATCTCTTATATGCATGATTACTTATAGCCTCGTATTTCTTCTTCGAATCTTTGGTTTAGTTAGGCCCACTAGATCGATTTTTCTTGCCATGGGAAGAGGTGCTTTGTGATGGGTTCGATCTTGCGGTGTTCTTTCCCAGTGACAGAAGGGGCAGCAAGACATGCATGTATCGTTGCTATTAAGGATAACAAGATGGGGTCTATTCCTACATGAATAGATCTTGTCTACATCATGTCATCGTACTTATTGCATTACTCCGTTTCTCCATGAACTTAATACACTAGATGCATGCTGGATAGCGGTCGATGTGTGGAGTAATAGAGGTAGATGCAGGTAGGAGTCGGTCTATCTATCTTGGACGTGATGCCTATATAATGATCATCGCCTTGGATATCGTCATGACTATTCGATTTTCTATCAATTGCCCAACAGTAATTTGTTCACCCACCGTGCGCTATACACATGAGAGAAGCCACTAGTGAACCCTACGGCCCCCGGGTCTACTTTTCCTATCATATTGCTTTCCGATCTACGTTTTTTGCACTCTTTGTTTTCAGATCTACAAAACCAAAAACCCAAAAACATATTGCTGCATATTTACTCTTTTTATTTGTGTTCTTGAGAGATCTATCTCTCCTATCTATCACTACCTAATCTATCTATTTACCGTAGAGAGATTGACAACCTCTCTTTCGCGTCTGGTTGCAAGTATTTGTTGTTTGTGTGCAGGTGCTGCTTATTGGGTGGTGGTGATCCTCCTAATGGTTCGATAACCTTGGTTTCACAACTGAGGGAAATACTTACCGTCGCTGTGCTGCATCATCCCTTCCTCTTTGGGGAAATACCGACGCTGTCCAAGCCACGTCAATTGGTACAAGCACCGGTATGAGCACTTACGCTCGTATGACACCCTTCCTTTCTTAGCATGGTTCAGGGCTCTTTGGGCGGCATTGGTACGATTGGTTGCAGTTGTATTGTACCTCATCTTCTCCACTGGACTCCTCTGGATGATTTCTACGTGAGCAGTACGAGTGCAGGTACGACTGTGTGCGTTCGTACCACTCTTTGTCTTCTCAGGATAGGCAATTGCTTTGGCGCCAAGGTGGTACGACGTCTTGCGGTCATACCATGCATCATCTTCTCCTCCGGAGTGCCCCTCTGATGACCCACAAGTGTAGGGGGTCAATCGTAGTCCTTTCGATAAGTAAGAGTGTCGAACCCAACGAGGAGGAGAAGGAAATGACAAGCGGTTTTCAGCAAGGTAATTTCTGCAAGCACTGAAATTGTAGGTAACAGATAGTTTGATAGCAAGATAATTGGTAACGAGCAAGTAACGGTAACGGTAAATAAAGTGCAGCAAGGTAGCCCAATCCTTTTGTGGCAAAGGACAGGCTAGAACAATCTCTTATAATAGGCAAAGTGTTCTTGAGGGTA
The DNA here is from genome assembly GCA_039707655.1 of Elymus sibiricus. Lineage (NCBI taxonomy): Eukaryota > Viridiplantae > Streptophyta > Magnoliopsida > Poales > Poaceae > Elymus > Elymus sibiricus. The sequence goes on along the minus strand of CM077667.1, from coordinate 175,419,875 downwards.
CACGGGAATTTCATCTAGTCACTTTTATCATGTTGGTTTGATTTGCGTTCGCTACTTTGATAATTTGATATGTGGGTGGACCGGTGCTTGGGTGCTGTTCTTACTTGAACAAACCTCCCACTTATGATTACCCCCCTCGCAAGCATCCGCAACTACGAGAAAACTATTAAGATAAAATCTAACCATAGCATTAAACGTTTGGATCCAAATCTGCCCCTTACGGAGTAGCGCATAAACTAGGGTTTAAGCTTCTGTCACTCTAGCAACCCATCATCTAATAACTACTCCACAATGCATTCCCTTAGGCACAAAGATGGTGAAGTGTCATGTAGTCGACGTTCACATGACACCACTAAGGGAATAACAATATTCATATCATAAAAATTTCGAACACATATCAAATTCACATGATTACTTGCAACATGACTTCTCACGTGACCTCCAGAACGAAGGTAACTACTCACAAATAATATTCATGCTCAAGATCAAAGGGGTATTAAGTAGCATAATGGATCTGAACATATAATCTTCCACCAAATAAACCATATAGTAATCAACTACGAGATGTAATCAACACTACTAGTCACCCACAGGTACCAATCTGAGGTTCCGGTACAAAGATTGAACACAAGAGATGAACTAGGGTTTGAGAGGAGATGGTGTTGTTGAAGATGTTGATGAAGATTGGCCTCCCAAAGATGAGAGGGGTGTTGGTGATGACGATGGCTTCGATTTCCCCCTCCGGGAGGGAAGTTCCCCCGGCGGAATCGCTCCGCCGGAGGGCGAAAGTGCTCCTTCCCAAGTTCCGCCTCGAGACGGCGGCGTTCTATCCTGAAAGTCCTCTCTTTATTTTTTTTCTAGGTCAAAAGACCTTAAGTACCAGAAGATGGGCACCGGAGGTGGGCTGGGCTGAGCACAACCCACCAGGGCGCGCCTGGGGGGCCTGGCACGCCTTGGTGTCTTGTGCTCACTAGGTGTCCCCCCTCCGGTAGTTATTTGCTCCGGTATTTTTAATATATTCCAAAATAATTCTCCGTGAAGTTTCAGCTTATTTGGAGATGTGCAGAATAGGTATCTCTGATATGCTTTTTCAGGTCCAGAATTCCAGCTGCCGGTATTCCCCCTCTTTTGTGTAAACCTTGCACATTATGAGAGAAAAGGCATTAGAATCACTCCCTAAAGCATTATTATGCATAAAAACATTATACATAACAGTAGGAAATCATGATGGAAAATGGACGTATCAACTCCCCAAGCTTAGACCTCGCTTGTCCTCAAGCGAAAGCCGATATTGAAAAACATGTCCACATGGTTTGAGAGAGAGGTACCGATAAAAAAATATGGGCATAGTAGTATCATGCTTATTATCATAGCAGCAACAAACTTTATCATAGAACTAATTCATATAAATTTTATTATATAACTTCATCATATAACTTCTCATGAACAAGTAACAATTCATCACAACATAGAAGTATAAAGCATAAACCTTATTGAAAACCAACAAACTATGTTCTCAGTCAACTTTGCAACTACAATTCATCATATTTTCAGGAAGGGTCTCGTGTCGGAGCCTTTTGGCAAGTCCACATACTCAACCATCATTTAGTCTTCTATGATTTCTAAAACTCACAGCATACCCATGAGCAAAAAGTTTCAACTGGACACATAGAAAGATAGGGGCTTATAGTTTCGCCTCCCAACGTATTCACCTCAAGGGTGATGTCAGCAATAATAACTCATGCTCACTCATATCCAACTGGATATATGTGCCTAGATCTTTCCTCACCACATGATTCTTGCAAAAATAAAAAAGTAAAAAGGAATAGGGAAGAATACTTTGACTCTTGCATAAAAGTAAATACATGAAACTAAAAGATAGGCCCTTAGTAGAGGGAAGCGGAGGTTGTCATGCGCTTTTTGGTTTGTATGCCAAATCCCTTAATGTAAAAGAACGTCACACTATATTGCCCCCCATGATATCAACCTTTATTATGCAGTCCATCGCTTTTATTACTTTGCCATCATAAGTTCGTACAACGCTCAATTTTTCTTACACTAATTGATCAAACACATTTAGAAGCAATTTTTATTGCCTTAGTGCACCGATGACAACTTACTTGAAGGATCTTACTTGATCCGTATGTAGGTATGGTGGACTCTCAAAATATGAGTTTGGGTTTAGGGTTTTTGGATGCACAAGTAGTATCTCTACTTAGTGCGGAACTTTTGGCTAGCAAAGATGTTGAGCAAGCACCACATGTTGAAGGATCTATGGCAATATAACTTCTATGTGAATATGAACAAACATAAATCATTACGTTGTGTTCCCTGTCCAACATCAACAATTTTGGCATATAATATTTAATGGGGGCTCACAATCATAAAAGATGTCCAAGATAGTGTATTTGCATGTGAATCTTCTCTTCCCTTTTTAATTCTTTCTTGAATTGCATCATTGACCAATGCTATGTTTGTCAATCTCCAATAAATTTTACCACTTATACTTTTCCTTATGTGATGTCATTACTTACTATAAGATTAGCATATGATCCTTTTCATTTATTTCCTTTTTATTTTGATTGCAACAAGAAAGTAAAGAAGCAAAATCTCAAACTAAACTTTATTATATAACTCTCATTCGATTACATAGATAGATAGATCACGAAACTAGCACTCGAAAATAGATCATACTAAACTTTTATTCAACTAAATCATGAAAGAGCTAAGGATCAAACTAAAATAGGTAAAGGTAAATAAAAGTAATGGTGATACGATACCGGGGCATCTCCCCCAAGCTTGGCTCAAGCCAAGGGGAGTGCCCATACCCGTGTACTCAAGTCTCCTTTCTTGGTGAAGATGATGAAGGTGGTGGTGATGAAGTAGCCTTTTTCATCAACTTATATTTGAGCATAAAATTTTCCTCCCTTAGATCCTCATTCTCTAACTCGAGCTTTAATATATTTCGCATAATGTTGCCTTACTCTCCTGCAGAAAACAAGATCGAATAAATTGAACCTCATGTTTGTATCCTTTAGGGAGGCTTGACTTCTTGAATTCCACATGCATGTCTCCAGGTTGAGGTAGTGGGTCATCCTCTTCCTCAGAGCTATCATCCTTTGTTTCCTTCATGGAGGCGTCTTACTCCTCATCTGTGGTCCATCCATAATGATCCACCTCTCCATAGATCTTAGGGTTTGCAATATAGTCAGCAACATAGCTCTCCCCCTCTGAATCTTGAGAAGACATATTTTCAGACCTGTCAGGAAAACAACACGAAACAAGAACATGGTATTTTTCTGCGATGCGGTGGTCAAAACAATCGGGGGTATATATAAAGATTTTTTTTTATCTTGGGAAGCAAGAATATAGCATGCTGATAATGTCAAAAGAGGCTGGGGTAGACCGAACTTGACATGGGAAGATTCCGTAAAGAGAGATGGAGCATCACCAAAGAACTACCCATGGACAGGGGTGCGTGGAAGCTTGCTATCCATGTGCCAGAACCATGAGTTGGTCGCAAGATCTTATGGGTTTCACCTCTAGCCTACCCCAACTTGTTTGGGACTAAAGGCTTTGTTGTTGTTGTGGGAAGCAAGAATATGGAAGGAAAACGGAGTCGGGAAGATGTCTAAGGTGGGCACAACCCATCAGGGCGCGCCTGGCTGGGCTGGCACGCCCTGGTGTATCGTGCTCACCTCGGTGCTTTCCTGTTTATTTTTTATTTTCCTAATTTTTGTAATATTCCAAAACTGACAGAAAATATTTTTGCGGATTTTTTGGAGTTCGTTTACTTACCGTATCACGTACCTCCTCTTTTTCAGAATTCTGGAGTGTTCCGGAAGGTTTCTTTTATGTGTTCCTCCGGTGTCATGGTTTGGATAACATTGCTTTCAACATTAATAGGCGTACCTGAGATATAGTTTTTAATTCTTTGTCCATTGACCACCTTCGGGTTAGTACCTTCGGCATTATTAATCTTGACAGCTCCAGAACGATAAACCTCTTTGATAATATATGACCCTTCCCATTTGGAAAGAAGCTTTCCTGCAAAAAATCTAAAATGAGAGTTGTACAAAAGAACATATTCTTCAACTTTGGATTCCTGCTTTTGAATTCTTTTGTCATGCCATCTTTTAACTTTTTCTTTGAATAGTTTGGTATTCTCATAAGCTTGGGTTCTCCATTCATCTAGTGAGCTAATATCAAATAACCTCTTCTCACCGGCAAGTTTGAAATCATAATTGAGTTCTGTAATTGCCCAAAATGCCTTATGTTCTAACTCTAGAGGCAAATGACAAGCTTTTCCATATACCATTTTGTATGCAGACATAACCATAGGATTTTTATAAGCTGTTCTATAGGCCCAAAGTGCATCATCTAGTTTCTTAGATCAATTCTTTCGAGACCTATTGACAATATTTTGTAATATTAATTTTATTTCTCTATTGCTAAGTTCAACTTGACCACTAGATTGAGGATGATAGGGTGATGCAATTCTATGGTTAACATCATACTTAGCAAGCATCTTACGAAAAGCACCATGAATAAAGTGTGAACCACCATCAGTCATTAGATATCTAGGGACTCCAAACCCCGGGAAGATAACTTCTTTAAGCATTTTAATGGAGGTGTTATGATCAGCACTACTAGTTGAAATAGCTTCTACCCACTTAGTAACATAATCAACAGCAACACAAATATGAGTATACCCATTGGAGGAAGGAAAAGGTCCCATATAATCAAAACCCCAAACATCAAATCACTACTAGGGAAAATCTTATACACGTTAGCAGTAGCGCGGTCTTAATACAGGCGCTACTACTATAAATTTAGCAGCAGCGCGACTCAGTAGAACCGCGCTGCTACTAATATTGACTGACCGTTCCCGCCACGCTAGGTTTAGAAGTAGCGCGCTTAAAATAACCGTGCTGCTGCTAACGTGATAGTAGTAGCGCGCTTTCTTTTCATGTCGCTACTGCTAATTCTGAATCTAGCCACATGGCGGGCCCCGCTTAGCAGTAGCGCGTGTGACAAAGAAGCGCTACTGCTATATTATTAGCAGCATCGCGTTTTTCTCCCAGCGCTACTGCTAAGCCACAGCCATACCACCTTTTTCCTCCCCTCTCCCCTCCCCTCCTCTATTCCTCACTTTCCCCTAGCTCCCACCTCCTCTCTCCCTCACTTTGCTTCTTCCTCACTACTTCTCCCCCCATTACTCTCCTTCTTCTACCTATCTTTCTCTCTCTTTATTACTCCTACCTAACTACACCAACCTCCATAATGCATCTCCTTTCTCTTTTTCCTTCCCCCTCCACTAGTTGAACTTGTCTCCTCCCAAATTAGCAAGCTAGGTAGATCTAGCTAGCATTTAGTGAAGTGACCTATGTACCTCCCTAACTAGATATATAGCTTTGTCAAGAAGAGCTTTGTCCACTTTTGATCATTCCATAGGTGTGTGTGGCGACACCTATCGACATCATCATCACCGTGCTCGATCTCGAGATAGGTGATTAAAAATTTATGCTTTTGCAAGAATGGAAATATTTGTATGTGTGCGATATGACATAATCGGGCGATATGATGGAAATTGTGTGTGTGGCATGAGTTGCCGCCGAATTGTGCTTGTGAGTTGCCTATGTTTTGCTGAAATGTCGATTTATTTCCGTTTCGGCGAATTCCGGGCAAACTCTATATGTCCTATTTTTAGGGAAGGTCATGCCGAATTTTTGTATGACTTTGATGCATGCATGCATTTTTATAATCAATTTGTTTATTATTACCGTGCAGGCGTTCATGATGGTCAGTAGAACGGTGGTGGACAGGTGGTTGCGGTCGGCGGTGCAGGACATGAAAGAAAATAACCTGACAGAGGTTTTATGTCCGTGTCGAAGATGCAAAGGACGAGCTTGGCTCGACCCCTATGACGATGGTCATGTGATGGCGCACCTGCTCATGACTGGTTTCATGGATGGCTATACTCGGTGGATAATTGAAGATCAGGATGATGATGTTGAGGACGCCGACGGGGCATGCAATGACGACACGGGGCAAGACGAAGAATAATGGCGGCGGAGAAGGGGCCGGACATGGCGGCGGGGAAGAGGGCGGACATGGCAGCGGGGAAGAGGCCGGACATGGCGGCGGAGAAGGGGCCGGACATGGCGGCGGGGAAGAGTGCGCCAGACATGGCGGCGGAGAAGGGGGCGGACATGGCGGCAGAGAAAATGTGGACTCCACGCCACATAATTCATAGGTACTAAGTTCAATCGTGCGGGACCCTCATGTTCAAGCACTGCTTCGTAAGGAGACAAGTACTGAGAGAGCTGCTTCTAGAGAGGAGGCCAAGCTGCAGCAACTGGTGGTAGACTCGAACACTCCATTGTATCATGGTTGCAATCCCGAGGTGACCCGCTTGAGTTTCACGCTCGAACTCCTAAAGACGAAGGCTAAAAACAAATGGACCGACACTAGCCTCGATGAGCTTCTCAGGTACCTAAAGGATGTTCTTCCCGCAGGGAATCTATGTCCTACTAGTGTGGATGAGGCCAAGAAGATCGTGTGCCCTCTTGATCTGCCACACGTTAGATACCATGCATGCATCAACGATTGCATAATTTATCAGAAGGAGCACGCGGAAAAAACAAGCTGTCCAGTGTGCAATGCTTCTCGATACAAGAAGGCCGGGAAGAAATGTCCCCAGAAAGTTGTATGGTACTTACCGATCACTCCCCGTCTCCAGCGGTATTTCGTAGATCCCAAGGAAGCAAAGCTCATGCGCTGGCACGCGGAGAGGAATAAGCCCGACGATGGAGATGATCCGAAACTGAGACACGTCGTGGATGGAAGCCAGTGGAGAGCGTTCAACGGCGAATATCGGTATTTCACATGTGATGCAAGGAACATCGTGCTCGGCGCGTGTACCGATGGCATGAATCCGTTTGGCAACCAGAACACCAACCATAGCACATGGCCCGTGTTTGTATGGATGTACAACCTCCCCCCTGGTTGTGCATGAAGTCGAAGTACATACACATGAGCATGCTGATTCAAGGGCCGAAACAACCAGGAAATAATATTAATCTGTATCTGGGGCTACTTCAAGAGGAGTTAGACACGTTATGGAAAACACCGGCCAAGACATGGGACGCCAGCAAAGGCGAGTATTTCTATATGAGAGCCGCGTTGATCACGACGGTGCACGACTATCTCAGTTACGGATATGTCACAGGACAGGTGTGCCATGGATATTGCGGATGCACACAGTGCATGGATGATACGACGTCTCAGCAGCTAACGTCAAGGAAAGATGGCGGGTCTGGGAAAATCGTGTACATGGGGCATCGAAGATGGCTCGAGAAGGACGACCCGTGGAGAAACCGTGGAGATCTATTCAATGGTGAGGCTGAGCATCGAGGACCTCCACGTAAGCGGAGCGGCGCCGAAATCGATGAGCTGTTGAAAAACTGGGAACAGTGCCCCGCGCCGGGAAAGATGATGAAAAAGGCGCCAGAGCCGCTGCTGAAGGTATGGAAGACGAGGTCTGTTTTCTGGGACTTGGAGAACTGGCACAAACTCGACACGCCTCATTGCCTTGATCAAATGCATATCTGTAAGAATGTCCTTGAGAGCTTGCTTGCGACACTGATGAACATGCCGGATAAGACCAAGGATGGGCCGAAGGCAAGAAAAGACTTGCAAGATTTGGAGATCAGGGCAGATCTGCACATGCCGCCCCGTAAAAAGTCAGAGGAGACAAAGACGGAGACAGAGGCGCGGGAGAAGAAGGGCAAAAAAGTAAAGGAAGAGGATTATTGCCCCCTTCTTGCTTCACCTTAAGTCCGGCTGAGATCGATCAATTCTTCAAGTGCCTTACCGGAATCAAAGTTAGTTCTGGTTACTGTGGCAAGATAAGCAGATATCTGGACACGAAGAAGAAAAGGTTCAGCGGGATGAAGTCCCATGACTGTCATGTGATGATGACGCAGAGACTACCCGTTGCCCTTAGAGGGATAATGGACAAGCACGTCCGTGACACGCTTATTGGTCTCTGCAACGTTTTCGACGTCATCTCTCGAAAGTCGATTAGTGTGAAGCAGCTCCGAAGGCTACAGGAAGAGATCGTTGTCATACTAAATGAGCTTGAGATGTACTTCCCGCCCGCGTTCTTTGACGTCATGGTGCATCTGTGTGTCCATATTGTGGACGACATAATAGACCTGGGGCCGTCATTCTTGCACAACATGATGCCGTTTGAGAGGATGAATGGGATCATCAAAGGATTCATTCGTAACATGTCCCGTCCGGATGGAAGCATCGTCCAGGGCTATCTGACACAAGAGTGCATCTCTTTCTGCGAGAATTTTCTATATGGCGCAGACCGTCCGCCTGGTGTTGGTTTGCCCGTTAACAAGCACGATGGGAGGCTCGAAGGAGAAGGTCACTCCAACGGTCGCAGGGAAATGCATGTGGCCTACTCAGATCGACGCAACGACTTTGACATAGCAAACTTGGTAGTGCTACAACACCTACACCAGGTAGATCCTTTCGCGACGCTGCACAAAGAAACTATCGCAAAGAAGTATCGTGACCGGGGGGTATGCAAGACGGACGCCGAAGTTACTAGAGACCACAACTCCACTTTCCTGCATTGGTTCAAAGAGCATATTATTGGTAATCCCCCGGAAGAGGGCTCTAAGGACAGATTGCTCATATACGCCTTAGCACATGGCCCCTCGCCCAACCTCGTCACCTATTAGGCATACGATATCAACGGATACACGTTCTACACGGAGGCCAAAGATATGGACAGTGATGATCAGAACTCAGGGGTGACAATGGTATGCATGACCGACAGCGACAACGGCACAACTGAGAGATTTTACGGAAGGGTCAAGGAGATCTGGGAGCTTGACTACTCTGGACTGCACAACGCGACGATGTTCCGTGTCAGATGGGCTAAGAATGTCGAAAGAGAAAACCGGTATTTCACTACCATGACTATACCCGACGCCAAGAGCGGTACCGTGAACGCTATCGCAAAAAACGAGCCATGGGTACACGCTAAGCACGTGACACAATGCTTCTTCATAACCGACCCGTGCAATCCCAGCCGTGTTGTCGTGAGGAGAGGAACAAGGAACATCATTGGAATGGATGGAGTCGCCAACGAGGAAGACTACGACCAGTATGGCATCCCAATGAGGGAAGATGACGATGACGATGAAGTATACGTCAAAAGAAGAATCAATACTACATTACCTAAGAAAAATCGTACTCCATGGAAAAGGAAAAGTCACAATGAGGGGCTCAATTATTCTTCAACGAACAAGAAGGGAAAGAAGCTCACTCAAAAATGAAAACGTCGACGCTGAGGAACCGTTATCGGTCAAATGATGTAATCTATATGTTCCTATTTTGTGTACACACTTAACCGTTATGCATGGGTCAAATGATGTAATCTATATGTTCCTATTTTGTGTACACACTTAACCGTTATGCATGGGTCAAATGATGTAATCTATATGTTCCTATTTTGTATACACACTTAACCGTTATGCATGGGTCAAATGATGTAATCTATATGTTCCTATTTTGTATACATACTGGTTATAGCAGTAGCGCTTTTCCGAAAAAGAGCTATAGCTACCTGTGTTAGTAGTAGCGCTTCACCGAAAATGCGCTATAGCTACCTGTTATAGTAGCAGCGCTTCTTGGAGAAATGCACTATAGCTACCTGTGTTAGTAGTAGCGTTTCTTTTAGAAACGCGCTATAGATAACTTAGCTATAGCGCTTTTCTAGGAAACGTGCTACTGCTATGTTGACTTAACCCCCAAATCTGCTTCCCGCCTCTGCTTCTTCCCCCGAAATCCCCACTCTCTCTTCTCCCCCCTCGTCGCCGCCGGAGCCCGTGCCCTCGCCCTCGACATCGCTGCGCCCCTGCGCTCGCCCCCGACCCCGGCACTCGCCCCCGACCCCCCGACCCCGGCGACCTCGTCCTCGCCCCCGACCCCGGCGACCTCGCCCTCGCCCCCGACCCCGGCCCCGGCGCGCCACACCTCCCTCCTCTGCTTCCTCCCCTCCCAACCTCGGCCGTCGTCGGGCCTGCCTCCTCGCCCCTGCACCCTCTGTAAGCCCCCCACCGCTCCTCCTCTCTCTGCTAGCTAGGGTTTTTCTGTTAATTTACTTAGGTTGTAGTTAGGGCAGTAGGTTAATTAGGTTATCTATTTAGTTATGAACCCTAGTTATCAAACTAGTAGGTTAATTTGGCTATATTATGAACCCTAGTTAGTTAGGGCAGTAGGTTAATTAGGTTCTTCGTCAAATTAGGACAAAAATTTAGGGTTAGGTGTTTTAGGTGTAGTTAAAAGAAAAAACAGAATTGATTATATAGGTTTCTTGCATTTTTTTAGTTTAAGCAATTGTTGCTATTTAAATTTTGTAGTGCTAGTTAGTTAATTAGAATTAGTATGAAACCTAGGACAAATTAGTTAAAGCAACTGTTGCTATTTAAAAAAACAGAATTTGAAGTGGACAAATTAGTTAAAGCAACTGCTACTATTTTTTAGTTTCAAATTTAGGTAGGCTGAATTTAGTTTCAAATATTGTGAAGAAAAATGACTTCTTGCATTTTTCTTCAAGTTCTATATTTTTCTTCCTTTTATATGCAAATTTGAAGTGGACATGTGATATGTGGACATGTGATTTGGACATGTCATATTTGGAATTTGGACATGTCATATTTGGACATGTGATGTTTTGGACATGTCATATTTGAAAAATGATGATTATGTGCAGGGTAAATGATCCGAGTGGCCTATGTTTTGTTGGAATGTTGATTCATTTCCGTTCCGGTGAATTTCAGGCGCTCGATATGTCCACTTTTTAGCAAAGGTCATGCCAAAATTTTCCGTGAATTTTGGCATGACTTGTGCTAGAAAGTAGGCATATCGAGTGCCGGGATTTGCTGGGAAACGGCATTCCGGCAAACATAGATCTTTTTTTTATGTCATTTCTCATTTTTTTTATAGTTTTAGAATTAAACGAGGAGACTTAATCATAGGAAACATGTCGAACAACGAAGAAACCGGGCCTTCTGACCAAGATGCAGACGAGATGGATTATGAGGGTGAACAACAGTACCTCGACTTTTTGTCTGCTAAGCACATTCAAGGTTTGTAGGTCGGCCTAGATTATGATAATGACGCCGACATAGACACCGACGGCGCCGGCACCGATGGCGGCGCCGAGACCGACGGGGAAGGTACCGGCGGGGAAGATACCGGCGGGGAAGGTACCTGCGCCGATGCCGCTAACGAAAAGAAGAAGCAGAAGAAGCAGAGGATACGAAAACCTAACAAGCTCGGCATCGGACGACTGGTGATCACAAAGATGGCCCCTGGCAAGTTTGAGCCATTAGAGCTGGAAGAACCTCGCAAGTGCTATGGGAACCAAGTAGGATGCATCCTACGGGAATGCGCGAGCATCAACGACGATGACATAAGGGGTAAAGAACATTTGATGCAGTTGCTCCTGACGAAGCTGCACAAGAGATTCAAGTTCCCCGACCGGGATGACGCCATAGAACACCCGTGGGATGATAAGAAGATGAAAAAGATTAACAATCATGCCCTGGGCATGTTCAGCAATGATTTGGCCTCCTGGAAAGGGAGGGTGAAACGAGCTATTGAGGCTGAGGAACCCCTCTCCAAGATTCTGGAGGAAAATCCGACACTTACGGAAGAGGAGTTCAAAAAGTTCAAGGACACTTGCGCTACCGAGGCAGCCAAGGCTAAGGCTGCCAAATTCAAGAGCCTTCAGCAAAGGAACACGGGGAAGCATCGCCTCGGAAGCCGTGGCTACCTTGGCAAAAGGCCCATATGGGATAAGGAGGACGTGGAACATGAAGCCGCGGGTGTCCCATACCCCTTCGCGAAGTTCACCAACCCCTTGGAGCGTGACTTCATCCGGGCCCGCGACAAGTGGGACAAGGAAAAGAAAGTTTTTTACACGGACCAGATCACGAGGAAATTGATTAGAATACTGGTAATTATTCTTTTACCACCTTACATTTAGCTTCTGATCAAGTCGACTACACATTCGTAAACGGTTCACGTTCCTTCTGCAGGAGAAGCAACACCAGCTTGCAGCCGAAAGCCCTACTTCGCCGATGAGGCCCAAGTGGGACACCCCTCTCAACCGGGCCTTGAACGAACTTAAGGGACTCCCTTTGGGCCAGCGGCCGCAATATGGACGTGTGCACGGCGCCGGAGACGGCGCCACGTGGAAGGTGTTTTACAACGAGGGCCCGGAGACCAAGAAGTAGAAAAAGAAGTTTAGTCAGACGGACATCGACGAGAAGGTGAAGCTTGCATTCGAGAAAAAAGCAGCTGAGGACGCGGAAAAAGCAGCCGCGGAGAAAAATGAGTTGCTACAGCAGGCAGTCGACGCAGCTGTACATGCCTGCAGAAATGATTTCGCTACTAACTTGATCCCGACTATCATCAACTGGACGAAGGAAAATCCAGACAAGAAGGTACATGATTTCCCCATGCCCAGTTTTGTCGGGAGCAACTCGGTGAACAACACCACCGCATCATCACCTGCTCACGCAACCGGGCCTGCTCCCGCACCCGCACCCGCTCATAGCAGCCCGTCCTCAGTCTCTGGCGCGCTAGGCGGGCCTTCGTCTTTGGCTGAGCTCGACAACCTCACGGTAATTACATGTCGCACCAACATATATCTAGAATATTCCATTTTTGTTGCCTTTCGGATGTTTTACGCCGCAGACATGTGTTTGCAGGCCGACGAAACCCCGTGCACCGTACTCTACTTGATCAAAGGCCATAAGGTGGACGTGGGAAAGGGGGTGATAACGAAGCCCTTGGAACTCACGTTCCATGGCCAGCCGATGCCCGGTGGGCACTTCAAGGTTACCTTGTCGAGTGTGAAATCGGGGCACGAGGATTTGCCTCCTCCAGTACGGCTAGGGGGAGAGGACGACGAGACCCCGTCGCGGATTAGAAGCTGCAAGGTTTGGGTGCTGCTATGGCCGAAGAATCTTCTTCGTCTGGAGCCGGCCGAGAGGACACCAATAACCACACATCAACAAGCAGCTATGGACACCACCACCCCGCCTACGCAATTACCAGCGCCTGTAGTGCCGGGTGAGAGCGGCGGACGACGTGATGAAGGGGGTCCAATAGTGGCTGATGTAATCACTCCCGTAGAACAAAGAATGGATGATGAGCTAGAGGAGGACCCTCTTCGGTTCCTCAACAATACAGGCGCCTATGACGGTGACTTAGATATGATGAGTCAGCCATATGACGACTTGGGCTATCAGCATGCTAATGAGGATATGGATGATCTGCCCGGGCAGGAACGTCCTAGCAGGGATTGCAAGAAGTCTCTCTTCATGCAATCCTCACAGGACACGCCTGAAGATGCAGGGGGTCGTACAGTAGTGCTTAGCCCGACAACACTGGGGCATGGGTTAAGGAAGGGTCTGGAAGGTCAGCCCAAGAAAAAGGAGAGGAAGGGATTGGGGAAGATAGGCTCAGCTGCCTACAAACAAGCCAGAGCACATAGCAGCCAGACGGTGGCCATGATCCATGTCACGGGCGAGCCGATGCTACCGCCGAAACTGCTGGAGGCAATATACGGGGATCTCAGGAGACTGCACGACCATGTGCTGTCGACTGAGAAAAGCCTACTAGCCTCGAAGGATCCAGGATATCCGACATACGCGGCTCGTGTGCCTGAGGGGAAGTGCTACGTCGACACACGGCCCGCGGAAGTGGTCTTCCTGCGGTTTGATCATATCTTCGAGATGTTTCTGACAAGGCGGCTCGATTGTACAATCGTCCGCCTTTTTGCGCTACATATGAGCTCCATCATGAAGAGAGAAGAAGTCTCGCAAATCTGTGTGGCGGATTCATACTACATGCACGAGTCCTTCTTCAGTCTCGGCGACTTTGAGCGTAAAACTGCTAGGGAGTACCTCGAAAACTTCATGGTACATAACAAGGACCAGGAAATTGTCCTCCTGCCTTATCATCCAAAGTAAGTCAGTGCCGGACAACCCTTTCGTACATTTCAATCATTCCTTCTCGCTCATATGGAGAATAATTTGAGTTGTTTTTTTCCCCGCAGCAACGGTCGCGCCGTCCTTATCGTTCTTTACCCGCGAGTCTCCCACGCCATGTATTTCGACCCTACCAGAAACAACGAGAAGAAGGACTACACCCACGTAATGAATATTCTAGATGATGCTCTCCAAGGCTTCAGCTTCAGGGGTGGCCACATACAGATCAGGAAACAAAGGAACCGCAAGACGGGTTTCTCGCATAAAACCAACTTCTGCTGCATCCATGTCCCGAAATCAAGTACGAACGATGGATTCTACCTCCTCCATCTCATGATGGAGTTCAGAAGGGATCACCAAAAGCTTCGCATGACAACCAGAAACGATGATCATATCCGCAAGTGGGTAGAATCTCAAGGAGAAGCGGATTATAAACTTAAAGATGACTTCTTTCACATCCAGAGGGACATTGCGACGATCATCATGAAAGAAGTCATCGAAGTGAAGGGGATGTTCCACCACGGCCCTATATCGCGAGCTGACGTCCGAACTTACATAGGCATGCAACGTCAGGACCTCACGCCGTTCAAGAAGCTAGGGTCCATCCTCGATGATCTGGAAGGATGGAAGTTCTAGTGATTTACGATGCCGATGATGATGATATGTGTCGGTTGAACTTGTATATACTTTCTGTAGCGATGAAACTTTATGATGTCCACGGTCCCTACCGAACTTGCGTAATGCTACTTTGTTAGTTTGGGTATGATGACCTGCGTACCTCTAGTTAATTAGTTTGCGTACGATGAAACTGCGTTGATTATTTATGTTTACTATATGTTGCATCTAGTTGCTAACCCTTTCTTTTTTGTGTTGCTCAAGTATATTTTGTTGCATATGATTGTACATTCTCTTGATGAAGATGCATCTCTAACAGGTACCTAGATTCTTGATGGCGAAGTACCGGTGCTATGTCGTGTACAAAGGAAAGGTTCCGGGAGTATACGACGAGTGGTCCGAGTGTCAGGCGCAAGTGGAGGGGGTCTCGGGCGCCAGCCATAAAGGCTTCAAAAGCAGACAAGAAGCAGAAGCTAGTTACATGAGGCTCACGCTAGCGCGAGAGAGGGCTAATAACCGCCGCCTCATGTACTACATAGTTTCGCTCTCACTCATAGTGATAGCTCTTCTCGCGTATATCATTGTTTAGATGGATGACGATGTAGTTGCAAGTATTCGAGACTTGTATCGCTATTTTCGAGATGATGACGAGAGACCACTTTGTGTTGGATGATGATTATGATGATGACATGATTTGATGAGACTATTTGTATGTATATGCTATGATTACATTTGTGGTCTCGCAGCCATTTCTATGTGCATGATGATGACATTTGTATGTGCTAAAGATTCTTGTATAAAGCCTGTTCAAATACAAAACAAATATGCAGAAAAAAATCAGAACCTAATAAAGTTAGCAGTAGCGCGTGGAGTAAAGTTAGCAGCAGCGTGCCATTACCAGTAGCACGGTCTACTACAAGGCACTACAGATATTAGTAGCAGCGCGCTGTTCTGGAGCTCGCTGCTGCTACGCATGTATAGCAGTAGCGCGGGACAACCCGCGCTACTGATACAGATTAGCTGTAGTGCCGTATCAGTAGCGCGGGTTCCCGTGCTACTGCTATACATAATACCCGCGCTACTGCTAGGCTTTTCCCTAGTAGTGAATGGTTCAACAACAAGTGAATAATTCATAGGCATTTCCTGACGCTTAGCGATATTACCAATTCTTTGACATTCATCACAAGACAAGACAAACTTACGGGCATTCTTGAAGAGAGTAGGCCAATAAAAACCAGATTGCAATACCTTGTGAGCAGTTCTATCTCCCGCATGATGTCCTCCATAAGCTTCGGAATGACATTTCCGTAGGATTTGTTCATGTTCATGCTCAGGTACACAACGTCTAGTAATACCATCTACCCCTTCTTTACAAAGATGTGGGTCATGCCAAAAGTAATGTCTTAAATCATAGAAGAATTTTTTCTATTCTTGCTATGTGAAACTAGGTGGTATATATTTAGCAACAATGTAGTTAGCAAAATCAGCATACCAAGGAGTGTTTTGAGAAATATTTATTGCAGCTAACTGTTCATCAGGAAAGCTATCATCAAGAGGTAGTGGGTCATCAAGAATATTTTCCAACCTAGACAAGTTATCGGCTACGGGGTTCTCAGCTCCTTTCCTATTAGTGATATGTGCTACTTCTTGAGCTTGCGTTGGTTTTTTCCCTTGAAGAGGAAAGGGTGATGCAGCAAAGTAGAGATAAGTATTTCCCTCAGTTTTGAGAACCAAGGTATCAATCCAGTAGGAGGTACAAGCAAGGCCCCAATCTATGCACCTGCACAAACAATCAAACACTTGCACCCAACGCTATAAAGGGGTTGTCAATCCCTTCACGGTCACTTGCAAGGATGAGATCTGATAGAGATAGATATAAAATATTACTAAAAGTAAAACTAAATAAAAGTAAATAAAATTGAAGCAAGGTATTTTTGGTATTTTTAGTTTATAGATCTGAAAATATATAATGGAAAATAGACCCGGGGGCCATAGGTTTCACTAGAGGCTTCTCTCTTGAAGGAAAATAATACGGTGGGTGAACAAATTACTGTCGAGCAATTGATAGAAAAGTGCAAAGTTATGACGATATCCAAGGCAATGATTATGCATATAGGCATCATGTCCGTGTCAAGTAGACCGAAACGATTCTGCATCTACTACTATTACTCCACACATCGACCGACTCCTGCCTGCATCTAGAGTATTAAGTTCATAAAGAACAGAGTAACGCCTTAAGTAAGATGACATGATGTAGAGGGATAAACTCAAGCAATATGATGAAAACCTCACCTTTTTATCCTTGATGGCAACAATACAAATACGTGCCTCGCTACCCCTACTTTGTCACTGGGTGAGGACACCGCAAGATTGAACCCAAAACTAAGCACCTCTCCCATTGCAAGAACTACCGATCTAGTTAGCCAAACCAAACCAATAACTCGAAGAGAAATACAAAGATATGAAATCATGCATATAAGAATTCAGAGAAGATTCAAATAATATTCATAGATAATCTGATCATAAATCCACAATTCATCGGATCTCGACAAACACCACCGCAAAAGAAGATTACATCGGATAGATCTCCAAGAACATCGAGGAGAACATGGTATTGAGGATCAGAGAGAGAGAAAAAGCCATCTAGCTACTAACTATGGACCCGTAGGTCTGAGGTAGACTATTCACGCTTCATAGAAGGAGCAATGGAGTTGATGTAGAAGCCCTCCGTGATCGAATCCCCCTCCGACAGATTACTGGAAAATGCCCCAAGATGGGATCTCACGGGAACAGAAGGTTGCGGCGGCGGAAAAGTATTTTTGTGGCTCCCTCTGATGGTTTGGGAATATATGGGAATATATAGGCGAAGAGTTAGGGTTAGAAGGCCTCCAGGGGGCCCACAAGCCAGGGGGCGCGCCCCCCCTAGGGCGCGCCCTGGCGGCTTGTCGTCTACTGCCAGGTCTTCTGACCTCCTCTCCAAGTCTTCTAGATGTCTTCTGGTCCAAGAAAATCATCGCGAAAGTTTTATTCCGTTTGGACTCCGTTTGATATTCCTTTTCTGTAAAACTCAAAAACAGGGAAAAAACAAAAACTGGCACTGGGCTCTAGGTTAATAGGTTAGTCCCAAAAATAATATAAAATAGCATATTAATGCATATAAAACATCCAAAACAGATAATATAATTGCATGGAACAATCAAAAATTATAGATACGTTGGAGACGTATCAAGCATCCCCAAGCTTAATTCCTGCTCGTCCTCGAGTAGGTAAATGATAAAAACAGAATTTTTGATGTGGAATGCTACCTAACATATTTATCCATGTAATTTTATTTATTGTGGCATGAATATTCAAATCCATAAGATTCAAAACAAAAGTTTAATGTTGACATAAAAACAACAATACTTCAAGCATACTAATAAAGCAATCGTGTCTTCTCAAAATAACATGGCCAAAGAAAGTTATCCCTACAAAATCATATAGTCTGGCTATGCTCCATCTTCATCACACTAAGTATTAAATCATGCACAACCCCGGTTTTAGCCAAGCAATTGTTTCATACTTTAGTATTTTCAAACTTTTTCAACTCTTACGCAATACATGAGCGTGAGCCATGGACATAGCACTATAGGTGGAATAGAATATGGTGGTTGTGGAGAAGACAAAAGAAGGAGATAGTCTCACACCAACTAGGCGTATCAATGGGCTATGGAGATGCCCATCAATAGATATCAATGTGAGTGAGTAGGGATTGCCATGCAACGGATGCACTAGAGCTATAAGTGTATGAAAGCTCAAAAAAGAAACTAAGTGGGTGTGCATCCAACTCGCTTGCTCACAAAGACCTAGGGCAATTTGAAGAAGCCCATCATTGGAATATACAAGCCAAGTTCTATAATGAAAAATTCCCACTAGTATATGGAAGTGTCAATATAGGAGACTCTCTATCATGAAGATCATGGTGCTACTTTGAAGCACAAATGTGGAAAAAGGATAGTAGCATTGCCCCTTCTCTCTTTTCTCTCATTTTTTTTATTTTCTCTTTTTTTTGGTGGGCTTCTTTGGCCTCTTTTTTTATTTGGGCTTCTCTGGCCTCTTTTATTTTTCATAAAGTCTGGAGACTCATCCCGACTTGTGGGGGAATCATAGTTTCCATCATCCTTTCCTCACATGGGACAATGCTCTATAATAGATCATCACACTTTTATTTACTTACAACTCAAAATTTACAACTCGATACTAGAACAAGCTATGACTCTATATGAATGCCTCCGGCGGTGTACCGGGATATGCAATGATCTAGCATAGCAATGACATCATCATGCTAGCTATCTTACGATCATGCTAAGCAATATGACAATGATGGTGCGTGTCATAATAAATGGAACGGTGGAAGTTGCATGGCAATATATCTCGGAATGGCTATGGAAATGCCATAATAGGTAGGTATGGTGGCTGTTTTGTGGAAGGTATATGGTGGCTGTTTTGAGGAAGGTGGGTTTAATGCATCGGCGAAAGTTGCGCGGTACTAGAGAGGCTAGCAAAGGTGGAAGGGTGAGAGTGCGCATAATCCATGGACTCAACATTAGTCATAAAGAACTCACATACTTATTGCAAAAGTCTATTAGTCATCAAAACAAAGTACTACACGCATGCTCCTAGGGGAAGGGTTGGTAGGAGTTAACCATCATGCTATCCCGACCTCCACACAAAGGAAGGCAATCAATAAATAAATCATGCTCCGACTTCGTCACATAACGGTTCACCATACGTGCATGCTACGGGAATCACAAACTTTAACACAAGTATTTCTACCAATCCACAATTACTCACTAGCATGTCTCTAATATTACAATCTTTATATCTCAAAACAATCATAAGGAATCAAACTTCTCATAGTATTCAATGCACTTTTATATGAAAGTTTTTATTATATCTCTCTTGGATGCCCATCATATTAGGACTAAATTCACAACCTAAACAAATTACCATGCTGTTTAGAGACTCTCAAAATAATATAAGTGAAGCAAGAGAGTTCAACAATTTCTATAAAATAAAGCCACCGTCGTGCTCTAAAAAGATATAAGTGAAGCACTAGAGCATATTGCCTAGCTCAAAAGATATAAGTGAAGCACATAGAGTATTCTAATAAATTCATGATTCATGCGTGTCCCTCTCAAAAAGTGTGTACAGCAAGGATGATTGTGGCAAACTAAAAAGCAAAGACTCATATCATACAAGACGATCCAAGCAAAACACATATCATGTGGTGAATAAAAATATAGCCTCAAGTAAATTTACCGATGGATTGAAGACGAAAGAGGGGATGCCTTCCGGGGCATCCCCAAGCTTAGGCTCTTGGTTTTCCTTGAATATTACCTTGGGGTGCCTTGGGCATCCCCAATCTTAGGCTCTTGCCACTCCTTATTCCATAGTCCATCAAATCTTTACCCAAAACTTGAAAACTTCACAACACAAAACTCAACAGAAAACTCGTGAGATCCGTTAGTATAAGAAAATAAAATCACCACTTTAGGTACTGTTGTGAACTCATTCTTTATTTATATTGGTGTAATATCTACTGTATTCCAACTTCTCCATGGTTCATACCCCCCGATACTACCCATAGTTTCATCAAAATAAGCAAACAACACATAGAAAACAGAATCTGTCTAAAACAGAACAGTCTGTAGCAATCTGTAAACTTCGAATACTTATGTAACTCTAAAAATTCTGAAAATTTAGGACAATCTGGGCAATTTGTATATCAATCTTGTGTAAAAATTCAGATCCAATCGACGCTTCTGTGAATTTATAAAATTCCTGGACTGGGCGTCAAAGTTTCTGATTTTCAGCAGGATCAAATCAACTATCACCGTAGACCATCCCAAAGGTCTTACTTGGCACAAATACTAATTAAAACACTAAAACACAATTACTACAGAGGTAATAATGTGTAATTTATTCAAGAACAGAAACAAAACAAAAAACATAAAAATAAAATTGGGTTGCCTCCCAACAAGTGCTATTGTTTAACGCCCCTAGCTAGGCATAACGCAATAGATCTAAGTATTATCATCTTTGGTATGCAATCTATAAGTAGCTCTCATAATAGATTCATATGGTAATTTAATTTTCTTTCTTGGAAAGTGTTCCATGCCCTTCCTTAACGGAAATTGAAATCTAATGTTTCCTTCTTTCATATCAATAATTGCTTGTGTATCAGAAATTTGGCCTATTAGATTTTCAAGACGGGCAAACTGAGATTTCAAACCATAAAATTCCTTAGACATATCATCAAGCTCTTTATTAATATACTCCATCAAAGATTTTTGTTCTTTAAGCTCGTTTCTAAAGAGATTATTATACTCATAATGTAAAGTCATGAAACTTTTAGCACTATTTTCAATCTCTTCCAATTTCCTAAAATAAGGATCAAGCTCTTGGGTCGAGCCATACGGGAAATCTAGCAACCAGAAAGCTAACGAAAAGACGAACGGAAGAAGGGCGAATAAAAAGGCAAATCTTTTTGGTTTTTTCTGAAAATCATTTTAGAAGTGGGGGAGAGGAAAACGAGAGGCAAATGGCAAATAATGTAAATGCAAGAGATGAGTTTATGATGGGTACTTGGTAGGCTTGATGTAGACCTCTCCGCCAACCATGCCAGAAATTGGCAAGTTGACGGGAGAGTTCTTGTCTTGACTTGCTATGTATCCTCCCCGGCAACGGCGCCAGAAATTGGCAAGTTGACGAGAGAGTTCTTGTCTTGACTTGCTATGTATCCTCCCCGGCAACGGCGCCAGAAATTCTTCCTGCTACTTCTTGAGCTTGCGTTGGTTTTTCCCTTGAAGAGGAAAGGGTGATGCAGCAAAGTAGAGATAAGTATTTCCCTCAGTTTTGAGAACCAAGGTATCAATCCAGTAGGAGGTACAAGCAAGGCCCCAATCTATGCACCTGCACAAACAATCAAACACTTGCACCCAACGCTATAAAGGGGCTGTCAATCCCTTCACGGTCACTTGCAAGGATGAGATCTGATAGAGATAGATATAAAATATTACTAAAAGTAAAACTAAATAAAAGTAAATAAAATTGAAGCAAGGTATTTTTGGTATTTTTAGTTTATAGATCTGAAAATATATAATGGAAAATAGACCCGGGGGCCATAGGTTTCACTAGAGGCTTCTCTCTTGAAGGAAAATAATACGGTGGGTGAACAAATTACTGTCGAGCAATTGATAGAAAAGCGCAAAGTTATGACGATATCCAAGGCAATGATTATGCATATAGGCATCATGTCCGTATCAGTAGTAGCATAATTTCGTTGGGCACTGTCTAGAGTTTTGCTAGCATAATGGATAACATTTATTTTCTTATCAACTCTTTGTCCTAGAAGAACACCAACAGCATAATCACTAGCATCACACATAATTTCAAAAGGCAAGTTCCAATCAGGTGGTTAAACGATAGGTGCAGAAGTTAAGGCTTTCTTGAGTGTTTCAAAAGCTTCTACACAATCATCATCAAAAACAAATGGAATATCCTTTTGTAAAAGATTAGTAAGAGGCCTAGAAATTTTAGAGAAGTCTTTAATGAACCTCCTATAGAAACCATCATGACCAAGGAAACTCCGAATACCTTTAATATCTTTAGGACATGGCATTTTCTCAATTGCATCAACTTTAGCTTTATCTACCTCAATACCTCGTTCAGATATTTTATGCCCCAAGACAATACCTTCATTCACCATAAAGTGGCACTTCTCCCAATTCAAGAAAATATTAGTTTGTTCACATCTCTGCAAAACTCGATCAAGGTTGCTTAAGCAATCATCAAAAGAAGTTCCGTAAACGGAGAAATCATCCATGAAAACCTCCACAATCTTTTCACGAAAATCAGAGAATATAGCAGTCATACATCTTTGAAAGGTAGCAGGTGCATTGCATAAAGCAAGGCATACGTCTATAAGCATAGGTTCCGAAAGGACAAGTAAAGGTGGTTTTCTCTGGATCAGATTGTGATACATGTATTTGAGAGAAACCAGAATATCCATCCAGAAAACAACAGTGTGTGTGCTTAGATAATCTTTCTAGCATTTGATCAATGAAAGGCAGAGGGTAATTATCTTTTCTAGTAGCTTTATTTAATTTTCTAAAATCAATTACCATTCTATAGCCAGTGACAGTTCTCTGTGGGACGAGTTCATTTTTATCATTTGGAACAACAGTAATACCTCCCTTCTTAGGGACACAATGAACGGGACTTATCCATCTACTATGAGCTATGGGATAGATTATACCTACTTCAAGAAGCTTTAATATTTCATTTCTTACCACTTCTTTCATCTTATGATTCAATCGTCGTTGGTGATGAACAACGGGTTTAGCATCAGGTTCCATATTGATCTTGTGCTGATATAGAGTGGGGCTAATGCCCTTGAGATCATCAAGAGTATATCCAATAGCAGCCGGGTGCTTCCTCAGAATTTTAATAATCTTTCTTCTTCATGTTCTGAAAGGTTAGCACTAATAATAACATGATATATCTTTTTCTCATCAAGATAAGCATACTTCAAAGTGTCAGGCAATTGTTTTAATTCAAACACATGATAACCTATAGGTGGAGGAGGACCTCCTAGAGTTTCAATAGGCAAATTTTGTTTTAGGAGAGGCTGTTGTTCAAAGAAATTTTTATCTATTTCATTTCTTTCATGCAAGTGCATATCATTTTCATGGTCTAGCATATATTGTTCTAGTGGATCAGTAGGAGGTACGGCAATAGAAGCAAGACTAATTATTTCATCCTTACTAGATAGTTCTTTATCACGAGGTTGTCTACTAAACTTGAAAAAATTAAATTCATGAGACACATCACCAAAACTAACACCGACAGTTTGTTTTTCACAATCTATCTTAGCATTGACGGTGTTCAAGAAAGGTCTACCAAAGATAATGGGACGAAAGTCTTCTTGTGGGGAACCAGGAACTAGAAAATTAGTAGGATATTTTGTTTTCCCACACAAGACTTCAACATCTCTAACAATCCCAAGTGGTGTGATGGTGTCTCTATTAGCAAGTTTAATAGTAACATCTATGTCTTCTATTTCGACGGGTACTATATCATTCATAATTTCTTGGTATAAGGTAAAAGGAATAGCACTCACACTAGCACCCATATCACATAAACCATGATAGCAATTATCTCCTATTTTGACTGAGACAACAGGCATGCCCACTATGGGTCTATGTTTATCTTTTTCATCAGGTTTGGCAATTCTAGTAGCTTCATCACAGAAGTAAATAACATGCCCATCAATATATTCTACCTGGAGATATTTAACCATAGCAACACTAGGTTCTACTTTAACTTGTTCAGAGGGCTTAGGTGCTTTAATATTACTTTTGCGAACCACAGTTGATACCTTAGCATGTTTCTTTATCCTAACAAAGAAAGGTGGTTTTTCAATATAAGTAGTAGGCACAACTGGATCAACATTGTAAATGATGGTTTCATCCTTAGCTTTTACCGGTTCTTTAATTTCTTCTTTAATAGGGGGATAATATTTAAACCACTTCTCCTTAGGGAGATCAACATGAGTAGCAAATGATTCATAGAAAGAGGCTACTATCTCAGAGTCAAGTCCATATTTAGTGCTAAACTTGTGAAAAGCATCGGTATTCATAAATGATTAAACACAATCAAACTTAAGCTTAATACCTGACTCATTACCTTCGTCGAGTTCCCAATCTTTAGAGTTGCGTTTAATTCTTTCTAAAAGATTCCACTTGAATTCAATAGTCTTCTTCATAAAAGAACCATCACAAGAAGTATCGAGCATGGATCGATCATTATTAGAAAGTCGAGCATAAAAATTCTGAATAATAATTTCTCTCGGGAGCTCATGATTGGGGCATAAATATAACATTGACTTAAGCCTCCCCCAATCTAGAGTGATGCTTTCTCCTTCACGAGGCCAAAAATTATATATATAATTCCGATCATGATGAACTAGATGCATATGATAAAACTTTTGGTGGAATTCTAATTGCAATCGATTCCAGTTCATTATCCAATATCATCACATAGCCTATACCATGTCAATGCTTTTCCCTTCAAATATAAAGGGAAAACCTTCTTCTTAACTTCATCTTCGGATAAACCTGCAAGCTTAAATAATCCACAAATTTCATCCACATCTATTAGATGCATATCAGGATGTTCAGTTCGACTCCTGCATAAGGATTATCTAGCAGTTGTTCTACCATACCCGAAGGAATTTCATAACCAATATTTTCAGTAGGTGCAGTAGGTTGAGGGGCAACTCATTGTGGTTCTGGTCGAGATGAAGATACCCCGAACAAACCCCTCAAAGGATTGTTTTCCATAGTAACAAGTGACAATAAATTTCAGCACGTAGTATAAGTTTTTCCTTACTGGTTTCCACTTACCAAAAGCACTTCACTCCCCGGTAACGGCGCCAGAAAAGAGTCTTAATGACCCACAAGTGTAGGGGTTCAATTGTAGTCCTTTCAATAAGTAAGAGTGTCAAACCCAACGAGGAGCAGAAGGAAATGACAAGCGGTTTTCAGCAAGGTAATTCCTGCAACCACTGAAATTGTAGGTAACAGATACTTTGATAGCAAGATAATTGGTAACGAGCAAGTAACGGTAACTATAAATAAAGTGCAGCAAGGTATCCCAATACTTTTGTGGCAAAGGACATGCCAGAATAGTCTCTTATAATAGGCAAAGTGTTCTTGAGGGTACACGGGAATTTCATCTAGTCACTTTTATCGTGTTGGTTTGATTTGCGATCGCTACTTTGATAATTTGATATGTGGGTGGACCGGTGCTTGGGTGTTGTTCTTACTTGAACAAACCTCCCACTTATGATTAACCCCCTCGCAAGCATCCACAACTACGAGAAAAATATTAAGATAAAATCTAACCGTAGCATTAAACGTTTGGATCAAAATCAGCCCCTTACGAAGTAGCACATAAACTAGGGTTTAAGCTTCTGACACTCTAGCAACCCATCATCTAATAACTACTCCACAATGCATTCCCTTAGGCCCAAAGATGGTTAAGTGTCATGTAGTCGACGTTCACATGACACCACTAAGGGAATCACAACATTCATATCATCAAAATATCGAACACATATCAAATTCACATGATTACTTGCAACATGACTTCTCCCGTGACCTCAAGAACAAAGGTAACTACTCACAAATAATATGCATGCTCAAGATCAGAGGGGTATTAAATAGCATAATGGATCTGAACATATAATCTTCCACCAAATAAACCATATAGTAATCAACTACGAGATGTAATCAACACTACTAGTCACCCACAGGTACCAATCTGAGGTTCTGGTACAAAGATTGAACACAAGAGATGAACTAGGGTTTGATAGGAGATGGTGTTGTTGAAGATGTTGATGAAGATTGGTCTCCCAAAGATGATAGGGGTGTTGGTGACGACGATGGCTTCGATTTTCCCCCTTCGGGAGGGAACTTCCCCCGGCGGAATCACTCCGCCGGAGGGCAAAAGTGCTCCTGCCCAAGTTCCGCCTCGAGACGGCAGCGTTCCATCCCGAAAGTCCTCTCTTTATTTTTTCTAGGTCAAAAGACCTTAAGTACCAGAAGATGGGCACCGGAGGTGGGCTGGGCTCAGCACAACCCACCAGGACGCGCCTGGGGGGCCTGGCGCGCCCTGGTGTCTTTTGCTCACTAGGTGGCCCCCCCTCCAGTAGTTATTTGCTCCAGTATTTTTCATATATTCCAAAATAATTCTCCCTGAAGTTTCAGCTTATTTGGAGATGTGCAGAATAGGCATCTCTGATATGCTTTTCCAGGTCCAGAATTCCAGCTGTCGGTATTCTCCCTCTTTGTGTAAACCTTGCATATTATGAGAGGAAAGGCATTAGAATCACTCCCTAAAACATTATTATGCATAAAAACATTATAAGTAACAGTGGGAAATCATGATGCAAAATGGACGTATCACCCTTTATCATATTTTGTTTCTAAGGACCTAATTAGTCCCATATCCAAACATAGCATAGATAGAGAGAAGTTTTACTGGGCAATGGTACCACATACATAATTTCAGCTAACGAACAATTTTACCTATTGGAGATTAGTCCCAAACCAACTCTAGTAGATATTCATGTAGAAATAAAAGTGCTAATGCATACAAGAATGCAAGGTAAACTCAAGGACACAAAGTTAAGGAAAAGGCAGGGAGCATATACCTAATAGGATAGGGTAGGATCCTTGGGAGGAACATTTCGTAATGACCTTGATCCTATATGATCTTTTTATGTTTTCTTAGAAATACACTTGACTTATGGGTTGCCTCCCAAGAAGTCTTAATTTACATCCATAAAAGCAAGGCTAAGTTAGCATTATTATTGTCACCAAGGTGGATCTGAGGGCTGGTTATCATCACATAAGGATGCGACCGGAGATGAAGTTAAAGACAACTTTTAAGAAATCACCATGGTTACTTTGAGTTCAAAGTAATGCCATTTGGACTCACTTGTGCCCCAACAACATTTTCAGGCAGCCATGATCACAGCGTTTGCACATTCGATCGGAAGGTTTTTGTTGGTTTATGTTGATGACATCCTGATATACAGTAAAAGTATGTGTGAACATGTGGCACATCTGGAGCGGATGTTTCAGCTGATGGAGCAAAACAACTTGTATGTCAAAAGAAGTAAGTGTTCCTTTACGCAATCATCTATGGAATACTTGGAACATGTCATCAGTGTGTCTACAAATCCTACAAAACTTGTTGCAGTTGCTAATTGGCCACAACCAAAAAATGTCAAACAGTTGACATGATTCCTTGGACTAGCTGGGTATTGTAGGAAATTCATCAAGAACTTTGGCTTGATACTAACCTTTGACCAATTTATTGTAATATTGTATATCTGGACTTTTAGGGAACAAACATCCTTTGAAAGTTCCCAGACAGTCTTTGATGCAAGCTCTTGTGTTGGCTTTGCCTGATTTTAAGAAGGAACTTGTATTGGAGACTGATGCAAGTGCTACTGGTGTGGGGGGCAGTTCTTATGCAGTCTGAGCACCCCCATAAATTTCTTTGGTAAAGCGTTAGGGCCCATAAATCAAACACTATATGAATATAACAAAGAGTGTCTAGCTATTGTTTTTTAAGACGTGTACCTTCGGGCTCCTATTCATTAAAAAGTAGAAGAGAGTCGCCTGATTAATTAGCGGAAATCCAGGCAAAAACTATTGCAACACAACCACAAAAAAGGGCACACCGAGTTGGCTACCCACAAGACCTACACAGGTCACCGAGGAAAAGACACCGTCGAGGTTTCCTATGATGTCATCGTCATCACTTCTCCCTGAGCAAATGACTCCGACTTCACCACAGACGACCCATCAAGAGCTCTCCGAAACAAACGACACACGACAATCATGTCGGTGTATGCCAAACAGTCGGCTAAGCGCGTCGAGGACTAGCCAACTCTGACTTCGGGCACAAGCCTTGCAGAAGAAAGAAGCATGCCTTGCACCAACATAGCCAGACCTACTCAGTAGCCGGCATCATTGCCGCCGCATCGCCTCGCAACGCTGCAGCTTTGACTTCACACTCAAGGACAGTCGACGACGAAGGACATGTCGTGACTCTACTCCACTAGCCACCATCATCGTTGCCACACGAGTCGCAATGCCACCAAAGACGAGACAACCGCCCCGCCATCATCACCCAAATCGCCAGTCGGGCACCTACCAACCTCAATGTCGTGCGCTTCCAGCCCCTTGAAAGTGCGAGCGGGATCACCGGTTTTCAAGGCGACGCCCCCATGGGTAAAACGTCGTGGGGATGACGACGCCGCCTGACCTAGGCGGGTCTCATGCTTTTGACCGAAGAACAGATCCACGGGTGAAGGAGGTCAGAGAACTTCACAGCAGTGCCTCGAAGAAGGGGAGAGATGCCCACAGGTGCCATGACCGCCGGCCATCAAGAACGAGGCAGACTTCCGCATGGAGCTCCTGAAACCACCACTCGCACGCAGCCGGCCAAAGCGAACCCGCACCTCCACTGGCACACGCACCCCCACGCAACAACAACGCCGCCGCTGCAGCACCTAGCTTTTGTTTTGACTATTGAAAAGTGGAAGTTTTACTTGCAAAATTGATCTTTCACCATTCACACTGATAAAAAAAGTTTGGTGCAATTAGGTGACCATAACTTCAATACCTCTATACAACAGAAAGCTTTCTTGAGACTGACTGGCTTACAATACAAAATCTTACCTACTAATCTCTACCTAATAATAAAGGGAGGAGTGCTTCTGGCCATCCGCCATGGAATTGCCCCTAGAGTTTGCATGAACTACCCCCTTTATGCCACCGATAAGTGGAAAAAACAATTCGTTTTTCTCTTTATAAGTCGAATGTTTCTTTTTATTGAACACAGAGCGATCTCCTTTAAAAACACACGCAACTATGCCACAATGTATCACAAGTGCATGGCCATCCCAACTGGTTGGATGCTTGCTCTTCAAGACCCGGGTTCGATCCCACATTCTCAATTTTTTCTCCCCCTTTTCTCTCTTAGTATCCTCGGGCGTAGGATATAGGCTGCACTGTCTTGCCAGCTGGCCGATTGGGCCGGCCTAGCCCGACCTTCAGCACTTATTTTTCTTACTTTTTTCATGTTTTTCACATTTGTTTTGTTTTTATTTTCTTTTGGCTTTATTTTGATATACTCTGAATATTTCAATTCTAAAAATCACTTATATGCAAACTTTGGAAAAATGTTAATCATGAATTAAAGACATGTCAAACTTGTATAGAAAAAAGTTTCCTTTATACACAAAAAATGTATAGTGCGTATGGAAAAATAATAATATATATTTTTTCTTTAAAAAAATGTTGATTATGAATTTAAAAAATGTTAAATGTACATAGAAAAATGTTTCTGATGTATAAGAAAGTTGTATACAAAAATATACAATGTGTATGAAACAAAGTAGACATGAAAAATATATGTTTTCAAAATGTAATCATGTATTTGGACAATGTCAAATGTGTATATAAAAAACGTTCCTGATGTATACCAAAAATGGAGAATGTGTATAAAAAAATAGACATCAAAATTAAATATGTTTTGAAAATTTTTGACCAGGAAATTAGAAAATATTAAACGTGTATATATAAAATATTTCTGATGTATAAAAAATATACAATGTTGTTGATACAAGCTTTACGTAAAACAATGGCTTAGCTTTGATTTTCATATTGTTTTAAATTGTTTTCATAATAAAAAAATTAAGAATATTGATTCTTATATGCAACCTTGAATATTTTGTATGCATGTCCTTACAAATTGACTGTTTTCGATGAAGCTGTCTAATATGTTTGCAACCAAATTAAGATTTCACTTGAATTACAAGTGCAAACACATATATCAGCAAGACAAAAATAATGCTCTTATGCATATGGTATCATTAATAAATAAAACGTACTTTGCTGCTTTCATCGTAATGCAAATATTTGTTGGGCAGCATCGAGGAGAAACGACAACAAATGCGTAAAGAGATACCTGCAACTAGGTAGATATTATTATTGTCTAATAAACTGAAAAAACCTCGAGTAAACTTCTGCACAACATCGCTTATCACGTTGTTTTTCCTGTGACATCGTGCAAGATTTCAAGAGATTTACCGATGTCTCGAGAGTGTGTATAAGAGGTAATGTTTTTTCTTCCGTTGCAACGCACGAACATATTTGCTAGTAATAATAATAGGATTAGTGCTTCTGTCCGTCCATCATAAAATCACCCATAAATTTGCCATGAATTACCCATTATGTCATCATAAATAATAAAAAAAATCATTTTTTCCTACACAAGTCGTTACATCGGTCTTTGTTTATTACGAAGTGATCCACAGAAATAGAACAACCTGTAACCAGCGCACTGGCTATGGCGTTGCCTCTCCACCGAGGACACCCGGGTCGAACCCGATTTAACACATTTCTTTCTAAATTTGTTCTTTTATTATATGTTCGTATCTTTTAAATCCTAACTCGAAATCTAACATGTTATATACGAAAGATCCTCGAAAAAATGTGTAGATTTAAAATATGCTATTATTTTGCATGTTAATCATTTCTAAAATTATGTTTAGGATGTAACCTTAATTAACCTTCTTTATATGCGGTATTTTGGAAATGCAAAATTATATATGTTCGTAAACTATTTAAATTGATTACATAGGATAGTTTGATGCTTTCACAAAAGCTATCATTAGCATCGTATGGGATGCTTATTCCTACTAGCTACTATATCCTGAAAGTTACAATAGGTATATAATCATCCTCTTTGTTTCGCACATTGCATAATAACCGACCCCTATACAATGATGTACACTAAACTACTGATTTTCATATTGTTTGAAATTGTGTCCATAAAGATTTTTTTTCAATAATATCGATGTTCATATGCAGCCATGAACATTTGGTATGCATGTCCTTGTAAATTGATTGTTTTTGGTGAGCTGTCTAATATGTTTGCAATCAAATTAAATCTTGAATTGGATTCGGGTTGCAAACACATATATAAGCAAGACAAAAATAATGCTTATATGCACAAGGTATCATTAAGTACTAAAATAAACTTCTCTATTTTCTTCCTACGAACCACAACAAAGACGTAAAGAGATAGCGGCAATTATGTAGATATTTTTGTTGTCTAATAAAATGAAACACCTTGAGTACACTTCAAAAATCATTCGACCTTTATGTTTTTTCGCAACACCACTTATTATGGTGTTTGTTGTGCGGCATCGTGAAAGATTCCAAGCGATTTGCTGATGTCGTCGGATGTGTGTATGAGGGATGATTTTTTTTCTCTCCCGATGCAACGCACGAGCATGTTTGCTAGTATTGTAAAAAAGAGGATCACCAACAAAGCAACAGGTGGCACAAAGCAACCATTGGCCGTGTATGTGCCGACGCCTGGCAAAGCGGGGTGGCAAATTGAAGCCGCAAGTTCAAGTTTTCTTGTTTGGAATGCCACCCGACTGCAAGACCTGGGAGGATGTGTTCCCAGTGGCGACGACGTACCCATCATTACCATCTTGGGGACAAGCTGTCTGAGGAGGGAGTATTGTCGTGACCCACTACATCCGTGAAGTTGTCAAGGTGAAGAAGAGGACTCGCGAGCGTCAGTGCCGAGAAAATTACATTTTTCGTCCTTCAAGTCTATGACACGTAACATTTTGGTACCGTAACTCGAGAAACACTCCAATACGATCCCTATACATGAAAATATGTAACATATACAGTTCAATCTACGCCCCCTAGATGGTCGACCGCTCTGGTGTCGTCACCTTCACCTGGCGCAACTCTATTGCAGAAAACCCTCTCATTTTTTCAGAAATCAACCTGCGCTCCATAGATTGGTGTGTCCAGTCAATACACATGCCAGCCAAGTCAAAAACTGACGCGTGGGGCCGTTGGGTTAAAAACTAATCCTAACCGAGGTAGTTAGTTAGGGTTAATTAACAACCGAGCCCACTATCATCGACACCTAGGATAGTTAGTAGTATAATTAGCGTCCTAATTATACAACACGTCAGGAGGGCCAGGGTTTAACCACCAGCGACTTCAAATTGCGACGGTGTCCCGCTGGAGGACACGCCAGTGGTGATGGAGGCTACTAGGGTGGAGCCCTGCTCACACGCATCCTGAGAACCAAGAAGGAGGTCGTGGGGCTGCCGGAGGCAGGCTAGCGGTAGAGCTTAGTGTCGGCAGAGCCACGACCCGACGGAAACGGAGCTACATGGCACGAGCGAGCGATGTGAAGCACGGTTCGACCTTCTGGGAGCTTCCTGAGCACCATGGCGTTCTTGGTGGCGAGGTTCGGGAGCTCTGGTCACGACAGCGACATGGCCGATGGCGAGAAGCTCATGGGCGTGGCGAAACTAATAGCTAGGGGACGCAAACGAGAGAGGGAGAAGAGGGGTTCCACGCAAGAGCTCACCACAGGCGCGTCCTATTTGGTGCGCAGGTCATCAGCGAGCGACCTGGCGTGTACCTCCCTCCGGTATTCGTATGGGCTGGCCCATTTCTGGATTTCACCTCCACTGTTTTTTTATTTTGCCCTTTCCCTCTTTTTTTTCTTTTTTCGCCTTTTCTTTCTGTCTTCCCTTCTCTTTTTTCCTTCTTTTTTCATTTTTCGTTTTTAATTTCTTGTTTATTTCTTTTTTCTTTCTTTTTCAGTTTGCCAACATCGTTCCCATTTATCAACATATTTTGCAATCATGATTTGTTTTTCGAAATCGTGAACATTTTTTGAGATCAAGAACGTTTTGCAAAAACATGAACATTTTTTAAAAATTGAGAATATTTTTTAAATTTCTAAAAAAATTACATATTCCTGAACATTTTTCATGACGAACATTTTTTAAGTTGTGTATATTTTGTGGAACACATGAGCGATTTTTTTTGAACATTTGAATTTTTTTTTAATTTTGGGAACCATATTTTCAAATGCAGGATTTTTTTTGCTTTTGACGAATATTTTCTTGAGTTCATGAACACTTTTTGACACAGCAAACATTTTTGAGATTTTTGAATATTTTTTGAAATTTGGGAACAATTTCTGAGATTCCCGAACATTTCTGAATATTTTTGACATTTTCAGAAATGTATGATTTTTAAAAAAACTTCTGAACAGTTTTTTTTGAATTGACGAACATTTTTCTGAAATCACAAACATTTTCTGAATCTGTGAGCATTTATCATTTCACGATATTTTTTTCAAATCATGCACATTTTTTTAATTCACAGACATAATTTTTCATAATCCGCGACATTTTAGAATTCCTGAATTATTTTTAAAAGGAAAAAAACTTTAAACAGAAAGAGAACAAAAAAACAAGGGCCTTCGCACTTCCCGCGCCACACATGGGCCAGCCCACGGGGTGCGCACTGCACTTTCCCCCCTGCACCCAGTGCAGGTCCCCTCACCACAGGTCTAACGAAAGTCGATGTCGAGGCCGGGGAAGCTCTGGCGGCAGCGTAATCGGTGACGGCGGCTGAAGGATTAATGTACCAAGACCATAAGGCAATTGCCCAAGGCCCAACCCATATGTGCAACGGTAGTAAAGGAGACATGTAGGGGAAAGTACCATTCTGCTCCCGAGCTCAAATGAGCTCGGTGAACAGTAAATTCGAAAAAAATTCGATAAATGTTCAAAAAATTCTGAAATTTTTTCGTGAACAATATTGACAAAATATCTAAGTACGTGCAAAAATTTGGCCTGAAATAACATTCCTATGAGGCGTGAAAAAAAAAACAAAATCTGTTCCTGAAATAACATTCCTATGAGGCGTGGAAAAAAAAACCAAAATCTGTTTCAGGCCAAAATTTTGCACGTACTTAGATATTTTGTCAATATTGTTCACGAAAAAATTTCAGAATTTTTTGAACATTTTTCGATTTTACTGTTTACCGAGCTCATTTGAGCTCGGGAGCAGAAACTTCATGTCCGTATGTAGGATCTTCTAAGAAAAAAGGAGACGCGTAGGTGTGACTGGGTATCGAGAATTAATAGATGAGAGTCTCGTTTCTTCCTTCCTCTTGCTCCAAGGACTCGAGCTCGAGTCCCTTCTCCAAATCATAGCGTGATGCTCTGGAAATTGTATCTAGTTACTCAAATTCAGTCCTGGTTCATGACAACGGATGCTGGGGAGGAGGCTGCCTGCGGCCGTGTCCGAGGTGGTAGCACACCAGCT
Source organism: Elymus sibiricus (assembly GCA_039707655.1). Taxonomy (NCBI): domain Eukaryota; kingdom Viridiplantae; phylum Streptophyta; class Magnoliopsida; order Poales; family Poaceae; genus Elymus; species Elymus sibiricus. Next base: position 175,385,383 of record CM077667.1, on the reverse strand, counting down.
GATGGTAGCCACCAGCGCACGCTCCAGCCCTCTGTGGCTCTCTGCCCGCATCAGCGCATGCGAGGTGTTTGAAAAAATGCCTCTAACATCCATGTAACGTCCGTCCTCTGTTGGTTGTCATCCTATGCCACATCGGCCTGACGAGTGGGATTCAACATGTCATAAAAGGTAAAAAGGTGCTCAAAGTTAACCAACCATGTCATTAGTGTTTTTTGCGAAAAAATAGCAAAATACCGGTTGTTATTGGAACGAAGTCGATATGTGGTGTTTTTTTAAACATAACCCCTAATATGGTGGTTTTTTGCTATTTATTTTACTCTAGTAATATTCAAATGTTTTGTTCTCACTGAGGAAACCGGAATCCGAGTGCCATTTTACAACCTTCTGGGATTATTTCAGTTTGTCAGGTTGACGTAGAAAACACTTTGTAGATCACTCAAAGCATCCATATTCCCCATGTATTACACAACAAAAATTCGTAGCAACTCTTACTTGATCATTGCAATATTGTCCTCAATATGACAAGAATCATTCAAATTATTTCAGTAATAGATTTGTCATGGTGTGGAAGATACAACGTGGGAACGACCAGTTACGTGTTGTATTTAGCTGGCAACATCGACCGACCCAAATCCGTTGTCAATAGAAGTCTTCACTGCATCCACAACAATCTGTGTCTTTCGGGTGATGCCCGGCCACTTCCCCTCAGGCTTGACACCGGCATCTCTGATGCCCTGCACCAGCCTACAGAACTCCTGGACCATGAGGGCCTAATGCGGTAGGTCCGTGGTGACAACATGCTTGCTCGGATGCGGATCCCATCCGGTAGAGAGTTCGGCGAAGTTCGTCTTGGAGTCGAAGCTGAACGAAGCACACTTCTCTTCGTACGGGATGACCAAGTCGGTGACATGAATAGTACCATTGGTGCCGACGACGGTGAGGTCCATAGTGAGGTTTGTAAGGAAAGAACAGTGGAAGGTGGCGACCTTGCCATCGGCCCAGTAGAGCGACGCGCCGCAAGCAAGGAGCACGCCGGCTTGGTTCTTCACGGGGTGACGGAGAGCAACCACATTCTTGGGCAGCTCATAGTCAACAGCCCACAGGATTCCACGGATGCAGTACCACCCGATATCACCAAGCACACCCAGGCCATCAAGGTCCGGCTTTACCCTGATGTCATTCTGGAGGAAATCTTCGTTTGCTAGAAAGCCGACCATGGTGTTTATCTGAAGCAGCATGAGAGGAAAAAACAGTTATTTACCTTCACAGCTGAACGGTGGCAATTGTATAAGTTTCAAATTAAGTTGACACCAACGGCTGTGAGGTTATGTCAGAAAATGGATCGTCACACTGTTAGTTGGCGCATGCAGAATGGGAATAGATCGTCTCATGAGCATTCAGAATCCATATATGTGCTATAATAGGTTTCAGAGTTTAAGTACTAACAGGCAACGATTTGAATGCGTGGTGTCCGTTGTCTTCTCTATCCCCAACCAAGCTCATACATGAGAGGTTTTAGCCACCGTGAGACAAAGTCAACCTTGGTTTCACCTTTTAATGCTAGTTTCAACACTTCCAGCAGTATCAACATGTTAATCTGAACCCAAAGCTGTAGACCATTGCCAAAGCTGTTGTATCCTGCTTACGAATGCTTTCAGTTTTTCTTTTCATTTTCATGTCTTGGGGTACTGTGCAGTCTGCCGTGACCATTTTCTCTTCTTTTCTTTTTCCTATGGAGTGTGAGCAACTGAGCATCGAATTATATGGTGGTTTATCTAGTCATTTATAGTGTTCATGTTGTTTAATAACAGTACCTTCTGTGGTGGATGATGAACTCTGCCTTTGTATCAGGTCGCAAGTTATATGGTTTCATTAGTGTAAGAACATCATGCAGTTATGGACACACGAGATTAATACTTTGCAATGTAATGTTGCTCCCCAGATCATATTCTGGCAGAGTTTTTGAAACTATTCCTTTTCAGATTGTTCAAAAGTCAAAACCAGCTCACAACCCAGTAAGGTTCTTTATTATTGGTTGGTAAGAAAAGGCGACTAGGCTACTAGCCCGTGCTGGATACAACGACAAAGTGCAACTAGCTTGGTACCACGCTCAGAGTTCACTGGAGAATCTTTTGACGCTTAGAATAAGCATGTGTTTAAATGGTTAGAAGTATAGTCGTATCTTTAACCCATCAGGAATCAGAGCTCAGGCTTAACACCTGCGTGCCTCGTAAAGAAAGAATATTATTTAAGTGGAAGGTGACGTTTTCGTTCTCAAGGCGTGTATGATAACTTCGTCAATCTCAACAGACTGAGACCTAACAACTTATCAACAAATTAATACTCAATCTAGGCTAGAATACACACATCATGGGTTGCATCGGACCATCAAATACTTTTGTAACCCAGAAAGCAGAATTATAATTTATAACCACGAAATGGGATTAATAAAAGCGTGCAACATGATTCGAAGGGCATATGCTACGTTAAGATCCTAAAGAAAACTGGATCCAGAAAAAAAAATGATGACAGTTTCAACATAATTTGGTGTTTCGAGCACTTACAAATCTGACGTCTCCGATGGTGTCCTGATCGGCGACGAGCTGACGCATCTTGGCAGTGCGGGGGTGGTGCATCCACATGGTGGAGTCCATGAACTGGACGCCGTTGTCCTCGCAGGCGGCGAGGATGGGCTCGAGGTCGGCGGCGCAGGGCGCGGTGGGCTTCTCGAGGAGCAGGTGCTTGCCCCGCTCGGCGGCGGCGGTCGCCCACTTGGCGTGGAGGCTGGTAGGGAGCGGCATGTAGACGGCGTCGACGTCCGGGTCGTCGAGGAGCGCCTCGTAGGAGCCGTGGATGCGCGTGCCGCTCCGGAGGCCGTTGTCCGCGGCGAAGAGGCGCGCCTTGCCCTCGGAGCGGCTGGCCACGGCGGCCACGTCGGCTGCGGGGACGAGCAGCATTGAGCGCGCGACCTTGCGCGCGATGGAGCCGCAGCCCATGATGCCCAGGCGCACCGGGCGCGGCTCCTCCGGCGCGGCGGCGGACGACATGGCGAGCGGCGCGTCGGGCCCCGATCTGCAGACCGGCATTCGAACCAAGGATCGACGTGATTTGAGGAGCTTTTTGGGGTGGTTGGACAAGAATGCACCGGTAGAGTTAGCTGCGGCCAAGACCATCTCCATTGTTGAGCCGAATCAAAGACGGGCAGGCTGGCTCTAGATCCAATGCAAAATTTAACTAGCCGAGAGTATTAGAGCCTGTGGAGTGGAAGTGGAGCCCCCCGCGTTGATTATAAAAGCCTAAAACCATGGCAGCTTCTCTCTCGCCTCCAACTTGGACTACGAATCTCTAGCCTCTATTTTTTTTTTGACAGAACTATCTCCTCCTTTATTCAGATACGAGAACAATGGTATCGTTTACAAGTAATGAGAGCACCTCAGGAGGCGCTGAATCCAACCAACAACTAGGAGGAGAAAACTTAACTAGCCTAGCAAGTTCATGGGCTACTTTATTACTCTCTCTAATACAATGATCATAAATAACATGGTTGAAATCAGAGGACATGAAGAAACAATCGTCAATAATTGCAGAAGCAACCGAAGAAGAATTGCCGTCTTTTAGGGCTTCCACAATCTCCAAACTGTCCGAGCTTACCACGATCCTGCTACATCCGACAGTTCTTGCAAGGTTCAGTCCAAACCTGACGGCCAGAGCCTCTACTGTGAAAGAATCAAAACAAATGCCTATTTTTTCGTTCGCCGCCGCAATGAATTTTCCACTCTGATCGCGAATGATTGCCCCCACGGATCCTTCAAGTAGATCTTGATCAAACCCCGCATCAACGTTTAATTTCATGTATCCCTTTGGTGGCTTTTCCCAAACTCTAGACCGAATTTTGGCTTTTGGTGAACATGCGATACTGATTCGCCGCCAGTCCGCGTACAGCTAGGGCGATCCGAGTAGATGTTTGAATTTCTTCTCCATGGTAAACTTTACGATGTTCGAACCACAAGTACCAAGCTGCGGTGGCTACCATCTCTCTCATTTTTGGAAACCCCAAGATATAGAATTCTGTATCTTCCATATGCAACAGCTCGTGTACCACCTCCTCTCCAGACTTGTATTTTGTGCACTTCTTCTTTACTATCTCATACAGCCCCAATTGTCTCCAAACCTCTACTGATCTTGGACATTCAAACAAGAAGTGGCGTATACTGTCAGGCCCCAACCTGCATTCTGGGCATTGGATTTTAACCTTCATGTGCTTAGAAGCTAGGACTGCCCGACATGGAAGAGCAGCATGTAGGACCCGCCATATGAAGATTTTAATTTTTGTTGGGCATTCTAAGCTCCATATCAAATTCCATTTCTCATCAGGTGATGAAGGGCCCGTATTAACATGAGTCAGAGCACCGAACTGAAAATTCCATTCAGTTTGATAGGCTGATCGCACTGAAAAAACCCCGTTCTTGGTAGGGCTCCACGCAATAAAATCGGACATTTCATATAAAGGTAATGGTATAGCCAGAATCCTCTGAACATCCACATTCCAGAATGTTTGGTTCACCAACTGTATATCCCAATCTCCAGTCACCGGATCAATGAGGTCACAAACTCGGGATATTAAGTTACTACCTCTGATAGTTAGCACTTTTTTCGTTGGCGATTGAGGGATCCACGAATCCTCCCATATGTTCACCTTTTGACCATCTCCAATCCTCCAAATATACCCACGTCTCAATGTGTCTACCACAGCCATAATGCTCTGCCATGTGAAGGATGATTTTGGCTTTAAAGTGGCGTCCAATAGGTCTCCTTCTGGGTAATATTTAGCTTTCAGAATAGTTGCACATAATGAATCTGGCCTATCAATAAGACGCCAGGCTTGTTTTGCTAGACGTGCAAGATTGAAGCAGTGGATGTCCCTAAATCCCATACCTCCATATTTCTTTGGTATGCACATCTTCCGCCACGCGAACCAATGCATCTTTCAATTCGTTGCATCATCACCCCACCAAAACCGAGACATCGCATCTGTGATTCCTTTACAAATCTTTTTAGGAATTTTGAAGACGGACATCGCGTAGGTTGGTATGGCTTGAGCCACTGATTTCAAGAGCACTTCTTTTCCTCCAGAAGATAGGCATCTCTCCTTCCATCCCATTAATCTTTGAACCAATCGATCAATCAGATATTGGAAATCATCACTTTTATCAACACCCAGAGTAGATGGAAGACCCAAGTATCTATCATTCAAGGCCTCGGTCATGATATCCAGAATTGAGCAAACTTCGGCCTTAACATTAGTCTCCGTACTTGGACTGAAAAAGATACTCGATTTTTGCACACTGACAAGTTGGCCCGAAGCAGAACAATAAATGTCCAGGATTGATTTTAAGCAGGATGTATTAGCTGTATTGGCCTTCATCAAAATAAGTGAATCATCCGCAAACAAGAGATTTGTTACTGCCGGTGCATCACGGCAGACTTTGACTCCCACAAGGTCACCCTCCTGTTCCGCTCTTGATAATAAGGCAGTGAGTCCCTCTGTACAGAGAAGGAAAAGATACGGCGATAATGGGTCCCCCTGACGAATCTCTAGCCTATATGTTCTCCCAAATTATCCCAGTCAGGTGTGAAAAAATTATTCAGCTCGGTTGTGCGGCTCCGCCGTCCTCCCAGGCACAGCGGGCCACAACAGAGGCGGTGCCCCTCCTGGTGCGTCGGAGCTCAACTTCCACCTTTGTTTTTAGAGCATCTCCAATAACCGGCTCTAAAATACTTTGGTCACCAAAAGTGCTATTTTAGCACGAAATTGTGATATCTCCAACAAGTGCACTATAATAAGGCACCAAAATATTGAAACTCTCACGATTGCATTGCATACTTGGGCAAAGTTCAAACAAACTCCATACAAAATTCAAACATAGTACTTCTAGACTACTACTAGCACTACGGACACACTAGTCGTTGTTGTTGTTGTCCCACTCAATCTTTTTCTTTTAAAACGAAGACGCCAGCGGCGTCTGGTTTTAAATTAATAAAGCCTATAACATAGACAGGAGTAAGGACATACTATATTTAAACCATAGCCACTTGGGCATCAAATGATAAGTTCAGATTCGGAGCCAAAAGATAACGAGCATTACATGACCGAAAGGCCCGGAGCAAGCACGCATGCTCGAAACTAAGGCAAAAGGCATCGCCCTCCCTAGGGGACAATTGCAGGCTCCCATGCATCGCATAGACTTGACGAAGACGTGTGTTCACGAGCTGCATCAGTTCAACATCTTGTCACCTCCCCAGTGGACTCCACTACTACAAGAAAAGGTTGCATTTGAAAATAACAGCGATGGGAATATACCCTCGATAGTAAGCTTGTTTCAGATATGCCACAAGGCCCAGAGTAGTGCCCCAACACAACTCCACATAACTTGCTTGGATTGACCCTGAACGGACGCTAAGTGCGCAAGCAACTCCGCACTCGACCTAGGATCCTAATCTACCCCGGTCGCCTCCCGGATGGCGCTCCAAGCGAAGCGAGCTTGGTGGCGGTTAAAAACACCTGTTTTGCATCTTCGGGTGTTCCGCATACCGCACACGGACCACTAGCCGACCCGTGGCGTTTAGCCACACTGATCGAGGTGGGTAATCTGTTGCAGAACAATTGCCACAAGAAAACCTTCACCTTGAGTAAGTGCCTGATATAGCGACTTGACCGAAAACTTGCTCGAGGCATTAAGGCACCAGGAAACCGTGTCCAGCCCCTGCGACAGCGTCACATTCGCGAGCTGTGCTGATAGCGGGTCCCACCTCTCTAGCTCGGGGCCCGTGAGCTCACGACATAAGTGGATGGCCGCAGGTGATGCACTAAGGGAAGCTGTCACAGAGAGGTTGGGCTCAACGACAATCGCGTAGAGGTACCGGAACTCCGACCATAATGGTTGATTGCCTACCCATAGGTCTAGCCCGAATCTAGAAGAGCGTCCGTCATGCACGGTGAATTTTGCCCCCTAGGCAAAAGCTGGCTTGATAAGTTGGATCGCGTTCCAGAAAGGAAAGCCCCTCACCGATCCTTCAAAGAAGTTCCCATTCGGGAGAGCCCCCCCCCCTTGTGACAACTTCCAGATCCATTTGCACATGAGGGCAATGTTCATTAATCTAAAGTTTGTAATCCTGAGCCCCCCCCCCCCCCGGACTTGGGGCGACAAACGGACACCCATTTGACCATATGGTATTTGCGCTTAGGTCCTGCCCCTTCGCAGAAAACACGGGTTCTAGGCATGTCCTTCTTGGTGTGCACCCCGTCCGCTAAGAGGAACAGTCCCATAGCAAACATGGGGAGTGAGGAGAGGCTAGAGTTGGTTAAGACAAGTCTTGCCCCTGAAGACATGAATTTTCCCCTCCATGGGCACACTCGGCCTGCCACCTTGGTGCAAAGAGGCTTCCATTCGTCGATGGAGATCTTCCTCGTTGCAATAGGCATCCCTAGGTACATGAACGAGAATTTACCCAATTTGCAGTTGAGTAGGTCTGCGACCCCTCGACTGCGTCCATCCCCATGGACAAAACTTCGCACTTGTGGAAGTTAATTTTTAGCCCAGACTTAAGCTCGAAGCAAAGCAAGAGTGCTTTGACAGTGACTATGTTGTGGGTGTCTGGTTCAAACAGCGGTAGCGTGTCATCTGCATACTGTAGGTGAGACACCTCCCCTGGGATTAAGTGGCCAACCACTCCCTTGATGTGGCCGGCCGCCGTGGCTTTGTCCAACATTGCGGCGAGTGCGTCGGCGACAAAGTTGAACAAGAGTGGGGACATTCAGTTTCCCTGACATAGTCCCCTCTTGTTTCGGAAGAAGTTCTCTACCTCTCTGTTAACCGTAATAGCAGTTTGCCCCCTGATAATCCACAAGTATAGGGGATCGCAACAGTCTTCGAGGGTAGTATTTCACCCTAATTTGTTGATTCGACACAAGGGGAGCCAAAGAATATTTATGAGTCTTAGCAGTTGAGTTGTCAATTGAACGACATCTGGAATATCTTTCTGCAGTAAAGTGTTTAGTAGCAAAGTAGCAATAGTAACAAGAATAAGAACAGTAATAGTTTGTGATGTTTGTAACAACAGCAGGAGTTGTAGTAACTTAGCGAAGATCAATATATGAAAAGCGTAGGCATTGGATCAGTGATGGATATTTGTGTTGGATGACATTCATCATGTAACAGTCACAACCTAGAGCGACATAAAACTAGTGAAAGCACAATATGCTCCCTTGGTGGTTTTGATAATTCATGACAACATACATTGTCTCTTGGACTAATGCTTTTATCTAGTATGGTTCAGATACAAGTCCATGGAGAAAAGGATTGGCAAAAGGAGATTGTGGAGATACCCCAAGATGCAAGGAAATAGGTTGGCCAAGCTTCAAGCAAGAGGACTCTACATTTTATATTTGTGAGAAATCACTTTGAGTCCATAGGAAAGCCAATACTATTAAAAGGGGGTAAGGTTTTGTTGGTGAACAATATGCTCATACGTGCACAAGAGATAGTCGCCAAAAACATCCACAAGCTCTCCCACCAAAGCCTGTCCTAAGCCAAACACTCAAAATCGGTGCAACCAACATTCCTATCCCGGTGCCACCGAGTTCCAAACCCTAGACAGACTCAGCCAAACCCTAGCCACTTCGGTGCAACCGATTCCATACCGGTGCCACCGAGTTTGGGTTGCCAACTTTCTGTTACGCAAATTCACATTTTCGGTCCCACCGAGAATGTTGGATCGGCGTCACTGAGATTGGAAATCTGACCGTTGGTCACCTTATCGGTGCAACCGAGTTTCCAATATCGGTCTCACCGAGATTCAAAAGTTGCCACCTTTTGGTCACTTCGGTACCACCAAGATTCACACATCGGTGTCACCGAGTTGGTCATTTTGTGTGTAACAGTTGGATTTTTGGGGATGCCTATATATACCCCTCCACCACCACCTACTCGAAAGAGAAGCACTCAGAACTATTCCATACTTGCCCATCTAGTTTTCTGAGAGAGAACCACCTAGTCTTGTGTTGAGGTCAAGATCTTCCACTCCTACCATATGGATCTTGATTTCTAGCCTCCCCAATTTGCTTTCCACCAATCCCATCTCTTCTACCAAGCCATATCTGTGAGAGAGTGATTGTGTGTTGAGGAGTCTATCATCTTGAAGCACAAGAGCAAGGAGTTCATCGTCATTACCGAGCCTATTACCTTTTGGAGGGTGGTGCCTCCTAGATTGGTTAGGTGTCGCTTGGGAGCCTCCTACTTCGTGTTGTGGAGTGAACCAAGAAGTTTGTACGGGCAAGGAGATTGCCTACTTCGTGAAGATCTACCCATAGTGAGGCTAGTCCTTCGTGGACGGAAGCCGTTATGGAATAGTCAAGGTTGCTACTTCGTGGACCCTTATGGGTGGAGCCCTCCGTGGACTCTCGCGACCGTTACCCTCCGTGGGTTGAAGACTCCATAAACGTGGATGTACGATAGCGCCACCTATCGGAACCACGGGAAAAATCCATGCGTCTACAACTGCGTTTGATCTTCCTATCTCTACTCCTTACTTCACATGCATTATTCTCATCTTTCCGCTGCCATATCTATTGACGTGCACGTGTAGGGCTGTTAGACTTGCTATGCTCACTAAAATTGTTAAAATCTGTCAACCTATTCAATTGGGAAAAGGTTAGGTTTTAAATTCCTGCTAGTAGTCTATTCACCCCCCTCTAGACACTCTTCTAGTGATCCCTCAATTGGTATCAGAGCTTTGGTCTCCATTGCTTCGGTTTAATCACCGAGGAGGAAGATGGATGTGTCTAGCATAGGGAGTTTGAGTTGTAGAGTTCCTATTCTTGATGGAGAGTACTATAGTCAATGGAAAACCTTGATGCTTGAGCTGTTTAATGAATTTCATTTGAGCAAATATGTCAAGTGCCCTTATGTACCTCCCATTGATCCCTTGCATCCCACACACGAAGAGGAAATTGATATGCTATGCAATCTTAGAACTGTCAATCTTATTGTTAGAGCATTGCCTATAATTGTGCTTAGCCAAATGAAGAATTTTGCTTGTGCTTACACTTTGTGGAATGATTTGGAGAAACAATATCCAAATTATTCATTAAGTAATCTTGATGAAATTCTTCATAAAACTATTGCCTTCCATAAAATGAAGCCCAGTGATCCTAAATTCGATGTTTATCTATTTGAGCTTAGAGACCTCATGCGTGCTAAAGGAGATGTCACTACCATCAACAATATCATCATAGAAGCCCTTCGCATTCATAAACTTGAACATTGTCATGATCACAATCCTAATGAATCTCTTGTTCTTTATGACGAGGATTTCCCACTTAACGATGACAATGTGGAACATGGCTACTATGATGAAGATGAGCTGTTCGACATCGAGTATGAGAAGATCATGAAGAATCTAAGTCTCATGGCGAATTTCAAGGATTACATGTCCGGAGGAAAAGAGTGGATTCTCGATAGCGGATGTACCGATCATATGACCGGAGATAGAGAAATGTTCGAAGAAATTACACCCAACCATGGACCGCGAAGGTACGTAACGTTTGGAGACAAGTCCAAGGGTAAGGTACTTGGTCTTGGTAAAGTGGCCATATCTCATGACAGCTCTATCCAAAATGTTATGCTTGTTGAATCTCTCGGCTACAATCTTCTTTCCGTATCTAGACTTGCCGACTTTGGTTTTAATGTGCTATTCACGAAAGTAGATTGCCAAGTGTTTCGTCAAGATAATCATAAAATAGTCTTTACTGGTATACGTAGAGGTGATCTATACTTTGTTGACTTCACTAAGAGATCCATACCTCGCACTTGTTTAATTGCTAAATCTTCTAAAGGTTGGCTTTGGCATAGAAGATTAGGACATGTTGGCATGCGTAATTTAGACAAGCTCATCAAAGGTGATCATATACTTGGTGTTAAAGATGTTATCTTTGACAAGGATAGACTTTGTAGTGCTTGTCAAGCCGGAAAGCAAGTAGGTGGAAGTCATCCTGTTAAGAATATCATGACTACTAGGAGACCACTCGAGTTACTTCATATGGATCTTTTTGGTCCCAATGCTTACAAGAGTCTCGGTGGAAATTCCTATGGTCTAGTTATAGTTGATGATTTTTCCAGATTTACGTGGGTATTCTTTCTTGATGATAAGTCGCAGGTTCAAAAGATCTTCAAGAACTTCGCTCGCAAAGCGCAAAATCAGTTTGAGGTGAAGATCAAGAAGGTTCGGAGCGATAACGGATCGGAATTCAAGAACACTCATGTGGATACCTTTCTTGACGAAGAAGGTGTCTCACACGAGTTCTCGGCTACTTACACGCCTCAACAAAATGGAGTTGTTGAGAGGAAGAACCGAACGCTTATTGAGATGGCAAGAACGATGCTTGATGAATACAAGACGCCAAGACACTTTTGGGCAGAAGCCGTGGAAACAGCATGTCATGCCACAAACCGACTCTACTTGCACAAGCTTCTCGGTAAAACGGCATACGAGCTACTCACCGGTAACAAACCCCAAGTTGGATACTTTCGAGTATTCGGCTCAAAGTGCTACATACTTGATAAGCATCGTCGTACTAAATTTGCCCCTAAATCTCATGAAGGATTCCTGCTTGGTTATGGGTCGAACTCTCACACTTACTGTGTCTACAACAACTTCACTCGAAAAGTTGAAGAGACGGTAGATGTGAAGTTTGATGAATCTAATGGTTCGCAAGTCGAACAATTGCCAAATGATGTAGGTGATAAGGACCCTTCGGAAGCTATGCTAGATTTACCCATCGGCAAGAATTGTCCTATGAATGTGAAGGAAAGTACTTCATCAACTCAAGTGGAAGCCCCTACTTCACGTCAAGGTGAACCACAACATGACATGGAGGCATCCACAAGTGGTACACGAAAAGACGATGAAGAGGAGGAAGTGCATCATGAAGATCCACCACAACCTCCTTCACCACCACCTCAAGGGAACGATACCTTCAACAACAACGAAGATGAAGGAGATGATGATGAAGAAGAAGCTCCACCATCTAACAAGCCTAAGCTACCCCGAGTTCGAGCACAAGTGACCAAGAACCATCCCCTAAATCAAATCTTTGGTGATATACAAACAGGGAGAATCACTCGCTCTAAAACTCGTCTAGCTAACTTCTGTGAACATTATTCCTTCATCTCTAGCATTGAGCCCTTGAAGGTAGAACAAGCTCTTGAAGACGCGGATTGGGTGAACGCTATGCATGAAGAACTTCACAACTTCGAAAGGAACGAAGTGTGGACACTCGTGGAGAAGCCCGAGGATGAGCACAACATCATCGGAACCAAATGGGTGTCTCGGAATAAACAAGACGAAGACGGTCAAGTCGTACGGAACAAGGCACGTCTCGTAGCCCAAGGATATACGCAAGTCGAAGGTATGGACTACGGTGAGACTTATGCACCCGTCGCTAGACTTGAAGCTATTCGCATTCTTCTTGCTTATGCTAATCACCATGATATCACACTTTATCAAATGGACATTAAAAGTGCCTTTCTAAATGATGAAATTGAAGAAGAAGTCTATGTTAAACAACCACCCGGTTTTGTAAATCCTAAGAAACCTAATCATGTGTACAAGCTTCGTAAAGCTCTTTATGGTCTTAAACAAGCCCCTCGTGCTTGGTACAAATGCCTAACGAAGTTTCTCATCGAAAAGGGTTTTGAAATTGGTAAAATCGATGTAACCTTATTCACTAAGAGAGTGAATGGTGAATTATTTGTGTGCCAAATCTATGTGGATGATATTATCTTTGGTTCCACTAACCCTCAATTTAGTGAAAGATTCGGAAGGTTGATGTCCGAGAAGTACGAGATGTCTATGATGTGTGAGCTGAAATTCTTTCTTGGTTTGCAAATCAAGCAATCAAAAGAAGGAACTTTCATCTCTCAAACTAAGTATACCAAGGACTTAATCAAGAAGTTCAACATGCAGGAATGCAAAGGTATGAAAACCCCCATGCCTACTAGTGGACACGTTGATCTTACTAGAGAGGATGAACCGGTTGATCAAAAGGTTTATCGATCTATGATTGGTTCTTTGCTATATCTATGTGCATCTCGTCCCGATATTATGCTTAGTGTTTGCATGTGTGCTAGATATCAAGCTGCACCCAAAGAGTGTCATCTTTTGGCTGTTAAACGTATTGTGAGATATTTGATACAAACACCAAACTTTGGCATTTGGTATCCCAAGGGATCTTCCTTTAATCTTGTTGGCTATTCTGATTCGGATTATGCCGGTGACAAGGTTGATAGAAAATCCACCTCGGGTACTTGTCAATTTTTGGGCAGATCTCTTGTATCTTGGTCCTCCAAGAAACAAAACACGGTATCTCTATCTACTGCCGAAGCTGAATATATTGCTGCTGGATATTGTTGTGCGCAATTACTATGGATGACACAAACACTTAAGGATTATGGAATTCATGTTAAAAATGTTCCATTACTTTGTGACAATGAAAGTGCTATTAAAATTGGTCATAATCCTGTGCAACATTCTCGAACCAAGCATATTCAAGTTCGACACCATTTCATTCGTGATCATGTTGCCAAAGGAGATATTAATCTTAAGCATGTCCGCACTAACAAGCAATTGGCCGAGATCTTTACTAAGCCACTTGATGAGAAAACTTTCTGTCACTTGAGGAGTGAGTTTAACATCATTGATGCTTCAAACCTGAGCTAGACTCACTCGGATGCTTGCAAGGGCATGAGCTTTCTAAATGTTTCCATGTAGCCTTAATATATTATCTTATGCCATGGAATTCTATGCTCCCTTGTATTGCATCTAATCTTTTGTAGGTACTTGGAAGAACTTCATTCCACAAGATTGCCCTCAACTCAAATCCTAAGCAATCTTGTCTTCACCAAGTATTCACAACCCCTCTTGATGATGAAAGGAAGAAGACCACTCAACCATATCCTTGACATATACTGACAACTCTCAATTTTGGTATCATGTAAATTGGATATATCCATTGCCCTTCCTTGCTTGGCTAACCCTTGTAGGTGACAAGTGTACTAAAACGAGAAGGATTGCTCCCAACTCAAGATGATCTTCATCAACCTCGAGCATCCTTAACAGTTCATCTATAAGCTACGCCATCAACATCACTCAAAGGTATGTACTCATATCCTTGAATAGGCTTTACTCCAAGAAATGAGCTAAAGCAACTCAAGTGATATGAAGACATTAAAATGCTTAATCTCAAAATGGTAACCCCATTCTGTACTCAACGATGAGTATGACCTATGATCAAGTATTCTTGCTTGGCTCCTAAGTCAATATACTCTAATATAGGTGACCTAGTCACCGCCCATCATCTAGTTAAGAATCTGGTGTGGTTTGCTTTCTATTTGCATGATTTCTCATAACCACTCCAATCTTCTCTAGTTGATGTCCTTTGTAAAAACCTGTCATTTCCTTGAATGTATTTCTCTTATCTCTGTGAAAACAGAAACTTGGTTTTTCTCTCGGAGCCGCCGACTCAGATATCTCGGTTCTACCGAAATTGCAGATAAACTGCACCTCAAGTCTCGGTACCACCGATCTATCCATCTCGGAGTCACCGATTTATTTCTTCTCTTATTTGTCCTTCTTCTGTTACTTCGATGATCCTTAAAAAAAATCGGAGGAGAAGAACTAAAGCTAATCTTGAGGAAAGTATTTCCTTCTTCAAGGATCCCTATCTTCAACAAAGAGAGGGGGAGAAGAACAAAGTCCTACTACGTCTCAAAGGGAGAGAAAACACTTTCAGTGATACTCTCAATTTTTATGAACCCTACATTTCCATGACCCTTGTTCTCAAGGATCCCTTCTAAATTAATGATCCCTGTGTCATTCCCTGTTTTTACCTTTTTGGAAATTAATGCCAAAGGGGGAGAAGAACAAAGCTTCATGCTAAAGGGAAGATACATGCGTATGCAAAGGGGGAGATATGATTAAGGGGGAGAGCCAATATCTGTATTATTCATACTCACTTAAACAAGGGGAGAATACCAAAGTAGGGGGAGAAAAAGTCTGTTTTCCATCTCAGATTTTCTCACCTTATCCAATCCCAATATCTACATGCTAAGATTCAGGGGGAGAGGATAATTCATTTTCATATCTAAGGGGAGAAAGAAATGATCTTGGAGACATATCAATCTTAATGATTACTATCCTTTATATGTTCTCCATATCTTGGCATTCTTGAGTTCTATTTGACTTGTTGTTTAGTAGAATACTCTTGTATTTCCTCACATTGTTTTCTCAAGTGTGTTTCTACTACTAGAATGCTCAAGAACTCAAGGTAAGTATATGCATCACATCCTTGGTCAAGATGATCTCTTGCTTCTTGCACATATTGTTTGCAAGAGTGAAGTCTTCAACAAAGATACATCTCATTCATATACATTTGATGCATATAGCCAAGATATACAGGACTTATTATATCTCTTCACCCATATGTGTGTCCATGCATTCCAAAGCAACTATCCTTTAAAGGACTGCACACATTTAGGGGGAGCAAGTTTAAGTCATGTGTCTCTCAAAGTCTTCATCATTTTCATGCACACCTTTATTTGAAGCTTTGATAGTATGTTGTCATCAATTACCAAAAAGGGGGAGATTGAAAGCACAATATGCTCCCTTGGTGGTTTTGATAATTCAAGACAACATACATTGTCTCTTGGACTAATGCTTTTATCTAGTATGGTTCAGATACAAGTGCATGGAGAAAAGGATTGGCAAAAGGAGATTGTGGAGATACCCCAAGATGCAAGGAAATAGGTTGGCCAAGCTTCAAGCAAGAGGACTCTACATTTTATATTTGTGAGAAATCACTTTGAGTCCATAGGAAAGCCAATACTATTAAAAGGGGGTAAGGTTTTGTTGGTGAACAATATGCTCATACGTGCACAAGAGATAGTCGCCAAAAACATCCACAAGCTCTCCCACCAAAGTCTGTCCTAAGCCAAACACTCAAAATCGGTGCAACCAACATTCCTATCCCGGTGCCACCGAGTTCCAAACCCTAGACAGACTCAGCCAAACCCTAGCCACTTCGGTGCAACCGATTCCATACCGGTGCCACCGAGTTTGGGTTGCCAACTTTCTGTTACGCAAATTCACATTTTCGGTCCCACCGAGAATGTTGGATCGGCGTCACCGAGATTGGAAATCTGATCGTTGGTCACCTTATCGGTGCAACCGAGTTTCCTATATCGGTCTCACCGAGATTCAAAAGTTGCCACCTTTTGGTCACTTCGGTACCACCAAGATTCACACATCGGTGTCACCGAGTTGGTTATTTTGTGTGTAATGGTTGGATTTTTGGGGATGCCTATATATACCCCTCCACCACCACCTACTCGAAAGAGAAGCACTCAGAACTATTCCATACTTGCCCATCCAGTTTTCTGAGAGAGAACCACCTAGTCTTGTGTTGAGGTCAAGATCTTCCACTCCTACCATATGGATCTTGATTTCTAGCCTCCCCAATTTGCTTTCCACCAATCCCATCTCTTCTACCAAGCCATATCTGTGAGAGAGTGATTGTGTGTTGAGGAGTCTATCATCTTGAAGCACAAGAGCAAGGAGTTCATCGTCATTACCGAGCCTATTACCTTTTGGAGGGTGGCGCCTCCTAGATTGGTTAGGTGTCGCTTGGGAGCCTCCTACTTCGTGTTGTGGAGTGAACCAAGAAGTTTGTACGGGCAAGGAGATTGCCTACTTCGTGAAGATCTACCCATAGTGAGGATAGTCCTTCGTGGACGGAAGCCGTTATGGAATAGTCAAGGTTGGTACTTCGTGGACCCTTATGGGTGGAGCCCTCCGTGGACTCTCGCGACCGTTACCCTCCGTGGGTTGAAGACTCCATAAACGTGGATGTACGATAGCGCCACCTATCGGAACCACGGGAAAAATCCATGCGTCTACAACTGCGTTTGATCTTCTTATCTCTACTCCTTACTTCACATGCATTATTCTCATCTTTCCGCTGCCATATCTATTGACGTGCACGTGTAGGGCTGTTAGACTTGCTATGCTCACTAAAATTGTTAAAATCTGTCTCATGGCGAATTTCAAGGATTACATGTCCGGAGGAAAAGAGTGGATTCTCGATAGCGGATGTACCGATCATATGACCGGAGATAGAGAAATGTTCGAAGAAATTACACCCAACCATGGACCGCAAAGGTACGTAACGTTTGGAGACAACTCCAAGGGTAAGGTACTTGGTCTTGGTAAAGTGGCCATATCTCATGATAGCTCTATCCAAAATGTTATGCTTGTTGAATCTCTCGGCTACAATCTTCTTTCCGTATCTAGACTTGCCGACTTTGGTTTTAATGTGCTATTCACGAAAGTAGATTGCCAAGTGTTTCGTCAAGATAATCATAAAATAGTCTTTACTGGTATACGTAGAGGTGATCTATACTTTGTTGACTTCACTAAGAGATCCAAACCTCGCACTTGTTTAATTGCTAAATCTTCTAAAGGTTGGCTTTGGCATAGAAGATTAGGACATGTTGGCATGCGTAATTTAGACAAGCTCATCAAAGGTGATCATATACTTGGTGTTAAAGATGTTATCTTTGACAAGGATAGACTTTGTAGTGCTTGTCAAGCCGGAAAGCAAGTAGGTGGAAGTCATCCTGTTAAGAATATCATGACTACTAGGAGACCACTCGAGTTACTTCATATGGATCTTTTTGGTCCCAATGCTTACAAGAGTCTCGGTGGAAATTCCTATGGTCTAGTTATAGTTGATGATTTTTCCAGATTTACGTGGGTATTCTTTCTTGATGATAAGTCGCAGGTTCAAAAGATCTTCAAGAACTTCGCTCGCAAAGCGCAAAATAAGTTTGAGGTGAAGATCAAGAAGGTTCGGAGCGATAACGGATCGGAATTCAAGAACACTCATGTGGATACCTTTCTTGACGAAGAAGGTGTCTCACACGAGTTCTCGGCTACTTACATGCCTCAACAAAATGGAGTTGTTGAGAGGAAGAACCGAAAGCTTATTGAGATGGCAATAACGATGCTTGACGAATACAAGACGCCAAGACACTTTTGGGCAGAAGCCGTGGAAACAGCATGTCATGCCACAAACCGACTCTACTTGCACAAGCTTCTCGGTAAAACGGCATACGAGCTACTCACCGGTAACAAACCCCAAGTTGGATACTTTCGAGTATTCGGCTCAAAGTGCTACATACTTGATAAGCATCGTCGTACTAAATTTGCCCCTAAATCTCATGAAGGATTCCTGCTTGGTTATGGGTCGAACTCTCACACTTACCGTGTCTACAACAACTTCACTCGAAAAGTTGAAGAGACGGTAGATGTGAAGTTTGATGAATCTAATGGTTCGCAAGTCGAACAATTGCCAAATGATGTAGGTGATAAGGACCCTTCGGAAGCTATTCTAGATTTACCCATCGGCAAGAATTGTCCTATGGAGGTGAAGGAAAGTACTTCATCAACCCAAGTGGAAGCCCCTACTTCACGTCAAGGTGAACCACAACATGACATGGAGGCATCCACGAGTGGTACACGAAAAGACGATGAAGAGGAGGAAGTGCATCATGAAGATCCACCACAACCTCCTTCACCACCACCTCAAGGGAACGACACCTTCAACAACAACGAAGATGAAGGAGATGATGAAGAAGAAGAAGCTCCACCATCTAACAAGCCTAAGCTACCCCGAGTTCGAGCACAAGTGACCAAGAACCATCCCCTAAATCAAATCTTTGGTGATATACAAACAGGGAGAATCACTCGCTCTAAAACTCGTCTAGCTAACTTCTGTGAACATTATTCCTTCATCTCTAGCATTGAGCCCTTGAAGGTAGAACAAGCTCTTGAAGACGCGGATTGGGTGAACGCTATGCATGAAGAACTTCACAACTTCGAAAGGAACGAAGTGTGGACACTCGTGGAGAAGCCCGAGGATGAGCACAACATCATCGGAACCAAATGGGTGTTTCGGAATAAACAAGACGAAGACGGTCAAGTCGTATGGAACAAGGCACGTCTCGTAGCCCAAGGATATACGCAAGTCGAAGGTATGGACTACGGTGAGACTTATGCACCCGTCGCTAGACTTGAAGCTATTCGCATTCTTCTTGCTTATGCTAATCACCATGATATCACACTTTATCAAATGGACATTAAAAGTGCCTTTCTAAATGGTGAAATTGAAGAAGAAGTCTATGTTAAACAACCACCCGGTTTTGTAAATCCTAAGAAACCTAATCATGTGTACAAGCTTCGTAAAGCTCTTTATGGTCTTAAACAAGCCCCTCGTGCTTGGTACAAATGCCTAACGAAGTTTCTCATTGAAAAGGGTTTTGAAATTGGTAAAATTGATGCAACCTTATTCACTAAGAGAGTGAATGGTGAATTATTTGTGTGCCAAATCTATGTGGATGATATTATCTTTGGTTCCACTAACCCTCAATTTAGTGAAAGATTCGGAAGGTTGATGTCCGAGAAGTACGAGATGTCTATGATGTGTGAGCTGAAATTCTTTCTTGGTTTGCAAATCAAGCAATCAAAAGAAGGAACTTTCATCTCTCAAACTAAGTATACCAAGGACTTAATCAAGAAGTTCAACATGCAGGAATGCAAAGGTATGAAAACCCCCATGCCTACTAGTGGACACGTTGATCTTACTAGAGAGGATGAACCGGTTGATCAAAAGGTTTATCGATCTATGATTGGTTCTTTGCTATATCTATGTGCATCTCGTCCCGATATTATGCTTAGTGTTTGCATGTGTGCTAGATATCAAGCTGCACCCAAAGAGTGTCATCTTTTGGCTGTTAAACGTATTGTGAGATATTTGATACAAACACCAAACTTTGGCATTTGGTATCCCAAGGGATCTTCCTTTAATCTTGTTGGCTATTCTGATTCGGATTATGCCGGTGACAAGGTTGATAGAAAATCCACCTCGGGTACTTGTCAATTTTTGGGCAGATCTCTTGTATCTTGGTCCTCCAAGAAACAAAACTCGGTATCTCTATCTACTGTCGAAGCTGAATATATTGCTGCTGGATCTTGTTGTGCGCAATTACTATGGATGACACAAACACTTAAGGATTATGGAATTCATGTTAAAAATGTTCCATTACTTTGTGACGATGAAAGTGCTATTAAAATTGGTCATAATCCTGTGCAACATTCTCGAACCAAGCATATTCAAGTTCGACACCATTTCATTCGTGATCATGTTGCCAAAGGAGATATTAATCTTAAGCATGTCCGCACTAACAAGCAATTGGCCGACATCTTTACTAAGCCACTTGATGAGAAAACTTTCTGTCACTTGAGGAGTGAGTTGAACATCATTGATGCTTCAAACCTGAGCTAGACTCACTCGGATGCTTGCAAGGGCATGAGCTTTCTAAATGTTTCCATGTAGCCTTAATATATTATCTTACGCCATGGAATTCTATGCTCCCTTGTATTGCATCTAATCTTTTGTAGGTACTTGGAAGAACTTCATTCCACAAGATTGCCCTCAACTCAAATCCTAAGCAATCTTGTCTTCACCAAGTATTCACAACCCCTCTTGATGATGAAAGGAAGAAGACCACTCAACCATATCCTTGACATATACTGACAACTCTCAATTTTGGTATCATGTAAATTGGATATATCCATTGCCCTTCCTTGCTTGGCTAACCCTTGTAGGTGACAAGTGTACTAAAACAAGAAGGATTGCTCCCAACTCAAGATGATCTTCATCAACCTCGAGCATCCTCAACAGTTCATCTATAAGCTACGCCATCAACATCACTCAAAGGTATGTACTCATATCCTTGAATAGGCTTTACTCCAAGAAATGAGCTAAAGCAACTCAAGTGATATGAAGACATTAAAATGCTTAATCTCAAAATGGTAACCCCATTCTGTACTCAACGATGAGTATGACCTATGATCAAGTATTCTTGCTTGGCTCCTAAGTCAATATACTCTAATATAGGTGACCTAGTCACCGCCCATCATCTAGTTAAGAATCTGGTGTGGTTTGCTTTCTATTTGCATGATTTCTCATAACCACTCCAATCTTCTCTAGTTGATGTCCTTTGTAAAAACCTGTCATTTCCTTGAATGTATTTCTCTTATCTCTGTGAAAACAGAAACTTGGTTTTTCTCTCGGAGCTGCCGACTCAGATATCTCGGTTCTACCGAAATTGCAGATAAGCTGCACCTCAAGTCTCGGTACCACCGATCTATCCGTCTTGGAGTCACCGATTTATTTCTTCTCTTATTTGTCCTTCTTCTGTTACTTCGATGATCCTTAAAAAAAATCGGGGGAGAAGAACTAAAGCTAATCTTGAGGAAAGTATTTCCTTCTTCAAGGATCCCTATCTTCAACAAAGAGAGGGGGAGAAGAACAAAGTCCTACTACGTCTCAAAGGGAGAGAAAACACTTTCAGTGATACTCTCAATTTTTATGAACCCTACATTTCCATGACCCTTGTTCTCAAGGATCCCTTCTAAATTAATGATCCCTGTGTCATTCCCTGTTTTTACCTTTTTGGAAATTAATGCCAAAGGGGGAGAAGAACAAAGCTTCATGCTAAAGGGAAGATACATGCGTATGCAAAGGGGGAGATATGATTAAGGGGGAGAGCCAATATCTGTATTATTCATACTCACTTAAACAAGGGGAGAATACCAAAGTAGGGGGAGAAAAAGTCTGTTTTCCATCTCAGATTTTCTCACCTTATCCAATCCCAATATCTACATGCTAAGATTCAGGGGGAGAGGATAATTCATTTTCATATCTAAGGGGAGAAAGAAATGATCTTGGAGACATATCAATCTTAATGATTACTATCCTTTATATGTTCTCCATATCTTGGCATTCTTGAGTTCTATTTGACTTGTTGTTTAGTAGAATACTCTTGTATTTCCTAACATTGTTTTCTCAAGTGTGTTTCTACTACTAGAATGCTCAAGAACTCAAGGTAAGTATATGCATCACATCCTTGGTCAAGATGATCTCTTGCTTCTTGCACATATTGTTTGCAAGAGTGAAGTCTTCAACAAAGATACATCTCATTCATATACATTTGATGCATATAGCCAAGATATACATGACTTATTATATCTCTTCACCCATATGTGTGTCCATGCATTCCAAAGCAACTATCCTTTAAAGGACTGCACACATTTAGGGGGAGCAAGTTTAAGTCATGTGTCTCTCAAAGTCTTCATCATTTTCATGCACACCTTTATTTGAAGCTTTCATTGTATGTTGTCATCAATTACCAAAAAGGGGGAGATTGAAAGCACAATATGCTCCCTTGGTGGTTTTGATAATTCATGACAACATACATTGTCTCTTGGACTAATGCTTTTATCTAGTATGGTTCAGATACAAGTGCATGGAGAAAAGGATTGGCAAAAGGAGATTGTGGAGATACCCCAAGATGCAAGGAAATAGGTTGGCCAAGCTTCAAGCAAGAGGACTCTACATTTTATATTTGTGAGAAATCACTTTGAGTCCATAGGAAAGCCAATACTATTAAAAGGGGGTAAGGTTTTGTTGGTGAACAATATGCTCATACGTGCACAAGAGATAGTCGCCAAAAACATCCACAAGCTCTCCCACCAAAGTCTGTCCTATGCCAAACACTCAAAATCGGTGCAACCAACATTCCTATCCCGGTGCCACCGAGTTCCAAACCCTAGACAGACTCAGCCAAACCCTAGCCACTTCGGTGCAACCGATTCCATACCGGTGCCACCGAGTTTGGGTTGCCAACTTTCTGTTACGCAAATTCACATTTTCGGTCCCACCGAGAATGTTGGATCGGCGTCACCGAGATTGGAAATCTGACCGTTGGTCACCTTATCGGTGCAACCGAGTTTCCTATATCGGTCTCACCGAGATTCAAAAGTTGCCACCTTTTGGTCACTTCGGTACCACCAAGATTCACACATCGGTGTCACCGAGTTGGTCATTTTGTGTGTAACGGTTGGATTTTTGGGGATGCCTATATATACCCCTCCACCACCACCTACTCGAAAGAGAAGCACTCAGAACTATTCCACACTTGCCCATCCAGTTTTCTGAGAGAGAACCACCTAGTCTTGTGTTGAGGTCAAGATCTTCCACTCCTACCATATGGATCTTGATTTCTAGCCTCCCCAATTTGCTTTCCACCAATCCCATCTCTTCTACCAAGCCATATCTGTGAGAGAGTGATTGTGTGTTGAGGAGTCTATCATCTTGAAGCACAAGAGCAAGGAGTTCATCGTCATTACCGAGCCTATTACCTTTTGGAGGGTGGTGCCTCCTAGATTGGTTAGGTGTCGCTTGGGAGCCTCCTACTTTGTGTTGTGGAGTGAACCAAGAAGTTTGTACGGGCAAGGAGATTGCCTACTTCGTGAAGATCTACCCATAGTGAGGCTAGTCCTTCGTGTACGGAAGCCGTTATGGAATAGTCAAGGTTGCTACTTCGTGGACCCTTATGGGTGGAGCCCTCCGTGGACTCTCGCGACCGTTACCCTCCGTGGGTTGAAGACTCCATAAACGTGGATGTACGATAGCGCTACCTATCGGAACCACGGGAAAAATCCATGCGTCTACAACTGCGTTTGATCTTCCTATCTCTACTCCTTACTTCACATGCATTATTCTCATCTTTCCGCTGCCATATCTATTGACGTGCATGTGTAGGGCTGTTAGACTTGCTATGCTCACTAAAATTGTTAAAATCTGTCAACCTATTCAATTGGGAAAAGGTTAGGTTTTAAATTCCTGCTAGTAGTCTATTCACCCCCCCTCTAGACACTCTTCTTGTGATCCCTCAACTAGCTCCAATTCGTTAATGTAATGTAGGCATGTATTCCATATATCGTTATATGTGATTATAATACATGTTTTGTCCTACCCTCCCGTGGCAGCGGGGTCCAAAGGGAAACTAAGGTATATTAAGGCCTCCTTTTAATAGAGAACCGAAACAAAGCATTAGCACATGGTGAATACATGAACTCCTCATACTACGATCATCACCGAAGATGATCCCAACTATTGTCACTTCGGGGTTTACGGATCATAACACACAATTGGTGCATACAACTTGCAAGATAGGATTCAAAACACTCTCATATTCATGAAAACATAATAGGTTTAGATCTGAAAAATCATGGCACTCGGGCCCTCGTGACAAGCATTAACCCTAGCAAAGTCATAGGAACATCAATCTCAGAATATAGTGGATACTAGGGATCAAACCCTAACAAATTGACTCGTTACATGACAAATCTTATCCAACTCCATCACCGTCCAACAAGCCTACAAAGGAATTACTCACTCCCGGTGGTGAGCATCATGGAATTGTTGATGGAGAAGGATTGGTGACGACGACGACGAAGAATCCGTCTCTCTGGAGCCCCAAACGGACTCCAGATCAGTCGGATGAAAGTGATGAAAGAACAGGAGGTGGCGGCGACTCCGTCTCGCAAAACGTGATGAAAGTTTCTCTCTGATTTTTTTCTCCGCAATACGGTACTTATGGTGTTTGAATGAGGGAAAACGGAGGCTCGATGGGCCCACGAGCTCACAGGGCCTGCCCCCTGAGCTCGTGGTTCCTGGTTGGCCCCCTCCAGAAGGTCTTTTCGCCAGTATTTTTTGTATATTCTGAAAATATTCTCCATCAATTTTTACTCCAATCCGAGAGCTTTTATTTCTGCACAAAAATAACACCATGGTAGTTCTTCTAAAAATAGCGTTAGTCCGGGTTAGTTTCATTCGAATCTTGCAAATTAGATTCTAAAACAAGAGCAAAAGTGTTTGGAAAAGTAGATACGTTCGGGACGTATCACAACCCCCCCCCCCCACACACACATCACCAATTGAATTGTGTGGTGAACCCAAACTACGAAGAAACCACAGTTAATGAGGACCTGCCGAAGGAAGTCCCAATTAACACGGTCGTACGCCTTTTCAAAATCTAGCTTAAGTAGGATCAATGGTTGCCGTATCCGTTTGAGTTCGTGCACGATCTCTTGGAGGGCAAGAGGTCCCTCGAGGATATTTCTTGCGCGAATGAACGCGGATTGGGTATGACTAATGAAATAGTGTGTGATCGGAACTAAACGATTCGAACAAGCTTTGGAGCAAATCTTGATAGGAACGTTAATGAGTGTGATCAGCCTAAACTGTCGAATGTTGTCGGCCCCATGAACTTTCGGAATGAGCGAGAGCACACTGATACGTCTCTGTCGTATCTATAATTTTTAAATGTTTCATGCAATTAATTTAGAACTTTTATATACTTTTGGCAACAATTTATATGATTTTCTTGGACTAAGATATTGATCCAGTGCCCAGTGTCAGTTCCTATTTGTTGCATGTTTTTTGTTTAGCAGAAAATCCATATCAAACGAAGACCAAACGCGATAAAAATTTAAGGAGAATTATTTTGGAATATATGAGATTTTTGGGAAGAAGAATCAAGGCAAAACGGTGCCCGAGGTGGTCACAAGTGAAAGTGCGTTATATCGACGAGAGGGGGGTGATTGGGTGATTATTACAAATTCATCACTAATGAATTTCTAGGTGAGGAAATTGCGGAGTGACAAAAATCATGAAGTAGACGAAGTACTCAGAAACATGCAAACAATGGAAACATCATATTCATCATGATGAAAAGGCATATGGAGTACATGTAATAAGCAATCAGGATAGGCGGGTATATCAGGTAACATGATAGAAGAATTTGATAGAGGAGATTTAGAAAGTCTTCAGTCAAAGTCTTCAAACAGTAAATATCAGTTTCATCATCAAGTAACTAAGGAAATGAAAGGGTTGAAGAAATAGAACCAGGTTCTTGGTGAAGACAGTGATTTGGTCTACCAGTTCTAACTGATGTGATAGTCGTACGTATGGTTTGGAGCGGCTTGGTATTTAAACCAAAGGATACACAGTCCCAGGTCACACAGTCCTTACCGCATTCTCCTTGAGCTAGAGTCACACAGACTCCACCCAATCACTCGCGGCAAGTCTTCAAGGTAGACTTCCAAACCTTCACAAACTCGGTCACCCGACAATCCAAAATTTCCTCTTGGATGCACTACACCACGACGCCTAACCGTCTGGAAGATACATAGTCTTCAAAGGTAAAAAGTGTCGGTTCCACACAGGACAATCTCTTCAGTGATGCTCAATCACTTTTTGCTTTTGGTGTTTGGGTTTTTCCTCACTAATGATTCTCTCAGAGTCGTTGGAGGATGGGTTGCTCTAAATGGCACTTGTCAATCTCTCTCGAAGTAGCCAACCAACTAGTTTTTGTGGGGCGTTTATTTATAGCCAGGGTGCAACCCGACATGATAAGACATAAATGTCCCTAATGATATGACTGTTATCAGGATAAGATCCTTCAGACAGCTGTCGCTAAGCACAACAACGGTCAGAAATTTGAACTCTCAAATTCCTCAGGGCTATAAATTTCATCACGGTACGCAATTCACACTTGCGAAATCCTAACTCCTCAGTCAGACCAATTTCCTCAGAGACCAGAAGAACTTCATCTCTTTCATTGAAGAATTTGATTGCATTGTAAGAAATCTCCAAAGGCTTCACTCGAAGGATTGGGTATGTGTATGTTTTGCGATGAGCATCAATTGGAATTTTTCCTTAGTATTACCTCGACCCCCTTTAACAGTAATGATTTTCCTATGACTCAAAAAGAGGAAAAGAAACTGTGAAAACAAAGTCTTCAAGCTTCAAAGTCATCACGTAAATATATTCAGAGTCACATGGAAATCATCACTTCAATTTCCTCAAGAAGAACATCAAAGTATTTACTTGAAGAAATAAATTTTTAGGGGTCGTCTTTCGTTGGTTAAACCAAACTCCTCAGGGACTATATCACTTGTGTCACTACTGCAGGATGGTCCAAAGATGACACATCAATTAGAGACCCTTCGACCAAACTGTGTGCGATGCACCAATCGCAAACGGTATAGTTATAGCTCCATCGCCAATGACGCGAGCTGTGTGCACTGGCGGACCCATCAAATACGATTCAAAAAATAGTTGCGTGTGTGATGCGTCGTATACAGTTTGTTCTTATGAACTATTTGTGATTATGGAAGATAACAAAAACGGTTAACAAAACTACATACATGTGCGTAGTATGACATACAGTTCATTCAGACAATCTTTTTGCACTGATCCAACAGAACACAAACGAGTTAGCATAAGAAGGCGTGTGCGATACCCGGCAAACAGTTCATTCATCAGAATTGTGTGGGAAGATCAATAATAACCCAAACGATTCATCCTGACAACCTTGTGTGTTGTGGGTACCTGGCAAACAGTTCATTCATCAGAATTATGTGGGAAGACCAATAATAACCCAAATGATTCATCCTGACAACCTGTGTGTGTTGTGGGCAGACGGGTGCTGCTAATAATTGTATGAGATGTGATTTGCTCTGTTTGCACAACATCTATATGCTCTGTCTACCCAACACCAACATTATTGTTGCATAACCAACTTGAACATCCAGTTAGATAAGTGACTAAACAACACATGTACATTCCTGATACGTGATGTCTACTACACAACCTTCTTCTTTTAGACTCGTGTTGGGCCTTCAAGCGCAGAGTTTTGTAGGACAGTAGCAAATTTCCATCAAGTGGATGACCTAAGGTTTATCAATCCGTGGGAGGCGTAGGATGAAGATGGTCTCTCTCAAACAACCCTGCAACCAAATAACAAAGAGTCTCTTGTGTCCCCAACACACCCAATACAATGGTAAATTGTATAGGTGCACTAGTTTGGCGAAGAGATGGTGATACAGGTGTAATATGGATGGTAGATATAGGTTTTTGTAATCTGAAAATATAAAAACAGCAAGGTAGCAAGTAACAAAAGTGAGCAAAAACGGTCTTGCAATGCTTGGAAACAAGGCCTAGGGTTCATACTTTCACTAGTGCAAGTTCTCTCAACAATACTAACATAGTTGAATCATATGTAAATCCCTCACATGCGACAAAGAGTTCACTTCAAAGTCACAAATAGCGGAGAACAAACGAAGAAATTATTGTAGGGTACGAAACCACCTCAAAGTTATCTTTTCCGATCAATCTTATGAGCTATCCCTATAAGTGTCACGAACAGCCCTAGAGTTCGTACTAAAATAACACCTTAAGATACACATCAACCAAAACCCTAATGTCACCTAGATACTCCAATGTCACCACGAGTACCCATGGGCTTGATTATACGATATGCATCACACAATTTCAGATTCATCATGTTCAATCCAACACAAAGAACTTCAAAGAGTGCCCCAAAGTTTCTACCGGAAAGTCAAGACGAAAACATGTGCCAACCCCTATGCATAGATTCCCAAGGTCACGGAACCCGCAAGTTGATCACCAAAACATACATCAAGTGGATCAATAGAACATCCCATTGTCACCACGGATATCCCATCGCAAGACATACATCAAGTGTTCTCAAATCCTTAAAGACTCAATCCGATAAGTAAACTTCAAAGGGAAAACTCAATTCATCACAACAAGATAGAGAGGGGAAAGCTCCATATGATTCATCTATATCAATAAAGCTCGCGATACATCAAGATCGTGCCATCTTAAGAACACGAGAGAGAGATCAAACACATAGCTACTGGTACATACCCTCAGCCCCGAGGGTGAACTACTCCCTCCTCGTCATGGAGACCGCCGGGATGATGAAGATGGCCTCCGGTGGTGGTTTCCCCCTCCGGCAGGGTGCCGGAACGGGCTCCCAATTTGTTTTTCGTGGCTCTGGAGGCTTGCGGCAGCGGAACTCCCGATCTAGGTTTGTTTCTGGGGGTTTCTATATGTATAGGAATTTTTGGCGGCGGAAACAAGTCCGGGGGGGGCACGAGGTGACGACAAGCCAGGGGGCGCGCCCTAGGGGGGGGGCAGGCTTGTGGTGGCCTCGTGGCTCTTCTGGCCCAACTCCAACGCTCCCTGGGCTTCTTCTGGTCCATAAAAAATCACCGTAGATTTTTATTCCGTTTGGGCTCCGTTTGATATTCCTTTTCTGTAAAACTCAAAAACACGAAAAAAACAGAATCTGGCAGTGGGCTCTAGGTTAATAGGTTAGTCCCAAAAATAATATAAAGTTGTAGTAAAATGATTGTAAAACATCCAAGAATGATAATATAACAGCATGGAACAAGCAAAAATTATAGATACGTTGGAGACGTATCAGCATCCCCAAGCTTAATTCCTACTCGTCCTTGAGTAGGTAAATGATAAAAACAGAATTTTTGATGTGGAATGCTGCCTAACATGTTCATCATATTCTTTTCTTCTTTGTATAGCGTGGACATTTGGACATGTAAATAATTCAAAGCAATAGTCTAGTTTTAACATTATGACTTCAATACTCAGGCATGTCAACAAGCAACCATGTCTTTCACAATATCAACACTAAAGAAAGTTATCCCTAGCCCATCATGCTCAATCATTGATCCATTCATGAAACACACTCAAATATTAGCTATGCCCAATGCTCAAGTACGATCATAGTGCCCCCTAGTTGGTGCTTATAAGAGAAGAGGGAGACTCAAGGCAAAAATAAAAATTGCATAAAGTAAATAGATAGGCCCTTCGCAGAGGGAAGTAGGGATTTGTAGGGGTGCCAGAGCTCAAGGTTTTAAATTGAGAAAGAAAAAAATATTTTGGGTGGCATGCTTTTCCTGTCAACGAAAATGACAAAGTAGCTCACAATACTTTCCATGCTAGATACATTATAGGTGGTTCCCAAACAGAATGGTAAAGTTTTTACTCCCCCTCCACCAATCAATCACACTCCACGGCGAGCCGAATCCACTAGTACCGTCCATACAAACAACAATCTTGGGGGAGTTTTGTTTCATTTTATTTTGATTTGATTTTTGAGCATGGTACTGGGCATCCCGAATACCAGCCACTTTCTCGTGAATGATAGTGAATCAACACATATCGTGAGAATAACCCACCTAGCATGGAAAAATATTGGATACTCCCCACCGTTTCATGAGCGGTACGGGCACACAAAAGATAAAATTTATATTGAAAATTTAGAGATGGCACATACAAATTTGCTTGGAACGACATGGAAATACCGCATATAGGTAGGTATGGTGTACTCATAAGGCAAAACTTGGTTTAAGGATTTTGGATGCACAAGTAGTATTTCTACTTAGTACAAATGAAGGCTAGCAAATAGATTGGGGAGCAACCAAACCAAGGAACGAAAAATTCACATAAGTGAGCATTGAACATAACTAACACCGAATAATGCACCACAAGTAGGATATAACTTCATTGCATAACTATTGACTTTCGTACTTGCATAGGGAATCACAAACCTTAACACCAATATTCCTACTAAAGCATAATTACTCACTAACATGACTCACATATTACTATCATCATGTTTCAAAACTATTACAAAGAATCAAGTTTAATTTGTCCCATGATCTTCATGATTTTTATTATTATATCCTCCTTGGATATCTATCACTTTGGGACTAGTTTCATATATTGCCATTGCCCTTTTTTTTTACAAGCTCAAACAATTTTAAATGAGGAACATGAGCATAAAGATTTCATCCCTCAAAAAGGTATAAGTGAAGCATGAGAGGAAATGACAAGCTACTCTCAAAAGATATAAGTGAAGATCAATGAGTAGTCAAACAATTAAGTAGCTATGTGAGGACTCTCTCACTCTCTCTCTCTCAATAAATATTTTCAGATCTGAGTATTTTATTCAAACAGCAAACAAAAGAAAAATAGCACTCCAAGAATAGCACGCATCATGTGAACGAATAAAAATTTAGGCTCAACATAGGCTAACCGATAATTGTTGATGAAGAGAGGTGGGATGCGTAGCATCCCCAAGCTTAGATGCTTGAGACTTCTTGAAATATTTACTTGGGGTGCCTTGGGCATCCCCAATCTTGAACTTTTGAATCTCGTTCAATCCTCTCATATCCCGGTTTCACCTATTCTCAAAAACTTCATCCACACAAAACTCGAAAAGAACTCGTGAGATAGGTTAGTACACATAATAATAAATCAACACTTCATGTACTGCCAAGACAAGTTGCATAATAATTTCCAAACATTAGGTACTGTATACTATCATTTCCACAATTTATATCTACCAATATAGGCTATGGAAACTATAGGATAAGTACATAACAAAACTATGATAGCAATCTGTCCAAACAGAACAGTCTGTAGAAATTTATGAAAACAGTGTACTTATCTAACACAAAAAATTATGAAAATTTAGGACATGCTATAAAATTTATATGACATCACTGTGTAAAAAATTCAGAAACTTTCCACGTTCCAGTAAAATATGAAAATTCAATCACTACAGCAAAAGTTTCTGTTTATACACAGCACACATCAAACATGCAATTCAAGCATCCTAAGACAATTATTGGAACTTTTTATTGAAGAACAAGATTATAAATAACACCTAACAGAAAACAAGAAAATAAAATGATGCTCCAAGCAAAACTCATATTATGTAACGAATAAAAATATAGCTCCAAGTAAGATATACCGATAGTGTTGATGACGAAAGAGGGGATGCCTTCCGGGGCATCCCCAAGCTTAAGCGCTTGAGT
Source organism: Elymus sibiricus (assembly GCA_039707655.1). Taxonomy (NCBI): domain Eukaryota; kingdom Viridiplantae; phylum Streptophyta; class Magnoliopsida; order Poales; family Poaceae; genus Elymus; species Elymus sibiricus. The sequence goes on along the minus strand of CM077667.1, from coordinate 175,353,649 downwards.
ATTCCTGGGATAATACCTTGGGGGTGCCTTGGGCATCCCCAATCTTAGGTTCTTTTCACTCCTTATTCTCCTCATATCGGTGTCTCACCCAAAACTTGAAAACTTCAATCACACAAAACTTAACGGAACTTCGTGAGAAGGGTTAGTGTAATAAAGATAAATCATTCACTTAGGTACTGTCAAGACAAGATTAATAGTTGTTCCCACATGGTACCTACTGTATTCTATCATTCCCATAATTTATACCACTAAATATAAGCTATGGAAACACTAAAACCAGCAAACTATGCATGCAAAACAGAATCTGTCAAAAACAGAACAGTCTGTGAAGATCTGTAGTGTGACCATACTTCCCTGTCTCTAAAAATTCTGAACATTTAGGAAAACCTGAAGAATTTGTATATCAAGACTGTGTAAAAATTGCAGATCATTATCACGCTCCAGTAAAAAATGAAAATTCCTGTACTGGAGTCAAAAGTTTCTGTTTTCGTTCAGCATCAATTCTACTCATCTTTTGAGTCATCCCAAAGGCTTTACTTGGCACTTTATTAAAACAAAAGCTATAAAACATGATTACTACAGTATATTAATCATGTGAACACACAAAAACAGTAAGGATAAATATTGGGTTGTCTCCCAACAAGCGCTTTTCTTTAATGTCTTTTAGCTAGGCATGATGATTTCAATGATGCTCACATAGGAATAGTATTTGAAACATGTTAGAGAGCATCATGAATATCATGACAAGCATATTTAAGTCTAACCCACTTCCTATGCATAGGGATTTTGTGATAAAACAATTTATGGGAGCAAGAATCAACTAGCATAGGAAGGCAAAACAAGCATAACTTCAAGACTTTGAACACATAGAGAGGAAACTTGATATTATTGCAATTCCTACAAGCATATGTTCCTCCCTCATAATAATTTTCAGTAGCATCATGAATGAATTCAACAATATAACTATCACATAAAGCATTCTCTTCATGATCCACAAGCATAGAAAATTTGTCACTCTCCTCATAAGCAATTTTCTTCTCATTCATAATAGTGGGAGTATCATATGAAGCTCGAATACTAAAAATTGTTTCCACATTAAAAGAGTAATCAGTAAAAGGATATTCAAAATTATGACAATAATTATCACTACTCTTTATAACATAAGTATCATCACAATAATCATCATAAGTAGCAACTTTGTTCCCATCATAGTCAATTGAAACCTCTTCCGAAATAGTGGAATCATTAATAAATAAAGTCGTGACCTCTCCAAATCCACTTTTATCATTATAATAAGATTCAACACCCTCCAAAATAGTGGGATAATTATTATATAAAGTTGACACTCTTCCAAACCCACTTTCATAAATATTGCAATCATCATAAATAGGGGGTATGCTATCATCATAATAAATTCGCACATCAAATCTTGGGGGACTAAAAACATCATCTTCATTAAACATAGCATCCCCAAGCTTGGGACAAACATTAATTGCAGCAAATAAATTCTCAAACATGTCATTCTCATCAAACATAGCATCCCCAAGCTTGTGGCTTTGCAAAACATAAGCATAATCACTCTCATCATTAATAGTATGAATAGCACCAATCGTATAACAATTGTTATCATCACAATTTTCTAAGTTGGTGCCAAAAATATTTTCAAGATTATAAGGGGTGTCATTATTTGGGAGAGATACCTCTTTACCTTTACTTTTCCTTCTTTTCTTATTCTTCACCACATTATGTGTGGGTTTATTTAATTCCTCCAAGCTTCTTTTTGAAGAGATTGGTTGAATAAAAAGCTCCTCCTCGTTACCTGATTCATCATAAGAAAAAATAGGAGGATATTGGGAAACCTCTTCCCCTTCATTAGTATTCTCTTCAACTTCTATTTGTTTTCTTGTCTTTAAGTAATTGGCAATATAAGGATTCTCAATGCAATTTACCACGCAATACATATAGATTTCATTTAGATCAAAATCAATCATTTTCATGAGAACCCATGCTGGAACATCCTTAGTTTTATGTTTCATTTCTTCATACCCCAAAAATAGACTAAGTTCATTATGATGCTCAAGGGTAATGAGGTTATCACAATTTTTGGACACAATTCGATCATGAAATAATTCACATTGAAAATTAAAATGACCACTTTCATTGCAAAGTTCACAAGGACGGCGAGAAATATTAAGTCTTTCAGCACAAACATATAGCCTCTCTTGCAACCATTTAGTTTCTAAATACTTATGCCTCTTACAAAATCTATCTTCCCTTTTAGGCATGTCTTCACAAACTCTATGCACTCCACAAAACTTGACATGCTTATAAGAAATCTTTTTATCATGACTAGTGCAATCATCATTAGTACTATGGATATTCAAAGAATTCATACTAACAACATTGCAATCATGCTCATCACTCAAAGATTTAGTGCCAAACATTTTAATAACTTCTTCTTCTAACACTTGAGCACAATTTTCCTTCCCATCATTTTCACGAAAGACATTAAAAAGATGAAGCATATGAGGCAACCTCAATTCCATTTTTTTGTAGTTTTCTTTTATAAAACCAAACTAGTGATAAAACAAGAAACTAAAAGATTTAATTGCAAGATCTAAAGATATACCTTCAAGCACTCACCTCCCCGGCAACGGCGCCAGAAAAGAGCTTGATGTCTACTACACAACCTTCTTCTTTTAGACTCGTGTTGGGCCTCCAAGCGCAGAGTTTTGTAGGACAGTAGCAAATTTCCCTCAAGTGGATGACCTAAGGTTTATCAATCTGTGGGAGGCGTAGGATGAAGATGGTCTCTCTCAAACAACCCTGCAACCAAATAATAAAGAGTCTCTTGTGTCCCCAACACACCCAATACAATGATAAATTGTATAGGTGCACTAGTTCGGCGAAGAGATGGTGATACAAGTGTAATATGGATGGTAGATATAGGTTTTTGTAATCTGAAAATATAAAAACAGCAAGGTAGCAAGTAACAAAAGTGAGCAAAAACGGTCTTGAAATGCTTGGAAACAAGGCCTAGGGTTCATACTTTAACTAGTGCTAGTTCTCTCAACAATACTAACATAGTTGAATCATATGTAAATCCCTCACGTGCGACAAAGAGTTCACTCCAAAGTCATAGATAGCGGAGAACAAACGGAGAAATTATTGTAGGGTATGAAACCACCTCAAAGTTATCTTTTCCGATCAATCTTATGAGCTATCCCTATAATTGTCACGAACAGCCCTAGAGTTCGTACTAAAATAACACCTTAAGATACACATCAACCAAAACCCTAATGTCACCTAGATACTCCAATGTCACCACGAGTACCCATGGGCTTGATTATACGATATGCATCACACAATTTCAGATTCATCATGTTCAATCCAACATAAAGAACTTCAAAGAGTGCTCCAAAGTTTCTACCGGAAAGTTAAGACGAAAACGTGTGCCAACCCCTATGCATAGATTCCCAAGGTCACGGAACCCGCAAGTTGATCACCAAAACATACATCAAGTGGATCAATAGAACATCTCATTGTCACCACGGATATCCCATCGCAAGACATACATCAAGTTTTCTCAAATCCTTAAAGACTCAATCCGATAAGTAAACTTCAAAGGGAAAACTCAATTCATCACAAGAAGATAGAGAGGGGAAAGCTCCATATGGTTCATCTATATCAATAAAGCTCGCGATACATCAAGATCGTGCCATCTCAAGAACACGAGAGAGAGATCAAACACATAGCTACTGGTACATACCCTCAACCCCGAGGGTGAACTACTCCCTCCTCGTCATGGAGACCGCCGGGATGATGAAGATGGCCTCCGGTGATGGTTTCCCCCTCCGGCAGGGTGCCGGAACGGGCTCCCGATTGATTTTTCGTGGCTCTGGAGGCTTGCGGCGGGGGAACTCCCGATCTAGGTTTGTCTCTGGGGGTTTCTGTATTTATAGGAATTTTTGGCGGCGGAAACAAGTCCAGGGGGGCCACGAGGTGACGACAAGCCAGGGGGCGCCCCCAGGCTTGTGGTGGCCTCGTGGCTCTTCTGGCCCAACTCCAACGCAACCTGGGCTTCTTCTGGTCCATAAAAAATCACCGTAGATTTTTATTCCGTTTGGGCTCCGTTTGATATTCCTTTTCTGTAAAACTCAAAAACACGGAAAAAATAGAATCTGGCACTGGGCTCTAGGTTAATAGGTTAGTCCCAAAAATAATATAAAGTTGTAGTAAAATGATTGTAAAACATCCAAGAATGATAATATAACAGCATGGAACAAGCAAAAATTATAGACACGTTGGAGACATATCAATACGTCTCCAATGTATCTATAATTTATGAAGTATTCATGCCATGTTTACAACAATTTTATATGATTTTGGTATGATTTTATTAGAATTAACCCGGACTGACGTTGTTTTCAGCAGAACTATCATGGTGTCGTTTTTTGTGCAAAAATAAAAGTTCTCGGAATGGGCTGCAAATTTACGGTGATTTTTATGGACCAAAAGAGACCCCCGAAGCACCAGAGCTGGGCCAGGAAGTGACCGAGGAGGTCACAAGACTAGGGGGCGCCCCCCTAGGGCGCGCCCCCTGGCTTGAGACCGATGCCAAAAATTCCTATAAATACCAAAACCCCCAGAAAAAAACCTAGATCGGGAGTTCCGCCGCCGCAAGCCTCTGTAGCCACGAAAAACCAATTGGGAGCCCGTGCCGGCACCCTGCCGGAGGGGGAAACCATCACCGGAGGCCATCTTCATCATCCCGGCGGTCTCCATGACGAGGAGGGAGTAGTTCACCCTCAGGGCTGAGGGTATGTACCAGTAGCTATGTGTTTGATCTCTCTCTCTCTCTCTCGTGTTCTTGAGATGACACGATCTTGATGTACCGCGAGCTTTATTGATATAGATGAATCAGATGGAGTTTTCCCCTCTCTACCTTCTTGTGATGAATTGAGTTTTCCCTTTGAAGTTTTCTTATCGGATTGAGTCTTTAAAGGATTTGAGAACACTTGATGTATGTCTTGCGATGGGATATCCATGGTGACAATGGGATGTTCTATTGATCCACTTGATGTATGTTTTGGTGATCAACTTGCGGGTTCCGTGACCTTGGGAATCTATGTATAGGGGTTGGCACATGTTTTCGTCTTGACTCTCCGGTAGAAACTTTGGGGCACTCTTTGAAGTTCATTGTGTTGGATTGAACATGATGAATCTGAAATTGTGTGATGCATATCGTATAATCAAGCCCATGGGTACTCGTGGTGACATTGGAGTATCTAGGTGACATTAGGGTTTTGGTTGATGTGTATCTTAAGGTGTTATTTTAGTACGAACTCTAGGGCTGTTCGTGACACTTATAGGGATAGCTCATAAGATTGATCGGAAAAGATAACTTTGAGGTGGTTTCGTACCCTACAATAATTTCTTCGGTTGTTCTCCGCTATTTGTGACTTTGGAGTGAATTCTTTGTCACAAGTGAAGGATTTACATATGATTCAACTATGTCAGTATTGTTGAGAGAACTTGCACTAGTGAAAGTATGAACCCTAGGCCTTGTTTCTAAGCATTGCAATACCGTTTTTGCTCACTTTTATCATTAGTTACCTTGCTGTTTTTATATTTTCAGATTACAAAAACCTATATCAACCATCCATATTACACTTGTATCACCATCTCTTCGCCGAACTAGTGCACCTATACAATTTACCATTGTATTGGGTGTGTTGGGGACACAAGAGACTCTTTGTTATTTGGTTGCAGGGTTGTTTGAGAGAGACCATCTTCATCCTACGCCTCCCACGGATTGATAAACCTTAGGTCATCCACTTGAGGGAAATTTCCTACCGTCCTACAAAACTCTGCGCTTGGAGGCCCGACACGAGTCTACAAGAAGAAGGTTGTGTAGTAGACATCAAGCTCTTTTCTGGCGCCGTTGCCGGGGAGGTGAGTGCTTGAAGGTATATCTTTAGATCTTGCAATTAAATCTTTTAGTTTCTTGTTTTTCACTAGTTTGGTTTTATAAAAGAAAACTACAAAAAAATGGAATTGAGGTTGCCTCATATGCTTCATCTTTTTAATGTCTTTCGTGAAAATGATGGAAAAGAAAATTGTGCTCAAGTGTTAGAAGAAGAAGTTATTAAAATGTTTGGCACTAAATGTTTGTTTGATGAGCATGATTGTAATGTTTTTAGTATGAATTCCTTGAATATTCATGATGCTAATGATATGCAAAGCTACAAGCTTGGGGAATCTTTGTTTGATGAAGATGATATGTTTAGCCCCCCAAGTCTTGATGAGCAAATTTATTATGATGAAAGCATGCCTCCTATTTATGATGATTATTGTGATGACATGTATGCTATAAAGAATAATTATAACCATGAAACTTGTCATCATGATTTTAATTTTCAGATGGATTATGCTTCACATGATAGTTATTTTGTTGAGTTTGCTCCCACTATTATTGATGAGAATAAATTTGCTTATGTGGTGAGTAGTAAAATTTCTATGCTTATGATTCATGAATATAATGCTTTATGTGCTGGTTATATTGTTGAATTCCTTCATGATGCTACTGAAAATTATTATGAGGGAGGAATGCTTGTAGGAATTGCAATAATATCAAGTTTCCTCTCTATGTGTTCAAAGTTTTGAAGTTATGCTTGTTTTGCCTTCCTATGCTAGTTGATTCTTGCTCCCATAAATTGTTTGCTCACAAAATCCCTATACATAGGAAGTGGGTTAGACTTAAATGTGCTTGTCATGAGATTCATGATGCTCTCTTGCATGTTTCAATTACTATTCTTATGTGAGCATCATTGAAATCATCATGCCTAGCTAAAAGGCTTCAAAGAAAAGCGCTTGTTGGGAGGCAACCCAACACTTTCACTTTCTGTTTTTGAGTGTTCACATGATTAAGCTACTGTAGTAATCATGTTTTGTGCCTTTTATTTCAATAAAGTGCCAAGTAAAGCCTTTGGGATGACTCACAAGATGAGTAGAATTGATGCTGAACCAAAGCAGAAACTTTTGACTCCATTACAGGAATTTTTATTTTTTACTGGAGTGTGATAATGATCTGAATTTTTTACAAAGTCTTTATATACAAATTATTCAGGTTGTCCTAATTTTTCAGAATGTTTAGAGACAGGGAAGTATGGTTACACTACAGATCTTCACATACTGTTCTGTTTTTGACAGATTCTGTTTTGCATGCATAGTTTGCTTGTTTTAGTGTTTCCATAGCTTATATTGAGTGATATAAATTATGGGAATGGTAGAATACAGTAGGTATTATGTGGGAACAATTATGAATCTTGTCTTGACAGTACCTAAGTGAATGATCTATCTTTATTATACTAACCCATCTCACGAAGTTCCGTTAAGTTTTGTGTGATTGAAGTTTTCAAGTTTTGGGTGAGACACCGATATGAGGAGAATAAGGAGTGAAAATAACCTAAGCTTGGGGATGCCCAGGGCACCCCCAAGGTAATATCCAAGGAAGACTCAAGCGCCTAAGCTTGGGGATGCCCTCCGGGGCATCCCCTCTTTCATCTTCAACACTATCGGTATATCTTACTTGGAGCTATATTTTTATTCGTCACATAATATGAGTTTTGCTTGGATCGTCATTATATTTTGTTATTTTCTGTTAGGTGTTATTTATAATCTTGTTTTTCAATAAAAAGTTCCAAGAATTGCCTTAGGATGCTTGCATTGCATGTTTTGATGAGTGCTGTGTAAAAACAGAAACTTTGGCTGTAGTGTTTGAATTTTCATATTTTACCGGAACATGGAAAGTTTCTGAAATTTTTACACAGTGATGTCGTATAAATTATTTAGCATGTCCTAAATTTTCATAATTTTGTGAGTTACAGAAGTACACTGTTTTCATAAATTTCTACAGACTGTTCTGTTTGGACAGATTGCTGTCATAGTTTTGTTATCTACTTATACTATAGTTTCCATAGCCTATATTGGTAGATATAAATTGTGGAAATGATAGTATACAGTACTTAATGTTTGAAAATTATTGTGCAACTTGTCTTGGCAGTACATAAAGAGTTGATTTATTATTATGTGTACTAACCTATCTCACGAGTTCTTTTCAAGTTTTGTGTGGAAGATGTTTTTGAGAATAGGTGAAACCATGATATGAGAGGATTGAATGAGATACAAAAGCTCAAGCTTGGGGATGCCCAAGGCAACCCAAGTAAATATTTCAAGAAGTCTCAAGCATCTAAGCTTGGGGATGCTACGCATCCCACCTCTCTTCATCAACAATTATCGGTTAGCCTATGTTGAGCCTAAATTTTTATTCGTTCACATGATGTGTGCTATTCTTGGAGTGCTATTTTTATTTTTCTTGCTGTTTAATAAAATGCGTAAGATCTGAAATTCTTAGATGAGAGAGTCTTCACATAGTTATTTAATTATTGACTACACATTGATCTTCACTTATATCTTTTTGGAGTAGTTTGTCATTCACTCTCGTGCTTCACTTATATCCTATGAGTAAATGGTTGAGTGAATTGAATATAATAAATCTGAAATTAAATATGCTTCATATACTTATACCATGGGGAGTAATGACTTCACACATAATAAGTATAGGTGGTAAAATTTATTGAAAGTTAGCAAACACCGCATTGGTCACTTGAACAATTCATGAAAGAATATTGAAGGAAGAGAGATTCCACATATAAATATACTATCTTGGATATCTTATATGATTGTGAGCTCATTAATTATTTTCAAACTCGAGCAAATTAGTTAAAATTGGACAAGGAAGACAACTTAATGAGTTATGTTTGGGTATATTTGTATAGAAGTTATATTGTTATGGATCCTCCAACATGTGGTGCTTGCTTCCACTTCATACTAGCCAAAACTTCCGCACCAAGTAGAAATACTACTTGTGCATCCAAACACCCTTAAACCCAAAGTTGTTCCATATGAATCCGCCATACCTACCTATATGCGGTATTTACCTGCCGTTCCAAGTAAATTTGCATGTGCCAAACTCTAAACCTTCCAATAATATTCTGTTTTGTATGCCTGAGTCACTCATATAGTGACTAGGGGCTGTCAGTATCTTCCATGCTAGGTGGGTTATTCTCACGATATGTGTTGATTCACTATCATTCACGAGAAAGTGGCTGGTATTCGGGATGCCCAGGTCCATGCTTAAAAAATCAAATCAAAATATAATGAAACAAAACTCCCCCAAGATTGTTGTTTGTATGGACGGTACCCGTGGATTCGGCTCGCCGTGGAGTGTGATTGATTGGTGGAGGGGGAGTAAAAACTTTACCATTCTGTTTGGGAACCGCCTATAATGTATCTAGCATGGAAGATACCGAGATCTCTCGGTTGTTATGTTGACAATGAAAGCATACCGCTCAAAATTATTATTCATCCCTGTTTTAAAAGCTCGAGCTCTGGCACCTCTGCAAATCAATGCTTCCCTCTACGAAGGGCCTATCTTTTACTTTCTAGTACTTACCTTTATGCAAGAGTCATGGTGATCTTCACCACTTCCTATATTTCGCCTTTTTCTCTTGGCAAGCGTCATGTGTTGGGGAATGATCTAGACATATATATCCACACAAATATATTTGATCATGAATTATTATTGTTGACAATTATCTATATGATAAATAAGTTGGGAGGCGAAACATTAAGCCCCTATCTTTCTCTGTGTTCGATGGATGCTATTTGTTCTAAAAATATGCTTTGAGTGTCAATAATCATGGAAGACTATATGATAGTTGAGTATGTGCAATTTGCTAAATCAAAGCTCTTACATAGACCCTTCCTGAAAATAAGATGAATTGCAATTGTTCGATGACTAGGAATATGGTTTGTTAGTTTTCAAGAAACTTTCTGGTCTATACTTTAACATGTGAATAGCTTGTTACTTGATCATGAGAAGTTTTATGGGATGAGCTAATATTTTTGGTTTATATTGATGCTAGAAAAAGTGATTGGAATTATCATTGATCAAACTTGTGCACTTGCTAGCATTCACACTTCATAAATTATTTCTTTTATCATTTACCTACTCGAGGACGAGCAGGAATTAAGCTTGGGGATGCTGATATGTCTCCAACGTATCTATAATTTATGAAGTATTCATGCCATGTTTACAATAATTTTATATGATTTTGGTATGATTTTATTAGAACTAACCTGGACTGACGCTGTTTTCAGCAGAACTACCATGGTGTCGTTTTTTGTGCAGAAATAAAAGTTCTCGGAATGGGCTGAAAATTTACGGTGATTTTTTATGGACCAAAAGAGACCCCCGAAGCACCGGAGCTGGGCCAGAAAGTGACCGAGGAGGTCATGTGCCTGGGGGGCGCGCCCCCTGGCTTGTGGACTCCTCGAGCACCCCCTTGACGTGAGACCGACGCCAAAAATTCCTATAAATACCAAAACCCCCAGAAAGAAACCTAGATCGGGAGTTCCGCCGCCGCAAGCCTCTGTAGCCACGAAAAACCAATCGGGAGCCCGTTACGGCACATTGCCGGAGGGGGAAACCATCACCGGAGGCCATCTTCATCATCTCGGCGGTCTCCATGACGAGGAGGGAGTAGTTCACCCTCGGGGCTGAGGGTATGTACCAGTAGCTATGTGTTTGATCTCTCTCTCTCTCGTGTTCTTGAGAGGATACGATCTTGATGTACCGCGAGCTTTATTTATATAGATGATTCATATGGAGTTTTCCCCTCTCTACCTTCTTGTGATGAATTGAGTTTTCCCTTTGAAGTTTTCTTATCGGATTGAGTCTTTAAAGGATTTGAGAACACTTGATGTATGTCTTGCGATGGGATATCCATGGTGACAATGGGATGTTCTATTGATCCACTTGATGTATGTTTTGGTGATCAACTTGCGGGTTCCGTGACCTTGGGAATCTATGTATAGGGGTTGGCACATGTTTTCGTCTTGACTCTCCGGTAGAAACTTTGGGGCACTCTTTGAAGTTCATTGTGTTGGATTGAACATGATGAATCTGAAATTGTGTGATGCATATCGTATAATCAAGCCCATGGGTACTCGTGGTGACATTGGAGTATCTAGGTGACATTAGGGTTTTGGTTGATGTGTATCTTAAGGTGTTATTTTAGTACGAACTCTAGGGCTGTTCGTGACACTTATAGGGATAGCTCATAAGATTGATCGGAAAAGATAACTTTGAGGTGGTTTCGTACCCTACAATAATTTCTTCGTTTGTTCTCCGCTATTTTTGACTTTGGAGTGAACTCTTTGTCGCACATGAGGGATTTACATATGATTCAACTATGTCAGTATTGTTGAGAGAACTTGCACTAGTGAAAGTATGAACCCTAGGCCTTGTTTCTAAGCATTGCAATACCGTTTTTGCTCACTTTTATCATTAGTTACCTTGCTGTTTTTATATTTTCAGATTACAAAAACCTATATCTACCATCCATATTACACTTGTATCACCATCTCTTCGCCGAACTAGTGCACCTATACAATTTACCATTGTATTGGGTGTGTTGGGGACACAAGAGACTCTTTGTTATTTGGTTGCAGGGTTGTTTGAGAGAGACCATCTTCATCCTACGCCTCCCATGGATTGATAAACCTTAGGTCATCCACTTGAGGGAAATTTGCTATTGTCCTACAAAACTCTGCGCTTGGAGGCCCAACACGAGTCTACAAGAAGAAGGTTGTGTAGTAGACATCAATTCCTCAATATAAATTTACAAGAAGTAGACGGTCACCAAATCATATTATTCTTCTGACGACGGTTGCCGACACTGCTCTGCTTGTGGCTATCCCTTGCCGTCTACATGAAGGAGGAACTTCCTCATGTCAATGATCCTCCTGTACATCTCGTTGCTTGTGTACACGTCCTTGGCCACGTACTTGATGTGTTCTTCATCCAGTTCGTTCACCCATGCCTTGTGTCAGGCAGAGTTGTCCTTGTCGCACTCAGCCTTCATGTCTTTGTAGTAGGGGTCGATGATGGCCGCGGTGAGGTCAACCAGGGAGTCCTTCCGCTTCTTCTTCTCGCCGCCCCAGACCCTGTACTGACCTTGGATGTTGACAAGCTTCTGGCAGGACAAGCCCAAGGTCTTGAGCACCTTTAGATTGTTGGTGTGTCCATCGTTGCGAACCTGTAGTCGAGGCTGTTGACAAACCTGGCGAAACACTCGCAAGGCCTTGTGGCCAGGCAGTAGTGGTAGACGAGAACGTGATGGCGCACACACAACTGGGTGACGACAACCTTCTGATCATGCCCAGCATGATCGCCGGTGTACTCGAGGTCGAAGCCGACCACTTTGTACTTGTCATCCTTCGCAAGCAGCTGCTCCAATGTGTTGATGGAGTTCACCACCATGACCGGGTCGTTGGTGTACACCACCGAGAGGTCTGTCTTCCTGATGTGGGTGTCCACTTTGACAATAGTGGCGAACTGCCGCTCGGCGCCGCCAGCCGCCATTGGATCCACGCGGGAAGGTTGAAGCGATGAAGAGATGTGCACCCGCTCTATTATTTGCCGTCGTGGGTGTGCTTCTTGTTTTGTGTGGCGCGATTGAAAGGTGGAAGAGATGAAGGTAAATGGCTGCGGGAATAAATTGCGTCAAACGGCCTGGAATTTCGGAACGTCTGCATGGCAGTTTTTGCATCGCTTAATTGATGGCGCCGAGTGCGACGCAACCGCATGCATATGGCGCCCCGAATGTACGTGATCATTCGTGCGTGGAGGGACGCCGACAGAGCGCGCCGCGGCCGCATCAACCAGCTCATGCGTAAATTAATTCGCGACGGTGCGTACATAACGACCGTTTGCTTTGTAATAAAACACAAACGGTTTTTTATTATTAACCGTTTGTGTACTTGTCATTTCTCCCACCTCCGTCCCGTCTTGTCACCGCGTTGCCGCCCGAGGATTCCAGTGCATGCTTCAGGAGTGCGCAGGTTCCTGCGCAAGCTTCCCGCCCGGCTCGCCGAAATCCCCCAAACACCCAATGCTTCAGGAGCGCGCATCGTTTCTTTTGGGCTTCCCGTTCCCGCGCAACCGTGTAGGAGCACGCACAAGCTTCCCGCCCGGCTCGCCTTGGCCGTCTGCTTTATAAACCCTCACGACCGGCGTCTCCACATCGCATTCATCCCCTCCCTGCCCGTAGCTTCCCCAGCTTCTCCCCCAATTGCCAATGGCATCTGTCCATCGCCGTCACTCCGCCACTCTGCCAGAGGGCAGCTCCAACTGGGTGGCTGCACCACATCGGCGGCGCACTACCCGGAAGTATGTAGTGCGTGTGGCATCCTTGTTGGGTGTGCGCACGCCACCCACCACATGCTCCTCCACCTTCGCCCGAAGGCAGCTGCTGCCGGCGACCGCCGTGTCCACCACCCCATCGCCGGCCGCCATTTTTGCCACCCCACCAATGGCATCCTTTGCCGCCACCACACCATCGTCCACATTGGCAGCCACCCCACGGTCAGCCGCCGGGGCCTTCACCCGCTCCGCCACCGTGGCCCAAAGGCGGGAGGAGGAGGCTGCCGCCGAAGCCCAGCTGCTCGGCTTTTGTGTCAGCGGCCTAGCGCGCTACATCAACTTCCTACATGAGGAGGAGGAGCGCCAGGTCGAGCACGCAAAGAGGCTCACCGCCGCCGTGGTCGCAGCAGACGCCGCAGCTGTGGCGCGGAATGAGGAGATCTACGCCGAGTCCTGCCGCTTCGAGGAGGCGCGTCAGGAGCGGCGGAGGGCAATAGCGGCAGGCGACGAATTCGACTCCTGCAACTCGTCGGTAGGCTCCTCTGCCTCTACCTCTTACTGAACGCGCTCGACAGAGGAGAAGGCTGCTGGTAGTAGCACAAAGCCCCTCTGGAGTAGTATTTAGGGGCTATTTTGTTTAGTTCATCTAACTATAGATATGGTTGAATTGTCCCACCTACTTTAAATTAGCTAGTATATATAGTTGAACTAGCTATTTTAGTATGTGGTTGGCAACAAATGGGGAAAAGTTTGTTCGATTCAGCTGTCGAGTTGAACTATTTTGTACAAAGACCAATGCTTAGTCTATGAATGAAATCTATGTTTACTGAATTTCAGTTGCAAAATTGAACCGTAATAGTGATTTTGTTCCTGCAAAATTTGACAAATGTTAGTGTTTCCGATTTGACAAATGACAATTTACCCAATATGACAGATTTGAATCTTACCTGTCTGCTGCTGCCAATGCATTGATTGGTGCTTAGATGGAGTGCTTAGTGTATTAAATGTCTTAGCAACTCAAGTCCACAATGCATTGTTGCTAATCTCAGTTTAATGATTTAACAACTAAACTCCTGCATGCATTGGTGAGTTTCCTTCATTTAAGTGTTTTGCCAACGTTCACGCGCTTGGCATTGTTTTTTCATGTGGTCACCAAACTCATATCTCTCCTCTTAATTTCCTTCCCACATCAGATTTTTCGCATACATGGCAACCTTAGCAACAGTACAAGGTAGGGCATTGGGAAGGGCACACGGGTCATCATTCACAACCGTTTGCGGTGACACAATGAAAAAATTCTTTCGCGACAGATTTTCGCTTGGCTTAGTAGGGAAGGAACCATTGCCCTCGGTCTGCATACGGGTAGTTTGAAACATCTTTGATGACTGGCAAAGGACACGCGCGCCTCCCTGATGAGCGTGCGGAGGACACTGCTCGCACGCTACCCGTCTACTCAGACACCTGTCCGCATGCTACCTCCTTGCCAATACAGAGTGCAACACGTAAAAGCACGTAAATGGTCAGTAGAACGTCCACAAATTATAAATACTACGACCATTTGTGATGGTAACGTGACAGATTTTTGTTCCAAAATGCCTTTGTTGGCTATTAATAAAGCTTGCTCCTTCTCTCAAAGTGGACACGAAAAATACCACAACATATTTGTGCTTTATATGACGAGGCCCTGCCCAACATAGACCTTGTGACTGTAGTTCATATTTGAATTATGCACATTAAATGCACATAAAGCTCAATTAGTGTATATAAAAGCCATACGAACCCTTAATAATTTCATATTTTTGCACTACACACCTATTGGTTTATGTTGTTTCTAGAAAAAAATCAATGAGAGAAGAGGCATCGGATGTCATTCACCCGCAGATGTGGCTTGCATATGTTTCCTATCGAAACCACGTAGCTTATTGTGTGAGAAGCTCCGGTTTGTAAGAGGCTTGTGACAAAACATGTCCAAGTTGGTATTATTTTTTACCACGGCATATGTGTGCCTTGTCATGACACCATTCCAAGTTTCATGAATTTCTAAAGAGTTTTGGATTTACAAGAATTTAAAAACCAAGTTTCTCGATGTTTGTGGTCGAGCCAAGATGCTGAGATGTTTGAAATTTGTTCCCATTTCTTGCATGTGACCTAACACATGCATCCAGGGACACATATATGGTTTTTCAACCCATTTTGGTGCACCGGACCTTGTGATTGTAGATTAAATTTGAATTATGCACATTAAATAATGCATAGAAAACTCAATTAATGTATTTAAAAGCCAGATGATCCCTTAATTTATTCATATTTTTGCACTTCGCGCCTACATGTCTTTGTTGTTTCTATAAAAAATCAAGGAGAGAAGAGGCATCGGATGTCTTTTCACCCGCAGATGTGACGTGCATATATAATATTCCCTATCGAAACCACAAAGCTTCTTCTGAGGAGCTTTGATTTGTAAGGGGCTTGTGCAAGAACATGTCCAAGTTGGACAATTTTTTACCACGGCATATGTGTGCCCTTCTCATGACACCATGCCAAGTTTCATGAATTTCTGATGAGTTTTGGATTTACGGGAATTTGAAAACCAAGTATCTCAATGTTTGCGGCCGAGCCAACAGACAATGAGATGTTAGAAATCCATTCCCATTTCTTCCGTGGGACCTAAACATGCATCCAGGGAAAGGTATATGATTTTTTCAACCTATTTTCATGCGCTGGACCTTGTGATTGTAGTTCAAATTTGAATTATGCACATTAAACGGCTAGAAAACTCAATTAATGTATTAAATAGGTCACACGAACCCTAGAGAAAATCCATAGTTTGGCCTGACTATCATGTTGCTCTATGGTGACTCTAGAAATAAATTCAAGGCGAGAAGAGACATCGGATGTTGTTTCGCACATAAAAGGTGAACTTAGTTTCCCTATCGGAACACATGACTTTCTTGTGAGAATCTCTGGTTTGTAAGAGGCTTTGTGCCAAAACTTGTCCAAAATTGGGCATTTTTTTACCACAACACACACAGCAGGGCAATTGATGACACCATGCCCAAATTTCATGAATTTATGTCGAGGTTTGCATTTACATGAATTTAAAAACTAAGTTTCCCAATGTTTGTGGTCGATCCAAGACGATGAGATGTTCGAAATGCTTTCCCATTTCTTACGTGGGACCTAAACATGCATCTAGGGAAATGTATATGATTTTTCGACCTATTTTCATACGTCGGACCTTGTGATTGTAGTTCAAATTTGAATTATGCACATTAAATGCCTAGAAAACTCAATTAATGTATTAAAAAGGCCAAATGAACTCTGTCAAATTCCATTGTTTAGCACGACACAGTCATGTTGCTCTATGGTGACTCTAGAAATAAATTCAAGGCGAGAAGAGACATCGGATGTTGTTTCGCACATAAAAGGTGAACTTCCCTATCGGAACCATATTGCTTCTTTTGAGAATCTTTGGTTTGTAAGAGGTTTGTGCCAAAACTTGTCCCGAATTGGGCATTTTTTTACCACAACACACATGAGCCATGACATGAGACCATGCAAAGTTTCATGAATTTTTTACGATATTTGGATTTAATGGAATTTGAAAACACGAATTCTCAAAGTCTACGGCCGAGCCAAAATACCGAGAGGTTTGGAATTTATTTAATTTCCATTTCTTGCATGGGACCAAAACTTGTATCTAGTGACACATAGATGATTTTCAACCCATTGAGGTGCACTCTAGTATGTGCTTAACTGCACTTCATATTTGAACTATGCACATGAAATGACTAAGAAACTCTCTATATGTTTAAAAGGGCCTAAACAACCCTGAATAATTCCATATTTAACAGAAACTCCTATAGTTTCACGTTCACTGCAGATAAATGTTATTGCCATCCAAACACCTTCAATTGTCGATGTAACTTCATTTTTCGTTTCATAGCAATATGAAAATCACATTTCCCCCTGTACCAATCAAAAGCCACATTTCCCCCTTTTCCTCGACCTTTCCTAGTCCAAACCTTCACTGCTTGCTTGCAATGCCGCCTCCTCGCCGATGACGCTCCTTCCTGCTGCTCGGCCTCGTCCATCTAGTCAGGTAATCGACACCTCCCTTATACCCCTTCACCCCTCCTCCTCCATCCCACATGGCCCGACCGCCGGCGAGACACCTTCCACCCAAATCACCGCCCCATCCTCCAAATAATCGCCGTTGAAAGCCATGGTGCTCGCAGTATAGCCAAGATCTCAAAGAGCATTTGGTAGTGGAGATGCAAATCGCGGCTGCACGCGCAGATGAGGCAGCGATGGCTGCCATGCGTGCCGACCCCTAGATCTTGGAGGAGCACCTCGCCATCGAGGCCACAGTCAACGCCTCATGCACTGACACCGCCACGTGGTTGGCTTCTATAAACGACAGCTCCTGGTCTTTTCTCGAGGGCACCGCCGGTGTGTTCGACGAAGACTTTGATGTGTTTTCTCAGCGTGCTCGTGCTTACCTCAACTCCAGAGCTGGCATGTTGATGCCGGGGCAGGATCATGCCACTCACCACTACGAGGGGTGCACCCACGGTGTGGAGGCCTCGCCCTCTTCCAAGTTGAAGGAGCCCATCATCATCGATATCTCCAATGATGAGGAATAGCTTGTTTTTCTTAGCTTTATCACTAAGGACCTATGTTCACCTAGCTAGCTACGCCGGTTAAGCATGTTTCGTTTACCTATTGCATGTGCTGCTACTGCCTTTCATTTAGAAATTCTAGTGAAATGTCCAATGTAATGCTACTTGCAACCTGGCCTTCTAGTATGTTCTATTGTGCAATGTGGTGCTTAGTTAACTATTTCGTTCATTTGTTGTGGTGATCATTTAACTATTTAGTTAAATTCTGCAATGTGATGTTCGATTGTTGTTGGTACAATTTTGTGTGGTTATGCATGTGATGAATAAATTGAATTTAGATGTACTAAATACATGTGAAACATATAAAATTGCTATATTTCCTAGTTCTTAGCACGCTTGGTTTAGATAACTGGCTTTTCCATGTGGCTCGAATTAATCTGTTCGATCTGCAATGTGTTTATTTTTCATTAACATATTTCTCTGATAGTATGCCAAATATCACTTATAACCTGATCAATATCTATCTTAAATATGTTGCAGGGGGAAACAATGGGGGACACTGAAGTTTACCATTGAGGTTTGCACATCCATGGTCGTTTGGCTAATAGCACATTATTGTGCTATTGCAGGAACCATTGTAATATTAATGTTTTTAATAATTTGTTCTTGCACATGTAGGTCCTGCTGTAAGAGGTTTAGACCCACTGTTCGACCCTTTTTGCATGTGGGGAAATGAGGTGTCCTTGAATATCAGTCAAATCAAGAAACTCAGAAAGATTGTTAAGATAAAGAAACTAGCTAGAAAGAGCAACAAGATGGTTGTCTACACAATGATGAAGACATTGTTCAACTATAGGATGGTACCATCTCTTTCACCTTGCCCTTTTCCCTTTGCGCCATTTCAAATTTAAAAAAGATATTTATGCGTATGTTTGTTTTCAGTCCTTTTCGAGGCAGTTCATCGATGATTACGTCTCAAATCACCTGTATGATCAAGGCGCGAGTAAGGTATTCATACATCACCCACGGTATAATCTTGAAGTCTTTCTCGAGAGGATGGAGGATGGGTGGGCAATCATCCACATGCACTGGCCTAAAGTTACGAGGACCTTCAACATGATTGAAGGCTCAATATTTGCCTTCCGCTTCAACAGTTTTCTAGATGAGACTCATCTATCTATTTACCGTCTATGATGATACTTAATTTCCAAAGGTTTTAGATGTTGCATTTGAAACCTTGTCCTGTTGTGCAATTGTGTAGCTAGGCAGCATATGCCTATATGATGTTGTACCCTGATGTAATTCAATTATGAAATCCTGGTTGCCATACTACAAATAAGAAATATATTTTGTGTTTGATATGAAATGTTAATTTGATTACTAAATGGTTATAAATAATAGAGAAATTATGCTGATTATTGGGGTTCCTATTGCAGACGGTTTCTAAGACCACCGTGGGCGATGACCTCAACAAACCCACACAGTTTCTAGAAAGTTGGCGTGTTGGATCGGTGAGCAATCACACATGAATTCCGGTCAACAACTGTGTGCGTTAGGACACCCAATCACAAACGTTTTCACATAGCAAGTGTGTATGATGGGCAACCTAATGCCAAACAGTTTCTTCTAGGCACCGTGAGTGATGTTTTGAATAACGCAAACTACAGAATTATAACTATCGTGTGTGATGACCGGCCCTATCACGAACGATGTTATGCAGAAAATTGTGTACGATCTGCAATATGAACAGAGATGTACCTTTGGGATTCCCCATGTGGGATGCTAAGCTCATCTCACATGACTTCCCCAATATGTCTATTTGTGATGGCCTTTCCAATCGCAAACGATATATTTTTGCCCATCGTGTGTGACCGGGTGCAGGCATCCCCGACGGGTTTTCCGTGTCATGTGGGATAGCCCCCCCTATCGCCCACACATGCAAGGCGACGGTTTAAGACTACGTCACGGAAATAGGTTAAAAACCGTTTGTATAGCACGCGGCTGCACTAGTATGTACACTCACAAACACATTAGTCCCTTAACCCATTTGTCTTCAATACTTCAAAACCACTAAGAGGGCACAAGATGCACTTACAATCTCCCCTAATTGGTGATTGATGACAAATAGCTTAAGTTTTCAATAGGGATAAACATATGAAGTGTAAGTACAGAGTTTGAGAAATTTGATTGCGAGATATAGAGGAACTCCCCCTGAAGATGTGCATATTGAGGAATTTGCTTTGGACTACAAATGCACATGGCAGGAAGAAATCTTGGAGATCTCCCCTTATATTTTGGAATCCATTAACATATAATATGAAAAATTTGAATGCATGATGGAATATGGTGTCTGACGAAATTTAGCATGCATGCATAGTTAAAATTGGAGGAATTAAGCATTCAGAAAGCACTTCAAAAGAGCCAGACCACCAGCGGACTTAAGTTTACAACTGAAAGCGATAAATACCTCAGAAGATCGAGAGTTGTAACTTAAACAAAATAACAGCCCATGTAAATAGACCCGCTTGAAGATTAACTCAAATTTCTCCCCCCTTTGTCATCAAATGACCAAAAGGGAAGAAAATTGAGGACTGATGCCCCTGAAGAATTTCATCTTGAAGGTGGTGGAGGAGCGCCAGTGTTGTTGTCAGGGCGTGCAGTAGTGTCATCAAGGTCCTCAGCCTCATCAGTCTCTCGCGATGAAGAATATGAGCTGGCAACCAATGAAGGAACTTGAACTTTCTTGAATTTCTTCTGTGGCAGCCAGGACCAATCAAAGTTCTACTAGAACTCCATCTCAACAAGTTCTTCGGGTCTCTTGAGATGTGAGAGAATGGCCCAGGTTCAGTCAAAGGTTTCTTGGGCATAGTAGTGATTTTTCCTCACATAGTTCTCTGTCATAGTCATGTTATGAAGAATTGCTGTAAAGTGACGCTTGACCCACTTGTGATTACGATCGACTTTCTGGTGAAGACTTATGAGTAATTCACGGTCAGTCATCACATGAGGGGTAGAACCTTGAGGATTTTGATATGAGGGCTTTGCAGCAGTGTCTTGTGAAGTAAAATCATCATTGGTGGACTAAGAAGCAGCTTGACGAAATTGACCATCTAGTGGGCGCTTGCCTTCTTTAATGACAACTTTGCCTTTTCTAGGAACTAAAGATATTGTTTGTTGAAGAACCTTAACTGGAGGCAGATAGCTGAGATGATTATGATAGTTAGCCTTGTAATTGATTGAACACCTTGTTCTGATGGACCTCGTTAAACAAAGGGGCATAAGGCTTCAAGTCAAAAGGTGACAGTACAATATTTGCCAAAGTCCTCAAGAAGAAATCATGAATATTGATGGGAATCCCATGTATAATATAGAATATCAGATTCTTCATGATACCAACAACATCTTCTTCTTCAGAGTGATGTCCTTTGATTGGACTGAGGGTTTTGGTCAAAATGCGATAAACAGTCCGAGGCACATAAAACATATCCTTCACTAGGAAGGTGGTTCTAGGAGCTTAACCTCCAGCCAATGGCTTCATCAGTACTTGCATCATGTGATATGGGAGCTCAGATTCCTCATATACACGTTTTGCATTATCCTGAGGTGGAGAAACGGGAAGAGTTCAAACCAATTCACTGGTAGGAGCTTTGAAATGAGTGTCCTCAGTCATCCAATCTAGGATCCATGTATTGATGTCTTCAGCTTCACCACAGATATATGTAGGATCCAAAGTATGTCTAGAGAGGGGTGATTAGACTACTTGACAAAATTAAAAACTAACCTTTTCCCAATTTTATAGGTTGGCAAGTCTAGCACACCCTACACATGCAAATCTATGAGTATAGCAGCAGAAAGTAAAGGCATGCAAGTGTAAGTAAAGGTAGGGAGAGGAAGATCAAACGCAATGGGGACACAAAGATATTTCTCGTGGTTCCGATAGGTGGTGCTATCGTACGTCAACGTTGATGGAGGCTTCAACCCACTGAGGGTAACGGTTGCGCGAGTCCACGGAGGGCTCCACCCACGAATGGTCCACGAAGAAGCAACATTTCCTATTCCACCATGGCTTACGTCCATGAAGGACTAGCCTCACTCGGGGTAGACCTTCACAAAGTAGGCGATCTCCTTGCCCTTACAAACTTCTTGGTTGAACTCCACACGATCCGGAGGCTCCCAAACGACACCTAACCAATCTAGGAGACACCACTCTCCAAAAGGTAATACATGGTGTAGAGATGATGACCTCCTTGCTCTTGTGCTTCAAAAGATAGTCTCCTCAACACTCAATCGCTCTCTCACAGAATTTGGCTTGGTGGAAGAAGGTGATTGGGTGGAAAGTAACTTGGGGCGGCTAGAAATCAAGATTCATATGGTTGGAGTGGAAGATCTTGATCTCAACACAAGAGTAGGTAGTTGTCTCCCAGAAAATGAATGGTGGAAGTGTTGGCTTGTTCTAAGTGCTCTCTCTACAAATGAGTAGGGGTGGAGCGGTATAAATAGCCTTCTCCAAAAGTCCAACCGTTACAACATTATTGCCCAACTCGGTGGAACCGAAGTAAAAACTCGGTTACACCGATTAGTGCAAAAGGTTGCAGCTTTTGGGTTCTTGATGAGACCAATAGGAACAAGTCAGTTATACCGATTCGGGTGACCTAGGGCTGATCCAAAACTCAGTGGCACCAAAATGAAAAACTCGGGAATTCCAAAGTTTAACACTTTGATTATAGAAAGCTGGCAACCAGTTTTCGGTTTTACTGAATCATGTCTTGGTGGTACCGAGGTGCTAGGGTTTCGGCTCTGGGTTCTATCTGGGAAAACTCAATGGGCGCCGAAATGGAAATATTGGTGGCAATGATTTTGGCATTTTGGTTTTGGACAGAATATTTTTGTGATAGCTTGGTCGAGGCTTTTTGTGGCAAATCTCTAAGCACTTGAGAAACCATATCATTATCAATACATCATCCCCTTTTAATAGTATTGACTTTTCCTATGGACTCAATTGTAATTTCTCATAGAAAAGAAATTGTAGAGTCTTGAAGCTCTTGCCAACTTGTGTTCATAGCATCTAGGGGATCCTTCTCACAATCTTAGCCAACCCAGTCACTAAACTTTCTTGAAATATACTTGATAAGCTTATTATTTCAATGAACTATATGTTGTTTTTAATTACCAACACCACATAGGGAGAAGTTGTGCTTTCAATCTACCCCTTTTTGGTTATTGATGACAACATATAGATCAAAGCTTCGACAAAAGATATAATCAATGCATAGTATTGTCGCTTTGAGAAGTATGTGATAAGCAAGAGCTTCCCCTAAATTTGTGCATTATTTTAAATTTGTGTTTGAATGCAAATGCACAATCGATTAGGATCATAGGTCACTCTTCCATGTCACATACATCTTGGTGGAGCGCATGAAAGATTTGAATAAAATGCAATGCACACATCACCAAGCATAGAAGTGAATGATCAGGATAGATGGTAAAGATATGACATAGTAGCATCAACCATTAAGCGTATGATCAAACACGACATAGTTTAAGTCACGAAAACAAGCAAACGATAAAACCAAATGTATCAATGATCAAGAACTTCAAAATGCAACTCTCTCTCTCTCTCTCTCTTTCAGCCCTATGATCTATACATATTCTCCCCCTTTGGCAACAAGTTAGCAAAAACTTCAAATGGTATAGAGCTAAGCATCGCTCTGGGCATGATCTCCTCCACATGGCGATGAAGTTTCTTCGGTGGTCGTCGAAGGAGTCGAAAGAAGAGCGTCGACAACTGCTTCCACGGAGGTCTTTTGAGATGGAGGGGTAGAAATTTGAGGTGTTGAAGGAACTGAAGGGGTTGTAGCTGGTGCAGACATTGAGGGTCTCGTCTCTGGAGATGGAACTGCAGAAGATCTGGCCCGAGCCCTGAACTGAGTAGTCACTAGCAGTGTAGGCTCATCATCGTCTGAGCTCGGGATCTCAACTCCGTCAACTTCCTTCTTGAGAGACTCAACATTTGTTGCAAGTTCAGTCACTTTGACATCCAAAGAATGAAACTTTGTCTCCATGATCCGCTCTAAGCTCTCTTGATTCTTGAGAATATTTGCAATATCCTTCTCCATCTTCTGAATAGCAGCAATAAGATAGGCCAATTGGTCAACCTTTGTCTTAAGCACGGGAGCACTAGCGGCTCTAGCTGCCTCTCCCTTAGCCTCAGCCTCCATAGCTGCCTGAGCTATAGATGAAGTGGGATGAGATGGATCCATCACCATAGCATTATCCTCGAAATCATGGCTGAAGTCTGAAGTGGCAGGCGAGGACAATCAAGTAGATATACATTCTTTCCAAGCTTAGAGTTGATGAGCATCTGAATGTATGGTGCATATCCAACCTCTTCTGGTCAGCAGCTGTCCTCTTGATGGTCTCAACAATGAGATCCATCACTCTGATCCTGGTGTGATGATCAACATGGCATAGCATATTAATGGAATATCCTCTGATAATTTTGTCATCTCCTGATTTGGGTATCAAAGTGTGCCTCAATATGGTGTTGGAGGTAGGTAGGCCAGCAAGTAGAAAATAGACAAAACCAAACTTATGTGTCTCCACATACTCCTAAGGAATGGCAGTATACATGTTGGCCATGTAGTTGTGATTCATCTTGGACTCTGGGTAAACATCAATATCTCCATCCTCCACCTTGGGGACTCCTAAGATGGCAGCCCACTCATCCACTGTTGATTGATACCTGACACCTTCTGTCATTCATACTATCCTGCCATCTGAATAGAAGTGTGATGTGGAGTAGAATTGCATTATGAGCTCATCATTCCATGTAGTCATCTCTCTTCCTATGAACTCATCAATGCCCATCAGTCTAAAGCTCTCCTGGACATGGGGGAAGTAGTCCTCATTGGCCTTGATGTACTTCCAGTCAACATACCTCTTGTCACTCACTGTTGGGTTCTTGTTAAGCAACACAGTCTCATAGGAATCTTGTTCCTCCTTGGTGTGAAAATGAGTGTCAACATCAGTTCTTCTCCTGATGGAGTAGGGGTCAACAGATCTCCACTTCCTCAGCCCTTGGTCCTTCCTCTCCTTCATGTTCTCAGCAACAAGATGATCATCATTATGCTCTGGAAGGTGGGGCCCGAACTTCCACATCACAGCTATATCATCATCTTCCTCATCAAGAGGTGGCACTTGGCTCTTGTTCTTCTCAGCAGCAGATATATCTCTTGTGGTTTACTTGGGCTTGGGTGCAGCTTGCTTAGCCTTGGTTGTTGTAGGCTTGGCCTTGGTGGCTGGTTTGCTAGGCATTGCATCAGCCATAAACTTCCTCTCCTTGGGAGGATGTGGGTTTGCAGCTTGTTCCTCTTCTTCTTCTAAAGGATCTTCAAACATGGAAGTAGGTCTTCCCACAACATGTATAGTCCTCTTCATTTCCTTCTTCTTCCCAGACTTTTTCCCATAGACTTGTTCTACTTAGATTTGTCTGGAGACTCAAGAGGGAGAGTCATGCCTCTCTTGGCAGCAATAGACTCAGAAACTTTCCTTATTACTCCTCTATTTGTCTGGGTACCTGCATACTTTTTCTGACAGGGTTTCTCTTGGAGGTGACCTCATTTGAAACAAAATCTGCATCCTCCTCATCCAAATTCTTTTGCTTTCTTGCCCTTGTGGCTGCCTTAGGCAAGCCATGAGAACTAGGGGTACTCGGGTCTTCTAAACTGTCCTTAGGACGAGTGTCTGCATCCAAGTCTGCACTTGGCTCACTAAACTGATTTTGATTACCATCTGAACCTGACATGCTCGCAACTGACCTTGGAATTAGATATAGATGAGAGGAATAGATGAGCATCACAAAATACAGAGATTTTTGCAAGTTTTGAACTCAAAATTTTAGTTTTAGGTTTTCACAATATGCAAATCGGTTCCACCGAGTTTTAGATTTCGAAAATTCTGAGGCAACAACAGAGACTTGGTCACACCATTTCATTTTCACCGAGGTGTGATTCGGTCTCTCCGAAGCTGCTCACAGAAAAACCAAGATCCGACTTTGGTGACACCGACCGAAACTTTTCGGTTTAACCGAAAAGCCCATGTGCTAAGGCCGAAACCACATCGGTGGCACCGAGTTGTTTCAACTCGACAACTCCGAGATTGCTTATCGTGGAGACCTAATGTAAGTGCATCTAGTGCCCCTTAGTGATTTTTCTGTATTGAAGACTTATAGGTTAAGGGACTAATAAGTGTGTGAGTGTACACATGCTCTATAAGTCGCTGAGGAGTTTGATATATACGATGAATGATGACCCCAAAAAATGAATGTCTTCAGCTGAAGACTTTGATATTCCCTGAAGACTTTGAAAATGAAGAATTTGGTGTGACCTTGAAGATATTGATACGGGGACTATGAAGCATGAAGACTTTGTTTTCGTAGTTTCATTTCCTTTCTTTGAGTCATAGGAAACACCGTACTGTTAAAGGTGGTCGAGGTAATACTACGGAAGAATTTCCAAGTGGTGCTCATCTCAAAGCCTACACATACCCAAAACCTTCGAGTGAAGCCTTTGGAAATCTCTAGCAGTTCAGTCAATTTCTTTAGTGACAGAGACGAAGTTCTTCTATTCTCAGAGGAATTTGTTCTGACTGAGGAGTTAGGATTTTGCCAGTGCGAATTACCTACCGTGAAGAATATGATTGCCCCGAGGAATTTGATAGTTCAAATATCCGATCGTTGTTGTTCCCCACGCCAGATGTCCAGATATCCTATTCACATAACGGTCATATCATTAGGGGCATTTATGTCATATCATGTTAGGTTGCACCCTGGCTATAAATAGCCTCCCCTCACAACCACTAGCCGGTTGGCTGCTCCGAGAGAGATTGACAAGTGTCATTTGAGAGCAACCCATCCTCTGAGGACTTTGAGAGAAAATCATCAGTGAGGAAAAACCCAAAACCCAAACCACCAAAACCCAAAGTGATTGAGCATCACTAAAGAGATTGTTCATGTGTGGAACTGACGCTTTTTACCTTTGAAGACTATGCATCTTCCAGACGGTTAGGCGTCATGGTCTAGAGCATCCAAGAGGAAATTGTGGATTGCCGGGTGACCGAGTTTGTGAGGGTTTGGAAGTCTACCCTGAAGACTTACCACGAGTATTGGGCGAGGTCTGTGTGATCTTAGCTCAAGCAGAATACTGTAAGGACTGTGTGTCCTGGGACTGCGTGTCTTTTGTTTTAAATACGAAGCTGCTCCGAACCAGACATACGACTGTCACGGCAGTTGGAACTGGTCATCAAATCATTGTCTTCACCGAGCTCCTGGTTCTATTTCCTCAACCCTTTCATTTCCTCGAAGTACTTGTTGATAAATCTGATCGTTACTGTTTGAAGAATTTGACTGAAGACTTTCTCAATTTCCTCATCTTAAATTCTTCAGTCACTTTGTCTTCTGCCTGCTTATCCTGTTCACGCTATTCATGCTCTGTGTATGTTTCATTTCATCATGATCACTATGCTATAGTTATGTTCCGCATGTACTTGAGTACTTATTCTGTTGCTCGTAGTTCGTCACTTAGCAAATTCCTCAACTTGTAATTCCTCAGTGACAAATTTATAAAAATCGCCTATTCACCCCCTCTAGTCGATATAACGCACTTTCACCTAACCAGAAAAAATCTTCGTTCAACCTATTCTAATCGTATTTTTGAGAGGATGGAACGTTGCATACTGTGGCAAGAAGTAAGGCTAGTCCTAGTGTGCATGAATCAAAAAAAGTAGTGCAAAAGGGACCGAGGTTTACCTTAACTTGGCGGAACCTTTGTACGGCGGCAACGACGGGGTCGATTGCCATTGACGGCGATAGAATCCTGCGGCAAGGGCGCGCTGGATAGGATGGCGAGCGTCTGTAGACAGGAGCGACGACAACAATGGGGTGCGGGGGTGGAGGGTTTGAAGAAATTTTCAAAGTCCATCACGCAGATATATATACCCATTAGCTGTCAGTGACACCGAGACGGAAATATCAGTGGCTCCAAAGTTCATAACTGTCAGTTGACAGAGGAACTCGGTGACGCCGAGATTTCCACATCGGTAGTACCAAGATAGGAAAACCTGATCAACCGAAGTATTTCGGTGGCTCCGGGTGCCTAGAAGTTGGTCACATGGAAAAACACTTTGGAGGATTTGGAGGCCAGCCCTAGTCGAATCGATGGCTCCGACTGCTCCTCACCCGCAGGGTCCGAAAAGTACTTGTTCAAATTTTATGATGGAGCATGAATAGAATTTTCGAGAAGATATAAAAGATAGATAGAGGGGTACTTAGGCATTCTTGTACATCTAGTTGGCTAGAAAAATAAATTCCAAATGAACTACAATTGGATGTCCTCGAATGAGAAAATCATGCATACCAACATGCTCACACAATAAGATGTCAAAAGAAATATGAAAAACCTGCAAAACCACTCTAGTATCTACCAAGAAATTGTCAATGACAAAGTCGTCTTTATATGAGTATATTGACTTAGGAGCCAACCAAAAATACTTGATCATAGGTCATACTCATCGTTTAAGCACAAGTGGGATTACAACTTTTACATAAAGCTTTAATGTGTTCACATCCTTAGAGATGATTTAGCTCAAGTCTTAGAGAAAATCCCCCCTATATGTGATATCCCCCCAAAGAGGGATGAACTAATGATGTCTACTATGCAACCTTCTTCTTGTAGACTCGTGTTGGGCCTCCAAGCGCAGAGTTTTGTAGGACAGTAGCAAATTTCCCTCAAGTGGATGACCTAAGGTTTATCAATCCGTGGGAGGTGTAGGATGAAGATGGTCTCTCTCAAGCAACCCTGCAATCAAATAACAAAGAGTCTCTTGTGTCCCCAACACACCCAATACAATGGTAAATTGTATAGGTGCACTAGTTCGGCGAAGAGATGGTGATACAAGTGTAATATGGATGGTAGATATAGGTTTTTGTAATCTGAAAATATAAAAACAGCAAGGTAACTAATGATAAAAGTGAGCAAAAACGGTATTGCAATGCTTAGAAACAAGGCCTAGGGTTCATACTTTCACTAGTGCAAGTTCTCTCAACAATACTAACATAGT
Source organism: Elymus sibiricus (assembly GCA_039707655.1). Lineage (NCBI taxonomy): Eukaryota > Viridiplantae > Streptophyta > Magnoliopsida > Poales > Poaceae > Elymus > Elymus sibiricus. The sequence continues at coordinate 175,324,645 of CM077667.1, read as the reverse complement.
TGAATCATATGTAAATCCCTCACATGCGACAAAGAGTTCACTCCAAAGTCACAAATAGCGGAGAACAAACGAAGAAATTATTGTAGGGTACGAAACCACCTCAAAGTTATCTTTTCCGATCAATCTTATGAGCTATCCCTATAAGTGTCACGAACAGCCCTAGAGTTCGTACTAAAATAACACCTTAAGATACACATCAACCAAAACCTTAATGTCACCTAGATACTCCAATGTCACCACGAGTTCCCATGGGCTTGATTATACGATATGCATCACACAATTTCAGATTCATCATGTTCAATCCAACACAAAGAACTTCAAAGAGTACCGGAAAGTTAAGAGGAAAACGTGTGCCAACCCCTATGCATAGATTCCCAAGGTCACGAAACCCGCAAGTTGATCACCAAAACATACATCAAGTGGATCAATAGAACATCCCATTGTCACCACGGATATCCCATCGCAAGACATACATCAAGTGTTCTCAAATCCTTAAAGACTCAATCCGATAAGAAAACTTCAAAGGGAAAACTCAATTCATCACAAGAAGATAGAGAGGGGAAAACTCCATATGATTCATCTATATTAATAAAGCTCGTGGTACATTAAGATCGTGCCATCTCAAGAACACGAGAGAGAGAGAGAGAGATCAAACACATAGATAGGCCCTTCGCAGAGGGAAGTACGATCATAGTGCCCCCTAGCTGGTGCTTATAAGAGAAGATGGAGACTCAAAGCAAAAATAAAAATTGCATAAAGTAAATAGATAGGCCCTTCGCAGAGGGAAGTAGGGATTTGTAGAGGTGCCAGAGCTCAAGGTTTAAATTGAGAGAGAAAAAATATTTTGGGTGGCATGCTTTTCCTGTCAACGAAAACGACAAAGTAGCTCACAATACTTTCCATGCTAGATATATTATAGGCAGTTCCCAAACAGAATGGTAAAGTTTTTACTCCCCCTCCACCAATCAATCACACTCCACGGTGAGCCGAATCCATGGGTACCATCCATACAAACAACAATCCTGGGGGAGTTTTGTTTCATTATATTTTGATTTGATTTTTGAGCATGGGACTGGGCATCCCGAATACCAGCCACTTTCTCGTGAATGATAGTGAATCAACACATATCGTGAGAATAAAACACCTAGCATAGAAAAATATTGGATACTCCCCACCGTTTCATGAGTGGTACGGGCACACAAAAGAGAAAATTTATTTTGAAAATTTAGAGATGGCACATACAAATTTGCTTGGAACGGCATGGAAATACCGCATATAGGTAGGTATGGTGGACTCATAAGGCAAAACTTGGTTTAAGGATTTTGGATGCACAAATAGTATTTCTACTTAGTACAAATGAAGGCTAGCAAATAGATTGGGAAGCAACCAAACCAAGGAACGAAAAATCACATAAGTGAGCATTGAATCATAACTAACACCGAATAATGCACCACAAGTAGGATATAACTTCATTGCATAACTATTGACTTTCGTGCATGCATAGGGAATCACAAACCTTAACACCAATATTCCTATTAAGCATAATTACTCACTAACATGACTCACATATTACTATCATCATGTTTCAAAACTATTACAAAGAATCAAGTTTAATTTGTCCAATGATCTTCATGAAAGTTTTTATTATATCCTCCTTGGATATCTATCACTTTGGGACTAGTTTCATATATTGCCATTGCTTTTTGGCAAGCTCAAACAAATTTAAGTGAAGCACATGAGCATAAAGATTTCATCCCTCAAAAAGGTATAAGTGAAGCATGAGAGGAAATGACAAGCTACTCTCAAAAGATATAAGTGAAGATCAATGAGTAGTCAAACAATTAAGTAGCTATGTGAGGACTCTCTCTCTCTCTCTCAATAAATATTTTCAGATCTGAGTATTTTATTTAAAAAGCAAGCAAAAGAAAAATAGCACTCCAAGAATAGCACGCATCATGTGAACGAATAAAAATTTAGGCTTAACATAGGCTGACCGATAATTGTTGGTGAAGAGAGGTGGGATGCGTAGCATCCCCAAGCTTAAATGCTTGAGACTTCTTGAAATATTTACTTGGGGTGACTTGGGCATCTACAAGCTTGAGCTTTTGTATCTCGTTCAATCCTCTCATATCATGGTTTCACTTATTCTCAAAAACATCTTCCACACAAAACTCGAAAAGAACTCGTGAGATAGGTTAGTACACATAATAATAAATCAACACTTCATGTACTGCCAAGACAAGTTGCATAATAATTTCCAAACTGTATACTATCATTTCCACAATTTATATCTACAAATATAGGCTATCGAAACTATAGGATAAGTAGATAACAAAACTATGACAGCAATTTGTCCAAACAGAACAGTCTGTAGCAATTTATGAAAACGGTGTACTTCTGTAACTCAAAACATTATGAAAATTTAGGACATGCTAAATAATTTATATTACAACACTGTGTAAAAATTTCAGAAACTTTCCACGTTCCAGTAAAATATGAAAATTCAAACACTACAGCCAAAGTTTCTGTTTTTACACAGCACTCATCAAAACATGCAATGCAAGCATCCTAAGGCAATTCATGGAACTATTTATTGAAAAACAAGATTATAAATAAAACCTAACAGAGAACAACAAAATAAAATGACGCTCCAAGCAAAACTCATATTATGTGACGAATAAAAATATAGCTCCAAGTAAGATATACCGATAGTGTTGAAGACGAAAGAGGGGATGCCTTCCGGGGCATCCCCAAGCTTAGGCGCTTGAGTCTTCCTTGGATATTACCTTGGGGTGCCTTGGGCATCCCCAAGCTTAGGATCTTGTCACTCCTTATTCTCCTCATATCGGTGTCTCACCGAAAACTTGAAAACTTCAATCACATAAAACTTAACGGAACTTCGTGAGATGGGTTAGTGTAATAAACAAAGATCATTCACTTAGGTACTGTCAAGAAAAGATTCATAATTGTTATTACATAATACCTACTGTATTATATCATTCCCATAATTTATATCACTGAATATAAGCTATGGTAACACTAAAACAAGCAAACTATGCATGCAAAGCAGAATCTGTCAAAAACAGAACAGTCTGTGAAGATCTGTAGTGTAGCCATACTTCCCTGTCTCTGAAAATTCTGAAAAATTAGGAAAATCTAGGCAATTGGTATATCAATCATGTGTAACAAATTCAGATCAAAAGAACGTTCCATTGAATTTACAAAATTCCTGGACTGAGAGAAAAAGTTTCTGTTTTTGCACAGAATCAAGTCAACTATCATCCACACTATCCCAAAGGCTTTACTTGGCACTTTATTGAAAAAAAAGCTATAAAACATGATTATACAGTAGCTTAATAATTTTAACACACTAAAACAGTAAGTATAAATATTGGTTTGTCTCCCAACAAGCGCTTTTCTTTAATGCCTTTTAGCTAGGCATGATGATTTCAATGATGCTCACATAGGAATAATAATTATAACATGCAAAAGAGCATCATCAATCTCATGACAAGCACATTTAAGTCTAACCCAATTCCTATGCATAGGGATTTTGTGAGCAAACAATTTATGGGAGCAAGAATCAACTAGCATAGGAAGGCAAAACAAGCATAACTTCAAAACTTTGAACACATAGAGAGGAAACTTGATATTATTGCAATTCCTACAAGCATATGTTCCTCCCTCATAATAATTTTCAGTAGCATCATGAAGGAATTTCACAATATAACCAGCACATAAAGCATTCTTTTCATGATCTACAAGCATAGAAATTTTTTCACTCTCCACATAAGCAATTTTCTTCTCATACATAATAGTGGGAGCAAACTCAACAAAATAACTATCATGAGATACTTGATTGACATAACCACTTTGAATATGAAAATCATGATGACAAGTTTCATAATTACTATCACTCTTTATAGCATACATGTCATCATCATAATCATCATAGATAGGAGGCATGTTATCATCATAATATATTTTCTCATCAAAACTTTGGGGACTAAACATATCATCTTCATCAAACATAGCATCCCCAAGCTTGTAGCTTTGCATATCATTAGCATCATGAATATTCAAGGAATTCATACTAACAACATTGCAATCATGCTCATCACTCAAAGATTTAGTGCCAAACATTTTAACAACTTATTCTTCTAACACATGAGCACAAATTTCTTTTCCATCATTTTCACGAAAGACATTAAAAAGATGAAGCATATGAGGCAACCTCAATTCCATTTTTTTTGTAGTTTTCTTTTATGAAACCAAACTAGTGATAAAACAAGAAACTAAAAGATTCAATTGCAAGATATAAAGATATACCTTCAAGCACTCACCTCCCCGGCAACGGCGCCAGAAAAGAGCTTCATTGACAGGATGTGAGTGCCGCTTACCAAGCCTCCCCGGGAACGGCGCCAGAAAAGAGCTTGATGTCTACTACGCAACCTTCTTCTTGTAGAATCGTGTTGGGCCTCCAAGCGCAGAGTTTTGTAGGACAGTAGCAAATTTCCCTCAAGTGGATGACCTAAGGTTTAGCAATCTGTGGGAGGTGTAGGATGAAGATGGTCTCTCTCAAGCAACCCTGCAATCAAATAACAAAGAGTCTCTTGTGTCCCCAACACACCCAATACAATGGTAAATTGTATAGGTGCACTAGTTCGGCAAAGAGATGGTGATACAAGTGTAATATGGATGGTAGATATAGGTTTTTGTAATCTAAAAATATAAAAACAGCAAGGTACGAAGTAACAAAAGTGAGGACAAACGGTATTGCAATGCTTGGAAACAAGGCCTAGGGTTCATACTTTCACTAGTGCAAGTTCTCTAAACAATACTAACATAGTTGAATCATATGTAAATCCCTCATGTGCGACAAAGAGTTCACTCCAAAGTCACAATTAGCGGAGAACAAACAAAGAAATTATTGTAGGGTACGAAACCACCTCAAAGTTATCTTTTCCGATCAATCTTATGAGCTATCCCTATAAGTGTCACGAACAGCCCTAGAGTTCGTACTAAAATAACACCTTAAGATACACATCAACCAAAACCCTAATGTCACCTAGATACCCCAATGTCACCTCGAGTACCCGTGGGTTTGATTATACGATATGCATCACATAAGTTCAGATTCATCTATTCAGTCCAACACAAAGAACTTCAAAGAGTGCCCCAAAGTTTCTACCAGAGAGTCTAGACGAAAATGTGTGCCAACCCCTATGCATAGATTCCCATGGTCACGGAACCCGCAAGTTTATCACCAAAACATACATCAAGTGGATCAATAGAACATCCCATTGTCACCACAGATATCCCATCGCAAGACATACATCAAGTGTTCTCAAATCCTTAAAGACTCAATCCGAGAAGTAAACTTCAAAGGGAAAACTCAATTCATCACAACTAGATAGAGAGGGGAAACACTCCATATGATTCATCTATATTAATAAAGCTCGCGATACATCAAGATCGTGTCATCTCAAGAACACGAGAGAGAGATCAAACACATAGCTATTGGTACATACCGTCAGCCCCGAGGGTGAACTACTCCCTCCTCGTCATGGAGACCGCCGGGATGATGAAGATGGCCTTCGGTGATGGTTTCCCCCTCCGGCAGGGTGCTGAAACGGGCTCCCGATTGGTTCCTCGTGGCTACAGAGGCTTGCGGCGGTGGAACTCCCGATCTAGGTTTGTTTCTGGGGGTTTCTGTATTTATAGGAATTTTTGGCGGCGGAAACAAGTCCAGGGGGGCCACGAGGTGACGACAAGCTAGGGGGGGCGCGCCCTAGGGGGGTGGGCGCGCCCCACAGGCTTGTGGTGGCCTCGTGGCTCTTCTGGACCAACTCTAACGCTCCCTGGGCTTCTTCTGATCCATAAAAAATCACCGTAGATTTTTATTCCGTTTGGGCTCCGTTTGATATTCCTTTTCTGTAAAACTCAAAAACACGGAAAAAACAGAAACTGGCACTGGGCTCTAGGTTAATAGGTTAGATCCAAAAATAATATAAAGTTGTAGTAAAATGATTGTAAAACATCCAAGAATGATAATATAGCAGCATGGAACAAGCAAAAATTATAGATACGTTGGAGATGTATCAACTAACCTTGGCTTTTATCGATGAAGACTTCATGTAGGTGTTATAGTAGTTGATGCTCATTGTTGATGAAGATCATCTAGAATTGGGAGCAATCCTTCTTGTTTTGATACTCTTCACACCTACATGGGTTAGTCCCAAATACAAGGATATCTTTGGACATGGAGTGAAGTGTTCATGGTATGATGTCCATTGATGCATTAGATACCTTGTCCCTTGCGTACCAACAAGACGTTTTTGTGACTCCTTGAACTAGTGCCTAAGGTTGAAGTTGATTGCAATAGTTCGTGCCAATATATGAGTGTAAGTGAAGTTTGTTGGCAGAGTCACCCATCAAGAACTCTCTAGTTCTTCTTCTTGGGAACCCACATGGGTATCCTTGGAGTTGAAGTAGCACTTGATGAAGTAGAGCTAGTAGTGGCCATGGGAACACACTTGACCATGGATAGAGATGGTTCTTCAAATGAGTCAATCTCTTCTTGAAGCTTGTCCTTCCGTTTTAGCTTGTGGTCTCGTGGTGGAAGATCATCTTGAGCTTGTGTTCCCTTGAAGAGAGTAGGATCATACTTCTCTTCTCGAGGAACAAACTTCGTCTTGGTGTATTGATCTTCTTTCCAGTCAACTCCATTGACATTCAAAACCAATACCTTGGTTCTTCCAATGCCTTCCTTGCTTGTGTACAATCTCCCCGAATTGCTTACGTTGACAAGACTTTTGAAGACACCTTTCCCCATAATTCCTTTCAATAAATTGTTTTCTTGCTCAAGGGTAACCTGGCTAAGAGGATCATTAGTGGAATCAATAGAAGTACTAGGAACAACATCATTGGATTTAGCATTAGTGTTGTTGTTGCTAGATGAAGAACCTTTCTTACTCTTGTTACTACTTTGCTTAGATTTAGCTTGAGGCATAGAAGTGGACAAGAGTAGGCAAGATAACAAGAACTCTTCTTTCGAAGATCGTCGTTGACAACTTTAAGAAACTCATGCTATTGCTCTAAATTTAGCTTCTCGAAGCATAGCTTCTCATGAGATCTTAGAAGCTCCCTATGATCTTCTTGATTACATTCATGAGCTAACTTAAGAGTGTTTAGTTCTTTAGTTAAACACGCAATCTCCTTCTTAGCATCATCAAACGATTCATCTTGACTAGCATGATTAATATCAAGTTCATTTTGACTAACATCGCTAGTTTTATCAAAGAGTAAATCATCATCTCCTATCAAGTCATCCTCATCACTATTGAAGTCAATGTATTCCGGGTGTGATACCTTTGGGCCTTTAGCCATGAAGCAACTTTCAATTCCTTCATTTGGGGAATCAAATAAATCATAGGATTTGGAGGATACGAGAGCAAGTTCGTCAACACCTTCATCTTGACTATATCCACAGTTGGAGTGGTAACTTCTCTCAGATTGGTTGTGGGATGAGCTTGATGTCTTCTTATTGTGTAGCTCTTGGTGTACTTGTCCTTTCTCTCCGAGTCATTGCTTCTCCGAGAGGGTCTTCATTCATATCGATCTTCTCTATTAGTTCTCTCTCTTCGAGGTGACTCATCTCTTGAGATTATTCTCCTTGGTGACTCATCTCTCCTTTTGGGAGGGGTCGTGCACTCATTTGAGAAGTGTTCGGGTCTTCCACAATTGTAGCAATTTCTGTCACGACTAGAAGAGTGCTTATCTTCGTATCTTGAGTTGGAGCCTCTCTCTTTGCCTATATTCTTGTAGAACTTGTTGAATTTATTGACCATTAGGATTATCTCTTCACTGGTAACAAGATTGTCACTTGAAGTTGCGGGAGTGTCACTTGTGGCTTCGTATGCACCGTTTGACTTGTTGTGAAGGTCTTCTTTGTCCTTGAGTGACATTTCATGAGCATCAATCCTTCCAATGACTTATGTGGGCTTGAGATCTTTGTAGTTTGACATCATTTGGATCAATGTGCACACGGTGTCATACTTTCCATCGAATGCTCTAAGGATCTTCTTGATGATGAATTTGTCGGTCATCTCTTCACTTCCTAAGCCGACAATCTCATTTGTGATGAGAGCAAGCCTAGAGTACATTTCCGTGACTCCTTCACCACCCTTCATCTTGAACTTGTCAAGTTGACTCTGAAGCACATCCAACTTAGATTCCCTGACAGATTCGGTTCCTTCATGCATATCAACCAAAGTATCCCAAAATTTCCTTCGCATTCTCAAGATGACTTATCTTGTTGAATTCTTCGGGTCATAGGAAGTTGAATGGAATGTCGCATGCTTGAGCGTTGTATTGCAACATCTTCAATTCTTCCGATGTGGCTTCACGATCCGGTTCCATTCCATCATCAAAGAATTCTTCTTGCAATCTAACACGAACAACAGCCCAAACGGCGGGGTTATGACCAAGAATATGCATTTTCATTTTATGCTTCCAGCTAACAAAGTTTGTACCATCTAAATATGGACCTCTACGGTGGTAATTTCCTTCACTAGACGCCATACTATCCTAGGTTGTGAAACCAATGCAATGGATACCAAAGCTCTGATACCACTTGTAGAATCCAAAGTATGTCTAGAGGGGGGGGGGTAAATTAGACCACTTGACCAAATTTAAAACTAATCTTTTCCCAATTTTATAGGTTGGCAAGTTTTAGCAATTCTAGCAAATCTAGCACACCTACACATGCAAATCTACGAGTATAGAAGCGAAAAGTAAAGACATGCAAGTTTAAGTAACGGTAGGGAGAGGAAGATCAAGTGCAATGGGGACACGAAGATTTTTACCGTGGTTCCGATAGGTGGTGCTATCGTACGTCTACATTGATGGAGGCTTCACCCCACGAAGGGTAACGGATGCACGAGTCCATGGATGCTCCACCCACGAAGGGTCCACGAAGAAGCAACCTTGCATATTCCACCATAGCTTACGTCCATGAAGGACTAGCCTCACTCGAGGTATATCTTCATGAGGTAGGCGATGTCTTTGCCCTTACAAACTTCTAGGTTCAACTCCACATGATCCAGAGGCTCCCAAGCGACACCTAACCAATCTAGATGACACCAGTCTTCAAAAGGTACGTCATAGACAGTGTATAGATGATGAACTCCTTGCTCTTGTGCTTCAAAAGGTAGTCTCCTCAACACTCAATCACTCTCTCACATAATTTGGCTTGGTGGAAGAAGGTGATTGGATGGAAAGTAACTTGGGGAGGCTAGAAATCAAGATTCATATGGTTGGAGTGGAAGCTCTTGATCTCAACACATGAGTAGGCGGTTCTCTCTCAAAAAATGAATGGTGAAAGTGTTAGCTTGTTCTGAGTGCTCTCTTTACGAATGAGAGGGGTTGAGGGGTATAAATAGCCTTCTCAAAAAATCCAACCGTTACAATATTATTGCCCAACTCGGTGGAACCAAAGTAAAAACTTGGTTACACCGACTAGTGCAAAAGGTTTCAGCTTTCGGGTTCTCGGTGAGACCGATAGGAACAACTCAGTGAGACCGATTCGGGTGACCTATGGAAGATCCAAAACTCGGTGTCACCGAAATGAAAAACTCGGAAATTCCTAAGTTTAACACTTCTATTACACAGAGTTGGCATCCACTTTTCGGCTATAGCGAATCGAGTCTCGATGGTACTGACGTGCTAGGGTTTTGGCTCTGGGTTCTGTCTAGGCAAAGTTAGTGGGGTTGAAATGGAAATATTGGTGGCACCGATTTTGACATTTTGGTTTTGGACATGATATTTTTGTGAGAGTTTGGTTGAGGCTTTTGGTGGGAAATCTCTAAGCACTTGAGCAACCAGATCATTATCAATACTTCATCCCCTTTTAATAGCTGTCGGAGTCTGGGATCTGCGTCCTAGAACTTCTCCGTCAATAAGATTCGAACACTGGGGGCTTCGCTTAGCTACCTACGACTCGATGGCGAATGCAAGAGGATCGATGACGAGCTCGCTGCTGCTCGCCGGACACGACGGGGTCAAACAAGCTACCCAGGTTTGGGCCACGGAGTCATGTAATACCCTACTCCTGCTTTTGTTGGATTGCTCTGGGTGGGAGAGCTATCCTCGAGGTACACGGGGTCTTGGGCAGAGAAAATGGCTCGATCTCCTTACATGGAGGCATCACTGCCCCCTTTGTAGTACCTTGGTCCTCTTCCCTGAAAATATCGGCGGGAAAGGGTGACCACATGGCGGCAACTAAAAGGGGGACAGGAACCCAGTCCTATCCTGAAAAAAGGTGGTCTCCGCCAACTAAAGTGCTCTTCGTGACGCGCCGGTGGGCTCGGTGATGACCTCTGTCCTACAACGCCGATCCGTCATGATCTCCTGACACCAAAGGGGAAACGCTTTGGGACTCTCTTTGGGGGAGGCAGGCTCCACTGCCTCCCTTATCACCAGAATGGAAACTATCCTACTCTCCCCCTCTGTCCTTGTCATGACATCGGGGGAATCACCTTTGTGGAGAGGGCCGCGTCCCGCGGCTGGCCCTGTGAAAATTACCTCGCGAAGCTACCCCGCGAGGGAGGCCTCACGAGGCACTTGCACCCACCAAGCTGCCTCGGCATGGCTCGGCCTCACGCCAAGGGGCCCTGTCCCTCATGAGGCAAATCTCTTGGGAGAGGAAATAGGGGGGTCAACCTTATTGGGTCGGACCAGCGTCGCCTCCTGACTCGGCCGGCACACGGGCCATGGTACCCCTAGTCCCACTGGGCTAACAGTAGACACCGGGCCCGTAGTGTGAGCGTTCCGCCGAGATGAAACGACGCGGAGCGAAGCGTCACGGGTCCTGACGAACGGCCCGGTCGGGAGGTGACGTGGGTCAGCAATGATGGGACGTGATGCCTCCACTCCCTGTGATGCCTCGGTAACTGCTGCTAGGGTTATAAAGCCAGCCCGCACCGGTCACGGGGGCAAGCTACCCCCTCGCCTTGCAACGAACTTCTCAGCCTCTGAATCTTCTGTCCCCCAGCACCTGTCAGCAATTTCCACGGCCATGGCCCCGAAGCGGAAGCTCCCCGCTATGGAGAAGGGGAAGAAAGCAGCGGAGGAGGCGACACCATCGAAGCACGCGACGATTAGGACTCCTTGGCCGTCACGGCGGGGGCTAGCCCCAGCACCTGCGGGACATCGCTGACCCGAGGTCATGGACGACGCGGTGCCCGAGGCCGCGGGGGGCGCGGCGACGCGCGCGCCTCTTCTCCCCCGTTAGAAGCCCACATGGCGGAGGTTCACAAGAGTTTATCATGGGACCGCACCCTGGCCTCGCAGCTGGCTCTGCCTCCCAGACTCCTTCCCGAGGGTGATGGAGGGCGAGGAGCCCACGGGCCTGCGGCTGTCGGCAGACGGTTGCTGCAATGGTCCCTCTTAGGTGGTAGTGAAGTTCTCCCCCACCGGTTTCATGTTCCTGGAGCGGGGGTGGAAGTCGTTCACCCGCTCCCAGAACTTGAAGCGCATGTAGCTCGTGCAGTTCCGCTACGAAGGAACCGTGACCCTCTTTGCGAAGTTTTTCGGGGTCTCCGGCGGCAGCGTGGAGTGCTGCGCGGAGAGTGAGAGCGGGAACGGCTCCGACTCATCCGACGGGAGCGAAGACGATGGGAACGAGAGCGACGGGAGCCCCCTGAGCATCACGAGCGAGGACTCCGACTAGGCGTGGGTGGCACCAGGGTGGACCTCGGATGGGGGACTATTTCTTTCCTTCCTGCTCCTGTGTAATCAATGTTGCCCAGTGGGGCGTGGAAGATAATATGTGCGGCAATGTTGTGTTTCATGCATTCGCTATTTCTATATTCCTTATTGTTGTTTGGGCTCCTTCCCCCCCTTTTGTGTTGCCTTTGTGCCCTGCGTCACTGGGACCCAGCCCCTAGGGCGGACTACACCATCACTGGTATGCCTAGAGCAAGGGCTCACCAAGGCCAGAGCGTGCAGGGCTCTTGGGGTCGGTAAGAGGTCCTGAGGAGCGATGCTCAAGCTCTCCCCTTTTGACGTGTAGATGGCGCATGCCAGGGAAGTCTAGACGCCTCAAGAGGGAACGAGGGTAAAGGAAATCAAGGGGTGTGTTAAGACTTAACTTGAGGGGCCTCCTGCTTGTGGGGCGCCGCCCGCGAGGCCCTTCCGAGGGAGGCTCCTGAGGCCCTTCATTACCTGCATCAAGGAATCACCGAGCAATGTAGCGGGGGGGAGGGGGGGGGGGGCTCGCGGGAAGCCTATGGGTGTCACGCGAGGAGATAAGAGCACCAAGGACCTAGTGAGGTGACGTACATGGGAGCAGGCCCGCGAGCCAGAGCTCAGTCGCTTGGGTTTTGCAGTGCTGCAGGGACTGACCCAAGTACAGACATCATGCCCAGCCCCCGCTCACGTGATAGACATGGGGGAGACCGCGAGCACGCGCCCCTCCTGAGGCCTGGTTTAGCTGCAAGCACATAGGGGCTCTGGAGGAAATAAGTTTTACTGATGCATGAAAACATGTTCATTACAAACAGAAAAGATGACAAAAAATGCTGCCGTGACGGACACGGATCAGCCTGAGGTTGATGCAGCTGAAAAGTGCCCTCATGAGGTGACGGAAAATGCTGCCGTGACGGACACGAGTCAGCCTGAGGTTGGTACCGCTGAAAAGCGACCTCATTGTCAAAATCCACCAGCGCGGAGCATGGGGCTTCCGCTAGCATGAAGCACGGGACTTCCATGTAAGTGGGTAGGAGAATCTGCCAGCACGGAGCATGGGGCTTCCACGAGAGTGGGAAGGAGCTCCCGCGTGCCAAAGGTAGCGCTGGTAGAGAGAGCTCCGGGGTGTGCATAACTCCATCTCGCTCGTATCCATGAGGTCACACATAGAACTTGCGGAGATGTTGGATGTTCAATGCATTTTGCACTGGAAGACCCTCTGTCGTTCCGAGTCGCGCCACGCCGGGCCTGGAGATGAGTGTGACCCTTAAGGGACCCTCCTACATGGGCGAGAGCTTGTGGAGTCCTTCTCTAGAGAGGATTCGGCACAACACCAGGTTGCCCACCTCGAGGGTGTGGGGGCGTATGTTGCAGCTGTGATAGCGACGCAACACCTGCTGGTACCTGGCTGGGCGGAGAGCCGCCTGGCGATGGGCCCCATTGAGAAAAAGCAGGTCATCCTCCCATAGGCCATGCTGACGACACTCGTTGAAGGATAAGACCATCGGGGACCGATGCTTTATCTCGGCCGGGAGGACCGCTTCTGCCCCATAGACGAGGAAGAAAGGCGTTTCGCCGGTGGGCTTGGTCGGTGTGGTGCGGATGGACAACAGCATTGACGGGAGATCATCCAACCAGCCCTTGCAATAGGTCGTGAGTTGCTTCTTGAAGCTCCTGGTCTTAACGCCCTTGAGGACCTCCGCGTTGGCCCGCTCCGCCTGTCCGTTGCTCCAAGGGTGAGCTACAGAGGCGACGCAGATCTGCCTGCCGATGGAGACATAGTGGGCCTTGAAGAGGCCGCTGGTGAATTGTGAGCCATTGTCAGTGATGATGCGGTTGGGGACACCGAAATGGCACACCAACCCCTTGATGAACTTGACCGTGGATCCCACCGGTATTGCCCAAATAGGCTCAACTTCCGCCCACTTGGTGAACTTGTCGATGGCGATGTAGAGGAAACGATAGCCACTGGCCACGCGTGGGAAAGGGCCGAGGATTTCCAGCCCCCACACCGCGAAAGGTCATGAGAGGGGAGTAGTTTGCAGGCCTTGCGTGGGTTGGTTAATCTGCTTGGAGTGGAACTGGCAAGCTTCGCACGCCTGAACCAGCTCTGTGGCGTCCTCAAGCGTTGTGGGCAATATAAGCCGCTATGGAACGCCTTGCCCGTGAGGGTCCGCAAGGACGAGTGGTGGCCGCAGTCACCTTCGTGAATGTCGGTGAGCAGCTCACGCCCCTGCTCCTTGAAGATGCACCACATCGTGATCCTGTTCGGGCCATGATGGTACAGATTGCCCTCCTTTAGGTGGTAGAGCACGGCCTGGCCGACCACGCGCTCTGCTTCGGCGTCAATCTCTGCGAGGACGCCTCCTTCCAGTAAGCCTTGATCTCCGTGGTCCAAACCTCGGGCTGTGGCTCAGGCTGCGGCTCGAGCGCCAGCAACAGGCGAGCGCCCGAGGAAGGCCCACAGTACGGGGCGCCCATTGGTTGCGCGGGCGGGAGCTCCTCCTGAGGCACCATGAAGCTGATGGCCGGAGGCATCGTTGAAGGCTTCACGAGCCCCTCTTCAAAGACCCCAGGGTCCTGGGGATCTTGACGAGAAGCACGCTTGGCGATCTCGTTCGCCTCATCATTGTCGCCGCGAGGAATATACTGGAGCTCCATGCCCATGAAGCTCTTCTCAAGCTTGCACACCTCCTCCGGGTAAGCTGCCATGTGCTCATCCTTCGGCTTATACTTGTTTTAGGAGAAGTTGATGAGGAGTTGCGAGTCTCCTTTGATGATTATGCGCCTGACCCCAAGCACGACAACGGCTTTGAGTCTGGGAATGAGTCCCTCATAATCGGCGATATTGTTGGAGACCTTGTCGGTGCACCTGAAATAGAGCTGCACTGCATAGTAAAGCTTGTCACCTGTGGGCGTAGTGAGAACCACACCAGCCCCCGCACCCTGGCGCGTGAAGGCCCCGTCAAAATGCATGCTCCAGCCCCCAGAGGAGGCCTCCTCGGGCAAGAGCGCCTCCTCATGAGGCTTGCCCTGGTGCGGGTCTGACCACTCCGCCGTGAAGTCCACCAGGGCCGCGCCCTTGATGGTCCTGGTGGTGACAAACTCCAACTCGAAAGGCTGCAGCTCGATGTTCCACTCGGCTATGCGGCCGGTGGCGTTTGGGCTCCACAAGACCTGCTCCAGGGGATAAGAAGAGATTACTTTGACCTTGTGAGCCTGGAAGTAGTGGCGTAGCTTCCTAGAGGCCATGAGGAGCACCAGGAGGAGCTTCTGCTGCATAGGTTACCGCTCGCGTGCGTCTCGTAACACCGTGCTGACGAACTAGATGGGGTGCTCGACGAGGTGTGTGACCATGGTGTCCGAGCCCTCGCCACCAGGGGGCTTGGTAAGTGGTGCTTCGGGGGCCTCCGGGGGCGGAGCTCTAGAGGCCTCCTGAGGTGGCACCGAGGCCTCTTGGGGAAAACTCTCGGGGGGCACTGGAGGGGCCCCGAGGGAGCCATCTGATGCCTCCAGAGGGGTGGTGTCGGAAGGCGCGGCGGCAGTTGGGCGTTTCCTGGCGCAGACTCGCTCCTCTCTCTCTGCCACCAGGGCCGTGCTGGGCGTCTGGGGGTGGCCGCCAAGTACAGCAGCAGGCGCTCACGAGGGCGTGGGGCGGCCATGATGGGGGGGACTCGTGAGGTACCTCTTGAGGTCCTCGAAGGCCGCATTTGCCTCGAGGGTCCACTCGAAGGAGCCAGTCCTCTTCATGAGCTTGAAGAAAGGTAGAGCCTGCTCGCCGAACTTGGAGAGCACGAGGTAGCCTAGGATGGCATTGTAGGGAAGGACGATGGGAGACACGTCGAAGTCCACCAACTCCGTGCGGTAGTTGTCGCGAGTGCTGAAGGTGACCGGGAGGCGCACCTACCACAGAGGCTGGGTGGATCCGTCGATGATGCCCGTGAAAGGCCTGGTGGGCACCAGGCGCTCGTAGGGCACCTGGAGTGCTTTAAAGGTCTCCATCGATTGTAGGTTGAGGCCCGCGCCACCGTCGATGAGCATCTTGGTGACGGCTACCCCAGCGATGGTGGGGATACATAGTAGAGGGACAGTGCCCGCAGCCCTGATGGACTTGGCATGGTCGCTCACGTCGAAGGCGATGGAGGACTCTGACCTTCCGGGGTTGCCGGCAGACTCGGACGCCGGGAGGGCCGCGCACACCCTTCGCGGGAAGCTTTTGAGGTGGTGGCCGGACGGGGGGGGGGGGGGGGGGGCTGGGACCCGCCGAGGATACATGCCACCTTGCGAAGCCCCTGGGAGCCCCCACTGGTGACGATGCCACCCGGCGGGGTCGCGCGGCTCCTACGTCCAACCGTGGCGGTGCCGCAAGGAATCCGACAGACGACCTGGGAATCCGCACAGGGCATGCCCCGACGCCACCGGTCGTGGGCGAAGCGCGGGGTGGCGCCGAGGCACACCCTGTGCGGCGGGCTCCGACTGTGCTGCCGCCCAACAAAAGGAGTCCATGTGTCGGGACCCCGATCCTAAGCCATATGAATCCAGCATGTAACACATCATATCACTTTGCGGCCTCACGCACGGTAATCCCCACGGCTGCCACCTTACCTTGGCCGGGACTGTTTGCGCCTTTTGGTTCACGTATATGAATATGTCGCTAGCAATCATTTGTTTAAGAACCCGGGTCGACATTACTAGTTATAGACCCAAGTGGCACAACCATACAGGGACAGGCATACATAACCCAGCAGTGCAGGTGTCAGTCATCAACGTGTGTAGAGGAGTCGTAGCAAGCTACATGGACATTCGCAAGGGCAGTTCAGATTGGTCTGGGACCGTAGCTGCACAGGAATGTGGAAGCATACATGGACGATATAGTGGTCAAGACCATGAACAAAGACATGCTGGTGCAAGACCTAGAAGAAACCTTTGCAAATCTGCGCAAGATCAATTTAAAGCTTAACCCCGAGAAGTGCGTGCTTGGAGTCCCTTCCGGCAAGCTCCTCGGGTTCTTCTTACCACATCACGGGATCGAAGCCAACCCCGCCAAGATTGAGGCGATTGAATAGCTGGAGGTGCCCAAGCCCATCAAGGACATGCGCCGCTTAGCAGGCTGGATCGCCGCACTCAGCGGGTTCATTTCCAAGTACGCAGAGCGCGCCCTGCCATTTTTCAAGATCCTGAAGAAAGCGGGCCCAATGACGTGGACCCCAGAAGTAGAGGCAACACTGCAAGACTTGAAGAAATACCTGTCCTCAATGCCAGTCCTAGTCGCACCATGAACGGAGGAACCGTTGCTGCTATATTTGGTGGCAACGAAACAAGTGGTTACTGTTGCGCTGGTGGCAGAAAGGGAAGCTGAGGAGGATGGGGCACAAACCACTGAGCCGGTAGCTGACAAGCCAGAACCAGCCCCGGCAAACCAGATAGCCAATGACGCAAATATGACGCAGGGGGCAGATCAGCAAATAGTGCAGAAGAAGAAGGTGGTGCAGCGTCCCGTGTATTTTGTCAGCTCCCTCCTGCAGGGGGCTAGCTCAAGATACTCTGGGATGCAGAAAATGCTCTTTGGCCTCCTTATGGCCTCCAGGAAGCTGCGCCATTACTTCCAAGCACATCACATCACTGTTGTCACTCGGTTCCTGCTGCAACGTATCTCAAGAAATCTAGAGGCAACAAGCACGATCGTTGAGTGGGCATTGGAGCTGGTCAGCTTTGACTTGAGCGTTGAAAGTACAGCAACCATCCAGAGCAGGGCCCTGGCGGAGTTCATAGAAGAATGGATGCCAACGCCAGATGAAGAAATCCTGGAGACAGCACTCGACGTCAAAGAAGCACCTCAAGAATGGGTCATGTACTTTGACGGAGCTTTTTTTGCTGCAAGGCGCCGGTGCCGGAGTGCTACTCATTGCATTTTCCCCGGGAGGAATTAACAAACAACACAGCTGAGTATGAAGGGTTGCTTGCCGGATTACGGATAGCAGCCAATCGCGGCATCAGAAAGTTGATATTCCTGGGGGACTCACAGCTTGTGGTGCGCCAAGTAAATAAGGATTACCAGAGTCCCCTGATGGAGGCATATGTCGACAAGGTACGGAGATTGGAGGAGCGCTTTGATGGTCTACAAATGGAGCACGTTCCCCTTGCCGAGAATGACATTGCCGATGACCTGTCAAAGAGAGCCGCGCTGAAGCTGTCTGTGGAACCGGGCACTTTTCTCCTCTAATTGACCCAACCTTCATTCACCCCATCAGCGCAGCAGAACAGAAAAAGAAAAATCAATTTTGGCGACTACCTTTCGATAGAGCCGTTGGTGGTCGCCAAGAGGGTTGCCAGGAGCGACAACCCGCCTACCGGTGGACCTCGAGCTTCGGCAGACCCGATGGTCCTTGTCGTAGAAGCTAGCGTCCCCACAGTGGAAGAAATGCCTTGGGTCCTTGTCGTCGAGACACAGGCTCCAGCATGGGCACAGCACATAGTCTAGTACCTCCAAACAGGAGATCTTCCCGAGGAACCAGAAGAAGCCAAAAGAGTAGCCCGACGGTCAAGCACATACCAGTTTGTGGACAGCACCTTATACAAGAGGAGGCCGAACGGTATGAAATTGAAGTGCATTCCCCGAGAAGAAGGATGTCATCTGTTGGCAGAAATACACGAAGGGGTCTGCGGCTCCCACATCGGATCACGGGCCCTTGCCGGGAGAGCATTCTGCCAAGGCTTCTACGGGCTGACAGCCCTTCAAGACTGTTTGGCGGTGGTGACAACATGTGAAGCATGCCATTACCATGCCAAGAAAATACACCAACCAACACAAGCCCTTCAAACCATACCGCTCTCCTGGCCCTTCTCGATCTGGGGGCTTGACATTCTCGGGCCCTTCCCCCGTGCTACCGGGGGCTTCGAGTTCTGGTTCATTGCAATCAACAAGTTCATGAAGTGGACTGAGGTAGAACCGGTGAGAAAGGTAACGACGCAGGCAGCGGTCAAGAACCTCAGAGGGATTGTTTGTCGTTTCGGTGGTCCCAATAGGATCCTTACCGACAATGGCACACAGTTCACCAGCAGCAGCTTCATGCAATATTGCCAAGACATCGACACCAAGATATTATTTGCATCGGTCGCTCACCCAAGGAGCAACAGCCAAGTAGAGAGAGCCAATGTCGAAGTGTTGCGGGGACTCAAGACGAGGACTTTCGACAAGTTGCACAAGCACGGAAGGTGCTGGATTGATGAACTACCGGTGGTTCTTTAGTCAATCAGGATGACACCAAATCGAGCCAGTGGTGAGACACCCTTCTCCCAAGTTTATGGTACAAAAGCAGTTCTCCCCACAGAACTCACATATGGGTCATCGAGAGAGCAGGTATTTGACGAGGACCGGCAAGAGCAAATGTGGCAAGATGACGTTGTGCTCCTCGAGGAAGATCGTCTCTAGGACGCGCTGCGTGCCACCCGGTATAGTCAATCCCTGCACCGCTATCACAGCCGCAGAGGGCGTGCCAGGAGCGTTGAGGAAGGCGACCTTGTTCTTTGATGGATTCAATCCGCGAAGGTGTCAAACAAGTTGACGCCGAAGTGGGAAGGCCCTTACCGGGTAGTACGAGTCACCAGGCCTGGCGCAGTCTGCCTGGAGATCGAAGACAACACCCTGGTGCAGAACTCGTGGAATATCGAGCATCTTCGCAAGTTCTACCCGTGAGGCGCGGTTGCCCGGCCACCCGACAACCCCTTTTGTACAAGTTCACCGTCAAGGCATGTAATCTTTAGTACAACGCCAGGAGATGACCCTGAGCACAGTCAAGAAAGCTAAGTGTTCTACAACTCTTTGTCAAAGTACATATTTGTCTTATGTATTTTATATGAGGTGTTGAGATCACTCCTTGCGTAAGATGGCTGTAGAACCACCTAGGTTCCTAGCCCACTCTATTTTCTCTTCTTTGTTTTTTCAAAAGGGAGAAGGAGCCTCGCGTGAAAGTCTTCCCGGGGGGAGTGATGGTATGGACACCTATAGATGCGTTTGAGGGCGATCGTCTTGCGGTAAGAAACGCAACGAGAAAAAGCTAAGTTGCAAAAACTTTTCGAAATTTTTGCGCCTTTCCCTCAAACAAGCTGGTGCTTGTGTAAGAAAACTTGCATGATAAGGGCCCTTGTTGAAATCGTTGCGCGCTTGGGTGTTGGAAGCATGCCCAACATCTTAAGTGGCCGTGGCGAGGATGACGGGATGGCCTTGCCGGAAGCTCGCCCGCGGTAGGAATGTGTGCACCGACAAGTGTTAAGAATCAGGAAAACGCACAAGCATAGTCTTGTTGCATAAAGGGAAGTGGACATTCATAGACGCGTATTGAACCGTTAATATTTCAAAGATACCCAATATTTTCTTTCCATTCCTCTTGCAGGATTACATTGGGTACGATCTAAACACAAAAGGAGATCTGCCACTACGATGTGGTGATTGATCCAGAAACGAGGTCTCGCAGATGGACCCTCATTCCCGCATCCCAAACCCAAGCTACGACGATGTGCGTGCCTAGTCAGAGTTCTCCTGCTTGATGCCGAAGGTGCTGTCGTCGTCATCACTGTCGCTGGAGGAGTCGAGGTCGCTGCCGCTCGAGCTCTCCACGCAACACCCCAGGCGGGCGCCGGTGACCCCGAAGATCTTCACAAAGAGGGTGGCAGCACCATTGAACTTGAAGTGGAGGAGGTGCACGAGCCCCAGGCCACGGGAGTGTGCAAACACCTTCCACCCCCGCGCCAGGAACATGGCGCTTCTAGGGGAAAGGTCGACTGCAACCCAGGCGGGCCCATTTACAGCAACTGTCCGCCCGGAACCACAGGCCTAAGGCCCTTCTGCCCTTCATGACCCTCGCGAAAGGATCGGGGAGGCGCAGCCAACTCCGGGGTCGGCGGGGTACCACCACAACGAACTCCTGGACCTCATCCCCCACATGGATCCCCGGATGGGGCTACAAGAGGGGCAGGGGAGCACCGCCATGACTGCCGCGGCTCGGCAGAGCCCCTCTTCCATGACCCCTGGACGTCATCCCTCAGTGGGAGCTAGAGCTAGCCCCCGCCGCTGTCACCGCAATCCCCATTGGACTCCAGGGGTGGAGCCCCTCGCAGCGGCGCTAGATCCGCGAGCATGACCGCGGCCCCTCACCATGCCAAAGATGATGTGCTGGACGAAGGGAAAGAGGAGGGAAGAAGGAGACGCCAGTAGAAAGGCTGAAGCAGGAGAGCACAAATGAGAAACGCTCCCTCACAACAGCCCCTCTTTATAGGGCCGGGGAAGAGGAGGGGGCTTCTCTTCTTGACCCAGGGCGAGCGCACACTGACGCACCGCCAGTGCTAGCGACGCCCTTCCCAGCCAATGTCGGTCCTCGCGTGTGACACGCGTCACGCGGGATGCAATTAAAGGAGGGAGATGGAGTGGAAGGGGCAAAGACACCCAAGCGACGCGGGACAGTTCGGAGGCTGACCGTGCGATGCCAGGCGCACTGCTCAGGCGGCCGCTTCTCTCCCTCAATGACGAGCCTCGTGTGAAAACGCATGACGCAGGAAGCGCCCCATTGGGTCCAACGCGGCATAGTTTCTCAAGCATGTCTTTTCGACGCCATCTAGTTCGCATTCAATGCATATCATGGGAAGGGGCGGGAGGAATCATCATTATAACCACCGGAAATTGCGGCCGCGTGTATCTATGCACTTTTTTTGGGCCTAGCCCAAAAAGTCACGGACGCAAGTGTGGCCCAGGCCCAGGGCTCCTGTCAGTGTACTAAGAAAGGGGGCCCTTAGTACCCTGACTTGTACACCAGACAACCGCGGCCTCCGGATCGGCAAGACCCTACCGGGATGGAACTAAACTTCAAGCCACTTTGTACAAGGGCTCAAGCGAACCGGCAAGCCTTCCTTGCCGATGGCTCGGATGCTAGCGCTCCCGCCAAGGCCCCCGCCAGCCAAGCCATCGCTCCACGTCGCTGGGCTGGTTGTCTACATCAGCTAGGTGTCGAGCGGGCAGGCGGGTAGGTGAAGCTGGTTGGGGCACGTGGCAATTTTCCAGGATTTATAGCAGCTTTAATGACACTCGTCCTACGGTATGGCAAAATAATAAGAGGTAGCTGGGCGAACGAAACAGAAGGAGAGGCAATCCTTGCCGGGAGACGTCACCAGCGCGCCACCTCATGGCACATTAAATGCGCCTGTCTTAGTCCATCAGAGTTAGGTATTTCACACTACCG
Source organism: Elymus sibiricus (assembly GCA_039707655.1). Lineage (NCBI taxonomy): Eukaryota > Viridiplantae > Streptophyta > Magnoliopsida > Poales > Poaceae > Elymus > Elymus sibiricus. The sequence continues at coordinate 175,302,665 of CM077667.1, read as the reverse complement.
CTCCTGCCAGTGTTTGGGGCAGCGATAGTGTGTACTACTTACCTTGTGTAAAGACCATTTTAGCCACTCTGGTAGCCCCTTGGAGTATAAAAGGAGGTCCATGGCTATCTTTAGAAAGGTCGGCACTTCGTTCATTTACAAGCGTAGCGACGCCCCCGAAGCATCCTTGCTGGGCTACGATGCTCCTGTACTGTGAACCCGAATAAACCACACCACACATGACGTAGGGTATTATGCTCTTTGCGCCAGAGGATTCCCTCAGCCGAACCACGAAAGGGGCCTTGCCGGCCCCATAGATAGTCGTACCCTGACAAAAAGGGTGGCCACAGGGCGGCAACTCAAAGGGGGACAAGAACCCAGTCCTATCCTGACAAAAGGTGGTCTCCGCCAACTAAAGTGGTCTTCGTGACACGCCGGTGGGCTCGTTGATGACCTTCGTCCTGCCGCGCCGATCCGTCCTAATCCCCTTACACCAAAGGGGAGACGCTTTGGGACTATATTTCGGGGAGGCGGGCTCCACTGCCTCCCTTATCATCAGAATGGAAACTGTCCTACTCTCCCCCTCTATCCTCGTCCTGACATCGGGGGAATCACCTTTGTGAAGAGGGCCGCGTCCCGCAGGTGACCCTGTGCAAACTGCCTCGCGAAGCTACCCCGCGAGGGAGGCCTCACGAGGCGCTTGAGCCCGCCAAGCTGCCTCGGCAGGGATAGGACTCGCGCCAAGGGGCCCTGCCCCTCACGAGGCAAATCTCTTAGGAGAGTAAAGAGGGGGATCAACCTTATTGGGCCGGACCAGCGTCGCCTCCTGACTCGGCCGGCAGACGGGCCATGGTACCCCTGGTCCCACTGGGCCGACAAATAGTATTTGCTTTTCCTATGGACTTAGTTGTGATTTCTCACATAAAAGAAAATGTAGAGTCTTGAAGTTTGAAGCTCTTGCCAACTTGTGTTCATAGCATCTAGGGGTTCCTTCTCACAACCGTAGCCAACCCAATCATTGAACTTTCCTGAAATATACTTGATAAGCCTATTAGTTCAATGAACTATATGTTGTTGTAATTACCAAAACCACCTAGGGAGAAGTTGTGCTTTCAATATACAAGGTGGCATAGAACTGAACAATCAGCTCCTCATTCCAATCGTAGATGTCAGTGCTTCATGAAGAACATATAACACATGTGTGAAGCAAGGGATGGACTCCATATCCACGTGAGGAATGTGATGATGTTGGAAGAGTTTATTCTTCTCAATCAGTACTGAGGAATAGAAGTTGATATGATTTGAAGTCAAGAATCTTTTGCGCCTAATTCTTGCTAAGTCATATGGTGATTCGAGAGTGAAGAATTGCCTCTCAGCGAAGAAATCTGCATTGTTGAACTTGGGTCTCCTGGCGAGCTTGCCTTTGAATGGCAGTGAGGGCTTTGGTTGAAGATTTACTTTGTGGGGCCTGGCACCAAGGATAGGCCGAGGAGAGCTAGTGGAGTCATTTCTAACTGTGATGGCATCAGATTTGGCCATTTCTTCAGCATTCGCAGTTGACACGGTTTTAGTGTCAGTGGACTGAACAGAGCCTTCGGGCTGAGGACTTTGAACAGTAGGTTCTTCAACAGCAGTCTGATTTGTTACTTGTTCAACTGATGCAGCTAGAATCTCTTCAAGAATTGATTTGAGGGGTCTGGGACGCCCTTCAGAGCTAGTTATCAATTCTTCAGTTTGTGCTGAAGATTGAGGAATTTGTGAGAGAGGAGTGGTTATGGGTGAATTTGGTTGTGCTGCTTCCCAATATTCATCATTTACCAATGGAGTGGTGGAGCCAATGTCCACATCCTCATCAATTTCTTCAACTCCAGCCTCTTCAACATTCTACTGAGGCTGGGGCGATGATACCTGACGAGGTGAAGCATTTGCTTCAACCTCAATTTCTTCATCCACTTGCTCTGAGGAAGTAGCAGAGTGGGTTTCTTCATCTTCTTCATCTGGGAGGAGATATTCTTCACCAAATGGAACCAGTTCATACAGAGGCACAACAGAGAGTGGGGGTACATTAATAGGTTCTGTTGAGAAAATTGGCATACTCCTCAATTTCTTTGCAGCTCAGGCATTTGCAGAATCTGATGCCAGTTCATACAGAAGCACAACAGAGAGTGATGGTGCAGTTTCTTCAGGCATGACTAATCCCCTCGCCCTGGGCATTTCTTCAGGTGCAACCTGAGATGTTTTCCTAGTGGTTTCAGATACTTTAGGCATAACAGATTCTTTAGATTGCCTTGTTGGTTCTTCAGGCGCAACATTGGGGGTTGCCCTGTCAATTTCTTCAGGAGCAGTAATGTCTTCAACTGCCCTGGTTGGTTCTTCAGCAAGCGGTGCAGATGAGCTAGCCTGAGGAAATTGTGGCTGTGATCTTGATGCAACCCTTGAGTTGTGGTCTTGTATATCAGCATTTGCCTTGTTGATGAACTTGACCTTGGCTCCTTTCGAGTCAGCATAGTACCGATCATATTCATCACTGAGGCTTTTCATCTCAGCCTGCATAGCAATTAGTTGCTCAGGTGTCAAGCTGGGGATATTGTTCTTCACATAGTGTTCTTTCTTGTACCGAGCCTTCTTGATTTTGCGGGATTTATCATATTTCCACTTCTCTTCCATGATAAAAGCCGCCAGGACATGGCTAGGACCAGGGGCAGATTCAAGGAGTCAAGAGGTGTGTTTGGATCTTTATGCCAGATGTCAATGTAGTTAAGAACTTGGGTCTAGAAGGAGAGGGATAGAAGAGCCCTTAGCTTGAGAAACCATCTGTTGCTTGTTCCTGATGATTTCTTCAAGTTCTTCATCATCAGCATCCTCATCCGACTCAGATGGTACCTTGTTGACCACTTTCTTCTTATTGTTGGAAATATGCCCTAGAGGCAATAATAAATTGGTTATTATCATATTTCCTTGTTCATGATAATCGTTTATTATTCATGCTAGAATTGTATTGATCAGAAACTCAAATACATGTGTGGATACATAGACAACACCATGTCCCTAGTGAGCCTCTACTAGACTAGCTCGTTGATCAGACATGGTTAAGGTTTCCTGACCGTAGACATGAGTTGTCATCTGATAACAGGATCACATCATTAGGAGAATGATGTGATGGACAAGACCCAACCATAAGCATAGCATTTGATCGTGCTAGTTTATTACTATTGCTTTATCCATGTCAAGTATCTGTTCCTACGACCATGAGATCATGCAACTCCCTGACACCGGAGGAATGCCTTGGGTGTATCAAACGTCACGACGTAACTGGGTGACTATAAAGGTACTCTACTCGTATCTCCGAGGGTATCTGTTGGGTTAGCATGGATCGAGACTGGGATTTGTCACTCCGTATGACGGAGAGGTATCTCTGGGCCCACTCGGTAATACAACATCACAAGAAGCTTACAAGCAATGTGGCTAAGGAGTTAGTCACGGGATCTTGTATTACGGAACGAGTAAAGAGACTTGCCGGTAACGAGATTGAACTAGGTATGGCGATACCGACGATTGAATCTTGGGCAAGTAACATACCGCTGGACAAAGGGAACTGCATACGGGATTGATTGATTCCTTGGCATTGTGGTTCGACCGATAAAGATCTTCGTGGAATATGTGGGAACCAATATGGGCATCCAGGTCCCGCTATTGGTTATTGACCGGAGAGGTGTCTCGGTCATGTCCACATGATTCTTGAACCCGTAGGGTTCGCACGCTTAACGTTCGGTGACGCTAGAGTAGTATTGGGATATGTGCGTTGGTGACCGAATGTTGTTCGGAGTCCCGGATGAGATCCCGGACGTTACGAGGATCTCCAGAATGGTCCGGAGGTAAAGATTTATACATGGGAAGTCATATTTTGGCTACCGGAAAAGTTTCGGGTTTTGTCGGTATTGTACCGGGAAGCTTCCGGAAGGTTCTGGAGGAGTCCAGAAGGATCCCTCCAGCCCCTAGGGCGTGCATGGTTTGTAGGGGGGCGCCTTAGCCTTTTTGGGCCAGTGGCACCAGCCCCACAAGGCCCATGTGCAAGGGGAAGGGGAAACCCTAAGTGGGAGGGAGTCCACTTGCCTTGGGAGGCAAGTTTCCTCCCTAGCCGCCGGCCCTCCTTGGAGGAGGGGCCTAGGGCTGCGACCAAACCCTTCCCCTTTCCTCCTATATATAGTAGAGGAGAGGGGGAGGGATGTACACAACAATCCCATGCCCCGGTGGCAGCCCTACCTCTCTCCCTAGATCGTTTTCTCCTTAGATCGCATCTACGGTAGCGCTTGGCGAAGCCTTGCCGGGATTGCTCCACCACCATCTCCACCATGCATTGTGCTGGTTGAGATCCCATCTACTTCTCCTCTCACGCTTGCTGGATCAAGAAGCAGGAGACTTCATCGAGCCGCACGTGTGCGGAACGCGGAGGTGCCGTCCGTTGGGCGCTAGATCGGATCGGATCGCGATTGGATCGTGAAGAGTACGACTACATCAACCGCGTTATATACGCTTCCGCTTAGCGATCTACAAGGGTATGTTTATACACTCCCCCTCTCATAGCTATACATCTCCATGGATAGATCTTGCGTGTGCGTAGGAAAAAAAATTGTTTCCCATGCAACGTTCCCCAACAGTGGCATCATGAGCTAGGTCTATGCGTAGACGGTATGCACGAGTAGAACACAAAAGAGTTTGTGGGCGTTGATGTTCAGATTGCTTACTTCCTTAGTATTATCTTGATTCAACGGTATTGTGGGATGAAGTGGCTCGGACCAACCTTACTCGTCCACGTACGAGAGACCGGTTCCATCGATTGACATGCAACTTGTTGCATAAAGATGGCTGATGGGTGTCTATCTCTCCCACTTTAGTTGAATCAGATTCGATAGAGGCGGTCCTTGTAGAAGGTTAAATAGCAACTTGAATATCACCGTTGTGGCTTTGCGTAGGTAAGAACGGTTCTTACTAGTTGCCCATAGCAGCCACGTAAAACTTGCAACAACAAAGTAGAGGACGTCTAACTTGTTTTTGCAGGGCATGTTGTGATGTGATATGGCCAAAGACATGATGTGATATATGTGATGTATGAGATGATCATGTTTTGTATAGATTATCACGACTTGCATGTCGATGAGTACGGCAACCGGCAGGAGCCATAGGGTTGTCTTTAATTTATTTTCGCCATTCTTGCTTTACTTTATCGCTATGAGTTAGCAATAGTTGTAGAAGCAATAGTTGGCGCGACAACCACATGACGACACGATGATGGAGATCATTATGATGGAGATCGTGTCATGCCGGTGACGATGGAGATAATGCGGTGCTTTGGAGATGGAGATCAAAAGCACAAGATGATGATGGCCATATCATGTCACTTATATGATTTGCATGTGATGTTACTCCTTTTTTGCATCTTATTTGCTTAGGACTACGGTAGCATTATAAGATGATCCCTCACTAAAATTTCAAGATAAAATTCTGTTCTCCCCAAGTGTGCACCGTTGCGAAGGTTCGTCGTTTCGAAGCACCACGTGATGATCGGGTGTGATAGACTCTACGTTCGCATACAACGTGTTGGGGATATAACCCCATGGTGGGACCCGCCTAGGAGGGGCCAGGTTAGGAAGTTGGCGGCTTAAACAGTAAGGCCTTAAGCAGGCCGAAAGAATAAGACGAGCCTACTGATAAGTTACCAGACGGGCCGGGCGGAAGCCCAGAGCCGGAAGGCAATGTGTGACCCGAAGGCTTAAGCCGCCGGGAGATGGCTTACTAGTCAAGGCAAAGTGATTTAGGGATAAGGTCGGTTACTAGATGTAACCCGGCCCGGACTCTTGTAAACCCAGGGCCTGGACCTGTGTATATAAAGGTGGGTTCCCTATGCGGCTTAGGATACAAAAAACCTTTGATCGAGAACCAGGTCAAGCGAATCCGCTCCCTTGTAATCGATACCCAATCAATACAAACACAAAGCAGGACGTAGGCTTTACCTCTTTCGGGAGTGCCTGAACCTGGGTAAATCCGTGTCTTTCGTCCCGATCAACCCCTTCAAGTTAACCACCGTAGCGATGGCTTCACCCCTAAGTCCTTTCACTAGGACATCTGTCGTGACAAAACCATGACAGTTGGCTCCCACCATGGGGCAGATGCACGGTGGTTTGGAGTACTCGAAGGGCCCTCTCCCAGGGATCGAGGGATACGCCGTTGGCAGGATGGCTAAGAGTCGCCGCGGCAAGCTTTACATCGATGACGCTAGCTGGGGCCCCGAGGCCGACACAATCGAGTACGGGTACCGGGTCCCCTTCGGCGGAATTCATGTTTTCATCGGGAAGATCGACGGATCTAAGCCCGGGCTGGACATCTGCAAAACCTCGTCGAGTCGGCCCGGCGCGCGCAACCCGCCTAGATCCAACCCGGCTGGAAGCACGTCTTCGTCGGCTTCACACAAGGCGCGGAGCTTGCGGAAGGTTCTGTGTCACGAGAAGAAACCCTCATCTGTTCGGAGGATGGATCTTCGAGCGGAGAGGCGGAGTCAATGTACCAGCTTCATAACGGCGGGCTTGGGGGCTATTTCGAGGGCGACAGTATTCTGGAGCCTTATGAGCTGCCGAGCCAAGCCGCCGTCTTCATGGCTGGATCGGCGCTGGCTCCTGACAGCACAGCGGCCGGTGCGGCAGGGTCCGTGTCAGCCAGGCCCTCGGCTCAAATTTTAGTGGATCTGATGAAAGAGTTGACAACTCTGATGGGAACCGAGGTCACAACGGAAAATCAAGCAAACTGTAATGCGGAGATTGCGAGACCAAAGGACCAGATGACCAGGGCCCACGAGGATATCAATGCGATGCTAGCTCAGATAAATGTTGAGTCGGAGCGCGTGAGGACTGAAGCTTTTCACCTTAATCTAGATCAGCAAGCCTCAGAAGCAGTTTTCCAGATGAGGCATCAGACCCGCCTGCCTGAGCAATATGAGCCCAAAAATCTTTTCAACGTGCCGGGGGCAGGACCGAAAGCACCTCTGAGTGTGACCCGAATGGCGGAAGTGCCTTGGAATAGGGCAACCACTCAGCATTGGCAGCCAGACCCGCCCCGCAGGAATCAGACCCCGCCGCAGCGTTTTCTGACACCGCCTAGTCATTAGTCTAACCCGGTGGAGAACATGATAGCAGCAGCTGCCAGGCTTAATGCGCTCCCCCTCGCTGAAGGGACGCCCTTTGCAGAAGAATCACGTAATTCCATTCCAAGCCGGAGTCGTGTACACGTACAGTCGGAGTCGTGTGCACTCAACCCCCATTCCAAGCCGCAGTTATAGCCGGCGTTTGGAGTCGCCGGTGGTCTCCAGCAGTGAGCGACGTCGAAACCCGCCCCGTGATGACCCACCCGTTGTCGATGCTCAGACAATTGTGGATAATGCTAGAGCTCAGCGGGAGGCAGCGGCCGCAGCGGCTTACCAAGAGCCGCCCCCGATGACCCCCTCAGCTTCGGTGGGAGCCGGAGTCACTTCCAGGGCTGTTGGAGTGTCGTGTTTAGTACTGGCTCTACGGAACGAGCGACTGCCGAAAGATTTTAAGGGTCTGCGCTGCCAAATTACATAGCTGATCTACCCCCAGAAGCCTGGATCGAGAGTTATGAGCTAGCCATGGAGATTTTGGATGTCAGTGATGCAATCTGTGCTAAATAGTTCATCATGATGTTGGAAGGACCGGCTCGTACATGGTTAAAGAGTCTGCCCCCAATACCATTAATTCATGGGCCGAGTTCAAAGCATGATTCTTCAAGAATTTTCAAGGGACGTGCAAACAGCCTATGACGATCGTTGATTTGGATCATTGCATGCAGCGGGAGGATGAGTCGGCCCATCATTGGGTCCAGCGGGTCTCAACCATTATCCACTCGTCTGATAATATCATGGCAGCTCAGGCGGTTCTAATTTTGGAGAAGAATTGTCACTTTTTGCCCCTTAAGCAGAAGCTTGGACGGCTCAAGCATTCTTGCTAGGATATGGGTTAGCTCATGGTGGCTCTCACTAAATATGCAGATTCTGACAACACGAAGGATCCTGGTTCTGATGATGAGAAGTCGGCTAAGGGTCAGAAGAATGGCAACGGCAAGGGTCAGCAGCAGAATGGAACAGGAAATAATAACCCAGGTAATGGCGGTAAACGGAAGCATCCAGATGGCGGGTCAGATCTGGTGCCCAATACCAACACTGGGAACAACCACGGCAAGGGTAACAGTAAACCGCCCTTTGGAAAGGGCAAGCCTTTCAACATGGAGGCAATGCTCAACGACCCCTGCCCGAAGCACAGTCTTCCCAACAAGTCGTCCACCCACGCTTGGAAGGATTGTTATATCATGCGGTAGTTCCGGAATTACAGTCTTAACCAGCATCACGGTAACGGCAATGGACCGCTCGACGGGTCAGGGTCCGGCTCTCATGGGTCAGGTTTTGGTGCAGGCGGCTCAAGCTCTGGTTATCAGGGTCAAGGTAACCATCGAGGTCTGAATCATCAACCTGGCAATGGTAGTCAGCAGCAAAATAATCAATCAGGGTATCAGAGTAACCCAAAGCAGCTTAATGGAGGCCAGTATCACATCTTCACAACAAGTCTTGATAAGCGTGATCAGAAGGTCCGCAAGAGGGCGGTTAATGTAGCCATGCCGGCTCTTCCGCAATACTTAAAGTGGTCTGAGCACACGATATCATGGAGCAGGGAGGATCACCCGCCGCGAGTTGATAACCCGGGGCATTTAGCCCTTGTGGTAGCCCCTCAGGTAGGAGGCTACATGTTCACCAAGGTGCTGATGGACGGTGGCAGCAGCATCAACATCCTTTACTATGACACTTTCCGTCGGATGAACCTGGTTGATAAGGATCTCAAGCCATCATCCACAGTTTTTCACGGTGTAGTGCCCAGCAAATCGGCTTATCGAGTTGGAAAAATTGCCCTTGAGGTAGCTTTTGGTGATGAGTTCAACTACAGGGTAGAGACCTTATGGTTTGAGGTGGTTAAAATCAAGACCCATATCACGCTCTGTTTGGTCGGCTGGCTTATGCCAAATTCATGGCACGGCCCTGTTACGTTTACTTGCAGCTCAAGATGCCAGGTCTGAAGGGGACAATTACGGCGCATGGTGATCGGAAGATCGTTCTTGAGTGCGAGGAAGGCGATGTTGCGTATGCAGAGTCAAGTTGTGCTGAGGCGGAGCTTAAATTTTATAAAGACAATGTTGACCCGGCGGATATGAACCCGTTGAAGAAGCCCAGCATAGAATCTGACCCGCCCCTGAAATTTTTGGTAGAGGATACCAAGTTGGTGGACTTTGTTCCTGGCGACTCATCGCAGCAGTTCACTATCGGGGCCAGTATGGACCCCAAATAGGAAAGCGCGCTCATCGAATTCATCCGTGAGAATCGGGACATCTTTGCATGGAAGCCTTCTAACATGCCGAGTGTACCGAGAGAATTCGCTGAGCACCACCTTAATGTAGATCCTAAGTTTAAGCCAGTCAAGCAATTCCTCCGTCGTTTCAATGAAGAGCGGCATAAAGCTATTGGGGAAGAGGCAGCCCGGCTCTTAGCAACAGGGTTTATCGTGGAGGTTTTTCACCCGGAGTGGTTGGCTAACCCCGTGCTCGTACTTAAGAAGAACGACACGTGGCACATGTGTGTAGATTACACAGATCTCAACAAGGCGTGTCCAGTTGATCCATTTGCTCCCCCCCGTATCGACTAGATCATTGATGCAATGGCGGGTTGTGAGAGTTTATGTTTCCTGGACGCTTATTTGGGTTATCATCAGATCAAGATGGCAGTCAAAGACCAAGAGAAGACGTCTTTCATCACACCTTTTGGAGCTTTCTGCTGTGTGTCCATGCCTTTTGGACTCAAAAGTGCGCAGGCGACTTATCAACGTTGTGTGCAGAACTGTCTTCATAGTCAAATTGGACGCAATGTTCATGCTTATGTGGATGATATTGTGGTCAAGTCAAGGAATAAGGAGACTCTGCTTGACGACTTGAAGGAAACTTTTGATAACCTGCGGGTTTACAAGATGATGCTTAATCCGGCTAAGTGTGTTTTTGGTGTACCTGTAGGCAAGCTCGTGGGATTTTTGGTTTCAGAGCGGGGCATTGAGGCTAACCCGGATAAAATAAAGGCCATCACCTCATTGTCTAAGCCGGCGTGCATTAACGATGTCTAGCGCTTGGCGGGTCGTATTGCCGCTCTAAGCCGGTTCATAAGCCGCCTGGGCGAGAAGGATATCCCTTTGTATCAGATGATGAAGAAGACAGATAATTTTGTTTGGAGTGATGCTGCCAATGATGCGTTTGAGGCACTCAAAAAGCAGTTAGTTGAGCCGTCTGTCTTGACCGCTCCCGTGGAAAAGGAGCCTTTGCTCCTATATGTGGCGGCTAATAACAAGGCCGTCAGCGCTGCAGTTGTGGTGGAGCGTAAAGAGGCAGGAAAAGAGTACCCAGTCCAGAGGCCGGTTTATTATGTTAGAGAGGTCTTGACAGAGTCCAAGCAAAGATACCCACATTGGCAAAATCTAGTGTTTGGGGTATTCATGGCGAATCGCAAGCTGAAGCATTATTTCCTTGGACATCCAATCCCAGTGGTTAGCTCTGCTCCTTTGGGAGATATCATTCAAAATAGAGAAGCCACTAGCAGGATTGCGAAGTGGGCAATTGAGCTTGGGCCTCTTAATTTGAAGTATGTGCCTCGAACAGCTGTCAAGTCTCAAGCCCTGGTGGATTTTATCAATGACTGGATGGAGTGTCAAGCCCCTGAGGAGAAGTCGGATAATACATATTGGACAATTCACTTTGATGGATCCAGACAGTTGGAGGGCTCAGGGGCTGGAGTTGTTTTGACTTCCCCTGGAGGTGACAAATTTTTTTATGTCCTAAGGTTAATGTTTCCTTGTACTAACAATGCAGTTGAGTATGAAGCCTTGCTTCATGGGCTCCGTGTGGCCAAGGAGATGAATTTGAGCCGGGTCAGTTGTCTTGGCGACTCAGACCTTGTGGCCCAGCAAGTCTCGGGCACGTGGGATTCTAAAGACCCTCGTATGGCGGCTTATCGCCAGGCGGTTGACGTCATTGCTGGTCACTTTAGAGGTTATCAGGTGGATCATATTGATCGTCAGAAGAATGAGGCGGTTGATGCATTATCACGATAGGGGTCTCAGTGTAAGCCGGTGCCGCTTAATGTGTTTCTGGATCTACTGCATCACCCATCGGTCAAATTACCTTCTGAGGAGGATCTTGCTATACCTGGCCCGGAAGGACAATTGGTGGCGGCTCTTCGTGCTATTCCTGATTGGACGCTGCCCTACTTGGCATATCTCACTCGTGGCAAGTTACCCGCAGATGAGACCTTGGCGCGGCAAATCACGAGGCGGTCCAAGTCCATGACTATTGTCAATGGCGAGTTGCACAGGTGCAGTGTGACTGGTGTTTTTCAATGTTGTGTTTCTCCTGAGGAGGGCCGTGAAATCTTGCAAGAGATACATGCCGGCGATTGTGGTCATCACGCCGGGTCAAAATCCCTGGTGGCCAAAGCTTTTCGGCATGATTTTTACTGGCTAACAGCTCATGCAGATGCAGAACACTTGGTTAGCAAGTGTGACGGGTGTCAGAAATTTGGACGACGTGCTCATGTGTCGGCTCAAGAGTTGTGGATGATTCCAATCACCTGGCTGTTTGCGGTCTGGCGGCTTGACATGGTTGGACCGTTTAAGCAGTCCAAAGATAAGAAGATGCACCTCTTGGTGGCGGTTGATAAATTTACAAAGTGGATTGAGGCAGAGCCGGTCAGCAAGTGCGACGCAGCAATGACAGTTCAATTCATCAAGAAGCTGATCTTTCATTTTGGTTACCCTCACAGTATAATTACTGACAATGGTACAAATCTGTCCAAGGGGGCTATGAAAGAGTTCTGCAAAAGTGAACACATCCGCCTCGATGTCTCCTCCGTGGCTCACCCACGGTCTAATGACCAAGCAGAGCGTGCTAACTAGGAAATTTTGAGAGGGATAAAACCCCGGCTTATGGTTCCTTTGGAACGAACGCTGGGTTGTTGGGTGGAGGAGTTACCTTCAGTTCTTTGGAGCATCAGAACCACCCCCAATAGATCAACATGCTACACGCCTTTCTTCATGGTTTATGGCGCAGAAGCTGTTCTCCCCAGTGATATCTGTCATGACTCGCCCAGGGTGGCGGCTTAAGTGGAAATTGACAATGAGATGGCGCGTCAGGACGCATTGGACGCCTTGGATGAAGAGCGGGATCTTGCAGCCGCACGATCGGCGATTTATAAGCAAGATCTGCGTCGTTATCATAGCCGCAGAGTAAAGACCCAGACGTTCCAAGAAGGCAACTTAGTGCTGCGTTTGATTCAAGATTAGACAGATATGCATAAGTTATCTTCTCCTTGGGAAGGACCTTTCGTGGTCAGTAAGAATCTCAACAATGGGTCATATTACCTCATTGATATTCGGGAGAGCGACAAATCACGCACTTCCGGAGAAGAGACCAGCAAGCCGTGGAATATTGCTCATCTTCGTCCTTACTATACTTGAGTCATTGACTCTCATCAATGTACATACCTTTGTCATTGTATATACCTCTTTTCAATATAATAAACCGGCATCCCCATAATTCGGGGCCTTTGCCGTTTTCATGCAGTAATTGTTGGTACAAAGAGTTGATTGTTCGTAAGGTCACTTGGGGGCTTCCAACCCACTGGGTTTAGCTTTCATACCCTCCTGACCGGCTTAAAAGCCATATTAGAGTTAAACCTGCCTGTTTTCAACTTGCTACTCCACCAGGTGACCCGCCGAATGTTTGACAGTCAATCTTTTTTAAGACCCTGAACTAGTCAAAGTTAAAACGGCGGCTTATGTCACAAGAGAGCCAGCTTACAGAGAGCTAGGATAAACTCACCTATCTGTTGTAGTCTCTCCGTTATGTGGCCCGTTCGTACTCTTAACAGTCAATCTTTTTTATGACCCTGAACTTATGTCACGAGAGAGCCGGCTTACAGAAAGTTAAAACGACGGATTTATGTCACGTGAGAGCCGGCTTAGTAATGCTCATGGATTACAGTGTATGGCTATTATGACCCGCCAGTGGGAATTGATGAATTGATACTGGGGCATAAGAAATATGATCATATCAAAAGCATACACATGGTGGAAAAAAATTTGAAGCGCCAAAGCTGTCAGAATATGAGTTGATAAAGCTCAAAACATGCGCGAAGGCACGGCACATGCCATCAAGTTTTTTACTACGGTTGTTACAAGGCTACGTAGAGCCCAAAATTTGTAAACTAAAGTTTTTCTCAAAAGTTATGACCCGGCAGATCAGCATGCCCAGATTAACTTCATCTGAGGCCAGCTCCTCGCCTAACTCGTTGTTGGGTCATCCTGCGCCGGGTCTTCTGTCTCCTGGATTTGAAAGTTGTCCACATCCCAGTTGCAGTTGACCAAGGCCTGGAATTTAGCTTCATCATGCAAGATTGGAGACGGGTCAACATCAGGGGCAAAGATGTGCTTACGACGCTGAGGAGTCAGATCCACCATCTCAAAGGTTGGCGCTCGCACTCGTACATTGTTGTCGTCATAATCCGCCTGGTAAACCTTCAGATCAGCTTCTGCGGCTAGTTGACTGGCTAATACCCGAGACGCCTTGAAGCAACGGGCATAGTCATCTTGCATGAATTCTGAACCGTCGTCCTTCAGCTGTGGAAACCCACCAACCATCTCTTCTGGGTTAAGCTCCGAGGCATAAGCCAACGCCCGGCTCAAAGCAGCTATTGCACCTTTGCGGGCGGCTGATTTCTTCAGCTCTTCAAGCTGCTTGGGAATCGTTGAGAGGCACTTCAATACGTACTTGATAAGCTTTGGCGTGCCCTTTTCACCCATGAAAGCCCTGATGGTGAAAAGACTTCCAGCATACAGCTGCTCAATGAATGCATATAAAGCTTTCAGCCTCAGCAGGCTGTCATCTTGAAGGTTGCGAGTTTGGCGGCCTACAAGTAGTTCAATTGTATAAGTCGCCGGGCGAGTCTTTATAGGACTGTTTGAAAAGAATGCTCATAACATAATCAGCAATACTTACCAAAGACAGCTTTAGTCATCTGAGCTACATGGCGTTTCAGACTGGTCAACTCTTCAGCAACGGGTTTTAATTGGCCCTCGGCGTCTTCTGCGCGCTTGACTTAGGCGGCTTGTTCAGCTTCAACAGATTGCTTGTATGCTTCAAAATCCACCTTAGTCGTTTCCAGCTCTGTTGAGGAGAGCCGCCATTTTGCGTCAACTTTAGCTCGGGCGTCTTGTTGCAAAGCCAGGTTTTTCCTAAGGTCGGTCAAACTAGACTCGGCCACATTTAAAGCTTCCTGCACAATATAATTGTCAAGTATAAGTTTATCAAACTTAAGCCGCCAGCACGGTTTATAATGAAACTTGGGGGTGCTAAAGAAGGTTGTTACAAGTCTCAAGCAGATTGCAAGCAATATACTTGACACTTGGGGGCTAATGTGTATAAGTTCTTTCAAAGTCTACACTACAAATAAGACCCGGATCATCTTCACAAAGATAACCCGGCCCTTGGGGGCTACACATTGCTCCTCAAGTCTATATGATCAGATCTACAAAAAGTTCCGGCTCATTATTTACATAATGACCCGACCCTTGGGGGCTACACTTGGCATTTTCTTTATCATACAGTAAGTTTTGGTTCATTATTTGCATAATGACACGATCCTTGGGGCTACAAGATGATTTATTGAAGTCTACATATTGCTAAAGACCCGGTGTCGGAGAAACGACACCTATGGGATCACGAGGGTCCCTTTACGATTCGGCAAGGGGAAGGGTTTGTACAGAGAGCAGATCTGATGATCAACACGCAGGAATTTACCCAGGTTCGGGCCGCAAAGATGCGTAAAACCCTACTCCTGCTTGGTTGTATTAGAGGTGTTCTAGCTCAAGTTCTGGGAGCGCTACAGTACTCAGCAGCTACACATGCAGAAAAGGCTAGAAAAGATCCCCCCTCCCCCTGTAGCTACGCCTTGGGCCTCCTTTTATATTTTCGAAGGGGTCACCAACAGTGGCGTACAGGGCATACATGAGGTGTAAAAGTATCTACAGTGTTATCATACCTAACACTGACGGTTTAGGACAAGAACATTAAATGCTCCGTTGAGGTGTCCCTAGCTTTCTTGGGGATGGAAAAAGGGGTTGTCACTTCAGCACCGCTTAAGCCCTTCCACCACTAGCATCTGACACGCGCCCAGGAGGACAACAGCTAAACGACAAGCTAGTCGTTGCACTGGAGCGGTCACAGAGTGGCGAGGTCTTGTCAGGAAGGGCTTGCCGGGTGCGAGCCTTGCCGGGGCTATGCGACCAGCCCGGCAAGATCTTGCCAGGGCGCCTAGCTCTCGGTCTTCTATCTTCTGATCGGTGACTTGGATGTCTTCTTACCCCGGCAAAGGGCCTTGCCGGGGAATTCGATCCTTCCTCTCAAGCTTAGTAGCAAAGAGGCTTGCCGGGGGTTGGCACGCAGCCGACATGGTCTTGCCGGCCACGGGAATCCTGCCGCGGTCTCCCGCGCACAAGTCAGGGTAGTAGATACCCTGGTTCTTAGTACACTGAAAGGAGCCCCCGGGCCTGGGCCACACATGCGCGCGCGGCGCTGTTGGGCCAGACCCAAAATAGTGCGCGGGCACACGCGGCCACAGTTTTCGCAATGATGACGGTTGATGGCTTTTTCCCACGACGCATAGTAACTGCAGGTCTTGGGAATAATGAAGCGAGACGATCCGTCTTCTTTCTCGGGAGAGGAAGCGACGAACAGTGCGGCGCTCGTTCGCCTTCACCATTAACGCCTTTGCTCCCACCCCTGACTTGATCGCGCCTTGGGCGACGCGCGTTGTCCAGAATTACGAAGAGTCGGCCTCTCTCCTCCTCTAACACTCTTCCCTATAAAGGGGGGTGAGGGAAGAAGAAGAACGCCGCTCATCCGCAATCCTCCACTTTCTCCTGCTGCTCAGTGCTTCCTCCTCTGCCTTTTGCCGCCTCCTCCGATGCGCCGCCCCAAGATGGTGAGGGGACGCGGCCGCGCCCGGGGTTCCCATAGCGCCGCTAGGAGTAGCCCCCGGACTCCAGCGCGCGTGGTGGTGACGGCGGCGGGCTCAAGCTCCCGCGGCAATGCAGCGTCCCGAGGCCGCGCGAGGGTGACCCCAGCGGGGCGCGGCAGTCGCAGTAGTGTGCCTCTCCCGCAGCCCCACGTGGGGATCCATGCGGGGGAAGAGGTGCAGGAGTTCGTCGTGGTCCTTCCCTGCCAGCTCCGGAGTTGGCTCCGCCTCCCTGACCCTTTTGCAAGGGCCATGGAGAGCAGCCGGCCTCGCGGCCTATGGCTCCGAGCAGACGGCTGCAACAACGGCCCTTGGTGGGTGGCGGTCGACCTCTCCCCTGGAAGCGCCATGTTCCTGACAAGGGGATGGAAGTCGTTCGCCCGTTCCCGGGGCCTCGCCCCTGGGCAGCTGCTTCACTTCAAGTTCGACGGCTCCGCCACCCTCTCCGTGAAGTTCTTCGGAGCGACTGGCATCCGCCTAGAATGCTGCGCTGAGAGTTCGAGCGGCAGCGATTCCGATTCCTCCAGTGATAACGACGACGAGGACATCGTCTTTGGTATGAAGCACGAGGACTCCGACTAGGCACGCCTGGCGCCGTAGTTAGGTCCTGGCGTTCCATCCGCGAGACCTCGTTTCCGGATCAGTCGCCGCGTCGTAGTGGTAGATCTCCTTTCATGTATCAGATTGCACCCAATGTAATCCCGTGAACGTTCGAGAAGAGATGTACTGGGCATCAATCTTTTAAAACTCCTTGGCTCTTGTGTGCGTTTTTACTTCCCACTGTCCCCCGACAAACATCTTGCCGGGAGCTCTCTGGCATGCCCTCTACGGGAGCGCAGCACTCCGAAGAGGTGCGCTTGCCGAAGTGTGTGCCAGAGGTCTTGCCGGGCCTTGAGCTTGCCGGTGACGCGCAGACCTGTTCCCGGCTGCTCCTCCCGCCTGGAGGCTGTGGCTTGCCGGGGAGCTCTCTGGCACGCCCTCAACGGGAGCGCAGCACTCCGAAGAGGTCGCTTGCCGAGGTGTGTGCCAAAGATCTTGCTAGAGGTCTTGAGCTTGCCGGCAGTGTGGACAGACAGAGCGGGATGACGACAGGAGTCGCGGGCTCAAAAGGGAACACCGCATCATGCGATGAAGAGGCAGCCCTCGGGCTTCTCCGTAAAGGGTACCGCGGGTGCGATGCTCGACTCATACACTCATCTTTGTCGTTGCTGCCATCTACTGCGGATGCCTCACCGCCACCTTGTCGACCTCCAGCACGGCATCTCTGGCTTTCTCGGCTGCCGGAAGTGAAGTACTTCTCCGCGTACATGTTGCTGCAATGGCACACATATGAGAGTAATTTAGCTTAGTCAAGCCAACCTTAATGTACACGACACATGCTTCTTTATGCTAGATGAATGTTTGCTCTCCTCTTGATTAAACCCGTCCTCACGCACATCTTATATCCTACGCTGTTCGGAAACCTTGCCGGCGCGCACACTTGCCGCGAGCGCTAGGTGCGGGAGTTTAGCAGCTTGCTAGTAGTGCCGCTACCGGCAAGGCGCCTTGCCGGGCCAGAACGCAGCTGCTAAGTTTGCCGAGCGGACTCGAGGCGAAAATAGAGCGCGGGCTAACCACGGCAAAGTTCCTCCGCGTACAGATTGATGTACAAGGATGGAAAAAATCAATCAAGACAACCCACGCTTGCCGGATGACTTTCCGGTGCGCACGCCCCAGTCGGCAGCGCTCAAGGAACGGGTCCTTAGCAGCTTGCCGGGGATGCCGCCTCCCGGAAAGGTTAACCTTCCCGACGCCTGTGCGGCTGCCCAAGTTGTCGAGCGGACTCGAGACAACTCGGGGCGCTACTGGCTCTAGGAAGGCTCCTTCGCGTGTTGGTTTAAGGAGCGAATGAAAACAGAAAAAGAAGTATGATTGCCACAAATCTTTGAAACTTATCTTTTCTATCGTTCGTCCCGCATAGCGAGGCTACGCTCGTGGTGATGGCTGGTGGCTCTCAAGAAGGTTATTCTCTAGGGCGCTGCCAGCCCCCGAGCTTCGCCTTCCATGCCTTAGCCCCACATCCCGAGGATGATCCTCAGGAGACTTTCCATGGGGACGCCCGGAACCACCAACGTCGCGGCGATATTCATCGCGCGCGCCCCGAGAAGGTCGCGGCGCGTGCGCCGGCGTGGGTATCTTGGAAGGCGCTCTTCCATTCCTGGAATTCGTTACACCGCCTGCTGGCGGCGCAGCTCCGTCCTTAGATCTGGCGGCGCGAACGACGCCGCTCGCCTAGCTGCGATCACCAGAGCGTCGTGGAAGCTCTGGATCCCTACCTCCTTCACCAACGTTGACACCGTCGCCCGTGCGTGTAAGCACAGGTGCAGCGGACGTGGATGGTCCAACCGCCGTGAAACCCTTCCTCTTGGGGGCCATGGCGACGAAGATGATGAAGAACTCGCGCGCTAGTCACCAGATCAGATCCGCACAACCTTCTTCCCCTACCTGGAGCGTCAAAGATGTCGGGGAAACGACACCTATGGGATCACGAGGGTCCCTTTACGATTCGGCAAGGGGAAGGGTTTGTACAGAGAGCAGATCTGATGATCAACACGCGGGAATTTACCCAGGTTTGGGCCGCAAAGATGCGTAAAACCCTACTCCTGCTTGGTTGTATTAGAGGTGTTCTAGCTCAAGTTCTGGGAGCGCTACAGTACTCAGCAGCTACACATGCAGAAAAGGCTGGAAAAGATCCCCCTCCCCCTGTAGCTACGCCTTGGGCCTCCTTTTATATGTTCGAAGGGGTCACCAACAGTGGCGTACAGGGCATACATGAGGTGTAAAAGTATCTACAGTGTTATCATACCTAACACTGACGGTTTAGGACAAGAACATTAAATGCTCCGTTGAGGTGTCCCTAGCTTTCTTGGGGATGGAAAAAGGGGTTGTCACTTCAGCACCGCTTAAGCCCTTCCACCACTAGCATCTGACACGCGCCCAGGAGGACAACAGCTAAACGACAATCTATTCGCTGCACTGGAGCGGTCACAGAGTGGCGAGGTCTTGCCAGGAAGGGCTTGCCGGGTGCGAGCCTTGCTGGGGCTATGCGACCAGCCCGGCAAGATCTTGCCGGGGCACCTAGCTCTCGGTCTTCTATCTTCTGATCGGTGACTTGGATGTCTTCTTACCCCGACAAAGGGCCTTGCCAGGGAATTCGATCCTTCCTCTCAAGCTTAGTAGCAAAGAGGCTTGCCGGGGGTTGGCACGCACCCGACATGGTCTTGCCGGCCCCGGGAATCCTGCCGCGGTCGCCCACGCACAAGTCAGGGTAGTAGATACCCTGGTTCTTAGTACACTGACACCCGGCTTATCTTCAAGCAAATAATCTGGCTCTTGGGGGCTACGTAAGGGTATATGGAAGGCAAGGAAGGTTGAGTACCTCATATTTCTTCTTCATCATGCCAACTAAGTTGGCCTCCATGTCCTGGCTCGCGGAGAGGCGGCTTAGGTATCCAGAGTGTAACTCCACAGCACTAAGCTTCTCAAGATTAGGCAGGTCAAGCTTAACCCTCTCCTTCTCAGGCGAAGGTGCCTCATCGTTACAATTATGCTTGGTCAGCACGTTGGAAGGGGCGGGAGCTGTGTAAGCTGCTCCGGTGATGGTAACCTCTTCTTCATGAGAAGTCACATCTTCAGCTGTTGACAGAGGGCTGGGCAACTTAGGATCAGCTTCCGGATTAGCCTCAAGAATCACAATGTCAATATCCGCCGGCTCAGTAGGCTGGGAGTTTCATCATGGGCACCTTGATCAGCTTCAGAGGGATCGACTTGAATTTTAGGAGTGCCAAGCTTTGGGTTCTCCAACTCTGGGGCGTCAGGATTGGCAGATGACCCGCTCAATTTCCTCTTTTTAGCTTGGGCCCTGTGAGCAAAGATTTCATTATAAGTCATATGCAAGGGAAAAATGTTGATAAACAGTATGGGATGCAAAGAAGTTTACCCTGGGTTGATAACAAGAGGAGGCAATTTCGAGGCGGTTGAGTCGCCAGAAGAAGGAGGTGCTTCCTGGAAAGTCAAAATTGGGAAATATGAGCATGTTACAGCATGGGACTAATGTGCAGAAGAAATGAAAACATAATCTATGAAATACCTCGTTACGGCGCTTCCGAGGAGCTGGTGTATCGGGTAAGCCGGCCACTAGGTCTTTAGAGCTGCCGTTCCAGGTCTGACGCCTAGCGTCATGTTGTTGTTTCTTCAAAAGAAAGTTGGGATCCAAGTGAGCAAGAGGGAGTGAAAACTTTACCTTCCGGATGACCCGCCGTATTTTCTCTATTGGCAAGGTTCTGAGTCGGAGGAGATGATAGTTACCTCTACGGCACCGGCTTGGCTTGCCTCCGCTTCACCCTGAGAGGAGTCAGCGTCAATAAGTTGCATGAAAAGAAGGCCAAGGGAATCAAGTTCTACCTCTGAGTCATCTAGCTCGAGCAGGTCCTGAGCCGATGATTTCTTCTTACGAGCCGGAGCCCGGGACTTAGTTGCTTTTGTTTTCTTCTTTGAAGTGGAAGTTGTGGTTATCCTCTTTTTCCAGAAGGGAGAGTCGGCCTGCATACATAAATGCAGTTGCAGAAGGATTAAATGAGGTGTGGGAAGTGCATAATCTAAAAGGAAAAAAAATGAAAGTTAAAGTAAAAGTCTTACTGTGGGAGCCGGGTTAAGAGCATAGAAGGGGCTTAACCCCGTCTTATTGCAGACCTCCTGTTGGGGATATAACCCCGTGGTAAGACCCGCCCAGGAGGGGCCGGGGCATACCTGGCGGCTCATAGCCCAAGACCCATAAGGTGGGCCGGAAGATGAAGGCCAGGCCGCGTGGCGGCTTACCAGATGGGCTAAGGTGGAGGCCCAAAGACAGAAGATGGTATGAAGACCCGGGCGGTTAAGCCGCCCGGAGACGGCTTGCCCAAGACGGCAATGCGGCTTAGAGACAGGTTTCACTACGATGTATGAGTCGGTTTAGGACTCGTTTAACCCAGGGCCTTGACCTCTTATATAAAGGCGAGACCCTGGGGCGGCTTAGACAAGAAACCAACAAGTCGACAACTAGGTCAAGCGAAACCGCTCCCTTGTAATCGATACTCCAATCAATACAACACAAGCAGGACGTAGGATTTTACCTCTTCTTGAGGGGCTGAACCTGGGTAAACTCGTGTCTTTCATCTCGATCAACCCCTTTGAGTCCACCCCTTTGGCGATGGCCTCGAACCTAAGTCTTCGGACATCTGCCGTGACAAACCCACGACACCTCCTGAGGCTCTCCCAGCAATGATTTGACAATCAAGTTGAGGTCTTTGTCCGTTAGAGGCGTTTGATTGAAGCGCTGGGGGTCATTCACTTCACCAGTATATTCACACATTAAGCCGCTGTGCCGGCTCAATGGTAAGATTCTCCAAGAAACCCAGCAGCGGGTTAGATCAATGCCAGTTAATCCATTGACCAATAAAGCCCTGATCTTTGAAAATGTCGGAGCATATTGGGTGCGCTCTATGGCGGACAACCGGTCTGGGACTTCGGTGGTGGTGCAGAGCCGGTTAGGACGATAACCCGACAGAGGATTTTCTCCGTCCGGAGAAGTGTCTCTGCAATATAACCAGGTGTGATTCCAGACCTTGGGATGGCTAGGCAAAGTCGCCGAAGGAAAAGGCACATCTCTCCGCCTCTGGATTGAAACGCCACCAAGTTCAAGCCTTGGACCATCTGCAATTTCTGTCTGGTGGTTGATGTAGAAGAAATCTCTGAAGAGGTCAACGAAGGGCTCTTCTTGCAGATATGCTTCACAGAATATTTGGAATTGGCACAGATTGGTGACCGAGTTGGGGCCAATGTCTTGAGGATGAAGCTTGTAGAAGTGTAGGGCGTCCCGGAAGAACTTTGATCCGGGCGGTGAGAAGCCACGGAGAAGATGGTCTGTGAAGATGATAAATTCCCCTTCCTTGGGTTCGGGAGTGATCTCGGCACCAGGAACCCGGCAATGGATGATGTCTTGAGCCGGCAAAACCCCCATGACTACGAAGTCGTTAAGTATATCTTTGGTAACCCCGGAGCCTACCCAGTCACAAGAGGCGGGGGATTTAGCCATAACGGCGAGTTAAAGGCTGTGGAGAGACATGGAAATATGGCGGGTTAAGAACGTTACATGACCATAAACAGCTATGACCCTAAGACGGCAATGTTGCTTGGCGGATTATTATTAAAGTTATGAGCCGCCATTAACTACAGGTATGAAGCGGATTATATTTTGCCAGGGAGATCCGGCAGCATGATGGCGGGTCAAATGGACAATGAGTACTGAAAATACTGCTAAGTATGGGACAAACAAGTTTCGCCGACTACCGCTACCATTACAAGATCTGCGGACGGAAATAAAAGGAAAACATTTGCTAAACCTAAAAACAGCTGTGGAAGAACAAGCAGTTGGAACATGGATCCCAATGAAGGAGTGATCTACGCCATCTACGAAATACATGTTAAGCAGGGCAGCGCGCGGTTTGGCCAGCATTTTGAAGCCTAAAGGTGTTTCTTCTACCGATTAATGGAGAGTGCTCCGATGAACGGTGGTGGGCTCGGAAGAGCTCCGATGAACTAATGTTGATCTAAGAGTGAAGAAGAGTAGAACCTGGAAGACGCAGGGGGTGCGGGCATGCGTCGGCGAGCTCTGGTTACGATCAGGGTGATGTAGCGGCCTTGTTGAGGACGACGGCGTGGTCCGGATGGCGCGGCGGAGCTTCGGCTGCTCGGGCGACTGGAGGAAGAAGAGGAGATAAGCGGCAGTGGGGGAAAAGTGAAAAGGATGGGACCCCCCGCGCCTATTTATAAGGGGGAGATGGAACAACAACAGTCCAAGCGCGGGAATCGAGGAGATAAGACGATGATTGACCAAAAAAACGCCTCGATTCTCGGGTTGACCAGTTAATGCAAAGATCCGTTGGGATGTCATTAAGATCTTTTGGATTTACTAGAGATGACGTCATCCATTTTTACATGGTGGGTTATGAAGGTTTATTTCAGGTCAGGTGATTTTGAAGAACACAAGACTTGCCAACCAGAAGACTTGAAGATTGACATGAACAGGTTCAAATCAATCTGGGGCCTAATGCTGGGGATATAACCCCATGGTGAGACCCGGCCAGGAGGGACCGGGTTAGGAAGTTGGCGGCTTAGACAGTAAGGCCTTAAGCAGGCCGGAAGAATAAGACGAGCCTGTTGATAAGTTACCAGACGGGCCGGGCGGAAACCCAAAGCCGGAAGGCAATGTGTGACCCGGAGGCGTAAGCCGTCGGGAGATGGCTTACTAGGCAAGGCAAGGTGATTTAGGGATAATGTCGGTTACTAGATGTAACCCAGCCCGGACTCTTGTGAAAAGGCGGGTTCCCTGGGCGGCTTAGGATACAAAAAACCTTTGATCGAGAACTAGGTCAAGCGAATCTGCTCCCTTGTAATCGATACCCAATCAATACAAACACAAAGCATGACATAGGCCTTACCTCTTTCGGGAGGGGCTAAACCTGGGTAAACCCGTGTCTTTCGCCCCGATAAACCCCTTCGAGTTAACCGCCATAGCGATGGCTTCACCCCTAAGTCCTTTCACTAGGACATCTGCCATAGCGATGGCTTCAAGCCACATTTACACACGCGGAGTACTTGGGTTAAACTTGACGAGCCTAGCATGTACAGACATGGCCTCGGAACACAAGAGATTGAAAGATCAAACATGAGTCATATAGTAGATATGATCAGCATGGAGATGTTTACCATTGAAGCCACCCCATCTCACGTGATGATAGGACTTGGGTTGGTGGATTTGGATCATGTTACACTCGGACAACCTGAGGGATGTTTATTTGAGTGGGAGTTCTTTAGTAATATGATTAATTGAACTCATTATCATGAACATAGTCAAAATATCTTTGCAAATTATGTTGTAGATCGATAGCTTACATTGTAGCTCCCCTATATTTTGATACGTTCCTAGAGAAAAACTAAGTTGAAAGATGGTAGTAGCAATAATGCGGACTAGGTCCGTGATCTGAGGATTGTCCTTAGTTGCTGCACAGAAGGCTTATGTCCTTGATACGCCGCTTGGTGCACCACCCCCTCAAGCGTCGTCTATGGATGTTGCGAACATCTGACAGGCACGTTTTTTTTGACTGCTTGATAGTTCACCGCGTCATGCTTTACGGCTTAGAATTGAGGCTCCAAAGACGTTTTGAACGTCACGGATCATATGAGATGTTCGAAGAGCAGAAATTGGGATTTCAGGCTCGTGCCCTTGTTGAGAGGTATGAGACCTCCAACAAGATTCTTTGCCTGCAAGGTGAAGGAGAATAGCTCAATCGGTGAGCCTGTGCTAAGATTGTCTGGGTGCTACGATCGCTTGAATCAAGTGGGAGTTGATCTTCCAGATAAGATAGTGATTGACATACTTCTCCAAGTCACTACCACCAAGCTACTAAAGCTTTGTGATGAACTATAACATGCCAGGGATGGAGAAGATGATCCCTAAGCTATTCACGATGTTTTACACCACGAAAGGTAAAAATCAAGAAGGAGCATCAAGTGTTGATGGTAAGACCACTAGTTTCAAGAAGGGCAAGGGAAAGAAGGGATACTTCGAGAATGGCAAGACAATTGTCGCTCCAGTGAAGAAACCCAAGGTTGGACCCAAACCCGAGACTGAGTGCTTCTGTTATGAGGGGAACAGTCACTGAAGCGGAACTGCCCCAAGATACTTGGCAGATAAGAAGGTTGGCAACGTCAATAAAAGTATATTTGATATACATGTTATTGATGTGTACCTTACTAGTACTCCTAGTAGCACCTGGGTATTAGATACCGGTTCAGTTGCTAATATTGGTGACTCAAAGTAAAAGCTACGGTATAAACGGAGACTAGCTAAGGGTGAGGTGACGATGTGTGTTGGAAGTGTTTCCAAGGTTGATGTGACCACCATCGCACGCTCCCTCTACCTTCGCGATTAGTATTGAACCTAAATAAATGTTATTTGGTGTCTGCGTTGAGCATGAACATGATTAGATCGTGTTTATTGCAATACGGTTATTCATTTAAATCAGAGAATAATGGTTATTCTGTTTACATGAATAATACCTTCAACGGTCATGCACCCAATGTGAATGGTTTATTGAATCTTGATCGTAGTGATACACATGTTCATAATATTGATGCCAAAAGATGCACAGTTAATAATGATAGTACCACATACTTGTGGCACTGCCGCTAAAGTCATATTGGTGTAAAGCGCATGACGAAACTCCATGTTGATGGATCTTTGGACTCACTCGATTTCGAATCGGTTGAGACATGTGGACCATGCCTCATGGGCAAGATGACTGAGACCCCGTTTTCCGGTATGATGGAGCGGGCAAGTGACTTATTGAAAATGATACTTGTTGATGTATGCAGTCCAATGAGTATTGAAGCGTGCGGTGGATATCGTTATTTTCTTACCTTCACTGATGATTTGAGTAGATATGGGTATATTTACTTAATGAAACACAAGTCCGAAACGTTTGAAAAGTTCAAGCAATTTCAGAGTGAAGTTGAAGATCATCGTGACAAGTAGATAAAATGTCTATGATATGATCATGGAGGTGAATACCTGAGTTATGAGTTTGGTATGCAACTAAAGACAATGTGGAAATTGTTTCACAACTCACGCCGCCTGGAACACCATAGTGTGATGGTGTGTCCGTACGTCGTAGCCGTGCTCTATTAGATATAGTACATACTACGATGTCTCTTACCGATTTGCCACTATCATTTTGGAGGTTATGCATTAGATACAACTACATTCACTTTAAAATAGGGCACCATCTAAAGTCCGTTGAGATGACACCGTATGAATTATGGTTTGGCAGAAACCTAAGCTATCATTTCTTAGAGATTGGGAATGTGATGCTTATGTGAAAAGACTTCAACCTGATAAGCTCGAACCCAAAGCGGACAAATGCGTCTTCATAGGATACCCTAAGGAAACAGTTGGGTATACCATCTATCTCAGATCCGAGGGCAAAGTGTTTGTTGCTAAAAGCGGGTCCTTTCTCGAGAAAGAGTTTCTCTCGAACGAAATGAGTGGGAGGAAGGTAGAACTTGATGAGGTTATTGAACCGTCTCTTCAGTTGGATGATAGCATGACGCAGAAAGATGTTCCTGCGGCGCCTACACCAAATGAAGAGGAAGCTAATGATGATGGTCATGAAACTTCAGATCAAGTTACTACTGAGCCTCGTAGGACGACAAGGAATCGTACCGCTCCTGAGTGGTACGGCAATCCTGTCTTGGAGGTCATGTTGTTAGACAACAGTGAACCTACGAGCTATGAAGAAGCGATAGTGGGACCGGATTCCAACAAATGGCTAGTAGCCATGAAATCCGAGATAGGATCCATGTATGAAAACCAAGTATAGACTTTGGTAGACTTGCCCGTTGAACGGCAGGATGTTAAGTACAAATGGACCTTTAAGAAGAAGACAGACGTTGATGGTAATTGTCACCATTTATAAAGCTCGACTTGTCACAAAGTGGTTTCCGACAAGTTCAAGGAGTTGACTACGATAAGACTCTCTCACCCGTAGCGATGCTAAAGTCTGTTGGAATTGTGTTAGCAGTTGCTGCATTTTTCGATTATGAAATGTGGCAGATGGATGTCAAAACAGGGTTTCCTTCACGGTTTTTGTGAGGAAAGGTTGTGTGTGATACAACCAGAAGGTTTTGTCGGTCCTAAGGATGCTAAAAGGTATGCAAGCTCCAACGATCCTTCTATGGACTAGAGCAAGCATCTCGGAGTTGGAATATACGCTTGGATGAGGTAATCAAAGCTTTTGGGTTTATACAAAGTTTAGAAGAAACTTGTATTTACAAGAAAGTCAGTGGGAGCACTATAGAATTTCTGATAAGTATATGTGGTTGACATATTGTTGATCGGAAATAATGTAGAATTTCTAGAAAGCATAAATGGTTGTTTGAAAGGAGTTTTTCAAAGGAAGACCTGGATCAAAGCTACTTAAATGCTGGGCATCAAGATCTATAGAGATAGATCAAGACACTTGATTAAACTTTCAATGAATACATACCTTGACAAGATTTTGAAGGAGCTCAAAATAGATCAGTCAAAGACGGAGTTCTTGGCTGAATTATAAGGTATAAATTTGAGTAAGACTCAAAGTTCGACCACGGCAGAAGAAAGAGAAAGGGCGAAGGTCGCCCCCTATGCCTTAGCCATAGGCTCTATACGGTATGACATGATGTGTATCACACCTGATGCGTGCCTTGCCACGTGTCTGGCAAGGGGGTACAAGAGTAATCTAGGAGTGGATCACTTGACAGTGATACGTCCATTTTGCATCATGATTTCCTACTGTTATTTACTTTGTTTTGTTGAATAATAATGCTTTGGGGAGTGATTCTAATGCCTTTTCTCTCATAATATGCAAGGTTTACACAAGGAGGGAGAATACCGACAGCTGGAATTCTGGACCCAAGAAAAGCACGTCAGAGATACCTATTCTGCACAACTCCAATGAAGCTGAAATTTTACGGAGATTATTTTTGTATTTAATAAAAAATACTAGAACTGAAAACCACCGGAGGGAGTCTCCCAGGTGGGCACAACCCACCAGGGCGCGCCATGCCCCCCTGGGCGCACCCTGATGGGTTGTGCTCAGCCTGGCCCACCTCCAGTGCCCATTTTCTGGTATAAGGTCACTCTTAACCTAGAAAAAATCAGAGGAGGACTTTCGGGACGAAGCGCCGCCGCCTCGAGGCGGAACTTGGGCAGGAGCACTTTTGCCCTCCAGTGGAGCGATTCCGCCGGGGGAACTTCCCTCCCGAAGGGGGAAATTGAAGCTATCGTCATCACCAACACCCCTCTCATCTTTGGGAGGCCAATCTTCATCAACATCTTCAACAGCACCATCTCCTCTCAAACCCTAGTTCATCTCTTGTGTTCAATCTTTGTACTGGAACCTCAGATTGGTACCTGTGGGTGACTAGTAGTGTTGATTACCTTGCGTAGTTGATTACTATATGGTTTATTTGGTGGAAGATTATATGTTCAGATCCATTATGCTATTCAATACTCCTCTGATCTTGAGCATGATTATTATTTGTGAGTAGTTAGCTTTGTTCTTGAGGTCACGGGAGAAGTCATGTTGCGAGTAATCATGTGAATTTGATATGTGTTCGATATTTTGATGATATGTATGTTGTGATTCCCTTAGTGGTGTCGTGTGAATGCCGACTACATGACACTTCACCATTCATGGGCCTAAGGGAATGCATTGTGGAGTAGTTATTAGATGATGGCTTGCTAGAGTGACAAAATCTTAAACCCTAGTTTATGCGCTACTTCGTAAGGGGCTGATTTGGATCCACATGTTTAATGCTATGGTTAAACTTTGTCTTAATACTTTTCTCGTAGTTGCGGACGCTTGCGAGGGGGTTAATCATAAGTAGGTTGTTAGTTCAAGTAAGAACAGCACCTTAGCACCAGTCCACCCACATATAAAATTATCAAAGTAGCGAACACGAATCAAACCAACATGATAAAAGTGACTAGACGAAATTCCTGTGTACCCTCAAGAACACTTTGCCTATTACTAGTGATTTTTCTGGCCTATCCTTTGCCTCAAAAGGATTGGGCTACCTTGCTGCACCTTGTTTACCGTTACTGTTACTTGCTCGCTATCAATTATCTTGCTACCAAACTATCTGTTACCTACAATTTCAGTGCTTGCAGAAATTACCTTGCTGAAAACCCCTTGTCATTTCCTTCTGCTCCACATTGGGTTCAACACTCTTACTTATCGAAAGGACTACGATTGATCCCCTATACTTGGGGGTCATCAGACATCGGTCAAAGTTATCCTTAGTAACTAGAGGACTAAGGAAAGGTTTCTCAATTATGGAGGTGATAAAGAGTTCGTAGTAAAGGGTTATGTAGATGCAAGCTTTGACACCGATCCGGA
This sequence comes from Elymus sibiricus, assembly GCA_039707655.1. NCBI lineage: Eukaryota > Viridiplantae > Streptophyta > Magnoliopsida > Poales > Poaceae > Elymus > Elymus sibiricus. Next base: position 175,273,508 of record CM077667.1, on the reverse strand, counting down.
TGACTCTGAGTAGCAAACCGGATACGTATAGTGGAGCAGACATTTGATATAGCTCCAAGTGGGGCATAGTAGCAGCATCTACAGTATGACATAGAGATTTGTAAAGTATACACGGATCTGAATGTTACAGACCCATTGACTAAAACCTCTCTCACAAGCAAAACATGATCAAACCCCAGAACTCATTGGGTGTTAATCACATGGTGATGTGAACTAGATTATTGACTATAGTGCAAGTGAGAGACTGTTGGAAATATGCCCTAGAGGCAATAAAAAATTGGTTATTATCATATTTCCTTGTTCATGATAATCGTTTATTATTCATGCTAGTATTGTATTGATCGAAAACTCAAATACATGTGTGGATACATAGACAACAACATGTCCCTAGTGAGCCTCTACTAGACTAGCTCGTTGATCAGAGATGGTCAAGGTTTCCTGACCATAGACATGAGTTGTCATCTGATAACGGGATCACATCATTAGGAGAATGATGTGATGGACAAGACCCAACCATAAGCATAGCATTTGATCGTGTTAGTTTATTACTATTGCTTTATCCATGTCAAGTATCTGTTCCTACGACCATGAGATCATGCAACTCCCTGACACCGGAGGAATGCCTTGTGTGTATCAAACGTCACAACGTAACTGGGTGACTATAAAGGTGCTCTACAGGTATCTCCGAGGGTATCTGCTGGGTTGGCATGGATCGAGACTGGGATTTGTCACTCCGTATGATGGACAGGTATCTCTGGGCCCACTCGGTAATACAACATCACAAGAAGCTTGCAAGCAATGTGGCTAAGGAGTTAGTCACAGGATCTTGTATTACGGAACTAGTAAAGAGACTTGCCGGTAATGAGATTGAACTAGGTATAGAGATACCGATGATCGAATCTCAGGCAAGTAACATACCTCTGGACAAAGGGAACTGCATACGGGATTGATTGAATCCTTGGCATCGTGGTTCGACCGATAAAGATCTTCGTGGAATATGTGGGAACCAATATGGGCATCCAGGTCCCGCTATTGGTTATTGACCGAAGAGGTGTCTCGGTCATGTCCACATGATTCTCGAACCCATAGGGTCTGCACGCTTAACGTTCGATGACGCTAGAGTAGTATTGGGATATGTACGTTGGTGACCGAATGTTGTTCGGAGTCCCGGATGAGATCCCGGGCATCACGAGGAGCTCCGGAATGGTCCGGAGGTAAAGATATATATATATATATGGGAAGTCATATTTTGGCTACCGGAAAAGTTTCTGGTTTTGTCGGTATTGTACCGGGAAGCTTCCAGAAGGTTCCGGACGGTTCCGGAGGAGTCCGGAAGGTTCCCTCCAGCCCCTAGGGCGTGCATGGGTTGTAGGGGGGCGCCCTAGCCTTATTGGTCCAGGGGCACCAGCCCCACAAGGCCCATGCGCAAGGGGAAGGGGAAACCCTAAGTGGGAGGGAGTCCACTTGCCTTGGGAGGCAAGTTTCCTCCCTAGCCGCCGGCCCTCCTTGGAGGAGGGGCCTAGGGCTGCGACCAAACCCTGCCCCTTGCCTCCTATATATAGTAGAGGAGAGGGGGAGGGCTGGACACAACAATCCCACGCCCCGGTGGCAGCCCTACCTCTCTCCCTAGATCGTTTTCTCCTCAGATCGCATCTACGATAGCGCTTGGCGAAGCCCTGCCGGGATTGCTCCACCACCATCTCCACCATGCCGTCGTGCTGGTTGAGATCCCATCTACTTCTCCTCTCATGATTGCTGGATCAAGAAGGAGGAGATGTCATCGAGCCGCATGTGTGCGGAACGCGGAGGTGTCGTCCGTTCAGCGCTAGATCGGATCGGATCGCGATTGGATCGTGAAGAGTACGACTACATCAACCACGTTATATACGCTTCCGCTTAGCGATCTACAAGGATATGTAGATACACTCCCCCTCTCGTAGCTATACATCTCCATGGATAGATCTTGCGTGTGCGTAGGAAAATTTTTGTTTCCCATGCAACGTTCCCCAACAGTTATGAGGACTGGGCCTTAAACCTCGTCCAGAAGTGGCTATAACCTTCTGCACAGTAGCACTTGATAAAGTGTGTGCACTGGCTGAGACAGATGCAGATGCCCCTAAAACAATTGAGAAACTAGTTGTCCGCTAACACGTTGCAAGATGTACTAGTGTTGAGTGATACTTGTGATCTGCGTTGGGTTTTCCGTGAAGAGGAACGGGTAATTGCAGCACAATATGGATAAGTATTTCTCTCAGTTATGAAACCAAGGTTTATCAAACAAATAGGAATATCAATCCACAACCGTCTTCAGCGGCTGCACACAAAAGAGCAAACAACTTGCACCCAACGCAGCAAGAGGGTTGTCAATCCCCTTGATCTCGTTATTTGCAAGCAAGTGAAGTGTGTAGATAATAGTAGATAATTGTAAATTGCAAAATAAAATAAAAAGTAAATAATGGCAGCAAGGTAATGATAAGTTTTGTAAATATATATGTGAATAGACCCGACGGCCATAGTTTTCCCAAGCGCATACGGTGGGTAAACAAATTCTTGTTGGGCAATTGATAGAAAAGCGCATAGTTATGCGATATTCACGGCAATCATCATGTATATATAGGCATCACGTCCATAAGAAAATAGGCCGACTCCTGCCTCCACCTATTACTATTACTCCACCCATCGACCGCTATCCGACATGCATCTAGAGTATTTTGTAAAACGGAGTAATGCTTGGAGAACAATGACATGATGTAGACAAAGAGAATTCAATTAATATGAACTAACCCCATCGTTTTATCCTTAGTGTCAACAATACAAAGACCTATCTTGACCCTTTCTATCACTGGGATATAGAGCACCGCCAGATTGAACCCACTACAATGCACCCCTCTCACTGAAGAAATATCAATCTAGTTGGCCAAATTATTTCAATAGACCGGAGAGATTTACGAAGCTAAATTGATCATGCAAATAAGAATCTAAATAATCAGAGGTGAATCAAATACTTTTCATGAATAATCTGTAACATAAACCCACAATTCATCGGATCCCAACAAACACACCGTACAAAAGAATTACATCGGTTAGATCAAAGCGAAGATGCGATGATCATTGTATTGAAGATCAAAAGAGAGAGAGAGCCATCTAGGTACTAACTAAGGACCCGTAGGTCTGTGGTGAACTAATAACACATCATCATGAGGGCAACAAGGTTGATGAAGAGGCCCTCCGTGATAGATCCCCCCTCCGGCATGGTGCTGAAACGGAGCTCCAGATGAGATCACAGTGGAATAGAGACTTGTGGCGGTGGAAAAAGTGTTTCCGGATGCCCTCTAGGGTTTTTGCAATATATGTGAATTTATAAACCAGAGAACGGGGGTAGGAGGGCCACCAGGGAGGGACAAGCCATCAAGGCGTGCCGACCCACCTAGACACACCCTGTTGGCTTGTGCCTCCCTCGTGCGGCCTCCGATCTTCTCGTGAAGCTTCCATGTCTTCTTTTGGTCCAGAAAAAATCATAAAAAAGTTTCGGGGCAATTGGACTGCGTATGTACTGTAAACCCGAAAAGTAAAAAACAAGCAGAAAACAACAACTCGCACTGGGCACTGGGCCAATAGGTTAGTGCTCAAAAATAATATAAATTGGTAAATTATTACTCAAAAATTATCCTAGAATGATAATATAATAGCATGGAACAATCAAAAATTATAGATACGTTGGAGACGTATCAGCATCCCCAAGCTTAATTCCTGCTCGTCTTTGAGTAGGTAAATGATAAAAACAGAATTTTTGATGTGACATGCTACCCAATATGTAATCTTTTGCATGTATGCTCATTGAGAAACGATGAATTAACAAACATCAACATGGTAATATTTATAGGCACAAGCAACAAAATCATCAACTTTTTATTCTTCACGCAATACATGTGCGTGAACCATGGGCATAGCATAAAAGTGGAATAGAATATGGTGGTAGATATCAAAGGGGTAAACAGTGGAGAAGAAAGTATCGCATCAACTAGGCATATCAACGGGCTATGGAGATGCCCATCGATAGATGTCAATGCAAGGAGTAGGGATTGCCATGAAAATGATGCACAAGAGCTATAAGTGTATGAAAGCTCAACTGATCTAAGTGGGGTGTGCATCCAACTCGCTTGCTCATGAAGGCCTTGGGCATTTGAGGAAGCCCGTCATCAGAATATGCAGGTCAAGTTTCTAGTAATGAAAAAGTAATTCCCACTAGCATATGAAAATGACATAACATGAGACTCTCTATATGAAGAACAAGGTGCCACTTTGAGGCACAAGTATGGTAAAGGATAGTAGCAAAGTCCCTTCTCTCTTTTTCTCTAAATTTTCATTTTTTCATTTTTATATGGTGGGCTCATTTGCCCCCCCCCCCATTTTTATTTTCACTGGCACAATGCTCTAATAATGATGATCATCACACTTTTATTTACTTGCAACTCAATATGAAAACTCAATATGAAGAACTATGAAACAATATGACTCAATATGAATGCCTCTGGCAGTATACTAGGATGTGCAATGATCTAGCATGACATGTATCAAAAATATGATGAATACTCGCTTTGCCACAAATACTATGTCAGCTCTATATGAAGCAATATGATGATGAATGAACTAGTCATATGGTGTAACGATGGAATTTGCATGGCAATATATCTCAGGACGGCGATGGAAATGCCATAATAGGTAGGTATGGTGGCTATTTTGAGGAAGATATAAGAAGGCTTATGTGTGACAGAGCGTATCATGTCAAGGGGTTTGGATGCACCGGCGAAGTTCGCACCAATCCTCGAGGTGAGAATGGGCAATGCACGGTACCGAAGAGGCTAGCAAAATATGAGGTGGTGAGATTGTGTATATCCACGGGTTCACATTAGTCATAAAGAACTCATATACTTATTGCAAAGTTTTATTAGTTTTATCACAAATCAAAGTACTACTCGCATGCCCTCGAGGGAGGAGGTTGGGACGAGTTAACCATCGCGCGCCTCCGACCCGAAACAACATTAGGATTTCAATGAGGAATAGAAATGCTCACACATCCTGACCTTTTTCACATTACCACATCAATATCATTAACCCACAATTTCTCTTGCATGTGCTACATGATGGTTTTGATTATAACTCATTGAATACCTATTATTTTTGGACTAGTCTTATGACCCATGCATATTACGTCACTATTTATGAACTCTCAAACAAATATAAGTGAAGAACGAGAGTGCAATTATTTCTATAAAATCTATATGCCACCGTGCTCAAAAAGATATGAGTGAAGTACTAGAGCAACTGCTAAGCTCAAAAGATATAAGTGAAGCACATAGAGTATTCTAACAAATTATGATGAAGGTGTGTCTCTCTTAAATACGTGTGTCCATTAAATGATGATTGTGGAAAACTAAAAAAAAGAAAACAAAAGCAAACGACACTCCAAGCAAAACTCATATCACGTGACGAATGAAAATATAGCTCCAAGTGACATACCGATGGATTGAGACGAAAGAGGGGATGCCTTCCGGGGCATCCCCAAACTTAGATGCTTGAGTCTTCCTAGAATATTACCTTGGGTGCCTTTGGCATCAACAACCTTAGGCTCTTGCCGCTCCTTATTCCTTCGTCCATCGTGATAACACCCAAAACTTGAAAACTTCAATCACACAAAACTCAACAAAACTTCGTGAGATCCGTTAGTATAAGCAACATATCAAATACTTTAGGTACTGTTATAAATTGATTCATATTTCATTATTTCATAATATATATTGTATTCTAACTTCTCCATGGCTTATACCCCCCGATATAATCCATAGCCTCGTCAAAACAAGCAAATTATGCAAGCAAAAACAGAATCTGTCTAAAACAAAACAGTCTGTAAAGATCTATAGAGAACCTATAATGATCTGTAACTCTGAAAGTTATGAAAAAATAGGAAAACCTGAAGAATTTGTATAGAAATACTTTGTAAAAAATTCATATCAAAAAGACGTTCCCGTAAAATCAGAGAAATTCTGCACTGGATGCTAAAGTTTCTGTTTTTGCACTGTATCAATTCTACTCATCTTGCGAGTCATCCCAAAGGCTTTACTTGGCTCAAACACTAATTAAAACATAAAAACACAATCATTACAAAGGCAATAATCATGTTATCACACACAAACATAAAGTAAAAAAGTAAAAATAATGACAACTATTGGGTTGCCTCCCAACAAGCGCTATTGTTTAAGCCCCTAGCAAGGCATAATCCGTAGTTTCAAGTGTTGTCATCTTTGACACTCCACCCATAAGTAGCTCTCATGATTGATTCATAATGTGGTTTTAATATATTCCTAGTGAAGTGTTACATCCCTTTCTTTAAGGGGAATTGGAACCTTATGTTTCCCTCTTTCATATCAATAATTGCACCTATAGTTCGTAAGAAAGGTCTTCCAAGTATTATTGGACAAGTAAGATTGCAATCAATATCAAGCACAATGAAATATACAGTCACATAATTATTATTTTCAATAACAAGAACATCATTTATTCCACCTAAAGGTTTTTTAATGGTAGAATCCGCAAGATGCAAGTTTAGGGAACAATCTTGAATATTGGTGAGACCAAGCACATCACAAAGAGATTTAGGTATAGTTGAGACACTAGCACCAAGGTTGCACATAGCATTGCATTCATATTTATTTACCCTTATTTTAATAGTAGGTTCCCACTCATCATGCAACTTTCTAGGAATAGAAACTTCAAGATCAAGTTTCTCATCATAAACTTTTATCATCGCTTCCACTATATGATTAGTGAAAGCCTTGTTTTGTTCATAAGCATTGGGTGAGATAATAATGGTTTGCAACAAGGAAATACATTCTACTAAATATAAACTTTAATAATTAAAGTCCTTGTAATCCAAGATAGTGGGCACATCACTAGTTAAAGTTTTAACCTCTCCAAACCCACTTTTTCAGTTTTAGTGTGAGAATCATCACCCTCCAAGCAAACGGGACACTCTCTATCTAGAGTTGACTCATCTTCAGTACCTTTATCATTTACTCTCAGATTAGTATATAAAGATTCAATAGGAGAAGTACCAATCATTTTAAGATCTTCATCATGATTCCGGAAAAACCGGATGGGAGAGCTTTTTCTAGGAATTCCCGCTTAGCTTTCAACTTAGCGGTCCTCTCCTTACTTTCATTAATAGATATTTGGATAGATTTAATAGTCTCATAAAATCATGCTTGGATGGCAAATTTTTACTTTGAAGAGTTTCAACATCAAGAGCAATTATATCAATGTTTTTGGCCAAAGTATCAATTGTATGCAACTTTTCCTCTACCATAGTGTTAAAAATCTTTTGAGAACTAATAAATTCTTTCATTGTGTTCTAAAGATCAGAGGGTATCCTATTAGCATTTGTAGAAGAATTTGCATAGGAATTACCATAAGAGTTTCCATAGTTATTAGAGGAGTTACCGGGATACAGCCTAGCATTGCAATTTCCTCTATAAGCATTGTGGTTGAAATTGTTTCGCGAGATAAAGTTCACATCAATAGCATCATTATTTTGCTCAATCAAAGTAGACAAAGGCATATCATTTGTATCAACATGAGTATTTTTTCTAGAAACCATTTTCATGAGAGCATCCACTTTTTCACTCAAAGTAGCGATTTCCTCAGCAGATTTACATTCTTACCAATTGGAGCTCTTTCGGTGTGCCATTGAGAATAATTTTTCATTCTATTGTCCAAAATTATGTGGCTTCTCCTAAGTTCACATCTATAAAGGTACCACCTGCAGCAGAATCTAGAAGATTTCTAGACACAAAGTTTAGTCCAGCATAGAAGTTTTGGATAATCATCCACAAGTTTAAACCATGAGTAGGGCAATTTCTAATCATCAATTTCATCCTCTCCCAAGCTTGTGCAAAAAGTTCTTGATCCCGTTGTTTCAAATTCATAATTTGATTCCTAAGGGAGATGATCTTAGCAGGAGGAAAGTACTTGGAAATAAAAGCATCTTCACAGTTATCCCATGTTCCAATACTATTACTTGGTAAAGATTAAAACCAAGCCTTAGCTTTATCTCTTAAATAAAAAGGAAATATTTTCAATTTTAAAACATCATTATCCATATCCTTTTTCTTTTGCATATCACAAAGTTTAACAAAAGTATTAAGAGGAGCAGCGGGATCGTCATTAGGACTTGCTGAAAATTGATCTTTCCTCACAAGATTCAGCAATGCATCATTAATATCAAAAGCCTCCGCACTAGTGGCGGGTGGTATAGGAGTACTAATAAAATCATTGTTGTTAGTATTTGAGAAGTCACACAACTTAGTAGTATCTTGAGACATGGTGATCGAGCAAGCAAAGTAACAAGCAGGACAAGTAAACTAGCAAGCAAAGAAGTAAACTAGTAACAAGCAAAGATAAATATTTTTGTATCTTTTGATTTTTACGAAGAAAACTAAATATAACTGAAAATAAAAATAAGAACAAGTGAATGAATTTTTTTGTGAAGTTACCGTATAGTTGGTGATGATATTCCCCATCAACGGCGCGAGAAATCCTTCCTGATACTTGTGATCTGCGTTGGGTTTTCCGCGAAGCAAACAAGTAATTGCAGCACAATATGGATAATTATTTCCCTCAGTTATGAAACCATGGTTTATTGAACCAATAGGAATATCAATCCACAACCATCTTCAGCGGCTGCACAAAAAAGAGCAAACAACTTGCACCCAACGCAGCAAGAGGGTTGTCAATCCCCTTGATCTCGTTATTTGCAAGCAAGTGAAGTGTGTAGATAATAGTAGATGATTGTAAATTGCAAAATAAAATAAAAATTAAATAATGGAAGCAAGGTAATTATAAGTTTTGTAAATATATATTTCAATAGACCCGGGGGCCATAGTTTTCCCTAGCGGCATCTCTCATGTAGGCAACATACGGTGGGTAAACAAATTACTGTTGGTTAATTGATAGAAAAGCGCATAGTTATGTGATATTCACAGAAATGATCATGTATATAAAGGAATCACGTCCATAAGGAAATAGGCCGACTCCTGCATGCACCTATTACTATTACTCCAGACATCGACCGCTATCAAACATGCATCTAGAGTACTAAGTAAAATAGAGTAATGCTTAGAGAACATTGACATGATGTAGACAAAGAGAATTAAATTAATATGAACTAACCCAATCATTTTATCCTTAGTGGCAACAATACAAAGACGTGTCTTGTCCCTTTCTGTCACTCGGATATAGAGCACCACCAAATTGAACCCACTACAACGCACCCCTCTCACTGAAGAAATATCAATCTAGTTGGCGAAACTATTTCAATAGATAGGATAGATTTACGAAGATATAATGATCATGCAAATAATAATCTTAATAATCATAGGTGACTCAAATACTTTTCATGAATAATCTGAAACATAAACCCAGAATTCATCGGATCCCAACAAACACACCATACAAAAGAATTGCATCGGTTAGATCAAAGCGAAGATGCGATTATCATTGTATTGAAGATCAAAAGAGAGAGAGAGAGAGATAGCCATCTAGGTACTAACTACGGACCAGTAGGTCTGTGGTGAACTACTCACACATCATCATGAGGGTAGCAAGGTTGATGAAGAGGCCCTCCGTGATCGACCCCCCCTCCGGTAGGGTGCCGGAACAGAGCTCCAGATGAGATCGCGACGGAACAGAGACTTGCGGTGGCGGAAAAAGTGTTTCAGGATGCCCTCTAGGGTTTTTGGAATATATGTGAACTTATAGACTAGAGAACGGGGGTAGGAGGCCCACCAGGGAGGGACAAGCCATCACGGCACGCTGACCCCCTGGGCGCGCCCTGTTGGCTTGTGCCTCCCTCGTGCCGCCTCCAGTCTTCCCCGAAGCTTCCAGATCTTCATTTGGTCCACAAAAATCATAAAAAAAGTTTTGGGGCAATTGGACTTCATTTGGTATTCTAAACCTAAAAAGTAAAAAAACATGCAAAAAACAACAACTTGCACGGGGCACTGGGTTAATAGGTTAGTGCTTAAAAATAATATAAATTGGTAAATTATTACTCAAAAAGTATCCTAGAATGATAATATAATAGCATGTAACAATCAAAAATTATAGATACACTGGAGACGTATCATTGAGGCTTTTGTGGCAGCGGCAGATGAAGTTGCAGCCATAGAGGGCATAGCAGTCCTTGAAGAATGTGTTGGGGAACGTGGCATGGGAAACCAAAATTTTCCTACGCACACGCAAGATCTATCCATGCTGATGAGCATCTACAAGAGGTAGAGTGGATCTACATACCATTGTAGATCGCTAAGCGAGAAGCGTTAAGAAACGTGGTTGATGTAGTCGAACGTCTTCGCAATCAAAATCGCTAGCCGTCCCGCGATCCAATCACGATCTAGCGCCGAACGGACGGCACCTCCGCGTTCAGCACATGTACAGCTCGATGACGATCTCCGCCTTCTTGATCCAGCAAGAGGGAGCGGAGAGGTAGATGAGTTCTCCGGCAGCGTGACGGCGCAGCGGCGGTGGTGGTGGTGGAACTATTCCGACAGGGCTTCGCCTAAGCACCGCCGAAAACTAGAGGAGACGATCTATTGGGAGAGAGGGCTGCATCGTGGCCTTTAGGGTTGGGTGTCTTTGTCCCTCTCTCCCTCTAGTGTATATAGGAGGGAGGGGAGGGGCCGGCGCCCCTAGGGCTCCCCCTAGGAGTTGGCCGAAGTGGGGAGGAGGGGGAGTCCAACTCCAATCCTACTCCTAGTAGGATTCCTCCCCACTTGGAAACCCTTCCCCCTTTTGGGCTTTTTCCTTTTCCCACCTCCTAGCCGCATGGGCCTTTACGGGCTGGCTTGCCCAGCCCACTAAGGGCTGGTGCTTCACCCCTAAGGCCCATGTGGCCTTCCGGCGTGGGTGGCCCCTCCCGATGGACCCCCGGAACCCTCCCGGCACTCCCGGTACACTACCGGAAATACCCGAAACTTTTCCGGTGACCAAAACGGGACTTCCTATATATCAATCTTTACCTCCGGACCATTCCGGAGCTCCTCATGACGTCCGAGATCTCATCCGGGACTCCGAAAAACCTTCGGTCACCACCATATATAACTCAATACTACCGAAACGTCACCGAACGTTAAGTGTGCAGACCCTGCGGGTTCGAGAACTATGTAGACATGACCGAGACACCTCTACGGTCAATAACCAATAGCGGGACCTGGATGTCCATATTGGCTCCTACATCTTCTATGAAGATCTTTATCGGTTGAACCTCTATGTCAAGGATTCAGTTAATCCCGTATGTTGTTCCCTTTGTTCGTTGGTATGTTACTTGCCCGAGATTCGATCGTCGGTATCTCTATACCTAGTTCAATCTCGTTACCGTCAAGTCTCTTTACTCGTTCCGTAATACAAGATCCCGTGGCTAACACTTTAGTCACATTGCTTGCAAGGATTATTGTGATGTTGTATTACCGAGTGGGCCCTGAGATACCTCTCCGTCACACGGAGTAACAAATCCCAGTCTCGATCCATGCCAGCTCAACAGACACCTTCGGAGATACCTGTAAAGCATCTTTATAGTCACCCAGTTACGTTGTGACGTTTGATATACACAAGGTATTCTTCCGGTGTCAGTGAGTTGCATGATCTCATGGTCATAGGAACAGATACTTGACATGCAGAAACAATAGCAATAAACTGACACGATCATATGCTATATTTATAGTTTGGGTCTTGTCCATCATATCATTCTCCTAATGATGTGATCCCGTTATCAAATGACATCTCATGTCTATGGCCAGGAAACCTTGACCATCTTTGATCAACAAGCTAGTCTACTAGAGGCATACTAGGGACACAGTGTTGTCTATGTATCCACACATGCAATTGAGTTTCCAATCAACACAATTATAGCATGGATAATAAACAATTATCATGAACAAGGAAATATAATAATAACTACTTTTATTATTGCCTCTAGGGCATATTTCCAACAGAATGTGCTTGAGGAAATGGAACTGAGGACTTTGCACCTGAGGAAGTTTGCTGTGAGGGCATTGGCATTGTGGGATTTTGCTTCAGAGCCGATTTCTTCAGCATAGCCTTCTTAGGCGGTTTGCCACTGACAGAAACTTCAACAGATGCTTGAGTGTCTTGGTTGAACTTTGCAACTGCTTCACCAATTTTTCCTGGCGCCTTGCCCATTCCTTGGGAAATTCCTCACCACGCCTGATGCTGGTGGGTTTAGCTTCTTGACCTTCATCCAGATGAGGCCCGGAGCATGGAGGATTTACTATGAATTTCTTCATGTAGTTTTGAGTAACATAACGATATTCCCTCCATTCCTTTGCCCATCTCCCCTCAATTTTTTGCATGCACGTTTTACGCTGCTCCTTGGTTTCCTTGCCATGAGTTGTTTCATCAGGTGTGCAATAATCATCATAAATTTCATCGGGATCTCAAAGGCAGTTTGAGCTTCCCTCTTCTTTCCTCCTTTCTGAGGCCTTTTCCCATCTTCCATTTTCTTCACTCAAGGAATTTGTAGTTTTGCGGATTCTGAGGAGTGTGCAATTTTTCTTCGAGTAACGCTGGAAATGAATTAAGCTGGTGAGAACCTAGAGATTCTGTCGGTCCGGTGGAACCAGGGTACCACAACCCATCTACTGCCGGCCTAGTTGTCTACGCGAAGAAGGCCCGGCCTGATTGGTGGCCCACTGTTTGACTCCAAGACCCACCCCACGAGGCTCTGGTCTCGTGAGGTCCTTTCCTTCTCCGGGAAGGCTTAAGCTTTAGGAAGCCCTGCGCAACTTCCCCCGCAAAGCAACCCCCCGTGAGGCCAGTTGGCATGCTGGCCAAGCGGTCATATGCCCGTTGCCCATCACGTGGGTGACGTGGCGAGGCTGCAGATGGCAAGGACGACGCTAGCAAGCGCCGCAGAAGAATCTTTCGTGTTTGTGATTAAAGGGCAGTGAGCAGTTGTCCCTCTGCAAAACGATTTCCAACACTTACCTCTTCGGTGCAAGGAGACCAACGTGACATTGGTCTCCAGGACGAGCATCATCAGCGAGCCCACGAGCGCGTCATAGACGGCCCCTTTGCAGGGCAAAGACCACCTTTGTCAGGGAGGTCTAGGTGCTTGTACCCCTTCGATTTGCTGCCCTGTGGATGTCCTTTTCCCGCCATGTTTTGGGGAAAGAGACCCCGAGGCTAGGACAAGGGGGACAAGCAACCACCATAGCAAGAGAGAACGGCAGAATTGAGAGACAGAGGAGCGGAAAAGAGAGGGAGAGTTCTTCTTCCTCCTAGAGCTTTGTAACCTTTGTTGAAACCACCGAGAAATCCAACCACAAAGCAGGAGTAGGGTCTTACACAGGAGTAGGGTCTTACACCGTAAGGTGGCCCGAACCTGGGTAACTCTCCATGTTCATTGTGTGTGCTCTGCGTGCGTTGCCTTGACCATGGAGATGGGCAGGTCGTAGATTGCGAACATATCCCCAGTGTTCGAATCGGGTTCTTGAGAGATTTTCCTGTGGGCACAAAATCAATCTCTGACATTTGGCGCAGCGGGTAGGGGAGCTGCCTTCGCATCTTCGTCTTTGCCTCCGCTCGATATTGACATGGCCGAGGCATGCCGCGAGAGGGCCGTGCGCCGGGCTCAGATGGTCCCCACCGAGCCCGTCATCAATGCCAACCGCAACCTGAATCCGCGTCCTACCATCGAGCCTGTGGCTGGGGCGGCACGGTCCTCCTACGCCCTCCCTTCTGTGCAGGCGAATCGACCGTCTACGCACACCGCAGCCGAGTCCTCGCACGGTCGCCATGGTGTGCCGGCTCCGCAGGCCGCGCTCTTTGATACTTGTGATCTGCGTTGGGTTTTTCCCCAAAGAGGAGGGGATGATGCAACACAATATAGATAAGTATTTCCCTCAGTGAGAACCAAGGTTATCGAACCAATAGGAGGATCACAGTACTTCCCGTCTTCAGCGCCTACACACAAAAGAGCACACACTTGCACCCAACGAGGGCAAGAGGGTTGTCAATCCCCTTGAACTCGTTACTTGCAAGCAATAAGTAGTGTAGATGATTGTTGGATAAATATAAACTAGAAAATAAATAAAAACTAAATAATGGTAGCAAGGATATAATGGTGTTTGTAAATATATATGTGAATAGACCCGGGGGCCATAGTGTTCGCTAGAGGCTTCTCTCTCGAAAAAGGCATACGGTGGGTAGACAAATTACTGCTAGGCAATTGATAGAAAAGTGCATAGTTATGCAATATTTATTCACGGAAATGATCATGCATATAGGCATCACATTGATAAACAAGTAGAACGACTCCTGCCTGCATCTACTACTATTACTCCACCCATCGACCGCTATCCAGCATGCATCTAGAGTATTAAGTGAAATAGAGTAATGCTTGGAGAATGATGACATGACGTAGACAAAGTAAATCCAGTTAATATGAATAAACCCCATCGTTTTACCCTTAGTTGCAGCAATACAAATATGTGTCTTGTCCCCTACTTTATTACTGGGACATAGAGCACCGCAAGATTGAACCCACTACAATGCACCTCTCCCACTGAAGATAAACCAATCTAGTTGGCCAAACTAAACCGATAGATCGAAGAGAATTACGAAGCTATAGTAATCATGAAAATAAGAATTAAGAGGAGACTCAAATCTTTTTCATGAATAATCTGAACATAAACCCACAATTCATCGGATCCCAACAAACACACTACAAAGATTGATTACATAAGATAGATTACCGCGGGAATCGCGGTGATCATGGCAACAAAGAACATAGAGAGAGAGCCATCTAGGTACTAACTACGGACCCGTAGGTCTATGGTGAACTGCTCACACATCACCATGGGAGCAGCAAGGTTGATGAGGAGGCCCTCCATGATCGATTCACCCTCCGACAGGGCACCGGAACAGGGCTCCATATGGGCACACGGCGGAACAGAGACTTGCGGCGGCGGAAAAAGTGTTTCGGGAGGCTCTCTAGGGTTTGGGGATAAATAAGAATTTATAGGCCAGAGAACAACGCTAGAGGGCCGAGGAGGTGGCCCCAAGCCATCAGGGCGCGGCCACCCCCTGGGCGCCGCCTGTTGGCTTGGGGGCACCTCGTGTGGCCCCCGGTCTCCCTCCGAAGCTTCTAGGTCCTTATTTTATCCCACAGTTCAAGATATCCCTCGATATGCCAATTAATCGGCCGATTTATTGCTTACCGTTGTCTGACCGATAAGATAAATCGGCCGATATGGCGATAAATCGGCCCATATGCCGATAAACCGGGCGATTTACCCCTTATCGTGGTTCAACCGATAAGTTCCCGATAAGCGATATCCCCAACATTGTTTTATCCAGAAAAAATGCCAAAAGTTTCGGGGTATTTAGACTTCGTTTGGTATGGTATTCCTGAAAAGCCAAAAACATGCAGAAAACAACAACTGGCTCTTGGCACTGGCTTAATAGGTTAGTTCTCAAAAAAATATGAATCAGCAAATAAATGCCCAAAAATTATCCTAGAATGAAAATATAAAAGCATGGAACAATCAAACATTATAGATACGTTGGAGATGTATCAGCATCCCCAAGGTTAATTCCTGCTCGTCCTCGAGTAGGTAAATGATAAACACAGAATTTTTGATGTGACATGTTACCCAACATGTAATCTCTTTCAGGTATGATCATTTAGAAACGATGAATCAATAAAAATTAACATAGTAATATTCATAAGCATAAATAACACAATCATCAATTTTTCAAAATATACGATCCTTAAAGAATGTTTACCCCCCCCCATTCATTTTATCATATTAGCATGGCATGGCTCCGTCTTCACCACATAAATACAAATGTCAAGAACCACGGTGTTAAGTCAGGGAATTGGATCGTACTTTTTAACGCACTTCAGATTTTTATAACTCACTCAATACGTGAGTGTGAACCATGGACATAGCATACATGTGGAATAGAATAAGGTGGTAGATATCAAAGGGGTAAAAAGTGGAGAAGAAAGTCTCGCATCAACTAGGCGTATCAACGGGCTATGGAGATGCCCATCAATAGATATCAATGCGAGGAGTAGGAATTGGCATGCAGCGGATGCACTAGAGTTATAAGTGTATGAAAGCTCGAATGAAGCTAAGTGGGTGTGCATCCAACTTGCTTGCTCATGAAGACCTTGGGCATTTAAGGAAGCCTGTCATCGGAATATACAAGCCAAGTTCTATAAGGAAAAATTCCCACTAGCATATGGAAGTGACAAAACATGAGACTCTCTATATAAAAAATATGGTACTACTTTGAAGCACAAGTGTGGAAAAGGAGGTAGTAGCATTGTCCCTTCTCTGTTTTCTCTCTTTTATTTTTTTAATTTTCTCCTTTTTTCTTTCTTTTTCTTTTTTTTCTTTTTTTTTCTTTTTCTCTCTTTTTTTCTTTTATTTTTTGTCCGTAGTCTCATCCTGACTTGTGGGGGAATCATTGTCTCCATCATCCTTTCCTCACAGAGACAGTGCCCTAATAATGAAAAGCATCACACTTTTATTTACTTACAACTCGATATGAAAAACTACTAAACAATATGACTCTATATGAATGCCTCTAGCAGTGTACTAGGATGTGCAATGATCTAGCGTAACATGTAAACAATGATGAATGGTGGCTGTGCCACAAATACTATGTCAGCTATATGATCATGCAAAGCAAATATGACAATGAGTGTACTAGTCATATGATGTAACGGTGGAAGTTGCATCGCAATATATCTCGGAGTGACTATGGAAATGCCATGATAGTTAGGTATGGTGGCTGTTTTTAGGAAGATATAATGAGGTTTACGTGCAACAGAGCGTATCATGCCATGGGGTTTGGATGCACCGACGAAGTTTGCACCGATCCTCAAGGTGAGAATGGGCAATGCACGGTACCGAAGAGGCTAGCAAATATGAGGTGAGAGTCCGTACATCCATGGGTTTACATTAGTCATAAATAACTCACATACTTATTGCAAAGCTTTATTAGCTCTCTCGAAGCAAAGTACTACTCGCATGCCCCTAGGGAGTAGGTTGGGATGAGTTAACCATTGCGAGCCTCCGACCTAAACAACACTAGGATTTCAACGAGCAATAAGAATCCTCACACATCATCCCCACGCCATAACCAATATTTAGATGAACAGCAAATTAACATCCTTTAACTATCGATATTCCTACTAACCGACAACCATGCACTCACGCCCTTTCATATTACCACATCAATATCATTAACACACAATTTCTCTTTTATGTGCTACATGAAGGTTTTGATTATGCAATCCTTGAATACCTATTGTTTTTGGACTAGTCTTATAACCAATGCAAATTACCATCACTATTTATTAACTCTCAAACAAATTTAAGTGAAGAATGAGAGTGCAATTATTTCTATAAAATCTATATGCCACTGTGCTCTAAAAGATAGAAGTGAAGTACTAGAGCAACTGCTTAGCTCAAAAGTTATAAGTGAAGCACAAAGAGTATTCTAAAAAAATCATGGTGAACATGTGTCTCTCTCAAGTAGGTGTGTCCCCCAAGCAATGATGTTGGAAAACTAAAACAAAAGAAAACTAAAGACCATGATGCACCAAGCAAAACTCATATCATGTGATGAATACAAATGTAGCACCAAGTTACATACCGATGGATTGAGACAGAAGAGGGGATGCCTTCCGGGGCATCCCCATGCTTAAACGCTTGAGTCTTCCTAGAATTTGACTTGGGGTGCCTTGGGCATCCCCAAGCTTAGGCTCTTGATGCTCCTTATTCCTTCATCCATCGTGATAACACCCAAAACTTGAAAACTCCAGCACACAAAAACTCAACAGAAACCTTCGTCAGATCCGTTAGTATAATAAACATATCAAATACTTTAGGTATTGATATAAATTGATTCATATTTTATTATTGCATAAGGTACTGTATTCTAACTTCTCCATGGCTTATATCCCCTGATACAATCCATAGCATCATCAAAACAAGCAAACTATGCAAGCAAAAACAGAATCTGTCTAAAACAGAATAGCTTGTAATGATATGTACAGAAACTATACTTCTGTATCTTAGAAAATTCTGAAAAATTAGGAAAGCCTTTATAATTTGTATAGAAACACTGATTAAAAAAGTTCAGATCAAAAATATGTTCCAGTAAAATCATATAAATTCCGCGCTGAACGCAAAAGTTTCTGTTTTTGCACCGTATCAATTCTACTTATCATGCAAGTCATCCCAAAGGCTTTACTTGGCACAAACACTAATTTAAACATAGAAACACAATCATTAAAGTAGCAAAATCATTATAACTAAAACAAAAAAAATTAAAAAAAGAAAAATAAGATAACTATTGGGTTGCCTCCCAACTAGTGCTTTTGTTTTACGCCCCTAGGTAGGCATAATGCATATGATCAAGTGTTGTAGTAGTCATGAGGACGATCCATCATGCTATAATCATATTCACTTCTCTCAGCAGCAAATTTTCTAATAGGTTATAAAAAGTAATTGAAGGGACTAAACTTCACAACACAAGTGTCCGCGAGGTCTATCTCGGGAGGAATAGAAGGCTCCTCCTTAGGCTTTTCATAAGTAATAGTCAACTCCTCATTGTATAAGTTTCGATAAAGGTACTTACTCAATTATCTTTCAAGCACATGGCCTAATCCAAGACTGATTATAGCAAATAGATCATTGTGTTCAGAAATCTTATCAACTAACACATTAGGTCGAATCTCTTTTCTAAGGTTTTCATCATAAGCAACATAGTCTGTTGATCTTAATTTTTTTATTTCTTACAAATCATAAAAAATCCCTTCTATTCGTGGGCACTCATCGTTAACCCTATAATGAGCAAATATATCTCTAGACCACTTGCATGATATGATTAAATTCATGAACGAGAAATATTGTAGCTAGACGTTTAGTAGAGGCATCCTGAATATTAGAGAATTCTAGAAACTACCATTGTATGAAAGGATGCATATGAACGAATTGTCTTTACAATTCAACTATAAGCAAAGATATAGCATCCACATAATTAGTATTTCTAGCAACAATAGAGCCTCCTATCAAGGGTAACGAGCCCGCACAACTGAAAAAGTCTTGAATCACACTTTTCCCAATGATATTACCACTACCTATGCGGAATTTCTTTGTTTGCATAATAGGTTATCCTTTAGAAGGATCATCATCTGCAAGGTTATTGAGTTTTTCTTTAGCAACTTCATCAAAACTCTATTAGCATTCTCATTAAGAGGCGAAGTTGGACAGTCAAAAGCGTCTGCACTAGAGGCAGAAGTACCACTAATTTCAAACTCAAACATGATAGCAACTTTAAGCAAGCACACAAGCAAACAAGAAAAGATAAATATTTTTGTATTTTTGATTTTCATAGCAACAAAAATATAACAGAAAATAAAAAATAGAACAAGTGAATGATAATTTGTGAGAAGGTACTTGATAGTAAGTTGATGATACTCCTCGGCAATGGCGCCAGAAATCCTTCCTGATACTTATGATTTGCGTTGGGTTTTCCCCGAAGAGGAGGGGATGATGCAACACGGTATAAATAAGTAATTCCCTTAGTGAGAACCAAGGTTATTGAGCCAATAGGAGGATCACACAACTTCCCATCTTCAGTGCCTACACACAAAAGAGCACACACTTGCACCCAACGCGGGCAAGAGGGTTGTCAATCCCCTTGAACTCGCTACTTGCAAGCGATAAGTAGTGTAGATGATAGTTGGATAAATAGAAAATAGAAAATAAATAAAAAAGTAAATAATGGAAGCAAGGAAATAATGCCTTTTTAAATATATATGTGAATAGACCCAGGGGCCATAGTGTTCGCTTGAGGCTTCTCTCTCGAACAAAGCATACGGTTGGTAGACAAATTACTGTTGGGCAATTGATAGAAAAGCGCATAGTTATGCAATATTTATTCACCGCACTGATCATGCATATAGGCATCACGTCCATAAACAAGTAGACCGATTCCTGCCTGCATCTACTACAATTACTCCACCCATCGACCGCTATCCAGCATGCATCTAGAGTATTAAGTGAAGCGGGGTAATGCTTGGAGAATGATGATATGATGTAGCCAATGTAAGTCCAATTGATATGAATAAACCCCGTCATTTTACTCTTAGTGGAAGAAATACAAGTACGTCTCTTGTCCCCTACTTTGTCACTGGGATATAGAGTACCACAAGATTGAACCCACTACAATGCACCTCTCCCACTCAAGATAAACCAATCTAGTTGGCCAAACTAAACCGATAGATTGGAGACAATTACGAAGCTATAATAATCATGCAAATAATAATTTAGAGGAGACTCAAATCTTTTTCATGAATAATCTGAAAATAAACCCACAATTCATTGGATCCCAACAAACACACCGCAAAGATTGATTACATAAGATAGATCACCGCAGGAATCGCGGTGATCATGGCAACACAGAACATAGAGAGAGAGAGAGCCATCCAGGTACTAACTACAGACATGTAGGTTTGTGGTGAACTACTCACACATCACCATGGGAGCAGCAAGGTTGATGAAGAGGCCCTCCATGATTGATCCCCCTGAGGGATCACTAGAAGAGTGTCTAGAGGGGGGGTGAATAGACTACTAGCAGGAAATTAAAACCTAACCTTTTCCCAAGTTAATTGGTTGGCAGATTTTAACAATTATAGCAAGTCTAGCACACCCTACACATGCATGTCAACAAGTATGGCAGCGGAAACTAAAGACTTTGCACATGAAGTAAAGAGTTGAGATAGGGAGATCAAACACATGAGGGACACGAAGATTTTTCCCGTGGTTCCGATAGGTGGTGCTATCGTACGTCCACGTTTATGGAGTCTTCAACCCACGAAGGGTAACGGTCGCGAGAATCCATGGAGGGCTCCACCCATAAGGGTCCACGAAGTAGCAACCTTGACTATTCCATAACGGCTTCCGCTCACGAAGGACTAGCCTCACTATGGGTAGATCTTCACGAAGTAGGCGATCTCCTTGCCCGTACAAACTTCTTGGTTCAACTCCAAAACACGAAGTAGGAGGCTCCCAAGCGACACCTAACCAATCTAGGACGAACCACCCTTTAAAAGGTAATAGGCTCGGCAATGTCGATGAACTCCTTGCTCTTGTGCTTCAAGATGATATACTCCTCAACACACAATCAATCTCTCACAGATTTGGCTATGGTGGAAGAGATTGATTTGGTGGAAAGCAACTTGGGGAGGCTAGAGATCAAGATTCATATGGATGGAGTGGAATAGCTTGATCTCAACACATGAGTAGGTGGCTCTCTCTCAGAAAATTAGATGGGGCAAGTATGGAATAGTTCTGAGTGCTTCACTTTCGAGTGGGTGGTGGTGAAGGGGTATATATAGGCATCCCCAAAAATCCACCCGTTACACCTAAAGTGACCAACTCGGTGACACCGATGTGTGAATTTCGGTGGTACCGAAGTGACCAAAAGGTGGCAACTTTTGAATCTCGGTGAGACCGATATATAATTCTCGGTGGTACCGATTAGGTGACCAACGGTCAGATTGCGCAACTCGATGACGTCGATCCAACAAACTCGGTGGTATCGATTTTGTGAATCGAGGTAACAGAAAGTTGGCAACCCAAACTCAGTGGCACCGAAGTGGAATCGGTTGCACCGATGTGCTGGGGTTTGGCATGGGTCTGTCTGAGTTTGGGAATCGATGGCACCGAGTGGAAATGGTTGGTTGCACCGATTTTGGATATTTGGTTTTGGACAGACTTTTGTGGGAGAGCTTGTGGGTGTTTTTGGTGACTATCTCTTGTACACGTGGAACATCTTGTTCACCAACAGTACCTTACCCCCTTTTAATAGTACTGGCTTTCCTATGAACTCAATGTGATTTCTCACAAAGTAAAATGTAGAGTCCTCTTGCTTGAAGCTTTGCCAATCCATTTCCTTGCATCTTGGGGTATTTCCACAATCCTTTTGCCAAACCTCTCTGTGGACTTTATCTGAAATACACTAGGTAGAGATATTAGTCCAAGAGACAATGTATGTTGTCATGAATTGTCAAAACCACCAAGGGAGCATGTTGCGCTTTCAATCTCCCCCTTTGATACGTCTCCAACGTATCTATAATTTTTGATTGTTCCATGCTATTATATTATCTATTTTGGATGTTTTATATGCATTAATATGCTATTTTATATTATTTTTGGGACTAACCTATTAACCTAGTGCCTAGTGCCAGTTTCTGTTTTTTCCTTGTTTTTGAGTATTGCACATAAGGAATATCAAACGGAGTCCAAACGAAATAAAATTTTCGGAATGATTTTTCTTGGACCAGAAGAAACCTGCCATACTTGGAAATGAAGGCAGGAGACCTGCCGGGAGGCGACAAGCCACCAGGGTGCGCCCTAGGGGGGGCGCCCCCTGGCTTGTGGCCCCCCAGCAGGTCTCCTAACCCTATTCTTCGGCCTATAAATTCCCAAATATTCCCCCAATACCAAAAAGAGCCACGAAAATACTTTTCCGCCGCCGGAACCCTCTGTTCCCGTGAGATCCCATCTTGGAGCCTTTTCCGATAATCTGCCGGAGGGGGATTCGATCACGGAGGGCATCTACATCAACTCCATTGCCCTTCCGATGATGCGTGAGTAGTTCACCTCAGACCTTCGGGTCCATAGCTAGTAGCTAGATTGCTTCTTCTCTCTCTATGTTCTTCAATACCATGTTCTTCATGATCTTCATGGAGATCCATCCTATGTAATACTCTTTTGCGGTGTGTTTGTCGAGATCCGATGAATTGTGGGTTTATGATCAGATTATCTATGAATATTATTTGAATCTTCTCTGAATTCTTATATGCATGATTTCATATCTTTGCAAGTCTCTTCGAGTTATTGGTTTGGTTTGGCCAACTAGATTGGTAATTCTTGCAATGGGAGAAGTGCTTGGTTTTGGGTTCAATCTTACGGTGTCCTCACTCAGTGACAAAGTAGGGGTAGCGAGGCACGTATTTGTATTGTTGCCATCAAGGGTAAAAAGATGGGGTTTTCATCATATTGCTTGAGTTTATCCCTCTACATCATGTCATCTTACTTAATGCGTTACTCTGTTCTTCATGAACTTAATACTCTAGATGCAGGCAGGAGTCGGTCGATGTGTGGAGTAATAGTAGTAGATGCAGAATCGTTTCGGTCTACTTGACACGGACGTGATGTCTATATGCATAATCATTAACTTGGATATCGTCATAACTATGTGCTTTTCTATCAATTGCTCAACAGTAATTTGTTCACCCACCGTAATATTTTCCTTCAAGAGAGAAGCCTCTAGTGAAACCTATGGCCCCCGGGTCTATTTTCCATATTATATTTTCAGATCTATAAACCAAAAATACCAAAAATACTTTGCTGCAATCTTTTTACTTTTCGTTTTAGTAATCTTCTATATCTATCTCTATCAGATCTCATCCTTGCAAGTAACCGTGAAGGGATTGACAACCCCTTTATAGCGTTGGGTGCAAGTGTTTGATTGTTTGTGTAGGTGCGAAGATTGGGGACTTGCTTGTATCTCCTACTGGATTGATACCTTGGTTCACAACAACTGAGGGAAATACTTATCTACTTTGCTGCATCACCCTTTCCTCTTCAAGGGAAAACCAACGCAAGCTCAAGAAGTAGCAGCATCCCAGGACCTATTCTGGTCAACACGCGCCGATCGCGCAACCCCGGGTTCGTTCCTAAGACTACACTCACAGCTTTCTCATGGGTCTACCTGCGCAACTACGTCCGCATGCCCTTCGGCCTGACGAACGCAGGCGCCACGTTCCAGCGCCTTACCCAGGCCATGCTCATACCTTGCCTGGCGAGGCGCGATGAGGGATTGGAGGACATGCCCGGACCGAGCAGGGGTCCCGAGCCTCGGGAGACGACGGGCTCGTGAGGATCACGCTCACGGAGGTAAAAGATCAGGCTATGACGGCAGCTTCGACTCTTCAGCGGCATGGCCGCCACGTGATTTTTTTGTTTGTGCCAGGTAACTTTTTGGTTTACTCCCTTTGAGGGCGCCCACCGGGCCACATTATCCTCAGGCAACCAGGGCATACCCCTGCAGCCGCCTCATTTACGCATATTTCAGCAACTTTCCATGCATGTGATCTATTTCCTAACGTTCCACCTTGCCTGCACGGCTCTTTGCCGGTGTGAATGACGCCGCACCCGAATGTTCCTACCTTCGACCGCCTCATGAGAGTACTGGGCACGGCGTCTGTGCTCGGCTCCGTCCCTGCAGCGTCGATAAATCCAGTGGTTGAGTTCTGTCTGGCGGGCCGGCCCCATTCACGTCACCTCCTGGGGTCACTGTTGCTTGGCCCTCTCATGCAATGGCCCTCGGGAGCACATTCGGCGCAGGCCTCTCCAAAATTTGCAGGACCTCGGACGGCGCTATCTACAAGAAGATCCAGGGGCAAACCGCCTTTGAGGTAGGGACCTCACGAGGCCAAAGCACCCTCGCGAGCTCCCAGATACATCTCCCAGTTCTACCGTGCAAGCCACGCGTACAAACTCAATGGGTTGTACACGCCCGGAGCCCCCCGAGGACGCGGAGGGGTTCCTTCCCACACAATGTGGAAGCCCCATGCTCTGTGCTGGCGGACAACACAGTCCACCAATGACTATGCCCACGCAAGGTGGAAGCCCCATGCCCCGTGCTGGCGGACAACACGGTCCACCAATGACTATGCCCACGCAATGTGGAAGCCCTATGCTCCGTGCTGGGGATAAACAACTGAGGGTGCCCCAGCGGCTGCATCCAACCTCAGGAAGGCTCCTTGCGGCCCCGTCTCACTGCATTCCCTGGGATGTTCGCGTGAGGGGGCTGCATGGGGGCTACTACCGGGCCAAGCCTGGTACATGCCACCTTCCCAGGTCTGCCAAACCTGGTATTCACGCGCCCCTCTCAGGAAAAGCTGGCGAGGAAAGGTATGGGAGCCGCTCGTACGTCAAGGGGACTCCTGAGCATCGTGACTCAGGAGCCTCACTGGCCACGTAGCCCCTCACCCCTTGGAACCGTCCTGGTGATCCGGACGGCCCAACGGCGGCTGAGGTATGCGCGGGGCCGGGCCCTGCCGACGCAAAGCTCAAAGCGCTCAAAACCCCTAAGGAGGACACTAGAGCTCGTACGTCAAGGGGGACTCCTGAGCATCGCGACTCAGGAGCCTCACTGGCCACGTAGCCCCTCACCCCTTGGAACTGTCCTGGTGATCCAGACGGCCCGACGGTGGCTGAGGTATGCACGGGGTCGGGCCCTACCGACGCAGAGCTCAAAGCGCTCAAACCCCCTAAGGAGGACGCTGGAGCTCGTACGTCAAGGGGGACTCCTGAGCATCGCGACTCAGGAGCCTCACTGGCCACGTAGCCCCTCACCCCTTGGCACCGTCCTGGTGATCCGGATGGCCCAACGGTGGCTGAGGTATGCACGGGGCCGGGCCCTACCGACGCAGAGCGCAAGGTGTTTGAAATTTCCGAGTTAACCCAATCTTCACCATGTTCCCTTCGTGAGGGCTGCTCGTACATCAAGGGGGACTCCTGAGCATCGCGACTCAGGAGCCTCACTGCTCCTGTAGCCCCTCACCCCTTGGCACCGTCCTGGTGATCCGGACGGCCCAACGGTCGCTGAGGTATGCGCGGGGCCGGGCCCTGCATACACAGAGCATCACAACAAGCAAGAAGGAAACAAGGCGAAGAAAGCAATCGCACGGTTCAACAGTTATTACAAGCATTAAAAGTTTTCGCAAATACAAACAAGTCTAACGCCTCCGCGAGGCACGATGAACGTTGCAGGAAAGGAACAAGGAAGAGGAATTAGGAGGAGCCACTGCCACCACTCATCCCGGCCGCGGGGAACTCGTCGTCGACATCGCTGGCGTCGTCTTCTTCGCCGCTAACCCTTGCAGCTTCAGGAGGCGGAGGAACGGTGACGAAGGTGAACTTCTTCACCAGCGCCTCCACGGCGCCCTTCACTGCCGCTACAGCGCTGGTGCGGACCTCGGGGGCGACCGGGCGGACCACGGAGTCGAAATAAAACCCCGGCTCATGAAGGTCAAGATGGCTGAAGACGCGCGTCGCGGCCTCAGAAAAGAGGTCACGGCACTCGCTTTCCAAGACCCCCTCCACCTTGGCAATGGCGCCCTCCAGCGCCTCGACGAGCCTCAAAGCGAGCTCCATGAAGCCGCTCTCCGGAGCCGCCGGGGGCTCCGAAAACTCATCCTGGCAGAGGGAGTGGAGCGCTTGGCGAAGCCTGAGCTCGACGGAGGGAAAGGCGTTGAGCTCCACAGCCTTCTTCTCCTCGTCCGCGGCGAGAGCCTTCTCCCTGGTGTCGAGCCGGGCCTTCTCCGCGGCAGCTTCTCCCTCCCGCGCATCCAGGCACTCTCGCTCCGCGGCCTGGCTGGCCGCCGCCTGGGACAGCTCGGAGTCCCGAGCGGCAAGCTTTGCCTCGCGGGTCTTGAATGCTTCCCTCTGCTGACACAGCTACTTCGCAAGCACGGACTTCTACTCCTGAAGAACCTTCAAGCGGGCCTCGGCTTCGTCACAACGCCTTGCAGCAGACGCCGCGTCGGTCAGTGCCGCCTCGCGGACTGCCTTGGCTGACGCGGCCTCCTTCTCGCTCTCCGCCGTGGTGGCTTTGGCCTGGCCCCAAACCGCCACAAAAGAGGCGTCGGCCTGGAGCCACCCGGAGAGGAGCCCCAGGCGCCCACTCGCGAGGCGATCGTCAGCGCCCCCGAGGGCATCCCGAACCTGACCCAGAGCGGTGTAGGCCCCGTCTAGGACGCTGGGGCCGCGCAATGCGGACACCAAGGCCTTGTCAGGAGGAGTCGCTTGTGCCATCATAGGAGACGCCCCTGGGGCGGCAGAAGCACGAGGAGCAGGAGGCACCGGAGGCTCTGCCACGACCACAGGTAAGGTGGATGCAGACGAGTCCAAGGGCAGCTGGCCCTCGGGGGCTGGCTCCCAGGGCAGCAACGCCGACGCGCCCCCGAGGGCAGGAGCGGCCACGCCAACAGGCATCGGGGGCTCAGTGGGCTCCGCGGAAGCGGCCAGGAGGGTCGCCTCGTGAGCCCCCACACCCGCAGCGTCAGGCGCCTCGTCAGGTGACGGCAGGACGACAGGAGCGGGCGGTGCATCGGAAGGCGCCTTCGGCTTGACGCCCGCCTTCTTCTTCCTCATCTTCAGCACGGCGGCATTCCTGGTCACCAGGCAAAGGAAAAATCATCAGCACACAAGCTACCGGCAGACGACCAAGGCCGAGCCGGATTACTCACTCTTCAACGTTGACCCACTTCCTCTTCCTCTCCCTCTCCGCTTCGACGATGACGGGGGCGCCCTCCCCTTTCTCCGGGAGGGCACCACCATGCGGGGGAGCAGGAGCACTGTCCACAAGGGCGGTAGCTGGAGGGATCACCACGGTCCCGGCTTTGACCGCCTTGCCCGCGAGCTGCGATTCGGGCGGGGCCGAGGCCGGCACTTCAACCGCCTTGCCGGCAGAGACAGGGCACACCGGAGGAGACTCCGCCCCACGCTTCCTAGGGGTCGCCAGGCAGGCAGACCGTGTAGCACGAGGGGTCGGTCCTGACCCCCTGAGGACCTTGGCGGGACGCGGAGAACCTGCAGCAGAAGCTTCACCAGCATCGTCGTCGTCCTCAAGGTCACGCAAGAGCATGCTCTGCGATGGGGGAGACGCCTCCGCCAGGTCGTCGTCCATTGTCTTCTCCGAATCCTCCCCGCCCGTGGTGTCGCCGGAGGACACCATCACCGGGGAGCCAAGGCCCTCAGCTGGGGAGAGCCCCAGTTCGTTGAAGACAGGCATCGCGGCGACCAGATCGGCTCCGTCGTCGCGGCAGTACAATGGGGCGCAGTCGTCGGGAAAATCTCCGGGGTTGCCATTGAGCAGGGTTGTTACAACTCTGCTCAGCTCCCCGGAGGGCATGCGGGCAGGCCCAAGCCTGAGGTCGTCGCCACTGCCCCGGTATTCCCACAAGGGCCTCGAATGCGACTGAAGGGGTGCCAGGCGCTGCTTCAAGAACTCCTTCACTATCATCCCCCCAGTCAGCTTCCTGGCACTGATATCGCGAGTAACCCGCTCCAGGACGGGCCTGGCCCGGGGTCGGAAAGCTTCATGGAGCTCCACGCGGGGGTGTTCTCTGCCAGCCCCTTCGGCAGATCCAAGCGGGGGTTGGTGCTCTTGAGATCCATGAAGACCCAGCGGTGCCTGAAGTTCTCCACTTTGTTCCCGGCCTTCAAGAGCATGTTCCCGCTCTGTACCGCGACGAAGGAGACGCACGCCGACCGCTGAGCGCCGTTGTGCACGTGCAAGCTGAAGAAATGGTGGACGAGGGCCACCGAAGGCTTCACGCCCACGAAAGCCTCGCAGTAGAAGGCGAAGACGGACAAGAGCAGGACGGAGTTGGGTTCGAGATGAAGGGCTTGGATCCCATAGTGGTCGAGGACGGCGGTGAAGAACTTGGAGAAGGGTGGGACGAGCCCAGCGAAGACGCTATGGAGAAAGAAAGGATAGGCCGACCTGGACAAGGGCCGCTTCTCCGAGGAGCCGCCCCATATCAAGGTCCGCCCCCACTCGTTGGTCCCGTCTGCCGTCGACGGAGCACCGGGACGAGGTCTCCGTCCTTGGCAATGGCGGACTCCGAGAGCGTCGGTGAGATGGGAGCATAGGCTGAGCTCTGGGCCTCTGGCTTCGACTTGCCGGCGGGAGCCATTGGGAAGTTCGCAGGGCCGACGCGGCAAGGAGGAGGACGGAGCGGCGCCGGGATCTGGAGAGGTCTCTTCTAAGGCCGAGGATTTGGGAGTAAGAGTAGGTGCGCAGAAGAGGACAGCAGTAATGGCTCGGCACTGGAAGTCAGGCTTTTGTCGATTCGAGCGGTGGACGAAGGGGCGTTGGATGCCCGACATCAACCGCACGGCGCGCGCCAGTCCTGGCCCGCAGGCGTTTGGGGCCCGCGGCGCTTCGGGCCGTCCTCAGCGGCTTCACCCAGAAGACGGCTCGAGTGCGCCTTGGGCCCGGGGGCTACTATCGGCATTCTGGGAACAGGGGTACCCAGACCTGCCTGCATGCGGCCCAGGGCATGGCCCACCCTGCTACTTCTCGAGGATGCGTTGGTTTTCCCTTGAAGAGGAAAGGGTGATGCAGCAAAGTAGATAAGTATTTCCCTCAGTTGTTGAGAACCAAGGTATCAATCCAGTAGGAGATACAAGCAAGTCCACAATAGGTGTACCTACACAAATAATCAAACACTTGCACCCAACGCAATAAAGGGGTTGTCAATCCCTTCACGGTTATTTGCAAGGGTGAGATCTAATAGAGATAGGTATGATAGATTGCTTGAACGGAAAGTAAAACAAAAGTAAAAAATAATGGAGCAAGGTATTTTTGGTGTTTTTGGTTTTAGATCTGAAAGTATAATATGGAAAATAGACCCGGGGGCCATAGGTTTCACTAGAGGCTTCTCTCATGAAGGAAAATAATACGGTGGGTGAACAAATTACTGTCGAGCAATTGATAGAAAAGCGAATAATTATGAAGATATCCAAGGCAATGATTATGCATATAGGCATCACGTCTGTGTCAAGTAGACCGAAACGATTCTGCATCTACTACTATTACTCCACACATCGACCGACTCCTGCCTGCATCTAGAGAATTAAGTTCATGAAGAACAGAGTAACGCATTAGGTAAGATGACATGATGTAGAGGGATAAACTCAAGCAATATGATGAAAACCCCATCTTTTTATCCTCGATGGCAACAATACAATCGTGCCTCGCTACCCCTACTTTGTCACTGGGTGAGGACACCGCAAGATTGAACCCAAAACTAAGCACTTCTCCCATTGCAAGAATTACCAATCTAGTTGGCCAAACCAAACCAATAACTCGAAGAGACTTGCAAAGATATGAAATCATGCATATAAGAATTCAGAGAAGATTCAAATAATATTCAGAGATAGTCTGAACATAAACCCACAATTCATCGGATCTAGACAAACACACCGCAAAAGAGTATTACATCGGATAGATCTCCATGAAGATCATGAAGAACATGGTATTGAAGAACAAAGAGAGAGAAGAAGCCATCTAGCTACTAGCTATGGACCCGAAGGTCTGGGGTGAACTACTCACGCATCATCGGAGGGGCAATGGAGTTGATGTAGATGCCCTCCATGATTGATTCCCCCTCCGGCAGATTACTGGAAAAGGCTCCAAGATGGGATCTCACGGGAACAGTGGCTTCCGGCGGCGGAAAAGTATTTTTGTGGCTCTTTTTGTTATCCAGGGAATATTTGGGAATTTATAGGCCGAAGAATAGGGTTAGGAGGGCTGCCGTGGGGCCACAAGCCGGGGGGCGCCCCCCCCCTCCCCTAGGGCGCGTCCCTGTGGCTTGTCGCCACACGGCGGCTCTCCTGCCTTCATCTCCAAGTCTTCTGGGTTGCTTCTGGTCCAAGAAAAATTATTCCGAAGATTTTATTCCGTTTGGACTCCGTTTAATATTCCTTATCTGCAATACTCAAAAACAAGGAAAAAACAGAAACTGGCACTAGGCTCTAGATTAATAGGTTAGTCCCAAAAATAATATAAAATAGCATATTAATGCATATAAAACATCCAAAACAGATAATAAAATAGCATGGAACAATAAAAAATTATAGATACGTTGGAGACGTATCAAGCATCCCCAAGCTTAATTCCTGCTCGTCCTCGAGTAGGTAAATGATAAAAACAGAATTTTTGATGTGGAATGCTACCTAACATATTTATCCATGTAATATTCTTTATTGTGGCATGAATATTCAGATCCATAAGATTCAAAACAAAAGTCTAATATTGACATAAAAACAGTAATACTTTAAGCATACCAACAAGGCAATCGTGTCCTTTCGAAATAACATGGCCTTAGAAAGTTATCCCTACAAAATCATATGGTCTGGCTATGCTCCATCTTCCCCACACAAAGTATCTAAATCATGCACAACCCCGATGACAAGTCAAGCAATTGTTTCACACTTTTAATGTTCTCAAACCTTTTCAACTCTCACGCAATACATGAGCGTGAGCCATAGATATAGCACTATAGGTGGAATAGAATATGGTGGAGGTTGCAAGGGAAAAGGAGAAGATAGTCTCACATCAACTAGGCGTATCAACGGGCTATGGAGATCCCCATCAATAGATATCAATGTGAGTGAGTAGGGATTGCCATGCAACAAATGCACTAGAGCTATAAGTGTATGAAAGCTCAAAAAGAAAACTAAGTGGTTGTGCATATGAAAAATTCCACTAGCTATATGAAAGTGACAAAATAGGAGACTCTCTATCATGAAGATCATGGTGCTACTTTGAAGCACAAGTGTGGAAAAAGATAGTAGCAATTGTCCCTTCTCTCTTTCTCTCATTTTTTTTATTTGGGCTTCGCTAGCCTCTTTTTTTTTGTACAGTCTGGAGACTCATCCCAACTTGTGAGGGATTCGTAGCTTCCATCATCCTTTTCTCTCACAGGAACAATGCTCTAATAATGAAAATCATCACACTTTTATTTACTTACAACTCAAAAGGAAAATTACAACTCGATACCTAGAACAAAATATGACTCTATATGCGATATGAAAGTGATGGTGCATGTCATGAAAAACGGAACGATGGAAGTTGCATGGCAATATATCTCGGAATGGCTATGGAAATGCTATAATAGGTAGGTATGGTGGCTGTTTTAAGGGAAATATATGGTGGCTGTTTTGAGGAAGGTGGGTTTGATGCAACGGCGAAAGTTGCGTGGTACTAGAGAGGCTAGCAAAGGTGGAAGGGTGAGAGTGCGTATAATCCATGGACTCAACATTAGTGATAAAGAACTCACATACTTATTGCAAAAGTCTATTAGTTATCAAACAAAGCATTAGACGCATGCTCCTAGGGGAGAGGTTGGTAGGAGTTAACCATCACGCGCTCCCGACCCTCACACAAAGGTTGACAATCATTAAACAAATCATGCTCCGACTTCGTTACATAACGGTTCACCATACGTGCATGCTACGGGAATCACAAACTTTAACACAAGTATTTCTTCCAATTCACAATTACTCACTAGCATGACTCTCATATTACCATCTTCATATCTCAAAACTATATGCAAGGAATCAAATTTCTCATAGTATTCAATGCACTTAATATGAAAGTTTTTATTATATCCCTCTTGGATGCCCATTATATTAGGACTAAATTCATAACCTAAACAAATTACCATGCTGTTTTAAGAAACTCTCAAAATAATATAAGTGAGGTACGAGAGTTCAATAATTTCTATAAAATAAAACACCACCGTGCTCTAAAAAGATATAAGTGAAGTACTAGAGCAACATTGCCTAGCTCAAAAGATATAAGTGAAGCACATAGAGTATTTTAATAAATTCACGATTCAGCGTCTCTCTCAAAAAGATGTGTGCAGCAAGGATGATTGTGGCAAACTAAAAAGCAAAGACTCATATCATACAAGACGCTCCAAGCAAAACATATATCATGTGGTGAATAAAAATATAGCCTCAAGTAAATTTACCGATGGATTGAAGACGAAAGAGGGGATGCCTTCCTGGGCATCCCCAAGCTTAGGCTTTTTGGTGTCCTTGAATATGGCTTGGGTGCCTTGGGCATCCCCAAGCTTAGGCTCTTGCCACTCCTTATTCCATAGTCCATCAAATCTTTACCCAAAACTTGAAAAGTTCACAACACAAAACTCAACAGAAAACTCATGAGATCCGTTAGTATAAGAAAAATAAATCACCACTTTAGGTACTGTTGTGAACTCATTCTTTATTTATATTGGTGTAATATCTACTGTATTCTAACTTCTCCATGGTTCATACCCCCCGACAACCCATAGATACATCAAAATAAGCAAACAACACATAGAAAATAGAATCTGTCTAAAACATAACAGTCTGTAGCAATCTATAGACTTCGAATACTTCTGTAACTCCAAAAATTCTGAAAACTTAGGACAATCAGGGAAATTTGTATATCAATCTTGTGTAAAAATTTCAGATCAAAAGCACGTTCCAGTGAATTTACAAAATTCCTGGACTGAGAGTAAAAGTTTCTGTTTTTTAGCAAAATCAAATTGCAAATACCGTAGACCATCCCAAAGGTCTTACTTGGCTCAAACACTAATTTAAACAACAAAACACAATTACTACAGAGGTAATAATGTGTGAAACACTCAAAAACATAAGCAAAAACAAAATCATAAAAATGAAATTGGGTTGCCTCCCAACAAGCGCTATTGTTTAACGCCCTTAGCTAGGCATAACGCAATAGATCTAGGTATTGTCATCTTTGGTATGCAATCCATACTTGATCAAACCATCAAAAGCTTTCCTAAATAGATCTATCCTTTCCTTTATTTCCCTCCTAGTAGAGGAACTTAATTCATGAAAAGAACTTTGACTAGTAATTTTGACATTCATAAACCCGAAATCTGTATCATCACCATAGATATCATCGTATAAAACACGTATCTTATTTCTAACGGGTTCCCTAGCCATCTTTTCCAACATATCATACTTTTACCCCACAAAAATTCCCCTTGTTAACCAATCAAATTCATCATAAGTCTCGAGATATAAGGTTTGAGTGACTTCCGCGTAGGGAACTCTCCTCCTAAGATTTTCACTATAAGATTGATAATCTCTAGATTCCATACTACGCAAGGTTTCTTTATCATGGAGAATTTCTTCAATTGGAGGGTGTTCGACATCTTTTTTATAGAAAGCAAAAATCTCCCTAGCTTCTTGTACAATAAAATCAAATCCACGCATAAGGATGATAGTAACAATCTTTTTAGCTTTAGGATGATTAATATTAGGGAGTTCATAAAACACCTTTTGCAAAGCGGGATGAATGTGCACAAATTTTCTTTCCAATTTTTCAATGAGCATGACAATAGCATCCGCATAACAATTTGTGCTAAGAAGAATAGAACCCTTATTCATAGGCATCACTCCCGTACAATCAAACAATTCTTGGATAACACTCTTCCCAATAATATTTCCGTCCCCCACTTGAAAAGTTTTAGCTTTATAATTAGGGGGGGTTCAGTTTCATGATCTAGAGAGCAAGATCCAATTTTTTCCTCAAGATTCGTACTAGCAATACCCTCAGGATTTTCAATAATAACCCTCCCCGATTCAGACATAGTGGCAACGAAACGATCTAGCACACAAGCAAACAAAAAGCAAACAAAAAAGCGAACGGAAGAAGGGCGAATAAAAAGGCAAATCTTTTTGGAAAATCGTTTTAGAAGTGGGGGAGAGGAAAACGAGAGGCAAATGGCAACTAAAGTAAATGCAAGAGATGAGTTTGTCATGGGTACTTGGTAGGCTTGATGTAGATCTCCCCGGAAACGGCGCCAGAAATCCTTCTTGCTACTTCTCGAGCATGCGTTGGTTTTCCCTTGAAGAGGAAAGGGTGATGCAGCAAAGTAGATAAGTATTTCCCACAGTTGTTGAGAACCAAGGTATCAATCCAATAGGAGATACAAGCAAGTCCCCAATAGGTGTACCTACACAAATAATCAAACACTTGCACCCAACGCAATAAATGGGTTGTCAATCCCTTCACGGTTATTTGCAAGGATGAGATATGATAGAGATAGGTATGATAGATTGCTTGAACGGAAAGTAAAACAAAAGTAAAAATAATGCAGCAACGTATTTTTGGTACTTTTGGTTTTAGATCTGAAAGTATAATATGGAAAATAGACCCGGGGGCCATAGGTTTCACTAGAGGCTTCTCTCATGAAGGAAAATAATACGGTGGGTGAACAAATTACTGTTGAACAATTGATAGAAAAGCGAATAATTATGAAGATATCCAAGGCAATGATTATGCATATAGGCATCACGTCCATGTCAAGTAGACCGAAACGATTCTGCATCAACTACTATTACTCCACACATCGACCGACTCCTGCCTGCATCTAGAGTATTAAGTTCATGAAGAACAGAGTAACGCATTAGGTAAGATGACATGATGTAGAGGGATAAACTCAAGCAATATGATGAAAACCCCATCTTTTTATCCTCGATGGCAACAATACAATACGTGCCTCGCTACCCCTACTTTGTCACTGGGTGAGGACACCGTAAGATTGAACCCAAAACTAAGCACTTCTCCCATTGCAAGAATTACCAATCTAGTTGGCCAAACCAAACCAATAACTCGAAGAGACTTGCAAAGATATGAAATCATGCATATAATAATTCAGAGAAGATTCAAATAATATTCATAGATAATCTGAACATAAATCCACAATTCATCGGATCTCGACAAACACACTGCAAAAGAGTATTACATCGGATAGATCTCCATGAAGATCATGAAGAACATGGTATTGAAGAACAAAGAGAGAGAAGAAGCCATCTAGCTACTAGCTATGGACCCGAAGGTCTGTGGTGAACTAATCACGCATCATCGCAGGGGCAATGGAGTTGATGTAGATGCCCTCCGTGATCGATTCCCCCTCCGGCAGATTACCGGAAAAAGCTCCAAGATGGGATCTCACGGGAACAGAGGCTTCCGGCGGCGGAAAAGTATTTTTGTGGCTCTTTTTGGTATCCAGGGAATATTTGGGAATTTATAGGCCGAAGAATAGGGTTAGGAGGGCTGCCGTGGGGCCACTAGCCAGGGGGCGCCCCCCCCCTAGGGTGCGCCCCTGTGGCTTGTCGCCACACGGCGGCTCTGCTTCCTTCATCTCCAAGTCTTCTGGGTTGCTTCTGGTCCAAGAAAAATTATTCCGAAGATTTTATTCCGTTTGGACTCCGTTTAATATTCCTTATCTGCAATACTCAAAAACAAGGAAAAAACAGAAACTGGCACTAGGCTCTAGATTAATAGGTTAGTCCCAAAAATAATATAAAATAGCATATTAATGCATATAAAACATCCAAAACAGATAATATAATAGCATGGAACAATCAAAAATTATAGATATGTTGGAGACGTATCACACCCCGTCAACCAAGCACGGCCTGGCGTGACTTCACTCAAGACAAGGCCCTCGCGAGCGCCCTAAGCTCGCGAGGAAGAACAGCACTAAGACCAGCGAAGGACGGGCCTCCTCAGGCTCTCTCCGGAGCGGTGGAGATCTCTATGCAGAACCCGTCCTCAGGAGTCAAGGATGATGCAAGGAAGGACAGGCGGGCGCCAGCGCGCCAGGCGGTACAGTTCCCCCTTTGGTGCAAAGGGAGCAAGGACACACGCGGGTTCCCTAAGCGCCACCCAAAGGTTTCCATTCCGGTGCAACAAGACCACGACCACGAGCCCCGCAGGGCGGATGTCATCGCCGAGCCCACCTCTGCATCATCGACAGCCACTTTGCAGGCGAAGACCACCTTTGGACAGGACGGGGATGTACTCCTGTCCCCCTTCGAATTTGGCTGTTGTGGGATCCCTTCCCACCATTGCGCTAAGGAAAGAGGACGCGGGTCGCTGCTATATATAGAGGCTAGGTTGCACCGTAGAAAGAGAGAACAACCAAGGAGAGAGACGGCCGAGAGAACACAACAGACACCCAACAAGGTAGAGAGCCATGAACACCACTCGAGTGCCCTCGTGAGGCTCCTCACCACTGTACTAGTTCATCCACCATACCTCCTTGTGAGGCAATCCACCAAAGCAGGAGTAGGGTATTATGCTTCACAGCCGCCCGAACCTGGGTAAATCATCGTGTGCATCTACTTCCTCGTCATCGTGCGAGTTCATCGTCCTAATCACCGGGTAGCGAGCTAGGTAGGGCGGGGCTATAGGGGATCTTCGCACACGCCCCTGTGTTCGAACCTTGAGGGTTTTGCGGAGCCTGAAATCCGATAGTAAGTGTGAGAGTTTGATCCGTAACCAAGTAGGAATCCTTCATGAGATTTTGGAGCAAATTTAGTTCGACGATGCTTATCAAGAATGTAGCACTTTGAGCCGAATACTCGAAAGTATCCAACTTGGGGTTTGTTACCGGTGAGTAGCTCGTATGCCGTTTTACCGAGAAACTTGTGCAAGTAGAGTCGGTTTGTGGCATGACATGCTGTTTCCACGGCTTCTGCCCAAAAGTGTCTTGGCGTCTTGTATTCGTCAAGCATCGTTCTTGCCATCTCAATAAGAGTTCGGTTCTTCCTCTCAACAACTCCATTTTGTTGAGGTGTGTACGTAGCCGAGAACTCATGTGAAACACCTTCTTCGTCAAGAAAGGTATCCACATGGGTGTTCTTGAACTCCGATCCGTTATCGCTCCGAACCTTCTTGATCTTCACTTCAAACTGATTTTGCGCTTTGCGAGCGAAGTTCTTCAAGATCTTTTGTACCTGCGACTTACCATCAAGAAAGAATATCCACGCAAATCTGGAAAAATCATCAACTATAACTAGACCATAGGAATTTCCACCGAGGCTCTTATAAGCATTGGGACCAAAAAGATCCATGTGAAGTAACTCGAGTGGTCTCCTAGTAGTCATGATATTCTTAACGGGATGACTTCCACCTACTTGCTTTCCATCTTGACAAGCGCTACAAAGTCTATGTTTGTCAAAGATAACATCTTTAACACCAAGTATATGATCACCTTTGATAAGCTTGTCTAGATTACGCATGCCAACATGTCCTAGTCTTCTGTGCCAAAGCCAACCTTTAGAAGATTTTGCAACGAGACAAGTACGAGGTTTGGATCTCTTAGTGAAATCGACAATATATAGATCACCTCTCTGGAAACCGGTAAAGACCATTTTATGATTATCTTGATGAAACACTTGGCAATCTACTTTCATGAATAAGACATT
Organism: Elymus sibiricus; assembly: GCA_039707655.1. Lineage (NCBI taxonomy): Eukaryota > Viridiplantae > Streptophyta > Magnoliopsida > Poales > Poaceae > Elymus > Elymus sibiricus. The sequence goes on along the minus strand of CM077667.1, from coordinate 175,235,529 downwards.
AAAACCAAAGTTGGCAAGCCTAGATACGGAAAGAAGATTGTAGCCAAGGGATTCAACAAGCATGATGTTTTGAATAGAGCTATCATGGGATATGGCCACCTTACCAAGACCAAGTACCTTACCCTTGGAGTTGTCTCCAAACGTTACATACCTTCGCGGTCCATGGTTTGGTGTGATCTCTTCAAACATTTCTCTATCTCCGGTCATATGATCGGTGCATCCGCTATCGAGAATCCACTCTTTTCCTGCGGACATGTAATCCTTGAAGTTTGCCATGAGACTTAGATTCTTCATGATCTTCTCATGCTCGATGTCGAACAACTCATCTTCATCATAGTAGCCATGTTCCACATTGTCATCACCAGGTGGGAAATCCTCGTCACAAAGAACAAGAGATTCATTAAGGTTGTGATCATGACAATGTTCAAATTTATGAATTCGAATGGCTTCTACAATGATGTTGTTCATAGTTATGACATCTCCTTTAGCACGCATGAGGTCTCTAAGCTCAAATAGATAGTCATCAAACCTGGGATAACTAGGCGTCATTTTGTGGAAGGCAATAGTTTTATGAAGAATTTCATCAAGATTACTCAATGAATAACTTGGATATCGTTTCTCCAAGTCATTCCACAAAGTATAGGCACATTCAAAATTCTTCATTTGATTAAGCACAATTCTAGGCAATCCTCTAACGATAAGATTAACAGTTCTAAGATTGCATAGCATATCAATTTCCTCTTCGTGTGTGGGATGTAAAGGATCAATGGGAGGTACATAGGGGTTCTTAACATACTTTCTTAATTGAAATTCATTAAATAGCTCAAGCATCATATGTTTCCATTGACTATAGTACTCCCCATCAAGAATAGGCACTCTACAACTCAAACTCCCTATACTAGACACATCCATCTTCCTCCACGGTGATGAAACTGAAGCAATGGAGACCCAAGCTCTGATACCAATTGAGGGATCAGTAGAAGAGTGTCTAGAGGGGGGTGAATAGACTACTAGCAGGAAATTAAAACCTAACCTTTTCCCAAGTTAATTGGTTGGCAGATTTTAACAATTATAGCAAGTCTAGCACACCCTACACATGCATGCCAACAAGTATGGCAGCGGAAACTAAAGACTATGCACATGAAGTAAAGAGTTGAGATAGGGAGATCAAACGCATGAGGGACACGAAGATTTTTCCCGTGGTTCTGATAGGTGGTTCTATCGTACGTCCACATTTATGGAGTCTTCAACCCACGAAGGGTTACGGTCACGAGAGTCCACGGAGGGCTCCACCCATAAGGGTCCACGAAGTAGCAACCTTGACTATTCCATAACGGCTTCCGTCCACGAATGACTAGCCTCACTATGGGTAGATCTTCACAAAGTAGGCGATCTCCTTGCCCGTACAAACTTCTTGGTTCAACTCCACAACACGAAGTAGGAGGCTCCCAAGCGACACCTAACCAATCTAGGAGGCACCACCCTCCAAAAGGTAATAGGCTCGGCAATGTCGATGAACTCCTTGCTCTTGTGCTTCAAGATGATAGACTCCTCAACACACAATCACTCTCTCATAGATTTGGCTATGGTGGAAGAGATTAATTTGGTGGAAAGAAACTTGGGGAGGCTAGAGATCAAGATTCATATGGATGGAGTGGAATAGCTTGATCTCAACACATGAGTAGGTGGCTCTCTCTTAGAAAATTGGATGGGGCAAGTATGGAATAGTTCTGAGTGCTTCACTTTCGAGTGGGTGGTGGTGAAGGGGTATATATAGGCATCCCCAAAAATCCAACCGTTACACCTAAAGTGGCCAACTCGGTGACACTGATGTGTTAATCTCGGTGGTACCGAAGTGACCAAAAGGTGGCAACTTTTGAATCTCGGTGAGACCGATATATAATTCTCGGTGGTACCGATTAGGTGACCAACGGTCAGATTGCGCAACTCGGTGACGCCGATCCAACAAACTCGGTGGTACCGATTTTTTGAATCGAGGTAACAGAAAGTTGGCAACCCAAACTCGGTGGCACCGAAGTGGAATCGGTTGCACCGATGTGCAAGGGTTTGGCATGGGTCTGTCCGAGTTTGGGAATCAGTGGCACCGAGTGGAAATGGTTGGTTGCACCGATTTTGGATATTTGGCTTTGGACAGACTTTTGTGGGAGAGCTTGTGGGTGTTTTTGGTGACTATCTCTTGTGCATGTGGAGCATCTTGTTCACCAACAGTACCTTACCCCCTTTTAATAGTATTGGCTTTCCTATGGACTCAAAGTGATTTCTCACAAAGTAAAATATAGAGTCCTCTTGCTTGAAGCTTTGCCAATCCATTTCCTTGCATCTTGGGGGTATTTCCACAATCCTTTTGCCAACCCTCTCTGCGGACTTTATCTGAAATACACTAGGTAGAGATATTAGTCCAAGAGACAATGTATGCTGTCATGAATTATCAAAACCACCAAGGGAGCATGTTGTGCTTTCACCCCCCTCTGGTAGGGCACCGGAACACGGCTCCAAATTGGCACACGGCGGAACAGAGACTTGCGGCGGTGAAAAAGTGTTCTAGGAGGCTCTCTAGGGTTTGGGGATAAATAAGAATTTATAGGCCAGAGAACAATGCCACAGGGACGGGGATGTGTCCCCAAGCCATCAAGGCACGGCCACCCCCCCTGGGAGCGCCCTGTTGGCTTGGGGGCACCTCGTGTGGCCCCCGGTCTCCCTCCAAAGCTTCCAGGTCCTTATTTTATCGAAAAAATCATCAAAAAGTTTTGGGGTATTTGGACTTCGTTTGCTACGGTATTCCTGAAAAGCCAAAAACAAATAAAAAACAGCAAGTAGCACATGGCACTGGGTTAATAGGTTAGTGCTCAAAAATAATATGAATCAACAAATAAATGCCCCAAAAGTATCCTAGAATGATAATATAATAGCATGGAACAATAAAAAATTATAGATACGTTGGAGACGTATCACTCCTCATGGCGCAGGAGCTGCTCCTTTACCGCCCGACTCCGGCCGGCTATGACGCCTGGCTTGCGCGCATTGATAACCCACAAGTGTAGGGGATCGTTTGTAGCCTTTTTCGATAAGTAAGAGTGTCGAACCCAATGAGGAGCTAAAGGTAGAACAAATATTCCCTCAAGTTCTATCGACCACCGATACAACTCTACGCACGCTAATGCTTGCTTTACCTAGAACAAGTATGAAACTACTTTGCGGGAATAAAACTAGAAGTACTTTGCAAGAAAATAAAGAACATGCAAATAAAAGTTAGGTGCTGTTTTAATAAAAGAACAATAAAAGTAAATAACTTAGTAGAACACTTTTTGTGTAACGCGAGAGAAAGATTGTCCCTAGGCAATTGAATATAATATGATAGATACTTGTTATATGCAATGAGGGAGAGGCATACGCTAACACACTTTCCGTACTTGGATCATATGCACTTATGATTGGAACTCTAGCAAGCATCCGCAGCTACCAAATTTCATTAAGGTAAAACCCAACCATAGCATTAAGTATCAAGTCCTCTTTACTCCCATACGCAACAACCCACCTACTCGGGTTTATGCTTCTGTCACTCAAGCAACCCACCATAGGCAAATCATGAACATATTGCAAAACCCTACAGCGGGAATCCCTCACGTTTGCGCGACACGGAGGGCACCATAGACAGCACCATATCAACATACAAATCACATCCATAACATCATACCACAACTAACCCATAGGACAGAAGAGATCTAGTCAAACATTATAGGATAGCCAAATATCATTGGGAAATAATATATGGAGTTGAGCACCATGTTTAAGTAGAGATTACAGCAGGGAAGAGAGGTGTTACACCGCTGCATATAGGGGGGGGAGTTGGTGTTGACGGCGGCGAAGTGTTGGAGTAGATCGCCGTCACGATGATTGCCCCGGCGGCGTTCCGGCGCCACCGGGAGAGAGGGGGAGAGAGCCCCCCTCCTTATTCTTCTTCCTTGGCCTCCCCCCTAGATGGGAGGAGAGTTCCCCCTTTGGTCCATGGCCTCCATGGCGGCGGAGGGGCAGGAGCCCCTCCTAGATTGGATCTCCCTCTCTGTTCTCTTCTGTTTCGCGTTCTTGTTTTCTGGCCGAAAACCGTTTTTTATATTCCCGGAGATCCGTAACTCCGATCGGGATGAAATTTTGAGGGGATTTTTATTCAAAAATTAGCTTCCTTGCGTCTGAAGGAGAGATCCAACCGACGTACTAGGTGGGCACAACCCACCACCACGCGTTTGGGCCCCTTGGGCGCGCCGTTGTGTATCTTGGGGGTTGTGGGCCTCCGTTTGCATTGATTCCACTTCTCAAAATTCACAAATATTCCAAAAAAACTCCGTAAATTATCATCGTGTTTGGACTTCGTTTGATATGGATATTCTGCGAAACAAAAAACATGCAACAAACAGGAACTAGCACTGGACACTGCATCAATATGTTAGTCCAATAAATCATATAAAATATTGCCAAAAATATGTGAAAGTTGTATAATATTGGCATGAAAAAATCAAAAATTATAGATATGATGGAGACGTATCAGCATCCCCAAGCTTAATTCCTGCTCGTCCTCGAGTAGGTAAATGATAAAAAAGATAATTTTTGATGTGGAATGCTACGTAGCATAATCTTGATCATATATCTAATCATGGAATGAATATTAAGACACGAGTGATTCAAAGCAATAGTCTACTTTTGACATAAAGACATTAATACTCAGGCATCCCAACAAACAATCATGTCTTTCAAAATATCAAGGCTAAAGAACACTATCCCTACAAAATCATATAGTCTTGTCATGCTCTGTCTTCTTAACACAAAGTATAAATCATATACTACCCCAGTGTCAGCCAAGCAATTGGTTCATACTTTTTAACGCGCTTCAGCATTTTCAACTCTCACGCAATACATGAGCGCAAGCCATGGATATAGCACTATGGGTGGAATAGAATATGGTGGTAGGTTTCAAAGGGGTAAAAGTGGAGAAGAAAGTCCCGCATCAACTCAGCGTATCAACGGGCTATGGAGATTCCCATCAATAGATATCAATGCGAGGAGTAGGGATTGCCATGCAACGGATGCACTACGAGCTATAAGTGTATGAAAGCTCAATATGAAAACTAAGTGGGTGTGCATCTAACTCTATAATGAAAAATTCCCACTAGTATATGAAAGTGACAACATAGGAGACTCTCTATATGAAAAACATGGTGCTACTTTGAAGCACAAGTGTGGAATTAGCATGCCCCTTTTTCTTTCTTTCTTTTTCTTTATCTTTTTTTCTTTTTTTCTTTTTTTCTTTTTTTTCTTTCTTTGTCCGGAGCCTCATCCCGACTTGTGGGGGGATCATAGTTTCCATCATCCTTTCATCACTGGGGCATGCTCTAATAATGAATAATGATGATCATCACACTTCTATTTACTTACAACTCAATACTACAACGATAGTAGAACAAAGTATGACCCTATATGAATGCAATGATCTAGCGTAGCAAAGATATCAAAAAACGGACAAGCCATGGAAACATCATTCTAGCTATCTTACGATCATGTAATGCAATATGACAATGAATGCTCAAGGAATCAAAACGGAAGCGGTGGAAGTTGCATGGAAATATATCTCGGAATGGCTATGGAAATGCCATAATAGGTAGGTATGGCCGCTGTTTTGAGGAAGATATAATAAGGCTTATATGTGATAGAGTGTATCATATCACGGGGTTTGGATGCACCGGCGAAGTTTGCACCGACTCTCGAGGTGAGAAAGGGCAATGCACGGTACCTTAGAGGCTAGCAAATTGCGGAAAGGTAAGAGTGCGTATAATCCATGGACTCACATTAGTCATAAAGAACTCACATACTTATTGCAAAAGTTTATTAGCCCTCGAAGCAAAGTATTAGTACGCATGCTCTTGGGGGGAGGTTGGTAGGAGTTAACCATCGCGCGCGCCCGACCTTCACACAAAGATAGACAATCAAGAATAAATTGTGCTCCAACTTCCTAGCATAACGGGAGACTATACGTGCATGCTTCGGGAATCACAAACCTTAACACCAATATCTCACTAAACACGATCATCCACTAGTACCTCCCACATATTATCATCTCTATAACGCAAAACTATTGCAAGGAATCAAACATATCATATTCAGTGATCCCTAAGTTTTATGTAGGATTTTATGACTAACCATGTGAATGACCAATTCATGTTGACTCTCTAAATAGATATAAGTGAAGCAAGAGAGTTTAATTCTTTCTACAAAAGACCATGCTTTAATAGGTATAAGTGAAGCAAAAGAGCATTCTTACGAATAACGGTTTTCTATGTGAAGAGAAACAAGCAATCCAAACTTCAAATGATATAAGTGAAGCACATGAAGCATCCTATAAAGCCATACTCAGAAAATATAAGTGAAGTGCAATGAGCATTCTATAAATCAACCATGGACTATCTCTTACCAGCATGGTGCATAACTAAGAGAAAAATAAAAGGCACACGATGCCCCAAGAATTTACGCATATCATGTGATGAATAAAAATATAGCTCCAAGTGACATACCGATGATTTGGAATGAAAGAGGGGATGCCTTCCCGGGGCATCCCCAAGCTTGGATGCTTGAGTCTTCCTAGAATATTACCTTGGGGTGCCTTGGGCATCCCCAAGCTTAGGCTCTTGCTGCTCCTTATTCCTTCTCATCGTGATAACACCCAAAACTTGAAAACTTTAATCACACAAAACTTAACAAAACTTCATGAGATCCATTAGTACACATAACACCAAATCCCATGATGTATTGCTATAACATTACTGCACAATTATAATATAACATTACCCACTGTATGCTATCACAATTCTATGGCTCCCAAGTCAATGGGGCTCAACGAGAATTCAAACATAAGCACGCAAGGCAACTATAACAGCAATCTGTGAAAAACAAGACAGACTGTAAAGATCTGTAGACACGTATACTTATTTAACTCCAAAAATTCTGAAAAAGTAGGATGAAATAAAAAAATTGTATAGAAATACTGTGTAAAAAATTCAGAAACTTTAGACGTTCTAGTAAAAAAATAAAATTCACGCACTACAGCCAAAGTTTCTGTTTTGACACCGCACATACCAACAAGCAATCTAATCATCCTAAAGGCAAATCTTGGCACATTATTTTTATAATACAATGGATTTGTACAAGGGGATAATTATTTTTGTTGGAAAAGTTTCCGTGATTCAAAACTCACAAAGTTTCCATGGGCATGAACAAAGTTCAAGGATATCCCCCACTTCAACGATGCTCATCATCTCTCTCACTTTCACCTTTCCTTTCGTGAAGTTTTAGGTTCCCCTCTATATTTTATTTTTTGTTTTTAAACTTTATAAAAGCACACAACAGAAATAAATGACTCTCTAAAACTTCCGGGTTGTCTCCCTGGCAGCGCTTTCTTTAAAGCCATTAAGCTAGGCATAAAGTGCTCAAGTAATGGATCCACCGGGATCCCAAGGTATATCAAAGCCAATTTTAATTAACGATGATTTGTAATTTAGTAGTGAGCACAAGGTAACATATATCATGCAATGACGAAGTCTAACTCTCTTCCTATTAATCGGCATGTCATAAAAGAACAATTCATGCACATCAAGTAAAGGCCAATACATAGCATAAGTAGTTTCTCACAATTTTATAGTATTGGAAACATAGAGAGGTGAAGATTTGGTTCCTCTCTCATAATAATTGCAAGTAGGAGCAGCAAGCACATGCATATTATATTCATCAAAATCATCATGTGTAGTAGCAAAATGCAATCCATCAATGTAATCTTTAATAAGAGCAAACTTCTCCGATATAGTGTAGTGGGGAGAATTCAAAAAGATAATAGGACTATCATGTGTGGGTGCAATAGCAACAATTTCATGCTTAACATAAGGAACTATAGCAAGTTCATCTTCATAAGCATAATTCATATTGGCATCATGGCCACAAGCATAGCAAGCATCAAGTTCATCAAAAAGGGATATGTCAAATGAATCCACGGGATCATAGCAATTATCATAGCATTCATCCTTTGGTAAGCACGAAGGGTAATTAAACAATGTATGAGTTGAAGAGTTACTCTCATTAGAAGGTGGGCACGGGTGATCAATCCGCTCTTCCTCCTTTTGTTCTTCGCTCTCCTCCTCTTCTTTTTCATCTAATGAGCTCACAGTTTCAGCAACTTCTTCTTCCATAGGATCCTGGAAAATATTAGTCTCTTGCAAGGCAGCGAACATTCTCTCAATAAATTCAATAATATCAGCATTGCATTCATAATTATCATAGCAATATTTAAGTATGGTTAAATTTTCAGATTCGTAAGGAACATCATCATCATACTTTTCAAGCAAAGAAGCAATTTCATAAGCACCTTTAAAAGCAACAAATTCTTCTATTCGTTCAACATCATAGTAATCATAAATACCTTTAGCATATGAAGCCAAGGTTTCATTATCGTTGAATTTACATTGAAACGGAAGGTGTCGAGCTTCTATCTTAGAGCGACAAGTAAAGTCACATCTCGAGCATGCATTCCAAGCGAACCATTGCAATATTCTAATTTGATCCCATAAGTGTTTCCCTTTTTTAGACAAGCGATAATCCCTAAAGTATTCACGTTGATCCAACATGTCTCCCATTATAAAGTTTGATGATGATTTCTCAGGATTATCAAACGAGTAATTAACATGTTTCACATAACTAGCATCGAGGGTTTTAGGAGGTTCCCCATCTCCATGAGTAGCAAGTACCACTAATTTTTTTGGTGTTTCGTGTGCCATATCCATTACTAAAGATATAAAACAACTAATAACAGAAAATAAAAATTACTTAGTGATAAAGCAAACAAGCACACACGAGAATATTCACCCCACGCTATTGCTCCCCGGCAACGGCGCCAGAAAAAGGTCTTGATAACCCACAAGTGTAGGGGATCGTTTGTAGCCTTTTTCGATAAGTAAGAGTGTCGAACCCAACGAGGAGCTAAAGGTAGAACAAATATTCCCTCAAGTTCTATCGACCACCGATACAACTCTACGCACGCTAATGCTTGCTTTACCTAGAACAAGTATGAAACTACTTTGCGGGAATAAAACTAGAAGTACTTTGCAAGAAAATAAAGAATGTGGAAATAAAAGTTAGGTGCTGTTTCAATAAAAGAACAATAAAAGTAAATAACTTAGTAGAACGCTTTTTGTGTAACGCAAGAGAAAGATTGTCCCTAGGCAGTTGAATATAATATGATAGATACTTGTTATATGCAATGAGGGGGAGGCATACGCTAACACACTTTCCGTACTTGGATCATATGCACTTATGATTAGAACTCTAGCAAGCATCCGCAACTACCAAAGTTCAATAAGGTAAAACCCAACCATAGCATTAAGTATCAAGTCCTCTTTACTCCCATACGCAATAACCCACCTACTCGGGTTTATGCTTCTGTCATTCAAGCAACCCACCATAGGCAAATCATGAACATATTGCAACACCCTACAGTGGGAATCCCTCACGTTTGCGTGACACGAAGGGAACCATAGGACAGCACCATATCAACATACAACTCACATCCATAACATCATACCATAATTAACCCATAGGACAGAAGAGATCTACTCAAACATCATAGGATAGCCAAATATCATTGGGAAATAATATATGGAGTTGAGCACCATGTTTAAGTAGAGATTACAGCGGGGAAGAGAGGTGTTACACCGCTGCATAGAGGGGAGAGAGTTGGTGTTGACGGCGGCGAAGTGTTGGAGTAGATCGCTATCACGATGATTGCCCCGGCGGCGTTCCGGTGCCACCGGGAGAGAGGGGGAGAGAGCCCCCCTCCTTCTTATTCTTCCTTGTCCTCCCCCCTAGATGGTAGGAGAGTTCCCCCTCTGGTCCATGGCCTCCATGGCGGTAGAGGGGCAGGAGCCCCTCCTAGATTCGATCTCGCTCTCTGTTCTCTTCTGTCTCGCGTTCTTGTTTTTTGGCCGAAAACCGTTTCTTATATTCCCGGAGATCCGTAACTCTGATCGGGCTAAAATTTTGAGGGGATTTTTATCCAAAAATTAGCTTCCTTGCGACCGAAGGAGAGCTCCAACCGACGTACAAGGTGGGCACAACCCACCACCATGCTTTTGGGCCCCCTAGGTGCGCCGTGGTGTATCTTGGGGGTTGTGGGCCTCCGTTTGCGTTGATTCTACTTCTCAAAATTCAAAAATATTCCAAAAAAAATCTCCGTAAACTTTCATCGCGTTTGGACTTCATTTGATATGGATATTCTGTGAAACAAAAAACATGCAACAAACAGGAACTAGCACTGGGCACTGGATCAATATGTTTGTCCAATAAATCATATAAATTGTTGCCAAAAATATGTGAAAGTTGTATAATTATGGCATGAAACAATAAAAAATTATAGATACGAAGGAGACGTATCACGCATCACCGAGCTCGTCAATACCGCCGGAGACGTCCCGGACTTCAAAAACTCCCTGCCTCGTCCTCCCCCATCGCAGGGCGCGAGGGCAGGGCAGGATATGCCTCCTCCTCCTCCACCCGACTAGAATGGAGGGTATCATCGTGGTGTACACACTCTAGAGCCATCCCACGGAGCCTCTTCTCCATCTCATGCAGATCTGAGCTGCAAGATCATTTGTCGCGCGGCCCCTGACGCACGCGTAATCCTCGAGAGGCAGCGCAAGCGCCAGAACTGCACCCTCCAGGACGTCGCTTCGGCAGTGCGCCAGAACCGCGCCGCTCTCGCCAGTGGTGCACCATCTAGCAGCAGGGGCTGCCGAGCCTTCACTCCTGAACTGCGTAGCGTGGTGTGGCCTACGCCCTTCAAGACGGAGCTACCTCCCTGCTATGACGGATCCCCCAACCCCATAGAGTTCCTGCAACGCTACGCCATCGGCATCGAGGCCATTGGCAGCGACGACAAGGTTATGGGCAACTAGTTTCCTATGGCCCTCAAAGATGCGGTGCGCTCGTGGATGATGAACCTCCCCGAGAGTTCCATCTCCTCGTGCTCCAAGCTTTGCACGCAATTTGCATCCAACTTCAAGGGCACGTACGAGCGTTCCCTCACCATCAACGACCTGTGTGCCATGCAGCAACCTGGCGAGACCTTCTGCAAGTTCATCCAGCACTTCAGCCAGGTGCGTAGCAAGATCCCACGCGCTTCCGACGCCGCAATCATCTCCGCATTCTCTGCGGGCATCACGAACATCAAGATGCGCAAGAAGCTCGCTGTCAACGACGAGCTTGACTTTGTCGCCATGCTCTGTGACCTCACCGACCGTTGTGCCAAGGCTAAAGAGGGTCGCGTCTTCGGCCACAATGATCCAGATGCGGCCCTTGACACTGCCAAGGCCAAGAACAAGGACGCCAAGCGCAAGGGCCCCGTTGTGCTTGCGGTCAAGCCTGAGCAGAAGCGTGGGCGCGACCATGACGAGCTTCCACCCAGGAAAGATGGACGGCCCATGTGTGCCTTCCACAACATGAACACGCATCGCACCGAGGACTGCCAGGAGTTTAGGATGCTCTAGTGCAACCGGCAAGGAAGGCACTACGACCGCAATGACCGTGGTGGAGGCTGCTGGAATGACCGCAACAACGACAACGACCGCAACGGCCACGGCAACAACAACTTCGGGCAAGGCTGGCGGGGTCAGCCCTAGCAGGCTGCTCCCCCTCAAGTCAATGTCACCCCGCCTCGCGCCAATAGGGACAATCTGCCTAATGAAGACGCTGGGGGCTATCAGGAGCCTCGTGAGGTGGCGTGCATCCTTGGTGGAGCTCAGGCTCCCACCTCAAACCGCCACCTCAAGTAGCTCTCCCGGGAGGTCAATGCTGCACTTCCAGCGGTCGACGTCGCCAGGCCCCTTAAGTGGTCGCAGTTCCCTATCTCCTTTGACTCCACTGACCACCCCAAGTCCACAAGGGCTATGGGGACCATTCCTCTGATGTGCACACCCACCATCAACAACATCACAGTCACCAAGACTCTCATCGACGGCGGTGCGGGCCTCAACATTCTTTCTGTGGAGATCTTCAAGGGCAGCATCAGAGGATGCCGAGGCCGGTGCGCGGCCAAAGGGCCATAAGAGGTTCAAGAAAACCTCGGACAGGGCCGCCTGCAAGTCGTTAGGGAAGATCGTGCTTTCTGACGACTCCGAGGATGATCCCCTTGTTCTGGGGAGGAAGAAACCGGCACCCCAAAGGTATGCTACCACTTTCTATGTTCTTTATTTTATTAGGACTATGTTTTAGTAGGAATAAGCTTATATGGGCATCTTCCCGCAGTCTTTCGAAGGAATGCCCGAGCGATTCTTCGAGCAGGCAGCCGTCCCCCAGCGGGTCCCCTGTCCCCTCTCCTCCCTCGCCAGCCCATGACGGGTCAAGGGAGGTGACTTCTACTCTGGCTCCCTAGGTTTACACCATGGGGGTCGGAGGGTCGACCGTCATGGCCGAGGCTGAGGTCTCGGTCCTGCGGGGCCAAGGGGATGAAATTCCCGAGGTTTCCACTGAACTGCTGGACCAGACGCTGGTCCAGCCGGAGTCTACCCCGGCTCAAGCGTTGCAGTCAAAGAGCCCTCTGCCCAGCGCCTAGGTGCGGGGGGCCAAGGTCCTGCCACCCCCACCTCCTGCCCGTGGGAGATCTAGCGCGGGGTGGACCGAGGAGGTGGAGGAGACTTTGCAGAGCTCCTCCCTCAAGGAAGAGCACCGTGCCTTGATAGGCATGGCGCTTCAAGGCTTCCGGTCCGTGGAGGTTGGATTGCACGAGGTCTTCAAGGGCCTCGTTACAGGCTTTGAGGTATTCCTTTATCACTATGCAAATAATTTTCTTTTTGCGTTTGATTCACAAATCCGAAAATATGTTCTACACCAAGTTCACTTGGCCTTTCAAACGGCCTAGTCAGTGAGTAGCCCCCGAGCCCGAAACTAGTTTTGAAGAACCAGGGTTGGGATCAAATAGAAGCAATAGCTTGATGAATAGTCCCCCAAGACGTCACCGAAAGTTCTAGTCCGAGGTTTGTAAATTTCACTGTGAGGCTTATGTAAAGAACTCTCTATTGTAGGTACTCGGCTCCGAGCTCTATCTCCGAGGAGATAGCGGAGATAAACTGGAAGCTTGAGAGGTCCGAGAAGGACCTCGACCTGATGAATTGAAAGTTCGAGCAGTCTCAAGGTAAACAAGTAGCACTTCATGGTTTTTTAAATAATCTTTGAATTACGAGAAGCGTACTTCTTTTGTTATTGAATTATTGGCTGATGCAAAACTGTTTGAATGAAAACAGACTTGGCAGAGCTCAAAGAAGCTCGGCAGGAGGCGAAGCAGCAAAAGGATGCGGCCGTGAAGTCGGAGGAGGCCCGAGCTGCTGAGATGGTGGCTCGGGAGAAAGACCAGGCACGGGTCCTGGAGGTCGAGGAGACCCTGAAGGACGTGTACGAAGCACGCGACAAACTTCAGGTGGAGGCAGCGTAGGCAAAGTAAGAGCTCAAGAAGCTTCAGCTTGTGCACTCCGAGCTCCAGACCGCGACACAGTTCAACTGCCAGCAGCTCCATGAAGTGAAGCAAGTAGCTGCGGGTAAGCCATATTTACCGCAGTGTGCATTTGGCAGAAAAGGGTGCATCAAGCTCACCCAACTATGGCGTTCCATAGAGGTCTTCATGGATCTTCCGAAGAGTGTGGCAGACGTTGTCCAGCATTTCAGTCAGCTGGAGGGCCATGAGGAGGAGAAGGCATTCGGCGCAGTTCTCGGATGCTCCGTCATCACAGTTGCTGAACCATCAGATGAAGCAGCTGGCGGAGCTACTCCGCATGGTGAGGCCAATGCTCCAGGACCTCTGCATCAAGTTGTGGCCCATAGAAGCTCTGCCCAATAGTCTCTTCGGCCTCCTGGCCCGGTTGCGTGTTGCTGGCCCATAGGTGGATTGTTGGAAGCACTCTGCGTGCTTCGAAGGAGCACGGCGGGAGTACGCCTGCATGAACACACACTTCCGGAAGGTTGAGGCATCAGTTGTTTTTGCAGGGCCCCCTCCTAGAAAGCAGCGCACCGTGGAGTAGTTTTTCGCTGCTGAGCACAGCGCCCGCGTGACCGAGGCCATGTGTCTTAAAGACACTTTGTATCAGCTATAGTACTTCGGATTGCTGAAGTACTTGGGATGTAAAAAAACATCTTATGTCGTTCAATTTCCTCATATATGTGTTTTATGTTAATTGATTTTCCTCCTGTTTGACCGTTTTTAACTGAAAGTTTCCAATCGCAGGCTTCTACCCCAATATAGAGTATACAGAGGGTGTTCATTGATGCAGCTCTGACCCTTAGCCGACGTCTTAGTACTCGAAGGCGGTTCGTGCTTTGTAGGAACTAGGTGATCGGACTATTACAGCTTTATTACTTTCAATTAGTCATAGGAGTTTGACTGTGGGGGCTGATGACGAGCCCCCGGTGTGTGAAGTGTTTGGCTTTATGTATCCAAGGTCTGTGACATTACCCACTTCGGCTTATGCTATGAATAAGCCCTTCGTTTAACACAGGTGACCTCTAATGACACGTCGCTTAATGTGGTCTTCGGATTGCCGACCAGCTTTCGACTTTCTACACTGAGGCGCTCTGCCAATTAATTGGCGGCACAATCACAGAGGTTCTCCTGTTACACCCTTAGCCGAATTTGTTCGGGAACGTAAGGGGTACACATAGGAGCGGGGCAACCAAACTATTGACCGAAATCTAGGTTCGAAATGGATGCATATAGTTCAAAATCTGAGACGCTGAGTACTACAGACTTGTATTTAATGACAGGAGAACTAAGCCCCTTGGTAGTTGTATCTTGAAGACGTTCTTGTGGCTCACATGCAATTCTTGCACAGTAATACAGTAAGAACCTTTAGGGGCATGATTTCTTTACTTTATAAGTTCCAGCTTTATACGCCAAACTGTAATGAGAGAAGCTAAAAACATACAATGCAATAAGGCAGGTAAAGGAGCATAAAAACAGGGCGGATATGATCATCGGGTGTATAAGCTTGGGTCGCCTTTTGGCGTACGTCTGTGTCTCCATGTTGTTGACCAACTAATTATCGTTGATGATGAAGACTGAGGCGGACTGTATGTAACCTCGGTCTTGCATGTGCTTGAGCCCTATGAAGAGGTCTGCAGATGTCCGTCGTGTGGTTAAAGCCACATGAGTGTGTTTTCATGGATGGCTCTTTAACACGGCCCTGCCAATATATAAGCTCAAAGCTTAGCCATTCCCCGGTCTAGCCGATCCAGCGTTTCCATGGGTTATGGCTCCTCGGTAGCCCAAGGGATTTTTAGTGCAAAGTTGTGCACTCTGGAGACGTAGTGCCCCTTCCAAGGGAAACGCACGAGGAGCCCGCACCCCTATTTTAGATGTGGGGGTATGTGTCTGAGGTCGACTGGTGCGTCCCGTGAACGCTTCGAAGAGCCAGAATTGTGTTTACCGCTGCGGACCGCGTCCTCGGATGCTTGCACCTCGGCTACGAAGGCCGCGGTCTGCTCCTCGGTACGGAGAGAGCATTCAGTGTTACCATTGATCGTGATGACACTGCTAGGTCCTGGCATTCTAAGCTTGCGGTAAGCATAATGCGGGACCATGTTGAAGTGAGCGAACGCTCTGCGCCCTAGGAGCGCGTGGTACCCACTTCGAAAGGGGACAATGTCGAAGATTAACTCCTCCCTCTGGAAGTTCTCGGGTGATCCGAAGACAACTTCCAGTGACACGGTTCCTATGCAACGAGCCTCAACACCTGGTATGACTCCTTTAAAGGTAGTGCTGCTCGACTTGATCCGAGATGAGTCGATACCCATCTTCCTGACCGTGTCCTCATAGATTAAGTTGAGGCTGCTCCCGACATCCATAAAGATGCGTGACAGATGGAAACCATCGACAATTGGGTCCAAGACGAGTGCAGCTGAACCACCATGTCCGATCCTGGTCGGATGGTCATGTATGTCAAATGTGATCGGGCAAGTCGACCACGGATTAAACTTCGGTGCGACTAGCTCTAATGCGTAGATGTCCCAAAGTGCATGCTTCCTCTCCCTCTTGGTGATATGGGTAACATAGATCATGTTCACCTCTGTTACCTCGTTGGGAAACTTCTTTTGGTCTCCATTATTGGGCCGTCGAGTTTCATCCTCGTCTTTGCTGCGATTTCGGGTTTTATTTGGACCCTCCGTTGCAACCTTACTAGCTTCTCTAAAGACCCAGCAATTCCTGTTAGTGTGCGTTGCCAGTTTGTCCTGAGTATCATGAATTTGGCACGATCGATCCAGGATCTTGTCTAGCTTGCTAGCTCCATCGTTATTCTCTTTAAAGGGTTTTTTTTTTCGTCCGGATCTTGGTCCAGTGAAACCTGCATTGACTGCATTGACTTCATCAAGTACTACTTCAACTCCAAGGATCCCCAACAAGTTGATGTGGGTCCCAAAGAAGAAGAACTAGAGAAGTTCTTGAGGGGTGACTCCGCCAACAAAATTCACTCAATTCATATTTGGCAAGAACTAATGCAATCAACTCCAACCTTATGCAATAGTTCAAGGAGTCACATATTCCCTCATAGGTAAGCTAGGGACAAGGTAATTAATGAATCAATGGACATCATATTATATGTGTGTCTCTCCATTTCCATAGATATCCTTGTATTTGTTCCTTGTGTGGGACTAACCCATGTAGGTGAGAAAAGTGTGAAAAAACAAGGATGACTCCCAACTCAAGATGATCTTCATCAACTATGAGCATCCACTACTACAACACCTACATGAAGTCTTCAACGACAAAGCCCAAGGTTAGTTTGTCCCTCTTAGGGGCATTGTCACATCAAGGAGGAGCTTTACTCTAAGACTTGAGTCAGAGCATCTCTTAAGATGTGAACACATTAAAAGCTTTATGTAAAAGTGGAAAGCCCACTTGTGCTTAAACGATGAGTATGACCTATGATAAAGTACTCTTGTGGCTCCTAAGTCAATATACTCGTATATAGATGACTCCGTCATCGCCAAAGTTCTTGGTAGATACTAGAGTGGTTTTGCATGTTAGCCATATTTCATTTGACATCTTAATGTGTGAGCATGTTGGTATGCATATTTTTGCTCATTCGAGGACATCCTATTGTTTTTATTTGGTTTTCATTTTCTTTGGACAATTGGATGTACAAGAATGCCTAAGTACCTCCCTCTAGATATCTATGATTACTCATCTCAAATTATGTTCATGCTTCATCACAAAATTTGAGCTAGCACTTTTTGGACCCTCTATGTGAGGAGCACTCGGAATTCCGTTTCGACAAGAGCTAACTTTCAAAACCTCCAATGTGCTACTCGGTGTAACCAACTCCTAAAACTCGGTTTCATCGAAGCACAAGGGTCGATCTGGTTCTCTATCTCGGTACTACCAATCCTAAAATCTCGGCGTCACCGAGTCTCCCAGTCCTCACACAGTTAAGAGAATTGGTGGAATCAAAATTTTGGAATCAGTGTTACCGACAGTAGTTGGGTATATATATCCCGCGGACCCGACCTTTAAAATTAAATCTTCAAACGTCCTCTCTGCACCACACTGCTGCCGCCGCTCGAGTCTACGGACGTCTCACTTGCCTCCCGTGCGCCCTCGCTGTCGGCGTTCTGGGACCGGGGGTACCCAGACCTGCCTGCTTGTGGCCCAGCGCGTGGCCCACCTCGAAGGCCCGGTACGGCCCAGCAAGAAGCCCCTCAAGTAAAGGCCCTCGCGAGAGCCCCTGCATCATGAGGGGAACGATACCAAGACCTCCGGGGAAGCGGCATCCCCCCGGGCCACCTCCCGAGGAGTGGAGATTCCTATGCAAGTACCCGGACTCGTGAGGCCGGGTGATGTGGGTTCTGGCGGCCAAGCCAGGCGGGCGCCAGCGGGCGCAGAGGGAGGACAGTTTCCTCTTTCGTGCTAAGGAGACAAGGACATACACGGGTGCCCAAGGGATCCCCCAAATGTTTCCTTCCTAGTGCAAGAGGACCGAGACCACGAGCTCGGCAGGACGGATGTCATCATCGAGCCCACCACTGCATCACACCCAGAAGCTTTGTAGGCGTAGACCACCTTTAGTCAGGATAGGGTGTACTTGCTCTCCCCCTTGGAAATTGGCCATTGTGGGATCCCTTCCCGCCGGTGCGATAAGGGAAGAGGACCGTGGCCACTATAAAGAGGGACTAGCTCCCATCGTAGAGGGCAGGTTGGACACACCAGTTCGTCACTACTAAGAGCCCTCGTGAGGCCACCCAACCACTGTACTAGTTCATCCTTAGCCTCCTCGAGAGGCCAATCCACCACAAAGCAGGAGTAGGGTTTTACGCCGCAAGGTGGCCCGAACCTGGGTAAATCTATGAGTCCATCTTCTTCCCTGCTCACACTTATTCGACGCAGCTAGGCCGTAGGGTGGTGAGTTTGAGACCTTGAGCCGGTTGAGATCTACGCACACGCCCCAGTGTTCGAACCTTGTTGGGTTTTGCGGAGCCCCAATTCCGACATTTGGCGCGCCAGGTAGGGGCGTGTTGTGATATTCCTCCGGTTCCACTTCGTCTCTGCTCCGCCACTCCCATGGCCGATGCCCGCCGAGTCCGCGCCGAGCGCTGGGCAGCCCGCGTTGCCCAAATGGCGCCCATGTGCCACGGCATCCCACATCGCTCTGCCTCTTCCGCGACCAACGCTGCTACTGGGTGGGCTGCTTGCGGTCAGCAGGACCTACCGATGCCACCCTTCGAGCGGCGGGACGGTCGCGTCGCTGAGCCATCCCCCGTTCCCACCATGGCGTCGACCTCCGACGCACGCCGCGGACCGGCGAATGCACCGGCTGCGTTGTCCATCGCACGCGAACTGCTGTGTTAATACCCCGACGACGACCACTCTGAAGACTGGCTTAGTCGCGTCGCCGAGCCCACCGATGCCGCTAGTGAAGCACCGACGCTCACCCGCTCGCTCTGCCACCCGCTCTTCCAGGCGGGCGACGTGGCTCACGGCGTGCCACCTCCTCCTTCCCCGTGAAGGGCCGACCGCAAGCCCAGGTGCAAAGCACAACACCATGAACCACAACGTGGGGCGCTGGCGCGCGCGCGAGACGAGACGTGCTGCCAGATGATGCCGCGCGCTTCCCCCGAAGTTCAACCCGGCGAACAAGTGTGCTAAGTCCGAGGTAGGCCATACCTCCCTCCGCGTTCTCCCGAATACGGACCACGAGGACAAGAAGACCAAGGCCAAGGAGGCAAAACGCAAGGGCCCCGCCATGCTGGCAGCTGCGCCCAAGGCGAAGCGCGGTCGTGGCCCGGAAGAGCTCCCTAGGGGCAACCGACCGTTCTGCGTCTTCCACTACAAAAACACCCACACCACCAGCAACTTCCTGGAGCTCAGGGAGCTCTGCGATGAGTGCGTCGGCCGCCGCCCCGAGCGCGGCAACCACGGCAGCGGCCGTGGGGAGGGATGCAGCGGCAACCGCTGGGACAACCGCGACCCATGACAGGACTGGCGAGACCGGCCTCATGAGGATCGCCGGCGCGGCGAGCCTCGCGGCGGACCTTGGCGTGATCATCCTTGGGAGGCCCGCCCTCAGGGCAGGGCCGGCCTTCCTCCGCTGCCACTACCGCCAAGGAAGAACGACGGCCGGCAGGACGATTGGGCTGAGGGCTTCCAAGAGCCCCGCGCGATCGCTTGCATCCTGGGCGGCGCACAGGCCCTAGCCTCCAACCGAGCCTTCAGGAAGCTCCTGCCCAAGAGCCGCCTGGGGGCTGGAGCCGCCGCCGCAGGCGCCTCGAGCCCCGCACCTACCGCTTAGGCGCCTTCCTCCTCCGCATAGAAGGGCGCCTCAGGCGCCTCCATTAGGACTGGCTCGGGGGCTTCTGCCTGGAGAGCTCCTGACCCGACCGGCGTGACGGAGGAGGAACTCGGGCATCACCTGGAGGCATGATTCGACGCGCGACCCCGCGAGCAAGGAGCAAAGCTTGAGCCGCCAGGGGCGCGAGAGTCCGGTGTTCACAAGGGCGACGAGCAGTAGAGGACACAGGACGCGTGTGCCTCATGAGGCGCCAGGACACCGCGGGTCCTCAAGGCATAAGGGAACCGACTGAACCCCCCGCACGCGGCCGTCAGGTGACTCCTTGGGTTGTTCCTGCCAACAATTCTCTGTATTTTGTATCGCCCCAAGCAGGTGTCTTTTGAATACATAACGGATCCGGCTAACCCCTCACTCGAGATGGTATTGTTTGTCCAAGCCTCAGGCTCTGGCGCATCGCTGCTACTGGGGGTGGCGTGCCCCCCACGATCGCCCCGTGATGTTTCCGCAAGGGGGCTGGGCACGAGGTCTGCGTAGGACTTGTCCTCGCAGTGAATCATTGAAAAATCTAAGTACCCGGGCTCTGACCCACAGGTTGGCCACCCGTGCGGATCATCTACCTTAGTGTCACGCCCCCTCAATGAACCATTGCGGGCAGAGGAATGGAAGGCGGCTTGGCTCGCGATGCCACAGAGCAGGCGACATGCCGCCTCTTATGACGGCTCTCCTATAGACGTGCCCTTACGGACACGCGGGGCGCGTCACGGCGCTCATGTTTGGGCCATAGGGGCACACAATTGGTGAACAAAGACTCTCCTGTAGACGTGCCCTTACGGACCCGCGGGGCGCTCCACGGCGCTCATGTTTGGGCCGTAGGGGCATGCAATTGGTGAACAACGGCTCTCCCGCAGACGTGCCCTTACGGACGCGTGGGGCGCATCACGGCGCTCATGTTTGGGCCGTAGGGGCACGCAACCGCATTCCTGTGGCCACGCGGTGTAAGATGGCACTCGTACATGGGCCACAGGGGCACAGCGCCGAAATGTGCGGGAGCATCTGAAGACCGGGTTAGGAGCTCCTGAGCCTTGTGCCTGGGGTATCCACCCAATTATCGCCGCCGTGACACTCTCACATAATAATGAGTGGGCTGTATATGCTCGGAGCCCCCCGAGGACGCGGAGGGGTTCCCACCCACGCCCAAGTGGAAGCCCCATGCTCCACGCTGGCGGACGACACTGTCATTCAATGACTATGCCCACGCCCAGTGGATGCCCCATGCTCCGCGCTGGGGGAAGACTAGTCTAGGCGCCGGACGCGGCTGTTATTTGCTCTCTTTTGTAACCAAATTTGCCACCTTTTTGAATGAAGTTTGAAGCTTTCGTGTCTTATTCGAAAAATGGGGTGGGAACCTTCTTCTTGTAGCATTTTCTTGCTTTGAGTTCTTTCTAAAGGGGTTTGGCACCCACCAGCTCTCTCTCGCGCGCCCCGCGAGCGGGGCTGGGCACAGTACGTTATGCAGGCTCCGGGCCACGCACATACCTCGCCAAAACTTTGGCGTCCTAATCCTCGCGCGACGCTCTCGAGGCGAGCTAGTGTACAATACCACCTCCGGCCCCCGGTCACGTCAGGCATCATGACCCGGCACACCGGCGGCGATCGGCCCTCGCAAGGGGGCTCGGGGGCTCTACGGCTAAGGAAAGAAGCTCCGGAGGGACGCGCCCCCACGACGTAGGAGCCTACCGCGGGCGAGTCAAGCTAAGCTATCCTAATCACAAGTTACCCTAATCGTGGCGGGCAGGGAGATTCCAATTTGCAGCGACATAAAAACTGGGATGCAAGAAGAAAAATGCTAACGTAAAGGCACAAGTGCCGTAGTTCATTACACCCCCCCCCCCCCCCCGCGCGGGGCCCTCCATGGTTTTTCGTGCTCGAAACAAAAGCAAAAGACAGCCTCCCAAGGATCGTCACTCCCGAGGCCGGGCTCCGGCGCCGCCTGCGCTTAGTCGGAATTCTCCTCCTCTTTGACGTAGGTGCAGTGACGGGGCGGCTCGGCGTCCTCCTCGGCAAGGACACGGCGCCGCAGTGGCTCGTCGCCCTCCGTGATCCGGGCGCGGCGGCGTGGCGGCTCGTCGTAGTCGTCGTCGCTCGAGCTTCCCCCGGAGGAGGTGTCGTCACCGCTGGAGGAGCTGCGGCCGTCGTAGAGGGAAAGTTCACCGCCAATGGCGCCGCCGTCTCGACGGCCATCGCCGGTGGGAAGGCGGTCGACGTCGCCGTCGTCGCCCTCTGGGCAGCACCCCAAGCGCCTGCCGTCTTCCCTGAAGATCTTGACGAAGAGCGTCGCCGCCCCGTCGTACTTGAAGTGGAGGGTACACCCCCCCCCCTCCAGGCCGCGGGCACGGGTAATCGCCTGCCACCTGCGGGTCAGGAACACATAGCCCGCGGGGGTGACCTCAACTTCCACCTACGAAGCCGCGCTGCAGCAGCCGTCGGCCTGCAGCCATAGGCCAGCAGGGCCCCCGGCTGGCAGCGCCTCTGCGAAGAAGCGTGGGAGCGAGAGGCAGGTGATCGCAGGCCTCTCCGCCCACACCACGAACTCCAGGACGGTGACGGCCGCAGCAAGCCTCACCCCTCGGGCACGGCCACCACGGTCACTACGGTCGCCAGCGCGGGAGGAGGCCTGCCCATGGCTGCCGGAGGTGCCGCCGACCCGCGTGGGAGTGCGCCCATGCCCTTGGGGGGCCACCACTGGCGTCGCGGTGTACTTCCGGGGGCAACCGGGACCCCTCTTGGGTCGCGGCGAGCCCGGTCCCTCCACGGGGGCCTTCCCTTTCTCGACAGCGGAAAACCTCCTCACCGGCGCCATAGCTGTGGAGGTGGCGGCTTGAAGGAAGGATGCAAGAAGATAAATATGGGTTGGGGGCTTCGCCTCACTCGCCCATTTATAGCCGATCAGAGGCTAGCCGGCGTCCCTCCACATCTCGGGCAATGAAGACCCCGCGGCCCGCGCCAGCCCGTGTCGGTCAGGGCAGCTACCGAGGCAACGTGGGGAAGTGGAGGCATTCACGCCACATCGCGCGCCACACGTCGATCCTAACCCGCAAGCGGTTAGGACCAGCGGCACCTTGGTCTTCCCCCTCGGCTTCTCCTCGAGGCCAGCCCGAACACGCCTTGGGCCCGGGGGCTACTGTCGGCGTTCTGGGACCGGGGGTACCCAGACCTGCCTGCCTACGGCCCAGCGCGTGGCCCACCTTGATAACCCACAAGTATAGGGGATCAATCATAGTCCTTTCAATAAGTAAGAGTATTGAACCCAACGAGGTGCAGAAGGAAATGACAAGCGGTTTTCAGCAAGGTAATTTCTGCAAGCACTGAAATTGTAGGTAGCAGATAGTTTGATAGCAAGATAATTGGTAACAAGCAAGTAACGGCAATGGTAAACAAGGTGCAGCAAGGTAGCCCAATCCTTTTGAGGCTAAGGACAGGCTAGAACAATCACTAGAAATAAGCAAAGTGTTCTTGAGGGTACACGGGAATTTTGTCTAGTCACTTTTATCATGTTGGTTTGATTCGTGTTCGCTACTTTGATAATTTGATATGTGGGTGGACCGGTGCTTGGGTGTTGTTCTTACTTGAACAACCTCCCACTTATGATTAACCCCCTCGCAAGCATCCGCAACTATGAGAAAAGTATTAAGATAAAATCTAACCATAGCATTAAACGTTTGGATCCAAATCAGCCCCTTACGAAGTAGCGCATAAACTAGGGTTTAAGCTTCTGTCACTCTAGCAACCCATCATCTAATAACTACTCCACAATGCATCCCCTTAGGCCCATGAATGGTGAAGTGTCATGTAGTCGACGTTCACATGACACCACTAAGGAAATCACAACATACATATCATCAAAATATCGAACACATATCAAATTCACATGATTACTCGCAACATGACTTCTCCCGTGACCTCAAGAACAAAGGTAACTACTCACAAATAATAATCATGCCCAAGATCAAAGGAGTATTGAATAGCATAATAGATCTGAACATATAATATTCCACCAAATAAACCATATAGTAATCAACTACGCAAGGTAATCAACACTACTAGTCACCCACAGGTACCAATCTGAGGTTCCGGTATAAAGATTGAACACAAGAGATGAACTAGGGTTTGCGAGGAGATGGTGTTTTTGAAGATGTTGATGAAGATTGGCCTCCCAAAGATGAGAGGGATGTTGGTGATGACGATAGCTTCGATTTCCCCCTCCGGGAGGGAAGTTCCCCTGGCGGAATCGCTCCGCCGGAGGACAAAAGTGCTCCTGCCCAAGTTCCGCCTCGAGGTGGCGGCGCTTCATCCCGAAAGTCCTCCTCTGAATTTTTCTAGGTCAAGAGTGACCATATACAAGAAGTTGGGCACCGGAGGTGGGCCGAGGTGGCCACAACCCATCAGGGCGCGCCCAGGGGGCCCTGGCGCGCCCCGGTGGGTTGTGCCCACCTAGCAGGCCCCCTCCGGTAATTTTCTGCTCCAGTATTTTTTATTAAATGCAAAAAAAATCTCCGTAAAATTTCATCTTCATTGGAGTTGTGAAAAATAGGTATCTCTGACGTGCTTTTCTTAGGTCCAAAATTCCAGCTGCTGGTATTCTCCCTCTTTGTGTAAACCTTGCATATTATGAGAGAAAAGGCATTAGAATCACTCCCAAAGCATTATTATTGAACAAAACAAAGTAAATAATGCTAGGAAATCATGATGCAAAATGGACGTATCAACTCCCCCAAGCTTAGACCTCGCTTGTCCTCAAGTGAAAGCCGATATTGAAAAACATGTCCACATGGTTTGAGAGAGAGGTGTCGATAAAAATAAAATACGGACATTGTAGCAACATGCTTATTATCATAACAGCAACAAACTCTATCATAAAAAACTTATTTCAATACATATTTATCATATAACTTCTCATGAGCAAGTAATAATTCATCACAACATAGAAGTATAAAGCATAAACCTTATTGGGAACCAACAAACTATGTTCTCAGTCAACTTTGCAACTACAATTCATCATATTTTTAGGAAGGGTCTCATATTGGAGCCTTTTGGCAAGTCCACATACTCAATCATCATTTAGTCTTCTATGATTGCTAACACTCACGGCATACCCATGAACAAAAAGTTTCATCCGGACACATAAGAAGATAGGGGCTTATAGTTTCGCCTCCCAACGTATTCACCTCAAGGGTGATGTCAATAATAATAACTCATGCCACCCATATCCAACTGGATATATGTGCCTAGATCTTCCCTCACCACTTGATGCTTGCAAAAGAGCAAAAATAAAAAGGAATGGGGAAGAATACTTTGACTCCTTGCATAAAGTAAATACATGGAAGTAAAAAATAGGCCCTTCGCAGAGGGAAGCAGACGTTGTCATGCGCTTATTGGTTTGTATGCCTAATCCCTTAATGTAAAAGAACGTCACGCTATATTGCCCCCTATGATAGCAACCTTTATTATGCAGTCCGTCGCTTTTATTACTTTGCCATCATAAGTACGTATAGCGCTCAATTTTCTCTTACACTAATTGATCAAAACACTTTTAGAAGCAATTTTTATTGCCTTGTTGAACCAATGACAACTTACTTGGAGGATCTTTCTCGATCCATAGGTAGGTATGGTGGACACTCAAAGAAAGAATTTGGGTTTGGGTTTTTGGATGCACAAGTAGTATCTCTACTTAGTGCGGAATTTTTGGCTAGCAAAGATATTGAGCAAGCACCACATGTTAAAGGATCTATGACAATATAACTTCTATGTGGATATGAACAAACATAAATCATTACATTGTCTTCCTTGTCCAACGTCAACAATTTTGACATATAATATTTGATGGGGGCTCACAATCACAAAAGATGTCCAAGATAGTGTATTTGCATGTGAATCTTCTCTTCCCTTATTAATTCTTTCATGAATTGCATCATTGACCAATGTTATGTTTGTCAATCTCCAATAAATTTTACTACTTATACTTTTCATTATGTGATGTCATCACTCACCATAAGATTAGTATATGATTCTTTTCATTTATTTTTCTTTCCTTTTATTTTGATTGCAACAAGAAAGTAGAGAAAGGAAGTGAGCCTAGCTCACTTGGCTAGTGTAGTGGATGTACAACCCAGCCACCCAGGTTCAAGTCCTCACGGACGCGAATTTGGGCTCTTATTATTTCAAAAAAAACTCGCTATAGGGGGCTTCCCTTACAGTTTTCCTTCAAAAAAACAAGAAAGTAGAGAGACAAAAACTCAAACTAAACTTTATTATATAGCTCTCACACGATTACATAGATAGATAGGCCACGAAACTAACACACGAAAATAGATCATGCTAAACTTTTATTCAACTAAAGCAAAGGGAAACTAAAGATCGAACTAAAATAGGTAAAGGTGAATAAAAGTGGTGGTGATACGATACCGTGGCACCTCCCCCAAGCTTGGCTCAAGCCAAGGGGAGTGCCCATACCCGTGTGCTTAAGTCTCCTTTGGTGGTGGTGATGAAGAAGGTGGTGGTGTTGATGTAGTAAGCTTGTCCTCCAGCTTCCAGGGTAAGGGCTCCCCATCAAAGGTTGACGCGAGAGTCCCCTGTGTCCTGCAACTGGCAGCTAAACTCATACCTTTAAATCTCGCTTCATATTCGAAGACTTGGTTTTGAAGATCATAAACTTGGCTCTGCAGAAAATTAATTTGCTCGTTGAGGGTGGAGATGATGTCCTTCACAGACAGGCCGTCCACCGTCTGATCACGAGTGAATTACGTGATCATGGAGTGATTGACACTAAGTCCACGCTCCACCATCTTCTGGCACTTGAATATTTCCTGTTCCACCGCCTCGAGCCTAGCCTCCACACTTCCGGTCTTCTTGGGTCCCTGAACATCGCGGATGTGGAGCACCCCCTCACGCATCTCAATGGCTTGAGGGTGCTTCATCACCTCTGGCAAGTACGGGTTGATGACCTTCTCGAAGAACTTGTCCTTGGAGGAGCTTGGTGGAGCCATGGAGATCTAGATCTGACGAGAAAACAGCAAGAAACAAGAACAGAGGATTTTTCTGCGGTGCGGTCGT
This sequence comes from Elymus sibiricus, assembly GCA_039707655.1. Lineage (NCBI taxonomy): Eukaryota > Viridiplantae > Streptophyta > Magnoliopsida > Poales > Poaceae > Elymus > Elymus sibiricus. The sequence continues at coordinate 175,208,545 of CM077667.1, read as the reverse complement.
CAAAACAGTCGGGGGTATATATAGAGAATTTTTATTCTTGGGAAACAAGTATATGGAAGGAAAATGGAGTCGGGAAGGCAACCGAGGTGGGCACAACCCACCAGGGCGTGTCTAGGGGTGCCTGGCACGCCCTGGTGTATCGTGCTCACCTCGATCACCTTCCGGTTTATTTCTTTATTTCCAAAATTCTAAAATATTCCAAAACTGACAAAAAATATTTTTGCGGATTTTTCGGAGTTCGTTTACTTACTGTATCATGTACCTCCTATTTTTAAGAATTCTGGAGTGTTCCGGAAGGTTTCTTTTATGTGTTCCGCCGGTGTCATGGTTTGGGTAACATTGCTTTCAATGTTAATAGGCATACGTGAGATATAATGCTTAATTCTTTGTCCATTAACCACCTTCGGGTTTGTACCTTCGGCGTTATTAATCTTGATAGCTCCAGAACAATAAACCTCTTCGATAATATATGGTCCATCTCATTTTGAGAGAAGCTTTCCTGCAAAAAATCTTAAACGAGAGTTGAACAAAAGAACATAATCTCCTATTTTGAATTCCCACTTTTGGATTCTTTTGTCATGTCGTATTTTTACTTTTTCTTTGAATAGCTTGGCATTTGCATAGGCTTGGGTTCTCCATTCATCTAGTAAGCTAATGTCAAATAGCCTCTTCTCATCGGCAAATTTGAAATCATAGTTAAGTTCTTTAATTGCCCAAAATGATTTGTGTTCTAATTCTAGAGGCAAATGACAAGCTTTCCCATATACCATTTTATATGGAGACATACCCATTGGATTTTTATAAGCTGTTCTATAGGCCCAAAGTGCATCATCTAATTTCTTAGACCAATTCTTACGAGACCTATTGACAGTTTTTTGTAATATTAATTTTATTTCTCTATTGCTAAGTTCAACTTGACCACTAGATTGCGGATGATAGGGTGATGCAATTCTATGGTTAACATCATATTTAGCAAGCATCTTACGGAAAGCACCATGGATAAAGTGTGAACCACCATCGGTCATTAAATATATAGGGACTCCAAACCTCGGGAAGATAACCTCTTTAAGCATTTTAATAGAGGTGTGGTGATCAGCACTACTAGTTGGAATAGCTTCTACCCACTTAGTGACATAATCAACCGCAACTAAAATATGAGTGTATCCGTTGGAGGAAGGAAAAGGCCCCATATAATCAAAACCCCAAACGTCAAATGGTTCGACAACAAGTGAATAATTCATAGGCATTTCCTGATGCTTGCTGATATTACCAATTCTTTGACATTCATCACAAGACAAGACAAACTTACGGGCATCCTTGAAGAGAGTAGGCCAATAAAAACCAGATTGCAATACCTTGTGAGCAGTTCTATCTCCCGCATGATGCCCTACATAAGCTTCGGAATGACATTTTCGTAGGATTTGTTCCTGTTCATGCTCAGGTACACAACGTCTAATAATACCATCTAGTCCTTCTTTATAAAGGTGTGGGTCATCCCAAAAGTAATGTCTCAAGTCATAGATTTTTTTCTCTTTTGTTGATAAGTGAAGCTAGGTGGTATATATTTAGCGACAATGTAGTTAGCATATTCAGCATACCAGGGTGTGTTCTATGAAACACTTATTGCAGCTAACTGTTCATCAGAGAAACTATCATCAATAGGTAGTGGGTCATCAAGAATATTTTCTAACCTCGACAAGTTATCCGCTACGGGGTTCTCTGCTCCCTTCCTATCAATGATGTGTAAGTCAAATTCTTAAAACAAGAGAACCCACCTAATGAGTCTAGGTTTAGCATCTTTCTTTTCCATAAGGTATTTTATAGCAGCATGATCGGTGTGAACAATAACTTTGGAGTCAACAATATAGGATCTAAATTTATCACAAGCAAACACAACTACTAAAATTTATTTTTTAGTAGTAGCATAGTTTCACTAGGCATTGTCTAGAGTTTTACTAGCATAATGGATAACATTCAATTTCTTATCAACTCCTTGTCCTAGAACAGCACCAACAGCATAATCACTAGCATCACACATCATTTCAAAAGGCAAGTTCCAATCAAGTGGTTGAACAATAGGTGCAGAGGTTAAGGCTTTCTTGAGTATTTCGAAGGCTTCCACACAATCATCATCAAAAACAAAAGGAATAAACTTTTGCAAAATATTAGTACGAGGCCTAGAAATTTTAGAGAAACCTTTAATGAACCTCCTATAAAAACCAGCATGACCAAGGAAACTGCGAATACCTTTAATATCTTTAGGACATGGCATTTTCTCAATTGCATCAACTTTAGCATTATCCACCTCAATACCTCATTTGGATATTTTATGCCCCAAGACAATGCCTTCATTAACCATAAAGTGGCACTTCTCCCAATTCAAGACAATATTAGTTTGTTCACATCTCTGCAAAACTCGATCAAGGTTGCTTAAGCAATCATCAAAAGAAGTTCCGTAAAGGAAAAATCATCCATGAAAACCTCCACAATCTTTTCACAAAATCAGATAATATAGCAGTCATTCATCTTTGAAAGGTAGCAGGTGCATTGCATAAACCAAAAGGCATACGTCTATAAGCATAGGTTCCAAAAGGGCAAGTAAAGGTGGTTTTCTCTTGATCGGATTGTGACACGGGTATTTGAGAAAAAACAGAATGCCCATCTAAGAAACAAAAGTGTGTGTGCTTAGATAATCTTTCAAGCATTTGATTAATGAACGGTAGAGGGTAATGATCTTTCCTAGTATCTTTATTTAATTTTCTAAAATCAATTACCATTCTATAGCCAGTGACAATTCTTTGTGGAATGAGTTCATTCCTATCATTGGGAACAACAATAATACCTCCTTTCGTAGGGACACAATGAATGGGACTTACCCATCTACTATCAGCTATGGGATAGATTATACCTACTTCCAGAAGCTTTAATATTTCAGTTCTTACCACTTCTTTCATCTTAGGATTCAATCGCCGTTGGTGATCAACAATGGGTTTAGCATCAGGTTCCATATTAATCTTGTGCTGACATAGAGTGGGACTAATTCCCTTTAGATCATCAAGAGTATATCCAATAGCAGCCCGGTGCTTCCTCAGAAATTCCAATAATCTCTCTTCTTCATGTTCTGAAAGGTTAGCACTAATAATAACATGATATATCTTTTTCTCATCAAGATAAGCATACTTCAAAGTGTCAGGCAATTGTTTCAATTCAAACACAGGATCACCTTTAGGTGGAGGAGGTCCTCCAAGAGTTTCAATAGGCAAATTATGTTTCAGGAGAGGTTGGTGTTCAAAGAAAATTTTATCTATCTGATTTCTTTCACAAGAGTGCATATCATTTTCATGGTCAAGCAAATATTGTTCTAATGGATCGGTGGGAGGCATGGAAATAGAAGCAAGACCAATTATTTCACCTTTACTAGATAACGCTTTATCATGGGGTTGTCTACTAAACTTGGAAAAATTAAACTCATGAGACACATTACCAAAACTGACACCGACAGTTTGTTTTTCACAATCTATCATAGCATTGACGGTGCTCAAGAAAGGTCTACCAAAGATAATGGGACAAAAGTCATCTTGTGGGGAACCGAGGACTAGAAAATTAGTAGGGTATTTCACCTTCCCGCACAAGACTTCAACATCTCTAACAATCCCAAGTGGTGTGATAGTGTCTCTATTAGCAAGTTTAATAGTAACATCAATGTCTTCCATTTCAGCAGGTGCTATTTCATCCATAATTTCTTGGTATAGAATAAATGGGATAGCACTCACACTAGCACCCAAATCACATAAACCATGATAGCAATGATCTCCTATTTTGACTGAGACAACAGGAAGGCCTTCTATGGGTCTATGTTTATCTTTTTCATCCGGTTTAGCAATTCTAGCAGCTTCATCACAAAAGTAGATAACATGCCCATCAATATTTTCTACCAAGAGACCTTTAACCATAGCAACACTAGGTTCTACTTTAATTTGCTCAGGGGTTTTAGGTGCTCTTATATTACTTTTACGAACCACAGTTGATACCTTAGCATGTTCCTTTATCCTAATAGGGAAAGGTGGTTTTTCAATATAAGTGGTAGGCACAACTGGAATAACATTATAAAAGATGGTATCTTCTATAGCTATGACTCGTTCTTTAATTTGTTCTTTAATAGGGGGATGATATTTAAACCACTTCTCCTTAGGGAGGTCAACGTGAGTAGCAAATCCTTCGCAGAAAGAGGCTACTATCTCAGAGTCAAATCCATATTTAGTGCTAAACTTATGAAAAGTATCGGTATTCATAAAAGATTTAACACAATCAAATTCAAGCTTTATACCTGACTCATTACCTTCGTCGAGTTCCCAATCTTCGGATTGTGTTTAATTCTTTCTAAGAGATCCCATTTGAATTCAATAGTCTTCCTCATATAAGAACCAACACATGAAGTATCGAGCATGGATTGATCATTATGAGAAAGCCGAGCATAAAAATTCTGAATGATAACTTCCCTCGGAATGTCATGATTGGGGCATGAATATAACATTGACTTAATCCTCTCCGAAGCTAGAGCGATACTTTCTCCTTGATGAGCTAGATGCATGGGATAAAACTTTTGGTGGAATTCCAATTGCAAACGATTCCAGTTCCACGATCCAAGATCATCACATAGCCTATACCATGTCAATGTTTTTCCCTCCAAAGATAAAGGGAAAACCTTCTTCTTAACTTCATCTACGGGTAAACCTGCAAGCTTAAATAATCCACAAATTTTGTTCACATATAAGAGGTGCATATCAGGATGTTCAGTTCCATCTCCTACATAAGGTTTAGCAAGAAGTTGTTCTAACATACCCGAAGGAATTTCATAAGTAACATTTTCAGAAGGTGTTGTAGGTTGAGGGGAAAATAATTGTGGTTCCGGTCGAGGTGAAGATACCCCAAACAAACCCCTCAAAGGGTTTTTTTCCATGGTAGCAAGCAGCGATAAATTTCAGCACGTAGTATAAGTTTTTCCTTACCGATTTCCACTTACCAAGAGCGCTTCACTCCCCGGCAACGGCGCCAGAAAAGAGTCTTGATGACCCACAAGTATAGGGGATAAATCGTAGTCCTTTCGATAAGTAAGAATGTCGAACCCAACGAGGAGCAGCAGGAAATGGCAAGCAGTTTTCAGCAAGGTAATTTATGCAAGCACTGAAATTGTAGGTAGCAGATAGTTTGATAGCAAGATAATTGGTAGCAAGCAAGTAACGGTAACGGTAAACAAGGTGCAGCAAGGTAGTGTTGGAAATATGCCCTAGAGGCAATAATAAATTGGTTATTATTATATTTCCTTGTTCATGATAATCGTTTATTATCCATGCTATAATTGTATTGATTGGAAACTCAAATACATGTGTGGGTACATAGACAACACTGTGTCCCTAGTAAGCCTCTAGTTGACTAGCTTGTTGATCAAAGATGGTTAAAGTTTCCTAGCCATTGACATGAGATGTCATTTGATAACGGGATCACGTCATTAGGAGAATGATGTGATGGACAAGACCCAAACTGTAAACGTAGCATTTGATCGTGTCAGTTTATTGCTATTGTTTTCTGCATGTCAAGTATCTGTTCCTTTGACCATGAGATCATACAACTCACTGACACCGGAGGAATACCTTGTGTGTATCAAACGTCGCAACGTAACTGGGTGACTATAAAGGTGCTCTACAGGTATCTCCGAGGGTGTCTGTTGGGTTGGCATGGATCAAGACTGGGATTTGTTACTCCGTATGACGGAGAGGTATCTCAGGGCCCACTCGGTAATACAACATCACAATGAGCCTTGCAAGCAATGTGACTAAAGTGTTAGCCACGAGATCTTGTATTACGGAACGAGTAAAGAGACTTGCCGGTAACGAGATTGAACTAGGTATAGTGATACCGACGATCGAATCTCAGGCAAGTAACATACCGAAGAACAAAGGGAACAGCATACGGGATTAACTGAATCCTTGACATAGAGGTTCGACCGATAAAGATCTTCGTAGAATATGTAGGAGCCAATATGGGCATCCAGGTCCCGCTATTGGTTATTGGCCGTAGAGGTGTCTCGGTCATGTCTATATAGTTCTCGAACCCGCAGGGTCTACACACTTAACGTTTGGTGACGATTAGTATAATTGAGTTATTATGTTGGTGACCGAAAGTTGTTCGGAGTCCCGGATAAGATCCCGGACATGACGAGGATCTCCGGAATAGTCCGGAGGTAAAGATTGATATATGTGATAATAGTGTTTTGATCTCTGGAAGGGTTCCGGAGTTCACCGGAAGGGGTTCCGGATGTTTACCGAAGTGTTCGGGTGCAGCAACACTTTATATGAGCCAAAGGGATAAAGCCCACAAGGTATTGGAAAGTGCAAAAGTAGTTTTGCTGCCGCGTAAGCGGTACTACCGCTTGGTGAAGCGGTACTACCGCCGGAGCGGTACTACCGCTTGTGTGAAGCGGTACTACCGCCCAAGCGGTACTACCGCTTGTGTGAAGCGGTACTACCGCTTGTGCGCGGCTGTGCACGATTCGGCAGGGTCCGAATTGGACTCTTTTCCTGCGGGCCAAACCGACCTTGTGCGGGCAAAACCGACCCGGAGGAGACTTTTACTCCAAGTTTAGACCCCAAGGCTCAACATATAAATAGAGGGGCAGGGGTAGCACACGGGACACATCAGGATTTCCCAAGCCGTGTGCCGGCAACCCTAGCCCTCTAGTTCCTCCGTCATAATCTCCGTAGCGCTTGGCGAAGCCCTGCAGAGATTGTTCCTCACCACCATCACCACGCCGTCGTGCTGCTAGAACTCAACCACTACTTCACCATCGCTCGCTGGATCGAGGAGGTGAAGGCGTCATCAAGCCGTACGTGTGTTGAACGCGGAGGTGCCGTCCGTTCGGCACTAGATCGGAAGGATCGTGATTGGATCGCGGGACGCTCGGCGATTTGGATCGCGAAGACGTTCGACTACATCAACCGCGTTTATTGACGCTTCCGCTTAGCGATCTACAAGGGTATGTAGATTCACTCTCCCTCTCGTAGATGCTCATCACCATGGATAGATCTTATGTGTGCGTAGGAAAATTTTTGTTTCCCATGCAACGTTCCCCAACAGTGGTATCAGAGCTAGGTCTATGCGTAGATGAGATCTCGAGTAGAACACAAACGAGTTGTGGGCGTGGATGTATACATATTGCTTGCCGTTACTAGTTGATACTTGATTCCGCGGTATTGTGAGATGAAGAGGCCCGGACCGACATTACGCGTACGCTTACGCGAGACTGGTTTCACCGCTGCGTGCACTTGTTGCATAAAGGTGACTGGCGGGTGTCTGTCTCTCTCACTTTAGTTGAATCGGTTCAATGAAGAGGGTTCTTTTAGAAGATCAAAAAGCAATCACTACACCACGTTGTGGTTTTGCGTAGGTAAGAACGGTTCTTGCAAACCCGTAGCAGCCACGTAAAATTTGCAACAACAATTAGAGGACGTCTAACTTGTTTTTGCAGGGTATGTTGTGATGTGATATGGCCAATTACATGATGAGATATATGTGATGTATGAGATGATCATGTTTTGTATAGAATATCACGACTTGCATGTCGATGAGTACGGCAACTGGCAGGAGCCATAGAGTTGTCTTTAATTATTGTATGACCTGCGTGTCAATCATTAAGCGCTATGTAATGCTTTACTTTATCGCTAAACGTTAGCTATAGTCGTGGAAGCAACAGTCGGCGCGACAACCTTATGGCGACACGTTGATGGAGATCAAGATGATGGAGATCATGGTGTCATGCCGGTGACGATGGAGATCATGCCGGTGCTTTGGAGATGGAGATCAAAAGCACAAGTTCATGGCCATATCATGTCACTTATGATTTGCATGTGATGTTAATCCTTTTATGCATCTTATTTTGCTTAGGACGACGGTAGCATTATAAGGTGATCCCTCACTTAAATTTCAAGATAAATTGTGTTCTCCCCAAGTGTGCACCGTTGCGAAAGTTCGTCGTTTCGAGACACGCCGTGATGATCGGGTGTGATAGACTCTACGTTCGCATACAACGGGTGTAAGCCATGTTACACGTGCGGAACACTCGGGTTAAACTTGACGAGCCTAGCATGTACAGACATGGCCTCGGAACACAAGAGACCGAAAGGTCGAACATGAGTCATATAGTAGATATGATCAACATGAAGATGTTCACCATTGAAACCACCTCAACTCACGTGATGATCGGACTTGAGTTGGTGGATTTGGATCATGTTACACTCGAATGATCAGAGGGATGTCAATTTGAGTGGGAGTTTTTTAAAATATGATTAACTAAACTCATTATCTAAGAACAATAGTCTAAGTTGTCTTTGCTATATTTATGTTGTAGATCATGGCTCGCGCAGTAGCACCCCTGAATTTTAATGCGTTCCTAGAGAAAGCTAAGTTGAAAGATGATGGAAGTAACTTTGTGGACTGGGCCCGTAATCTAAGGATTATCCTTACGGCTTCCCAGAAGGCTTATGTCCTTGATGCACCGCTTGGTGATCCACCCGCTCCAGTTGAGTCTCTAGACGTTGTGAACGCCTGGCAGGCTCGTTCTGATGATTACTCAATAGTTCAATGTGCAATGTTGTATGGCTTAGAACCGGGACTTCAAAGACGTTTTGAACGTCATGGAGCATATGAGATGTTCCAGGAGTTGAAGTTTATCTGTCAGAAGAATGCCCGGATCGAGAGATATGAGATCTCCGATAAGTTCTATGCTTGCAAGATGGAGGAGAACGGGTCTATCAGTGATCACGTGCTCAGAATGTCTGGGTACTCCACCCGTCTGGCTGAGTTAGGGATGCCCCTTCCGCCAGAGGCTATCACTGACAGAGTTCTTCAATCATTGCCACCTAGCTACAAGAGCTTCGTGTTGAACTATAACATGCACGGGATGAACAAGTCAGTCGCCGAGCTGTTTGCGATGCTGAAAGCCGCTGAGTCTGAAATTCAGAAGGAGCATCAAGTGTTGATGGTCAATAAAACCACTAGTTTCAAGAAAAATGGCAAGGGTAAGAAGGGTAACTCCAAGCAGAGTGGCAAAGCAGTTGCTCCTCTCGTGAAGAAACCCAAGGCTGGACCCAAACCAGAAACTGTGTGTTTTCATTGCAAGGGAACTGGACACTGGAAGCGGAATTGCCCCAAGTATTTGGCTGACAAGAAGGCGGCCAACAACAAACAAGGTATATATGATATACATGTTATTGATGTGTACCTTACCAACTCTCGTTGTAGTGCCTGGGTATTTGATACCGGTGCGGTTGCTCATATTTGCAACTCAAAACAGGAACTGCGGAATAGACGGAGGCTGGCAAAGGACGAAGTGACGATGCGCGTGGGAAATGGTTCCAAGGTTGATGTGATCGCCGTCGGCACGCTCGCTCTTCGATTACCGTCGGGATTAGTGATGAACCTAAATAAGTGTTATTTGGTGCCTGCGTTAAGCATGAACATTATATCTGGATCTTGTTTATTGCGAGACGGTTACTCATTTAAATCAGAGAATAATGGTTGTTCTATTTATATGAGTAATATCTTTTATGGTCATGCACCCGATGTGAGGGGTTTATTCTTATTGAATCTCGATAGTAATGATACACATGTTCATAACATTGATGCCAAAAGATGTAGAATTGATAATGATAATACCACTTTCTTGTGGCACTGCCGTTTAGGTCATATTGGCGTAAAACGCATGAAGAAGCTCCATGCTGATGGACTTTTGGAGTCACTTGATTTTGAATCACTTGACACATGTGAGCCATGCCTCATGGGCAAGATGACTAAAACGCCGTTCTCTGGAACAATGGAACGGGCAAGTGACTTATTGGAAATCATACATACTGATGTGTGCGGTCCGATGAGTATTGAGGCGCGCGGTGGTTATCGTTACTTTCTCACCTTCACTGATGACTTAAGTAGATATGGGTATATTTACTTAATGAAACACAAGTCTGAAACATTTGAAAAGTTCAAACAATTTCAGAGTGAAGTTGAGAATCATCGTAACAAGAAGATTAAATTCCTACGATCTGATCGAGGAGGAGAATATCTGAGTTATGAGTTTGGCAGTCACTTAAAACAGTGTGGAATTGTTTCACAATTGACACCGCCTGGAACACCACAGCGTAATGGTGTGTCCGAACGTCGTAATCGAACCTTATTGGATATGGTGCGATCTATGATGTCTCTTGCCGATTTGCCACTATCATTTTGGGGTTATGCATTAGAGACAGCTGCATTCACTTTAAATAGGGCACCATCGAAATCCGTTGAGACGACGCCATATGAACTTTGGTTTGGCAAGAAGCCAAAACTGTCGTTTCTTAAAGTTTGGGGATGTGATGCTTATGTCAAAAAGCTTCAGCCTGAAAAGCTGGAACCCAAAGCGGAGAAATGCGTCTTCATAGGATACCCAAAAGAGACAATTGGGTATACCTTCTACCTCAGATCCGAGGGCAAAGTGTTTGTCGCTAAAAACGGAACATTTCTTGAGAAAGAGTTTCTCTCGAAAGAATTGAGTGGGAGGAAGATAGAACTTGATGAGGTTGTTGAACCTTTACTTCAACCTGAGAGTAGCGCAGCGCAGAAAGTTGTTTCTGTGGAGCCTACATTAGCTGAAGAGGAAGTTAATGATGATGATCATGAAGCTTTGGATCAAGTTGCTATCGAACCTCGTAGGTCGACAAGGACGCGTACTGCTCCTGAGTGGTACGGCAACCCTGTCTTAGAGGTCATGTTGTTAGACAACGATGAACCTACGAGCTATGGAGAAGCGATGATGAGCCCGGATTCCGAGAAGTGGTTAGAGGCCATGAAATCCGAGATGGGATCCATGTATGAAAACAAAGTATGGACTTTGGAAGTATTACCTGAAGGGCGTAAGGCCATTCAGAACAAATGGATCTTTAAGAGGAAGACGGACGCGGACGGTAATGTCACCGTCTATAAAGCTCGACTTGTGGCAAAGGGTTTTTCACAAGTTCAAGGAGTTGACTACGATGAGACCTTCTCACCCGTAGCGATGCTTAAGTCCGTCAGAATCATGTTAGCAATAGCTGCCTTTTTCGATTATGAAATTTGGCAGATGGATGTCAAAACAGCGTTCCTTAACGGTTACCTTAAGGAAGAGTTGTATATGATGCAACCAGAAGGTTTTGTCGATCCAGAGAATGCTGACAAAGTTTGCAAACTCCAGCGATCCATTTATGGACTGGTGCAAGCATCTCGGAGTTGGAATCTTCGTTTTGATGAGGTGATCAAAGCGTTCGAGTTTATACAAGTTTACGGAGAAGCTTGTATTTACAAGAAAGTGAGTGGGAGCTCTATAGCGTTTCTAATCTTATATGTGGATGACATATTGCTGATTGGAAACAATATAGAAATGCTGGAAAGCGTAAAGGAATATTTGAACAAGAGTTTTTCAATGAAGGACCTAGGAGAAGCTGCTTTCATATTAGGCATCAAGATCTATAGAGATAGATCGAGACGCTTAATAGGACTTTCACAAAGCACATACCTTGATAAGATTTTGAAGAAGTTCAAAATAGATCAGTCCAAGAAGGGGTTCTTGCCTGTTTTGCAAGGTGTGAAGTTGAGTAAGACTCAATGCCCAGTGACTGCAGAAGATAGAGAAAAGATGAGTGTCATCCCCTATGCTTCAGCCATAGGCTCTATCATGTATGCAATGTTGTGCACAAGACCCGATGTCAGCCTTGCCATAAGTATGGCCGGAAGGTTTCAAAGTGATCCAGGAATGGAACACTGGACGGCGGTCAAGAATATCCTGAAGTACCTGAAAAGGACTAAGGACATGTTTCTCGTTTATGGAGGTGATCAAGAGCTCGTCGTAAAGGGTTACGTCGATGCAAGCTTTGACACTGATCCGGATGACTCTAAGTCGCAAACCGGATACGTATTTATTCTTAATGGGGGTGCGGTTAGCTGGTGCAGTTCCAAGCAAAGCGTGGTAGCTGATTCTACATGCGAAGCGGAGTACATCGCAGCCTCGGAGGCGGCGAAGGAAGGTGTCTGGATGAAGGAGTTCATGACAGATCTTGGAGTAGTGCCTAGTGCGCTTAACCCAATGACTCTGTTTTGTGATAACACTGGTGCCATTGCTCTAGCCAAGGAACCAAGATTTGACAAGAGGACCAGACACATAAAACGACGTTTCAATTCCATCCGCGATTACATCAAGGAGGACGACATAAATATTTGCAAAGTACACACGGATCTGAATGTTGCAGATCCGATGACTAAACCTCTTCCAAGGGCTAAACATGAACAACACCAGAACTGCATGGGTGTTCGATTCATTACAATGTAAATCACATAGTGATGTGAACTAGATTATTGACTCTAGTGCAAGTGGGAGACTGTTGGAAATATGCCCTAGAGGCAATAATAAATTGGTTATTATTATATTTCCTTGTTCATGATAATCGTTTATTATCCATGCTATAATTGTATTGATTGGAAACTCAAATACATGTGTGGGTACATAGACAACACTGTGTCCCTAGTAAGCCTCTAGTTGACTAGCTTGTTGATCAAAGATGGTTAAAGTTTCCTAGCCATTGACATGAGATGTCATTTGATAACGGGATCACGTCATTAGGAGAATGATGTGATGGACAAGACCCAAACTGTAAACGTAGCATTTGATCGTGTCAGTTTATTGCTATTGTTTTCTGCATGTCAAGTATCTGTTCCTTTGACCATGAGATCATACAACTCACTGACACCGGAGGAATACCTTGTGTGTATCAAATGTCGCAACGTAACTGGGTGACTATAAAGGTGCTCTACAGGTATCTCCGAGGGTGTCTGTTGGGTTGGCATGGATCAAGACTGGGATTTGTTACTCCGTATGACGGAGAGGTATCTCAGGGCCCACTCGGTAATACAACATCACAATGAGCCTTGCAAGCAATGTGACTAAAGTGTTAGCCACGAGATCTTGTATTACGGAACGAGTAAAGAGACTTGCCGGTAACGAGATTGAACTAGGTATAGTGATACCGACGATCGAATCTCAGGCAAGTAACATACCGAAGAACAAAGGGAACAGCATACGGGATTAACTGAATCCTTGACATAGAGGTTCGACCGATAAAGATCTTCGTAGAATATGTAGGAGCCAATATGGGCATCCAGGTCCCGCTATTGGTTATTGGCCGTAGAGGTGTCTCGGTCATGTCTACATAGTTCTCGAACCCGCAGGGTCTACACACTTAATGTTTGGTGACGATTAGTATAATTGAGTTATTATGTTGGTGACCGAAAGTTGTTCGGAGTCCCGGTTAAGATCCCGGACATGACGAGGATCTCCGGAATAGTCCGGAGGTAAAGATTGATATATGTGATAATAGTGTTTTGATCTCTGGAAGGGTTCCGGAGTTCACCGGAAGGGGTTCCGGATGTTTACCGAAGTGTTCGGGTGCAGCAACACTTTATATGAGCCAAAGGGATAAAGCCCACAAGGTATTGGAAAGTGCAAAAGTAGTTTTGCTGCCGCGTAAGCGGTACTACCGCTTGGTGAAGCGGTACTACCGCCGGAGCGGTACTACCGCTTGTGTGAAGCGGTACTACCGCCCAAGCGGTACTACCGCTTGTGTGAAGCGGTACTACCGCTTGTGCGCGGCTGTGCACGATTCGGCAGGGTCCGAATTGGACTCTTTTCCTGCGGGCCAAACCGACCTTGTGCGGGCAAAACCGACCCGGAGGAGACTTTTACTCCAAGTTTAGACCCCAAGGCTCAACATATAAATAGAGGGGCAGGGGTAGCACACGGGACACATCAGGATTTCCCAAGCCGTGTGCCGGCAACCCTAGCCCTCTAGTTCCTCCGTCATAATCTCCGTAGCGCTTGGCGAAGCCCTGCAGAGATTGTTCCTCACCACCATCACCACGCCGTCGTGCTGCTGGAACTCAACCACTACTTCACCATCGCTCGCTGGATCGAGGAGGTGAAGGCGTCATCAAGCCGTACGTGTGTTGAACGCGGAGGTGCCGTCCGTTCGGCACTAGATCGGAAGGATCGTGATTGGATCGCGGGACGCTCGGCGATTTGGATCGCGAAGACGTTCGACTACATCAACCGCGTTTATTGACGCTTCCGCTTAGCGATCTACAAGGGTATGTAGATTCACTCTCCCTCTCGTAGATGCTCATCACCATGGATAGATCTTATGTGTGCGTAGGAAAATTTTTGTTTCCCATGCAACGTTCCCCAACAGGTAGCCCAATCCTTTTGAGGCAAAGAACAGGCCAAAACAATTACTAGTAATAAGCAAAGTGTTCTTGAGGGTACACGGGAATTTCGTCTAGTCACTTTTATCATGTTGGTTTGATTCGTGTTCGCTACTTTGATAATTTGATATGTGGGTGGACCGGTGCTTGCGCGCTGTTGTTACTTGAACAACCTCCCACTTATGATTAACCCCCTCGCAAGCATATGCAACTACGAGAAAAGTATTGAGATAAAATCTAACCATAGCATTAAACGTTTGGATCCAAATCAGCCCCTTACGAAGTAGCGCATAAACTAGGGTTTAAGCTTCTGTCACTCTAGCAACCCATCATATAATAACTACTCCACAATGCATCCCCTTATCCCCATGAATGGTGAAGTGTCATGTAGTTGACGTTCACATGACACCACTAAGGGAATCACAACATACATATCATCAAAATATCGAACACATATCAAATTCACATGATTACTCGCAACATGACTTCTCTCGTGACCTCAAGAACAAAGGTAACTACTCACAAATAATAATCATGCCCAAGATCAGAGGAGTATTCAATAGCATAATAGATCTGAACATATAATCTTCCACCAAATAAACCATAAAGTAATCAACTACGCAAGGTAATCAACACTACTAGTCACCCACATGTACCAATCTGAGGTTCTGGTACAAAGATTGAACACAAGAGATGAACTAGGGTTTGCGAGGAGATGGTGTTGTTGAAGATGTTGATGAAGATTGGCCCCCCAAAGATGAGAGGGATGTTGGTGATGACGATAGCTTCGATTTCCCCCTCCGGGAGGGAAGTTCCCCCGGCGGAATCGCTCCGCCGGAGGACAAAAGTGCTCCTGCCCAAGTTCCGCCTCGAGGCGGTGGCGCTTCATCCCGAAAGTCCTCCTCTAATTTTTTGTAGGTCAAGAGTGAGCATATACCAGAAGATGGGCACTGGAGGTGGCCGAGGTGGCCACAACCCATCAGGGCCCTTGTGCCCACCTAGCAGGGCCCCTCTGATAGTTTTTTGCTCCAGTATTTTTTATTAAATGCAAAAATAATCTCCGTAAAATTTCATCTTCATTGGAGTTGTGCAAAATAGGTATCTCTGATGTGCTTTTCTTAGGTCCAGAATTCCCGCTGCCGGTATTCTCTCTCTTTGTGTAAACCTTGCATATTATGAGAGAAAAGGCATTAGAATCACTCCCCAAAGATTATTATTCAACAAAACAAAGTAAATAACAGTAGGAAATCATGATGCAAAATGGACGTATCACACCTCGAAGGCCCGATACAGCCCAGCAAGAAGCCCCTCAAGTAAAGGCCCTCGCGAGAGGCCCTGCCTCCTGAGGGGAACGATACCAAGACCTCCGGAGAAGCGGCATCCCCCCGGGCCGGCTTCCGAGGAGCGGAGATTCCTATGCAAGTACCCGACCTCGTGAGGCCGGGGTGATGTGGGTTTTAACGGCCAAACCAGGCGGGCGCCAGCGGGCGCAGAGGGAGGATAGTGTCCTCTTTCGTGCTAAGGAGACAAGGACGTACGCGGGTTCCCAAGGGATCCCCCAAAGGTTTCCTTCCTAGTGCAAGAGGACCGAGACCATGAGCTCGGCAGGACAGATGTCATCGCCGAGCCCATCACTGCATCACACCCAGAAGCTTTGCAGGCGAAGACCACCTTTAGTCAGGATAGAGTGTACTTGCTGTCCCCCTTGGAAATTGGCCATTATGGGATCCCTCCCCGCCGGTGCAATAAGGGAAGAGGACCGTGGCCACTATAAAGAGGGACTAGCTCCCATCGTAGAGGGCAGGTTGGACACACCAGTTTGTCACTACCAAGAGCCCTCGTGAGGCCACCCAACCATTGTACTAGTTCATCCTTAGCCTCCTCGAGAGGCCAATCCACCACAAAGCAGGAGTAGGGTTTTACACCGCAAGGTGGCCCGAACCTGGGTAAATCTATGAGTCCATCTTCTTCCCCGCTCACACTTATTCGACGCAGCTAGGCCGTAGGGTGGTGAGTTTGAGACCTTGAGCCGGTTGAGATCTACGCACACGCCCCAGTGTTCGAACCTTGTTGGGTTTTGCGGAGCCCCGATTCTGACACTCGCCGCCGTAGTCCGCCGCTGTCAACGGGAATCTTCCCCACCGTTGCCGTCGTAGCGAAATCTTCATCGGGTTAGGGTATGATTTCGACCCCTCGTGCGCTCCAAGCTCCGATTCATGCGCATTAGGATAAGTTCCACGTCTTGCCACCGATTGCAACACATCTATCCACAAGAAAAATCCGATAGATTAGGCGAACAAGAAATTTTAGGTTTAGGTTGCCGCCGTACGCGTCTCGGTGTCACCGAGTGGAAATGAGTCGGTATCACCGATTCGGGCTTTAGAGTTCTGAGAACAGTATCGATGAGACCGAGTTACTATTTTCAGTGAAATCGAAAATGGTGACCAAGTTTCTGTTAGAGAGAATGTCAGTCTCGGATACTCCGAAAACTAAAACTCATTGGAACCAAAACCCATACAGTAGAAGTCTAAAACTAAGATTTTGACTTCAATTTTTTGCAAAATAGATGTGTTTTGTGATGCTCGTCCACTCCACTCTTCTACATCTATTCACAGGGTCAGTCATTCAGCATGTCAGTCTCAGATGACAGTGAGAATGCTTTCAGGGAACCAAGTGTTGATCTTGATGTTGGCACTGGTCCAGAAGCTAGTTCCTCAGACCCAGGCACCCCTAGCTCACATGGCTTGCCCAAGGCAGACACCAGGGCCAGAAGAAAGCTAAACTCAGATGAGGAGGATGAAGATTTCATCCCAGATGATGCTACTTCTCAGAGGAACACAGCCAGGAAGGAGTATGCCAGTTCTGATTCTATGAAGGCTCCTGAGACTGCAAAGAAAGGAATGTCACTCACACTTGAGAATCCAGGCTCCTCCAGGCAGACCAAGTCTATGGCAAAGAAACCTGCCCAGAAGAAGAGAGAGAGGAAGAGAACCATCCATGTGGTTGGAAGGGCAACTTCTATGTATGAAGACCTTGTTGAGCTTGAGGCAGAGGAAGAGGAAGAAACAGCTGCCAACCCACCTCCTTCTAAGAAGAAGAAGCGCATGGCTGATGCTATGCCTAGCAAGACACCTTCCAAGGCCAAGCCTTCTGCTCCCAAGAAGCCAGCATCTACCAAGAACGCAGAGGACATCAGCTGAAGCATTCGCGAATGCTGTTCTTTCGACTCCTTCCATGGCCACCGGGGGAGATAGAGCCTAGAGTGATGCTTAGCTCTACACCTTCGAGCTTTTTGGTAACATATTGCCAAAGGGGGAGAAGTGTTATGGATAATAGGGCTTTGAGAGAGAGTGATACATTTTGTTTGCTCTCTTCATTTCAAAAACATTTGGTTTATCGTGTGGTTGTCTTAAAACTCCGTCATGTTTGATCATACGCTTTGCTCGATGATGCTACTATTTCCTATCCATGTGATATTTATATGATGATCATTCACTCTTGTTTGGTTTTATGTGCATTGTAATCCATTCATACTATTTATGCGCACCACCAAGTTGTATGTGACATGGAAGAGTTACCCATGATCCTTATCGATTGTGCATTTGCATTCAAACGCAAATTTTAAAATAGTGCACAAATTTAGGGGATCTCTTTCATATCACATACTTATCAAAGTGACAATGTTATTCATTGTTTTATCCCTATCGAAGCTTTGATCTATATGTTGTCATCAATTACCAAAAAGGGGGAGACTGAAAGCACCACTTCACCCTAGGTGGTTTTGGTAATTAATAACAACATATATTTCATTGGACTAATGATTCCACCAAGTATATTACATGAAAAGTTCAATTGATGGATTAGCAAAGGATTGTGTGAAGATCCCCTAGATGCAAGGAACATCAATTGGCAACAAGCTTCAAGACTCTACATTTTGCAGTTTGTGAGAAATCACACTTGAGTCCATAGGAAAGCTAGTACTATTAAAAGGGGTGAGGTATCTATGATGATCTAGTTGCTCAAGTGCTTAAAGTCAGCCACCAAAAATACCCATGGAATTCTCCCACAAAATACTTTGTCTAAACCCTACCACTCAAATTCGGTGCCACCAATATTTCCAAATCGGCCCTACCGAGTTTCACCCTAGACAGATCCTAAGTCAAACCCTAAGGTCTCGGTGACACCAAGTTTTCATTTCAGTGAAACCGAAATCAGTGACCAACTCTCAGGTATCCTATTTCTAAAAAACAGAATTTCCGAGTTTTAGGAAATGGTCTCACCAAGTTTTGGTAACTGCCTAGGTTAGCCAATTCGGTCCCACCGAGATTTATATATCGGTCTCACCGAAACATCAGAAGTTGCCAGATTTTGCACTAGTCGGTGCAAGAGTTTTTGCTTTGGTTTCACAGAGTTGGGCAATGATATTGTAATGGTTGGATTTTTGGAGATGCCTATATACACTCCTCTACCTACCTCTCACTCGTAGAGGAAGCACTTAGAACAGACCAACACTTACCCCATCCATTTTTCTGAGAGAGAACCACCTTCTCATGTGTTTAGATCAAGATCTTCCACTCCAACCATATGAATCTTGATTTCTAGCCTCCCCAAGTTGCTTTCCACCCAATCAAACTCTTGTACCAAGCCAAATCTATGAGAGAGTGATTGTGTGTTGAGGAGACTATCTTTTGAAGCACAAGAGCAAGGAGTTCATCATTGTTACCACATCTATTACCTTTTGGAGAGTGGTGTCTCCTAGATTGGTTAGGTGTCGCTTGGGAGCCTCCGTCTTCATGTGTGGAGTTGAACCAAGAAGTTTGTACCGGCAAGGAGATCGCCTACTTTGTGAAGATCTACCCCGAGTGAGGCTAGTCCTTCGTGGACGTAAGCCGTGATGGAATAGACGAGGTTGCTATTTCGTGGACCTTCTTGGGTGGAGGCCTCCATGGACTCTCACGACCGCTACCCTCCATGGGTTGAAGTCTCCATCAATGAGGACGTATGATAGCACCACCTATCGAAACCACGGGAAAAATCTTCGTGTCCCCAATTGTGTTTGATCCTCCTATCAAACCCTGTACTTATATGTGCATGTCTTTACTTCCCGCTGCTATACTCTTAGACTTGCATGTGTAGGGTGTGCTTGACATGATATAATTGCTAAAACTTGCCAACACCTAAAATTGGGAAAAGGCTAGATTTTTATTTGGTCAAGTAGTCTAATCACCCCCCCCCCTCTAGACATACTTTGGATCCTATAGGTGCTAGCAGATGTAGTCGAGGGTAGGATTGGATGGGCACCGGACAGTGGTCAGGGGAACTCTTTGAAAGACCATGTTTCGTTCGTCCTGTTCTCACATACCCGGCGGTGCGAGGACTTACAGGGAGGGAACGATTCTTATAGGTAAAGTGCACAACACTCTGCAGAGTTAAAACCTAATCGATTAGTCGTGTCCCTGGTTACAAACAATTTGAGCCTCTGGACTTGGATCTATCTATGAACTCTCAACACCGGATTGATAACTAATTGTGGGCAACTTATTATACTTGTGGGCTATGATACATTGGTTGGCAGAACCATGTCATGGTAGATGACTCTGTAGTGAAGACTCCTGATATTCCTTTGATGTAGGGAAAAGAAAACCAGCTTTTATGCAAAAACTCAGACACCGAGCCACAAAGCATTATTGCATATAGAATAGTCTTTATCATCTGCTTATATTGTGATCTTGTCGGTACATTCAATGTACTCACCTACACGGCTGCAACATATCATATTGCAGGAATTCAACGACGAGTAAGAGTCGCGATATAGGGTTACGGTCTACACTCAACTTGTCGTTGGTGTTGATGGGACTCCACACCCTTAATGATTTGTTTCTGCTGTGATATAAGGTATACTCTGGATCTACAGTAATTATTTTACATGTGATGCTATGGTATTTCATAGAAGTACTGTGTGTGCCAGCATACTGATCCAGGGACGGCACAGAAAACACAGAGGCACCGATCCTTTTGGGTCGGGTCGCTACACTAGACCCAATACCTTGCTTTTTTCCTTTGTTAGCGTAGGTGATATGCTTCAAGTGAGATGGAGATAGAGTTGTGTCCATTAATAAGCTCTTGTCACCAGTCATGTGATTGGTGCATCCACTGTCAAGGACCCACTCAGTAGCTTTAGGTGATTCTTCCTGCAGACGAATTAGTGCAACTTATGAACTCATATACTTCAGAATGAATAATATGACATCAAATTCATCAGGCAGAATTTCATCAAATAGTACAATAGGTATAGCAACATGAGGATGTGAGAATGAGGGATTCATTTCTACATGATTAGCTTGCGTCCTTTCAAGCGATTTTCAGGTCTCCAGCAAATTCTTCACACGTTTAAGTTTGTTTGGAGACCTGACCCTGCATAAGTGATTAGTTCGTTTTCTTCACCGCCCACATTTGGACGGGTAGCAAAGAGTCCATCATTCTACAAGATCCATATAAAAATTGAGGCATTGAAGTTAATGCACTTCATCTCATAGAAGGGGGGTTAGAGTACATGTATGAATAAGAAGAGAAAATTTTCGAAGATTTGTGAACATAATGGTTTGAAGAATAATGCACATATTCATGACCCATAGGTTTTCCCTGTGAAACAGAGGCATTAGCACGAGCATGTGTAGATTGATGACCATGTGAAGAATTTGGTCCATATGAAGACTTTGGTCCAAGTGAAGAATTTGATCCGGGCTTCCATTTCTTCAAGGATGGTGTCATGATGACATACACTTGAAGACTTTCAAGGCATCTTTTGGGAACCCAGATTTTCTTCATCAGAGGACCATTCCTGCCGTTAGTTCCAACATATGTGGCAAATATTTCTGTTGGAAATATGCCCTAGAGGCAATAATAAATTGGTTATTATTATATTTCCTTGTTCATGATAATCGTTTATTATCCATGCTATAATTGTATTGATTGGAAACTCAAATACATGTGTGGGTACATAGACAACACTGTGTCCCTAGTAAGCCTCTAGTTGACTAGCTCGTTGATCAAAGATGGTTAAGGTTTCCTAGCCATTGACATGAGATGTCATTTGATAACGGGATCACATCATTAGGAGAATGATGTGATGGACAAGACCCAAACTACGAACGTAGCATATGATCGTGTCAGTTTATTGCTATTGTTTTCTGCATGTCAAGTATCTGTTCCTATGACCATGAGATCATGCAACTCGCTGACATCGGAGGAGTACCTTGTGTGTATCAAACGTCTCAACGTAACTGGGCGACTATAAAGGTGCTCTACAGGTATCTCCGAGGGTGTCTGTTGGGTTGGCATGGATCAAGACTGGGATTTGTTACTCCGTGTGACGGAGAGGTATCTCAGGGCCCACTCGGTAATACAACATCACAATGAGCCTTGCAAGCAATGTGACTAAAGTGTTAGCCACGAGATCTTGTATTACGGAACGAGTAAAGAGACTTGCCGGTAACGAGATTGAACTAGGTATAGAGATACCGACGATCGAATCTCGGGCAAGTAACATACCGAAGAACAAAGGGAACAGCATACGGGATTAACTAAATCCTTGACATAGAGGTTCGACCGATAAAAGATCTTCGTAGAATATGTAGGAGCCAATATGGGCATCCAGGTCCCGCTATTGGTTATTGGCCGTAGAGGTGTCTCGGTCATGTCTACATAGTTCTCGAACCCGCAGGGTCTACACACTTAACGTTTGGTGACGATTAGTATAGTTGAGTTATTTTGTTGGTGACCGAAGGTTGTTCGGAGTCCCGGATAAGATCCCGGACATGACGAGGATCTCCGGAAGAGTCCGGAGGTAAAGATTAATATATGTGATAATAGTGTTCTGATCTCCGGAAGGGTTCCGGAATTCACCGGAAGAGGTTCCGGATGTTTACCGAAGTGTTCGGGTGCAGCAACACTTTATATGAGCCAAAGGGGTAAAGCCCACGAGGTATTGCAAGGTGCAAAAGGAAGTTTTGCTGGCGTCTGGGGCGGTACTACCGCTTATCGTAAGCGGTACTACCGCTTATCGTAAGCGGTACTACCGCTTGTACGCGATACTGCAGGGATCCGAGTTGGACTCTTTCCCTGCGGGCCAAACCGACCTTGTGCGGGCAAAACCGACCTGTAGGAGGCTTTTACTCCAAGTTTAGGCCCCAAGGCTCAACATATAAATAGAGGGGCAGGGCTAGCACACGGGATACATCAAGATTTCCCAAGCCGTGTGTCGGCAACCCTAACCCTCTAGTTCTCCCGTCATAATCTCCGTAGTGCTTGGCGAAGCCCTGCAGAGATTGTTCCTCACCACTATCACCACGCCGTCGTGCTGCTGGAACTCATCTACTACTTCACCATCGCTCGCTGGATCGAGGAGGTGAAGGCGTCATCAAGCCGTACGTGTGTTGAACGCGGAGGTGCCGTCCGTTCGGCACTAGTTCGTGATCGGATCGAGGGACGACTTGCGATTTGGATCGCGGAGACGTTCGACTACATCAACCGCGTTTCTTAACGCTTCCGCTTAGCGATCTACAAGGGTATGTAGATTCACTCTCCCTCTCGTAGATGCTCATCACCATGGATAGATCTTGTGTGTGCGTAGGAAAATTTTTGTTTCCCATGCAACATTCCCCAACAGTGGCATCTGAGCTAGGTCTATGCGTAGATGAGATCTCGAGTAGAACACAAACGAGTTGTGGGCGTGGGTGTATACATATTGCTTGCCGTTACTAGTTGATACTTGATTCGGCAGTATTGTGAGATGAAGCGGCCCGGACCGACATTACGCGTACTCTTACGCGAGACAGGTTCCTTCAACTGACATGTAACTTCGTTGCATAAAGATGGCTAGCGGGTGTCTGTCTCTCTCACTTTAGTTGAATCAATTTCAATGAAGAGGGTTCTTTTAGAAGATCAAAAAGCAATCACTACACCACGTTGTGGTTTTGCATAGGTAAGAACGGTTCTTGCAAACCCGTAGCAGCCACGTAAAATTTGCAACAACAATTAGAGGACGTCTAACTTGTTTTTGCAGGGTATGTTGTGATGTGATATGGCCAATTACATGATGAGATATATGTGATGTATGAGATGGTCATGTATTGTATAGAATATCACGACTTGCATGTCGATGAGTACGGCAACTGGCAGGAGCCATAGAGTTGTCTTTAATTATTGTATGACCTGCGTGTCAATCATTAAGCGCTATGTAATGCTTTACTTTATCGCTAAACGTTAGCAATAGTCATGGAAGCAACAGTCGGCGCGACAACCTCATGGCGACACGTTGATGGAGATCAAGATGATGGAGATCATGGTGTCATGCCGGTGACGATGGAGATCATGCCGGTGCTTTGAAGATGGTGATCAAAAGCACAAGTTCATGGCCATATCATGTCACTTATGATTTGCATGTGATGTTAATCTTTTTATGCATCTTATTTTGCTTAGGACGACGGTAGCATTATAAGGTGATCCCTCACTTAAATTTCAACATAAATTGTGTTCTCCCCGAGTGTGCACCGTTGCGAAAGTTCGTCATTTCGAGACACGCCGTGATGATCGGGTGTGATAGACTCTACGTTCACATACAACGGGTGTAAGCCATGTTGCACGTGCGGAACACTCGGGTTAAACTTGACGAGCCTAGCATGTACAGACATGGTCTCGGAACACAAGAGACCGAAAGGTCGAACATGAGTCATATAGTAGATATGATCAACATGAAGATGTTCACCATTGAAACCACCTCAACTCACGTGATGATCGGACTTGAGTTGGTGGATTTGGATCATGTTACACTCAAATGATCGGAGGGATGTCAATTTGAGTGGGAGTTTTTTAAAGTAATATGATTAACTAAACTCATTATCTAGAACAATAGTCTAAGTTGTCTTTGCTATATTTATGTTGTAGATCATGGCTCGCGTAGTAGCACCCCTGAATTTTAATGCGTTCCTAGAGAAAGCTAAGTTGAAAGATGATGGAAGTAACTTTGTGGACTGGGCCCGTAATCTAAGGATTATCCTTACGGCTTCCCAGAAGGCTTATGTCCTTGATGCACCGCTTGGTGATCCACCCGCTCCAGTTGAGTCTCTAGACGTTGTGAACGCCTGGAAGGCTCGTTCTGAAGATTACTCAATAGTTCAATGTGCAATATTGTATGGTTTAGAACCGGGACTTCAAAGACGTTTTGAACGTCATGGAGCATATGAGATGTTCCAGGAGTTGAAGTTTATCTTTCAGAAGAATGCCCGGATCGAGAGATATGAGATCTCCGATAAGTTCTATGCTTGCAAGATGGAGGAGAACGGGTCTATCAGTGATCACATACTCAGAATGTCTGGGTACTCCACCCGTCTGGATGAATTGGGGATGCCCCTTCCGCCAGAGGCTATCACTGACAGAGTTCTTCAATCATTGCCACCTAGCTACAAGAGCTTCGTGTTGAACTATAACATGCACGGGATGAACAAGTCAGTCGCCGAGCTGTTTGCGATGCTGAAAGCCGCTGAGTCTGAAATTCAGAAGGAGCATCAAGTGTTGATGGTCAATAAAACCACTAGTTTCAAGAAAAATGGCAAGGGTAAGAAGGGTAACTCCAAGAAGAGTGGCAAAGCAGCTGCTCCTCTCGTGAAGAAACCCAAGGCTGGACCCAAACCAGAAACTGTGTGCTTTCATTGCAAGGGAACTGGACACTGGAAGCGGAACTGCCCCAAGTATTTGGCTGACAAGAAGGCGGCCAAACACGGTATATATGATATACATGTTATTGATGTGTACCTTACCAACTCTCGTTGTAGTGCCTGGGTATTTGATACCGGTGCGGTTGCTCATATTTGCAACTCAAAACAGGAACTGCGGAATAGACGGAGGCTGGCAAAGGACGAAGTGACGATGCGCGTGGGAAATGGTTCCAAGGTTGATGTGATCGCCGTCGGCACGCTCGCTCTTCGATTACCATCGGGATTAGTGATGAACCTGAATAATTGTTATTTAGTGCCTGCGTTAAGCATGAACATTATATCTGGATCTTGTTTATTGCGAGACGGTTACTCATTTAAATCAGAGAATAATGGTTGTTCTATTTATATGAGTAATATCTTTTATGGTCATGCACCCAATGTGAGGGGTTTATTCTTATTGAATCTCGATAGTAATGATACACATGTTCATAACATTGATGCCAAAAGATGTAGAATTGATAATGATAATACCACTTTCTTGTGGCACTGCCGTTTAGGTCATATTGGCGTAAAACGCATGAGGAAGCTCCATGCTGATGGACTTTTGGAGTCACTTGATTTTGAATCACTTGACACATGTGAGCCATGCCTCATGGGCAAGATGACTAAAACACCGTTCTCTGGAATAATGGAACGGGCAAGTGACTTATTGGAAATCATACATACTGATGTGTGCGGTCCGATGAGCATTGAGGCACGCGGTGGTTATCGTTACTTTCTCACCTTCACTGATGACTTAAGTAGATATGGGTATATTTACTTAATGAAACACAAGTCTGAAACATTTGAAAAGTTCAAACAATTTCAGAGTGAAGTTGAGAATCAACCTAACAAGAAGATTAAATTCCTACGATCTGATCGAGGAGGAGAATATCTGAGTTATGAGTTTGGCAGTCACTTAAGACAATGTGGAATTGTTTCACAACTAACACCGCCTGGAACACCACAGCGTAATGGTGTGTCCGAACGTCGTAATCGAACCTTATTGGATATGGTGCGATCTATGATGTCTCTTGCCGATTTGCCACTATCGTTTTGGGGTTATGCATTAGAGACAGCTGCATTCACTTTAAATAGGGCACCATCGAAATCCGTTGAGACGACACCATATGAACTTTGGTTTGGCAAGAAGCCAAAGCTGTCGTTTCTTAAAGTTTGGGGATGTGATGCTTATGTCAAAAAGCTTCAGCCTGAAAAGCTGGAACCCAAAGCGGAGAAATGCGTCTTCATAGGATACCCAAAAGAGACAGTTGGGTATACCTTCTACCTCAGATCTGAAGGCAAAGTGTTTGTCGCTAAAAATGGAACATTTCTTGAGAAAGAGTTTCTCTCGAAAGAATTGAGTGGGAGGAAGATAGAACTTGATGAGGTTGTTGAACCTTTACTTCAACCTGAAAGTAGCGCAGTGCAGAAAGATGTTTCTGTAGAGCCTACATCAGCTGAAGAGGAAGTTAATGATGATGATCATGAAACTTTGGATCAAGTTGCCATCGAACCTCGTAGGTCGACAAGGACGCGTACTGCTCCTGAGTGGTACGGCAACCCTGTCTTAGAGGTCATGTTGTTAGACAACGATGAACCTACGAGCTATGGAGAAGCGATGATGGGCCCGGATTCCGAGAAGTGGTTAGAAGCCATGAAATCCGAGATGGGATCCATGTATGAAAACAAAGTATGGACTTTGGAAGTATTACCTGAAGGGCGTAAGGCCATTCAGAACAAATGGATCTTTAAGAGGAAGACGGACGCAGACGGTAATGTCACCGTCTATAAAGCTCGACTTGTGGCAAAGGGTTTTTCACAAGTTCAAGGAGTTGACTACGATGAGACCTTCTCACCCGTAGCGATGCTTAAGTCCGTCAGAATCATGTTAGCAATAGCTGCCTTTTTCGATTATGAAATTTGGCAGATGGATGTCAAAACAGCGTTCCTTAACGGTTTCCTTAAGGAAGAGTTGTATATGATGCAACCAGAAGGTTTTGTCGATCCAGAGAATGCTGACAAAGTTTGCGAACTCCAGCGATCCATTTATGGACTGGTGCAAGCATCTCGGAGTTGGAATCTTCGCTTTGATGAGGTGATCAAAGCGTTCGAGTTTATACAAGTTTACGGAGAAGCTTGTATTTACAAGAAAGTGAGTGGGAGCTCTATAGCGTTTCTAATATTATATGTGGATGACATATTACTGATTGGAAACAATATAGAAATGTTGGAAAGCGTAAAGGAATATTTGAACAAGAGTTTTTCAATGAAGGACCTAGGAGAAGCTGCTTTCATATTAGGCATCAAGATCTATAGAGATAGATCGAGACGCTTAATAGGACTTTCACAAAGCACATACCTTGACAAAGTTTTGAAGAAGTTCAAAATGGATCAGTCAAAGAAGGGGTTCTTGCCTGTTTTGCAAGGTGTAAAGTTGAGTAAGACTCAATGCCCAGTGACTGCAGGAGATAGAGAAAAGATGAGTGTCATCCCCTATGCTTCAGCCATAGGCTCTATCATGTATGCAATGCTGTGCACAAGACCCGATGTCAGCCTTGCCATAAGTATGGTCGGAAGGTTTCAAAGTGATCCAGGAATGGAACACTGGACGGCGGTCAAGAATATCCTGAAGTACCTGAAAAGGACTAAGGACATGTTTCTCGTTTATGGAGGTGATCAAGAGCTCGTCGTAAAGGGTTATGTCGATGCAAGCTTTGACACTGATCCGGATGACTCTAAGTCACAAACCGGATACGTGTTTATTCTTAATGGGGGTGCGGTTAGCTGGTGCAGTTCCAAGCAAAGCGTGGTAGCTGATTCTACATGTGAAGCGGAGTACATCGCTGCCTCGGAGGCGGCGAAGGAAGGTGTCTGGATGAAGGAGTTCATGACAGATCTTGGAGTAGTGCCTAGTGCGCTTAACCCAATGACTCTGTTTTGTGATAATACTGGTGCCATTGCTCTAGCCAAGGAACCAAGATTTCACAAGAGGACCAGACACATAAAGCAACGTTTCAATTCCATCCGCGATTACATCAAGGAGGACGACATAAATATTTGCAAAGTACACACGGATCTGAATGTTGCAGATCCGATGACTAAACCTCTTCCAAGGGCTAAACATGAACAACACCAGAACTGCATGGGTGTTCGATTCATTACAATGTAAATCACATAGTGATGTGAACTAGATTGTTGACTCTAGTGCAAGTGGGAGACTGTTGGAAATATGCCCTAGAGGCAATAATAAATTGGTTATTATTATATTTCCTTGTTCATTATAATCGTTTATTATCCATGCTATAATTGTATTGATTGGAAACTCAAATACATGTGTGGGTACATAGACAACACTGTGTCCCTAGTAAGCCTCTAGTTGACTAGCTCGTTGATCAAAGATGGTTAAGGTTTCCTAGCCATTGACATGAGATGTCATTTGATAACGGGATCACATCATTAGGAGAATGATGTGATGGACAAGACCCAAACTACGAACGTAGCCTATGATCGTGTCAGTTTATTGCTATTGTTTTCTGCATGTCAAGTATTTGTTCCTATGACCATGAGATCATGCAACTCGCTGACATCGGAGGAGTACCTTGTGTGTATCAAACGTCGCAACGTAACTGGGCGACTATAAAGGTGCTCTACAGGTATCTCCGAGGGTGTCTGTTGGGTTGGCATGGATCAAGACTGGGATTTGTTACTCCGTGTGACGGAGAGGTATCTCAGGGCCCACTCGGTAATACAACATCACAATGAGCCTTGCAAGCAATGTGACTAAAGTGTTAGCCATGAGATCTTGTATTACGGAACGAGTAAAGAGACTTGCCGGTAACGAGATTGAACTAGGTATAGAGATACCGACGATCGAATCTCGGGCAAGTAACATACCGAAGAACAAAGGGAACAGCATACGGGATTAACTGAATCCTTGACATAGAGGTTCGACCGATAAAAGATCTTCGTAGAATATGTAGGAGCCAATATGGGCATCCAGGTCCCGCTATTGGTTATTGGCCGTAGAGGTGTCTCGGTCATGTCTACATAGTTCTCGAACCCGCAGGGTCTACACACTTAACGTTTGGTGACGATTAGTATAGTTGAGTCATTTTGTTGGTGACCGAAGGTTGTTCGGAGTCCCGGATAAGATCCCGGACATGACGAGGATCTCCGGAAGAGTCCGGAGGTAAAGATTAATATATGTGATAATAGTGTTGTGATCTCCGGAAGGGTTCCGGAATTCACCGGAAGAGGTTCCGGATGTTTACCGAAGTGTTCGGGTGCAGCAACACTTTATATGAGCCAAAGGGGTAAAGCCCACGAGGTATTGCAAGGTGCAAAAGGAAGTTTTGCTGGCGTCTGGGGCGGTACTACCGCTTATCGTAAGCGGTACTACCGCTACGGGCGGTACTACCGCTTATCGTAAGCGGTACTACCGCTACGGGCGGTACTACCGCTTATCGTAAGCGGTACTACCACTTGTACGCGATACTGCAGGGATCCGAGTTGGACTCTTTCCCTGCGGGCCAAACCGACCTTGTGCGGGCAAAACCGACCTGGAGGAGGCTTTTACTCCAAGTTTAGACCCCAAGGCTCAACATATAAATAGAGGGGCAGGGCTAGCACACGGGATACATCAAGATTTCCCAAGCCGTATGTCGGCAACCCTAACCCTCTAGTTCTCCCGTCATAATCTCCGTAGTGCTTGGCGAAGCCCTGCAGAGATTGTTCCTCACCACTATCACCACACCGTCGTGCTGCTGGAACTCATCTACTACTTCACCATCGCTCGCTGGATCGAGGAGGTGAAGGCGTCATCAAGCCGTACGTGTGTTGAACGCGGAGGTGCCGTCCGTTTGGCACTAGTTCGTGATCGGATCGAGGGACGACTTGCGATTTGGATCGCGGAGACGTTCGACTACATCAACCGCATTTCTTAATGCTTCCGCTTAGCGATCTACAAGGGTATGTAGATTCACTCTCCCTCTCGTAGATGCTCATCACCATGGATAGATCTTGTGTGTGCGTAGGAAAATTTTTGTTTCCCATGCAACGTTCCCCAACAACTTCACCATTCTGATTTTTGAACAGTTTATAGTTGGAGTCAAATGACTCATTAGAGGAATATGAAGATTCACAGTTAAAGCCAGATAAAGTGGTTGGATCCACAGGAGGTCCTTTTGTAGCAACCCATGCGGTTTTGGGGTACTGCTCAGCTTTCTAGTAGGATCCATCAACATATTGAGTTTCCTCTCAAATGCAATACCCTCTTTCCTACGGTTCCTGTTTAGAATCTGCTTCTTGAGCACATCGCAAAGGGTTTGATGCCCTTTGAGGCTTTTGTACATGTGTGTCACATACAATTCCTTCAACCCTACATTTTTGTCTGCGACACTTGTGGTTTCCTCAGTAGAGGAATCTGTGACCACAGAGATAGTTGAGGAAGTTGCAGCAATAGAAGCATTTGAACATTCAGGTGAAGAATTTGTAGTTTCACGTTCGATGCATTAAAAAGGGGGAACAAAAATCTTCCTGAGCGGAACTAATGTCTTGAGCTAGTAATGAATCATTTTCCTTTCAAAGATCTTCATGAGACACCCTCAATTTCTCGAGATCTTGCTTTCTTTGAAGAAATTCATAAGAAAGCTTCTGATGATCAGTTGAGAGAGTATCATGACGACTTTTAAGCTCGTCATACTTTGACTGAAGACTAAGATCATCAGTCAGAGTTTGAGTATGATTGATACGTCTCCGTCGTATCTATAATTTTTGATTGCTTCATGCCAATATTCTACAACTTTCATATACGTTTGGCAACATTTTATAATATTTTTGGTACTAACTTACTTACCCAGTGCCAGTTCCTGTTTTTTGTGTGTGTTTTGTTTCACAGAAATTCCATATCAAACGACGTCCAAACGTGATAAAAATTTACGGAGATTTTTTTTGGAATATATATGAATTTTGAGAGTTGAATCAACGCAAGACGATGCCCGAGGGCCCCACAAGCCAACCGGCCACACCCCTAACGGGGGTGCGCAGCCAGATGGCTTGTGGCCTGCCCTTAGGTCAGTTGAGTCTCTCCTTCTGGCGCAAGGATGATATTTTCGCGATAAAAATCCCCTCAAAATTTCGGCCCGGTCGGAGTTACGAATCTCCTGATATTTAAGAAACGGTGAAGGGCTCCGAAAACAGTGGCGAGAACAGGAGAGAAACAGAGAGAGATTCAATCTCGGAGGGGCTCTCGCCCTCCGGGATCCATGGCGGCCATGGACCAGAGGGGAAACCCTCCTGCCACCTAGGGAGGAGGCCAAGGAAGAAGAATAAGGAGGGGGGATCTCTCCCGATGATGAAGATGGCTTCCAGAGTGTGCTAGGGCTGCTATGACTTCATAGTCTATGCCCAAGAAGGCAGGCCAGAAGAGAGTGAGGAAGAAGACTGTTTGTGCTATTGTTCACTGATAACCCACAAGTATAGGGGATCGCAACAGTTTTTGAGGGTAGAGTATTCAACCCAAATTTATTGATTCGACACAAGGGGAGCCAAAGAATATTCTCGAGTATTAGCACCTGAGTTGTCAATTCAACCACACCTGGAAGACTTAATATGTGCAGCAAAGTAGTATGGAAGTAACGGTAACGATGGCAAAAGTGACAATAGCAGTTTTGTAGTGATTCTGACAGTAGCAACAGAAAAGTAACTTAGCAAAGATCAATATGTGAAAAGCTCGTAGGCAATGGATCAGTGATGGATAATTATGTCGGATGGCATTCATCATGCAACAGTTATAACATAGGGTGATACAGAACTAGCTCCAATTCATCAATGTAATGTAGGCATGTATTCCATATATAGTCATACGTGTTTATGGAAAAGAACTTGCATGACATCTTTTGTCCTACCCTCTCGTGGCAGTGGGGTCCTAATGGAAACTAAGGGATATTAAGGTCTCCTTTTAATAGAGAACCGGACCAAAGCATTAGCACTTAGTGAATACATGAACTCCTCAAACTACGGTAACCACCAGAAAGAATCCCAGTTATTGTCACCCTCGGGGATGCGGATCATAACTCGTAATAGGTGTCTACAACTTGCAAGATAGGATCAAGAACACATATATATTCATGAAAACATAATAGGTTCAGATCTGAAATCATGGCACTCGGGCCCTAGTGACAAGCATTAAGCATAGCAAAGTCATAGCAACATCAATCTCAGAACATAGTGGATACTAGGGATCAAACCCTAACAAAACTAACTCGATTACATGGTAGATCTCATCCAACCCATCACCGTCCAGCAAGCCTATGATGGAATTACTCATGAACGGCGGAGAGCATCATGAAATTGGTGACGAAGGATGGTTGGTGATGACGACGGCGTCGATTTCCCCTCTCCGGAGCCCAAAACAGACTCCAGATCTGCCTTCCCGAGGAAGAACAGGACGTGGCGGCGGCTCCGTATCGTAAAATGCGATGAACTCTTCTCTCTGATTTTTTTTCTCCCCGAATAGGAATATATAGAGTTGGAGTTGAGGTCGGCGGAGCTCCAGGGGGCCCACAAGACAGGGGGGCTGTAACAGCCCAGAACCGACGCTCTAGAAGATTCCCCTTTTATCCCATTGTCATCGTGTGATTCGAGTGGTTGTTGCATTCATCATCGCAGCATTCGCATCATCTGCATAGCATCGTCACTCGTTTTCGAAAACTTGTATCCGTTCGTAGTTGCCAGTTCTCTCCGTTCGTGTCGTTGACGTTTTGAGACCAACCACACACGCACGCGCCCGCGGCATCGGAAAAAATTATCGTTTTTAAAACGCGTGGAAAATATTCTCGGATTGGGTCGAAAGTTGGCGTGCGGTCTTAATATAGCATAGCTAGACCGCCTGCCAAATTTCGTCGCAATCAGAGGTCGTTTGATACCCCAACGTTCAACTATAGCGTCACCGTTAGGTGTTAATTAGCGGACGTTTTCGGTGTTTTCAAAACTCATGTCACGGGCCACCATTCTCCCTCTCATCTCAGCACACCACCTCTCCATAGCCCAACCTAGTCCAGCTAGCCCCTCCGCTTTCGGAACGTCCGATCCAGATCGAACGGTCCGAAAACGGTGGAAAACTGCTAACCCTAGCCCCCTTTCCTATTTAAACACCCCTACCCTGCCCCTAATGGAAACCCTAACCCCTCCTCGAAATCCGCGCCGCCGCCAGCCTCCCACCACCCAGCCGTCGCCCCTGTCTCCCACCTCCCGCCGCCAGGGCCTGCGAGGCCCATCTGAGGCCCGTCCGGGCCCGAATCGCCGCCGTCGCTCGCGCTCGCCCGCTCCATGAGAGGAGCTCCTCGCGCCCGCAGCAGCTCGAGGCAGGAGGCCCTCGACGCCGGAGGCCACGCCGGAGCCGCCCACCGGCCGAAGCCTCGCCGGCGACTCAGGCCAGTGCCGCCCCTCGCGCATCTCCTCCCGTTCGGCCCTCTGTCTCCTCTCACCTTGATCTCTCTCCCTCTCTGCCCCTCTCCTCGCAGGTCCTGCCATGGCTGCCTCCTCGATCCGCCTTGGATGAGCCTGTCCCGGTCAGATCCGGCCGCTCCCGAAGCTTCCCGCCGGCCTCTGCCCCCGAAGCTCCTAGAACCGCCGCCGCCGCCTCGTCCTCGCTCGGGAGGACGACGCCCAATCGACCTGCCCGCTCGCTCACTCGGGAGGCCAGGCCGCCGTCGCCCGGTTGGGCCTCTCCAGCCGCAGTCGCGTCGCCCCAAGGCCCAGCCTGCATCCCTCACCGACCTGGGCCAAGCCCATGGGTGAGCCGCCCCCGCGACCTATCCTTCGCCCTAAGCGACATATAGTTAATCTGCGCCCATGCACTATTTCGGTCCAACAGCAGTTTCGGCCCTTTGTGTTTTTTTTCTCAGGACGAATTTGCCTAATTATCCAGAGAATTGATGTTTTGCAGAAAAACCCTCATACTTCATACATTTAATAACTCACCAACCGTGCATCGGATCAAAATAATTTATATATGTAAAATGTTCAGAATTTTGTGTAGATTAATAATTTACAACTTTCATGCATGTTTAAAATGTTTAACTTGCTGTTTTCATGTAATTTGCATAAATGCCATGTTAAAATGATTTATTTCATAACTACAAAACCGTAGCTCCGATATAAATGTTCCGCATATGTAACTTGACTAGAAAAACGTGTAGAATCACATGGTGGACTTTATTTTCCTATTTAGCAAATATAAAATTGTGTTAGGCAGATCTGGACTGTCAGTGTACAAATAACCAGGGTATCTATTACCCAGACTTGTGCGTGGGCAACCCCCTGGGGCCGACAAGGCATAGCAAAGCCTTGGAATCAAGTACTACGGTATCAAGAAGATGAGGAGATGGAAGACCAAAGGCTGGAGCCCCGGCAAGATCTTGCCGGGGATGGCTCATAGCCCCGACAAGAATCGCATCCGGCAAGACCCTGTCGCTGTTCAAGCGCACCACCCCAAGGCAACTACCAGCTTGTCTTTTAGCTTTTGTTCTCCTGGGTGCGTGTCAGACGCTGACGGCGTGAGGGCTTTAGCGGTGCGATGGGATGGCTCCTTTTTCCATCCCCAAGAAAGACAGGGACACCTCAACAGGAGCATTAAATGCCCTTGTCCTAAGCCGTCAGTATTATGTATGATAAGCACTGTAGTTGCTTTACACCTCATGTACCCCTGCGCACCACTGTTGGTGACCCCTTCCAAGGTATAAAAGGAGGCCCAAGTGCAGCTACAGGGAGGATCTTTTTCGGGCCGTTTCAGATGTGTAGCTGCTATTTACTGTAGCGCTCCAAGAACTGGCCTAAGAACACACTCAATACAACCAAGCAGGAGTAGGGTTTTACGCTTCCGAGCGGCCCGAACCTGGGTAAAATCCCTCTGCGTTGATCGCTCGATCTGCTCTTCGTGCAACCCTTCTTCCCCGCCGAATCGTAAAGGGATCCTCGTGATCCCATAGGTGTCATTTCCGACATCTTTGGCGCGCCAGGTAGGGGCAAGAAGGCTGCGTGGACCTGATCCAGTGATCAGCGCGCCAGTTTTTCGTCATCATCACCGCCGTGGCCCCCAAGAGGAAGGGTCTCACGGCGGTTGGACCGTCCGCGTCCGCCGCGCCCGTGCTTACACGCACGGGTGATGGAGTCGACGCGGGTGGAGGGAGTAGAGATCCCGAGCTTCCACGACGCTCCGGTGATCGTAGCCAGGCAAGCGGCGTTGTTCGCGCCGCTGGATCCAGGGATGGAGCCGTACTGCCAGCAGGCGGTGCGGTGAACTCCAGAGATGGAAGGGCGCTGTCCAAGACACCCACGCCGGCGCACGTGCCGCGACCTTCTCAGGGCGCGCACGAGGAGCATCGCCGCGGCGTTGGGGGTCCCAGACGTCCCCATGGAAAATCTCCTGAGCATCATTCTCGGGAGGTGCGAGACCAGCATGCACGTCCACGTGCTGGTGCAAGCGGCGTACGGTCACAGGATCGTGTTGTGGCTCCTTCTAACACGGTTAGGAGTCAGAGCACCTCACATTCCTCGCACCTGTCGCCACCGCCTACGCCGGCAGAAGCGCTGGCACGTGCACAGCTGCTCCTGAACTTCCCTCCTGCTGCGGACAAGCTCGAGGAGTGGAGATCCGCCATTCAGAGCCTTGTTGGCCTTGCCAACAAAGATAAGCTGGAGCAGGCGGAGCCCTCGCGGCGGCGGTCCATCGAGCCGGCGCGCGTCAGCAAAGAGAAGGCTGCGGGCGGCACAACTATGGTGTATCCCCCCCCCCCCACAGCAGCAGCAGCGGGCGATGACTCGACAGGTCGACACTCGTGAGGATGATTCCACGGCGTCGTCCGACCCGCGAAC
The DNA here is from genome assembly GCA_039707655.1 of Elymus sibiricus. NCBI lineage: Eukaryota > Viridiplantae > Streptophyta > Magnoliopsida > Poales > Poaceae > Elymus > Elymus sibiricus. The sequence continues at coordinate 175,172,597 of CM077667.1, read as the reverse complement.
CCGCCGCGATCAACGTCAAGTTCTTCGGGAGCGAAGCAAGGAGGACGCTCGAACTACCATCGAGCGGCGCCGGGAAGCACGTTACCCGTCCGACAAGCGTGCGGGGCCCACTGTAGATAAGCCTGCGCCAGGGTATCCTGGCGATCTGCCTTACGAGGTGGGTTGTCCACCGTTTACCCGTGAGCTGCGGCGAGTCCAGTGGCCCAATTCTCGCACGTTCAAGCCGGAGGTCCCGGAGAAATATGACGGCAAAACCCATCCGTCAGAGTTCCTGAGCATCTACACCATTGCGGTGCAGGCTGTCGGGGGTCGTGACGACAAGATACTTGCCAACTACTTCCCGTTGGTGCTCAAGCCCAACGTTAGGTCGTGGTTGATGCACTTGCCAGAAGGATCCATTTCTTCCTGGGCGGATCTGTGCTACGAGTTTGTTGGCGCCTTCACCGGAGGTCATCAAGCTCCGGGCCAGGAGAGTGATCTACATATCATTCCCCCACAAGGAAGGCGAGGCCCTGCGCAAGTACATCCAAAGGTTCAGCCGCGTACATCACAACATACCAGACGTTCACCCTGCCGCTGTCATCAGCGCGTTCCATCAGAACGTGCGAAACCGTAGGATACGGGAAGAGTTGGCAATGAACAAGGTCAGGGATGTTGCCGAGCTTTATGCTCTATCCGACAAGTGTGCTCGAGCTGAAGAAGGGAGGAGACTCCCCGGCGAGGATGTTGGCGCAAGGGCCGACTCTGAAGATGAAGACGCTACTGCCCCAGCGAAGAAGGGTCGGCGGCGCAACAGGAAGCGCAAGGGCAAGGCCATACTTGTTGTCGAGGGGTCCGGCAACCCCGGCACCGCCAAGAAGGCCAAGGTAGACGACCCCAGCAAGGATGTTGCCGGGTGCGCCTCCTGTCAGGCCTTGGCGACTGCCGACAAGCCAGACGGCTCCGGCAAACAGTATTGCAAGATCCATCGTACCAAGGGCCACGATCTCCAAGACTGCCGGCAAGTCGAACAGCTTGTCGAAAGGCAGAAGACCGAGTATGAGATGCGAGACAAGGAGAGGGCTCAGGATGGTGCTGAAGGGTCCGGCAAGAAGCGCGGTGGCCGAGGAGGTCGCCGCGGCAAGGCCAAGCAGCAGAAGGATCGGCCCACCCGAGGCCGCGACAAGCAAGAAGGGGCTGATGATGGCATGGAAGAGGACGACGAGTCCAGCGAGCAAGAATTTCAGAAAGCTACCGATGCCATGTCCGTCGACGGAGGCGCATCATTGCACTCTTCCCACCACCAGCTTAAACAGTGGGCGCGCGAGGTTAATGCAACAGAGCCGTCTGTCGGCGCTCGGAAGCCCTTGAGATGGTCCAACACGCCTATCGTTTTCGACGTTGAGGATCACCCTGATCGCGTAACCGCGGTCGGGTGTTTGCCGTTGTAGTTTCACCAACGATACGCAACCTCAAAGTGACGAAAATGCTAGTTGACGTTGGGGCCGGCTTAAACTTGATTTTATCAGAGGTCATCAAGAGATTGCAAATTCTTGATGGAGATCTCGAGGAGACGGGCTCTTTTCAAGGAGTCAATCCAGGAAGAAGCCAACCCAAAGGAAAGATCACGCTGCCGGTGACATTTGGCAGTGACTTAAACTTCAGGACGGAGAAGATTGTGTTTGACGTCGCCAAGATACCAGCGCTGGCCAAGTTTATGGCGGCATCGCACTACGCCTACAACGTGCTGAAGATGCCTGGGCCGATGAGCGTCATCACTGTCGGTTCCGACAAGAAGGACGCACTCATCTGCACCGATCAGCTCTACCGGGACGCAGTTGCAGCATCTGCCGCCAAGGCGCTTGCTCCTGCCGCAGAAGCTCCGGGGGGGAAGAAGACCGGCAAGGCCTCTCGCACACACTCCGGCAAGCGCGCCTCTTCGGAGTGCTGCGCTCCCGTTGAGGATGTGCCTGAGAGCTCCACCGGCAAGAGCAAGATGTCCAAAGCCGCTCCACCAGCAACCAAGAAGGTGCCCGCCAAGGAGGATGGCACGGGGGGAACTTTCGTTATAAGTTCCACCCTTGACAGCAAATAGGAAAGCGCGCTCGTTGCCTTCCTGCGGGCGAATGTCGATGTGTTTGCATGGCAACCATCTGACATCCCCGGTGTTCCCAGGGAGGTAATTGAGCACCACCTTGCCGTCTATCCACACGCGCGGCCCGTCAAGCAGAAGGTCAGGAAACAAGCTTTGGAGCGGCAACAGTTTATTGCTGAAGAAATTAAGAAGTTAGAAGCAGCAGGCTTGGTTAGAGGAGTACTTCATCCAACATGGTTGGCCAATCCAGTTGTAGTGCACAAGGCGAATGGGAACTGGAGGCTATGTATTGATTATACAGATATCAATAAAGCCTGTCCAAAAGACCCCTTCCCTTTGCCGCGCATCGACCAGATTGTGGACTCCACTACCGACTGCGACTTGCTATCGTTCCTTGACGCCTACTCGGGTTATCATCAGATATTTATGTCCAAGGAAGATGAAGAAAAGACCGCATTTATCACCCCATGTGGTACATACTGCTTTTTGCGTATGCCTTTCGGGTTGAAAAGTGCTGGTTCAACATTTGCAAGAGCAGTTCAGATTGGTTTTGAGCCCCAGCTACATAGAAATATGGAAGCCTATATGGATGACATAGTGGTCAAAACCAAGGACAAAGCAACACTCATATCAGATTTAGAAGAAACCTTTGCAAATCTGCGCAAGATCAACTTGAAGCTCAACCCTGAGAAGTGCGTGTTCGGTGTCCCATCCGGCAAGCTCCTCGGGTTCTTTGTGTCTCAGCGGGGAATTGAAGCAAACCTCGACAAGATCAAAGCAATTGAGCAAATCGAAGCGCCAAGACGTGTCAAGGATGTGCGCCGTCTTGCCAGCTGCGTTGCTGATCTGAGTAGGTTCATTTCAAAATCTGTTGAGCGCGCCCTGCCCTTTTTCAAAATTTTGAAGAAGGCAGGTCCAATGAAATGGACTCCGAAGCGGAGGCAGCGCTGCAGGATTTGAAGAAGTACCTCTCCTCTTTGCCAGTACTAGTCGCGCCAAAGCCACAGGAGCCGCTGTTGCTATACCTAGCGGCAACGAATCAAGTGGTGAGTGCTGCGTTGGTGGCGGAGAGAGAAGTTGATGAAGAAGCAGCGCCAATGGCAGGACCGCCAAGCGATGAGCCAAGGCCTCCCCCGGCAGAGTCTGGCGCCGACAAGGTTGAGTCTGCGCAGTCAAGCCAATTAGTACAGAGGAAGAAGATGGTGCAGCGCCCGGTCTATTTTGTCAGCTCCCTTTTGCAGGGGGCTAGGTCAAGATATTCTGGCGTGCAGAAGATGCTCTTCGGCCTCCTCATGGCCTCGAGGAAGCTACGCCATTACTTTCAGGCACATGAGATCACCGTCGTCACTCGCTTTCCTTTGCAACGGATTTTACAGAATCCCGAAGCTACCGGCAGGATTGTGGAGTGGGCTTTGGAGCTGTCGAGTTTTGGTCTTAAGTTTGAAAGCACTTCGACCATCCAGAGCAGAGCCTTGGTGGAGTTCATTGCAGAATGGACCCCAACGCCAGATGAGGAAATTCCAGAGTCAACTCTCCCCGGCAAGGAAGCAAAGCAAGAATGGATCATGTATTTTGATGGGGCCTTCTTGCTGCAAGGCGCCGGTGCTGGCGTGCTGCTTGTCGCACCCACCGGAGAGCACCTCAAATACGTGATTCAGATGCATTTTCCCTGGGAGAGATCGACAAACAATACTACCGAGTATGAAGGTTTGCTTGCCGGTCTCAGGATCGCGGCAGACCTTGGAATCCAGAAGCTTATCGTCAGAGGTGATTCTCAGCTTGTCGTCAGACAAGTCAACAAAGATTATCAGAGCCCGTTGATGAAAGCTTATGTAGATGAAGTGAGAAAGTTGGAAGAGCGTTTTGACGGTCTGCAAATGGAGCACGTCCCTCGTGCAGAGAATAACATTGCTGATGATCTGTCGAAGCGCGCTGCCCTTAAGCTGCCTGTGGAACCAGGTACCTTTGTACTCCGACTCACTCAACCATCCGTGACACCATCAATAGGGCAAGAGAAAAGAAGAAAGTTGAGTTCCGGCAAGTACTTCCCGGTAGAGCTCACACAAGCCACCGGCAAGGAAGTTGTCGGGAACAACACCAAGCTTGCCGGTGAGCAACAGGCTCCGGCAGGGACTCAGGCTCTTGCCATCGAGACGAACACTCCCGCCAAGCTTGCCGGGGAACAGCAAGATCCGACAGAGTCTCAGGCCCTTGCTGTCGAGACAACTGCTCCCGAGGCAGAAGATTTGCCTTTAGTCCTTGCCGTCGAGCCTCAGGCTCCAGCATGGGCACAGCACATCGTCCATTTCCTTCAGACAGGAGAACTCCCCGATGAGCAGGAAGAAGCAGAAAAAGTAGCCCGTCGGTCTAAAATGTACCAGTTTGTGGACGATGTCCTGTATAGAAAAAGACCGAACGGTGTGAAATTGAAGTGCATTTCTCGGGAGGATGGACTAGAGTTGTTGGCAGAGATACATGGAGGCATATGTGGCTCCCACATAAGATCAAGAGCACTTGCTGGTAAGGCGTTCTGGCAAGGTTTCTTTTGGCCCACTACCCTCCAGGATGCAGCTACGCTAGTAACCAAGTGTGAAGCATGCCAGTTTCATTCAAAGAAGCTACATCAACCAGCTCAAGCCCTTCAGACGATCCCTTTATCCTGGCCATTCTCGGTCTGGGGGCTCGACATCTTGGGCCCTTTCCCCCGTGTTGTCGGGGGCTTTGAGTACTTGTACGTCGCCGTCGACAAGTTCACAAAGTGGCCGGAAGTGGAACCAGTAAGGAAGGTGACAGCACAGTCGGCCGTCAAGTTCTTTAAAGGAATAGTTTGCCGCTCTGGTGTACCCAATAGGATCATCACTGACAACGGCACACAGTTCACGAGCCACACCTTTATGCAATATATCCAAGACCTTGGCGGCAAAATTTGTTTTGCTTCTGTTGCTCACCCAAGGAGTAACGGCCAAGTGGAAAGGGCAAATGCTGAGGTGCTGCGTGGTCTCAGGACAAGAACTTTCAACAAGCTGCACAAGTGCGGAAGGTGCTGGATTGATGAATTGCCGGTGGTTCTTTGGTCAATCAGAACGACACCGAATCGAGCTACCGGCCAGACACCCTTCTCCCTGGTATATGGGGCAGAAGCAGTTCTCCCCACGGAACTCATATACGGGTCACCTTGAGTGCTCGCCTATGATGAGCTCGAGCAAGAGCAGCTGCGGCAAGATGACGCGCTGTTCCTTGAGGAAGATCGTCTCCAGGCTGCTGTGCGAGCCGCACGCTACCAGCAAGCTTTGCGCCGCTATCATAGCCGCAAGGTTCATGCCCGGAGTCTTGAGGAAGGCGACCTTGTTCTTCGGCGCGTTCAGTCGGCCAAGAATTCCAACAAGTTGACGCCGAAGTGGGAAGGCCCTTATCGGGTAGTACGAGTCACCAGGCCTGGCGCAGTCCGCCTGGAGACCGAAGACGGTATTCCGGTGGGCAACTCCTGGAATATCAAGCATCTTCGTAAGTTCTATCCATAAGGCGCGGTTGCCGGGTCCCCCGGCAACCCCTTTTGTACAAGTCTTGCCGCAGTAGCATGTAATCATTTGTACAAAGCCAGGCGCAGACCCTGTGCATAGTTGAATAAAGCTAAGTGTTTTACAATTCTTGTCGATTTGCATGTTTATTTATATGCATGTTTAGCCAAGATATTGTATTATGCTTACTCCCGACAAGTGCTAACGAACCGCCAAGGTTCCATATCTATATTTTCTCTTCTTTCTTTTTCTCAAAGGAACAGAAGGTTACCTTGCGTGCATCTTTGCCGAGGGGGGAGAATGGAGGTATGGATACCAATAGGCGATGTTCAAGGAAATCATCTTGTCGGAAAGAGTGCTTCAACGAAAAGCTAAGTTGCAGAATTGCACAAATTTCAGACGGATTTTTGTTTTGTTGTTCCCCTTGAACAGTTCAACTTATGTATGGAAAACCTGCACGCGAAGGAACCTTGCTATAAATTGGTTGCGCCCTTATCATGTTTCGAGTCCGCTCAATAGGTTAGGTGGCTGCACTAAGAGCATCAAGGTCTCTTGCCAGCAGCAGCCCCGCCAGCAGGCTGCTAAAGTCCCGCACCTAGCGCTCGCGGCAAGGGTATGCGCGCCGGCAAGTTTCTGTTTAAGCGTAGGGCGAATACATACATAAAGAGATTAAGCAAAGGGGAATAACATTGCATTTGTCCAGAACAGAGCAAGTTATATTACAATAAAAGCTGCCGCGATTCTAACATAAGGCAATGTTGTCTTTGGCATGAAATGGCGGCGGCAAGGAACAAAGCAGTTAATCCCGGCGATCACCTTCAACTCTCTTCACTTGGCTGACCCTGTCGACGATGGGCGCGACAAGCTCTTCTGTCACCTTGAGATCTGCACCCTTCGGCAGGCGGTCGAAGACGTTGGCAAGGTTGATGCCGGGATTCCTATAGACCACTTTGGTGAGCACTTTGCGGAGGACAGCTTGGCAGAGCTTGCGCGACTCGCTGGCCAGATGAGTTGCTCGGTTAGAGTGGAGTTGCTCCAGAGCTTCAAGCACATAGTCGAAGAACGCGGTCAGCTTGGCGCTCTGAGACATCCGGTCACCAAGAGGCTCCCTGTAATCTTCCAAGCCCATGATAGACAGTTGTGCGGCAAGCTTCCTCGCGACGACGACAAGCTTCTCAGTCCAGATCTCCATGCCTCGCACATAGTCATTGTGCTTGAGGGTGGTGCTCTTGAACAGCTCCTGCTTGTTCTGGAGGTCTTTGGTCAGGGCCTTCTCACGAGCTTCCGCGGATTCAAGGGACTCCGTCAGCTTGGTCAGCTTCAGCTTCAGATCATCGATGGACTTGTTGGCTATGGAGAGCTCCTTGGACTTGTCAGAAACAGCGATCTGTGCCTTCGCCAGACTGTGAAGAGTTTTGTCTCTTTTGGTCTCGAGCGTTGAGACCTTCTTGCCGTGCTCCTCAAGCTCTGTCTCCAGCTTCATCATCTTCTTGGCAAGCTCGTTCTTGGCGGCCTCTGCAGCTTCGGTGGCATCGACGGCCTCCTTCAGCTTGCCGGCGTGGTCCACAGCTAGAGTTTTCAGCGCCTCCACATGCCTTTGCTCCAGCTCCTGGGTCCGCTGCGCGACAAGATTTTCAACCTCCTTGTCCTTGGCACGGAGCTTGTCGGCAAGCGCCTTCTCGCGCGTGGCAAGATCATCTTCATGCGATCCGAGCCCGACACGAAGCTCTCTTAGACGTGCTTCCTCTGCGGCAACCCGTTGCTTGGCCTCCTCCTGTGCCTTCTCGATGTCAGATTGTTTCAGGAGGAGCTCTTCCTAGTTCTGGCTCAACTAAACTTGGCCTGCCTTCAGCTCCTGGACGGCCTCAGCGTACCACGCTTGGGTCTCCTTGACGCGCTCTTGAAAGTTCACCTCGGTTGCTTCAGCAATGGCGGCCCGGGAGTCTAACTTCTCCTTGCGGGCGCGATGGAGGGCCTGGAGCTTCTGATAGTTGTTGTTTATTGCCAGAAGAAGTTTCTCCTCCTCAGATCTGCTGCTGCGGGTGCTAGGTTCATCCACAATCTCAAGCCCGGCAGCGGTGACGACTTCCTCAAAGGTCTCTCCTTCGACTGGTGCCCTGATGCTGGCTGCCCCTGGAAGGCTAACGAACAGGTTGTCGCCGACCTTGAGGTATTTGCTGGAAGAGGGAGCTTCAGATGTTGACGGTTGCTCGTTGGCAGCCGCCTCATCGGCAGCCGGGGGCTTCGGGGCTGGGTCAGCACTATGCGCTCCTGTGGCAGGAATGTCGTCAGTGCGGCCGCTGGACTCCTTGTCGGCCCTCTCAGCAGACTCTTCGGTGACCTCTCCTTGTGCGCTCCTGGCGGCCTCAGCGGCAGTGGCCTTGGCAGCTTCAGCGGCCTCGGCAGCAGCATTTTTGGCGGCCTCCTCAGCGGCAAGCCTGTCGACCTAGGCGGCAGCATCCCAGGCGGTGTTCTCGATGACAGCATCAACATCCATGTGTTCCGCTGAGGGGATGTCTGAAAGCCAAAGGAGTAAAACAAAATGAGGATAAGGAGGAAGTTCAAGAAGACAAAAAGAGGAAGATAAAGCAACAAATACTCAGAAGCGGATGGTTTACCTGTGTCAGCCTACCGGGGAGTGGGTTCTCCCCTCCCGCCAACATCGGTTGCCGGCATATGGTTGCCGGTGCCTTCGCTTGCCGGCCCCTCCTCGTCGCGATAAAGTGCGCTGGAGGAGGTCCTAGCCGGAGACGCATCTCTGGGAAGCGTGGTCGATGGAGGTGGCATGTCAGGGATGAACTCTGATGATTCTCCTTGTCGCTGCTCTCCTCCTGCACGTCCGATGATGTCAGCGGTATAAATGCACACCCCGGCACTCGCCAGCGGAAAGTGAGTAATAGACTCACGCCGGGGGCTGAGTCGAGGACTGTGTCGCGGGCTGGGTCTCGGGCTGATGGTGGCCGTTTCTGGTGCACCTGAGGAGCTTGCCGGCGGCTCCTCGTCCGTTGAGGTCCTTGCCCTCTTCGCCATCCTCTGCGCCAAGGTTTCTGCGTCCCTGCAGAAACAGGAAGCAAACGATGAGTTGGAGCGAAGTTAGAAATTCAGAAGACAAAGGGTGTGACAAGCTTCTTACTCTTCTTCTTCTCTCGAGCTAAGGGCAGAGAGGTCGAAGGCGACTTCCACCATTTTGGCCGGGGAAGGAGGTGAAGAGGGGTTCCTTGGCCGCTTGGCCGTGGCAGGTGCGGGTTGCCGATGAGCTTCTTGCCGCTGCATCGTTTTGTCGGCCGCCCCCTTGTCGGGGGTTGCACTACTTGAGGAGGTCTGCTGGGCCGGGGCCCCAGAGGCGGCGCCTCGAAGAACGCGTCTGCTCCTTGGCCTGAGAGCCAAGGCCTCTTCGAGTGGTTCCTCCTCGGCTGCGTCTACGACAGGCTGACCCCCGGCAGATGGACCACCCTGTTCTTCAGTAGTCTCATCCTGCCCGGCAAGGTCCTCATCCGGCAACGCCTCCTCTTTGCTGGATTCTTCTTCCGCGAAGGCAGCGCCGCTGGCCTCCGCGGCAAGACCTGCTTCCTGTACTCTGCTGGCGATATACTCCAGCTCTCTTTCAGTGGTGTCGTGGATGAAATCTCCTTCCTCGAGGATAGGCTTCTCCGACAGATTATCAAAGAATCGTTGGACCTGGTCATCGGGAGGCATACCCCAGGACCCATCAACGCTATGAGCATCCAGCGCCGGCATCATTGCGAGGATTGAGTTCAAGCAAGAATTGTTGCATAAGGGGACTATGCCTGCTGGAAGACCGCGTACTACTGCGCTCCTGAACAACTTTTGACAGACGGATGCGTGTTGCATAAGTGTCATGTTGAAGTCCAACATAGGGCGTAGCCGCATGATATCGGCCGCATTCTTGAACTCCCAAGCTAGCCTCCCTTTGTTCTGCAAAGGGGCAATCCGCCGGCGAAGGAAGTCAGAGCCTATCATATCTACAGTCAACCCGGCAACCTTGAGGCGGAGGATCCTTGTCGTCGCAATTGTGAGCTTTGCGTCTTCGGGATCAAGAGCGCTCCAATCGTTGTTGCGGGCTATCCTCATCTGCCGCGGCAAGCAGAAAGATTGGATTTCCTCTTCTTCTGTCTCCCGGACCCAGCACCATCTGCCCCGCCATTCCTCCCACTTCCGGCAGTAGGCCCCCTCTGGGTAGACCTCCTTGGTTCCTGTCCGTGGGATCCAAGCGACGGAACCAGAAAGGGCCTCGCCGCTCTCGATTAGAGGAATGAAATAATGGCGGAAGAGGGCAGTGCTAGGATTGACTCCGACAAAGTTTTCGCAAAGATGAGCGAAAACAGACATGCACGTCACGACATTCGACGTGAAATCTAAGAGCTAGAAGCCATAGGTGTGCATGATGTCTTTGAAGAAATCGGAGAAAGGAGGACAGAGGCCGCAATAGAAGTAATCGGCGAAAAAATGGTATTTCTCTAGATGAGCCTCGGCAGAACCTGGACTGACGCGGGTGGCGGGATGTGCCACCGTCTCCGACGCCCACATGAACTGGTACTGTTCCTTCAAGGCTTCCGCGTCGAGCGACGGCGCGAAGACGATGCGCTCTTTCCGCATCTCCACCATCTTGTTCTCCGCCGCTTTCTTGTCCTTGCCCTTGCCTACCTTGGGCGGCATGGTGGCTATGGAGGCTGGAAGATGAGGACGGCGAAAGTGTGGGGACGGCAAGGGGAGTGGAAGGAAACTCTGGTTTGGAGGAAGACGGCAGCGGTTCCTAGATCGGAAGAGGCAAGAGGTAAATGAGCCGCGGCCCCTGCGGATTCCTTTTTATGGGGAAGGCGCGGGGCTGCCTCTTTACTAGCGAGCATGCTGCTGCAACGGTCGCGTCGCGCACGTCCCCCATGTCCCGCATTTAATGGGCGTCGTGGGTGGCGCAGTAAAGGAATGATTACAGACGGTAACTCCTGCGACGCGTGCCCACGCACTGATTGGGCCTGGCCCAACGACACCGCGCGCTCCCATGTGGCCCAGGCCCGGGGGCTCCCGTGTCGGTATACTTGTGCGGGTCACTCATCCACGGGCCCATCGGGGCTATACTTGCGACAAGACTTGTCAGAGTGCTTGCGGCAAGGCCTGTCGGGGTGCTCATGGCAAGGCTCGCCGGGGCGCTTGAGCAGTTGAAGATATATCTACAGCAAGCGCAAGATCGACAAAATAGCGGTGGGACGTCTACGACGGATGATAACAATGACAAGGATGAATATACGAATCGAGCATCGCGCTCGCGGCACCCTTTATGGGAAAGCCTCAGGGGCTGGCTCTTCATCATACGACGCGATGTTTTCTTAAGCCCGCGGCTCTTGTCGACATCCCACTCTGTTCACCCACATCATCGACAAGCCTAGATCTGGTAAGACCTCCACCAAGCGCACCTCTTCGGAGTGCTGCGCTCCCGTTGAGGACGTACCAGAAAGCTCCACCGGCAAGACGCTTGTCGGGGAGACAACAAGAAACAAGATACATGCAAGATCCAAGATTTTTTTATCTTAAGAGATAGATACCCAGTGCATTTCTTCTTGAGCGATCAAGGACTACATTGGGTATGATTTAGTACATCAAAAGAAATCTACCACTACGACACGGCGATTGATCCGGAAACGAGGTTTCGCGGATGGAACATTAAGCCCTAACTACGGCGCTAAGCGTGCCTAGTCAGAGTCCTCGTTCTTCATGCGAAGGCATCGTCCTCGTCGTCGCTGTCGCTGGAGGAGTCAAAGTCATTGTCGCTTGAGCTCTCGGCGCAGCACTCTAGGCGAACGCCGGTTGCCCCGAAGAACCTCACGGAGAGGGTGTCGGGGTCGATAAGCTTGAAGTGGAGCAGGTGCCCGGGGGTGAGGCCACGGGAGCGGGCGAACGATTTCCATCCCCGCGTCAGGAACATGCCGCTTCCAGGGGTGAGGTCGACCGCCACCCACCAAGGGCCGTTGCTGCAGCCGTCTACACGGAGCCAGAAGCCACGGGGCCGGTTACTCTCCATGGCCCTTGCGAAAGGGTCGGGGAGGCGCAGCCAGCTCCGGAGCCGGCGTGGAAGGACCACGACAAATTCCCGCGCCTCCTCCCCCGCGTGGATCCCCGTGTGGGGCTGCGGAAGAGGTGTGCCGCTGCGGCTACCGCCCCCTACCGGAGCCGTCCTCACACGGCCACGGGATGCCGACCCGCCGCGAGAGCTCGGACCCTCCATCGTCACCACCACACGCGCTGGGGTTCGAGGGCTGGTCCTCGAAGTGCTAAGGGAACCCCGGGCGCGGCCGCGTCCTCTCGCCATTTTGGGGCGGTGCGGCAAGGAGCTAGCGAGAGATAGAAGGAGAAGGAATCGAGCTCAGGGGATCAGAGGTTTGTAGATGGGTGGCCTTCTTCTTCTTCCTTCGCCTCCCTTTTATAAGGCTGAGTACTAAAGAAGGAGAGGGGCCGACCCTTCGCAATCCTGAGCAACACGGGTCACTCAAGGCACGTCGTCCAAGGCATCAATGTGGAAGCGAGCGGGCACCGCCCTGTTCATCTCTCCTCCTCCCGAGGAGGAAGGCGGACCGTCTCGCTCCGATACTTCCAAGACCTGCAGTTATTATGCGTCGTGGGAGAAAGCTATCAACCGCCATCATTGCTATGGCCACGTGTATCCGCGCACTGTTTAGGGCCTAGCCCAACAGCGCCGCGCGCGCATGTATGGCCCAGGCCCGGGGGCTCCTGTCAGTGTACAAATAACCAGGGTATCTATTACCCAGACTTGTGCGCGGGCAACCCCCTGGGGCTGACAAGGCATAGCAAAGCCTTGGAATCAAGTACTACGGTATCAAGAAGATGAGGAGATGGAAGACCAAAGGCTGGAGCCCCGGCAAGATCTTGCCGGGGATGGCTCATAGCCCCGACAAGACTCGCATCCAGCAAGACCCTGTCGCTGTTCAAGCGCACCACCCCAGGGCAACTACCAGCTTGTCTTTTAGCTTTTGTTCTCCTGGGTGCATGTCAGACGCTGACGGCGTGAGGGCTTCAGCGGTGCGATGGGATGGCTTCTTTTTCCATCCCCAAGAAAGGCAGGGACACCTCAACAGGAGCATTAAATGCCCTTGTCCTAAGCCGTCAGTAATAGGTATGATAAGCATTGTAGTTGCTTTACACCTCATGTACCCCTGCGCACCACTGTTGGCGACCCCTTCGAAGGTATAAAAGGAGGCCCAAGTGCAGCTACAGGCAGGATCTCTTTTTGGCCGTTTCAAATGTGTAGCTGCTATTTACTGTAGCGCTCCAAGAACTGGCCTAAGAACACACTCAATACAACCAAGCAGGAGTAGGGTTTTACGCTTCCGAGCGGCCCGAACCTGGGTAAAATCCCTCTGCGTTGATCGTTCGATCTGCTCTCCGTGCAACCCTTCTACCCCGCCGAATCGTAAAGGGATCCTCGTGATCCCATAGGTGTCATTTCCGACATGGACAAATCCTTATTATGCGCATGGGGTCGTTTCGGGAATGCTATATGTTGCTTCCGGCCTCATTTAAAATGCCTAGTGGATGTAGTTGTTCATGCTTCACCTCTTGCCATGATAAACAACATTAAAAATAATTGTTTAGTTAAACAACATGAACCGCATTTCTTGTAATATGGGGAGTTATTGTTTTGTTATGTGTATGTTCTCCTTCTCCATTTAAAATTGCTTAAATTCCATCTTCACCTTATGCCATTGTCACCCATGTTAAACAACATTTAAAATTGTTGAGTACCTAAACATGTGTGAACTAAATATTTGAACGTGGAGTTTCGTCAATATGCAACTCGTTGCATATTGAACTTCACTTAATGTGTAGTAGTTGTTTGTTGTGTTTGCCATGCCATGCCTATTTAAACCGGACATGCATCATGTTTGTTTGCGCATCAAGTCATGCATATGTTGTGGTGTTGATCATGTGTTGATTGTTGTTTTCGGATTGCTTCTTCTCGATAGAGTTCCGAAAGCGTTCGGAGTGTGAGGATTCGTTCGACTACGTTGGCTCGTCTTCTTCATGGATTCGTTCTTCTTCCAAACGGGATCTCAGGCAAGATGATCATTTCCCTGGATACCATTACTATCATTGCCATGCTAGATGTCTGGCTTCTATCGCTGTCTCGCTACCTACCACTTGTTTGACAAGCCTCCCAAATTGCCATGAAAAGCCTCTAACCCCTCCACATCCCAGCAAAACATTGTTTGGCTATGTTACCACTTGCTTAGCCCTTCTTATAGCGTTGCTAGTTGCAGGTGCAATTGTTTCCAGCTATCATAATATTATTGCTATTCAATTTAATGCACATATATACTTGGTAAAGGGTGGAAGGCTTGGCCTTTTGCTCGGTGTTTTGTTCCCCTCTTGCCGCCCTAGTTACTTGTGTACCGGTGTTGTGTTCCATAATTGAGCGCTCCTAACATGCTCGGGGTTGTTATGGGGACCCCCTTGATTTTCGTTTTAGGATAAAACTTGTCTGGCAAGGCCCAACATTGGTACTATATTTGCCCAACATAATAATACTGAACACCGTTACTAAAGCATAGGGCGTCATGAACCCGAGGAGTTAATTCAACATAATACAGGGGGGCCAGTGCTGCTGGCGCTGGTCCAAAACAGAGTCGTGTGCGGGGCCAACCCGGGGCAACTCGGGAGATGTCTATCAGTCCACTGTATGCTGCGCTCCTCCGGTTGTGCCCTGAGAACGAGATACGCGGCTCCTATCGGAATTGTCGGCACATCGGGCGGCCTTGCTGGATTTGTTTTACCTTTCTCGAACGTCTTGTGCGAGGAATTCCGAAACTTTGGGCTATCTCGAGGTTGAGGTTTTCCAGTGGAATTGCCTAGGAAGATCACGAGATTCATGGTCGAGGTTATTCCCGCTGCGTGTGGTTAGTTTGTGATGGATGAGTTGGAGCACCCCTGCAGGGTTAAATCTTTCGGAAAGCCGTGCCCGCGGTTACGTGGCAACTTGGAAACTTTGTTTAACACCCGGTCATAGCAAACTTGAAGTAAACTCAAATAAAATACACCAACTGGGTGCGTAACCATGACTGTCTCTTCTCGTGAGTCCCTATCCGGGAGAGGACACGGTGGGGTTATGTTTGACGTAAGTAGGTGTTCAGGATCTCTTAGAGATCATTACTAGCTCACGACCGTTTATGCGACAATCATCCCCCTTTATTCTTGTACTCGTAAGTTAGCCACTCTAATAAATGCTTAGTGCTTGCTGCAGCCTCACCACTTAACCATACCTCACTCATTAAGCTTTAATAGTCTTAATACCCTTGGAAATAAGATTGTTGAGTCCCCGTGGCTCACAGATTACTACAACAATAGTTGCAGGTACAGGTAATGCGATGATATGACGAGAGCGCGATGTTTGTTTGATTTGGAGTTCTTCTTCTTCATCATCGATCTAGGATGGGTTCCAGGCGGCAGCCTGGGATAGCAAGGATGGATGTCATTTTATCGTTTGTTTTCGTCCGTAGTCGGACCCTGCTCTTCTGTATGATGTTTGGATATGTTGTTGTATTGATGCGATATTGATGTAGCTTGTGGCGAGTGTAAGCCAATTCCATATACTCATCTCTTCTTTACATATACTTGTACTGATATCCATTCTTGCAAAACGACGAGATGCGCTTCTATCCCTGTCAAGGCCCTCATGCCAAAATAGGGATAGGATCGCATCTTGGGCGTGACAAGTTGGTATCAGAGCCTATACCGACCTAGGAGCCCCCTTGATTGATCGAACTTGGCCGAGTCGAGTCTAGTGAAAAACTATTTTTAGTCTAGTTATATACCGGAGAGTAGGATTCTTTTTACTCCTCTTCTGTGCTCTAGTGAGGAATTACGACTTAGGAATTTTGATTCTACTCCTCTTCTGGCTCAAAAAAATTTTAGGATCACGCGAGTATTTTGGAAACTATACGATGCCGATGTGATGGAGTTCTGTCTTGGTGCCTCCTGTCTGGCTTGATTTCTTCCGGGGAGATGAGCTCCAGGGGATTCTTGACACATCGTTATCATTCAGTTTCCTTAGTATCTCAGGACGGAGGATGTTCAAAATTGCTTCAATACTTTTCGTGGCGAGATGTGGCTGGAGTCACCCAGTACTGGGGAGGCGTCCGGGGTACTGCCATCTTTAGTATCGTTGCGATTACGAGGATCTGAGGTAGATGAGTTTCCAAGAACTTTGGTTGTGTGTTGAGGGATGTGATACACTGGAGAGTAGTATTACTGCTAGGAGTTGAGTGATCATGTAAAACTCCGTGTATCCGTGTACCCGATTGCATAACCGAGATTTTGGGAGTTCTTAGGTGGGAATTCAAGTGGTTACCTAGGATTATCTTCCACAGATGATGATGTGAGGTTGGGGTTCAACATCGAGTGGTTCGCTTGTTGACGGTCTTTCTTACAGCGGTTCTCGTTGTGTCTTAAAGAGTCCTTGTAGCTTGCTACGACTCGGGGACGCTTTGTATGTCGTGTGCACTGCCTTGTACATGATGGCTACTGTAAGATCGAGCCCGTGTGAGCCTTACCATGAAAATGTCGAGCGAAATCTCTGTCATATATCTGTTTCCGGCTTAATTTGCAAGCCTCATCCTTTGTTTTATTGGAATATGGTAATTCGAGTTGCTTCGAAGTCAAGTGGTGATTTCATATCTTTTCTAAGCGGTGTTCTCACATTTTTATGGGAATGCTAATCCTTTTGTTCAACCGGAGTTGTCATGTCAATTCTTTCCAACCAGTGTGCTTCTCTTCAAGATGATTCTATCCCTTCCAATTTTTGCAAGATATATCATCATCCTTCCTTTTCCCCGGAGTTCGTTTCATCCGTTCCAAGACTTCTTTGTTTTCCCCGCCCTCCCGCCCTTTTCTTCAATGAGTAAATGCCCATCCTTGTGAAGTTGCTCAAGTGCTAAGTTCATCATTCTTCGTCTCCATTTTCTTTCCCGGTGAATTCAATTCAAGCTTTCAATGCTCATCATATCCATTTTCATTCTCTAAATGTTCTCCCATGTTGGAAGTTTTTTCTCCAAGCCTCTCTTGGTTATTCGTCTCTCTTTATTCTATCCGGAGTGCTGAAGATATCTCAGAAGATTCGTGTTTTCGTTCCAAAATCTTTTCAAATCATTTTTGAGGCTCTCAACCTCATCAAGTTTTCATTGTACCGGTGCAATATCTTTCTAAGCAATCGTTTCAACGGTGTTTCCTTTGAGTGGGCTCATAACCCACAGGTTTGTCCACAGGATCTTACCTGGCTCTTCTAATCTTTTCGGAGATGTCCTCAAGTTCTTTTCAAATGTGATGTAAGAATGATTCTCATCAGTCATATTTATTTCCCAAGATCGCTTCAAATCTTTTTCATCGTTGGCTCAACATTTCTTCCTTCATCATTCCGAAGTATCCCAGTAATCCATGGTGGTGTTCATCATTGTCATTCTCAGCATTGAAGACCGAAGGAGTGTTTCTTTTAAATCTTTGTCCATTCTCTTGAAGGTTCTTGGTTTCAGCTTGTTGCTATCCTCTCAAATTCTTTTCGATCATGAGTAATTTCTTCCTTATCTATTCGAAGCTTTTCAGAGTTGTTTTCATTTCTCGATCCTCCGAAGGCCATCATTTCAGAAGATTTCTTCGTTCTCAGCTTTCAGCTTCATTCTCAAATTCTTCTCAATTGTTGTCTCTTCGTTCATATCTCAAGTATTCCGGTGCTTCGTTCAAGTTTCTATTAGGAGGATCATGGTATCTTCGTTCTCATGTATCTCCATTCATTCATGGTATCCTCATTCGTTTGTGAATTTTATCGGTGTTTCGTGAAGACTTCTTCAAGTTTGTGCTCTTATCAATCTTCAATCTTTTCAAGAAGAATAAGTGGTATGCCAAATCCGTTGCTTGTCATCAATTTAACTTGATGAAGGATAAGCATAACATAATCCTTATTCTTGCTCATCAAGGTGTTTTCTATCCTTCTTCCGGAGTTGTTCAGAATATCAAATTCTTGGTCCTAAGTGTTTCATCTTTTCTTTTCCGGAGTTCCATTTTTCTCAAGTATCTCTTCATGAAGTTCCATCTAAATCTTTGCTAGGCCTCAATCTTATTCTTCTCAACCTTCATTATTTTGATCATCATTTGTTTCCGGAGTTCTCCAAGATGTTCTTCATGGTGTTTCTTCAAGTATTTAAATCATTCTCGAAGTGTTCTTGAATATTCTTGTGGTAGTAACTCAAGTATCTTTCATCTTGCATTCCCAAGTGCAATTCTTTCTTCCATATCTTTGAGATGGTGTTATAACATTCTTGATTATGAGGAGTCTCGAGGAGTATTTGTCAAGAATGAGATATTTAAACCCATCATTTCTTCCTTGAAATTATCTTGGGTTGGATTTCACCTAAAGCGTTTCTTAAGGATTGTTGCTATCATGGTGCTTGTCATGATCCAAGTTTTCCCCTCCTCTTGGTGAAAGAAGTTTTCATCTCTTCGTGGTCTCAATGGAATCAATTGTTTCCGTTAGTGGCGGTTGTCACCTCATAATTTTGAGGTGTTTACCATAAGCCCACAGCAAGCCTTTTGTTTTTCGTTGTTGATGTTCCAACAACTCCATTCAATCTCTTCTTTCTAAAGATGCTTCTTTATTCAATTGTGTTAGAAATTGTCATTTCTTCTCCATTCTCTTCTCTCTAATGACCTAGCTTCATTCTTTTGTTCCAGAGGCATTATGATGTTGATATATTCATCCCATCATCTCGGTTGTCAAGATCATGTTCTTTCCTCGCTTATCCATCTAACCAGAGTGTTGTGTTCTCTTTCAAGTTCTCCCATCTTATCAATTTTGCCCCTCTATCCTATCGAAGTGCTGCCAAAATTTCTTTTGAATTCTTGCTTACTCCTCGTGTCATTCTTCATCTCTTTGCAACCTTCAAGGTTTGTTGATTTCACTTGTTCGTCAAAGAAGCAACTCAGTTTTACCTCGTCCTTTCTTCTTCCTCTTCCCCTTCTCATTCTAAGATCTCGGGTCGAGATCTCTTGTAAGTGGAGGAGAGTTGTAACAGCCCGGAACCAATGCTCCAGAAGATTCCCCTTTTATCCCATTGTCATCGTGTGATTCGAGTGGTTGTTGCATTCATCATCACATCATTCGCATCATCTGCATAGCATCGTCACTCGTTTTCGAAAACTTGTATCCGTTCGTAGTTGCCGGTTCTCTCCGTTCATGTCGTTGACGTTTTGAGACCAACCACACACGCACGCGCCCGCGGCATCGAAAATTATGGTTTTTAAAATGCGCGGAAAATATTCTCGGATTGGGTCGAAAGTTGGCGTGCGGTCTTAATATAGCGTAGCTAGATCGCCTGCCAAATTTCGTCGCAATCAGAGGTCGTTTGATACCCCAACGTTCAACTATAGCGTCGCCGTCAGGTGTTAATTAGCGGACGTTTTTGGTGTTTTCAAAACTCGTGTCACGGGCCACCATTCTCCCTCTCATCTCAGCACACCACCTCTCCACAACCCAACCTAGTCCAGCTAGCCCCTCCGCTTCCAGAACGTCCGATCAAGATCGAACGGTCCAAAAACGGTGCCAAACTGCTAACCCTAGCCCCCTTTACTACTTAAACACCCCTCCCCTGCCCCTAATGGAAACCCTAACCCCTCCTCGAAATCCGCGCCGCCGCCAGCCTCCCACCACCCAGCCGCCGGCCGTCGCACCTGTCTCCCTCCTCCCGCCGCCAGGGCCCACCAGGCCCATCCGAGGCCCGTCCGGGCCCGAATCGCCGCCGTCGCTCGCGCCCGCCCGCTCCATGAGAGGAGCTCCTCGCGCCCGCAGCAGCTCGAGGCAGGAGGCCCTCGATCCCAAGCCGCGACCTCGACGCCGGAGGCCACGCCGAAGCCGCCCGCTGGCCGGAGCCTCGTCGGCGACTCAGGCCAGTGCCGCCCCTCGCGCATCTCCTCCCGTTCGGCCCTCTGTCTCCTCTCACCTCGATCTCTCTCCCTCTCTGCCTCTCTCCTCGCAGGTCCGGCCATGGCTGCCTCCTCGATCCGCCTTGGATGAACCTATCCCGGTCAGATCCGGCCGCTCCCGAAGCTTCCCGCCGGCCTCTGCCCCCGAAGCTCCTAGAACCGCCGCCGCCGCCTCGTCCTCGCTCGGGAGGACGACGCCCAATCGACCTGCCCGCTCGCTCGCTTGGGAAGCCAGGCCGCCGTCGCCCGGTTGGGCCTCTCCAGCCGCAGCCGCGTCGCCCCAAGGCCCAGCCTGCATCCCTCACCGACCTGGGCCAAGCCCATGGCTGAGCCGCCCCCGCGACCTATCCTTCACCCTAAGCGACATATAGTTAATCTCCGCCCATGCACTATTTCGGTCCAACAGCAGTTTCGGCCCTTTGTGTTTTTTTTTCTCAGGACGAATTTGCCTAATTATCCAGAGAATTGCTGTTTTGCAGAAAAACCCTCATACTTCATACATTTAATAACTCACCAACCGTGCATCGGATCAAAATAATTTATATATGTAAAATGTTCAGAATTTTGTGTAGATTAATAATTTACAACTTTCATGCATGTTTAAAATGTTTAACTTGATGTTTTCATGTAATTTGCGTAAATGCCATGTTAAAGTGATTTATTTCATAACTACAAAACCGTAGCTTCGATATAAATGTTCCACATATGTAACTTGACTAGAAAAACGTGTAGAATCACATGGTGGACTTTATTTTCCTGTTTAACAAATATAAAATTGTGTTAGGCAGATCTGGACAAATCCTTATTACGCGCATGGGGTCGTTTCGGGAATGCTATATGTTACTTCCGGCCTCATTTAAAATGCCTAGTGGATGTAGTTGTTCATGCTTCACCTCTTGCCATGATAAACAACATTAAAAAATAATTGTTTAGTTAAACAACATGAACCGCATTTCTTGTAATATGGGGAGTTATTGTTTTGTTATGTGTATGTTCTCCTTCTCCATTTAAAATTGCTTAAATTCCATCTTCACCTTATGCCATTGTCACCCATGTTAAACAACATTTAAAATTGTTGAGTACCTAAACATGAGTGAACTAAATATTTGAACGTGGAGTTTCGTCAATATGCAACTCGTTGCATATTGAACTTCACTTAATGTGTAGTAGTTGTTTGTTGTGTTTGCCATGCCATGCCTATTTATACCGGACATGCATCATGTTTGTTTGCGCATCAAGTCATGCATATGTTGTGGTGTTGATCATGTGTTGATTGTTGTTTTCGGATTGCTTCTTCTCGATAGAGTTCCGAAAGCGTTCGGAGTGTGAGGATTCGTTCGACTACGTTGGCTCGTCTTCTTCATGGATTCGTTCTTCTTCCAAGCGGGATCTCAGGCAAGATGATCATTTCCTGGATACCATTACTATCATTGCCATGCTAGATGCCTCGCTTCTATCGCTGTCTCGTTACCTACCACTTGTTTGACAAGCCTCCCAAATTGCCATGAAAAGCCTCTAACCCCTCCACATCCTAGCAAAACATTGTTTGGCTATGTTACCGCTTGCTTAGCCCTTCTTATAGCGTTGCTAGTTGTAGGTGCAATTGTTTCCAGCTATCATAATATTATTGCTATTCAATTTAATGCACATATATACTTGGTAAAGGGTGGAAGGCTTGATCTTTTGCTCGGTGTTTTGTTCCCCTCTTGCAGCCCTAGTTACTTGTGTACCGGTGCTATGTTCCATAATTGAGCGCTCCTAACATGCTCGGGGTTGTTATGGGGACCCCCTTGATTTTCGTTTTAGGATAAAACTTGTCTGGCAAGGCCCAACATTGGTACTATATTTGCCCAACATAATAATACTGAACACCGTTACTAAAGCATAGGGCGTCATGAACCCGAGGAGTTAATTCAACATAATACAGGGGGGCCAGTGCTGCTGGCGCTGGTCCAAAACAGAGTCGTGTGCGGGGCCAACCCGGGGCAACTCGGGAGATGTCTATCAGTCCACTATATGCTGCGCTCCTCCGGTTGTGCCCTGAGAACGAGATACGCGGCTCCTATCGGGATTGTCGGCACGTCGGGCGGCCTTGCTGGATTTGTTTTACCTTTCTCGAACGTCTTGTGCGAGGAATTCCGAAACTTTGGGCTATCTCGAGGTTGAGGTTTTCCAGTGGAATTGCCTAGGAAGATCACGAGATTCATGGTCGAGGTTATTCCCGCTGCGTGTGGTTAGTTTGTGATGGATGAGTTGGAGCACCCCTGCAGGGTTAAATCTTTCGGAAAGCCGTGCCCGCGGTTACGTGGCAACTTGGAAACTTTGTTTAACACCCGGTCATAGCAAACTTGAAGTAAACTCAAATAAAATACACCAACTGGGTGCGTAACCATGACTGTCTCTTCTCGTGAGTCCCTATCCGGGAGAGGACACTGTGGGGTTATGTTTGACGTAAGTAGGTGTTCAGGATCTCTTAGAGATCATTACTAGCTCACGACCGTTTATGCGACAATCATCCCCCTTTATTCTTGTACTCGTAAGTTAGCCACTCTAATAAATGCTTAGTGCTTGCTGCAGCCTCACCACTTAACCATACCTCACTCATTAAGCTTTAATAGTCTTAATACCCTTGGAAATGAGATTGTTGAGTCCCCGTGGCTCACAGATTACTACAACAACAGTTGCAGGTATAGGTAATGCGATGATATGACGAGAGCGCGATGTTTGTTTGATTTGGAGTTCTTCTTCTTCATCATCGATCTAGGATGGGTTCCAGGCGGCAGGCTGGGATAGCAAGGATGGATGTCATTTTATCGTTTGTTTTCGTCCGTAGTCAGACCCTGCTCTTTTGTATGATGTTTGGATATGTTGTTGTATTGATGCGATATTGATGTAGCTTGTGGCGAGTGTAAGCCAATTCCATATACTCATCTCTTCTTTACATATACTTGTAATGATATCCATTCTTGCAAAACGACGAGATGCGCTTCTATCCCTGTCAAGGCCCTCGTGCCAAAATAGGGATAGGATCGCATCTTGGGTGTGACAGGGGCGCGCCCTAGGGGGGCGCCCCCCTTTCTTGTGGCCAGGTGGTGGACCCCCTCCGCTTGATTCTTTCGCCAGTATTTTTTATTAATTCCAAAAATATTCTTCGTAAATTTTCAGGTCAATCCAAGAACTTTTATTTCTACACAAAAATAACACCAAGGCAATTCTGCTGAAAACAGCGTCAGTCCGGGTTAGTTCCATTCAAATCATGCAAATTAGAGTCCAAAACAAGGGCAAAAGAGTTTGGAAAAGTAGATACGATGGAGACGTATCAACTCCCCCAAGCTTAACCCATTGCAAGTCCTGAAGCAATCCAGTTGACAAACTGAAAGTGACAAAAAAAACTTTTACAAACTCTGTTTGATCTTGTTGTTGTAAATATGTCTAACTGTTGTTCAGAATTTCAGCAAGGATTATAGATTAACCACATTCACAATAACATTTAGGTCTCACATTTACTCATATCAATGGCATAACCAACTAGCGAGCAATAATAATAAATCTCGGATGACAACAATTTTATCAAAACAATCATGATACAATATGATATAATGGTATCTCGCTAGCCCTTTCTGAGACCGCAAAACATAAATGCAAAGCACCTCCAAAGAACAAGGACTGACTAGACATTGTAATTCATGGTAAAAGAGATCCAGTCACAATCATACTCAATATCAATTAATAACAAAGCATACAAATGACGTTGGTGCTCTCTAACTGATGCTTTTTATAAGAAGAGGATGACTCAACAGTAAAGTAAAATAGATAGGCCCTTCGCAGAGGGAAGCATTGATTTGTAGAGGTGCCAGAGCTCGAGCTTTTAAAACAGGGATGAATAATAATTTTGAGCGGTATGCTTTCATTGTCAACATAACAACCGAGAGATCTCGGTATCTTCCATGCTAGATAAATTATAGGCGGTTCCCAAACAGAATAGTAAAGTTTTTACTCCCCCTCCACCAATCAATCACACTCCACGGCGAGCCGAATCCACGGGTACCGTCCATACAAACAACAATGCTGGGGGAGTTTTGTTTCATTATATTTTGATTTGATTTTGAGCATGGAACTGGGCATTCCGAATACCAACCACTTTCTCGTGAATGATAGTGAATCAACACATATCGTGAGAATAACCCACCTAGCATGGAAGATAGTGACAGCCCCTAGTTACTACATGAGCGATTCGGGCATGCAAAACAGAATATTATTTGAAGATTTAGAGTTTGGCACATGCAAATTTACTTGGAACGGTAGGTAAATACCGCATATAGGTAGGTATGGTGGACTCATATGGAACAACTTTGGGTTTATGAAGGTGGATGCACAAGCAGTATTCCCGCTTAGTACAAGTGAAGGCTAGCACGAGACTGGGAAGCGACCAACTAGAGAGCGACAACAGTCATAAACATGCTTTGAGATTAACCAACATTAAATGCAATCATGAGTAGGATATAAATCACCATGAACACAAATATCATGGAGGCTATGTTGATTTTGTTTCAACTACATGCGAGAACATGTGCCAAGTCAAGCCACTTGAATCATTCAGAGGAGGATACCATCCCATCATACTACATCACAACCATTTTAAAATGCATGTTGGCACTCAAGACAAACCATTATACACTCTTAGTTAATTAAGCATGGCATGAATAACTATAATCTCTAATTGTCATTGCAAACATATTTCATCCATAATGAGCTAAATCCAGAACGATGAGCTAATCATATTTACAAAAACAAAATAGGTCGAGTTCATACCAGCTTTTCTCCATCTCAATCACTTCATCATATATCATCATTATTGCCTTTCACTTGCACGACCGAACGGTGTGAATAAATAATAAGAGTGCACGTGCATTGGACTAAGCTGGAATCTGCAAATAGTAACTCAAAGGAGAAGGCAAGGTAATATGGGCTCTCTGTACGATAAACAATGAGGCATATGAGAGCCACTCAACATTTTCATCGTGGCCTTCTCCTTACGACCCAAAGAAAAGAAATTTCGAAACAAGAACGGGAAAAACTATTTACACGAGAAAGCTCCCAACAAGCAAAAGAAGAACGATAAATCTTTTTGGGTTTTCTTTTAATGCTACAACTAAACAAACTGAAAGGTAAAGCTAGAACTAATTTTTTTGGATTTTCTCAAGGTTAATCAAGCACACAAGAAGAAAGCGGAAAGAAGAAATAAAATACCATGGATGATACAATGAAAACGTATAAGCACCGACAACTGGAATGAGTGTGTGAACATGAATGTAATGTCGGTGAGAAATACGTACTCCCCCAAGCTTAGGCTTTTGGCCTAAGTTGGTCTAGTGCCATGGCTGGCCCGGATAATATCCAAAGTCATAGTTGGGGTTGTACTGGGCTGCGGCGGCTACTGCTTGAACGGCGGCAGCGCGGAGGGGGGCGTCTTCCGCCTCTCTCTCGTACTCGTTTGCCTCCTCTCTGGTTATAAAGTGTCTCCGTTTTTCCTGAAAGTTAAAGAAGGCAGGAGCAGGAAGGGTAATATGGACAGCACGTTGTCTGTAAAAAATTAGTCGATACAGGAGGGACTGTTCGTTCCTCTCAAGAAACCGGTAGCGCACCATAGACTCATAATCAAAAAAAGCAGGTGGTAACTCAATATCATTTCCCCTTATGGGTACCCCAAGATAATTAGCTACACGGGTAGCGTAAATCCCACCAAAGAAATCTCCTTCCTTAGCATTTTTATGTAGCCTCCTAGCAACAATAGCCCCCAAGTTATATCGTCTATCGCCCATGACCACACTCTTAAGAATACTAAGATCAGGTACGCAAAGGTGGCTATGATCATGTTTACCGTTAATACATCTACCTATGAAGAGAGCAAAATAGTGTATAGCAGGAAAATGAATGCTCCCCAAGGTGGCCTGTGTAATGTTTCTAGTTTCTCCCACAGTGATGCTAGCAAGGAAATCCTTATATTCAGTTTTGTGAGGATCACTATGGCTGCCACATTGTGGGATTTTGCATGCATTATTAAAATCTTCCAGGTATATGGTATATGATTCATCATAAAGATTAAATAGAACAAAATGATTATTACGCCTGGATGAAAATTCAAACCTCCGCAGGAAGGAATCAGTGAGTTGATAATATTGCCTGCATTGGTCTGAAACGAAATCTTCAAGGCCAGCATTTTGTATGTACGCGTAAAATTCTTCCTTGAAACCGGCTTGAACCATGAATTGATCCGACGGCCATTCACAAGGCCACACTTGAGCTTCCCTCGGTGGTTCAAAGTCGGGCTCACGTATCGCGGATCTCGGGGTCTTCTTGCTCGAGGAACCGCCTTGGTATATTCTCCTCAACATCTTTCTTTCTCTAAAAAATTTCTGAAATTTTTAGTGACTCAAAGTAAAGGTGAACAAAACTCAACAAAACTTATAGCAACTACTCCCACAAGTTCCTAGAGGCTATATCATGCATCAAAACTACTTGGGACCATACAAATTTGACATGCAAGCTCAAGAACAAGGTCATCACAGCAGCAAAAATTTGCAATATATAAAGCACTAGAACAAAAACTAATTGGACCATTGGAGGAGTCACATACCGAAGAACAATCCCCCAAAACAGTTTTGCAAATGGAGCTTTGCACAAGGAGATCAAAAATGACAGCAAAATGAGCTAGAACACGGGTTTGAGCAATGGTGGGATTTTTTCTGGAGGAAGACGAAGTGGATGGTGGCTGGAATAAGTGAGGGGGGCCTACGTGGGACCCACAAGCCAGGGGGGCGCGCCCTGCAGGCTTGTGGCCCACTGGTGCAGCCCCCTAATGTGTTCTCAGTGCCAAAAATTCTTAAATATTCCAGAAAAAATCATACTACATTTTCAGGGCATTTGGAGAACTTTTATTTTCAGGTCACTTTTTTATTGCACGGATAAATCGGAAAACAGAAAAATAATAGCATTTTTACTGTATTTAATCTAAATAACAGAAAGTAAAAGTTGGGTACAGAAGGTTGTGCTTTCTAAATTCATCCATCTCATGCTCGTCAAAAAGAATCCATCAATAAGGTTGATCAAGTCTTATTGACAAACTTTTTTCGAATGACACGGAACCAGAGAATTTTCGAATAACACTAGGTTACCTCAATGGGGATATGCATGTCCCCAATAATAAGTATATCATATTTCTTTTTGGCAGTAGGGAGAGGGAATTCAAAACCTCCAATAATAATCGTTGAAATTTTGTCAATGGAGTTGATACTATGGACTTGCGATTGTTTCTTCGGAAAGTGTACCGTATGCTCATTACCATTAACATGAAAAGTGACATTGCCCTTGTTGCAATCAATAACAGCCCCTACAGTGTTCAAAAAGGGTCTACCAAGGATGATCGACATACTGTCGTCCTCGGGAATGTCAAGAATAACAAAATCCGTTAAGATAGTAACATTTGCAACTACAACAGGCACATCCTCACAGATACTGATGGGTAAAGCAGTTGATTTATTAGCCATTTGCAAAGAGATTTCAGTATGTGTCAACTTATTCCAATCAAGTCTACGATATAAAGAGAAAGGCATAACACTAACACCAGCTCCAAGATCACATAAAGCAGTTTTAACATAATTTCTTTTAATAGAGCATGGTATAGTAGGTACTCCGGGATCTCCTAGTTTCTTTGGTACTCCACCCTTAAAGGTATAATTAGCAAGCATGGTGGAAATCTCAGCTTCCGGTATCTTCCTCTTATTTGTCACAATATCTTTCATATACTTAGCATAAGGAGACATTTTCAGAATATCAGTCAAGCGCATACGCAAAAAGACAGGTCTAAGCATTTCAACAAAACGCTCAAAGTCCTCATCATCCTTTTTCTTGGATGGCTTAGGAGGAAAGGGCATGGGTTTCTGAACCCAAGGCTCTCTTTCTTTACCATGCTTCCTAGCAACAAAGTCTCTTTTATCATATCTTTTATTCTTAGGTTGTGGGTTATCAAGATCAACAGCAGGTTCAATCTCCACATCATTATCATTACTAACATGAACATCATCATTAATATTATCACTAGGCTCATGCTCATCACCAGATTGTGTCTCAGCATCAGAAATAGAAATATCATTTGGGTTTTCATGCGTATCTATAACAGGTTCACTAGCAGCATGCAAAGTCCTATCGTCATTCTTTTTCCCTTTATTACTAGGACGATTAGGTGCATCAGAATTAGTTCTCTGAGAATCTTGCTCAGTTCTCTTAGGATGGCCCTCGGGATACAAAGGTTCCTGAGTCATTTTACCACCTCTAGTCACAACTCTAACAGAATGATCATTGTTCTTACCATTCATCTCATTAAGCAAATCATTTTGTGCCTTAAGTACTTGTTCTACTTGAGTAGTTACCATGAAAGCATGTTTACTAATAAGCTTAAGATCATTGATAGTTCTACTCATATAATCACCTAAGCGATCAAGCATGTAAGCATTGTGTTTCAATTGTCTACTAACATAAGCATTGAAATTTTCTTGCTTAACAATAAAGTTATCAAACTCATCCAAGCATTGGCTAGCAGACTTATTATAAGGAATATCACCATCATCAAATCTACGGAGAGAATTTACCTCTACTACCTGTGCCGGGTTATCAAGACCATGTATTTCTTCAATAGGTGGTAGATTCTTAACGTCTTCAGCTTTAATACTTTTTTCTTTCATAGATTTCTTTGCCTCTTGCATATCTTCAGGACTGAGAAATAGAATACATCTTTTCTTTGGAGTTGGCTTTGGAGGTGGTTCGGGAAGAGTCCCATTGCTCAATATATTATTCAATAGTAGTTCAGCTTGTTCAACAGTTCGTTCCCTGAAAACACAACCAGCACAACTATCTAGGTGGTCCCTAGAAGCATCGGTTAGTCCATTATAAAAGATATCAAGTATTTCATTTTTCTTGAGAGGATGATTAGGCAAGGCATTGAGTAATTGGAGAAGCCTCCCCCAAGCTTGTGGGAGACTCTCTTCTTCAATTTGCACAAAGTTAAATATTTCCTGCAAGGCAGCTTGTTTCTTATGGGCAGGAAAATATTTTTCAGAGAAGTAATATATCATATCCTTGGGGACTACGCACACAACCAGGAGCAAGAGAATTAAACCATATCTTAGCATCACCCTTTAATG
Source organism: Elymus sibiricus (assembly GCA_039707655.1). Lineage (NCBI taxonomy): Eukaryota > Viridiplantae > Streptophyta > Magnoliopsida > Poales > Poaceae > Elymus > Elymus sibiricus. Next base: position 175,143,807 of record CM077667.1, on the reverse strand, counting down.
AGAAAGGAAACAACTTAAGAATATAGTAATAGCGAATTTTTTCCTCATGAGTGAATAGGGTGGCTATATCATTCAATTTAGTAAGATGTGCCACAACAGTTACCGATTCATAGCCATGGAAAGGATCAGATTCAACCAAGGTAATTAACTCAGGATCGATAGAGAATTCATAATCCTTATCAGTAACAAAGATAGGTGAAGTAGCAAACTTAGGATCATATTGCATTCTAGCATTCAAAGATTTTTCCTTCCACTTGCATAGCAATTTCTTAAGATCATCTCTATCCTTACAAGCAAGAAAGTCCCTAGCTACCTCTCCTTCCATAACATAACCCTTAGGTATATTAGGCAGTTCATATCTAGGAGATCTAGGTCTAGCAGGTGTATCATAGTGTTCAATTTCAATAATTTCATCAGATTCAAAAATATCATTAGTTTCAGCATTCACTCTAGCAATTTGTTCATCAAGAAATTCACCCAATGGCACAGTATTATCAAGCAAAGGTTCATCATAAGCATCATGCATAGCAGAAGTGGCATCATCAATTACTTGCGACATATCAGAATTACTAGTAGGTGGTGGTGTCGCAAGTTTACTCATAACAGAAGGTGAATCAAGTGTAGAGCTAGATGGCGGTTCCTTACCTCCCCTCGTAGTAGAGGGATAGATCTTGGTTTTTGGGTCTTTCAAAATCTTCATAGTGATCAACAGATATAAATCCCAAGTGACCTAGAGAATAGAGCTATCCTCCCCGGCAACGGCGCCAGAAAAAGGTCTTGATAACCCACAAGTATAGGGGATCGCAACAGTTTTCGAGGGTAGAGTATTCAACCCAAATTTATTGATTCAACACAAGGGGAGCCAAAGAATATTCCCGAGTATTAGCAGCTGAGTTGTCAATTCAACCACAACTGAAAGACTTAATATCTGCAGCAAAGTATTTAGTAGCAAAGTAGTATGGAAGTAACGGTAACGATGGCAAAAGTGACAATAGCAGTTTTGTAGTGATTCTAACAGTAGCAACAGAAAAGTAACTTAGCAAAGATCAATATGTGAAAAGCTCATAGGCAATGGATCAGTGATGGATAATTATGTCGGATGGCATTCATCATGCAACAGTTATAACATAGGGTGATACAGAACTAGCTCCAATTCATCAATGTAATGTAGGCATGTATTCCATATATAGTCATACGTGCTTATGGAAAAGAACTTGCATGACATCTTTTGTCCTACCCTCCCGTGGCAGCGGGGTCCTAATGGAAACTAAGGGATATTAAGGCCTCCTTTTAATAGAGAACCGGACCAAAGCATTAGCACTTAGTGAATACATGAACTCCTCAAACTACGGTAATCACCGGAAAGAATCCCAGTTATTGTCACCCTGGGGGATGCGGATCATAACTCGTAATAGGTGTCTACAACTTGCAAGATAGGATCAAGAACACATATATATTCATGAAAACATAATAGGTTCAGGTCTGAAATCATGGCACTCGGGCCCTAGTGACAAGCATTAAGCATAGCAAAGTCATAGCAACATCAATCTCAGAACATAGTGGATACTAGGGATCAAACCCTAACAAAACTAACTCGATTACATGGTAGATCTCATCCAACCCATCACCGTCCGGCAAGCCTACGATGGAATTACTCACGAACGGCGGAGAGCATCATGAAATTGGTGATGAAGGATGGTTGGTGATGATGACAGCGTCGATTTCCCCTCTTCGGAGCCCAAAATAGACTCCAGATCTGCCTTCCCGAGGAAGAACAGGAGGTGGCGGCGGCTCCGTATCGTAAAACGCGATGAACTCTTCTCTCTGATTTTTTTCTCCCCGAATAGGAATATATAGAGTTGGAGTTGAGGTCGGCGGAGCTCCAGGGGGCCCACAAGACAGGGGGGCGCGCCCCCCTGGCTTGTGGCCAGGTGGTGGACCCCCTCCGGTTAATTCTTTCGCAAGTATTTTTTATTAATTCCAAAAATATTCTCCGTAAATTTTCAGGTCAATCCGAGAACTTTTATTTCTGCACAAAAATAACACCAAGGCAATTCTGCTGAAAACAGCGTCAGTCCGGGTTAGTTCCATTCAAATCATGCAAATTAGAGTCCAAAACAAGGGCAAAAGAGTTTGGAAAAGTAGATACGATGGAGACGTATCATTCACCCCTCCACTCCAGAATAGCTTGATGAAGAGGAGGAAGAGGAAGAACCAGTTGCACAACCTCCTCCCTCCAAGAAGAAGAAGCTGATGGTTGATGCAATGACCAGTCAGGCTGCATCTAAGGCCAAGCCATCTGCTGCCAAGAAGCCATCTGCCCCCAAGTCCAAGAAGACAACCAGAGACATTCCTCTTGCAGAGAAGAACAAGAGATCTTCCACCATGGAAGAAGAGGAAGATGTTTCAGTGCTGAGGAAGCTAAGACCCCATTTGCCTGAACACAATGATGATCACCCAGTTGCTGAGGACATGAAGAAGAGAAAGGACACTGGATTGAGGAAATGGAAAGCTCATGATCCATATGCCACAAGGAGGAGAACTATTGTAGATGCTCTCTTCCACACCAAGGAGCAGAAAGATTTTGATGAGACTGTCTTATTAGACAAGAGTCCAGCAGCCAGTGACATGAGATATGTGGACTGGAAGTACATTAAGGAGAATGAAGACTATTTTCCTCATGTGCTAGAGAACTTCAAGGCCATTGACATAGATGCATTTTTTGGCGGAGAGTTCACTGCACAGAATGATGAGATGATTATGCAGTTTTACTTTATAGAAAATTTCTATCTAGATGGAAGGATAGTTTGGATGACTAAAGGCACTAAGTACCAAGCTACAGTTGATGAGTGGGCTACCATCTTAGGAGCCCCACAGGTACAAGCGGGAGATCTTGATGTCTATTCTGAGGCCAAGATGAATCACAACAACATGGCCAATATTTACAACCCTATCCCTGTTGCCTATGTGGAGACATACAAGTTTGAATCTGTCTACTTTTTGCAAGCTGGATTACCCACTACCAACACCATCATGAGATATACTTTGATGCCAAAGTATGGAGATGACAAGATGATTAGGGGTTACTCCATCAACATGCTGCATCATGTAGACACCCACACAAGATTCCGAGTGATGGCCTTGATTGTTGAGACAATCAAGAGGACAGCTACTGGTCAAAAGAGATCATGTGGATATGCTCCATACATTCACATGCTTATCAATTCCGAAGTTGGAAACGGCTTATATGCACTTGATTGTCCACATCTGCCACTATTGCTAGAGTTCAAGGACAACGTTGTGGTGATGGATCCTTCTCATCCCACTTCAGCTACTGCACAGGCAGAGGCAGAGGCAGAGGCAGCTAGAGCCACTAGTGCTCAGGTTCCAAGGACGAAGAGCGATCAAATGTCCTTTATCATTAACTCTCTCCAAGGGATCGAAAAGAATGTGGTTGAGATCCTAAAGAACCAGAAGAGTCTTGAGAGGATTGTGGACACTAAGTTTCATGCTCTAGACAACAAAGTTGATGAGCTGACAGTGACTGTCAATGAGCTGAAACAGGAAGTGGATGCAGTGCCCAGTCCCCACTCCAGTGATGATGATAGTCCTTCTCTTCGGCCCAGCACGCAGTTCAAGACTCAAGCCAGATCGTCTACAGTGCCTGCTCCAGAGTTGAGGCCTTCCTCGTCAGCACCAGCTACTGCTCCTTCAGCTCCTTCTGCACCTTTGGCGTCTACTCCACCACCTCAGAAGACATCAGATGAAGCATTCGCCGACGCCCTTCTCTCGACTCCTTCAATTGCTGACGGAGGAGATCAAGCCCAGAGAGATGATTAGTTATACACACTTTGAACTTTTTGGTAACTTGTTGCCAAAGGGTGAGAAGTGTATAGATCATAGGGCTTCGAGAGAGAGTGTCTTGCTTTTTGTTGCTCTCTTTGTTTTAAAAACATTTGGTTTATCACTTGGCTGTTCTTAAACTTCGTTGTGTTTGACCATACACTTGCTTAATGATGCTACTATTTCCTATCCATGTGATGTTAATATTATGATCATTCATTCGCTTTTGGTGTCATGTGCATTGTAATCCATTCATATCATTTATGCGCACCGCCAAGTTGTATGTGACATGAAAGAGTTACCCACACTCCTAATCGATTGTGCATTTGCATTCAAACGCAAATTTTAAATAATGCACAAATTTAGGGGGAGATCTAGGTTATCACATACTTCTCAAAGCGATGATGCTATTCATTTTTTTATCCCTATCGAAGCTTTGATCTATATGTTGTCATCAATTACCAAAAAGGGGGAGATTGAAAGCACAACTTCTCCCTAGGTGGTTTTGGTAATTAATAACAACATATATTTCATTGGACTAATGTTTCCACCAAGTATATTTCAGGAAAGTTCAATGAATGGATTGGCAAAAGGATTGTGAGGAGATTCCCAAGATGCAAGGAACATCTATTGGCAACAAGCTTGAAGACTCTACATTTTACATTTTGTGAGAAATCACTCTTAAGTCCATAGGAAAGCCAATACTATTAAAAGGGGATGAGGTGTCTATGATGATTTGGTTGCTCAAGTGCTTAGAGATTAGCCACCAAAAATATACATGAAATTCTGCCACAAATATTCTGTCCAAAACAAAAATATTCAAAATCGGCGCCACCAACTATTTCCATTCAGCCCTACCGAGTTTTGCCTCAGACAGATCCTAAGCCAAACCCTAGCATCTCGGTACCACCAAGTTTTGAGAATCGGACCAACCGAGTTATGGACCAACTCTCTGGTTAGCCATTTTCAGCAATCGGTACCACTGAGTTTTGAGAATCGGTCTCGCCGAATTTTGGACCAACTCTCTCGTTAGTTGTTTTAAAGAATCGGTACCATCAAGATTTCTATATCGGTCTCACCAAAAAGATGAAAGTTGCCACATTTTGCACTAGTCGGTGCAACCGAGTTTTTACTCCGGTTTCACCGAGTTGGGCAATAATGTTGTAACGGTTAGATTTTTGGAGATGCCTATATATATACCCCTCCACCTCCTCTCACTCGTAGAGGAAGCACTCAGAACACACTTACACTTGCCCTATCCATTTTTCTGAGAGAGAACCACCTGCTCATGTGTTGAGATCAAGACTTTCCACTCCAATCATATGAATCTTGATTTCTAGCCTCCCCAAGTTACTTTCCACCCAATCAACCTCTTCTACCAAGCCAAATCTGTGAGAGAGCGATTGTGTGTTTAGGAGACTATCTTTTGAAGCACAAGAGCAAGGAGTTCATCATTGTTACCACATCTATTATCTTTTGGAGGGTGGTGCCTCCTAGATTGGTTAGGTGTCACTTGGGAGCCTCCTTCTTCGTGTTGTGGAGTTGAACCAAGAAGTTCGTACGGGCAAGGAGATTGCCTATTTCGTGAAGATCTACCCATAGTGAGGCTAGTCATTTGTGGACAGGAGCCGTGATGGAATAGACGAGGTTGCTACTTTGTGGACCCTAACGGGTGGAGCCCTCCATGGACTCTCGCGACCGCTACCCTCCGTGGGTTGAAGTCTCCATCAGCGTGGACATACGATAGCACCACCTATCGGAACCACGGGAAAAATCTTCGTGTCATCAATTGCGTTTGATTCTCCTCTCCCTACCTTTACTCTCATGTGCATGTATTTACTTTCCCCTGCTATACTCTTAGACTTGCATGTGTAGGGTGTACTTGACTTGCTACAATTGCTAAAACTTGCCGACACCTAAAATTGGGAAAAGGCTAGATTTTTAATCAGTCAAGTAGTATAATCACCCCCTCCTCTACACATACTTTGGATCCTACATTGTGGTGACTCGGGACTTTAATGAGATATAAGAACTTTGAAGTTAAGTTGTGTAGCCCCCAAGTGTCGGGTCGCATGCCCACAGCGACTTGGAACTTCATGAAATACATCTTCTGATTTGTGCAGGAAATCTGAAACAATCCAACTCGAAAACTGATGGGTTGAGAAAACAAGTGGATTTTGAGAAGAAGTTGCACGAGACTACTGAAAAGCTCTCTGTGGACTTTGAAGAATCCTTAATCAAGAGCATTGACTCATTGGAAAAGGCCAAGGCGGCTTTTGAAGAGGAGAAGGTGGCTCTGCTGAAGCATGCCAAAGAAGCCGAGTGAAAGCTCGAGCCGGTGACACAAGAGTTGGCCACTCTGAAGGGTCACATCACTCACATGTGCATAGCCATATTTGGTAAGTGTTTACATTTCATGGAGTCAATACTGATATGCTTTATAACTTGAATGAAAATCCGGGTTAGTGATGTTTGACATGCTTTATGTGATAGGCAAGAGGAACCCACAATGTGTTTGGGCTTCCACTGGTCAAGCTGCAAGCCGTCTACAGATTTCTGGAGCAGCTCTATGTGGGGGTTACATTGTATAATGGAGGTCAAGAACGCCAAACTCCCCTCCCCCCCCCCCCCCGCAATTAATCATGGATATGCTCAAGGATCTCTCCATTGTCCCGGAGTGGATTCGTGAGTTTAAAAGTCAGCTTGCAGGCAAGGGGCCATGGGCGCACTTGCATTGGCAAAAGTATATCACCCGGAGATGGAGTCGGCTCTGCTTGCAGACGGTTTCCTAGAGCTCAATGCTGACAACTCAGAATTCTTGGACTCAGACTATCTTCGCTGCATAAAGGAGACCCGGCCTACAACTACTCAAATTGTGGAGAAGATGGATCTAAAGAAATTCCAAGTCTGCTACACGGAAGCCGGCAAACGGATGAGCATTCCAAAGCCTAAATCCTTTGAGCTGATCCCGCCACGTAAGCAAGCCTTTGCCTTCGATATCAACACTGCAACTGTGATAAATGAAGATATGGTCTTTGAAGCCTTGTCTTCAATTCAGTGGGTCGAAGAAGACCCCCAGACCGAAGCTGATATTGAGAGGGCCTCCGAGATGCCAGTTGAGACGGCTCGTGTTGACCCGGCATCAGGCAAACCATTACTAACCCAGCAAGTATTGTCGGGTATCAGCCATCTTCCAGTGCGCCACCGCCGTAATGTATAATTGAAGAATATTTGATGTGTCACCCCCATGGGGTGTGTAATAGCTGCATAACATTGTCAGTGTCATCGAGCACTTAGTAGCGTACGTTTGAAACTTTGATGAGGCTTTTGAAGATATTCCTTTGCCCCCATGGGGTGCAACCCGGAATTGTTAACTGTCTTTTGACTTCGCAATATTCTCACTTTCCTAAAGAAAATTCATATGCCGGGATTTCTTGAAACCCCGAATATGTCCTTGCACAGGAAGTATCTTCTTTGAAATGTATAAGTCATAGGATGGTATAGGAGACCCGTCAATTGAATAATTTAAGCCTATTTCTGCAAAACAAATAGAGTATGTACATATACTGACAATATAAGTTAAATTTTAAAAATACTTGGAAAATAAATAAACCAAATTATAAAGTGGGATATAAACCCGGCTTTCGAGGCTCGACGTAGAGACCGGCTTTCGAGGCTCGACTATGTTGGTTTGTCCTTGCTATCTAGAGAGTCGGCTCTCACGTGACTTAAGCCGGGGTTTTAACTTTGATAAATTCAGGGTCGACATAGTCCATAATAGGTACCAGTGCGATTGATTTATCGAACGTACAGCTGTGTCACCTTATGTGTGAGTAGCATCAAGCTAACAGGCAGGTTTAACCAAGTATTTGATGGCATATGCCAGGTCAAAAGGGATGTTATAGCTAAACTCGGTGAGTTGGAAGCCCCCAAGTGACCAAATGATCAAAGAAATAAAAACTCAACACAGAGCTTATTGACACAGTATTCTGGGGTCCAGAAGGGGCCAACTTTAATTCTTTGAATCACAATAGTATTTACATGAAAGAAGATGAACTTAGATAATTAGATAAGCGAGGTCTATAAACCTAAGTAAAATAAGGATGAAGATGTGCGATGTTCCAGGGTATGTTGCTCTATTCTCTAGAAGTACGTGATTCGCGTCCTTCACGTATATCAACAAGGTAATATGACTCATTGTTGAGGTTTTTGCTGATAATCAAGGGCCCTTCCCAAGGAGCGGACAACTTATGCATACATGTTTGTTCTTGTATCAGACGGAGCACTAAGTCTCCTTCCTGGACAGTTTGACTTTGGACTCTACGGCTATGATAGCGACGTAGGTCTTGCTGATAAATCATTGATCTTGAGGCTGCAAGATCGCGTTCCTCCTCCAAGGCATGGAGTGAATCTTGACGAGTTTGCTCATTGTCAGCTTCAATATAAGAAGCTGCTCTTGGGGAATCATGGCGAATATCGCTTGGCAAAACGACTTCTGCACCATAGACCAGGAAAAACGGCATATAGCCGGTTGACCTGTTGGGAGTAGTCTCTTTGCTCCAAAGTACAGCAATAAGTTCCTCTACCAAACATCCTGGGTACGGTCGAGAGGGACCATGAGTCTTGGCTTAATTCCTCGGAGTAACTCCTGATTTGAACGCTCTGCTTACCCGTTAGACTGTGGATGTGCAATAGAGGCAAGATCAAGCCGGATGTGCTCTCTATGACAAAACTGCTCCATAGCACCCATACATAAATTGGTGTCATTGTCAGTGATGATGCTGTGAGGATATCCAAAGCAAAAAATTATCTTTTTCAGAAACTTGACTACTGTCTTAGTGTCACAATTGCTGACAGGTTCTGCCTCGACCCACTTGGTGAACTTGTCCACTGCGACCATGAGGTGAGTCTTCTTGCAGGAAGATGGCTTAAAACCGACCATGTCAAGCCCCCGAACTACAAACGGCCAGGTGATTGATATCATGCAAAGTTCTTGAGCTGGCACATGTGCTTGACGTGCAAACCTCTAGCAGCCATCACGCTTGCGAACAATGTCTTCGGCATCTGCGTGAGCTGTAAGCCAGTAAAAATCATGTCGAAACACCTTTGCAACCAAAGATCTAGGGCTGGCATGATGTCCACAGTCTTCAGAATGGATCTCATGGAGATCTCACAACCCTCTAGAGAAACACAACTTTGAAAAACGCCAGAAAACTTCGCCTGTGCAATTCACCATTGACTATGGTCATAGACTTGCACCTGCGAATAATCTGTCGAGCGATGATTTCCTCATCCGGGAGCTCGCCACGAATCGGATAAGCTAGACAGGGTATTGTCCACTCAGGTGTGGCATGAACTGCAGCCACCAATGCAAATTTCGGGTCAGGAATAGCGATGTCTTCCTCCGTCGGTAACTTGACTGACGGGTTATGCAGAACATCCAGAAAAACATTAGGCAGAACCGGCTTGTGCTGAGAGCCCAAGAGAGACAATGCATATGTTGCTTCATTAAGTCGGCTATCGACGCGGTCCACCTGAGATGTCCATGTTCTTCTGTGCCTGAAGCAGTTGTGCACGCTGGAGAGAAGGCATGTTCCCCTTGGCACCCTTGTCCCACTCGATCCCATCCTTGTCACTCTCACACTCAAGATTGTCCCAATCAATGTCGCCTTCGGACGGCTCAATGTTGACCACCACCTTTGAGGAAGGTCCTGCCTCTTCGTTGTTCTTTGCCTTCTTTTTCTTCTTCTTTGTGTTCCTATTTTAGTACCACTCTTGCTCGTACTGGATTTGCTTCGGGGTGCTCCCTCACGAACCTTGCCATCGTCACCGTATCGATCTCCTCGGTAACATTGTCGATCTTCGACTGCAGCTTCGGCGGGTGAGGCACAATGGTGACCTTCGGCTCTACGAGCTCCGCTGCTTCCACCGACTCAATTTACGAGAAGTTGAGCCTTTTCAGCGGCAGACCAAGTTTCCATACCGCGATGTCGTACGCACTTTGGAAGGTGCCTAGCCAATGCTGATGGCCGGCATGCTGGAACTCCATGTCGTACCGGCCGGACAGCGCGACGGGGACAAGGACGAGGTGCGACTGTGACGAGGAGTAAAGGAGGCGCGGAGGAGGGGCGGTCTTTGACTTCGGCTGCGGCGGCGAAGCGACGAAACGAGATGCGTCGTCGACGCCCATTTAGTTGCTCCGGCGGTCTGTGGCAAGGTGGGATGAGTAGATCAAGCGGGAGCAAAGGTGGTGTTAGAGGTTGCTGGTGGACTGCGGGAAAGAGCCGCGCAAGTGATGTGTATGTGCAACCTAGGGCCTTTTTTTGGCTGCCTAAGTTTGTTTGCAAAAAAATATAATAAGGCAGTTGTTGAGGACTATCTTAATGTTGTTAAACTACCCGTTGTGGAGAGTAACTTGAAGTATGTTACTAGTCTATGTTACTACCTCTATAATGGGAAATAACATGTGTGGTATCATGCAACACTTCATTTATTACATTGTAGACTTATCTTGTCTTGATATGTGTGATGTTACTGAGTACTCCCTCCGTCCGGGTTTATTAGGCCCCCTCTTATTTTGGGCTAAAGTTTGACCTATAAATTTAACTAACAAAATATAAACTACAAGTCACAAAAAATATATTGTTGGAAAGCTCTTTCAAATACAAATCAAACAATATAATGTTTCATAGCATATACTTTATATTCTAGTAGCTTATCGATGGTTAAAGTCTGGCACAAAATACAAATGTCCCAATAAACCCGACGGAGGTAGTAACTAGCTATGTTACTTAAATCATCTCTCATCATTAAATTATTACCACATAAGAGCAAGCACAATAGGGTGACGTGAGCGGGCTGTAAGACTTAAAACGATATATTTGTGCTGAGTTGGAAGAGAGAGAAGAGGAGAGAGAAGAGAAACGGGCTACAAACTAACAGCCGGCTATAACACGTGCTTCTAGACACTTTGTGTGAGAGAGAGATGGACCACATATCAATAAAATAGTACGTATTTACATCTAGCTATTGTACTTGTCGGCTATAAGATTGACTATAGATAACATGGCACAATTATATAGCCAGAGCTGGCTGAGAACGGACATTTGGCTCTCGGCCTCCATGGAGGCCTTTTTTTGAAAATAAATCAAAATTCAAACTTTTCAGTTTCAAAAAAATCTAAAAAAAATTATGCAAGTAAACAAGGATGTTACGTGCATGTGTGTAAAATTTCAGGATGAAAAACATTGACATGTGACCTGTACAAAAAAGACGAATTCATGGCATGAAAGGATGAATAGTATCATGTGTTAAAAAGCTTCAGATTTGTCTTTTTTGCACAACATCTGTGTTTTTTTTCAGAATTTTTTGAAATGTAGAAATTATGAAATTTGACGAAATTCGAATTTTTGAAAACCGAGCTCCATGGAGCTCGGCCTCCAAAGACAATATTCGGAGCTGGCTATACTATTAACCATGCTCTAAGCATATTTGTTGAGTTGGACCATATAAACTATTTGTTGAGTTGGACCATATGGCTGAAGTTACCGTCACCATGGACAGTCTTATTGGAGATGCTCTTATTCCCAAGTTGTTTTTCGCGGGGACAGGTCGAGAACTCGAGAGAACATCGATGGTTTAAACAAACGCTTTCGGACCTGTGTCCGTAAGATGCAACATACCAGACTTTTCTTGGTTGCATTTTCCAAGTTATCTAAAAATTGTATAGAAAAATGGCACTAGATAAAATGTAAAAATAGGCGCCAAGTAAAAACTAGGAAACTGTTACATCTTAGAACTGCCCAGATATAACATCACTCCGCAAATCTTGACCTTTGTCTGGCCTAAGAAACATCAAACACAGAATATTCCAGAACACAAACTAATGAAAGTGAAAGATATCAATTTGCGGAGGCCTGCGATTATACCACAGAACACAAGCAATCCTACTGCTCAAACCAACTCCGCCTCACGCAGCAACCAACATATACCACCCACCAACATCATACTGCTAATTATTCCTCAACAGAAAAGGTCCCAAGCAAATCAATCCTCGCCACAGAATTCAGAAGAAACAAAAAACTAAACATCAAACATTATTATCCCCATCAGATGAATTAATACTGCGTGATCTACGCAACCACACACCACATCACTTACACAAATCCTAGAGGAGGCATAACAGCAGTAAGGGCCACAAGGTCGAGCTAATCATCTCTGGCTGGGCTCGACAGTGCGCACGTTCGCGCCCGTCATTCCTTCAAGTCTGTCCTTCATTATATCTACAAAGTGTCCCACCATCTCATGGAACTGCTTCAAACCAGAAAGTGGCAAGATTATCGACGAACGATCAGCTCCAGCGACCTGAATCAAGCAGGAAAATAATGAGATCTTACTCTGGTACAGGGGTAGAGTTATCAGTATCACGAGTGATAAACAAGAATATGATACCTCGGAAATCCTCAAATAATGGCCCCTATTGTTGCTGCCCAGGTCAAAGAAAAACCTTTTCTGATCTGCCCTTATCACCTTAGATAGCCCCATGCCACTAAATTCTTCAATAGGAGGTCCATCGACGTCTACCTCTGGTACAGATGCAGATTGGCTGCCATGCCCAGCTATAAATCCAGCACCAACATCGTCAGAAAGGCCAGGAAGGCGCTCTGGAGGTTCCAGGTGTTGCTGACAAATAAAGTATCAGAAAGTTTAATAACGATGTCATTGGAGCCTAACGGGCGGCCCATAAATAAGCGAGAAACAGCTAAATTTGCTATACCTGACTTGGATGATTTGGGAGGACGTAGAGTCGTGAAGCTTCGTCATTGATTTCTAACAGTACATTCCTAAATGCTTCCCAACCTTCTTCGCCAGAGCTACCAGCCGGAACAATTATCGTGCTACGGTTTCTATTGACAGATGCCTCCGAAACCTGAAGAGAATTCTGTCAATAGGTGAATATTGTAATCATGTCAAGACAAATACCTACACTACCCCGTGTAATTAATAAGCAAAGACAGCAAAGTGTGTACTGTAGAAGCAAGGTAAACAGTAGTTCACCCCACCGATCCATGATCATGTGTGATTACTGGTTTGTATCCACACTATCCACTTTGAAACAAATGTACAGGATATTCCCTCATCCACAAGATGTTTGCTGAGACATGTGACGGAACCGAAACCTACTGCACTCTTGCTTGTGTTAAAGGAAAGTTTAATTTCACTGGAGAGGCTGAAATAACTAGGCTTCTAATACTCTATTTAAAATCCTTTTGGCAGTTAAGATTTCAACATGCGCCAAAATAAATCATTATGAGAATAAAAAAAGATTGGAAGATGTTGGAATCATTTAGGAGAATGAAAAAAAAAACTCTGGCAATTAACATATAGAAAAATACTTCCTCCGTCCCAAAATTCTTGTCTTAGTTTTGTCTAAAGATGGATGTATCTAAATACTAAAATGTGACCAGATACATTCATATCTACACAAATCTAAGACAAGAATTTTGGGACGGAGGGAGTAGAATATAACTAAATAAAATATTCACAGAACGAGAGTTGTTCAGGGCCATTTAGGAGAAAGTTTAGGTAACTGAATAATGTTGAGGTCATATTTTTCTTAACACAATAATTCAATAAAGCGACATAATAATTTACTACTACCTCTGTAAACTAATACTCCCTCCGTCCCAAAATAAGTGTCTCAACTTTATACTAACGTTAGTACAAAGTTGTAGTAAGGTTGAGACACTTACTTTGGGACGGATGGAGTATAAGATTTTTTAGATCACTATACTTTAGTGATCTAAAACGTCTTACATTAGCTCACAGAGGGAGTAGATAATATGATCAGTCATAAATTAGGGACTTTACATGAAGCACACATAAGACTACTAAATGCACTAAGGGCCTGTGTGATGTTAAGTTCTTAATTTTCTGCCAGTATATTCCCTTTCCTCTTGCTTTTAGTATCCTCTGTGGTTATATGATTTTCAGGCTTTGGCAACCTCAAAATGGATTTGCAAATATGAAACTATCAATGGATATCTTCGGTTGGTCAAACAAGTTGCAATTGAGGACCACAATTAAAACACAACAACAAATACATTCAGGGTACTAACTCATAGTTTTCAGTAAGATCGCCAAACAAATCCAGAAGATTCCGATAAAGGGACAAACAACCAATTTCCTATTAAAACAACTTAGTACAGTATTATTAGAGACAAAAGTGTCAGCAGCATGCCAAATATGGTACTTTTCAAACCGCTATTCAGATCGAAATTTCCTTCCATGGTTGTCTGAACATTGAGATTTATTTTCCTGTTTATCTTTGGAACAACAAGTGCTACACAACGGATAACTTTACAACAAAACTGAACACTAAGTTCGACACTCAAGAAAGTACAATTCAGTATCAAGACTATAATCTCATCGAGTACAGAAAAAACTGAAGGACATACAAAGATGACGGAAAATCAATATACTCGCCTAGAACACAGTAGAAAGAAACACAATTTCCAACATAACACAAGCAATAGTCATGTTAAGTATCTAATGACATAACCACAAAACCCAGACTAGCTTGTATCCTCTTCCTTTTCGACAGAAGATTCAAGACCAATTCTAACTATGAACAAGTTAAGTGTCAATAATGGTCTGTACAGTAGAATATAGTCATGAACAGACAGCAGGGATGCTATTTTTGCTTAGTTGGAACCAGCTTCATACTAAATACTCCCTCTGTAAACTAATATAAGAGCGTTTAGATCACTATTTTAGTGATCTAAACGCTCTTATATTAGTTTACGGAGGGAGTAGATTGCAAGACAGACAGTAAAGGTGAACTGACAGATTATGGGAAGCCAAAATCTGAGAAAACACAGCTACGAACTAAAGGGGAAGGTCCACTTTTGGTCCTCCAACCTTTGGGTTTAAAGCCCAAAGCAGCCTCTTAGCTTGGAGTCTGGTCAGAAAAGAACTCGTCTCTGACAAGTAGGTGTAGGTCCATGCTCCGTATACAACTTGATAGACTTCTTCTATCATTATTTAAATCAATGTATGCCATTTTAGGAAACGGAAGCTCAGACCTTTTTGACATACGAAAAGAACAAGTTGAGGTTTTAATGGACCAGGAGAGGAAGACGAAAACGCTGCCTTTCCCTTACTAAATCCACACCTATTTCCCGTTTTAGCTAAACAGTTGAGCTTCTCGAGAATGGATTTCCCATATACGAATTGGGAAATTCTACCACACCAAATTTGACAAAAATAGAAATTCCGCAGGAACGTTACGTCACCTTAAGGTAGCGGCCTCTCTTGTTCTCCCCAATATCGAAGTAGAACACCTGTACAGCGCAAGGAACAGAGAGCAAGTGGGAAATTTAGCAGAGGCGAGAGCAAAACCAGCGAGGGTTAAATAAATTAACCGTGGAGAGGGCGAGCGGACCTTGGTGTCGAGGCGTAGCTCCTTGCTGAAGACGTCGCGCTCGTCGGTGCGGATGTAATAGTCGAAGAGGTCGAGGAACCAGGCGACGCCGGCGATGGGCACGATGATGGTGGAGCGCGTTGTGGACGTCTTCTCGGAGATCTTGAGGTACCTCCCCCGCGGGTTCTCCTTCAGATCGAAGTAGAAGAGCTTGTGCTCGAACTGCAGCGTTTTGCTGACGAGCTCGACGTCGCTCCCGCCGCCGCCGCCGCCGACGCCGACGGGCCCCACCATGCCTCCCACCCCGCCGCCGACGGGCCCCATGCCTCCTCCGACGCCTCCGCCGCCGTCCATGACCGCCGCCGCCGCCCGAGCTAGGGTTTAGGCTCTGTCGAGATTAGGGTTTGGGTTTAAACGAAGTCGAGTCGAGTAGAGGATGTGAGGTCGGGAATTGGGATAGATCTCGAGCGAGTTTACCCCTGCAAA
This sequence comes from Elymus sibiricus, assembly GCA_039707655.1. Taxonomy (NCBI): domain Eukaryota; kingdom Viridiplantae; phylum Streptophyta; class Magnoliopsida; order Poales; family Poaceae; genus Elymus; species Elymus sibiricus. The sequence continues at coordinate 175,128,056 of CM077667.1, read as the reverse complement.
GGCGGGGCTACCCTTTTCTCGGCCTCTAAAAGTCACCGACACGTGGGTCCGGCGCTCACAGGGCCCCGGGTATCGGTGGGAAGGGCGGGGTGTTGGTGGGCGGGGTGGTCGTTTTGGCGGTTGGAGGCGCCCGTGTGGTTTACCTGCAGATGCTGACCGCGCGCTCGTGGCGTGGTGACTTGTGATTGGCCACCCGGTTTTGTACGGCGGTTTTTGGTGTCGAATGGGCAACTCCAATAATGTCACATCACTGTCTGCAACCCTATCCCGCCACATCATCAGTGTCCTACTCCAAGGAGAAACAACGATGAGAGTGACGGCCGCAAATCCCGTTCGGAGAGGGACCTTTCTAAAAAGCCCTCAAATAGGTGCATGGTTAACATCACAACGTTCCCATTTTATCTCTTTTAATTCTACCCACATGATAAGTACGTGAGGCCAACTGGAAGCGCACGCATCCCAAACGAACGTTCGTTTTGTCAGAATTTCGTCTGTTTGACTAGGGCAATGGGGCGGCGTCCGGCCTCTTTTGTGGATGCGTTGGCCATGCGCCCAACGCTCGGACGCATCTGACCCGCCATGGTCGCATGTTCCCCTATACGCATAATTTTTTGTTGGGCATTGAAACATTTTTTTATTTCATCAAAGACATTTCGATACATAAATTCATCAATTCTTTGCTACAAGAGAAAGATCAAAGAAAACAAGAATCACAATTAGACATTTTAAAAGATGTCCAACTTTCATAACTGCTCACACTAGTTGGACTAATATCTTCTCTACGTCTTCATTGTTGATCTGCGGATTTTTGAGCTTGACAACTTTCTTCTTCTTTGATTTTAAAGAAGTAGACGTTGCTTCTTCTTTGGTCTCTTATTTAGTCTCATCTCTAGCTTCAATTCTAGCTACAAGTGCATAAACGTCTAGCAAATTTCATGCAATCAAAAGATCGATGTATTCTTCCTCCCAATACCAAAACTTGCATCCCTCCTGCACATAAATTCGATCAAATAAGCTAACAAAATTTCATCGAATCCGAGAGCAAAACCAAACCAAGAGAAGCATGTACCCCATCATTTCTGCACTTGACAAACACCCATTGGGGATGTTCCTGCGTCATAGAGACGCGGCACACGACCTGTCGCGGGCAGTCATCGCACTTTACGAGCGGCAACGGTGAGCCGGCAAGCCTCTGGGCCAGCGCTGAGCCAGGGCGACAGCCAGCCGTGGCTTTGGAGGCGAACCGACGACGAGATAGATCCGAGTGGCTAGAGGAGGACTCGACACCTGCAAGCGGCACCGAGGCGTTGTCGGGGCTATGCGGTATGGTACCTGGCCAATCCATGGCAAGGTGCAGCCGCCGATGGCCGGATGCGGCGAATCCGGCAGGCTGGATGCGCTAAATCCCACCGCCGCAGATCTAACGGCTAGCCGCCCGCGCCAGGCCGAGGAAAGCACCAAGCCGGCGGCTGTGCTACGAGGAGGAAGAGGAGGAGGAAGGGAGGAGGCCGGAGAGTGAGGTAGAGAAAAATGGGCGGCGCTATGGGGAAGGGTTTGCTCACGGGGGTGATGGGCAGGGGAGGGGGAGAGAAAAGGGGGGAGCATGTGTCCCCAACGGGCGAGCCAGGGGAGGACATGGGCACGCGTCTCGCCCATCCGCCCGTGTCTGCTTCAACGCAAGCGCGGCCCAAATATGGGCCGGGGATGGGGAGAAAGCGGACGGAAAACTGAGAAATGTCGTTTGCTCCCAAACGGACGCGGTCGGACGATTTGAGGTCATGCATTGGAGTTGGCCTAACCTCAGGTTTTAACGAGCTCGCCCGAACACCCTCTTTGTCGTTGCATCAATCTTAGAGCAAGGCGCAAAGCCACATCAGTCGCAACGGTCGTACGGTATGCCTGGGTCCTTGCCCGAACGTTCCTACTTCCTAGTAGATATCCTCGCTCAATCTCTCCCTCCACTTAGTATATCTTCTCATTGACTTCATGGAGCGAATGAGAGAATAGAGAGAGGATCCCCGCGATGTGATCATGAGATTGTCGGCGGCCTCGCCGGCGACCACGATGGCGCATAGCATCTCAGAGCAGAGGAGCTCGGAAGGGAATCAGTCGGCGTTGCAACAGGGGCTCCCGGGGGTGCATGAGGCGCTCTGGCCGGAATTAGGCGAAAGGCCGACAACGCGATGGGAGAAGGGGTGGCATGCAGAATAGAGACGGAGGCTTGCCGACCAAGCTCGGTGTCAGCACTAGCATGCTCGTGAGGGAGTGCGTCCAGCAGCAACACGCTCAATGGAGAAGGGTGGCATGCAGGGGAGAAGTATAGGCTGACCACCAGCACACTTGTCGGGGAGTTCGGCAAGCAGCAGCCCATAACCAGCGCGCTCGCTGGTGGTGATGCGCATCCTGCGCTGGCTCGGCGAGGACTCCTACACCTCGTCACCACCATAGGAGGAGGTGGGGGAACAAGATCGAGCTCGATTCGCGAGCACCCGGGTCCAGGAGGCACACAGAAGAGCTCACTGAGGGTTGTTCTGGTCGGGCATGTTGCTGGCCCATCTAGTTTTGGCGACCATGCCTCCAAGCAATTCACCATGACAGAAAGGAGCACGTGTCGTGTTCACCGTAGACGAAAAGATGAGCGTCTCCAAGTCTGGGACAACTCAAGCAATGGCCATATATATGTGGGATTCATCCATCTCCTCTGCACTATGAGGCTGCTAACCTCGCGCCCTATTTTGCTGCATCTTCTTCTTTGCATGCCTAATCTCATTATTGTTAGGAACTAGGAGTAGCCATTTTTTGTTAATTGAATGGATGAATGGTTGCACTTGTTCACTATGCAGCTACACCAATCGATTTTCACTCAAACAGAGCACACAACTTGTAGAATGGATGGCAAATTATAGTGTTTTCCCATGGCGACCTAAGTTGTTTTTGCTATGGCATCTTCATTTTTCGTCGTCGCGGCAACTAAATTTTCGACCCATGGCAATTAGTAGTTCTTTTCATGTTTATCCATATGGCAAAAAAAATCTGAATCACCATGTCAACCTGGTAAATTATTCATATGCCATGGTGTTTTTAAAATTCACCATGGCAATTTGATGCTAGACCCACATGCATGGTATTTTGAAATTTTCCATGGAAAAAAAATACTTTTCCGTATGATTTCTGCCCCCTAATTATGAATGCTTCTAGAAAGTTGTCATGGCAAATTATGAACTCAGCCTTTTTGTCATACAACCATAGAAATTTAACCACACCACCATGGAAAATTCTTCACTTTTTTGCCATGGCAAAATGTATGTTTTCATTTTGCCATGGTAAATTTACATTAGTTACCACGGTAAATTTACCTTTGTTGACATGGCAATTTTATCGCACCGCCATGGCAAATTCTTCACTTGCTTTTCCATGGCTAAATGTACTTTTTCTTTTGGGCACAACAAATTTACATTAGTTACCATGGCAAAATTAAATTTTTGCCATGGAAAATTCTTTGTTCATAATTTGTTCTTTTTTTACACACACGGCAAATTTCTCATACAAACATGGAAATTTTAATTAAAATTCCATGGCAATTTTTATTATGAATATGCCATGGCAATTCTTTGTTCATAATTTGTTCTTTTGTACACACACGGAGAATTTATCATACAAACATGGAAAATTTAATTAAAATACCATGGCAAATAAGCCATGTCAAATCTATTATATGTACATGACAAATATTCTCTAACATAATATGGTAGTTCTTATTTTTTTTCTATGTACGATGGCATTTCTTAGAAAACAACATTCCTAATTTTTTGCCATGGCAATTTCCTAAATTTGCCATTTTTTTTCCAAAAAAATGACAAAACCCTTAAATTTTCCATGGTGTGTAATTTATGAGAGAATGATGGCACGCATCTGTGTAAGCATCATGGTAATTTCTATACATGTACAATTGTCATGTTTTTTGTAGTCAAGATCATGACAACTTCGTGTCATGGTAATTTTTGCATACACTTTGTTCTCACTTAAGCATGGGAATTTTAGTTTATGGATCATGGCAAAACAAATATGGACTATAGAAAGTTTAGTTTACGAAACATGCCAAATTTAGTTTAGTGAATCATGGAAAATTTATTGCATTTTTTACCATGGCATTTGTGATTTTTGTCTGAGGGCAAACTTATTGTATATGACTTTGTCCTTTTTTATTTCTATAGAACTTGCAAATAATCTCATATTTTTTTCCATCTAAACCTTACAAACGTGTTTCTTTCTTTTCCAAAAAATTTGCCATGACATTTTTAGTGAACATCCCCCCTTAAATTTAGTAATTAGACCGTGGTAATAGGTGATGGGAACTTTATCACCATGCCAATTTTCTAAACATGGCAAAAAAAATTAGACCATGGAAAATTTTGTAATTAGACGATGGCAGAATACATGGGAAATGTTCACATGGCAATATTTAAAACTTGTGATGCTAGTGAACTGGATTTGGGCTAGCTGCTGCACTTTGAAGATTAAAGTGTTTGCTTGGATGCTAGTGATGGATAGGTTGAACACAAAAGATATGGTGGAAAGGAGGCACTGGCACTTGGATGATGGAGTTCAATGTGGGCTTTGTCATGCTCAAGTCATGGGTGATAGGGATCATCTTTTCTTCTCCTGTACTTTCAGTGCAAGGATATGGAATTATTTGCAAATTGAATGGGGTGTTGGGGATGACATGTGAGCAATTGCTTTACATGCTAGAAGATATTTTAGTAGGCCTTTTTTCACAGAAGTGGTGTTCACAGCATGCTGGCAGATTTTGCTCGTAAGGAATGCTAAGGTCTTCACACAAATAAGGCCAAGATTTAGTGCGTGGAAAGCAGGTTTTGTACTGGATATCTCCCTCCTGGCTCACAGGATTAAGCCTAGATTCAAGGAAGAGCTGCTAAGTTGGGTGTCTTATCTACCCCCTTGAGTGTTTTTGGTTTTTGCTCTGTTAGCATAGTAGATTAGATTTTTTTTCTTCTCTTTTTGGTTACTGAGGTAACCTTGTAAGTCTTGTTGTATTTTCTCTTTGATTAATAAAGGAAAAGGGCTGTGGGGTGCTTTTGTTGGGGAACGTTGCATGGGAAACAAAAATTTTCCTACGCACACACAAGATCTATCCATGGTGATGAGCATCTACGAGAGGGAGAGTGAATCTACATACCCTTGTAGATCGCTAAGCGGAAGCGTTTAAGAAACGCGGTTGATGTAGTCGAACGTCTCCGCGATCCAAATCGCCGAGCGTCCCGCGATCCAATCACGATCCTTCCGATCTAGTGCCGAACGGACGGCACCTCCGCGTTCAACACACGTACGGCTTGATGACGCCTTCACCTCCTCGATCCAGCGAGCGATGGTGAAGTAGTGGTTGAGTTCCAGCAGCACGACGGCGTGGTGATGGTGGTGAGGAACAATCTCTGCAGGGCTTCGCCAAGCGCTACGGAGATTATGACGGAGGAACTAGAGGGCTAGGGTTGCCGGCACACGGCTTGGGAAATCCTGATGTCTCCCGTGTGCTAGCCCTGCCCCTCTATTTATATGTTGAGCCTTGGGGTCTAAACTTGGAGTAAAAGTCTCTTCCAAGTCGGTTTTGCCCGCACAAGGTCGGTTTGGCCCGCAGGAAAAGAGTCCAACTCGGATCCCTGCCGAACCGTGCACAGCCGCACACAAGCGGTAGTACCGCTTCACACAAGCGGTAGTACCGCTTGGGCGGTAGTACCGCTTCACACAAGCGGTAGTACCGCTCGGGCGGTAGTACCGCTTCACACAAGCGGTAGTACCGCTTACGCGGCAGCAAAACTACTTTTGCACTTTCCAATACCTCGTGGGCTTTTATCCCTTGGCCCATATAAAGTGTTGCTGCACCCGAACACTTCGGTAAACATCCGGAACCCCTTCCGGTGAACTTCGGAACTCTTCCGGAGATCAAAACACTATTATCACATATATCAATCTTTACCTCCGGACTATTCCGGAGATCCTCGTCATGTCCGGGATCTTATCCGGGACTCCGAACAACCTTCGGTCACCAACATAATAACTCAACTATACTAATCTTTACCAAACGTTAAGTGTGTAGACCCTGCGGGTTCGAGAACTATGTAGACATGACCGAGACACCTCTACGGCCAATAACCAATAGCGGGACCTGGATGCCCATATTGGCTCCTACATATTCTACGAAGATCTTTTATCGGTCGAACCTCTATGTCAAGGATTCAGTTAATCCCGTATGCTGTTCCCTTTGTTCTTCGGTATGTTACTTGCCCGAGATTCGATCGTCGGTATCTCTATACCTAGTTCAATCTCGTTACCGGCAAGTCTCTTTACTCGTTCCGTAATACAAGATCTCGTGGCTAACACTTTTAGTCACATTGCTTGCAAGGCTCATTGTGATGTTGTATTACCGAGTGGGCCCTGAGATACCTCTCCGTCACACAGAGTAACAAATCCCAGTCTTGATCCATGCCAACCCAACAGACACCCTCGGAGATACCTGTAGAGCACCTTTATAGTCACCCAGTTACGTTGCGACGTTTGATACACACAAGGTATTCCTCCGGTGTTAGTGAGTTGCATGATCTCATGATCAAAGGAACAGATACTTGACATGCAGAAAACAATAGCAATAAACTGACACGATCAAATGCTACGTTTACAGTTTGGGTCTTGTCCATCACATCATTCTCCTAATGATGTGATCCCGTTATCAAATGACATCTCATGTCAATGGCTAGGAAACCTTAACCATCTTTGATCAACGAGCTAGTCAACTAGAGGCTTACTAGGGACACAGTGTTGTCTATGTACCCACACATGTATTTGAGTTTCCAATCAATACAATTATAGCATGGATAATAAACGATTATCATTAACAAGGAAATATAATAATAACCAATTTATTATTGCCTCTAGGGCATATTTCCAACAGTCTCCCACTTGCACTAGAGTCAATAATCTAGTTCACATCACTATGTGATTTACATTGTAATGAATCGAACACCCATGCAGTTCTGGTGTTGTTCATGTTTAGCCTTTGGAAGAGGTTTAGTCATCGGATCTGCAACATTTAGATCCGTGTGTACTTTGCAAATATTTATGTCGTCCTCCTTGATGTAATCGCGGATGGAATTGAAACGTCGCTTTATGTGTCTGGTCCTCTTGTGAAATCTTGGTTCCTTGGCTAGAGCAATGGCACCAGTATTATCACAAAACAGAGTCATTGGGTCAAGTGCACTAGGCACTACTCCAAGATCTGTCATGAACTCCTTCATCCAGACACCTTCCTTCGCCGCCTCCGAGGCAGCGATGTACTCCGCTTCGCATGTAGAATCTGCTACCACGCTTTGCTTGGAACTGCACCAGCTAACCGCACCCCCATTAAGAATAAATACGTATCCGGTTTGCGACTTAGAGTCATCCGGATCAGTGTCAAAGCTTGCATCGACGTAACCCTTTACGACGAGCTCTTGATCACCTCCATAAACGAGAAACATGTCCTTAGTCCTTTTCAGGTACTTCAGGATATTCTTGACCGCCGTCCAGTGTTCCATTCCTGGATCACCTTGAAACCTTCCGACCATACTTATGGCAAGGCTGACATCGGGTCTTGTGCACAGCATTGCATACATGATAGAGCCTATGGCTGAAGCATAGGGGATGACACTCATCTTTTCTCTATCTTCTGCAGTCACTGGGCATTGAGTCTTACTCAACTTCACACCTTGCAAAACAGGCAAGAACCCCTTCTTGGACTGATCCATTTTGAACTTCTTCAAAATCTTATCAAGGTATGTGCTTTGTGAAAGTCCTATTAAGCGTCTTGATCTATCTCTATAGATCTTGATGCCTAATATGAAAGCAGCTTCTCCTAGGTCCTTCATTGAAAAACTCTTGTTCAAATATTCCTTTACGCTTTCCAGCATTTCTATATTGTTTCCAATCAGCAATATGTCATCCACATATAATATTAGAAACGCTATAGAGCTCCCACTCACTTTCTTGTAAATACAAGCTTCTCCGTAAACTTGTATAAACTCGAACGCTTTGATCACCTCATCAAAACGAAGATTCCAACTCCGAGATGCTTGCACCAGTCCATAAATGGATCGCTGGAGTTTGCAAACTTTGTCAGCATTCTCTGGATCGACAAAACCTTCTGGTTGCATCATATACAACTCTTCCTTAAGGAAACCGTTAAGGAACGCTGTTTTGACATCCATCTGCCAAATTTCATAATCGAAAAAGGCAGCTATTGCTAACATGATTCTGACGGACTTAAGCATCGCTACGGGTGAGAAGGTCTCATCGTAGTCAACTCCTTGAACTTGTGAAAAACCCTTTGCCACAAGTCGAGCTTTATAGACGGTGACATTACCGTCCGCGTCCGTCTTCCTCTTAAAGATCCATTTGTTCTGAATGGCCTTACGCCCTTCAGGTAATACTTCCAAAGTCCATACTTTGTTTTCATACATGGATCCCATCTCGGATTTCATGGCCTCTAACCACTTCTCGGAATCCGGGCCCATCATCGCTTCTCCATAGCTCGTAGGTTCATCGTTGTCTAACAACATGACTTTTAAGACAGGGTTGCCGTACCACTCGGGAGCAGTACGCGTCCTTGTCGACCTACGAGGTTCGATAGCAACTTGATCCAAAGCTTCATGATCATCATCATTAACTTCCTCTTCAGCTAATGTAGGCTCCACAGAAACAACTTTCTGCGCTGCGCTACTCTCAGGTTGAAGTAAAGGTTCAACAACCTCATCAAGTTCTATCTTCCTCCCACTCAATTCTTTCGAGAGAAACTCTTTCTCAAGAAATGTTCCGTTTTTAGCGACAAACACTTTGCCCTCGGATCTGAGGTAGAAGGTATACCCAATTGTCTCTTTTGGGTATCCTATGAAGACGCATTTCTCCGCTTTGGGTTCCAGCTTTTCAGGCTGAAGCTTTTTGACATAAGCATCACATCCCCAAACTTTAAGAAACGACAGCTTTGGCTTCTTGCCAAACCAAAGTTCATATGGCGTCGTCTCAACGGATTTCGATGGTGCCCTATTTAAAGTGAATGCAGCTGTCTCTAATGCATAACCCCAAAACGATAGTGGCAAATCGGCAAGAGACATCATAGATCGCACCATATCCAATAAGGTTCGATTACGACGTTCGGACACACCATTACGCTGTGGTGTTCCAGGCGGTGTCAATTGTGAAACAATTCCACACTGTCTTAAGTGACTGCCAAACTCATAACTCAGATATTTTCCTCCTCGATCAGATCGTAGGAATTTAATCTTCTTGTTACGATGATTCTCAACTTCACTCTGAAATTGTTTGAACTTTTCAAATGTTTCAGACTTGTGTTTCATTAAGTAAATATACCCATATCTACTTAAGTCATCAGTGAAGGTGAGAAAGTAACGATAACCACCGCGCGCCTCAATACTCATTGGACCGCACACATCTGTATGTATGATTTCCAATAAGTCACTTGCCCGTTCCATTATTCCAGAGAACGGCGTTTTAGTCATCTTGCCCATGAGGCATGGTTCACATGTGTCAAGTGATTCAAAATCAAGTGACTCCAAAAGTCCATCAGCATGGAGCTTCTTCATGCGTTTTACGTCAATATGACCTAAACGGCAGTGCCACAAGAAAGTGGTATTATCATTATCAATTCTATATCTTTTGGCATCAATGTTATGAACATGTGTATCATTACTATCGAGATTCAACAAGAATAAACCCCTCACATTGGGTGCATGACCATAAAAGATATTACTCATATAAATAGAACAACCATTATTCTCTGATTTAAATGAGTAACCGTCTCGCAATAAACAAGATCCAGATATAATGTTCATGCTTAACGCAGGCACCAAATAACACTTATTTAGGTTCATCACTAATCCCGACGGTAATCGAAGAGCGAGCGTGCCGACGGCGATCACATCAACCTTGGAACCATTTCCCACGCGCATCGTCACTTCGTCCTTTGCCAGCCTCCGTCTATTCCGCAGTTCCTGTTTTGAGTTGCAAATATGAGCAACCGCACCGGTATCAAATACCCAGGCACTACAACGAGAGTTGGTAAGGTACACATCAATAACATGTATATCATATATACCTTGTTTGTTGTTGGCCGCCTTCTTGTCAGCCAAATACTTGGGGCAGTTCCGCTTCCAGTGTCCAGTTCCCTTGCAATGAAAACACACAGTTTCTGGTTTGGGTCCAGCCTTGGGTTTCTTCACGAGAGGAGCAACTGCTTTGCCACTCTGCTTGGAGTTACCCTTCTTACCCTTGCCATTTTTCTTGAAACTAGTGGTTTTATTGACCATCAACACTTGATGCTCCTTCTGAATTTCAGACTCAGCGGCTTTCAGCATCGCAAACAGCTCGGCGACTGACTTGTTCATCCCGTGCATGTTATAGTTCAACACGAAGCTTTAGTAGCTAGGTGGCAATGATTGAAGAACTCTGTCAGTGATAGCCTCTGGCGGAAGGGATATCCCTAACTCAGCCAGACGGGTGGAGTACCCAGACATTCTGAGCACGTGATCACTGATAGACCCGTTCTCCTCCATCTTGCAAGCATAGAACTTATCGGAGATCTCATATCTCTCGATCCGGGCATTCTTCTGAAAGATAAACTTCAACTCCTGGAACATCTCATATGCTCCATGACGTTCAAAACGTCTTTGAAGTCCCGGTTCTAAGCCATACAACATTGCACATTGAACTATTGAGTAATCATCAGAACGAGCCTGCCAGGCGTTCACAACGTCTAGAGACTCAACTGGAGCGGGTGGATCACCAAGCGGTGCATCAAGGACATAAGCCTTCTGGGAAGCCGTAAGGATAATCCTTAGATTACGGGCCCAGTCACCAAAGTTACTTCCATCATCTTTCAACTTAGCTTTCTCTAGGAACGCATTAAAATTCAGGGGTGCTACTGCGCGAGCCATGATCTACAACATAAATATAGCAAAGACAACTTAGACTATTGTTCTTAGATAATGAGTTTAGTTAATCATATTTAAAAAACTCCCACTCAAATTGACATCCCTCCGATCATTCGAGTGTAACATGATCCAAATCCACCAACTCAAGTCCGATCATCACGTGAGTTGAGGTGGTTTCAATGGTGAACATCTTCATGTTGATCATATCTACTATATGACTCATGTTCGACCTTTCGGTCTCTTGTGTTCCGAGGCCATGTCTGTACATGCTAGGCTCGTCAAGTTTAACCCGAGTGTTCCGCACGTGTAACATGGCTTACACCCGTTGTATGCGAACGTAGAGTCTATCACACCCGATCATCACGGCGTGTCTCGAAACGACGAACTTTCGCAACGGTGCACACTTGGGGAGAACACAATTTATCTTGAAATTTAAGTGAGGGATCACCTTATAATGCTACCGTCGTCCTAAGCAAAATAAGATGCATAAAAGGATTAACATCACATGCAAATCATAAGTGACATGATATGGCCATGAACTTGTGCTTTTGATCTCCATCTCCAAAGCACCGGCATGATCTCCATCGTCACCGGCATGACACCATGATCTCCATCATCTTGATCTCCATCAACGTGTCGCCATAAGGTTGTCGCGCCGACTGTTGCTTCCACGACTATAGCTAACGTTTAGCGATAAAGTAAAGCATTACATAGCGCTTAATGATTGACACGCAGGTCATACAATAATTAAAGACAACTCTATGGCTCCTGCCAGTTGCCGTATTCATCGACATGCAAGTCGTGATATTCTATACAACACATGATCATCTCATACATCACATATATCTCATCATGTAATTGGCCATATCATATCACATCATACCCTGCAAAAACAAGTTAGACGTCCTCTAATTGTTGTTGCAAATTTTACGTGGCTGCTACGGGTTTGCAAGAACCGTTCTTACCTACGCAAAACCACAACGTGGTGTAGTGATTGCTTTTTGATCTTCTAAAAGAACCCTCTTCATTGAAATCGATTCAACTAAAGTGAGAGAGACAGACACCCGCTAGCCATCTTTATGCAACGAAGTTACATGTCAGTTGAAGGAACCTGTCTCGCGTAAGTGTACGCGTAATGTCGGTCCGGGCCGCTTCATCTCACAGTACCGCCAAATCAAATATCAACTAGTAACGGCAAGCAATATGTATACATCCACGCCCACAACTCGTTTGTGTTCTACTCGAGATCTCATCTACGCATAGACCTGGCTCATGATGCCACTGTTGGGGAACGTTGCATGGGAAACAAAAATTTTCCTACGCACACACAAGATCTATCCATGGTGATGAGCATCTACGAGAGGGAGAGTGAATCTACATACCCTTGTAGATCGCTAAGCGGAAGCGTTTAAGAAACGCGGTTGATGTAGTCGAACGTCTCCGCGATCCAAATCGCCGAGCGTCCCGCGATCCAATCACGATCCTTCCGATCTAGTGCCGAACGGACGGCACCTCCGCGTTCAACACACGTACGGCTTGATGACGCCTTCACCTCCTCGATCCAGCGAGCGATGGTGAAGTAGTGGTTGAGTTCCAGCAGCACGACGGCGTGGTGATGGTGGTGAGGAACAATCTCTGCAGGGCTTCGCCAAGCGCTACGGAGATTATGACGGAGGAACTAGAGGGCTAGGGTTGCCGGCACACGGCTTGGGAAATCCTGATGTCTCCCGTGTGCTAGCCCTGCCCCTCTATTTATATGTTGAGCCTTGGGGTCTAAACTTGGAGTAAAAGTCTCTTCCAAGTTGGTTTTGCCCGCACAAGGTCGGTTTGGCCCGCAGGAAAAGAGTCCAACTCGGATCCCTGCCGAACCGTGCACAGCCGCACACAAGCGGTAGTACCGCTTCACACAAGCGGTAGTACCGCTTGGGCGGTAGTACCGCTTCACACAAGCGGTAGTACCGCTCGGGCGGTAGTACCGCTTCACACAAGCGGTAGTACCGCTTACGCGGCAGCAAAACTACTTTTGCACTTTCCAATACCTCGTGGGCTTTTATCCCTTGGCCCATATAAAGTGTTGCTGCACCCGAACACTTCGGTAAACATCCGGAACCCCTTCCGGTGAACTTCGGAACTCTTCCGGAGATCAAAACACTATTATCACATATATCAATCTTTACCTCCGGACTATTCCGGAGATCCTCGTCATGTCCGGGATCTTATCCGGGACTCCGAACAACCTTCGGTCACCAACATAATAACTCAACTATACTAATCGTCACCAAACGTTAAGTGTGTAGACCCTGCGGGTTCGAGAACTATGTAGACATGACCGAGACACCTCTACGGCCAATAACCAATAGCGGGACCTGGATGCCCATATTGGCTCCTACATATTCTACGAAGATCTTTTATCGGTCGAACCTCTATGTCAAGGATTCAGTTAATCCCGTATGCTGTTCCCTTTGTTCTTCGGTATGTTACTTGCCCGAGATTCGATCGTCGGTATCTCTATACCTAGTTCAATCTCGTTACCGGCAAGTCTCTTTACTCGTTCCGTAATACAAGATCTCGTGGCTAACACTTTTAGTCACATTGCTTGCAAGGCTCATTGTGATGTTGTATTACCGAGTGGGCCCTGAGATACCTCTCCGTCACACAGAGTAACAAATCCCAGTCTTGATCCATGCCAACCCAACAGACACCCTCGGAGATACCTGTAGAGCACCTTTATAGTCACCCAGTTACGTTGCGACGTTTGATACACACAAGGTATTCCTCCGGTGTTAGTGAGTTGCATGATCTCATGATCAAAGGAACAGATACTTGACATGCAGAAAACAATAGCAATAAACTGACACGATCAAATGCTACGTTTACAGTTTGGGTCTTGTCCATCACATCATTCTCCTAATGATGTGATCCCGTTATCAAATGACATCTCATGTCAATGGCTAGGAAACCTTAACCATCTTTGATCAACGAGCTAGTCAACTAGAGGCTTACTAGGGACACAGTGTTGTCTATGTACCCACACATGTATTTGAGTTTCCAATCAATACAATTATAGCATGGATAATAAACGATTATCATTAACAAGGAAATATAATAATAACCAATTTATTATTGCCTCTAGGGCATATTTCCAACAGCTTTTCCCTACTGAGGTAACCATTGCAATCTTAGAAATATTTTCTAAATTCGTACAATAAATTCACAACATTTTTTGTATTCCAAACATGGAAAATTTAACTCCTTTTTCCAACACTCACATGGGGATCTTTATTTTTTTTAGTTAACCATAGCAAATCTAGTTTAGACCATGGAAATTCTATCACCATGGCAAATTTCCAAACATGGCAAAAAAAATAAAAATTAGACCATGGAAATTTAAAAATTATACCATGGCAAATTTAGTAACTAGACCATGGAAAAATACATGGGAGATGTTTCACGTGTTCGGTATAGCCAGCCCGACAAATCTTTATCTGACAATAGTGTCTTACGAGGGCAGCCTTTTTTGACTCTGCATGCATGTTGTATCGTACCATGTGTGTGCATCATGGCAATTTATCCACATCTTTTACATGAAGTGTTTTTTTAGCATCATGGCAGTTTTAAACCGAATTCACCAAAATTTGATTTTTTGTATCACGACAAGTAATGTGCGTGCATCATGGCAATTCATTCACATTTTCTCCATGAAGGTTTTTTAAGCATCATGGCAATTTCGCGTACAGTTTTGCCATCATTGCAATGTTAGACACAGTTCGCCTTAACCTATTTTTTTCTTGCATCATGGCAAGTAATGTGTGTGCGCACGCGCGTGTGTGTGGGTGTGTGTGCATCATGGTAATTTTATTTACATTTTCTTTGCCATGAAGTGCTTTTTCAACATCATGGCAATATTAGTATGTCATCATGATGTGTTTTTAAGCATCATGGCAAAAAAAATACATTTTTCATGAAATGTTTTTGAGAGCATCATGGCAAATAGTTTATATACATCATGGCAATCTTACACAAAGTTTTTCATCATGGCAATTTTATACAGTAAATTCGTCTAAATCTGTTTTTTTAGCATCATGGAGATTTTCTATAAGTTTTGTACAGGTCCCATGGCAAAAAAAAAGTCAAAAACATGACAACTTATGTAGTGTTCACACGGTAAGTCTAGGTTTTTCTATTCTCTCATTCATGGCAAATGTCTTTGATACTTTGTGGCAAATTTACAAAAAATATATAATAGTCAGATGAAGACTTCATTTTGCTAGATTTGTGACAATTTTTATTCTATATATCATGGCAAATTTATCATCAAAAGGATGGCAACTTCTACTCTGGGGTTAAGCTATTTTTTGATCTGCATGCTTGTCGTTGGCCCAGAAAACCGAGCTAAAAAGACCCAGTAGGGAAGTTCTAGGCTGGAGCGCGTAGCCATGGGCTCATTCGTTTGCTACATGGGCCACGTGTTAGCACTAGAGGATAGCACTAGTGGATTCGCTCGCTAGCAGCAGTCGCGCTGGATTCGCTCGAGACTGAACGAAATCGTTCGCTCGGGGAACCACATTGTACCGAACCTTTCGTTCGGTTTGGGAGGTCCCTAGACCGAACGTGAGGTAGATATGGACGTCCTTATTTTATGGGAAATGTTTGGGGCCGGAGCACCGGCTGAAGCGCTTGGCCGGTCGCTTCCTTTTTCTCACGCAAGACAGGCTACAGCACACACACATTCGGAGATCCAAACGCGCTCATGGTTTTTTTTCGTGTCCATCACTGCGACAGCGAGTAGTACGGGCGAGCAAGCGGCCACGACGCGCGGCCCCGGCGAGGCTGCCGTCTACCCCGCATCGACGGCGAGCTGCGACGGCGAGCAGCCCCGGCGAGCTGCGACGGCGAGTAGCCCCGGCGAGCGGCGACGGCGAGCTGCGATGGGCGCACAACCCCGGCGAGCGGCAATGGCCACCGGCCCCGGCGAACGGCGCCAAGCCCCTGCGCTGATGCCACCTCTGCGCACCGCCGCCTGTCGTCCTCGTTGCCTGCGCCATGTCCGTGCTCGCGCGTATACAAGTGTTGCAACCGTCATCTAAAAAAGCTTCAAACGTTGTTGAAAAAAGCTTCAACTATAGACAGAAAAAGCTTCAATCGGATCTGCCCAGCAAAGAAAACTGCAACCGTAGTTGCATTTTTGCTACTACCGGCTATTTTTTTTGCTACATCCATCAAGGCGGTGTTGCGACCTCGCGCGACGACGACGACGATTTTGCTACAACCACGTTTTTGCTGCATCCGTTGCCAAAAATTGCTACATCGTTGCTTTGTTTTTGCTACATCGACGTTTTTTGCTGCATGGCTCGATCTGACGGTCAACAGACTGCGATCCGACGGCTCGCGCGCGACCGGCCGAAAGTTTCGGCCGGCGCGCCGGCGCAGATCAGTCCCCTTATTTTATTGCTTTGACAATTATTGATCGGTATCTAAGCTTATGTTGTAGTATTAATGTTTTCTTTGATCTAATGCTTCCTTGGTATGCGCCCTTGGTAGGTTGAGAAATGACATACAAAAACATTGCAAGGAAGACGCATATGCTTAAAAGAGAGGAAACCTAGTTCCTCCACTAGACGTGGATACCTCAAATTATTGACTTTCTCATGTCACGGGGATGACCCCTGGGTAGGCTCAAGAAGACAAGACGACATTTCAAAACATCGGGGCAGCTAGAGCCCCTCGGTCCGGCCACTCACCACCCGGCTGCTCCGGCCGACTCCCCGTCCGGCTGCTCCAGCCGGCCTGCTGCGCGAGGTCAATCGCAGCGTCCCATCAGATATGACATGAAGACACTATAGCCACGTCACTTCACTGCGCCCCAAGAGTCCAGCACTGTTGACCATTAGCGACGCACCGTAGCCTACATCATGAGGTGACGCCTGTGTCATGCGTCACATCGTATGTCATCTCAAATAGTGTAGTTAGGCCATGTAGGCCACCCCTTGTCCCCTGGGTACCCCTTTATAAGGTGACCCAGGGGAGCTCACTCACGGCCACTCAAAGGGGCACCATGCCCACCACTCTCGCACTCTCACACGCATGAGGCAAAGGAAAAGGTGCTCACAGCTCCCACTTCCTCCTCCAATACAACTCTAGAAGCAACCCTGTACTACCATATACACCGCATATACACCAGACATGCAGGATTAGGGATGTTACCTCCCCGAGAGGGCCCCAAACCTGGGTAAAACCACCGTGTGATGTTGCCCAATCCCGTCCTAGATCTCCACCGCAGCCTTGCTCTCACCTCTTTTAGCCATCCCATGGCATCTGCCGTGAGAAAACCATGACAGTTGGCGCCCACCGTGGGGCAAGCTGCTGCTGGAACCGCGGTCCGGGCGGGACCCTCTTCGTCACCACCACCGCGACGTCGGCGCCGTCTCTCCGGCAGGGCTCGGGGCTCCGACATCAACACGCCCCCCGAGCGATCGCGCGGGACGGCACATCCTCGCGGACGGCCTCGGCACCGTCTACCTCGTCCTCTTCTCCTTCAGGCTCACGGATGCTCCGCTTGTATCCTCTTGTCCTATCTCGTGTATGCCCGTCAGCCCCGGCCATGGCTTCTGCCATGCAGCTTGGCACACTGCCGCCGCTGCAGTTGCTCGCCCTCTGCCGTGCTCTCTCGTGCTCGCCACCGCCTCCCCTCGCAGATCCGAGGGATAGGAAAGCCCTCTCGCTCTCGAAAGTCTCTGCTTGCCAATCCGCTCGTTCAATCACGGCATCCCGTTCGCGTGCTAATTTTTGCCCGATCGATCCACCGGGTCGCGTTTGCTTCTGTAGTTCTGCGCCTTCTTCCCCTGTTTCAATTACTGTTGCTTGTTTGCCTTTCTTCTATTCTAGCCATGGGTGCAGGCACCCGCTCGATCTCCTCCGGCAAGAACCACGCCGCCATGCACTCCAGGGGGCGGATCGGGCCGTCGCTGAGCACACGCAGCCCGTCAGTGGTGCACCAGCCAACACTCAGCGGGTGGCCCGGCCACCAGCGGCCTCCGAACGCGCGCCTCCATGACCACACGGGCGCGCGCTGATGACACTTTGTCGCCGCTCCCCCGCATCCGCATCGCTGGCGGCTCCACCCGACCCACCCCAGTGCGGCCGCCCCGGCACTGGCCTGCCGGGTCCGCTTGCTGCCCTCCCGCGTGTCCACGTCGTCTTGCGACGCCGCCCGTCGGCTCCGTCTGCGCCGTCTCCCAGTGCCCGCTCCACATCCGCGCTCCCGCGTCGCCCCATTCTGCCCTCACGCGACCGTGCCTGCGCCGGCTGCGCGCCCCGACCTTTGTGGCGCCTGGACGTGTGCCGGCTCGGTGCCGCCTCTGGCCCGGTCGCCCGCCGACCCAGGCCGCCCCCTGCCCCTACGCGCCGGTGTCGCCCCGCCTGCACGGCCGCGTGCCGACTTTGCCTGCGGCAGCCGCGGTCGGCTCCACCTGCTCCTGCTGCACCCAGCGCGCCTCCGCTGGCTCCCGCTCCCCAACCGCCGCGGCCGGCTGCTCACGAGGGGAAAGAAAAAGAAGTGGGAGCCGGCTTGAAAGAGAAAGGTGCGACCGGTTGAAAGCGGAGGTGCCACCAACTTTCCACTTCGGTGCAACCAAAATCAGTGACCAATTCACTGGTATCCTATTTTCAAGAATTGGAATTTCTGAGTTTTGAAAATTGGTCTCACCGAGATTTGGAATCCGACTAGGTCACCCATATCGGTACCACCGAGATTTATCGGTCTCACTGAAAAGCCAAAAGTTGCCACATTTTGCACTAGTCGGTGCAACCGAGTTTTTACTCCGGTTTCACCGAGTTGGGCAATAATGTCGTAACGGTTGGATTTTTGGAGATGCCTATATACATCTCTCCACCTCCTCTCACTCGTACATGAAGCACTCAGAACATACCTACACTTGCCCCATCCATTTTTCTGAGAGAGAACCACCTACTCATGTGTTGAGATCAAGACCTTCCACTCCAACCATATGAATCTTGATTTCTAGCCTCCTCAAGTTGCTTTCCACCCAATCAACCTCTTCTACCAAGCCAAATCTGTGAGAGAGTGATTGTGTGTTGATGAGACTATCTTTTGAAGCACAAGAGCAAGGAGTTCATCATTGTTACCACATCTATTACTTTTTAGAGGGTGGTGCCTCCTAGCTGGGTTAGGTGTCGCTTGGGAGCCTCCTTCTTCGTGTTGTGGAGTTGAACCAAGAAGTTTGTATGGGCAATGAGGTCGCATACTTCGTGAAGATCTACCCATAGTGAGACTAGTCCTTCGTGGACGGAAACCGTGATGGAATAGACGAGGTTGCTACTTCCTAACGGGTGGAGCCCTTTGTGGACTCTCGCGGCCGCTACCCTCCGTGGGTTGAAGTCTCTATCAGCATGGACGTATGATAGAACCACCTATCAGAACCACGGGAAAAATCTTCGTGTCATCAATTGCGTTTGATTCTCCTCTCCCTGTGCTTACTTTCATGTGCATGTCTTTACTTTCCGCTGCTATACTCTTAAACTTGCATGTGTAGGGTGTACTTGACTTGCTACAATTGCTAAAACTTGCCAACACTTAAAATTTGGAAAAGGCTAGATTTTTAATTGGTCAAGTAGTCTAATCACCCCCCTCTAGACATACTTCGGATCCTACAAGTGGTATCAAAGCTTTGGTCTCCATTGCATTGGTCTCACAACCTAGGAGAGTATGGCGTCTATTGAGGGATGTTTTCATCATAGAGGTCCATATTTTGATGGTACAAATTTTGCTAGTTGGAAGCATAAGATGAAAATGCATATTCTTGGTTATAACCCCGCCGTATGGGCTGTTGTTCATGTTGAATTGCAAGGTGAATTCTTTGGGGATGGAAAGGAACCGGATCGAGAAGCGACCGCGAAGAATTGAAGATGTTGCAATACAACGCTCAAGCATGCGACATTCAATTCAACTGCTTATGCCCCGAAGAGTTCAACAAGATGTATCACCTCGTAGAGAGAGAAGGAGTAGGGAAGATCGCTATGAACGAAGACCCTCCCGGAGAAGCAAGGACTCAGAGAAGAAGGACAAGTACACCAAGAGCTACACAAGAAGAAGACATCAAGCTCATGTTGGTGAATGGGTTTCCGACTCCGATTCCTACAACCAATCCGAGAGAAGCTACCACTCCAACTCCGACTATAGTCAAGACGAAGGTGTTGCCGGATTAGCACCCGTAACCTCCAACTCCTATGACAAATTTGATTCACCAGATGAAGGAAGTGGAAGTTGCTTCATGGCTAAAGGCCCCATGGTATCACACCCCGAATACATTGACTTCAATAGTGATAAGGATGATTTACTAGGAGATGATGATTTGGTCTTTGATAAAACTGGTGATGTTAGTCAAAATGAACTTGATAATAATCATGCTAGTCAAGATAAGTCGTGTGATGATGATAAGAAGGAGATTGTGCGTCTAACTAGAGAACTAAACACTCTTAATTTAGCTTATGAATCTACTCAAGAAGATCATAGAGAGCTCTTAAGAACTCATAAGAAGCTACGCTTCGAGAAGCTAAATTTAGAGCAAGAGCATGAGTTTCTTAAAGCTATCAATGACGATCTTAGAAAGAAGAGTTCTTCTTATCTTTCCAAACGACTACTCTTGTCCACATTTGTTCCACAAGTTAAATCTAAGCAAACTAGTAATAAAGGCAAGAAAGGTTCTTCATCTAGTAGCAATAATACTAATGCTAAATCCAATAATGTTGCTTCTAGTAGCTCTATTGATTCCACTAATGATTCTCTTAGCCAAGTTACACTTGAGCAAGAAAACATATTATTGAAAGGGATTATAGATAAAGGTGTCTACAAGAGTCTTGCCGGATGTAAGCAATTTGAGGAGATTGTACGCAAGCATGGAGGATACCGGAAGAATCATGGCATTGGCTACTTCAACGCAAATGGAGTTAAGGTCAATACCCCAAGCCGAAGTTTGTTCCTCAAAGGGAGAAGTATGATCACACTATCCCCAAGGGAACAAAAGATCAAGATGACCTTCCACCATAAGACCACAAGCTCAAGGGCAAGGACAAGCTTCAAGAAGAGATTGACACATTTTAAGATGAATCCCAAGCCATGGTCAAGTGGGTTCCCAAGGCTACTACAAGCTCTACTTCAACAAGTGCTACTTAAACTCCAAGGATCCCCATCAAGTTGATGTGGGTCCCGGAGAAGAAGAACTAGAGAAGTTCTCGAGGGGTGACTCCGCCAACAAATTCACTCACATTCATCATTGACAAGAATTATTGCAACCAACTCCAACCTTATGCAATAGTTCAAGGAGTCACAAACCCCTCGTAGGTAAGCAAGGGACAAGGTAATTAAAGAATCAATGGACATCATCTAAATGTGTTTCACTCCATGTCCATAGATATCCTTGTATTTGTTCCTTGTGTGGGACTAACCCATGTAGGTGAGAAGAGTACGAAACAAGGATTGCTCCCAACTCAAGATGATCTTCATCAACTATGAGCTTTCACTACTACAACACCTACATGAAGTCTTCAACAACAAAACCAAAGGTTAGTTTATCCCTCTTAGGGGGGATGTCACATCAAGGGGGAGCTTTACTCTAAGACTTGAGTCAAAGCATCTCTTAAGATGTGAACACATTAAATGCTTTATGTAAAAGTGGTAACCCCACTTGTGCTTAAACGATGAGTATGACCTATGATCAAGTATTCTTACTTGGCTCCTAAGTCAATATACTCATATATAGATGACTTCGTCATCGCCAAAGTGTTTGGTAGATACTAGAGTAGTTTTGCATGTTTGCCATATTTCATTTGATATCTTAATGTGTGAGCATCTTGGTATGCATATTTTTACTCATTCAAGGATATCGAATTGTTGTTATTTGGCTTTCTTTTCTTTGGCCAATTGGATATACAAGAATGCCTAAGTACCCTCCTCTAGCTATCTATGCTTTCTAGTCTCAAATTCTATTCGTGCTTCATCACAAAATTTGAGCAAGCACTTCTCGGACCCTCTGTGTGAGAAGCACCCGGAGTTCCGTTTTGACAAGAGCTAACTTCCAAAACCTCTCTTGTGCCACTTGGTGTAACCAACCTCCCAAACTCGGTTCCACCGAAGCACTAGGGTTGATCTGGTTTTTGACCTCGGTACAACCGATTCTGTAATCTCGGCCTCACTGGGTTTCTCTGTCCCCTGGCAGTTAAGAAACTCGGTGGCACCGAAATTCTAGAATCGGTGACACCGACTGCAGAAGGGTATTTATATCCAGCGGACCCGATTTTTGAAATCCAATCTTCAATCGTCGTCCTCCGCAAACCCCTGCTGCCGCGCTCGAGTCTCCAGACATTCCCCTCGCCTCCTGTGCGCCCTCGCTGCAGGAGTCCTCCGCCGTCGACGTCAATCTTCCCCGCCATCGTCGCTGTAGCGGAACCTTCACCGGAATAGGGTAAGGTTTCGACCCCTTTTGCGCTCCCCAATCTAATTCTTTCGCATTAGGTGAAGTCCATCGACAAGCCACGATTTGCAATGCTCCTATCCAGAAGAAATCTCTATTAGATTAGGTGAAGAAAAAAAAATTAGGTTTAGGTTTCCGCCATGTGTGTCTCGGTGTCACCGAGTTGATACGAATCAGTATCACCGATTCGTGGTCTAGGGTTACGGAGAACATTCTCGGTGAAACCAAGTTTCTCATTTCGGTGAAACCGAAAAGGGTTGCCAAGTTTCTGTCATATGAGAATGTGTATCTCTATGGCTCCAAAAACTCAAACTCGGTGGAACCGAAACCCACCTAGCTGAAACTTAAGACTAAAATTTTGAGTCCAATTTGCAAAAACATCTGTTTTTGTGATGCTCATCCATTCCACTCTTCTATAATTTATTCACAGGGACAACATGTCTGGGTCAGAGGACAGTGACAATGATTTCAGAGAGCAAAGTGTTGATTTGGATGCTGGCACTAGCCCAGAGGCTAGTTCATCTTCTGAGGACCCTGGCACCCCCAGTTCTCATGGTTTGCCCAAGGCAGACACTAGGGCCAGGAAGAAGCTTAATTCTGATGAAGAAGATTCAGACTTTGTGCATGAGGAGGTCATAGCTAAGAAGCAGCAATAAAGGAAGAAGAAAGCTGCTGATGAGGCCACTTTTGTCAAGAGTCATGTAAGGAAAGTGTATGCTAGCTCTGAAGCTATGAGAGCACCAGAGAGTGATAGGGCAGGTATGACTCTCACTCTTGAGTCACCTAGGACTTCTAAGTCCATGCCTAAGCAACCAGGCCAGAAGAGAGTCAGAAATAGGATAGTCCGTGTCCAAGGCGGATCAACTTCTATGGTTAGAACCCCTGAGTAGAGTGAAGAGGAAGAGGAAAAACCAGCTGCACAACCTCCTCCCTCCAAGAAGAAGAAGTTGTTGGCTGATGCAATGACTAGCCAGGCTGCATCCATGGCCAAGCCAACTGCACCCAAGAAGCCATCTACCCCCAAGTCCAAGAAGACCACCAGGGATATACCTCTTGCTGAGAAGAACAAGAGATCTTCCACCATGGATGAAGAGGAAGATGTTGTTGTGTTGAGAAAGCTGAGATCCCATCTGCTAGAGCATAATGATGATCACAGGACATGAAGAAGAGAAAGGATCAAGGGCTCAGGACATGGAGAGCATCTGATCCATATTCTATCAGGAGAAGGACTGTCGTAGATGCTCGCTTCCACACCAAGGAACAACAAGATTTCTATGAGACTGTGTTGCTAGACAAGAGTCCTGCAGTTAGCGACATGAGATATGTTGATTGGAAGTACATTAAGGAAAATGAAGACTACTTCCCTCATCTGCTAGAGAACTTCAAGGCCATAGGCATTGGTGCATTTGTTGGCAGGGAGTTCACTGCATGGAATGATGAGATGATCATGCAGTTCTACTCCACAGCTCATTTCTATCCAGATGGGAAGATAGTATGGATGACTGAGGAAACCAGATGCCAATCTACAGTTGATGAGTGGGCTACCATCTTAGGAGCCTAGGAAGTTCAAGAGGGAGATCTTGATGTCTATACTGAGGCCAAGATGAGTCACAATTCCATGGCCAATATGTATAATTCTATCACTGCTGCTTATGTGAAGACTCATAAGCTTGGCTCTATCTACTATCTGCAAGCTGGATTACCCACTACCAACACCATCATGAGATATACCTTGATGCCAAAGTCTGGAGATGACAAGATGATTAGGGGTTACTCCATCAACATGCTGCATCATGTAGACACCCACACAAGATTTAGAGTGATGGATTTTTGAGACAATCAAGAGGACAGCTGCTGACCAGAAGAGATCATGTGGATATGCTCCATATATTTAGATGCTCACTAAATCCAAAGTTGGAAAGAGCCTATATGCACTTGATCATCCACACCTGCCACTCTTGCCAGACTTCGAGAACAACGTTGTGGTGATGGATCCTTCTCATCCCACTTCAGCTACTGCACAGGCAGAGGCAGAGGTAGCTAGAGCCACTAGTGCTTAGATTCTATCAGCTCTATCCAAGGGATTGAAAAGAATGTGGTCGAGATCCTCAAGAACTAGAAGAGTCTTGAGAGGATTGTGGAGACGAAGTTTCATGATCTTGACAACAAGGTGGATGAGTTAATAGTTACTGTCACAGAGTTGAAACGGGAAGTGGATGCAGTGCCCAGTCCCCACTCCAGTGATGATGATAGTCCTCCTCTCCGGCCAAGCACTCAGTTCAAGACCCAAGCCAGATCGTCTACCGTGCCTGCTCCATAGTTGAGGCCCTCCTCATCAGCACCAGCAACTGCTCCATCAGCTCCTTCTGCACCTTTAGCGTCTACTCCACCACCTCAGAGGACTTCAACTGAAGCATTCGCCGACGCCCTTCTTTTGACCCCTTCCATAGCTAACGGAGGAGATAGAGCCAAGAGAGACGCTTAGCTCTATATTTTTGAACTTTTTGGTAACTTATTGCCAAAGGGGGAGAAGTGTATAGATCATAAGGCTTCGAGAGAGAGTGTTTTGTCTTTTGGTTGCTCTCTTTGTGTTAAAAACATTTGGTTTATCATTTGGTTGTTCTTAAACTTTGTCGTGTTTGATCATACACTTCTAGATGATGCTACTATTTCCTATCCATGTGATGTTAATATTATGATCATTCACTCATATTTGGTGTTTTGTGCATTGTAATCCATTCATATCACTTGTGTGTACCACCAAGTTGTATGTTACATGAAAAAGTTGCCCGCACTCCTAATCGATTGTGCATTTGCATTCAAACGCAAATTTTAAATAATGCACAAATTTAGGGGGAGCTCTTGCTTATCACATACCTCTCAAAGCGACGATGCTACTCATTGTTTTATCCCTATCGAAGCTTTGATCTATATGTTGTCATCAATTACCAAAAAGGGGGAGATTGAAATCACACCTTCTCCCTAGGTGGTTTTGGTAATTAATAACAACATATATTTCATTGGACTAATGTTTCCACCATGTATATTTCAGGAAAGTTCAATGAATGGATTGGCAAAAGGATTGTGAGGATATCCCATAGATGCAAGGAACATCTATTGGCAACAAGCTTGAAGACTCTACATTTTACATTTTGTGAGAAATCACACTTTGAGTCCATAGGAAAGCCAATACTATTGAAAGGGGATGAGGTGTCTATGATGATCTGGTTGCTTAAGTGCTTAGAGAGTAGCCACAAAAATACACATGAAATTCTCCCACAAAATCTCTGTCTAAACCCTACCACAAAAATCGGTGCCACCAACTTTTCAGAATCGGCCCCACCGAATTTTACCCTAGACAAATCCCAGCCAAAACCCTAAGTCTCAGTGCCACCAACTTTCCACTTCGGTGCAGCCGAAATCAGTGACCAATTCACTGGTATCCTATTTTCAAGAATCGGAATTTCCGAGTTTTGAAAATCGGTCTCACCGAGATTTGGAATCCGACTAGGTCACCCATATTCGTACCACCGAGATTTATATATCCGTCTCATCGAAAAGCCGAAAGTTGCCACATTTTGCACTAGTCGGTGTAACCAAGTTTTTACTCCGGTTTCACAGAGTTGGGTAATAATGTTGTAACAGTTGGATTTTTGGAGATGCCTATATATACCCCTCCGCCTCCTCTACTCATAGAGGAAGCACTCAGAGCATACCTACACTTGCCCCATCCATTTTTCTGAGAGAGAACCACCTATTCATGTGTTGAGATCAAGACCTTCCACTCCAACCATATGAATCTTGATTCTAGCCTCCCCAAGTTGCTTTCACCCAATCAACCTCTTCTACCAAGCCAAATATGTGAGAGAGTGGTTGTGTGTTGAGGAGACTATCTTTTGAAGCACAAGAGCAAGGAGTTCATCATTGTTATCACATCTATTACCTTTTGGAGGGTGGTACCTCGTAGATTGGTTAGGTGTCGCTTGGGAGCCTCCTTCTTCGTGTTGTGGAGTTGAACCAAGATGTTTGTACGGGCAAGGAGATCGCCTACTTCGTGAAGATCTACGCATAGTGAGGCTAGTCCTTCGTGGACGGAAGCCGTGATGGAATAGACGAGGTTGCTACTTTGTGGACCCTAACGGGTGGAGCCCTCCGTGGACTCTCACGACTGCTACCCTCCGTGGGTTGAAGTCTCCATCAGCATGGACGTACGATAGCACCACCTATAGGAACCACTGAAAAAATCTTTGTGTCATCAATTGCGTTCGATTCTCCTCTCCCTACCTTTACTTTCATGTGCATGTCTTTACTTTCCGCTCCTATATTCTTAGACTTGCATGTGTAGGGTGTACTTGACTTGATACGATTGCTAAAACTTGCCAACACTTCAAATTGGGAAAGGCTTGATTTTTAATTGGTCAAGTAGTCTAATCACCCCCTCTAGACATACTTCGGATCCTACACCTGAAAAAATATTTGGAGCCGCCCGAAAAAGAAAAGAGAAAAAAGGGAAGACCGCCAGCTGTGCCCACTTGCCCGCGCCGCCGCCTGGCAGGCTGGCCTACTCGCTCACATTCAAGCCCGACCGGCTGGCTTGCCCGCCCGCACCTCCGCCCGGTCGGCTGATCTGCGTGCCCCCTTCAACGCTTGGGCGACTGCGCCAGACTGGCCGGGGAGCCAACCCGTCTTCTCGTCCACTTCGATGCCTGGCCGGTCTGGCCCGACCGGCTGGGGTGCCCCTCGACCGCCCGGAGGCTCGGGCCACCTGTCGGAGGTCACCTCCTCCCTATCTACACCAAACACAATGTGAGCTCCCATCTGCATACCCTTGCACCGCGCACAAAGACGGCTTAGTAGCGTATATGGACGAAGGCCCACTCTTCGTCGCAGCTACAGACCGCACCACGATTGTCCGGCTAGCGAGAGAAAAAGATGGAGGTCACCCCACGCGAAAAACGTCCGGGGGAGAAAACGGCTTGGGCGACCCGGTCATTTCCTTTCTGAGTATCTGCTCGGTCGAATCTGCTCCCAGAGTCCGAGTATTGTACGCTCCACTCCATGGCCCAGTCTTCGCCTCAGCTACAGACCTGCTCCCGGCTGTCCGGCTGGCAAGAGCAAAAGCCAAAGAGTGGAGGGGACACCAAAAAAGACTAAAGGGGGATCGGACGAAACTGAGTCGGCACCCTCTGCATAAAACTTGCACCGCCAAAACCAAACATTTGATATATCCGCGCCGAATAACCTTGTCTTTTGCATGATCATTTCTGTGATGAACCCCCCTCCTTGCCCGGAGGCTCGGAGGCTACACCTGGTGGGTGTGTCGGCGCGCCCCGCTGGAAATACGCCGTGCCGGTTGCAGGCCCGCCGCCCGCTGCAACCGACATCCTTGACGCCACCGCTCGCTCGAACAACAGCAAAGACCCTTCGCCCGACTCTTCGAGTCGCCCGGAGTCTTGGAGGCTACGCCTAGTGGGTGCGCTTGCACGCCCCCACTGAAAAAACGCCGCGCTGGATGCAGGCCTGTCGCCGGCTGCAACCGGCATCCTCGACGCCACTGTCTGCTTCAGCAACAACGAAGACCATTCGCTCGACTCTTTGAGTCGCCGGAGGCTTGGAGGCTACACCCAGTGGGTGCGTTGGTGCATCCCCACTGGAAGCAAGCCGCACCGGCTGCGGCCCGCAGCCATCTGTCATCGATAACCCTTGCTACAACAACAGCGAAGACCCTCTGCGCGACTCCTCAAGTCGCCCGGAGGCTCGGTGGCTACTGTCGGGGGGATGACCCCCGGGTAGGCTCAAGAAGAAAAGAGAACTTTTCAAAACATCGGGGCGGCCAACGCCCCTCGGTCCGGCCACTCACCACCCGGCTGCTGCGGCCGGCTCTCCAGCCGTCTGCCCGTCCGGCTGCTCCAGCCGGCCTACTGCACGAGGTCAACCACAGCGTCCCATCAGACATGACATGAAGACACTATAGCCACATCACTTCACTGCGCCCCAATAGTCCAGCACTATCGACCAATAGTGATGCACTGTAGCATGCGTCATGCGTCACCTCGTATGTCATCTCAAATAGTGTAGTTAGGCCATGTGGGCCACCCCTTGTCCCCTGGGCACCCCTTTATAAGGTGAGCCAGGGGAGCTCACTCATGGCCACTCAAAGGGGCACCATGCCCACCAGTCTCACTCTCTCATTCTGACACGCATGAGGCAAAGGAAAAGGTGCTCACAACTCCCACTTCCTCCTCCAATACAGCTCTAGGAGCAACCCTATACTACCATATACACCGCGTATACATGAGACATGCAGGATTAGGGGTGTTAACTCCCCGCGAGGGCCCCGAACCTGGGTAAAACCACCGTGTGCTGTTGCCCAATCATGTCCCGGATCTCCACCACAGCCTTTCTCTCACCTCTTTTAGCCATCCCATGGCATCTGTCGTGAGAAAACCACAACATCTCCCCTAGCTTAGTTTATTACTTGTACTCGATCAATTTAGTTGATAAAATGAAGAGACAAGGAAAAATTATATTTGCTATGTTTATATGTAGAATTTTGTTTCATGATTAAATTATAACTACCCCATGAGAGTAATGAAATGAATAACAAAATCTCAGCAACAATGCTCTCTCATGATAGGATCTTGAAACACCAACCAGATCAAAATGAATATAATATAACATGGTAACATGGTATCCGGTAATTCTTTTATATGTAAAGAAATGACTAGTTGCAAGACGTGAATGATGTTCAAGTGATGACTAGATAGTATAAATCACAGTAGAGAGAATCACAGCCATACATCACTTAATGTTACACTAAGAATGGTAACCATGCTCTTAATAGTTGGTACTCAAGGAAGGGTGATGGCACAACATAAAAGTAAAAGGATAAGCCCTTCACAGGGGGAATCAGAGATTGACATGCGCTTATGATGACCCACACATATAGGGGATCTATCATAGTCCTTTTGATAAGGAAGAGTGTCGAACCCAACGAGGAGCAGAAGGAAATAATAAGCAGTTTTTAGCAAGGTATTCTCCACAAGTGCTGTGAGTAGCAATAATAGATAGTTTGTAGCAGGATAATTTGTAATAAGTGACAAGTAGCAAAAGTAACAAGTGTGCAACAAGATAGCCCAATCCTTTTTATAGCAAAGGACAGGCTTGAGAGTACTCTTATATAAGTCAAATGCTCCCGAGGCCACATGAGAATTTCCATCTAGTCATGTTCATCATGTTGAGTTTATTCGCGTTCGTTACGTTGATAATTTGCTATGTGGGTGGACCAGTGCCAAGGTGATGTTCTTACTTGAACATGCAACCCACTTATGATTACCCCCTCTTGCAAGCATCCGCAAGTACGAAAGAAGAATTAAGATAAATCTAACCATAGCTTGAAACATGTGGATCCCAACCAGCCCCTTATGACATAACACATAAACTAGGGTTTAAGCTTCTGTCACTCTAGCAACCCATCATCTACTTATTACTCCACAATGCCTTCCTTTAGGCCCAAATATGGTGAAGTGTCATTGTCATTGATGTTCACACGACACCACTAAAGGAAGCAACAACATACATATCATCAAAATATTGAACGAATACCAACTTCACATGATTACTCATAACAAGACTTCTTCCATGCCCGGAACAAAAGCAAATACTCACAAATCATCACCATGTTCAATATCAGAGCTATAATAAATATTATCTTCCACCAAGTAAACCAACAAGCATCAACTACAAGGTGTAATCAACACTACTAGTAGCCCCCAGGTACCAATCTGAGGTTTTGATACAAATATTGAATACAAGAGATGAACTAGGGTTTGAGATGAGATGGTGCTGGTGAGGATG
This sequence comes from Elymus sibiricus, assembly GCA_039707655.1. Lineage (NCBI taxonomy): Eukaryota > Viridiplantae > Streptophyta > Magnoliopsida > Poales > Poaceae > Elymus > Elymus sibiricus. Next base: position 175,097,716 of record CM077667.1, on the reverse strand, counting down.
TTGGTGAAGATTGGTCCTCCCCCGAAGGAGGAAGCGTTGGTGATGACGATGGCTTCAATTTCCTCCTCCTGGAGGGAAGTTTCCCCGACAGAATCTCTCTGCCGGAGATCAAAAGGGCCTCTGCCCAGGTTTCCGCCTTGAGAGGGCATTGCTTCATCCCGAAAGTATCCCCTATTGTTTTTTCTAGGTCAAAACCCATCATATAGAAGAAGAGAGGGGCCAGAGGCCGCCAGTGGGGCCCCCATGCCATCAAGGCGCGCCCTCTTGGCCTGGCAACAATAGGTGACCCCCCTCAGGTATATTTTTGCTCCATAATTTCAGATATATTCCACAAAAATTCCTCATGAAGTTTTAGGTCATTTGGAGTCCAGTGAATTTTCTGCCTTTTTCTTGGTTTCCAGGTCCAGTATTCCAGTTTCCGGCAATTTCCCTCTTTGTGATGTACCTTGTAAATTCAGAGAGAAAAGGCATAAGAATTGTATCATAAAGTGGAAAAATTACCAAGAATAATATAAATATCAATAAGAAATCATCATACAAAATGGACGTATCAACTCCCTGATACGTCTGCAACGTATCTATAATTTTTGATTGTTCCATGCTATTATATTATTATTCTAGGATACTTTTTGAGTATTTATTTACCAATTTATATTATTTCTATCACTAACCTATTGACCCAGTGCCCAGTGCGAGTTGTTGTTTTCTGCATGTTTTGGGTTTTTCAGGTTTACAGTACCAAAAGAAGTCCAAGTGCCCCGTAACTTTTTTATGATTTTTTCTGGACCAAAAGAAGACTTGGAAGCTTTGGGAGGAGACCGGAGGCCGCACGAGGGAGGCACAAGCCAACAGGGCGCGCCCAGGGGGGTCGATGCGCCCTGATGGCTTGTCCCTCCCTGGTGGGTCTCCTGCCCCCGTTCTCTGGCATATAAATTCACATATATTCCAAAAACCCTAGAGGGCATCCCGAAACACTTTTTCCGCCGCCGCAAGTCTCTGTTCCGCCACGATCCCATCTGGAGCTCCGTTCCGATGCCCTGCAGGAGGGGGATCGATCATGGAGGGCTTCTTCATCAACCTTGCTGCCCTCATGGTGATGTGTGAGTGATTCACCACAGACCTACGGGTCCATATTTAGTACCTAGATGGCTATCTCTCTCTCTTTTGATCTTCAATACAATGATCATCACATCTTCGCTTTGATCTATCCGATGTAATTGTTTTGTGCGGTGCATTTGTTGGCAGCCGATGAATTGTGGGTTTATGTTCAGATTATTCATGAAAAGTATTTGAGTCACCTCTAATATATATTTTGATTCTTATTTTCATGATCATTATAGCTTCGTAAATCTCTCTGATCTATTGAAATAGTTTGGCGAACTAGATTGATATTTCTTCAGTGAGAGGGGTGCGTTGGAGTGGGTTCAATCTGGCGGTGCTCTATATCCCAGTGGCAGAAAGGGACAAGACATGTCTTTGTATTATTTCCACTAAGGATAAAACGATGGGGTTAGTTCATATTAATTGAATTCTATTTGTCTACATCATGTCATTGTTCTCCAAGCATTACTTTGTTTTACTTAATACTCTAGATGCATGCTGGATAGCGGTCGATGGGTGGAGTAATAGTAATAGGTTCAGGCAGGAGTCGGCCTATTTGCTTATGGACGTGATTCCTATATATACATGATCATTTCCGTGAATATCACATAACTATGTGCTTTTCTATCAATTGCCCAACAGTATTTTTTTTTATCCACCATATGTTTCCTACACGAGAGATGCCGCTAGGGAAAAATATGGCCCCCGAGTCTATTCACTTATATATTTACAAACACTTTCAATACCTTACTGCCATTCATTTGATTTTATTTCATTTTACAATTTACAATTATCTACTATCATCTACACACTTCATTTGCTTGCAAATAACGAGATCAAGGGGATTGACAGCCCTCTTGCCGTGTTGAGTGCAAGTGTTTGCACTTTTGTGTGCAGTCGCTGAAGACGATTGTTGATTGGTATTCCTATTGGTTCTATAAACCTTGGCTCTTAACTGAAGGAAATACTTATCTGTATTGTGCTGTAATTACCCGTTCCTCTTCACAGAAAACCCAACGCAGATCACAAGTATCAGGAAGGATTTCTGGCACCGTTGCCGGGGAATATCATCAACCAACTATCAAGTAACTTCACACAAATTATCATTCACTTGTTCTTCCTTTTATTTGCTGTTATATTTAGTTTGCTTCATAAAAATCAAAAATACAAAAATATTTATCTTTGTCAGTTACTAGTTTACTTCTTTGCTTAATAGTTTACTTGTCTTGCTTCTTACTTTGCTTGCTCGGTCACCATGTCTCAAGATACTACTAAGTCGTGTGACTTCTCAAATACTAATAACAATGATTTTATTAGTACTCCTATACCACCCGCCACTAGTGCGGAGGCTTTTGATATTAATGCCGCCTTGCTGAATCTTGTGATGAAAGATCAATTTTTGGGAAGTCCTAATGAGGATCCCGTTGCTCATCTTAATACTTTTGTTGAACTTTGTGATATGCAAAAGAAAAAGGATATGGATAATGATGTTGTGAAATTAAAATTATTCCCTTTTTCACTAAGAGATAAAGCTAAGGCTTGGTTTTCATCGTTACCACGTAATAGTATTGGAACATGGGATAAGTGTAAAGATGCTTTTATTGCCAAGTATTTTCCTCCTGCTAAGATCATCTCCCTTAGAAATCAAATTATGAATTGTAAACAACATGATCAAGAACATGTTGCACAAGGTTGGGAGAGGATGAAATTGATGATTAGAAATTGCCCTACTCATGGTTTAAACTTGTGGATGATTATCCAGAATTTCTATGCTGGACTAAACTTTGTGTCTAGAAATCTTCTAGATTCTGCTGCAGGTGGTACCTTCATGGATGTGACCTTAGGAGAGGCCACAAAACTTCTGTACAACATCATGACAAACTACTTTCAATGGCATACCGAAAGAGCTCCAACTGGTAAGAAGGTAAATTCTGTTGAGGAAATCGCTACTTTGAGTGAAAAAGTGGATGCTCTTATGAATTTGGTTGCTAACAAAAATACTCATGTTGATACAAATGATATGCCCTTGTATACTTTGATTGAGAAAAATAATGATGCTATTGATGTGAACTTTGTCTCGCGAAACAATTTCAACAACAATGCCTATAGAGGAAATTTCAATGCTAGACCGTATCCTGGTAACTCCTCTAATAATTATGGCAACTCTTATGGTAATTCTTATGGAAATTCTTATACAAATTCCAATAGGATATCCTCTGATCTTTATAACACAATTAAAGAATTTATTAGTTCTCAAAAGGTTTTTAATCCTACGGTAGAAGAAAAGTTGCATACGATTGATCCTTTGGCTAAAAACATGGATATAATTGCTCTTGATGTTGAAACTATTAAAAAGTAAAATTTTGCCACCCAATCATAATTTTAATGAGACTATTAAATCTATCCAAATATCTATTAATGAAAGTAAGGAGAGGACCGATAAGTTAAAAGCTAAGCGGGAATTCTTAGAAAAGGCTCTTCCACCCGGTTTTTACCGGAATCATGATGAAGATCTTAAAACGATTGGTCATTCTCCTATTGAATCTTCATTACTTATATGAATATAAATTATAAAGGTACTGGAGTTGAGCTAACTCTAGCTAGAGAACGTCCTGTTTGCTTCGAGGGTGATGATTCTAATGTTAAAACTGAAAAATTGGGTTTGGAGAGGTTAAAACTTTAACTAGTGATGTGCCCACTATCTTGGATTACAAGGATTTTAATTATGAGAGCTGCTCTTTAGTAGAATGTATTTCCTTGTTTCAAACCATTATTATCTCACCCAATGCTTATGAACAAAACAAGGCTTTCACTAATCATATAGTGGAAGCGATGATAAAAGCTTATGATGAGAAACTTGGACTAGAAGTTTCAATTCCTAGAAAATTGCATGATGAGTGGGAACCTACTATTAAAATAAATATGAATGCAATGCTTTATGTGACCTTGGTGCTAGTGTTTTAACTATACCTAAATCTCTTTGTGATGTGCTTGGTCTCACTAATATTCAATATTGTTCCCTAAACTTGCATCTTGCGGATTCTACCATTAGAAAACCTTTAGGTAGAATAAATGATGTTCTCATTGTTGCAAATAAAAATTATGTGCCTGTAGATTTCATTGTGCTTGATATTGATTGCAATCCTACTTGTCCAATAATACTTGGAAGACCTTTCTTACGAACTATAGGTGCAATTATTGATATGAAAGAGGGAAACATAAGGCTCCAATTTCCATTAAAGAAAGGGATGGAACACTTCCCTAGGAAGAGAATTAAACCACCTTAGTAATCAATCATCAGAGCTACTTATGGGTGGAGAGTCAAATATGACAACACTTAAACTATGCATTATGCCTAGCTAGGGGCATAAAACGATAGCGCTTGTTGGGAGGCAACCCAAAAGTTATCTTTGTTTTTTGCTTTTTCACTTTCTGTTTGTGTGTAATAACATGATTATTGCATCTGTAATGATTGTGTTTTTATGTTTTAATCAATGTTTGTGCCAAGTAAAGCCTTTGGGATGACTCACATGATGAGTAGAATTGATACGGTCAAAAACAGAAACTTGAGCGTCCAGTGCAGAATTTCTCTGATTTTACTGGAACGTCTTTTTGATCTTACTTTTTACACAGTATTGATATACAAGTTCTTCAGGATGTCCTAATTTTTCATAATTTTTAGAGTTACGGAAGTATAGGTTCTCTACAGATCTTTACAGACTATTCTGTTTTAGATAAATTCTGTTTTTTGCTTGCATAGTTTGCTTGTTTTGATGATGATATGGATTTTATTGGGGGGTATAAGCCATGGATAAGTTAGAATACAGTACCTATTATACAATAATGAAATATGAATCAATTTATAACAGGACCTAAAGTATTTGATATGTTGCTTCTACTAACGGATCTCACGAAGTTTTGTTAAGTTTTGTGTGATTGAAGTTTTCAAGTTTTGGGTGCTATCACGATGGACGAAGGAATAAGGAGCGGCAAGAGCCTAAGCTTGGGTATGCCCAAGGCACCCCAAGGTAATATTCTAGGAAGACTCAAGCGTCTAAGCTTGGGGATGCCCCGGAAGGCATCCCCTCTTTCGTCTCAATCCATCGGTATGTCACTTGGAGCTATATTTTTATTCGTCACATGATATGTGTTTTGCTTGGAGCGTCATTTGCTTTTGTTTTTAGTTTGTCACAATCATCGTTTGCTGGACACACCTATTTGAGAGAGACACACCTTCATCATGATTTATTAGAATACTCTATGTGCTTTACTTATATCTTTTGAGCTTAGTAGTTGCTCTAGTACTTCACTTATATCTTTTTGAGCACGGTGGCATATAGATTTTATAGAAATAATTGCACTCTCGTTCTTCACTTATATTTTTTTGAGAGTGAATAAATAGTGACGGTAATTTGCATGGGTCATAAGACTAGTCAAAAAATAATAGGTATTCAATGAGTAGTAATCAAAACCTTCATGTAGCACATTAAAGAGAAATCTTGGGCTAATGATACTGATGTGGTAATGTGAAAGGGTGTGAGTGCATGGTTGTTGGTTCGTAGAAGTATCGGTATTAAGAGGTGTTAATTTCCCTTTTGTCTAAATATTAGAAAAAGGCATGGTGGGGGTGTGTGAGCATTTCTATTCCTCGTTAAAATCCTAGTGTTGTTTCGGGTCGGAGGCGCACGATGGTTAACTCCTCCCAACCTCCTCCCTCGGGGCATGCGAGTAGTACTTTGATTTGTGATAAAACTAATAAAAGTTTGTAATAAGTATATGAGTTATTTATGACTAATGAGAATCCGTGGACATACGCAATCTCACCACCTCATATTTTGCTAGCCTCTTCGGTACCGTGCATTGCCTATTCTCACCTAGAGGATCGGTGCGAACTTCGCTGGTGCATCCAAACCCCGTGACATGATACACTCTATCACACATAAACCTTCTTATATCTTCCTCAAAACAGCCACCATACCTACCTATTATGGCATTTCCATAGCCATTTCGAGATATATTACCATGCAAATTCCACCGTTACATCATATGACTAGTTCATCATCATCATATTGCTTTGCGTGATCATATAAGGCTGACATAGTATTTGTGGCAAAGCCACAGTTCATCATTTTTTGATACATGTCATGCTAGATCATTGCACATCCTGGTACACTGCCAGAGTCATTCATATTGAGTCATATTGTTTCATAGTTTTTCATATCGAGTTCTCATATTGAGTTTTAAGTAAATAAAAGTGTGATGATCATGATTACTAGAGCATTGTCCCGGTGAGGAAATAAAAATGGGGGAGGCCAAATGAGCCCACCATAAAAAAATGAGAGAAAAAGAGATAAGGGACTTTTCTACTATCCTTTACCACACTTGTGCCTCAAAGTGGTAACTTGTTCTTCATATAGAGAGTCTCATGTTATGTCATTTTCATATGCTAGAGGGAATTATTTTTCATTATTAAAAACTTGGCTTGTATATTCCGATGAAGGGCGTTGTCAAATGCCCGAGGTCTTCATGATTAAGCAAGTTGGATGCACACCCCACTTAGCTTCAGTTGAGCTTTCATACACTTACAGCACTAGTGCATCATTTGCATGGCAATCCCTACTCCTCGCATTGATATCTATCGATGGGCATCTCCATAGCCCGTTGATATGCCTAGTTGATGCGAGAATTTCTTCTCCACTTTTTACCCCTTTGATATCTACAACCATATTCTATTCCACCGTTATGCTATGTCCATGGTTCACGCTCATGTATTGGGTGAAGAATAAAAAGTTGATGCGCATTGAAAAGTACGATCCAATTGCCTGACTTGGACACCGTGGTGCTTGACATTTGTATTAATGTGGTGAAGATCGAGCCATGCCTTACTAATATGATAAAATGAATGGGGGTAAACATTCTTTGAGGGTCATATATTTCAAAAGATTGATGATTATGTTGCTTGTGCTTATAAATATTACTATGTTGATGTTTGTTAATTCATCGTTTCTCAATGAGCATACATGCAAAAGATTACATATTGCATAGCATGTCACATCAAAAATTCTGTTTTTATTATTTACCTACTCGAGGACGAGCAGGAATTAAGCTTGGGGATGCTGATACGCCTCCAACGTATCTATAGTTTTTGATTGTTCCATGCTATTATATTATCATTCTAGGATACATTTTGAGTATTTATTTACCAATTTATATTATTTTTGAGCACTAACCTATTGACCCAGTGCCCAGTGCCAGTTGCTGTTTTCTACATGTTTTTTTTCAGGTTTACAGTACCAAACGAAGTCCAATTGCCCCGAAACTTTTTTATGATTTTTATGGACCAAAAGAAGACCTGGAAGTTTCGGGAGGAGACCGAAGGCCGCACGAGGGAGTCCCAAGCCAAAAGGGCTCGCCCAGGGGGATCGGCGCGCCCTGATGGCTTGTCCCTCCCTGGTGGGTCTCCTGCCCCTGTTCTCTGGCCTATAAATTCACATATATTCCAAAAACCTAGAGGGCATTCCGAAACACTTTTTCCGCCACCGCAAGTCTCTGTTCCACCATGATCCCATCTGGAGCTCCGTTCCGGTGGCTTGCCGGAGGGGGGATCGATCACGAAGGGCTTCTTCATAAACCTTGCTGCCCTCATGGTGATGTGTGAGTAGTTCACCTCAGACCTACGGGTCCGTAGTTAGTATCTAGATGGCTCTCTCTCTCTCTCTCTCTCTCTCTCTCTCTCTCTCTCTCTCTTTTGATCTTCATTATAATGATCATCGCATATTCTCTTTGATCTATCCGATGTAATTCTTTTGTGCGGTGCGTTTGTTGGGATTCGATGAATTGTGGGCTTATGTTCCGATTATTCATGAAAAGTATTTGATTCACCTCTAGTATATATTATGATTCTTATTTGCATGCTCATTATAGCTTCGTAAATCTCTCCGATCTATTGAAATAGTTTGGCCAACTAGATTGATATTTCTTCAGTGAGAGGGGTGCGTTGTAGTGGGTTCAATCTGGCGGTGCTCTATATCCTAGTGATAGAAAGGGACAAGACACGTCTTTGTATTGTTGCCACTAAGGATAAAACAGTGGGGTTAGTTCATATTAGTTGAATTCTCTCTGTCTACATCATGTCATTGTTCTCCAAGCATTACTCTGTTTTACTTAATACTCTAGATGCATGCTGGATAGCGGTCGATGGGTGGAGTAATAGTAATAGGTGCATGCAGGAGTCGGCCTATTTGCTTATGGACGTGATGCCTATATACACATGATCATTGCCTTGAATATCACATAACTTTGCGCTTTTCTATCAATTGCCCAACAGTAATTTGTTTACACACCGTATGTTTCCTACACGAGAGATGCCGCTAGGGAAAACTATGCCCCCCAGTTCTATTCACTTATATATTTACAAACGCTTTCAATACCTTGCTGTCATTTATTTTATATTATTTTATTTTGCAATTTAAAATTATCTACTATCATCTACGCACTTCATTTGCTTGTAAATAACGAGATCAAGGGGATTGACAACCCTCTTGCCGCGTTGGGTGCAAGTGTTTGCTCTTTTGTGTGCAGTCACTAAAGACGGTTGTTGATTGGTATTCCTATTGGTTCGATAAACCTTGGTTCTTAACTGAGGGAAATATTTATCCGTATTGTGCTGCAATTACCCGTTTCTCTTCACGGACAACTGAAAGCACAACTTCTTCCTAGGTGGTTTTGGTAATTAATAACAACATATATTTCATTGGACTAATGTTTCCACTAAGGGGGTGAGGTAATAATGGTGAATGAAATGCTCAAAATGATCAAGTGTTAGTCACCAAAAACACCCACAAGCTCTCCCACAAATATTCTGTCAGAGAGCCTACCACTCAAAATCGGTGCCACCAACAATTTCATATTGGCTACACCGAGTGAAAAGCCCAGACAGAAACCCTAGCCAAGTCCCACATCTCGGTACTACCAAGTTCCTTATCGGTGCAACCGAGTTTCAGTGACCAACTTTCTGTTACCTCATTCACAAGAATCGGAATTTCCTAGAATTGTGAATCGGTCTGACTGAGTTGTGTAGCTGCCCTCGGCCACTCATATCGGTAGCATCGAGAATTCCATATCGGTCTCTCCGAAAAGCCTAAAGTTGCCACATTTTGCACTAGTCGGTGAAACCGAGTTTTCACTTCGGTTTCACCGAGTTGGGCAATAATGTTGTAACGTTTGGATTTTTTGAGATGCCTATATATACCCCTCCACCACATCCCACTTGGAAGAGAAGCACTCAGAACAGACCCACACTTCCCATATCCAAATTTCTAAGAGAACCGCCTATCCTTGTGTTGAGGCAAGATCATCCACTCCAACCATATGGATCTTGATTTCTAGCCTCCCCAAGTTGCTTTCCACCCATTCAATCTCTTCTACCCAATCAAAATCTATGAGAGAGTGATTGAGTGTTGAGGAGACTATCATTTGAAACACAAGAGCAAGGAGTTCATCGTTACTATCGAGCCTATTACCTTTTGGAGGGTGGTGCCTCCTAGATTTGTTAGGTGTCGCTTGGGAGCCTCCTACTTCGTTTTGTGGAGTTGAACCAAGAAGTTTGTAAGGGCAAGGAGATCGCTTACTTCGTGAAGATCTACCCATAGTGAGGCTAGTCCTTCATGGGCGGAAGCCGTTATGGAATAGTCGAGGTTGCTACTTCATGGACCCTTATGGGTGGAGCCCTCCGTGGATTCTCGTGACCGCTACCCTCCGTGTGTTGAAGACTCCATAAACGTGGTCGTACGATAGCACCACCTATCGGAACCACGGGAAAAATCTTCGTGTCTCCAAATTGTGTTTGATCTTCCTACCCTTATCCTCTTACATATGCTTGTCTTTACTTTCCGCTGCAATACTCGTAGACATGCATGTGTAGGGTGAACTTGATATGCTAGAATTGCTAAAATCTGCCAACCAATTAACTTGGGAAAAGGTTAGGTTTTTATTTGGTCAAGTAGTGTAATCACCCCCCTCTAGACCTACTTTCGATCCCTACAAGTGGTATCAGAGCATTGGTCTCCATTGCATTGGTCTAACAACCAAGGAAAGTATGGTGTCTAGTGAGGGAAACTATCACCGTAGAGGTCCATATTTCGATGGTACAAATTTTGCTAGTTGGAAGCATAAGATGAAAATGCATATTCTTGGTCATAACCCTGCCATATGGGCTGTTGTTCATGTTGGCTTGCAAGGTGAATTCTTTGGTGATGGAAAGGAACCGGATCGTGAAGCGACCGCAGAAGAATTGAAGATGTTGCAATACAATGCTCAAGCATGTGACATTCTATTCAACTGCCTATGCCCCGAATTCAACAAAATCAGCCGTCTTGAGAATGCAAAGGAAATTTGGGATACTTTGGTTGATATGCATGAAGGTACCGAATCTGTCAAGGAATCTAAGTTGGATGTGCTACAAAGTCAACTTGACAAGTTCAAGATGAAGGATGGTGAAGGAGTTGCGGAAATGTACTCTAGGCTTGCTCTCATTACCAATGAGATTGCCAGCTTAGGAAGCAAAGAAATGACCGATAGATTCATCATCAAGAAGATCCTTAGAGCCTTGGATGGAAAGTATGCTGGATAGCGGTCGATGTGTGGAGTAATAGTGGTAAATGCAGGCAGGAGTCGGTCTACTTATCTTGGACGTGATGCCAATATAATGATCTCGCCTTGGATATCGTCATGATTATTTGATCTTCTACCAATTGCCCAACATTAATTTGTTCACCCACTGTGTGCTATACTCATGAGAGAAGCCACAAGTGAAACCTACGGCCCCCGGGTCTAGTTTTCCAACATATTGCTTTCCGATCTATCTTTTTGCCTCTTTGTTTTCAGATCTACTATACAAAAAACCCAAAAATATATTGCTGCACTTTTTATTTGCCCTTTTTATTGTGTGTTCTTGAGAGATCTATCTCTCCTATCTATCATTACCTAATCTATATTTTTACCATAGAGAGATTGACAACCTCTCTTACGCGTCGGGTTGCAAGTATTTGTTATTTGTGCATGTGCTGCTTATTAGGTGGTGGTGATCCTCCTACTGGTTCGATACCTTGGTTTCATAACTGAGGGAAATACTTACCGTCGCTGTGCTGCATCAGCCCTTCCTCTTTGGGGAAATACCGACGCAGTCTCAAGCCACGTCAAAGGAATTTCTGGCGCCGTTGCCGGGGAAGAAGCGGTCTCTTCTACGTGCCAATCTCTGGCGCCGAGGAGACACCATCGTCATCAACCAGGTTCCTAATCACAAATTTCATCTCCTTGCAATTACATTATTTGCCATTTGCCTCTCATTTTCCTGTCCCCCACTTCAGCAATTTGCCGTTTTATTCGCCCTCTTTTTCCTTTGCCTTTTTCTCGTCAGATCTCTTGCTTGTTTGCAATCTTGTTTGCGTAGTCACGATGACTCAAGAAAACACCAAGTTGTGTGATTTTTCCAATACTAATAACAATGATTTTATTAGTACCCCTATTGCTCCTCCCGCCACTAGTGCGGAGTCTTGTGATATTAATGCTGCTTTGTTGAATCTTGTCATGAAAGATCAATTTGCCGGTAATCCTAATGAGGATGCCGCGTCCCATCTAAACACGTTCGTAGAATTGTGTGATATGCAAAAGAAAAAAAGATGTGGACAATAATATAGTGAAGTTGAAGTTATTTCCTTTTTTCTTGCGGGATCATGCAAAAATTTGGTTTTCCTCTTTGCCTCGCAATAGTATCGATTCTTGGAATAAGTGCAACGATGCTTTTATCACTAAGCATTTTCCGCCCACGAATTTTTTTTACCTTAGGACAAAAATCATGAATTTTAAGAAACTTGAGCATGAACATGTTGCACAATCTTGGTAAGAATGAAATTGATGCTAAGAAATTGTCCTACTCATGGTTTAAATCTTTGGATGATCATACAAAATTTTTATGCGGATTGAATTTTGTCTCTAGAAATCTTTTAGATTCCGCCGCGGGTGGTACTTTTATGGAAAAATATTATGGCAAATTATTCGCAATGGCATACCGAAAGAGCTCCTACTAGTAAACAAGTTAATTCGGTTGAAGAAATTAGTACTTTGAGTGATAATGTTGATGCTTTGATGAAATTGGTTGCTAGTAAAAATGCTCCTATTGATCTTAATGATGTGCCTTTGTCTACCTTGATTGAGAAAAATAGTGATTCCGTAGATGTGAACTTTGTCTCGCGAAACAATTTCAATAACAATGCTTATAGAGGTAATTTTAATCCTAGGCCTTTTCCTGGAAATTCCTCTAACAATTATGGTAATTCCTCTTATAATAATAATAGGAACACCTCTAATCTTAAGAGTAATATTAAAGAATTTATCAATGCGCAAAAGGCTTTCAATACTACGATAGAAGAAAAGTTGAATAAGAATGATGATATGTCTAGAAGCATTGATAGAATTTCTCATGATGTTGAAAATCTCAAGTTGAAAGCTTTTGTGCCTAAGTTTGATGAATCAATTAAAGCTTTATATGTCTCTATGGATGAAAGTAAGAAAAGAACCGCTATGCTTAGAGCTAAAAGAGAAATTTTAGAAAAATCATTTTCTAGTGATTGCCTTCATAAAAATGATGAAGATCTTAAAGTGATTGGTGTTTCTTCTTTTAATTCCTTGTTTATTAATATTAAAATTGATGGTAAAGGGACTGAAGTGGAGTCAACTTTAGCTAGAAGGCGTCCCAATAATTTGGAGAGTGAAAATCTTGATGAAAATTTTGATGAAAGTGGGTTTGAGGAGGTCAAAACTTTAACTAGTGATGTGCCCACTATTTTGGATTGCAAAGACTTTAATTATGATAGTTGCTCTTGGATTGAATGTATTTCTTTGCTGCAATCCATGTTGAATTCACCCCATGCTTATGGGCAAAATAAAGCTTTTACTAAACATATTGTTGATGCCATGATGAAATCTTTTGAAGAAAAGTTGGAGTTGGAGATTTCTATTCCTAGGAAATTACATGATGAGTGGGAACCTACTATTAAAGTCAAGATCAAAAAATATGAGTGCTTTTCTTTATGTGATTTGGGTGCTAGTGTTTCCACGATTCCGAAATCTTTATGTGATGTGCTTGGTCTCACCAATATTGAAGATTGCTCTCTTAATTTGCACTTGGCGGATTCTACTATGAAAAATCCTTTGGGAAGAATTAATGATATTCTTATTCTTGCAAATAGGAACTATGTGCCCATAGATTTTATTGTTCTTGATATTGATTGTAATCCGTCTTGTCCCATAATACTTGGTAGACCGTTTTTACGTACTATAGGTGCCGTGATTTATATGAAAGAAGGCGGTGTTCGTTTTCAATTTCCACTAATAAAGGGTATGTGTCAGTGTACAGATAACCAGGGTATCCATTACCCAGACTTGTGCGCGGGCACTCCCCTGGAGCCGACAAGGAACAGCGAAGCCTTGGAATCAAACACTGAGACATCAAGGCGATAAGAAGATGGAAGACCAAAGGCTAGAGCTCCAGCAAGATCTTGCCGGGGATGGCTCGTAGTCCCGACAAGACTCACACCCGGCAAGCCCCTCTCACTGTTCTAGCACACCACCCCAGGGCAACTACCAGCTTGTCTTTTAGCTTTTGTTCCCCTAGGCGCGTGGCGGACGCTGATGGCGTGAGGGCTTAGGCGGTGCGATGGGATGGCCCCTTTTTCCATCCCCAAGACAAGGCAGGGACACCTCAACAGGAGCATTAAATGCCCTTGTCCTAAGCCGTTAGAATTAGGTATGATAAGCACTGTAGTTGCTTTACACCTCATGTACCCCAGCGCACTACTGTGGCGACCCCTTCGAAGGTATAAAAGGAGGCCCAGGTGCAGCTACAGGGGGGATCGGCTTTTCGGACCCAAGTTCGCATGTGTAGCAGCTACTGTAGAGCTCCAAGAACTAGTCTAAGAACACGCTCAATACAACCAAGCAGGAGTAGGGTTTTACGCTTCCGAGCGGCCCGAACCTGGGTAAAATCCCCTTTGCGTTGATCACTCGATCAGCTCTCTGTGCAATCCTTCTCCCTGCCGAACCGTAAAGGGATCCTCGTGATCCCATAGGTGTCGTTTCCGACATCTTTGGCGCGCCAGGTAGGGGGAAGGAGGCTGCGTGGACCTGATCCAGTGATCAGCGCGCCAGTCTTTCGTCATCATCATCACCATGGCCCCCAAGAGGAAGGGTCTCATGGCGGTTGGTCCGTCCGCGTCCGCCGCGCCCATGCTTACGCGCACGGGCGATGGAGTCGACGTGGGTGGAGGAGGTGGAGACCCCGAGCTTCCACGACGCTCCGGTGATCGTAGCCAGGCAAGCGGCGTCGTTCGCGCCGCTGGATCCAGAGATGGAGCCGTACTGCCAGCAGGCGGTGCGGCGAATTCCCGAGGTGGAAGGGCGCTCTCCAAGACACCCACGCCGGCGCACGTGCTGCGGCCTTCCCAGGGCACGCGCGAGGAGCTTCGCCGCGACGTTGGAGGCCCCGGACGTCCCCATGGGAAATCTCCTGAGCATCATTCTCGGGAGGTGCGAGGCCAGCATGCACGTCCACGAGTTGCTGCTAGCGGCGCACGGTCGCAGGATCGTGTTGTTGCTCCTTCTAACACGGTTAGGAGTCAGAGCACCTCATGTTCCTCGCACCTGTCGCCGCCGCCTACGCCGGCAGAAGCGATGGCACGTGCACAACTGCTCCTGAACTTCCCTCCTACTGCGGACAAGCTCGAGGAGTGGAGATCTGCCATCCAGAGCCTCGTTGGCCTGGCCAACGAAGATAAGCCGGAGCAGGCGGAGCCCTCGCGGCGACAGTTCATCGAGCCGGCGCGCGTCGGCAAGGAGAAGGCTATGGGCGGCACAACTACGGTGTATTCCCCCCACAGCAGCAGCAGGCGAGGACTCGACGGGTCAACACTCGTGAGGATGATTCCACGGCGTCGTCCGACCCGCGAACCCGCCGCGATCAATGTCAAGTTCTTCGGGAGCGAAGCAAAGAGGACGCTCGAACTACCATCAAGCGGCGTCGGGAAGCGCGTTACCAGTCCGACAAGCGCGCGGGACCCACTATAGATATGCCTGCGCCGGGGGATCCTGGCGATCTGCCTTACGAGGTGGGTTGTCCAACATTTACCCGTGAGCTGCGGCGAGTCCAGTGGCCCAATTCTCGCACGTTCAAGCCGGAGGTCCCAGAGAAATATGACGGCAAAACCCATCCGTCAGAGTTCCTGAGCATCTACACCATCGCGGTGCAGGCTGCCGGGGGTCGTGACGACAAGATACTCGCCAACTACTTCCCGTTGGTGCTCAAGCCCAACGTTAGGTCGTGGTTGATGCATTTGCCGGAAGGATCCATTTCTTCCTAGGCAGATTTATGCCACGAGTTTGTTGGCGCCTTCACCGGAGGTCATCAAGCTCCGGGCCAGGAGAGTGATCTACATATCATTCCCCAGAAGGAAGGCGAGACCCTGTGCAAGTACATCCAAAGATTCAGCCGGGTACATCACAACATACCAGACGTTCACCCTGCCGCTGTCATCAGCGCGTTCCATCAGAACGTGCGAAACCGCAAGATGCGGGAAGAGTTGGCGATGAACAAGGTCAGGGATGTGGCCGAGCTTTATGCTCTGGCCGACAAGTGTGCTCGAGCTGAAGAAAGGAGGAGACTCCCCGGCAAGGATGTTGATGCAAGGGCCGACTCTGAAGATGAAGACGCTACCGCCCCAGCGAAGAAGGGTCGGCGGCGCAACAAGAAGCGCAAGGGCAAGGCCGTACTTGCCGTCGAGGGGTCCGGCAAACCCGGCGCCGCCAAGAAGGTCAAGGTAGACGACCTCGGCAAGGATGTTGCCAGGTGCGCCTCCTGTCAGGCCTTGGCGGCTGCCGACAAGCCAGACGGCTCCAGCAAGCAGTATTGCAAGATCCATCGCACTAAGGGCCACAATCTCCAAGACTGCCGGCAAGTCGAGCAGCTTGTCGAAAGGCAGAAGGCCGAGTACGAGAGGCGAGATAAGAAGAAGGCTCAAGATGGTGCTGAAGGGTCCGGCAAGAAGCACGGTGGCCGAGGAGGTCGCCGCGGCAAGGCTAAGCAGCAGAAAGACCGGCCTGCTCGAGGCCACGACAAGCAAGAAGGAGCCGATGATGGCATGGAAGAGGACGACGAGTCCAGCGAGCAAGAATTTCATAAAGCCACTGATGCTATGTGCGTCGACGGAGGCGCATCGTTACATTTGTCCCACCGCCAACTTAAATAGTGGGCGCGTGAGGTTAATGCGACGGAGCCGTCTGTCGGCGCTCGGAAGCCCTTGAAATGGTCCAACACGCCTATCATCTTCGACATTGAGGATTACCCTGATCGCGTAACCGCGGTCGGGTGTTTGCCGTTGTTGGTTTCACCAACGATACGCAACCTCAAAGTGACGAAAATGTTAGTTGACGGTGGAGCCGGTCTGAACTTGATCTCACCCGAGGTGATCAAGAGATTACAAATTCCTGATGGAGATCTTGAAGAGACGGGCTCTTTTCAAGGGGTCAATCCAGGAAGAAGCCAACCCAAGGGAAAGATTACGCTGCCGGTGACATTTGGCAGTGACTTAAACTTCAGGACGGAGAAGATTGTGTTTGACGTCGCCAAGATACCATTGCCATATAATGGGATCCTTGGCCGCCCGGCGTTGGCCAAGTTTATGGCAGCATCACACTACGCCTACAACGTGCTGAAGATGCCTGGGCCAATGAGCGTCATCACTGTCGGTTCTGACAAGAAGGACGCGCTCATCTGCACCGATCAGCTCTACCGGGATGCAGTTGCAGCATCTGCCGCCAAGGCACTTGCTCCTGCCGATGAAGCTCCCGGGAAGAAGAAGACCGGCAAGGCCTCTCGCATACACTCCGGCAAGCGCGCCTCTTCGGAGTGCCGCGCCCCCGTTGAGGATGTGCCAGAGAGCTCCACCGGCAAGAGCAAGAAGTCCAAGGCTGCTCCACCAGCAACCAAGAAGGTGCCCGCCAAGGAAGATGGCACGGGGGGGACTTTCGTTATAAGTTCCACCATTGACAGCAAATAGGAAAGCGCGCTCGTTGCCTTCCTGCGGGCGAATGTCGATGTGTTTGCATGGCAACCATCTGACATCCCCGGTGTTCCCAGGGAGGTAATTGAGCACCACCTTGCCGTCTGTCCACACGCACGGCCCGTCAAGCAGAAGGTGAGGAAGCAAGCTTTGGAACGGCAACAGTTCATTGCCGAAGAAATCAAGAAGCTAGAAGCAGCAGGCTTGGTTAGAGGAGTACTTCATCCACCATGGTTGGCCAATCCAGTTGTAGTGCGCAAGGCGAATGGGAAGTGGAGGCTATGTATTGACTATACAGATATCAATAAAGCCTGTCCAAAAGACCCCTTCCCTTTGCCACGCATCGACCAGATTGTGGACTCCACTGCCGGCTGCGACCTGCTGTCATTCCTTGACGCCTATTCAGGCTATCATCAGATATTCATGTCCAAGGAAGACGAAGAAAAGACCGCATTTATCACCCCATGTGGTACGTACTGCTTTTTGCGTATGCCTTTCGGGTTGAAAAGTGCTGGTTCTACATTTGCAAGAGCAGTCCAGATTGGTTTTGAGCCCCAGCTACATAGAAATATGGAAGCTTATATGGATGACATAGTGGTCAAAACCAAGGACAAAGCAACACTCATATCTGATTTAGAAGAAACTTTTGCAAATTTGCGCAAGATCAACTTGAAGCTCAATCCTGAGAAGTGGGTGTTCGGTGTTCCATCCGGCAAGCTCCTCGGTTTCTTTGTGTCTCAGCGGGGAATTGAAGCAAATCTCGACAAGATCAAAGCAATTGAGCAGATCGAAGCGCCAAGACGTGTCAAGGATGTGCGCCGTCTTGCCGGCTGTGTTGCCGCTCTGAGTAGGTTCATTTCTAAATCTGTTGAGCGCGCCCTGCCCTTTTTCAAAATTTTGAAGAAGGCGGGTCCAATGAAATGGACTCCGGAAGCGGAGGCTGCGCTGCAGGATTTGAAGAAGTACCTCTCCTCTTCGCCAGTACTTGTCGCGCCAAAGCCACAGGAACCGCGGTTGCTATACCTAGCGGCAACGAATCAAGTGGTGAGTGCTGCGTTGGTGGCGGAGAGGGAAGTTAATGAAGAAGCAGCGCCAATGGCAGGACCGCCAAGTGATGAGCCAAGGCCTCCCGCGGCAGAGTATGGCGCCGACAAAGTTGAGCCTGCGCAGTCAAGTCAATCAATTCAGAAGAAGAAGATGGTGCAGCGCCCAGTCTATTTCGTCAGTTCCCTTTTGCAGGGGGCTAGGTCGAGATATTCCGGTGTGCAAAAGCTGCTCTTTGGCCTCCTTATGGCCTCAAGGAAGCTGCGCCATTACTTTCAGGCACATGAGATCACCGTTGTCACTCGCTTTCCTTTGCAACGGATTTTACGGAATCCCGAGGCTACCGGCAGGATTGTGGAGTGGGCTTTGGAGCTGTCGAGCTTTGGCCTCAAATATGAGAGTACCTCAACCATCCAGAGCAGAGCCTTGGCAGAGTTCATTGCAGAATGGACCCCAACGCCAGATGACGAAGTTCCAGAGTCAATTCTCCCTGGCAAGGAAACAAATCAAGAGTGGATCATGTATTTTGATGGGGCCTTTTCGCTGCAAGGCGCCGGTGCTGGCGTGCTGCTTGTCGCACCCACCGGAGAGCACCTCAAATACGTGATTCAGATGCATTTTCCCCGGGAGAGGTCGACAAACAATACTGCCGAGTATGAGGGTTTGCTTGCCGGTCTCAGGATCGCGGCAGACCTTGGAATCCAGAAGCTTATTGTCAGAGGTGATTCTCAGCTCGTCGTCAGACAAGTCAATAAAGATTATCAGAGCCTGTTGATGGAAGCTTATGTAGATGAAGTGAGAAAGTTGGAAGAGCGTTTCGACGGTCTGCAAATGGAGCACGTCCCTCGTGCAGAGAATAACATTGCTGATGACCTGTCAAAGCGCGCTGCCCTTAAGCTGCCTGTGGAACCAGGTACCTTTGTGCTCCGACTCACTCAACCATCAGTGATGCCATCAATAGGGCAAGAGAAAAGAAGAAAGTTGGGTTCCGGCAAGTACTTCCCGGCAGAGCTCCCGGAAGCCACCGACAAGGAAGTTGCCGGGAACGACGCCAAGCTTACCGGTGAGCAACAGGCTCCGGCAGGAGCTCAGGCTCTTGCCGTCGAGACAAATGTTCCCACCGAGCTTGCCGGGGAACAGCAAGATCCGGCAGGGTCTCAGGCCCTTGCTGTCGAGACAACTGCTCCCGCGGCAGAAGATTTGCCTTTAGTCCTTGCCGTTGAGCCTCAGGCTCCAGCGTGGGCACAGTACATTGCCCATTTCCTTCAAACAGGAGAACTTCCCGATGAGCAGGAAGAAGCAGAGAAAGTAGCCCGTCAGTCTAAAATGTACCAGTTTGTGGACGATGTCCTGTACAGAAAAAGACCAAATGGTGTGAAATTGAAGTGCATTTCTCGGGAGGATGGACTAGAGCTGTTGGCAGAGATACATGGAGGCATATGTGGCTCCCACATAGGATCAAGAGCACTTGCTGGTAAGGCATTCCGACAAGGTTTCTTTTGGCCCACTGCCCTCCAGGATGCAGCTGCGCTATTAACCAAGTGTGAAGCATGCCAGTTTCATTCCAAGAAGCTACATCAGCCAGCTCAAGCCCTTCAGACGATCCCTTTATCCTGGCCATTTTCGGTCTGGGGGCTCGACATCTTGGGCCCCTTCCCCCGTGCTGTCGGGGGCTTTGAGTACTTGTACGTCGCCATCGACAAGTTCACAAAGTGGCCAGAAGTGGAACCAGTGAGGAAGGTGACAGCACAGTCGGCCGTCAAGTTCTTCAAAGGAATAGTTTGCCGCTTTGGTGTACCCAACAGGATCATCACCGACAACGGCACACAGTTCACCAGCAACACCTTCATGCAATACATCCAAGACCTCGGTGGCAAAATTTGCTTCGCTTCTGTTGCTCACCCAAGGAGTAACGGCCAGGTGGAAAGGGCGAATGCTGAGGTGTTGAGTGGTCTCAGGACAAGAACTTTCGACAAGCTGCACAAGAGCGGAAGGCGTTGGATTGATGAACTACCGGTGGTTCTTTGGTCAATCAGAACGACACCAAATCGAGCTACCGGCCAGACACCCTTCCTGGTATATGGGGCAGAAGCAGTTCTCCCCACGGAACTCATATACGGGTCACCTCGAGTGCTCGCTTATGATGAGCTCGAGCAAGAGCAGCTGCGGCAAGATGACGCGCTGTTCCTTGAGGAAGATCATCTCCAGGCTGCTGTGCGAGCTGCACGCTACCAGCAAGCTCTGCGCCGCTATCATAGCCGCAAGGTTCATGCCCGGAGTCTTGAGGAAGGCGACCTTGTTCGTCGGCGCGTTCAGTCGGCCAAGAATTCCAACAAGTTGACGCCGAAGTGGGAAGTCCCTTATCGGGTAGTACGAGTCACCAGGCCTGGCGCAGTCCGCCTAGAGACCAAAGACGGTATTCCGGTGAGCAACTCCTAGAATATCGAGCATCTTTGTAAGTTCTACTGGTAAGGCGCGGTTGCCGGGTCCCCCGGCAACCCCTTTTGTACAAGTCTTGCCGCAGTAGCATGTAATCCTTTGTACAAAGCCAGGCGCATACCCTGTGCGTAGTAAAATAAAGCTAAGCATTGTACAAATCTTGTCGATTTACATGTTTATTTATATGCATGTTTAGCCAAGGTATTGTATTATGCTTACTCCCGACAAGTGCTAACGAACCGCCAAGGTTCCATATCTATATTTTCTCTTCTTTCTTTTTCTCAAAGGAACAGAAGGTTACCTCGCGTGCATCTTTGCGGGGGGGGGGGGGGGGGGGGGGGGGGGAGAATGGCGGTATGGATACCAATAGGCGATGTTCAAGGAAACCATCTTGTCGGAAAGAGTACTTCAACGAAAAGATAAGTTGCAGAATTGCACAAATTTCAGATGGACTTTTGTTTTGTTGTTCCCCTTGAACAGTTTCAACTTATGTATGAAAAACCTGCACGCGAAGGAACCTTGCTGTGAATTGGTTGTGCCCTTATCCTGTTTTGAGTCCGCTCGACAGGTTAGGTGGCTGCACTAAGAGCATCAAGGTCTCTTGCCGGCAGCAGCCCCGCCAGCAGGCTGCTAAAGTCCCGCACCTAGCGCTCGCGGCAAGGGTATGTGTGCCAGCAAGTTTCCGGTTAAGCGTAGGGCTAATACATACATAAAGAGATTAAGCAAAGGGGAATAACATAGCTTTTGTCCAAAACAGAGCGAGTTATATTACAATAAAAAGTTGCCGCGATTCTAACATAAGACAATATTGTCTTTGGCATAAAGTGGCGGCGGCAAGCGACGAAGCAGTTAATCCCGGCGATCACCTTCAACCCTCTTCACTTGGCTGATCCTGTCGACGATGGGCGCGACAAGCTCCTCCGCCGCCTTGAGATCTGCATCCTTTGGCAGGCGGTCGAAGACGTTGGCGAGGTTGATGCCGGGATTCCTGTAGACTACCTTGGTGAGCACTTTGCGGAGGACAGCTTGGCAGAGCTTGCGCGACTCGCTGGCCAGATGAGCTGCTCGGTTAGAGTGGAGTTGCTCCAGAGCTTCAAGCACATGGTCGAAGAACAAGGACAGTTTGGCGCTCTGAGACATCCTGTCGCCAAGAGGCTCCCTGTAATCTTCCAAGCCCATGGTGGACAGTTGCGCGACAAGTTTCCTCGCGACGATGACAAGCTTCTCAGTCCAGATCTCCATGCCTCGCACATAGTCATTGTGCTCAAGGGCGGCGCTCTTGAACAGCTCCTGCTCGTTCTGAAGGTCTTTGGACAGGGCCTTCTCGCGAGCTTCCGCGGATTCAAGGGACTCCGTCAGCTTGGTCAGCTTCAGCTTCAGATTAGCGATGGACTTGTTGGCTATGGAGAGCTGCTTGGACTTGTCAGAGACGGCGACCTGTGCCTCCGCCAGACTGCGAAGAGTTATGTCTCTTTCGGTCTCGAGCGTTGAGACCTTCTTGTTGTGCTCCTCAAGCTCTGTCTCCAGCTTCATCATCTTCTCGGCAAGCTCGTTCTTGGCGGCCTCTGCAGCTTCGGCGGCATCGACGGCCTCCTTCAGCTTGCCGGCGTGGTCCACAGCTAGAGTTTTCAGCGCCTCTGCATGCCTTTGCTCCAGCTCCTGGGTCCGTTGCGCGACAAGATTTTCAACCTCCTTGTCCTTGGCACGGAGCTTGTCGGCAAGCGCCCTCTCGCGCGCGGCAAGGTCATCTTCATGCGATTCGAGCCCGACGTGAAGCTCTCTCAGACGTGCTTCCTCTGCAGCAACCCTTTGCTTGGCCTCCTCCTATGCCTTCTCGATGTCAGACTGTTTCAGGAGGAGCTCTTCCCAGTTCTGGCTCAACTGAACTTGGCTTGCCTTCAGCTCCTGGACGGCCTCAGCGTACCATGCTTGGGTCTCCTTGACGCTCTCTTGGAAGTTCACCTCGGTTGCTTCAGTAATGGCGGCCTGAGAGTCTAAGTTCTCCTTGTGGGCACGATGGAGGGCCTGGAGCTTCTGATAGTTGCTGTTTATGGCCAGAAGAAGTTTCTCCTCCTCAGATCTGCTGCTGCCGGCGCTAGGTTCATCCACAATCTCAAGCCCGGCATCGGTAACGACTTCCTCAAAGGTCTCTCCATCCACTGGCGCCCTGATGCTGGCTGCCCCTGGAAGGCTAACGAACAGATTGTCGCCGACCTTGAGGTATTTGCTGGAAGAGGGACCTTCAGATGTTGATGGTTGCTCGTTGGCAGCCGCCTCATCAGCAACCGGGGGCTCCGGGGTTGGGTCAGCGCTATGTGCCCCTGCGGCAGGAATGTCGTCAGTGCGGCCGCCGGACTCCTTGTCGGCCCTCTCAGCAGATTCTTCGGTGGCCTCCCCTTGTGCGCTCTTGGCAGCCTCAGCGGTAGCGGCCTTGGCGGCTTCGGCGGCCTCGGCGGCAGCGCTCTTGGCGGCCTCCTCAGCGGCAAGCCTGTCGGCCTCGGCGGCAGCATCCCGGGCGGTGTCCTCGATGACAGCATCAACATCCATGTGTTCCGCTAGGGGGATGTCTGAAAGCCAAATGAGTAAGACAAAATGGGGATCAGGAGGAAGTTCAAGAAGACAAAAAGAGGAAGATAAAACAACAGATACTCCGAAGCGGATGGTTTACCTGTGTCAGCCTGCCAGGGAGTGGGTCCTCCCCTCCCACCAACGCCAGTTGCCGGCGTATGGCTGCCGGTGCCTTCGCTTGCCGGCTCCTCCTCGTCACGATAAAGTGCGCTGGAGGAGGTCCTAGCCGGAGACGCATCTCTGGGCGGTGTGGTCGATGGAGGCGGCATGTCAGGGATGAACTCTGACGATTCTCCTTGTCGCTGCTCTCCTCCTGCACATCCGATGATGTCAGCAGCATAAATGCACACCCCGGCGCTTGCCAGCGGGAAATGAGTAAGGGACTCACGCTGGGGGCTGCGCCGGGGGCTGAGTCAAGGACTGCGTCGCGGGCTAGTTCTCGGGCTGATGGTGGCTGTTTCTGGTGCACCTGAGGTGCTTGCCGGCGGCTCCTCGTCCGTTGAGGTCCTTGCCCTCTTCGCCATCCTCTGCGCCAAGGTTTCTGTGTCCCTGCAGAAATAAGAAGCAAGCGATGAGCTGGAGCGAAGTTAGAGATCCAAGAAAATAAAGGGTGCAACGAGCTTCTTACTCTTCTTCTTCTCCCGAGCTAAGGGCAGAGAGGTCGAAGGCGACTTCCACCATTCTTGCCGGGGGAGGAGGTGAAGGGGGGCTCCTTGGCCGCTTGGCCGCGGTAGGTGCGGGTTGCCGATGAGCTTCTTGCCGCTGCGTCGCCTTGCCGGCCGCCCCCTTGCCGGGAGCTGCACTACTTGAGGAGGTCTGCTGGGCCGGAACCCCAGAGGCGGCGCCTCAAAGGACGCGCCTACTCCTTGGCCTAAGAGGTGGGACCTCCTCGAGTAGTTCCTCCTCGGATGTGTCTTCAGCAAGCTGACCCCCGGCAGATGGACCGCCCTGTTCTTCAGCAGTCTCATCCTGCCCGGCAAGGTCCTCGTCCGGCAACGCCTCCTCTTCGCTGGATTCTTCTTCCGCGAAGGCAGCGCCGCTGGCCTCCGCGGCAAGACCTGCTTCCTGTACCCTGCTGGCGATATATTCCAGCTCCCTTTCAGTGGTGTCGCGGATGAAATCTCCTTCCTCGAAGATGGCCTTCTCCGACAGATTATCAAAGAATCGTTGGACCTGGTCAGCGGGAGGCATGGCCCATGACCCGTCAACGCTGTGCGCATCCAGCACTGGCATCATTGCGAGGATCGAGTTCAAGCAGGAATTGTTGCATAAGGGGACTACGCCTGCCGGAAGACCGCGCACTACTGCGCTCCGGAACAGCTTCTGACAGACAGATGCGTGCTGCATAAGTGTCATGTTGAAGTCCAACCCAGGGCGTAGCCGCATGATATCGGCCGCATTCTTGAATTCCCAAGCTGGCCTCCCTTTGTTCTGCAAAGGGGCAATCCCCCGGCGAAGGAAATCAGAGCCTACCATATCTACAGTCAACCCGGCAACCTTGAGGCGAAGAATCCTTGTCGCCGCGATTGTGAGCTTTGCGTCTTGGGGATCAAGAGCGCTCCAATCGTTGTTGTGGGCTATCCTCACCTGCCGCGACAAGCAGAAAGATTGGATCTCCTTTTCCTCTATTTTCCGAACCCAGCACCATCTGCCCCGCCATTCCTCCCATTTACGGCAGTAGGCCGCCTCTGGATAGACCTCCTTGGTTCCTGTCCGTGGGATCCAAGTGACGGAACCAGAAAGGGCCTCGCCGCTCTCAATTCGAGGGATGAAATAATGGCGGAAGAGGGCAGTGCTAGGGTTAACTCCGACAAAGTTTTCGCAAAGATGAGCGAAAACAGACATGCACGTCACGGCATTTGGCGTAAAATCTAAGAGCTGGAAGCCATAGGTGTGCATGATGTCTTTGAAGAAATCGGAGAAAGGGGGACAAAGGCCGCAATAGAAGTAATCGGCGAAAAAATGGTATTTCTCTGGATGAGCCTCGGCGGAACCTGGACTGACGCGAGTGGCGGGATGCGCCGCCGTCTCCGACGCCCACATGAACTGGTACTGTTCCTTCAAGGCTTCCGCGTCGAGCGACGGCGTGAAGACGACGCACTCTTTCCGCATCTCCACCATCTTGTTCTCCGCCGTCTTCTTGCCCTTGCCCTTGCCTACTTTGGGCGGCATGGTGGCTACGGAGACTGGGAGTTGAGGACGGCGAAAGCATGGGGGCGGTGAGAGCGATGGAAGGAGACTCTGGTTTGGAGGAGAACGGCGGCGGTTCCTAGATTGGAAAAGGCAAGGGGTAAATGAGCCGCGGCCCCTGTGGATTCCTTTTTATGGGGAAGACGCGGGGCTGCCTCTTTACTAGCGAGCGTGCTGCTGCGACGGTCACGTCGCGCACGTCCCCCACGTCCCGCATTTAATGGACGACGTGGGCGGCGCAGTAAAAGAATGATTGCAGACAGTAACTCCTACCACGCGTGCCCACACACCGATTGGGCCTGGCCAAACGACAACGCGCGCTCCCGTGTGGCCCAGGCCCGGGGGCTCCCGTGTCGGTATACTTGTGCGGGTCACTCGTGCACGGGCCCGTCGGGGCTATACTTGCGACAAGACTTGTCGGAGTGCTCGCGACAAGGCCTGTCGGGGTGCTCATGGCAAGGTTTGCCGGGGTACTCGGGCAGTTGAAGATACATCTACAGCAAGTGCAATATCGATGAAATTATGGAGAACCCTAAGTTGAGATGTGTACGACGGATGACAAACAGTGACGAGGATAAGTGTACGAATCGAGCATCGCGCCCGCGGCCCCATTTATGGGAGAGCCTCGGGGACTGGCTCTTCGTCATACGATGCATCGTTCTTTTCGTAAGCCTGCTTGTCGACATCTCACTCTGTTCGACCACATCATCGACAAGCTTAGATCTGGAAAGACCTCTGCCAAGAAGCTTGTTGGGAAGACAGTGAGAAACAAGATGCATACAAGGGCAAAAGATTCTCAAACAAGAATTTTTTAAAGATAGGTACCCAGTGCATTTCTTCTTGAGATATCCAAGGACTACATTGGGTACAGTTTGATACATCAAAAGAAACCTACTACTGCGACAAGGCGATTGATCCGGAAACGAGGTTTCGCGGATGGAACATTGAAGACCTAACTACGGCGTTAAACATGCCTAGTTGGGGGCCTCGTTCCTCATGCGAAGGCGTCGTCCTTGTCGTCGCTGTCACAGGAGGAGTCGAAGTCGCTGTCGCTTGAGCTCTCGGCGCAGCACTCCAGGCGAATACCAGCCGCCCCGAAGAACCTCACGGAGAGGGTGTCGGGGTCGATAAGCTTGAAGTGGAGCAGGTGCCCGGGGGTGAGGCCGCGAGAGCGGGCGAACGATTTCCATCCCCGCGTCAGGAACATGGCGCTTCCGGGGGTGAGGTCGACTGCCACCCACCAAGGGCCGTTGCTGCAGCCGTCCGCACGAAGCCAGAAGCCCCGGGGCCGATTGCTCTCCATGGCCCTTGCGAAAGGGTCAGGGAGACGCAGCCAGCTTCAGAGCCGGCGTGGAAGGACGACGACGAACTCTCGCGCCTCCTCCCCCGTATGGATCCCCGCGTGGGGCTGCGACAGGGGTGCGCCGCTGCGACTACCGTCTCCTGCCGGAGCCGTCCTTGCACGGCCACGGGATGCCGACCCGCCGCGAGAGCTCGGACCCGCCATCGTCACCACCACACGCGCCGGGGTTCGAGGGCTGCTCCTCGAGGCGCTAAGGGAACCCCGGGGGCGACCGCGTCCTCTCGCCATCTTGGGGCGCGGCAAGGAGTTGGCAAGAGATGGAAGGAGAAGGAATCGAGCTCAGGAGATCAGAGGTTTGCGTATGGGTAGCTTTCTTCCTCTTCCCTCACCCCCCTTTTATAAAGCGGAGTGTTGAAGAAGGAGAAGGGCCGACCCTTCGCAATCCTGAGCAACACGCGTCACTCAAGGCGCGTCGTCCGAGGCATCAATGTGGAGGCGAGCGGACGCCGCCCTGTCCATCGCTCCTCCTCCCGAGGAGGAAGGCGGACCGTCTTGCTCCGATACTCCCAAGACCTGCAGTCATTATGCGTCGTGGGAGAAAGTTATCAACCGCCATCATTGCTATGGCCACGTGTGCCCGCGCACTGTTTTGGGCCTAGCCCAACAGCGCCGCGCGTGCATGTATGGCCCAGGCCCGGGGGCTCCTATCAGTGTACAGATAACCAGGGTATCCATTACCCAGACTTGTGCGCGGGCAATCCCCTGGAGCCGACAAGGAACAGCGAAGCCTTGGAATCAAACACTGAGACATCAAGGCGATAAGAAGATGGAAGACCAAAGGCTAGAGCTCCGGCAAGATCTTGCCGGGGATGGCTCGTAGTCCCGACAAGACTCACGCCCGGCAAGCCCCTCTCACTGTTCTAGCACACCACCCCAGGGCAACTACCAGCTTGTCTTTTAGCTTTTGTTCCCCTGGGCGCGTGGCGGACGCTGACGGCGTGAGGGCTTAGGCGGTGCAATGGGATGGCCCCTTTTTCCATCCCCAAGACAAGGCATGGACACCTCAACAGGAGCATTAAATGCCCTTGTCCTAAGCCGTCAGAATTAGGTATGATAAGCACTGTAGTTGCTTTACACCTCATATACCCCAGCGCACTACTGTGGCGACCCCTTCAAAGGTATAAAAGGAGGCCCAGGTGCAGCTACAGGGGGGATCGGCTTTTCGGACCCAAGTTTGCATGTGTAGCAGCTACTGTAGCGCTCCAAGAACTAGTCTAAGAACACGCTCAATACAACCAAGCAGGAGTAGGGTTTTACGCTTCCGAGCGGCCCGAACCTGGGTAAAATCCCCTTTGCGTTGATCACTCGATCTGCTCTCTGTGCAATCCTTCTCCCCGCCGAACCGTAAAGGGATCCTCGTGATCCCATAGGTGTCGTTTCCGACAGTATGGAACACTTCCCTAGAACAAGAATTAAGACACCATATGAATCAATCATGAGAGCATCCTATGGATCCAAAACCAAAGATGACAATACTTGAAACTATGTGTTATGCCTAGCTAGGGGCGTAAAACGATAGCGCTTGTTGGGAGGCAACCCAATGAATAAATTTATTTTTGCTTTTTCCTTTCTGTTTTTGATTATTTACACAATTATGCCTCTGTTATTATTGTGTTTTTATGGTTTATTTAGTGTTTGTTCCAATTAGAGCCTTTAGGATGATTCATAAGATGAGTAGAAACAATGCTGAATTTGAAACAGAAACTTTGTGTCCAGTGTTCAAATTTTCATTTCTTACTGAAACGTGATATTGACCTGAAATTTTAACACAGTGTTTCTATACAAATTATTTACGTTGTCCTAATTTTTCAGAATTTTTAGAGTTACATAAGTATGGTTAGAGTACCGATTACTACAGACTGTTCTGTTTAAGACAGATTCTGTTTTTCGTTGCATTGTGTGCTTGTTTTGATGAATCTATGGGTTGTATTGAAGGGTATGAGCCATGGTAAAGTTAAAATACAGTAGGTATAATGCAATAATAAAATATGAATTTGTTTGCAATAGCACCTAAAGTAGTGATTTGCTTTATTATACTAACGAATCTCATGCAGATTTTGTTGAGTTTTGTGTGATTGAAGTTTTCAAGTTTTGGGTGAGATCACGATGGATGAAGGAATAAGGAGTGAAAAGAGCCTAAGCTTGGGGATGCTACAGAACCCCTAAGATATATCCAAATATAAACAAGCAACTAAGCTTGTGGATGCCCCCGAGTGGCATCCCCTCTTTCTTCTAACGACCATCAGTATTTTACTTGGAACCATATTTTTATTCGTCACATATCATGAGTTTTGCTTGGAGTGTCTTGTATCATTTGAGTCTTTACTTGCTTTGTTTGTTAGTTTTTCACTTGTATCCTTGCTGGACACACCTATTTGGGAGAGCCAAAATTATGCTATGATTTGTTAGAATTGCTCTATATACTTCTCTTAAACTTTTTGAGCTATAGAATTGCTCTAGTGCTTCACTTATATCTTTTTGAGCACGGTGTGCTTGGAAATTTTTGTAGAAATACTCTCATGCTTCACTTAGATTAATTTGATAGTTAATAAATTTTGAAGAAATCCTCTCATGCTTCACCTATACCTTTTTGAGAGTTGAAAACTCTATGCTCATGTGCTTCACTTAAATTTGTTTGAGCTTGTCAAAAGCAATGGCAATATATGAAACTAGTCCCAAAGTGATAGATATCCAAGGAGGATATAATAAAAACTTTCATGAAGATCATTGGACAAAATAACTTTATTCCTTGTATAGTTTTGAAACATGATGATAGTAATATGTGAGTCATGTTAGTGAGTAATTATGCTTTAGTAGGAATATTGGTGTTAAGGTTTGTGATTCAATATGCAAGTATGAAAGTCACTAGTTATGCAATGAACTAACATCCTACTTATGGTGCATTATTCGGTGTTAGTTATGCTCAATGCTCGCTTATGTTAATTTTTGTTTCTTGGTTGGTTGCTTCTCAATCTATTTGTACTAAGTAGAAATACTACTTGTGCATCCAAAATCCTTAAACCAAGTTTTGCCTTATGAGTCCACCATACCTACCTATATGCGGTACTTTTGTGCCGTTCCAAGCAAATTTGTATGTGCCATCTCTAATTTTGAAAATAAACTTCTCTTTTGTGTGCTCGTACCGCTCATGAAATGGTGGGGAGTGTCCAATATTTTTCCATGCTAGATGTGTTATTCTCAAGATGAGTGTTTATTCACTTGTCATTGCACTAAGTGCGGCGGTAATAGGGATGCCCATTACCGAAATGAAAAAGAAAAAATATTTACTTTATGTTGTCAAATAATAAATTTCTTGGAAAGTGTTGGTATGGAAGGCAACCGTGGATACGGCCCGCCATGGAATGTGAAAGAATGGTGGAAAAAGGAATAAACTTTATTTTTTGTTTGGGAACCGCCTATGATATATATATCATGGAAAGTATTGTGAGCTACTTTGAGTCTCCATCTTCTCTTATAAAGCACCAACTAGGGGGCACTATGATCGTACTTGAGCATTGGGTATAGCTAATATTTGAGTGTGTTTCATAAATGGATCCATGATTGAGCATGATGGGCTAGGGATAACTTTCTTTAGTGTTGATATTTTGAAAGACATGGTTGCTTGTTGGCATGCTTGAGTATTGAAGTCATTATGTTAAAACTAGACCATTGCTTTGAATCATCTAAAAGTCCAAATGTCCATGTTACAAAGAAAACAATATGAGATGAACATGCTAGGCAGCATTCCACATCAAAAATTCTGTTTTTATCATTTACCTACTCGAGGACGAGTAGGAATTAAGCTTGGGGATGCTGATACGTCTCCAACGTATCTATAATTTTTACTTATTCCATGCTGTTATATTATCATTCTTGGATGTTTTACAATCACTTTATAGCAATTTTATATCATTTTTTGGGACTAACCTATTGACATAGTGCCAAAGTGCCAGTTGCTATTTTTGCTTGTTTTTTTCTCGCAGAATATCAGTACCGAACGGAGTCCAATCGCGACGAAACTTTTTGGAGATTTTTTTGGACCAGAAGACACCCAGTGGTCCAAAGAAGTGCCAGAGAGGTGGGCTGTGGAGGCCACAACCCACCAGGGCGCGCCAGGGGCCCCCCGACGCGCCCTGATGGGTTTTGCCCTCCACGAGGCCCCCCTCCACCGCCTCTGATGCCTATAAATACCCAAATATTCAGAAAACCCTAGGGCAGTCGACGAAAAACACATCCAATCGCCGCAAGTTCCAGAGCCTCAAGATCCAATCTAACACCATCAAGGAGGGGTTCATCTTCTTCATAGGTGCCTCTCCGATGATGCGTGAGTAGTCCACCATAGACCTACGGGTCCGTAGGCAGTAGCTACATGGCTTCCTCTCTCTCTTTTGATTCTCAATACAATGGTCTCTTGGAGATCTATTTGATGTAAACTTTTGCGGTGTGTTTGTTGGGATCCGATGAATTTTGAGTTCATGATCAGTTTCTATCCATGAATATTATTTGAGTCTTCTTTGATCTCTTATATGCATGATTACTTATAGCCTCGTATTTCTTCTTCGAATCTTTGGTTTAGTTAGGCCGACTAGATCAATTTTTCTTGCCATGGGAAGAGGTGCTTTGTGATGGGTTCGATCTTTTGGTGTCCTTTCCCAGTGACAGAAGGGGCAGCAAGGCACGCATGTATCGTTGCCATTAAGGATAACAAGATGGGGTTTATTCCTACATGAATAGATCTTGTCTACATCAAGTCATCATTCTTATTGCATTACTCCGTTTTTCCATGAATTTCATACACTAGATGCATGCTGGATAGAGGTCGATGTGTGGAGTAATAGTGGTGGATGCAGGCAGGAGTCGGTCTACTTATCTTGGACATGATGCCTATATAATGATCACCGCCTTGGATATCGTCATGATTATTTGATCTTCTATCAATTGCCCAACAGTAATTTGTTCACCCACCGTGTGCTATACTCATGAGAGAAGCCACTAGTGAAACCTACGGCCCCCGGGTCTACTTTTCCAACATATTGCTTTCCGATCTATCTTTTTGCCTCTTTGTGTTCAGATCTACTATACAAAAAACCTAAAAATATATTGCTGCACTTTTTATTTGCCCTTTTTATTTTGTGTTCTCGAGAGATCTATCTCTCTTTTCTTTCATTACCTAATCTATCTTTTTACCGTAGAGAGATTGACAACCTCTCTTACGCGTCGGGTTGCAAGTATTTGTTATTTGTGTGCAGGTGCTGCTTATTAGGTGGTGGTTATCCTCCTACTGGTTCGATACTGTCACATCCCTAGTTTCCCCCTTGCATTGTGCTAGCTAGAGTGTGCATCATGTTTAAATTTTCATCAAGATGAAATGGGGATTAACAGAAACCCTAGCACCTCACCTAACTAAACCAATTCAAAAATTTGTGATTTTCAATGAATCCAAAATGTCCTTAAAAAATGTTCTCTATTTCTGATTAATGTTGGCAACAACATATCAGGGGACATTTTATTTTTCACAACAGATATAGCATTTTAAATAACCTTTTAATGCTACTCGAAATAATAAATAAAGCACTATAATTATTTTAGCTGTTCAAAATTGCTGAAACTTTTTGTTTGAGTTTGAAATATTCAAACTACATCTCATAAAAGGTTTCAGGATTTTTGGTGTTAAGGATTTTGCCTAAATTAAATAAAAAAAATATCAAAAATAGAAAAACAGAAACAAAATAGAAATAAAAGAGAAAGAGACCTTACTTGAGGCCCATGCGAGGCCGGGCCAGCTGGCCCAGCCAGCGTCGTCGTCCTCCTGGTGCCAGTCGGCTGAGCGTGTGGCCAACGCGCGCGCACGGCCGTGCCGCCATGCCGGAAGCTGTCTGCCTGCCTCCTCGTTGCGCTGGCGAGCGGGATAAGCTCGCTAGAGCCGTGTGGATCGAGCCCGCTCCTCCATTCGCCCCCTCCGCTCTCTCCCTCGCTTCTGCTCCGCAATGGCCGCCACACCCGAGCGCTCGCCACCGTAGCTTTGCCTCTCCTGCCGCTCCCTCGCCTCGCTACCAGCCTACGAGCTCCGTCTTGTCCCCCTCACTCTCTCCTCCAAGCCGTACGAGGCCAGATGCCACAGAACGCCCGGGCCGCCGTCGTCTTCAACCTTCGCCCGCCGGCAAGGAACCGACGGCCGCCGTCGATTCAGAGCCTCCCCGAGCCCGCTTTCAATGGTTACGACACCACTGTGAGGCCACGGATCGACCCCCCCTCTCTTCCCCATCGAGTGCTAGCGGTAGCTCCCGAATCCGTCGAGAGCAAGAAGCTCCACCGTGCGAGCTCGACGCCGACGAAGCTCCGGTGTCCCTGTGGTCCCTCCGAGGCCACCGTTGAGCTTGTGGAGCTGCGTAGATGCGGTAGGAGCCAAGCATGCGCCCTGTTGCGCGCCATATCGTCGAACTCGATGATGCCCGAACTCCGGCGTACACCTAGGTCGTCGCCGGCGCCGCTCCGGTCCACCTCAGCCCCTGGGGTGTGTCCAAATCGAAGCGCGCGAGTGTGCTCGCTCGATATGCGTTTTCCGCCGGCCAAATGGTCACCGGAGGAGGGTTTCCGAACCCTTTGCCGTGTCTATGATCGCCGGCGGCTCAACGCCGGCGAGCCCGACCGTTTTGACCGCAGGGTTGACCCCCCTGGGTCACCGACTAGTGGGGCCCAGACCCTGGTTAACTTTGGGTTAAGCTGAAAAATAATTAATTTGCTTAATTAACCTAATCACTCAGTGACAGTGAGCCCAATCCCACTAATTAGGATTTAAGATTAATTCTAATCTATGCTTAGTGACTGAGTCACTGACCAGCAGGCCCCACATGTCAGGATTGACCTGGCAGCGGTCGTTTGACCAGCTGATGCAATGCTGATGCAGTGCTAATGCGATAAAGGCTTTTCTGGTTTAATAATAATTCCAGAATTTAGTTAAAACTTCAAAAATTCATAGAAATTAATCTGTAGCTCAGATTGAAATAAGTTATATATGAAAATTTATCAGAAAAATCCAAAGAACCCATTGGTGCTATTATCATGCATGATAGAGTAACCTAAATAGGAGAACATTGACATTTTTCATAAAATGCAATATGTGACATAATACATGGAGTTGAATTTGAACCTAGTTTCAAACCAGCTTCATTTAAACTTGATGCTAGGTGCATTAGCTCATTCCTATAATGCTGCCATGTCATGATCATGCATCATATTGTTGCACTTGCCGTGTATTGATTGTCCCTTATGTCGGATACCCACGAGTACCCCCCTGAAGGAGAGTACCTCTCCGCCAACCTGCAAGGCAAGCAACCTCATTGATTATTCCGATAGCATCCCACTCTCTCGCTCCTGCTCTCGTTTATTGCATTAGGACTATACGATTCAACTCTTACCTATTTCGGTAGTTGAACCCATTCCTCTGCATGACCTGCCATTGTCACAGTAAATAGCTAAACCAACCAACCTAGCATACCTTGTAGACGCTTGAGCCTTGATGTGCTTTACCTCCTATGCTTGCTATGCTTAGAGTTGTGTCGGGTCTGATTCATCTGGGTGATGAACCGGAGTGAAACAATGTTGTTCTAATGTGATGAACTAAATGATGAACCTGATTTGGTAAAGGTAGCGATGAGAGGCTATGTAGGAGTACATAGCGGGTTGTCTCATCGGGACCGTTCTTAGGAACCGAGTTCCGTGTTTGTGATCCAAGACTAGTTACTACCACACGTTGGGATACTTAATTGACCCTCTCGACTTATCAACCGCCTAGTCCTCAGTCCAGGAGTTGCAAGTAGTTTCTGGTGTTTGTAGCTATTTGACGTGGCTTGAGACTGCATCGGTATTTCCCCAAAGAGGAAGGGATGATGCAGCACAGCGACGGTAAGTATTTCCCTTAGTTATGAAACCAAGGTTATCGAACCAATAGGAGGATCACCACCACCCAATAAGCAGCACCTGCACACAAACAACAAATTCTTGCAACCTGACGCGAAAGAGAGGTTGTCAATCTCTCTACGGTAAAAAGATAGATTAGGTAGTGATATATAGGAGAGATAGATATCTCAAGAACACAAAATAAAAAGAGCAAATAAAATATGCAGCAATATATTTTTGGGTTTTTGGTTTTGTAGATCTGAAAACAAAGATGCAAAAAGATAGATCTGAAAGCAATATGTTGGAAAAGTAGACCCGGGGGCCGTAGGGTTCACTAGTGGCTTCTCTCATGAGTATAGCGCAAGGTGGGTGAACAAATTACTGTTGGACAATTGATAGAAAATTGAATAGTCATGACGATATCCAAGGCGATGCTCATTATATAGGCATCACGTCCAAGATAGATAGACCGACTCCTGCCTGCATCTACCTCTATTACTCCACACATCGACCGCTATCCAGTTTGCATCTAGTGTATTAAGTTCATGGAAAAATGGAGTAATGCAATAAGAAGCCATCTAGCTACTGCCTACAGACCCGTAGGTTTATGGTGGACTACTCACGCATCATCGGAGAGGCACCTATGAGGAAGATGAACCCCTCCGTGATGGTGTTTTAGATTGGATCTCGCGGTTCTGGAACTTGCGGCGGCTGGTATTGTGTTTCGTCGACTCCTCTAGGGTTTTTGGAATATTTGGGAATTTATAGGCATCAGAGGCGGTGGAGAGGGGCCCCGAGGAGGGCACAACCCATCAGGGCGTGCCAGCCCCCCCCCCCCCCCCCGGGCGTGCCCTGGTGGGTTGTGGTCTCCTCGGCCCACTCCCCCGACACTTCTTTGGCCCACTGGGTGTCTTCTGGTCCAGAAAAAATCACCAAAAAGTTTCTTCGTGATTGGACTCCGTTTGGTATTAATTTTCTGCGAAGTAAAAAACAAGAAAAACAGCAACTGGCACTTTGGCACTATGTCAATAGGTTAGTCCCAAAAAATGATATAAAGTTGCTATAAAATGATTGCAAAACATCCAAGAATGATAATATAACAGCATGGAACATGCAAAAATTATTGATACATTGGAGACGTATCAGCATCCCCAAGCTTAATTCCTACTCATCCTCGAGTAGGTAAATGATAAAAACAAATTTTTTGATGTGGAATGCTGCCTAACATGTTAATCATATTCTTTTATTTTGTATAGCATGGACATTTGGACTTGTAAATGATTCAAAACAATAGTCTAGTTTTAACATAATGACTTCAATACTCAAGCATGTCAACGAGCAACCATGTATTTCAAAATATCAACAATAAAGAAAGTTATCCCTAGCCCATCATGCTCAATCATTGATCCATTCATGAAACACACTTAAATATTAACTATGCCCAATGCTCAAGTACGATCATAGTGCCCCCTAGTTGGTGCTTATAAGAGAAGATGGAGACTCAAAGAAAAAATAAAAAAATGCATAAACTAAATAGATAGGCCCTTCGCAGAGGGAAGAAGGGATTTGTAGAGGTGCCAGAGCTCAAAGTTTTAAATTGAGAGAACAAAATATTTTGGGTGGCATGCTTTTCCTGTCAACGAAAATGACAAAGTAGCTCACAATACTTTCCATGCTAGATATATCATAGGCGGTTTCCAAAGAGAAAATAAAGTTTATTCCTTTTTCCACCAATCTTGCACTTTCCATGGCGGGCCGTATCCACGGTTGCCTTCCATACCAACACTTTCCAAGAAATTTATTATTTGACAACATAAAGTAAATATTTTTTTTTCTTTTTCATTCGGGAATGGGCATCCCTATTACCGCCGCACTCTCGTGCAATGACAAGTGAATAAACACTCATCTTGAGAATAACACATCTATCATGGAAAAATATTGGACACTCCTCACCGTTTCATGAGCGGTACGGGCACACAAAAGAGAAAATTTATTTTGAAAATTTAGAGATGGCACATACAAATTTGCTTGGAACGGCATGGAAATACCGCATATAGGTAGGTATGGTGGACTCATAAGGCAAAACTTGGTTTAAGGATTTTGGATGCACAAGTAGAATTTCTACTTAGTACAAATGGAGGCTAGCAAAAAGATTGAGAAGCAACCAAACCAAGAAACGAAAATTCACATAAGTGAGCATTGAGCATAACTAACACTGAATAATGCACCATAAGTAGGATGTAACTTCATTGCATAACTATTGACTTTCGTATTTGCATAGGGAATCACAAACCTTAACACCAATATTCCTACTAAGCATAATTACTCACTAACATGACTCACATATTACTATCACCATGTTTCAAAACTATTACAAGGAATCAAGTTTAATTTGTCCAATGATCTTCATGAAAGTTTTTATTATATCCTCCTTGGATATCTATCACTTTGGTACTAGTTTCATATATTGACATTGCTTTTTGGCAAGCTCAAACAAATTTAAGTGAAGCACATGAGCATAAATATTTTCATCTCTCAAAAAGGTATAAGTGAAGCATGAGAGGATTTCTTCAAAAATTACC
The DNA here is from genome assembly GCA_039707655.1 of Elymus sibiricus. Classification (NCBI taxonomy): domain Eukaryota; kingdom Viridiplantae; phylum Streptophyta; class Magnoliopsida; order Poales; family Poaceae; genus Elymus; species Elymus sibiricus. The sequence continues at coordinate 175,060,418 of CM077667.1, read as the reverse complement.
TACTCTCGAATTAATCTAAGTGAAGCATGAGAGTATTTTTACAAAAATTTCCAAGCACACCGTGCTCAAAAAGATATAAGTGAAGCAGTAGAGCAATTCTATAGCTCGAAAAGTTTAAGTGAAGCACATAGAGCAATTCTAGCAAATCATAGCTTGATTTTGGCTTTCTCAAATAGGTGTGTCCAGCAAGGATAAAAAGGAAAAACTAACAAACAAAGCAAGCAAAGATACAAGACACTCCAAGCAAAACTCATGATATGTGACGAATAAAAATATAGCTCCAAGTAAAATACCGATGGTCGTTAGAAGAAAGAGGGGATGCCACTCGGGGGCATCCCCAAGCTTAGTTGCTTTTTAAGATTTGGATATATCTTGGGGGTGCGGTAGCATCCCCAAGCTTAGGCTTTTATCACTCCTTATTCCTTCATCCATCGTGATCTCACCCAAAACTTCAAAACTTTAATCACACAAAACTCAACAAAATCTTCGTGAGATCCGTTAGTATAATAAAGCAAATCACTACTTTAGGTACTGTTGAAAACCCATTCATATTTTGTTATTGCATTATACCTACTGTATTTTAACTTTACCATGGCTCATACCCTTCAATATAACCCATAGATTCATCAAAACAAGCACACAATGCAACGAAAACAGAATCTGTCTTAAACAGAACAGTCTGTAGTAATCTGTACTGTACCCATACTTATGTAACACTAAAAATTCCGAAACATTAGGACAACGTAAGGAATTTGTATAGAAACACTGTGTTAAATTTTCAGCTCAAGATCACGTTCCAGCAAAAAATGAAAATTCATATACTGGACGCAAAGTTTCTGTTTCACATTCAGCATCGCTTCTACTCATCCTATGAATCATCCTAAAGGCTTTACTTGGCACAAACACTAAATAAACCATAAAAACACAATCATAACAGAGGCATAATTGTGTCAACACACAAAAACATAAAGGAAAAACCAAAATTTATTTATTCATTGGGTTGCCTCCCAACAAGCGCTATCGTTTTACGCCCCTAGCTAGGCATAACACATAGATTCAAGTATTGTCATCTTTGGTTTTGGATCCATAGGATGCCCTCATGATTGATTAATATGGTGGCTTAATTATTGTTCTAGGGTAGTGTTCCATACCCTTTCTCAAGCTAAATTGAAAACGAATATTGCCTTCTTTCATATCAATCACGGCACCTATAGTGCGTAAAAACGGTCTACCAAGTATAATGGGACAAGACGGATTGCAATCAATATCAAGCACAATAAAATCAATAGGCACATAGTTCCTATTTGCAAGAATAAGAACATTATTAATCCTTCTCAAAGGCTTTTTAATAGTAGAATCCGCCAAGTGCAAATTAAGAGAACATTCTTCAATATTGGTAAGACCAAGCACATCACATAGAGATTTCAGAATCGTGTAAACACTAGCACCCAAATCACACAAAGCAAAGCACTCACAATTTTTAATCTTGACCCTAATGGTAGGTTCCCACTCATCATGCAATTTTCTAGGAATAGAAATCTCGAACTCTAACTTTTCTTCAAAAGATTTCATCATGGCATCAATGATATATTTAGTAAAAGCTTTATTTTGCTCACAAGCATGGGGTGAATTCAACATGGATTGCAGCAAAGAAATGCATTCAATCAAGGATCAACTATCATAATTAAAGTCTTTGCAATCCAAGATAGTGGGCACATCACTAGTTAAAGTTTTGACCTCTTCAAACCCACTTTTAGCAAAAATTTCATCACGATTTTCACCCTCCAAATTATTGGGACGCCTTCTAGCTAAAGTTGACTCTACTTCAGTCCCTTAATTATCAATTTTAACATTACTAAACAAGGAATCTATGGAAGAAACACCAATCACTTTAAGATCTTCATCTTTCTTATAAAGGCAATCACTAGAAAACGATTTTTCTAAGATTTCTCTTTTAGCTCTAAGCATAGTGGTTCTTTTCTTACTTTCATCCATAGAGACATATAAAGCTTTAATAGATTCATCAATATTAGACACAAAAGCTTTCAACTTGAGATTTTCAACATCATGAGAAATTCTATCAATGCTTCTAAACATATCATCAATCTTATTCAACTTTTCTTCTATCGCGGTATTGAAAGCCTTTTGCGCATTGATAAATTCTTTAATATTACTCTCAAGATCAGAGGTGTTCCTATTATTATTGTAAGAATAATTACCATAGGAATTACCATTATTATTAGAGGAATTTCCAGGAAAAGGCCTAGGATTAAAATTACCTCTATAAGCATTGTTATTGAAATTGTTTCGCGAGACAAAGTTCACATCTACGGAATCATTATTTTGCTTAATCAAAGTAGACAAAGGCACATCATTAAGATCAATAGGAGAATTTTTACTAGCAACCAATTTCATCAAAGCATCAACTTTATCACTCAAAGTGCTAATTTCCTCTACCGAATTAACTTTTTTACTAGTAGGTGCTCTTTAGGTATGGCATTGAGAATAATTAGCCATGATATTATCTAGCAATTTAGTAGCTTCACCCAAAGTAATCTCGATAAAAGTACCACCCATGGCTGAATCTAAAAGATTTCTAGAGACAAAATTCAATCCCGCATAAAGTTTTTGTATGATCATCCAAAGATTTAAACGATGAGTAGGACAATTTCTTAGCGTCAACTTCTTTCTTTCCCAAGATTGTGCAACATGTTCATGCTCAATTTGCTTAAAATTCATGATTTGCGTCCTAAGGGAAATAATTTTCGCGGGTGGAAAATACTTAGTGATAAAAGCATCCTTGCACTTATTCCAAGAATCGATACTATTGCGAGGCAAAGAGGAAAACCAAAATTTTGCACGATCCCGCAAGGAAAAAGGAAATAGTTTGAACTTGACAATATTATTGTCCACATCTTTTTTCTTTTGCATATCACACAATTCTATGAACGTGTTTAGATGGGACGCGTCATCCTCATTAGGAGTACCGTCAAATTGATCTTTCATGACAAGATTCAACAAAGCGGCATTAATATCACAAGATTCCACACTAGTGGCGGGAGGAGCAATAGGCGTACTAATAAAATGATTGTTATTAGTATTGGAAAAATCACACAACTTGGTGTTCTCTTGAGTCATCGTGACTACGCAAACAAGATTGCAAGCAAGGAAGAGATCCGGCAAGAAAAAGGGCTAACGAAAAAGAGGGCGAATAAAACGGCAAATTGGTGAAGTGGGGGAGAGGAAAACGAGAGGCAAATGGAAAATAATATAATTGCGAGGAGATGAGATTTGTGATTAGGAACCTGGTAGATGATGATGGAGTCCCCTCGGCGCCTATGATAGGCACGTAGAAGAGACCGCTTCCTCCCCAGCAATGGCGCCAGAAATTCCTTTGACGTGGCTTGAGACCGTGTCAGTATTTCCCCAAAGAGGAAGGGATGATGCAGCACAGCGACGGTAAGTATTTCCCTCAGTTATGAAACCAAGGTTATTGAACCAGTAGGAGGATCACCACCACCCAATAAGTAGCACCTGCACACAAACAACAAATACTTGCAACCCGACGCGAAAGAGAGGTTGTCAATCTCTCTACGGTAAAAACATAGATTAGGTAGTGATAGATAGGAGAGATAGATCTCTCAAGAACACAAAATAAAAAGAGCAAATAAAATATGCAGCAATATATTTTTGGTTTTTTGGTTTTGTAGATTTGAAAACAAAGATGCAAAAAGATAGATCTGAAAGCAATATGTTGGAAAAGTAGACCCGGGGGCCGTAGGGTTCACTAGTGGCTTCTCTCATGAGTATAGCGCACGGTGGGTGAACTAATTACTGTTGGGCAATTGATACAAAAACGAATAAGCCGGTGTTTCTTGAATTAACATCAGAGCCGAAGAAAAAGAAGTCGCGCAGCAAGCCACTTCTGGAAGCTAGCACGCCCAAGCAAGGTTCGGAGGGGGAATGCATTCCTCCCCCGACACCCATAAAGGAGCTCCAGATGATTGGTGAGGAGCTTGGCATTGCAGCAGACAAGCTTACAGAGGAGCAGCTTATGTTTGTTCCCGTGAAGAAGTCGAAGGATGTCTCTGATGATTAGTTATATCATCAACCAGTGGGTCTGGCGCGCCCCTAAGTTTGACTTTATCTATCTGTTTTTGTTTCTGTGTGGAAGCTACTGTTTTATTCTGGTGCACTTTCAGTTGGTTTGTTGGGGTTGTACTGCTACATCTTATCTCATGATGATGTTATGTTTGGCTAGTTACTACGTAGCTTGCTATATGATGCTGCCTGATTTTGTTTTAAATGAGTAGTACTTATCATAGAAAATGGAATGTTCTTTGCTGGAATGTTCAAGGTTTGAATTCGGCGGCTAGGCAAAGAGCAGGCAAACAGAAACTAGAGGAGAGACAATGCACTGTGGCATGCTTTCAGGAAACCAAATGTGAAACTTACTCACTTAAGGAGATCGGATCCTTCTGCCCGAAGCAATATGATAACTTTGCTTTTGCCCCTTCAGTGGGTGCTTCTGGTGTCCTTTTGATGGTGTGGAATTCCTCTGTACTTCATGGAGATTTAATTGAAGTGCAATCTTTTGGAATTATAGTTAAGTTCACATCTAAAATGAGTGCTGATGTGTGGACCTTGGTTAATGTTTATGGCCCATGCCAGGGGGAATTGAGAGACAGATTTGTTGATTGTCTTTACAATCTGCAAATTGCCTTTGAAGAGAATTGGCTTCTGTTGGGGGATTTCAATTTTATTAGATCCTCAGACAACATAAATTTGCCAGGAGGAGACATAAATGATATGTTCATATTTAATGAGATAATTGGACATCTGGGTTTAGTTGAATTGCCAATCAAAGGTAGGACATACACTTGGTCTAATATGCAAGACATTCCCCTATTGGAACAGCCGGATTGGTTTTTTTACTTCAACCAACTGGGTCACTTGCTATCCTATAATAGAAGTTCTGCCCTTGGCTAGGACTGCTTCTGATCATGTCCCTTGTGTGGTGGTGATCACAACTTCAATTCCTAAAACTAACATTTTTAGGTTTGAAAATTATTGGACTAAGGTGGATGGCTTCTTAGGTTGTGTGACTAAATCCTGGAATAAGCCTTCACACAAGTCCCATCCTGCAGCAGTTTTGGCCCACAAACTCAAAAATTTGAGGTATGACCTGAAGAGATGGCAATTGGGAATCTCCAAGATGAAAACTGCTATTGATAAATGCAATAAGGTGGTTGAATGGATTGATAGGATGGAAGAACTCAGGCCTCTGTTCTGGCAGGAATTCAATTTTAGAAAGGTTGTCAACTCACATTTGGAGCATTTGTTGCACCTGCAATACTTATATTGGAAAAAGAGAATACTAAGTTCTTTCATGCAATGGCCTCTGAGAGGTATAGAAGGAATTCTATTGCTAATCTGAGATTGGATGATGGCACTGTGATTTCTGAACATAGCCAAATGGAAGGAATTTTATGGTCTTCTTTCAAGGGGTGTATGGGCACTGCAAAAGGAATTGTCATGGGTTTTGATTTACCAAACCTGATCAAACCAGTGCAGGGATTGGAGGGTTTGACCAAACCTTTCACTAAGGAGGAAATGGATCAGGTGGTAAAATGTATGCCTATTGATAAAGCACCAGGGCCAGATGGTTTTAATGGGCTCTTCCTCAAAAAGTGTTGGCACATTGTATGTCAGGAATTCTACAACCTGGCCAACCATTTCTTTGAGGGTCAGGCAAATCCGGAGGGTATTAATAGCTCCTTTGTTACTTTGGTGCCTAAAAAATCTTCTCCGGAAAAGGTTGGGGACTATAGACCAATTTCCTTGACAGGTTTGGGTATTAAGTTCCTCACTAAAATGGCTGCCAACAGATTCCAAGAGGTTATTCTTGATTGTGTTCACAAAAATCAGTATGGGTTTATTAAAACCAGAACCATTCAGGATTGCATAGGTTGGACATTAGAGTATGTGCATCAATGTCATCAGTCTAAGAGGCCTATTCTTATACTCAAGATGGATTTTGAAAAGGCATTTGACTCCATTGAACATGAAGTCATATTGGAAATTTTGAAGTACAAAGGCTTCAACTCCAAATGGAGAAGTTGGATACACCAGTTCCTCACATCTGGTTCATCTTCTATTCTCCTAAATGGAGTGCCTGGGAAACAGTTTCAGTGCAAGGCTGATGTGAGGCAAGGAGACTCCATTTCACCTTTGTTATTTGTTTTGGCTGCTGACCTCTTGCAATCAGTGGTAAATGATATGCTACACAAGGGCACAATTCAGTTGCCTGTACCATGCCATGATAAGGATTTCCCCATTATACAATATGCTGATGATACCTTGATCATTTTCCCAGCAGTGGAGGAACAGCTCATAGCCTTAAAAGAGATGTTACAGGTTTTTTCTCATTCAACTGGACTGCATATTAACTACCACAAGTCATCTATGGTACCAATCAATGTAAATCCAGAGGAGACTGAGAGGCTTGCTCAGGTTTTTGGTTGCAAGGTTGGAACTATGCCATTAACTTACCTTGGTTTACCAGTTTGTACCTCTAAGCCGAGGATGGAACATCTCATGCCACTGGTTACTTGTATGGAAAGAAGGATGTCGTGTAGCTCCTCTTTTTTAATGAAGCATGCCAATAAATTCCTAAATGGGAAGGATTTGCCATGGGTAAATTTAATCTGGAACACCTATTATCATGAGAGGGTTCCACAGGGAACTGAGCCATGTGGCTCATATTGGTGGAGGAATGTGTTGAAGTTGCTGGATAACTACAGAGAAGTAACCTGGGTACAAGTTAATCAAGGTGATACCGTGCTGTTTTGGCAGGACAAATGGAACATTGGAAACTCAGTAATCCCACTCAAAGAGAAATTTTCGAGGCTCTTCTCATATGTTAAGGATCCTTGGACCAGAGTCAAGGATGGAGTGAGCTGCAACGACCTGTCCACCTGGTTTAACCTGCCTCTATCCGAGCAGGCTTATGGAGAACTAGCAACACTTCAGGCCCTCGTGGGGGAGATTGACCTCAGTTCCAACCAGTGTGATGTCTGGTCTTGGATGGGAACTAATAAGCCTTATACTCCAAAAAGCTTTTACATGTATGCCCATCGAGAGAAAACTTTTAACCCTTTACTCAATTGGGTTTGGGCCAGCTGTTGCACTTTAAAGATTAAAGTGTTTGCTTGGATGCTGATCATGGATAGACTAAACACCAAGGATATAGTGGAAAGACGAAATTGGCATATGGATAATGGAGTAAATTGTAGGACTTGTCATGCAAGAGTAAGGGAAGACAGGGATCACTTATTTTTCTCTTGTCTCTTCAGTCAGAGAGTATGGAATTTTTTGCAAATTGAATGGGGAGATAGCAATGATATGTCTGCTGCTGCTTCTCATGCCAAAAGCTCATTTCAGAAGCCATTCTTCTCTGAGGTAGTGTTCACTGCCTGCTGGAATATTTGGTTAGTGAGGAACGCAAAAATCTTCCAGAATGTCCAGCCTAGATTTGCTGTTTGGAAATCAGGCTTTGTGACAGATATGTCTCTGCTAGCTCATAGGATTAAGCCTAAGTTTAAGGAAGACCTGTTAAAATGGGTATCTTTTCTACCCCCCTGAATGTACTCTTCTTTAGGTTAGGTTGTCTTTCTTTTCCTCTTTGTTTTCTTTGGGTTATCGAGGTAACCTTGTACATATAGTTTTTACTTTTCAATAAAGAAGTATAAGGCTATGGTTTTTTCCCCTTACAGTGTTCAGTCAAAAAAAAAGAAAATCGAATAGTCATGACGATATCCAAGGCGATGATCATTATATAGGTATCACGTCCAAGATAGATAGACCGACTCCTGCCTGCATCTACCTCTATTACTCCACACATAGACCGCTATCCAGCATGCATCTAGTGTATTAAGATCATGGAAAAACGGAGTAATGCAATAAGAACGATGACATGATGTAGACAAGATCTATTCATGTAGGAATAGACCCCATCTTGTTATCCTTAATAGCAACGATACATGCGTGTCTTGCTGCCCCTTCTGTCACTGGGAAAGAACACCGCAAGATCGAACCCATCACAAAGCACCTCTTCCCATGGCAAGAAAAATCGATCTAGTCGGCCTAATTAAACCAAAGATTCGAAGAAGAAATACAATGTTATAAACAATCATGCATATAAGAGATCAAAGAAGACTCAAATAATATTCATGGATAATAACTGATCATGACCTCAAAATTCATCGGATCCCAACAAACACACCGCAAAAGTTTACATCAAATAGATCTCCAAGAGACCATTGTATTGAGAATCATAAGAGAGAGAGAAGAAGCCATCTAGCTACTACCTGCGGACCCGTAGGTCTATGGTGGACTACTCACGCATCATCGGAGAGGCACCTATGAGGAAGATGAACCCCTCCATGATGGTGTTTTAGATTGGATCTCGCGGTTCTGGAACTTGTGGCAGCTGGAATTGTGTTTCGTCGACTCCTCTAGGGTTTTTGGAATATTTGGGAACATGGATGTCGCCTAGAGAGAGGGGGGGGGGGGTGAATAGGCGCTTTAAAATAATTACGGTTTAGGCTTGAACAAATGCGGAATAAAACTAACGTTTAATATGCCAAGCACAAAACCTAAAACAACTAGGCTCACCTATGTGCACCAACAACTTATGCTAAGCAAGATAAACAACTAAGTGATAGCAAGATATATAGCAACAAACAATATGGCTATCACAAAGTAAAGTGCATAAGTAAAGGGCTCGGGTAAGAGATAACCGAGGCATGAGGAGATGATGATGTATCCCGAAGTTCACACCCTTGCGGATGCTAATCTCCGTTCGGAGCGGTGTGGAGGCACAATGCTCCCCAAGAAGCCACTAGGGCCACCGTAATCTCCTCACGCCCTCGCACAATGCAAGATGCCGTGATTCCACTAAGGGACCCTTGAGGGCGGTCACCGAACCTGTACAAATGGCAACCCTTGGGGGCGGTCATCGGTACCCGTACACTTTGGCAACCCTTGCGGGCGGTTCACCAGTACCCGTACAAATTGCTCGGGGCAATTTCCACAACCTAATTGGAGACCCCGACGCTTGCCCGGAGCTTTACACCACAATGATTGAGCTCCGAGGCACCACCAACCGTCTAGGGCGCCAAGGCACCCAAGAGGAACAAGCTCTAGGGTGGTCAAACACCCAAGAGTAATAAGCTTCTCAACTTCTCACTTCCACGTATCACCGTGGAGAACTCAAACCTATGCACCAAATGCAATGGCAAGGGCACACGGAGTGCCCAAGTCCTTCTCTCCCAAATCCCACCAAAACAACAAATGTTATGGAGGAAATGGGAGGAAGAACGAAGAAGAACACGAAGAACTCCAAGATCAAGATCCAAGGGGTTTCCCTCACAAAGAGGAGAAAGTTATTGGTGGAAATGTGGATCTAGATCTCCTCTCTCTTTTCCCTCAAGAACTAGCAAGAATCATTGGAGGGATTGAGAGTTAGCAAGCTCGAAGAAGGTCAACAATGGGGGAAGAACACGAGCTCAAGAGATAGGGAGCAATGGGGAAGAAGACCCCCTTTTATAGGTGGGGGAAAATCCAACCGTTACCCCCACAACCCACACACAAGCGGTAGTACCGCTCAAGGGAGCGGTACTTCCGCTTACACTCGTCCAGGAACAACAAAGCGGTAGTACCGCTCTGGAGGGAGCGGTACTTCCGCCCAGAAATCCCAAAAGACCGGCAGCTAAAAGGATGCGAAAGAGGCCGCGGACCCTCAAGGCGGCAGTACCGCCAGGTACTTCCGCTTAAAAAGAATAAGCGGCACTGCAGGGCGGTAGTACTGCTCGGTACTACTGCTTAAAAAGGTTAAGCGGCACATAAGGGCGGTAGTACCGCTGGAGCGGTACTACTGCTCGGAAGAGCGGTACTTCCGCTTAAGAGAAATAAAGAACCCAAGCAACCAGATGGATACAGAAAAACCAGAACTGCCATAACTTCTGCAAATGAGCTCCGAATTGAGCAAACTCAAGCTTGTTGGATTCTGCATGACAAGAGCTATCCAATAGCGAAACCTCTATGAATGAAGAACCGGCAAAACCTCCAACATCGAAAACATCATAGAAGAAGCAGGTGAACTCCGTTTTCGATGAACTCGAGCTTGTCATGAAGATGACCATAAACTCTAAAACTCACAGAGAGAAACACCAAACAAGAACCAATAAAGATGATGGAAGGATGCAATGGTTTGAGCTCTCTACGAACGATACGATCCAGCTACTCACTTGAGAGCCCCCCTTGATAGTACGGCTATTGATCCTATAACCCGGTCTCCAAACTATCACCATGAGACCGGTAAAATAGAAAACCTATCAAGGGCAAACCTTAGCCTTGCGCATAGTCCACTTGAGCTAGATGATGACGATCTTGACTTCCTCAAGATGGACCACCTTTCTTGATTGCGTTGGCTTGATGAAGACTAGTTGATTGCTCCCCCATACTCCACTATGGGTGAGCCACTCTTCGGCACATCTTCACAAGTCCATTGTCACCACAATGGACGGCAAGCTTCAAGCATGATCTCTCCGTGATGCTTCACTTGAACTTGCACACCGCAACCTTGATGACGATCACCACTTAATGATATCCTCCATGGATTGCATGTGATCTTCTTATTGATGCTCGCCCATGGAAACATACCTAACCCCACAAAGAACACTCACAGGGAACATGGGTTAGTACACAAAGCGTAATGGACAATGCTTACCATACCATGGGATCACTTGATCCCTCTCAGTACATCTTGTACGCTTTGTGTGTTGATCAACTTGATTCACTCTTTGACTTAGTCTTGATCAACATGTATCTTATCTTCTCTCTTCATAAAGATGATGTCTTGAAGGTAAACATGAATGCTGACACAGTCTTCTTCTTCAAGACATGCTTGCAGTCAGCTCAACTCTTACATGACCAATCTTTGGATAACACCTTGAATACCATATAAACTCCTTGAAACCAACAGATGGACTTCAAGAAGTACCTACGGACAAATCCTTCGAATATAACTCAAGGCAACCATTAGTCCATAGGGGTGTCATCAATTAACCAAAACCACACATGGAGAAATGTGCTCTTACACCATTGTATTGAGAATCATAAGAGAGAGAGAAGAAGCCATCTAGCTACTACCTGCGGACCCGTAGGTCTATGGTGGACTACTCACGCATCATCGGAGAGGCACCTATGAGGAAGATGAACCCCTCCATGATGGTGTTTTAGATTGGATCTCGCGGTTCTGGAACTTGTGGCAGCTGGAATTGTGTTTCGTCGACTCCTCTAGGGTTTTTGGAATATTTGGGAACGTGGATGTCGCCTAGAGAGGGGGGGGGGTGAATAGGTGCTTTAAAATAATTACGGTTTAGGCTTGAACAAATGCGGAATAAAACTAACGTTTAATATGCCAAGCACAAAACCTAAAACAACTAGGCTCACCTATGTGCACCAACAACTTATGCTAAGCAAGATAAACAACTAAGTGATAGCAAGATATATAGCAACAAACAATATGGCTATCACAAAGTAAAGTGCATAAGTAAAGAGCTCGGGTAAGAGATAACCGAGGCATGAGGAGATGATGATGTATCCCGAAGTTCACACCCTTGCGGATGCTAATCTCCGTTCGGAGCGGTGTGGAGGCACAATGCTCCCCAAGAAGCCACTAGGGCCACCGTAATCTCCTCACGCCCTCGCACAATGCAAGATGCCGTGATTCCACTAAGGGACCCTTGAGGGCGGTCACCGAACCTGTACAAATGGCAACCCTTGGGGGCGGTCATCGGTACCCGTACACTTTGGCAACCCTTGCGGGCGGTTCACCAGTACCCGTACAAATTGCTCGGGGCAATTTCCACAACCTAATTGGAGACCCCGACGCTTGCCCGGAGCTTTACACCACAATGATTGAGCTCCGAGGCACCACCAACCGTCTAGGGCGCCAAGGCACCCAAGAGGAACAAGCTCTAGGGTGGTCAAACACCCAAGAGTAATAAGCTTCTCAACTTCTCACTTCCACGTATCACCGTGGAGAACTCAAACCTATGCACCAAATGCAATGGCAAGGGCACACGGAGTGCCCAAGTCCTTCTCTCCCAAATCCCACCAAAACAACAAATGTTATGGAGGAAATGGGAGGAAGAACGAAGAAGAACACGAAGAACTCCAAGATCAAGATCCAAGGGGTTTCCCTCACAAAGAGGGGAAAGTGATTGGTGGAAATGTGGATCTAGATCTCCTCTCTCTTTTCCCTCAAGAACTAGCAAGAATCATTGGAGGGATTGAGAGTTAGCAAGCTCGAAGAAGGTCAACAATGGGGGAAGAACACGAGCTCAAGAGATAGGGAGCAACGGGGAAGAAGACCCCCTTTTATAGGTGGGGGAAAATCCAACCGTTACCCCCACAGCCCACACACAAGTGGTAGTACCGCTCAAGGGAGCGGTACTTCCGCTTACACTCGTCCAGGAACAACAAAGCGGTAGTACCGCTCTGGAGGGAGCGGTACTTCCGCCCAGAAATCCCAGAAGACCGGCAGCTAAAAGGATGCGAAAGAGGCCGCGGACCCTCAAGGCGGCAGTACCACCAGGTACTTCCGCTTAAAAAGAATAAGCGGCACTGCAGGGCGGTAGTACCGCTTGGTACTATCGCTTAAAAAGGTTAAGCGGCACATAAGGGCGGTAGTACCGCTGGAGCGGTACTACTGCTCGGAAGAGCGGTACTTCCGCTTAAGAGAAATAAAGAACCCAAGCAACCAGATGGATACAGAAAAACCAGAACTGCCATAACTTCTGCAAATGAGCTCCGAATTGAGCAAACTCAAGCTTGTTGGATTCAACATGACAAGAGCTATCCAACAGCGAAACCTCTATGAATGAAGAACCGGCAAAACCTCCAACATCGAAAACATCATAGAAGAAGCAGGTGAACTCCGTTTTCGATGAACTCGAGCTTGTCATGAAGATGACCATAAGCTCTAAAACTCACAGAGAGAAACACCAAACAAGAACCAATAAAGATGATGCAAGGATGCAATGGTTTGAGCTCTCTACGAACGATACGATCAAGCTACTCACTTGAGAGCCCCCCTTGATAGTACGGCTATTGATCCTATAACCCGGTCTCCAAACTATCACCATGAGACCGGTAAAATAGAAAACCTATCAAGGGCAAACCTTAGCCTTGCGCATAGTCCACTTGAGCTAGATGATGACGATCTTGACTTCCTCAAGATGGACCACCTTTCTTGATTGCGTTGGCTTGATGAAGACTAGTTGATTGCTCCCCCATACTCCACTATGGGTGAGCCACTCTTCGGCACATCTTCACAAGTCCATTGTCACCACAATGGACGGCAAGCTTCAAGCATGATCTCTCCGTGATGCTTCACTTGAACTTGCACACCGCAACCTTGATGACGATCACCACTTAATGATATCCTCCATGGATTGCATGTGATCTTCTTATTGATGCTCGCCCATGGAAACATACCTAACCCCACAAAGAACACTCACAGGGAACATGGGTTAGTACACAAAGCGTAATGGACAATGCTTACCATACCATGGGATCACTTGATCCCTCTCGGTACATCTTGTACGCTTTGTGTGTTGATCAACTTGATTCACTCTTTGACTTAGTCTTGATCAACATGTATCTTATCTTCTCTCTTCATAAAGATGATGTCTTGAAGGTAAACGTGAATGCTGACACAGTCTTCTTCTTCAAGACATGCTTGCAGTAAGCTCAACTCTTACATGACCAATCTTTGGATAACACCTTGAATACCATATAAACTCCTTGAAACCAACAGATGGACTTCAAGAAGTACCTACGGACAAATCTTTTGAATATAACTCAAGGCAACCATTAGTCCATAGGGGTTTCATCAATTAACCAAAACCACACATGGAGAAATGTGCTCTTACACCATTGTATTGAGAATCATAAGAGAGAGAGAAGAAGCCATCTAGCTACTACCTACGGAGCCGTAGGTCTATGGTGGACTACTCACGCATCATCGGAGAGGCACCTATGAGGAAGATGAACCCCTCTGTGATGGTGTTTTAGATTGGATCTCGCGGTTCTGGAACTTGCGGCGGCTGGAATTGTGTGTCGTCGACTCCTCTAGGGTTTTTGGAATATTTGGGAATTTATAGGCATCATAGGCGGTGGAGAGGGGCCCCGAGGAGGGCACAACCCATCAGGGCGTGCCGGGGCCCCCCTGGCGCGCCCTGGTGGGTTGTGGTCTCCTCGGCCCACTCCCCCGGCACTTCTTTGGCCCACTGGGTGTCTTCTGGTCCAGAAAAAATCTCCAAAAAGTTTCGTCGCGATTGGATTCCGTTTGGTATTGATTTTCTGCGAAGTAAAAAACAAGCAAAAACAGGAACTGGCACTTTGGCACTATGTCAATAGGTTTGTCCCCAAAAATGATATAAAGTTGCAATAAAATGATTGTAAAACATCCAAGAATGATAATATAACAACATGGAACAAGCAAAAATTGTAGATACGTTGGAGACGTATCACTATTGTGACGCCCTGGTTTTGTGCTACAGTAATCTTTGTAATTAAGCTACAGTAATCCCACGCTAATGATGCCACGTCACCACGTTTACTGTTGCTAATCTCACGTTGGATTCAAATCCCATTCAAATTCAAATTTAAAATAACGTCAAACAAATAAATTTTCAAATATCAAAACAAAAATGTCCAAAGTGTGACAAATATTCTCTGGATATTTGTCAAGTTGAAACCACATTTTTATAATGTGTTTAAATGCACTAAAATAATTAAAACAGCAGTAAAACGATTAAATAAATGCCTTTTATATTTTATAAAATACTAGGCTATTGTTATTTGGGGTTAAACCTTTTTGTGGCAGTGACATAAATATTAAAACTAAATTAGGGACTAATTAAATATTTTATAAATCAAGTTTAAAAAGAAACTAAAAATAAAACAGAAAAGAAAAAGATAAATAATTAAAAGGACAAAACAAAAAAAAGAAAAAGGCCACTGGGCCGAAAGGGCCGGCCCAGCCACCGGTTATAAGGGCAGGGGCGCTGGAACCCTAGCGCGCCCCCAGCCACTCCCGCTCACTCCTGTTTCCCCCTCCCCCCGCCGCCAGGCGCCAGCCCCAACCGCCCCCGCTCGCGCTTCGCCCCCCTGACGCCGCCGGTCGGCGCCCGGACCGGCCCGACCCAGTTGCCCCCCCGCCGGCGGATCCAGCCCCATCGCCGCCCATCCGCCCCCCCGACCGACGCGGCCGGCTCGGCCCGCGCGCTGTCGCCGCCGGTCCGCCCCTGCGCCCGCCGCCCACCGTTCGCCCCTGACGGGCCCGCGTCGCCGCCTCGCGCCGCTCCGCCTCGTCCTCGTCGCCCGCACCGCCGCCGCCGCCTGCCTCTCCGCCTCGCGCCGTCGCCGCTCGCCAACCCTCCCAGTGAGCTCCGCTGCCCCCCCCCCCGCGCCGCCGCCGACGGCTGCGGCAGCTGCTGCTGGCCCGGCCACTGTTGCGTGTGTGCGTGCGTGCGAGTGTGTGTGTGCGTGTGTGCATTGTATGTGCGTGTGTGTATGTGCTGTGTATGTATGTGTATACGTATAAATGTATATACATACGTATGGATGTATTTATGCATATACGTATATGCTAAAAACAAAAAAAATAAAAACAAATAAATAACTATATTTAGTAATATTAATAATTAATTAATTAATTAATTAATTAGTTAATTAGATGATTAAGTTTAATTAGATTAATTAATTAAACTACTAATTAATCCGTTAATTAATTAAATTTAAACAGTATTTACTGTTTCGGATAATTCGAAATTATTAATTAAATGAATTTCAGAAAATGATTAAATCTTTAGAAATTAATATAAAATAAACCGTAGTCCGGATTAAAAAAAATTGAACATGAAAGTTGCTCAGAATAATTCTACGGTTTCAACTACGCTGTCCGTTAGTCTGTCACATGCCTCTAGCATAGCAAACATGGAACTTTTCCATCGTTTTCATCTGTCCGGTAAAAGCCAGAGACCCGGGAAAATATCGTCAGATATTCTTCCGAACCATCTGCGACGCGTAATACTGCGTTAGTGCATGCCTAGCTCTGCATATTGCCATGTCATGCATCGTGATGCATTTGTCTGCTTTATATTTATTGTTTCTCCCCCCTCTTCTTACCGGTAGACCCCGAGACTGACGGTGTTGCTGGGTACGACTACACCGTTGACGATCAGCCTTTTGCCGCAGAGCAGCAAGGCAAGCAACCCCCCTTGAGCATTCCGATATCGCCCATTTCTTTCCCTCTTATTCTTGCATTAGATTTTGCTACTGTATTAGCTAGCTCCTATTCTGATGCATAGTCTGTTTTTGATAAACTGCTACTATACCTGCAATCATATCAACTGCTTAGTATATGTTGATCAGTGAATCCCCAGTGACCCCCCTTAGTCCCAGTTACCCCTGCTTCTTCATCGACGACTCGACGAACCGAAGACTCGAAGACTGGGTCCACCGACCGACAAGCCAGGCCCCTCACATAACCGCACCCCCCTTAGTTGTACGACTCTGCAGCGCTAGTATCAAGTACCGAGGGTGACACCTCGTGAAGTACTCATGATGCTAGCTCTGTAGTGCAGCTAGTCGGTCATGGTTATCGAGGGTGATTCCTCCTTCACCACTCCCGACGATGACTCTGTCGTGCAACCCCTCAAGTGTGGGACCCTCGAGGGTGATTCCTCTAAGTCCACCTTGACGGTTTCATCGAGCGGGGCCCCTTAAGGGTGATTCCTTAGGTTCCGCCTTGATGTTTTATACACACAGTTACTATGACCGGGTTACTAAAACATGTTGGTGATGGGTCGGCCCTGAGGGGTACCCACGGGTTGATGATGATGAGGCGTGGACTGGCGAGAGAGGCCTTTGCCACACATCCTCGAGACGAGGCGACGGACCGCACTTCATGGGTCGCGCTTTCCCCGCATTAATAAAATGCTAATGGGTTGGGTATTTGATCTGAGTTGGGTCATTGGCCTTTTTACGCACCAAACCATCGCGTGGGAGAAGTTATGGGTACTCAGCGTCGTTGTATGAGCCGAAGCTCTTCGGACGTCAGCAATGGAGCGGCGCGCGCCGGATTGGACTGGACGGTGCAGCCCTTGGACTGGAGTGTACTAGGTCTGTTTCCGGCCGCCCACGCATCGTGCAGGAGCGCAAGGGCAAGTGGGCCCACGAACCTGCGCGCTTAGGATTTAGACCGGCGGGCTGGCCTCTTCGTTGAGCCTAGGTGGGGCGACGACGTGCTGCTATCCCGAGGCCGGGCATGACCCAGGAAAGTGTGTCCGGCCGGAGGTGATCAGGCGTGTTGGAAATGCGGTGCACCCCTGCAGGGATGAATAATCTATTCGAATAGCCGTGTCCACGGTAACAGGACGACTTGGAGTTATACTTTGACCTTATACAACCATAATTGTGATTTAATTTGAAATGATTGTGGCTCCGAGATTGCTTCCTCGCAGGGAGTCGAGGAAGAATCTCTGGGCGTGGTTACTTAATAAAATTGATACAATAATATGACTATATATGAGATACCAGTCTACTCTCTTCTAATGCTGCAAGATGATGAAGATGCTAGTCTTCGATAGGACTAGGCCTTCTCCCTATTCTTGCTTTTTGCAGTCAGTCCAGATATAACCCCATTCCTTGATACCGATGCATACTTAGCTTAGTTCTGATGTCAGTCTTGCGAGTACTTTGGATGAGTACTCATCGCTGCTTTGTTTTCTCTTTCCCCCTCGATACGATTCTGCGTTCAGGCGATGGAGCCCAGGAGATGGAGTACGCCGAAGACGACTACTACACCACCGCTGGAGCCTACTACTGCTTAGAGAATGCCGACGCTCAGGAGTAGTTAGGAGGTTCCCACGCAGGAGGCCTCGCCTCTTTCGATCCTCTGCTTATGTTTGTGCTACCCTTCTTAAGGCAAAACTTGTCTAACTTATGTCCGTACTCAGATATTATTTGCTTCCGCTGACTCGTGCTTTGTCGAGCTTTGTATTCGAGCCCTCGAGGACCCTGGCTTGTAATATGAAGCTGTATGACTTTAATTTGTGTCTAGTGTTGTGTTGTGATATCAATCAGTGAGTCCCTAATCTTGGTCATACGCATTGTTCTGTATGATTAGCGTACGGTCGAGATCGGGGGCGTCACAACTATGCTGGAGGCCGTGCGTAGCGCTGACCTTAGGGGTGGGCTACAATGCGGTAGGCAGTGGCACAGTGTACCAAGGGTCACCCGGATGGTGGGCTTGGGAACCCTGCGCACATAGTTTGGGGCCATTGCGGAAACTTTGGCCGGACTTCCGTGCGAGTTCAGTCTAAAATAGGCGATAGCCTGGACTAGTGTCTTGTGTGATTGACGGTCGTGGCCGACTCCCTCGCTGGGCTTCCGCTTGAAGGTTGCCGAGGTGCCTGTTTTTATGTGCACTCAGCAATAAGTGGTGAGAGCGTGTGTGAAGAAGTACACCCCTACAGGGTATTAATCTGTTCGAATAGCCGCGTCCTCGGATATGGACAACTTGGAAACTTATGCTGTTCATAGACAATTTAATGGCTACTCATAAAAGTATCAGGACAAGTGTGAGTATCGTGGATGGCAGTCTCGTAGGTGACGGGAGCGGATCCATGGTAGAGTATTGATGTGGTGCTAGTGGACTCGTGTGCGCTATCTCAAAACTTGTTCAAAGAACTAGTAGTCGTAGTATAGGTTAGCCAAGAGTCAAAGCTGGCATTGCTGCATGAACCCCACAACTCCCCTTCTTGATACATGAGCATGAATAGACTAGGTCTGATTTAAAGACTTGCTGAGTACATTTGTACTCATGTTTGCTTAATAACTGTAGCAGATGAGAACCAGGACCCATCTGGTGGGTTCTATCTAGACATCGACGATGCCAAGTAGCTGGTATCCCAACTACAATCTGATGCCCTAGGATGGGCTGTAGATAGTCGGGCTTTATGCCTTTTTACCTTTCATCTGTCTGTACTCAGACAGCTTTAAGCTTCCGCATGGCTTGTATGACTTTGCTTGTATGACTTGAGTGTCAGGTCATGTGACCCCTACCTGTATGAACATATTTTGTAAGGCTCTTCTGAGCCTTCTAAATAAATGTTGTGTTATTGTATGGTTATGTTGTGATGCCATAGTTGTATCTTTGCATATCGGGCATGTCGTGCGTACGTGTGACGTGCAACGGTATGTATGGGATTCGACACCTAGTTGTGTGCCTCTAGTAGTACTCTTTATGGGGAAATGCCTCTTTGTGCTTGCACTAAGCCTTGGTAGATTGCTACTGCTCCGGACACATTGATTGGCCAGCGTGTATCCTTATTTGCTGCTGTGTCTGTCCCTTCGGGGAAATGTCTCGCAGTGTAATGGAGTCCATGTAGCCCGCTATGACTCATCTACGAGCAATTGGTGATAGAAATTTCTCACTGCGTAATGGAGTCCCTGTAGCTTGCTATGACTCATCTACACACGCTGATGACCGACACCTGCATTGTTGGGTTAAGTATGATTGTCCCTGTACGGATGTGCCACTTGGGTTCTACGACTAGTCATGTCAGCCCAGGTTCTTGGACGTTTGAATGCTAGCGACATATTCACATTCGTGAGCCAAAAGGCGCAAACGGTCCCGGCCCAGGTAAGGTGGCAGCCGTGGAGATAACCGTGCGTGAGGCCGCAAAGTAATGTGAGGTGTTACATGCTAGATTCTTATGGCTTAGGATCGGGGTCCCAACAGATACCTTGGTTTCCTAACTGAGGGAAATACTTACCATCGCTGTGCTGCATCATACCTTCCTCTTTGGGGAAAGACCGACACAGTCTCAAGCCACGTCATGGACCCTTATGGGTGGAGCCCTCCGTGGACTCTCGCGACCGCTACCCTCCGTGGGTTGAAGACTCCATAAACGTGGATGTACGATAGCACCACCTATCCACGGGAAAAATCTTCGTGTCTCCAAATTGCGTTTGATCTTCCTACCCTTATCCTCTTACATATGCTTGTCTTTACTTTCCGCTGCACTACTAGTAGACATGCATGTGTAGGGTGAACTTGATATGCTGGAATTACTAAAATCTGCCAACCAATTAACTTGGAAAAAGGTTAGGTTTTTATTTGGTCAAGTAGTCTAATCATCCCCCCTCTAGACCTACTTTCGATCCCTACAACAACCCAACACAGATCACAAGTATCACTCGCCCAAGCTTAGACCTCGATTGTCCTCAAGCGAAAGCCAAACTCAATAATAATGACAACATAATTAGAGAGAGGGGTGTCGATAAAAACAAAATACGGACATGACAGGATCATCAATATTTACATAGCAGCAAGTACTTATCATATAACTTCTCATGAACAAGTAACAATCTATCCACAACCTTGAAGTATGAAGCATGAACTTTATTGACAATCAACAAACTATGTTCTTAGTCATTGAGACAATCACAATTCATCATATATCAGAGAAGAGTCTATGTAAGAGCTTTTCATTTTAGTAAGTCCACATACTCAACTATCATTTAGTCTTCTATGATTGCAAATACTGAATGCGTATTTTTGGAGCAAATGTTTCCAGCGGACACATAGGAAGATAGGGGCTTTATTATTTCCACCACCCAACTTATTTACCTCAAGGATAATGTCAACAATAATGACTCGTGATCACCTACATCCAACCGGATATATGTGCTTGGATCTTTCCTCAACACATGATGCTTACCAACTAAACAATTAATAGGTTGGAAAAGGGATAAACATTATTGACCCTTGCATAAAAGTAATTGCATGAAAGTAAAAGATATGCTCTTCTTAGAGGGAAGCAGAGGTTGTCATGCACTTTTTATTTTTGGATGTGCAATCTCTTAATGTAAATGAACGTCACTTTATATTGCCCCTTATGATAGCAACCTTTATTATGCAGTATGTCGCTTTTATTTCTTTGCCATCACAAGATCGTACAAAGCTTATTTTCCCTTACAATAAAAGATCATACATATTTAGGATAAATTTTTATTGCTTTATGCACCGATGACAACTTACTTGAAGGATCTTATTTAATCCATAGGTAGATATGGTGGACTCTCATGGCAAGATACTGGGTTTAAGGATTACGGATGCACAAGTAGTATCTCTTCTTATTGCAGATTTTTGGCTAGCAAAAGATCCTAAGCAAGCACCACATGTTAGAGGATCCATGAAATATAACTTATATGTGGATGCAAACAAACATAACTCATTACACTGTCTTCCTTGGCATCAACAATTTGATCATTATATAATATTTGATGGGGGCTCACAATCATAAAAGATGTCCAAGATAGTATATTTGTATGTGAATCCTCTCTCCTCTTTCATAATTTTGCATGTATTGTATCAATGACTAACACTATGTTTGTTAACTCACAACAACTATTATCAAACACACTTCTTTCTATGTGAAGTCATTACTCCCCATGGGATTAGCATATGATGTTTCTATTTATTTTATTTCATTTCTATGATTGATGCATAAGAGTAAAGCAAACAAACTCAACTAATCTTTATTATATAACTCTCACACTCGATTACAAGTATAGATAGATCACGAAGCAAGCACTCTAAGCAAAGAAATACTAAATTTTTATTTCACTAGATCATGAAATAACTAAGGATCGAACTAAGATAAATGATGATAGCAAAAGTGGTGGTGGTACGATACCGGGGCACCTCCCCCAAGCTTGGAAAAAGCTAAGGGTGGTGCCCATACCCATGTACTTAAGTGTCCTTCTTGGGTGATGGTGGTGTTGAAGTGGTAGGCTTGTCCTCCATCTTCCAAGGCATATGCTCCCCATCATAGAAAGAAGATCTTGTCTCTGGAATCCTGAATTTGGCAACGATGCTCATCCTTTTAAACCTGGATTCATACTCACAGTTTTGATTTTGCAGGTCATGGATTTGAGCTTGGAGATGCTCGATCCGCTCTTGAAGCTTGAAGAGAGCCCCCCCCATGTTCCTGGTGTCTAGCTTGTTCTCCCAGACGAATTCTGTGATCATAGAGTGATTAGCACTCAAACCACGTTCAACCATCCCTTGGCACTTGAAGATTTCCCGCTCCACCATTGCAAGCCTGGCCTTCTCGCTCCCTCCTTCTTTGGACCTTGGACATCCCGGATGCGGAGCACCCCCTCACGCATCTCAATGGCTTGAGGGTGCTTCATCACCTCCGACAGGTAGGTGTTGATGACCTTCTCAAAGAATTTGTCTTTGGAGGAGATTGACGGCGTCATGCCGATCTAGATCTATCAGAAAAAACAGTCTGGAACAAGAACATAGGAGAAACTTGCGATGCGGTGGTCAAAACATATGGGAGTATATATAATGAATTTTTCTAGGTCAGAATACGTGTCCAGGAAGAAAGCAGAGTCCGGGAGGCACACGAGGTGCTCCGAAGCCATCAGGGCGCGCCCAGGGTGTGGCCGCGCCCTGTTGGCATGGGACCCCCTCGTGGGTCCCCCCATGCTGGTTTTTATTTTTGTAATTTTTCTAATATATCCAAAACTGATAGAAAATATTTTTATGAAATTTTTGGAGTCGGTTTAATTACCATATGACATACCTACACCTTTTCAGGATTCTGTAGTGTTTTGGAAGGCCTTTCGTATGTGTTCTTCCGGTGTCATTACTTGAATAACATTAGTTTCAATATTAATGGGCATACATGAAATATAATGCTTAATTCCTTTCCCATTGACCACTCTCGGATTTGTGCCTTCGGCATTATTGATCTTAGTGGCTCCGGAGTGATAAACTTCTTCGACGATATAGGTTCCTTCCCATTTGGAGAGAAGTTTTCCTGCAGAAAATCTGAAACGAGAATTGTACAAAAGAAGTAGAAAACCAATTTTCAATTCTCACTTTTGGATTCTTTTGTCATGTCATCTTTTAACTTTTTCTTTAAATAACTTCGCATTTTCATAAGCTTGTGTCCTCCATTCATCTAGAGAACTTTTTAATTGCCCAATAAGCTTTATGTTCTAACTCAAGAGGTAAATGACATGCTTTCCCATAGACCATTTTATATGGGGACATTCCCATAGGATTTTTATAAGCAGTTCTATAAGCCCATAATGCATCGTCAAGTTTCTTAGACCAATTCTTTCTAGACATATTAATGTGCAAAATCAATTTTATTTCTCGATTGCAATTCTATGGTTAACATCATACTTAGCTAAAAGTTTACGGAAAGCACCATGGATAAAGTGTGAACCACCATCAGTCATTAAATATCTAGGGACTCCATACCCCGGGAAAATAACTTCTTTAAGCATTTTAATAGATGTGTTGTGATCAGCACTACTAGTTGGAATAGCTTCTAACCACTTAGTAAGGTAATCAACAACAACTAAGATATGAGTGTATCCATTAGAGGAAGGAAAAGGTCCTATATAATCAAAACCCCAAACATCAATTGGTTCAATTGCAAGTGTATAATTCATAGGCATTTCCTGATGTCTACCAATGTTGCCAACTCTTTGACATTCATCACAAGAAAGGACATACTTACGAGCATCCATAAAAAGAGTAGGCCAATAAAAACCAGATTGTAGTACCTCGTGTGCAGTTCTGTCACCTGCGTGGTGCCCTCTATAGGCCTCGGAATGACACTTCTATAGGATCTATTCCTGTTCAACACAACGTCTAATAACACCATCAACTCCTTCTTTATATAGATGAGGGTCATCCAAAAGTAATGTCTTAAATCAAATAAGAACTTTTTATTTTGTTGGTAGGTAAAATTAGGTGGTATATATTTAGCAATGATGTAATTAGCATAATCTGCATACCAAGGAGTGCTACATGAAGCATTTATAACAACTAATTGCTCATCTGGAAAATTATCATCAATAGACAGTGGGTCATCAAGAACATTTTCCATTCTAGACAAGTTATCTACTACAGGATTTTCAGTTCCTTTTCTATCAACGATTTGCAAATCAAATTCTTGAAGTAAAAGCACCCACCTAATTAGTCTAGGCTTAGCATCTTTCTTTTTCCATCAGATATTTAATAGCAGCATGATCAGTGTGAATAGTAACTTTGGAATCAACAATATAAGGTCTAAACTTATCACATGCAAAGACAACTGCTAAAAATTCTTTCTTAGTAGTGGCATAATTTCATTGAGCATTGTCTAGAGTCTTACTAGCATAATTAATGAGATTCAATTTCTTGTCTACTCATTGCCCTAGAATAGCACCAACAACATAATCACTAGCATCACACATAATTTCAAATGGTAGATTCCAATCAGGTGGTTGAACAATAGGTGCAGAAATTAAGGCTTTCTTAAGTATTTCAAATGCTTCTACACAATCATCGTAAAAAACAAATGGAATATCATTTTGAAGAATATTAGTTAATGGCCTAGAAATCTTTGAGAAATCTTTAATAAAATGCCTATAGAAACTAGCATGACCGAGGAAACTTCTTATACCTTTAATATCTTTAGGACATGGCATTTTCTCTATTGCATCAACTTTAGCTTTGTCTACCTCAATACCTCATTCGGAAATTTTATGCCCGAGTACAAGACCTTCATTCACCATAAAGTGGCGCTTCTCCCAATTCAAGACGAGATTAGTTTCTTCGCATCTCTGCAAAACTCAATCAAGCTTTCACAAGCAATCATCAAAAGAAGTCCCATAAACGGAAAAAATCATCCATTAATACCTCAACAACCTTTTCACAAAAAATAGAGAATATAGCAGTCATACATCTTTGAAAGATAGCAGGTGCATTGCATAAAACAAAAGGCATACGTCTATAAGCATACGTTCCAAACGGACAAGCAAAAGTAGTTTTCTCTTGATCTTCTTTTGCTACAGGTATTTGAGAAAAACCAGAATATCCATCAAGGAAACAAAAGTGTGTATGCTTTGATAATATTTCTAATATTTGATCAATAAAAGGCAACGGGTAATGATCTTTTCTAGTAGCCTTGTTTAATTTCCTGAAATCAGTTACCATCCTATAACCAGTTACTATCCTTTGTGGAATGAGTTCATTTTTATCATTAGGAGCTACATTTATTTCTCCTTTCTTAGGAACACAATGAATGGGGCTTACCCATCTACTATAAGCTATGTGACAGATTATATGTGCCTCCAAAAGCTTTAATATTTCAGTTCTTACCACTTCTTTCATTTTAGGATTCAAGCGGCATTGGTGATCAACGACAGGTTTAGCATCCGGTTCCATATTAATTTTGTGCTGACATAGAGTGGGACTAATGCCCTTAAGATCATCAAGAGTATATCCAATAGTAGTTTGGTGCTTCTGTAGAGTTTTGAGTAATCTCCTTTCTTCATGCTCTGAAAGGTTAGCACTAATAATAACATGATATATCTTCTTCTCATCAAGATAAGCATATTTCAGTGTATCAGGTAATCTCTTTAGATCAAACACGGGATCTCCCTTTGGTGGGGGAGGATCCCCTAAAATGTCAACACACAAGTTGTGTTTAAGAATAGGTGTTTGTCTAAAGAATATCTCATCTATTTCATTTCTCTCATTCATACGCGTATCATTTTCATGGTCTAGCAAATACTATTCTAACGGATCAGTAGGAGGCACAACAATAGATGCTAGACCAATAATTTCATCTTTACTAGATAGTCCTTTCTCATGTGGTTGTCTACCAAACTTAGAGAAGTTAAATTCATGAGACTCACCACCAAAGCTTACTTTAACCTTCTATGTGACACAATTAATTTCAGCATTAACAGTATTCAAGAAAGGTCTACCAAATATAATGGGACAAAAATTATCTTGTTGTGAAACAAGTACTAAGAAATCAGTGGGGTACTTAACCTTTCCACACAAGACTTCAACATCTCTAACAATCCCAAGTGATGAAATAGTGTCTCTGTTTGCAAGTTTAATAGTGACATCAATATCTTCAAGATTAGAGGGTGCTATGTCATTCATAATTTCTTGATATAAGGCGAAAGGTATAGCACAAACACTAGCACCCATGTCACACAAGCCATGATAACAATGATATCCAATTTTAACAGAAACAACATGCATGCCAACAACTGGTGTATTTTTATCTAACTCATCCTGTTTGTTTTTAACAGGTTTTGCAATTCTAGCTACCTCATTGTCCTGGGAATGATCCTGACAATGAGTACGGGGGGTATGAGTGAAGGGCGGAGCCTAGCTACGGCACATGTGTATCACTCGGATTTAGCGAGTTCGGACCCTCTTGGAGAGGTAAAGACCCTATGTCTCGTGCCCGGAGGCTTCTGTTTTTCCTAGGGGGGGGTCTGATTACACCGAGTGCTAAACCCTTGTCTAGGGGCTTGGGGGTGGCTTATATAGAGTGCGCCAGGACCTGTCGAGCATCATTATAAGGGCCATTAATGCGAGTAACTACAGGCGTTACCAGAAACTACAGCCCTAAGTACGAACGTTACAGGTAACGGTAGCCATGACTGTACTTTATGTATAACATTAAACCCTCGGCCGTTGGAGCTCCCACGTTGCCCACGTCTCTTCTCTGTCCGAGTGAAGGAGTCTGGCCGACTGGAGGGAGGACACCCGAGTGACTTGATGCATCCGAGTGGACCCTAGTCTGCCATCTGAGTGCAACCGTAGTCCTGAGAATTTATCATCTGTGTGGGGCTCTATGTGGGCCTCGGATGTCTGGTCGGTGACCCTTCCACTAGTAGGTGACCTCATCATTAGCCCCCGAATTGGTTGAGGTTTGGATGGATGAGTGAACGCCACTCGGAGTGGCTTAGGTACCCCGAGGGGGCTCGGAGCCCGGCTAAGGGCTCTCATTACCCGACTCCAAGATGGAAGAGCAACGAATTTAGGATCACAATTTTCCAAGTGACTAGACCGACTGGGTCGTCGTAAGCAACCCGAAGGCCCTTGGTCATATCTTGGAGGATATTACCGTCAAGCTCATTGCCCAAGGCTTATGACCCTACCGTGCCTTGAGATCTATATCCGAACTTCAAAGGCTCTTGATCGTCTCTCGGGGGAGATAACCACCGCGCTTGTCGTCTAGGGCTTCTGACCCTACTGTGCCTTGAGATCTATATCTGAACTTCGAAGGCGTCTGGTTGCCATTCGACGTGTCCGAGTGAACGGGAGCCTACGGAGGGCATTTGGTTGGACCGAAACACGTCATCTGGATCGAGCGGGCGCCAGGTCCAGTGGGGCTGTCGAGCAGCGGAAATTTCGCGGATTTGAAACGAGAGTAGTGCGCGCGGAAGCGGTTGCGCCACAGTAATGGGGAAAGTGGGCATGACGCCTCGATTTCTGCCCCAAAAATCTGCCATGTGTCGCGATGGCGCTATGCGTGGGATCTTGTGGATCTCTCCGCGTCTGGTGATTGACGGCTCGCAATTTCGTGGAATCTGGTATAAATAGTAGCTGGATAGAAGAGAGAGAACAAATCCCCTCCATTCCTCATTTCCCCTCTGCAGCTCCGTTGCAACCCACCACTCCAATCCCCTCTGCAAATGGACTCCCAGCGCCCATTCGACCGGAGGCGATGGGGAAGAGCACGACTGTAGAGGCCGAGCGGGCAAAGCGGGGCTTGCAAGGGTCTTCGTCGAGCGTCGGCGCACCGTCGGGCCGGATCCAGGGCGACTGGCCCGCGTCGCGGGTCACAAAGAACCGCCTACTCGATCTGGAGAACCAGGCCCTAGAGGCAATAATAAAATGGCTATTATCATATTTCCTTGTTCATGATAATCGTTTATTATCCATGCTAGAATTGTATTGATCGGAAACTCAGATACATGTGTGGATACATAGACAACACTGTGTCCCTAGTAAGCCTCTACTAGACTAGCTCGTTGATCACAGATGGTCAAGGTTTCCTGACCATAGACAATGAGTTGTCATGTCATAACGGGATCACATCATTAGGAGAATGATGTGATGGACAAGACCCAACCGTAAGCATAGCAGTTGATCGTGTCAGTTTATTGCTACTCCTTTATCCATGTCAAGTATATGTTCCTACGACCATGAGATTATGCAACTCCTGGATACCGGAGGAATGCCTTGTGTGTATCAAATGTCACAATGTAATTGGGCGACTATGAAGGTGCTCTACAGGTATCTCCGAGGGTGTCTGTTGAGTTGGCATGGATTGAGACTGGGATTTGTCACTCCGTATGACGAAGAGGTATCTCTTGGCCCACTCGGTAACACAGCATCACAAGAAGCTTGCAAGCAATGTGACTAAGGAGTTAGTCACGGGATCTTGTGTTACGGAACGAGTAAAGAGACTTGCCGGTAACGAGATTGAACTAGGTATGGAGATACCGACGATCGAATCTCGGGCAAGTAACATACCGATGGACAAAGGGAACTGCATACGGGATTATCTGAATCCTTGACATCATGGTTCGACCAATAAAGATCTTCGTAGAATATGTAGAAACCAATATGGGCATCCAGGTCCCGCTATTGGTTATTGACCGTAGAGGTTTCTCGGTCATGTCTACATAGTTCTCGAACCCGCAGGGTCTGCACACTTAACGTTCGGTGACGATTTGGTATTGTGGAGTTATGTATGTTGGTGACCGAAGGTTGTTTGGAGTCCCGGATGAGATCCCGGACGTCACAAGGAGTTCGAGAATGGTCCGGAGGTAAAGATTTATATATGGGAAGTCATATTTTGGCTACCGGAAAAGTTTCGGGTTTTTCCAGTATTGTACCGGGAAGCTTCTAGAAGGTTCCGAAAACTTCCGAAGGAGTCCGGAAGTCCATCAAGGGTTCCACCACGTCCCAAGTGTTTGCATGGGCTGAGGGGAGGCGCCCTGGCCTTATTGGGCCAGGCGCACAAGTCCCTCAAGGCTCATGTGGCTTGGGAGAGGTGGAAAGTCCACGTGTTTATGGAAAGGGAGGGAATTGGACTAGGAGTCCAACTCCTCCCCCTTGGCTGCGCCCTAGGGCTTGGAGGGGATGATCTCCATGCCCCTCTGCCTATATATAGAGGGGAGGGGGCGCCCCAAGAGCACACACAAAGCCCTTGGCGCCCCTCTCTCTCCCTAGATCGTTTTCTCCTCCGTTCGCGGTTTTGGTAGCGCTAGGCGTAGCCCTGCAGGGATAGCACCACCACCACCGCCACCACGCCAGCGTGTTGCTGGAGAACTCATCTACTACTCTGACCTCGCTCGCTGGATCAAGGAGGCGGAGACGTCATCGAGCTGTACATGTGCTGAACGCGGAGGTGCCGTCCGTTCGGCGCTAGATCGGAACGGATCGTGATTGGATCGCAGGACGGATTGCGATTTGGATCGCGAAGACGTTCGACTACATCAACCGCTTTTCTTAATGCTTCACGCTTAGCGATCTACAAGGGTATGTAGATCCACTCTCCCTCTTGTAGCTGTTTATCTCCATAGATAGATCTTGGGTGTTCGTAGGAATTTTTTTGTTTCCCATGCAACGTTGCTCAACAGTGGCATCATGAGCTAGGTCTATGCGTAGATGATATCACGAGTAGAACACAAAGGAGTTTGTGGGCATTGATATTCAGATTGCTTCCCTCTTTAGTATTTTCTAGATTCAGCGGTATTGTGGGATGAAGTGGCTCGGACCAACCTTACTCGTCCACGTATGAGAGACCGGTTCCATCGACTGACATGTAACTTTGTTGCATAAGATGGCTGGCGGGTGTCTGTCTCTCCCACTTTAGTTGAATCGGATTCGACAGAGGCGGTCCTTGTAGAAGGTGAAATACCAACTTGTATATCACCGTTGTGGTTTTGCGTAGGTAAGAACCATTCTTGCTAGCTACCCATAGCAGCCACGTAAAACATGCAACAACAAATTAGAGGACGTCTAACTTGTTTTTGCAGGGTATGATGTGATATGATATGGCCAGACACATGATGAGATATATGTGATGTATGAGATGATCATGTTTTGTATAGATTATCACGAATTGCATGTCGATGAGTACGGCAACCGGCAGGAGCCATAGGGTTGTCTTTAATTTATTTTCACCTTTTTGCTTTACTTTATCGCTATGAGTTAGCAATAGTTGGCACGACAAAATCATGGCGACACGTTGATGGAGATCAAGATGATGGAGATCATGGTGTTATACCGGTGATGATGGAGATCATGTCGGTGCTTTCAAGATGGAGATGAAAAGCACAAAGATCATGGCCATATCATGTCACTTATGATGTGCATGTGATGCTAATCCTTTTATGCACCTTGTTTTGCTTAGGACGACGGTAGCATTATAAGGTGATCCCTCACTAAAATTTCAAGATAAAATTGTGTTCTCCCCGAGTGTGCACCGTTGCGAAAGTTCGTCGTTTCGAAGCACCACGTGATGATCGGGTGTGATAGACTCTACGTTCACATACAACGGGTGCAAGCCAGTTTTGCACATGCGGAACACTCGGGTTAAACTTGACGAGCCTAGCACGTACAGACATGGCCTCGGAACACAAGAGACCAAAAGGTCGAACATGAGTCATATAGTAGATATGATCAACATGGAGATGTTCACCTCTGAAACCACCTCATCTCACGTGATGATCGGACTTGGGTTGGTGAATTTGGATCATGTAGCACTTGGATGACCGGAGGGATGTCAATTTGAGTGGGAGTTCTTTTAGTAATATGATTAATTGAACTCTTTATCATGAACATAGTCTAAAGTTGTCTTTGCAAAATTATGTTGTAGATCAATAGCTCGCGTTGTAGCTCCCTTGTGTTTTTGATACGTTCCTAGAGAAAATAGAGTTGAAAGATGTTGGTAGCAATTATGCGGACTAGGTCCGTGATCTGAGGATTGTCCTCAGTTGCTGCACAGAAGGCTTATGTCCTTAATGCACCGCTCGGTGTGCCACCCACCTCAAGCGGCGTCTGTGGATGTTGTGAACATCTGACAGGTACGTTCTGATGACTACTTGATAGTTCAGTGCGTCATGCATTACGGCTTAGAATTGAGGCTCAAAATACGTTTTGAACGTCATGGAGCATATTTGATGTTCCAAGAGCTGAAATTGGATTTCAGGCTCGTGCCCGTGTTGAGAGGTATGATACCTCCAACAAGATTCTTTGCCTGCAAGATGAAGGAGAATAGCTCAATCGATGAGCATGTGCTCAGATTGTCTGGGTACTACAATCGCCTGAATCAAGTGGGAGTTCATCTTCCAGATACGATAGTGATTGACAGAGTTCTCCAGTCACTATCACCAAGCTACTAGAGCTTTGTGATGAACTATAACATGCAAGGGATGGAGATAGTGATCCCGGAGCTGTTCGCAATGCTTAAGGCCGCGAAGGTAGAAATCAATAAGGAGCATCAAGTGTTGATGGTTAACATGACCACTAGTTTCAAGAAGGGCAAGAGCAAGAAGGGAAACTTCAAGAATGGCAAAACAGTTGCCGCTCCAGTGAAGAAACCCAAGGTTGAACCCAAACCCGAGACTAAGTGCTTCTATTATATGGGGAACGGTCACTGAAGCGGAACTGCCCCAGATACTTGGCAGATAAGAAGGCTGGCAACGTCAACAAAAGTATATTTGTATACATGTTATTGATGTGTACTTTACTAGTACTCCTAGTAGCACCTGGGTATTAGATACCGGTTCAGTTGCTAATATTGGTAACTAGAAGTAAAAGCTACGGAATAAACGGAGACTAGCTAAGGGGGAGGTGACGATGTGTGTTGGAAGTGTTTCCAAGGTTGATGTGATCACCATCACACGCTCCCTCTACCTTCGGAATTAGTGTTGAACCTAAATAAATGTTATTTGGTGTTTGCGTTGAGCATCAACATGATTAGAGCGTGTTTATTTCAATACGGTTATTCATTTAAGTCAGAGAATAATGGTTATTCTGTTTACATGAATAATACCTTCAATGGTCATGCATCCAATGTGAATGGTTTATTGAATCTCGATCGTAGTGATACACATTTTCATAATATTGATGCCAAAAGATGCAAAGTTAATAATGATAGTACCACATACTTGTGGCACTGCCGCTAAGGTCATATTGGTATAAAGCGTATGAAGAAGCTCCATGCGGATGGATCTTTGGACTCACTCGATTTTGAATCGCTTGAGACATGCGAATCATGCCTCATGGGAAAGATGACTAAGACCCCGTTTTTCGGTTCGATGGAGCGGGCAAGTGACTTATTGGAAATAATACATATTGATGTATGCAGTCCAACGAGCATTGAAGCACATGGTGGATATCGTTATTATCTTACCTTCACGGATGATTTGAATAGATACTGGTATGTTTACTTGATGAATCACAAGTCTGAAACTTTTGAAAAGTTCAAGAAATTTCAGAGTGAAGTTGAAGATCATCGTGACAAGAAGATTAAATGTCTACAATGTGATCATAGAGGTAAATATTTG
The DNA here is from genome assembly GCA_039707655.1 of Elymus sibiricus. NCBI lineage: Eukaryota > Viridiplantae > Streptophyta > Magnoliopsida > Poales > Poaceae > Elymus > Elymus sibiricus. Next base: position 175,027,871 of record CM077667.1, on the reverse strand, counting down.
AGTTACGAGCTTTGGTATATATTTAAGACAATGTGGAAGTTGTTTCACAACACATGCCACCTGGAACGCCACAGTGCAATGGTGTGTCTGAATATCATAGCCGTACTCTATTGGATATGGTGCGTTCTATGATGTTTCTTACTGATTTGCCACTATCATTTTGGGATTATGCATTAGATACAACTACATTCACTTTGAATAGGGCACCATCTAAATCCGTTGAAATGACACCGTATGAATTATGGTTTGGCAGAAACCTAAGCTGTAATTTCTTAGAGTTTGGGAATACGATGCTTATGTGAAAAGACTTCAACCTGATAAGCTCGAACCCAAAGCGGACAAATGTGTCTTCATAGGATACCCTAAGGAAACAGCTTGGTATGCCTTCTATCTCAGATCCAAGGGCAAAGTGTTTGTTGCTAAAAACGGGTCCTTTCTCGAGAAAGAGTTTCTCTCGAAAGAATTGAGTGGGAGGAAGGTAGAACTTGATGAGGTTATTGAACCGTCACTTCAGTTGGATGGTAGCACAACGCAGAAAGATGTTTCTGCGGTGCGTACACCAAATGAAGATTAAGCTAATGATGATGATCATGAAACTTCAGATCAAGTTACTACTGAGCCTCGTAGGTCGACAAGGAATCGTACCGCCCCTAAGTGGTGTGGAATCCCGTCTTAGAGGTCATGTTGTTGGACAACAGTGAACCTGCGAGCTATGAAGAAGCGATGGTGGGACCGGATTCCAACTAATCGCTATGAGCCGTGAAATCGGAGATAGGATCCATGTATGAAAACCAAGTATGGACTTTGGTAGACTTGCCCGATGAACGGCAGGTCGTTAAGTACAAATGGACCTTTAAGAAGAAGACAAACAATGATGGTAATTGTCACCATTTATAAGGCTCGACTTGTCGCAAAGTAGTTTCCGACAAGTTCAAGGAGTTGACTATGATGAGACTCTCTCACCCATAGCGATGTTGAAGTCTGTTAGAATTATGTTAGCAGTTGCTTCATTTTTCGATTATGAAATCTGGCAGATGGATGTCAAAACAGAGTTTCCTTAACGGTTTCTGTGAGGAAAGGTTGTATGTGATACAACCAGAAGGTTTTGTCGATCCTAAGGATGCTAAAAAGTGTGCAAACTCGAGCGATCCTTCTATGGACTGGGGCAAGCATCTCGGAGTTGGAATATACGCTTTGATAAGGAGATCAAAGTTTTTGGGTATATACAAAGTTTATAAGAAACTTGTATTTACAATAAAGTGAGTGGGAGCACTATAGAATTTCTGATAGGTATATGTGGTTGACATATTGTTGATCGGAAATAATGTAGAATTTCTGGAAAGCATAAATGGTTGTTTGAAAGGAGTTTTTCAAAGGAAGACCTGGATAAAGCTACTTAAATATTGGGCATCAAGATCTATAGAGATAGATCAAGACGCCTAATAAGACTTTCAATGAGTACATACCTTGACAAGATTTTGAAAGAGTTCAAAATGGATCAGTCAAAGAGAGAGTTCTTGCCTGATTTGTAAGGTGTGAAGTTGAGTAAGACTCAAAGCTCGACCACGGCAGAAGAAAGGGAAAGGACGAAGGTCGTCCCTTATGCCTTATCCATAGGCTCTGTATAGTATGCCATGCTGTGTACCACACCTGGTGTGTGCCTTGCCATGAGTCTGTCAAGGGGGTACAAGAGTGATCCAGGAGTGGATCACTGGATAACAGTCAAAATTATCCTTAGTAACTAGAGGACTAAGGAAATGTTTCTCGATTATGGAGGTGATGAAGAGTTCGTCGTGAAGAGTTACGTCGATGCAAGCTTTGACACCAATCCGGATGACTCTTAGTAAGTAATCCGGATACGTATAGTGGAGCAGCCATTTGGAATAGCTCCAAGTGGAGCGTGGTAGCAGCATTTACAGTATGATATATAGATTTCCAAAGAACACATGGATCTGAATGTTGCAGACCATTGACTAAAACCTCTCTCACATGCAAAACATGATCGAACCCCAGAACTCATTGTGTGTTATATTCATAACAATGTAAATCACATAGCGATGTGAGCTAGATTATTGACTCTAGTGCAAGTGGGAGACTGTTGGAAATATGCCCTAGAGGCAATAATAAAATGGTTATTGTCATATTTCCTTGTTCATGATATTCGTTTATTATCCAATGCTAGAATTGTATTGATCGGAAACTCAGATACATGTGTGCATACATAGACAACATTGTGTCCCTAGTAAGCCTCTACTAGACTAGCTTGTTGATCAGAGATGGTCAAGGTTTCCTGACCATAGACAATGAGTTGTCATCTGATAACGGGATCACATCATTAGGAGAATGATGTGATGGACAAGACCCAATGTAAGCATAGCAGTTGATCGTGTCAGTTTATTGCTACTGCTTTATCCATGTCAAGTATATGTTCCTACGACCATGAGATCATGCAACTCCCAGACACCGGAGGAATGCCTTGTGTGTATCAAATGTCACAACGTAATTGGGTGACTATAAAGGTACTCTACAGGTATCTCCGAGGGTGTCTGTTGAGTTGGCATGGATCGAGACAGGGATTTGTCACTCCGTATGACAGAGAGGTATCTCTGGGCCCACTCGGTAACACAACATCACAAGAAGCTTGCAAGCAATGTGACTAAGAAGTTAGTCATGTGATCTTGTGTTACAGAACGAGTAAAGAGACTTGCCGGTAATGAGATTGAACTAGGTATGGAGATACCGACTCTCGAATCTCGGGCAAGTAACGTACCGATGGACAAAGGGAATTGCATACATGATTGTCTGAATCCTTGACATCGTGGTTCGACCGATAAAGATCTTCGTAGAATATGTAGGAACCAATATGGGCATCTGAAAGCACAATATGCTCCCTTGGTGGTTTTGATAATTCATGACAACATACATTGTCTCTTGGACTAATATTTCTACCTAGTGTATTTCAGGTGAAAGTCCATAGAGAGAGATAGGTTGGCAAAAAGGATTGTGAGGAGAAACCCCTAGATGCAGAGAAATGGATTGGCAAAGCTTCAAGCTAGAAGACTCTACATTTTACTTTGTGAGAAATCACTTTTAGTCCATAGAAAAGTGAATACTATTAAAAGGGGGTAAGGTACTGTTGGTGAACAAGATGCTCCACGTGCACAAGTGATAGTCACCAAAAACACCCACAAACTCTCCCACAAATACTCTGTCTAGAACCCTACCACTCAAATCGCTAAGACCAACAATTCCTATTTGGTCTCACCGAGATTCAAACCCTAGACAGATCATAAGCCAAACTCTAGCCCATCGGTGCAGCCGATTTCCACTTCGGTGCCACCGAGTTCAGTTGCCAACTTTCTGGTTAGCCATTTTCAAGCATCGGTACCACCGAGTTTTGCCAATCGGTCTCACCGAGATTTGGACCAACTTCCTGGTTAGCCATTCTCAAGAATCGGTACCACCGAGTTTTGTGAATTGGTCTCACCGACTTTTTGGACCAACTCTCTGGTTAGCCGTTGTCAAGAATTGGTACCACCGAAATTTGAGAATCGGTCTCACCGAGTCGTGCATTCTGACCGTTGGTCATCTAATCGGTACCACCAAGAGTTATGTATCGGTCTCACCGAGATTCAAACGTTACTGCCTTTTGGTCACTTCGGTACCACCGAGTTTTATACTTTGGTGTCACCGAGTTGGTCACTTTAGATGTAACGGTTGGATTTTTGGGGATGCCTATATATACCCCTTCACCACCACCCACTCAAAAGAGAAGCACTCAGAACTATTCCATACTTGCCCCATTCAATTTTCTGAGAGAGAGCCACCTACTCATGTGTTGAGATCAAGCTATTCCATTCCTACCATATGAATCTTGATCTCTAGCCTCCCCAAGTTGCTTTCCACCAAATCAATCTCTTCCACCATAGCCAAATCTGTGAGAGAGTGATTGTGTTTTGAGGAGTCTATCATATTGAAGCACAAGAGCAAGGAGTTCATCGACATTACCGAGCCTATTACCTTTTGGAGGGTGGTGCCTCCTAGATTGGTTAGGTGTCGCTTGGGAGCCTCCTACTTCGTGTTGTGGAGTTGAACCAAAAAGTTTGTACGGGCAAGGAGATCGCCTACTTCGTGAAGATCTACCCATAGTGAGGCTAGTCCTTCGTGGATGGAAGCCATTATGGAATAGTCAAGGTTGCTACTTCGTGGACCCTTATGGGTGGAGCCCTCCGTGGACTCTCGCGACCGTTACCCTTCGTGGGTTGAAGGCCGAAGAGTCACCGGAGAGTCACCGGAGAGGAAGGCCGAGGAAGCCACAAGCCACAGGGGCGCCCCCCTGGCTTGTGACTCCCTCGGGAACCTTCTGGACGTGGGACCAACGCCAAAAACTCCTATAAATACAGAAACCTCCGAAAATAAACCTAGATCGGAAGTTCCGCCGCCGCAAGTCTCCAGAGCCACGAAAGATCAATCTTGGCCCTCTTCGGCACCCTGCCGGAGGGGGTCACCTTCACCGGAGACCATGGAGGAGGAAGACGGAGGGGCCATCATCGCCATGGAGGCCAAGGTCCAGAGGGAGAACCTCTCCCCACTCAGGGGGGAGGCCATGGAGGAGGAAGCACAAGGGGGAGACCCTCTCCCCCTCTCTCTCGGTGGCGCCGGAGTGCCATCGGGGGAACCATCGCCGCGGTGATCGTCTTCATCAACATCACCTTCTTCATCACCGTCCTCATGTCTTTTCAGCGGATCACTCTCCCACATCCCGCTGTAATCCCCTACTTGAACATGGTGCTTTATGCCACATATTATGATCCAATGATGTGTTGCCATCCTATGATGTTTTGAGTAGATTTCTTTTGTCCTTTGGGTTGATTGATGATATAGATTGGTTTGAGTTGTATGTTTATTTTGGTGCTGTCCTATTGTGCCTTCCGTGCCGCGCACACGTGAAGGAGTCCCGCTGTAGGGTGTTGCAATACGTTCATGATTCACTTATAGTGGGTTGCTTGAGTGACAGAAGCATAAATCCGAGTAGGTGGGTTGTTGTGTATGGGATAAAGGGGACTTGATGCTTTAATGCTATGGTTGGGTTTTACCTTAATGATCTTTAGTAGTTGCGGATGCTTGCTAGAGTTCCAATCATAAGTGCATATGATCCAAGTAGAGAAAGTATGCTAGCTTATGCCTCTCCCTCATATAAAATTGCAATAATGATCACCGATCTTGTTAACAATTGCCTAGGACAATTCCGCACACCGACCCATCATTATTCCACCCTCGCTGTTTGTAATACATTGTAATATATTCTAACTTTATGATAACAACACCTATTTTTATATTTTAGCTCTCCGATATCATGCAAAGCTATCCTGTTCATACCCACAACGTAGTTTTATTTCTCGTTTCTAGTTGGAAGCAAACGTTCGGCGTACGTAGAGTCGTATCAGTGGCAGATAGAATTTGAGAGAATATTGATCTTACCTTTAGCTCCTTGTGGGTTCGACACTCCATACTTATCATTTCCACCTTTGGAAATTGCTACGATGATTCCTTGCACTTGGGGATTATCAAGCTCTTTTCTGGCGCCGTTGCCGGGGAGCAATAGCGTGGGGTTGATATTTGTCGGTGCACTAAGGATTGGGCCCTTTAGTACCCCGTACTTGTGCATGGGCAGTTGTAGCCACGCCTGCGGCAAGGCTTGCCGGGAGACAACCAAATACAAGTTCATAAAGTCAAGAACGCGTCAAAGGCAAGGCAACAATCAGAAGATAGAAGACTGGAGGCTGGAGCCCCGGCAAGATCTTGCCGGGATGGCTCACAGCCCCGACAAGGCTCGCCCCCGACAAGCCTTCGTTGCCCTGTCACCGCTCCAGTGCAGCGACCAGCTTGTCTTCTAGCTGTTGTCCTCCTGGTAACGTGTCAAGTGCTAGTGGTGGATGGGCTTAAGCGGCGCGATGGGACGGCCCCTTTTTCCAGCCCCAAGACGCTAAGGGACACCTCGACGGAGCATTTAATGATCTTGTCCTAAACCGTCAGTGTTAGGTATGATAGCACTGTAGATACTTTCCATCTCATGGATGCACCTGTACGCCACTGTGGTGACCCCCTTCGAACGTATAAAAGGAGGCCCATGGCGTAGCTACAGGGGGGATCGATCTCCTAGAGCTCATTCTACATGTGTAGCTGCTAAGTACTGTAGCGCTCCTAGAACTTGAGCTAGAACACCCATAATACAACCAAGTAGGAGTAGGGTTTTACGCATCCTCGTGGCCCGAACCTGGGTAAAATCCCTGCATGTTGATCATCCGATCTGCTCTCTGTACAAACCTTCTCCCTGCCGAATCGTAAAGGGATCCTCCCGGTCCCATAGGTGTCGGATAGCAAATAGGAAAGCGCGCTCGTTGCCTTCCTACGGGCGAATGTCGATGTGTTTGCATGGCAACCATCTGATATCTCCAGTGTTCCCAGGGAGGTAATTGAGCACCACGTTGCCGTCTGTCCACACGCGCGGCCCGTCAAACAGAAGGTCAGGAAGCAAGCTTTGGAGTGGCAGTAGTTTATCGCCGAAGAAATTAAGAAGTTGGAAGCGGCAGGTTTAGTTAGAGGATTACTCCATCCAACATGGTTGGCCAATCCAGTTGTAGTGCACAAGGCGAATGGAAAATGGAGGCTATGTATTGACTATACAGATATCAATAAAGCCTGTCCAAAAGATCCTTTTCCCTTGCCGCGCATCGACCAGATTGTGGACTCCACTGCCGGCTAGGACTTGCTGTTGTTCCTTGACGCCTATTCAGGCTATCATCAGATTTTTATGTCCAAGGAAGACGAAGAGAAGACCGCATTCATCACCCCATGTGGTACGTACTGCTTTTTGCGTATGCCTTTCGGGTTGAAGAGTGCTGGTTCCACGTTTGCAAGAGCAGTCCAGATAGGTTTTGAGCCCCAACTACATAGAAATATGGAAGCTTATATGGATGACATAGTGGTCAAAACCAAGGACAAGGCGACGCTCATATCTGACCTAGAAGCGGCTCCACCAGAAATCAAGAAGGGGCCCGCCAAGGAAGATTGCACGGGGGGAACTTTCACCATAAGTTCCACTTTCACCATAATACAACCAAGCAGGAGTAGGGTTTTACGCATCCTCGCGGCCCGAACCTGGGTAAAATCCCTGCGTGTTGATCATCAGATTTGCTCTCTGTACAAACCTTCTCCCTGCCGAATCGTAAAGGGATCCTCCCGGTCCCATAGGTGTCGGACAACAAATAGGAAAGCGCGCTCGTTGCCTTCCTGTGGGCGAATGTTGATGTGTTTGCATGGCAACCACCTGATATCTCCGGTGTTCCCAGGGAGGTAATTGAGCACCACCTTGTCGTCTGTCCACACGCGCGGCCCATCAAACAGAAGGTTAGGAAGCAAGCTTTGGAGCGGCAACAATTTATCGCTGAAGAAATTAAGAAGTTGGAAGCGGCAGGCTTAGTTAGAGGAGTACTCCATCCAACATGGTTGGCCAATCCAGTTGTAGTGCGCAAGGCGAATGGAAAATGGAGGCTATGTATTGACTATACAGATATCAATAAAGCCTGTCCAAAAGATCCTTTTCCCTTGCCGCGCATCGACCAGATTGTGGACTCCACTGCTGGCTGCGACTTGCTGTCGTTCCTTGATGCCTATTCAGGCTATCATCAGATTTTTATGTCCAAGGAAGACGAAGAGAAGACCGCATTCATCACCCCATGTGGTACGTACTGCTTTTTGCGTATGCCTTTCGGGTTGAAGAGTGCTGGTTCCATGTTTGCAAGAGCAGTCTAGATAGGTTTTGAGCCCCAGATACATAGAAATATGGAAGCTTATATGGATGACATAGTGGTCAAAACCAAGGACAAGGCGACGCTCATATCTGACCTAGAAGAGACATTTGCAAATCTGCGCAAGATCAACTTGAAGCTCAACCCTGAGAAATGTGTGTTTGGTGTTCCATCCGGCAAGCTTCTCGGGTTCTTTGTGTCTCAGTGTGGAATTGAAGCAAATCCCGACAAGATCAAAGCAATTGAGCAAATCGAAGCACCAAGGCGTGTCAAGGATGTATGCCGTCTTGCCGGCTGCGTTGCTGCTCTGAGTAGGTTCATCTCAAAGTCTGCTGAGCGCGCCCTGCCCTTTTTCAAAATTTTGAAGAAGGCAGGTCCAATGAAATGGACTCCGGAAGCGGAGGCAGCGCTGCAGGATTTGAAGAGGTACCTCTCCTCTCCGCCAGTACTAGTCGCGCCAAAGCCACAAGAGCCGTTGCTGCTGTATCTAGCGGCAACAAATCAAGTGGCGAGTGCTGCGTTGGTGGCAGAGAGAGAAATTGATGAAGAAGCAGCGTCAGCGGTAGGACTGCCAAGTGACGAGCCGGGACCTTCCCCGGCAGGATCTGGTGCCGACAAGGTTGAATCTGCGCAGCCAAGTCAAGCAATACAAAAGAAGAAGATGGTGCAGCGCCCAGTCTATTTTCTCAGCTCCCTTTTGCAGGGAGCTAGGTCAAGATATTCTGGTGTGCAAAAGTTGCTCTTCGGCCTCCTTATGGCCTCGAGGAAGCTATGCCACTACTTTCAGGCACATGAGATCACCGTTATCACTCGCTTTCCATTACAGCGGATTTTGCGGAATCCAGATGCTACCGGCAGGATTGTGGAGTGGGCTTTGGAGCTGTCAAGCTTTGGTCTCAAGTTTGAAAGTACTTCAACAATTTAGAGCAGGGCCTTGGCGGAGTTCATTGCAGAATGGACCCCAACGCCAGATGAAGAAGTTCCAGAGTCAACTCTCCCCGGCAAGGAAACAAATCAAGAGTGGGTCATGTATTTTGATGGAGCTTTCTCGCTGCAAGGCGCCGGTGCTGGCGTGCTGCTTGTTGCGCCCACCGGAGAGCACCTCAAATACATGGTTCAGATGCATTTTCCCCGGGAGAGGTCAACGAACAATACTGCGGAGTATGAAGGGTTGCTTGCCAGTCTCAGGATCACGACAGACCTTGGAATCCAGAAGCTTATTGTCAGATGTGATTCTCAACTTGTCGTCAAGCAGGTTAACAAGGATTATCAGAGCCCGTTGATGGAAGCTTCTGTAGACGAAGTGAGGAAGTTGGAAGAGCGTTTTGACGGCCTGCAAATGGAGCACGTTCCTCGTGCAGAAAACAGCATCGCTGATGGCCTGTCAAAATGCGCTGCTCTCAAGTTACCCGTGGAACCAGGGACTTTTGTTCTTCGACTGACTCAGCCGTCCGTGACACCATCAATGGGACAAGAGAAGAGAATAAAGTTGAGTTCCGACAAGTATTTCCCGTCAGAGCTCCCAGAAGCCGCCGGCAAGAAGGTTGTCGGGAACAACGCCCAGCTTGCCAGTGAGCGACAAGCTCAGGGCCTCAGGCTCTTGCCGTTGAGACAAACGCTCCCGCCAAGCTTGCCGGGGAACAGCAAGCTCCGGCAGGGTCTCAGACCCTTGCCGTCGAAACAACAACCCCGCAGCAGAAGATTTGCCTTTAGTCCTTGCCGTCGAGCCTCAGGCTCCAGCATGGGCACAGCACATTGTCCATTTCCTTCAGACAAGGGAACTCCCTGAAGAGCAGGAAGAAGCAGAGAAAGTAGCCCGTCGGTCTAAAATGTACCAGTTTGTGGACAATGTCCTATACAGAAAGAAGCCGAATGGTGTGAAATTGAAATGCATTCCTCAGGAAGATGGACTGGAACTGTTGGCAGAGATACATGGAGGCATATGTGGCTCCCACATAGGATCAAGAGCCCTTGCCGGCAAGGCATTCCGGCAAGGTTTCTTTTGGCCCACTGCTCTCCAGGATGCAATAACACTAGTAACCAAGTGTGAAGCGTGTCAGTTTCATTCAAAGAAATTACATCAACCGGCTCAAGCTCTTCAAACAATACCTCTCTCCTGGCCATTTTCGGTCTGGGGGCTCGACATCTTGGGCCCTTTCCCCGTGCTACCGGGGGCTTTGAATACTTGTACGTAGCAATCGACAAGTTTACAAAGTGGCCGGAAGTGGAAGCAGTGAGGAAGGTAACAACACAATCAGCCGTCAAGTTCTTCAAGGGAATAGTTTGCCATTTTGGAGTACCCAACAGGATCATCACCGACAACGGCACACAGTTCACAAGCCGCACCTTCATGCAGTATGTCCAAGACCTTGGCGGCAAGATCTGTTTTGCTTATTTTGCCCACCCGAGGAGCAACGACCAGGCAGAAAGGGCTAATGCTGAAGTGTTGCGAGGCCTCAAGATGAGGACTTTCGACAGGCTGCGCAAGTGTGGAAGGTGCTAGGTTGATGAGTTGCCGGTGGTTCTTCGGTCAATCAGGACGACACCAAATCGAGCTACCGGCCAGACACCCTTCTCCCTAGTATATGGGGCGGAAGCAGTTCTCCCCACAGAACTCACATACGGGTCACCTCGAGTGCTCGCTTATGATGAGCTTGAGCAAGAGCAGCTACGGCAAGATGACGCTGTGCTCCTTGAGGAGGGTCGTCTCCAGGCTGCTGTGCGAGCTGCACGCTACCAGCAAGCTTTGCGCCGCTACCACAGCCGCAAGGTTCATGCCCGGAGTCTTGAGGAAGGCGACCATGTTCTTTGGCGCGTTCAGTCGGCCAAGAATTCCAACAAGTTGACGCCGAAGTGGGAAGGCCCTTATCGGGTAGTACGAGTCACCAGGCTTGGCGCAGTCCGCCTGGAGACCGAAGACGGTATTCCGGTGAGCAACTCCTGGAATATCGAACATCTTCGTAAGTTCTATCCATAAGGTGCGGTTGCCGGGTCTCCCGGCAACCCCTTTTGTACAAGTCTTGCCGCTGAAGCATGTAATCCTTTGTACAAAGCCAGGCGCAGACCCTGTGCATAGTTGAATAAAGCTAAGTGTTTTGCAAATCTTGTTGATGTTCATGTTAACTTTTGTGCATGTTTATCTAAGATATTGTATTACACTCATCTCCAGCAAGTGCTAACGAACCGCCAAGGTTCCATATCTCTATTTTCTCTCTTCTTTCTTTTTATCAAAGGACAGAAGGTTCCCTCGCATGCAACTTTGCCGGCGGGAAAAGATGGTATGGACACCACTAGGCGACGTTCAAGGTTGATATCTTGCCGGAAGAAATACTGCGACGGAAAGCTAAGTTGCAGAGACTTTGCACAAATTTTTCGTTTAGTTATTCTCCTTGAACGATTCCAATTCTTGTATGGAAAACCTGCACGCGAAGGAACCTTGTTGTGATTAGTTGCGCCCTTACTCTGTTTCGAGCCCGCTCAACAGTTTAGGTGGCTGCACTGAAAGCACCAAGGTCTCTTGCCGGAAGCGGCCCCCGCCGGCAGGCTGCTAAAGTCCCGCACCTAGCGCTCGCGGCAAGGGTGTGCACGCCAGCAAGTTTCCAAATAAGCGTAGGGCGAATACATACATAAGAAAATTAAGCAAGGGGAATAACATAGCATTCATCCAGAGTATAACAAGTTATATTACAACGATAGCTGTCGCGATTCTAACATAAGGCAATTTTGTCTTTGACATGAAATGGCAGCGGCAAGGAGTAAAAGCAGCTAGTCCCGGCGATCGCCTTCGACCCTCTTCACTTGGCCCACCCTGTCAACGATGGGCGCGACAAGCTCTTCTGCTGCCTTGAGATCTGCATTCTTCGGCAGGCGGTCGAAGACGTTGGCAAGGTTGATGCCGGGATTCCTGTATACCACCTTGGTGTGCACCTTGCGAAGGACAGCTTGACAGAGCTTGCGGGACTCGCTGGCCAGATGAGCTATTCGGTCAGAATGGAGCTGCTCCAAGGCTACGAGTACACGGTCGAAGAACATAGTCAGCTTGGCGCTCGGAGACACCCTGTCGTCAAGAGGCTGCCTGTGATCTTGCAGAGCCATGGTGGACAGTTGCGCGGCAAGCTTCTCCGCGACATCGGCAAGCTTCTCAGTCCAGATCTGCACTCCCTGCACATAATCGTTGTGGGCGGCGGCAGCACTCTTGACCAGTTCCTCCTCGTCACGAAAACTTTTCATCAGGGTCTTCTCCCGAGCCTTGGCGGTCCCCAGAGCCTCCTCCAGCATGGACAACTTCGTCTTCAGATCTTCGATTGATTCATTAACTGAAGAGAGCTGTTTGGTCTTGTCAGACACGGCAACTTGGGCCTCCATCAGGCTATGGAGAGTTTGTCCCTCTCGGTCTTGAGTATTGAGATCTGCTTGCTGTGTTCCTCAAGATTCGCTTCCAGCCTCTTTACCCTGTCGGCAAGCTTGTCCTTGGCGGCCTCTGTAGCCTTGGCGGCATCGACGGCCTCCTTTAGCTTGCCGACGTGGTCTGTGGTCAAGGCCTCGAGTGTCTCTTTGTGCTTCAGCTCCAGATCTTGGGTCCGCTGTGCGACAAGCCTCTCGATCTCCTCGTCCTTGGCGCGGAGCTTGTCGGCAAGCGCCGTCTCTCGAGCTTCAAGTTCCTCGTCATGAGCCTTAAGTTCAATGCGAAGCTCCTTCAGGCGCGCTTCGTCTGCAGCAGCTTGCTGTTTGGCCTCCTCCTGTGCTTGTTCAACATCGGACTGCTTCAGGAGGAGATCGTTCCACCTTTGGTTTAGCTGCTCTTGACCTGACCTCAACTCCTAATAAGCTTCGGCAAACCAGCCTTGAGTTTCTTCAACACGCTTCTGGAAGTCTGCCTCCACCTTGTCGGCAACTGTTGCCCTGGAGTCTAGCTTCTCCTTTCGAGCACGATGGAGTGCTTGGAGCTTCTGGTAGTTGTCGCTCATGGCCTGGAGAAGTGTCTCCTCTTCAGTCTTGCTGCCGCTAGCACTTGGCTCGCTAACGATCTCGAGCCCAGCAGCGGCGATGGTGTCTTCATCAAACACTTCCCCTTCAGTTGGCGCCCTGGTGCTTGCCATGCCTGGGATGTTAACGAACAAGTTGTCGCCGATCTTGAGGTACTTGCTTGCCGAGGGAGCTCCGGATGTTGGTGGCTGTTCCTCAACAGCCGCCTCCCCGGCAGCTGGGGGCTCTGTGTCCGGCGTAGCACCTAGCGCTCCTGCGGCAGGGATGCCGTCAGTACGGTCACCAGCCTCCTCGCCGGCCCTCCCGGCAGCTTCCTTGGCGGCCTCAGCAACAGCTTCCTTGGCGGCCTCTTCAGCGGCAAGCCTGTCGGCCTCGGTTGCAGCATCCCTCGTGGTCTCCTCAATGACGGTGTCAACGTCCATTTGCTCTGTCGAGGGAATGACTGAAAGCCAAGGAAACGATTTAAGACGAGATTGAGGAGGAAGTTCAAGAAGACAAAAAAGGAATAAAACCTCAGAATAAGTACCTGCGTCAACATGGGTTGCCGGCGCGGAACTGCTGGTACCCGAGCTCGCCGGCTCTTCCTCGTCGCAATAAAGTGCGCTAGAGGAAGTCCTTGCCGGCGATCCACCTCTGGGCGGTGTGGTTGACGGAGGCGGCATGTCAGGGGTGGCCTCTGATGGTTCTCCTTGTCGCCATTCTCCTCCTGCACGCCTGGTGATGTTAGCAGCAAAGATGCACGCCCCGACACTTGCCAGCGGGAAGCGAGTAATGGACTCACGCTGGGGGCTACGCCGGGGGCTGAGACGAGGACTGCGTCGCGGGCTGGTCTCCAGGCTGATGGTGGTCGTCTCTGGCGTGCCTGAGGCACTTGCCGGCGGCTCCTCGCTCGTCGAGATCTTCGCCCTCTTCGCTATCCTCTGCGCCAAAGTTTCTACATCCCTGTGGAGACAGGCCAAAGATAAGCAAATGGGTTAAGTAGAACCAAAAATTCAAAAGACAAAGGACGCGGCAAGATCCTTACTCTTCTTCTTCTCCCAAGCTAAGGGCAGAGAGGTCGAAGGCGACTTCCACCATTGTAGCTGTGGGAGGAGGTGGAGGGGTGCTCCTGGGTCGCTTGGCCGCGGCAGGCACATGTTGCTGAAGAGCTCCTTGCTGCTGCGTGGCCTTGCCGGCCGCCCCCTTGCCGGGGGCTGTGCTACTCGAGGAGGCTTGACGGACCGCGGCCTCAAAGGCGGCGCTTCGAAGGACGCGCCTACTCCTTGGTTTAAGGGTCGGGGCCTCCTCGTGCAGTTCCTCCTCGGCGGCATCTTCAGCAGAAGGGACCTCGGTTGACGTGCCGCCTTGCTCCTCTGCCGGCTCATCTTGCCCGACGAGGTCTTCGTCCGGCAACCTTTCCCTCGCGCTGGTCCTCCCTTCCACGAAGCCAGCACTGCCGGCCTCCGCGGCAAGACTGGCTTCCTCAACCCTGCTGGCAATGTATGCCACTTCCTGCTCAGTGGTGTCACGGACGAGGCCTTCTTCCTCGCGGATAGGCCTCTCCGTCAAGTTGTCGAAGAACTGCTGCACCTGCTCTTCAGGTGGCTCAATCCAAGAACTATCAAGGCTGTGGGCGTCAAACACCGGCATCATAGCAATGATTGGGCCTAAAGAAGAGTTGTTGCAGAGAGGGACTATGCTTGCCGGCAGCTTGCATACCACGTCGCCCTTGAACAATTTCTGGCAGAGGGCTGCATGCTGCATAAGTGTCAGATTGTCGTTCAGCCCAGGGCGCAACCGCATGATGTCTGCCGCATTCTTGAACTGCCAAGCTGGCCTCCCTTGTTCTGCAGAGGAGCTATGCGCCGGCGAAGGAAGTCGGCACCTATCATCTCCACTGAGAGCCCGGCGGTTCTGAGGCGATGGATTCTGGTGATAGCGACAGTGAGCTTCTTGTCGTCGGTGGCAAGGGCGCTCCAGTCGTTGTTGCGCATTATCCTCGTTTCCCGCGGCAGGCAGAAAGACTGGACTTCAGGTTCCTCTGTCTCCCGAACCCAGCACCATCTGGCCCGCAACTCATCCCATTTCTTGCGGAAACCTCCATCTGGGTAGACCTCCTTGGTTCCTTGCCGTGAGATCCAAGTGATGGAACCAGAAAGAGCCTCGCCTTTCTCGATGCGGGGAATGAAGTAATGGCGGAAAAGGGTGGTGCTGGGGACTACTCCGGCAAAGTTTTCGCAAAGATGAGCGAAAACAGACATGCATGTCATGGCATTTGGTGTGAAATCCAGGAGTTGGAAGCCGTAAGTGAGCATGATGTCGTTGAAGAAATCAAAGAAAGGGGGGCAGAGTCCGCAGTAGAAATAATCGGCAAAGAAATGGTACTTGTTCGGGCTGCCACTGGAAGAACCTGGGCTCACGGCGGTGGCCGGGTGCGCTGTCGTCTCTGTCGCCCACATGAAATGCTATCGCCCCTTCAGTGTGGCCGCATCAAGCCCCGTGGGGAAGACGACATGCTCCTTCCGCATCTTCGCCATCTTGTTCTCCGAGGTGGCGGCATCCACCTCCTTGCCCCTGCTTGCTTTGGGCGGCATGGCGGCGATAGGAGACGGAGGCTGAGGGCGGAGAAGACGTGGAGGCGGCGGATGGGAGGGGAGAACTCTGCTTTGACTCAAGGGAGGAGACGGCGGAGGTTCCCCGATTGGAAAAGGCAAGAGGTAAATGAGCAGCGCCTCTGCGGATTCCTTTTTTATGGGGAGGACGCGAGGCCGCCTCTTTACTAAAATAATATTGAAACGCTTTGCGAGCGCGCTGCTCTAACGGTCGTGCTGCTCACGCCTCCCACGCCCTGCATTCAATGGGCGTCGTGGGTGGCGCAGTAAGTGGAATGATTACGGTGGATAACTCCTGCCACGCATGCCCGTGCACTGTTTGGGCCTGGCCAACAACGCTTCGCACCCGTGTATGGCCCAGGCCCGGGGGCTCCTGTCGGTGCACTAAGGATTGGGCCCTTTAGTACCCCGTACTTGTGCACGGGCAGTTGTAGCCACGCCTGCGGCAAGGCTTGCCGAGAGACAACCAAATACAAGTTCATAAAGTCAAGAAGGTGTCAAAGACAAGGCAACAATTAGAAGATAGAAGACTGGAGGCTGGAGCCCCGGCAAGATCTTGCCGGGATGGCTCGCAGCCCCGACAAGGCTCGCCCCCGACAAGCCTTTGCTGCCCTGTCACCGCTCCAGTGCAGCGACCAGCTTGTCTTCTAGCTGTTGTCCTCCTGGTAACGTGTCAAGTGCTAGCGGTGGATGGGCTTAAGCGGTGCGATGGGACGGCCCCTTTTTCCAGCCCCAAGACGCTAAGGGACACCTCGACGGAGCATTTAATGATCTTGTCCTAAACCGTCAGTGTTAGGTATGATAGCACTGTAGATACTTTCCACCTCATGTATGCACCTGTACGCCACTATGGTGACCCCTTCGAACGTATAAAAGGAGGCCCAAGGCGTAGCTACAGGGGGATCGATCTCCTAGAGCTCATTCTGCATGTGTAGCTGCTAAGTACTGTAGCGCTCCTAGAACTTGAGCTAGAACACCCATAATACAACCAAGCAGGAGTAGGGTTTTACGCATCCTCGCGGCTCGAACCTGGGTAAAATCCCTGCGTGTTGATCATCAGATCTACTCTCTGTACAAACCTTCTCCCTGCCGAATCGTAAAGGGATCCTCCCGGTCCCATAGGTGTCGTTTCTCCGACAATATTCTTGTGCATGCTTGTTTGCTTTCTTCATTAGTAGATTTTGTTTTCCCTTTTTGCTTTCTTTAGTTGTGGGTGAAACAAACAAAAAAATTAAATAATGAAAAATACAAAAAGAATTACTTGCCTCTTTCCTAAGAAGTTTTTCAAAAAGAGAAGTGATTGGAAGGTTGTGCATTGGAGAAGTGAGGGTCAACCTTGAACACTTGTGTTCATGCTCATGGAAACAATGTAGAATTTTTCATGGAAGCTTCTCAAAAATAATTATCCCCTTGTATATATCCTTTGTATTATAAAAATAATGTGCCAAGATTTGCTTTTAGGATGATTAGATTGCTTGTTTGCTTTGTGCGGTGCAAAAACAGAAACTTTGAGTGTAGTGCATGAATTTACATTTCTTACTGGAACGTCAAAAGTTTCTGAAATTTTGACACAGTACTGCTATACAATTTTTTAAATTTTTCCTAAAGTTTCAGAATTTTTCGAGATACAGAGGTATATGAAGTTTTCAGATTGCTACAGACTGTCCTGTTTTGGACAGATTCTGTTTTCTATGCATTGTGCTCTTATTTTGATGAATCTATGGGTAGTATTGGGGGGTATGAACCATGGTGAAGTTGGACTACAGTATATATAATGCTAAAATGAATTTGGAATGAGTTCACAACAGTACTTAAAGTATTATTTTGCTTTATTATACTAACGGATCTCACGAGGGTTTTGTTAAGTTTTGTGTGAATGAAGTGTTCAAAGATCGAGGAGGTATCTATATATAAGAAGAATACGGAGAAACAAGAGTTCAAGCTTGGGGATGCCCAAGGAACCCCAAGTAAATATTTCTAGGAGACTCAAGCATCTAAGCTTGGGGATGCTCCGGAAGGCATCCCATCTTTATTCTTCAACAATTATCGGTATACCTCGGTTTTTGTTTTGTTCACATGATATGCGTCTTTAGTTGTTTTCTTTTCCTTTTATGCACCCTTCTAGTATGAGTTAGTCCTTTATTGATTTTAGAATGCTTCATGCGCTTCACTTATATCTTCTGAGTATGGCTTGGTAGAATGCTTCATGCGCTTCACTTATATCTTTTGAGTATGGCTTGGTAGAATGCTCTTTGTGCTTCACTTAAATCTTTTTGAGTATGGCTTTATAGAATGCTTCGTGTGCTTCACTTATATATTTTGAGCTTGGGTATTGGTTAATCTTCATTAATTGTAGAATGCTCTATGAACTTCACTTATATCTTTTAGAGTATGAATAAAAATTTATATCGGAATTAGGCTTGGAAGTGTATCAATGTCATGCCTAGCTAGAAAGGCATTAAAATAAAGCGCTTGTTGGGAGACAACCCAATATTTACCCCTTCTGTTTTTGTGTGTTGACATGATTAAGCTACTGTATAATCATGTTTTATAGCTTTTGTTTCAATAAAGTGCCAAGCAAAGCCTTTGGGATAGTGTGGATGATAGTTGACTTGATTCTGTGCAAAAACAGAAACTTTTGCACTCAGTACAGGAATTTTGTAAATTCACTGGAACGTGCTTTTAATCTGAAATTTTTACACAGTCTTTATATACAAATGTCCTAGATTTTCCTAATTTTTCATAATTTTTAGAGACAGGGAAGTATGGCTACACTACAGATCTTCACAGACTGTTCTGTTTTTGACAGATTCTGTTTTGCATGCATAGTTTGCTTGTTTTAGTGTTTTCATAACTTATATTTAGTGATATAAATTATGTGAATGATAGAATACAGTAGGTTTCATGTGGGAACAATTATGAATCTTGTCTTGACAGTACCTAAGTGAATGATCTATCTTTATTACACTAACCCTTCTCACGAAGTTCCGTTAAGTTTTGTGTGATTGAAGTTTTCAAGTTTTGGGTGAGACACCGATATGAGGAGAATAAGGAGTGAAAAGAACCTAATATTGGGGATTCCCAAGGCACCCCAAGTCAATATTTCAAGAAGTCTCAAGCATCTAAGCTTGGGGATGCTAGGCATCCCCTCTTTCGTCTTCAACATTATCGGTAACCTCACTTGGAGCTATATTTTTATTTGTCAAATAGTATGTGCTTTGCTTGGATCATCATTATATTTTGCTATTTTCTGTTAGGTGTTATTCATAATCTTGTTTTTCAATAAAAAGTTCCAAGAATTGCCTGAGGATGTTTGCATTGCATGTTTGATGTGTGCTGTGTAAAAAAACAGAAACTTTTGCTGTAGTGTTTGAATTTTCATATTTTACTGGAACGAGGAAAGTTTCTGAAAATTTTACACAGTATTGTCATATAAATTCCTTAGCATGTCCTAAATTTTCATAATTGTTTGAGTTATGGAAGTACACTGTTTTCACAAATTTCTACAGACTGTTCTGTTTGGACAGATTGCTGTCATAGTTTGGTTATCTACTTATCCTATAGTTTCCATAGCCTATATTGATAGATATAAATTGTGGAGATGATAGTATACAGTATATAATGTTTGAAAATTATTATGCAACTTGTCTTGTCAGTGCATAAAGAGTTGATTTATTATTATGTGTACTAACCGATCTCATGAGTCCTTTTCAAGTTTTGTGTGGAAGATGTTTTTGAGAATAGGTGAAACCATGATATGAGAGGATGGAACGAGATACAAAAGCTCAAGCTTGGGGATGACCAAGGCACCCCAAGTAAATATTTCAAAGAAGTCTCAAGCATTTAAGCTTGGGGATGCAACGCATCCCATCTCTATTCATCAACAATTATCGGTTAGCCTATGTTGAGCCTAAACTTTTATTCGTTCACATGATGCGTGCTATTCTTGGAGTGCTATTTTTATTTTGTTTTGCTGTTTGAATAAAATAATTGGATCTGAAATTCTTAGATGAGAGAGTCCTCACGTAGTTATTTAATTGTTGGCTACTCATTGCTCTTCACTTATATCTTTTTGGAGTAGTTTGTCATTCACTCTCGTGCTTCACTTATATCCTATGAGTAAATGGTTGAATGAATTGAATATCATAAATTTGAAATTAAATATGCTTCATATGCTTATCCCATGGGGAGTAATTGTTGGGGAACGTCGCATGGGAAACAAAATTTTTCCTACGCACACGCAAGATCTATCCATGGTGATGAGCATCTACGAGAGGGAGAGTGAATCTACATACCCTTGTAGATCGCTAAGCGGAAGCGTTAAGAAACGCGGTTGATGTAGTCGAACGTCTCCGCGATCCAAATCGCAAGTCGTCCCTCGATCCGATCACGAACTAGTGCCGAACGGATGGCATCTCTGCGTTCAACACACGTACGGCTTGATGACGCCTTCACCTCCTCGATCCAGCGAGCGATGGTGAAGTAGTAGATGAGTTCCAGCAGCACGACGGCGTGGTGATGGTGGTGAGGAACAATCTCTGCAGGGCTTCGCCAAGCACTACGGAGATTATGACGGAGGAACTAGAGGGCTAAGGTTGCCGGCACACGGCTTGGGAAATCCTGATGTGTCCCGTGTGCTAGCCCTGCCCCTCTATTTATATGTTGAGCCCTGGGGTCTAAACTTGGAGAGAAAACCTCTACAAGGTCGTTTTTGCCCGCACAAGGTCGGTTTGGCCCGCAAGGAAAGCGTCCAACTCGGATCCCTGCAGTACCGCACACAAGCAGTAGTACCGCTCGTGAGCGGTAGTACCACTTCACACAAGCGGTAGTACCGCTTACGCGGTAGTACTGCCTTACCAGCGGTAGTACCGCTTAAGGCAGTAGCAAAACTTCCTTTTGCACTTTCCAATACCTCGTGGGTTTTACCCCTTTGGCCCATATAAAGTGTTGCTGCACCCGAACACTTCGGTAAACATCCTGAACCCCTTCCGGTGAATTCTGGAACCCTTCCGGAGATCAAAACACTATTATCACATATATCAATCTTTACCTCCGGACTCTTCCGGAGATCCTCGTCATGTCCGGGATCTTATCCGAGACTCCGAACAACCTTCGGTCACCAACACAATAACTCAGCTAAACTAATCGTCACCAAACGTTAAGTGTGTAGACCCTGCGGGTTCGAGAACTATGTAGACATGACCGAGACACCTCTACGGTCAATAACCAATAGCGAGACCTGGATGCCCATATTGGTTCCTACATATTCTACGAAGATCTATATCGGTCGAACCTCTATGTCAAGGATTTAGTTAATCCCGTATGCTGTTCCCTTTGTTCTTCGGTATGTTACTTGCCCGAGATTCGATCGTCGGTATCCCTATACCTAGTTCAATCTCGTTACCGGCAAGTCTCTTTACTCGTTACGTAATACAAGATCCCGTGGCTAACACCTTAGTCACATTGCTTGCAAGGCTTATAGTGATGTTGTATTACCGAGTGGGCCCTGAGATACCTCTCCGTCACAGTGAGTAACAAATCCCAGTCTTGATCCATGCCCACTCAACAGACACCCTCGGAGATACCTGTAGAGCATCTTTATAGTCACCCAGTTATGTTGTGACGTTTGATACACACAAGGCATTCCTCCGGTGTCAGTGAGTTGCATGATCTCATGGTCATAGGAACAGATACTTGACATGCAGAAAACTATAGCAATAAACTGACACGATCAAATGCTATGTTTATAGTTTGGGTCTTGTCCATCACATCATTCTCCTAATGATGTGATCCCGTTATCAAATGACATCTCATGTCTATGGCTAGGAAACCTTGACCATCTTTGATCAACGAGCTAGTCTATTAGAGGCATACTAGGGACACAATGTTGTCTATGTACCCACACATGTATTTGAGTTTCCAATCAATACAATTACAACATGGATAATAAACGATTATCATGAACAAGGAAATATAATAATAACCATTTTATTCTTGCCTCTAGGGCATATTTCCAACAGTCTCCCACTTGCACTAGAGTCAATAATCTAGCTCACATCACTATGTGATTTACATTGTAATGAATCTAAAACCCATACAGTTCTGGTGTTGATCATGTTTAGCCCTTGGAAGAGGTTTAGTCATCGGATCAGCAACATTCAGATCTGTGTGCACTTTGCAAATATTTATGTCGTCCTCCTTGATGTAATCGCGGATGGAATTGAAACGTCGCTTTATGTGTCTGGTCCTCTTGTGAAACCTGGGTTCCTTGGCTAGAGCAATGGCACTAGTGTTGTCACAGAACAGAGTCATTGGGTTTAGTGCACTAGGCACTACTCCAAGATCTGTCATGAACTCCTTCATCCAGACACCTTCCTTTGCCGCCTCCGAGGCAGCGATGTACTCCGCTTCGCATGTAGAATCAGCTACTACGCTTTGCTTGGAACTGCACCAGCTAACTGCACCCCCATTGAGAATAAATACGTATCCGGTTTGCGACTTAGAGTCATCCGGATCAGTGTCAAAGCTTGCATCGACGTAACCCTTTACGACGAGCTCTTGATCACCTCCATAAACGAGAAACATGTCCTTAGTCCTTTTCAGGTACTTCAGGATATTCTTGACCGCCGTCCAGTGTTCCATTCCTGGATCACTTTGAAACCTTCCGGCCATACTAATGGCAAGGCTGACATCGGGTCTCGTGCACAGCATTGCATACATGATAGATCCTATGGCTGAAGCATAGGGGACGACACTCATCTTTTCTCTATCTTCTGCAGTCACTGGGCATTGAGTCTTACTCAACTTCACACCTTGCAACACAGGCAAGAACCCCTTCTTGGACTGATCCATTTTGAACTTCTTCAAAACTTTGTCAAGGTATGTGCTCTGTGAAAGTCCTATTAAGCGTCTCGATCTATCTCTATAGATCTTGATGCCTAATATGAAAGCAGCTTCTCCTAGGTCCTTCATTGAAAAACTCTTATTCCTTCACGCTTTCCAACATTTCTATATTGTTTCCAATCAGTAATATGTCATCCACATATAATATTAGAAACGCTATAGAGCTCCCACTCACTTTCTTGTAAATACAAGCTTCTCCGTAAACTTGTATAAACCCGAACGCTTTGATCACCTCATCAAAGCGAAGATTCCAACTCCGAGATGCTTGCACCAGTCCATAAATGGATCGCTGGAGTTTGCAAACTTTGTCAGCATTATCTGGATTGACAAAACCTTCTGGTTGCATCATATACAACTCTTCCTTAAGGAAACCGTTAAGGAACGCTGTTTTGACATCCATCTGCCAAATTTCATAATCGAAAAAGGCAGCTATTGCTAACATGATTCTGACAGACTTAAGCATCGCTACGGGTGAGAAGGTCTCATCGTAGTCAACTCCTTGAACTTGTGAAAAACCCTTTGCCACAAGTCAAGCTTTATAGACGGTGACATTACCATCCGCGTCCGTCTTCCTCTTAAAGATCCATTTGTTCTGAATGGCCTTACGCCCTTCAGGTAATACTTCCAAAGCCCATACTTTGTTTTCATACATGGTTCCCATCTCGGATTTCATGGCCTCTAACCATTTCTCGGAATCCGGGCCCACCATCGCTTCTCCATGGCTCGTAGGTTCATCGTTGTCCAACAACATGACCTCTAAGACAGGGTTGCTGTACCACTCAGGAGCAGTACGCATCCTTGTCGACCTACGAGGTTTGATAGCAACTTGATCCGAAGCTTCATGATCATCATCATTAACTTCTACTTCAACTGATGTAGGTTCTACAGAAACATCTTTCTGCGCTGCGCTACTCTCTGGTTGAAGTAAATGTTCAATAACCTCATCAAGTTCTATCTTCCTCCCACTCAATTCTTTCGAGAGAAACTCTTTCTCAAGAAATGTTCCATTTTTAGCGACAAACACTTTGCCTTCGGATCTGAGATAGAAGGTATGCCCAACTGTCTCTTTTGGGTATCCTATGAAGACGCATTTCTCCGCTTTGGGTTCCAGCTTTTCAGGCTGAAGCTTTTTTGACATAAGCATCACATCCCCAAACTTTAAGAAACGACATCTTTGGATTCTTGCCAAACCATAGTTCATATGGCATCATCTCAACGGATTTCGATGGTGCCCTATTTAAAGTGAATGCAGCTGTCTCTAATGCATAACCCCAAAACGATAGTGGCAAATCGGCAAGAGACATCATAGATCGCACCATATCCAATAAGGTTCGATTACGACGTTGGGACACACCATTACGCTGTGGTGTTCCAGGCGGTGTCAATTGTGAAACAATTCCTCACTGTCTTAAGTGATTGCCAAACTAATAACTCAGATATTCTCCTCCTCGATCAGATCGTAGGAATTTAATATTCTTGTTACGATGATTCTCAACTTCACTGTGAAATTGCTTGAACTTTTCAAATGTTTCAGACTTGTGTTTCATTAAGTAAATATACCCATATCTACTTAAGTCATCAGTGAAGGTGAGAAAGTAACAATAACCACCGCGCGCCTCAATGCTCATCGGACCGCACACATCAGTATGTATGATTTCCAACAAGTCACTTGCCCGTTCCATTGTTCCAGAGATCGGCGTCTTAGTCATCTTGCCCATGAGGCATGACTCACATGTGTCAAGTGATTCAAAATCAAGTGACTCCAAAAGTCCATCAGCATGGAGCTTCTTCATGCGTTTTACGCCAATATGACCTAAACGGCAGTGCCACAAGAAAGTGGTATTATCATTATCAATTCTACATCTTTTGGCATCAATGTTATGAACATGTGTATCATCACTATCGAGATTCAATAAGAATAAACCCCTCACATTGGGTGCATGACCATAAAAGATATTACTCATATAAATAGAACAACCATTATTCTCAGATTTAGATGAGTAACCGTCTCGCAATAAACAAGATCCAGATATAATGTTCATGCTTAACGCAGGCACTAAATAACAATTATTCAGGTTCATCACTAATCCCGATGGTAATCGAAGAGCGAGCGTGCCGACGGCGATCACATCAACCTTGGAACCATTTCCCACGCGCATCGTCACTTCGTCCTTTGCCAGCCTCCGTCTATTCCGCAGTTCCTGTTTTGAGTTGCAAATGTGAGCAACCGCACCGGTATCAAATACCCAGGCACTACAACGAGAGTTGGTAAGGTACACATCAATAACATGTATATCATATATACCTTGTTTGTTGTTGGCCGCCTTCTTGTCAGCCAAATACTTGGGGCAGTTCCGCTTCCAGTGACCAGTTCCCTTGCAATGAAAGCACTCAGTTTCTGGCTTGGGTCCAGCCTTGGGTTTCTTCACGGGAGGGGCAACTGCTTTGCCACTCTTCTTGGAGTTACCCTTCTTACCCTTGCCATTCTTCTTGAAACTAGTGGTTTTATTGACCATCAACACTTGATGCTCCTTCTGAATCTCAGACTCAGCGACTTTCAACATCGCAAACAGCTCGACGACTGACTTGGTCATCCCGTGCATGTTATAGTTCAACACAAAGCTCTTGTAGCTAGGTGGCAATGATTGAAGAACTCTGTCAGTGATAGCCTCCGGCGGAAGGGGCATCCCCAATTCAGCCAGACGGGTAGAGTACCCAGACATTCTGAGTATGTGATCACTGACAGACCCGTTCTCCTCCATCTTGCAAGCATAGAACTTATCGGAGGTCTCATACCTCTCGATCCGGGCATTCTTCTGAAAGATAAACTTCAACTCCTGGAACATATCATATGCTCCATGACGTTGAAAATGTCTTTGAAGTCCTGGTTCTAAGCCATACAACATTGCACATTGAACTATTGAGTAATCATCAGAACGAGCCTGCCAGGCGTTCACAACGTCTGGAGACTCAACTGGAGCGGGTGGATCACCAAGCGGTGCATTAAGGACATAAGCCTTCTGGGAAGCCGTAAGGATAATCCTTAGATTACGGGCCCAGTCCACAAAGTTACTTCCATCATCTTTCAACTTAGCTTTCTCTAGGAACGCGTTAAAATTCAGGGGTGCTACTGCGCGAGCCATGATCTACAACATAAATAGTGCAAAGACAACTTAGACTAATGTTCAAGATAATGAGTTTAGTTAATCATATTACTTAAAAACTCCCACTCAAATTGACATCCCTCCGGTCATTCGAGTGTCACATGATCCAAATCAACCAACTCAAGTCCGATCATCACGTGAGTTGAGGTGGTTTCAATGGTGAACATCTTCATGTTGATCATATCTACTATATGACTCATGTTCGACCTTTCGGTCTCTTGTGTTCCGAGGCCATGTCTGAACATGCTAGGCTCGTCAAGTTTAACCCGAGTGTTCCGCACGTGCAACACTGGCTTGCACCCGTTGTATGCGAACGTAGAGTCTATCACACCCGATCATCACGTGGGGTCTCGAAACGACGAACTTTCGCAACGGTGCACACTCGGGGAGAACACAATTTTATCTTGAAATTTAAGTGAGGGATCACCTTATAATGCTACCGTCGTCCTAAGCAAAATAAGATGCATAAAAGGATTAACATCACATGCAAATCATAAGTGACATGATATGGCCATGAACTTGTGCTTTTGATCTCCATCTTCAAAGCACCGGCATGATCTCCATCGTCACCGGCATGACACCATGATCTCCATCATCTTGATCTCCATCAACGTGTCGCCATGAGGTTGTCGCGCCGACTGTTGCTTCCACGACTATTGCTAACTCATAGCGATAAAGTAAAGCAAAACGGCGAAAATAATTAAAGACAACTCTATGGCTCCTGCCAGTTGCCGTACTCATCGACATGCAAGTCGTGATATTATATACAACACATGATCATCTCATACATCACATATATCTCATCATGTAATTGGCCATATCACATCACAACATACCCTGCAAAAACAAGTTAGACGTCCTCTAATTGTTGTGGCAATTTTTACGTGGCTGCTACGGGTATCTAGCAAGAACGATTCTTACCTACGCAAAACCACAATGTGGTGTAGTGATTGCTTTTTGATCTTCTAAAAGAACCCTTTTCATTGAACCGATTCAACTAAAGTGAGAGTGACAGACACCCGCCAGTCACCTTTATGCAACAAGTGCACGCAGCGGTGAAACCAGTCTCGCGTAAGCGTACGCGTAATGTCGGTCCATGCCGCTTCATCTCACAATACCGCCGAATCAAGTATCAACTAGTAACGGCAAGCAATATGTATACACCCACGCCCACAACTCCTTTGTGTTCTACTCGAGATCTCATCTACGCATAGACCTAGCTCAGATGCCACTGTTGGGGAACGTCGCATGGGAAACAAAAAATTTCCTACGCACACGCAAGATCTATCCATGGTGATGAGCATCTACGAGAGGGAGAGTGAATCTACATACCCTTGTAGATCGCTAAGCGGAAGCGTTAAGAAACGCGGTTGATGTAGTCGAACGTCTCCGCGATCCAAATCGCAAGTCGTCCCTCGATCCGATCACGAACTAGTGCCGAACGGACGGCACCTCCGCGTTCAACACACGTACGGCTTGATGATGCCTTCACCTCCTCGATCCAGCGAGCGATGGTGAAGTAGTAGACGAGTTCCAGCAGCACGACGGCGTGGTGATGGTGGTGAGGAACAATCTCTACAGGGCTTCGCCAAGCACTACGGAGATTATGACGGAGGAACTAGAGGGCTAAGGTTGCCGGCACACGGCTTGGGAAATCCTGATGTGTCCCGTGTGCTAGCCCTGCCCCTCTATTTATATGTTGAGCCCTGGGGTCTAAACTTGGAGAGAAAACCTCTACAAGGTCGGTTTTGCCCGCACAAGGTCGGTTTGGCCCGCAAGGAAAGAGTCCAAATCGGATCCCTGCAGTACCGCGCACAAGCGGTAGTACCGCTTCACACAAGCGGTAGTACCGCTTACGCGGTAGTACTGCCTTACCAGCGGTAGTACCGCTTAAGGCAGTAGCAAAACTTCCTTTTGCACTTTCCAATACCTCGTGGGTTTTACCCCTTTGGCCCATATAAAGTGTTGCTGCACCCGAACACTTCGGTAAACATCCGGAACCCCTTCCGGTGAATTCCGGAACCCTTCCGGAGATCAAAACACTATTATCACATATATCAATCTTTACCTCCGGACTCTTCCGGAGATCCTCGTCATGTCCGGGATCTTATCCGAGACTCCGAACAACCTTCGGTCACCAACACAATAACTCAGCTAAACTAATCGTCACCAAACGTTAAGTGTGTAGACCCTGCGGGTTCGAGAACTATGTAGACATGACCGAGACACCTCTACTGTCAATAAACAATACCGGGACCTGGATGCCCATATTGGTTCCTACATATTCTACGAAGATCTATATCGGTCGAACCTCTATGTCAAGGATTCAGTTAATCCCGTATGCTGTTCCCTTTGTTCTTCGGTATGTTATTTGCCTGAGATTCGATCGTCGGTATCCCTATACCTAGTTCAATCTCGTTACCGGCAAGTCTCTTTACTCGTTCCGTAATACAAGATCCCGTGGCTAACACCTTAGTCACATTGCTTGCAAGGCTTATAGTGATGTTGTATTACCGAGTGGGCCCTGAGATACCTCTCCGTCACAGTGAGTAACAAATCCCAGTCTTGATCCATGCCCACTCAACATACACCCTCGGAGATACCTGTAGAGCATCTTTATAGTCACCCAGTTACGTTGTGACGTTTGATACACACAAGGCATTCCTCCGGTGTCAGTGAGTTGCATGATCTCATGGTCATAGGAACAGATACTTGACATGCAGAAAACTATAGCAATAAACTGACACGATCAAATGCTATGTTTATAGTTTGGGTCTTGTCCATCACATCATTCTCCTAATGATGTGATCCCGTTATCAAATGACATCTCATGTCTATGGCTAGGAAACCTTGACCATCTTTGATCAACGAGCTAGTCTATTAGAGGCATACTAGGGACACAGTGTTGTCTATGTACCCACACATATATTTGAGTTTCCAATCAATACAATTACAGCATGGATAATAAACGATTATCATGAACAAGGAAATATAATAATAACCATTTTATTATTTCCTCTAGGGCATATTTCCAACAGTAATGACTTCACACATAATAAGTATAGGTGGTAAAATTTATTGAAAGTTAGCAAACACCGCATTGGTCACTTGAACAATTCATGAAAGAATATTGAAGGAAGAGAGATTCCACATATAAATATACTATCTTGGACATCTTCTATGATTGTGAATACCCATTAACTATTTTCAAACTTGAGCAAATTAGTTGAAGTTGGACAAGGAAGACAACTTAATGAGTTATGTTTGGGTATATTTGTATAGAAGTTATATTGTTATGGATCCTCCAACATGTGGTGCTTGCTTCCACCTCATACTAGCCAAAACTTCCGCACCAAGTAGAAATACTACTTGTGTATCCAAACACCCTTAAACCATTTTTGCCATGAAAGTCCACTATACCTACCTATGGATTGAGCAAGATCCTTCAAGTAAGTTGTCATCGGTGCAAAAAGCAATACAAATTGCTCGTAAATATGTATGATCTTTTATTGTAAGAGAAAATAAACGTTGTACGAACGTGTGATGGTAAAGAAATAAAAGCGACGGACTGCATAATAAAGGTTGCTATCACAAAGGGCAATACAACGTGATGTTCCTTTTCATTAAGGGTTGCACATCCAAAAACAAAAAGCGCATGACAACCTCTGCTTCCCTCTGCGAAGGGCATATCTTTTACTTTTTAGTACTTACCTTTATGCAAGAGTCATGGTGATCTTCACCACTTCCTATATTTTGCCTTTTTCCCTTGGCAAGCGTCATGTGTTGGGAAGACATATATATCCACACAAATATATTTGATCATGAGTTATTATTGTTGACAATTATCTATATGATACATAAGTTGGGAGGCGAAACATTAAGCCCCTATCTTTCTTTGTGTTCGATGGATGCTATTTGTTCTAAAAATATGCTTTGAGTGTCAATAATCATGGAAGACTATATGATAGTTGAGTATGTGGAATTTTCTAAATAAAAGCTCTTACATAGACCCTTCCTGAAAATAAGATGAATTGCAATTGTTCGATGACTAGGAACATGGTTTGCTGATTTTCAAGAAACTTTCTGGTCTATACTTTAACATGTGAATAGCTTGTTACTTGATCATGAGAAGTCTTATGAGACGAGCTACTATTTATGGTTTATATTGATGCTAGAAAAAGTGATTGGAATTATCATTGATCGAACTTGTGGACTCGCTAGCATTCACACTTCATAAATTATTTCTTTTATCATTTACCTACTCGAGAACGAGCAGGAATTAAACTTGGGGATGCTGATACGTCTCCAACGTATCTATAATTTATGAAGTATTCATGCTATGTTTACAATAATTCTATATGATTTTGGTATGATTTTATTAGAACTAACCCGGACTGACGCTGTTTTCAGCAGAACTACCGTGGTGTTGTTTTTGTGTAGAAATAAAAGTTCTCGGAATGAGCTGAAAATTTACGGAGAATATTTTTGGAAAATATAAAAAATACTGGAGTGAAGAGTCACCGGAGAGGAAGGCCGAGGAAGCCACAAGCCACAGGCCCCCCTAGGGCGCGCCCCCTGGCTTGTGACTCCCTCGGGAACCTTCTGGACGTGGGACCAACGCCAAAAACTCCTATAAATACATAAACCTCCGAAAATAAACCTAGATCGGAAGTTCCACCGCCGCAAGTCTCCAGAGCCACGAAAGATCAATCTTGGCCCTCTCCGGCACCCTGCCGGAGGGGGTCACCTTCACCGGAGACCATGGAGGAGGAAGACGGAGGGGCCATCATTGCCATGGAGGCCAAGGACCAGAGGGAGAACCTCTCCCCACTCAGGGGGGAGGCCATGGAGGAGGAAGCACAAGGGGGAGACCCTCTCCCCCTCTCTCTCGGTGGCGCCGGAGTGCCATCGAGGGAACCATCGCCGCGGTGATCGTCTTCATCAACATCACCTTCTTCATCACCGTCCTCATGTCTTTTCAGCGGTCCACTCTCCCACATCCCGCTGTAATCCCCTACTTGAACATGGTGCTTTATGCCACATATTATGATCCAATGATGTGTTGCCATCCTATGATGTTTTGAGTAGATTTCTTTTGTCCTTTGGGTTGATTGATGATATAGATTGGTTTGAGTTGTATGTTTATTTTGGTGCTGTCCTATTGTGCCTTCCGTGCTACGCACACGTGAAGGAGTCCCGCTGTAGGGTGTTGCAATACGTTCATGATTCGCTTATAGTGGGTTGCTTGAGTGACAGAAGCATAAACCCGAGTAGGTGGGTTGTTGCGTATGGGATAAAGGGGACTTGATGCTTTAATGCTATGGTTGAGTTTTACCTTAATGATCTTTAGTAGTTGCGGATGCTTGCTAGAGTTCCAATCATAAGTGCATATGATCCAAGTAGAGAAAGTATGTTAGCTTATGCCTCTCCCTCATATAAAATTGCAATAATGATCACCGATCTTGTTAACAATTGCCTAGGACAATTCCGCACACTGACCCCTCATTATTCCACCCTCGCTGTTTGTAATACATTGTAATATATTCTAACTTTATGATAACAGCACCTATTTTTATATTTTAGCTCTCCGATATCATGCAAAGCTATCCTCTTCATACTGATGTCTACTACGCAACCTTCTTCTTGTAGACTCGTGTTGGGCCTCCAAGCGCAGAGTTTTGAAGGACAGTAGCAAATTTCCCTCAAGTGGATGACCTAAGGTTTATCAATCCGTGGGAGGTGTAGGATGAAGATGGTCTCTCTCAAGCAACCCTGCAATCAAATAACAAAGAGTCTCTTGTGTCCCCAACACACCCAATACAATGGTAAATTGTATAGGTGCACTAGTTCGGCGAAGAGATGGTGATAGAAGTGTAATATGGATGGTAGATATAGGTTTTTGTAATCTGAAAATATAAAAACAGCAAGGTAGCAAGTAACAAAAGTGAGCAAAAATGGTATTGCAATGCTTGGAAACAAGGCCTAGGGTTCATACTTTCACTAGTGCAAGTTCTCTCAACAATACTAACATAGTTGAATCATATATAAATCCCTCACGTGCGACAAAGAGTTCACACCAAAGTCACAAATAGCGGAGAACAAACGAAGAAATTATTGTAGGGTACGAAACCACCTCAAAGTTATCTTTTCCGATCAATCTTATGAGCTATCCCTATAAGTGTCACGAACAGCCCTAGAGTTTGTACTAAAATAACACCTTAAGATACACATCAACCAAAACCCTAATGTCACCTAGATACCCCAATGTCACCTCGAGTACCCGTGGGTTTGATTATACGATATGCATCACATAATTTCAGATTCATCTATTCAATCCAACACAAAGAACTTCAAAGAGTGCCCCAAAGTTTCTACCGGAGAGTCAAGACGAAAACGCGTGCCAACCCCTATGCATAGATTCCCATGGTCACGGAACCCGCAAGTTGATCACCAAAACATACATCAAGTGGATCAATAGAACATCCCATTGTCACCACAGATATCCCATCGCAAGACATACATCAAGTGTTCTCAAATCCTTAAAGACTCAATCCGATAAGTAAACTTCAAAGGGAAAACTCAATTCATCACAACTAGATAGAGAGGGGAAACACTCCATATGATTCATCTATATTAATAAAGCTCGCGGTACATCAAGATCGTGCCATCTCAAGAACACGAGAGAGAGAGATCAAACACATAGCTACTGGTACATACCCTCAACCCCAAGGGTGCCTTGGGCATCCCCAAGCTTAGGTTCTTGTCACTCCTTATTCTCCTCATATCGGTGTCTCACCCAAAACTTGAAAACTTCAATCACACAAAACTCAACGAAACTTTGTGAGATGGGTTAGTATAATAAACAAAGATCATTCACTTAGGTACTATCAAGACAAGATTCATAATTGTTCTCACATAATACCTACTGTATTATATCACTGAATATAAGCTATGGGAATACTAAAACAAGCAAACTATGCATGCAAAACAGAATCTGTCAAAAACAGAACAGTCTGTGAAGAACTGTAGTATAGCCGTACTTCCCTGTCTCTAAAAAATCTGAACAATTAGGAAAATCTAGGAAATTTGTATATCAAGACTGTGTAAAAATTTCAGATCAAAATCAAGTTCCAGTGAGTTTACAAAATTACTTGACTAAGAGCAAAAGTTTCTGTTTTTGCACAGAATCAAGTCAACTATCATCCACACTATCCCAAAGGCTTTACTTGGCACTTTAATGAAACAAAAGCTATAAAACATGATTAATACAGTAGCTTAATCATGTGAACACACTAAAACAGAAAGTAAAAGTGTTGGGTTGCCTCCCAACAAGCGCTTTTCTTTAATGCCCTTTTAGCTAGGCATGATGATTTCAATGATGCTCACATAGGAATAATAATAGAAACATGCGAAAGAGCATCATGAATCTCATGACAAGCACATTTAAGTCTAACCCACTTCCTATGCATAGGGATTTTGTTAGCAAACAATTTATGGGAGCAAGAATCAACTAGCATGGGAAGGCAAAACAGGCATAACTTCAAAACTTTCAACACATAGAGAGGAAACTTGATATTATTGAAATATGTAGGAGCATAAGATCCTCTCTCATAATAATTTTCAGTAGTATCATGAATGAATTTCACAATATAACCATCACATAAAGCATTCTTTTCATGATCTACAAGCATAGAAATTTTACTACTCTCCACACAAGAAGATTTCTTCTCATGACTAATGGTGGGAGTATCATATGAAGCTCGGATACTAAAAATTGTTTCCACATTAAAAGAGTAATGTTCAGTAAAAGGATATTCAAAATTATGACAATAATTATCACTACTCTTTATAACATAAGTATCATCACAATAATCATCATAAGTAGCAACTTTGTTCTCATCATAGTCAATTGAAACCTCTTCCGAAATAGTGGAATCATTAATAAATAAAGTCGTGACCTCTCCAAATCCACTTTTATCATTATAATAAGATTCAACACCCTCCAAAATAGTGGGATAATTATTATCTAAAGTTGACACTCTTCCAAACCCACTTTCATAAATATTGCAATCATCATAAACAGGGGGTATGCCATCATCATAAATTTGCAGATCAAAACTTGGGGGACTAAAAATATCATCTTCGTTAAACATAGCATCCCCAAGCTTGGGACAAACATTAATTGCAGCAAATAAATTCTCAAACATGTCATTCTCATCAAACATAGCACCCCCAAGCTTGTGGCTTTGCATAACATAAGCATAATCACTCTCATCATTAATAGTATGAATAGCACCCATCGTATAACAATTATTATCATCACAATTTTCTAAGTTGGTGCCAAAAAGATTTTCAAGATTATGAGGGGTGTCATTATTTGGGAGAGATACCTCTTTACCTTTACTTTTCCTTCTTTTCTTCTTCTTCACCACATTCTGTGTGGGTTTATTTAATTCCTCCAAGCTTGTTTTTGAAGAGATTGGTTGAATATGAAGCTCCTCCCCGTTACCTGATTCATCATAAGAAAAAATAGGAGGATATTGGGAAACCTCTTCCCCTTCATTAGTATTCTCTTCATCTTCTATTTGTTTCCTTGTCTTTAAGTAATTGGCAATATAAGGATTCTCAATGCAATTTACCACGCAATACATATAGATTTCATTTAAATCAAAATCAATCATTTTCATGAGAACCCAAGCTGGAACATCCTTAGTTTTATGTTTCATTTCTTCATACCCCAAAAATAGACTAAGTTCATTATGATGCTCAAGGGTAATGAGGCTATCACAATTTTTGGACACAATTCGATCATGAAATAATTCACATTGGAAATTAAAATGACCACTTTCATTGCAAAGTTCACAAGGACGGCGAGGAATATTAAGTCTTTCAGCACAAACATATAGCCTCTCTTGCAACCATTTAGTTTGTAAATACTTATGCCTCTTACAAAATCTATCTTCCCTTCTAGGCATGTCTTCACAAACTCTATGCACTCCACAAAAATTGACATGCTTATAAGAAATCTTTTTATCATGACTAGTGCAATCATCATTAGTACTATGGATATTCAAAGAATTCATACTAACAACATTGCAATCATGCTCATCACTCAAAGATTTAGTGCCAAACATTTTAATAACTTCTTCTTCTAATATTTGAGCACAATTTTCCTTTCCATCATTTTCACGAAAGACATTAAAAAGATGAAGCATATGAGGCAACCTCAATTCCATTTTTTTTAATTTTCTTTTATAGACTAAACTAGTGATAAAACAAGAAACTGAAAGATTCAATTGCAAGATCTAAAGATATACCTTCAAGCACTGACCTGCCCGGCAATGGCGCCAGAAAAGAGCTTGATGTCTACTACGCAACCTTCTTCTTGTAGACTCGTGTTGGGCCTCCAAGCGCAGAGTTTTGTAGGACAGTAGCAAATTTCCCTCAAGTGGATTACCTAAGGTTTATCAATCCGTGGGAGGTGTAGGATGAAGATGGTCTCTCTCAAGCAACCCTGCAATCAAATAACAAAGAGTGTCTTGTGTCCCCAACACACCCAATACAATGGTAAATTGTATAGGTGCACTAGTTCGGCGAAGAGATGGTGATACAAGTGTAATATGGATGGTAGATATAGGTTTTTGTAATCTGAAAATATAAAAACAGCAAGGTAGCAAGTAACAAAAGTGAGCAAAAACGGTATTGCAATGCTTGGAAACAAGGCCTAGGGTTCATACTTTCACTAGTGCAAGTTCTCTCAACAATACTAACATAGTTGAATCATATATAAATCCCTCACGTGCGACAAAGAGTTCACTCCAAAGTCACAAATAGCGGAGAACAAACGAAGAAATTATTGTAGGGTACGAAACCACCTCAAAGTTATCTTTTCCGTTCAATCTTATGAGCTATCCCTATAAGTGCCACGAACAGCCCTAGAGTTCGTACTAAATTAACACCTTAAGATACACATCAGCCAAAACCCTAATGTCACCTAGATACTCCAATGTCACCTCGAGTACTCGTGGGTTTGATTATACGATATGCATCACATAATTTCAGATTCATCTATTCAATCCAACGCAAAGAACTTCAAAGAGTGCCCCAAAGTTTCTACCGGAGAGTCAAGACGAAAACGTGTGCCAAACCCTATGCATAGATTCCCATGGTCACGGAACCCGCAAGTTGATCACCAAAACATACATCAAGTGGATCAATAGAACATCCCATTGTCACCACAGATATCCCATCGCAAGACATACATCAAGTGTTCTCAAATCCTTAAAGACTCAATCCGATAAGTAAACTTCAAAGGGAAAACTCAATTCATCACAACTAGATAGAGAGGGGAAACACTCCATATGATTCATCTATATTAATAAAGCTTGCGGTACATCAAGATCGTGCCATCTCAAGAACACGAGAGAGAGAGAGATCAAACACATAGCTACTGGTACATACCCTCAACCCCAAGGGTGAACTACTCCCTCCTCGTCATGGAGAGCGTCGGGATGATGAAGATGGCCTCCGGTGATGGTTTCCCCCTCCGGCAGGGTGCCGGAACGGGCTCCCGATTGGTTTTTCGTGGCTCTGGAGGCTTGCGGCGGCGGAACTCCCGATCTAGGTTTATTTTCGGAGGTTTCTATATTTATAGGAATTTATGGCGGTGGAAACAAGTCAGGATGGGCCACGAGGTGACGACAAGCTAGGGGGGCGCGCCCTAGGGGGGGCACCCCCCAGGCTTGTGGTGGCCTCCTGGCTCCCCTGGCCCAGCTCCAACTCTCCCTGGGCTTCTTCTGGTCCATAAAAATTCACCGTAGATTTTTATTCCATTTGGGCTCCGTTTGATATTCCTTTTCTGTAAAACTCAAAAACACGGAAAAAACAGGAACTGATACTAGGCTCTAGGTTAATAGGTTAGTCCCAAAAATAATATAAAGTTGTAGTAAAAATATTGTAAAACATCCAAGAATGATAATATAACAGCATGGAACAAGCAAAAATTATAGATACATTGGAGACGTATCACATACCCACAACGTAGTTTTATTTCTCGTTTCTAGTGGGAAGCAAACGTTCGGCGTACGTAGAGTCGTATCAGTGGCAGATAGGACTTGAGAGAATATTGATCTAACCTTTAGCTCCTTGTGGGTTCGACACTCCATACTTATCACTTCCACCTTTGGAAATTGCTACGATTATTCCTTGCACTTGGGGATTATCAGTCCCTCATGCTTTTGATCTCCCTATCTCAACTCCTTACTTCCATGTGCAATGTCTTTATTTTTCCGCTGCCATATTTGTTGACTTGCATGTGTAGGGTGTGCTAGACTTGCTATAACTGTTAAAATCTGCCAACCAATTAACTTGGGAAAAAGGTTAGGTTTTATATTTGCTAATAGTCTATTCACCCCCCCTCTAGACACAAACTTCTACTGATCCTACAGCATCCAGGTCCCGTTATTGGTTATTGACCGTAGAGTTGTCTCGGTCATGTCTACATAGTTCTCGAACCCGCAGGGTCTGCACACTTAACGTCCGGTGATGATTTGGTATTGTGGAGTTATGTATGGTGGAAAGTTTGAGTTGTAGAGTGCCTATTCTTGATGGGGAGTACTATAGTCAATGGAAATATAAGATGCTTGAGCTATTCAATGAATTTCATTTGAGCAAGTATGTTAAGAACCCCTATGTACCTCCCATTGATCCTTTACATCCCACACACGAAGAGGAAATTGATATGCTATGCAATCTTAGAATTGTTAATCTTATCGTTAGAGGATTGCCTAGGATTGTGCTTAATCAAATGAAGAATTTTGAATGTGCTTATACTTTGTGGAATGACTTGGAGAAACGATATCCAAGTTATTCATTGAGTAATCTTGATAAAATTCTTCATAAAACTATTTCCTTTCACAAAATGATGCCTAGTGATCCCAAGTTTGATGACTATCTATTTGAGCTTAGAGATCTCATGCGTGCAAAAGGAGATGTCATAACTATCATCAACATCATTGTAGAAGCCATTCACATTCATAATCTTGAACATTGTCATGATCACAACACTAAAGAATCTCTTGTTCCTTGTGACGAGGATTTTCCACTTGATGATGACAATGTGGAACATGGCTACTATGATTAAGATGAGTTATTCGACATCGAGCATGAGAAGATCATGAAGAATCTAAGTCTCATGGCAAATTTCAAGGATTACACATCCGGAGGAAAAGAGTGGATTCTCGATAGTGGATGCACCGATCATATGACCGGAGATAGAGAGATGTTTGAAGAGATCACACCAAACCATGGACCGCAAAGGTATGTAACTTTTGGAGACAAATCCAAGGGTAAGGTACTTGGTCTTGGTAAGGTGGCCATATCCCATGATAGCTCTATTCAAAATGTCATGCTTGTTGAATCCCTTGGCTACAATCTTCTTTCCATATCTAGACTTGCCGACTTTGGTTTTAATGTGCTATTCACGAAAGTAGATTGCCAAGTGTTTCGCCAAGATAATCATAACATGGTATTTACCGGTTTCCGTAGAGGTGATCTATACATTGTCGATTTCACTAAGAGATCCAAACCTCGTACTTGTCTTATTGCAAAATCTTCTAAAGGTTGGCTTTGGCATAGAAGACTAGGACATGTTGGCATGCGTAATCTAGACAAGCTTATCAAGGGTGATCATATACTTGGTGTTAAAGATGTTATCTTTGACAAAGATAGACTTTGTAGTGCTTGTGAAGCTGGAAAGCAAGTATGTGGAAGTCATCCCGTAAAGCATATCATGACTACTAGGAGACCACTCGAGTTACTTCACATGGATCTTTTTGGTGCGAATGCTTATAAGAGCCTCAGTGGAAATTCCTATGGTCTAGTCATAGTTGATGATTTTTCTAGATTTACGTGGGTATTCCTTCTTGATGATAAGTTGCAGGTACAAAAGATCTTCAAGAACTTCGTTCGCAAAGCGCAAAATCAGTTTGAAGTGAAGATCAAGAAAGTTCGGAGCGATAACGGATCGGAGTTCAAGAACACCCATGTAGATACCTTTCTTGACGAAGAAGGTGTTTCACATGAGTTCTCGGCTACGTACACGCCTGAACAAAATGGAGTTGTTGAGAGGAAGAACCAGACTCTTATTGAGATGGCAAGAACGATGCTTGACGAATACAAGACGCCAAGACACTTTTGGGCAGAGGCCGTGGAAATAGCATGTCATGCCACAAACTGAGTCTACTTGCACAACCTTCTCGGTAAAACGGCATACGAGCTACTTACTGGTAACAAACCTCAAGTTGGATACTTTTGGGTATTCGGCTCCAAGTGCTACATTCTTGATAAGCATCGTCGTACTAAATTTGCTCCTAAATCTCATGAAGGATTCCTACTTGGTTACGGATCGAACTCTCACACTTACCGCGTCTACAACAACTTCACTCAAAAAGTTGAAGAGACGGTAGATGTGAAGTTATATGAATCTAATGGTTCACAAGTCGAACAATTGCCAAATGATGTAGGAGATAAGGATCCTTCGGAAGCTATCCAAGACTTGTCCATCGACAAGATTCGTCCCATGGAGGTGAAGGAAAGTACTTCGTCAACTCAAGTGGAAGCCCCTACTTCACGTCAAGGTGATCCTCAACACGACATGGAGGCATCCACAAGTGGTACACGACAAGATGAAGAGGAAGAAGTACATCATGAATATCCACCACAACCTCCTTCACCACCACCTCAAGGAAACGACACCTTTAACAACAACAAATATGAAGGAGATGATGATGAAGAAGCTCCACCATCGAACAAGCCGAAGCTACCCCGAGTTTGAGCAAGAGTGACCAAGAACCATCCTCTAAACCAAATCTTCGGTGACATACAAACCGGGAGAATCACTCGCTCTAAAACTCGCTTAGCTAATTTTTGTGAGCATTATTCTTTCATCTCTAGCATTGAACCCTTGAAGGTAGAACAAGCTCTTGAAGACCCGGATTGGGTGAACGCCATGCATGAAGCGCTTCACAACTTTGAGAGGAACAAAGTGTGGACACTCATGGAGAAGCCCAAGGACGAGCACAACATCATCGGAACCAAACACTACAGGAATCAGGCTCTTTGCCGTCTGCCATAGCAGACGGCAAAGGCACAACCATGGATGGCAAAGGCCTTTGCCGTTGGCCAGCGGACGGCAAAATTTTGGGCCGAATAAACTCCGGCAAAGGAGTTCTTTGCCGTCTGCCTTGGCATAGCGGACGGCAAAGTTTTTTTGCCGTCAGCCTGCAGACGGCAAAGCGGCTGGACGGCGTAGTACTGACGTTAGCACCGTTAGGTGGCTAACTGCCCCCACCAAGCCCTTTGCCGTCAGCCCCCGGACGGCCCCCACTCGGTCCTTTGCCGTCTGCCCCCCCCCGACGGCCCCACCCAGCCCTTTGCCGTCTGCCCTCCGACGGCCCCGCCAAGATATTAGCCGTCTGCCACTAACGGCCCCCCGCCCAGCCCTTTGCCGTCTGCTTTGCCACGTGCCCGCTTTGCCGACGGTGGCCGTCGGCAAAGAGGTCTTTGCCGTCTGCCCCCCGCCCAGCCCTTTGTCGTCTGCCCCGGATGGCAAAGAAGCCAAATGGCCCCAGGCCTGGCACTCCCAGGTTTAACAGGTGGCTGCCACGTGCCCGCTTTGCCGACGGTGGCCGTCGGCATAGAGGTCTTTGCCGTCCGGGGCAGACGGCAAAGAGGCTGTATTGCCTCCTTTTTGCCTGTTTTTGTTATATTCAACAATTTTCACAGGCAAATATATGATATGTATATATATATTTCACAGAAACAATATCCCTGCCATATGGATATGATCAACCAACAATTATACCAAATTAAAAGTATCAAATGTCACATTGTTCACCATATTACAATAGTTTCATCCATACATACATAGTCTCATACATAGGTAGAAAGTTTCACGTAAGTTCATCGATACAAAATGAAAACAGAAAGTAAACACTAGCACTACATCAAAGCAAGCTGCCGTGAACTCAATCAAATCTGCAAAATTGGAAATAAGAAAGTTAGAATAAGAACAGAAGTAGAAGAAGATCTAGAAGAAGAAGATGATGAAGAAGCATTTTTCTTCTCTCTCTTTCTCCTCTTGTTTTTCTTCTTCTTATTGCTTATTTGTGTCATTTTAGAGCTAACCTAGGTAATTATCACATTTTTGACCTAACTAAGCTTATTGTGTCATTTTGCAAGAAAATAAGCTAAGTCTATGGCATCTATGTGGTTACCAAGTCTATTATGCCATTTTTGAGTTAACTAAGCTTATTATGTCATCGTGGAGGAAACAATGCTAAGTATATGTCATTTTAGAGCTAACTTAGGTACAATATGTCATTTTGGAGGTTAGTAAGCTTACTATGTCTTTTTAGAGGAAACAAAGCTAACTTAGGTAAAATATGACATTTGTCTAAGTGCTTAGTTTGTCTTTGTGCTAAGTTTGTCTAAGTGCTAAGTTTGTCTTTGTTTGAGAAAATGAGCCAAGTAAGTAGCATATTAGAGCTTACCGTCCTCGTCATCACGGAGGTGAAGCACCTGGGTTGCTCGGGCCGGTGTCACCTCAAGCACTAGTTGGCCCTAGAGAAGGATCGTGCGATGCGGCTCGGAACTTATGCTGCACCAAAGATCATTTTGTGTTAGCATGATGACGCTGAAATGTTAAGACTAGTAACTAATGAACATTGAAATGAAACTCACCGTTCCAGCCGTGGTAATGACTGGCATCGGCGGAGGTGTCTGGCCGGTCTTCTCGCACAAAGACTGCACATTTTTTTTTGACAAGTCAATCATATTGGTTATTAATGAAACGAACATGTAGTGCATAATTTGGCTAATATGAAGAAGAAACTTACCAGGAGGAGCTCGTACATGGCCCGGTGAGATGCATCGTTTCGTGCCCTCTCCTCCTCCAACAACCTAGCTGTCCTCTCCTCCAAATCCCTCTTCTCCTCCGCCGCCTGCCGGGCCTGTTCCGCCAGAAGCGCCTGGGTTGCCTCTCTCTCTTTCTGCAGAGCAGCCTGCAACACAACTCCTCGTTAGCATTCTAATCATCTTTGTTCGCACACACAATGTAATGGAGGAAAGCTATCTGAGTCCGTATGACTAACCTCATTGGCGAGCTCGACTAGCCGTGGACGAGGCCTTATCTCAGGACAGGAGCTCGTTTGGCGTGCCTTGATCTCCCGGAGAGTGCGTGAAGACCATATAAGTCCATCTCCAATGGCTATATGGCCATGGGGCCTCCCACCGCCAACTATCATCACCAGCTCTGGATCGATTGGATGCTGGCTCGGGTTGAAGTCCTCCCCTTTCCTCGCCTTCCCCTCATCTTTGTACCTCACGAGCTTGTTGTGGGAGGAGATGTTGGTGAAGTTCTGGGGATTATCGAGGTCAGACTCAGAGAATGCCTTGGCCTTCTTGTACAAGGCAGTATGGGCCATGGCATAGAGGTCGTACACCTGTGGCACCTCCGACTTATTGTAATGCGCCTATAAGAGAGGAATAAAGTATTAATAAAGGGGTCAAGCTAGCATCAAGAATGAATTGCAGGAATCATGAAGCAAACCACATACCCAGTTCCGCCCGAACTGAAATAAGTTGGCACTGCCTTGATGGTGTGGCACACCTTCCATTTGGGCGCGCCGTTCCTTGGCATCGTCGTGGATGGCTCGCCATTCGTTAGAGCACCATTCATTCACCAACGCCTCCCAACAATCCATCTTATCGGCACACCATCTCGGGGGCACCTAAGTTAGTAATGAGAAATTTGAGAGCTACGCCTACGAATCAAAGCAAGGAAACTAAGTACAAGGCCTTAAGAATAGGTAATTACCTTCATGTACTGCTCCTTGTGTAGAAACTTTCCGTGGCACGATGACTTGTCCTTCTTAATACGCCGCGAGGCGTAGTAGTCTCGAACAGCCTGTACCCGAGCCTCGTGCCGTAAGTTCTATCGTAGGCGCCTGCACTCATCATCGATAACCTTTGCCGCGGCCTCCTCATATCCCTCCTCACACCTGTAGAAGGTCTGCAATCAAACGAGAGAACACTGATTAGTACAATAACTAGCTATTATTGATTTTTTATTGTGTAAAGGAGAAATTACCCAGAACTTTCTGATCACCATGTCGGCCCTCGTGTGGCACAACACATCATCGATCATCTCCTCCGGCGGGGCCGGGGCAGCCAAGTAGTGGTCCCAGTTCAATCCTAACTCTGGAAGCTTACCCTCGCCGGGCAACGTGACAAACCCCGGGAAGTTATGCCGTAAAATCACACCAAGGATGGAGTTGGGCCTGCGGACATCCTTGGCGTGAATCCAACCCCTGCAGTATGACAAAGCCAACGCATTAGATATGTGAAGAAACATGAAGGCAAAAGGTTTAAAAAGAGTAAATGCACTTACTTCTCTTTTTCAGGCCTAATCGGCCACCTCTGCTCGCGGGTCGCCGGCACGGGCGGGAGCCGTGTACACCCACGCTGGTAGACGGTGGCCCCCTCAACCACCTCGTCCCCGCTATCACCATCAGCATGGCCACTCGGCTCCGGCTGATGCAGATCCGGCCAGGTATCCCGTCCGGTCGAAGCGTGTGGAGTCTCGTAGGACGAAGCGTCTGGCACAGGAGTCTCGCGGGTCGAAACGTCTGGGACAGAAGGATCGTCGACCCGAGGCTCGTGGACTAGAGTCCTTGTAGCCTCCACCTCAGACGGGTCCACCGTAGCAGTCCTGTGCTCGGGTGAATCAGCTGGGGGTGGCGGTGTGGAAGGCGTAGCAGCCTTCGTACCTCTCCCGCGGCCACCACATGTACCTTTAGGAGCTCTCTTCTTCCCCCGACCTCCTCTCCCGGTGGGCATCTTCGCCGACGAAGAAGCGCCCTCGGGTGTCCCAGTACTGTCGTATAACGCTCTCCGGAGAGTTTGGGGTGCAATGGAAGTACCCCTCCCACCACGCGCCGACGAACGAGCCTCGGATGAATAATACCTGACATGAACTAATAATGATCTTCATCGTCTATATATGCTCTGGGATCAATAAATGCATCATCATGATCACTATCATCAATAAATGCATCATCATCATCACTATTGGGAACAACATGTGGAAGGCCTACTTTATGTAATCGGTCAAGCATTGAGAGGTCATCCGCATCAGTAACCTCTTCTTCTTCCGTCTCTTCTTGTTCCGGCTCAGGGGTGAAGTCGGATTCTCCTTCATATGTTCTGGGGTGAAGTAGAGCGGTTCTTGAAACGTTTTTTTTGGAAAGACGTGTTTCTTGGAAGAATTCTCCTTCAAATGTGTCTGGGTTAATGTGAGGTTCATAATCATCTTCATTGAGGGGAGGTGGTCTAAAACGTGGTGGCACATCATAAACGACATCCCAACCATTCAGATTTGGATCAGTTTGGCAGGCCCACGGTAGATAGAAAACTTGGGTCGCCTGTTGAGCCGTAATATAGACATCGGGAACATCTAAATGGGTGCTTTGTTTGATTTCGACTAGCCCTATATGTTCATGAGTCCTTCTAGTCTCCTTCGGCTGGAACCAATAACATTTGAAGACTACGACGTTCGGTGGGTTTTCACCAAAGAATATAAGTTCATAAATTGCTTCAACTCTTCCATAATACTCGACACCTCCTTCGCCGATAGCAGAGACAACAATTTGTAGACTTTTGGTCGGCTATAGATAGCCCTTTGCCAAAAGTACGAAAGCGATAACCGTTGATGTCGTATTTGTCAAATGAACGGACCTTATAGTCAAAATCATTAGCGACTTGTCTCAATTCGGCGTCCATAGACTCAGAGTTAGCCTACAAGTTTAATACGAAAGGATTGTTGCATTAGCCGCAAACTAGACGAAGATATGAAATGGTCTAATGGAAATTACCGTTTGTTTGAACCAAGAGATGAAACCGGGATAGCCGCTTCCATGCTTTGCCAGAAGCTCA
This sequence comes from Elymus sibiricus, assembly GCA_039707655.1. Classification (NCBI taxonomy): domain Eukaryota; kingdom Viridiplantae; phylum Streptophyta; class Magnoliopsida; order Poales; family Poaceae; genus Elymus; species Elymus sibiricus. Next base: position 174,983,423 of record CM077667.1, on the reverse strand, counting down.
TACTCTTCGATGGAATCCTTTTGGATCACCACTCCATCCGAGAATTTGGCGACGTATCGACTATATCACATATTCGGGAATAAGAGCAGTTCAAAGGAATTAGAAGTTGCGAAACAATGTACCGAGAACTTACTCGATGTACGGCCGCACTTCTGTTAGGTTGTCGAAGATATACAACGAAATGGCCCGCCATTCTTTGACATCCAACGCTATTGCTTTCGAAGCACCGGCTGGTGCGAGCTTCCCTTTGAATAGGCTGAGGTTGGATCGACCTTTTTCATGGTCTCCGTCATTGTACCGAGGCTTCAGATTATGCAAATGACGATTCTTGGCTTCGTAGTGTGCTGTCACGAAGTTTGCCGCCTCCTCGGTAATGAATGCCTCGGCCATCGATGCTTCAATTCTACGTTTGTTTTTACATTTTGCTCGAAGCGTCTTCTGCATCCTCTCAGTTGCGAAGCACCAATAATTTTGCACGGGCCCCCCAATCTTGCCTTGGTCGGGAGATGCAAAATCAAATGCTGCATTGGATTAAAGAAGCCCGGTGGAAAGATCTTTTCTAACTTGCAGATCAACTCAGACGCCAACTCTTCCAATTCATCTAGCACGTCAGGCGATAGTTCTTTCGCACAAAGAGCACGGAAGAAATAGCTCAGCTCTTCCAGTACTAGCTCAAGCTATATGTGCCAATCATGACTCTTGAGACCAAATATTTTCAATTTGTCAAGACTCGCTCCCCTCTTTAGATTCGCTGCAAACCCATCGGGGAACATCAACTGCATTTTCACCCACAAGATCATTTCCCTCATAGCTGGCCTTCCAAGATTGAACCATGCCTTTGGCTTCCTCTAGTTCTTCTTTCCTTTCGGTTGTCGCATGTTTTGTAACGGTCTATCACATAGAGCCTCCTGATCGACTCTAGCCTTAGGATTATCCTTTGACTTCCCCTCTATGCCGAACAATGTACCAAAAAGGGCCTCGGCGATATTCTTTTCAGTGTGCATCACGTCGATGTTGTGTGGGCAAAGGAGGTCTTTAATGTAAGGCAGATCCCGCAAGCATATCTTGTGAGTCCAGGCGTGTTCCGAATTATACCCTTTGAAATACCTTGGACGCGCTGGATCAGGCTCGAGAGCATTTAGCTGATCCAGGGTCTGTTGGCCTATGAATGCAGGTGGTGCAGAGTTTTTGACAGCTCTACCTTTGATGAAATTCTTCTTGTCTTTTCTGAACTTATGACGAGGATCCAGGAACTGTCTATGCAAGTCGAAGCAAGATTACTTGCGACCCGCCTGCAGCCAACAGAACTGAAGAGCTGCCTTGCATGTGGGGCACGGGAACCTTCCATGCACACACCAGCCAACGAATAGCGCATACGCCAGCAAGTCATGCGTCGAGTACATATACCACACATGCATTTTGAAGATTTGTTTTGTAGCGGCGTCATATGTCTTGATCCCATTATCCCAAGCTTCTTGCAATTCATCCTTAAGCGGCTGCATGTACACATTCATATTCTTCCCCGGATAGTTGGGCCCTAGAATTATCAACGTCAAGAAAATATTCTTTCTTTTCGTAATCTCTCCGGGGGGGAGATTGAGTGGAATAACAAATACAGGCCAACAACTGTATTGGGTTGCCATCATACCAAACACACTGAACCCATCCGTGCTGATGGCGACTCGAGGATGCCTTGGATCTGCCGCTTTATCCTTATGTAATGCATCGAAGTGCTTCCACGCAAAAGCGTCTGAAGTGTGTCCCAACATCGGATTCCCATCTGCATCTAGTTCGGTTCTTTTGCCCAATTTGTGCCACGTCATCTGGCTGGCCGTCTCTTCGACCATGAAAAGACATTGAAGTCTTTGTATGATTGGCATATACCGAAGAACATTAACTAGGATTTTGGTCTGACTCTTCTCACACATACCGTTGTCTACCACAACATACCTGGAAGACTTGCAAATGGGACAATGATTCAAGCCCGCATACTCAAGCCTAAATAAGGCACATCCATTCTCACAGGCATCTATCTTCTCATAGGGCATCTTAAGCGCACGTAGGATTTTGTCCGACTGGTACAGGTTTGCTGGCAATACATGGCCTTTGGGTAGAAAAGCGTCCAAATATTGTCATCATCGCGTCGTAGCATTCTCTGCCCAGGTTGAATTGAGCCTTCAGAGCCATTACTTTCGCAATGGCATCCAGCTGACAAAGCTCAGTGTGCTCGTGGAGAGGACGTTTTGAAGACTCCAACATTTCATCGAAGGCCTTTGAAGATTCCTCCATCTCATCGTTCGAATCCCGAGCATCATCAAAGTCTTGCACCATGTCTTCGGTCATGGTACCATGCTCGTCGGTGCGACGACGAACCACCTCAGCTCTGGCATGTTGGGCAGACTCACCATGAAATCTCCACACCGTATAATCAGGCGTAAAACCACACATCTGCAAGTGTTTACCCATTTCATCCCGATTCCACTTTTTATGCTTGTCGCACCGGACACAGGGGCACCAGGTTATTTCCTGGCCATTTGCAAATGCGGCTCTTAGAAACCCCTTGGTTTTTGTTAACCATTCAATGGCCATGTCTTTCTGACTAGGGTGACCGGTGTACATCCACGCATGATCACTCATCTTGCCTACCTACTAAACACACAAGAAATATATATATATAATTCATCATCTATATTCATCAGTTAATCAAGTTTGTCAGTTTTATTACGTCCATGCAACCTACACGCTAATAGGTAAAGATAGGTCCTAATCCCACCCGAGTATGTGTAGATTGGGTTCGTTTTCCCATGCTCTGCTCCGGATCCGACACAGAATTTCAGCAGCACCTCCTCGCTGTTCTCCTGATACACGTCTCGACAATAAGCAGAGAGGATGGGTACCCGGAGAACAACAGGGAGGCACTGACAAAATTCCGCATCGGATCCGGAGCAGAGCATAAGGGAAAACGAACCCAATCTACACATACTCGGGCTATCCATGGATAACGTTGGACAATTCGAAAGGATGGCGGTTATAAATATGCAAAGACATGCATATTTATAGATGCCGCCCTTTCGAACGGGAGATGCATACTGGTCACGCATACTGATGATTGAAGACACCTATAGCTAGCAAGTTTCATCGGCACGAAGACCGGAATAGAGCAAATTAAGGGGGGGAGGAGATGTCATTTGCGCTCACCCATGAACGCAGGGGAGCTCGTCAAACGCACAGGGAGGTCATCGAACAACAGACCCTCGCAGCGACGAAACAACTGCACATTGAAATCCACCTGATCAACACAAATGTGATGTTTTTTATAACAAAATCGGAAAATATATGACCTAACTCATAATTTACAAAACCATGACCCCGTCGGCCTCTGTAAGGCCGAAGAGCACCTTTTCGGTCAACAGGAGGCCGAAGAGGTGTCGGGGGTCGGGGGTCAATGGCGCCGGGGTGTCTTGTCGGGGTGTCATGCTGGGGGCTCACCAGAGGGGCGTCGCCGGGGGTGTCATGCCGGGGTGTCGTGCCGGGGTGTCGTGCAGGGGGCTCACAGGAGCGGCGTCGTCGGGGTGACGTGTCGGGGTGTCGAGGTGTCATGTCGGGGTGTCGGGGCGTCGTGTCGGGGTGTCGGGGCATCGTGTCGGGGCGTCGTGTCGGGGTGTCGGGGTGTCAGGTCGGGGCGTCGTGTCGGGGTGTCGTGTCGGGGCGTCGTGTCGGGGTGTCGTGTCGGGGTGTCGGGGTGTCGTGTTGGGCTGTCATGTCGGGGTGTCGGGGTGTCGTGTCAGGGCGTCGTGTCGGGATGTCGGGGAGTCGTGTCGGGGTGTCGGGGTGTCATGTCGGGGTGTCATGTCTGGGCGTCGTGTCGGGGTGTCGGGGCATCGTGTCGGGGTGTCGTGTCGTTTTTTTTCTTCTTCTAGGTTTTTTCTTTTCAAATAAATAAACTAACTAACCTAAACCTAAACTAACCTAATAAACTAACCTAAACCTAAACTAACCTAAACCTAAACCTAAACTAACCTTAACCTTAACCTAAACTAACCTAAAAAACAGAAAAATAAAAAAAACAAAAAAAACTCACCTTGGCGGGGCCGGTGGAGGAGGGGGCCGGTGGAGGACGGGACCGGTGGAGGACGGCTGCCGTAGGGAAGATGCCGGCGCTGCGGTGCTAGAGAAGGGCCGCGGTGAGGGGGTGCCGTGGGGAGGGGGAGGCGGTGCGGCGTCGCGGGGAGGGGGCGGCGGGGAGGGTGCGGTGCGACGCGCGGGCACAGGGTCCGGGGGGCGGGCCGGTAGCAGGGGCCGGCGGCGGTGCTGGTCGTAGGGGCCGGCGGTGGGGCTCGGCGGCGTCGGGCAGGGCTGGGGAGGTGGTGCGGCGTCGCGTGGAGGGGGCGGCGGGGAGGGGGCGGCGGTGCTGGATGCAGGGGCCGACGGCGGGGCTCGGCGGCGTCGGGCAGGGCTGGGGTGGCGGGTGGGGTGGGTGAGTTGGTGGGGGATAGCTAGAGAGATCGAGGGGGGAAACGGTCACTTAGACAGCCATTGGGGACGGCCGTTAGTTAGGCAGCTCTTTGCCGTCCGCTAGCGGACGACAAAGAGTGCTCAAGCGGACGGCAAAGATCCAGCGGACGGCATCCAGGCCGCCCACCTGACCTAGCCGCTCCACGGTCCAGTGGCACCCATCTGGGCTCTTTGCCGTCTGCCTTCATGCCCTGGCGGATGGCAAAGACGAGGCAGACGGCAAATTGTGTAGTTGCCATCAACCATTTCTGTGTCGTCTGCTTTCTCTAAGCTGACGACAAAGACCTTCTTTGCCGTCAGCCGGCAGACATCAAAGAAATGGCAGACGGCAAATGTCCTGATTCCAGTAGTGAAATGGGTGTTTCGGAACAAGCAAGATGAAGACGGTCAAGTTGTACGCAACAAGGCGCATCTCGTAGCCCCAAGGATATACGCAAGTCGAAGGTATGGACTACGGTGAGACCTATGCCCCCGTCACTAGACTTGAAGCTATTCGCATTCTTCTTGCTTATGCTAATCACCATGATATCACGCTTTATCAAATGGACATTAAAAGTGCCTTTTTAAATGGTGAGATTGAAGAAGAGGTCTATGTCAAACAACCCCCTGGTTTTGTGAATCCTAAGAAACCTAATCATGTTTACAAGCTTCGTAAAGCTCTTTATGGTCTTAAGCAAGCCCCACGTGCTTGGTATAAATGCTTAACGAAGTTTCTCATCGAAAAAGGTTTTGAAATTGGAAAAATTGATGCAACCTTATTCACTAAAAGATTTAATGGTGAATTATTTGTGAGCCAAATCTATGTAGATGATATTATCTTTGGATCTACTAACCCACAATTTAGTGAAAGATTTGGAAGGTTGATGTCCGAGAAGTATGAGATGTCCATGATGTGTGAGATGAAATTTTTCCTAGGTTTGCAAATCAAGCAAATGAGAGAAGGAACTTTCATCTCTCAAACCAAGTATACCAAGGACTTGATCAAGAAGTTCAACATGCAAGAGTGTAAAGGTATGAAAACTCCTATGCCTACTGCTGGACATGTTGATCTTACCAAGGAGGACGAACCGGTTGATCAAAAAGTTTATCGATCTATGATTGGTTCATTGTTATATCTATGTGCCTCCCATCCCGATATTATGCTTAGTGTTTGCATGTGTGCTAGATATCAAGCTGCACCTAAAGAGTGTCATCTTTTGACCGTGAAACGTATTGTGAGATATTTGATACAGACACCAAACTTTGGCATTTGGTATCCTAAGGGATCTTCCTTTAACCTTGTTGGCTATTCTAATTCGGACTATGCCGGTGACAAGGTTGATAGAAAATCCACCTCGGGTACATGTCAATTTCTTGGTAGATCTCTTGTATCTTGGTCCTCCAAGAAACAAAACTCGGTATCTCTATCTACTGCCGAAGCTGAGTATATTGCCGCTGGATTGTGTTGCGCTCAATTGCTATGGATGACACAAACACTTAAGGATTATGGAATCCATGTGAAAAATGTTCCATTACTTTGTGACAATGAAAGTGCTATTAAGATTGGTCATAATCCTGTGCAACACTCTCGAACTAAGCATATTCAAGTTCGACATCATTTCATCCGTTATCATGTTGCCAAAGGAGATATCAATCTTAAGCATGTTCGTACCAACAAGCAATTGGCCGATATGTTTACTAAGCCACTTGATGAGAAAGTGTTTTGTCACTTGACGAGTGAGTTGAACATCCTTGATGCTTCAAACTTTAGCTAGACTCACTCGATTGCATGCAAGGGCTTGAGCTTACATAATACTTCCATGGTACACTTGACATGTTATCTTATACCATGGAATTCTATGCTCCCTTGTATTGCATCTAACCTTTTGTAGGTACTTGGAAGAATTTCATTCCACAAGATTGCCAACAACTCCAATCATAAGCAATCTTGTCATGACCAAGTATCCACAACCCCTTTTGATGATGAAAGGAAGAAGACAACTCAACCATATCCTTGACATATATTTGATGTGATCACATTTACTAATTCTCAATTGATATCATGTCAAATGGATATATATTGTTCTTCCTTGCATGACTAACCCATGTAGGTGATAAGTGTACCAAAACAACAAGGATTGCTCCCAACTCAAGATGATCTTCATCAACATCGAGCATCCTCAACAAGTTCACCTACAAGCCACGGCATCAACATCATTAAAAGGTATGTACTCATATCCTTGAAAAGGCTTTACTCCAAGTCATGAGATAAAGCAACTCAAGTGATATGAAAACATTAAAATGCTTAATGGAAAAATGGTAACCCCATTTTGAGCTTAACAATGAGTATGACATATGATAAAGTATTCTTGCTTAGCTCCTAAGTCAATATACTCTAATATAGGTGACCTAGTCACCGACCATCACCTAGATTAAGTATCTTGTTTGGTTCATTCTCTATTTGCAAGATTTCTTGGAACCACTCAAATCTTCTCTAGTTGATATCTGTTTGTAAATTCTTTTGTATTTCCTTTGCAAAAGCCTTTAAGATTCTATTGCAAGTTTTCTAAAATCATGTGAGAATTTCTAGAGATTACCAAGTTTCTGTTTACTACTCGGAGCCTCCGATCCAAGTGACTCGGTTCTACCGATTATGCAGATAGGCTGCAGATACACATCTCGGTTCCACCGACTTATTTGCCTCGGAGCCACCGACTTTGCTATTTTTTCTATCCTTTGTTAAATATAGCAATTCTCCAGTTCTTCGATGATCCCTTATTATTAAAAAAAGGGGAGAAACTTTATTCTAGGATCCCTGACTCAAAGGAGGAGAAGTCTTACAATCTCTCAAATCAGCCAAAGAGGGAGAAATTATTTTCCATGATTCCCTCAGTTTTTAATGCTCTCTATGATTCTAGAGTTTTCCATGATCCCTACATTCTATGACCCTTGTTCTCAAGGATCCCTTCTAACTCCATGATCCCTGTGTCTCACCCTATGTATGGACTTTTTGGAAATTAATGCCAAAGGGGAAGAAATACCAAAGCTTCAAAAGCTAAAGGGGGAGATACATGCTTCAATGCAAAGGGGGAGAAACAATCAAGGGGGAGAATATATAGACAAGGGGAGAATACCAAAGTAGGGGGAGAAAAATATGTTTATTTCATTTGACTACTCATGTTAGACTTTTCTCACCCTATCAAATCCCAATATCTACATACTAAGATTCAGAGGGAGAGGATGACCTACTATTTCATATCTAAGGGAGAAAGTTTCTAAATGATGTTGGAGACATATCAATGTTAAGGAATACTACCTTCTACATGTTCTCCATATCTTGGTACTATTGAGCTCTATTGCTTTTTGATTGGTAGAATACTCTTGTGTTTCCTAACATTGTTTTCTCAAGTGTATCTCTACTACAAGAATGCTCAAGAACTCAAGGTAAGTATATGCATCCTATCCTTGATCAAGATGATCTTTTGCTTCTTGCACATATTGTTTGCAAGTGTGAAGTCTTGAACAAGGATACATCTCATTCATATATCTGATGCATATAGCCAAGATACACATGACTCATTATATCCCTTCTACTATATGTGTGTCCATGCATTCCAAAGCAACTATCCTTTAAAGGGATTGCACACATTTAGGGGGAGCAAATCTAAGTCATGGGTCTTTCAAACTCTTCATAATATCTATGCATAACTTTATTTGAAGCTTTGATTGTATGTTGTCATCAATTACCAAAAAGGGGGAGATTGAAAGCACAATATGCTCCCTTGGTGGTTTTGATAATTCATGACAACATACATTGTCTCTTGGACTAATATTTCTACCTAGTGTATTTCAGGTGAAAGTCCATAGAGAGAGATAGGTTGGCAAAAAGGATTGTGAGGGGAAACCCCTAGATGGAGAGAAATGGATTGGCAAAGCTTCAAGCTAGAAGACTCTACATTTTACTTTGTGAGAAATCACTTTGAGTCCATAGAAAAGCTAATACTATTAAAAGGGGGTAAGGTATTGTTGGTGAACAAGATGCTCCACGTGCACAAGTGATAGTCACCAAAAACACCCACAAACTCTCCCACAAATACTCTGTCTAGAACCCTACCACTCAAATCGCTAAGACCAACAATTCATATTTGGTCTCATCGAAATTCAAACCCTAGACAAATCATAAGCCAAACCCTAGCCCATCGGTGCAGCCGATTTCCACTTTGGTGCCACCGAGTTTAGTTGCCAACTTTCTGGTTAGCCATTTTCAAGCATCGGTACCACCGAGTTTTGCCAATTGGTCTCACCGAGATTTGGACCAACTTCCTGGTTAGCCATTCTCAAGAATCGATACCACCGAGTTTTGTGAATTGGTCTCACCGAGTTTTTGGACCAACTCTCTAGTTAGCCGTTGTCAAGAATTGGTACCACCGAAATTTGAGAATCGGTCTCACCGAGTCGTGCATTCTGACCGTTGGTCATCTAATCGGTACCACCGAGAGTTATGTATCGGTCTCACCGAGATTCAAATGTTACTGCATTTTGATCACTTCGGTACCACCGAGTTTTATACTTCGGTGTCCCCGAGTTGGTCACTTTAGGTGTAACGGTTGGATTTTTGGGGATGCCTATATATACCACTTCACCACCACCCACTCGAAAGAGAAGCACTCAGAACTATTCCATAGTTGCCCCATTCAATTTTCTGAGAGAGAGCCACCTACTCATGTGTTGAGATCAAGCTATTCCATTTCTACCATATGAATCTTGATCTCTAGCCTCCCCAAGTTGCTTTCCACCAAATCAATCTCTTCCACCATAGCCAAATCTGTGAGAGAGTGATTGTGTGTTGAGGAGTCTATCATATTGAAGCACAAGAGCAAAAAGTTTCGGGTTTTTCAAGTATTGTACCGGGAAGCTTCTAGAAGGTTCTGGAAACTTCCGAAGGAGTCCGGAAGTCCACCAAGGGTTCCACCATGTCCCAAGGGTTTGCATGGGATGAGGGGAGGCGCCCTGGCCTTATTAGGCCAGGCGCACAAGTCCCTCAAGGCCCATGTGGCTTGGGAGAGGTGGAAAGTCCACCTGTTTATGGAAAGGGAGGGAATTGGACTAGGAGTCCAACTCCTCCCCCTTGGCTGCGCCCTAGGGCTTGGACGGGCTGATCTCCATGCCCCTCCACCTATATATAGAGGGGAGGGGGCACCCCAAGAGCACACACAAAGCCCTTGGAACCCCTCTCTCTCTAGACCGTTTTCTCCTCCGTTCGCCGTTTCGGTAGCGCTATGCGTAGCCCTGCCGGGATAGCACCACCACCACCGCCACCACGCCGTCGTGTTGCCGGAGAACTCATCTACTATTTCGACCTCGCTCGCTGGATCAAGGAGGCGGAGATGTCATCGTGCTGTACGTGTGCTGAACGCGGAGGTGCCGTCCGTTCGGCGCTAGATCGGGACGGGTCGTGATTGGATCGCGGGACGGATTGCGATTTGGATCGTGAAGACGTTCGACTACATCAACCACGTTACTTAACGCTTCCCGCTTAGCGATCTACAAGGGTAGGTAGATCCACTCTCCCTCTCGTAGTTGTTGATCTCCATAGATAGATCTTGGGTGTTCGTAGGAAATTTTTTGTTTCCCATGCAACGTTCCTCAACACTCTTAACCACCGGGAGCTGGCGGCTGCCTCATGCGGGACAGCTCGAACCGTCGCCGCAAGGGGACGAGCGGGTCCTCCTGGTGACCCATGTAGAGAGAGGTTTCTCCCTACCTCCTCATCCTTTCTTTCAGCCTTTTCTTGATTACTTTGGGGCTCAACTGCACCATATCCCTCCGAATGCCATGTCCTATCTTGCCGCTTTCGTTTCACTCTGCGAGAACTTCATAGGCTGCCACCTGCACTGGGGGCTTTTCAAACACCTTTTCACTTGCCGAGCCATGACTGTGAAAGAGGCTTCTCTGAGTGGGGAGAGGAACAACGTCAATCAGCGTTGCGGGGGCCTAAGCATACAACTTAGGGATAAGGTCAACTTTTCCTGCCATGTCATTCCCCGACTCGGTGAAGGGGTGGCAGGATTTGTGGTTTTTTGCGAAGATATCCCGTTTGCCGGCAATCAGTCGGGTCTGCCGCCGTACTCGGCAGAGTGAGTGCGGTCCCCTCCATCCCTGTCCGTGGCCAAGGACGAGAAGACAGAGGTGGAAATCCTGGTGATGTTGGTGGTGACCATCATCAGGAAAGGGATCAACGGGTTGGACCTCCTGGATGTTTTCCTTCAGCGGAGGATTCAGCCCCTGTAGGCCAGGGCCTGCCTCATGTGGGAGTATGAGGGGATGGAGGACCCTACGCGCGTTCACCTGGAGGAGCTTGACATAGAGACGCTGGAAGCGAAGATCAAGGCCATCATGTAACGCCCAAGATGCGATCCTATCCTTATTTTGGCTCGAGGGCCTCGACAGGGATAGAAGTGCATCTCGTCGTTTCGCAAGAATGGATATCATTACAAGTACATGTAAAGAAGAGATGAGTATATGGAATTGGCTTACACTCGCCACAAGCTACATCAATATCACATCAATACAACAACATATTCAAACATCATACAGAAGAGCATGGTCCGACTACGGACGAAATCAAACGAGAAAAAAGACATCCATCCTTGCTATCCCAGGCTGCCGGCCTGGAACCCATCCTAGATCGATGAAGAAGAAGAAGAACAACTCCAAATCAAACAAGCATCACGCTCACGTCAAATCATCGCATTACCTATACGTGCAACAGTTGTTGTAGTAATCTGTGAGCCACAGGGACTCAACAATCTCATTTCCAAGGGTATCAAGACTATAGGCTGCATCAAGCACTAAGCATTTATTTGAGTGGCTAACTTACAAGTACAAGAATAAAGGGGGATGATTGTCGCATAAACGGTCCTGAACTAGTAATGATCTCTAAGAGATCCTGAACACCTACTTACGAACAAACATAACCCCACCGTGTTCTCTCTTGGTTCAAAAATCACGAGAAGAGGCAGTCACGGTTACGCACACGGTTGGTGTATTTTATTTGAGTTTACTTCAAGTTTGCTATGACCGGGTGTTAAACAAAGTTTCAAAGTTGCCACTTAACCGCATGCACGACTTTCCGAAAGATTTAACCCTGCAGGAGTGCTCCAACTCATCCATCACAAACTATCCACACGCCGCGGGAATAACCTCGACCACGAATCCCGTGATCTCCTAGGAAATTCCGTAGGAAAACCGCAACCTCGAGAAGCCCGAAGTATTCTCGGAATTCCTCGCACAAGACGTTCGAGAAAGGTAAAACAAATCCAGCAAGGCCACCCGACGTGTCGACGAACCCGATAGGAGCCGCGTATCTCGTTCTCAGGAAACGACCGGATGGGACTAGCTACGTGGAAAACCAATCCCCGAGTTTCCTCGAGGCGGCCCCGCAGGCAGCCCATTTGGGACCAACACCATCAGCACTGGCCCCCTGTATTATGTTAAATTAATCCACGGGTTCATGACGCTCTATGCATTACTAACGGTGTTCAATATTATTATGTTGAGCAAATGTAGTACCAATGTTGGGCCTTTCCAGATGAGTTTTATCCTAAAACGAAAGTCAAGGGGGTCCCCATAACAACCCCGAGCATGTTAGGAGCGCTCAAATATGGAACATAACACCGGTACACAAGTAACTAGGGCGGCAAAAGTGGAACAAAACACCGAGCAAAAGGCCAAGCCTTCCAGCCTTTACCAAGTATATATGTGCATTAAATTAAATAGCAATAATATTGTGATATAACAAAAGGATATCCATGTTGACACATGGATCAACTTGCACCTGCAACTAGCAACGCTATAAGAAGGGCTGAGCAAGCGGTAACATAGCCAAACAATGGTTTGCTGGGATGTGGAGGGGGTTAGAGGCTTATCATGGAATTTTGGGAGGCTTGACAAACAAGTGGTAGGTAGCGAGACAGCGATAAAAATGAGACAACTAGCATGGCAATGATAGTAATGGTATCCAGGGAAATGATCATCTTGCCTGAGATCCCGCTTGGAAGAAGAATGAATCCATGAAGAAGACGAGCCAACGTAGTCGAACGAATCCTCACACTCCGAACGCTTTCGGAACTCTATCGAGAAGAAGCAATCCGAAAACAACAATCAATACACGATACACCACGACATATGCATGACATGATGCACTTCGAGCTCAATATGCAACAAGTTGCATATTGACGAAACTCCACATTCGAATATCTAGTTCACTCTCGTTTAGGTACACAACAATATTAAATGTTATTAAACATGGCAAGAGGTGAAGCATAAGTAAGCTACACATCTAGGCAAGTTTAAATGAGGCCGGAAACAACATATAGCATTTCCGAAACGACCCCATATGTCAATTTCGAAATTGGTCCAGATCTGAACTAATCATGTTTTATATTTATTAAACAGGAAAATAAAGTATACCATGCAATTCTACACGTCATTCTAGTCGATTTACATATATGGAACATCTCAAACGGAGCTACGGTCCAAAAGATATGTCCATCACAAGATAATATGCCATGAATGCAAAATGCATGCAAACATCAACCATAAACATCTCAAATCATGGATTCAACAAGATATTATGAAACTACATGATATTCTAAGCAAATTTCATATAGGACATGCTCAAAACGGCGTTACGGTTCAACAAGTACAACCAACACAAGTTTTAGTGGAAATCAGCCCAAAACAGCAAGATAGCATTTTGCACACATGAAAACAACAAGTTGCAATATTCTAAAATACACAACTTAAGCATGGGGCAGTAGCATATAACACTCACTTCATTTCATCTTCACATTTCATTCTCAAAAGAATAACACATGGTAGGAAGCTCACAACATGGCAATAAAATATAGTAGATTAGGACTTGGTGAAAATAACAGCTTTTAGCATAGCAGATTTTCACGGAGGCATATTGGCAGCAAAGAAACTATATGCTAAAGGGCATATCATGGCATGAAAATCTACAGCATGATGGAGGACATGATGCACTACAAATCATACCATGCTGGCAAGGTCTAATTATGCATAGAATCATGGCTAGCATCAACACAACATGGCATTATGAAGAAAACAGATTCTTAGACTTGGTGAAAATTTGACTAGACATGAGCAGCAGTTTTAACAGATTGACATGTTGGGCAATGAATATAACTATGATGCAAATCCTATACATGGCATCAAAAGACACAACCTGGTCGACAACAACATGCTTAACAAAAGACTCCTTGGGAGCAACCACAAAAGACTCCTAGATCAATAGCAAAACACATGGCAACATGGCAACAAAATATTACAGATTCCAGACTTAGAATTATTTGGGCATATCAAAACAGCAACATTTTATTATAGCATGTTGGCAACAAGAAAACAATACCTAAACATGAATTATCATGGCAAACAAAAAGACCAGGGGCTAGTGCACATGTCAAAGGGCATATCTCATGTTCAACAACAATTGATGCGATGCACGGAATAATTGACACAAAATAAACAAACGGGCATCATAGGAAAAATGACATGCACACAACTTGCTCAAATGACAAAACTAATTGCATGGATGGATTCTATGGATTTTTCTACCCCAAAAACATATATAATATGACTAGGTTACTGTACAAGAATATGCCAAAATTAATTATACAACACCTAGTGTTTTTTTTAAGACAAAGCATTAGAACTTAAAAAACGCATGGAAACTGGGCTCACCAGAGTGGGCCGCAGCCCATGGTGTGGGGCTGGACTAGCGGATGGGTTGGCGGAGGGAGGAGTTGCTGGGCCTTGGGCCGCGGTAGTGGGCCACGACGCCTGGTGGCCCACGCGCGCGCGCTGGACAGCTCAACCGAGGCTCATCGTCCTCTCGCTCGATCCTGAGCGGGGACAAGGCGCGGCGGTGCTGGAGGTCAACGCGCCGGCGACGGACTCAAGGGCAGGCGGGGCACCAGGGATGGGGTGGAGGCGGCTGGATCGGGCGGCTCTAGCCCGGATCTGGCAAAGAACGACGGCGAGCGGAGCTTCGAGGGGCGGTGGCGCCCTTGGCAGTCTGGTGGAGCTCGGGGTTCGACATGGCAGGGGAAGCTGGGAGGCCGGTGGAGCTCGAGGTTCGGCGCAGCGGGGTCCGACGGCGCGGGGCTCGGCTCCTGGCGGCGAGGAGCTGCGGGCAGGGGCGCTAGGATGCGGCGACGCGGGCAGACGGTTGGAGGCGCTAGCGCCATGGGAGGAGCTCGTGCGGTGGCTAGGTGCGGGCTCGTCCGGGCCCAGATGGGCTCGGGCGGGCTTCGAATGGGCTCAGGCAGCCACGGTTGGTGGAGGTTGGTGGGGAGGCGACGTGGCGTGCCACGGTTGGCCACCAGGGGCGGCTACGGAGCCGCAGGGATGCCAAGTGGCGGCGGCGGGACTAGTGGGGCGGCGTCAAGTGGCGGAGCTAGGGTTGGGCAGCACGGAATTTGAGGTGGGAGGTAGGGGAAGGCTATTTTTGGACGTGGGGGTGTCCATATATAGCAGTTTTGTCTAGGGTTTGGGTCTAGGGGTGGTTTCTCGACCCTCCGATCGCGATCGGACGATCCGGTCAGAGGGGTAGGTGTTAGGTGGGCTAGTGGGCTGTAGAGAGGGGTTGTGGGCTGAGGAGAGAGAGGGAAGGTTGTGGCCCGTGACATGCGTTTTAAAAACACCGAAAACGTCCAACAATTTATCCGATGACGAAGCCGCTACGGTTGATCGTCGGGGTATCAAACGACCTCTGATTGCGATGAAATTTGGCAGGCGGTCTACCTACGCTATATTAAGACCGCACGCCAACTTTCGACCCAATCCGAGAATATTTTCATGCACTTTTAAAACAACATTTTATCGATGCCGCGGGCGCGTGCGTGTGTGGTTGGACTCAAAACGGTCAACGACAAGAACGGAAAGAACCAGCGTCTATGAACGGATGCAAGTTTTTGAAAAATGATGGCAACGGAGTTGCCGATGCTATGAAGATGATGTGAATGATGCAAAGATGAATGTGGCAGACAAACGAATCACACGACGAGATTGGAAAACAACGGGAATCTTCTAGAGCGTCGGTCTTGGGCTGTTACAACTCTCCTCCACTTACAAAAGATCTCGACCCGAGATCTTAGAATGAGAAGGGGAAGAGAAAGAGCAAGAGGAAGAGGTAAAACTTAGTTGCTTCTTTGACAAACGAGTGAAACCATAGAAACATGAAGGTTGGAAAGAGATGAAGAATGACATGAGGAACAAGCAAGATTTCAAAAGAAATTTCGGCAGCACTTCGGTAGGATAGAGAGGCAAAATTGATAAGATGTGAGAGTTTGAAAAGAGAACACAACACTCCGGTTAAACAGTAAGCGAGGAAAGGACATGATCTTGACAAAACGAGATGATAGATTGAAGAAAGCAACACAACAAAGCCTCCGAAACAAAAGAATAGAAGCTAGATCTTTGGGAAGAAAAGAACGGAGAAGGAAATGACAACTTCTACCACAAATTAATTGAAAAGCATCCTTACAAAAGAATGATTGAACGGAGTTGTTGGAAAATCAACAACGGAAAGGATATGCTTTTAGTGGACTTATGGAAAACATCTCAAAATTATGAGGTGACAACCGGCCACTAACGGAAGCAGAGATTCTTTGGGAGCAACAAGATATGCAAAACTTCTTTCACCAAAAGGATATATTGATAACTTGGATCATTGATAAACACCATGATAGCAACAAACCTTAGGAAATGCTTTAGGTGACATCTATACCAAGATAACTCCGAGAAAGAAATGATGGGTTTACATATCTAATTCTTGACAATATTTCTTCGAGACTCCTCATTAATCAAGAATGCTATAACACCACCTCAAAAGATAAGGGAGAAAGAATTGCACTTTGAAATGCAAGATAAAGAATACTTGAGGTCCTCCAACAAATCTTGAAGAACGCTTTGAGAAAGAAAGAAATCTTTGACGAACCACCATGAAGAACTTCTTGGAGAACACCGGAATGAAAGGATGATAGAAAAGAATTGAAGGTTGAAAAGAATAAGATTATGACCTCCAAGATTAGATGAAGCTTCATGACGAGATGCTTGAGAAAACATGGAACTCCGGAAAAGGAAAAGATGAACAACTTAGAACCAAGAATTTGATATCATGAACAACTCCGTAAGAAGGATTGAAATCAATTGATGAAACAAGAATAAGAATTATGTTATGTTGATCCTTCATCAAGTTAAACTGATGACAAGCAACAGATTTAGCATACCACTTATTCTTCTTGAGAATGATTGATGAGAGATAAGAGCACAAGCTTGAAGAAGTCTTGAATGAGAGCACCGGTAAGAATTGAAATGAATGAGGGTAGTACGAATGCATGGAGATACATGACATGAGAACGAAGAGATCATGATCCGCCTAATGGAAAACTTGAACGAAGCACCGGAATAATTAAGAGACGAACGAAGAGACAACAATTGAGAAGAATTTGAGAACGAAAGCTGAGAACGAAGAATCTTCTGAAATGATGACATTCGGAGGATCGAGAAATGACAATAACTCTGAAATGCTCCGGATAGATATGGAAAGAATTACTCATGATCGAAAACAATTTGAGAGGATAGCACGAAGTTGAGATGACAAATCTTCGAAAGAACGGAGAAAGATTTAAGAGAAACTCTTCTTGGTCTTCAAGGCAAAGAATGATGGCGAGAAACACCACCAAGAATTATTGAGGCACTCTGGGATAAGGAATAAAGAAAGGTTGAGCCAACGATGAAAATGATTTACAAGCGATCTTCGGGAAGGAATATGACTCATGAAATTCATTCTTACGTCATATTGAAAAGAACTTGAGGACATCTCCGAAAATATTAAAAGAGCCAGGTAAGATCCTGGGAAGAAACCTGTGGGTTATGAGCCCACTCAAAGAGATCACCATTGAAGAAATTGCTTAGGAAGAGAGTTTGCACCGGTACAAATTGAAAACTTGATGAGGTGAGAACCTCGAAATAATTTGGAAGGATTCGAGCGAAAACACAAGTCTTCTGAGATATCTTCAACACTCCGGATAAAATAATGAGATATGAATAACAAGAGATGTCGTGGTTTTGTCACGGCAGATGTCCGAAGACTTAGGTTCGAGGCCATCGCCATAGCAGTGGACTCGAAAGGGGTTGATCGGGACGAAGGACACGAGATTACCCAGGTTCGGCCCCTCAAGTAGAGGTAAAAGCCTACGTCCTGCTTGTGTTGTATTAGCTGGAGTATCGATTACAAAGGAGCGGATTGCTTGACCTAGCTCTCGATTCCTTGGTTTCTTGTCTAAGCCGCCCCGGGGTCCAGCCTTTATATAAGAGGTCAAGGCCCCGGGTTACACGAGTCTCAAACCGACTCACACAGCGTGTCCTATTCTGTCTCTAAGCCGCCATACCATCTTGGGTAAGCCGCCACCGGGCGGCTTAGCCACCCGGGTCTTCACGCCATCTTCCGTCTCTGGGCCCCTGTCAACGGCCCATCTGGTAAGCCGCCCTGGCGGCCTTGCCTGCATCCTTAAGCCCACCTTACAAGTCTTGGGCTTACGAGCCGCCCGGTGTAACCCGGCCCCGCCTGGGCGGGTCTCACCACGGGTTATATCCCCAACATTAGGCCCCAGGTTGATTTGAGCCAGCTCATGTCAATCTTTAACTTTACTTAACGGCGAGTCTTCATTGTGCTGTCGTCTGGAAAGTCAACTTGTAACCCGCCATGACGTCACACGGAATATTCGGAAAAGATTCCATGACGTTTTGCAACGGATCTTTGTCACCGAAAGGTCATCCCGAAAATCAAGGCGCCAATTTACTGTAGCTCCCCACTTTCGCGCGTACGGTTGCCCTTTTCCTTGTAAATAGCGCCACGTGCGCCTCCTCCCTTTCTCCGCCTGTCGCTGTCGTCTCCTTCCTCGCGTGAAGCCTCCCTCTCCAGAGCTCCGCCGCCCGCAACCGAAGACGCGCCGTCGCTCTCCTCGCCGGCCACTGCCTCAGCCCGAAACGGACCAGAGCCTCATCGGCGCCTCCGCATCTCAGAGGTAAGCTCCTCTGATCTTCATTGAATCTGTGTACATTCCCGTTAGGGTTCCGAGTTCTTCCTTGTTCTTGCAAGTTCATCACCATCGATAACCACCGAGGCATCGGGCACTGCCCAAGACCTCGTATCACTACCCTTTGGCTGCGGGCACTCCTCCGAAGTCCATCCCCCACTCATTTTTGTGTCCATATGACACTCATTGTTGCGGGTAGATTGATCTCGTTCATCCACTGTTATTTCTAGGTCGTATTCATTTTCATTTTTTCTTCGCCCGTAGATCTTGTAATGAATAGACAATATGCAAAATCTGTTTTCTGCACTTAGTCATTTTCCCATCCATACCATCTTGGCTTCGTAAGTCGCCATTGTATTGCCGGCTCTCCGCCAATTTTTCTGGCGGCTTAACTCTTCCACTTACACTGATTATAACTGCATTACACAGCGACTGCTCTTCTTAACCCGCCATTCCTTCTATTTTTGTAGCGTAACCCGCCGTCATGACAAGGACTCCATCCTCCTGTGATTGGGTCAGCTCCGGAGTCACTGAAGAACTCCTAGCTAACTTTGTTGAATCTGCCATGTTACCAAGTAAAGAGGAAATACACTGGCGGGTTCCAGGACCGGAGAAGAGGCCTGAGCCCAAGGAGGGAGAGATCATCATATTTACTGACCACATCCTTCGCGGGTTTCGCCCTCCCGGGTCAAAGTTTTTTCGGGATGTTCTTCACTTCTTCCAGATCCATCCTCAAGACATAGGCCCCAACTCAGTTACCAATATATGCCAATTCCAAGTTTTAACTGAAGTCTATATGCAAGAAGAACCGTCTGTTGACCTCTTCTATGAATATCACTATGCAAACCGCCAGACTGAAATGGCGGCCGGTCCCAGCTTGGAACTTGGTGGTATTACCATCCAAAGACGAAGAGACCTGCCATACCCTTCGGCCACCTTGCCGAGTCACCCCAAGGACTGGAACAAAACCTGGTTTTATTGCCAGGACACCTCTCCTGAAGGCGAGAATCCCCTGCCGGGTTACCGTCCAACCCGGCTCTGCTTTACCAATGACAACCCCCTCCCAGCTCGAATGACAGCCGCCGAGCGAGCAAAGTATGCCTCGGCTTACACCAAGGTCAAGGCTCTGCTGGCTAACGGCTTGACAGGTGTTGACCTAACCCGTTGCTGGGTAAGCTGGAAGATCATGCCGTTGAGCCGGCGTGACCGGCTTATGTGCGAATATACGGGTGAACCCAATGACCCCCTTTGCTTCAAGACAACTCCCTTGACTGACGAAGACATCAACAGTGGCGTCAAGGGACTCCTTGGCGAAAGTCAGGAAGCTTGCGACAAGGTTGGGCTAAAGCCCTTCTATGCCAAGAATCCGGCTCCAGACGTAAGTCTCTTTTCCTTCAATCGATTATACTTATCTTGCACCTTGTAACCTTAACCGGCGGCTTATATATAGGCCAACTCCCCGTTCTGGAAGAAGAAATTTAACCCGCCGGTGAGAAAGCCTAAGACGAAAACCCCAGCCAAGAAGAAGAAGAAAGCCGCCACTCCAGAGCCGGCCGAAAGTGACGACTCGGAGGTAGAACTTGATTCTCTTGGCCGTCTCTTTATACAGCTTATTGACAATAATTACTCACAGGATGAGACGGAAGCAAGCCACGCCAACGCCCCTGAGGTAATTGATATTTCTGACTCAGAGATCTATTCACAAGACAGAGTACGGCGGGTCGTCCGGAAAGTCCCCTTCTCTCATCCTCTTGCTCACTTAGATCCCAATTTCCTTTTGAAAAAGCAACAGCACAACTCCCGACGCCAGACCCGGAGCGCCGGCTCTTCCGACCTCGTGGCCGGGTTACCTCATTCCCCGACTCCTCGAAGACGGCCAGCTGAGGTATCCTTTTACGGAAACATAATTCTCATCAACTTTGCATTGTAATCTTACTGTCTTGTATTACTTTGGATGCCTTCAGGATTCTCCGCCTTCATCTGGCGACTCAACCGCATCAAAGCTGCCCCCAATGAAGATCAACCCGGAGTATGTATATTATTTTGCACTTGAATGTTTTCAATGTCCTTGACATATATATAACCATCAACTGCGCCTTCCAGGGCCCAAGCCAAACGAAGAAAAACTGGCGGGTCTACTGCCGCCCCAATTGCTAAAGAGCCAGTGTTTGCTAAGCCGGCCTCTCCACCAGCCGCAGATACTGAGAAAAACATTCACCTGCCACCTGAGCCGGCGGGTCATGATACGACCGCTGAAAACCCTGCGAGGGATGATCCTAAACTGCCCAGCCCTTCAATGGCTGATGAAGAAACAGTTCTTCCAGACGTTGTTATTACTGAGACGGGTCACCACACCCCTGAACCCCGTGTATTAACAAGGCACTCTGGCAAAGCTGAAACTTCTTCGCTGGAGGAATTTAATTTGGAACCTACTGTACTGGAGAAGTTTACCGCTGATGAACTTCATGCTGGATTTCTAAACCGCCTAGAGTCAAGCCGGAAGATAGAGCTGAAGTTTGTCAGCCTTATGAAGAAAAAATATGAGGTAGTACTTTTACCAGCCTGTCCTTTATACCCTTTCCTAGCCGCCAAGAGCCGGATTAATATGTCAAATAATAAACCGGGGCTTTCCTTAGCAATACTTTTCATAACTTGAGCTGTAGCCCCCAAGTATCGGGTTTATTATAAGTAGTAGGCCGATACTCGATGTATAGAGTTTGAACAGTTGTAGCCCCCAAGTCCGGGTTATCATGAAATGATGATCCGGATTCTCATTGGATACTGTATAAATGCTGATTGTAGCCCCCAAGGGCCGGCTTATCTTTTTTTTATTTTAAAGATCAGTCGGGACTTTAATTGAAAGACTTGAGCGTGATCTGTAGCCCCCAAGGGCCGGCTTACCTTTTTTTTAAAGATTAGCTGGGACAAGCCCTAGAGAACAAATAGACATTAGCCCCCAAGTGTCGAGTATATTGCTTGCAATCTGCTTGAGACTTGTAGCATAATTTCCTCAGTGGTAACTTACCATGAACATTGAACCCCCCTTTTCCTGCTTTTGAATTGTTACAGGATGCTCTAGAGGCGGCTGAGTCTGAAATGGCCAGCCTGAAGAAAAATCTCGATGTGCAACAGACCGCCCGGTCAGAGGCGGAAACCAAGTGGCGGGTTGCCGTCGAAGATCTTGAAAAGACGCAAGTGGACTTTGCTCTTTTCAAGAAGAATACTGAAACTCATCAAGCCGCCCTGACCAAGCGTGCAGAAGATGCTGAAGGGCGGCTTGCCACTGTGTCGACAGAGCTGCAGACCCTGAAACAGCATATATCCAGGATGACCTCTGCTATCTTTGGTAAGCATATGGTACTTAATGACCGTCTTGTCCGTGATAAATAATATTTCTGGCGGCTTATACCACCAAACCCTTTTTTTTTTGCAGGTGAAAGGAGCCGCCAGTTATCCTCTGACAGTGTGATGAAGCTGAAGGCAGTGTACTCCTTAGCTGAACAACTCTACTGCGGGACTCTCCTGACCATTAAAGCTATGCTGACTGAAAGGAGCATCCCCAAGCACATGAAAGATATTTTAGAGCTGTTGTCCACGCTGCCTAAGCAGATTGATGAGCTCAAAAGATCAGCCGCCAGGCAGGGGGCTCTATCCGCGCTAAGCCGGTGCTTGGCTTTCGCTCCTGAATTAACTGCTGACGAGATGATGGACGGGTTCCCGTTCAAGAAAGATGACGGCTCGGAGTTCACTACAAAAGACTATGCTCAATGCAGAAAATCTTCCAGGGTTCTTGCCTCCAAGCTGGTGGAGGATCTTGACATGTCAACTTACCAGGCGGCTTACAGCGAGACATCCAAGAAGATACGTGGTCCCACATTTGAATGCAGAGACTTGACCCCCGTGCGCCGTAAGCATTTCTTCGCCCCTGAGATTGATCCGTCTCCTCTGTTTGAGGACGCCCAGTTTGAAGCACTAACACACTGCAACTGGGACGTGAACAATCTTCAGATCGAAGAAGTCGAAGACCCGGAGCGGGATGACCCGCCGTCGAGCTGAACTTGATATTTGATAACCCGGCTTCTTGAACCGCCGACGTGTATAAAACTTTTGGCTGCTTGCCTGGTGAGCTCTCAAAGAGCTTTGTAATAGGCTTGTAGAAAAACTCTTTCACTGTCTGACCCGTGCCATAGTGCACGTATGAGTCTTTAGTCAATCATAATATATTCCTTGCTTTTCTTCAAGCGGCTTATGATATCAATCTGCACGGCGTCTTACCTTGTAGACAAACCCGGCAATATAAGAAGACAGAAACATGTTCTGCATTACTGCGAAGGGTGACTTAAAAAGTCTAACCCGGAGGCGTGAAACCTCATTTTCTTTGCCTGCTTTTCCGAATATATAAGCCGGTTCTTCTGTGGTCTTAGCTACTTTGAACTCTTAATAAGAGCGTAGCAACCCAGAAAGAGACGCAGCAAATAGAAGAGTTAACCTCGCCGCTGTAAGAGGCACTTGCAGAGGGTAAGTTATAGAACTCGCTGCACCCCTGACAAAACACATCTACTTACAGGCAGGTATAACCCGTAGTTACAAATGTAAGAGTTAACCTCGCCGCTGTATGAGGCCTTTGTAGGGGGTAAGTTATAGAACTCGCTGCACCCCTGACAAAGTGCATCTACATACAGGCAGGTATAACCCGGCCTTACAGAGTTAGCCTCGCCGCTGTAAGAGGCCTTTGCAGGGGGTAAGTTTTAGAACTCGCTGCACCCCTGACAAAATGCATCTGCATACAGGCAGGCATAACCCGTTTTCACAGATTAGAGGAGGTGAGTTCATGACTCGCTGCACTCCCAGTAATCTTTGTTGATATTATCAACTTTGCACACGAACTTATAAGCCGCCGTCTTGTAAGCCGCCAGTATGTGGTGATATTGTAGATAAGGAGCCGATCAAGAAGGTTGAAGCTTAACCCGGCGGGTTAGAAGCCCCCAAATGACCTTGTAACTCCGGCTTGAAGAGCCAGACCAAGAGGCTTGAAGCCTAACCCGGCAGGTTGAAAGCCTCCAAATGATCATATGATTGTAGCCATCTTGGACAATGTGATGTAAAAACGGCAGATACCCCGGCTTGCAGGGATACCAACTTTATTATATATATATATATATAATATATACAATGATATTATACAACGAGGGAAGTCGATGACTTAGGTGTAGTAAGGCCGCAGATGAGCGATATTCCACGGCCGGAGGGTCTCCTGCCCAGAAGTTCGTGACTCGTCTCGTACGTCAATGAGATAGTATGACCCATTGTTGAGGTTTCTGCTAACCACAAAAGGCCCTTCCCATGGAGGAGACAACTTGTGCGCATCCGTCTGATCTTGAATCAGGCGCAACACTAAGTCGCCTTCTTGAAACGTCCGGGTCTTGACTCGGCGGCTGTGATAGCGGCGCAGGTCTTGCTGATAAATCGCCGATCGAGCCGCCGCCAGGTCACGCTCTTCATCCAAAGCATCCAACGCGTCTTGACGCGCTGTTTCATTGTCTGTTTCAACGTAAGCCGCCACCCGTGGCGAGTCATGATGTATGTCACCTGGTAAGACGGCTTCTGCGCCGTAAACCATGAAGAAAGGCGTATAGCCAGTGGATCTGTTGGGAGTTGTATTGATGCTCCACAAGACTGATGGTAACTCCTCAACCCAACAACCCGGCGTTCTCTGCAAAGGAACCATAAGTCGGGGCTTGATACCTCTCAAGATTTCCTGGTTAGCACGCTCCGCCTGACCATTGGACTGTGGATGAGCAACAGCAGAGACGTCAAGCCAGATGTGCTCTTCTTCACAGAAGGTTTGCATAGCCCCCTTGGATAGGTTTGTGCCATTATCTGTGATTATACTGTGAGGGTAACCAAAACGGTAGATCAATTTTTTGACAAACCGAACCGCCGTAGTTGCGTCACACTTGCTGACCGGCTCAGCCTCTACCCACTTCGTGAATTTATCAACCGCCACCAAAAGGTGGGTCTTCTTATCTTTGGATCTCTTGAAGGGCCCGACCATATCAAGCCCCCAGACCGCAAACGGCCAAGTAATCGGGACCATGCGCAACTCCTGAGCCGGCACATGAACACGCCGTCCAAACTTTTGACAGCCATCACACTTGAGCACTAAGTTTTCTGCATCCTTATGAGCCGTCAACCAGAAGAAACCATGTCTAAAAGCCTTGGCCACCAGAGATTTTGAGCCGGCATGATGACCACAATCTCCGGCGTGGATTTCATTAAGGATCTCCTTGCCTTCCTCAGGTGAAACACAACGCTGAAAAACGCCCGTAACACTGCGTTTATGTAACTCGCCATTGATGATTGTCATGGACTTAGATCGTCTGACGATTTGTCTTGCCAAGGTCTCCTCGTCAGGTAACTCGCCACGAGTTAGATACGCCATGTAAGGCAACGTCCAGTCAGGAATAGCACGCAGAGCCGCCACCAATTGCCCCTCCGGGTCAGGAATAGCCAGATCTTCCTCCGAAGGTAACTTAACTGAAGGGTGATATAACACGTCCAAGAAAACGTTAGGCGGCACCGGCTTACGCTGGGAGCCAATTCTTGACAATGCATCAGCCGCCTCGTTCTTACGACGATCAATGTGATCCACCTGATAACCCTTGAAGTGACCTGCAACGGCGTCTACCGCCTGACGATAAGCCGCCATGCGTGGGTCTTTGGAATCCCACGTGCCTGAAACTTGCTGAGCCACAAGGTCTGAGTCGCCGAGGCATCTAACCCGGCTCAGATTCATCTCCTTAGCAACCCGGAGGCCATGAAGCAAAGCTTCATACTCAGCTGCATTGTTAGTACAAGGAAACATCAGCCTTAATACGTAACAGAACTTATCACCTTTGGGGGAAGTTAAGACAACTCCAGCCCCCGAACCTTCCAGCTGTCTAGACCCGTCGAAGTGAATCGTCCAGTAAGTGTTGTCCGGCTTCTCCTCTGGCGACTGACACTCAGTCCAGTCGTTTATAAAGTCCACCAAAGCTTGAGACTTAACCGCTGTGCGAGGCACATATTTTAGATTAAGAGGTCCAAGCTCCAATGCCCACTTAGCAATTCGGCCAGTGGCTTCTCTGTTTTGAATTATGTCTCCCAACGGGGCAGAGCTAACCACTGTGATCGGGTGTCCCAAAAAATAGTGTTTCAGCTTCCGGTTTGCCATGAATACTCCATAGATCAGCTTCTGCCAATGTGGGTATCGCTGCTTGGACTCGATCAAAACTTCACTGACGTAGTAAACCGGCCGTTGAACCGGATATTCCTTCCCTGCCTCCTTGCGCTCCACAACAACCGCAGCGCTGACTGCCCTGTTGTTAGCCGCCACATAGAGGAGTAACGGTTCCTTCTCAGCCGGAGCAGCCAAGACGGGCGGCTCAGTCAGTTGCTTCTTAAGCGCATCAAACGCCTCACCCGCCGCCTTGCTCCAGACGAAATCATCCGTCTTCTTTATCATTTGATACAAGGGGATTGCCTTCTCGCCCAGGCGGCTTATGAACCGGCTTAACGCGGCGATTCGACCCGCCAGGCGCTGAACGTCGTTTATGCACGCCGGCTCAGACAAAGATGTAATTGCTTTGATCTTGTCCGGGTTAGCTTCAATCCCCCGCTCAGAAACCAGAAACCCCAAAAGCTTGCCTGCGGGAACTCCAAAAACACACTTGGCCGGGTTAAGCATCATCTTGTAAACCCTCAAGTTGTCGAAAGTCTCCTTCAGGTCGTCCAGCAAAGTTTCCTTCTTCCTTGACTTGACCACTATATCATCCACATAAGCATGAACATTGCACCCAATTTGACTGTGAAGACAGTTCTGCACACAACGGTGATAAGTCGCCTGGGCACTCTTGAGCCCGAAAGGCATAGACACATAGCAGAAAGCACCAAAAGGCGTGATGAAAGCCGTCTTCTCTTGGTCTTTGACTGCCATCTTGATCTGGTGATAACCTGAATAGGCGTCCAGGAAGCATAAACTCTCACAACCCGCCGTTGCATCAATGATCTGATCAATCCGAGGGAGAGCAAACGGGTCAGCTGGACAGGCTTTGTTGAGATCCGTGTAATCCACACACATTCGCCAAGTGCCGTTCTTTTTAAGCACCAGCACCGGGTTAGCTAACCACTCCGGGTGAAAGACCTCCATGATGAACCCTGCTGCTAAGAGCCGGGCTACTTCTTCTCCAATAGCTTTGCGCCGCTCCTCATTGAAACGACGAAGGAATTGCTTGATCGGCTTGAACTTAGGATCCACATTAAGGTGGTGCTCAGCAAACTCTCTCGGTACACCCGGCATGTCAGACGGCTTCCATGCAAAGATGTCCCGATTCTCACGGATGAATTTGATGAGCGCGCTTTCCTATGCGGGGTCCATGTTAGCCCCTATAGTGAACTGCTGAGATGAGTCGCCCTCCGTAAAATCCACCTGTTTGGTATCATCCGCCGAAAACTTGAGGGGCGGCTCTGATTCCGTAGTAGGCTTCTTCAAGGGAGTCATATCCTCCGGGTCAACATTCTCTTTATAAAACTTGAGCTCTGCCTCTGCACAACTTGACTCTGCATAAGCCGCATCGCCTTCCTCACATTCAAGAGCCGTCTTCCGATCACCGTGCACAGTAATCGTTCCTCTTAACCCGGGCATCTTGAGCTGTAAGTAGACATAACAAGGCCTAGCCATGAACTTGGCATAAGCCGGCCGTCCGAATAAAGCATGATACGGACTTTTAATTTTGACCACCTCAAACCACAGGGACTCCACCCTGTAATTGTACTCATCACCAAAGGCGACTTCCAGCGAAATCCTGCCCACTGGGTAAGCCGACTTGCCAGGCACCACACCATGAAATACTGTGGAAGACGGCTTAAGATCTTTGTCAAGCAGACCCATCCGGCTGAAAGTATCATAATACAGGATGTTGATGCTGCTACCACCATCCATAAGAACCTTCGTGAACATGTATCCACCAACTTGGGGGGCAACCACCAAAGCTAATTGCCCCGGGTTGTCAACCCGCGGCGGGTGATCCGCCCTGCTCCAAGTGATGTCATACTCAGACCACTTCAGATATTGCGGGAGAGCCGGCATGACCGCATTAACCGCCCGCTTGCGTACCTTCTGGTCTCGCTTGTCGAAGCTGGTTGTGAAGACGTGATACTGACCCCCGCTAAGTTGTTTTGGGTTACTCTGAAAACCGGACTGGTTATGTTGCTGTTGGCCACCGCCTCCAGACTGTTGATTATGACCTCCTTGATTACCCTGATTCTGGTAACCCGACCCTGAGCCGCCAGGACCCAAGCCGGCTCCTGACCCGCCTGGCCCTGAGCCGCCGGACGGTCCATTACCGTTGTTATGATGCTGCTGAAGGCTGTAATCTCGAAACTGCCGCATAATGTGGCAATTCCTCCACGTATGCCCTGCCGGCTTATCAGGTCGACTATGCTCTGGACAAGGCTTATTAAGCATTGCTTCCAAATTAAATGGAACCTTTCCCTTGTTAAAATTCTGCTTGAATTTCCCATTGCCCTTGGCATGGTTATTCCCAGCGCTGGTATTCGCCACCAATTCTGACCCGCCGTCCGGGTGTTTCCGCTTGCCAGAGTTGCCGTTTCCAGCCGCGTTCTGCTGCTGACCCTTTCCATTGTTACCTTTCTTCCCTTGACCTGATTTTTCATCATCAGAGCCTGGGTCTTTCGTGTTGTCAGAGTCCGCATACTTGGTTAAAGCCGCCATAAGCTCCCCCATGTCTTGACACGAACGTTTAAGCCGGCCAAGCTTCTGCTTCAAAGGCGTAAAGTGGCAATTTTTCTCCAGAATCAAAACTGCTTGAGCCGCCGTGATCTGTTCTGAAGAGTGGATGATAGTCGAAACCCGCCGGACCCAATGATGAGCCGACTCATCCGTCTGTTGCATACAATGATCCAAATCCACGATCGTCATGGGCTGCTTGCACGTCCCTTTGAAATTTTTGATAAATTTCGCCTTCAACTCGGCCCAGGAAGTAATGGTGTTGGGTGGCAAACCCTTCAACCACGTGCGAGCCGGCCCTTCTAGCATCATGATAAAATACTTGGCACACACTGCATCACTAACATCCAACATCTCCATGGCGAGCTCATAGCTTTCGATCCAAGCCTCCGGAGGTAGGTCAGCTGTGTAATTGGGCACCTTACGAGGGCCCTTGAAATCTTTTGGCAGGCGCTCGTTCCGTAAAGCCGGCGCTAAGCACGGCACTCCCACAGCCCGGGAGGTCAACCCGGCTCCGGCTGAGACGGAAGGTGCAGCCGTGGGTTCCGGATGAGCCGCCGCTGCCGCCAGAGCCGCCGCTTCTCGTTGTGCTCTCGCTCGATCCACCAGCGCCTGCGCATCCAGAGCCGGCCGGTCAGCCCGCGGCGGGTTCCGATGTCGTTCACTGCTAGATACCGCCGGCGACTCATAACGCCGGCTGTAACTGCGACTGGGGATGGGGGTTGAATGCACACGACTCCGGCTGTAAGCATACTTCTCCTGCTGGGCCATTGCCGTTCGCAGGTATCCAACCGCGTTCCGCACTTCTTCTGCGAAGGGTGACTCATCGGGAATTGGGATAGCAGTCAGCCGAGTTGCTGCCGCTACCAAGTTCTCCGCCGGGTTAGAGTAATGACCCGGCGGCGTAGGAAAAGAGGTCGGTGCAATCTGGTTTCGTCGGGGCGGGTTAACCTGCTGATGCTGAGCCGCCGCCCGGCTTCCAGGTACTTCCGCCGTCCGGGTTACGACCAAAGGCACGTTCTGTCCCGTTCCTGGCGTGTTGAAAAGATTCCTCGCTTCATACTGATCCGGCAAGCGGGATTGGTGCCTCATCCGCTGAACCGCCGCTGCTGATTGCTGCTCCAGCCCAAGACGGAAAGCATCCGCCCTAAGGCGCTCTGCCTCAGCGTCCATCTGAGTCTTCAGTTCATTGATCTCCTGCTGGACTTCAGTCATCTGATTCTTCAACCTCGCAATCTCTGTGTTACGGGCGGCTTGATTTTCAGCTGTGACCTCAGTTGCCATCAGGGTTGAAAGCTCACCCATTAAATCCAGAAGGACCTGAGCCGGCTGCCTGCCAGCCCCCGATCCGGTTGCCTCAGCAGCTGTGCTGTTATGAGCCGCCGCGGAACCCGCCATGAAGACGGCGGCGCGGTTCGGCGGCTCATATTCCTCCGGTTTATGAAAATCCGACTCGGGGTAAGGCTCAACGTAGCCCCCGAGTCCGCCATTATGGAGCTGGTAGATTGATTCCGTCTCTCCGCTCGAAGATCCGTTTTCAGAGCAGATGAGAGTTTCCTCCTGTGACATAGATCCTTCTAGATCCATGCCCTGAGTGAAGCCGACGAAGACGTGTTTCCGACCCGGTTTGGCACGGGCGGGTTGACCGCGTTGGGCGGGTTGCTTGCGCCGAGCCGGCTCGACGATGTCGGTGTAGACGTCCGGCCCGGGTTCAGATCCGCCGATCTTGCCGATGAAGACGTGAATCCCGCCGAAGGGGACCCGGAAACCATACTCAACGGAGTCAGCCTCGGGGCCCCAGCCGGCGTCGTCGATGTAGAGCCGGCCACGGCGACTCTTGGTCATCCTGCCAACCGCGTACCCCTCGATCCCTGGTAGAGAGCCCTTTGAGAACTCAACACCACCGAGCGCTGGCCCCACGGTGGGCGCCAACTGTCGTGGTTTTGTCACGGCAGATGTCCGAAGACTTAGGTTCGAGGCCATCGCCATAGCAGTGGACTCGAAAGGGGTTGATCGGGACGAAGGACACGAGATTACCCAGGTTCGGCCCCTCAAGTAGAGGTAAAAGCCTACGTCCTGCTTGTGTTGTATTAGCTGGAGTATCGATTACAAAGGAGCGGATTGCTTGACCTAGCTCTCGATTCCTTGGTTTCTTGTCTAAGCCGCCCCGGGGTCCAGCCTTTATATAAGAGGTCAAGGCCCCGGGTTACACGAGTCTCAAACCGACTCACACAGCGTGTCCTATTCTGTCTCTAAGCCGCCATACCATCTTGGGTAAGCCGCCACCGGGCGGCTTAGCCACCCGGGTCTTCACGCCATCTTCCGTCTCTGGGCCCCTGTCAACGGCCCATCTGGTAAGCCGCCCTGGCGGCCTTGCCTGCATCCTTAAGCCCACCTTACAAGTCTTGGGCTTACGAGCCGCCCGGTGTAACCCGGCCCCGCCTGGGCGGGTCTCACCACGGGTTATATCCCCAACAAGAGAGGCTTGGATAAGAACTTCCAACATGGGAAAAACATTGAACGAATGAAAAGGATATGATGAACACCAAGAGGTTGAATTGAATTCACCGGAGAAGAATGACAACGAGAACAAAGGATATGAGGATAGATCTTGAAACTGAAACTGCTGAGAATCTCCACAAGAAATCACCGGATACAAATGAAAGAAAAGATAGCAGAAGCATTAATGAAAAGAAAGGCACTTGGATGACGATTTAATCTTTTGAAGAAAAGGGCGGGAGGGTGGGGAAAAACAAAGAAAACTTGGGACAGATGAGACGAACTCCGGCATAGGAATATGAGGATTGATCTTGCATATATTGGAGATGGATGAATTATAAGTAACACACCGGTTAGGAAAGATATGAAATCACCACTTGACATCGAAGCAACTCGGATTAGCATACTCCAACAAAACTAAAGATGGGGCTTGAGGATTAAGCCGGAAATAAATACATAACCCACCATGCATTTGTTGGGAGGATAATCCTAGGTAACTACTTGAATTCCCACCTAAGAATTTCCGAAGTCTTTCTTGTTTATGCGATTCGGGTTGCGGACCCAGGAACGTACCCAAGGTAATCAGCTACAACTACACCCGCAACCTTCCACACCATAATCCAAGAAACTCCGCAAACTCGTCTACCTCAGACACTCGTAATCACAACGATACTAAGTATGGCAGTACATCTGAACTCTCTCCACCAGTACTAGGGATGCCGGACTCCTCTCGCCACTACTAGTATTGAAGCAATTTCGAACATCCTCCGTCCTGAGATACTAAGGAAACTGAATGATAACGATGTGCAAAAATCCCTCAGACCTCTACTCCTCGATAACAGGAGGCACCAAGATAGAATTCCTTCACATCGGCATCATATAGTTTCCAAAATAACCGTGTGATCCTAAATTTTTTTTGAGCAAGAAGAGGAGTAGAATCAAAATTCCTAAGTCGAATACCTCACCAGAGCATAGAAGAGGAGTAAAAGAAACCTACTCTCCGATATATAACTAGACTCAAAATAGTTTTTCGCTAGACTCGACTCGGCCAAGTTCGATCAATCAAGGGGGCTCCTAGGTCGGTACAGGATCTGATACAAACTTGTAACGCCCAAGATGCGATCCTGTCCTTATTTTGGCTCGAGGGCCTCGACAAGGATAGAAGCGCATTTCGTTGTTTCGCAAGAATGGATATCATTACAAGTACATGTAAAGAAGAGATGAGTATATGGAATTGGCTTACACTCACCACAAGCTACATCAATATCACATCAATACAACAACATATTCAAACATCATACAGAAGAGCAGGGTCCGACTACGGACGAAATCAAACGAGAAAAAGACATCCATCCTTGCTATCCCAGGTTGCCGGCCTGGAACCCATCCTAGATCGATGAAGAAGAAGAAGAACAACTCCTAATCAAACAAGCATCGCGCTCACATCAAATCATCGCATTACCTATACCTGCAATTGTTGTTGTAGTAATCTGTGAGCCACATGGACTCAGCAATCTCATTTCCAAGGGTATCAAGACTATTAAAGCTTAATGGGCAAGGTATGGTTAAGTGGTGAGGCTGCATCAAGCACTAAGCATTTATTTGAGTGGCTAACTTATGAGTACAAGAATAAAGGGGGATGATTGTCGCATAAACGGTCGTGAACTAGTAATGATCTCTAAGAGATCCTGAACACCTACTTATGAACAAACATAACCCCACCGTGTTCTCTCTCAGTTCAGAAATCACGAGAAGAGACAATAACGGTTACGCACACGGTTGGTGTATTTTATTTGAGTTTACTTCAAGTTTGCTATGTCCGGGTGTTAAACAAAGTTTCCAAGTTGCCACTTAACTGCGGGCACGGCTTTCCGAAAGATTTAACCCTGCAGGGGTGCTCCAACTCATCCATCACAAACTAACCACACGCCGCGGGAATAACCTCGACCACGAATCCCGTGATCTCCTAGGAAATTCCGTAGGAAAACCGCAACCTCAAGATAGCCCGAAGTGTTCTCGGAATTCCTCGCACAAGACGTTCGAGAAAGGTAAAACAAATCCAGCAAGGCCGCCCGACGTGTCGACGAACCCGATAGGAGCCGCGTATCTCGTTCACAGGACACGACCGGACGGGACTAGCTACGGGGAAAACCAATCCCTGAGTGTCCTCGAGGTGGCCCCGCAGGCAGCCCGTTTGGGACCAACACCATCAGCACTGGCCCCCCCTGTATTATGTTAAATTAATCCACCGGTTCATGACGCCCTATGCATTACTAACGGTGTTCAATATTATTATGTTGAGCAAATGTAGTACCAATGTTGGGCCTTGCCAGATGAGTTTTATCCTAAAACGAAAATCAAGGGGGTCCCCATAACAACCCCGAGCATGTTAGGAGCGCTCAAATATGGAACATAACACCGGTACACAACTAACCAGGGCGGCAAAAGTGGAACAAAACACCGAGAAAAAGGCCAAGCCTTCCACCCTTTACCAAGTATATATGTGCATTAAATTAAATAGCAATAATATTGTGATATAACAAAAGGATATCCATGTTGACACATGGATCAACCTGCACCTGCAACTAGCAACGCTATAAGCAGGGCTAAATAAGCGGTAACATAGCCAAACAATGGTTTGCTGGGATGTGGAGGGGGTTAGAGGCTTATCATGGCATTTTCGGAGGCTTGACAAACAAGTGGTAGGTAGCGAGACAACAATAGAAACGAGACAACTAGCATGGTAATGATAGTAATGGTATCCAGGGAAATGATCATCTTGCCTGAGATCCCGCTTGGAAGAAGAACGAATCCATGAAGAAGACGAGCCAACGGAGTCAAACGAATCCTCACACTCCGAACGCTTTCGGAACTCTATCGAGAAGAAGCAATCCGAAAACAACAATCAACACACGATACACCACGACATATGCATGACATGATGCACTTCAAATATAATGCATGTTATGCATGACATGGCAAGCACAACAATCAACTTCTACACATTAAGTGGAGCTCAATATGCAACGAGTTGCATATTGACGAAACTCCATGTTCGAATATTTAGTTCACTCTCGTTTAGGTACACGACAATATTAAATGTTCTTAAACATGGCAAGAGGTGAAGCATAAGTAAGCTATACATCTAGGCAAGTTTAAATGAGGCCGGAAACAACATATAGCATTTCCGAAACGACCCCATATGTCAATTTAGAAATTGGTCCAGATCTGAACTAATCATGTTTTATATTTATTAAACAGGAAAATAAAGTATACCATGCAATTCTACATGTCATTCTAGTCGATTTGCATATATGGAACATCTCAAACGGAGCTACGGTCTAAAAGATATGTCCATCACAAGATAATATGCCATGAATGCAAAATGCATGCAAACAAACCATAAACATCTCAAATCATGGATTCAACAAGATATTATGAAACTACATGAGATTCTAAGCAAGTTTCATATATCACATGCTCAAAACGGCGTTACGGTTCAACAAGTACAACCAACACAAGTTTTAGTTGAAATCTGCCCAAAACAGCAAGATAGCATTTTGCACACATGAAAACAACAAGTTGCAATATTCTAAAATTAACAAACTAAGCATGGGGCAGTATCATATAACACCCACTTCATTTCATCTTCACATTTCATTCTCAAAAGAATCATGGAACACATGGTAGGAAGCTCACAACATGGCAATAAAATATAGCAGATTAGGACTTGGTGAAAATAACAGTTTTTCGCATAACAGATTTTCACGGAGGCATATTGGCAGCAAAGAAACTATATGCTATAGGGCATATCATGGCATGAAAATCTACAGCATGGTAGAGGACATGATGCACTACAAATCATACCATGGTGGCAAGGTCTAATTATGCATAGAATCATCTCTAGCATCATCACAACATGGCATTATGAAGAAAACAGATTCTCAGATTTAGTGAAAATTTGACTAGACATGAGCAACAGTTTTAACAAATTGACATGTTGGACAATGAATATAACTATGATGCAAATCCTATACATGGCATCAAAAGACACAACCTGGTAGACAACAACATGCTTAAGAAAAGACTCCTTGGGAGCAACCACAAAAGACTCCTAGATCAATAGCAAAACACATGGCAACATGGCAACAAAATATTACAGATTCCAGACTTAAACATTTTATTATAGCATGTTGGCAACAAGAAAACTACACCTAAACATGAATTATCATGGCAAACAAAAAGACCAGGGGCTAGTGCACATGTCAAAGGGCATATCTCATGTTCAACAACAATTGATGCGATGCACGGAATAATTCACACAAAATAAACAAACAGGCATCATAGCAAAAATGACATGCACATAACTTGCTCAAATGACAAAACTAATTGCATGGATGGATTCTATGGATTTTTCTACACCAAAAACATATATAATATGACTAGGTTACTGTACAAGAATTTGCCAAAATTAATTATACAACACCTAGTGTTTTTTTAAGACAAAGCATTAGAACTTAAAAAAATGCATGGAAACTGGGCTTACCAGAGTGGGCCGCAGCCCATGGCATGGGGCTGGACTAGCGGATGGGTTGGCGGAGGGAGGAGTTGCTGGGCCTTGGGCCGCGGTAGTGGGCCACGACGCCTGGTGGCCCACGCGCGCGTGCTAGACAGCTCGACCTGGGCTCATTGTCCTCTCGCTCGATCCTGAGTGGGGACAAGGCGCAGCGGCACTGGAGGTCAACGGCGCCGGAGACAGACTCAAGGGCAGGCGGGGCACCAGGGATGGGGCGGAGGCGGCTGGATCGGGAGGCTCTGGCCCGGATCCGGCAAAGAACGACGGCGAGCGGAGCTTCGAGGAGCGGTGGCGCCCTTGGCAGTCCGGTGGAGCTCGGGGTTCTTCGCGGTACGGGAAGCTGGGAGGCCGGTGGAGCTCGAGGTTCGGCGCAGCGGGGTCCAACGGCGCGGGGCTCGGCTCCTGGCGGCGAGGAGCTGCGGGCAGGGGCGCTAGGACGCGACGACACGGCAGACGGCTGGAGGCGCTAGCGCCATGGGAGGAGCTCGTGCGGTGGCTAGGTGCGGGCTCGTCCGGGCCCAGATGGGCTCGGGCGGGCTTCGAACGGGCACAGGCGGACACGGTTGGTGGAGGTTGGTGGGGAGGCGACGTGGCGTGCCGCGGTTTGCCACCGGGGGCGGCTACGGAGCCGCGGGGATGCCAAGTGGCGGCGGCGGGACTGGTGGGACGGCGACAAGTGGCGGAGCTAGGGTTTGGCAGCACGGAATTTGAGGTGGGCGGTAGGGGGAGGCTATTTTTGGACGTGGGGGTGTCCATATATAGCAGTTTTGTCTAGGGTTTGGGTCTATTGGTGGTTTCTCGACCCTCCGATCGCGATCGGACGATTCGGTCGGAGGGGTAGGTGTTAGGTGGGCTAGTGGGCTATGGAGAGGGGTTGTGGGCTGAGGAGAGAGGGAAGGTTGTGGCCCGTCACATGCGTTTTAAAAACACCAAAAATTTCCGACAATTTATCCGATGACGAAGCCGCTACGGTTGATCGTCGGGGTATCAAACGACCTCCGATTGCGACGAAATTTGGCAGGCGGTCTACCTACGCTATATTAAGACCGCACACCAACTTTCGACCCAATCTGGGAATATTTTTCGCGCACTTTTAAAACAACATTTTATCAATGCCACGGGGGCGTGCGTGTGTGGTTGGACTCAAAACGGTCAACGACAAGAACGGAAAGAACCGGCGTCTACGAACGGATGCAAGTTTCTGAAAATTGATGGCAACGGAGTTGCCTATGCTATGCAGATGATGTGAATGATGCAAAGATGAATGCGGCAGACAAACGAATCACACGACGAGATTGGGAAACAACGGAAATCTTCTGGAGCGTCGGTCACGGGCTGTTACACATCACCTCCGCGCGAGAACCCCAGGGGTACTCGGCTAGTTCCCCCCTTCGACAAGGACCATCTGCCAATTGATCAAAGTTTGAACCTTCTCAATTAGGGTGTTTATAATCTTGTTAGCCGACTATGATAAATGCAGCTCAATTTCTCGTTCGATAGGCTTTCCTGACATTGATCAGTCCAATGCCGGTCGTGAACCATGCACCCAAGGATGTGGCCAGTGACACCAAGTCCCCAGAGGTCTCGGAAGACAAGGACCATGATTGTGGGGACCCCGACTCATAAGTCGTGATTACCGAATGCACGTGTACAGTGATCCCAGAGATCAATGCTCACTGAACACACAGAAGCTGAATAACAAGAGTCTTACATCCACATTTAGCATCTTACACAAATAAAGACCATGGAGGTCAAGTCTTACATAGATAGGGCCGCAAGGGCCAAACACTAAATCATAACAAGCAGCGGAAATCTTGATCGAAAGCGTGAACCCATGCCATCCGCCTTAAACCTACAGGCATTCTGACTGGGAAGCGTCCTTGTTCGCATATTCGTCACCAACGAACTCTCCGCCATATTCCTGCTCTTCCATGCCTGGCCAATTAAATAACCAGTGGCAAGCCAATGAGTACTTTGAATGTACTCGCAAGCAACCCAAGTTTTGGAACAAGGCAATAACGATGCATGATATAGCACTAAATAGGCAAGTTTTGCGGAAAGCTAATTTTAAGTGCAATGACATGATCAAGATAACTAGTAATAGCATGCATCATGAGGATACAAGTATCCGCACAAACATGTTACCGGCATCAATATAATCAAGGTCTGAACATCTCATGTTCAATCATCATGTCAAGTCATTCGACTTGTCTCGAGTATTCCATCTTTGTTAACCACACACACACTCACACCAAGTTTATGAAAACCCAGGACATAGTTTAAGCAGCACCACCCAACTATCCTTGACCGTGGACACGGCTATTCGAATAGTTTTACACTCTGCAGAGGTTGCACACTTTGCCCACAATACTTGGGGAACTTATGTGTCATCCACGACTCGCGGTACATCACATACCCGAGGTAAGCACCCGAACAATGCCTTTCCCCTGATGATACTAAACAAGTCCACTCGGTTGGTACACAGCCCTCATGATGTACATCATACGAGCCTCGCTCCAGATCGTACCATCCATGAAGGGACCAACGGTGTGCCCGGTGCCTATGAAGACAACGCATGATCGTCCATTCCGGTACGACCCCGTATCGAGAGTGACCACTTCACTCCCGCCACTAGTAATGCGGGCTCTATGCTAGTACGCATCAAAGTAATCAACAAAGCCCCGTCCCATAAGGGGTATCATGGTTGTGCATGTAAGGTTGGGACGGTCGACAAATCTTAAATCTAATCCGTTTTCGAAAACACACACACTCACTTGCTCCGGTACACCACTTCTTTATCAAGTGGTTACCTAGCTCATCATCATCTCCCTCGGGCATTAGTGGCACCCGACGGAGTTTTCGAAAAAGTCTTTGAAATCATTTTTGTTTCCATCACCATGCATATTCCCGTCCCACTTTGCATAGCATCTACTAGCAACCTAACTACTCCCAACCGCACAACCCTCATAAGGATGGTAGGGTCATGCACGATGCAAGTATCAACGGTAAAGTATCGGAGGCATCCCACCGAAGGGGGAACACCACATCATGATCAAATCATTGAAACAACAAGTGCTATATGTCATGCATGAAAAAGTTTCTTAACATGGTCAAAGGGCTGCTTGCCTGGCTCAACAAATTCTTCGGGGTCTTCAAAGTCTTCGGGTCCAATCCCTTCGTCAACAACGCAATCTATCGTCGCGGAATAAACGGGCAAAAATAAGCATCACAACAAAACAGAGCACAAAGGCCACTTTAAAAATGTTACCCTACTCTGATAAATACTACAAACTATTATAAAAATATTTGTCTAGGGTTTTGAACTTAAAAAGGTTTCAAACCTATTTATAACAGAGGCCAAATATGCCTAAAGAGGATTTAAAATAAAACAGTACAGAAAAGATTTTCAATAATTTTCACAAATGGCACTATAAAATTCTACAGAATATTACAAGATTTTTGGTGGAGAAACATTTGGCATTGGAATTTTATTTTGGCCAGTGGAATTTTTGCAAGATGCCAGAAATAAAGAAAAAGAAAAAGCAACAGAGCGCTCGGGCCAAAACGGCCGCAGCTGAGGCGGCCCATGGGGGATTCGGCCCAGGACGAAATGGTGAGCGCGGCGGGCCATGCTTGGCAGCGAGAGGGGGGAGGGTGAGGGTATGACAGGTGGGCTCCACCTGTCATCCCTCACCTCGCGACAGGGAGCGGGGGAGCTCACCGACGGCAGCTCCGTCCACGGCGAGGGAAGGCGAAGGCGGGAATGGCTCCAGGAGGTCACCGCGGGTCGGGAGGCACCGGACTTGGTCGCCGGGGAGGCCTGAGTCGCCGGCGGCGAGGAGGCAGGGCGGCGGCACTTCGGGAGGGGAAAGCCTCGGTCGCCCTGAGCTGCAAATGGAGGGGGGAAACGAGGGGAAATAGTCAGGAGCTCGCGCTGGATCCAAATCGAGTCAGAGCGCGGGCGGGGGAGGCCTCTACCGTGCGGTTCCCGGCGAGCCGAGACGGCGGAGCTCCGGCTCGATCTCGTGCTCGGGGCCTCCTTGGGGTTGATGGACTGAGCGCGGGCTCAATTAGGTGAGGGAGAAGGGGTCCGGAGGGGAGAGAGAGGTCCGGGAGGGGCTATTTATAGCCTCCCCGCGGTCCACCGCACGGTGGTGCGCCGGTGAGGTCATAGCCCACGGCACAGAGCACGGGGGCAAGCTTGGGCTTGTCTAGGGCATTCCTGGGAGGGGTCCAGGCGCGAGGGAAGGGAGAGATGGAGCGGAGGCGCGCGCGCGTGCGAGTCCCATGATTGGCCGAGCTGGGAGGCGTCGGCATGCGCGGGAGGAGGGAGAAGGAGGGGGAGAGAGGAGGGGGCCGACCACCTGCCGTGCTGCGGACGTCGAGGCCGGCAAGGGGGACAAGCTTCCGCCTCCCTAGGCTGACGGGAAGGGGGATTGGGCGGCGGCAACAGTGCGGGAGCGCACTGTAGCGCGCTCCAGAGCGTGCAAATGGCCGGCATGGCCGTTGCCCGCGCGCTCTGGGATGTCCCACCTTGTCCATTAGGTCCTGGGGGTTCCTGGGATGCTCCTTGGATGCCCTGAGAGGGGAGAAGAGGGGTAGAAGTAAAAGGAGGGGATAAAAAGGGTGCTGCCATCACTGTCCAGGGGTGAAAAAGGAGGTTTTACCCCACTTTGTTATTGAGTCTTGGCCAGGGAGATTTACTGGGGATAGGAGGGGCATGCAAGTGACTGTGGTAAAAATTTGAAGGCAAGGAGAATAGCAGAAGGGGGTCAAACAGGATTTTTACCACCTGGGCAAAAAGTGTTTGATGATGGTTTGGCTAAGCAAATGGGGTTTGCTTGCCATGAGTTTTAACAGGGTCAAATGGTTGTTGGAAATAGGGTTGACCACCAAGTTTGAGCTTGATTGAAGAAAGTTCACAATGTAACTTTGCGAAACCCTAGAAATCAACAGAATCAGATTTTGTTGATCTAGGCATGCATTTCACTTCCCACAAATCCACCACTTGGTGTGGTATCATTATTTGTGGTTTAGAACATGCCCACATAGTTTGAGGTCAATAGGACAAACTTCACAATGTAAAGTTGTTCAAATTTGAATCTGGACAGAGAGGGTTTTGGAATATTTTGATGAAGCAAATCAATTGGGATAGAGATGAAACTTTGCAAGATCATCACATATGACAATTGTGACTTGCTGAAATTTTCTTTGAATTTATTGAGAATATTTCTTATAGAAATATTTCAAAAGCTTGATTTAAGCAGAAAGGGTTTTGAGGGGTGTTGCCCATGTTTTTAAACATGACCATGTGTTGAAACTCATATATATGGAAAATATATGTCCACTGAGTTTCCCTAAATTTTCTCAAATATTTTTAAAGCATTTAAATAATTTTTCCCTATAAAAGACCATTTCTGGCCTTAAGAAAAGGCCTTTAAATAAAATAGTAAAATAATCTTTAAAATTAAAATTTGGTGGTTTTCGAAAGTCATATATATAGTAGGTTTCAAATAAAGCCTTTAGGGAAAAAGGATCCACCCAATTTGAGGACTTGCAGTGCAAACCTCAATTTAGGGGTTTTTGAAAACCTAATTTGAATAAATTATTTTTGTCAAAATAAATTTTGATAAAAATAGTTTTGGGTACTATTCACGTGGCATGATCATTGGGCAAGAAGTTTGGATCAGGGAAGATGAATATGGAGAGGAGTAGAACCTAAGAGTGCCAAACATAATCAACCAAACAACCAAACAAGCAACAATTCAAACAAGCACAAGCACTGAAAAAGTTTTAATTGGTTCCAAATTTTGTAAATCCATCATAGCAAAGTGATACAAACACAGGGTGTGACAATGATGAGGAGGAAGAGACGGGTGAGGAGGACGACTCTAAGGAAGGAGACGAAGCTTAATCTTCCCCGTCAGAGGACGTTCCGTCCGAGTGCCGCTCGAAGACGCGGCAAGATCCGAGTGCGCGCGCCAAGGAGTCGAACGCCGCCAACCGACTGCTCCAGCTCCTCCGAACCGCACTTCAAAGTGCACACGGGGCGTATCCGCCGGGTCGCCCGAGAGGGCAACCAAGCGGCCCAAGGTTACAACGGTCAGGCCCTAGGAGGGGATTTTGCCGCGGATGAAGGTGGAGGTGCCCGTGGCTTCAAAGTATCAGGGTTGTTCGTTACATTTGATATCTTGAATTCTTTCCCTCCGAGTGGATATTAACCGAGTGACTTGCTTGTTTCAGTGCTGACACCTCAACTGCTTCACTCGAGCCCATGATTCCGAAGAAGAGCGAGGTAGAGGCGAACGCCGCAACCTCCAAAGGTAACCTCAACACCTGCTTTGATTGAATCCGAGTGAAGAGTTTTGGCAATTTTTGATGCTTAAGCGATTGTACGGCCGACCGAAGTGATGGAACTTGATGGAGATGACCGGGCGGACCCGTCGACCCCTCTAGCCGACACGGATGCGATCATGCAAGACGTTCCTCCCATCCGAGAGCCCGGAATCTCGCTTGGCAAGGTCCTCACTAAGGCCAGGAGTTAGAGTGGCACTCCGAAGGCTAGAGACGCACTCAGGACTACCCCACACGCTTCCACGCCAACTATGGCTGCAACTACCTTCATGGTGCACCGTACCCCTGAAGACCAAGCGGATGCAAGCAAAGCGGCCATGATCTAGCTGGAGTTGATGAACAGATGGCTATGAGAGGCGTACAATGCAAGCGAAGCCCTACAGACGAATGTTCGAGTAAGTGATGTCGTAAGTACCAATCCAGTCGGAGGTCTTGACTTTAGCATGCCATTTTTTTATTTTCGTTCCCGAGTGGGTTTGCATGGAGCACACCCACTGGGTGTAGTCCCCGAGACTGCCGTCGATTGAAGAAGTCGGCGGTAGTCTTAAGTTCTCGGTGCATTTGTGGATCTTGCTTGTCATGGTGGACGCATGAGCTTGTGGAAGTAACTCATACCCACTATGCTGCAGCAACTATTCTACCTTCCAGTGGGGGCGCGCTGAGCGCACCCACTGGGTGTAGTCCTCGAGATGGTCGTCGGCTAAAGTAGTCAACGGTAGTCTTAGAGTTCTTTTTTTTTTGAGTTCGACTGGTCGAAAATTTTGCCTCCATTGGATCCGACTGACAATGATTGTCTGTTTTACTTCTCGTTGACAAAGCGTTTGCGAGCTCGGGACTCAGAACAACGCCATCGAGAAGGAGGTACATGATATGTCTCCAATGTATCTATAATTTTTTATTGTTCAGTGCTGTTGTATTATCATTCTTGGATGTTTTACAATCATTTTATAGCAACTTTATATCATTTT
Source organism: Elymus sibiricus (assembly GCA_039707655.1). NCBI lineage: Eukaryota > Viridiplantae > Streptophyta > Magnoliopsida > Poales > Poaceae > Elymus > Elymus sibiricus. The sequence continues at coordinate 174,940,619 of CM077667.1, read as the reverse complement.
TTGGAACTAACCTATTGACATAGTGCCAAGTGCCAGTTGCTGTTTTTTCCTTGTTTTTTACTTCCCGGAATATCAGTACCAAACGGAGTCCAATCGCGACGAAACTTTTTGGAGATTTTTTTTGGACCAGAAGACATCCAGGGAGCGAAAGAACTACCTGGGAGGAGGCCCGTGGAGCCCACAACACACCAGGGCGCGCCAGAGGCCCCCAGCGCGCCCTGGTGGGTTGTGGTGACCTCGGGACCCCCCTCCACCGCCTCTGAGCTCTATAAATACCCAAATATTCCAGAAACTCTAGAGGACTCGACGAAAAATACTTCCAGCCACCACAAGTTCCAGAACCGCGAGATCCAATCTAACACCATCACGGAGGGCTTCGTCATCCTCATTGGTGCCTCTCCGATGATGCGTGAGTAGTCCACCATAGACCTACGGATCCGTAGGCAGTAACTAGATGGCTTTCTCTCTCTCTTTTGATTCTCAATACAATGGTCTCTTGGATATCTATTTGATGTAATGACTTTTTGCGGTGTGTTTGTTGGGATCCGATGAATTTTGAGCTCATGATCAGCTTCTATCCATGAATATTTATTTGAGTCTTCTTTGCTCCCTTATATGCATGATTACTTATAGCCTCATATTTCTTCTTCGAATCTTTGGTTTAGTTAGGCCAACTAGATCGATTTTTCTTGCCATGGGAAGACGTGCTTTGGATGGGTTTGATCTTGCGGCGTCCTCTCCAAGTGGCAGAAGGGGCAGCGAGGCACGCATGTATCGTTGCTATTAAGGATGACAAGATGGGGTCTATTCCTACATGAATAAATCTTGTCTACATCATGTCACGGTTCTTATTGCATTACTCCGTTTTTCCATGAACTTAATACACTAGATGCATGCTGGATAGCGGTCGATGTGTGGAGTAATAGTAGTAGATGCAGAATCGTTTCGGTCTACTAATCTTGGACGTGATGCCTAAATAATGATCATCGCCTTGGATATAGTCATGATTATTTGATCTTCTATCAATTGCCCAACAATAATTTGTTCACCCACAGTGTGCTATACTCATGAGAGAAGCCACTAGTGAAACCTAAGCCCCCCGGGTCTACTTTTCCAACATATTGCTTTTCGATCTATCTTTTGCCGCTTTTGTTTTCAGATCTATTATTCCAAAAACCCAAAAATACCTTGCTGCACTTTTTATTTGTCTTTTTTTGTCTTCTTGTGCGATCTATCTATCCAATCTATTACAATCTTATCTATCTTTTTTACCGTGGAGAGATTGACAACCTCTCTTACGCGTCGGGTTACAAGTATTTGTTCTTTGTGTGCAGGTACCGTTTACATAGTGTTGCGTGGTTCTCCTACGGGTTCGATAACCTTGGTTTCATAACTGAGGGAAATACTTACCGTAGCTGTGCTGCATCATCCCTTCGTCTTTGGGGAAATACCGATGCAGTCTCAAGCCACGTCAAAGGAATTTCTGGCGCCGTTGCCGGGGAGACATCATCAACATCTATCAGGTTCCTAATCACAAATCTCATCTCCTTGCAATTACATTATTTGCCATTTGCCTCTCGTTTTCCTCTCCCCCACTTCACAAATTTGCCGTTTTATTCACCCTCTTTTTTGTTTGCCTTTTTCTCGTCGGATCTCTTGTTTGCCTACCTTGTTTCTATGTCTAGCGTCTCTACTCCCCCTTTGTCACCAGATTTTGAAGTTCTATACTTCAAACAAAAACAAGGGGAAAATCTGAAAGATGCTTGGTATAGGTTAATGGAATCCTATTGCATTTGCAATCTAAAGGGAGATGCAAATATTTTGCTTCGAAATTTTTACATAGGATTAGCTTTGCATCATAGACAACTCTTGGATTCTGCCGCTAAAGGGGACTTTATTGAGCTTGATGCCAATACCGCTTACGAAATTTTGGAAGGGACGTTGGGGGTTCCTCCACCAAAAAAGGGGTTTTCTTTTACACAAGAAGGGGTTCAAATTATAGACAAATTGGGTGATTTACATAAACATTTGGTCGAGTTGCAAAAATATAACGAACCTCTTAAACATATTAGTGGAAACTTCAATCGCATGAATACTTTGATTACTCTTTCCAATAAGCGTTTGGATATTTTAGATCTCAAGATGGTCTCTTCTCTTGAAAATTTGGGGAAGCGTAAAGAGCCCCTCGGGTTTGAGAAAACCCTCACAAAAGTAGCAAAAACTAAAGATGACAATACTTGAATCTATGCATTATGCCTAGCTAGGGGCGTAAAACGATAGAGCTTGTTGGGAGGCAACCCAATGAATAAATTTATTTTCACCTTTTTATTTCTGTTCTTGAGTGTTGAAACAATTATGCTACTGTTATGATTGTGTTTTTTATGTTTTAATTAGTGTTTGTGCAGCGTAAAGCCTTTAGGATGATTCACAGGATGAGTAGAAACAATGCTGAATCTGAAACAGAAACGTTTCTCCAGTGCAGGAATTTTTATTTTTTACTTAAGCATGATAATGATCTGAAATTTTAACACAGTATTTCTATGCAAATTACTTACGTTATACTAATTTTTCAGAATTTTTAGAGTTACAAAAGTATGGTTCGAGTACAGATTACTACAGACTGTTCTGTTTTTGACAGATTCTGTTTTCGTTGCATTGTGTGCTTGTTATGATGAATCTAGGGTTTGTATTGAAGGGTATAAGCCATGGTAAAGCTAGAATACAGTAGATATAATGCAATAATAAAATATGAATGGGTTTGCAACATTACTTAGAGTGGTGATTTGCTTTATTATACTAACGGATCTCACGAAGATTTTGTTGAATTTTGTGGGATTGAAGTTTTCAAGTTTTGGGTGAGATCACGATGGATGAAGGAATAAGGAGTGAAAAGAGCCTAATCTTGGGGATGCTACGGCACCCTCAAAATAATATCCAAGTAGAAACAAGCAACTAAGCTTGGGGATGCCCCGAGTGGCATCCCCTCTTTTTTCTAACGACCATCGGTATTTTACTTGGAGCTATATTTTTATTCATCACATATCATGAGTTTTTCTTGGAGCGTCTTGTATTATTTGAGTCTTTGCTTGATTTGCTTCTGAGTTTGTCATAAGTATCCTTGCTGGACACACCTATTTGAGAGAGCCAAAATTATGCTATGATTTGTTAGAATTGCTCTATATGCTTCACTTAATTTTTTTTTTAGCTATGGAATTGCTCTAGTGCTTCACTTATATCTTTTTGAGCACGGTGTGCTTTAAATTTTTGAAGAAATACTCTCATGCTTCACTTAGCTAAATTTGAGAGTTAGTAAACTTTGAAGAAATTCTCTCAAGCTTCACTTATACTATTTTGAGAGATGAAATCTCTATGCTCATGTGCTTCACTTAAATTTGTTTGAGCTTGTCAAAAAGCAATGGCAATATATGAAAATAGTCCCAAAGTGATAGATATCCAAGGACGATATAATAAAAAATTCATGAATATCATTGGACAAATTAAACTTGATTCCTTGTAATAGTTTTGAGACATGATGATAGTAATATGTGAGTCATGTTAGTGAGTAATTATGCTTTAGTAAGAATATTGGTGTTAAGGTTTGTGAGTCCCTATGCATGCACGAAAGTCAATAGTTATGCAATGAAATTACATCCTACTTATGGTGCATTATTCGGTGTTAGTTATGCTCAATGCTCGCTTATGTGAATTTTCATTTCTTGGTTGGTTGCTTCTCAATCTATTTGCTAGCCTCCACTTGTACTAAGTAGAAATACTACTTGTGCATCCAAAATCCTTAAACCTAGTTTTGCCTTATGAGTCCACCATACCTACCTATATGCGGTATTTCCATGCCGTTCTAAGCAAATTTTTATGTGTCATCTCTACTTTTCAAAATAAATTTCCTTTTTGTGTGCTCGTACCGCTCATGAAACGGTAGGGGGTGTCCAATATTTTCCATGCTCGATGTGTTATTCTCAAGATGAGTGTTTATTCACTTGTCATTGCACAAGAGTACGGCGGTAATTGGGATGCCCTGTCCCGAAATGAAAAGAAATTTACTTTATGTTGTCAAATAATAAATTCCTTGGAATGTGTTGGTATGGAAGGCAGTCGTGGATACGACTAGCGATGGATTGTGAAAGAATGGTGGAAAAAGGAATAAACTTTATTTTTTGTTTGGGAACCGCCTACGATGTATCTAGCATGGAATGTATTGAGAACTACTATGTTGTTTTCGTTGACAGGAAAGACATGCCACCCAAAATATTTTTTCTTTCTCAATTTAAGCTTTGAGCTCTGGCACCTCTACAAATCCCTACTTCCCTCTGCGAAGGGCCTATCTATTTACTTTATGCAATTTTTACTTTTATTTGAGTCTCCATCTTCTCTTATAAAGCACCAACTAGGGGGCACTATGATCATACTTGTGCATTGGGTGTAGTTAATATTTGAGTGTGTTTCATGAATGGAGCAATGATTGAGCATGATGGGCTAGGGATAACTTTCATTAGTGTTTGATATGTTGAAAGACATGGTTACTTGTTGGCATGCTTGAGTATTAAAGTCTTTATGTCAAAACTAGACTATTGCTTTGAACCATCTAAAATTCCAAATGTCAATGCTACAAAATAAAAGAATATGTGATGAACATGTTAGGCAGCATTCCACATCAAAAATTCTAGTTTTATCATTTACCTACTCGAGGACGAGTAGGAATTAAGCTTGGGGATGCTGATTCATCTCCAACGTATCTATAATTTTTTATTGTTCCATGCTATTATATTATCATTCTTGGATATTTTACAATCATTTTATAGCAACTTTATATCATTTTTTGGGACTAACCTATTGACATAGTGCCAAGTGTCAGTTGATGTATTTTTGCTTGTTTTTTACTTCGCAGAATATCAGTACCAAACGGAGTCCAATCGCGACGAAACTTTTTGGAGATTTTTTTGGACCAGAAGACATCCAGGGAGCGAAAGAAGTACCTGGGAGGAGGCCCGTGGAGCCCACAAGACACCAGGGCGCGCCAGAGGCCCCCGACGTGCCCTGGTGGGTTGCGGTAGCCTCGGGACCCCCCTCCACCACCTCTAAGCTCTATAAATACCAAAATATTACAGAAACCTTAGAGAAGTCGACGAAAAATACTTCCAGCAGCCGCAAGTTCCAGAACCGCGAGATCCAATCTAACACCATCACAGAGGGGTTCATCATCCTCATTGGTGCCTCTCCGATGATGCGTGAGTAGTCCACCATAGACCTATGGGTCCGTAGGCAGTAGCCAGATGTCTTTCTCTCTCTCTTTTGATTCTCAATACGATGGTCTCTTGGAGATCTATTTGATGTAATGACTTTTTGCGGTGTGTTTGTTGGGATCCGATGAATTTTGATTTCATGATCAGTTTCTATCCATGAATATTATTTGAGTTTTCTTTGATCTCTTATATGCATGATTACTTATAGCCTCGTATTTCTTCTTTGAATCTTTGGTTTAGTTAGGCCAACTAGATCGATTTTTTTTGCCATGGGAAGAGGTGCTTTGTGATGGGTTCGATCTTGCGGCGTCCTCTCCAAGTGACAGAAGGCGCAGCGAAGCACGCATGGATCGTTGCTATTAAGGATAACAAGATGGGGTCTATTCCTACATGAATAGATCTTGTCTACATCATGTCACCGTTCTTATTGCATTACTCCGTTTTTCCATGAACTTAATACACTAGATGCATGCTGGATAGCGGTCGATGTGTGGAGTAATAGTAGTAGATTCAGAATCGTTTCGGTCTACTAATCTTGGACGTGATGCCTATATAATGATCATCGCCTTGGATATCTTCATGACTATTTGATCTTCTATCAATTGCCTAACAGTAATTTGTTCACCCACCGTGTGCTATACTCATGAGAGAAGCCACTAGTGAAACCTACGGCCCCCGGGTCTACTTTTCCAACATATTGCTTTCCGATCTATCTTTTGCCGCCTTTTGTTTTTAGATCTATTATTCCAAAAACCCAAAAATACCTTGCTGCACTTTTTATTTGTCTCTTTTATTTTGTGTTCTTGTGCGATCTATTTATTACAATCTTATCTATCTTTTTACCATGGAGAGATTGACAACCTCTCTTACGCATCGGGTTGCAAGTATTTGTTCTTTGTGTGCAGGTACCGTTTACATATTGTTGCATGGTTCTCCTACTGGTTCGATAACCTTGGTTTCATAACTGAGGGAAATACTTATCGTAGCTGTGATGTATCATCCCTTCCTCTTTGGGGAAATACCGACGCAGTCTCAAGCCACGTCAGTACAGGACCTTCGGATTAGCCTCGAAGCTGAGAAAGGCAAGAGCGCGCGCCTAGAGCAGGAGAAGAGCGCGCGGGGAGGTGAGTAAATTCCATCTGAGTGTCCCTCGTACTACGTTTTCCTTCAGTCCGACTGAATTCATTTTACCCGATGTTCGTAGTGAAAACTTCCAACTTGTAAAGAGGCTTAGGACTTCTATTTCTTTAAAACTTTGAAGCAGACCCTCGAGAGTAATGACGCTGAGTTGGCGTCAGCATGGAAGGATGCCAGATCCAAGGCCAAGGAGGCCAAAGATAAACTGAAGACCATCGGGAAGCTTGAGGAGGACAATAGGGTGTTGAGGATTGCCGCCGAGAAATCAGTAACAAAGATCCAAGAGCTGAAGAAGAACTACGCCGAGTGGGAGAACAAGTATAATGCTCAGTCGGGTGATCTTGAAGTAGAGAAGAAGAAAGCGGAAGCGCTCTCCCTGAAGAAGACCGAACTGGAGCAATATATTGAGGACTTCGACAAGGAATGCGCGAGAAGTTCAAAGGTAATCCTCTGTCCGAATGACCTTCACTTCCTGTTGTCGCTTTTCCTCAGCATCTCACTTCTGATTTACCTGTATTGCCAGACTTCTGCGAGGATGTCCAGTCAGAAACCAAGAGAATCGGGCAAGTGCTGGACCCCACTTGGGACCTTCTCAGGGACAGATCGGCCATGGCCATCCTCCGATTGGATGAGCACATTGAGTGTGTGCATGCCTATCTCTCTCGGCTGTGTACCACTGCCGCCAAGATCGACAAGCAGCTGATGCCGGAGGAGGTGTTGTTGAATGACCTAGAGTCCATTATGTTCCGACTGGATGATGTGTCTCGCCGTGTGTAGTCCTGGAAGAAGTACGCGGCCCGTTGTGGAGCCGACGTCGCTCTCTCGCTTGTCCGAGTCCACTGTAAGGACGTGAACGAGGACAAGTTGAAGTCCCTCAAGGTCGTCAACAAGAAGAAAGCCAGGTTTGAGGACTTCATGGAGACGTTCATCGAGGTTGCCACTCAGCTCGCAGATGGCATCAACTTGGACACCTTCGTGGAAGACGTTGTTCCTTCGCCTGCAGAGTGATTCTCTTTCGTAGAACTTTAAGTCTTCATTTAGTTTGCCTCGGTATGCCGAGTGTTTAATGTAACTGTTAAACTCTAGTGTGAGCCTGAGGCTCCTGCCACTTGACCTTTCACTTTGATCAATTTGTAGTTCGCTTGGCTTGCTCTTATTCGACCGGCGAATGTGTTCTGACCTGGGCGAGATCGGGTTCGTAGCGAAATCACCGAGTGAGGAAATCTTCTACACTCGGAAACGTTTAAAGCTTAGGTGAAGTCAGATTCATAGCGAAGCCCCCGAGTGAGGAATGTCTCCCGCACTTGGAACATTTAAGCTTAGACGATAGCTGGATCGCGGCTATGCACCCAAGTGTGGAAATCTTCCACATTCAAGATTTTTAGACTAAGACAAAAACAGGTTCGCAGCGAAGTCGCCGAGCGAGGAAGTCATCCACACTCAAAAATGTTTAAAGCTTAGGTGAAGTCAGGTTCGCAGCGAAGATCTCGAATGAGGAATGTCTCCCGCACTCGGAATGTTTAAGCTTAGACGATAACTGGATCGCGGCTAAGCACCCGAGTGTGAAAATATTCCACACTTAGGATTTTTAGACTAAGACAAAAATAGGTTCGCAGCGAAGTCGCCGAGCGAGGAACTCTTCCGCACTCGGAAACATTTAAAGCTTAGGCGAAGTCAGGTTCGCAGCGAAGCCCCCGAGTGAGGTTTGTCTCCCACACTCAGAACGTTTAAGCTTATATATATATATGATATTGATAAATGAAAATAGGCTATAATATTTTCATTGTTCAGATTCTTTCATTGCTTAACTAGTCTGATCTCCAATTTCAAAACTTGGGAGAAACACGAAAGTGGTCGATAGTGACATTCTAGCAGCCATGAAAATATTTTTAGTGACGAGAAAAGTGGTCACTAATACACGAATTGTGGTCATTGTTTCCACACAATTAACGACAACACAGTGTCTCGTTGTTAGAAAATAACGACCAGTAAAGGTATGTGGTCGTTATACTTTTAATGACGGAGCCTATCACGACAAAAAATTGTGGTCGTTAATGACTTTCAACGACCACATTCCAACTTTTAACAATCACATACCCCATCGTTAAAAATCGCTTTCCTAGTACTGAGTAGTAACGAAAGTAAATTAACGGAAACCAATAAGTGAAAAGCATAGGCCATGGATCAGTGATGGATAATTGATTTGGATGACATTCAACATATAACAGTTACACACTAGAGCGACACAGAACTAGCTCCAATTCATCAATATAATGTACGCATGTATTCCGTATATAGTCATACGTGCTTATAATAAAAACTTGCATGATATCTTTTTTCCTACCCTCCCATGGCAGCGGGGTCCATATGGAAACTAAGAGACATTATGGCCTCCTTTTAATAAGAACCAGAACAAAGCATTAACACATGGTGAATACATGAACTCCTCAAACTACGGTCATCACTGGAGGCGATCCCATTTATTGTAAGGCTACTGATCATAACACGTAATAGGTGCATACAAATTGCAAGATAGGATCCAAAACACTCATATTTGTAAAAACATAATAGGTTCAGATCTAAAATCATGGCACTCGGGCCCTAGTGACAAGCATTAAGCATAGCAAAGTCATAGAAACATCAATCTCAGAACATAGTGGATACTAGGGATCAAGCCCTATTAGAATAACTCGATTACATGATAAATCTAATCCAATCCCATCACCGTTCAGCAGGCCTACAAAGGAATTATTCACTCCCAGTGGTGAGCATCATGGAATTGTTTATAGAGAAGGGTTGGTGATGACGATGGCGACGAATTCCCCTCTCTAGAGCCCCAAACGAACTCCAGATCAGCCCTCCCGAGGAAGAACAGGAGATGGCGGCGGCTCCATCTCGTATAACGCGATGAGAACCTCTCTCCTATTTTTGTTCTTGGAGAATAGGAATATATAGGCTTGGAATTAGGGTCAGCGGAGCCACGTGGGCCCCACAAGGTAACAGGGCACGCCGAGGGGGGTGTGCGCTCCCTATTGCCTTGTGGGCAACTGGTGGCCCCCCTCAAGTGGATCTTCTCTCGAGTATTTTTTATTGAATATATATTCAATAAAAAATCTCCAGAAAGTTTCGTCCAATTCAGAGAACTTTGATTTCTGCACAAAAGACAACACCATGGTAGTTATGTCGAAAACAACGTCAGTTCGGGTTGCTTTCATTCAAATCATGCAAATTAGAGTCCAACACAAGAGCAAAAGTGTTTGGAAAAGTAGATACGTTGGAGGCGTATCGCACAGCCAACCTTCGGTTGCTTTTGCAAGCAAGCAAGTTTGGACTGAGGGACCTTTAGAGAAATCCACAATATACAGATCACCCTTTTTATTTCCTTCGAATACGAAGGAATTGTGAGAGGCCATAAAGACAATGCATTTGGATATGGAGAACAATACTAGCATGCCTAGTTCACAAAGCTTGCCAACTGACATAAGATTGAATCCAAGGGATTGAACAAGTAAAACATCATCAATGGTCTAGTCCTGGGATATGGCAACTTTACGTAACCCAATTACCCTTCCTTTGTTGTTGTCGCCGAAAGTAATATACTTCAATGGAGAAGTTAAGTTGGGGTCAACAAACAACGACTTGTCTCCGGTCATGTGACTAGTGAAACCACTATCCATGATCCATTCGGTACACCCGGAGACTTGGTCCTGCAGAAGAATTAGGCATTCTTAACCGCCCACATCTTTGTAGGTGGCTTCGAAATATATGTACAAGCAGGAGATGATTTATTTCGGTAAGCATATGAGTTATTTCTCGAGGGAGTGCAAGCATAATCAAAAGAGTAGGCATTAAATTTCTTTCCAAATGAACGAGCATAATGATTTGATGAGGTACGCATGTACTCATTTTGTCGCCCTTTCTTAAGGAAATATTGAGGATTTTCTGCCTTCATGGTTAGCAGACAAGTAACAGGCAATGCTTCGATAGTTCCTTTCGGAACCCAAATTGTTCACTTTGGGAACCATTTCTGCTATTGGGTCCAAAATAGCGAGCAAATGCTTTGTCACGTTGGTTTTTGAATAACTTGTAGTTATCCAAAGAATCATGGCAAGCATAATCAGGAATGGGGGATTCATATCTCGAAAGCAATGCTGGATCAAGCACTTTGCTCTTGGAAGAAACCCAAGTAGTGCAAGGATATTGATCAGGTGTCCAATAGGTACCATTCTCATTGAGTTTCCTTTCAAAACCAACTCCTTCCTTCTTGGGATTTTTGTGAAGAATGGATTTCTTCAACACATCACAAAGTGTTTGATGCCATTTGAGACTTTTGAACATCCCAGTCCGAAGTAGGTCCTTCAACCTAGCACTGTCATCAAGCACATATACATTCTCCTCGGTGGAGGGGTTAGCATTGATATCATTCGAGGAAGCATTGTTTTCAGTATTTGAGCACTCAACATTAGATGCATTGTTGCTACGTTCAAGACATTTTTGGCAGGGTGGAACGAATATTTCAGGTTTCTCCTCAAGTTGTTGGGTGAGAAGAGAATTTGCCTTGATCAAGTCTTCGTGAGCATGTCTTAGTGATTCGAGTTCTAATTTACTTTTTAGGTAATTATAACTCAGTTTTTCGTGGTCAGCCAAGAGAGAGTGAAGATGACTGGTCAGTTCTGCCATTCGAGATTCAAGAGCAGAATGCTCTTCAGTCAGCGACTGGTTTTTCTCCATCTCCTCAACCAACAACCCATCGGATTTCCTTAGGATTTTCTCAATTTTCTCAAGAGAGTTTTGTTTTTGCTTCTTAGCAATGTTAAGCAATTTAGCATGGCCATCTTAATCAGAGGAAAATTGATCACTGGTGTAAACCTTGTGATGTTTAGAGGATACCTTTTCTTTTGTTGCTTTCGCCATGTAGTAAGCGGGTGAGTCATCATCGCTTGAATGCTTTCCAAAGAAGTTTGTTGATGGAGTGGAGGCGCATGCTATGCCAGCCATGCCCGAGTCTGAATCATCATCGGAGTCGGCTTCTTCTTCGGAGTTTGATGAAGCCTCTACATCTGAGTCAATTTTCTTGCCGATGTATGCTTTCGCCTTGAGAGAAGCATTCTTGCAGTTGGATGAGTACTTGGAAGTATGCCGCGACGAAGATCTTGACAAGGACTTGGAGGAGGTGTTGTCCTTCTTCTTTAAGAAGTTCTTGGTTTTCTTCTCATCATCTGAGTCGTAGTTCTTGATCTTTCCTTTCCCATGGTTGTTGTTACTCAAATCATATCTGCCACTGGCACGAATCACAGCTTCCTAGAGAGGACAGTCTGAAATGAAGTATTCTGGCCTTTTGCACTTGAAGCATGTGTAGTCTCTAGTCGGTTTAGAGGACTTGGAGTTGCGAGAACTTCTTGATCCTTTCTTCTGAAACTGGTTTGTCTTTCAGAAGCGCAAGGATCTTTTCATGATTAGTGCGATATCCTTGCTGATTCATTCCGGGCCATCTGAATCTTCTTCGGCATTGTCTTCTGAGGAGGATTCAACAGCAGCCTTGAGAGCGTGATTCTTTCGGTGAGCAGAACCATATAGATCTCTCTTTTCTTCCTCTTGTTCTTCATGGGTGTTCAACCTTTCCATGATATCAGCAAAGTCGAGAACATTGAAGTTAGCTCTTTCACAAATCAATAGAACTAAGGTATCGAATCAACTGTCCGGAGATCGGAGCCGTTTCTTAACAACTTCATGATCAGTGATATCTTTTGCACTGAGACCTTGCAACTCATTCATGATGTCACTTAAGCGATCGAAAGTTTGCTGACACCTTTCATTTCCAACTCTCTTGAATCGGTTGAACTTGGCGCGAAGTGTGTCAATGCGAGCTTTTTTCCAAGTTGAAACTCCTTCATTGATCTTCTCGAGGATATCCCATAGTTCCTTCGTAGTTTCGCATTGACAACAGCGAAGAAATTGAGCCTGAGAGAGATGGCCACCAATTTCATCTTTGACTTGAGCATCCATCTGAATAAGTTTCTTCTCGTGATCGGTGGGGACTTGATGTACTTCAACAGTGAAACCATTCTTCACCACATTCCACATATCATCATCAATGGCTCGGAGGCGAATCTTCATCTTCTCCTTCTAGAAGGGATAGTCTATCCCATCGAAGATGGGGATCTTGAGGTGCAACTTGTAGCTTACTGAAGACATACTTAAACTCCAAGGTTGTTAGACCAAAATTAGCATAGTCAAGGAAAACCTTGCTCTGATACCAATTGTAGAAACGAAGTATGTCTACCAGAGGGGGCGGGGTGAATGGGAGTTTAAATATTTCTTTTGAAAACTTTAAACTCTCGAAACCCAGCAGCGAAACGAAAAGAAACTAAGCTACAATGAGTACAACTAGAGTACGAGAAGATTCTACAGCTCATGCATCGAAGGAAATCACACATTTGATATTCTTCATAAAACACCGAGGGGAATGGTAGATGTGATAAGAATCACCATGGGTGCTCGATGTCGACAATGCATTTGATAGACCAGTTCACCCTTCTGCAAAAGGACTACGTCTGGTTGGAGGGGCTGTGATTTAACATCGAAGATAAACTCTCTTCACCCTATTCTCTCGCCAATTGGTTCGTCAACCAATGTCGATTACTCATGGTTGATACTTGTGGCAATATCCAAACCTTTACGGACTTCTTCGAGAACCATAATTACTCTTGGTTTCTGAAGATTTTGACACCTAACCGTCTAGAGAGTTGGTAGCTCTCAAGAGTAATAGGTGGAGCGTACTAGAATTAGATTCAAGTGATGCTAAACCATTGTCTAATTTTTTGGCTCTGTGGTTTTCTTTCGGTGGATTTTAAACTCAAATCACTCAGGAGAGAGGGTTTCTCACAAACATATCTGAATGAAATGGAGCAGCCACTGGACAAAGCCGGTGCGGGGTGGATATTTATAGCCTAAGCCTTCCCTGATGGGAAATGACCATTTTGGACAGGAGGTCCAGCCAATGGCCAACTGACACGTTCTCGACGGTTGGATTTCAAGAGCAACGGTAACATTACTTGACAAACAAGCAATGCTAACTGCTCGGTCTAAGATAAATCTCTCGCAGCGAAGAAGAACATAGTCTCTTGCTGGCGAGTATTTCCTTGGAACACAAAGAGATTTCTCTGTCAACTCACATAGGATTGGATTTCGTATAAGCGAATCGAAGTTTTTGAACACTATACCTCTCTTAGTAGTACGATGGTCCTATGACTCAATGAAAGAGAAGAAAAACAACCAAAAGAATGCTACGTCTTCACTTCGTCTTCTCAAATGCAGTCATATCCTTCGGACAAACACCGAAACAATTGCTTAGCGTCACCAATTTTTAGGGGTCACTCTTGTCAGGATAATCTTCGGTGATAAGTCTCGCTGCAACACATGATATTATCTTCGGAGTTTGACAAAACTCCGCGAGACTTTAGGGACCTGTTACTCTGTGTGCACTAGCAAATACATCAGTCCCCAATTATTTATGTCAACAAACTTCAAAACATAAGGAGGCAAATTATTACACCAACATACATTTAAATATCTGAAATGAATCATCCAATTTACTTTGTTTTCAAAAATATGTACTTTTGTTGAAATTTTGAAACTTCAATATTCAAAAACAACGAAGGGCCTTTCTCGAAAGTGGATTTTGTCTAACTCATTGTGCACAGAACTCATATCTCCACCACACATCTCCATGCATGTTACATCAGTTAGTACACATGGTGTCACATCTGCTTGCATATTCTCTCCCTTCTCTCTCCCAAACAAATCCATCCTTTTATTTCACCTTTGCCAACATAAATCATTTATATCTTTGAACCAATATTCCTATTGCAAAACTTTTTATATATTTGAACTCATAGCACAAAGACCTTTAGAATACGACAAATGTTGGATATATTTTGACTAGTTTGAATTTTTCGGGTGCAAACAAGTGAAATGTATTTTTTGGGCTGGGTGGAGTCTGTTTCTTGGAAACATTGTTTCCACTCAATCTAAAAAAATTATGTCACTAATGTGGAAAACTCAGTTTGCCCTTTTCAGAAAAAACATAGTTCACTTATTTCAAAAAGATGTTTCATTAATTTGAAAACACTGATTTCACTCATTTCAAAAACTGATTTCACTCGGTTCACAAAGTAGATTTCACTCATTTCAAAAAGTACATTTCACTCATCCAAAGTACTGGCTTGTATAAAACTCTAAAACTAATTTCTCTCATGTTGAAAACTATTTCCACTCATTTCAGAAAGCATATTTGAATTGTTTCAAATAATAGATTAACGTTAAAAATTCAAACTAGTCGAATATATCCAATATTGGTTTTGTTCTAAAGATCTATGCGCCATGATTTCAAATATAAAAATCTTTACATCAAAATATTGATTTAAAAGATATAAATGATTTAAGTTAGCGAAGGTGGAATGAAATGATGGGTTTGTTTGCGAGAGAGAATGTGCATGCACATGTGACACCACGTGTACTAGCTGATGTGACATGCAAGGCGATGTGGGGCGGAGATAGTGAAAATGGACATATTTGGCCATTTTTGAAACTTTAGCGCAAAATAAACCGGATCCATAAAAATATCACAAAATAGCCAGCCCTAGTGCCCCCTCCCGGCGTCATGCAAATGGGCCATTTTAAGGATTTTTTTTTAATTTAGTTCATTTTGTGCTAAACTTTCAAAAAAGGGCCAGATTTGTCCACTTTCACAAGAAGACAAGCTTTCCAAAAAGGTCAGGTTTATTCACTTTTACATAGAGATATAAGTTGTGCGAAATACATAGCCTTAGTACATCTCTAGCAGATCCCGTGTAAGCTCATTGGTCCTTATAATTCCGGCCGATTTACAGGAAATGATGAATTTTGGCCCGAGCAGATCCGCCAAATAAAGCCCGAACTGTAAAAAATATATGGGCGGCCCGTTACACCCAACTCCGCCACTATATTTACAGTATCAAGCGAGTTTTAGAGTTCTTTTCCGGCATATATCCCGCAGCCGCCTCGGCCGCCCCCCCCCCCCCCCCCCCCCCGCGGCTTTGGCATCAAATCCACCCTCTCCGGCAACCGTTTCTATAGCTCACAGCCCCTCTTCGAGTAGATCGATGTCAAGCGGAGGTCGTGGGGGCCACGGCGGCTCATCGCCGCCCAAGCGGGCCCGCCATGACGACGAAGCCGGCAACTCCATCCGCTCCCCGGTCGAGGAATCAGCTAGAGATGCTCTTATTTGCTCTTTCTCTCTGTTTGTTGTAAGCCGCTCCCCACATACTTTCCCATGTGAATTTCTTTTTTTTTCTTTTTTGCTGGAACTTTCCCATGTAAATCTAGTCTACAGTAACTCGTGAGCTTTGATGATCCATAACCCCTCCATGTTTCTCTCATGTGAGCCCCATTGTTGCACCACCGCGCGATCCATGACACCCACTTAATTTGCTCTCGTGTACTCGCACCGATTCAACGTTCCTTCCTGTTTAAACAGGGTCACGGGTAGGCGAGCCTCGAGCGAGCGCGCGCGCACGAATAGCCGCGCTGAGCGCGCATTGTACAGATGCTGTTCAACTAGCAGAGCAAGAACCGGCTAGCCATGACATGAGAGAACACCAGCTGCAGCAGCCCGGCACAATCTTCCTCCTCAAGAACCCGCTCGTGGTCGCCTCCAGGACGATGCGCCGCGGCATCCGCGGCTTCTGCCATGGTGTCGGCTCCACGTCCACACAGCAGCACCTCCACACCAGCATCGACCACCAGCAGCTGGCCAGCGGGGATGCCGATGCCGACGCAGCGTCCTCCTCCTTCATGACCGTGCCGCCATCCGTCGTGGGCTCCTGCGCGGCCGACAGTGAGGCGGCCGCCGGCGGAGGCCCGCATGCGGCGGCCGCGGTCACCCTGGAGCAGATGATCCTGCAGCTGGACCTTGAGGAGGAGGCCGCGGCGGCCAGGAAGGCGCGGCGCGTGGCGGTGGCTATGGTGGAGGAGGAGTGCTACCACCCTCGCCGCATGTCGTGCGTGAACAGCTCCGACCACGTGCTCCGCTCGGCGCGGGACGCGCTCAGCCAGTACCCGCGCTTCTCCCTCGACGGCCGGGACGCCATGTGTCGCGCATCGTTCAGCAGCTACCACGAGGGCATGGGTGTCGCCGGCCCGGTGCTCCGAGATAGCCGAAACATCCCTACAGACCGCGATGGCGGTCGACGCCGGAGGGCGTCAGTCTGCTGCGCACCCGCCGGCGCAGGGCACTGCAGAGCGGAGGAGTGCGGTATGGAGGGCTACAAGATGGACCTGGAGCGGACACTGCGGATGCCGTCCACGGTGGCTGGGGAGAACGTGGTGTGGTGCAAGCCCGGGGTCGTGGCCAAGCTCATGGGCCTCGATTCCATGCCCGTGTCCGTCGGAGGAGGGCAGCGCGGCGGCATTGCCGGCAGTAGAAGGAAGGCCAATTGGGCACCGTCAGGGTCGACGCTCGGCGGGGGTGTGAGGAAGCAGAGACCGAGGAGGGTGGACATAGAGGAGCTGGAGAAGGAGAGGCTCTTCATGGCACTGCATGGCTACCTCGGGTCGGGCACGAGCACCCTACGGGCCACTACAGGCCCCGATGTTAGTGGGTTTGGAAGGGGCGGGGACGGTTGGGAATGAGCTTTGCTACACGTACAGGGTGTTACAGAGATGCGGGGATTACTGGGTGTTGTGGCTGTTTTTAATTGGTCATTAGTAGAGGCACGGGCCCACTCCATTGAAATCAGGGGATGTGTTTAGAAAATTTGGAAAGAGCCTGTAGAAACCTGTAAAAGCCTGTACGCCTAGCATTTTTGGTTGGGAATTCCCGGTTCCTAGCTAAGTATATTTTCATTTCTCAAAACAGAAGAAGCTATTTTAGTTCAGTATTTCCGATTAAACTTTCGATTAGAGCAACTAGCTTTTTATTTTACTATAGAGAATTTTATTTATCAAAAATAAAATATCAAATGGATACACACCAAACCTGTGAACAGTTAGAATGTACACAGTCAACATCAAGGACCATATCCAGTCAACAATCTCTTTAGCCCCAGGGTGAAAACCCCATGTGTGACCCAAATTAGTTATTTTTGACAATTATGATTTTTTTGCGTTATCATTTTATTGAAGAAATTGATTGGATATGCTGCAATTAGCTAGCTTCAAGGTTTCTCGAAGGAGCTAAACTTTGCAATACTAAGTGATGTTCAGGGTTAAACATTCCGTTAACGACCTTGAGCTTCTCTGGTTATTTGAGTTGTGCACCTTCGAGTTTTAAGACAGACCAATACTAAGGGCATCTTCAATGCAGACTGAAAGAATGTGGATGTCGCCTAAATGGGGGTGAATAGGTATTTTAAAATAATTACGATTTAGACTTGAACAAATGCGAAATAAAACTAGCATTTAATTTGTCAAGCACAAAATCTAAATACACTAGACTCAACTATGTGTACCAACAACTTATGCTAAGAAAGATATATAATATGAATCAGGACGGCTATCACAACGTAAGTGCACAAGTAAAGGGCTCGGATAAGAGATAACCAAGGCATGCAGAGACGACAATGTATCTTGACGTTTACACCCTTTCGGATACTAATCTCCGTTAGAGTTGTATGGAGGCATCATGCTCCCGAAAATGCCACTAGGGCCACCGTATTCTTCTCACGTCCTCGCACAATGCAAAGTACAATGATTCCACTAAGGGGCCCTTGAGGGCGGTCACCAAACCTGTACAATTGGCGACCTTGGGGGCGGTCACCGAACCCGTACAATTGGCAACCCTTGGGTGCACTCACCGAACACATACAAATTGCTCGCGGTAATCTTCACAACTTAGTTGGAGACCCCGAAGCTTGTCCGAAGCTTTACACCATTATGATTCAGCTCCGCAACACCACCAACCGTATAGGACACCCAAGGACCCAAGATACACAAGCTCTAGGGTGCCCAAACACCCAAGAGTAATAAGCTTATCAAATTTTCTCTTTCACATATCATCGTGGAGAACTCAAACCGATGCAACTAATGCAATGGCAAGAACACACAAAGTGGTCAAGTCCCTCACTCTCAAATCCCACTAAAGCAATGAAACCTATGGAGGAATGTGGGAGGAATAACAAGGAGAACACAAAAGAACTCCAAGAACTATATCCAAAGGGTTCCCCTCACTCAGAGGAGAGATGGATTGGTGAAAATGTAGATTTAGATCTCCTCTCTCTTTTCCCTCAAAAAGTTGCATGAATCATGGGAGTAATAGAGACAAAGCATGCTCGAAAAGGTCAACAATGGTGGGGTGAAAGCACAATATGCTCACTTGGTGGTTTTGATAATTCATGATAACATACATTGTCTCTTGGACTAATATTTCTACCTAGTGTATTTCAGGTGAAAGTCCATAGAGAGAAATGGGTTGGCAAAAAGGATTGTGAGGAGAAACCCCTAGATGTAAGGAAATGGATTGGCAAAGCTTCAAGCAAGAGGACTCTACATTTTACTTTGTAAGAAATCACTTTGAGTCCATAGGAAAGCCAATACTATTAAAAGGGGGTAAGGTACTGTTGGTGAACAAGATGCTCTACGTGCACAAGTGATAGTCACCAAAAACACCCACAAACTCTTCCACAAAAGTCTGTCCAAGCCTATCACGAAAATCGGTGCTACCAACAATTTGCACTCAGTCCCACCGATTCCCATCTCAAACAGACCCATGCCAAACCCTAGCATCTCGGTACTACCATCATTCCATTCGGTGCCACCGAAATCAGTTGCCAACTTTCGGGTATCCTATTTTCAAGGATCGGTACCATTGAGTTTTGCCAATCGGTCTCACCGAGATTTGGACCAACTTTCTGGTTAGCCATTCTCAAGAATCGGTACCACCGAGTTTTGTGAATTGGTCTCATCGAATTTTGGACCAACTTTCTGCTTAGCCGTTGTCAAGAATTGGTACCACCGAAATTTGTGAATCGGTCTGACCGAGTTGTGCAATCTGACCGTTGGTCATCTTATCGGTACCACCGAGAATTATATATCGGTCTCACCGAGATTCAAAAGTTGCTACCTTTGGAGCAACTCGGTACCACCAAGTTTTATACTTCGGTATCACCGAGTTGGTCACTTTAGGTGTAACGGTTGGATTTTTGGGGATGCCTATATATACCCCTTCACCACCACCCACTCGAAAGAGAAGCACTTAGAACTATTCCATACTTGCCCCATCCAATTTTCTAAGAGATAGAGCCACCTACTCATGTGTTGAGATCAAGCTATTCCATTCCTACCATATGAATCTTGATCTCTAGCCTCCCCAAGTTGCTTTCCACCAAATCAATCTCTTCCACCATAGCAAAATCTGTGTGAGAGTGATTGTGTGTTGAGGAGTCTATCATCTTGAAGCACAAGAACAAGGAGTTCATCGACATTACCGAGCCTATTACGTTTTGGAGGGTGGTGCCTCCTAGATTGGTTAGGTGTCGCTTGGGAGCCTCCTACTTCGTCTTGTGGAGTTGAACCAAGAAGTTTGTACGGTCAAGGAGATCGCCAACTTCGTGAAGATCTACCCATAGTGAGGCTAGTCCTTCGTGGACGGAAGCCGTTATGGAATAGTCAAGGTTGCTACTTCGTGGACCCTTATGGGTGGAGCCCTCCGTGGACTCTCGCGACCATTACCCTCCGTGGGTTGAAGACTCCATAAACGTGGATGTACGAGAGCACCACCTATCGGAACCACGAGAAAAATCTTCGTGTCCCTCATGCGTTTGATCTCCCTATCTCAACTCCATGTGCAATGTCTTTACTTTCCACCGCCATACTTGTTGACTTGCATGTGTAGGGTGTGCTAGACTCGTTAGTATTGCTAAAATCTGTCAACCAATTAACTTGGGAAAAGGTTAGGTTTTATATTTGCAAGTAGTCTATTCACCCCCCCTCCCCTCTAGACACACACTTCTAGTGATCCAACAAGTGGTATTAGAGCTTTGGTCTCCATTGCATCGGTTTCATCACCGTGGAGGAAGATGGATGTGTCTAGTGTGGAAAGTTTGAGTTGTAGAGTGCCTATTCTTGATGGGGAGTACTATAGTCAATGGAAATATAAGATGCTTGAGCTATTCAATGAATTTCATTTGAGCAAGTATGTTAAGAACCCCTATGTACCTCCCATTGATCCTTTACATCCCACACACGAAGAGGAAATTGATATGCTATGCAATCTTAGAACTGTTAATCTTATCGTTAGAGGATTGCCTAGGATTGTGCTTAATCAAATGAAGAATTTTGAATGTGCCTATACTTTGTGGAATGACTTGGAGAAACGATATCCAAGTTATTCATTGAGTAATCTTGATGAAATTCTTCATAAGACTATTGTCTTTCACAAAATGATGCCTAGTGATCCCAAGTTTGATGACTATCTATTTGAGCTTAGTTACCTCATGCGTGCTAAAGGAGATGTCATAACTATCAACAACATTATTGTAGAAGCCATTCGAATTCATAATCTTGAACATTGTCATGAGCACAACCCTAACGAATCTCTTGTTCCTTGTGACGAGGATTTCCCACTTGATGATGACAATGTGGAACATGGCTACTATGATGAAGATGAGTTGTTCGACATCGAGCATGAGAAGATCATGAAGAATCTAAGTCTTATGGCAAACTTCAAGGATTACATGTCCGGAGGAAAAGAGTGGATTCTCGATAGTGGATGCACCGATCATATGACCGGAGATAGAGAGATGTTTGAAGAGATCACACCAAACCATGGACCGCGAAGGTATGTAACTTTTGGAGACAACTCCAAGGGTAAGGTACTTGGTCTTGGTAAGGTGGCCATATCCCATGATAGCTCTATTCAAAACGTCATGCTTGTTGAATCCCTTTTCTACAATCTTCTTTCCGTGTCTAGACTTGCCGACTTCGGTTTTAATGTGCTATTCACGGAAGTAGATTGCCAAGTGTTTCATCAAGATAATCATAACATGGTCTTTACCGGTTTCCGTAGAGGTGATCTATATATTGTCGATTTCACTAAGAGATCCAAACCTCATACTTGTCTTATTGCAAAATCTTCTAAAGGTTGGCTTTGGCATAGAAGACTAGGACATGTTGGCATGCGTAATCTAGACACGCTTATCAAAGGCGATCATATACTTGGTGTTAAAGATGTTATCTTTGACAAAGATAGACTTTGTAGTGCTTGCCAAGCAGGAAAGCAAGTAGGTGGAAGTCATCCCGTTAAGAATATCATGACTACTAGGAGACCACTCGAGTTACTTCACATGGATCTCTTTGGTCCCAATGCTTACAAGAGCCTCGGTGGAAATTCCTATGGTCTAGTCATAGTTGATGATTTTTCCAGATTTACGTGGGTATTCTTTCTTGATGATAAGTCGCAGGTACAAAAGATCTTCAAGAACTTCATTCGCAAAGTGCAAAATCAGTTTGAAGTGAAGATCAAGAAGGTTCGGTGCGATAACGGATCAGAGTTCAAGAACACCCATGTAGATACCTTTCTTGACGAAGAAGGTGTTTCACATGAGTTCTCGGCTACGTACACGCCTCAACAAAATGGAGTTGTTGAGAGGAAGAACCGAAATCTTATTGAGATGGCAAGAACGATGCTTGACGAATACAAGACGGCACGACACTTTTGGGCAGAAGCCGTGGAAACAGCATGCCATGCCACAAACCGACTCTACTTGCACAAGCTTCTCGGTAAAATGGCATACGAGCTACTCACCGGTAACAAACCCCAAGTTGGATACTTTCGGGTATTCGGCTCAAAGTGCTACATTCTTGATAAGCATCGTCATACTAAATTCGCTCCTAAATCTCATGAAGGATTCCTACTTGGTTACGGATCGAACTCTCACACTTACCGTGTCTACAACAACTTCACTCGAAAAGTTGAAGAGACGGTAGATGTGAAGTTTGATGAATCTAATGGTTTGCAAGTCGAACAATTGCCAAATGATGTAGGAGATAAGGATCCTTTGGAAGCTATCCAAGACTTGTCCATCGGCAAGATTCGTCCCATGGAGGTGAAGGAAAGTACTTCGTCAACTCAAGTGGAAGCCCCTACTTCACGTCAAGGTGATCCTCAACATGACATGGAGGCATCCACAAGCGGTACACGACAAGATGAAGAGGAGGAAGTACATCATGAAGATCCATCACAACCTCCTTCACCACCACCTCAAGGAAACGACACCTTCAACAACAACGAAGATGAAGGAGATGAAGATGAAGAAGCTCCACCATCCAACAAGCCGAAGCTACCCCGAGTTCGAGCAAGAGTGACCAAGAACCATCCTCTAAACCAAATCTTCGGTGACATACAAACCGGGAGAATCACTCGCTCTAAAACTCGCTTAGATAATTTTTGTGAGCACTATTCTTTCATCTCTAGCATTGAACCCTTGAAGGTAGAACAAGCTCTTGAAGACCCGGATTGGGTGAACGACATGCATGAAGAGCTTCACAACTTCGAGAGGAACGAAGTGTGGACACTCGTGGAGAAGCCCAAGGACGAGCACAACATCATCGGAACCAAATGGGTGTTTCGGAACAAGCAAGATGAAGACGGTCAAGTTGTACACAACAAGGCACGTCTCGTAGCCCAAGGATATACGCAAGTCGAAGGTATGGACTACGGTGAGACCTATGCCCCCGTCGCTAGACTTGAAGCTATTCGCATTCTTCTTGCTTATGCTAATCACCATGATATCACGCTTTATCAAATGGACATTAAAAGTGCCTTTTTAAATGGTGAGATTGAAGAAGAGGTCTATGTCAAACAACCCCCTGGTTTTGTGAATCCTAAGAAACCTAATCATGTCTACAAGCTTCGTAAAGCCCTTTATGGTCTTAAGCAAGCCCCACGTGCTTGGTATAAATGCTTAACGAAGTTTCTCATTGAAAAGGGTTTTGAAATTGGTAAAATTGATGCAACCTTATTCATTAAGAAAGTTAATGGTGAATTATTTGTGTGCCAAATCTATGTGGATGATATTATCTTTGGATCTACTAACCCACAGTTTAGTGAAAGATTTGGAAGGTTGATGTCCGAGAAGTATGAGATGTCCATGATGTGTGACCTGAAATTCTTTCTTGGTTTGCAAATCAAGCAAACGAGAGAAGGAACTTTCATCTCTCAAACCAAGTATACCAAGGATTTGATCAAGAAGTTCAACATGCAAGAGTGTAAAGGTATGAAAACTCCTATGCCTACTAGTGGACATGTTCATCTTACCAAGGAGGACGAACCGGTTGATCAAAAAAATTATTGATCTATGATTGGTTCATTGCTATATCTATGTGCCTCCCGTCCGGATATTATGATTAGTGTTTGCATGTGTGCTAGATATTAAGCTGCACCTAAAGAGTTTCATCTTTTGGCCGTGAAACATATTTGTGAGATATTTGATACAAACACCAAACTTTGGCATTTGGTATCCCAAGGGATCTTCCTTTAACCTTGTTGGCTATTCCGATTCGGACTATGCTGGTGACAAGGTTGTTAGAAAATCCACCTCCGGTACATGTCAATTTCTTGGTAGATCTCTTGTGTCTTGGTCCTCCAAGAAACAAAACTCAGTATCTCTATCTACTGCCGAAGCTGAGTATATTGCCGCCGGATCGTGTTGTGCACAATTGCTATGGATGACACAAATGCTTAAGGATTATGGAATCCATGTGAAAAATGTTCCATTACTTTGTGACAATGAAAGTGCTATTAAGATTGATCATAATCATGTGCAACATTCTCGAACTAAGCATATTCAAGTTCGACATCATTTAATTCGTGATCATGTTGCCAAAGGAGATATTAATCTCAAGCATGTTTGTACCAACAAGCAATTGGCCGATATCTTTACTAAGCCACTTGATGAGAAAGTGTTTTGTTACTTGAGGAGTGAGTTGAACATCATTGATGCTTCAAACTTGAGCTAAGCTCACTCGGATGCATGCAAGGGGATGAGCTTACTTGACCATTCCATGCCATCATTACCATGAACTTCATATATCTTGGAATTCTATGCTCCCTTGTATTGCATCTAATCTTTTGTAGGTACTTGGAAGAACTTCATTCCACAAGATTGCCAACAACTCCAATCATAAGCAATATTGTCATGACCAAGTATCCACAACCCCTCTTGATGATGGAAGGAAGAAGACAACTCAACCATATCCTTGACATATATTTGATGTAATGATATTTGCTAATTCTCAATTGATATCATGTCAAATGGATATATATATTGTTCTTCCTTGCATGACTAACCTATGTAGGTGATAAGTGTACCATAACAAGAAGGATTGCTCCCAACTCAAGATGAACTTCATCAACCTCGAGCATCCTCAACAAGTTCACCTACAAGCTACGTCATCAACATCACTCAAAGGTATGTACTCATATCCTTGAAAATTCTTTACTCCAAGACATGAGTTAAAGCAACTCAAGTGATATGAAGACATTAAAATGTTTAATCGAAAAATGGTAACCCCATTTTGAGCTTAACGATGAGTATGACCTATGATCAAGTATTCTTTCTTGGATCCTAAGTCAATATACTCTAATATAGGTGACCTAGTCACCGCCCATCATCTAGATTAAGTATCTTGTTTGGTTGATTCTATATTTACAAGATTTCTTGGAACCACTCAAATCTTCTCTAGTTGATATCTCTTTGTAAAGTCTTTTGCATTTCCATTGAAGATCCTTTTGACATTTTGATACAAGTTTTTCAAACTCATTTGCAAGTTTCTAAAACATTGCCAAGTCTCTGCTATGTCCTCGGAGCCTCCGATCCAAATAACTTGGTTCAACCGATTATGCAGATAGGCTGCAAATACACATCTCGGTTCCACCGACTTATTTGCCTCAGAGCCACCGACTTTGCTATCTTTTCTATCCTTTGTCTAACTTAGCAATTCTCCATTTCTTCGATGATCCCTTATTATTAAAAAAAGGGGGGAGAAACTTTACTCTAGAATCCCTAACTCAACGGAGGAGAAGTCTTACAAGCTCTCAGTAAAAGAGGGAGAAATTATTCTCTATGTTCCATCAGTTTTTAATGCTCTCTATGATTTTCATTCTTTTCTATGAACCCTACATTCTATGACCCTTGTTCTCAAGGATCCCTTCTTACTCCGTGATCCTTGTGTCTGACCCTCTGTATGGACCTTTTTGGAAATTAATGCCAAAGGGGGAGAAATACCAAAGCTTCAAATAGCTAAAGGGGGATATGCATGAATATGCAAAGGGGGAGATACAATCAAGTGGGAGAATGTCAAAGCTTATGCTTGCATGGACAAGGGGAGAATACCAAAATAGGGGGAGAAGTTTCGTTGTTTCCGAAAAGAGAGAGAGAGCATGCCTAATCTTATTCTAATTTGATACTCTTATCTCTTATTTGTTATTCTCATGTTAGAATTTTCTCACCCTATCCAATCCCAATATCTACATGCTAAGATTCAGAGGGAGAGGATGACCTACTATTTCATATCTAGGGGAGAAAGTTCTAAATGATCTTGGAGACATATCAATCTTAAGGAATACTACCTTCTACATGTTCTCCATATCTTGGTACTAATGAGCTCTATTGCTTTTGATTGGTAGAATACTCTTGTGTTTCCTAACATTGTTTTCTCAAGTGTGTTTCTACTACTGGAATGCTCAAGAACTCAAGGTAAGTATATGCATCATATCCTTGATCAAGATGATCTCTTGCTTCTTGCACATATTGTTTGCAAGAGTGAAGTCTTGAACAAGGATACATCTCATTCATATATATTTGATGCGTATAGCCAAGATACACATGACTCTTTATATCCCTTCTACTATATGTGTGTCCATGCATTCCAAAGCAACTATCCTTTAAAGGGATTGCACACATTTAGGGGGAGCAAATCTAAGTCATGTGTCTCTCAAAGTTTTCATAATATCCATGCACATCTTTATTTGAAGCTTTGATTGTATGTTGTCATCAATTACCAAAAAGGGGGAGATTGAAAGCACAATATGCTCCCTTGGTGGTTTTGATAATTCATGACAACATACATTGTCTCTTGGACTAATATTTTACCTAGTGTATTACAGGTGAAAGTCCATAGAGAGAGATGGGTTGGCAAAAAGGATTGTGAGGAGAAACCCCTAGATGAAAGGAAATGGATTGGCAAAGCTTCAAGCTAGAAGACTCTACATTTTAATTTGTGAGAAATCACTTTGAGTCCATAGGAAAGCCAATACTATTAAAAGGGGGTAAGGTTCTATTGGTGAACAAGATGCTCCACGTGCACAAGTGATAGTCACCAAAAACACCCACAAACTCTTCCACAAAAGTCCGTCCAAGCCTATCATGAAAATCGGTGCTACCAACAATTTCCACTCGGTCCCACCGATTCCCATCTCAGACAGACCGATGCCAAACCCTAGCATCTCGGTACTACCATCATTCCATTCGGTGCCACTGAAATCAATTGCCAACTTTCAGGTATCCTACTTTTAAGGATCGGTACCACCGAGTTTTGCCAATCGGTCTCACCGAGATTTGGACCAACTTTCTGGTTAGCCATTCTCAAGAATCGGTACCACCAAGTTTTGTGAATTGGTCTCACCGAGTTTTGGACCGACTTTCTTGTTAGCCATTGTCAAGAATTGGTACCACCAAAATTTGTGAATCAGTCTCACCGGTTGTGCAATCTCACCGTTGGTCATCTTATCGGTACCATCGAGAATTATATATCGGTCTCACCGAGATTCAAAAGTTGCTAACTTTGGAGCAACTCGGTACCACCGAGTTTTATACTTCGGTATCACCGAGTTGGTCACTTTAGGTGTAACAGTTGGATTTTTGGGGATGCCTATATATACCCCTTCACCACCACCCACTCGAAAGAGAAGCACTCAGAAGTATTCCATACTTGCCCCATCCAATTTTCTGAGAGAGAGCCACCTACTCATGTGTTGAGATCAAGCTATTCCATTCCTACCATATGAATCTTGATCTCTAGCCTCCCCAAGTTGCTTTCAACCAAATCAATCTCTTCCACCATAGCCAAATTTGTGAGAGAGTGATTGTGTGTTGAGGAGTCTATCATCTTGAAGCACAAGAGCAAGGAGTTCATCGACATTACCGAGCCTATTACGTTTTGGAGGGTGGTGCCTCCTAG
The DNA here is from genome assembly GCA_039707655.1 of Elymus sibiricus. Lineage (NCBI taxonomy): Eukaryota > Viridiplantae > Streptophyta > Magnoliopsida > Poales > Poaceae > Elymus > Elymus sibiricus. The sequence continues at coordinate 174,913,008 of CM077667.1, read as the reverse complement.
ATTGGTTAGGTGTCGCTTGGGAGCCTCCTACTTCTTGTTGTGGAGTTGAACCAAGAAGTTTGTACGGGCAAGGAGATCGCCTACTTCGTGAAGATCTATCCATAGTGAGGCTAGTCCTTCGTGGATGGAAGCCGTTATGGAATAATCAAGGTTGCTACTTCGTGGACCCTTATGGGTGGAGCCCTCCGTGGACTCTCGCGACCGTTACCCTCCGTGGGTTGAAGACTCCATAAACGTGGATGTATGATAGCACCACCTATCGGAACCACGGGAAAAATCTTCGTGTCCCTCATGCATTTGATCTCCCTATCTCAACTCCTTACTTTCATGTGCAATGTATTTACTTTCCGCTGCCATACTTGTTAACTTGCATGTGTAGGGTGTGCTAGACTCGTTAGTATTGCTAAAATCTGCCAACCAATTAACTTGGGAAAAGGTTAGGTTTTATATTTGCAAGTAGTCTATTCACCCCCCCCCCCCCTCTAGACACACACTTCTATTGATCCTACATGGGGAAAACTTGCTCAAGAACCGCCCGGGGCACAAATAGAAGCATATGAAATCTGTTTTCGATGAACTTGGTCTTGTCAAGAAGATAACCACAATCCCCAAAACTCATAAGTAGAATAACCAAACAAGAACCAAGAAATATGATGCCAAGGATGCAATGGTTTGAGCTCTCTACGAACGATACGACCAAGCTACTCACTCGAGAGACCCCCTTATAGTACGACAATCAATCCTATAACTGGGTCTCCCAACTAACACCATGAAACCGGTAAACTAGAAAACCTATCAAGGCCAAACCTTTTCCTTGTGCATAATCCGCTTCAGCTAGATGATGACGATCTTGACTTCCTCAAGTTGGAGCACCTTTCTTGATTGTGCTAGCTCGATGAAGTCTAGTAAGTTGATCCCCCATACTCCACTATGGGTGAGCCTCGCTTAGGCACATCTTCACATGTCCATTATCATGAGAATGGATGGATATAGCTTCAAGCATGATCTCTTCGTGATTCTCCACTTGAACTTGCACACCACAACATTGATGACGATCACCACTTGATGCCATCCTCCATGGGTCATATGAGATCTTCCTTTTGATGCACGATCATGGAAAGAAACCTAACCCAACAAAGAACCCTCACATATACCATGGGTTAGTACACAAAGCATGATGTACAATGCTTACCATACCATGGGATCACTTCATCCCACTCGGTATATTTTCTACGGTTTTGTGTGTTGATCAACTTGAATCCATCTTTGTACTTAGTCTTGCTCAACCTTGTATCTTATATTATCTCTTCATAAAGATGGTGTCTTGAAGGTAAACATGAATGTTCGCAAAATATTCTTCGTCAATACATTCTTGCAATAGGCTTAACTCTCACATGATGAATCTTTGGATAACTCCTTGAATAGCACCTTGGTCAACACATAATCTCCTTCTTATAACCTTGGAACCAACATATGGTCTTCTAGCAATGCCTATGTACAAACCTTAAATCCCAACTCAAAGCAACCATTAGTCAATAGGGATTGTCATCAATTACCAAAACCAAACATAGGGGTACCATGCTCTTTCACCGACCCTCAAACCACCCGGAACCCATACGGTCTGTACGGTCCAGACGTGTTTTGCCATCCAATGTGGTCATTTATCGGACTGTGATTACTTCCTTTTGTGATCCAGAAATGGAGTAGAAAGGATTCTCGCCTTTTCCCCCCTAGGTGTCCCTGAGTTATCAAACCCACGGAAGGAAGGCCCTCTTTAAGATAGGGTGTCAAGCAAGCTTTCTTAAAGAACAATTCTAGCTTTTGCCTGGTTCAAAATCAAATAAACTGAAGGGGAACAATTATAATAAAAATAGGCATGGGTATGAGGTCTTAATGCTTACAACCATATATTTGTGTTGGGAACAAATATAATCTTCATTTGTGCACTAGAAGTCACCCATCGAGATGTGCTTGTTACGAACCAAAGTGGGGGATGTGTCCAAATTACGTCTTGACTGGCACTCGTCCAGCATCAAGAGTCAGTTGTCCAACTAAGGACCTATCCATTTCAGGGGTTTTGCCTTGATAATTAAGATTATAATAACCAAACAAAAGCTTTGGGCATTTAATGACTACACCTCTTGAATCCTAAGAGATATGATCCGTGTTACCGTACTAAACCTTTCTGTCACCGGTGTTCAGAATAACACTTCACGGTCTCCCTACCCCTTAGCCTCTTTGTGGCTCGCTCTTCATGGGTACCTTCAGGGATGAGGAACGTAGATGAGAGAAGAGACATATACGAAACAATTTTATTTCGCACATACGTGATGTTAATTCAAAGCCCTTCCATTGATCCCCGCAATAAATACATTGGCTTGCAAGGCTCTTTCCTCATCCCATACCTTACCGAACTACTCACACATGGAGATCAGATCACATGAAGAACATATCATAGAACGCATCATGAAGGTAGATTGAATGATAATGTGTCTTACAATGGATGTCGTGAGTGATACACGATTACAAGTATGGTCTAGTGGAAGAAGAACTATGGTGAAATGGAGATGGTGGCTATGAAGATGGGAAAATGGTGGCGGCTAGGGTTGGTGGAGATGGAATGAATATGACTATGTTCTGGCTTCCCATGCGGCTCTTCTGTTAACATTTTGGCCTCGACCCGTTTATAAAGTATGTTTAGGTTGACGAGGAGGCTAGGTTTCCACGCTATAGGACCGCCCATGTGAGCGATCACGGTCACATGGAACGTCATCTTCTACTCTGGAATTGTTGACATGCCTCCTCCCGATTTATTCTATCTCCTCATTTACTCCTTTCCATGTTCTTAGTTGATTTCGTCCATGTTTAGCCCTTTTCTTGTAGAAACACAATAAAGAGAGAATTTGTGGAATCCTATGCATTCTGTAGTCATTAGTGGCAATATCAGAGTGAATATTTCAATTTACAAAGGGTATAGGAGTGTAAAATATCACTGATCAACTCCCCAAGCTTAAACTTGATCGTCCTCGAGCAACACAGAGAGAAATCCGAATCATAAGGAACTCAGTTGTTTAAACTGAAATAACGAGAAGGTTTTGTTTCACTTACGATCTGTATGCCTAGATAGCCTTCCGCTTCTTGACATGAAAACTTAGCATAGTTGTAGTTGTGGCATGGTTATTATGAATTTGTTAGTGAATCAAAGATAATCAACTCAAATTTTTTGATATACTAGATAAAACAACTTTGCAACACTCAATTCTATTTTCTCTAGTTAAATCTTGTTTATCGGGAATGAACGGAAGAGTTTTTCTTTGATAGAGCCATGAAAACATAAATTTGGGAGTGATATAAAGATAATCATGATACTAGAGTGCTCGTAAACATACCCATGAATGTCCCATCCTCAAGGCTCTCAAGCACTTTGTTTCGATCATTGTTTGCTGAAAGTTTGGTTGTCACATGAAGGGGATTATGCCAAATAAATGATCATGTAAAGAGTTTTGTTGTGGCTTAATTGTGGGAACTATGGATCTTTGATAGTTGTCCCTTTCGAGCTCTCGTGATCAGTTCCAGGTATTTAACACATACACACCCATTCAAGAGAAAGCTGGATAATATTCGATGTAGTATTGCCACTACGCACGGTAACAAACTCATAGCCGAAATCCGACGCGAAACTATGGTGTATCGTTCATTGGCCAAGGGAGTCCTCAACATAACATCAAGAAAGGTGACAAAGCCACATTTACATACGTACATGTGCATATAACAACAGGGTCATGGAACTAGCGAGAAGCTGGAGCATCATGTGAGAGATACAACACTGATTTTTGGCATAATCTCGTTCACCCTTCAACAAAATTCCTCTAGATAATTTAATCCACAAGTGATATCAAGTCTATTAAAATTAACAATCTGGGGTTGAGCATTTCTAACATCATCTTCTCTACAATTTTCCTCAACACCAAAGTCTTTGAAGACATTCTCTCATGCAAGTTTATTCTACTTATGAAAATTTGTTCTTTTAAACATTCCCATGGAAGTCTTGGTTATCTAGATTAAAAAGAGCAAAGGTTACAAAATTATTTCAGCTCCTAGAACAAAACCTTTGTTTTGTTATCAAGACTTGCTCCCTCTTGCACACATAACACATAATACTACTACATCTACTAAGTATTTCAAGTGCAAGAGACGGGAGTCGTAGGACATACCTCTTCACGGTCGTGAATGTATACATTTCTATTCTTTATGCTTGCATTTCTCGTTGTCCGGAGTAGATCAAATCTTCTAAAATATAAACAAGAATGAAAACAAACTCCAAGGGGAAAAATAAAAGGACAAAGTAAAACTTATTCTATTTTTGGTTTTTTGGTTTTTTTCAAAACTAAGATGTGGTAGTGACCTCCCCCAAGCTTTCGCTTTTGCAAGCCCAAACCTGCGGGATCATTGTGGCGGTTGGTTAGGAGCCCATCCTTGGCTCTAGTTGGAGAAGTTGACGTTCATGCAGACGGACGTGTCTCGAAGGGACTCAGCGACGTTGCTCATATCATTGATAGAGCCCTAGAGACTGTAGAGGTCCATGTAGGTGGTGTAGGCTGTAACGCCCATTATGCGGTCCTATCCTCATGACAACTTGGAAGTCTCACTAAGGATAGAAGCGCATATCGGAGACGCTTTAGCAAGGTGGATATCATCACAGATACATGTACTTAAAAGATGAGGATAGAAGATATAGGCTTACACTCGCCACAAGCTACAACTTGAATATCTCAATACATAAGGCATACAAACATCAACCATAAGAGCAGGGTCCGACTACGGACGAAAACTGAATGTGCCTAAGAGGTGGCAAATAGAACATACAAGACATCCACCCTGCCTATCCCAGGCTACCAACAAAGGACCCTCTAAGGATCATCTAGCAATTTAACGTACATCCTGGCATCCTGCTCGTCATAGTCCCACTTGAGTCATGTTGTATCATCTGCATCATACTCAGTTGTACCTGCACCTGTTCTTGTAGTAATCTATGAGCCTTGGGGACTTGGCAATCTCATTACCATGGGTACAGAAACTAGCCAAGCTAATGGGTATGGAATGGTAAAATGGTGAGGCTTCAGCAAGCACTAAGAATTTATATCTGGCTAACTTATGAGTACAAGAATAAGAAGAGTGTTCTATGCATAAACGGACGTGAACTAGTAATGATCAAAAAGTGATCCTAAACACCTACTTACGAGTCAAACATAACCCCACCGTGTTCTCTTCTGAAACTCGCTCGAAAAGAGATGATCATGGTTATGCACACGGTTGGTGTATTTTAGTTGAGTTTAGTTACAAGTTCTGTACAACTGGATATTATAAATTTACAAGTCACCACTTAACTGCGGGACGATTTTTTGAAAGATTTTAATACTTCAGGGGTGCTCCAACTCGTCCATCACAAATTAACGACAAGTTGCTTTGAAAGACCTCAACATCGGGATATCCCGAAGTATCCTTGGAATCCCGATGCACAAGACATTCGTCAAAGGTAAAACAAAACCAGCAAGACCTCCCGGCTGACGATGATCCTGATAGGACCTGCACGTATCTTGTTTCATGGCATGACTGGATAGGTCAGCCTACGAGTAATACTAGACCTCGAGTTTCGCCGGGGTGGCCCCGCAGTCTGCCCGTTTTTGACAAACACTCATTAGGAGAACTGGACTGGTTTATTGATTACATTTCACAGGTTAATTACTCCCCATGCAAGTTTTAGTTAGAAAAATGTTAAAACCATTGTTGGGCCTTGCTGGAAGAGTTTTATTCAATGACGAATTATCAAGGGGCGTCATAAACCCCAAACATGTTAGGAGCGCTCATCATGGAACATAACACTGATATAACGGAAACTAGGGCGACAAGAATGGAAAAAAAACACCAATCAAAAGGCCGAGCGTTCCACCCTTTACCAAGTGTATAGATGCATTAATTAAAATAAGCAAGAATATAATGATATCCCATGATATCCATGTCCCAGCATGGAACAACTTGCACCTGCAACTAGCAACGTTATAAGAGGGACTGAGAAAAGCGGTAACATAGCCAATCAACGGTTTGCTAGGATAGGGGGAGATTAGAGGCTGTATCATGGCAAAATGGGAGGCTTTCAGACATGTGGTAGGAAACAAGACCAAGCGATAGGATCGTACAACTAGCAAGCAAAGATAGTAACGGGATCCAAGGTAATGATCATCTTTCCTGGTTTGTCTTCAATGGTATAGAACACTTGCGCCTAGTAACTGTTCTCGACAGGTTCCTCAAACTCTGACTCGTCGCCCGGTACTAGCCACAAGAATAACCGGAAAAGAAACAAGCATCCATTAAGCAAACAATCATGATATAAATGCACCAACAAGATGATGCATGCCAAGCTTAATATAATTTAGCATGGCATCCTATACTAGTCAAGTTAAATGAAGCCTTGATCCATTCACATGTATCAAGCACCACTTCATATGCATATTTTGCTGATTTATCAATTCTAGAGAACAACAAGTTTAGTTATTTTGACATGCATGGATATGGCAAAAATATAATCTACACATGAAATCAATCAAATGCATATATGAAGATTATATCAAACGGAGTTATGGTTCTACCGGGATGAAAGAAACGGACCGGGAAGGGATTGGTAATAACCCGGAAGTAGGAATAGATATGAGAAAATTCTTGTCATCCCAAGTATGCCACTGTAAATAATGGGAAATTTAAGTTGAATACCATATAAAAAATAAATCATTTGGATTTGTGAAGCTCAAGATATTATCCAATCAAAATGCAAGTCAAATCTACCACAAGCAGCATGATGCCACTTTCTATGCAACAAAACAATATGCTACATGATTCTAACATGAAGAAAAATGACATGAGGCTGTAATGGGCTTATAATAATTCAAAAAACATATACAGTTCAGCTTCATAGGCATCATGGTTAAATTGATACGAATTTCACAAGATGCAAATTGCTATTACAGATTAAGGACTTGGTGAAAAACCGGGTTTTTTCAAAACCGGAAACATTTTGATGGCATGATGGAACCAAGAAATAAATATGATGACATAAACATGGCATCAAAAGGCAAAGCCTGACAGTACATATTATATATTACGATTCACATAACAACAATATCGACATATAAGCTATAAATTCACGGCCATCATCCATTTTAGTTGGAAACTTTTAAACATGCAGTTTTATGACATGGTGGAATTTCAGACAAGTGTAAACAGTGACATCGTGATGCATCCTAGACAACAACATATCATGGTCATCAATAGGTTCAAACTTTCATGCAAAAATACATGCTTCTGGTAGACATGCCAAAGGCCCTTTCTCATATACAAAGTTCATCCATACGAGGTTTGGGTAGGATGTTATGAAATTCACAAAATGCAATCTCCTGTTAAAAGGACATGCAACAAAACTTGCTCAAAACATGAAAATAATGCCACATATAGATTTTTTGGATTTTTCTACCCCAAAAACATAGATTGCATGCATATGGTTACCTTAAGAAAATACCACATTTAAATTATGCAAGATTAATGCAATTTATGAAATCACAAAAAAATCAGAAAAGAATATTTCAAAAATGATTAAATAAAACAGGAAATGAGGATGACTAAGTGCACACAGGACCCAAGTAGCCACACTAGGTGACAAGTGGGCCCAAGGCCACGTGGATGGGTATGTGTGTATGACAGGTTGGTCCGGGATGACCCACGTGTCAGTGGCACACGGAGTGGTAAAAATTTGTGTGTGGGGGGAGGGGAACCCCTACGCTGGGCGGGACTTGAACCCACACCTCGGCAGCGTTACATGATGTATGGTGCCACTGAGTTACTAGGTGTTCGCTCGATAAGTAGGAGTTGCTCGACCTTATGAGGTGATACAGTGCCGACTGGTGGGTGCTACTTGTGAGCTGTGTTGGGTTTTTACCCGAAGAGGAAGAGTGAAGCAATATAGTAGCGATAAGTATTTCCCTCAGTGAGCACCAAGGATATCGAGCCAGTAGGAGAACCACGACAACTTGCATCAACAATACCTGCACACAAAACCAAACACTTGCACCCAACACGGGCAAGAGGGTTGTCAAGCCCCTTGAACACGTTACTTGCAAGGATTACTTATGATAGTGATAGATAGATAAGTATAAAAGTAAAATAAAAAGAAAGTAAATAAATTGCAATAAGGTTTTTAGGTTTTTGTAATATGATTTCAATAGACCCGGGGGCAATAGTTTTCACTATAGTCTTCTCGCATAACATAAGGTGGGTAGACAAATTACTGTTGGGCAATTGATAGAAAAGCGCAGAGTTATGATGTTATTGATGGCAATGATCATGTATATATACATCACGTCCGTGACAAGTAGACCGAACAATTCTGCATCTACTACTATTACTCTACCAATCAACCGCTATCCAGCATGCATCTATGGTATTAAGTTCATGACAAACAGTCTAATGCTTTAAGAAAGATGACATGATGTAGACAAAGTAACACCAAGCGATATGTTCAAACCGTATCGTTTTACCCTTAGTAGAAACAATACAATACATGTATTGTCCGCTCTGTCACTAGGCTATAGAGCAGCACAAGATTGAACCCTCTACAATGCACTCCTCCCACTTAAGATAAATCAATCTACTTGGCCAAACCAAACCAATAGATCGGAGACAATCATACGTAACAGACTTCAGAGAAGACACGATTATTTTTCATGAATAATCTGATCATAAACCCACAATTCATCGAATCCCAACAAATGCACCGCAAAAGAAGATTACATTGGATAGATCATCACGAGAATTGCGAAGAACTTTGCATTGAAGATTAAAGAGAGAGAAGATGACATCTAGCTACTAGCTATGGACCCGTAGATATGTGGTGAACTACTTACACATCATCATGGAGGCAGCAATGTTGATGTAGACGGCCTCAGTGATGAATTCCCACTACGACAGAGTACTGAAAAAGGCCTCCAGATGGTCCGTGGAAGAACAAAGACTTGCGGCGGCGGAAAAATTATTTCGGGTGGATCTTTGATGTTTTTTGGGATAATTGGGAAAATATAGAACTGGAATTTGGCCAGCAGGTGCCACGAGGGGCCCACGAGCTAGGGGGCACACCCTACCCTAGGGCGGGCCGACCTCGCGAAGCTTCCTGGGTCTCTTCTGGTCCAAAAATAACCCTCGTAAATTTTTATCCAATTTGGACTCTGTTTGTTATTGATTTTCTTAAAAGTCCAAAAAACAGGCAAAAAAGGAAACTGACACTGGGCACTGAGTTAATAGGTTAGTCCCAAAAAATAATATAAAATAACATATAATTGATAATAAAGTATTCAAGATTGATAATATAATAGCATGAAACAATCAGAAATTATAGATACGTCAAAGACGTATCAGCATCCCCAAGCTTAATTCCTGTCCGTCCTCAAGTAGTTAAATGATAAAAACAGAATTTTTGATGTTGCATGCTACCCAACATGTAATCTCTTTCAGGTGTAGATATTGAGAAATGACGAATCAATTAACTTTAACATAATAATATCCATGAACATAAGAAGCATAATCATTACTGTTTCAAAATATACGATCATTAAAGAATGTTATCCCCTAGTCATTTTACTATATTAAGCATGGCATGACTCCGTCTTCACGGCAAAGTATAAATCATGAGCACCCCGGTGTCAAACCAGGAAATTGGATCGTACTTCTAATGCGCTTCAGCATTTTCAACTTAACGCAATACACGAGCGTGAGCCATGGATATAATATATGGGTGGAATAGAATATGGTGGTAGATATCAAAGGAGTCAAAAGGTCAGAAAGTCTCACATCAACTAGGCAAATCACGGGCTATGGAGATGCCCATCAATTGATATCTATGCGAGGAGTAGGGATTGCCATGCAACAGATGCACTAGAGCTATAAGTATATGAAATCGCAAATGAAACTAAGTGGGTGTGCATCCTACTTGCTTGCTCATGAAGACCTCAGGCATTTGAGGAAGGCTGTCATCAAAATATACCAGCCAAGTGCTTTAATAAAGAATTCCTAGTAGTATATGAAACTAACAAAACTAGAGACTCTCTATATGAAGAACATAGTGCCACTTTGAGGCACAAGTGTCGTAAAGGATAGTAACATTGTCCCTTCTCTTTTTTTTATCTGTTTTTCCTTTTTTATGGTGGGCTCATTTGGCCTCCCCTAGTTTTTTTTTATTTTACGTCCAGAGTCCCATCCCGACATGTGGGGAAATCATACTCTCCATCATACTTTCCTCCCTGGGATGATGCTCTAATCATAATGATCATCACACTTTTATTTACTTACAACTCGAAATTACAACTCGATAAAGAACAATATGACTCTATAAGAATGCCTCTGGCAGTGTACAAGGATGTGCAATGATCTAGTGTAACATGTAATCAATGATGAACGGTGGCTTTGCCACAAATACTATGTCAAATCTATATGATCATGCAAAGCAATATGATGATGAACACACAAGTCATGTGATAGAACGGTGGAAGTTGCATGGCAATATATCTCGGAATGGCTATGGAAATGCCATGATAGGTAGTTATGGTAGATGTTTTGAGGAAGATATAAGGTAGCTTATGTGCAATAGAGCCTATCATATCACAGGGTTTGGATGCACCGGCGAAGTTTGCACCGACTCTCGAGGTGACAAAGGGCAATGCATGGTACCGAAGAGGCTAGCAAATTACGGAAAGGTGAGAGTGCGTATATCCATGCACTCACATTATTCATAAAGAACACATATACTTATTGTGAAGCCTTATTAACTCTCTCGAATCAAAGCACTACCGGATGCCCCTAGAGAGGAGGTTGGGAGGAGTTAACTATCGCCCCCCCCCCCGATTCGAACAACATGATAGGATTTGATTTCAGACATACAAATGCTCACACCTCATCACCATGCCATGACCAATATTTAGATGAGAATTAAATAACAAACTTTAATACCGATATTCCTACTAACCAATGTTCATGAACCTATATCCTTTCATATTACTACATCAATATAATTAACCCATGTTTCATCTTTGGTGAGCTACATGAAAGTTTTTATTATACCCCCCTTGAATACCTATCCTTTTTGGACTAGTCTTATAACACATGAAAATTACCATTCCTTATGCCTTATAATTCAAAAAGATTTAAGTGAAGCATGAGAGTTCAACTATTTCTATAAAATACGACTGCCGCCGTGCTCTAACAAGATATACGTGAAGCACTAGAGCAACTGCCTAGCTCAAAAGATATAAGTGAAGCACATAGAGTATTCTATCAAATTATGATGAAAGTGTGTATACCTCAAAAGTGTGTCCAGCAAACGATGATTGTGGCAAACTAAAAATAAAGTAAACTGTAATACACGTCACTCCAAGCAAAACTCATATCATGTGATGAATAAAAATATAGCTCCAAGTGACATACCGATAGATTGGAGACGAAAGAGGGATGCCTTTCGGGGCATCCCCAAGCTTAGACGCTTGGGTATTCCTTGAATATTACCTTGGGATGCCCAAAGGCATCCCCAAGCTTAGGGTCTTGCCACTCCTTATTCCTTCGTCCATCATGGTCCCAACCAAAACTTGAAAACTTCAGCACACAAAACTCAACAAAACCTTGTGAGATCCGTTAGTATAATAGACACACTGGTGCAGCGACAATTCTACACAAACAATTTTAAGCCCTTTCCGCGGCGAACGTTTAAACCGTCGCCTTACCTGTGTGTGTGATAGGGGGTTCCATCCCACACGACACGGAAAAATCGTCGGCGATGGTGATCAACGAATGCAAACGTTTGACAAAACTAAGCTTATGGGATGTACGCATCTATCACAAACGAGAGTCATTGGTCAACCGTTTGAGATATGTCATACTTCTCATACGACCCATCTTTGCTACTCGTGTGACATCACATTAGCATCGCACGCGCTATTATGTGTCGCACCATTTATGATGCACGCTATATCACAAACAGTTCATGATTGTAAATTGTGTAGGATGAGGCGTATATCACACACATTTAATTCTACTATGACCATATGTGATATGATATGAGAGTGCATACGTTTATCCTTAAAAAAATCGTATGCGAAGGTTGAATCTATCCCACACATTGCGCTATTGATAAACATTTGTGATTTATAAAATGTCCCAAACGTGTCATCCATACTACCCGTGTCAGATGAAGGCCTATCACACGCGTTCTTCTTTGACCAACATTTTCGATGGGCACGACATCATAAACAGTTCACAGTACCAAATCGTGTGTGATAAGGAGACTATCACAAACACTTGATGATAAGTAACTATGTGCGCTGGTGTTGTTAATCTCACACGTTATTTCTCGGCTGACCGTGTGCGCAACAGAGATTCATCGCACATGTTGTGAGTGGAGAAACGTGTGTGATCCTGAAGTTGATCACAGACATTTTACTTTCTCAAATTGTGTGCATTGTAATGGCCTGCAGAGCATAATTTACCCCTAATTTAATACATGTGTTCATAATTTAAATTTGAAAGTAGGAAATCATGTATTTCATATCGAAACATGTATAAATATAGGTTGAAAAACGAATGCATAATTCGATTCACATGTACATATACTCAAGAACTACATAAGCATCATTTCGCAAAAAACAGGAAAACTACAGAAGGGACAAATAAAGAATGATGGAACCATGGTTGTAATAAAGATGGTAAAGGTAGAGCCAAAAGACATTCTGGTTGCTGGAGAAGGTGAAGCGGAATGCCCACATTGGGCCCTCCTCCCTCCTTCACTGTCTTCATTACGACTTCTCAATACTCATTGTAGTCTCGATGATATACTTTAACCTTCATTGCATGTCCACCAATCATGAACTTTGCAAGGTAATCTTGAGTAAAATGCTTTGTTAACCACTGCAAAAGAAAAAGATTCAGACATTGTTGTGTGACAACTCATTATGGGCAGTACTAATAGAAGGCTACGGAGTTCGTAGTTACCATCCTACAGCTCACGGCTGTGTTGGATAGAGCATAAACAAATAGTCTAATTGGCATCATTCGTCTCTTTCCCCTAACAATCCTTATCAGTTTCCTCACTTGATGCTGGTTCATGAATATTTCATTGCCCCACACGCAAAAAGGGTCCAGGCATGGATCTTTACCAAGGACATATGTACCTACAAGCAACAAGTCAATATTAGAAGCTAAAATGCAGTTCCAGAATGGTGTAATACATTACTTCATCAGTTCCACAATGTGTTGCGTATAAACATTTGAGAAGTCAACATTTACTAACTTTGAGCAAGTTTGTAGAGAAAAACATATACATCTAGAATTCCGATTCCATTTCATTAGATACATTACAAAATTTACTTTCATATTGCATACATTTTGGTGTGGGATATATAAATAGTATCCTCCATAAAAAAATTCATAGTTTACAAAGTTTGACTATTCAAAAAAATATATGCACTACATTATGGAACGGAGGGATGAAACAAACCTCGGTGGAAAACATCGGCCACTCCCATTGTTGTCCTGTGCAAGTACATGGAAAGTCATGATAAGTACAAGTGTACAACATGCTTAACATCAACCAAATATACAAGGTGTCTGCTTGAAATAAACAAGGCATATATGCTCACTATAACAACCAAATATAGCCATTGGAAACTGGACAAATGCTCAATGCAACCAAACTAACAACCAGATACAGAAAAGCAATGCATCTGCTTGAAAACTAGACAAATGCTCACTACAATCAACCTAACAACCAGATATAGAAAAGCAAGGCATCTGCTTGAAAACTAGACAAATTCTCACTACAATCAACCTGACAACCAAATTCAGAGAAACAAGGCATAAATGTTTAAAGCGGGAGTTTAGGGCACTGGTTAACAACACCAGGCATAACATGTGGTATTGATGAAATTGAACTACACAATTCATACTTGCACGTAATGAACATCACATTGTGAATAGCTGAAAGAAACAAGGCATATATCACTGGTGCAGTGACGTGCTATACAAATGGTTTTTAACCCCTTTTCGCGACGTAGTTCTAAACCGTCGCCTTGCATGTGTGGGCGATAGGGGGGTCCATCCCACACGACACGGAAAACCCGTCGGCGATGGTGATCAACGAACGCAAACGATTTGCAAATATAATCGTGTGCGGTGCAGAAACATATCACTAACATAATATTTTGGACTTACGTGTGGGATTTGGGATCAATCACACACGTGCAAGACGAGTCAAACGCGTCTAATTGCTCATGGAAAACAAACGGAGTTTGACCTTTTACTGTTTGTGAAACATTACCTAATCCACACAGGCCACTGTGTGATATGTTCATCATCGCACAAGAGATTTCTCTGGACGCCGTCTGCCATGCATGGCATCATCGGACATGTTTCCCGAGAAAAGTACGCGTGGGATCGTCTTTGCATCGGGCACGGTTTCCTGTTGGCTCACGTGTGAGATACGGTGCTATCGCAAACATTGAGGAGCTTCTACGCACACGTACGAGTGCTGCAAACCATTTGCGATTAGTTATGTATCACCAAAGTTTTAGATTATATCTCGTGTGCTTTTCCTGTGGATCACAGGCGGTTGCGCTATTAGTTGCGTGTGCTTTCCGTTCTGGACCGCACACGCTTAGTTGCTTGAACCGTGTGCACTAAAATTGCCGGGTTATTGTAAAATATCGCATTTAATTCACCCTGCAAATAGGAAATTCACCACAATATGCAATCGACAAATAGTGTCCACATGAAGAACATTCATCATAATTCGCCACAATATGCAATTCAACGAATAGTGTCCACAAGCAGAGGATTCATCATAATTCACGACAATAGAGCAAATGCTAGCTAAATTCGACAGCTGTTAAACCGACATATGCAGTACATAATCATAGTGTACAAAATACGAAATCATGATCACATGGAAAATAATGCATCCATGTGTATATGTTTAGCTGATAACACTATATGAATGCGTACTTATTATGCAGGGATATGAACCCGGAAATCTTTGACGTCATCATTGGGCTTGATATAGTGTTTCACAAAGAAGGTGCTGATAAATTTCCTAACAGACAGCAATTCCTCTGCGGTGAGCGGTGAAGAGGTCATCAGTCCGAAGATCAACTACAATACTTTTAGATCAGAATGTGACATACGTGTGGAGTAGAAGATAGTAATTAAGAAGCAGACTTACTGGTTTTATCCTGTCAGCAACGACACCACATTCAACATGTCTGCATAGGTTCATTATGTTTGCACAAACGTAATATCCACATAGGCTGATACCTTGTTGTTGCTGAGGACACTGAAATGTTTTGTACAATATTAGTCATGTATTTGCCCTATTAGGAACAACCTAACCGGTGTAAGTTGTTTCTTCTTTTTTCTATGGAGAGAAATAGAAAGAGGTTTACTTAGAAACTTGAACATCTGACTAGCATTTTCTGAAAATAACAGATTTCGTTGTCTTACTGAAGAAACGATCACGTGCAGCAGAGGTAGTTGGCGGTCGAACCGACTCCCTCCTAAAGTTGTGTTCATTGACAATACACTGCAAATGAAGATGAATTTTCACACTCAATTCTGGAACCAGATATGAACACAATGCATTAACATCAAAGAATTCAATACCTATCCATGAAATCATGAATATGACTCAGATCCTGAGGCGCATTTGACTCTTTGAGAGAATCCATGTAGTAAACTGTGTTGCGTTTTGGAACAATGACCACCAAGATCCAGTGACCTCTATAGTTTAAGAAAACTATGAACGTACGAACTATGTCTAAAACTGAAAGACGATCAATGTATGCGTGGTTGTATATGTAACTTACCATTCACGATATGGCCACATGAAGAATTCTCCTATCGGTAAGTTGAACAAGATCTTGGCGACATAATGAATGGAAGCCTTGCATGAGACATTATCTCGTAACAAAACGTCGTTTGCTAAATCAGGATTTATGCAATGCCAATGCGCCCTTATCGATCTCTGTACCATCAATCCCCTGAGAGGAATACAATACAGTTAGCTTTTTTTCATTTACAAGCTTGTATGGAGAAGTTGATCATAGAGTTTGTAAAGTACTTACAACATCGAGCATTTGACAACAGTGCCAGCAAGCTCATCGAAGTTGAAGAAGAGATGAAAGTCCTCGAATTCCACACTGATGATACCTGCATCATGAGAGAAATGCCAGCTGTCGTAGTGCACTTGCAGAATGTTAGTATCTTCTCCTTCCGACATTATGTTCATGCAATATTTATGTAACTTGCGACAACTGGAACTGCACTCGTCAAAGTATTCACCAACAAGGAATGGCTGGCCATGCTTGTACTTGCGGTTCTCAAATGAGTCTACTTCCTTACTAGAAAGTTACTTTTCAAGGTCTGCTTCAGACATGTGGTCAGAACCGGGATTACATGGGTCTTCATCGGCCATGCCATGGTTCTGCTCGAAGAGTCTTCATAGTAGGATGCTCTGATACTCATCCCTCCTCTGTTTCTATCATGTGTAATAACAAAATGCCAATTTTACCAGGAAGCTAAATATAAATGCATCAGTCTTTGTAGTACAGGATGCACATCGGTAGTGTTTGAATGATATCAAATTAATAGTGACAGCTACGTACATTATGCTGTCAAACATTCCAATCTGTTAAAAACTATTGTCTTGAACCATGTTTTTTTCACCAAGTCTGAGAATCTGTTTATTTTAGATTGCCATGTTTCAGGTGGTTCAGCCACCTGACAACCGAGGTGTGTGTACACTCGAACAGTGTTGATGCTAGCCATGTTTCTGTGCATAATTAGACCTTGCTCGTGCTGAATGAAATGAAGTGCTTCATGTGTACTAACTGGCTGTAAATTTTCATGCAATGATAACTCATGTAGCACATAATTTTCTTGTTGTCAATATGCCTTCAGGTTAAAACTATGATAGTGTCTTAATCACATCCAGAATCAAATAGCACACGGGAAGTGTCTGAATCACACCTAATATAACAAATGATTTCTAACAACGAGAGTTAGGCTTGCCTTCTTTGCACATCCCAGAAACTTCCTCCCACTGTACCCAAATTGAAAATCTCGTAACTTCACGTATTGAAATTGATGCTGACCATGAACAGGCAGGTCTTTAGCTACACATCTCCATTCCTTGAAAGTGATTGTCCTAGGGAGCTACAAGAGAAAGAAATAGCGCAAATGGGCCTGCCGCTTTAAAATCCCCAATTCGAAAACAAAACCCTAATCCTAGTTGAGCCAGAGAGAAGAGAGACGAATACCTGGCTGGTGAGAGATTCGTCGTCGTCGGAGATACCGCTTGAGGGGTCACTCGAGGAGACCATGGCGTGTCCGCGGCGGTCGGAAGCTAGAGGGAGAGATGTGGGCGATGGCACGGGGGGAGGGGGTGTGGGGGTTGCAGGGTAAATGTGGCCCGTTGGGGGGGGAAGGGGTGGGGAGGTAGATATTTTGGCGGTCGGCGAAATATTTCGCTCGTTGCAGGGAATCTTGGCGCGCAAAGATTCATCAGACACGGTGTTTCTGCTTTTATCGTGTGCGATGATACAGAACATACAAAATTTCGCCCCTCCCCACGTATTCCATGGTTATAGTGCACATCCACGTCATTGCATAGTGTAACATCAACTGCTAACTTGGGTATACAAATTAGTGGACACACATAGCTCAGACCTTAGAGTTACTAAACCGAGCAAGTTCACTAAATAATCAAACTGCTTGAACTAGACATAGCTCTTACAAAAGACAGGCTCTCTGAACAAAGGCTATTAGTAATACGCATAACTTTAACAAAGACGCCGACGAGCAGCCGCCCTATGCCTTGCCGCTGTTCGATGAGATGTCGATGACTTGTCCGGGCGACATTCCGCCGGTGCTGGAGTCCGCATCCCCCAGGCTGACTTCGACCGCGGCGACGTGCTCATCCTCGACGTTGTCCTCATCATCGGCGTCGCCCTCATCTTCGTAGTACTCGTAGTAGTGGCGCCGCCATAGCTCGCGTTGGTACTCCACCGCCGATTCCTTGATGGACAGGCCCTTCTCGACCTCCTCTTGAGCCACGCGCACCTCCTCCCAGCACTCGGCACTCTTGGACGGCTCCCGCATCTCCAACTCTCGCTTGGAGATCTCGTGCGGAAGGGGCTCCATGGCCTCCGCCGCTGCATCGTCGGCATGGATCTCGGCATCCGCAGCAGCCGCCTCTTCGGAGGTGTGGTGCATGATGGATTTCGGCGAAGCTTGGAGTATCTTAGCATGGGCGTTCTCGATGATATAGGCCTGGATGGCCTTGACCTGGGCCAGGGCGGCCTGCGTGGCACGGCATGCTGCTCGAGCGCTCTTGGCGTTTGCAGACGCCGTCGTAGCAGCTGCAGCTGCCGTCTCCATGGCTACAAACACCCTTTCGGCCGCCGCAGAGGCCCTTTCCGCGGATGCGACCACGCTTAAGGCGAATGCGGCTGCGCTCTCGGCCGAGGCGGTCACGTTCCTGGCAGAGGTGGGAGTGCTCGTACGCACCCTTACGAAGTGTTCCCACGGCGTCATTCTTTGTAGAGAGGGTTTGTTCAGGAATAGGGATCGAGGGTGAACGGAATCCGAGCTAGATGAAGCCGATGAAGCTTCCCTCGTAAGACAAAAATAGATCCGTGAATTTTCATCACAAACGGTTCCTGTATGAAACCGTGTGTACGTAGTTCACTTTTTGTATTGAATTGTAAAGCTATTTTGGGGTACAGTGGTAACGGATATTGTTTTATTTGTAAGAAAATGATCCCTACCGTCAAAATCCACTAACGGCATCCTAAAATTAGGAAATATGCGGGGTTAAATTGGGATTTTATACATTAAGTTAGTTTGTACAAATTGTACGGCCATAATTCAAAAGTGTAACACACGAACATGCAAGATGAAGCAAAAAGTACTGGAAAAATCATATTTATGTACTACTTGCTTCCCTATATATGTTGCTTGAAATAAATTTTAAGGAGTTGCAAACATCTTGGGTAACGGTTTGGACACACATGCATGCATTGGTAATCTAGGTTTTAAAATTCAAAAAATCAAAAAAAAGCTCTGAAGTACATGATAATAATCTGCATGATTTCCCCACATGGGGCCAAGATATCGTGGTCAAAATAACGGCTTGTTCGAGATAAGCTTTGACACATGCCTCTCACAAAACGGAGCATCACACAAAGGGTCGTGGTTCCGAGAGGGAACATGAGAGCCTTGTTTGATGACGAACCGCTAGTCGTTGTCTCATTTGGCCTAGCTTTTTTTAATTCGTTACAATGCACGAATACGTCCATCATCCTGAAATTTGGACATTTTCGGGGTTCAATGAGCATTTTATACATGAAATTAGTTTCTAGATATCTAGTGGCCATAATTGAAAACTAAAACACATGGACATGTGCAAGATGAAGCAAAAACTGCAGGAAAAATCATATTTGTATATGTACTAGTGCTTCCGTTTATATGCCACGTGCAATAAATTTGAAGGAGTTCCAGACATCTTGAGTAAAGGTTAGGACACACGCATTGAGAATAATCTAGGTTTTTAAATTAAAAAAATAAATAAAAATGCTATGAAGTACACAAAAATCAGCACGATTTTCCGCCATGGGGCCAATATGTCGTGGTCAAAGTAACTGCTTGTTCGAGATAAGATTTGACACATGCCTTTCACAAATCGAAGCATCACACGTAGGCTCGTATAGTTTCGACAGGGAACATTGGGGCGTTGTGTGATGACGAACCGGATCGCTGCCTCATTCGGCCTAGTTTGTTTTCATCGTTACAATGTACGAATACGACCGTCATCCTTAAATTAGGAAATATTCGGGGTTCAATTGGCATTTTTACACATGAAGTTAGTTTCTAGAAATTTAATGGCCATAGTTCAAAACTGAAACACATGAACAAGCAAGATGAAGCAAAAAAAACGCTGGAAAATCATATTTATGTACTACTTGCTTCCGTATATATGCCACGTGCAATAAATTTGAAGGAGTTCCAAACATCTTGAGTGACGGTTTTGACACAAAAGCATTGGGAATCTAGTTTTTTAAAGTCAAAAAATGAAAACTGCGCGGAAGTATGAAAATATGCATGATTTCCCGACATGGGGCCAAGATGTCGTGATCAAAGTAACGGCTTGTTCGAGATAAGCTTTGACACATGTCAAGCTGGAAATGCATGGTTAACTCTTACCCATGGGTAATTGATATATTAGGGCACGGGTGCCAGCTGGAATGCCCATCTGGAAGTTGGTGGGTCAAATACCTTACCGAGCGTGCAGGACGGGGATGAGGATGGGATAGCATTACCAGCTTACCCATGAATAGAAGTACTTACATGTGGGCTTTGAAATTAGTAGCCCCCACATAATTTGTGGCCTCGGTCACCCAAATTTACACACATCCCACCCCTTTGGCCCAAAATTCCCTAAGAAAACCAAAACCTAGGCACAACATATTGTTTATTGCGTTGAAATACTATTTTTTTCTACTTAAATACGAGAAGGTTATTCTTAAATGCATGTGTGAGTTTCCCCACGGTGATAAAGAACTAGGTGGGGACGTCGATGGGAAACTTTTTATCCCCGCGCACGGGTACATAGATGTTGGGGAACGTTGCATGGGAAACAAAAAAATTCCTACGCACACGCAAGATCTATCCATGGTGATGAGCATCTACGAGAGGGAGAGTGGATCTACATACCCTTGTAGATCGCTAAGCGGGAAGCGTTAAGAAACGCGGTTGATGTAGTCGAACGTCTTCGCGATCCAAATCGTCGAGCGTCCCGCGATCCCATCACGATCCATCTCGCGATCCAATCACGATCCGTCCCGCGATCTCATCACGATTCGTCCCGCGATCAAATCACGAATCGTCTCGCGATCCTGATCACGGTCCTTTTGATCTAGCGCCGAACGGACGGCACCTCCGCGTTCAGCACACGTACAGCTCGATGACGATCTCCGCCTTCTTGATCCAGCAAGAGGGGGTGGAGAGGTAGATGAGTTCTCCAGCAGCACAACGGCGCGGCGGCGGTGGTGGTGGAACTATTCCGGCAGGGCTTCGCCTAAGCACCGCCGAAACTAGACTAAAGGAGAAAATGATCTAGAGGAAGTAGAGGGAGCACTTGGCAATTAGGGTTAACTCTCCCCTCTAAATCCTATAGTATATATAGGAGGGAGGGAGGGGATGAGGCAGCCTCAAACCCTCAAGGTTTGGCCGAAATAGGAGGTGGAGGAGTCCTACTCCAATCCTACTAGGAGTAGGATTCCTCCTCTCCACTTGGAAACCCTTTCCACCTTTCCACCTTTGGGTTTTTCCCACCCCTAGCCGCATGGGCCTTAGTGGGGGGGTTCGACCAGCCCACTAGGGTCTGGTTTGACTCCTCCCACAGCCCATGAGGTCCTTTGGGTCGAGACACCCCTCCCGATGGCCCCCGGTACCCTCCCGGTACTCCCGGTACACTATCGAAGTACCCGAAACTTTTCCGGTGACCAAAACAGGACTTCCTATATATCAATCTTCACCTCCGGACAATTCCGGAGCTCCTCATGACGTCCAGGATCTCATCCGGGACTCCGAACAACCTTCGGTCACCACCATACATAACTCTACTATACCGAAACGTCACCGAACCTTAAGTGTGCAGACCCTGCGGGTTCGAGAACTATGTACACATGACCGAGACACCTCCACGGTCAATAACCAATAGCGGGACCTAGATGCCCATATTGGTTCCTACATATTCTACGAAAATATTTATCGGTTGAACCTCTATGTCAAGGATTCAGTTAATCCCGTACGTTGTTCCCTTTGTTCTTCGATATGTTACTTGCCCGAGATTCGATCGTCGGTATCTCTATACCTAGTTCAATCTCGTTACCGGCATGTCTCTTTACTCGTTTCGTAATACAAGATCCCATGGCTAACACTTAGTCACATTGCTTGCAAGGCTTATTGTGATGTTGTATTACCGAGTGGGCCCTGAGATACCTCTCCGTCACACGGAGTAACAAATCCCAGTCTTGATCCATGCCCACTCAACAGACACCCTCGGAGATACCTATAGAGCATCTTTATAGTCACCCAGTTACATTGTGACGTTTGATACACACAAGGTATTCCTCCGGTGTCAGTGAGTTGCATGATCTCATGGTCATAGGAACAGATACTTGACATGCAGAAAACTATAGCAATAAACTGACACGATCATATGCTATGTTTATAGTTTGGGTCTTGTCCATCACATCATTCTCCTAATGATGTGATCCCGTTATCAAATGACATCTCATGTCTATGGCCAGGAAACCTTGACCATCTTTGATCAATGAACTAGTTAACTAGAGGCATACTAGGGACACAGTGTTGTCTATGTACCCACACATGTATTTGAGTTTCCAATCAATACAATTATAGCATGGATAATAAACGATTATCACGAACAAGGAAATATAATAATAACCAATTTATTATTGCCTCTAGGGCATATTTCCAACAGTCTCCCACTTGCACTAGAGTCAATAATCTAGTTCACATCACCATGTGATTTACATTGTTATGAATCTAACACCCAATGAGTTTTGGGGTTCGATCATGCTTTGCATGTGAGAGAGGTCTTTAGTCAACAGGTCTCCGACATTCGGATCCATGTGTACTTTGCAAATCTCTATGTCATGCTGTAGACACTGCTACCACACTCCACTTGGAGCTATTCCAAATGGCTACTCCACTATACGTATCCGGATTGCTACTCAGAGTCATCCGGATTGGTGTTAAAGCTTGCATCGACGTAACCCTTTACGACGAACTCTTTATCACCTCCATAATCAAGAAATATTTCCTTAGTCCTCTAGTTACTAAGGATAATCTTGACCGCTGTCCAGTGATCCACTCCTGGATCACTCTTGTACCCCTTGACAGACTCATGGCAAGGCACACACAGGTCCGGTACACAGCATGGCATACTATACAGAGCCTATGGATAAGGCATAGGGGACGACCTTTGTCCTTTCTCTTTCTTCTGCCGTGGTCGAGCTTTGAGTCTCACTCAACTCCACACCTTACAAATCAGGCAAGAACTCTTTCTTTGACTGATTCATTTTGAACGGTTTCAAAATCTTGTCAAGGTATGTACTCATTGAAAGTTTTATCAGACGTCTTGATCTACCTCTATAGATCAAGATGCCCAATATTTAAGTAGCTTCCTTCCAGGTTTTCCTTTGAAAAAC
The DNA here is from genome assembly GCA_039707655.1 of Elymus sibiricus. Lineage (NCBI taxonomy): Eukaryota > Viridiplantae > Streptophyta > Magnoliopsida > Poales > Poaceae > Elymus > Elymus sibiricus. Next base: position 174,889,636 of record CM077667.1, on the reverse strand, counting down.
TCCTTTTCAAACAACCCTTTATGCTTTCCAGAAATTCTACATCATTTCCGATCAACAATATGTCATCCACATATACTTATCAGAAATTCTATAGTGCTCCCACTCACTTTATTGTAAATACAAGTTTCTCATAAACTTTGTATAGACTCAAAAACTTTGATCACCTCATCAAAGCGTATATTCCAACTCCGAGATGCTTGCTCCAGTCCATAGAAGGATCGTTGGAGCTTGCATATATTTTAGCATCCTTAGAACTGACAAAACCTTCCGGTTGTATCACATACAACCTTTCCTCACCGATACCGTTAAGGAAACGATGTTTTGACATCCATCTGCCAGATTTCATAATCGAAAAACGCAGTAACTGCTAACATAATTCCAACAGACTTTAGCATTGCTATGGGTGAGAAAGTCTCATCGTAGTCAACTCCTTAAACTTGTGAAAAACCCTTTGCCACAAGTCGAGCTTTATAGACGGTGACATTACCATCCGCGTTCGTCTTCCTTTTAAAGATCCATTTGTTCTGAATGGCCTTTCGCCCTTCAGGTAATACTTCCAAAGTCCATACTTTGTTTTCTTACATGGATCCCATCTTGGATTGCATGGCCTCTAACCATTTCTCGGAATCCGGGCCCATCATCGCTTTTCCATAGCTCGTAGGTTCATCGTTGTCCAACAACATGACCTCTAAGACAGGGTTGCCGTACCACTCAGGAGCAGTACGCGTCCTTGTCGACCTATGAGGTTCGATAGTAACTTGATCCAAAGCTTCATGATCATCATCATTAACTTCCTCTTCAACTAACATAGGCTCCACAGAAACAACTTTCTGCGCTGCGCTACTCTCTGGTTGAAACAAAGGTTCAACAACCTCATCAAGTTTTATCTTCCTCCCACTCAATTCTTTCGAGAGAAACTCTTTCTCGAGAAAGGACCCATTTTAGCAACAAACACTTTGTGCTTGGATCTAAGACAGAAGGTTTACCCAACTGTTACGTTAGGGTATTCTATGAAGATGCATTTGTCCACTTTGGGTTCGAGCTCATTAGGTGAAAACCCTTTTTGCACATAAGCGTCGCAGCCCCAAACATTAAGAAATGACAGCTTAGGTTTCCGCCAAACCAAAATTCATATGGTGTCATCTCAACGGATTTAGATGGTGCCCCTTTTAAAGTGAATGTAGTTGTCTCTAATGCGTAACCCCAAAACGATAGTGGCAAATCGATAAGAGACATCATAGTTCGCACCATATCCAATAGAGCACGACTACGACGTTCAGACACACCATCATACTATGGTGTTCCAGGTGGCGTGAGCTGTGAAACAAATTCCACATTGTCTTAAGTTGTATACCAACACTCGTAACTAAGGAATTTACCTCCACGATCATATCGTAGACATTCTATCTCCTTGTCACGATGATCTCAAACTTCACTCTGATTTTGTTTGAACTTTTCAAACGTTTCAGACTTGTGTTTCATTAAGTAAATATCCCCATATCTACTCAAATCATCAGTGAAGGTAGGAAAATAATGATATCCACTGCACACTACAACACTTATTGGACCGAATACATCAACATGTATCATTTCCAATAAGTTACTTGCCCGCTCCATCATATCGGAAAACGGGGTTTTTGTCATCTTGCCCATGAGGCATGGTTCGCATGTCTCAACCGATTCGAAATTGAATGAGTCCAAAGATCCATCAGCATGGAGTTTCTTCATGCGCTTTACACCAATATGACACTTAGCGGCAGTGCCACAAGTATGTGGTACTATCATTATTAACTTTGTATCTTTTGGCATCAATATTATGAACATGTATATCACTACGATCAAGATTCAATAAACCATTCTCATTGGGTGCATGACCATTGAAGGTATTATTCATGTAAACAGAATAACCATTATTCTCTAACTTAAATGAATAACCGTATTGCAATAAGCATGATCTCATCACGTTCATGCTCAACGCAAACACCAAATAACATTTATTTAGGTTCATCACTAATCCCGAAGGTAGAGAGAGCGTGTGATGGTGATCACATCAACCTTCGAAACACTTCCAACACTCATCGTCACCTCACCCTTAGGTAGCCTCCGTTTATTCCGTAGCTTTTATTTCGAGTTACTAACATTTAGCAACCGAACTAGTATCCAATACCCAGGTGCTACTAGGAGTACTAGCAAGGTACACATCAATAACACGTATATCAAATATACTTCTGTCGACGTTGCCAGCCTTCTTATCTACCAAGTATCTAGGGTTGTTCCACTTCAGCGACCGTTCTCCTCATAATAGAAGCACTTAGTCTCGGGTTTGACCTTGGGTTTCTTCACCGGAGCAGCAACTGACTTGCCATCCATGAAGTTTCCCTCCTAGCCCTTGCCCTTCTCGAAACTAGTGGTTTCACTAACCATCAACACTTGATGCTCCTTCTTGATTTCTACCTTCGCGGTGTCAAACATCGCGAATAGCTCAGGGATCATTATTTCCATCCCTGGCATTTTATAGTTCATCACGAAGCTCTAGTAGCTTAGTGACAGTGACTTGGAGAACTATATCAATCACTATCTTATCTGGAAGATCAACTCCCACTCGATTCAAGCGATTGTAGCACCCAGACAATCTGAGCACATGCTCACCGATTGAGCTATTCTCCTTCATCTTGCAGGCAAAGAATCTTGTTTGGAGGTCTCATACCTCTCAACACGAGCACGAGCCTGAGATCCCAATTTCAGCTCTTAGAACAACTCATATGTTCTGCGACGTTCAAAACGTTTTGGAGCCTCAATTCTAAGCCGTAATGCATGACGCACTGAACTATCAAGTAGTCATCAGAACGTGCCTGTCAGATGTTCACAACATCTACATATGACGCTGGAGGGGGTGGTGCACCGAGCGGTGCATTAAGGACATAAGCCTTCTGTGTAGTAATGAGGACAATCCTCAGATCACGGACCCAGTCCGCATTATTGCTACCATCATCATTCAACTCTATTTCTCTAGGAACATATAAAAATTCAACGGAGCTACAGCGCGAGCTAGTAATCTACAACATAATTTGCAAAGACATTTTGACTATGTTCATGATAATGAGTTTAGTTAATCATATTACTTAAAAACTCCCACTCAAATTGACATCCCTCAGGTCATTCGAGTGTCACATGATCCAAATTCACCAACCCAAGTCCGATCATCACGTGAGATGAGGTGGTTTCAATGGTGAACATCTCCATGTTGATCATATCTACTATATGACTCATGTTCGACCTTTCGGTCTCTTGTGTTTCGAGGCCATGTCTGTACATGCTAGGCTAGTCAAGTTTAACCCGAGTGTTCCACACGTGCAACACTGGCTTGCACCCGTTGTATGTGAACGTAGAGTCTATCACACCCGATCATCACGTGGTGTCTCTAAACGACGAACTTTCGCAACGGTGCATGATACGTCCATTTTGCATCATGCTTTTATATCGATATTTATTGCATTATGGGCTGTTAATACACATTATGGTACAATACTTATGACTTTTCTCTCTTATTTTACAAGCTTTACTTGAAGAGGGAGAATGCCGGTAGCTGGAATTCTAGACTGGACTGGAAAAGGAACAAATCTGAGATACCTATTCTGCACAACTCCAAAAGTCCTGAAAATCTAAGGAGAATTATTTTGGAATATATAAAAAATATTGGGCAAAATAAATACCAGAGGGGACCCACCAGGGAGTCACAAGCCAGGGGCGCGCCCTACCCACCTGGGCGCGCCCCTGTGGCTTGTGGGCCCCCTGGAAGGCCTCCGGTGCCCATCTTCTGCTATATGGAGGGTTTTGACCTGGAAAAAAATAGAAGGGAGCTTTCGGGACGAAGCGCCGCCGTCTCGAGGCGGAACTTGGACAGAACCAATCTAGGGCTCCGGCGGAGCTGTTCTGTCGGGGAAACTTCCCTCCCGGGGGGGATCGAAGCCATCGTCATCACCAACGATCCTCTCATCGAGAGGGGGTCAATCTCCATCAACATCTTCACCAGCACCATCTCCTCTCCAAACCCTAGTTCATCTCTTGTATCCGATCTTTGTCTCAAAACCTCAGATTGGTACCTGTGGGTTGCTAGTAGTGTTGATTACTCCTTGTAGTTGATGCTAGTTGGTTTACTTGGTGGAAGATCATATGTTCAGATCCTTAATGATAATTAATACTCCTCTGATTATGAACATGAATATGCTTTGTGAGTAATTACGTTTGTTCCGGAGGACATGGGATAAGTCTTGTTATAAGTAATCGTGTGAATTTGGTATTCGTTCGATATTTTGATGAGATGTATGTTGTCTCTCCTCTAGTGGTGTTATGTGAACATCGACTACATGACACTTCACCATTATTTGGGCCTAGAGGAAGGCATTGGGAAGTAATAAGTAGATGATGGGTTGCTAGAGTGACAGAAGCTTAAACCCTAGTTTATGCGTTGCTTCGTAAGGGGCTGATTTGGATCTATATGTTTCATGCTATGGTTAGATTTATCTTAATACTTCTTTTATAGTTGCGGATGCTTGCGAGAGAGGTTAATCATAAATGGGAGGCTTGTCCAAGTAAGGCCAGCACCCAAGCACCGGTAACCCACATATCAAATAATCAAAGTAACGAACGTGAATCATATGAGCATGATGAAAACTAGCTTGACAGAAATTCCCATGTGTCCAAGGGAGCGCTTTGCTTTAAATAAGAGTTTGTTTAGGCTTGTCCTTTGCTACAAAAAGGATTGGGCCACCTTGCTGCACCTTTGTTACATTTGTTACTTGCTACCCGTTACGAATTATCGTATCACAAAACTATCTGTTACCGATAATTTCAGTGCTTGCAGAGAATACCTTACTGAAAACCGCTTGTCATTTCCTTCTTCTCCTCGTTGGGTTCGACACTCTTACTTATCGAAAGGACTACGATAGATCCCCTATACTTGTGGGTCATCAAGACTCTTTTCTGGTGCCGTTGCCGGGGAAACTTCCTTCCCGGAGGGGGAAATCGAAGCCATCGTCATCACCAATGATCCTCTCATAGAGAGGGGGTCAATCTCCATCAACATCTTCACCAGCACCATATCCTCTCCAAACCCTAGTTCATCTCTTGTATCCGATCTTTGTCTCAAAACCTCAGATTGGTACCTGTGGGTTGCTAGTAGTGTTGATTACTCCTTGTAGTTGATGCTAGTTGGTTTACTTGGTGGAAGATCATATGTTCAGATCCTTAATGATTATTAATACTCCTTTGATTATGAACATGAATATGCTTTGTGAGTAATTATGTTTGTTCCTGAGGACATGGGATAAGTCTTGTTATAAGTAATCATGTGAATTTGGTATTCGTTCGATATTTTGATGAGATGTATGTTGTCTCTCCTCTAGTGGTGTTATGTGAACGTCGACTACATGACACTTCACCATTATTTTGGCCTAGAGGAAGGCATTGGGAAGTAATAAGTAGATGATGGGTTGCTAGAGTGACATAAGCTTAAACCCAAGTTTATGCGTTGCTTCGTAAGGGGCTGATTTGGATCTATATGTTTCATGCTATGGTTAGATTTATCTTAATACTTCTTTTGTAGTTGCGGATGCTTGCGAGAGAGGTCAATCATAAGTGGGAGGCTTGTCCAAGTAAGGGCAGCACCCAAGCACCGGTCCACCCACATATCAAATTATCAAAGTAACGAACGTGAATCATATGAGCATGATGAAAACTAGCTTGACAGAAATTCCCATGTGTCCAAGGGAGCGCTTTGCTTTATATAAGAGTTTGTCTAGGCTTGTCCTTTGCTACAAAAAGGATTGGGCCACCTTGCTGCACCTTTGTTACATTTGTTACTTGCTACCCTTTACGAATTATCGTATCACAAAACTATCTGTTACCGATAATTTCAGTGCTTGCAGAGAATACCTTACTGAAAACCGCTTGTCATTTCCTTCTGCTCCTCGTTGGTTTCGACACTCTTACTTATCGAAAGGACTACGATAGATCCCCTATACTTGTGGGTCATCAAGACTCTTTTCTGGCGCCGTTACCGGGGAAACTTCCCTCCCGGAGGGGGAAATCGAAGCCATCGTTATCACCAACGATCCTCTCATCGAGAGGGGGTCAATCTCCATCAACATCTTCACCAGCACCATATCCTCTCCAAACCCTAGTTCATCTCTTGTATCCGATCTTTGTCTCAAAACCTCAGATTGGTACCTGTGGGTTGCTAGTAGTGTTGATTACTCCTCGTAGTTGATGCTAGTTGGTTTACTTGGTGGAAGATCATATGTTCAGATCCTTAATGATAATTAATACTCCTTTGATTATGAACATGAATATGCTTTGTGAGTAATTATGTTTGTTCCTGAGGACATGGGATAAGTCTTGTTATAAGTAATCATGTGAATTTGGTATTCGTTCGATATTTTGATGAGATGTATGTTGTCTCTCCTCTAGTGGTGTTATGTGAACGTCGACTACATGACACTTCACCATTATTTGGGCCTAGAGGAAGGCATTGGGAAGTAATAAGTAGATGATGGGTTGCTAGAGTGACAGAAGCTTAAACCCTAGTTTATGCGTTGCTTCGTAAGGGGCTGATTTGGATCTATATGTTTCATGCTATGGTTAGATTTATCTTAATACTTCTTTTGTAGTTGCGGATGCTTGCGAGAGAGGTTAATCATAAGTGGGAGGCTTGTCCAAGTAAGGGCAGCACCCAAGCACCGGTCCACCCACATATCAAATTATCAAAGTAACGAACGCGAATCATATGAGCATGATGAAAACTAGCTTGACAGAAATTCCCATGTGTCCTCAGGAGCGCTTTGCTTTATATAAGAGTTTGTCCAGGCTTGTCCTTTGCTACAAAAAGGATTGGGCCACCTTGTGCACCTTTGGTACATTTGTTACTTGCTACCGTTACGAATTATCTTATCACAAAACTATCTGTTACCGATAATTTCAGTGCTTGCAGAGAATACCTTACTGAAAACCGCTTGTCATTTCCTTCTGCTCCTCGTTGGGTTCGACACTCTTACTTATCGAAAGGACTACGATAGATCCCCTATACTTGTGGGTCATCAAGACTCTTTTCTGGCGCCGTTGCCGGGGAGTGAAGCGCCTTTGGTGAGTGGAACTTGGTAAGGAAAAATTTATATACTGTGCTGAAATTTACTGTCACTTGTTACTATGGAAAATAATCCTTTGAGGGGCTTGTTCGGGGTATCTTCACCTCGACCGAAAGCACAAAGAGATGCTCCTCAACCTACTGCACCTACTGAAAATATTTATTATGAAATTCCTTCGGGTATGATAGAGAAACTACTTGCTAATCCTTATGCAGGAGATGGAACACTACATCCTGATTTGCATCTAATCTATGTGGATGAAGTTTGTGGATTATTTAAGCTTGCAGGTTTGCCCGAGGATGATGTCAAGAAGAAGGTATTTCCTTTATCTTTGAAGGAGAAGGCATTGACATGGTATAGGCTATGTGATGATATTGGATCATGGAACTACAACCGATTGAAATTGGAATTTCATCAGAAGTTTTATCCTATGCATATGGTTCATCATGATCGGAATTATATCTATAATTTTTGGCCTCATGAAGGAGAAAGAATCGCTCAAGCTTGGGGGAGGATTAAGTCAATGTTATATTCATGCCCCAATCATGAGCTCCCGAGAGAAATTATTATTCAGAATTTTTATGCTCGGCTTTCTCGTAATGATCAATCCATGCTCGATACTTCTTGTGCTGGCTCCTTTATGAAGAAAGATATTGAATTCAAATGGGACTTATTGGAAAGAATTAACGCAACTCTGAAGATTGGGAACTCGACGAAGGTAAGGAGTCAGGCATAAACCTTAAGTTCGATTGTGTTAAATCCTTTATAGACACCGATGCTTTTCGTGATTTTAGCACTAAATATGGACTTGACTCTGAGATAGTAGCTTATTTCTGTGAATCTTTTGCTACTCATTTTGATCTCCCTAAGGAGAAGTGGTTTAAATATCATCCTCCCATTGAATTGAAAGTAGTTGAACCTATTAAAGTTGAAGAAGAGACTATCATTTATAATGCTGGTCCTGTTATTCCTGCTGCTTATATTGAGAAACCACCCTTCCCTGTTAGAATAAAGGAACATGCTAAAGCTTCAACTGTGGTTTGTAAGAGTTGTACTAGAACACCTATGCCTCCTGAACAAATTAAAGTTGAACCTAGTATTGTTATGGTTAAAGATCTCTTGGTTGATAATATTGATGGGCATGTTATTCATTTCTGTGATGAAGCTGCTAGAATTGCTAGACCTGATACTAAAGGTAAACATAGACCTATTGTTGGCGTGCCTGTTGTTTCTATTAAAATAGGAGATCATTGTTATCATGGCTTGTGTGATGTGGGTGCTAGTGTGAGTGCAATTCCCTTTACCTTATACCAAGAAATTATGAATGATATTGCACCAGCTGAATTAGAGGAAATTGATGTTACCATTAAGCTTGCTAGTAGGGATACTATTGCACCAATTGGGATTGTTAGAGATGTTGAAGTCTTGTGTGGGAAAATAAAGTATCCTACTGATTTTCTTGTTCTTGGTTCCCCACAAGATGATTTTTGTCCCATTATATTTGGTAGACCTTTCTTGAATACTGTTAATGCCAGGATAGATTGTGAGAAAGAAACTGTTACTGTAAGTTTTGGGGATGTGTCTCCTGAGTTCAATTTCTCTAAATTTCGTAGACAACCCCATAACAAAGAACTGCCTAGTAAAGATGAAATTATTGGTCTCGCTTCTATTGTCGTGCCTCCTACTGATCCTTTAGAACAATATTTGCTAGACCATGAAAATGATATGCATATGAATGAAAGGAATGAAATAGATAAGATTTTTCTTTGATCAGCAGCCTATTTTGAAACACAACCTACCTGTTGAAATACTTGGGGATCCTCCTCCACCCAAGGGTGATCCCGTGTTTGAGCTTAAACAATTACCGGATACTCTGAAATATGCTTACCTTGATGAAAAGGAGATATATCCTGTTATTATTAGTGCTAACCTTTCAGAGCATGAAGAAAAGAGATTATTGAAAACTCTGAGGAAGCACCGTGCTACTATTGGATATACTCTTGATGATCTTAAGGGCATTAGTCCCACTCTATGTCAGCATAAAATTAATATGGAGCCTGATGCTAAACCAGTTGTTGATCACCAACGACGGTTAAATCCTAAAATGAAAGAAGTGGTAAGAAATGAAATACTAAAGCTTCTGGAGGCAGGTATAATTTATCCTATTGCTGATAGTAGATGGGTTAGTCCCGTTCATTGTGTCCCTAAAAAGGGAGGTATTACCGTTGTTCCTAATGATAAAAATGAATTGATCCCGCAAAGAATTGTTACAGGATATAGAATGGTAATTGATTTTAGGAAATTAAATAAAGCTACTAGGAAAGATTATTACCCTCTACCTTTTATTGATCAAATGCTAGAAAGACTATCCAAACACACACATTTTTGCTTTCTAGATGGTTATTCTGGTTTCTCTCAAATACCTGTGTCAAAAGAGGATCAAGAAAAGACCACTTTTACTTGTCCTTTTGGTACCTTTGCTTATAGACGTATGCCTTTTGGTTTATGCAATGCACCTGCTACCTTTCAAAGATGTATGATGGCTATATTCTCTGACTTTTGTGAAAAGATTGTTGAGGTTTTCATGGATGATTTTTCCGTTTACGGAACTTCTTTTGATGATTGCTTGAGCAACCTTGATCGAGTTTTGCAGATATGCGAAGAAACTAATCTTGTCTTGAATTGGGAAAAGTGTCACTTTATGGTTAATGAAGGTATTGTCTTGGGGCACAAAATCTCCGAAAGAGGTATTGAGGTAGATAAAGCTAAAGTTGATGCTATTGAAAAAATGTCGTGTCCTACGGATATCAGAGGTATAAGAAGTTTCCTTGGTCATGCTGGTTTCTATAGGAGGTTTATTAAAGACTTCTCTAAGATTTCTAGGCCTCACCAATCTTTTGCAAAAAGATGTTCCATTCGTTTTTGATGATGATTGTGTAGAAGCATTTGAAATTCTTAAGAATGCCTTGATTACCACACCTATTGTTCAACCACCTGATTGGAACCTACCCTTTGAAATTATGTGTGATGCTAGTGATTATGCTGTTGGTGCTATTCTAGGACAAAGATTTGATAAGAAATTAAATGTTATCCATTATGCTAGTAAAACTCTAGACAGTGCTCAAAGAAACTATGCTACCACTGAAAAGGAATTTTTAGCAGTTGTGTTTGCTTGTGATAAGTTCAGACCTTATATTGTTGATTCCAAGGTAACTGTTCACACTGATCATGCTGCTATCAAATATCTTATGGAAAAAAAGATGCTAAACCTAGACTTATTAGATGGGTTCTTCTGCTACAAGAATTTGATTTGCATATTATTGATAGAAAGGGTGCTGATAACCCTGTAGCAGACAACTTGTCTAGGTTAGAAAATGTTCTTGATGACCCACTACCTATTGATGATAGCTTTCCTGGTGAACAACTAGCTGTCATAAATGCTTCGCGTAATGCTCCATGGTATGCTGATTATGCTAATTACATTGTTGCTAAATTTATACCGCCTAGTTTCACATACCAACAAAAGAAAAAGTTCTTCTATGATTTAAGACATTACTTTTGGGATGATCCACACCTTTATAAAGAAGGAGTAGATGGTGTTATTAGACGTTGTGTACCTGAGCATGAACAGGAACAGATCCTTCACAAGTGTCATTCTGAGGCCTACGGAGGACACCACGCTGGAGATAGAACTGCACATAAGGTACTACAATCTGGTTTTTATTGGCCTACTCTCTTCAAGGATGCTCGTAAGTTTGTCTTGTCTTGTGATGAATGTCAAAGAATTGGTAATATTAGTAGACGTCAGGAAATGCCTATGAATTACTCTCTTGTTATTGAACCATTTGATGTTTGGGGTTTTGATTATATGGGACCTTTTCCACAGTCTAACGGGTATACTCATATTCTAGTTGCTGTTGATTATGTTACTAAGTGGGTAGAAGCTATTCCAACTAGTAGCGCTGATCATAACACTTCTATTAAAATGCTTAAAGAAGTTATTTTCCCTAGATTTGGAGTCCCTAGATATTTAATGACTGATGGTGGTTCACACTTTATTCATGGTGCTTTCCGTAAATTGCTTGCTAAGTATGATATTAATCATAGAATTGCATCTCCTTATCATCCTCAGTCTAGTGGTCAAGTAGAATTGAGCAATAGAGAAATTAAATTGATCTTGCAGAAGACTGTTAATAGATCCAGAAAGAATTGGTCTAAGAAACTTGATGATGCACTATGGGCTTATAGAACTACTTATGAAAACCCTATGGGTATGTCTCCGTATAAGATGGTTTATGGTAAAGCATGTCACTTACCTCTAGAGCTAGAACACAAAGCTTATTGGGAAATTAAAGAGCTCAACTATGATTTCAAACTTGCTGGTGAGAAGAGGTTATTTGACATTAGCTCACTTGATGAATGGAGAACCCAGGCCTATGAGAATGCCAAGTTGTTTAAAGAAAAAGTTAAGAGATGGCATGATAAAGGATACAAAAGCGTGAATTCAATGTAGGTGATCATGTCTTGCTATACAATTCTCATTTAAGATTTTTTGCAGGAAAACTTCTCTCTAAATGGGAAGGGCCTTACATTATCGAGGAAGTATATCGTTCCGGTGCCATCAAGATCAACAACGCCGAAGGCACAAATTCGAAGGTGGTAAACGGGCAAAGGATCAAACATTATATCTCAGGTACTCCCATAAATGTTGAAACCAATATTATCAATACCATGACTCCGGAGGAGTACATTAGGGAGACCTACCAGAACGTTTCAGACTCCGAAAAGGAATAGGTATGTGTTACGGTAAGCAAACCAACTCCAAAACTTTTCCAATGGCAATTTTTATCCGTTTTGGAATATTTAAAAAATTAGGAAAATTTAAAGCAGTCCGAATAGTGCACGAGGAGGCGACAAGCCAGGGGGGCGCGCCCTACCCCCCCTGGGCACGCCCATGTGGCTTGTGGCCACCCCGTGTACTCTCCGGACTCCGTTTTCTTGTGGTATACTCCTTTAGGTCGGTAAAAATTTATTATATAATCTCCCGAAGGTTTTGACCTTCATAACACGACAATACCTCATGTCTTCGTTTTGAGCTGTTTCTGCAGCAGATTTAGATCGACATGACGTCCCCAAGTGCTTCGAAGGACAAGTTCTTCGAAAAGGTCATCAACCCCTACCTTGCGGAGGTGCTGCAACACCCTCAAACCATTGAGATGCATGAGGGGGTGCTGCACATCCGTGATGTTGAGGGGCCAAAGAAGACCGGAAGCGTGGAGACAAGGCTTGAAGCAATGGAGCAACAAGTCTTCAAGTGTCAAGGGATGGTGGAACGAGGACTCAATGCCAATCACATGATGATCGCGGAGTTTACCCATAAGCACAAGCTGGACGCCAAGGACATCGGGGAGCACATCTTCAAGCTTTACGAGAAAATCGAGCATCTCCAAGCCCAGATCTATGACCTGCAAAACCAAAACTGTGAGTATGAATACAGATTTAAGAGAATGAGTTTGGCTGCAGATTTGAGGATCCCGGAGACTCGTTCATCTTTTTACGATGGTGAGCCCATGCCTTGGAAGACGGAGGACAAGCCTCCAACCTCATCAACAACTCCAACACCACCACCTCCGAAGAAAGACAACTAAACACATGGGTATGGGCACTCCCCTTGGCTTGTGCCAAGCTTGGGGGAGGTGCCCCGGTATCGTATCACCATCACATCTTTTACTTTTATCGTTTTTCTTAGTTCGATCCTTTTGGTTATATCTTGATCTAGTAGAATAAAGTTTTTAGTGTGATCTAGTTTTGAGTTTTGCTTTATGTTCCCCCTATGTAAGCAAGTCCGAGAGTTATATAATAAAGAGTAGTTTTGAGTTGAGGGCTTTGTTTGCTTGTTATGATCTTGAGAAAAATAAATAGAAAGAAGTATAGAATAAAAGCAAAGAGTATATATGATGATCTTATGGGGGGTGATGACTTCACATATAAGAGGTATGTCGATTGAAATTTGTTGTGAGTTGACAAACATAGCGATTGGTCATTGTGGCAATTAAAAGGAAGTAATAAAGAAAGAGAGGTTCACATATAAATATATTATCTTAGACATCTTTTATGATTGTGAGCACTCATTAAAATATTATATGTTAAGAAGTTGATGTTGGACAAGGAAGACAACATAATGGGTTATGTTTGCTTATTTCCGAATAGAAGTTATATGGTTTTAGATCCTTCAACATGTGTCGCTTGCTTCCACCCCATATCAGCCAAAACTTCCGCACCAAGTAGAGATACTACGTGTGCATCCAAACACCTTTAATCCAGTTTTGCCATGAGAGTCCACCATACCTACCTATGGATTGAGTAAGATCCTTCAAGTAAGTTGTCATCGGTGCAAGCAATAAAAATTGCTCTCTAAATATGTGTGATCTATTAGTGTGAGGAAAATAAACTTTATACGAACTTGTGATATGGAAGAAATAAAAGCGACAGACTGCATAATAAAGTTCTTTATCACAAGGGGCAATATAAAGTGACGTTCTTTTGCATTAAGGGATTGTGCATCCAACTATAAAAGCGCATGACAACCTCTGCTTCCCTCTGCGAAGGGCCTATCTGTTACCTTTACTTTCTAGTACTTACCTTTATGCAAGAGTCGTGGTGATCTTCACCACTTCCTTTATTTCGCCTTTATCTCTTGGCAAGCGTCATGTGTTGGGGAATGATCTAGACACATATATCCACTCGGATGTGGGTGAGCATGAGTTATTTCTGTTGACATTACCCTTGAGGTAAATAGTTGGAAGGCAATGCTATAAGCCCCTATCTTTCTCTGTGTCCGATTGAAGCTTTGACTTCATAGGTACCGCGTGAGTGTTAGCAATTATGAAAGACTAAAAGATGATTGAGTATGTGGATTTGCTTTACAAGCTCTTATATTGACTCTTTCCTACGTTATGATAAATTGGAATTGCTTCAATGACTGAGATCATAGTTTGTTGGTTCTCAATAGAGTTCTTGATTCAAACTTTACCTTGTGAACGAATTGTTACTCTAGTATAAGAAATTATATGTCAATATATGTTGTTGTTCTAAAGATAACCATGATGCCTTCATGTCCGTATTTTATTTTATCGACACCTCTATCTCTAAACATGTGGGCATATTTATCGATTTCGGCTTTCGCTTGAGGACAAGCGAGGTCTAAGCTTGGGGAGTTGATACGTCCATTTTGCATCATGCTTTTATATCGATATTTATTGCATTATGGGATGTTAATACACATTATGGTACAATACTTATGCCTTTTCTCTCTTATTTTACAAGGTTTACATGAAGAGGGAGAATGCCGGCAGTTGGAATTCTAGACTGGAAAAGGAGCAAATCTGAGATACCTATTCTGCACAACTCCAAAAGTCCTGAAAATCTATGGAGAATTATTTTGGAATATATAAAAAATATTGGGCGAAAGAAATACCAGAGGGGACCCACCAGGGAGTCACAAGCCAAGGGGGCGCGCCCTACCCCCCTGTGCGCGCCCCTATGGCTTGTGGGGCCCCTGGCAGGCCTCCGGTGCCCATCTTCTGCTATATGGAGGGTTTGACCTGGAAAAAATCAGAAGGGAGCTTCCGGGACGAAGCGCCACCGTCTCGAGGCAGAACTTGGACAGAACCAATCTAGGGCTTCGGCGGAGCTGTTCTGCCGGGGAAACTTCCCTCCCGGAGGGGGAAATCGAAGCCATCATCATCACCAACGATCCTCTCATCGAGAGGGGTTCAATCTCCATCAACATCTTTACCAGCACCATCTCCTCTCCAAACCCTAGTTCATCTCTTGTATCCGATCTTTGTCTCAAAACCTCAGATTGGTACCTGTGGGTTGCTAGTAGTGTTGATTACTCCTTGTAGTTGATGCTAGTTGGTTTACTTGGTGGAAGATCATATGTTCAGATCCTTAATGATAATTAATACTCCTCTGATTATGAACATGAATATGCTTTGTGAGTAATTACGTTTGTTCCTGAGGACATGGGATAAGTCTTGTTATAAGTAATCATGTGAATTTGGTATTCGTTCGATATTTTGATGAGATGTATGTTGTCTCTCCTCTAGTGGTGTTATGTGAACGTCGACTACATGACACTTCACCATTATTTGGGCCTAGAGGAAGGCATTGGGAAGTAATAAGTAGATGATGGGTTGCTAGAGTGACAGAAGCTTAAACCTTAGTTTATGCGTTGCTTCGTAAGGGGCTGATTTGGATCTATATGTTTCATGCTATGGTTAGATTTATCTTAATACTTCTTTTGTAGTTACGGATGCTTGTGGGAGAGGTTAATCATAAGTGGGAGGCTTGTCCAAGTAAGGGCAGCACCCAAGCACCGGTCCACCCACATATCAAATTATCAAAGTAACGAACGTGAATCATATGAGCAAGATGAAAACTAGCTTGACAGAAATTCCCATGTGTCCTCGGGAGCGCTTTGCTTTATATAAGAGTTTGTCCAGGCTTGTCCTTTGCTACAAAAAGGATTGGGCCACCTTGCTGCACCTTTGTTACATTTGTTACTTACTACCCGTTACGAATTGTCTTATCACAAAACTATCTGTTACCGATAATTTGAGTGCTTGCAGAGAATACCTTACTGAAAACCGCTTGTCATTTCCTTCTGCTCCTCGTTGGGTTCGACACTCTTACTTATCGAAAGGACTACGATAGATCCCCTATACTTGTGGGTCATCAGTGCACACTTGGGGAGAACACAATTTTATCTTGAAATTTAAGTGAGGGATCACCTTATAATGCTACCGTCGTCCTAAGCAAAATAAGATGCATAAAAGGATTAACAGCACATGCAAATCATAAGTGACATGATATGGCCATGAACTTGTGCTTTGGATCTCCATCTCCAAAGCACCGACATGATCTCCATCGTCACTGGCATGACACCATGATCTCCATCATCTTGATCTCCATCAATGTGTCGCCATGAGGTTGTCGCGCCGACTGTTGCTTCCACGACTATTGCTAACTCATAGCGATAAAGTAAAGCAAAACGGCGAAAATAATTAAAGACAGCCCTATGGCTCCTGCCGGTTGCCGTACTCATCGACATGCAAGTTGTGATATTCTATACAATACATGATCATCTCATACATCACATATATCTCATCATGTAATTGGCCATATCACATCACAACATACCCTGCAAAAACAAGTTAGACGTCCTCTAATTGTTGTTGCAAGTTTTACGTGGCTGCTACGGGTATCTAGCAAGAACAATTCTTCCCTACGCAAAACCACAACGGTGATACAAAAATTGCTATTCAACCTTCTCAAGGACCGCCTTTGTCAAATCCGATCCGACTAAAGTAGGAGAGACAGACACCCGCCAGCCATCTTTATGCAACGAAGTTACATGTCAGTTGATGGAACCGGTCTCTTGTAAGCATACGAGTAAGGTTGGTCCGGGCTGCTTCATCCCACAATACCGCCGAATCAAGAAAAGACCAAGGGAAGAAGCAATCTGAATATCAACGCCCACAAACTCCTTTGTGTTCTACTCGTGATCTCATCTACACATAGACCTAGCTCATGATGCCACTGTTGGGGAACGTTGCATGGAAAACAAAAAAATTCCTACGCACACGCAAGATCTAGCCATGGTGATGAGCATCTACGAGAGGGAGAGTGGATCTACATACCCTTGTAGATCGCTAAGCGGGAAGCGTTAAGAAACGCGGTTGATGTAGTCGAACGTCTTCGCGATCCAAATCGCCGAGCGTCCCGCGATCCCATCACGATCCATCTCGCGATCCAATCACGATCCGTCCTCTCCACTTGGAAACCCTTTCCACCTTTCCACCTTTGGGTTTTTCCCACCCCTAGCCGCATGGGCCTTAGTGGGGGGGTTCGGCCAGCCCACTAGGGGCTGGTTTGACTCCTCCCACAGCCCATGAGGTCCTTTGGGTCGAGACACCCCTCCCGATGGCCCCCGGTACCCTCCCGGTACTCCCAGTACACTATCGAAGTACCCGAAACTTTTCCGGTGACCAAAACAAGACTTCCTATATATCAATCTTTACCTCCGGACCATTCCGGAGCTCCTCGTGATGTCCAGGATCTCATCCGGGACTCCGAACAACCTTCGGTCACCACCATACATAACTCTACTATACCGAAACGTCACTGAACCTTAAGTGTGCAGACCCTGCGGGTTCGAGAACTATGTAGACCTGACCGAGACACCTCCACGGTCAATAACCAATAGCGGGACCTGGATGCCCATATTGGTTCCTACATATTCTACGAAAATCTTTATCGGTTGAACCTCTATGTCAAGGATTCAGTTAATCCTGTACGCTGTTCCCTTTGTTCTTCGGTATGTTACTTGCCCGAGATTCGATCGTCGGTATCTCTATACCTAGTTCAATCTCGTTACCGGCAAGTCTCTTTACTTGTTCCGTAATACAAGATCCCGTGGCTAACACTTAGTCACATTGCTTGCAAGGCTTATTGTGATGTTGTATTACCGAGTGGGCCCTGAGATACCTCTCCGTCACATAGAGTAACAAATCCCAGTCTTGATCCATGCCCACTCAACAGACACCCTCAGAGATACCTGTAGAGCATCTTTATAGTCACCCAGTTATGTTGTGACGTTTGATACACACAAGGTATTCCTCCGGTGTCAGTGAGTTGCATGATCTCATGGTCATAGGAACAGATACTTGACATGCAGAAAACTATAGCAATAAACTAACACGATTATATGCTATGTTTATAGTTTGGGTCTTGTCCATCACATCATTCTCCTAATGATGTGATCCCATTATCAAATGACATCTCATGTCTATGGCTAGGAAACCTTGACCATCTTTGATCAACGAACTAGTTAACTAGAGGCATACTAGGGACACAGTGTTGTCTATGTACCCACACATGTATTTGAGTTTCCAATCAATACAATTATAGCATGGATAATAAACGATTATCACGAACAAGGAAATATAATAATAAGCAATTTATTATTGCCTCTAGGGCATATTTCCAACAGTAGACGGGGACGGGGAAGGGAGGGCGGTGATGGGGACGGAAATGTGACTCTACTCGCCTAAGAAACCCCCAGCTTTAGACACAAGAGCCTCTCACAAATCGGAGCATCACACGAAGGCGCGTGGTTCCGAGAGGGAACGTGGGGCCATGTGTGATGACGAACCGCCAATCGCTTTGTCATTCGACCTAGTTTTTTTTCATCGATACAATGCACGAATATGACCGGCATCCTATTTTTTTTTAAAAAGGCGTTCTATTGGCATTTTTATACATTTAGTTAGTTTATAGAAATTTAGTGGCCATAGTTCAAAATTGAAACACATGAACAAGCTAGATGAAGCAAAAAACTGCTGGAAAATCATATTTATGTACTACTTGCTTCCCTATATATGTTGCTTGCAATAAATTTGAAGGAGTTCCAAACTTCTTGAGTGACGATTTGGACACAAAAGCATTGAGAATCTAGGTTGTAAATTCAAAAAAAAATGAAAAAAATGCTTTGAATTCTGAAGTACATGAAAATATGCATGATTTCCTGCCATGGGGCCAAGATGTCGTAGTTACTGCTCTCGGACTTGCTTCCGTAACACAAATGGCACACATGCATTACATTTGGATAGAAAATGTAAATATTTGGCAAAACAAATGGGTCGCACATGATTGGCGCCGTGTTTCGCGTTTTGAGTTTTGGAAGCCAATTTTCGCGGGCTATTAATCGCACACGGTCATGCATTGGGAACCGTCGGTGATGTTAATTCACACACGGCTGTTGACTAGGAAATCATGTGCAATCATTACTGGCATCGATCAAGATTCCAGCCGCCTATAAATGCTGCCCCTCGAGACGTCATCCCGCCTGCATTCTCTCGTCTCTCTATCCCACCCCTCGCACAAAACTCTGCCATGGCGCGGACGGTCTGTGCACAAGCAAAGGAAGAGGCGCCACCCCGCGAGGACATGGCGAAATGCAGCGACGAGGAGGACCCCTTCGCGCCCCCAGACGAGGTCGCGCCAGACCCCCAACTGAAGATTGGTTTTGGGGCCAGTACAATCTGGCATTGTGGAAGGCGATGCCACCGGTTGAGAGAGCCAGGCAGGTGGCGTTCAAGAAGGAGCGGGCCGAGGAGCGCGCCAGGAACCTCGCGGCCTGGAATGCCCTTAGGCCTTGTACAATGCTAGGTGCTTAGGGGTGTGCTTAGAAAATAAAACCAGGTTTTGCTTAAGCACCGGTGCCTATTTCTATAGGAGAGACGCTTAACTAAGCGTCTACCATGTACAAATAAGCACCGGTGCTTAAGGAAAGTCCGGTTTATTTTCTTAAGCACCTCCCCTAAGCACCTTGCATTGTATAAGGCCTTAGTGCCGCAAGGGAAAAGGAGGAGTTGGAGCTTTGGTGACGGGCGAGTCGACGAGCGGTGGAGGTGTACGAAGACGGCCGGTACCACGCAAGGAAAGCCAGAGGCGCTAGGCGCCTCACCGCTGCGTGGGCGTGGGCCGATAAGCTCGAGCGTGCCACCGCCAAAGAGCTCCAGTGGGCGCCCACTGAAATGTCCTGCATGGTCGCGCGCCCCCGCCAGCAAGAGGCTGATCGGCACGTCGAGCGCTGCGAGGCGGAGGAGGCGGCGAACTCCCTCCGCATTGGGAAGCCACCGTGCACCAGGGAGGTGCTGGCGAGAGGTTGCCATTTTACTGCTCCCCGCTCTAGGAGGGGTTATTATTAGTTTAGTTTTTATTCATTGTACGTATTAGTTAAGTACTATTATCACGTATATGTGATGATATATGCTGTATATTTATCATGTCTTCAATGAGCTATTCAACAATTAATATATATTATTAGTTTCACATTTCTATCTGTTTTCATACCGATTTTCTGACTCTAACTTTTAGCCTTTTACACATATTGAAACATAACAATAGAACATAAATCATTCATACATCGAAACATATCAATATTGTGATTGTTGTCCAGACATTGGGATCAACATATAAAGGATTCAACAAAATAAAACGCGTCCATGACTACACCCTAACCTACGGAAGCTCTTGGTTGTGCCTGAACTCGGTCAGGCGTTCGTCCATGCGGTTTACACGCTCGCGGCACAGCTGTAGCACGATCTCGAGCTCCAAGCTGGCTATTTCGTCAGAGATTACCATCTCGAGGATGCGACGATCATTTTCTTCTACTACTCCCCACTGGACACCTGGGCCAAGGAGGCGCTCGAGCCTACCGACGAGCTAGTTAGCATCGAGGGGGCCGTGGACAAGGTGAACGGCGCGACCCATGCGAACGGCGCGGCCGGCGTCTGGTGCAAGGACGATGCGGCCGGGCTCTCGTGCAAGTATGGCGCAGACGGCCGCTGCCCATTCCTGGCGAGAAATAGGGCTACTCACGTGCCTTATACACAGCTGCAACGTCATGTCGGGTGGGATAGCAGGCAAGCGGGGATGGAACCGCTCTTGCTCTGCCGCGCGTCGCGCCTCTCGCTCTGCGGCCCTCCATCGGTCTTGCTGTGTGGCGCGCCTTGCCCTCTCGGCACGAACGCACATGTTTTGCTCTACGGAGCACCACCGATGATCTTCTTGTGCGGCGCGCTGCAGCCTCTCGGCGGTGAGGTGGCTATGTTGCTCGGCGGCGCTGCCACGCCCTGCGCCAAGGGTCTGCTCAACCCTTGCGATGACGCGCAGCACAGCATTGTCCGGCGCGTCGCTGGACACGCCATCGGCCTCGACAGGCCTTTGCGCCTGCACCGGATCATTTTCGTTGTCGAGGAGGTTGATGGCAGAGGCGGCGCTTGGTCGGGTTGGCATGCTTCGTAGATGGGCTAGGCTGCACTAGGTGTGCATCCGCGTGTGACGCGCGCAGGCGCTTATGCTCATTCGCTTCTGGCGGGAAACCGATGGGGAAGCTTGCGCGGGAACATGCGCGGTTCCGCGCGGGAACGTGGCCAAAAGAAACGCCGGTGCGGTGCCGAAGCATGCACTGGAATCCTCGGGCGAAAACGCGGTGACAAGACGTGAGAGAGGAAGAAGAGGTGACGCGTAGTCAGACTGGTAATAATAATAAAACGTCTGCGATACTAATACGGGCAAACGGCACTTCCGTACGTACCGTCGGTAATGTTTTCATCAATTGCTGACAATTGTTTGGCAACAACCGTCTGCCCACAACACACACAACTTGTCTGGATGAATCGTTTCGGTTATTATTGGTCTTCCCACACAATTTTGATGAATGAACCGATTGCTGCGTATCACACACACCTTCTTACGCTAACCCGTTTGTGTTCTGTTGGATCATCGCAAACAGTTTATCCGAGTGAACTGTGTGCCGTACTTCACACGCGTACGAAGTTTTGTTAACTGTTTCTGTTATCTTAGCATATCCCAAACAGTTGATAAGAATAAATTGTCTGCCATGGATCACACACGCAACTATTTTCTGAATCGTATTTGATGGATCCACCATCGCACACAGTTCGTGCCATTTGCGATGGAGCTTGAACAACATTGTTTGCGATTGGTGGATCGCACACAGTTTCATCGAAGGGTCTCTGATTGATGTGTCCTCTTTGGACCATTCTGTAGTAGTGTATGCTCACTGTAACAACCAAATATAGCCATTGAAAACTAGACAAATACTCAATGCAACCAACCTAACAACCAGATACATAAAAGCAAGGCATCTACTTGAAAACTGGACAAATGCTCAATTAAACACGGCATGGTTATCGCATGGCAAAAGTTACTACACCATTGGGTACGAGAGGGCTAGCTAGAAAAAGTATGAGTTGCTCACAGGATGTTGTCTCACTTGTCATGGATGGGCTCCTTCCACTTGGAATTGGGTGCCCAGGGTGCGCTCCCTGATGTCGCAGATGGGATGTTTCCCCTTGTAACAGTCGTATTGTGTGCCCTTCTCATGCTCGATGAGATCTGACTTTAGAGCGAAGGATCCCAAGCCACCGCTGTAGAACGTTTCCTTCAGAAATGACAAAAGGGGCTCGATGGCGTACAAGGATCACAAATCCATGACCGCGAGGCGAAGGAGATCAGAGGCGGGGCCTTTGAAGAGATCGACGGTGGTTGAACTAGAGGCGTTACCGGTGGACCACTTAACTTTTGACATGGCTCGAGTGAAGCCGTCGATGTTGACGAGCTGGATTTCGTAGCCGGCTCTCCTGAGATACAGGAATACGCAAGACTATAGACTTGAAGCCTTCGGCATGGCAACATAGTCAACGCCCTCATCGGCTTCCGCGACGAGGTCTTCCTCCGGGATCGAAGGGTCGGCACGAACGGCGCCCACCTCGCCGACGTATGGCAGAGAGGCCATGATAAACCTTTTTTTTTGCTTGTACGCTCCTCGAGCTCCATGGGATATGTGGTCGGGCTAATTAGTCTGCGACTCTCTGGAGTACGGGATGGGGATCTGGTGGAAAGGGAAACGGCCGGCCTCATCTAAAAACTCGGGGCGGCGATGGTGTATGTGGATCGGTGGGTAACCTGAACTTGTTTAGCTAGGAGGCATGGGCAGACCAGCTGAGGTTGGTGGTATAGGGCAGCGGCAGGGGCGAGTTAGGGTTCAAGCGGGGGAGGAAGGGGAGGGGGTTGGTGTTGTGTGGACTGTGGGGGGGTGTTTGCGGATGTGCCGCTGCTACTGAAAATTTTAGTAGTAATGGTGTGGGTGGAGATGGTGGTGGACGAGGGATGGTGACGGTTCAAATGCCTCGTCAGTTGAAATTTTACTATAGGTTCGATGGTGGACGAGGGAGGGCGGCAGTTGAAATACCGCTTCCATTTAAATTGGTAAAGGAACTGAAGTGGGGTGGGAGCAACCAAGATCGCACACGGTCCAAACATAATAAAGTGTGTACCCTATAACAAACTGCCGCGAAACCACGATTTTTTGCATCGCTCAAGACGGGTAGCTTTTTCTGAGATTTCTCAAGGCAGGTTCATCTCACACGGTTCATCCTCATTTTCACACGTGGACGTGAAATTTATCCTAAATTTCCACATGCCCACAAACATATGACACAAACATTTGGCTAATTTTCACCACAAAATGCCTTATTTTGCAGCGGATTAGTTGACATTAGTTCATACGCTCACTAATTTACAAATAGTTCATCAATTTACATGAAGATGAATTGCACAAAATATTCACTACGCCATGGATGCATCCAAACACCGCGCCTCCACCGTCGTCATGACCTTCCTCGGCTCAGAAGGATCTTTCAGAGGAGCTCGTCAAGTCGATGAGCTCCACTGGTTTCACGGCGGCGAACTATGCTACAGTGTATGAAGGTGGCCCGGGGCGGCCTGTCGGGCTGGCTCCGCCCCTGGTTTCAAACAATACATGTCCCCTCATGCAAAATATTCTGTTGTTCACAAGTTGCCTAATACTTTTCAAACCATTTTGTGACAATTAATTTGTAGGAACATTGGCGTAAAGGACGTCTTTTGATGTTATAATTGACTGTAAATGTGATATACGCATTTTCATGCTAGTGTTGGCCTACTAATTCAACCTTTTAGCTTCTGCCTAAAGTGACGCGTCATTCCAATGGTTACACGCTATTAATATATAGACCAAAATCCTATTGACTAGTAATCAGTACTAAATATATAGTATATCAACAACATGTGGAAACTCGCATAGCACCCAGGCGCAGGGGCACGCACCTGCCCGGCCGCCCGATTACCTCGCGATACGTAAAGTTGTGGGACTCCACACGAGAGCATACCAAGTTTTAAGTTTTAGTTTTTGAAACTTGTGGTTTTGTCATTCGATCGTACCAAGTTTCTGCAGTTGAAACTTAAAGAAGTTTTTAAAACTCCTCAAAACATATTCGAAATATGTCTTATTTGGAAGTTTTTGTCATAAGAAACACATTATTACAGCACAAGTGGTATGAGACCACATTATACCTATACCATACATATTGATATGCTCGTTATTTGTACACAAGTTTCAAACAATATGCGTCCCCTGATGCAAAATATTCCGTTGTTCGCAAGTTGCCTAATACTTGTCAAACCTAAATTGATTATGTGACAGCTAATTTGTAGGAACATTCGCGTGCTATCTAATTTGATGTTGTAATAGACAGTAAATGTGATATGCATGTTCACCTAACATTGGCCTACTAATAGAACTTTTTAGCTTCTGCCTAAAGGGACACTTTGTTCCAATAAGTTACACTCTACTAATATAAAAAACAAAATCTCGAAACCTATTGATCGATAACCAGTACTAAATATATAGTATATCAGCAAGATGCATAACTCAAAGGGGCACGCAACTAACCAGTTGTGCCCAGCCGCCCGACTACCTCATGATTCGCAAAGTTGTTGGATTCCGCAAGAGGGCACATCAAGTTTTAAGTTTTAGTTTATGAATTATGAAACTTGCAATTTTGTCATTAATTCAATTGTACCAAGTTTTAGCAGTTGAAACTTAAAGAGGTATTAAAAACTCGTCAAAACGTATTCATATTGGATCTTATTTGAAAGCCCTTGTCACAAGAAACCCAAATATGAAGTGTGTGCATGCATGTGAGCATCTGTACTGTGTTGAAAAAACACGAATATGCAAAAGAAACTTATTTTGGACTTCTAGTTCAAAAGATATAAAATATTGAAAATAGAAGCCAAAAGAAAAATGCATGCCACAAATCTCTCCAACAACACGCATGTCTTGAACTACAATGCAAGCACCTCTGGCACCAAGTGCTTGCAATTCATACATAACATAAATGCATGCACCTCGGTCCACTGTCGCTGGCTAGCAAGGTCCAAAGAAATCCATTGATGAGGCTAACAAGGTGGTTGACAGAAAGATGCATGCTACTGATATAAGAGTATTTATTTATATCAGCCTATCGGTTGGAAATATGTAAAAATAAAAACATATAACATTCCAACTATTGATATGTCAACAAATGAGCCTGGGACTGATGCTGGCATTTTCTTTAACCTTCCAATTCTTCCCCACTTGATGTTATTTTTTAATAAAGACATTGTATGATCTTAGTAAGTCACTTAGATTTTCCTTAACAGGTTTGCTAAGGCACATCTAGATGTGACTTAAGTATTGCACATCTAAGTCATATACCGTTGATTTTACGTGAAGATTTGTGCGGGCATTTTTCTTTTTTCTTTTCCTTTTTTCTTTTTGTTGATTGAGTCATTTAGATGTACAATACTTAAGTCACATCTAGATGTACCCTACACAGACCCTTTCCTTAAAGGTCATTATTTCGCTCTCTGTGGGACGTCCATCGATTTTTGGTGGCATACTCCGCTCAAAAATTTGGTACCATATCCTCCATCCCACATGTGCCCATCAACATGTTCATGTCTTTCCCCTTCCTTTTTTTTAAAAAGAACGGAAAAAACTGGTCATGTCTTTACTCACTTGGGGGCTCAAAACGTGCTTGCCAGCGAGAGACGAGGGAGCCAGAAAGACTCTGGGCCATACATAGGGAGAGGGGGAGTAGACAAGTACTGTACTCATGATCATACGATTCTTATGGCCACGCCTCCAGTTCATCATCTTATCTTCCCGGATCTATAAAGAGATCCTTGGCTACCATTTATCAGTTTTCTGTGCCCAGGAATCGTCGAGCTTGATCAGGAACAGACATGGCAATCTGCACAAACAAAACAAATACAAGCCCTTACATAGTTGGGGAAACTTTCAGAGAGTACCAGTGCCCTTTGCGTACCAGTAATACGTAGTCAGTTCTGCACAGTAATTTCTCCTCTCCTTTTGTAATTAAGGATACAATTCCTTAGTAATTAAGGATGGTGACAAGCTAAAGCTCTCCAAAAGAGTGGTGAGCCCTTGTGATTTATTAGTCCACAGTTGGTCACTGCCTCACCGGTGAGATTTCCCTGTTGAGACCCACATATCAGCACAATCATGTATGCCCTTGCTTAATTGCATCACTGGATTGTCTAGAAAATAATATAAACTGTAATTGCCTCACTGGAAGAGACATTTTTTTAATGAGCTGACACCTAGTTGCACACAAGAATTATATTGCAAGACATTCATGGGTAGCTGCTTCATTTCTACTCTACGGTCCATGGAAGGCACCAGTAATGTAGACTACAAGATCATTGGCTCTACTGACTAGTGAGGCTGTCTAACCAGGGAATCTCCAATGACTGTTGTTCAATGATACCATAGAAAATCCAAAGGGAGTAAAAAAAAGGAGTACATGCATATGATGAACGTACGTACATGGTCATCCCTTATCAGCAAAGACTGGGAGCATTTCGTGAATGAACCAATGCCAGAACGCACCACACTAGCAGTTCCTGCTGACATGATCGGGAATAGTGCTGCTGCGAGCACAGTGGCACGAGCTCGCTGAAAAATACTAGCATGGCATTTTGTTTTGAGCGATGATCACAAGATTGATGAGAACCCCAACATTTTTGAGGCGCAGACCCACCTGCTGCTGCCTCTCTGAAAAGCTCAGCATGGCACATGGTGGGTGAGCTCCTCGATGACAGCAGAACAGGAGTGATTATTTCATTGCCAAACAACATCCACCCATTAAATATTGTCGCCATACGCCAGAGCACAGAATCTGTCATACTTAATCACTATCACCTCTCTCCCTCTCTCGCCTCCCTCTGTCTAGGCCTCTGTCTGTTCCTCTCTCTCACTCTCCCCTGCCTCTCCATAGGCCTACTGAGCTGCTATCGGTTTTGACTGGATTTGAGCTCCCTTGACCAAAAGATCCCAGGTATGGTGCATATGCTTTGCTTTGCAAGTTGAAGCAGCAACCCCATGGTTATTTCCAACCTCTAGGTCCTCTTGACTGATCTGTAGCTGCAGGAACTTCTATGGAGGTAGCAGCTATGGTGGACTCTACTGTCAAGGTTCAAAATGCCGAAACAGCCAGAACACACTTGCATATGCTGGTGTAGAATTGCAGTCACTGGTTTGTGGTTGAGCGCTGTCATCTTCGATAGTGACAAGGCGATAGACTGCCTTGGAGGCGAAAGAGCTAGTTGAGCAATTGAGGTATGGCAAAGTTTCCTCTCTTCCAATGCTTGAAAGCCTTCTTTGACACTTGAATCACCCTGCAAGAATAAGCAATGTATTCTTTCTTTTTCCTTGCTTCATGATGATGGTCTCTGTCTTATCTAACCTGGGAAATGTAGTAGTTGGCGGCTCTGAAGTAGAACTGACCTTTTCCTTGAAAAGTGATAGAGACTTGGGAACTCTAACAAGGATTTAAGCAATGTATGGGCTCCGCTGAAGGCAACTCCCTTTGCTCTTGCACACTCTAGGCATTTGGCACAGTATGGAAGTGCAGGTATGAACTACCAATGTCTCGTTCATATGGTCTATAGATGTGGTGTCTTGAAATTTCTCTGCATCATTCTTTTCGCATGCTTCTCGAGTCTAACTGCAACGAAATACTTGGTCAGAAAAATGATTAGAAAATAATACAAGAGGACTCGGCATGCTGAAACAGTCTAGTTTGAATTACATCTGACTTTGACATGGTGTCACTCTGTTTTCTTTTCTGTACAATTTGAGGATCCCATTCCAAATGGCAGGCGGTGTTACCAGCAAAGAATAAAGTGGGAGCAGCAGGATAGCCATCATCAATCCTGGTTCTTGGTGACAACTGACAACTTGCTAGGCAGCATACATGGATGGGCTGTCAGGGAAAACCATGCAGAGTCTACCGGATAAATTGTCATCCCTCAAGGGGTTCAACAAGTACCTCACACCTGGTTGGATTGAATCAGTGTCCCACATCCTCAAGGAGTTGACACCAACCAAACCACTGAAAGTAATGGAAGAGAAGGCTCAGAATGTATTTGAGTGTGATGACACAGAATTAGACATTAAAGTTGTGAAGATTCAAGGTATGCACTTCTAATTCTTGCCCACAAAACCTCCAGACATTGCTGAAACTATGCTTGTTCTTCTTTTATCATATGACAGATGAAATTATTTCACTGGGCGCCCAACTAAAGCAGAAAACACTGCAGAAGAGAGAGTTACTAAATAACTATTTGGATTTAAAAGGTAGAACTTTGTTGTCGAATTTACTACTCCCAGGAATTTAATTGTGTTTGGTTAGTACACTTCAAGAAAGAAAAATGGGTTTGCTTATCTGTTAATGATCATGCCTTGTTCCCCAGGAAGTATAAGGGTGTTCTGTCGTATGAGGCCTTTCAACCATGAAGAAAGTTACAGTTCCAGAACCATGTTCACCCTTGATGAGAGTAATGTTTTCTTAAAAGTTGCTGAAACCAAGACAAAGCAATACAAGTTCGATAAGGTTTTCGACCCATGCTCAACACAAGGTATTTCATCAGATTTTTTAATAGGAGCCGTCCTTTCTTGATTGTTTGAATTCAAGTCTACTGAAGATAGTTTGCTTCTCCAGGTGATGTATTTTCTGAAGTCGAACCAGTGATAAAATCAGCTATAGATGGCTACAACGTCTGCATATTTGCCTATGGCCAGACAGGTAGTGGAAAAACTTATACAATGGTAAGATTTACTTACATCCACCACTTTTATTACCTCCCTCTTTCCACACACAAAAATAAACGAAAAGTTCACAGTTCAAACAGCCCAAACAGACTGAAAGGCTGATGTTTTACTTACAATCCATTACCATATGAATTAGGAAGGCAAGCCTACAGATTTGGGCGTCATACCACGTGGGATTCAAGTACTGTTTGATCGAGCTTCAGAGAGCAACAGCAAATTTCAGTTCACTTTCAGCATGCTCGAGATATATATGGGAAACCTACGAGATCTACTAGTTCCAAGAAGCAAGACCAATGGCTTAAAGAATGTTCCGAGGTAATCGCCCAAACTTGATGGAAGGAGAATGAAGGACCGCCTTCAAATAATGGGGTTTCTTTTACAGTATGGTCTATTACGAGAATAGCTAAAGATACATATTACTACTAAATATCAAAATATGTTGGTTCTGAACTCCCACTTTGTAACAAATAGAAGTTGTTGGAGTCAGCTCCTGAATCCTGACTGTGATGTAGTAACAGCAATGCACAAGTAACAACTGTCAGTTGGGTGCCTGTTATCTAATTATGTTAAATCTACATAACTAAAATGTATTATTGTTTGATATTTTAAGGAGATGTATTGGACACTATTCCAATCATGTTGGATGCCATTTCTGGATAAATTGTACCCTTGTTTCCCATATAATGACATGAGAGCTTGCTCTTTTGACTTGTCAATATTCTGCAAAATTTTGGGTAGCATGTCTATGCATAGGTATGAGGCTGTCAGGTATCGACTGCGGCACTATGCTTTCCGGATCAAATCGAAATGCCTGTGTAGGTTCTTGGCTCAAATATTAAAAGGGCCTCATGTAAATATATGAACTTACGAAGATATATCTCATGTCAGTATGGTATTGTTTAGATCAATTAATTTCGTCACGTGAGTGCTTAGAGTACTTGTTTTGTTCCTACCTGCATAATGGTGCAACAGAGCCAACATATGAACGTTATCATGATTTCTTTAACACTGTAAATACCATAAGTATATAGTCAATCAAGAAATATGTGTGGAGAATCCAACTTTTACTGTTTTATGCCATTATTAAGGATCAAAATGATAGAGAGCCATTGGGGACCAAAATGAAAGAGAGTCATTTCCTAGGAAATAGGATCTTTTTATTTAGGGAAGAGAAAGAGAACCTTACATCATCTACATGAATTGTTTGGGTAGTTCTTATGTTTTCCATAGTGCAGGTTATTAATTTCTGTATATCTTCATACCCTTGTCAGTTTCTTTCTTTCTATGTGGAAAAATATTTAATGCATCTCTGCATACAGCCTCTCTATTAAAACGGATCCTGATGGTGGCATTGAAATTGAAAATCTAGTGGCAGTTACCGTGAATAATTTTCAAGAAGTGAAAAGATTATATGGTGTGGGGACCCGTCTTAGATCAACAGCTTCCACTATGGCTAATTCTACATCAAGTAGATCTCACTGGTAAAGTATTTATTTATTTTATTGAAGAAAGTATGTGTTTTTTTTCATAACAATCGAGAAGACACTAACCATGGTTGCACCTTGCTAAAAGAGGTCCTGAATCAGAAGTTGAAAACAAATGCTCACTAAACCCTACTATGCTTGTATAAAGAGAAATGACTGGTTTTAGAAAGAGAACATGGCGGATGGATTGCTAACCTGAAGCTTTTTTTTTTGTATTCATTTATGCAACAGTTTGATTCGCATTTCATTGACCTCCTTTGATGCACCTGAGAGGAAAAAAGCAAGAAACAAAATATGGATGATTGATCTAGGTGGAAGTGAAAGACTTGTAAAGACCAAAGCAACTGGTAAAAGGCTGAAGGAAGGCAAAGCCATAAATTTGTCATTGTCAGCCCTAGGGGATGTGATTGATGCACTACAGACTAAAAAACCTCATGTACCTTACAGGTATGTGAAATTCATCATGCTCATGTTTGGCAGTTGGCACAAATGATTGTTATTTTACCGTTAAAGTTGAAGACAGTGATAGCTTCCCCTTCTTTGATTTTGCAGGAATAGTAAGCTTACACAAGTTCTGAGAGATTCTCTAGGTAAACAGAACCTCACTGAATGTTCTAAAGGAAGTTTTTTACTTTCTTGTTTTATAAACCTAGATTTCGTGCAGCTCACCATGCTGTATTCATGTTCACAGGATGCGAGTCCAAAACATTGATGCTTGTCCATATTAGACCAAATGAGAATGATTTGTGCGAGACCGTTTGTACCTTGGGTTTTGCAACAAGAGTGAGAAGTATCCGTCTAGAAAGTGAAGAATCGCCAGTAAGTTTCTGCAATTATCAGTAACATGAATATACATCCAAGAAAAAAGATATGTCATTCATCATTTCTGTGAGCCTATGAGTCAAGCATTGCGTAGTTTAGTCAATGCAAAGCTAATGCCAACACATTTCGATTGATAAAATGACAACTCAGCAGATGTGATGCTCATTTAGATCTGTCAAATTAATGAACATTCCAGAAATTAACACAATGGTATGCATTCATGCACACACCATGAGTAACCCAACTATTTTAGATGTGGGTTTAAGTTTTTATCTACTTGATAACACTCTTGCTACAAGATAAATAATATTTTGATGTCAATCAGGAGGTAAAAACAAGGAAGGGACATTTCTTAAAGGAGTTGGAACAGATGGTCAGTAATTTGGAACAAGAATGTGAATATATTAGAAGAGAAATTAAGAAGCTCGAGGATACAGTGGAACATTTGAGAGGGCCTCAGACATCTGCTAGCACAAATTTTGTAACTTCACATCCATCCACTCAGGAACTGAAGATTGACATGTCAAAGAATGTAAGAAGTCTGAAGAATCACAGAGAAGTTCCGCGTGGGTTACCAAGGTTCATGAAGCCAACTGCTGCTAGCCAGCACAGGATAGGCTTAAATAACAATGTTCGCAGCATTAACAGGATGAAACCACCAGCGCCACCAAAGAGAAGGCCTTCTTCCGTCTATGCAGAATCTGTAAGGTTTCCAGTAAATGCCGATACTTGGCAGTCAGAATGCAGTTCTGAGTGCAGTATCTCCATGACAAGTGACATGAATTGGACACCGAGCATACAAGATGGGACTGAATGTAGCCAAGATGCATCAGAGTATGAGATTAAACAGGTGATTTTCTCAGAACATGAGAAACCATCACAGGGTCAAGTCATTTCCTTCAAAGAATGGCAACTTACAGAATCAGAGAATATGCAGAACAAAACTGAAGAAAGGAGCATTATAGACATTGATAATTGGATCCACCAACAAATACTTCAAAGTGCTGGCACATGCCAAAGTAAAAGGGTTCCAACTGTTCCCAATGTAACTGAAGATGAAACTTTCAATATTCCTTCACCAATTAAGATTGAAAGGACTAAAGGTTGTCAGCAAACACAGGATCAAGAAATTGAACTAACCCTACAACCCCCAGCACTCGATGCAAAGGATATAAAGCGACCCAAGGCAGTTAATCATTTCGCCACAGAAGAACTATGCAGTCCTCCATCAAGCGAACATTGCAGCACCAACGAGACGAAGAAACATATGAATGAAAATCTTGCATATCAGGGGAGATCCAGAAGATCTCTTCAAGAAAAGCTGAACGGTTGCATGCTAAAGCTGCCAGAATCTGATGTAAGAACAAGTCCTGAAATCAGGTCCCAGGAAAAGGAACACAGCATAGGTAATGTTGTCTACCATTGGAGAATGTGCTTTTGGGATAATGTATATGACAACAAAAGGGCATTATACATCTAATACATCTGGATCGGTTGATGTTATATCTTATAAACTTGGAATCAACATAGGAGAATAGCTTGCATAAACAAAATTAGAGTATGCATATACAGAAGTAGATTATTTAGAAAACAAAAGTGGGCAAAAAGATCAAAATTCCAGTCACTTACACTTTCATATGCATTAACATAAACAAACTTTGCTGTATTCACATCTATTCAAGTTATTACAAACACCTGCAGATGGTTTAAACTAAATTATATGTAGTCTAGAGCTGTTTTCTCCCTCTTACCCACCATCTTCATTTAGCAATGGTAAGGCAGATTGAGGAAACAGGAAAGACAATAGTACAACGGTTCTTATAGTACTTTACTGCAAAAGTACTCGAGTGCAGCGAAGGCAAAATAAATCAAAGAAAAACATCATTATGACAATTTTGAAAAAACTCATAGACCATGTGTGGTTTACTCTAACTGCTGCTAGATAGTGGGCTGTTGAAAATACCTATGTCAAAGTTGTAAGCTTCATTGTTCATTGTTCAAACAAATAACTGAGCTATAGAGTCACCATGCCAGAGTGAAACTAGAATAAGCATTCTGGAGCTTGAGTTATGGATGATAATAAAAAGAAATTCAAACTAACACGAGACTATGATTGTTATCTAAGGATGTTGTTTAGACTTTTCTGTGAAGGAAGAACAGTGAATTCAGCAAAATCAAGTCTTAATAGGATAACAGTTTACATAATAAGTAATGAAACAATGATGGAATACAGTTAGGTTATACTACAAAAGCTAACTGTGTTGTTGTCGTCTTAATAGAAATAATGATGTAAATCTTTGTGCTGTTACCATATCATTATATAAGACATACTGCGCAATTAGCATACAAATAGTACTGTTTATTTGGTGGCCTCGATTTCCACTTATGTACTTCTTTCAATGTACATATAGTCCGTACAGAGGCTATATGTTTACTGATTTTATTGTTTTGCACAGGAAAACTGACAAAGTTCTTTCAAGCTCTCCAAACAGCATGGGGCTGTGTTCGTCTAGGATTAGGCATTGTCAGCCTTGGGTTAGAGCACGAGTTCTTTCAAAGCTTGATACTTTGAAGTAACCATAATCTCGTTATTATTAAGAGGTAGTACTCATTTTTGAGAGTACACTACTTCAGAAAATGTACTGCCGGTTTGACATAGCAGCAGGTGAATTGTTGATCTGATGCTGCATTGCTGCAACAGTTGGTTTGATGCCAGATGGATTCTTCTAGGAATATAATGGAAGTCGTAAAAAAGTGTAAGAGTGAACAAACCATGATTGAGAAATTTGACATATCCTGAAACAGCAACTGTTACAGTGTGTAAAGATGAAACTGCACTACATTAATTCAGAGATCATATTTAGCTAGCTGATTTAATTACATGTCAAAGTTGTTAGGAAATATGTAACTTGTATTTCCAGGAGGCCATAGGCCAGTATATATACATGTACAGGTGTGGAATATATGCAGGAAACCCCTTATACAATGGGGTAAATACGAAAAGGTTACATGGCTATATATGTAATACTCTAACCCCCCCCCCCCCCCCTCAAACTCATGGTGGATTAACAACACTGAGTTTGGAGAGATAGAAGCCATGCTGCGCTCTAGTCTGGGCCTTCGTCAGAAAATCCGCCAACTGTAACTCGGAAGGCACATACTGAAGAGCAATAACCTAATCCTGCACACCAGCGCGCACATAGAAAGCATCAACACCAATATGCTTGGTGAGCTCATGCTTCACAAGATCGCGCGCAATGCTAATAGCACCTGTACTGTCAGATAATAGCAGAGTAGGTGTAGTGACAGAAACACCAAAATCTTGAAGTAACCACCGTAACTAAGTCACCTCTGCCGTCAAAAGAGCCATAGCTCGTAACTCAACCTCTGCACTCGAACGGGAAACTGCAGTCTGTTTCTTCGTCTTCCAGGCAATGAGAGAACCACCAAGAAAAACACAGTAAGCAGAAAGTGAACGGCAATCGGAGGGATCACTAGCCCACGTAGCATCCGAATAGGCCTGAAGCTGTAAAGAACTGGAGCGAGGAAAGAATAAACGGTGAGAGATCGTGCCCCGAAGATATCGGAGAACACGAAGGAGGTGACTATAGTGAACTGAAGTGGGAGCAGAGACAAACTGACTCAGAATATGAACCGGATAAGAGATATCCGGACGAGTGACAGCTAGATAGACAAGACTCCCAACAAGATGACGATAACGCGTCGGATCAGGCAAGGGGTCACCATCGGTATCACGGAGGTGAACATTGAGCTTCATGGGAGTCTCAACAGTGCGCTCATCAGTAAGAGCAGCACGAGCAAGAAGATCCTGTATATACTTTTCCTGGGATATAAAAAATCCATCAGAGGTAGAAGAGACTTCAATCCCAAGAAAGTAGCAAAGAGGTCCAAGATCAGACATAAGAAACTGCTCACTAAGACGGGCCTTTACAAAGGCAATATACTCGGGGTCGTCGCCAGTGATGATCATGTCATCGACATAGAGAAGAAGAGTCTGTCCACGAGGTGAAAGGTGGACAAACAACGCTGGATCATGAGCACTCGCTGAAAAACCAGCGGCAGTCACCGCAAAGGCAAAACGCTCAAACCAGGCACGGGGGGCTTGCTTAAGGCCATAGAGAGAGCGACGAAGATGACATACCATGCCATCAGGAACAGAATACCCAGGTGGTGGTTGCATGTAGACCTCCTCACGCAGCTCACCATTAAGGAAGGCATTCTTAACATCAAGCTGATACAGACCAGTGGCGTGCAGGGGCCACGGCAAGAAGTATACGAATAGTGGTCATATGGGCCACAGGAGCAAAAGTCTCGTCGTAATCACGACCATGCTCCTGCTGAAAGCCACGAGCCACAAGACGAGCTTTGTAACGCTCAAGAGAACCATCGGAGCGAGTCTTAACCTTGTAGACCCACTTACAAGTGATGGGACGAACACCTGGAGGAAGAGAAACAAGATCCCATGTACCAGTGCGTTCAAGAGCAGCAATCTCCTCTGCCATCGCAAATTGCCATTCAGGATGAACAACAGCCTGGCGATAAGAAGTCGGCTCAAGAACAGCAGCACCAGCGGTTGAAAAACCATAGCGATCAACAGGCGGAAGCGGACGAGAACGCAAGCCATAGGTAGGCTGAGACGAGGAGGAGGGCACATCAGTAGATGCATCCATATTATGTGATCGATGAGTATAATACTGAGGAAAAGATGGAAGAATACGAGGAGGAATCGTCGAGGTAGAATCAGGGGGTGGAGACGAAGAAGGCACCGGGGATGAAGGTGCAGAATCCGGTGACATGCGAGATGAGGAAACCGTGGGAGATGGTGGTGGCAAATCATCGGCAATAGGTGGAGAAGCAGAGTTAGCAGGACGGATAGACAAAGGCTTGGTGGGGGTGATAGGTGTGTCAGGAAAAGTGAGGAAAGAGATATCCTCCACTGAAAAAGTCGAGGAAGATGGACGCGGGTAGAAGGGACGAGACACATCGAAAGTCACACCCCGAGAAATGTGCATCCGACGACCGATAGGATCCCAACAACGATAGCCCTTATGTTCATCACTATAGCCTAAGAAGACACACTCAACAGACTGAGCAGTCAGTTTGGTGCGTTCGCGAGGGGCAAGAAGAACATAGCAAACACAACCAAACAAACGAAGCGTCGAATAATCAGGAGAACAATCAAAAAGACGCTCGAAAGGAACACCACCCTGTAGAGCAGCGGACGGCTGGAGATTGATGAGATAGGTGGAGGTGGAGACGGCCTCAGCCCAAAAGTGAGGCGGGAGAGAGGCGGTGATCATCAATGCACGAGCCGTCTCAAGAAGGTGACGATGCTTGCGTTCAGCCACGCCATTCTGAGCATGAGCACCAAGGGCAAGAGAACTGAGAAAGAGTCCCTTGCTCAGCAAGAACACCACGCAACATCTTGGAAATATACTCGCCAACGGAGTCGGCACGAAACACACGAATAGGCGAAGAGAACTGAGTGTGAACCATGGCAGCAAAACGCTTATATATGGATAGAACTTCACTGCGAGAAGTCATAAAATATAGCCAAGTGTAACGAGAGAAATCATCTATAAAAATAATATAGTATCGATGACCCCCTTTCGAAGCGAAGGGAGCCGGACCCCATGCATCAGAGTGGACTAAATCAAAAGGATGTTGGGACACTGACTCACTGGTAGGATACGGTAACTGAATTTGTTTGCCAAGCCGACAACC
The DNA here is from genome assembly GCA_039707655.1 of Elymus sibiricus. NCBI lineage: Eukaryota > Viridiplantae > Streptophyta > Magnoliopsida > Poales > Poaceae > Elymus > Elymus sibiricus. The sequence continues at coordinate 174,852,848 of CM077667.1, read as the reverse complement.
CTGACACTCTAAAGAGACATCTCCTGAGACAGACCCCAGAAGGCCTCGACGAACTAAAGACGACAAACAAGAACCACAAAGATGACCAAGTCGATGATGCCACTGCTGGAAGGAGCCGGTAGCTGAAGCTACAGAAGCGGATGGACTGGCGATAGTGGTGGCAGAGGAAGGAACATGAAGCCAGTCAAGCTCCCAAAGACCCTGAGAGTCACGGCGGCGAGGACCAGCCCCAACCAAAGTGTGCGTTCGACGATCCTGGACAGAACAAGAGTCAACGTCAAGGATGACGCGACAACCAGAATCAGTAAGTTGACCAGCAGAAAAAAGATTCATGGTAAGTCGAGGAACATGAGCAACATCAGGAACAGAATAAGAAGTTGTGGTAAGATTGCCTCGACTAGCAACAGAAAGAGAAGTACCATCAGCAGTGAGTACATGAACAGGAAAATCAAGCGATTTAAGAGAGGACAAAGTGGAAGAATGAGAAGACATATGAAAAGAAGCTCCGGAGTCCATAACCCACAAGGATGTACCTGACTGTGTAGAGGGTGGTTGCTCAGTGCGGGAAGCATCAGTCACAGAACCTGCAGTACCCGTCGAAGGAGAACCTGAAGCGGCAAGCAGATGCTTAAGTCGCAAAATATCCTGCTCAGTCAAAGCGGTGGCTGAAGATGTCAAAGTAGAAGAAGTCCCTGAAGATGATGATTACGCCTTACGCATGTGTTTCTTCTTCTGGAAGCACTGAGACTCAACATGACCATCCATATTGCAGTAGCCGCAGTGAGGACGAGACCGACCCTGACCGCCCGTAGGAGTAGGCAAGAGCGGAGGAGCACTGGAGCGGGATGGAGTCGGTGCAGCAGGCGACATAGCAGGAACTCGAGCAGCGAGCACAGAGGGAACCTCAAGGAGACCAGCGCCGCGTAGGCGAGTCTCCTCAGCACGAATCTCAGAAAGCACCTCCATGAGAGAGATACGACCACGAGCAAACAACTGAGCACGTCGGGGCTCAAACTCCTTACGGAGCCGAGACAAGAGCTCGTAGACACGATGAAACTCCAAATCAGCCCGCACAGCCTGGCAACACTGACAAGTACGACAACCAGCGGTGCGGAGAGAATCAAGCTGACGCCATATAGCAGAACTCTGTGCATAGAAATCATCAACAGTGGAGTCACCCTGCTGAAGAGCATGATCCTGACTAACCACAGACAAGTATAGGGCATCACCAGAGGGCTGATAGCGCTGACGGAGACGGGTCCACATCTCAAATACTGTAGGAAGGCCCAAAAACTCTGAGGCAAACTGAGGCAGAACACTAGCAGTGAGAACGGCTGCAGCGCGAGCATCATCATCAAGCCACTGGGTATAAGCAGACAGAGCCTCATGATAAGTACAAAGAGCCTCCTCATAAGTCGAAACCTGCTCATCATAAGCACTAACAACAGCCTCATCAGCAAGCTTAGCTGCATCCTTCACAGCCTGAGTAGCATCCGCAGCAAGAACCGGTGGCGTCGGCAGAGTAGGAGCCACAGGAGGAATCGGACATGGCGGACTGGGGACCTCGCCAGAAAGAACGCCCCAAAGACGAAGACCACACATATGAATGCGCATGAAGCCAACAAACTCAAGGTAGTTGGTACCATCAAAGATCAGCAGACAACGAGGAACAGCGACATAGCCTGACGACGAAGACATTTTTTTTTGGTAGTCAACAGGCAGTAGTAGCGAACAGACGAGGACACCAGAGTCCAACGATGGCAGAGCCAGCAGCGGAGAACGGCGGCAGAATCCCGTGTGGACGGCGGTTGGATCCGGCGAAGATGGCGATCTGGTGAGGGACCGGCGCTCGAGGAGAAACAGGCGGGGCGATCCGATCAGGAAGAGCACCCTGGCGAGCGATTCGCTCAGGAGGAGGACTCGCTGGCGGGGCGATCCGATCGAGAGGGACTCGTTCGATCCGATCGATCGGGAGGAGGACTCGCGGGCGGGGCGATGCAGTGCTCGAGCGAACGTACCGCGAGGCGGGGCGATCTGATCGGGAGAGGCCCAAGGCCCGACTGCGGGGCGGAGCGATTGGATCCAATCGGGAGACCTGGCGGGCGAGCGGAAGACTGCGGCTCGAGGCGATCTAAGCGATCGGGAGGGGCAGAGGAGACCCAGCGGGCGAGCAGAAGACTGCGGGACGAGGCGGGCAGATGAGACCCGGCAGCCGGCGGCTGGATGCTTCGAATTCGATCCAGAGAACAGGAGAGGAGACCGGCGACAGGAGAGGATCAATAGCACGAGTTGCGGCGTGCAAAAAATTGACCTAGCTCTAATACCATGTTAGGAAATATGCAACTTGTATTTCCAGGAGGCCATAGGCCAGTATATATACATGTACAGGTGTGGAATATATGCAGGAAACCCCTTATACAATGGGGTAAATACGAAAAGGTTACATGGCTACATATGTAATACTCTAACAAAAGTAATGCATGCAATAAGGATTTCTCCAGCACAGTAACTTAAATTACTATGCTACACATTTTTAGCTAAAATTCAAAAGGGAGTGGCATGTATATTCTACAAAAGGAGAAACCAGGGGAAACAACTCATCACTTAATAGGAGGTAAGGGACTCCTGGTAGTTGGTAGATGGTACCCTTATCTGTAGCAAAGCTCAAAGCCTTGGTTAGTTCGCATCATGAGAACAAATCTCTCATGCAACGACTACCCCACCAAGGATCAGCTGTCTGAATTTTGACCTTCCGCACACACACACCGCATATGCTCTTCGAAAAATGCTCTTACGGTCTTACCCTTCTTCAATATCATGTGGTGCTTCAGGGAGCACAGGGACATAACCAATGGATTTCATGTCAGCGGTGATCTCACACAATATTTTATGTATCTTATGTAAGCAAGGATGAGATCCATCTCTGGAAGTGAACTCATGAACCACACCACCAACTTCAATAGAAGTTGCCCCTGGTACATTTCTTAAGCCCCCGTCTCTCATTGCCTTCCGAAGTTTGCTCACTTCATCCCACCTGTCCTGTTCTGCATAAATATTAGACAAGAGAATATAGTTCCCACTGTTGTGAGGCTCAAGCTCAATTAAATGCAACAGGGCTTGTTCCCCAAGCTCAGCATCAGCATGGGTCCGAGCAGCAGCAAGAAGAGCTCCCCATATTGCTGCATTTGCCTTGAAAGGCATGTCCTTAACTAAGTCTCGAGCTTCCATCAAACAACCAGCACGGCCAAGTAAATCGACCATGCATCCATAATGTTCAACTCGTGGCTTAATCCTGTACTGAGATACCATGATTTGGAAATACCAGCGACCCAAATCAGTCAGTCCAATATGGCTACACGCTGACAGGATGGCAAGAAACGTGATGTCATTTGGTACCACATTCTCCCTTTCCATCCGGCGGAACATATCAATAGCTTCCAAACCAAGGCCATGCAAAGCAAATCCAGCGATCAACGTCGTCCAAGTTACAATGCTCTTCTGCCCCATACCCTCAAACACCTCCACCGCCTTGGCAACACATCCACATTTGAGGTACATGTCAATTATGGCATTCATCAGCGGTATATGCCAGCATAACCCCCGCTTCACAACGAACCTGTGCACCCATTCCCCCAAATCAACTGCTCCGAGATCCCCACAAGGCGACAGCACGGACAGCATTGCTATCCCATCAGGCTCGATCCCCTCCTCCACCTGCATCCTCCGGAACACCTCGACTGCCTCTGCTGGCTGTTTCATCTGCGCATATGCTCCGATCAAGGTCGTCCACGACACGACGTTCCTCTGTGGCATAACATCGAACACCTCACGCGCACAGACCAGGTTCCCGGACTTGACATACCCCGAGATGGTGACGTTCCAGCAAAAGATGTCCTTGTGGACCGTTTCATCGAACACACTGCGTGCGGAGGCTGCGCAGGCACAGGAGAAGTAGGCCTGGATGAGGCTGGCCGAGACGTGCGCGTCGGAGGCGAGCCCGGCACGGACGACAATGGCGTGGAGCTGCGGCCCGAGAGTGCCACGCAGGTGGGGAATCCGGGCGGCAGCGTTGAGGGATACGGAGGGGTGTATTCGGCGGAGGAGCGCGAGGGCGTGGGGGCGGAGGGGAAGGCGGAGAGAGGCGAGGAGGAGCGCCGAGAGGAGTCGTGCGTTCCGGTGACCGCCGCGGGGGAGGAGGAAGGCGTGGGCCTGCAGAAGGTGGCGCGGGGAGTCGAGTCGGTTGAGGAGGGAGAACGCGCGGTGGAGCGCTAGGGGCAGAGGCGGCAGCGGCGGCATGCGGAGAGTGACTCCCGGACAGTGGCCAGACTTCGTGCCTTCGTGACGCGGGGTACTGTGTTTTGAACAGGCCTGGAAGGAATTTGATCGAGACCAAACAACCCGGGCCGGAGTTTAGTGTTGGGACTTTGGGCCCGGTACCCTCTCCAAATACATAAGACAGCGAAAAAAGCATGGTTTCGCCGAAACCTCCTATTCGGGAGCTCCTATACGTCGCTTACTGCAGCAACAGTCGGGGCTTCGCAGAGGGCGCCCCCTGACTGGGCCGGTCCTGCAGGCATGCGGTACTGTAGAGTTTTATATGATTCTTTTTCTTCGTTTTTCTGTTTTTTATTTCATTTTCAATTTAATTTTAATTCATTATTTTTCTCTTTCTTGTTCTTAAAAAAATGCAAAAAATGTTCAGAAGCTCGAAAAATGGTCCTATTATTATTTTTCATTCAGAAATTCAAAAAATGTTTAAATATTTAAAACAAACGTTAACCTTTCAGAAAGTATTCATAACTTCAAAAAAAATGAGTTTTCAAAAAAAATTGTGAGCTTCATAAAATGTTTTCATGACTTTAAATTTTGAACAATAAAAAATAAGATTTTTTTGAAATTCCTGGACACTTTTTAAAACACAATTTTTTTTATGAAAATCGTGATCAACTTTTAAGAATGAGGGTAATTTTTTAAACATGAACAGTTTACGAAAATTGTGAACAAATTTTGAAAAGGAGAACAATTTTTTAAACACAAATATTTTTATGAAATCATGATTTTTTTGTTGAAACCAAGAACATTTTCTATCCATGATTTGTTTTCAAAACACTGAAATTTTTTAAAAATACTCCCGTTTTTTGAATATGAGAACAATATTTAAAATACAATCATTTTTTAAAATATGAACACATTTTGAAAACAAGAACATTTTTTGCAATTCCTGATTAATTTTTAAAGAAAAATATTCAAGTAAAAATTGTGAACGAAATTTTAAACATGATAACATTTTTTTAAATTCAGAACAAAATTTTAAAAATGTCAAACAAAAGGAGTAGGAAAAGGAAAAGAGGAAAAAACAGAACTAAAAAATGAAAACGAAAACAATAACATTTTTTAAAACCAAGAACATTTTTTGAAAATCCCAAACATTTTTTGAAAACCCCAAACATTTTTTGAAGTTGTGATTTTTTTTTGAAAAACGACAATTATTTGAAATTTAGAATATTTTTTAAAAAGCAAGAACATATTTCGAATTTTAAGAACAATTTTCAAACATGAACTTAGTTTAAAAATATATAATAACCTTGAAAAAAGGGAAAAAGAAGAAACAAAAAACAAAAAGAGGAAAAGAAAAAAGAAAGAAGAAAAAGAAACAGAAAAAAGAAAAAAGAAAAAAACGGCAAAAAACCAATTCAGGGAACCTCCTAGAAGGTTATCAAAACCCGTGGCTAAGCGAAACTGGGCCGGCCCAAATCGAGTCGGGGGGTGTGAGGCGCCTCGACTCATTTGCCGCATAATGCGGCGAATAGGATTTTCCCTCCTATTCACCGCACGTTGCGGCAGGCAACCGACCCTTCGCACAGAGCGCGCCTGACCGGGCCAGCCCAATGAAGACACAAACGGGAGACCATTCGCTGACCCAGCAAACCGATCTCGACAGACATAACTGTAACGAACCGGACACTGTGAACTGTGGGAACGGCCCACCCCGCGGACTGAATAAATTGTGATTGTAGCATGACGTATTGTATTGTACCGTGTCGTTAAATAGCAAACAAATTTGCAAATTTTAGAACTTTAATGGAATTCAGTTTTTTTTAAAATTGGAAACATTAATTTTGTAACGCAATAATTTAAAGAAGTGAACATTCTTCGTAAACGCAAAACAGTTTTTGAAAAACAATTTTTTTTGAAAGGGTGAATTTTTTTTTCAAAATTAAACTAATTTTACAAAACTCAAGCATTTTTTTGAATTTGCAAACTAATTTCGAAAACATAAAGATTTATTAAATTTGTGAACAAATTGTAAATACTGTAGCATTTTTAGAATATGTGAAGAAATTTGGAAAACATGAACATTTTTTGAAATTCCCAAATATTAAAGAATTTGTGAACAAAAATTAAACATGCAAACAATTTTGAATTTGTTAACAAATTTTGAAACATGAACTTTTTTTTAATATGTGAAAAAAATTTGAAAACGAAAATATTTTTGAATTTGCGAACAAATTTGCAAAACAGGAAGAATTTTCGAAATTCCAGAACATTTTTTAATTTGTGAACAAAATATGGAAACATGATTTTTTTTGAAATTCCCAAATATATTTGAATTTGTGAACAAAATTTAAACATGTGAACTTTTTTGAATTTTTGAATAAATTTTTAAAAATGGGAACTTTTTGAAACATGAACAGTTTTTAAAAATTCCCATTTTTTTGAATTTTTGAACAACTTTTTAAAAATGGGAACTTTTTGAAAACAAACATATTTTGGTTTGTGAACAAAATTACAAGAGGTGATTTTTTTTTTGATTACTGGACATTTTCTGAATCGAAGTGAAGAAATTTTCAAATTCTATTTTTTATGGAATTTATGAACAAAATTTGCAAACGGGGGCAGTTTCTTTAGAAATGAACATTTTTGTTAAAATGCGAACATTTTTTTGAAAAGAAAAATAAATTTGAGAAAGAAAAATTAAAATGAGAAGAAAAGAAAAAAGGAAAGGAAAAAGATCCAAAAAAAGAAAGGAAATAAGTAGAAAAGTAAGAAAAAGAAACAAAAAAAGAGAAACAGAACAGAAAGAAATCCGGTTTAGGAGCTTTCTAGAAGTTTCCCAAACCCATAAAAAAACCGGCTGGGAACCTCTAGAAGGTTCCCAAAACCGGGAACGTTGAAAACGCTTAGTTGGGCCGGCCCAATCCGAACGATCGCTCGCTCGCGTGTGCGAAACGGCGACAACTTGCTAATTCAGGGATTTATGGATTTCATCTAAAGGGGCAAGGGTTATTGCGATCTTTAAATCTCATATGGCGAAGGCGTTTGTAGGTTCATTGTAAGAGCACATTTATTTATGTGTGGTTTTGGTAATTGATGACGATCCCTATGGACTAATGTTTGCCTTGAGTTATATCCGAAGGATTTGTCCATAGGCACTTCTTGAAGTCCATCTCTTGGTTTCAAGGAGTTTATATGGTGATCAAGGTGGTATTTAAGGTTTTATCCAAAGATTGGTCATATGAGAGTTGAGCTTATTGCAAGCATGTCTTGAAGAAGAAGATTGTGTGAGCATTCATGCTTACTTTCAAGACATCATCTTTATGAAGAGAGAAGATAAGATACAAGGTTGATCAAGACTAAGTCAAAGAGTGAATCAAGTTGATCAACATACAAAGCGTACAAGATGTACCGAAAAGGATCAAGTGATCCCATGGTATGGTAAGCATTGTCCATTACGCTTTGTGTACTAACCCATGGTCTACGTGAGAATTCTATGTGGGGTTAGGTATGTTTCCATGGGCTTACGTCAAGAGGAAGGTCTCATACAACCCATGGAGGATGACATCAAGTGATGATCGTCATCAAGATTGCGGTGTGCAAATTCAAGTGGAGCATCACAAAGAGATCATGCTTGAAGTTTGCCGTCCATTATGGTGACAATGGACTTGTGAAGATGTGCCGAAGAGTCGCTCACCCATAGTGGAGAATGGGGGAGCAATCAACCAGTCTTCATCGAGCTAACGCAATCAAGAAAGGTGGCCCATCTTGAGGAAGTCAAGATCGCCATCATCTAGCTCAAGTGGACTATGTGCAAGGTATAGGTTTTCCCTTCATAGGTTTTCTATTTTATCGTTCTCATGGTTGTAGTTGGGAGACCGGGTTATAGGATCGATTGCCGTACTATCAAGGGAGCTCTCAAGTGAGTAGCTTGACGGTATCGTTCGTTGAGAGCTCAAACCATTTGCATCCTTGCATCATCTTTCTTGGTTCTTGTTTGGTGTTTCTCTTTGTGAGTTTTAGATCTTATGGTCATCTTCATGACAAGCTCGAGTTCATCGAAAATGGAGTCCATATGCATCTTCTATGATGTTTTCGATGTTAGAGTTTTTGCCGGTTCTTCATTGATAGAGGTTTCACATCTCTATATCATTGGCATTCTTTGTGAGTTTTAGAGCTTATGGTCATCTTCATGACAAGCTCGAGTTCATCGAGAACGAAGTCCATATGCATCTTCTATGATGTTTTCGATGTTGGAGTTTTTGCCGGTTCTTCATTGATAGAGGTTTCACATCTCTATATCATTGGCATTTTTATACTGCCTCTTCTTATTATAGTTTTTGTCGCTGTTGGATAGCTCTTGTCCTCCTAAATCCAACAAGCTTGAGTTTGCTCAATTCGGAGCTCGTATGCGAAAGTTATGGCAGTTTCAGTGCGAGGGCAGTTTTTCTCTGATCAAGCGGAAGTACCGCTCGGTACCATGGTAGTACTGCTTAGGCGGTACTTCCGCTATGTACTACCGCTACTACTACCGCTCATTTTATTCTTCTGGTGCCTTTGCCCTTGTTGGGCGGAAGTACCGCTGCTATGGAGCGGTAGTAACGCTCAGATGGTTCAGGCGTCTGCGCCAGACACCAGACACCTGGTCTGATGCACCGCGCCACCCGAGCAGAAGTAGAGTGGTTGTATTAAGTGGTAGTACCGCTCCGGCGGCACTACCGTCTCAAGGTTTCTGCCGTTTGCATGCTTTTTCCTGGATCTACCGCATTGAGCGGTAGTACCGCTCAGCCGAGCGGTAGTACCGCTTGTGCACGACCTTTGCACATAACGGTTGGATTTGGGGAGGCCTATTTAAGGAGTCTTCTTCCCCAATGGTTCTTATCCTTTGAGATTGAGTTTGCCCCCATTGTTGACCTTCTTCGAGCTTGCTATCTCTCAATCCCTCCAATGATTCTTTTTGTTGTTGAGGGAAAAGAAAGAGGAGATCTAGATCCACATTTCCACCAATCACTTTCTCCTTTATGTTAGGGGAACCCCTTGGATCTAGATCTTGGAGTTCTTCGTGTTCTTCTTCGTTCTTCCTCTCATTTTCATCCATAACATTAGTTGTTGTGGTGGGATTTGGGAGAGAAGGACTTGGGCACTTCATGTGCCCTTGCCATTGCATTTGGTGCATAGGTTTGAGTTCTCCACGGCGATACGTGGAAGTGAAGTTTGAGAAGCTTATTACTCTTGGGTGTTTGAGCACCCTAGAGCTTGTTCCTCTTGGGTGCTTTGGCACCCTAGACGGTTGGTGGTGTCTCGGAGCTCAATCATTGTGGTGTAAAGCTCCGGGCAAGCGTCGGGGTCTCCAATTAGGTTGTGGAGATTGCCCCAAGCAATTTGTACGGGTTCCGGTGACCGCCCCCAAGGGTTACCAAAGTGTACGGGTATGGTGACCGCCCCCAAGGGTTGTCATTTGTACGGGTTCGGTGACCGTCCTCAAGGGTCCCTTAGTAGAATCACGACATCTTGCATTGTGCGAGGGCGTGAGGAGATTATGGTGGCCTTAGTGACATCTTGGGGAGCATTGTGCCTCCACACCGCTACAAACGGAGATTACCATCCGTAAGAGTGTGAACTTCGGGATACATCGTCGTCTCCGTGTGCCTCGGTTATCTCTTACCTGAGCCCTTTACTTATGCACTTTACTTTGTGATAGCCATATTGTTTCATGCTATATATCTCGCTATCACTCAGTTGTTTATCTTGCTTAGCATAAGTTATTGGTGCACATAGGTGAGCCTAGTTGTTTTTGGTTTTGTGCTTGACATATTAAACGTTAGTTTTATTTTAGATTTGTTTAAGCCTAAACCGTAATTATTTTAAAGCGCCTATCCACCTCCCCTCTAGGCGACATCCACGTCCTTTCATTCACTTTTCTTTGTTGTTGATTCAATGTAATTTTTAATCTCCAGCGAGCATACAATCAGAGAAAGAAAAAAAACTAGTATGCTTTCTTGTGTAAAATTCTCTTTATTGGTCCAGTTGTCTATTCATTATATTGGCATTTGTTTTCCTCGATATTAATCTAGTCTAAGATTCCTTTCGATGACTTTATTCAAAATAATATCTTATGAGCTGACTTTTGGACGTTTTCTAGCCCCGAATCTTATTTGGCGCCTATCTCGCCACTTATTGTACAGTAAATGGTAGATGGCCCACACCTCCCTCCATACAGATTTCTAAGTGGGACGACCCATCATGGTAGCACAACGTTGGTAGGTTTTCTTTTCAAATGTGTGGACATTTTTCAAACTCATGAAATTATTTTTAAAATTCATGATTTTTTACAAAGTCGTGTATGATACGTCCATTTTGCATCATGTTTTTATATTGATATTTATTGCATTATGGGCTGTTATTACACATTATGGTATAATACTTATGCCTTTTCTTTCTTATTTTACGAGGTTTACATGAAGAGGGAGAATGCCGGCAGCTGGAATTCTAAACTGGAAAAGGAGCAAATATGATAGACCTATTCTGCACAACTCCAAAAATCTTGAAAAGTTACGAAGAATTATTTTGGAATATATAAAAAATATTGGGCGAAAGAAATACCAGAGGGGACCCACCAGGAGGCCACAAGCCTGGGGGGCACGCCCCTGTGGCTTGTGGGCCCCCTGGCAGCCCTCCGGTGCCCATCTTCTGCTATATGGAGGGTTTTGACCTGGAAAAAATCAGAAGAGAGCTTTCGGGACGAAGCGCCACCGTCTCGAGGCGGAACCTGGACAGGAGCAATCTAGGGCTCCGGCAGAGCCGTTCTGCCGGGGAAACTTCCCTTCCGGAGGGGGAAATCGAAGCCATCGTCATCACCAACGATCCTCTCATCGAGAGGGGGTCAATCTCCATCAACATCTTCACCAGCACCATCTCCTCTCCAAACCCTAGTTCATCTCTTGTATCCGATCTTAGTCTCAAAACCTCAGATTGGTACCTGTGGGTTGCTAGTAGTGTTGATTACTCCTTGTAGTTGATGCTAGTTAGTTTACTTGGTGGAAGATCATATGTTCAGATCCTTAATGATAATTAATACTTCTCTGATCATGAATATGAATATGCTTTGTGAGTAGTTATGTTTGTTCCTGAGGACATGGGATAAGTCTTGTTATAAGTAATCATGTGAATTTGGTATTCGTTTGATATTTTGATAAGATGTATGGTGTCTCTCCTCTAGTGGTGTTATGTGAACGTCGACTACATGACACTTCACCATTATTTAGGCCTAGGGGAAGGCATTGGGAAGTAATAAGTAGATGATGGGTTGCTAGAGTGACAGAAGCTTAAACCCTAGTTTATGAGTTGCTTCGTAAGGGGTTGATTTGGATCCATATGTTTCATGCTATGGTTAGATTTATCTTAATTCTTCTTTCGTAGTTGCGGATGCTTGCGAGAGGGGTTAATCATAAGTGGGAGGCTTGTCCAAGTAAGGGCAGCACCCAAGCACCGGTCCACCCACATATCAAATTATCAAAGTAACGAACGCGAATCATATGAGCATGATGAAAACTAGCTTGACAGAAATTCCCATGTGTCCTTGGGAGCGCTTTGCTTTATATAAGAGTTTGTCCAGGCTTGTCCTTTGCTACAAAAAGGATTGGGCCACCTTGCTGCATTGCTACATTTGTTACTTGCTACCCGTTACGAATTATCTTATCACAAAACTATCTGTTACTGATAATTTTAGTGCTTGCGGAGAATACCTTACTGAAAACCGCTTGTCATTTCCTTCTGCTCCTCGTTGGGTTCGACACTCTTAATTATCAAAAGGACTACGATAGATCCCCTATACTTGTGGGTCATCAGTGTACTTTTTCTCAAATGCATGAACTTTTTAAAAATTCATGAACAGTCTGAATGTTTATAAATCCATGAGCATTTCTGAAATCCACGATTTTTTTTCAATTCACGAAATTTTCAAATCCACGAGCACTTTTCAAATTGGTATTTTTTCCAAATTCACGAGCATTTTCAAGTCTTGATTTTCTTCAATTCATGATCATTTTTACAAATATGTAGACATTTTTAAAATTAAAAAACAAAGCACATGTTTATTTATCAAAAAGTCAATGGTCAACCAGGTCAAGCATAGAGAGCGATATGTTTTTTTTCCGAATCAGAGAGCGACATGTGTGTGCGCTTTAATGAGCGAGCTACTCGGCGCATAGCTTGGCCGGCCCACCCGAGGGAAAGTGGGGGTGGTTCCTTTCCTACCTCGCGCTGAGAGCGTTGATTTTTAGCTTGTCGGAATTGGGGCTCCGGGGACCCAAGAGAGGTTCGAACTCTGGGGTGCACCGGCTCTCCAACCTCGCTCTCCCTCGCTAACTTACGGCGATGCTCCAGCGTGCTTGAGCTTGGGGGAAGAACAACGAACACAACGATCTACCAAGGTTCGGGCCACCTTGCGGTGTAAAACCCTATTCCTACTTGTCTGGATTGCTTAGTGGGAGAGAGTGAATACAAAATGCCCCATCTTATACCTACCCTGGTCCTCTTCCCTCAAAAACACAAGGCAGGAAGGTTTTCCACAATGGCTAGTTTGGAGGAGGACAGGACTGCGGCTTATCCTAACAAAAGTAGTCATCGCCTGCAAAAGCCTCCCGTCGTGACACACTAGCGGGCTCTGGGTGACCTCCGTCCTGGCGAGCCCCCAACTTTGGTCTTCTTGCACCAAACATGAAACCTTTGGAGATTGCTTTTGTAACCACTGAGCTGGCCCTTCTTCCTTAGCACTAACGAGGAAAGCCTCCTCATCCGTGCATGTTGGCATGGCTCCTGGCGCCGCTCGGCATAACGCGCGTCTCCCTCATGGGGATGCAGGACCGCGCGACCCCGCCGAGCCACCCTTGGTTAGCCCGCCCCGCGAAGGCCTCGGGGGCGGCCCCGGGGGGCGACCCTGCGAGTGGGGCTTCGCAAGACTCCTGACGATGCTCTCTGATGTGCGCCTCGCGAGGCGGGGGCCCTCACGAGAGTCTTGTTCATGAAGTCCAACGGTTGGCCATGCTGGGCCCACGTCGTGCGTTGCGTCCGAGGCCGCAGGTCGACGGGCCTGGGTACCCCCAGTCCTAGGAGCCCGACAGTAGCCCCCGGGCCCGTGGCGTGCATGATCCTGTAAAATGGGGGCGAGATGACGCGGGCCCTAACCGTCTACAAGCCGGGCGCGGCCTGTGGCGCACGGTCAGACGTGGGATGCCTCTGCTTCCCATGACGCCTCGGTAACTGCCCGGTCCGTCGTAGAGCCCGCGCGCCGCGCCGGGTCATCATGGCTTCCCCCGTACCATTCTCGCGTCTTGGAGGCGAGGGGGCGGAAGCCGACCGTACGCCAGACGCCTTATAAAGGTGGGGGGGAGGTCCCCTGCCTGATCTCTCCACCCTCGCCCTTTGCCTTTGTTTGCTGTCGTAGCAGTGATGGCACCCGTGAGGAGGTTTTCCGCTGCCGAAAAGGGGAAGGTCGCGGTGGAGGAGACGGAGGTATCGACACCGGTGAATGGGGGAGGCCGTCCCCGAACATTCGCTGCCGCACCTGGGGCGCTGTCCGAGGGGCGCAGGCGTCCACAGCTGGCGACCCAAGCCAGCTAAAGTCGCCGCGGAGCAGGCTTGGCCCGTGGGCGCGGCCGCGGGGGGCGAGGCGGCCGTGGTCGCGGCAGGAGGAACAACCCCTCCACCCGGCTGCCCCGTCCATGGAGCCACTCCGCCAATGCGGCCCGCGAGTTCATCGTGGGGATGGCCAGCCAACCCTGCACCTGGCTCCGGCTGCCGGATTCCTTCGCGAGGGAGATGGCGGAGCGTGCGCCCCTGGGCCTGTGGCTGCAGCCAGACGGTTGCTGCAATGGGTCTTCTTGAGTGGCAACGGAATTCAACCCCCTTGGCTTCATGTTCCTGAAGTGGGGGTGGAAGTCATTTTCCCTGCATGTGGCTTGAAGGAGGGGCACGTCCTCCATTTCAAATTTGACGGGGCCGCCACGCTCTTCGTGAAGATCTTCGGGAAAGCCGGCGACCCCCTGGGTTGCTGCATGAAGAGCGGCAGCAGCGGCTCTTCCAGTGACGACGACAGCAGTAGCTCCTCCCTCGGGGTAGCCAGGGGTGACGACAGTTCCGACGACGCCTCTGGAGGCTCCCTGGGCGCCCGCGTCAAGGAAGAAGATTCTGACTGAGCATAGGTGGCACCGGGGCTGAAGCTTTGGGGGCGATATTGTTCGGGCACGGCCCCTCTTACTTTGTGTTATCTTCTTTGGCGAACCATGCTGGCCCCACGGAGGCGTGTAAGAAAGATTGCGGCCTTTGTGCCTTAAATTCCATGCCGTTTCTTGTTGAGGATGCATTATCCCTTGGTGATTCTCTTCTGTTTGTTCCCATTTCCGTGCTTGCCTTAATGCTCCTACGTCGCTGGGACTAAGCCCCAAGCCTGACTCAGCCATGGCCTGGGCGTCGGGCCGCGACACCTGGAGCAAACCTCGGGGCGGGAGGCCTGGAACCCCGCAGTAGCCCCCGAGGTGTGATGCTCGGGGGTCTTCGTCCCTTGAGAGGCCCTTCAGGTGGTACTCCCGGAGGGGGGGCCCTCGCGGGAGGCTAGTGCTTGTGATGCCGTGTCCGCGGTCCCTCGGGAAGTGCTCTTGGGGATTCCAGAGTGGGTCTTGCCCGGGGGGTCCCGGCATCGGAACGACACCCTCTTGTTGGCTTGTTCGTGTGCATTGCGCGAGGAGATCGGACACCGGGACCAGACACCGGGGGTCAAGTGTAGGCACCGTGTCCAGCCCCCGCTCGCGCAAAGCACAAGAGGGAGAGAACAAACGGGCAGCTTTTGCAAAAAAGGCATCAACAAAACACCATAATACTCAAGAAAATTGGAGCCTTGCTTAAGAGGGGAAACAAACTTGTTCATTAAGTGGGCAGGACGACGGTTTTCACACCCAGTGCGAGGCATGGGGCTTCCACTTGGGCGTGGGCATAGTCGCCATTCAACAGTAATTCCGCCAGCGCGGAGCATGGGGCTTCCACTTGGGTGTGGGCATAGTCGCGGTTCGACAGTATTTCCGCCAGCGCGGAGCATGGGGCTTCCACTTGGGCGTGGGCATAGTCGCGGTATGACAGTATTTCCACCAGCGCGGAGCATGGGGCTTCCACTTGGGAGTGGGCGGGAGTCCTCCTGATGCCAGGGCATGGCGCATCAGGAGGCTCCGCAGCGTGTACAACCCCACTCATTCTTATGTGAGAGTGTCACGGGTAGAACTTGCAGAGGTGCTGGATGTTCCATGTATTTTGCACGGGGGACCCCGTCCTCTTTCTCCAGGCGGGCCGCGCCCGGCCTAGAGACATGGGTGACCCTAAAGGGGCCTTCCCACATGGGCGAGAGCTTGTGGAAGCCCTCTCTGGAGAGGATGCATCATAGGACGAGGTCTCCGACCTCGAGGGTACGAGGCCGAATGTCGCGGCTGTGGTAGCGCCACAGGGCCTGCTGGTACCTCGCGGCACGAAGGGCGGCCTGGCGGCGGATCTCCTCGAGGAACAAAAGGTCGGCCTCCCGCGGGTCATCCCGACGCGCCTCATCGAATGCCAAGACCCGCGGGGAACCGTGCTTAAGCTCCGAGGGAAGGACCGCCTCCGCCCCGTAGATGAGGAAAAAGGGGGTTTCGCCGGTGGGCTTAGTCGCGATGGTGCGGATGGACCACAACATGAACTGCATCTCATCCAGCCACCCCTCCCGTAGGCCTCAAGCTTCTTCTTGAAGCTCCTTGTCTTAAGGCCCTTGAGGACCTCGGCGTTGGCCCACTCAGCCTGGCCGTTGCTTCGTGGGTGGGCCGTCGAAGCATAAGATATTTGCGTACCAAGGTTAGCGCAATATGACTTGAAGAGGCCACTTGTAAACTGGGAGCCATTGTCGGTGATGATGCGATTGGGGACGCCGAACCGGCACACGAGGCCCTTGATGAACTTGACGGCCGACCTAGCCGGGATGGTGCGGACGGGCTCGACCTCCGCCCACTTGGTGAATTTGTTGATGGCGACATAGAGGTATCGATATCCACCGGCCGCGTGGGGGAAGGGACCCAGGATGTCCATACCGCGAAGGGCCAAGAGAGCGGGATTGTTTGGAGCCCTTGCGCGGGTTGGTGGATTTGCTTGGCGTGGAACTGGCAGGCTTCGCATGACTGGACCAACTCGGCAGCATGGCGAAGCGCGGTGGGCCAATAAAAACCACAGCGAAATGCCTTACCGGCGAGGGTGCACGATGAGAAGTGGTGCCCGCAATCCCCCCCATGGATGTTGGCGAGCAGCTCATGCCCTTGCTCCTCCGAGATGCACCGTAGCAAGACGTCGTTGGGCCGCCGACGATACAGCTCGCCGCCTCGCATGCAGTAGGCAGTGGCCTGCCACGCGATGCGTTCCGCCTCTGTGTCTTCAGCTGGGAGGTCGCCGCAGAGCAGGTAAGCCTTGAACTCGTCAGCCCAGCTGCCCTTCTGAGGTTCTAGCGCCAGCAGCAAGCGGTCTCCTAAGGGCAAGTCGCAGTCCGGCGCGCCTATGGATGGTGCGGGAGGCGTCTCCTCATGCAGCTGGGTGGCACCGGTGGCAGGCGGCACGGCCGACGACCCGAAGAGCCTCTCCTCGAATACACCTGGGCTTTGGGCCTCTTGTCGTGATGCTCGCTTGGCGAGGTCGTCGACCTCTTGGTTGGCGCTGCGCGGGATGTGCTGCAATTCTAAACCAAGGAAGCGCTTCTCGAGTTTTCATACCTCCTCCAGGTAGGCTGCCATGTGCTCGTCCTTGGGCTTGTACTTCTTGTTGGAGAAGTCGACGAGGAGCTGGGAATCACCCTTGATGACGAGACGCTTGACGCCAAGGGCGGAGGCGGCCTTGAGGCCGGCGATGAGGCCCTCGTATTCCACAATGTTATTGGAGACCTTCCCATCATGACCAAAGCACAACTGGACCGCGTATAGTAGCTTGTCTCCGGTTGGTGAGGTGAGCACGGCGCCAGCTCCTGCTCTTTGTCTGTAGAAAGTGTTGTCGAAGCGTAGGACCCATCCTTCGGGCGCCTCGTCCCCAGGAAGGAGGGTCTCGCAGCCCTGAGGTCCCTCCTCGAACGGGTTCATCCATTCCGCCATGAAGTTGGCCAAAGCCGCGCCCTTGATGACCTGGTGATACAGAACTCCAGCTAGAAGGCTTGCAGCTCGATGTTCCATTCGGCGACCCTGCCCGCGGCATTGGGACTGTGCAGGATTTGCTCCAGGGGGTAGGCAAAAACGATCCTAATAGGGTGGCTTTGGAAGTAGTGGCGCAACTTCTGGGAGGCGATGAGCAGCGCGAGGAGGAGCTTCTGCTGCATGGGGTAGCGCTCGCGCGCGTCCCTCAACACCGTGCTGATGTAGTACACGGGCCGCTGGAGGTGACGCGTGACCGTAGTGCCGGCATCGTCTTCGCTAGGAGGCTCAAGAGGGACGGTAGGAGGCGGGGCCATGGCGTTTTCCCGGGACACGGCGCCACCGACCGCGGGGGTCCTTGGAACCATGGCGTCGAGGGCCGCGGGGGCATTCGGGGGTCTGCCACCCGAGGTGGCGGGAGCCTCCTGAGGTACGCAGCTTGAGGCCATCATGGCCCCATGAAGGGGGGCGGTGACCCCACGCGGCGCCTCCTCGGTCGGCATGGCCCCATGCGACGTCTTCACGGGGGTCCTGACCCCTTCCTTAGGGCTAACCAGCTCTTCCCGCTCCACCACGAGAGCTACACTGGCCATCTGGGGGGTGTCCACCAGGTACAACAGCAGGCGCTCCTGGGGGCGCGGCGCGACCATGATGGGAGGGCTGGTGAGGTACCTCTTGAGGTCCGCGAAGGCAGCGTCTGCTTTAGGGGTCCACTTGAACGGGCCAGACCTCTTCATGAGCTTGAAGAATGGCAACGCCCGCTCGCCATACTTAGAGATGAAACGTCCCAACGAGGCCAGGCATCTCGCGAGCTCTTGCATCTCCTTGATTATCCACGGGGGGGGGGGCATCTGCTCGATGGCCTTGACCTTTTCCAGGTTGGCTTCGATCCCTCGGTGAGATATGAGGAACCTGAGGAGCTTGCCCGAGGGGGCCCCAAAGATGCACTTGTCGGGGTTGAGCTTCAAGCTGACCTTGTGCAGGTGGGCGAAAGTCTCTGCCAGGTCTTCGATGAGCATCCTGGCCTTGCGTGATTTGACCACGATATCGTCCACATAAGCCTCCGCGTTCCTGCCTAGCTGAGGCCCCAATGTGATGTACATTACCCTCTGGAAGGTGGCCCCGGCACTCTTCAGACCGTAGGGCATGCAGGTGTAGCAAAATATCCCACAGGGGGAGGTGAACACCGTCTTCTCCACATCTTTTAGCACCATCTTGATCTGATGATAGCCCGAGAAGGCCTCCAAGAAGCACAAGAGGTCACAGCCGGCGGTGGAGTCCATGATTTGGTCGATGCGTGGCAGCGGGAAGGGGTCCTGAGGGCAGGCCTTATTGAGACTTGTGAAGTCGACGCACATCCGTTCTTTGCCACCCTTCTTGGGGACAATGACCGGGTTAGCGAGCCACTCAGGATATCGCACCTCGCGGATGACCCCTGCCCTGCAGCTTCTGCACCTCTTGGACGATGAAGTGCTGCTTCTCCGGCGCCTGGCGCCATGCTTTCTGCTTAACCGGGCACGCATTTTGGCACACCTCCAGATGGTGCTCGATCACCTCCCTTGGGACCCCGGTCAAGTCGGTCAGCTTCCATGCAAACATGTCAACATTTGCCCGAAGTAACACAATGAGCTCACTTTCTTGCTCGGGGGAGAGCTCAGCACCAATGGTGAAGGTGTGGCTCGGGTCGGCACCGCCGAACAACACCTTCTTCATCTCAGCTCGGTCCTGAGAGAACAACAACTTCTTTCTTTCCGAGATCTCCTCAGGAGGCTCCGCCTCGCCCCCGGCAGTTGGGTGTGCGGCCGCGGCAGCCTTGCGCGCGAGCTTGAGGGAGCTGACTGCATCCCTCTCGTCACACTTGACAATGATGATACCACCACAGCCGGGCATCTTGACGATGTTGTAGCCCGGGTGGGTGGCCGCCATGAACTTGGCGAGCGCCGGGTAACCCAAGATGGCGTTGTACGGGAGGCCGATGGGCGCCACATCGAAGTCGATGAGCTCAGTGCGGTAATTGTTGTGGGTGCCGAAGGTGACGGATAGGCGTATCTACCCCAGTGGGGCAGTAACCCCGTCGGCTACTCCGGAGAAGGGCCTGGTGGGCTTCAGCAGTTCGCGGGGCACTTGGAGCGCCTCAAAGATCGTGACGAAGATAATGTTGTGCCTAGCACCCCCATCAATGAGGGGTTTGGTGACCGCGACGTTGCTGATGGTCGGGGTGCACAGCATGGGGAGAGCGCCCGCGGCGGTAGTGGACCTAGGGTGGTCCCCCACATCGAAGGTGATGTCGTGCTGCGCCCAACTTTGCACGACGCGGGCTCGCGCCCCCTGAAGGCAGCGTTTGCTTCACACAGGGCTGGCTTGAGGTGCCGCCCGTCGGCGGGGGCCTGGGCCTCCCTGAGGATGCATGCTGTGGCACGCAACCCGTGACGAACCCCGGCGCCCCCGCCTGGCAGGTGCGGGCCATGCCGGGGCCCGGTCGGGCCGTCGCGCGAGGGGGGCAGAGGGGGCGCCCCGCGACCTGTGGCCCCAGACCGGCGTGGCGGGGGGCGAGGTGAGCGAGGAGGCGTCTGAGCCCCTCCCGCGATGGCGACAAGTCTGGTGATGCGTGCCAACCAAGCGCCCTGCTTGGCGCCCGTCGGGCGAAGGCGAAGTAGCTCGCGCGCCATGAGCTGCGCGACCTGCGCATTTGCATGCTCACGGCGGGCGAGGGAGGGGGAGGCGGTGTCGATGCGGCCGTCCCTCTACACGGAGGGGTGCATGGAGGATTCCCGCTGCACGCGCGCTGCAGGGTCGGTGGCGGCGGGAGCTTTAGCGCCGGTGGAGTGGCGACGTCCGCCGCATCCCGCAGGCGCAGTCTGGACGGCGCGGGCCGCCCGGCGCTCAGCGCACACACGACGGGCGTCTGCCATAGGGTGGATGAAGCCGGGGCCCGAACAGGGCCGAAGAACAGCAGCGCACCCCTACCTGGCGCGCCAAATGTCAGAATTGGAGCTCCGGGGACCCAAGAGAGGTTCGAACTCTGGGGTGCACCGACTCTCCAACCCCGCTCTCCCTCACCAACCTACGACGATGCTCCGGCGTGCTTGAGCTTGGGGGAAGAACAACGAACACATCGATCTACCCAGGTTCGGGCCACCTTGCGGTGTAAAACCCTACTCCTGCTTGTCTGGATTGCTTAGTGGGAGAGAGTGAATACAAAATGGCCTGCCTTCTACAGCGGCGGCCTTCCCCATCTTATACCTGCCCTGGTCCTCTTCCCTCGAAAATAAAAGGCGAGAAGGGTTGCCACAACGGCCAGTTTGGAGGGGGACAAGACTGCGGCTTATCCTGACAAAAGTAGTCGTCGCCTGCAAAAGCCTCCCGCCGTGACGCACTAGCGGGCTCTGGATGACCTTCGTCCTGGCGAGCCCCTAGCTTTGGTCTTCTTGCACCAAACAGGAAACCTTTGGAACCACCGAGCTGGCCCTTCTTCCTGAGCACTAATGAGGAAAGCCTTCTCATCCGCGCCTGTCAGCACGGCTCCTGGCGCCGCTCAGCGTGGCGCGCATCTTCCACATGGGGATGCAGGACCACGCGACCCCGCCGATCCACGCTTGGTTAGCCCGCCCCGCGAAGGCCTCGGTGGCGGGCTCGGAGGGCAACCCTGCGAGTGGGGCTTCGCGAGACTCCTGACGATGCTCGCTGACGTGCGCCTCGCGAGGCGGGGGCCCTCGTGATAGTCTTGTTTGTGAAGTCCAACGGTTGGCTGTGATGGTCCCACGTCGTGCGTCACGTCCGGGGCCACAGGCCGACGGGCCTGGGTACCCCCAATCCCAGGAGCCCGACATAGTTGGGTTGGATGTTTGCTCTTTGTAGAAGCAAAGAAGTGTTTCATTGCGCTCAACTCTCTTCGTTGCTAAGAAAGAAAAGTGGAGAGTTCACGCGACGGTTCCCAAAGTCTACGCAACTAGGTTTCCCAAAGTCCTCTCTCGGACCCTCAGAGTCCCCCATCTACCTATCGGTCCACTTGATTCCTATGTTGGGAATTCTTGTGAAGCGGTTGGTGATCATCCTCAATGGTGGGAGACTGTAAAGGATCTCCTGGATGGGTTAACAATAAGCGGTGCGGCTGCCGTCGGCGGATGCATCTGGAAGCGGAAGTGGAGGGAACGAGTCTACGCAAAGGGCAAACCGAGAGGATCGTTTCTCTGGGCTAAACCGGCATAGAGAAGAGGAGGAAAAGCTTGATCTGTCGGGCGAAGTGAGGATATGATTATGGAAGTCCCGTGATTAGAAATATTTAGGGTTCACATCACCAAGCCTTTAGTCATGTGTCAATGTTTCAGGCGTTGCGCAATGCATATGCCTTGGCTAAAAGGATGATCTTCAAAACCATGGCGACAATATATTTCTCGTGTGGTTCATGTGTGTTGGAGACTGGAACAAGGTTATGAGCGGTGGTCCATGGGAATTTAGAGGGTTTAAGGTAGTACTTGAGGAATATGATAGATTCACTAGTGTCCATGAGTATAAAATCGGTCAGATCCTGGTATGGGCGAGAATTATGGGCGTTCCACATGGGCTGGTGAAGAAAAAAGATTTCGACGAGAAAATTGCTAAGAAAGTTCGGAAGGCTCATGTGAGAGTTATGGTAAATGATTGCCGAATTAGCCCTACTAAGTATCTCACAACCATGGTCTTTATTGATCTGAGCATGCCATTAGTTTGCTTTGAACCAATCGAATTGAAGGAGAGTAAGAAATACCTGGCGGCGTATGGAAAAATATTAGTTTTTTTGTTGTTTTTGTGGTCCTGTTGAGCACGTCACTACTAGACTAAAGGATTGTGAATGGGGAGACTCGTTGCTTGTTAAGTATGATAATACTTGCTTTGGAGGACATGTTGGAAGAGGAAGAGGATGGGCTGGAGGTTTCGATGACTGTGGTAGACGATTCGGGAGAGGAAGAGGTATTCTGTGCGAGTTGAATACTAAACAAGCTCGAGACTTTGATCTCAATGATGCTAATTCGAGGCTTTGATCTCAATGTTGCTAATTTGGGTATGGATAGAACAAACAGATGGCCAGGAAGAGGCCTATTAGCTACGATGACACCTTCCTCATGGACACACTCACTACTGCAGGAAGGTCCTAAGACGACACACGTATCGGAGACCCTTCGACCAAACTATGTGCGATGCATGAATCACAAAAGGTATAGTTATAGAACCATCGTCAATAAAATGAATTGTGTGCGATGGCTGATCCATCAAGCACGATTCAGATAAGACTTGCATGGTGCAATATGTGGCATACAATTGGTCCACATGAATTGTTTGCGATTAGCCAAAATAACACAAACAACTATATAGATCCAGATGTGTGCGATAGACGACATACAGTTCACTCAGATAAACTGTTTGGGATGATCCAGTAGAACACAAACGATTGGGCTTAACAAGATGTGTGTGATACCCGACAAAGAAGCCAGTAATCAGAATTATGTGAGAAGAGCGATAATAACACAGACAATTCCTTCTAATAAGTTGTGTGTGTTGTGGGTGACGGTGTCCTGGACTAGGGGGTACTCACCATGTCGTCTCCCGACCAGTGGGTCGGGCCGAGGACCCCCGTGATGATTCACTAATGGGCCACTTCGGGCAGCCCATGCCGAATACAAGGAGGATTCCACAAGACTTGGCGCACAAGACAAGGACTCCTCTAAACCCTAGGCCTACGGTGCATATATAAACCGAGGCCAGGCTAGTCAATAGATCAATATATTACATCTCATAATCTCATGGTAGATACATGTACTCTGTACAACACCCCATATGAATACAATCAAAAGCAGGACGTAGGGTATTATCTCTTCGAGAGAGCCCGAACCTGGGTAAAATCCTGTGTCCGTGTTACCATCGCTCCAAGACGCCTAGCTTAGGACTCCTACTACGAGATATGCCGGATTTGACACCGACATTGGTGCTTTCATTGAGAGCCTGCTGGCAGTCGCCGCGATGCGATGGGAATTCAGATCGTCTCCGACGCGATCTACGCGTTGGAACCGAGCTTTGTTGTCGATGTCGGCATCTTCGTCGCCGGCTCAACTGGTCACCTCGGCTGGACCGAGGACTGCGCTCCGTGTCGGATCGTCAAGATCGGACGGATACTTTCATCGTCATCATCCCCGATCTCTATCAAGATCACGAGAAATCATCCATGGAGCTCGGGGGCTCGATGTTGTCATCGTCCTCGAGCAACCGTGTAGTTTTTCTGGACAGCGACTCGTGTTCATCGTCCCCGCTTCCTCGAGTGTCGCCTTGACGATTGCTTGGGTGGAGCTGTGCGGAATTGAGTCTCTAATGACCCCGTAAAATTTCGTCGTATTCCGATGGAGGAATCTTCGGCGATCTACGAAATACTGGAGCCCTGTCGAATCTGGACGGGAATCGGGATGAGTTTAGGGCGAGGTGTCCAGCTTCCAGCTCGGACATCGTTTGGAAGATCCCACAGTTCATCGGCTGCGGAATTCCCATACCGATCACCCCTCAAAATTTCAGCTCAATCTGACCGTGCAAACTCCGGGAAACATCCGATTAGTACAATGAATTTTGGATCTATTTTCTGCGCGAAAACGAATCCGACCAGACTTCATCTTTTTCATGAACGGGTTGTCGGACGTCCTCTTTGAAGGAAATTTTCTCATCATCCCGGTCATCTGACCAAGAGTTCGGCATCACGAGGGCCGAATAGTCATCAAGCGAACCTCGTTATCCGCGGGTTGTACGGGTCGGGCGCTCCATTGCTTTATCAAGCCAGCATTGAACTCGTCACAAATTCCGACCTGCGTCGGCATCGTCGCGCCGTTACTTTTTCAAGATGACGTCCACCATGCCGACCTGCTTTGACACGTCGGCTAGTATGGGGCTCTAGCGTCACCTTACCAATCTGCCCCGTCACCTCGGCTGGCCTGAGACTTCGGCGTCACCAGCCGACCTGCTTCAACACCTCGGCTGGCCTAATACTTCGGCGTCACCAGCCGACCTGCTCCGTCACCTCGACTAGACCGGGGCTTTGGCATCCCTTCATCAACCTGCTTCGGGGACTTCGGCGTCACCAGCCGACCTGCTTCATGTGACGCCCCCGATCTCGACCGTACGCTAATCAATCACGCAATGCGTACGACCAAGATTAGGGACTCACTGATCGATATCAGAACACAACACAAGACACAAATACAAAGTCATACAGCTTCGTATTACAAGCTAGAGGCCTCGAGGGCTCGAATACAAAGCTCGACAAGCACGAGTCAGCGGAAGCAAATAATATCTGAGTACAGACATAAGTTAGACAAGTTTTGCCTTAAGAAGGCTAGCACAAACATAAGCAGCGGATCGAAAGAGGCGAGGCCTCCTGCCTGGGAACCTCCTAACTACTCCTGAGCGTCGGGGGCAGCCTCCACGTAGTAGAAGGCTCCAGCGGTGGTGTAGTAGTCGTCTCCGGCGTACTCCATCTCCTGGGCTCGATCGTCTGAACGCCGAATCGTATCGAGGGGGGAAAGAGGAAGCAAAGCAGCGGTGAGCACTCATCCAAAGTACTCGCAAGACTGACATCGGAACTATGCTAAGTATGCATCATTATCAAGGGGAGGGGTTATATCTGGACTGACTGCAGAAAGCAAGAATAGGGAGAAGGCCTAGTCCTATCGAAGACTAGCATCTTCAACATCTTGCAGCATTAGAAGAGAGTAGACTGGTATCTCATATATAATCATATTATTGTAGCAATTTTATTAAGTAACCACGCCCAGAGATTCTTCCCCGACTCCCTGCGAGGAAGCAATCTCGGAGCCACAATTCATTTCAAAATTAAATCACAATTATAGTTGTATAAGGTCAAGGTACAACTCCAAGTCGTCCAGTTACCGTGGACACGGCTATTCAAATAGATTATTCATCCCTGCAGGGGTGCACCACATATTCCCCAACACGCCTAAGTCACCTCCGGCCGGGCACACTTTCCTGGGTCATGCCCGGCCTTGGGATATCAGCACGTCGTCGCCCCACCTAGGCTCAACGAAGAGGCCAGCCCGCCGGTCTAAACCTAAGCGCGCAAGTTCGTGGGCCCACTTGCCCTTGCACTCCTGCACGATGCGAAGGCGGCCGGAAGCAGACCTAGCACACTCCGGTCCAAGAGCTGTACCGTCCAGTCCAATCCGGCGCGCGCCGCTCCATTGCTGACGTCCGAAGAGCTTCGGCTGATACAACGACACTCAGTACCCATAACTTCTCCCACGTGAAGGTTAGTGCGTATTAAGGCCAACGACCTAACTCAGATCAAGTACCCAACCCATTAGCATTTTATTAATGCGGGGAAAGCGCGACCCATGAAGTGCGGTCCGTCGCCCCGCCTCGAGGACCGTGGCAAGGGCCTCTCTCGCTAGTCCACGCCTCATCATCATCAAACCGTGGGTACCCCTCAGGGCCGACCCATCACCAACATGTTTCTGTAACCAGGTCATAGTAACTGTGTGTATAAAACATCAAGACGGAACCTGAGGAATCACCCTCAAAGGGCCCCGCTCGATGAAACTGTCAAGGTGGACTTAGAGGAATCACCCTCGAGAGTCCCACACTTGAGGGGTTGCACGACAGAGTCATCGTCGGGAGTGGTGAAGGAGGAATCACCCTCGATAACCACGACCAACTAGCTGCACTACAGAGCTAGCATCATGAGTACTTCACGAGGTGTCACCCTCGGTACTCGATAGTAGCAGTGTAGAGTCGTATAACTAAGGGGTGTGCGGTGATGTAAGGGCCTGGCTCGTCGGTCGGTTGACCGAGTCTTCGAGTCTTCGAGTCATCGAGTCGTCGATGAAGAAGCAGGGGCAACTGGGACTAAGGGTTCACTGGGGATTCATTGATCAACCTATTCTAAGCAGTTGATATGATTGCAGGTATGATAGCAGTTTATCAAAAATAGGCCATGCATCAGAATAGGAGCTAGCTAATACAGTAGCAAAATTCTAATGCAAGAATAAGGGGGAAAGGAATAGGCGATATCGGAATGCTCAAGGGGGGGGGGGGTTGCTTGCCTTGTTGCTCTGCGCCAAAAGGCTGATCGTCAACGGCGTAGTCGTAGCCGGCAACAGCGTCAGTCTCGGGGTCTACCGGTAAGAAGAGGGGGGAGAAACAATAAATACAAAGCAGACAAATGCATCACGATGCATGACATGGAAATATGCAGGGTTAGGCATGCACTAACGCAGTATTACACGTCGCAGGCGGGTCGGAAGAATATCTGACGATATTTCCCGGGTCTCTAGCTTTTACCGGACAGATGAAATCGATGGAAAAGTTCCATGTTTGCTATGCTAGAGACATGTGACAGACTAACGGGCTGCGTATTCGGAACCGTAGGATTATTCTGAGCAACTTTCATGTTCAAAACTTTTTAATCTGGACTACGGTTTATTTTATATTAATTTCTAAAGATTTAATACTATTTAGCAATATTCTAAATTCTTTTAATTAATAAAACCTAATTATCCAAATCAGTAATAATTCTGTTTGATTATTTAATTAATCTAATTAACTAATTATTAATATTACTAAATATATTTATTTATCTATTTTTTTCCATTTCTTTATTTTTTAAAATTAAACAACTTCTGTTTTAAATAATTAGGGGCTCTAAAATACTTCGAAAAATGCCGGTTTTAATTTTATAATTACCAGGGCATTATTTGCAACCCATCCAACATTTTTAATTTCAGTTTTGCACAACTTTTAGAACCACCTTTCAAACGAATTTAAACTTGCAACGAAATTGAACGGGGTCCGAACCAACGCGAGTTTAGCAACAGTAAGCGCGGTGACGTGGCAAAATTAGTGCGGGATTACTGTAGCTTAATTACATACATCACTGTAGCACAAAATCAGGGTGTCACAATTCTCCCCTACTAACAAGAATTCTCGTCCCGAGAATCAAGAAGTAGAAGGAAAGAGCCCGGGGTATTCTGCATGGAGATGGTCTTCGCATTCCCAAGTGGCTTCATCTTCAGAATGATTTGCCCACTGCACCTTGAAAAACTTGGTAACCTTCTGACGAGTCCGACGTTCAGTTTCATCGAGAATGCGGACTGGTTGCTCCTTGTAAGAAAGGTCTTGTTGCAGCTCCAACATATCATGATCCACTGCTCGGATAGTATCCTTGAAGCAGCGACGAAGTTGCGACACATGGAACACATCGTGAACCTAAGAAAGGTTTGACGGTAGTTCCAGTTGATATGCCACCTTACCCCGCCTTTCGAGAACAGTGAAAGGGCCAATATATCGAGGAGCCAGCTTGCCCTTGATCCCGAAACGGTGTGTACCTCTCATTGGCGTGACTCAAAGATAAGCCTTCTTGCCAGGTTGATAGACCATATCTTTGTGATGATGGTCATACTGACTCTTCTGACGAGACTGAGCAGCCTTCAGATTTGCATGAATAATGCGGACTTGATCTTCGGCATGTTGGATAATATCCGGACCGATAAGTGTACGTTCCCCAGTTTCTGACCAATTCAGAGGAGTCCGACACTTACGTCCATATAATACTTCAAAGGGAGCCATCTTCAGACTAGCTTGATAGCTATTGTTGTAGGAGAACTCAGCATACGGGAGAGATTCCTCCCATTTCTTGCCGAAAGAAATGACACAAGCTCGAAGCATGTCTTCAAGAATCTGATTGACTCTTTCAACTTGACCCTGGGATTGAGGGTGAAAAGCGGTGCTGAAGGACAAATGAGTTCCCATAGCTTCCTGAAAACTTGCCCAGAATCTTGAAGTGAATAAACTGCCACAGTCTGAACTAATCACCAATGGAATACCGTGGAGTGAAACAACTCTGGACATATATAGATCTGCCAGCTGACTAGCAGTAATAGTTTCCTTGACAGCCAGAAAATGTGCAACTTTGGACAGTCGGTCAATGACGACATGAATAGCATCATTACCTTTCTGCGACCTGGGAAAACCAGTAATGAAGTCCATTTCAACATGATTCCATTTCCATTCAGGAATAGAAATAGGTTGTAGAGTTCCACCAGGCCTTTGATGTTCTGCTTTGATCCGAAGGCAAATGTCACATTCTGAAACATAGCGGGCAATGTCCTGCTTCATGTTAGACCACCAGAATCTTCGACGAATGTCTTGGTACATCTTGGTACTACCAGGATGAATAGACAGCGGAGTGTCATGTGCTTCCTTCATGACCTCCTGAGTCATATCATTGTTTTTCGACTTACACGGTACCACTAGGCGGCCCTTGAAGTACAAAGTGCCATCCTCAGCAATAGTGAAGGGTGAGGGCTTTCCTTCTGCGAGATCGAATTTAATCCTCTTGACTTCACTGTCACACTTCTGGATCCACTTGATGACGTCCACAAGATCTGGTTTAGCAACCAGGGTATTGAGAGAACCCTGGGAAACAACGTGGAGATTCATTTTGTATGACCCTTTAGGAGGGGGAATGAGATAACCCTGAGGAACAATATGGAGGTTTAGCTTGCGAAATTCTTCCTGAAGCAGGGGGTGAACCTTGTGAACCTGGAGGTGATTGCAGTAAGACTTGCGGCTCAAAGCATCCGCCATTACATTAGCCTTGCCTGGTGTATAAGAAATACCCACGTTATAGTCTGCTATGCGCTCCATCCATCTCTATTGACGGAGGTTCAGACCTGGCTGAGTAAACAGGTACTTCAGACTTTGGTGATCGGTGTAGATCTCGCAACGATTACCAACAAGGTATTGCCGCCACTCTTTTAGTGCATGAATTACTGCTGCTAGTTCAAGGTCATGAACTGGGTAGTTCTCTTCATGAGGACGCAATTGACGAGATGCATAAGCAACCACTCTGCGTTCTTGCATTAGGACACAACCCATTCCCTGACGAGAAGCGTCACAATAAATGACAAAGTCCTTACGAGTATCCGGAGGAGCAAGCACTGGAGCAGAGGTCAGCGTCCTTAAGTGCCTGGAAGCTCTCCTGACATTTTTCTGTCCACTCATATTTAACACCTTTGTGCAGCAAATTGGTTAAGGGCTTTGCAATCTTGGAGAAGTTCTCGACGAATCGACGGCAATAGCCGGCGAGTCCGAGAAAACTTCTGACTTGCTTGACATTCTTCGGGGGAGTCCAGTCAAGAATAGCCTGAACTCGTTCAGGGTTGACCGCAATACCATCCTTGGAAATCACATGACCAAGGTAGGTTACTTCGTCCATCCAGAACTCACACTTTGAATACTTTGCATAAAGTTGATGTTCTCGAAGCCTCTCCAGTATAAGACGAAGATGTTCAGCATGCTCTTCTTTATTCTTAGAATAAACCAGGATATCATCCAGATAAACCACGACGAATTTATCGAGGTAATCCATGAATATATAGTTCATCAGACGAGAGAAGGTTGCTGGAGCATTGGTTAAGCCGAAGGACATGACGGTGTACTCGTATGAACCATAGCGAGTAACAAATGCAGTTTTGGGAATATCCTCTTCACAAACCCGGATCTGATGGTAACCCAACCTCAAGTCGAGTTTTGAATACACCGCTGAACCAGCAAGTTGATCATACAGATCGTTGATCCGAGGAAGCGGATATTTGTTTTGAATCGTTGCTTGGTTGATGGGACGGTAATCTTGAACTAACCGATTCGTTCCATCTTTCTTCTTGACAAAGAGAGAAGGTGCTCCCCAAGCAGAGGAACTTGGACGAATGAAACCCAGACGAAGCGAACTGTCAATTTCTTGCTTAAGTTCTAGTAGTTCATGTGGTGGCATCTTATACGGACGCTTGGCTATAGGAGTGGTACCAGGTACCAAGTCGGTGACAAATTCGACAGCTCTGGCAGGGGGGATCCCTGGAAGTTCTTCCGGAAAAACATTTTGGAAATCCCGGACAACTGGAATGTTTTCAATTCCTTCAAGAGGTGACTCGTTTAATGCATTCATGGCATATAGTCGGGCTTCAGCATCTCGAACAAGATGAGCATGGTAGCTGACTATCTCATTCGAAGGATGTAGAAGGTGGATAGTTTTGGTGACACAAACGACGGAAGCAGTATGTGCCTTCAACCAATCCATTCCTAGAATAAGGTCGATCTTGGAAGACTTCAATATAATGGGGGAAGCATGGAATTCCATTCCTTCTATTTCGATGGGGACATCTTGACAAACCATTGAGGTTCGACATTGGCCAGCGGGGGTGTTTACCACTATTGGATTGTTCATCTCCTCGTACTTAATGCCATGCATGTATGCAAAATCTTCAGACATAAAGGAATGCGATGCTCCTATATCAAACAATACAGAAGCTGGTACTGAGTTGACGTGAAGAGTACCCATCACAGTAGTAGGCTGGTCTTGAACTTCATTCAGAACAATATTGTTGGCTTGAACACGTCCCTGAGCAGGCCTGGCATTGCTGTTGCGGGGCTGGTTGGTAGGCAGTGCAAGTTGATTCTGATTCTGCCTGCATTCTCTAGCACGGTGTCCTGGACGACCACACTTGAAGCACAGCCCATCCTCAGGACGAGAAGGGGGAATAGGAGCTCGTGGTGGCGGAGCTGGGAGCCTCGGCTGCCTAGGTGGGGGTGGAGGCAGACGAGGTGCAGCATAGGACGGCCTCGGAGCAGGAGGCGGTGCATGGTACATGTTGTGGGGGATTCAGATCTTGTGCTTCTGACCAGATGGACCCCAAGATGAGCCCATGTCACGGTTGCGCTTGCTGCTGTCCTTGTAGTCCTGCAGACCTGTTTCCACTATAATAGACTTGTTCACCAAGGTGGCAAAGTTACCGAAGTCTTGAGCAAGGAGTGCCAGCTTGATATCCGGGTGGAGGCCTTCACGGAACTTCTCCTGCCTACGAGCATCAGTTGCAACGTCTTCTTCAGCATAGCGAGACAAGTCCAGAAATTCCCGCTGATAAGCATCCACAGTCTTGTTGCCCTGAACTAGGTTGCGGAATTCACGCTTCTTCTTATCCATCATTCCCTGAGGAATGTGACGAGCATGAAACGCAGCTTGGAACTCCGGCCAAGTGATGATTGTTCCAATAGGCTGTGAGCGCCTATGGCTATCCCACCATTGAGCAGCAGGACCCTTCAGAAAGTACGAGGCGAAGGTGACATAGTTAGCCACTGGGGCGCCTGAAGACTCCAGCTCATAAGTGATGTCACGGAGCCAGTCATATGCGTTAAGCGACTGAGTTGAGCTGCGGTAGATCGCAGGGTTGAGACGCATGAAGTCTTGCAGAGTCATTAGGGCTGGCTGCTGATTCATATTCGGCCTCGGGATCTGGTCCATCAGCCCTTGCATAAACTGGCGATTCAGTTCAAAGTGTTGCATCATACCAGCCATGTAGTCCGGTGGTGGTGGTGGTTCAGGCGCACCACGACCACGACCAGCTGGCCTAACCATTCTGTCAAATTTTAACAGTGGTAGTTTAGCATTTGGTAATTGTAAAATCAATGAATCATTCATGAATTAAATTGCACAAAGAAGGAAGTGCAATAAATACGACATAGTAGTTCAAATTTCAACATACAGATCCATACATAGATCTATTACAAACCATAAGTTCGTTACAAAACAGACGATAGGTCCGGCATGAAAATAACCTAGACAACTAGGCGGCACGCAGGCACGCGGTGGAGGGATACAACAACGAGACATAGCGATATGCTACATAAACGTCGGGGACAACGAAAGTAACCACGGAACTGCACGTGCCCCTGAATGTGAAACCTGGTGGCAGGGTCCTGCATCCCGTGCACACTCTGATGCAGAATCTGCATATTAAGCGGGAGTGCAGGTCCACGTGCAGGAGTACGACCTCCAACCTCAGGCCATTCAAGCCTGGAGGAAACTCAGTCCGAGGCGGGTAAAGGATGTGCTCCGGATGTATCCTCGCACGGACTGCTGGCAACAACTGCTCCATAGCCTGATGAAGACGAGCTCGGGTGGCGTACAACTCGAAGTTAAGAGCCCTGACAGTGCGATCTAGTGCCTCAGTGTACTGGACCAGAACCTGTGGGTCGTAACGACGACTCACATAGGGGGTGCAGACAGCAGTGTAGGACCGGTCATTGCGCTGCGGCGCGAAAGGGGTCAAGACCTCAGCGTCGGCCGCAGTATCAACTCCAGCAGGGACATACGGGATGTATCTGTATTCCGTCTCCTCCAAACAAGGGTTCGCTGCATGGAGACGAACAATAGCAGCATAGGCAGCATCCTGTACTGCCATCTCAACAGTCACTCCAATGCCACGGAAGGTGTGCAGCTCAGTGATGGAGAGGTCCCGTCGATCCCAGATAACATACTGTTCCTGGTTGAACTCGCGGTAGTCCTCGTAAACAGTGTACTTGGGGTACCAGCGATATCCCAGCTTCTTCAAGAGGTCGACCAGAATGGCCGGGCACCCAGTCGTATCGTGCGCAAAGGTCAGACGAACGATCTGCCTAGCGGGACGCATCTGTAACAAGGAGATTCAAGATGTCAAAAGACAGTGTGTGCATCATACTTCAAGGTAAAACAATTGTCGACGAAACAATTCTCCGGTGGATGTGATCACGGGAACCTAATGTTAGATTTAGCACAATCTTTAACCCGAAAGAGAAGAGAGATCAGAATCCCAGAGTATAGGTCGAGGAATAAAAGATCCTAATACCACCCAATTGGCGACGTGGGCCCGTAAGCCACACAACCAAGTTAGTAAAACAGTTTTCTTTGACTAGACTCAACTTCGGCCAAGGAGTTGGAAAGGGGGATACCTACAGGCAGTCGGCTCTGATACCAACTTGTGATGCCCCTGATCTCGACCGTACGCTAATCAATCATGCAATGCATACGTCCGTCGCCCCGCCTCGAGGACCGTGGCAAGGGCCTCTCTCGCCAGTCCATGCCTCATCATCATCAAACCGTGGGTACCCCTCAGGGCCGACCCATCACAAACATGTTTCTGTAACCAGGTCATAGTAACTGTGTGTATAAAACATCAAGACAGAACCTGAGGAATCACCCTCAAAGGGCCCCGCTCGATGAAACCGTCAAGGTGGACTTAGAGGAATCACCCTCGAGAGTCCCACACTTGAGGGGTTGCACGACAGAGTCATCGTCGGGAGTGGTGAAGGAGGAATCACCCTCGATAACCATGACCGACTAGCTGCACTACAGAGCTAGCATCATGAGTACTTCACGAGGTGTCACCCTCGGTACTCGATAGTAGCGCTGCAGAGTCGTATAACAAGTTCAAATACCCCGTTTACTTGGGGGCTTCCTTTATGAAACCTTTTCTCTCTGCATGTGATTATTATTGTACAGCTTCTTTCCTTGCTCGTGTATTATGCCAAAATATGCATCATGTTGACTTAAGTGTTCCGCAAAGCTGGGTTGCCTGGCTCCTGTGCTTACCCCTACGTTCCCGATTGTTCGGCTAGGGAGTAAAGGGAGCACCTCTGCGATTGTTACGATCGGGTCATCCGAACTCGTACCTCAGACGGGTGAAGCCGAAAGCTAGCGCTCTTATTGTTTTCAACTATGGTCGGCACATGACGGAACTCATGCGTACACAAATCTATTGCACAAGTCTCATAGTAATCATGAGCGACCAAAGAAAGGTACCGTTGGGGGCACTATTTTCTTTGAAGATGCTTCTTACGTTACATAAGTAATATAGCATAAGTTCCCTGGGCGCGCTTTGTCTGTTACAGCCTCATGGCCTGATTGCCTGGTTATCCGAAACACCGCCGATATTTTCGGTAGGCGGAGTAGATAACACTTTTCAGCCCTTGGCCGAAGAGGGAGAAGCCGGCGGTCGGTTAAGACGCGTTCAAAGTTTGGGCGAACACATATATTATATAAGTACTTCGGTACATACAATCATTATACATAAAATTCTTTTACTCAAGTCACTTGGGGGCTCTTAAATTAATATAAGCCGTTTTATAATAGATGTTTTCTTCTTAGTCGTTGCAAAGTCTTTTTCTACCACTCCTTTCTCGACTCAAGTGTATGATCAATAGCCGGGTAGCCTGGTTTCTCTCTAAAGCCGCTCGCGTTTAGTTCGCTAAACTGGCCTGAGAAACACTCCGCCTTCGGGATAGGGAGGTTGAAGCCGAAGGCTGACCCACTTGAAGTCTAGAGATCGGATGTGTCATGTCAAAGCACAACGGAAGCACAATTTTAAGACCAATTTCGTATTGGCACCACAAAACTTGATTCAATCTAGACGTAAAGTTTTTTACGCAAGTTTTTTGGTCTTTTGAGCTTATAACATCTTTCACCTATTTTATGTTTTCCTTTCAGGAAGCGGGACACTCTCTTGGTTGAGGTGTTCGGCGTGATGGTCTTGCTAGGAAACTCTTTTCTAAACTACAGTTCGGCATCTTTCCTGCTGAACTCCACCTCGGTGTTGTCAAAACATACATGACGGTTGAACTAGTTCCCGAGGAGGTACGATCGTAGGGTCGGCCATGTTGCCCAACCCAAGTCTTGGGGGCTACTGCATTGACAATTCAATGCAGAAAATTTAAGTGCAATACAGTTTCCGAGGAGATTATGATCCTCAGGTTGGTCGGCCGCACCCAACCTAATTCTCGAGGTCTGTGCACACCGCTTTTGTGTTCTTAAGTATGCTGTCGAGCTACAAGTTGATCCTCAGGCCGATTTCGCGAATCGACCTGAGTCTCAGGGGCTACTGGGATCAGCGGTCTTATGTCATCCTTCAGGCGCATCTCGGGTTATAGACCGACACACACCTTGAGGGCTACTGGCTATATATCTCGGCAGAGAATAAATTGCACCAACCAAAAATATCCACAAAAAATCAGCCCATGGTCGGGGTGGTGCACCACCTCGAAAGCAGTCCGGCATAAAGCTCGGGCGCAAGTGGCTGGCTCCATAGAGAGCGTTTCCGACATTAAGCTCGGACGAATTCCTTTAATTTTTTAAGGTCCAAGGTAGTTTATGATACCTCGGACGCTGATCATCATTGGAGCTTGGATGCAGTCCGGCGTTGGAGCTCGGAAGCAGTCCGGCATAAAGCTCAAGATCGGAGATGCCTTAGAAGCAGTCCGGCATAAAGCTCGGATGTGAATGGCTGGCTCCATAAAAGACTATTCCGGCATTTAAGCTCGGATGAAGTCCTTCAACTTTTTCAAGACCGAGGTAATCTATGACACCTCAGATACAGTTTGGCGTTGGAGCTCAAACACAGTTCGGTGTTGGAGCTCGAACATAGTCCGGCGTTGGAGCTCGGACACAGTCCGGCGTTGGGGCTCGGCTGCAAAAGGATACCTCGGATACATTCCGGCGTTGGAGCTCGGACATAGTCCGGCGTTGGAGCTCGGCTGTAAAAAGACACCTCAGATGCAGTTCGGCGTTGGAGCTCGGACGCAAGAGGACACCGCCGCACGGGAAACCCTTCAAACCCGAGGTGTGGCGTAAAAAATAATAAGGCATTGATAAAGGCCGATAACTTAAAGGGGCTCCTCGGATGCCCGACGTGTGAACTCTTCGGATTCAGCTCGGCGATCCTCAAGATCTGACATGGGAAGATTTGTTGAACCAGTTTTCAAGACCGACGACCGAAGACAAAAAACTGTACGGAAGAACCGAGGAGCGTCCCCAACTTGAAGACCGATTCAAGGGGCTACTGACGGTGTCCTGGACTAGGGGGTACTCACCACGTCGTCTCCCGACCAGTGGGTCGGGCCGAGGACCCCCGTGATGATTCACTAATGGGCCACTTCGGGCAGCCCATGCCGAATACAAGGAGGATTCCACAAGACTTGGCGCACAAGACAAGGACTCCTCTAAACCCTAGGCCTACGGTGCATATATAAACCGAGGCCAGGCTAGTCAATAGATCAATATATTACATCTCATAATCTCGTGGTAGATACATGTACTCTGTACAACACCCCATATGAATACAATCAAAAGCAGGACGTAGGGTATTATCTCTTCGAGAGAGCCCGAACCTGGGTAAAATCCTATGTCCGTGTTACCATCGCTCCAAGACGCCTAGCTTAGGACCCCTACTACGAGATATGCCGGATTTGACACCGACAGTGGGCAAACGGTTGCTGGTAAATAATTGTCAGCGATTGATGAAATCATCACCGACGTGTTCCTTAGTTTGATCATATGATATGTGATTTGTTCTGTCTGTACAACATATATGCTCTGTTTACATGGGTGGGCACCGGACAGCCTGGAATTTTGGCACGTCCGCAAGGCAGTTTTTGCAACGCATAACTGCATTGTGGCGCACGTAACTGCATGGTGGCGTCGCATGGAGGGACGCCAACAAAGCACGCACGAAGGGACGCGAGCCTCAACCGTGAGCAACTGCATAGAGTAGTTGAACACGCAGGGAATGACCGTACAAGCCGGTCAGCAGTTGCGAGCCGCGGTATCCTGGGAAATGACGTTGATTAATCATTTGTGTACTTATCATTTCTTCCTTCTTTGTCCCGTCTTGTCACCCGTTGCCGATGGAGGATTCTAGTGCATGCTTCAACACCACACAGGCATTTCGTTTGGCCACGCGTCGGCTCGAAGAGGCGTCGGTGAGCCCGTTCCCGTGCGCAACCGCGCAGGTTCCCACACGCAACCCCGTAGGCTTTCCGCCCAGCTCGACGAAATCCCCCAAAACTCCAATGCTTGTCGGCCTGCTATATAAACCCTCACGACCAGCGACTCCACATCGCATTCATACCCTCCCTCCCGTAGCTTATCTCGTTTGCTTCTCCTCCAATGGCCAATGGTACCGGTCCATCATCGTCGCTTAGCCACTCCGCCAGAGGACAACTCCAGTTGGGAGGCTGCACCACATCGGCGCGGCAGTCCTGGGAAGCCTGTAGTGCGTGTGTGGTACTTGTTAGGTGTGCGCAACAGTTATGGTTATCTCGTAACACTCGCGATAAGATGCGGAAGCAAACGGTGATAGATCTGGACATGAGGAAGGATAGAGGCAAAATATTGGTATTCCAAGCATGCCACTGTATAGGATATGGAATTTTGGATGAAATGAATATAAAGATCATGAAAATCCAATGCATAAAGCTCACATAATAAGCAAAACAATATTGCAATGCAATCTGCCACAAACAACAACAAGGCACTTTGCAACAATCAAAACAACAACCTATAGGAATCTAAAATGCACAAACAAGACATGTAGTTGTAGTATGTTTAATTCACAATATTTCATCCAAAAGGTTCAAGTGGTTTAGATGCATGGGTCAATTGGAAATGAGCTCACAAAATGGCTATATGATGTTACAGGACAGTGAAAATTACAGATTTTCCCAGAACAGAGTTAACATGAAGGCAGGTTCATAGCAAGTTTTCAACATGCTACAGAACTTATCATGCCATGAAATTGCACAGCATCGTAGTAGACATAATGTACTACAATTCATCCAACGTGAGCATGTTCATAGGAATCACAGATTCATGGCAATCCTCAAGACAAAATGCTATGTTTCAATACCAGTTTCAGACTTTCAAATTTAACCGTCTCCAAAACAACAACATTGTGTAGGCGTGTTTGCAAGGCGATAACAGTGGTTAAGCATGGATTTCATGGCATGGCAAAAATACCAGGAGCAAGTATATGTAAAATTAGTCATGTCTCATGTTCAAAGTTAATTCATATGGTGCATGGATGAATTCACACAAAAATCACAAAATGCCTAATCATGTAAAAATGACATGCACCAGAACTTGCTCAAAATGCACAAATAATGCCACAGATGGATTCCTTGGATTTTTCTACCCCAATTTCATATATAATATGCATATGTTCATATTAATAAAAATACCACAATGCAAAATACAATTAGTGCCTAAAATGGATATATCATATATGCCAATTATGGAATGTTCCAAAAATGGACTATCTAGAAATGGAAACCTGCCACAAATGGAAATGCCCTATTTGGAACAAAACAAACAAGCCTAAAAATATTATTTACACACACATAGACCTAGCCGTAGAGCATGACAAGTGGGGCCAAGGTCCACTCAGAGAGATATTATCACCAGGGTCACTCACAGGTGGGGCCTGCCTGCCAGTGTCACATTTTAATCCAAAAATGGGGGGAATAAGGTGCATCCGCGAGGATCGATGCCGGGTCTCCCCGATAAGGTTGGTTCGGTCGAACCAACTGGGATGGCTCGGGTGGTCTGACTAGAGAGGGGTCCGACTGGGTTTGACTTAACCCTCGAAGGTCATTGGGCCCATGCGGCGGTGACTCTGGAAACAGAGCAAAGCAGAGCACAACAGCGGTGAGGCAGAACACAGCGGTGGTCGTGCCGGAGGAGTTGCGGTGACCAAATCGAGCGGCGGATGGGGGCGATCGATGCGCACGCAAAGCCCACACAAACACATGTATTACTCATCACCAACGACGACGAGGGCGACGCCGGCGATGAGCATACAGAGGTGGCGATGGCGAGCTCAAACGTGAGGCTACAAAGGGCGAACACGGCGACTAGCGGCACAAATGGAACATACACATGGAGGCTAGCTCTCTGGACGCACGCGCGGGCACAAACATGGCCGGAACTCTCGCCTGTAATGAGGTCCGACGGCGACGGCTTCGTCTCTCATGGCAAACGGCGACACAGGGCGCAATTGGTGCAATTAGGAGGGGAACGACGCTGATGCTCACAATGATCAAGGCGATGGTCTTGGTTTGCCGGGAGGTGGTCGGAGTCAAGCACGACCACGGACGAACGGCTACAGCTGCCAGAGTGGAAGAAGAGGAAGAAGGCAGCGGTCCTTGGCGTCCCTAGGTGCGATAGTGGATGTAGACGTTGTAGTCGATGTCGGGGAAGACGATGGACACGACATGGTCATCGACGGTGAACGGTGGCTACGCGGGCGCCATGGCTGAGCTCTCTAATGCGTTCGGGCGGTGGTGGCTACGACGGATCTGGTGGAGCTACTCATCTGGCAGCGGCGGAGGGAGGACGAGGGAACCCTAGGAGTGGCCAGGGCACAAAAGGGGTTTAAATAGGGAGCCGGAGCAAGCAGGGCGAGCTTTCATGCTCTCGGGCATGCCATATGCATGAGCGAGCGAGAGGAGGACGAAGAGGTGGGTGCGGGTCAACTTGGTGGTGAGGATGACTAGTGGGGTCGGCTCGTACACGTGGCGTGTACGGGCTATGGGGTGTGCATGCGAGTGGGTGAGAAAAGGAGGGGCTAGGCGCGCGGGGCACGGTTGGGCTGCTCTCTCTCTCCCTCTACATTTTCCTTTTTCATTTTAAATAAACAGAAAAGTAGATCTAAATGCACAGAGAAATAGAGAGAGGTTTTGGATGAGGTAAAAATAGTTTTGGACTCACAAAAACATACACTAGTTGAATAAAATGCATTGGCAATTTTTAGAGATAGAAAAATAAACTAAGTTTGAATTAAATTCAAACTTGATGCATTTTTGAATCCAACCAAAACTATTCAAATGGGGCTGAAACTTGGAGGAGGGCTTCTTGGCATGGTCTAAGCAATTTAGGAAAATAGTGGACATTAAATTGGGGCAGGATCACAAGCATTGCAAAAATAACAAGAAAATAGGAAAGGGGAGGGTTTTGGTTAAAAGAACTGGAGGGTTTTTGCAATATCGATCATGGCACACTTGGAGGCAATGCATACCACTCAACACACACACAATCCATACACGATGAAGATCACAAATGATGCCATGATGCAAATGATGACATGATGCAAACATATCCGTTTCAATTCAAACCCAAAATGGCAAGTCCTACAAGGTTGATCACATGGCAAGGTTACAAAGGAATATTGCTCTTGGGTTGTTACACCTCATCTGCGTAGAAATGAAACGACCAATGAAACGGGCGTGTGCGCCCGTTTTAAACATCGGCATACGCTCTGGATTTCTCTTCATTTTCTGCAAAGAAGTGAAACGACCGCCGAAACGAGCGTTCGCGCTCATTTGAAACTCCATCTTCTTCTCTGTTGTATCTCGCTGTTCTGCGCTGGAACCTCCTGCAGGCCCTGCAATCGCCCAGACAACTATTGCGGTCGTTTTGAAGGCCATCTTTTGAGCTGTTTCTTACGAAACTTTTTTTCTTCATTTTCCTGCAGAGTTAGTTCCAAAGAAATACATAGACATATTTCCAAGCATACAAAAATCAAATCAACATATATTTCATCTTGCACAAAGCAAAACCTTCTTTAGAACAACTCTTCCAAACGTGCTTCTTCACATGAACTTCAATCACTCTTTTACTAAAACAAAAAAAAACTTACTTGAATATTTTATTCGCATGGGTTGCCTCCCAGCGCTTGTTTTTGGTCGGTTAGCTCGACCGTAGTGATGATTAAGGTGGTCCTAGGACACCGAGACCATAGCTTCTGGCATTCAAAATGATGCCACCTCCTGTGTAGGTCTTCATTTTCTTTATCCCGGGGAAATGTCTTACAGATGAAACTTTAGCTGGTAAATTAAATTCTACATTCCTCTCAAACACATTTATCACAGCTTTAATAGTTCCTATAAAAGGTCTACCAAGAATTATAGGAGCAATTGGATCCTTAGGCATATCTACTATAACAAGATGAATCATGACATGGCAATCATTAATATTGAACTATAACTCCATGCTTAATGCCTACTGCGT
This sequence comes from Elymus sibiricus, assembly GCA_039707655.1. Classification (NCBI taxonomy): domain Eukaryota; kingdom Viridiplantae; phylum Streptophyta; class Magnoliopsida; order Poales; family Poaceae; genus Elymus; species Elymus sibiricus. The sequence goes on along the minus strand of CM077667.1, from coordinate 174,811,715 downwards.
GAGTAAAAGTAGAGTTAGCCATATTCAATATAATCTCAGTATTACCATAAGGACCAAGATTGAGACTATCATAAACAGATTTGGGGATAGTGGAAACACTTGCCCCTAGTGAATTTATTCAAGCCTATCTCAATCTCTATTGTAGGTTCAAAAGCATCCTCTTTCTTAGCTGGTAACTTACTGAATAGCTTTTTCCTCACATACCTTGGCTGCAACTTGTACAGCAAAGACATTATATGATTCATCATTAGTTAACTATGGTAGTGGATACTTCATGGATATCATGTTGACAAAAGATGCAATGGTGTAATTGTACTCTCGCACATGGCTTGTATCAAGCACCTCGGTCTTCTCTTCGTTGTTTCTTACCATTTTAACTTCTTCAACTGGGTTAGGCTCCGGTTTACCTAAAAACTTAGCCAAAATCAAGGTTTGGCTCTCTGCTATTTTAGCCAATTGTGCTTCCATATTCTTGGATCATCCTTTAAGTATCTGCACATCATTTGTTAGTCCAACAACCTTACCGGTCAATTGACCAAGTAAGTTATCATGATTCTTCAAGATATTCTTGAAGTTTTCATTTTGCTCAGTCTGGCTAGCAATAAAACTTTTAAGAGTTTCTTCCAGAGTATTTCTATTGCTACCATTAGCTACGTTAAAATTATTGGATGCTCCTCCATTGCTAGGATAAGGAAGTCTAGGAGCATAGCCATTATTTTTCCAATTAGGATTATAGCTATTACGAGCAATAAAATATACATCACTAATTTCTTCATTAATGATGGCATTCACATTTACCTCTTATTTACCTTTCATCAAGGAGATAAGTTCTTCAAGTTTGGTTGTCAACTCCGAGTTATTTCCTTCTATGGCATCCACCTTCTTGGTGGTGGTTCTTTCAACATGCCATTGGGCATGGTTCTCTTGCATATCATATAGTAGTTTCATGACATCGTCTATGGGATTTCCCATGATTGTTCCTCCTGCAGTTGTATCAAGCATAGTTTTTGACATGTGATTTAAGCTATTATAAAACATATGAAGGATTAACCACTCCTCCATTCCATGGTTGGGGTAATTTCTTATAGCTTCTTTCATTCTATCCCATGCAAGCGCTAGTGGCTCACGTTCCTCTTGCTTGAAACCTATAATCTGAGAACATAATTGCATAGTTTTTACAGGTGGACAAAACTTAGATGAAAATTTACTACAACAAGCAGCCCAAGAAGTAATACTGCCTTTAGGCAAAGCAAAAAGCCATTCCTTAGCATTTCCTCTCAAAGAGAAAGGAAATAGACACGATTTTAGAGCATCAGGATCATAGTCCTTTATGCATGTCATGTTGCACAATTCAGTAAAATTATGTAAATGCATACCGGTATCCTTAGAAGCAGAGCCTCCAAGTTGGTCCTGTTAAACCATGTAAACTAGGTTCGGTTTGATCTCATACTCAGCGGCTGCAACATCAGGTTGTGCTATTGGTTCACGCATGAAGTTGTTATTGGGCGTAGCAAAACTCCCAAGATTACGAGCCATAGTAACTTTTTGGTTTTTCAACTGAAAAGACTTGCAACAAAAATAAAGATTAAACTAAAAACAGGAAATTTAAAACAAAAACTGAAAATTACTTTACCAAAAACTCTAAACACAAAGAATAGGAATACTAAACTCCTCCCCGGCAACGGTGCTAGAAAAAGGGCTTGATATCTCCTTTGTATTGATCCGGTGTTGGAACATAAAAGGGTATACCGCACCTATTTCCCCAGAGGTGACCCTACGTATCTAACCCAAGAGTGGAAGACTCCCTCGAAGCGATGGTCTCTAGAAAGCTTTCGCTAAAGTGTCAAAACCAGCTATTGACCGCATCAACAAGCAAATAGTGATTCAAACATTTACAATAAAAAGAAATACGGGTATGAGGTCTTAATGCTTAGAACCATGTATTTGCATTGGTATCAAATAGGATATTATTTTGTGCTCGAAAAGTCACCCATCGAGATGTGCTTCTTTCATATCAGAGTGGGGGATGTGTCCAAATAACATCTTGACCGGCATGAGTCCTGCATCAAGAATCAGTTGTCCTACCGAAGGCCCTATCTGTCTCGCAGGGTTGCCCCGATAGTTAAGATAATCAAATAAGACAAAAACATTGGGTGTTTAATGACTACACCTCATGAATCCCCAAGGATATGATCCATGTTATCCAACTAAACCTTACTGTCACCGGTGTTCGGTATAACACTTCACGGACCCTTGCTCCTAGCCTCACTGGTGCTTGATCTCCATGATCCTGGGTACCTGCAGGGGTGAAGATCGTGGACAAGACAAGAGATACTTCACGAAACAATTTTATTTCACACATACGAGACATTTTGTCAAAGACTTCCATTGATCCCCTCAACAAATATCCGGGGTTGCAAGGCTCATGCCTCAACCCATACCTTACCGAACTACTCACACATGGAGATCAGATCGCAAGAAAAAAACTTTGAAGAACACATCTTGGGATTGATTGGTTACAGTATATCTTACAATGGATTCCTTGTGTGATGCACGATTACAAGTATGAACTAGATGCAAGAGCACTATGATGGTGCAGATGGCTATGGAGATGGAAATGGCGGCGGCTAGGGTTTGTAGCTGATGATGATGAAGAGATTCCGGTTGCCGTGCTCGACGTCATTCTGTTCACATTTTGATGGGGTCCCCTTTATAAAAGTTGTTTACGTAGACGAGCTACCTCGGAATCCACACCAAACGACCGCTCAAATGGGCGTGTGCATCCATATGGAACGCCATCTTTTGCTTTGTCTTCGCACAAACACTTCTTGTTGATTCTTTCTTCCTCCATTTCCTTTATTTCCATTCCTCCACGTGATTTCTTCCCTTTGTAGCCCATTTACCATGGAAAAACATTAAAGAGAGGACTTGTGAAATCCTTTTCATTCATTAGTCATTAGTGGCAACATCGGAGTGACTATCTCTTTTTAAATGAAATATCTCCGTTTAAACAAGGGTGAAATGAGTGTACAAATATCACTCATCATTACCCATACCCAAAACAAAAGAATATGATGGGTGTAAGACATATGTCAGATATAGTTACTCTTGAACCAGTACACGCCCGCGGCAACGCACGTGTAATTAGCTAGTAATGTAGAGGTTTACATATACTCACCGCTATGAAGGTACACATATATACCTTAACTTAAGAACCTCTGGGTGTCTCCCGTAGTCGAGCCTAAAATAAATTTAGAAAAATGTGATCATCAATGCCAGATTTATGATTTAAATCTATGTGGGTGTGGCACCCCGGCTTAGATGAACCGGAACACCCCGTATTCCAGCCCAGAATCAAGTCTTCTGGAATACGACTGTGACACCCTGGATTTGGTGCTACAGTAATCTCTGTAATCAAGCTGCAGTAACATGAGGATTAAGCTAATGGATCCTACTAATCCAATTATGATCACTGTTGGAATCAAACTCTGATTCAAATTTCTTGCAATTCAAAATTCATTTCAAAAGTGGATTTAAAAGTTTTCCAAATCAGGAAATAAAAATCATGCTTAGGTTGGAAATATTCCCTAAGCTATTTTAAAATTGCAACCAACATTTTATCATGTGATTAGGTGTCTCAAATGTATTTAAAACAGAGGTCAAATCAATTCATTAAATGCCCTTTTGAATTTTGCAGAATTCAAATAGTTTCAAAAGGGTCCTCAAACTTTTGTGGCACTGCCAAATATTGCAATAATAATGTTGGCCCAAGTGCCACATTTTTACAGAAGTGTTTTGTCACAAAAATAAATAAATAACAGAAATAAATAAAAAGAAAGGTTAAACAGGAAATAAATAAAAAGGAAAAGGCTTAGTGCTTGGGCCACTTAGGCCTGTCGGCCCACTGGCCAGGCCCAGCCCATCTCCCCCCGTCGTCCACCTCCTGCTCACCGGGGGGACGTGGACGCGGCGATGGCCGCCACCGGCCGCCCCCGTCGCCTTGGCGCACATCGGGCGGCTCCTCGCCGCCTACAAGGCCTCCCCGTCGGCCCCCGAACCCTAGCCCCCTCCATTTCCTCCCCCTCGCGCCGCCTGCTCCCACCCGACACCATGGCCACTTCGGTTGTCGCCGCCGCCTGCTTGCCCGCATAGCCACCGTGCCTCCCATGCCTCGCCGCCGTGCCAAGAGGCACCGCTGAGCTCTGTTGCATCGTCTGCCCCGACCGATTCGAGGAGGGGAGCTGCAGAGCGACCTCCATGAGCCTTCTTCCTCCTCGGGCGCCCGGAGCTCCGCCGCGCCGATTCACTCCGGCAGGCCCTCCCCGAGCACATTTGAGCACACCGGCAGGTCCCAGTGAGCTCCAGCTCCTTCCCCTCTGTAGCTTAGCTCGCCTGCGCCCTCCTAGCTAGTCGCTTCACCGGAGCCCGAACGTGTCTCCGCTGGCGAGCTTGCTGCCATCACCACCGTACCCCATGCTTGCAACTGAGCATCGCGCTAAGCTCCTGGAGCTCGTAGGCGTCGGATGCTGTAACGCCCAAGATGCGATCCTATCCTTATTTTGGCTCGAGGGCCTCGATAGGGATAGAAGCGCATCTCGTCGTTTCGCAAGAATGGGTATCATTACAAGTACATGTAAGAAGAGATGAGTATATGGAATTGGCTTACACTCGCCACAAGCTAAATCAAGATCACATCAATACAACAACATATCCAAACATCATACAGAAGAGCAGGGTCCGACTACGGACGAAAACAAATGATAAAATGATATCCATCCTTGCTATCCCAGGCTGCCGTCCTGGAACCCATCCTAGATTGATGAAGAAGAAGAACTCCAAATCAAAACAAGCATCGCTCTCACGTCAAATCATCGCATTACCTGTACCTGCAACTGTTGTTGTAGTAATCTGTGAGCCACAGGGACTCAGCAATCTCATTTCCAAGGGTATAAAGACTATTAAAGCTTAATGGGTGAGGTATGGTTAAGTGGTGAGGCTGCAGCAAGCACTAAGCATTTATTTGAGTGGCTAACTTACGAGTACAAGAATAAAGGGGGATGATCGTCATATAAACGAACGTGAACTAGTAATGATCTCTAAGAGATCCTGAACACCTACTTACGAACAAACATAACCCCACCGTGTTCTCTCTCGGTTCAGAAATCACGAGAAGAGACAGTCACGGTTACGCACACGGTTGGTGTATTTTATTTGAGTTTACTTAAAGTTTTCTATGACCGGGTGTTAAACAAAGTTTCCAAGTTGCCACGTAACCGCGGGCACGGCTTTTCGAAAGATTTAACCCTGCAGGGGTGCTCCAACTCATCCATCACAAACTAACCACACACTGCGGGAATAACCTCGACCATGAATCTCGTGATTTCCTAGGCAATTCCATTGGAAAACCTCAACCTCGAGATAGCCCAAAGTATTTTCGGAATTCCTCGCGCAAGACATTCGAGAAAGGTAAAACAAGTCCAGCAAGACCGCCCGACGTGTCGACAAACCCGATAGGAGCTGTGTATCTCGTTCTCAGGACACGACGAATAAGCGAAGCGCACGGTGGCCTGATAGACATCTCCCGAGTTGCCCCCGGTTGGCCCCGCACGGTGCTCTAGTTTGGACCAACACTCATGAGGAGCCCTGGCCCGGGTTGTTGATTAATTATCCGCGAGTGCTGGCGGGTCCCTATGCATTTTTATTAGTTATTAGGCAAATGGTAAAACCAATGTTGGGCCTTGCCAGACAAGTTTTAATCTAAAACGAATGGTCAAGGGGGTCCCCATAACAACCTCGAGCATGTTAGGAGCGCAAAATATGGAACATAACACTGGTACACAAGTAACTAGGGCGGCAAAAGTGGAACAAAACACCGAGCAAAAGGCCAAGCCTTCCACCTTCTACCAAGTATATATGTGCATTAAATTAAATAGCAATAATATTGTGATATATCAAAAATATCCATGTTGCACATGGAAGAACTTGCACCTGCAACTAGCAACGCTATAACAAGGGCTGAACAAGCGGTAACATAGCCAAACAATGGTTTGCTGGGATGTGGAGGGTTAGAGGCTTATCATGGCATATTGGGAGGCTTGACAAAGAAGTGGTAGGTAGCGTGACAAGCGATAGAAACGAGACATCTAGCATGGCAATGATAGTAATGGTATCCAGGGAAATGATCATCTTGCCTGAGATCCCGCTTGGAAGAAGATCGAGTCCATGAAGAAGACGAACCAACGTAGTCGAACGAATCCTCACACTCCGAACGCTTTCGGAACTCTATCGAGAAGAAGCAATCCGGAAACAACAATCAACACATGATAAACACCACAACATATGCATGACATGATGCACATCAAATATGATGCAGGTTATGCATGACATGGCAATCACAACAAACAATTACTACTCATTAAGTGAAGCTCAATATGCAACGAGTTGCATATTGACGGAACTCCACATTTGAATTACTTAGTTCACTCCCGTTTAGATACACAACAATGTTAATTGTTGTTAGACATGGAAGAATGTGAAGCATAAATAAACTACACTATCTAGGCATCTTAAATGAGGTCGGAAACAACTTATAGTATTTCCGAAGCGACCTCATATGCAAATTATAAGTTTGGTTCAGATCTGAATTAACCATGTTTTATATTTTTTAAACAGCAAAACAAAATGCACCATGTGATTCCACACGTCATTCTAGTCGATTTACATATATAGAACGTTTGAAACGGAGCTACGATCTAAAAGATATGCCACACACAAGATGAACATGTCATGAATGCAAAATGCATGAAACTGACAACCACAAGCATTTCAAATCATGAATGTAGCAAGATATTATGAAACTATATGAGATTCTAAGCAAGTTACATGTGGAACATGTTCAAAACGGAGCTACGGTTCAACAATAGCAAGCAACACAAGTTTTAGCTCAAATCTGTCCAAAACAGCAACATGCCATATTGCACACATGAAAACAACAAGCTTCAAGATCCTAATATGCACAAACTAAGAATGGGGCAGTAGCATGTAACACACACTTCATTTCATCTTCACATATCATACTCAAAAGAGTCATGGATCACATGGTAGGAAGCTCACAACATGGCAACAAAATATAGCAGATTAGGACTTAGTGAAAATAACATGTTTTAGTATAGCAGATTTTCATGGAGGCATATTGGCAGCAGTAAAACTATATGCTACAGGTCATATATTGGTATGAAACTTAACAGCATGGTAGTAGACATGATGCACTACAATTCATTCCATGGTGGAAAGGTCCAATTATGCATAGAATCATGGCTAGCATCAACACAACATGACATTTTGAAGAAAACAGATTCTCAGACTTAGTGAAAATTAGAGTAGACATGTGCAGCAGTTTTTAACAGATTGACATGTTAGACAATGAATATAACTATGATGCAAATCCTATACATGGCATCAAAAGACACAATCTGGTAGACAACAACATTAAGGATAGTATAACCGCACCTAATCCCTGCCCTCACAACGATTTGCATTTTCGGCCGTCCGTTTTGGAGATCTAGAAGTTCCTGGCCGTCAGATTTAGTGTTTAGAGCGAACTGTTCCGCAATCTTATTAAACTGGCCCAACTGTCCTGTGGGCTGCTGCTCCGGGGGCCAAAACGGAGGCCTTTGGTGCATTGGGCCTTCGCGAGCCACCAGCCCATTCGAAGGAGCGACCGCATCGACTCCACTCATGAAACCTAATCCAATCCCGATCAAGGCTGGGGGGAGCGAGACCGCATCGACTCCTTGAAGCAGAATCCACCGGAGTTGCGGGCGCTCGCTGGGATCGAGCGGGGGCGTAGGATCCGGGTCCAGCTTAGGCGCAGCGGCGCTCGACACAAAGGATGCAACGAAGGATACAAAGGAGCGGACGTTTTGTGTCGATCGAGTGGAGGCGCGGGATCCAGCCAAGGCGCTCGAGCAGAGGCGCGGGATCCAGCCGAGGCGCTCGAGCAGAGGCGCGGGAGGATGCTGCCCTTCCCTTTGCGCCCCCACTCCCGATGTCGCCACCGCCGGCCACATCTAGCCGCCTCCGAACTCCTCGCCCTCACGTCTTGCTTGTTTGCTTGGGCTGCTCGGCGATTTGCATTTTCGGCCATCCGTTTTGGAGATCTAGAAGTTCCTGGCCGTCAGATTTAGTGTTTAGAGCGAACTGTTCCGCAATCTTATTAAACTGGCCCAGCTGTCCTGTGGGCTGCTGCTCCGGGGGCCAAAACGGAGGCCTCTGGTGCATTGGGCCTTCGCGAGCCGCCAGCCCATTCGAAGGAGCGACCGCATCGACTCCACTCGTGAAACCTAATCCAATCCCGATCAAGGCTAGGGGGAGCGAGACCGCATCGACTCCATGAAGCAGAATCCACCGGAGTTGCGGGCGCTCGCTGGGATCGAACGGGGGCGTAGGATCCGGGTCCAGCTTAGGCGCAGCGGCGCTCGACACAGAGGATGCAACGAAGGATACAAAGGAGCGGACGTTTTGTGTCGATCGAGTGGAGGCGCGGGATCCAGCCGAGGCGCTCGAGCAGAGGCGCAGGAGGATGCTGCCCTTCCCTTTGCACCTCCACTCCCGGTGTCGCCGCCGCCGGCCACATCTAGCCACCTCCGAACTCCTCGCCCTCACGTCTTGCTTGTTTGCTTGGGCTGCTCGGTAAGGCAAATCCACTTTTGTTTGTTCTAGAGGTCCACGTTGCATTGCAGTGATTCGTTACTTATTTCCGTCCATCTTACTTGATTAGGATGTGCTCGACGGCCTACCCCCCAACGCGAGTTTAGATGGCACCAACACGATTTGGGAATAATCCGGTGAGGACGTCGAGTGCATCGCCACATTGGATGTGAAACTTTTGCTGAATTTGGCCTTTTCGATTCAGTGTTACAACTTTCTTGATGTGGAGATCGTTGGTTACCTGTGGATTCTCCGTGCTGTCAATGGGTAGGGGCATGATAATGAGGTGAAGAGCTTATTGTGGAGCCATTCCGGTTCGCTGCCCACGACATGCAGCTGGGACAAGGCTGTGTGGATATGGGAGGTGCAGCAAGGGAATGAGCATGAGTGTGTAGTGGTGCTGCAGGGGCAAACTCAGGATGTGAAGATGGTACAGTGGCACCCGTTCCTTCATGTTCTGGTTTCTGTCAGCTATGACAATACTATCAGGGTATGAACTCTATCAATTTAATTTGTAATGCATTGTATCACAAATTCCATCCCCATAGTTTTCACATGGGTGGCTGACGGCCTCCGCTGATCTTGCAACATGCCCTGATTTTTTTCCGTTGTGTTTGCAATGAGGACTGGGATCACGGCAAGTCTTCCAGTAATATGATTGGCTTGCACCCCCTGCTCTCATGGAAGTTTGGAAATGGCTCCTAGGCAGCTAGCAGAGTATATTGGTTAGTTGACAATGTCTGCAACTGCAAGGGGACATATAGATAAAGACCAACGGTTCTCTGGAGGTAATTTTGCTCAATTCTGGATACTAAATGGTTAGTGTTATGACATGATATCTTCCAAATAAAGGAATTATGTTGCCATGAAGTAATCGTTTTTATAATTAATACTGCAGAACCTGCATCATTTTTGTTTGTGATTATGGGCAATGAATTCAGTTGTTTTGGAACAATTTGTGGAGTTTCTTTGACATAAAATCTTATTCCCAGCCTTATACTCCAAATGGTTACCAAACCTTATTGATGCTCATAGATTATATCCAATTGATACTCCAAACATTTTTCTTGCTAAACTATAATTTGCAATGATAGCCAATTTAATGTCCTAAGTTTGGTTCCCCTAACACAACTGCTGATATAGTCATACTTTGTGTTAGGAAGCACGAGCAACTCCAGTTCAGTATGGACCGATCAGTCGGCCCCCATCGGTTCCAGCCTGAGGCAGAAGCAGTGTTTGCTTGCTCTGCTTCACAACCACAACCATCTTGGTCCATGTCTCTCTCATGACAACCGCCTAGGGAAACGATAACCATCTGGACCATGTTGGCACTAGATGGTGTAGTGTTAGGGTAGCATAATTTGTATGTATTTCCTGATGCCTCTCAGTGCTATACGTACAATATGTGAACAACAAGATAGTAGAGGCCCTCAGTTCAGATTTGCTCTCCAATGCCAAAAAACAAAATAAAAAGATATCCTATCTAATATCAAATGAGTCCTAGACGTGTGCGCATAGAGGATATAGGTTTATGAAAAGGGTGGATATCAACATCTAGATTCTAATGATCATACCATGAAGAAAACTAAGGTATAGAAATACAACAAAATGACAAATGGCATTATTAATGGAAATATTGGAGTCATTCTGTATAAGTGCCGATCGTGTACGTGTATTATTATCAGAAATTCATTCAACTAAAGGTTAAATTTATTCAGGAAAAAAACTAAAGGTTAAATTTACAAAGCCTTGTAAAATTTCATGGCATTTTTTTAGAACGCCAGATTGCCGGAGGAATCTCTAAATAGTAACTTTTGTTTAGACCAAGTAGGCGAGAGTTATTAAGTTGTACCAACTGTTACCATTTGCTTTTTGATATTATCATTCATAAGACCAAAAGCGGAGCTGTCTATTCACTAGAAGTCTCAATTCACGGAGAAAGCAACGCAACTGAGAGATTGCTGCTTCTTATATTTGCTGTGTAAACTGTAATTGTTTGACGCAAACAACGCAACACACCGGCTAAAAAAACACAACACACAGTGATCCATGTGCATGCTATGTCCGGCCACACTTTCAGCACCACATGGACGAATCGGCGACTGATTTAGAGTGTAGACTCAGTGTAACCACACGACCTGCCCAAATAAATGCACATACCAAGGCACAACGGACTGGAGGGCTTGAAATCCCGAGCAGCAGCCGGACAATGTGGCGCAGCTGGCTTGCGACAAGCGAAAACCAGATCGCCTCTGACGAGGCCCGATTAATGAGAGGTAATCCACATCAGTTTCCAGAGCAGCAACCCGGAAACATTTGCCTCGCACGATGCACGGTGAAACAAAAATCTAAATGCTTCCGGCATTCCACCACTTCGTCCAAGCTTTTGTTTCAACAATTTATTATTGGACCTCCTTGCTATGTCAAACATGCAGTATTCATTTGATTTGATCTTAATAAAAATAAGTTTTTTACCACAGATTTTTGTCTCCTTTATATGACGCTTTCAGAGATGTGTGTTTCTTTTTCGGAAAGGTGTGGAAGTGTTCCTCGGCAGCTCCGTCTACCCCCCTCGTTGATATCATTTTTGGTCATTCAGGTAAGATGCCTACTCATGTACAACTTTCTCATTTTCTTCCACTGAATTCCTTGACTTTTCTATTTCTTCATCACGGCAATTTCATTGAGTTTAGTTCATATCTTTTGGATGGCCTAGCTCATATGTATCCTTGTAGTACTCTTAAGGCAAGATGAGCATCACGGCCACACAAAAAACAGTGATAAATGGTGAGCCCATAGGTAACATTATGTTGTAACCTTTTCTAATTTCGAGTGAGTTAGATTATCAGTGGAGAACATATATGAACTTGCTGAGGAGACGATTTGAAATATTGGTAGACATATTTAGCAAAATTTTAAAAATAATTGCAATATGACACCTTTGGTGATAAATGGAATTACTCATGCATTATTTCTGAAAATCAAATATGCATCCTGTTATCATTCAAATATTCTCCTTTGTTCTTTGTTGATGTCATGTGAGGAAGGCCATCTTTTTTTTCGAGAGTATGTCAAATCGTACCATAGTTTTATAGAAGGTAGCATAATTTTTTTACAAGAAGCTCAAAAATTGCTAAACAACGATATGAGGTAACTCACCCAGCCCTACTCATCCTAGATACAAACTATTCACCCCTATAAATTACTCATGGTCACCACTTCTGTGCAGTTTTCATAGCATAAATTTCCTGGAATTAAGTCCAACAGAATATTCCCTGATCATTGTTGGTCGAGGTTTCCAAAGACCGTGGGTTTCTTACCAGGACGACGAGGTAATCGAAGACCTCTTTAGCTCTTCCTATGAATGCAGTCCTAGCATTGATCAACCAAGCCTCAAGGTGGTCAGTTTTAGATGGCACAACAATGTTAATTGCAGTCTCCTAAAACATCCAGTCCATGTTTGCCACACTGAGATGCATTGCAACATGATGTGGTCAACTGTATCCTCTTCTTGCAGACAAGTGTACCATGCAGTTATGAGTTCTAGATTCCATGTCACTCTTCGATCCGATGTCTAGAGCCTGTGCTAGATGGCCATCTTACTTTGAACATCATTACATAGCTTTATGAACTCGATCAGTTCAGGTTCGGAAGGCCATAATGAATTTACTTGGCTAGCAAATTGAGCACCCGAGTTTACACTTTTCACGTTCAGTTCATTGATGTTCTAAATTCTTCATCTTCAATTTTCTGTAAATATGGATGGGTGAGGCAAATCTTGTATTTACCATGAACCGTCATCATTAAAAACATATACACCGGAGGAAGTTTGAAGCAACTTTAAGCCAATATAAGATCCAAGAAGTAATCTGGTTCTTCCCTAATGCTACATTACTTGTCTGCATATTGATTAAACAATAGTGTGCAACCATGACCATAGATTAGTGGATGCAAAATTTACTTAGATGCTTCATGCCTACATATATTACAATAACTATTACGTATAATTTTGTTGGCCAAATGTATGGGACGGCAAAAAATCATGGTCATGGTAATTTAAAAAATGAATGAAATAAGTTACAAGAAAGCACAATACCTCAAACAAATGTATATGAATTACTTTGTATTCCTAACAACTATAAGCCAAAATAGATGGGTGTGCCATCATGGTCATGGTTTGGAAAAACAAGAAATAAGCACAAGCCACAAGAAAGCACAATACATCAAAGAAATGTATACCAGTTACTTTGTGCTATAGCAAATATAAGTCAAAATAGACGGGCGCAGCAACGCGCGTCATCAATGATCTAGTGCTTAACAAAAGACTCCTTGGGAGCAACCACAAAAGACACTTAGATCAATAGCAAATCACATGACAACATGGCAACAAAATAACAGTTTCAGACTCGGAAATATTTTAAACCCCTCAAAACTGTAACATATTTATCACATGATGGCAACAAGAAAATAGCACCTAAACATGGATTATCATGGCAAACAAAAACACCAGGGCTAGTGTACATGTCAAAGGGCATATCTCATGATTACAACTATTACAAAAGGTGCATGGACCAATTACTATGATGCTCGCAAGATGGAACTTATCATTAACAGATTACAGTTTTTACTGCGATAGCCACTTTAGAGCAACAAATAAATATGCTAATGATGTTCTACCTAGCAACCAGAGGCATGGCATCAAAGTAAACATATAATAGGGACCATCTCATGAAGAAAACACATACAAAAGACCTACGAGTGAGATGCAACCATCCGCGCAAAATCGAATAAAATAACAGATTTGCATATTACGATGATATGCACTTTTGCAACAGAATTTTTAGCATGTAAATGATTCCTATCATCAGTGCAAATGATCCTATCATGCAAAGCACGAAAAATAGAACAACTTTCATATATAACAAATTTCCAACGGGTAAACGTGCACAAAGTTACAAGCAGTTCAATAATGCAATATAATGAATTTTCAGCCGGGAAAAGACTTAGTAGAAATCCACCTCGGGGCAGAAGCGGGATGGAGCGGTGCGGGCGTTGTTTGGTTCAGTGGCCGCATCCGGATCGGGACAGGGCCATCCAGCCGGAGGTTGGAGGTGGCCCGCCGAGGGCATGACCGACCGCGGCGGCGGCGGTTGCCGGCGACGAGGTGAACAGCGGAGGCGCAGCGGAGGAGACCTCCCGGTCGTGGATCTGACCGGAGGAGGATGAGCCGCGGCCCTCCGGCGAGGCGGCGAGCGCGGGGCGATGGGGTCCGGCCCGATCCAGATCAGGATCGCGGCGGCGACGACCAGCTCCGGTCGCGCGGGGCGGCGCAGGGTCGGCGCGGCGGAGGCTTGCGGCGGTGAGCAGGGTTTGGCGGCGGCGGCGCCCTTCGGTCGGGGCAGCGGCTAGGGTTTCGACGAGGCGGAGCAGCGGCTCGGGAGGCAGGGCGAACAGGCGCGTTCGGGCGTTGGCGGCAGGCGCAGTCAGGCCCGGGGAGGGCCGGCTTCGGGCCCCGGTGGGCCGCGGGCGGGGGGAGGCTGGCTGGAGGCTTGGGAGGCGACGTGTTAGCACGGGAGTGGGCAGGAGGGGCGGCGCGGATGCTGGGTGGAGGCGGCGCTCGGTGTGGAGCTGCCAAGTGGGGGCGCTAGGGTGGGCAGGCGCGGAAATTGAGGGGAGGAGGGGCTAGAGGTAGGTGGAGGCTAGGTTTTGCCCAAAAATGGACGCGGGGAGGGTTTTAAATAGGGAAGGGGGGCTAGGGTTAGCAGTTTTCATCCGTTTTCGGACCGTTTGATCAACATCGGACGGTCCGGAAGCGGAGGAGTTGCTAGGCGGGTAGTTGGGCTATGGAGAGGGGTTGTGGGCTGAGAAGAGAAGAAGATTTGTGGCCCATGACATGTTTTAGAAAACCAAAAACGTGTGACAATTTGACCGCTGACGGAGCCGCTACGGTTGACCGTTGGGGTATCAAACGACCTCCGATTGCGACGAAACTTGGCAGGCGGTCTACCTACAAAATAATAAGACCGCACGTCAAGTCCCGACCCAATCCGAGAACATTTTATACCCACTTTTAAAAACAAGATCTCACAAATGCCGCGGGCGCGTGCGTGCGTGGTTGGTCTCGAAACGATCAACGACACGAACTGAGAGAACTGGCGATTACGAACGGATGCAAGTTTTCAAAAATGAGTGACGATGCTATGCAGATGATGCGAATGATGCGATGATGAATGCGACAAACAAAAGAATCACACGATGACAATGGAATAAAAAAGGGAATCTTCTGGAGCGTCGGTCTCGGGCTGTTACACATGAGGGCATGCTAGGTCCTCCCCGAGCCCTAAAACGCTGTAGCCGCAGGTGCCCGAATGCCTCCGCCGCAAACGTCGACGCCGGCGCCAGCTCCGGCCACCCCCGCACCTCCTGATGGATGGAATGGATCGGCAATCACGCCAGCTCTCGAACGTAATAGAGAATGCTAAAAATGACGCCCCCTACGCGATTTCCGATCGGTGGCCGAGCCGCGCCGCCGCGTTTTTAGTCGACGGCGGCTAAACGCCGGCCGCTGCTGACCTCGCCGGTTGGGGCCAACCCCCAGTGACACTGGCCAGTGGGCCAAGGGCCCCAGTTGACCAGCTGACCGCGGTCAACTAGCTGACTAGGCACAACCTAGTCACTGCCAGGTGGGGCCACCCCCTGGGCCTATGACATGTGGGCCCAGGTCAATTAGTGTTAATTAAGTTTGTTTAATTAATTCTGTTAATTAGTTTAATCTAATTGGCCACTGACAGGTGGGTCCCCCACTGTTAATTAATCTGTTTTAATTAAAACTAAACACTGTTTAGCCCACTGTCTATGAAAGGTGGGGCCCTGCTGTCAGGTTTATCCTGAGACAGCTGGGTTGACTGCTGACGTCAGCATGACCTCATGCTGATGTCATAATTGAATTTTCGAATTAAACTAAATCTGTTAATTTCAGAATATTAATAAAACTTTGAAAACTAATATAAAATATTTTGTAAGTCAGATGAAAATAATTTATATATGAAAGTTGCTCAGAAAAATCCCACGAATCCGAATACGCAGTCCGTTCGTCTCTCACGTGCCCCTATCATAACGAACATGGAACTTTTCCATCGTATTCATCTGTTCGGTAAAAGCCAGAGACCCGGGAAATATCGTCAGGTATTCTCCCGCTCCGTCTGCGACGTGTAGTACTGCGTTAGTGCATGCCTAACTCTGCATATTGCCATATCATGCATCTTGTTGCATCTGTTTGCTTTATATTTATTGTTTCTCCCCCCTATTCTTACCGGTAGACCCCGAGACTGACGCTGCTACCGGGTACGACTACACCACTGACGACCAGCCTTTTGCAGCAGAGTAGCAAGGCAAGTAACCCCTCCTTGAGCATTCCGATATCGCCCAGTTCCGTTCTCTCTCATGCTTGCATTAGTTTTTGCTACTGTTCTAGATAGCTCCTATTCTGATGCATAGCCTGTTTTTTATAAACCGCTACTGTACCTACTGCTTCATTAAACTGCATAGTATAGGTTGATCAATGAATCCCCTGTGACCCCTTAGTCCCAGTTGCCCCACTTTTAATATCAGTTACTCGATCATCAGGATCGACGAGCCAGGCCCGTCACATCACCGCACACCCCCTTAGTTGTACGACTCTGCAGAACTACTATCGAGTACCGAGGGTGACAACTCGTGAAGTACTCATGATGTTAGCTCTGTAGTGTAGCTACTCGGTTGTGGTAAACAGAGGGTGATACCTCTCTGCCACTCCCGATATCGCCTTTGTCGTGCGACCCCCCCCCTCAAGTGTGGGACCATCGAGGGTGATTCCTCTAAGTCCACCTTGATGGTTACATCGAGCGGAAACCATTGAGGGTGATTCCTCAGGTTCCGCCTTGATGTTTTATACACACGGTTACTATGACTTGGTTACAGAAACATGTTGGTGATGGGTCGGCCCTGAAGGGTACCCACAGATTAATGACGGCGAGGCATGGTCAGGCAGGTGAGGCCCTTGCCACAAGACCTCGAGACGGAGTGATGGGACCACACATCGTGGGTCGCGCTCGTTGCCGCATTAATAAAATGCTAATGGGTTGGGTATTTGATCCGAGTTGGTCGATTGACCTTTTTACGCACTAACCTTCACGTGGGACAAGTTATGGGTACTCAACATCGTTGTATCATCCGAGCTCTTCGGACGTCAGCAATGGAGCGGCGCGCGCCCGAGTGGTCCGTGATGACACTGATCTTGTATTAGAGTGTGCTAGGACTGACCTCGGCCGCCCTCGCATCGTGCAGGAGTGCAAAGGGTGAGTGGGCCCATGACCCCTATGCGCTTAGGATTTAGACCGGCGGGCTGGCCTCTCTGTTAAGGCTAGGTAGGGCGAAGATGTGTTGATTTCTCGAGGCCGGGCATGACCCAGGAAAGTGTGTCCGGCCAAAGGTTATTAACCGTGTTGGGGAATGTGGTGCACCCCTGTAGGGATGAATTCAACTATTCGAATAGCCGTGTCCACGGTAACAGGACGACTTGGAGTTGTACTTTGATCTACTACAACTATAATTGTGACTTAAAATTGAAATGACTGTTGGCCCCGAGATTGCTTTCTCACAGGGAGCCGAGGAAGAATCTCTGGGCGTGGTTACTTAATAAAATTGCTACAATAATATTGCTACATATGAGTTACCAATCTACTCTCTTCTAATGCTGCAAGATGTTGAAGATGCTAGTCTTCGATAGGACTAGGCCTTCCCCCTATTCTTGCTTTTCTGCAGTCAGTCCAGATATAACCCCCATTCCCTTTTATACCGATGAATACTTAGCATAGTTCTGATGTCAGTCTTGCGAGTACTTTGGATGAGTACTCACCGCTGCTTTGCTTCGCTCTTTCCCCCCCGATATGATTACTGCGTTTAGATGACGGAGCCCAGGAGATGGAGTACACCAGAGAGGACTACTACACCACCGCTGGAGCCTACTACTACTTGGAGGCTGCCCCCGACCAGCAGTAGGATAGGAGGTTTCCAGGCAGGAGGCCTTGCCTCTTTCGATCCGTTGCTATGTTTGTGCTAGCCTTCTTAAGGCAAAACATGTTTAACTTATGTCTACTCAGATATTATTTGCTTCCACTGACTCGTGCTTGTCGAGCTTTGTATTCGAGCCCTCAAGGCCCCTGGCTTGTAATATGAAGCTGTATGACTTTTAATTGTGTCTAGAGTGGTGTTGTGATATCGATCAGTGAGTCCCTAATCTTTGTCGTACACACTTGCGTGTATGATTAGCATATGGTCAAATTGGGGGCGTCACAAGTTGGTATCAGAGCCGACTGCTCGTAGGTATCCCCCTTTCCAACTCCTTGGCCGAAGTTGAGTCTAGTAATTGAAAACCTTTTACTAACATTGTCGTGTGGCTTACGGGCCCACATCTCGATCGGGTGATATTAGGATCTTTTATTCCTCGCCTATACTATGGGTTCTGGTCTCTCTTCTCTTTCGGGTTAAAGATTTTGCTAACTCTAACCTTAGGTCCTCGTGATCACATCCACCAGAGAGTTGTTTCGTCGACAATTGTTTCCTTTGAAGTTATGATGCACACACTGTCATTTGAGATCTTTGAATCTTCTTATTACAGATGCGTCCTTCCAGGCAGCTCGTTTGTCTGCCTATGCCTATCGATGCCCTTGGATTCCCGGCCATTCTGATCAACCTCTTGACCAGGCTGGGATATCGGTGGTACCTCGAGTACACTGTTTACGAGGACTTCCGCGATTTCAACCAGGAGTAGTACCAGGCAGTGGTTGTTATCTGTGATCGGCGTGACCGCTCCATCACTGAGCTGCACACCTATTGTGGTGTTGGAGTGACTGTTGAGATGGCAGCCCATGATGCTGCTTACACTGCTATCACCCGCCTCTGTAGAGAGCACCCCTGCTTGGAGGAGACTGGATTCAGATACATTCTGTATGTCCCCGCTGGAGATGAGACTGGATCCGACACCGCTGCCTTCACCCATCTCGTGCGGCAGCGCAACGACCGGTCCTACACTACGGTCTGTACCCCTTATGTGAGCCGTCGTTACGACCCACAAATTCTGGTTCAGTACACCGAGGCGCTGGATTGTGCTGTCCGAGCTCTGACTGTTGAGTTGTACGTCACTCGTACTCGTCTTTACGACGCTCTGGATCAGTTGATACCAGTAGTCCACGCGGGGACATATCCACGTTACATTCTTTACCCGCGCCGGACAGAGCTACCACCAGGTCTTGAGTGGCCTGCTGTTGGAGGTCATACACCTGCACGTGGACCTCGGGTCCCCGATCTGGATCAGTTTCAGCATCATAGTGTTCTTGGATTGCAGAATCCTATCCCCGGGTTTGCCATACGTGATCACCGGCAGTTACCTGGCTTCAGTGGTTGTCCCCGATGTTGATGTAGCTTATCGCTATGTCCCGTCGTTGTATCCCTCTGCCGCGTGGCTGCGTGTCGCCTAGTTTGTCTAAGTTAGTTCATGTCGAACCTATCGCCTATTTGTAACAGACTTAAGTACGGATCATTATGTCGTGTTTGACTAATATGATGTATCTATTGCACTTCCTTATTTGTGCATTTTACCTCATGAATGAATCCTTGTCGTAATTGTTACTCAAAGCTGAACCTCCCCTGTTGCAATTGAACAGGATGGTTAGGCCAGCTGGTCGTGGTCGTGGTGCACCTGACCCACCACCACCACCTGAATACATGGCTGGAATGATGCAACAGTTTGAGATGAACCACCAATTTATGCAAGGGATTATCGACCAGTTCCCGATGCTGAATATGAATTAGCAGCCAGCCCCAATGACTCTACAGGACTTCATGCACCTCAACCCTGCTATCTACCGCAGCTCAACTCAGTCGCTTGACGCTGATGACTGGCTCCGTGACATCACTTATGAGCTGGAGTCTTCAGGTGCCCCAATGGCTAGCTATGTCACTTTTGCCTCTTACTTTCTGAAGGGTCCCGTTGCTCAATGGTGGGATAGTCACAGGCATTCACAGCCTGTTGGAACGGCCATCACCTGGCCGGAGTTCCAAGCTGCATTCCGTGCTCGCCATATTCCTCAGGGAATGATGGACAAGAAGAAGCATGGGTTCCGCAATCTCGTCCAGGGCAACAAGACGTGGATGCTTATCAGCAGGAATTTCTGGACTTGTCCTGCTATGCTGAAGAAGATGTTGCAACTGATGCTCGTAGGCAGGAGAAATTCCGCGAAGGCCTTCACCCGGATATCAAGCTGGCGCTCCTTGTTCAGGACTTTGATAACTTCGCCATCTTGGTGAACAAGTCCATTCAAGTGGAAACATGTCTGCAGGACTACAAGGACAGCAGCAAGCGCAACCGTGACATGGGCTCATCTTCGGGCTCAGCAAGTCAGAAGCGCAAGATCTGGATTCCCCACAATATGTACCATGCACCTGCTCCTGCTCCAAGGCCGTCCTATGCTGCAGCTCGTCTGCCTCCACCCCACCTAGGCAGCCGAGGCTCCCAGCTCCGCCACCACGAGCTCCTGTTCCCCCTTCTCGTTGTGAGGATGGGCTGTGCTTCAAGTGTGGTCGTCCAGGAAACCATGCTAGAGAATACAGGTAGAATCAGAATCAACTTGCACTGCCTTCCAACCAGCCCCGCAACAACAGTGCCAGGCCTGCTCAGGGTCGTGCTCAAGCCAACAACGCTGAGCTGAATGAAGCTCAAAACCAGCCTGCTACTGTGATGGGTACTCTTCTTGTCAACTCAACTCCAGTTTCTGTATTGTTTGATACAGGAGCATTGCATTCTTTTATGTCTAAAGATTTTGCATACATCCATGGCATTAAGTACGAGGAGATGAACATTCCAATAGTGGTAAACACCCCTGCGGGCCAATGCCGAACCTCCATGGTTAGCCACGATGTCCCCATTGAAATAGAAGGACTGGAATTCCACGCTTCCCCCATTATATTGAAGTCTTCCAAAATCGACCTCATTCTGGGAATGGATTGGTTGAAAGCACATACTGCTTTGATCATTTGTGCCACCAAAACTGTCCACCTCCTACATCCTTCGAATGAGATCGCCAGCTACCATGCTCATCTTGTTCGAGATGCAGAAGCCTGGCTGTATGCCCTGAATGCATTAAATGCATCACCTCTTGAGGGGATTGAAAACATCCCAGTGGTCCGTGATTTTCAAGATGTCTTTCCTGAAGAACTTCCAGGGATTCCCCCTGTAAGAGCTGTCGAGTTTGTCATCGACTTAGTGCAAGGCACCACCCCTATTGCTAAGCGGCCTTATAAGATGCCCCCTCATGAACTCCTTGAACTGAAACAAGAAATCGATGATTCACTTCGTCAAGGGTTCATCCGTCCAAGTTCCTCTGCTTGGGTAGCACCTTCTCTCTTTGTCAAGAAGAAAGATGGTACGAATCGGTTGGTACAAGATTACCGTCCCATCAACCAAGCAACGATTCAGACCAAATATCTGCTTCCTCGGATCAACGATTTGTATGATCAACTTGCTGGTTCATCAGTGTTTTCAAAACTTGACTTGAGGTTGGGCTACCATCAGATCCGGGTTTGTGAAGAGGATATCCCCAAGACGGCATTCGTTACTCGCTATGGTTCATACGAGTACACCGTCATGTCCTTCGGTTTAACCAATGCTCCAGCAACATTCTCTCGCCTGATGAACTATATATTCATGGACTACCTCGACAAATTCGTCATGGTTTATCTGGATGATATCCTAGTTTATTCCAAGAATAAAGGAGAGCATACTGAACATCTTCGTATTATACTGGAGAAGCTTCGGAACATCAACTTTATGCAAAGTTTTCCAAGTGTGAGTTCTGGATGGATGAAGTAACCTACCTTGGTCATGTGATCTCCAAGGATGGTATTGCGGTCAACCCTGAACGAGTTCAGGCTATTCTTGACTGGACTCCCCTAAAGAATGTCAAGAAAGTCAGAAGTTTTCTCGGACTCGCCAGCTATTGCCGTCGATTTGTCGAGAACTTCTCCAAGATTGCAAAGCCCTTAACCAATCTGCTTCACAAAGGTGTTAAATATGAGTGGACAGAAAAATGTTAGGAGAGCTTTCACACACTTAAAGACAAGCTGACGTCTGCTCCAGTGCTTGCTCCTCCGGATACTCGAACGGACTTTGTCATTTATTGTGACGCTTCACATCAAGGAATAGGCTGTGTCCTAATGCAAGGGCGGAGAGTGGTTGCTTATGCATCTCGTCAATTGCGTCCTCATGAAGGGAACTACCCAGTTCATGACCTTGGACTTGTCGCCGTAATTCATGCACTGAAAGAGTGGCGGCAGTACCTTATTGGTAATTGTTGCGAGATCTACACCGACCACCAAAGTCTGAAGTACCTGTTTACTCAGCCAGATCTGAACCTCCGTCAACAGAGATGGATGGAGCACATAGCAGATTACAATGTGGGTATTTCTTACACACCTGGCAAGGCTAATGTAATGGCTGATGCTTTGAGCCACAAGTCCTATTGCAACCACCTCCAGGTTCACATGGTTCACCCCCTTCTTCAAGAAAAATTCCGCAAGCTGAATCTCCATATTGTTCCTCAGGGTTATCTCGTTCCCCCTCCACCGGAGGCCCGCGAAATGAACCTCCATGTTGTTAACCAGGTTTCTCTGAGTAACCTGGTTGCTGAACAAGATCTCGTGGGCGGCATCAAAACTATGCAACTCTATTGCAGCGAAGTCGAAAAGATTAAACGCTATCTTGCGGAAGGTAAACCCTCAAGCTTCACCGTTGCTGCTGATGGCACCGTGTACTTCAAGGGTCACTTATTCGTTCCAACTAAGAAGAAAAACCTGGATATGACTGATAGAGTGATGAAAGAAGCTCATGATACACCTCTTTCTATTCATCCGGGTAGTACGAAGATGTACCAGGTCATCCGTCAAAGGTTCTGGTGGTCAAACATGAAACAAGACATTGCACGCTATGTTTTGGAATGCGACATTTGCCGTCAGATCAAAGCAGAACATTAAAGGCCTGCTGGAACTCTGCAACCTATTTCTATTCCTGAATGGAAATGGGACCATGTTGAAATGGACTTCGTCACTGGTTTTCCTAGATCGCGGAAAGGTAATGATGCTATTCTTGTCGTCATTGATCGACTGTCCAAGGTTGCACACTTTCTGGCTGTCAAGGAAACTATCACTGCTAGTCAGCTGGCAGATCTTTATATGTCCAGAGTTGTTTCACTCCACGGTATTCCATTGGTGATTAGTTCAGACCGTGGCAGCTTATTCACTTCAAATTCTGGGCAAGTTTCCAGGAAGCTATGGGAACTCATCTGTCCTTTAGCACCGCTTTTCACCCTCAATCCCAGGGACAAGTTGAAAGACTCAACCAGATTCTTGAAGACATGCTTCAAGCTTGTGTCATTTCTTTCGGCAAGAAATGGGAGGAATCTCTCCCGTATGCTGAGTTCTCCTACAACAATAGCTATCAAGCTAGTCTGAAGATGGCCCCCTTTGAAGTGTTATATGGACGTAAGTGTCGGACTCCTCTGAATTGGTGAGAAACTGGGGAACGTACACTTATCGGTTCGGACATTATCCAACATGCCGAAGATCAAGTCCACATTATTCATGCAAATCTGATGGATGCTCAGTCTCGTCAGAAGAGTCAGTATGACCGTCATCACAAGGATATGGTCTATCAACTTGGCGAAAAGGCTTATCTTCGAGTCACACCAATGAGAGGTGCACACCGTTTTGGGATCAAGGGCAAGCTGGCTCCTCGATATATTGGTCCATTCACTATTCCCGAAAGGCGTGGTAAAGTGGCATATCAATTGGAATTACCGTCAAACCTTTCTGAGGTTCACGATGTGTTCCATGTGTCACAGCTTCGTCGCTGCTTCAAGGATCCTATCTGAGCAGTGGATCATGATATGCTTGAGGTGCAACAAGACCTTTCTTATAAAGAGCATCCGGTCCGCATCCTCGATGAAACTGAATGTCGGACTCGTCAGAAGGTTACCAAGTTCTTCAAAGTGCGGTGGTCAAATCATTCTGAAGATGAAGCCACTTGGGAACGCGAAGATCATCTTCGTGATGAATACCCTGGGCTCTTTCCTTCTACTTCCTAATTCTCGGGACGAGAATTCCTTTTAGTAGGGGAGAGTTGTGACACCCTGGATTTGGTGCTACAGTAATCTCTGTAATCAAGCTAGAGTAATCTGAGGATTAAGCTAATCCATTCTACTAATCCAATTATGATCACTGTTGGAATCAAACTCTGATTCAAATTTCTTGCAGTTCAAATTTCATTTCAAAAGTGGATTAAAAAGTTTTCCAAATTAGGAAATAAAAATCATGCTTAGGTTGCAAATATTCCCTAAGCTATTCTAAAATTGCAACCAACATTTTATCATGTGATTAGGTGTCTCAAATGTATTTAAAACAGAGGTCAAATCAATTAATTAAATGCCCTTTTGAATTTTGCAGAATTCAAATAGTTTCAAAAGGGTCCTCAAACTTTTGTGGCACTGCCTAATATTGCAATAATAATGTTGGGCCAAGTGCCATATTTTTACAGAAGTGTTTTGTCATAAAAATAAATAAATAACAGAAATAAATAAAAAGAAAGGTTAAACAGGAAATAAATAAAAAGGAAAAGGCTCAGTTCCTCAGCCACTTAGGCCTGCCAGCCCAGTGGCCAGGCCCAACCCATCTTCCCCCCGTCGTCCACCTCCTGCTCACCACGGGGGATGTGGACGCGGCGATGGCCGCCACCGGCCGCCCCCGTCGCCCTGGCGCACATCGGGCGGATCCTCGCTGCCTACAAGGCCTCCCCATCGGCCCCCGAACCCTAGCCCCCTCCATTTCCTCGCCCTCGCGCCACCTGCTCCCACCCGACGCCATGGCCGCTTCGATCATCACCGCCGCCTACTTGCCCGCGTAGCCACCGTACCTCCCATGCCTCGCCGTCGTGCCAAGAGGCACCACTGAGCTCTGCTGCGTCGTCTGCCCCGACCGATTCGAGTAGGGGAGCTGCAGAGCGACCTCCATGAGCCTTCTTCCTCCTCGGGTGCCCGGAGCTCAGCCGCCCCGATTCACTCCGGCAGGCCCTCCCCCAGCACATTTGAGCACACCGGCACGTCCCGGTGAGCTCCAGCTCCCTCCCCTCCATAGCTGAGCTCGCTTGCGCCCTCCTAGCTAGTTGCTTCACCGGAGCCCGAACGTGTCGCCGCCGGCAAACTTGTTGCCATCACCATTGTATCCCATGCTCGCAACTGAGCATCGCGCCGAGCTCCTGGAGCTTGTAGGCGTCGGATACGGGCAAGCTAGGTGCTCCCCGAGCCCTAAAACGCCGTAGCCGCAGGTGCCCGAACGCCTCCGCCACAAACGTCGACACCGGCGCCAGCTCCAGCCGCCCCCACACCTCCTGATGGATGGAATAGATCGGCGACCGCGCCAGCTCTCGAACGCAACACAGAACGCTCAAAATGACGCCCCCTACGAGATTTCCGATCGGTGGCCGAGCCGCGCCGCCACGTTTTTCGTCGCCGGTGGCCAAATGTCGGCCGCTGCTGACCTGGCCGGTATGGGCCAACCCCCAGTGACACTGGCCAGTGGGCCAGGGGCCCCAGTTGATCAGTCGACCGCGGCCAACTGGCTGACTGGGCACAGCCCAGTCACTACCAGGTGGGGCCACCCCCTAGGTCTATGACATGTGGGCCCAGGTCCATTACTGTTAATTAAGTTTGTTTAATTAATTCTGTTAATTAGTTTAATCTAATTGGCCACTGACAGGTGGGTCCCCCACTGTTAATTAATATGTTTTAATTAAAACTAAACCCTGTTTTGCCCACTGTCTATGACAGGTGGGGCCCAGCTGCAGGTTTGACCTGAGACAGCTGGGTTGACTGGTGACGTCAGCATGACCTCATACTGATGTCATAATTGAATTTTCGAAGTAAACTAAATCTGTTAATTTCAGAATATTAATAAAACTTTGAAAATTAATATAAAATAATCTGTAAGTCAGATGAAAATAATTTATATATGAAAGTTGCTCAGAAAAATCCCACGAATCCGAATACGCAGTCCGTTCGTCTGTCACATGCCCCTATCATAACGAACATGGAACTTTTCCATCGTATTCATCTGTTCGGTAAAAGCCTCAGACCTGGGAAATATCGTCAGGTATTCTCCCGCTCTGTCTGCGACGTGTAGTACTGCGTTAGTGCATGCCTAACTCTGCATATTGCCATATCATGCATCTTGTTGCTTCTGTCTACTTTATATTTATTGTTCCTCCCCCTCTTCTTACCAGTAGACCCCAAGACTGACGTTGCTGCTGCGTATGACTACGCTACTAACGACGAGCCTTTTGCAGCAGAGCAACAAGGCAAGCACCCCCCCTTGAGCATTCCGATATCGCCCAGTTCCCTTCTCTCTCATGCTTGCATTAGTTTTTGCTACTATTCTAGATAGCTCCTATTCTAATGCATAGCCTATTTTTCATGAAATGCTACTGTACCTACTCCTTCATTAAACTGCATAGTATAGGTTGATCAATGAATCCCCTGTTACCCCTTAGTTCCAGGTGCCCCGCTTTTAATATCAGTTACTCGATCATCGAGATCGACGAGCCAGACTCGTCACATCACCACACACCCCCTTAGTTGTACGACTCTGCAGAACTACTATCGAGTACCGAGGGTGACACCTCATGAAGTACTCATGATGTTAGCTATGTAGTGTAGCTAGTCGGTCGTGGTAAAGAGAGGGTGATACCTCTCTGCCACTCCCGATATCACCTCTGTCGTGCGACCCCCCTCAAGTGTGGGACCATCGAGGGTGATTCCTCTAAGTCCATCTTGACGGTTACATCGAGCGGAAACCATTGAGGGTGATTCCTCAGGTTCCGCCTTGATATTTTATACACATGGTTACTATGACTTGGTTACACAAACATGTTGGTGATGAGTCGGCCCTGAAGGGTACCCATTGATTAATGATGACGAGGCATGGCCGCGCAGGTGAGTCCCTTGCCACAAGACCTCGAGACGGGGCGACGGGACCGCACATTGTGGGTCGCGCTCGTCGCCGCATTAATAAAATGCTAATGGGTTGGGTATTTGATCTGAGTTGGTCGATTGACCTTTTTATGCACTAACCTTCTCGTGGGACAAGTTATGGGTACTCAACGTCATTGTATCTGCCGAAGCTCTTCGGACGTCAGCAATTGAGCGGCACGCGCTCGAGTGGTCCGCGACGGCACTGATCTTGTATTAGAGTGTGCTAGGACTGACCTCGGCCGACGTCGCATCATGTAGGAGTGCAAAGGGTGAGTGGGCCCATGAACCCTGCGCGCTTAGGATTTAGACCGGCGGGCTGGCCTCTCTGTTGAGGCTAGGTAGGGCGACGACGTGTTGATTTCTCGAGGACGGGCATGACCCAGGAAAGTGTGTCCGGCCAAAGGTTATCAACGGTGTTGGGGAATGTGGTGCACCCCTGTAGGGATGAATTCAACTATTTGAATAGCCGTGTCCATGGTAACAGGACGACTTGGAGTTGTACTTTGATCTACTGCAACTATAATTCTGACTTAAAATTGAAATGAATTTTGGCTCCGATATTGCTTTCCCGCAGGGAGTCGAGGAAGAATCTCTGGGTGTGGTTACTTAATAAAATTGCTACAATAATATTGCTACATATGAGTTACCAATCTACTCTCTTCTAATGCTGCAAGATGTTGAAGATGCTAGTCTTCAATAGGACTAGGCCTTCCCCCCTATTCTTGCTTTTCTGCAGTCAGTCCAGATATAACCCCCCATTCCCTTTTATACCGATGCATACTTAGCATAGTTCTGATGTCAGTCTTACGAGTACTTTGGATGAGTACTCACCGCTGCTTTGCTTCCCTCTTCCCCCTTGATACGATTACTGCGTTCAGATGACGGAGCCCAGGAGATGGAGTACACCGGAGACGACTACTACACCACCACTGGAGCCTACTACTACGTGGAGGCTGCCCCCGACCAACAGTAGGATAGGAGGTTCCCAGGTAGGAGGCCTTGCCTCTTTTGATCCGTTGCTATGTTTGTGCTAGCCTTCTTAAGGCAAAAGTTGTTTAACTTATGTCTGTACTCAGATATTATTTGCTTCCACTAACTTGTGCTTGTCAAGCTTTGTATTCGAGCCCTCGAGGCCCCTGGCTTGTAATATGAAGTCGTATGACTTTTAATTGTGTCGAGAGTGGTGTTGTGATATCGATCAGTGAGTCCCTAATCTTGGTCGTACGCACTTGCGTGTATGATTAGCGTACAGTCAAATGGGGGGCGTCACAATGGCACTCCTTAGCATAGAACAAATCAGCTCTTTATTACAAATAATTGGGGTACAATGGTTCGTGTATTACAAAGGAATACAACGACACAGTGACACTACGCTTGCTAAGGTAGATCTATGCTAGAAGCGGAACAACTCGTAACAGCGGAATAACTTCTAGCAATGGAACAACGATGACGGTGATGGACTCCACTCTGTAGGGACTCTGACTGGGACACATCCTAGAGCGCAAACTCGGGATCCTTGACAAGCAATCAATCACGGCATCACCTGCAATCTGGCATGACACGCCAGGTGAGTACTTTGAATGTACTCGCAAGCTCACAACAACCAAAGCAATCAAGACAAACAATAACATGCCATTTGCAGGTTAATTAATGATGAGCATGATACTACTAGAACAACATGAGAGTGAGTATGGCATATACATGTTACTCATGGTATGAACATGATGATACTAGCCCTATCATGAGAGGGAGGGTCGATGTTTAAGGTCCCCTGGACCCACTTACTCTTCTCAGAGGTTATCTCGTAACCACCATAAGTATCAAGCTTACCGTCATGAACATCACACGGTCACCTCAGGATCAACCAAGCTCGCACTAGTAGAGAAAGGGCTAGCCACAACTCTTGTTGGTGGCGCACCGTTTTTGGCCGACGCCAGCACTACATTTTTCAAATATCTCTGGCGTCGCCCGTTTTGGTATGCCATCGCTAGTTACTTAGTGCTGGCGCTGGATGTGCCTGGAACGCCACTTGTATGTGGCCTCCAAGGTTGTGTGCAGGCGTAACTTACTGTTGGCGTACTAGGTTGGTAGTACAACGACAGTATTTCATATATCTATGGCGTTGACTTAGTCCGGACGCCAGAAGTTTATTTTGTGGGTCCATTTTTAGTCAACATTGGGTCCCACGTAACACCGGCGTAGCATACAACGGCACGCCAGGAATATACATGTTAGTGCTGGTGTTATGTTCTCTTTAAACGCCAGTAATAAAGTCGCATCACTACCACGTACGTGCTAACCCTTGTGTATACACTAGATTCCCCTTTCTTCTTCCTCTTTCTCTTCCACTTCCTCCTCTCCCTTCCCTCTCCTCATCTTGAGAAACTCAATTATTTTATCATGATTCTTAATTAGGTGGTTAGATCTAGCTAGGTGATGCGTTAGTTACGTTATCTAGCCTGCTCCACCCACTCTCTAATTAAGCTAGCTATATCTAGCTCTCTCCTCCACCCACTTGCATTAGATTTTCCTTCAACCTCCATTAATGGCGCCCACAAACCTACGTATGGTCGACCGGCTTCTCGCAGGATCGATCGAGGACTAGCTCGACTCATGTCTCTTCTGCTTGAGGTAATTAACACAAAAAACACTTCCTCGTCATTTAATTATGCATGTTACGTACGTGTGTGATTGCTAAATGGCGAAACGTGCATGGACGGCGAATTTGTAGAGAGAGTTGCCAATGTTTTGGCGAAACGTTGATTCATTTCCGTTTCGTCAAATTTCTGGTACTCAATATGTACCACTTTTTAGCAAAGGTCATGCTAAAATTTTGAATGCCCCCGCTTGATATATATGTAATTCTTTTTGTATTTCCCTTTACAGGCTACTTTGATCTATCGAAAGATTCAATATGGATCGAAGTGTGAAGGCCTTTCTCAATTTTGCGGTGATGAATATGATACAAAAGTGTGAAACGCAGATATTTTGTCCATGTAAGGCCTGCAAAAATGGAATTTTCCATAACCCATTCGATGGTAGCATCCTCGCGCACTTGCTTCGTCATGGTTTCGTTGAAGGTTATACACGATGGACAAAGCATGGTGAGGAGAATGACGACGACGACGGAGCGACGGATATGGAAGCATAGAACCCTTTCAATGATGAATTAGCAGGGCCGCCAGAAGGAGGAAACAATAATGAACATGCGCCTGGAGGAGGAAATGATGAAACGCCACACAAACATGAAGAGGACCATGTCACCCAGGATATGCCGTTGGCTGAAATGTTGCAGGATCCCCATGTTAAAGAACTGCTTCAAAAGAAGACAAATGAGAGAGCTGCTATTAAGGAGGCTCTCAAGTTGGCGCAATTGGAGTTAGATGCGACTGCTCCACTGTATGAAGGTTGTGATCCTGAGCACACCCGCTTGCACGTCACGCTCAAACTTGTAGACATCAAGGCAAGATTCAAGAGCACAGACGCAAGTCTGGATGCTACATTGGAATATTTACATACAGTTTTGCCCAAGGGGAATTTGTTGCCTAATAGTGTAGATGAGGCGAAAAAGATCGTGTGCCCTCTTGATTTGCCGCATTTAAGATATCATGCATGCATAAATGATTGCATATTATATCGTAACGAGCATGAGCACAAAACAGAGTGTCCAACTTGCAAGGAACCCCGATACAAGCCTGGAAAGAAGGATCTTCGAAAGGTTGTATGGCACCTTCCGTTGATTCCATGCCTGCAACGTTATTTCGCTGACGCGAAGGAAGCAAAGAACATGACTTGGCACACGACCAGGAAATCCAAAAATGAAGGCATTTTGAGACATATTGCGGATGGTTGTCAGTGGAAAGCACTCGACTGCATTGAACTAGAATTCACAGCAGAACTAGGAAACCCCAGGTTGGGTGTCAGTAGCGATGGACTAAATCCATTTGGCAAGCAGAGTAGCACACGTAGTACATGGCCTGTGTTTTTTTGGATGTACAACCTCCTGCCTTGGCTCTGCATGAAACAAAAGTACATACACATGGTAATGCTCATTCGAGGACCGTTGTAACCAGGCAACGATATCAACACATATCTTGAGCTATTGAAGGAGGAATTAGACATATTATGGAAGGATGAAGGGGTCAAGACGTGGGACGCCAACACTGGAAACTATTTTCCAATGAGAGCAGCATTGCTCACGACCGTTCATGACTATCTAGGTTACGGATATATTTCCGGACAAGTGTGTCATGGACATTGCGGATGTGTTAAATGTATGGATGACACATCTTTTCTCCATCTATCAAAAAAGGGCAGTTGCAAGACAGTGTTCATGGGCATCGAAGGTGGCTTGACAAAGATGATGAGTGGAGAAGTCGTGGCGACCTGTTCGACAACACGGATGAGGCCCGAGGGCCACCACGTAAGAGGAGTGGAGAAGAAATCCATGAGATGTTAAAGAATTGGACAGATTGCCCGAAGCCAGGAAAGAAGAAAAAGAAGGCTGAGAAAATGCTGCTAAAAGTATGGAAAAGAAAGTCTATTTTCTGGGGCTTGAAGTATTGGGAACTACTCAGTTCGCCGCATTCTCTTGATATGATGCATATCACAAAAAATATTTGTGAGAGTTTGCTTGGCACACTGTTTGACATGCCAGAAAAAAGTAAAGACGGTATGAGGGCAAGACAAGACTTGAAAGATATAGGTATTAGGGAAGAGCTCCAACCTAAAAGAACCAATGACATGGCCAAGGGCAAAAACATCGCCATAGACGACGAGACAACGAAGGGCAAAACCATGACAAAAAAGAAAGAAGATTATTGCCCCCCAGCTTGCTTCACGCTCGACGAGGATGAGCTTCATCAACTATTCAATTTCCTTGACGACATCAAAGTTCCTTCTGGTTACTCGGGGCTCATACGCAGATATCTTGACACAAAAAAGCAAAGGTTTAGCAACATGAAGTCCCATGATTGTCATGTGATGATGACGCAATTACTTCCGGTAGCCCTCAGAGGGATAATGGATGATCACGTTCGCAACACACTTCTTGACTTCTGCAACATTTTTGACATTCTCTCTCGAAAGTCGATCAGTGTGCGAGATCTCACTCGACTAGAAGAGGAGATCATCACAATACTATGTGAGCTTGAGATATATTCCCCCTGTCATTCTTTGATGTGATGGTGCATCTCCTAGTTCATGTTGTTTCTGAGGTTAAAGACCCTGGACCGACATTCTTGCATACCATGTTCCCGTTTGAAAGGATGATTGGAACTGTGAAGGGTTACGTTCATAACAAGGCCCATCCGGATGGAAGCATCGTCCAGGCCTATCTGACCGAAGAGTGCATATCATTCTGCAATAATTATATAGATGATGATCAATCTCTTGGTTTGCCCACGAGGAAGCGTGCCGATAGGCTTGATGGAGTAGGCCACTCACAGTTGAAGCGTGATTTAAATGTGGATGCACATAACCGCCGAGACGACTTTGACAGAGCGCACACAGTGGTGTTACAACAAGAAGATATAATCACTCCTTGGCAGCAGACTCACAAGGACACCTTAAAGAGAGAGCATGCAATGGCAGGGAGACAGAGGACCGAAGCCCAGATCATTAGAGAGCACAACTCCAAATTTGCAGCCTGGTTAAAAGAGCGAATTCGGGAGAAACCACTGGCAAGAGGTATTGCCAATGCAAATCTCATCTATGCATTAGCAGTAGGCCCCGCATGCACCGTCGCCACTTACCAATCATATGATATCAATGGATACACATTCTATACTGAGGCAAAAGACAAAAACTCTGATTACCAGAACTCAGGCGTCACGTTAATTGCCTCCACCGAGAATGAAACTAACAGATACTACGAAAGGATCGAAGAGATATGGGAACTTGAGTACGCCGAAGATCACACGGTGCCACTGTTTTGGGTTAGATGGGTGAAGAATGTCGAGAAGGAAGAACGTGGTGCCGTTACCATGTCCCTGCCCGAAGCACAAGCTGCCGGTGCAAAGGGTGTCAAAGGAATTGCCGCCAAATATGAGCCTTGGGTATTCGCTAAGGACGTGTCGCAATGCTTCTATATAACTGACCCGGCAAAGCCAAGTCGTGTTGTTGTCAGGAGATCCAAGAGATCCATCGTCGGGATGGACGGAGTGGCCAACGAGGATGACTATGATCAGTTCGGCGTCGACCCAAAAGAAGAGGAGAACTATGATGACGATGAAAATTACACCACCAGAAGGAGCAGAACTACCTTGCCTGAGACAGGACGTCCCTTCTTACGAAAGAGTCATAACGCGGGACGGAAGTATTCAAGCAAGATTAAAAAGACCCAAACCATCGTTGAGAGGATTGTCAAACGACGTCGTACTTGATTATTTTGTGTGCTTCATTATTCGTGTACTACACTTTGTGTACTTCTCATTGCGTAATACGTACTTCGCACGATATTGTACTTCATTTGTGTGTACCTCCTAATTTGCATTATTATATACTTTGATCCACATTCATGTATGCATTTTCACATGCCATTTGTCAAGTATTATTAGGAGAGCCCAAGTTAACACAACACCAATTACTGCTGGCGTCGGCCACGTCATTGGCGCCAGCACTAATGACTAACCGGCACTTTTATCATATACACTGTTGTGAGAACAACTCAGATTCCCTTCTTGCCCCCGCTGCCGGACACTGTTCTCCACCGTTCCCCCGCCCATCCGCGCCCACACCCTGCGCCAGACGTGCCGCCGTGCTGCCCAGCCCTTCCCCAAGCCCACCCGCTCATCCAAGAGCCTCTTCCTCCGTCGTCGTGTCCGGCCACTCTGTCCCTCCGCGGTGGTCCTGTCCGGCCAATCTCTCCCTCTGTCGCTCTGTCCGGCCACCCCGTCCGCCACGCAACACCACCCCATCGCGCAGTCTTCACGGGCGCCCCCACCGTGCCCTGCTGACAGCCGACCCCCACTCGATCTGGACGGTAAAAATCTATCTCTAACCAATTCATGAAATGTGAATTAATGAAATATGTTATATGTTGCATCATCGTGTGTTCTTGTGAATTGTCTCGCGCTAGCTATGTTTCTTTTTGCAGGGAAAGGTCGAGAGAGTGGCCAATGTTTTGGCGAAACATGGATTCATTTCCGTTTCATCAAAATTTCTTGCTCCCAATATGTCCATGTTTTCCATTGACTTTTATTTTGTGAATGCGACACAAAATGGAAGAATGCCCATACTGTTAAAAGAATGGAGGCAACTACCCGAGTGATCGCAACTTGGAAGAGTTAAAAGAATGGAGGCAGCTTCCCGAGTGATCGCAACTTGGAAGAGTTAAAAGAATGGAGGCACCTACCCGAGTGATCGCAACTTGGAAGAGTTAAAAGAATGGAGGCAACTACCCGAGTGATCGCAACTTGGAAGATTAGAGATCGGTGAATCTCTATGCTCCACCATGCATGAAGATGTAGGGGGTTAATTTCCCTCTTCTTCAAGATTGATCCTAATAAACGTGATGAGTACCGTACTAGTAGTTACGATGATAGTTAATGTATGCATATATATAAATGATGTGTACCATAATATAAATTATGTTGTACGTGCGTTTTCATTTCATATCAGAATCAGTGTGGGACACAAATATCATTATGTATATACTGATACAAAATTGCGCTGCCGCCGCAGCATATCTCGCTGCGGTGGCAATGTTTTTTGTTGTTGCGTTTGGTCATTTAGTACTGGCATGCGAGACATCCGGTACGCCCATAATGACCTCTCCAGTGTATGGCGTTGGCAAAGTTGACACGCCGTAGATATATATGATATTGCCGTCGTGGCGATAAATCCAACGCCATAGGTATATGAAATACTGATGGCGTAGGCTCCAACGCCACCACTATTATTTAACTGTGGCGCTATATTGCTGGCGTCGGGTGCCTATGCCAGCAAGGCCCTTTTTGCCATGCCATAGCTAGGCTTTTCTGCACTAGTGTCAGTATCAATAATACCATCATGATCATCGCGTGACCACAAGGAGCTTGATCTTTACATGTGATCACCGCATGACCACATAAAGATCAACCAACTTCTTTCATCTTGAAGCCGGGGTTGGTTACTAGTCAGATTATTATTACTGTTGACCCATAGTGTGACCTACAACGAACTGTGTCCATATCCGAGGACGCGGCTATCGATAGATTATACACTCTACAGAGGTTAGTACACTGTAACCACACCACGGAACTCATGGCCTCATGCTCCCATTCGGGTGGACCAATGATATTCCAATAAAACTGATCTATTGCATGACACTCTCCCGGCCACTTCGACAAACTCCCCTTTGGGCGATGTCATGGGTGGCCCCGATGTCAACTCGTGACATCCTCCACATTTGTGGCCACCATCGTCGTGGACAAAACAAAGATCATCCCAAACGGGGACACCCGGGTACAACACAACTTGGGCACACAAGGATATGGCCGCCTACCTTATCAGGGTAGCGCGCACACATAACCTTCCCTAGTTGGAGGTACCAGCGAGAGGTATGACAATAGACCAAATTAGGGCCTTCCATCCAGGCACGTGTGGTTGCACTGGTGAGCTCGATTCAGTGGCACCATGACTCAGCCAATAGATTTGTTCAAGTTTGATTAACGTCAGGTTTAACTTGAATGGTGATGAGCTGAGTCATAACAAAATAACACAATGAAATAACAATGCATTATGAGCATAATATCAACATGAGCATGGATGGGCAACATATCCATTTAACATATGAATCATAACATCAACAACAATAAATCATTTAGTCTACGAGATGCAAAGGAGCATGACATGGTGATGATCATGAATATCACAAGTATTTACATGCAAACGATAACTATTCATGTGAGCATATCATTACCACTAGCATTAGGAACAAGTACAAGAATAGAACATAATAACAATAGTAACAATAATAATACTGGCAAATAATCATGGATGCATGAGAACATGGCATAAGCATGGATTCACAAACATATTCAAAGTATTAACAAAATCATTAAATGAACAAGCAACTGTTTAAATATTCAGGTGGAAACCATGGCTACTGCAATGCCATCATGCAAGTGGTTGTTGTGGCTTGCCTGGGGTTGATGGAGTCATCGAGAAGAAGTGATAGGAGCTCGCAAAAAGATTTGCCGAAAAAGTTTCTCTCCCGGTGGAGCTGAATAAAGAGCAAGGGCAAAATGGTCATTTTCAGAATGCGACAACATTGCGAAAATGAAACCAACAGAACGAGCTCGACGAATAGAGAACGTGGGCTTTTGAATCACTTGAATCGGAGGTACGATTGTGGAGATACAGCCGTTCGTTCGTTAGGCAGAAAACAAACAGAAAAGTGTCTGTTCCGCTCTTAACTAGCGAATGTACGGAAACTGGAGGTTGCTGGCGGCGGGGGGGGGGGGTGAAACAAAAGGCGTATTCCTAAGAATACGTGTTTAGGTGAAGGAAAACGCATTCATGAGCGTAGCCGCGGCCAAAGGAGTTTTCAGTAAGCGAAAGTGTATTAAGAAGAATACGTCTCCACTTTAACCGACGGGCAGGACCGGCTGGTGCTTAAGAGACTGACGGGTGGGGCCATGGGGCCCACTGGCAGGGGGTCATCATCTTCCTGTCACCCGCGTGTGGCCGAGGCAGGGCGATGCTCGGTCGATGATGGCCGGTGACCTTGGCCGTCTCCCATGGCGTTCCACCTATGGATGAACTCAGCTCGACATGACCATCCATTGGTGTAGGCCACGACCGTCGAAGAGGACCGAGATGGCAGCGGCTTCGACACCGGCGGAGGAGGCCGTCGGCCTCCAGTGGCTCCGAGCGCATGGGCGTCCTGGAGAGGGTCTAAGGAGGTGGGGAGGATCGCCGGCCTACGGGGACTCCTCTGGAGGTAGTTGCAAGGGGAGAGGGGGCTTGGTTGGCTTGGATTTGTGCAGAGACCGACAGCAGGGCTCTGGCCATGGGAGGGGTAGGAGAGCTCCAGGGGCTCGATTGGGTGGTCGTTGAGGCTTCTAGGAGAGTGGTGAGGAGGTTGATGATCTCGGGAGGCCTCAGGGACGACTTAAATAGTGGGAGCGAGCTCGTTGGATGGGCCCGACCACGGAGACGTGTCGCCGATGCTCTGGCGTGAGCAGGCCACGCGGAGGGGAGGGGGAAGGTGTCCAGAGGACTCACTTGACGCGGAAAAGCCACGGGGGCACTCGAGAGAGCTCGGAGATGATACGTTTATGCGGTCAGGGCAGAGGGGACGCGGACAGGGCGCAGACGGTGATGTCGTGGCGCGCCGGGGAGGATAGAGGATGGGAAGAGGGCTCCGGGGACGACGTGTGACTGATGCGGAGCTGTTTGACACGCGCAGACGAGGCCCGAAGCTACACGACGAGCAGAGCGTGCCAAATGCATGCCAGCTCGCATGGTCACCGCGTGGCAAGGTGCACCGAGGACACGATGGCATGCAAAAAGATGTCTAGCATGTAGTCCCTTCATCCTGGAGCACCATTGAAGCATTGGTTTGATTAAAGCACCTTTGTGCTGATGGGTACCATCAACTATAGTCTCTAGCAGCAAGGTGTTTGCAAAGAAGTGGGGGAGGCTCACTTGGGGATAGATGTTTTGCTTTAGCTGGGGTGGATCACTCACTAAGGTGACCACCGTGGCTAGGTTTTATCTCAAATGGAGGGGTTTAACTAGCACTTGCTTCACAATCCGCCCCACTAGACAAAAACATGAAAGTTGAAGCTGTGCTCAAATGTTTGAATGGACTGAGCTGAAATTTGATGGAGGATGGTGATTTATACATAGGAAGGCACTGTAAAAATTTCATACCATTTGGATAAACAAAAATGGCACTTCCTTCACAACGCTTTCCTCTTGATAGAAACTTGGGGGAATTGTTGAGAGAAATTGGCTGTATGAAATGATCCCAATTTTTGTGGAGGGAAGTTATATTTGTAGGAGAATGTCCTGGTAAAATTTCAGAAATTATGGAGCAATATAAAATATAGTTGCTTCACAAACTAAAGTTACGACCAGAAACAA
The DNA here is from genome assembly GCA_039707655.1 of Elymus sibiricus. Classification (NCBI taxonomy): domain Eukaryota; kingdom Viridiplantae; phylum Streptophyta; class Magnoliopsida; order Poales; family Poaceae; genus Elymus; species Elymus sibiricus. Next base: position 174,773,820 of record CM077667.1, on the reverse strand, counting down.
AGATTGGATGGTGTGCTCACCATGAGCATGGAATCTTGCATATTTTTACATATTCAAGGTCAAAAGGAGCCAAATGAATTTTGAGAATTTTGTGGGAATTAATGACAAGACAGAAATATAGGTTGCTTCACAACCTAGGGCAAACATGGCTACTCCTTTAATAGAAAAAGGAATATTCCCAAGAAATAAATATTGGGGTTGGACCAAGATGGAAATGACATGATCTTGAAAGGATTTGAGAGTGATAAACCACTTGGGAGAGGAAGAAGAGATGATCTTCCCAGGTTTCAAGACCACAGAGCCACATAAAAGGAACTCTAAATAAAAATTCAAAGAAATCCAAGAGAAAAAGAAAGGGCCAAAAATCGGGATGTCATAGTGGGCTGATTCCACCATACATGGAACTCGACCCTATGTTCAGTTCACCATGCTTTGTGCAGTGCTAGTAAATATGTAGCATGTTAATATTAGCAAGAAAATTAATTGCACGCTGATATCAGGTAAGATATCACTTATGCGTTAATTATGTGATTAACATAGATGTTGATATTTGGTACATCCGCTAGCACGTGTCTTAGATTTTTTTAGATACGGATGTATCTGGACACATTTTAGTGTTAAATACACTTGTATCTAAATAAATCTAAGACAAGTAATTGAGACAGAGGAAGTATGATATTAATGGAATACATTTTGTGGGATTAATGACAAGACAGAAATATAGGTTGCTTCACAACCTAGGACAAACATGGCTACTCCTTTAATAGAAAAAGGAATATTCCCAAGAAATAAATATTGGGGTTGGACCAAGATGGAAATGACATGATCTTGGAAGGATTTGAGAGTGATAAGCCACTTGGGAGAGGAAGAAGAGATGATCTTCCCAGGTTTCAAGACCACAGAGCCACATAAAAGGAACTCTAAATAAAAATTCAAAGAAATCCAAGAGAAAAAGAAAGGGCCAAAAATCGGGATGTCATAGTGGGCTGATTCCACCACACATGGAACTCAACCCTATGTTCAGTTCACCATGCTTTGTGCAGTGCTAGTAAATATGTAGCATGTTAATATTAGAAAGAAAATTAATTGCACGCTGATATCAGGTAAGATATCACTTATGCGTTAATTATGTGATTAACACAGATGTTGATATTTGGTACATCCGCCAGCACGTGTCTTAGATTTGTTTAGATACGGATGTGTCTGGACACATTTTAGTGTTAAATACACTTGTATCTAAATAAATCTAAGACAAGTAATTGAGACGGAGGAAGTATGATATTAATTGCATACATTTTGTGGGAACTAATGACAAGACATAAATATAGGTTGCTTCACAACCTAGGGCAAACATGGCTACTCCTTTAATAGAAAAAGGAATATTCCCAAGAAATAAATATTGGGGTTGGACCAAGATGGACATGACATGATCTTGGAAGGATTTGAGAGTGATAAGACACTTGGGAGAGGAAGAAGAGATGATCTTCCCAGGTTTCAAGACCACAAAGCCACATAAAAGGAACTCTAAATAAAAATTCAAAGAAATCCAAGAGAAAAAGAAAGGGCCAAAAATCGGGATGTCATAGTGGGCTGATTCCACCACACATGGAACTCAACCCTATGTTCAGTTCACCATGTTGTGTGCAGTGCTAGTAAATATGTAGCATGTTAATATTAGAAAGAAAATTAATTGCACGCTGATATCAGGTAAGATATCACTTATGCGTTAATTATGTGATTAACATAGATGTTGATATTTGGTACATACGCCAGCACGTGTCTTAGATTTGTTTATATACGGATGTATCTGGACACATTTTAGTGTTAAATACACTTGCATCTAAATAAATCGAAGACAAGTAATTGAGACGGAGGAAGTATGATATTAATTGCACGCTAAACATGTTGAGCAATCTATGTTAGTTGGATTGGCATGGTTTGATGGCCGAGATTAATTGAATCAGCCTCTTTGGGTATTTTTATATTGGTATAGATATAGATGTATGCACATGACTAGGAGCAGGGCGTTTTGGTGGCCGGGCTCCATGGGGGTCAAAATTATTGAATATTTTTTTCTATACAATTTTTGAATAATTGAAAATTCAAAAATTCCAGTTCCAAAAAAATCTGAAAAAATATAAGGATGAAATGTATATTTGTGTAGAAAGTCATGAGGAAATACCTACGGAAAAATAAATTCATGTACTTTGGGGATGAACAGTACCATGTGTTGAAAAGCCACATATTTCTTTTCGTTTGTGCATAACCCTCATTTCAACGTATTTCATCATGAAAATTTACACACATGTACATTATGCCTCAATGTATCTTTGTATTTTTCAGATTTTTTTTTTGAAACATAATATGAATTTTGATGATTTTTTTAAATGGCTTCCATGGAGCGCACCCTCCAAAAGCAATTTTCGCATGACTATTCATATTCAAAAGATACGATACACAGTTCGAGTCAAATGTTTCGCAAACTTTTATTTAGATTTGCGTTAGCCTTTTCAGACCAGCTCTAATACAATGCGTAACCTAATCCAAGCAGGAGGGCAGGACCGAAGTATTATTTTTACTAAATGGCCCCTGGACGATCTTATGTCGCGCACCGACCCCCAAAAAACTTATCTCGTCTCCTGGCCCCCTCCATTCACGTCTGACCGTTCGATGTGTAACATACACGTTTGCACGCCTTCCTCCTAGGCGCCTTTGACCGGTCGCGGTCCATGGTCATCGGTCACGCCGCCAGCGTGGCACACCCGTGACGCGCCGGATGAAATGGCGCTATATGGGCCGGATACTCTCCATTTCCTATAATCCCAAGTGTCATCATAGTAGAACATCTGCTGTTCCAGCTGGATGTTCTGACGGATAGCTGACACGCCTGACGTATAGGCGTGACATCTTGAAAGTGAACACGACGGTCTGGTTGGCGTTCCTACGCTGAAAGCACCTTGTCGTTTGGCGTTTCTGTCGCAAGGCATAGCATGTCGTGCTGTTTGGCATGGCGGATCATATAACTGGTGTCGCCTTCCAAACAAGCGTATCTTGTGGTCGGATGTGGCTCCTATAAATTAGGCGTGTCCTATTGTCTTCGTTGTCGTCTTCCAATAAGGCATGTCTTGTGGTTGGCCTCGTCCGCCTCCTAGGTGATGTGTTTGTTTCCTTGCCCTTCTTTCTTTTAATCGCCCATACATGATAGGCGTGTATTCTTAAAAAATTAGCATGGTGCAATTTGTCCATTTGAGGTCCGGTTACCCCCACTCCCCCACCCTCCCCTGGAAAAAGTCACCACACTCGCAGGTCACCACCCACCTCGTCGTCCCCGCCCCCTTCCCCTCCTGTCCTTGTTCCCAACGGTCCCGATGACCATTCCACCTGCGACTGCCCCTGGCCAAAGCAGCAGCCTGGCCGCTCCCCTCGTCGTACCAACCTTTACTCCAATCCCAAATCCCCAGTGGTAGAAGAGTGGAAACTACGTGGCATCAGCCAGATCTACCCAAAGCAGCAGGTAATCTTCTTACGAATCAACTTGGTAGGATGTATACCAGTTGTGTATTACATACCATTAGGTAATAGGAGGGTGCGAACCAGTGCACATCCTTTTGATATATTATGGCATGTTGGACCTGTCACATGTGATGTGGGTTAATGTTGGCTATATTGCCTTTTATGTAGGATGGTGTATCGTAATGAAGTGCATTTACATCATGGGGGCGCTCTTAACATGTAATTTGGCAGTAGTCGTGTGGAGTTTGTGAACACCCAAAGCCATGCGTTCTGTTTCCCTAAGGATCCAACACTTGCTGAACTTATTGATAAAGTGAGGCAATTGACGGATGTGGAAGAAAGTTCTATAGTAAGGTTGGAAGGAAAGTATGACGCTCGCACAGGCCATAGGTCGTTGTGCACGATGACTCCCCTGGCCGAGGCTTATGATTCGGAAAACTACAAGGCAATGGTTGGTGAATCTTGCATGAGGATTGATACGTCTCCAATGTATCTATACTTTTTTATTGTTCCATGCTATAATATTATCATTCTAGGATGCTTTTTGGATGATTATTTACCAATTCATATTATTTTTGAGCACTAACCTATTAACCCAGTGCCCAGTGCCAGTTGAGGTTTTCTGCATGTTTTTGACTTTTCAGATTTACAGTACCAAACGAAGTCAATTGCCTTGAAACTTTTTTATGATTTTTTTCTGGACCAAAAGAAGACCTGGAAGGTTTAGGAGGAGGCCGGAGGATCCACGAGGGAGCTACCACACAACAGGGCGCGCTCGGGGGGGGGGGGCACGCCCAATTATGTGGTGGCCCCCTCGGGCGTCTCCCGGTGCCCCTCTCTGGCCTATAAATTCCAATAAATCCCAAAAACCCTAGAGAGCCTCCCGAATACACTTTTTTCGTTGCCACACGTCTCTGTTCTGCCATGTGCCCATCTCGAGCCCTGTTCCGGTGCCATGCTGAAGGGGGGATCGATCACGGAGGGCCTCTACATCAACCTTGCTGCTCCCATGATGAGGTGTGAGTAGTTACCTACAGACCTACAGGTCCGTAGTTAGTACCTAGATGGCTATCTCTCTCTTGATCTTCAATACAAAGTTCACCGCATCTTCGCGGTGATCTATTCGATGTAATCACTTTGTACGATGTGTTTGTTGGGATCCGATAAATTGTGGGTTTATGTTTAGATTATTCATGAAAAAGATTTGAGTCTTTTCTGAATTCTATTATGATTCTTATTTGCATGATTATTATAGCTTCGTAAATCTCTCCGATCCATTGAAATAGTTTGGCCAAGTAGATTTATATTTCTTCATTGAGAGGGGTGCGTTGTAGTGGGTTCAATCTGGAGGTGCTCTATATCCTAGGTCAACCCTTGGAGGTGACGTGAGCGGGGCCGGCCTGCCAGACAGAGCTCAACCCTTGGATTTATCGACGTTGCAGGGACGGACCCGAGCACAGATGCCGTGCCCAGTCTTCTCATGCGACAAACCCGAGGAGAAAACACCCGGTGCGCGGCTCCCGTGGCGGCGAAACGCCGATTGTGTTTGCAGGGACCGTGCCGCGCGCCCTGACTCACCCACTCCCGATTAGATCATGTGAGGACATAGCACCAAGGGCCACGGGAGGTGACGTACATGGGGCTGGCCTGCGAGACAGAGCTCGACCGCTTGGATTTGTTAACGCTGCAGGGACGGACCTGAGCACAGGCGTCGTGCCAGCCCTTAATCACGAGGCGGTCGAAGGCGGGATTGCTAGGGCGCGGCGACATTCATGGTGGCGAAGCACCGAGCATGCAGGTTGGAATACTTAGGAAATTTATCAAATGCATAAGAGGTTCTGATACGTGCGCAAACGACACGGCTGCAGGGACGGGCCCTAACTGCCTGAGGATAGTGCAGCCCGATGGGCGCCCTCAATCTGAACAAACCAAAAAGTTACCTGGTACGAACCAAAAAGTCACCTGGCAGCGGTATCGCTGAAGCGTTGAGGTAGTCATTGGAGCCTGGCCTTCATGAGTCCAAAGCCTCTGGAGGCTCGGGGTCCTCGATGCTCAGTGAGTAAAGTTGTAGGAACTCCGCAGGGTCAGGGGTGCCGTCATAGCGAGGAGGCAGGTCCAGCTTGAACTTGCCGGGCCAGGCGACCCGACGCAGCTCCCGGGCAATGGCGCGGCAACCCACTGCACCCACGAGCGCTGGGCGCATGGGAGGGGCCCAGTCTTGGTGTTCCTGAGCAGCGGCCTCTAGAGGCGCATGGTTGTGACGCTGGCGCAGCAGCGCAGGGAGCGCGCGCGCGTCAGCGCGCGGCCGTGGCACCACCTGGCAGCTTACTTCATCCCTCGCCCTCGCCGGGGGCCCGCGCGGTTGGTTGATAACCCAAAAGTGTAGGGGATCGTTTGTAGCCTTTATCGATAAGTAAGTGTGTTGAACCCAATGAGGAGCTAAAGGTAGAACAAATATTCCCTCAAGTTCTATCGACCACCGATACAACTCTACGCACGCTAATGCTTGCTTTACCTAGAACAAGTATGAAACTACTTTGCGGGAATAAAACTATAAGTACTTTGCAAGATAATAAAGAACGTGGAAATAAAAGTTAGGTGCTGTTGTAATAAAAGAACAATAAAAGTAAATAGATTAGTAGAAAGCTTTTTGTGTAACGCAAGAGAAAGATTGTCCCTAGGCAATTGAATATGATACGATAGATACTTGTCATATGCAATGAGGGAGAGGCATACGCTAACACACTTTCCGTACTTGGATCATATGCACTTATGATTGGAACTCTAGCAAGCATCCGCAACTACTAAAGATCATTAAGATAAACCCCAACCATAGCCTTAAGTATCAAGTCCTCTTTACTCCCATACGCAGCAACCCACCTACTCGGGTTTATGCTTCTGTCACTCAAGCAACCCACCATAGGCAAATCATGAACATATTGCAACACCCTATAGCGGGGATCCCTCACGTTTGCGCGACACAGAGGGCACCATAGGACAGCACCATATCAACATACAACTCACATCCATAACATCATACCACAATTAACCCACAGGACAAAAGATATCTATTCAAACATCATAGGATAGCCAAATATCATTGGGAAAAAATATATGGAGTTGAGCACCATGTTTAAGTAGAGATTACAGTGGGGAAAAGGGGAGTTACACCGCTGCATAGAGGGGGAGAGAGTTGGTGTTGACGGCGGCAAAGTTGTTGGAGTAGATCGCCGTCACGATGCTTGCCCCGGCGGCGTTCTGGCGCCACCGGGAGAGAGGGGGAGAGAGCCCCCCTCCTTCTTCTTCTTCCTTGGCCTCCCCCTATATGGGAGGAGAGTTCCCCCTCTGGTCCATGGCCGCCATGGCGGCGGAGGGGCAGGAGCCCCTCCTAGATTGGATCTCCCTCTCTGTTCTCTTCTGTTTCACATTCCTGTTTTCTGGCCGAAAACCATTTCTTATATTCCCAGAGATCCGTAACTCCGATCGGGCTGAAATTTTGAGGGGATTTTTATCCAAAAATTAGCTTCCTTGCGCCCGAAGGAGAGCTCCAACCGACTTACGAGCTGGGCACAACCCACCAGGGCGCGCCCTGGTGTCTCGTGGGGGCTGTGGGCCTCTGTTTGCATTGATTCCACTTCTCAAAATTCACAAATATTCCAAAAAAAATCTCCGTAAATTTTTATCGCATTTGGACTTTGTTTGATATGGATATTCTGCAAAACAAAAAACATGCAACAAACAGGAACTGACACTGGGCATTGGATCAATAGGTTAGTCCAATAAATCATATAAAATGTTGCCAAAAATATGTGAAAGTTGTATAATAATGGCATGAGACAATAAAAAATTACAGATACGATGGAGACGTATCAGCATCCCCAAGATTAATTCCTGCTCGTCCTCGAGTAGGTAAATGATAAAAAAGATAATTTTTGATGTGGAATTCTACCTAGCATAATCTTGATCATATATCTAATCATGGCAAGAATATTAAGACACAAGTGATTCAAAGCAATAGTCTAGTTTTGACATAAAGACATTAATACTCAGGCATCCCAACAAACAATCATGTCTTTCAAAATATCAAGGCTAAAGAACGCTATCCCTACAAAATCATATAGCCTTGTCATGCTCTGTCTTCTAAACACAAAGTATAAATCATGTACTACCCCGGTGTCAGCCAATCAATTGGTTCATACTTTTTAACGCGCTTCAGCATTTTCAACTCTCACGCAATACATGAGCGCAAGCCATGGATATAGCACTATGGGTGGAATAGGATATAGTGGTAGGTTTCAAAGGGGTAAAAGTAGAGAAGAAAGTCTCTGTCAGTGTACTAAGAACCAGGGTATCTACTACCCTGACTTATGCGCGGGCGACCGCGACAGGATTCCCGGGGCCGGCAAGACCATGCCAGGTGCGTGACAGCCCCCGGCAAGCCTCTTTGCTACTAAGCTTGAGAGGAAGGACCGAATTCCCCGGCAAGGCCCTTTGCCGGGGTAAGAAGACATCCAAGTCACCGATCAGAAGATAGAAGACCGAGTGCTAGGTGCCCCGACAAGATATTGCCGGGCTGGTCGCATAGCCCCGGCAAGGCTCGCACCCGGCAAGCCCTTCCCAGCAAGACCTCGCCACTCTGTGACCGCTCCAGTGCAGCAACTAGCTTGTCGTTTAGCTGTTGTCCTCCTGGGCGCGTGTCAGATGCTAGTGGTGGAAGGGCTTAAGCGGTGTTGAAGTGACATCTCCTTTTTCCATCCCCAAGAAAGCTAGGGACACCTCAATGGAGCATTTAATGTTCTTGTCCTAAACCGTCAGTGTTAGGTATGATAACACTGTAGATACTTTTACACCTCATGTATGCCCTGTATGCCACTGTTGGTGAACCCTTCGAACGTATAAAAGGAGGCCCAAGGCGTAGCTACAGGGGATAGGATCGGATCTTTTCCAGCCTTTTCTGCATGTGTAGCTGCTGAGTACTGTAGCGCTCCCAGAACTTGTGCTAGAACACCTCTAATACAACCAAGCAGGAGTAGGGTTTTACGCATCTTTGCGGCCCGAACCTGGGTAAATTCCCGCGTGTTGATCATCATATCTGCTCTCTGTACAAACCCTTCCCCTTGCCGAATCGTAAAGGGACCCTCGTGATCCCATAGGTGTCATTTCTTCGACATCTTTGGCGCGCCAGGTAGGGGGAGAAGGTTGTGCGGACCTGATCTGGTGACTAGCGTGCCAGTTCTTCATCATCCTTGTCGCCATGGCCCCCAAAAGGAAGGGGTTCATGGCGGTTGGACCGTCCACGTCCGCCGCGCCTGTGCTTACGCGCACGGGCGACGGTGTCGACGCGGGTGGAGGAAGTAGAGATCCAGAGCTTCCACGACGCTCTGGTGATCGTAGCCAGGCGAGCGTCGTCGTCCGCGCCGCTGGATCTAGGGATGGAGCTGTGCTGCCGGTAGGCAGTGCAGCAAACTCCAAGGTCGGAAGGGCGCCTTCCAAGACACCCACGCCGGCGCACGCGCCGTGACCTTCTCGGGGCGCGCGCGATGAATATCGCCGCGACGTTGGTGGTTCCGGGCGTCCCCATGGAAGTCTCCTGAGGATCATCCTCAGGATGTGGGGCTGAGGCATGGAAGGTGAAGCTCGGGGGCTGGCAACGCCCTAGAGAATAACCTTCTTGAGAGCCACTGGCCATCACCACGAGCGCAGCCTCGCTATGCGGGACGAACGGCAGAAAAGATAGGTTTCGAAGATTTGTGGCAATCATGCTTCTTTTGCTGTTTTCATTCGCTCCTTAAACCAACACGCGAAGGAGCCTTCCCAGAGCCAGTAGCACCCCGAGTTGTCTCGAGTCTGCTCGACAACTTGGGCAGCCGCACAGGCGTCGGGAAGGTTAACCTTTCCGGGAGGCGGCATCCCCGGCAAGCTGCTGAGGACCCGTTCCTTGAGCGCTGCCGACTGGGGCGTGCGCACCGGAAAGTCATCCGGCAAGCGTGGGTTGTCTTGATTGATTTTTCCGTCCTTGTACATCAATCTGTACACGGAGGAACTTTGCCGTGGTTAGCCCGCGCTCTAGTTTCGCCTCGAGTCCGCTCGGCAAACTTAGCAACTGCATTCTGGCCCGGCAAGGCGCCTTGCCGGTAGCGGCACTGCCAGCAGGCTGCTAAAGTCCCGCACCTAGCGCTCGCGGCAAGTGTGCGCGCCGGCAAGGTTTCCGAACATCATAGGATATAAGATGTGCGTGAGGACGGGTTTAATCAAGAGGAGAGCAAACATTCATCTAGCATAAAGAAGCATGTGTCGCGTACATTAAGGTTGGCTTGAGTAAGCTAAATTACTCTCTTATGTGTGCCATTGCAGCAACATGTACGTGGAGAAGTACTTCACTTCCGGCAGCCGAGAAAGCCAGGGACACCGTGCTAGAGGTCGACAAGGTGGCGGTGAGGCATCTGCAGTAGATGGCGGCAACGACAAAGATGAGTGTATGAGTCGAGCATCACACCCGCGGTACCCTTTACGGGGAAGCCCGGGGGCTGGCTCTTCATCGCACGACGCGGTGTCCCCTTTTGAGCCCGCGACTCCTGTCGTCATCCCGCTCTGTCTGTCCACACTGCCAGCAAGCTCAAGACCTCTAGCAAGATCTTTGGCACACACCCCGGCAAGCGCACCTCTTCGGAGTGCTGCGCTCCCGTTGAGGGCGTGCCAGAGAGCTCCCCGGCAAGCCACAGCCTCCAGGCGGGAGGAGCAGCCGGGAACAGGTCTGCGCATCACCGGCAAGCTCAAGGCCCGGCAAGACCTCTGGCACACACTCTGGCAAGCGCACCTCTTCGGAGTGCTGCGCTCCCGTAGAGAGCGTGCCAGAGAACTCCCGTCAAGATGTTTGTCGGGGGACAGCGGGAAGCAAAAACGCACACAAGAGCCAAGGAGTTTTAAAAGATTGATACCCAGTACATCTCTTCTCGAACGTTCACGGGATTACATTGGGTGCAATCTGATACATGAAAGGAGATCTACCACTACGGCATCAGGCGTGCCTAGTCGGAGTCCTCGTGCTTCATACCGAAGATGCTGTCCTCGTCGTCGTTATCACTGGAGGAATTGGAATCGCTGCCGCTCGAGCTCTCAGCGCAGCATTCCAGGCGGACGCCAGTCGCTCCGAAGAACTTCACGGAGAGGGTGGCGGAGCCGTCGAACTTGAAGTGAAGCAGCTGCCCAGGGGCGAGGCCCCGGGAACGGGAGAACGACTTCCATCCCCTTGTCAGGAACATGGCGCTTCCAGGGGAGAGGTCGACCGCCACCCACCAAGGGCCGTTGCTGCAGCCGTCTGCTCGGAGCCATAGGCCGCGAGGCCGGCTGCTCTCCATGGCCCTTGCAAAAGGGTCAGGGAGGCGCAGCCAACTCCGGAGCCGGCGGGGAAGGACCACGACGAACTCCTGCACCTCCTCCCCCACGTGGATCCCCACGTGGGGCTGTGGGAGAGGCACACTGCTGCGACCACCGCGCCCCGCCGGAGTCATCCTCGTGCGGCCACGAGACGCCGTCCTGCCGTGGGAGCTTGAGCCCGCCGCCGTCACCACCACGCCCGCCGGAGTCCGGGGGCTACTCCTCGCGGCGCTATGGTAACCCCGGGCGCGACCGCGTCCCCTCACCATCTTGGGGCGGCGCGTCGGAGGAGGCGGCGAAAGGCAGAGGAGGAAGCACTGAGCAGCAGGAGAAAGTGGAGGATTGTGGATGAGCGGCGTTCTCCTTCTTCCCTCACCTCCCTTTTATAGGGCTGAATGCTAGAGGAGGAGGGAGGCCGACTCTTCGTAATCCTAAACAGCACGTGTCACCCAAGACGCGATTAAGTCCGGAGCGGGACCAAAGGCGTTAATGGTGAAGGCAGACGAGCGCCGCACTGTTCGTCGCTTCCTATCCCAAGAAAGAAGACGGACCGTCTCGCTTCATTATTCCCAAGACCTGCAGTTACTATGCGTCGTGGGAAAAAGCCACCAACCGTCATCATTGCGAAAACTGCGGCCGCGTGTGCCCGCGCACTGTTTTGGGCCTGGTCCAACAACGCCGCGCGCGCATGTGTGGCCCAGGCCCGGGGGCTCCTGTCAGTGTACTAAGAACCAGTGTATCTACTACCCTGACTTGTGCGCGGGCGACCGCGGCAGGATTCCCGGGGCCGGCAAGACCATGCCGGGTGCGTGCCAGCCCTCGGCAAGCCTCTTTGCTACTAAGCTTGAGAGGAAGGACCGAATTCCCCGGCAAGGCCCTTTGCCGGGGTAAGAAGACATCCAAGTCACCGATCAGAAGATAGAAGACCGAGTGCTAGGCGCCCCGGCAAGATCTTGCCGGGCTGGTCGCATAGCCCCGGCAAGGCTCGCACCCGGCAAGCCCTTCCCGGCAAGACCTCGCCACTCTGTGACCGCTCCAGCGCAGCGACTATCTTGTCGTTTAGCTGTTGTCCTCCTAGGCGCGTGTCAGATGCTAGTGGTGGAAGGGCTTAAGCAGTGCTGAAGTGACAGCTCCTTTTTCCATCCCCAAGAAAGCTAGGGACACCTCAATGGAGCATTTAATGTTCTTGTCCTAAACCGTCAGTGTTAGGTATGATAACACTGTAGATACTTTTACACCTCATGTATGCCCTGTACGCAACTGTTGGTGACCCCTTCGAATGTATAAAAGGAGGCCCAAGGCGTAGCTATAGGGGATAGGATCGGATCTTTTCCAGCCTTTTCTACATGTGTAGCTGCTGAGTACTGTAGTGCTCCCAGAACTTGTGCTAGAACACCTCTAATACAACCAAGCAAGAGTAGAGTTTTACGCATCTTTGCGGCCCGAACCTGGGTAAATTCCCGCGTGTTGATCATCATATCTGCTCTCTGTACAAACCCTTCCCCTTGTCGAATCGTAAAGGGACCCTCGTGATCCCATAGGTGTCGTTTCTCCGATAGTCTCGCATCAACTCAACGTATCAACGGCCTATGGAGATGCCCATCAATAGATATCAATGCGAGGAGTAGGGATTGCCATCCAACGGATGCACTAAGAGCTATAATGGTATGAAAGGTCAATATGAAAACTAAGTGGGTGTGCATCTAACTCTAGAATGAAAAATTCCCACTAGTATATGAAAGTGACAACATAGGAGACTCTCTATATGAAAAACATGATGCTACTTTGAAGCACAAGTGTGGAATTAGCATGCCCCTATTCCTTCTTGTTTCATTTTTTCTTTCTTTTTCTTTTTTTCCTATTTTTTTATTTTCCTATTTTTTCTTTGTCCAGAGCCTCATCCCGACTTGTGGGGGAATCATAGTTTCCATCATCCGTTCATCGCTGGGGCATGCTCTAATAATGAATAATGATGATCATCACACTTCTATTTACTTACAACACAATACTACAACGATAGTAGAACAAAGTATGACCCTATATGAATGCAATGATCTAGCGTAGCAAAGATATCAAAAATGGACAAGCCATGAAAACATCATGCTAGCTATCTTACTATCATGTAATGCAATATGACAATGAATGCTCAAGTCATCAAAACGGAGGCGGTGGAAGTTGCATGGCAACATATCTCGGAATAGCTATGGAAATGCCATAATAGGTAGGTATGGTGTCTGTTTTGAGGAAGATATAATAAGGCTTATGTGTGATAGAGCGTATCATATCACGGGGTTTGGATGCACCGGCGATGTTTGCACCGACTCTCGAGGTGAGAAAGGGCAATGCACGGTACCGTAGAGGCTAGCAAATTGCAGAAAGGTAAGAGTGCGTATAATCCATGGACTCACATTAGTCATAAAGAACTCACATACTTATTGCAAAAGTTTTATTAGCTCTCTCGAAACAAAGTATTACTACGCATGCTCCTAGGGGGGGAGGTTGGTAGGAGTTAACCATCGCGCGCCCCCGACCTTCACACAAAGATAGACAATCAAGAATAAATTGTGCTCCAACTTCCTAGCAGAATGGGAGACTATACGTGCATGCTTCGGGAATCACAAACCTTAACACCAATATCTTACTAAACACGATCATCCACTAGTACCTCCCACATATCATCATCTCTATATGGCAAAACTATTGCAAGGAATCAAACATATCATATTCAGTGCTCCCTAAGTTTTATGTAGGATTTTATGACTAACCATGTGAATGACCAATTCCCGTTCACTCTCTAAATAGATATAAGTGAAGCAAGAGAGTTTAATTCTTTCTACAAAAGACCATGCTCTAATAAATATAAGTGAAGCAAAATAGCATTATATGATAATGGTTTTCTATGTGAAGAGAAACAGGCAATCCAAACTTCAAATGATATAAGTGAAGCACATGAAGCATTCTATAAAGCCATACTCAAAAGATATAAGTGAAGTGCAATGAGCATTCTATAAATCAACCATGGACTATCTCATACCAGCATGGTGCATAAAATAAAAGTGAAAACTAAACACAAAAGACGCTCCAAGATTTACGCATATCATGTGATGAATAAAAATATAGCTCCAAGTGACATACCGATGATTTGGAATAAAAGACGGGATGCCTTCCCGGGGCATCCCCAAGCTTAGACGCTTGATTCTTCGTAGAATATTACCTTGGGGTGCCTTGGGCATCCCCAAGCTTAGGCTCTTGCTGCTCCTTATTCCTTCTCATCGTGATAACACCCAAAACTTGAAAACTTCAATCACACAAAACTTAACAGAAAATTCGTGAGATCCGTTAGTACACATAACACCAAATCCCATCATGTCTTGCCATAACATTATTGCATAATTATAATCTAACATTACCCACTGTATGCGATCACAATTCTATGGCTCCCAAGTCAATGGGGCTCAACAAGAATTCAAACATAAGCACGCAAAGCAACTATAACAACAATCTGTGAAAAACAGGACAGTCAGTAAAGATTTGTAGACACATATACTTCTGTAGCTCAAAAAATTCTGAAACATTAGGACGTGAGAAATGATTTGCATAAAAGTACTGTGTAAACATTTCAATTTTTTTGCACGCTCCAGTAAAATATGAAAATTCAAACACTATGGCAAAAGTTTCTGTTTTTGCACAACACACATCAAACAAGCAATTCAAACATCCTAAAGATAAATCTTGGCACATTATTTTTATAATACAATGGATTTGTACAAGGGGATACTTATTTTCATTGGAAAAGTTTCCGTGATTCAAGATTCACAAAGTTTCCATGGGCATGAACAAAAGTTCAAGGCTAGCCCCCACTTCAACGATGCTCATCATCTCTTCTCACTTTCACCTTTCCTTTTGTGAAGTTTTAGGTTCCCCTCTATATTTTTTGTTTGTTTTTAAACTTTATAAAAGCACACAAAATAAATAAATGACTCTCTAAAACTTCCGGGTTGTCTCCCTGGCAGCGCTTTCTTTAAAGCCATTAAGCTAGGCATAAAGTGCTCAAGTTATGGATCCACCCGGATCCCAAGGTATATCAAAGCCAATTTTAATCAACATTGATTTGTAATTTAGTAGTGAGCACAAAGTGATATATATCATGTGACAACAAAGTCTAACTCTCTTCCTATGCATCGGCATTTCATACAAGAACAATTCATGCACATTAAGTAAAGGCCAATGCATAGTATAAACAGTTTCTCGCAAATTCATAGTATTGGAAACATAGAGAGGTGAAGATTTGCTTCCTCTCTCATAATAATTGCAAGTAGGAGCAGCAAGCACATGCATATTATATTCATCAAAATCATCATGTGTAGTAGCAAAACGCAACCCATCAATATAATCCTTAATAAGAGCAAACTTCTCCGATATAGTGTAGTTGAGAGAATTCAAAATGATAATAGGACTATCATGTGTGGGTGCAATAGCAACAATTTCATGCTTAACATAAGGAACTATAGCAAGTTCATCTTCATAAGCATAATTTATATTGGCATCATGGTCACAAGCATAGCAAGCATCAAGTTCATCAAAAAGGGATATTTCAAATGAATCCAAGGGATCATAGCAATTATCATAGCAGTCATCATAGCATTCATCCTTCGGTAAGCACGAAGGGTAATTTAACAATGTATGAGTTGAAGAGTTACTCTCATTAGAAGGTGGGCATGGTTAGCTAATCCGCTCTTCCTCCTTTTGTTCTTCGCTCTCTTCCTCATCTTCTTCATCTAATGAGCTCACAGTTTCAGCAATTTCTTCTTCCATAGATTCCTGCAAAATATTAGTCTCTTCCAAGGCAGCGGTTATTCTTGCAATAAATTCAATAACATAAGCATTAGAAGCATAGTTTTCATAGCAATATTTAAGTATGTCAAAATTTTCAGATTTGTAAAGAGTAGCATCATACTTTTCAATCAAAGAAGCAATTTCATAAGCAGCCTTAAAAGCAACAAATTCTTCAATTTATTCAACATCAAAATAACAATAGGCTTCCTTGGCCTAAGAAGATAGTATTTCATTATCATTAAACACACATTGGTAGGGAAGGTGTTTTTTAGTTTCTTCAGAACAACAAGTAAAATCATGTATTTCGCATAGATTCCAAGCATAGCAACACAAAGTATTAATTTGATGCCACAAGAGTTTCCCTTTTTGAGATATGCGATGTCGCACATAATAAGCATGCTCATTTAATGATTTTCCCTCAACTAAGCTAGTTGGGTTTTCAGCACGAGCACAAATGGACCGAAGATGATGCAAGTAATATTCTTCGGTAGTACGGAACACTAGTGGTTCCTCAACTTTTGGATCAGCAAGTACATCTAATGTTTTTGGTATTTTGTGTTTCCTACCCATATCTAAAGATAGGAAACAAGAGAACAAAATAAAAACTACTTAGTGATAAAGCAAACAAGCACACACGAGAATATTCACCCCACACTATTGCTCCCCGGCAATGGCGCCAGAAAAAGGTCTTGATAACCCACAAGTGTAGGGGATCGTTTGTAGCTATTTTCGATAAGGTCGAACCCAATGAGGAGCTAAAGGTTTTTCGATAAGTAAGAGTGTCGAACCCAACGAGGAGCTAAAGGTAGAACAAATATTCCCTCAAGTTCTATCGACCACCGATACACCTCTACGCACGCTAATGCTTGCTTTACCTAGAACAAGTATGAAACTACTTTGCGGGAATAAAACTAGAAGTACTTTGCAAGATAATAAAGAACGTGGAAATAAAAGTTAGGTGCTATTTTTAATAAAAGAACAATAAAAGTAAATAGATTAGTAGAAAGCTTTTTGTGTAACGCAAGAGAAAGATTGTCCCTAGGCAATTGAATATGATATGATAGATACTTGTCATATGCAATGAGGGAGAGGCATACGCTAACACACTTCCCGTACTTGGATCATATGCACTTATGATTGGAACTCTAGCAAGCATCCACAAATACTAAAGATCATTAAGGTAAAACCCAACCATAGCCTTAAGTATCAAGTCCTCTTTACTCCCATACGCAACAACCCACCTACTCGGGTTTATGCTTCTGTCACTCAAGCAACCCACCATAGGCAAATCATGAACATATTGCAACACCCTACAGCGGGGATCCCTCATGTTTGCGTGACACGGAGGGCACCATAGGACAGCACCATATCAACATACAACTCACATCCATAACATCATACCACAATTAACCCACATGACAAAAGAGATCTACTCAAACATCATAGGATAGCCAAGTATCATTGAGAAATAATATATAGAGTTGAGCACCATGTTTAAGTAGAGATTACAGCAGGGAAAAGGGGAGTTACACCGCTGCATAGAGGGGGAGAGAGTTGGTGTTGACGGCGGCGAAGTTGTTGGAGTAGATCGCCGTCACGATGCTTGCCCCGACGGCGTTGCGGCGCCACCGGGAGGGAGGGGGAGAGAGCCCCCTCCTTCTTCTTCTTCCTTGGCCCATGGCCGCCAGGGTGGTGGAGGGGCAGGAGCCCCTCCTAGATTGGATCTCCCTCTCCGTTCTCTTCTGTTTCACGTCCCTGTTTTCTGGTCGAAATCCGTTTCTTATATTCCCGAAGATCCGTAACTCCGATCGGGCTGAAATTTTGAGGGGATTTTTATCCAAAAATTAGCTTACTTGCGCCCAAAGGATAGCTCAAACTGACTTACGAGCTGGGCACAACCCACCTGGGTGCCCCCTGGTGTCTCGTGGGGGCTCTGGGAATCCGTTTGCGTTGATTCCACTTCTCAAAATTCACAAATATTCCAAAAAAAAATCTCCGTAAATTTTTATCGCGTTTGGACTTCGTTTTATATGGATATTCTCCGAAACAAAAACATGCAACAAACAGGAACTGGCACTGGGCACTAGATCAATAGGTTAGTCCAATAAATCATATAAAATGTTGCCAAAAATATGTGAAAGTTGTATAATAATTGTATGAAACAATCAAAAATTATAGATACGACGTAGACGTATCACTGGTCGCGCGGGTGTGCTTCACGCCTGGGCTCGAGGTCGGCGTCACGCTGGTGAAGAGGAGGTGGTGCACCTTGGGCCACGTCGCCCGCCAGAGAGGGCGGGGGACGGAGCGAGTAGGAGAGCGCCGGGGCGTCGCCGGCGGCGCTTACGAGCTCCGCGATGCGCCCGAGCCAGTCGTCGTAGCGGTTGGGGGTAGGGCGGTAGCACAGCAGCTCGTGCGCCATGAGCAGTGCGGCCGACCCATGCGCGTGCCCGGGGCGAGCGTGGGAGGACGACCCAGTAGCCGGATCAATGGAGGGGGTGGCAGTGCGGCCGTCGCGCCGTGCGGTGACCGGCTGCGACGAGTCCTGCTCCTCGAGGGCATTTGGGCCCGTGGCGGCATCGGCCGCAGGAGAGGCAGATCGACGCGCAGCAGTGCGGCCCACTGGCACTGGCTGCGTGACACGAGCAGCCCGGCGCTCGGCGCGGGCTCGGCGAGCGTCAGCCATAGGAGCGGTGGAGCGGAGAGGAAGCGAAGCTTGAGGAAAGACTTCGACACGCCCCCTACCTGGCGCGCCCAATGTCGAATTTCGGGCTCCACAAAACCCAAAGAGGTTCGAACTCAGGGGCGTGTGCGAAGATCCCCTCCAGCTTTGGCCTCAAGCTCATAGTTCCACAGCCTAGCCAAATCAACTCACTCAGTCATGGGGAAGAAGACTAGCACGCAGATTTACCCAGGTTCGGGCCGCTGCGAAGCGTAAAGCCCTACTCCTGCCTTTGGTGGATTGCCTCACGAGGAGGTTTTTGGATGAACTGGTACAGTGGTGAGCAACCTCGCGAAGGCGCTCGGGTGGCTTTTTGATCCGTCCTCCTCTACGGCGCAACCTAGTCTCTATTTATAATAGCTCGGGTCCTCTTCCCTTATCGCATTGGCGGGAAGGGATCCCACAACGGCCAAATTCGAAAGGGGACAGGAGGTACATCTTATCCTGACGAAAGGTGGTCTTCGCCTACAACGTAGCTTGCAGTGACGCGGAGGTGGGCTCGGTGGTGACATCCGTCCTGCCGAGCCCGTTGGCCTGGTCTTGTTACACCAGAATGGAAACCTTTGGTGGGACGCCTCGGGTACCCGCGTACGCCCTTGCATCCTTTGCACCAAAGAGGAAACTGTCTTCTCTGCGCGCGCTGGTACCCGCCTGGCCTGGCTTGCGTCACCCCCGACCTCGCGAGGCCGGCCACTTCATAGAGATCTCCACCCCTCGGGAGGCAGCCTGGGGTGGCCTCCTCCCTCCAGGGATCTTGGCGTCATCCTCCTCGCGAGGGTGGGGCTCTCGTGAGGGCCATGTATTGAGTGAAGCCGCGGCGGGCCGTACCGGCTGTCGAAGTGGGCCATGCCCTGGGCCGCAGGAAGGCAAGTCTGGGTACCCCCGTTCCCAGGACGCCGACATTATTTACCAATTTTGTCGGATTTCGGGCTCCGCAAAACCCAAAGAGGTTTGAACTAAGGGGCGTGCGCGAAGATCCCCACTAGCTTCGGCCTCAAACTCATAGCTTCACAGCCTAGCCAGACCGAACTCACTCAATTGCGGGGAGGAAGACTAACACACGGGTTTACCCAGGTTCGGGTCGCTGCGAAGCATAAAACCCTACTCCTGCTTTTGGTGGATTGCCTCACGAGGAGGTTTGTGGATGAACTGGTACAGTGGTGAATAACCTCGCGAGGGCACTCGAGTGGTGTTGGATGCGTCCCCCTCTATGGCACAACCTTGCCTCTAGTTATAATGGCTCGGGTCCTCTTCCCTTATCGCATTGGCGGGAAGGGATCCCATAATGACCAAATTCAAAAGGGGACAGGAGGTACATCTTATCCTGACGAAAGGTGGTCTTCGCCTGCAAAGTAGCCGGTGGTGATGCAGAGGTGGGCTCGGTGATGACGTCCGTACTGCGGGGCTCGTGGTCTTGGTCTCATTGCGCCGGAATGGAAACCTTTGGGGGATGCCTTGGGAACCCGCATACATCTTTGCCTCCTTTGCACCAAAGAGGAAACTGCTTCTTCTGTGCCCGCTGGCGCCCGCCTGGCCCAGCTAGCGTCATCTCAGCCTCTCGAGGCCGAGCGCTGCATGGGGATCTCTGCCCCTCGGGAGGGTGCGTGGAGAGGCCTCCTCCCCCTAGGGTCTTGGCGTCGTCCTCCTCACGAGGGTGGGGCTCGCGCGAGGGCCCTGTCTTGAGTGATGCCGTGCCAGGCCGTGCCTGGCTGTCGAAGTGGGCCACGCCCTGGGCCGTAGGCAGGCAGGTCTGGGTACCCCCATTACCAGAACGCCGACAGCAGCCCCGGGGCCCAAGGCGCGCTTGGGTTGGCTTCGGGGCGAAGCCGAGGAGCCGACCTGAGCGCCGCGGGCCCCAATCGCCTTTGGGCCCAGCCTGATGCGTGGCGCATAATGAGACGCGGACGCCTCCACTTCCCGAAGACTTCGGGAACCGCCCCGAGTCAGGCTGATGTGAAGCTTGCGCGCAGCGCCGGCCATCATTGCCCTTCCTTGAATGTAGCTGTCTCCTTGCCCCTTCTCTCCCCTCGACCCACACGGATGTGACTCGACGGGGGAAGGCGAGGCGACGTGCGGCAGGTCTACACGCCGGTCAAGCCGGGCACGTGGCGCCTGGGGAGCACGCGCCGCCTCCAGTCCCCACTTTGCCTCGTGGACCGCGGTTACGCCTATAAATTCGCCCGGCTAGAGCGGTCATGCCATCCTGACGCGCCCTCACGCTTGCCATCCTTCCCGAGACATCGTTGTCTTCTCTTTCCTTTCCTTCCATGGCATCCGGGGGAAGTGCAGCTGGAGCGTGGAGGAGCACGGGGCCTCCGGCTCCACCACCGCCCTCTGGAGGCAGGGGCGGGGGGCCTTCAAGGCCGGCCCAGGCATGCTGGCGCTGGGCCGTCATCAACGAGTGAGTGCTCTGTCTCCCTCCCCCTTTTTTGTGAACCACTCCCGGTATGTTGAACCTGGTCGCTTCTCCGTCTCAGGGCGCCCGCGCCCAAGAGGCGCAGGCTCGATGAACTCCAGGGCGAGGTGGACGCGCTCAGGGCCCAGCTGGCGGGCGTCGAGGCTGCTCTCCAGGCCGCGCTCAAGGGTGAGGAGGACGCCAAGGCGGAGTTGGTGTCCCTCCAGGCCCAAGTCGAGGGAGCTGCCAACACCGTGCAGGCCACCAAGGACGAGGCGGCACACGCGAAGATGCTGGAGGCTCAACGCGCCAAGCAGTATCTGGATATCGCCCATCGCACGGTTGGTGCAGTTGGCCGGTTCGTCGGAGAAGCCCTAGCGCTGCCGTGCGTACACGGCGACGGGGGTTATCTCCACTTCTTCGGCAAGGTGGTGGAGGCGCTGGAGACCGGCGTCTCCCGGGTGGACGAAGATAATGAGTCCAGCATGCGCGACCTCCTGGACATCGCGCTGACGCACGTCTTCTCCAACATGCGCTGCCATGTCCCAGAGCTTGATCTCTCCCGCGTGATGGAGCCGGTGCCTGAGGAGCTCCAGAGGCCCCTCAGGGACAAGGTGCGCGGGTAGGTGGAGTCCCTGGTGGAGTTGTTCGTCCAGGAGCCTTCCTCTGACGGGGGCGGCGACTCTGGCGCCGCGGCTGGTGGGGGTCGCGACGGGGACAGCGCCTCTTCCGCCTGAGTTTCCCCTGTTCTCTTCCTTCTGGTTCCTGTTACGCCAAGACATACTTGGCCCCTAGGGGGCATTAAACTTTTGTGTTCTACCTGGTCTCCCTCTTTTTTTTGACCGCCGATTGCTCGTTTGGTGCGAAGTGTCGTCATTTCCTTCACGGGGTCTGCGTCTTTGCTGGTGTGCCTCCGCGCACCCTCTCGTGCCTTCGCTTGCTCTGGTGTGTCGTTGTTCCGCGCCTGGCTCTCCTCGGGGGGTCCACGGGGGTGTGGCACCGTCCGTGGGGAAACAGCCCACCGAGACCTCATGAGGTGGTTATTCCTGGGGGACGCGGGCCGCTCCAGGGTCGAGGTTTTAGTGACGATGCCTAGAGAAACCGACCTCCTTTTCTTGCACCGCCTTTCCTGTGTCCGGAGCAATAGGAGGCCCCATGGGGGTACTCAATAAACCATAGCGCCTGCACTTTTACGTTAGAGTTCCCGTCTCATACCCCGATATTTGGGTAGTCATTGAATTATTGGATAAAAAACTCTTGCTCTTCACGGTTTGGGTACTTAACTTGGCGGGCCCGTGGCGAGCTCGTGCGTCATGAGGTGTAGCTGAAGCACTTGGGGAGCCCAGGGACCTCGCCAGGGGGAGGCCTCTTCCTTGTAGACGAAGCGGTTCGGGAGCCCTTGGTGCTCTCTGTTGGCAGGGCCCAATCCCGCGCATACCTCGACCGCAGTTGGGGCGTCCGGATCACCACGATGAGACCAAGGGGTGAGGGGCTACGTGACCAGTGAGGCTCCTGAGTCGCGTTGCTCAGGAGTCCCCCTTATCGCTCGAGCGACCCCCTTACCTTTCCTTGCCAGCTCTTGCTTCAAGAGGTGCCCGAGCCTCCCGAGGATCTATGATGGTGCACCCAGCCATGGCCGGAGCCCTCGAGCGAGGGTCGATCGTCGCTGGTATGCTTAGTCGCGATGCTCAGCAAGTGCCAGGAGATGGGTGCCTCTGAGGCAGCATGCGCCTGTTGGCTTGCTCGAGAGTGCAGTGCGAGGACCAGGATGGCCAAGCCTTGGCAAGGTGTGCACACCATGCCCGTGTAGCCCCCGCTCGCAGGGCGCGTGAGGGGGAGACCGACAGGCGTCGATTCAGAAAATGAGACTTCAAGATCAAGAAGATTGCAAAGAGAAACCCCCCCTTTTCAAATAAGGTTGCGGAACTTCGAGCTTCATTACAAAAAATGGTAATTCGAATACAAAAAGGATCAAGGAACAGCCGCGTACGGCACCTAGGCTAGTCTTCGTCTTCGTCTTCTCCCCAGCGCGGAGCGTAGGGCTTCCACTAGGCGTGGGCATAGTCATTGGAGGACAGTGTTGTCCGCCAGCGCGGAGCATGGGGCTTCCACTTGGACGTGGGTGAGAACCTTCCGCGTCCTCATAGGGCTCCGGGCGTATACATCCCACTCATTATTACGTGAGAGTGTCACGGTCGGAGGTAGCTGGGCGAACCCCCAGGCGCTGGGCCTAGGTGCTCCCAACTCGGCCATGAGCCATCCCGCGCATTTTCTGCTCGGTTGCGCGCCCCTACGGCCCAAACATGAGTGCATTGCCCCCCGCGTAGCCGTGGGATTGCGCTCCCGTGGCCCAAACATGAGTGCAATGCACCCCGCGTAACCATAGGGGTGTTGTTTCGGTGAAGCCGCCTCGTGAGGCGTTGGGGCGCCGGCCAGGCCTCGTCCCGAAGACCTCGTGAGGCCCAGCCTCCTGAGGCCGCGCCGGCGCCCCAGGAACCGCGCGTGGCCTGCGCTCTTCGTGTCCTGCAGGTCCCCTAGGCGGCGGCTCCTGCGGCCCAGGGGACCGGCTACGTCTTCCTTGCTGGCGGGGGCGGGGCTCGTACCGCGCCCCCCGCGCATCCCGGGATGCCCCCTTCTCCGCACCAACCGGGCCCAGTGCTCCCGTAGTGGGAGCCCCCAGGCCCGACCTGAAGAGGACGTCCGGGCCCCCCTCCTACCCCCGGAGGATGCTGACACCTGCAGCGGACGCGTGACATGCGGCGCCGTCCACAGATACAATGCCGCTCGGGACATAGGGCTCGGTGTAAAGGCCTTGGCTTCCTCCTGATCCGTCTCCACGTGCCATGCGGTCAACCTCCCCGGGTGCCGCGGCGGCGCCGCCCGGGCCACGCAGTCCACAGACCCTCCTGCGCCGAGCCTCCACGCAAAGCTGCTTACCTCTGCCGTCGCCGCGAGGTTGGGCGCGCGTGTCTTGACGTGGGTTGCTTCCGTGGTTATCCACCGCGCTCCCGTCACGGTTTCCTACCTGCTTGCAAGCTTGAGCCGCTTGATCCCTGTGCCGGTTGGCGCGCTCACGCCGGGATGAGCCAGGCTGTCGATGGTCCACCGGGTCATGAGTGCGAGTGTTGACGCGCGCGCGGAGCGTCCCGTCACCTTCTTCGAAAGCACCACCGGCGGGGCCGGGCGGCGCCCCAAACCGGTTACCGGGATCCGGAGGAGAAGGAGCACGGTGTGGGGCGGGCCTTGCTCAGGCCCTCCCGGGCATGGTCCGGGCACGCTACCAGTCGACGAAGGGAGCTGCGCGGCGGGAGAGCCCCCGGCGCCCAGCGTCGGGGACCGAGAGGGGAGGCGCGTGCCCTAGGCCCTCCTCGCAACGGCAACCAGCTCGGCGATGTGGTCGGCCCAAGCGTCGAAGCCCCCGCTCGTTGGGCGATGACGAAGCAGCTCACTTGCCATCAGTAGCGCGTCATGCGCATTTAGATCTCCCACATGGACACAACGTGATGATGGTCCCGCGGGTGGTGCCACGGGGCGAGCGCTCTTCTGCAGCGGAGGGCGTGCGGAGCCTGGTGGCGCCTGGCCGGCACGAGCAGTGACGGTGGTGGCGACGACGCTGGCGGCCTGGTAGCGACCGCCCAACACCGAGCTGCTCGAGCGCGCGTCATGAGAGGTGGCAGCGAGGTTGGTGGAGGTGGAACCGCCGGGGCCGAAGAAAACTTGATGGGTGATACGTCTCCATCGTATCTACTTTTCCGAACTCTTTTGCCCTTGTTTTGGACTCTAATTTGCATGATTTGAATGGAACTAACCCGGACTGACGCTATTTTCAGCAGAATTGCCTTGGTGTTATTTTTGTGTAGAAATAAATTTTTTCGGATTGACCTGAAAATTTATGGAGAATATTTTTGGAATTAATAAAAAATGCTGGCGAAAGAATCAACCGGAGGGGGCACACCCATTGGCCACAAGCCAGGGGGCGCCCCCCTAGGGCGCGCCGTGCAGGCTTGTGGGCCCCCTGGAGCTCCTCTGACCTCAACTCCAACTCTATATATTCCTATTCGGGGAGAAAAAAATCAAGGAGAAGAGTTCATCGCGTTTCACGATACGGAGCCACCGCCACCTCCTGTTCTTCCTCGGGAGGGTAGATCTGCGGTCCGTTTTGGGCTCCGGAGAGGGGAAATCGACGCCGTCGTCATCACCAACCATCCTTCATCACCAATTTCATGATGCTCTCCGCTGTTCATGAGTAATTCCATCGTAGGTTTGCTGGACGGTGATGGGTTGGATGAGATTTACCATGTAATCGAGTTAGTTTTGTTAGGGTTTGATCCCTAGTATCCACTATGTTCTGAGATTGATGTTGCTATGCCTTTGCTATGCTTAATGCTTGTTATTAGGGCCCGAGTGCCATGATTTCAGATCTGAACCTATTATGTTTTCATGAATATATATGTGTTCTTGATCCTATCTTGCAAGTTGTAGACACCTATTATGAGTTATGATCCGCATAACCCAAGGTGACAATAATTGGGATTCTTTCCGGTGATTACCGTAGTTTGAGGAGTTCATGTATTCACTAAGTGCTAATGCTTTGGTTTGGTTCTCTATTAAAAGGAGGCCTTAATATCCCTTAGTTTCCATTAGGACCCCGCTGCCACGGGAGGGTAGGACAAAAGATGTCATGCAAGTTCTTTTCCATAAGCACGTATGACTATATATGGAATACATGCCTACATTATATTGATGAATTGGAGCTAGTTCTGTGTCACCCTGTGTTATAACCGTTGCATGATGAATGCCATCCGACATAATTATCCATCACTGATCCATTGCCTACGAGCTTTTCATATATTGATCTTTGCTAAGTTACTTTTCCGTTGCTACTGTTACAATCACTACAAAACTGCTACTGTCACTTTTGCCATCGTTACTGCTACTTCCATACTACTTTGCTACTAAATACATTGCTGCAGATATTAAGTCTTTCTGGTGTGGTTGAATTGACAACTCATCTGCTAATACTCGAGAATATTCTTTGGCGCCCCTTGTGTCAAATCAATAAATTTGGGTTGAATACTCTACCCTCGAAAACTGTTGCGATCCCCTATACTTGTGGGTTATCAAGACCCTTTTCTGGCGCCGTTGCCGGGGAGCATAGCTCTATTCTCTGAGTCACTTGGGATTTATATCTGTTGATCACTATGAAGAATCTGAAAGACCCAAAAACCAAGATCTATCCCTCTACTACGAGGGGAGGTAAGGAACTGCCATCTAGCTTTGCACTTGATTCACCTTCTGTTATGAGTAAATTTGCGACACCACCACCTGCTATTGATTCTGGTATGTCACAAGTAATTGATGATGCTACTTCTGCTATGCATGATGCTTATGATGATACTTTGCTTGATAATACTGTGCCACTTGGTGAATTTCTTGATGAACAAATTGCTAGAGTCAATGCTGAAACTGATGATATTTCTGAAACTGATGAAATTATTGAAACTGAACACTGTGAGACACCTGCTAGACCTAGCTCTCCTAGATATGAATTGCCTAATATACCTAAGGGTTATGTTATGGAAGGAGAGGTAGCTAGGGACTTTCTTGCTTGTAAGGATAGAGATGATCTTCAGAAATTACTATGCAAGTGGAAGGAAAAATCTTTGAATGCTAGAATGCAATATGATCCTAAGTTTGCTACTTCACCTATCTTTGTTACTGATAAGGATTATGAATTCTCTGTCGATCCTGAGTTAATTACTTTGGTTTAATCTGATCCTTTCCATGGTTATGAATCTGAAACTGTTGTGGCAGAACTTACTAAATTGAATGATATAGCCACCCTATTTACTCATGAGGAAAAAATTCGTCATTACTATATTCTTAAGTTGTTTCCTTTCTCATTAAAGGGTGATGCTAAGATATGGTTTAATTCTCTTGCTCCTGGTTGTGTGCGTAGTCCCCAGGATATGATTTATTACTTCTCTGAAAAATATTTTCCTGCCCATAAGAAACAAGCTGCCTTGCAGGAAATATTTAACTTTGTGCAAACTGAAGAAGAGAGTCTCCCACAAGCTTGGGGGAGGCTTCTCCAATTACTTAATGCTTTGCCCGATCATCCTCTCAAGAAAAACAAAATACTTGATATCTTTTATAATGGACTTACCGATGCTTCTAGGGACCACCTAGATAGTTGTGCTGGTCGTGTTTTCAGGGAATGAACTGTTGAACAAGCTGAACTACTATTGAATAATATATTGAGCAATGATAATGATTGGACTATTCCTGAACCACCTCCAAAGCCAACCCCGAAGAAAAGAGGTATTCTATTTCTCAGTCCTGAAGATATGCAAGAGGCAAAGAAATCTATGAAAAAAAGGTATTAAAGCTGAAGATGTTAAGAATCTACCACCTATTGAAGAAATACATGGTCTTGATAACCCGACACCGGTAGTAGAGGTAAATTCTCTCCGTAGATTTCATGAAGGTGATATTCCTTATAATAAGCCTGCTAGCCAATGCTTGGATGAGTTTGATAACTTTATTGTTAAGCAAGAAAATTTCAATGCTTATGTTAGTAGACAATTGAAACATAACGCTTACATGCTTGATCGCTTAGGTGATTATATGAGTAGAACTATCAATGATCTCAAGCTTATTAGTAAACATGCTTCCATGGTAACTAGTCAAGTAGAACAAGTACTTAAGGCACAAAATGATTTGCTTAATGAGATGAATGGTAAGAACAATAATCATTCTGTTAGAGTTGTGACTAGAGGTGGTAAAATGACTCTGGAACCTTTGTATCCTGAGGGCCATCCTAAGAGAATTGAGCAAGATTCTCAGAGAATTAATACTGATGCACCTAGTCGTCCCAGTAATAAAAGGAAAAAGAATGATGATAGGACTTTGCATGCTGCTAGTGAACCTGTTATAGATACACATGAAAACCCAAATGATATTTCTATTTCTGATGCTGAGACACAATCTGGTAATGAACATGAGCCTAGTGATAATATTAATGATGATGTTCATGTTGATGTTCAACCTAGTAATGATAATGATGTGGATATTGAACCCGCTGTTGATCTTGATAACCCATAACCTAGGAATAAAAGATATGATAAAAGAGACTTCGTTGCTAGGAAGCATGGTAAAGAAAGAGAACCTTGGGTTCAGAAACCCATGCCCTTTCCTCCTAAACCATCCAAGAAAAAGGATGATGAGGATTTTGAGCGCTTTGTTGAAATGCTTAGACCTGTCTTTTTGCGTATGCGCTTGACTGATATTCTGAAAATGTCTCCTTATGCTAAGTATATGAACGATATTGTGACAAATAAAAGAAAGATACCGGAAGCTGAGATTTCCACCATGCTTGCTAATTATACCTTTAAGGGTGGAATACCAAAGAAACTAGGAGATCCGGGAGTACCTACTATACCATGCTCTATTAAAAGAAATTATGTTAAAAACTGCTTTATGTGATCTTGGAGCTGGTGTTAGTGTTATGCCTTTCTCTTTGTATCGTAGACTTGATTTGAATAAGTTGGCACCCACTGAAATCTCTTTGCAAATGGCTGATAAATCAACTGCTTTACCCATCGGTATTTGTGAGGATGTGCCTGTCGTAGTTGCAAATGTTACTATCCTAACGGACTTTGTTATTCTTGATATTCCCGAGGACGACAGTATGTTGATCATCCTTGGTAGACCTTTTTTGAATACTGCAGGGGCTGTTATTGATTGCAACAAGGGCAATGCCACTTTTCATGTTAATGGTAATGAGCATACGGTACACTTTCCGAAGAAACAACCTCAAGTTCATAGTATCAACTCCGTTGGAAAAATTTCAACGATTATTATTGGAGATTTTGAATTCCCTCTCCCTACTGTCAAAAAGAAATATGATATACTTATTGTTGGGGACATGCATATCCCCATTGAGGTAACCTAGTGTTATTCGAAAATTCCCCGGTTCCGTGTCATTCGAAAAAGTTTGTCAATAAGACTTGATCAACCTTATTGATGGATTCTTTTTGATGAGCATGAGATGGATGAATTTAGGAGGCACAACCTTCTGTACCCAACTTTTACTTTCTGTTTTTAGATTTAATCAAGTAAAAATGCTAATTTTTTTGTTTTCTAATTTATCCATGCAATAAAAATGACCTGAAAATAAAAGTTCTCCAAATGCCCTGAAAATGTAGTATGATTTTTTCTGGAATATTTAAGAATTTCTGGCACTGAGAACACATCAGGGGGCTGCACCAGTGGGCCACAAGCCTACAGGGCGCGCCCACCCCCCTGGGCGCGCCCCCTTGGCTTGTGGGTCCCACGTAGGCCCCCTCACTTATTCCAGCACCCATCCACTTCGTCTTCCTCCAGAAAAAATCCCACCATTGCTCAAACCCGTGTCCTAGCTCATTTTCCTGCCATTTTCGATCTCCTTGTGCAAAGCTCCATTTGCAAAACTGTTTTGGGGGATTGATCTTCGGTATGTGACTCCTCCAATGGTCCAATTAGTTTTTGCCTTAGTGCTTTATATATTGCAATTTTTTTGCTGTTGTGGTGACCTTGTTCTTGAGCTTGCATGTCAAATTTGTATGGTCCCAAGTAGTTTTGATGCATGATATAGCCTCTAGGCATTTGTGGGAGTAGTTGCTATAAGTTTTGTTGAGTTTTGTTCACCTTTATTTTGAGTCACTAAAAATTTCAGAAATTTTTCAGGGAAGAAAAAAATGATGAGGAGATTGTTAAGAGGCTCTTCAAGCCAGGGCTCTAAAGAAGATGAAAATGAGGTGAAGAAGAAGTCCAAATACAATCTTCCTCGCGTCGCGGAGGTTCGGCAATGTGAATGGCCAAGTGATGCATTCTTGAGGGCGGCCGGAATTTATGAAGATTTTTATTATTTGGCAGAGAATGGAGGCATCACCGACTTCCTCAACGATAAGTGTGACCAGTACCTCCTACTCACTAACATCTTCGTGCAAAACTTTCACTTTTATCCTTGGAAGAATCCTCCCATGGTAGAGTTTTACTTATATGATGTGCCTAAGGAGATGAAACTTTATGATTTTTGCAATGTTTGCAAAATACCTTATGAGGGCAGCATCAGTGAACCATGTCCTAGAGACATGGAGGACTTTATTGCCGCAACCACTGTGGGGGAAGAGAGAGGGGTGTCAAAGGCAAGAGCAGCTAGTTTACATTTTCCTGTTCTACGCTATTATTCATTATTTGCAGGGAGATGTTTAGTTGGTTGTGGGGAGAGTGGAAGCCATAGTGCTCCCGACCTCGCCATTCTGTGCCACACTTTACTTGCCGATAGAACTTTTAGTCTGGGCGCTATGGTGGCCCAACGGTTGAACTTAAACCGTTCGAAGGGCCCCATATTCGGAGGTATCTATGCATCCCGTCTAGCCAAACACTTTAAGATACCCATTAGGCTTGATGAGGAAGAGGAAATGCTGCTACCTACAAGATATTTAGACTATGACAGTATGGTAGCACATGATTTTATTAGGAAGGATAATGATAGGAGGCTGCTTTACAACTTAGTATTTAGTCAGGGTACTTGTGAGATTATTGCTCTGCCTGCTTCTTGTTTGTTCGATATCCACTCAGGCAGGTACACTATTATGCCCGAGGACATCTACAGATATTGGGGTCTGTCGCAACCCCCAGCACCTGAGCCGGCACCAGCCCTTGATTCGTATCAGGATCCAGTTTTTCAGTGGGAGTCATAGGAGCTCCCCAACCAGTGGAACCCTCAGGACCCTCCGGAGTATCCAGGAGATGGTTATTTTCAGCCATGGCCATAGACCAACTTAGGCCAAAAGCCTAAGCTTGGGGGAGTACGTATTTCTCATCGACATTACATTCATGTTCACACACTCATCTTAGTAGTCGGTGCTTATACTTTTTCATTGTATCATCCATGGTAGTTTATTTCTTCTTTCCGCTTTCTTCTTGTGTGTTTAATTAACCTTGAGAAAAATAAAAATAAAAATAGTTCTAGTTTTACCTTTTAGTTTGTTTAGTTGTATCATTAAAAGAAAACCCAAAAATATTTCTCGTTCTTCTTTTGCTTGTTGGGATCTTTCCCGTGTACATAGTTTTTCTCGTTCTTGTTTTGAAATTTCTTTTCTTTGGGTCATAAGGAGAAGACCACAATGAAAATGTTGAGTGGCTCTTATATGCATTATTTTTTATCTTACAGAGAGCCCATATTACCTTGCCTTCTCCTTTGAGTTATTGTTTGCAGATTCCAGCTTAGTCCAATGCACGTGCACTCTTATTATTATTCACACCGTTCGGTCGTGCAAGTGAAAGGCAATAATGACGATATGTGATGAAGTGATTGAGATGGAGAAAAGCTGGTACGAACTCGACCTATTTTGTTTTTGTAAATATGATTAGCTCATCGTTCTGGATTCAGCTCATTATAGATGAAACAAGTTTGCAATGACAATTAGAGATTATAGTTACTCATGCCATGCTTAATTAGCTAAGAGTGTATAATGGTTTGTCTTGAGTGCCAACATGCATTTTAAAATGGTTGTGATGTAGTATGATAGAATGGTATCCTCCTCTGAATGATTCAAGTGGCTTGACTTGGCACATGTTCACGCATGTAGTTGAAACAAAATCAACATAGCCTCCACGATATTTATGTTCATGGCGATTTATATCCTACTCATGCTTGCATTCAATGTTGGTTAATCTCAATGCATGTTTATGACTGTTGTCACTCTCTAGTTGGTCGCTTCCCAGTCTCTTGCTAGCCTTCACCTGTACTAAGCGGGAATACTGCTTGTGCATCCATTTCCATAAACCAAAAGTTATTCCATATGAGTCCACCATACCTACCTATATGCGGTATTTACCTGCCGTTCCAAGTAAATTTGCATGTGCCAAACTCTAAAGCTTCAAATAATATTCTGTTTTGTATGCCCGAATCGCTCATGTAGTGACTAGGGGCTGTTAGTATCTTCCATGCTAGGTGGGTTATTCTCCCGATATGTGTTGATTCACTATCATTCACGGGGAAAGTGGCTGGTATTCGGGATGCCCAGTTCCATGCTAAAAAATCAAATCAAAATATAATGAAACAAAAATCCCCCAGGATTGTTGTTTGTATGGATGGTACCCGTGGATTCGGCTCTCCGTGGAGTGTGATTGATTGGTGGAGGGGGAGTAAAAACTTTACTATTCTGTTTGGGAACCGCCTATAATGTATCTAGCATGGAAGATACTGAGATCTCTTGGTTGTTATGTTGACAATGAAAGCATACCGCTCAAAAATTATTATTCATCCCTGTTTTAAAAACTCGAGCTCTGGCACCTCTGCAAATCAATGCTTCCCTCTGTGAAGGGCCTATCTATTTTACTTTACTGTTGAGTCATCCTCCTCTTATAAAAAGCACCAGTTAGAGAGCACCACCGTCATTTGTATGCTTTGCTATTAATTGATATTGAGTATGATTGTGACTAGATCTCTTTTACCATGAATTACAATGTCTAGTCAGTCCTTGTTCTTTAGTAGTGCTCTGTATTTATGTTTTGCGGTCTCAGAAAGGGCTAGCGAGATACCATTATATCATATTGTATCATGATTGTTTTGATAAAATTGTTGTCATCCGAGATTTATTATTATTGCTCGCTAGTTGATTATGCCATTGATATGAGTAAATGTGAGACCTAAATGTTATTGTGAATATGGTTAGTCTATAATCTTTGCTGAAAACCTGAACATCAGTTAGACATATTTACAACAACAAGATCAAACAGAGTTTGTAAAAGTTTTTCTTTGTCACTTTCAGTTTGTCAACTGAATTGCTTGAGGACAAGCAATGGGTTAAGCTTGGGGGAGTTGATACATCTCCATCGTATCTACTTTTCCAAACTCTTTTGCCCTTGTTTTGGACTCTAATTTGCATGATTTGAATGGAACTAACCCGGACTAACGCTGTTTTCAGCATAATTGCCTAGGTGTTATTTTTGTGCAGAAATAAAAGTTCTCGGATTGACCTAAAAATTTATGGAGAATATTTTTGGAATTAATAAAAAATACCGGCGAAAGAATCAACCGGAGGGGGCCCACCAATTGGCCACAAGCCAGGGGGGCGCCCCCCCTAGGGCGCGCCCTGCAGGCTTGTGGGCCCCCTGGAGCTCCTCCGACCTCAACTCCAACTCTATATATTCCTATTCGGGGAGAAAAAAAATCAAGGAGAAGAGTTCACTGTGTTTCACGATACGGAGCCGCCGCCACCTCCTGTTATTCCTCGGGAGGGCAGATCTGGGGTCCGTTTTGGGCTCCGGAGAGGGGAAATCGACGCCGTCGTCATCACCAACCATCCTTCATCACCAATTTCATGACGCTATCCGCCGTTCTTGAGTAATTCCATCAAAGGCTTGCTGGACGGTGATGGGTTGGATGAGATTTACCATGTAATCAAGTTAGTTTTGTTAGGGTTTGATCCCTAGTATCCACTATGTTCTGAGATTGATGTTGCTATGACTTTTCTATGCTTAATGCTTGTCACTAGGGCCCGAGTGCCATGATTTCAGATCTGAACCTATTATGTTTTCATGAATATATATGTGTTCTTGATCCTATCTTGCAAGTTGTAGACACCTATTACGACTTATGATCCGCATAGCCCAAGGTGACAATAATTGGGATTCTTTCCTGTGATTACCGTAGTTTGAGGAGTTCATGTATTCACTAAGTGCTAATGCTTTGGTCCGGTTCTCTATTAAAAGGAGGCCTTAATATACCTTAGTTTCCATTAGGACCCCGCTGCCACGGGAGGGTAGGATAAAAGATGTCATGCAAGTTCTTTTCCATAAGCACGTATGACTATATATGGAATACATGCATACGTTATATTGATGAATTGGAGCTAGTTCTGTGTCACCCTATGTTATAATCGTTGCATGATGAATGCCATCCGACATAATTATCCATCACTGATCCATTGCCTATGAGCTTTTCATATATTGATCTTTGCTAAGTTACTTTTCCGTTGCTACTGTTACAATCACAACAAAAGTGCTACTATCACTTTTGCCATCGTTACCGCTACTCCATACTACTTTGCTACTAAATACTTTGCTGCAGATATTAAGTCTGTCAGGTGTGGTTGAATTGACAACTCAGCTGCTAATACTCGAGAATATTCTTTGGCTCCCCTTGTGTCGAATCAATAAATTTGGGTTGAATACTCTACCCTCGAAAACTGTTGCGATCCCCTATACTTGTGGGTTATCAACAGGCGTTGGCCATCGAAATGACGGAGCGGGGTGGAAGTGAGGCTTGTGGAAGGATTCCGACACGCCCCCTACCTGGCGCGCGAAATGTCGGATTTCGGGCTCCGCAAAACCCAAAGAGGTTCGAACTCAGGGGCGTGTGCGAAGATCCCCAACAGCTTCACAGCCTAGCCGGACCGAACTCACTCAATCGCGGGGAGGAAGACTAACACACGGATTTACCTAGGTTCGGGCCACTGCAAAGCGTAAAACCCTACTCCTGCTTTTGGTGGATTGCCTCACGAGGAGGTTTGTGGATGAACTGGTATAGTGGTGAATAACCTCGCGAGGGCACTTGAGTGGTGTTGGACGTGTCCCCCTCTATGGCGCAACCTTGCCTCTATTTATAATGGCCCGGGTCCTCTTCCCTTATCGCATTGGCGGGAAGGGATCCCACAACGACCAAATTCGAAAGGGGACAGGAGGTACATCTTATCCAGATGAAAGGTGGTCTTCGCCTGCAAAGTAGCCGATGGCGATGCAGAGGTGGTCTCGGCGACGACGTCCGTCCTGCGGGGCTCGTGGTCTTGGTCTCGTTGCGCCGGAATGGAAACCTTTGGGGGATGCCTTGGGAACCCCTGTACATCTTTGCTCCTTTGCACCAAAGAGGAAACTGCTTCTTCTGTGCCCGCTAGCGCCCGCCTGGCCTGGCTAGCGTCATCTCATCCTCTCGAGGCCGAGCGCTGCTTGGGGATCTCCGCCCCTCGGGAGGGGGCCTGGAGAGGCCTCCTCCCCCCTGGGGTCTTGGTGTCGTCCTCCTCACGAGGGTGGGGCTCGCGCGAGGGCCCTGTCTTGAGTGATGCCGCGCCAGGCCGTGCCTGGCTGTCGAAGTGGGCCATGCCCTGGGCCGCAGGCAGGCAGGTCTGGGTACCCCCGTTCCCAGAACGCCGACAAATTTATATTATTTTTGAGCACAAACCTATTGACCCAGTGCCCAGTGCCAGTTGTTGTTTCCTGTGTGTTTTTGTCTTTTTAGGTTTACAGTACCAAACGAAGTCCAATTGCCTCGAAACTTTTTTATGATTTTTTCTAGACCAAAAGAAGACCTGGAAGCATCAAGAGAAGACCGAAGGCCGCAGGAGGGAGGCACAACCCAACAGGGTGCACCCAGGGGGGGGGGCATGCCCTAATGGCTTGTCCCACCCCGGTGGACCTCCTGACCCCGTTCTCTGTCCTATAAATTCACATATATTCCAAAAACCCTAGGGGCATCCTGAAATACTTTTTCCACCGCCGCAAGTCTCTGTTCCGCCACGATGCCATCTGGAGCTCCGTTCTAGCACCTAGTCGGAGGGGGGATAGATCACGGAGGGCTTCTTCATCAACCTTGCTGCCCTCATGATGATGTGTGAGTAGTTCACCACAAACCTACATGTCCGAGTTTGTACCTAGATGGCTCTCTCTCTCTTTTGATCTTCAATACAATGATCATCGCATCTTCGCTTTGATCTATCCGATGTAGTTCTTTTGTTCGGTGTGTTTGTTGGGATATGATGAATTGTGGGTTTATGTTCATATTATTCACGAAAATATATTGAATACTTGATGGTATTTTTTTTGCATGATTGTTATAGCTTCGTATCCTCTCCGATTTATTGAAATAGTTTGGCCAACTAGATTGATACTTCTTCGGTGAGAGGGGTGCGTTGTAGTGGGTTCAATCTGGCGGTGCTCTATATCCCAGTGACAGAGAGGGACACGCCACGTCTTTGTATTGTTGCCACTAAGGATAAAACGATGAGGTTAGTTCATATTAATTGAATTCTATTTGTCTACATCATGTCATTATTCTCCAAGCATTACTCTATTTTACTTAATACTCTAGATGCATGGTGGATAGCGATCGATGGGTGGAGTAATAGTAATAGGTGCAGGCAGAAGTCGGCCTATTTTCTTATGGAGGTGTTGCCTATATAAATGATCATTGCCATGAATATCACATAACTATGCGCTTTTCTATCAATTGCCCAATAGTAATTTGTTTACCCGCCGTATGTTGCCTACACTAGAGATGCCACTAGGGAAAACTATGGCCCCGGGTCTATTCACTTGCTGCCATTTATTTGTTTTTATTTTATTTTGCAATTTACAATTATCTACTATTATCTACACACTTCACTTGCTTGCAAATAACGAGTCCAAGTGGATTGACAACCCTCTTGCCCGCGTTGGGTGCAAGTGTTTGTTCTTTTGTGTGCAGCCGTTGAAGACGGTTGTTGATTGATATTCTTATTGGTTCGATAAAACTTGGTTCTTAACTGAAGGAAATACTTATCCGTATTGTGCTGCAATTACCCGTTCCTCTTCACGGAAAACCCAACGCAGATCACAAGTATCAGGAAGGATTTTTGGCGCCGTTGCCGGGGAATATCATCACCAACTATCAAGTAACTTCGCACAAATTATCATTCACTTGTTATTATTTTAATTTGCCGTTATATTTAGTTTGCTTCAAAAAAAAATCAAAAATACAAAAATATTTATCTTTGCTCGTTACTACTTTACTTCTTCGTTTGTTAATTTTCTTGTCCTCTGTGTTGCTTTGCTTGCTCGGTCACCATGTCTCAAGACACTACTAAGTTGTGTGACTTCTCAAATACTAATAACAATGATTTTATTAGTACTCCTATACCACCCGCTACTAGCGCGGAGGATTTTGATATTAATGCTGCATTGCTGAATGTTGTGATGAAAGATCAATTTTCAGGAGGTCCTAACGAGGATCCCGCTGCTCATCTTAATACTTTTGTTGAACTATGTGATATGCAAAAAGAAAAATGATATGGATAATGATGTTGTGAAATTTAAATTATTTCCTTTTTCACTAAGAGATAAAGCTAAGGCTTGGTTTTCATCTTTACCACGTAATAGTATTGGAACATGGGATGAGTGTAAAGATGCTTTTATTGCCAAGTATTTTACTCCTACTAAGATCATCTCCCTTAGAAATCAAATTATGAATTTTAAACAACATTACCAAGAACATATTGCACAAGCTTGGGAGAGGATG
This sequence comes from Elymus sibiricus, assembly GCA_039707655.1. Taxonomy (NCBI): domain Eukaryota; kingdom Viridiplantae; phylum Streptophyta; class Magnoliopsida; order Poales; family Poaceae; genus Elymus; species Elymus sibiricus. The sequence goes on along the minus strand of CM077667.1, from coordinate 174,736,656 downwards.
AAGTTGATGATTAGAAATTGCCCTACTCATGATTTAAACTTGTGGTTGATTATCCAAAACTTTTATGCTGGACTAAACTTTGTGTCTAGAAATCTTCTAGATTCTCCTACAGGTGGTACCTTTATGGATGTGACCTTAGGAGAGGCCACAAAACTTCTGGAAAATATCATGACAAATTATTCTCAATGGCATACCGAAAGAGCTCCAACTGGTAAGAAGGTAAATTCTGTTGAGGAAATCGCTACTTTGAGTGAAAAAGTGGATGCTCTTATGAATATGGTTGCTAGCAAAAATACTGATGTTGATCCAAATGATATGCCCTTGTATACTTTTATTGAGAAAAATAATGATGCTATTGATGTGAACTTTGGATCACGAAACAATTTCAACAATAATGCTTATAGAGGAAATTTCAATGCTAGACCGTATCCCGGTAACTCCTATGATAATTATGGCAACTCTTATGGTAATTCTTATGGAAATTATTCTACAAATTCTAATAGGATACCCTCTGATCTTGAGAACATAATTAAAGAATTTATTAGTTCTCAAAAGGTTTTCAATACTATGGTGGAAGAAAAGTTGCATACGATTGATACTATGGCTAAAAACATGGATAAAATTGATCTTGATGTTGAAACTCCTAAAAAACTTTATCACCCAAGCATGATTTTAATGAGACTATTAAATCTATCCAAATATCTATTAATGAAAGTAAGGAGAGGACTGCTAAGTTGAAAGCTAAGTGGGAATTCTTAGAAAAAGCTCTTCCACCCGATTTTTACCGGAATCATGATGAAGATCTTAAAATGATTGGTACTTCTCCTATTGAATATTTTTTTACTTCTCTGAGTATAAATGATAATTGGACTGGAGTTGAACCAACTCTATCTAGAGGGAGTCCCAATATTTTTGGTGAGTGATGATTCTAATGATAAAACTGAAAAAGGTGGGTTTGGAGAGGTTAAAATTTTAACTAGTTTTGTTCCCACTATCTTGGATTACAAGGATTTTAATTATGAAAGTTTCCCTTTAGTAGAATGTATTTCCTTGTTGCCAACCATTATTAGCTCACCCAATGCTTATGAACAAAACACGGCTTTCACTAATCATATAGTGGAAGCGATGATAAAAGCTTATGACGAGAAACTTGAACTTGAAGTTTCCATTCCTAGAAAATTGCATGATGAGTGGGAACCTAATATTAAAATAAGGATAAATAAATATGAATGCAATGCTTTGTGTCACCTTGGTACTAGTGTTTCAACTATACCTAAATCTCTTTGTGAGTACTTGGTCTCACAAATATTGAAGATTATTCCCTTAACTTGCATCTTGGGGATTCTACCATTAAGAAACCTTTAGGTAGAATAAATAATGTTATTCTTATTGAATATAAGAATTATGAGCCTGTAAATTTCATTGTGCTTGATATTGATTGCAATCCTACTTGTCCAATAATACTTGGAAGACCTTTCTTACGAACTATAGGTGCAATTATTGATATGAAAGAGGTAAACATAAGGTTCCAATTTCCATTAAATAAATGAATGGAACACTTACATAGGAAGATAATTAAACCACCTTATGAATCAATCATGAGAGCTACTTATGGGTGGAGTGTCAAAGATGACAAAACTTGAAATTATGCATTATGCCTAGCTAGGGGCATAAAACAATAGCGCTAGTTGGGAGGCAACCCAATAGTTATCTTTATCTTTGCTTTTTTGCTTTTTACTTTCTGCTTGTTTTTGATAACATGATTATTGCCACTGTAATGATTGTGTTTCTATGTTTTAATTAGTGTTTGTGCCAACTAAAGCCTTTGGGATAGCTTACAAGATGAGTAGAATTGATACGGTGCAAAAACCAAAACTTTAATGTCCGGTGCAGAATTTCTCTGATTTTACTAGAACGTGTTTTTAATATGAAGTTCCTGCATAGTATTTCTATACAAACTATTCAGGTTTTACTATTTGTTAAGAACTTTTAGAGTTACATAAGTATAGGTTCTTTACAGATCTTTATAGACTGTTTTGTTTTAGACATATTCTGTTTTTGCTTGCATAGTTTGCTTGTTTTGATGATGCTATGGATTGTATTGGGGGGTATAAGCCACGGAGAAGTTAGAATACAGTACCTATTATGCAATAATGAAATATGAATCAATTTATAAAAGTACCAAAAGTATTTGATATGTTGCTTATACTAACGGATCTCACGAAGTTTTGTTGAGTTTTGTGTGATTGAAGTTTTCAAGTCTTGGGTGTTATCATGACGGACAAAGGAATAAGGAGAGGCAAGAGCCTAAGCTTGGGGATGCCCAAGGCACCCCAAGGTAATATTCTATGAAGACTCAAGCATCTAAGCTTGGGGACGCCCCGGAAGGCATCCCCTCTTTCGTCTCAATCCATCGGTATGTCAGTTGGAGCAATATTTTTTATTCGTCACAAGATATGAGTTTTGCTTGGAGCGTCATTTGCTTTTGCTTGTTTTTGCTTTTGTTTTTAGTATGCCACAATTGTCGGCGTTCTGCATACCGGGGTACCCAGACTTGCCTGCCTGCAGCCCAGGGCGTGGCCCACCTCGACGACCAAGTACGGCCCAGCGCGGCCTCACTCGGCACAAGGCCCTCGCAAGACCCCGAGCTCACGAGGGAAACAGCGCCAAGACTCGCAGGGGGTAGGCCTCCCCAGGCCTCCTCCCGAGCGGCGGAGATCTCTATGCGGTGCTCGGTCTCGGGAGGTCAAGGGTGACGCCAGCCAGGCCAGGCGGGCGCCAGTGGGGACAGTTTCCCCTTTGGTGCAAAGGAGGCAGGGGCGCACGCAAGTTCCCAAAGCGTACCCCAAAAGTTTCCACTCTGGTGCAACAAGACCAAGACCCCGAGCCCCACAGGACGGACGTCATTGCCGAGCCCACCTCTGCATCACCACCGGCTACTTTGCAGGCGAAGACCACCTTTCGTCAGGATAAGATGTACCTCCTGTCCCCTTTCAAATTTGGTCGTTGTGGGATCCCTTCCTGCCATTGTGATAAGGAAGGAGGACCTGGGCCGCTATAAGTAGAGGCTAGGCCGCTCGGTAGAGGGAAGCGACAAGACACCACCCCAAACGCCCCCGTGAGGCAACTCACCACTATACTAGTTCATCCACAAACCTCCTCGTGAGGCAATCCACCAAAAGTAGGAGTAGGGTTTTACGCTTCACAGCGGCCCGAACTTGGGTAAACTCTCGTGTGCTATCTTCTTCCTTGCCATCGAGCGGGGTCATCGCGTTGTGAGCTTGGAGGGGTGAAGCTGTTGGGGATCTTCGCACACGCCCCTGGGTTTGAACTTCATAGGGTTAGCGGAGCCCGAAATCTGACATTTGGCACGCCAGGTAGGGGCGTGTCGGAGTCTTCAGCAAGCTTCACTCCTGCTCCACCTCATCGAGTCGATGGCCGACGCACGACAGGCTCCTTTCGGCTTTGGCGGATCCGCCTTCACCAACCTCGCCACTGCCGTCCGAGACCCGCGCCCCAGCAGCGCGATGCTGGGCGGTCGCTACCAGGCCACCAACGTCGTTTCCGCCACCGTTGCTGCTCGCGCCGACTAGGCGCGTGGCGGACGAGCGGCGCCCATGGGACCGACATCGCGCTGTACCCACGTGGGAGACCTCAACGTGCATGATGCACTGCTGATGGCGAGCGAGATGCTTCGCCACCGCCCGACTCACGGGGGCTTCGACGCTTGGGCCGACCACATCGCCGAGTTGGGCACCGTCGTGAGTAGGGCCTGGCTTCCCCACCCCTCTTTGCGACCGCCGGCGTTGGACGCCGGGGGCTCGTCCGCCGTGCCCGCTGCCTCATCCGCGGGCGGCGTGCCCGCTCCGCCCCCGGGCGAACCCGAGCAGGGACCGCCGCACGCCGTACTTCTTCTCCTCTGGATCCCAGTGACCGGCTTCGGGGCGCCGACCGGTCCCGTCGGTGGTGCCTTTGAAGAAGGTGATGGGGCGCTCCGCGCGCACCTCGATGCGTGTGCCCATACCCAGATGGAACATCAACAGCCCGACTCATCCCGGCGGGAGCGCGCCAACCGGCACAGGGAACAGGCTGCTCAGGCTTCCGGTCAGGCGGGTGACCGTAACGAAGGCTTGGTGGACTACCGGGGAGGCAACCCACGTCAAGACACACGCGGCCCACCCCACGACGACGGTAGAGGTAAGCAACTTTGGGCGGAAGCCCGCCGCAGGAGGGTCTGTGGCCCGCGTGCCCCAGGAGGTGTCATCTCGCTACCCGGGGAGGCTGCCCTTGGTGCGCGCGGGGACGACTCAGGAGGGGGCCAAAGCCTCTATACAGAAGCCTATGTTCCGAGCTACGTGATACCTGCGGAGGGCGCGGGGGATCAGACGCCCCCCGCGGGTGCCAATGCCCTCCCGGAGTAGGGAGATGTCCCGGACGCTCTCCCCAAGCCGGGCCTGGGGGCTCCCACAGAGGGAGTACCAGGCCAGGTTGATGCAAGCAGGGGGGTGCTCCGGGATGCGCGGGGGCGCGACGCAGCCGCGGCCCCCATGAGCAAGCAGCGCACAGCCAAGACCATGGCCTCAGGAGCGACCGCCTGGGGGATCGGCAGGATACAAGCAACGTGGGCCACCCGCGGCAACGAGAGCGCCGGCGCGGCCCTCAGGGGGCAGGGCCTCGCGAGGTCCTCAAAATGCGGCCCGGCCGGCGCCCCGACGCCTCACGAGGCGACTTCACCAACACAACACCTCTACGGCTGCGCTGGGGTGCATTGTGCTCATGTTTGGGCCACGGGAGCGCAATCCCGCGGCTATGCGGGGAACAATGCACTCAGGTTTGGGCTGTAGAGGCGCGCAACCACGCAGAAATGCGAGGGATGGCTCTTAACTGAGTTGGGAGCACCTAGGCCATACGCCTGGGGGCTTGCCCGGCTATCTTCGGCCGTGACACTCTCACGTAATAATGAGTGGGCTTTATACGCCCGGAGCCCCCCGAGGACGCGGAGGGGTTCCCTCCCACGCCCAAGTGGAAGCCCCATGCTACGCGCTGGCAGACAACACTGTCCTCCAATGACTATGCCCACGCAACGTGGATGCCCTACGCTCCGCGCTGGGGGAAGACGAAGGCGAAGACTAGCCTAGGTGCCGGACACGGCTGTTGCTTGCTTCTTTTTGTGTCGTATTGCCACTCTTTGAAATGAAATTTGAAGACTTCGTAACTCTACTTAAAAAAGGGGCGGGAATTTTTCTCTCTTCGCGATTCTTCTTTCTGGCCTTAGAGTCTCTTTTCTTTGAATTGGCACCTTGCCGAGGCCCACGCACTTTGGCCTCCCCTCGCGGCCCCTCAAAGCAGGCCGGCTAGGACCTGTTGCCTCGGGAACATACATCTTTTGAAGGTCGACCCCCGCTCGGGGGCTCCGACCGCGGACCGGCACGACAGTGCGGAACCGCGTGAGGCTCAGGCGCCTCCCGTAGCGGCAACCATCGGAAAGGTATGGGAGCCACTTGAGCATCAAGGGGGACTCCTAAGCAACGCGTCTCAGGAGCCACACTGGTCACGTAGCCCCTTGCCCCTTGGTCTCGTCCTGGTGATCCGGACGCCCCAACGGAGGTTGAGGTATGCGCGGGACTGGGCTCCGACGACGTAGAGCGCCGCTTGAGCGTCAAGGGGGGGGGGGTACCCAAGCAATGCGCCTTGGGAACCACACCGATCACGTAGCTCCGCGCCCCTTGGTCTTGTCCCGGTGATCCGGACGCCCCAATTGCGGCCGAGGCCTCGCCCCTTTGGTCTCGTCCTGGTGATCCGGACACCCCAACGGCGGTCGAGGTCTGCTCGGGATCGGGCCCCGTCGATGTAGAGTGCCGAAAGGGCTCCCGGACCACCCCGCACGCAAGAAAGAAGCCCTCCATGGTGGGATCCTCGGCCTTTCCGGATGCTCCGGCTACGCCTCACGACGCTCGAGCTCGCCACGACCCGATGAGCTAAGTATACCCGCCGAATAGAGCAAAACCTTCTAATCAGATGATAGCCTGAATGCCGGGCAAGAGGCACGAGCACTAACATAAAAATGCAGGCGTTACGGTCCGCTACGTATTCCCATCAGGATTCTTGTGGTCCCAGAAACAAGGAAGGGCAGCGCGAGGGAAGGAATCCGTCCACTCTGGGCAACGTCGCTAGGATTCTGACCATGGGGGCGGCACGTTCCTCCTCGGGAGGGCCCGCCCCGCGAGGGCCCGGCCGGATGCCACTGCCGGTCATAGCACGATACCCTCGCGGGCCTCTCGAGGGGCGCCGGGACGCACCGGCAATAACGCAAGGCCCCGCGGGAGAGGCAAAGTCGCGCCACGCAAAACAAACAATCGACGGCTTAAGAGAAGAAGGAGGAAGACAAAGGTAAAAACACAAAAGTTAACGCCCTCAGGGGCCGGGTGTTGCTTGACATGACAGGAACCAGGAAGAGAAAACAGGGGAAGCCTAGGCGGAGGAGCCGCTGTCGCCGTCCGGACCGTCGCCCGCCTCGGCGCCGGAGTCGTCACCCTCATCGGAGAGGGGCTCTTGGACGAACCGCTCCACCAAGGACTCCACGTGCGGGCGCACCTCGTCCCTGAGGGGCCTCTGGAGATCCTCGGGCACCGGCTCCATGAGACGGGGAAGATCGAGCTCCGGGATGTGGCGGCGAAGGTTGGAGAAGACGCGCGTCAGCGCAAGGTCCAGGAGGTCACGCGCGCTAGACGCGTTGTCCTCGTCCACCCGGGAGACGCCGGTCTCCAGCGCCTCCACTACCTTGCCAAAGAAGTTGAGGTAGCCCCCATCGTCGTGCGCGCACGGCAGCATGGGGGCTTCCCCGACGAACCGGCTCACCGCGCTAACCGGGCAATATCCAGATACTGCTTGGCGCGCTGCGCCTCCAGCATCTTCGCGTGGGTCGCCTCATCCTGAGCGGCCTGCACGGCGTCGGCGGCCCCCTTGATCTAGGTCTGGAGGGATGCCAGCTCCGCCTGGGCCTCCGCCTCGCCCCTGAGCGCGGCCTGGAGGGCGGCCTCGGTGTCCGCCAGCTAGACCCTCAGCGCGTCCGTCTCCTCCTGGAGCTCATCGAGCCTGCGCCTCTTGGGAGCTGGCGCCCAGGGAGGCAGGAACAATCGGGACCGGCGCGTCAGGTGCGGTTGCAAGAGAAGAAGGCGGGTGATAGAACACTTACTCATCAATGATGGCCCAGTGCCGACGAGCTTGAGCCGACCTCGAGGGTCCCCCACCGCTGCTTCCGGGGGCCGACGGAGGAGCTGGGGACCCCGTGCGCTTCCCCGCGCCCGCTGCACTACCACCGGACGCCATGAAGGAACAAAGGGAGAGAAGAGGACAAGGGAGATAACTTGGAAGGAGGAGAGGCATGAGGGCGAGTCGAGATGGCAAGACCCCCCGGGCGGGGCGGGTTTATAGGCGCAACCGCCGCCCATGGGGCGTCGTGGGGAGTGGAGACGCCGCACACCCCTCGGGCGTCGCGAGCCAGGCTCGATCGGCGTGCTGCCCTGCCTCATGTCGTTTCATCTGCTCCCGTCGGGTCACATCCGCGTGGCCCAAGGGGGGAGAGACCACGGGGAGACAGCCGCATTCAAGGAAGGCAATGATGGCCGGGGGAGGGCGCGCAGGCTTCGCGTTAGCTCAACTCAGGGCGGTTCCCGACATCTTCGGGGAGCCGAGACGCCCACATCTCACTGTGCGCCACGCGTCAAGTTGGGCCCGCAGGCGGTTGGGGCCTACGGCGCTTTGGGTCATCTTCGATGGCTTCGGCCAGAAGCCAACCCGAGCGCGCCTTGGGCCCGGGGGCTACTGTCGGCGTTCTGGATACCGGGGTACCCAGACTTGCCTACCTGCGGCCCAGGGCATGGCCCACCTCGACGACCAAGTACGACCTAGCGCGGCCTCACTCAGCACAAGGCCCTCACGAGACCCCAAGCTTGCGAAGGAAACAGCGCCAAGACTCGCGGGGGGTAGGCCTCCCCAGGCCTCCTCTCGAGCGGTGAAGATCTCTATGCGGTGCTCGGCCTCGGGAGGTCAAGGGTGACGCCAGCCAGGCCAGGCGGGCGCCAGCGCGCCAGAGGGGACAGTTTCCCCTTTGGTGCAAAGGAGGCAGGGGCGCACGCAAGTTCCCAAAGCGCCCCCAAAGGTTTCCACTCCAGTGCAACAAGACCAAGACCCCGAGCCCCGCAGGACGGACGTCATCGCCGAGCCCACCTCTGCATCACCACCGGCTACTTTGTAGGCAAATACCACCTTTCGTCAGGATAAGATGTACCTCCTGTCTCCTTTCAAATTTGGTCGTTGTGGGATCCCTTCCCGCAATTGTGATAAGGGAGGAGGACCCGGGCTGCTATAAGTAGAGGCTAGGCCGCTCGGTAGAGGGAAGCGACAAGACACCACCCCAAACGCCCCCGCGAGGCAACTCACCACTGTACTAGTTCATCCACAAACCTCCTGGTGAGGCAATCCACCAAAAGCAGGAGTAGGGTTTTACGCTTCGCAGCGGCCCGAACCTGGGTAAACTCTCGTGTGCTATCTTCTTCCTCGCCATCGAGCGGGGTCATCGCGTTGTGAGCTTGGAGGGGTGAAGCTCTTGGGGATCTTCGCACACGCCCCTGGGTTCGAACTTCGTAGGGTTAGCGGAGCCCAAAGTCCAACGACAACCATCATTTTTCTGGACACACCTATTTGAGAGAGACACACCTTCATCATAATTTATTAGAATACTCTACGTGCTTCACTTATATCTTTTGAGCTTCGCAGTTGCTCTAGTACTTCACTTATATCTTTTTGAGCACGGTGGCGTATAGATTTTGTAGAAATAATTGCACTCTCGTTCTTCACTTATATTTGTTTGAGAGTTAATAAATAGTGATGGTAATTTGCATGGGTCATAAGACTAGTCCAAAAATAATAGGTATTCAATGAGTGATAATCAAAACCATCATGTAGCACATTTAAGAGAAATCTTGGGTTAATGATATTGATGTGGTAATGTGAAAGGGTGTGAGTTCATGATTTTCGGTTATTAGAAGTATCGGTATTAAGAGGTGTTAATCCCCTTTGTCAAAATATTAAAAAGTCATGGTGGGGTGAGCATTTCTATTCCTCATTAAAATCCTAGTGTTGTTTCCGGTCAGAGGCGCGCGATGGTTAACTCCTCCCAACCTCCTCCCTCGGGGCATGCAAGTAATACTTTGATTTGTGATAAAACTAATAAAACTTTGCAATAAGTATATGAGTTCTTTATGACTAATGTGAACCCGTGGACATACGCAATCTGACCTCCTCATATTTTGCTAGCCTCTTCGGTACCGTGCATTGCCCATTCTCACCTCGAGGATCGGTGCGAACTTCGCCGGTGCATCCAAACCCCGTGACATGATACGCCCTATCACACATAAGCCTTCTTATATATTCCTCAAAACAGCGACCATACCTACCTATTATGGCAGTTCCATAGCCATTCCGGGATATATTGCCATGCAAATTCCACTGTTACATCATATGACTAGTTCATTCATCATCATATTGCTTTGCGTGATCATATAGAGCTGACATAGTATTTGTGGCAAAGCCACCGTTCATCATATTTTTGATACATGTCACGCTAGATCATTGCACATCCTAGTACACTGCCAGAGGCATTCATATTGAGTCATATTGTTTCATAGTTCTTCATATCGAGTTTTCATATTGAGTTGTAAGTAAATAAAAGTGTGATGATCATCATTAGAGCATTGTCCCATTGAGGATATAAAAATGGGAGATGCCAAGTGAGCCCACCATAATAAAAAATTCAAAAAAATGAGAGAAAAAGAGAGAAGGGACTTTGCTACTATCCTTTACCACACTTGTGCCTCAAAGTGGCACCTTGTTCTTCATACAGAGAGTCTCTTGTTATGTCATTTTCATATGATAATGGGAATTATTTTCATTATTAAAAACTTGGCTTGTATATTCCGATGACGGGCTTCCTCAAATGCCCGAGGTCTTCATGGGCAAGCAAGTTGGATGCACACCCCACTTAGCTTCAGTTGAGCTTTCATACACTTATAGTTCTAGTGCGTCATTTGCACGGAAATCCCTACTCCTCGCATTGATATTTATCGATGGGCATCTCCATAGCCCGTTGATACACCTAGTTGGTGTGAGACTTTCTTCTCTACTTTTACCCCTTTGATATCTACCACGATATTCTATTTGCACCTTTATGCTATATTCATGGTTCACGCTCATGTATTACGTGAAGAATAAAAAGTTGATGCACATTGAAAAAGTACGATCCAATTGCCTAACTTGGACACCGTGGTGCTTGACATTTGTATTAATGTGGTGAAGACGGAGCCATGCCTTACTAATATGATAAAATGAATGGGGGTAAACATTCTTTTAGGATCGTATACTTTGAAAGAATGATGATTATGTTACTTGTGCCTATAAATATTATTGTGTTGATGTTTGTTAATTCATCATTTCTCAATGAGCATACATGCAAAAGATTACATGTTGGGCAGCATGTTACATCAAAAATTCTGTTTTAATCATTTACCTATGCGAGGACGAGCAGGAATTAAGCTTGGGGATGCTGATACGTTTCCAACGTATCTATAATTTTTGATTATTCCATGCTGACATATTATCATTCTAGGATACTTTTTGAGTATTTGTTTACCAATTTATATTATTTTTGAGCACTAACCTATTGACCCAGTGCCTAGTGCTAGTTGTTGTTTTCTGCGTGTTAGATTTACAGTACCAAACAAAGTTCAATTGCCCCGAAACTTTTTTTATGATATTTTATGGACCAAAAGAAGACCTGGAAGCTTCGGGAGAAGACCGGAGGCCACAAGAGGGAGGCACAAGCCTACAGGGCGCGTCGGAGGGGGGGCCGGTGCGCCCTGATGGCTTGTTCCTCTTTGGTGGACCTCCTGACCCCGTTCTCTGGCCTATAAATTCACATATATTAAAAAAACCCTAGGGGGCATCCAGAAATACTTTTCCGCCGCCGCAAGGCTCCGTTCCGCCGCAATCCCATCTAGAGCTCCATTCCGACACCCTACCGTAGGGGGGATCGATCATGGAGGGCTTCTTCATCAACCTTGCTACCCTCATGATGATGTGTGAGTAGTTCACCACAGACCTACGAGTCCATATTTAGTACATAGATGTCTCTCTCTCTCTTGATCTTCAATAGAATGATCATCGCATCTTCGCTTTGATCTATCCGATGTAACTCGTTTGTATGGTGCGTTTGTTGGGATCCGATGAATTGTGGGTTTATGTTCAGATTATTCATGAAAAGATATTAAATACTTGCTGGTATTTTATTTGCATGATTGATATAGCTTCGTAATCCTCTCCGATTTATTGAAATAGTTTGGCCAACTAGATTGATACTTCTTCGGTCAGAGGGGTGCATTGTAGTGGGTTCAATCTGCCGGTGCTCTATATCCCAGTGACAGAAAGGGACAAGACACGTCTTTGTATTGTTGCCACTAAGGATAAATGGATGGGGTTAGTTCAGATTAATTGAATTCTCTTTGTCTACATCATGTCATTGTTCTGCAAGCATTACTCTGTTTGACTTAATACTCTAGATGCATGCTGGATAGCGGTCGATGGGTGGAGTAATAGTAATAGGTGCAGGAAGGAGTCATCTTATTTTCTTATGGACATGATGCCTATATACGTGATCATTGCCGTGAATATCACATAACTATGCGCTTTTCTATCAATTGTCCAACAGTAATTTGTTTACCCGCTGTATGTTGCCTACATGAGAGATGCCACTAGGGAAAACTATGGCCCCCGGGTCTATTCACTTATATATTTACAAATCCTATCATTACCTTGCTACCATTTTTTTAGTTTATTTTTCAATTTACAATTATCTACTATTATCTACACACTTCACTTGCTTGTAAATAACGAGTCCAAGGGGATTGACAACCCTCTTGCCCGCGTTGGGTGCAAGTGTTTGTTCTTTTGTGTGCAGCTGCTGAAGACGGTTGTTGATTGCTATTCCAATTGGTTCGATAAACATTGGTTCTTAACTGAGGGAAATACTTATCCGTATTGTGATGCAATTACACGTTCCTCTTCACGGAAAACCCAACGCGGATCACGAGTATCACAGGTTTATCAAAGGCATTGATGTGGTACAGGCTATTCGATGATATTGGACCATGGGACTGGAATCGCTTGAAGCTGGAATTTCATTAGAAGTTTTATCCTATGCATCTAGTCCATCGCACTAGTGCAGCCACGTGCTATACAAACGGTTTTTAACCCCTTTCTGTGACATAGTCTTAAACCGTCGCCTTGCATGTGTGGGCGATAGGGGGGCCTATCCCACACGACAGGGAAAACCCGTCGGCGATGCCTGCACCCGGTCACACACGATGAGCAAAAATATATCGTTTGCGATTGGAAGGGCCATCCCAAACAGACATATTGGGGAAGACGTGTGAGATGAACTTATCATCCCACACAGGGAATCCCAAGGGTACGTCTCCGTTCGTATTGCAGATCACACACAATTTTCTGCATAACATCATTTGCCATAGGGCTGGTAATCACACACGATAGTTATAATTATGTTGTTTACGTTATTCAAAACATCACTCATGGTGTCTAGAAGAAACTGTTTGGCATTGGGCTTCCCATCACACACACTTGTGATACTCATGATCTGTGTTGGGTTTTCCGTGAAGAGGAATGGGTTATCACAACACAAAGTGGTAAGTATTTCCCTTAGTTATGAAACGAAGGTTTATCGAACCAATAGGAATATCAATCCTCAACTGTCTTCAGCGGCTGCACACAAATGAACACACAACTTGCACCCAACGCAGGCAAGAGGGCTGTCAATACCCTTGATTTCGATATTTGCAAGCAAATGAGTTGTGTAGATAATTGTTGATAATTGTAAATTGCAAAATAAAATAAAAAGTAAATAAAGGCAGCAAGGTAATAGTAGCGTTTATAAATATGTAAGTGAATAGAACCGGGGACCATAGTTTTCCCTAGCGGCATCTCTCATGTAGGCAGCATACGGTGGGTAACAAATTATTGTTAGGCAATTGATAGAAAAGCGGATAATTATGCGATTTTCACGGCAATGATCATGTGTATATAGGCATCACGTCCATAAACAAATAGGCCGACTCCTGCCTATGCATATTACTATTACTCCACTCATCGACCGCTATCCAGTATGCATCTAGAGTATTAAGTAAAACAGAGTAATGCATGGAGAACGATGACATGATGTAGACAAAGTAAACTCAAGCAATATGAATGAACCCCATCGTGTTATCCTTAGTAGCAACAACACACGCATCTTGTCCCCTACTTTGTCACTGGGATATAGAAACTTGTCAGATTGAACCTATGATAAGTCTCCAACGTATCTACTTTTCCTCACTCTTTGGCCCTTGTTTTGGACTCTAATTAGCATGATTTGAATGGAACTAACCCGGACTAACGCTGTTTTCAGCAGAACTACCATGGTGTTGTTTTTGTGCAGAAATAAAAGTTCTCGAAAACGAACGGAACTTTTTGGACAATTATTTCAGAATTTATGAGAATTATTGGAGCCAAAATCCACCGAAGAGGGGGGCCAGGGTGAGCAGCACCCACCAGGGCGCGCCCTCGTGGGTTGCGCCTGCCTCGTGGCCCCACTGACCATAATTCCGCCACTATAAATTCCTATTTTCGGAGAAAAAAATCAAAAAGAAAGTTTCATCGCGTTTGACGATACGGAGCCGCCGCCACCTCCTGTTCTTCATCGGGAGGCCAGATCTGGAGCCCGTTTGGGGCTCCGGAGAGGGGAATCTTCGGTCTTCGTCATCACCAACCCTTCTCCATCGCCAATTCCATGATGCTCCCCACTGGGAGTGAGTAATTCCTTCGTACGCTTGCTGGTCGGTGAGGAGTTGGATGAGATTCATCATGTAATCGAGTTAGTTTTGTTAGGGCTTGATCCCTAGTATCCATTATGTTCTGAGATTGATGTTGCTATGACTTTGTTATGCCTAATGCTTGTCACTAGGGCCCGAGTGCCATGATTTCAGATCTGAATTGTTTATGTTATCATCTCTATATCCATGTTCTTGATCCGATCTTGCCTAGTCATATGCACCTATTACGTGTTATGATCCGACAACCCCATAGTGACAATATTTGGGATACTTCGCGGTGATGACCGTAGTTTGAGGAGTTCATGTATTCACCATGTGTTAATGCTTTGTTCCGGTTCTCTATTAAAAGGATGCCTTAATATCCCTTAGTTTCCTTAGGGACCCCACTGCCATGGGAGGGTAGGACAAAAGATGTCATGCAAGTTCTTTTCCATAAGCACGTATGACTATTTACGGAATACATGCCTACATTACATTGATGAACCGAGCTAGTTCTGTATTGCCCTAGGTTATGAATGTTACATGACGAATATCATCCAACGAGTTACCGATCCAGTGCCTACGAGCTTTCCACTTATTGTTCTTGCTAAGTTACTATTGCTGCTGCTACTGTTCCAACTGCTACAAAACTATTGTTACTACTGTTACCGCAACTGTTACTGTCACTATTGCTATCAAACTATCATATTACTGTGCTACTGATCGCCTTGATGTAGTTATTTAATCTCCAGGTGTGGTTGAATTGACAACTCAACTGCTAATACTCTCAAGTATTCTTTGGCTCCCCTTGTGTCGAATCTATAAATTTGGGTTAAATACTCTACCCTCGAAAACCGTTGCGATCCCCTATACTTGTGGGTTATCAAGACCTTTTTGTGGCGCCGTTGCCGGGGAGCATAGCAATATTTGTTGAGTCACTTGGGATTTATATTAATTGATCACTATGAAGAATCTGAAGGATCCAAAGACCAAGATCGTTCCCTCTAGGATGAGGGGAGGTAAGGAATTGCCATCACACTCTGCACTTGATTCACCTTCTGTTTTGAGTAAGCTTGCAACACCACCACATGCTACTAATCCTGATATGTCTCAAGTTATTGATGATGCTACCTCTGCTATGAATTATGCTATTGGTGATGCTAGTACCATGCTTGATGATAATGTGCCACTAGGAGAATTTCTTGATGAACAAATTGCTAGAGCTAAAGAGAATGAAACTACTGAAACTGATGAGATTGCTGAAACTGATGAAACTTAGGAAACTGATGATGACTATGAAACACCTACTAGTCCTACCTCTCCTAAGTTTGAAATGCCTAAGATACCTGAAGGTTATGTTATGGACAAAGAGATAACTAGAGAAATTCTTTCTTGTAAGGATAGAAACGATCTTAAGAAATTGCTACGCAAGTATAAGGAAAAGACTTTGAATGCTAGAATGAAATGTGATCCTAAGTTTGCTACTTCACCTATCTTTGTTACTGATAAGGATTATGAGTTCTCTGTCGATCCAGAGTTAATCACTTTGGTTGAATCTGATCCTTTCCATAGCTATGAAACTGAAATTGTAGTGGCACACCTTACTAAGCTGAATGATATAGCCACCCTCTTTGCTCATGATGAGAAGATTCGCTACTATTATATCCTTAAGTTATTTACATTCTCATTAAAGGGTGGTGCTAAGACATGGTACAATACTTTTGCTCTTGGTTGTGTGCGTAGTCCCCAGGATATGATTTACTACTTCTCTGAAAAATATTTTCCTGCTCATAAGAAACAAGCTGCCTTACCGGAAATATTTAACTTTGTGCAAATTGAACAAGAGAGTCTCCCACAAGCTTGGGGGAGGCTTCTCCAGTTGCTTAATTCTTTGCCTGATCATCCTCTCAAGAAAAATGAAATACTTGATATCTTTTATAATGGACTAACCGATGCTTCTAGGGACTTCCTAGATAGTTGTGCTGGTTGTGTTTTCAGGGAACGAACCATTGAACAAGCTGAGGAATTATTGAATAATATATTAAAAAATTATGATGATTGGACTCTTCCTGAACCACCGCCTAAACCCACTCCGAAGAAGAGGGGTATCTTATTTCTCAGTCCTGAAGATATGCAAGAGGCAAAGAAATCTATGATGGAAAAGGTATTAAAGCTGAGGATATTAAGAATTTGCCACCTATTGAAGAAATACATGGCCTTGACACACCACCACCTCCACAGGTGGTAGAGGTAAATTCTTTATTAAAGTTTAATGAAAGTGACATTCCTCACAATAAACATCCTAGTCAATGCTTATATGAGTTTGACAACTATATTATGAAGCAAGATCATTTCAATGCTCATGTTCTGAAACAATTGAAATATAACTCTGATACGATTGCTCGCTTGAGTGACTTGCTATTTAGAATTAGTAATGATGTTAGGGGTGTAGGAAAACATGCCTCTATGGTTCAAACTCAGTTAGAACAAGTTGCCAATTCTCAAAAAGAATTGCTTGATGAAATGAATAATAATATGAATGATTTTGCTGCTTGAGTAGTAACTAGAGGAGGTAGAATGACCCAAGAACCACTTTATCCCGAGGGTCATCCTAAAATTATTGAACAAGAATGTCAGAGAATTAATACGGATGCACCTAGTCCTTCTAAGAAGAAAAAGAAAAAGAAAAAATGATAAGACTTTGCATACCTCTAGTAAACCTGAGACACAAAAACCTCCTGATAATAATGATGTCTCTATTTCTGATGCTGAAACTCAGTCTGGTAATGAACATTCACCTAGTGATAATGAAAATGATAATGATGATGTTCATGAAGATGCTCAACCTAGCAATGATATAGAACCAGATAATGATGTTGAAATAGTGCATGCTGCTGATCTTGATAACCCACAACCTAAAAATAAATGTTATGATAAAAGAGACTTTGTGGCTAGGAAGCATGGTAAAGAAAGAGAGCCATGGGTTCAGAAACCCATGCCATTTCCACCTAAACCATCTAAGAAAAAGGATGATGAAGAATTTGAGCGCTTTGCTGAAATGATTAGGCCAGTCTTTTTGCGTACCCGTTTAACCGATATTTTGAAGATGGCCCCTTATGCAAAGTATATGAAAGACATCATCACAAATAAAAGAAAGATACCGGAAGCTGAAATCTCCACCATGCTTGCTAATTATTCTTTTAAGGATGGAGTATCTAGAAAACTTGGAGATCGTGGAATACCAACTATACCTTGCTCCATCAAAAGAAACTATGTCAAAACTGCCTTGTGGGATTTGGGAGCCGGTGTTAGTGTTATGCCTTTCTCCTTATATAAAAGACTTGATTTGAATAAACTCACACCTACCGAGATATCATTGCAAATGGCTGACAAATCAATGGCCATACCTATCGGTATTTGTGAGGATGTGCCCATTGTTGTTGCAAATGTTACTATCTTAACGGACTTTGTTATTCTTGAGATGCCCGAGGATGACTACATGTCGATTATCCTTGGTAGACCCTTTTTGAATACTGTAGGGGCCGTTATTGATTGCAATAAAAGCAAAGTCACTTTTCATATCAATGGTAATGAGCATACGGTGCACTTTCCGAAGAAACAATTCCAAGTGAATGGTATAAATGTTATTGAAGAATCTTCGACCATCACTATTGGATGTTTTCAATTACCTCTTCCCACTGCCAAAAAGAAATATGATATACTTATTGTTGGGGATATGCACATCCCCATTTAGGTAACTTAGTGTTTTACGAAAGTTCTTTGGTTTCATGCTAATCAGAAGTGGTTGTTAATAAGACTTGATCAACCTTATTAATGAATCATTTTTGAGAGGTATGAAGTCGATGAATCTACGAAGCACAACTCTCTGCTCCCACCTTTTATTTTCTGTTTTAGCTGGTCAAATAAAATAAAATGCCAGGATTATCCTGTTTTCTGTTTTTTCTGTGCAATAAAAAATGACCCAACAATAAAAATTCTTAGAATGCCCTGAAAATTTTACACGATTTTTTTTCCGAATAGTTATGAATTTTTGGTGCAAATAATACCAGAGGGGGGGTGCACCTGGTGCCCACAAGACACCAGGGCGCGCTAGCACCCCCAGGCGCGCCCTGGTGGGTTGTGGCCCCCACGTGGACCCCCTCACTTTTCTCTTTAGCCCACAGCATCCCCTACCTCCAGAAAAAATCACCACAGCCACCATTCCAGTGTTGTTGCTCTCAAACCCGCGGATTTCGATCTCTTAGCTCGAAGCTCCGTTTTTGAAATTGTTTGGAGGAATTGCTACTTGGTATGTGACTCCTCCATTGCTCCAATTAGTTTTTGGTTTAGTGGGTTATTTTTAGAGTAATTAGCTACTCTTGGTGCTACTGTGGATGAGCTTGCATGTTGAATTCTTAGAGTTCTAAGTAGTTTGAATGCTCAATATGGCCTCTATGCATGCTTAGGAGTAGTTGCTAACAATCTTACAAAGTTTTGTTGACAAAAATTTTGTGGACTAAATTTTTTCAGAATTTTTATAGGAATAAAAATGCAATTCTTTAGGAGTTCTTCGAGGAGGAGATCCTCGGAAGCCTCATCAAGTGGAAGCTCGGTTCGATAGTCTTATGTTGAACCAAGCGAAAGCTCGATGCGAGATGCCGCCACCAAATCATGCTTGTGGCCGTGCGACGAGTTCATGGAAGGTGCAGGTATTAAGGAGGAATTTGACCAATTTATCCACAACACAGAGCTTGCTCCCTTCATTGCAGAGAAGTGCCCCCAACACCTCGAACTCGCGAAAACCTTCACAAAGAAATTTAAATATTTTCTCGTGAGTCTAGAGTTTCATTCAACCTGTATGATCGTTCCTTCACCATGCCGTTAGAAATGTTCAGTGAAGCATGCAAACTTCCATATTGGGGTTCCCTCGACGAACCAACAAAATCCGAATACGAGTCATTTTTAGTCATTCTTTTCTTTGGTGAAGATAGGGGGTAACTCAAGGGAGAATTAACAGCATCCATTTCCCATCAATACAATATTTTGCACTCTTTAACGGTAAATGTATCATAGGCAAACAAGATTGTAGCACACTGTGTGCTCATGACCTGAGTCTCTTACACACTGCCATAACTGGGAATAAGGATTATAACGTTGGTGCAATTGTTGCACGGAGGTTGCAGCTCAATGCTCCTAATGGTAATTTTTATGGAGGAATCTATGCCTCCCGTGCAGCGGAGAGATTGAGAGTATCACCATGGCCTAATGACCCCATCTTACCTACTCAGTATTTAGATTTTGATGCTATGAAGCGTCATAAGTTCCTTACGGGTACGGCCACCAACTACACCTATAACTTGAGGTTTAATAAAAAAACTGTTGTGCCTGTTGCTTTGCCTGCTCCTGCTCTCTTTGATTTTCACAACAGGGGAAGATATTATGTCCTTGAGAGTGAAGCACATGCATACAATGCGGAGGTTGAAGCTGCCAGGAGGGCTGCGGAGTCTGTTCCGAGGGCCTTGGTGAGCCATCGCCCGGATTATTATTCATACGGATGGTAATTACCAAGCTAGGCCAAAAGCTTAAGCTTGGGGGACTACGTATTTCCACCGACATTACATTCATGTTCACACATTTCATTTCAGTTGTCGGTGTTCACACTTTTTCATTGTAATATCCATGCTAGATTTGTTTTCTCGCTTACTTCTTGTGTGTTTGAAAAACTTTGAGAAAATCCAAAAATATTTCCTACTTCTTTTTAGTTTTTCTTTATAGCTTAGTTTAATTGAAGCATCAAAAGAAAACCCAAAAAGATTTTTCGCTTCTTCTTTTACTTGTTGGGAGCTTTCCCGTGTAAATAGTTTTTCTCGTTTTTGTTTTTCATCTTTAATTTGCTTTCTTCAAGAAAAACAAAAAGCTCCAAAAATATTTCAGTGTGTTTCTCTGAAATTCTTTTCTTTTTTACTTGAGTCGTACCTAGGAGAAGACCACAATGAAATTGTTGGGTGGCTCTCATCTGCATTATTGTTTATCTAACAAAGAGCCCATATTACTTTGTCTTCTCCTCTTGAATAAAATGTTTGCAGATTCCAGCTTAGTCCATGGCACTCTTGCACTATTATTATTTTCTTATCATTCGGTCGTGCAAGTGAAAGGCAATAATGATGACATTTGATGAATTGACTGTGGCAGAGAAAAGCGGGTATGAACTCAACTTGTTTTTGTTTTTGTAAATATGTTTAACCTAGTATCCTTGATTCATCTCATTATGATCAAACATGTTTGCAATGACCATTAGAGATTATAGTTGTTCATGCCATGCTTAAGTAGCTAGGAGTGGATAATGATTTATCTTGGGTGTCAACATGCATTAAAATGGTTGTGATGCGGGATGATGATATGGTATCCTCCTCTGAATGTTTCAAGTAGCTTGACTTGGCACATATTCACGCATGTAGTTGAATGAAAACCAACATAGCCTTCATGATATTTATGTTCATGGTGTCCACATCCTACTCATGCTAGTATTCAATGTTGATTATATGTAATGCATGTTCATGACCGTTTTCGCTCTCTAGCTGGCCGCTTCTCAATCTATTTGCTAGCCTTCACCTGTACTAAGCGGGAATCCTGCTTGTACATCAAAATCCTTAAACCAAGTTGTGCCAGATGAGTCCACTGTATCTACCTATATGCGGTATTACCCTGCCGTTCCAAAGTAAATTTGCATGTGCCATCTCTAAAAATTCAAATGAACATTTATTTTGTGTGCCTGGACCGCTCATGGAGCGACAGGGGGCGGTCAGTATCTTCCATGCTAAGAGGGTTATTCTCATGATGAGTGTTTATTCACTCGTCCTTACACGAGAGGGGCGGTACTAGGGATTCCCAGTCCCGAAATAAAAAAACAAAAATAATTAAACAAAACTCCCCCAGGAATGTTGTTGGTTTGGACGGTACCCGTGGATGCGGCTAGCCGTGGAGTGTGATTGTTGGTGGAGGGGGAGTAAACCTTTACTTTTACCACTTGGGAACCGCCGCTAATTTGTTTAGCATGGAAGATATTGATAACTCTTGGTCGTGACGTTGACAGGAAGGGGTACCTCCCAAAATTATATCTATCTCTGTTTTAAACTTTGAGCTCTGGCACCACTGCAAATCCATGCTTCCCTTTGTGAAGGCACTATCTATTTACTTTTATGTTGAGTCATCGCCTTCTCAAATAAGCGCCAGACCTAAGAGCACTATTGTCATCCTCATGCATTGTGTATAGTTGATGTTGGGTGCAGCATGACTGGATCTTTTCTAGCATGAATTACAATGTTTAGTCGCTGCTTGAACTTTGGAGGTGCTCTGCATTTATGTTTTGCGGTCTCAGAAAGGGCTAGCGAGATACCACTATTGTCATATTGTATCATGATTGTTTTGACAAAGTGTTGGCACTTGAGATATCTTATTATTGCTCGCTAGTTGCTTATGTTATTGTTATGAGTTAATATAATTTCTAAGAGTTATTGTTGGCATGGTTAGTCATCATCTTTGCTGAAAACTTGGGTGCTACTTAAGCATATATATGTAAACAAGAACAAAAGAGTTCATAAAAGTTTTTCTTTATCACTTTCAGTTTGTCAACTGAATTGCTTGAGGACAAGCAAAGGTTTAAGCTTGGGGGAATTGATATGGCTCCATTGTATCTACTTTTCCTCACTCTTTTACCCTTTTTTGAACTCTAATTTGCATGATTTGAATGGAACTAACCCGGACTAACGTTGTTTTCAGCAGAACTACCATGGTGTTGTTTTTCTGCAGAAATAAAATTTCTCGGAATGGAATAAAACTTTTTGGAGAATTATTTCAGAATATATGAGAATTATTGGAGCCAAAATCCACCAAAGAGGGGGGCCAGGGTGAGGAGCACCCACCAGGGTACGCCAGGCCCCTTGGGCGCGCCCTGGTGGGTTGTGCCCACCTCGTGGCCCCACTGACCCTAATTCCGCCACTATAAATTCCTATTTTCGGAGAGAAAAATTCAAAAAGAAAGTTTCATCGCATTTTACGATACAGAGCCGCTGCCACCTCCTATTCTTCATCGGGAGGCCAGATCTGGAGACCGTTTGGGGCTCCGGAGAGGGGAATCTTCGGTCTTCGTCTTCACCAACCCTTCTCCATCGCCAATTCCATGATGCTCCCCACCGGGAGTGAGTAATTCCTTCGTAGGCTTGCTGGTCGGTGAGGAGTTGGATGAGATTCATCATGTAATCAAGTTAGTTTTGTTAGGGCTTGATCCCTAGTATCCATTATGTTCTGAGATTGATGTTGCTATGAATTTGCTATGCCTAATGCTTGTCACTAGGACCCGAGTGCCATGATTTCAGATCTGAACCGTTTATGTTATCATGTCTATATCCATGTTCTTGATCCGATCTTGCCTAGTCATATGCACCTATTACGTGTTATGATACGTCAACCCCATAGTGACAATATTTGGGATACTTCGCGGTGATGACCGTAGTTTGAGGAGTTCACGTATTCACCATGTGTTAATGCTTTGTTCCGGTTCTCTATCAAAAGGAGGGCTTAATATCCCTTTGTTTCCTTATGGACCCCGCTACCACGGGAGGGTAGGACAAAAGATGTCATGCAAGTTCTTTTCCATAAGCACGTATGACTATTTACGGAATACATGCCTACATTACATTGATGAACTGAGCTGTTTCTCTATCGCCCTAGGTTATCACTGTTACATGACGAATATCATCCAATGAGATATTGATCCAGTGCCTATGAGCTTTCCACTTATTGTTCTTGCTAAGTTACTATTGCTGCTGCTACTGTTCCAACTGCTACAAAACTATTGCTACTACTGTTACCGCTACTGTTACTGTCACTATTGCTATCAAACTATCATATTACTGTGCCACTGATCACCTTGCTGCAGATATTTAATCTCCAGGTGTGGTTGAATTGACAACTCAACTGCTAATACTCTCAAGTATTCTTTTGGCTCCCCTTGTGTTGAATCTATAAATTTGGGTTGAATACTCTACCCTCGAAAACTATTGCGATCCCCTATACTTGTGGGTTATCAACCTACCACAACGCACCACTCCCACCGATGAAATATCTATCTACTTGGCCAAAGCACATCAATAAATCGGAGAGCATTACGAAGCTATAATGATCATGCAATTAAGAGACAGTATATATCAGAGGTATCTCAAATCATGAATAATCTGAACATAAACCCACAATTCATCGAATCCCAACAAACACACCGCACAATAGGATTACATCGGATAGATCAAAGCAAAGATGCGATGACCATTGTATTGAAGATCAAGAGATAGAGAGATTTACATCTAGGTACTAGCTATGAACCCGTAGATTTGTGGTGAACTACTCAGACATCATCATGAGGGCAGCAAAGTTGATGTAGATGTCCTCCGTGATCGATCCCCCCTCCGACAGGGTGCCGGAACAGAGCTCTAGATGGCCTCGCGACGGAACAGAGACTTGCGGCGGCGGAAAAAGGGTTTCGGGACTGCTTCTAGGTTTTTTGCAATATTAGAGAATTTATAGGCCAGAGAGGGACGTCAGGAGGTAGCCGAGGGGGCCACCACATATCACGGTGTGACCCCCTAGGGCGCGCCCTTATGTGTGGTGGGGCCCTCGTGCACCTTCCGGCCTCCTTCCAAAGCTTCCATGTGTTCTTTTGGTCCAGAAAAAATCATCAGAAAGTTTCATGACAATTGGACTTCGTTTGGTACTGTAAACCTGAAAAGTAAAACACATGCAGAAAACAACAACTGGCATTGGGCACTGGGTCAATAGGTTAGTGCTCAAAAAATA
Organism: Elymus sibiricus; assembly: GCA_039707655.1. Lineage (NCBI taxonomy): Eukaryota > Viridiplantae > Streptophyta > Magnoliopsida > Poales > Poaceae > Elymus > Elymus sibiricus. Next base: position 174,712,888 of record CM077667.1, on the reverse strand, counting down.
TTATAAATTGGTAAATAAAGACCCAAAAAGTATCCTAGAATGATAATATATCATCATGGAACAATAAAAAATTATTGATACGTTGGAGACATATCAACTTGCTATGTGAAAACATTTGTGATTGGGTGTCCTAACGCACATGGTTGTCGACCAAAATTCGTGTGTGATTGCTCACCGATCCAACACGCCAACTTTCTAGAAACCGTGTGGGTTTGTTGAGGTCATCGCCCACGGTGTAGTCTTAGAAACCGTCTGCAATGGGAACCCCAATAAGCAGCCTGATTGCTCTATTATTTATAATCCATTTAGTAATCAAATTAACATTTCATAGCAAGCACAAAATATATTTCTTATTTGTGGTACGACAACCAGGATTTCATAATTGAATTACATCAATGTACAACATCATATAGGCATATACTGCCTAGCTACCCAATTGCACAACAGGGCAAAGTTTCAAATGCAACATCTAAAACCTTTGGAAATTAAGTATCATTATAGACAGTAAATAGACAGAATTGTCTCATCTAGAAAACTGTTAAAGCGGAAGGCAAATATTGAGCCTTCAATGATGTTGAAGGTCCTCGCAACTTTAGGACAGTGCCAATGGATGATTGCCCGCCCATCCTTCATCCTCTTGAGGAAGACTTGAAGATTATACCGTGCGTGATGTATGAATACCTTCCCCGCCTCTTGATCATACAGGTAGTTTGATATGTAATCATCAATGAACTGCCTTGAGAAGGACTGAAAACAAACATACGCATAAATATCTTTTCTAAAATTTGAAATGGCGCAAAGGGAAAAGGACAAGGTGAAAGAGATGGTACCATCCTATAGTTGATTGATGTCTTATTCATTGTGCATGCAATCATCTTGTTGTTTTTCGTAGCTAGTTTCTTTATCTCAACAATCTTTTTGAGTTTCTTGCTTTGACTGATATTCAAGGACACCTCATTTCCCCACATGTAAAAAGGGTCGAACAGTGGGTCTAAACCTCTTACAGCAGGACCTACATGTGCAAGAACAAATTATTAAAAACATTAATATTACAATGGTTCCTCCAATTGCACAATAATGTGCTATTAGCCAAACGACCATGGATGTGCAAACCTCGATGGTAAACTTCTGTGTCCCCCATTGTTTCCCCCTACAACATATTTAAGACAAATATTGATCAGGTTATAAGTGATATTTGGCATACTATCAGTGAAATATGTTAATGGAAAATAAACACATTGCAGATCCAACAGATTAATTCGAGCCACATGGAAAAACCAGTTATCTAAACCAAGCGTGCTAAGAACTAGGAAATATACAAATTCTATATGTTTCACATGTATTTAGTACATCTAAATTTGATTTATTCATCACATGCATAACAACACAAAATTGTACAAACAACAATCGAACATCACATTGCAGAATTGAACTAAATAGTTAAATGATCACCACAACAAATGAAGGAAATAGTTAACTAAGCACCACATTGCACAATAGAACATACTAGAAGGCCAGGTTGCAGTAGCATTACATTGGACATTTCACTAGAATTTACCTGTTGCGTGTTACATTGGACATTTCTCCGATGATGAGGACACGCTAGGTGAACATAGGTCCTTAGTGACAAAGCTAAGAAAAACAAGCTATTCTCATCGTCGGAGATATCAATGATGATGGGTTCCTTCAACTTGGAAGAGGGCGAGGCCTCCATATCATGGGTGCACCCCTCGTAGTGGTGAGTGGCCTGATCCTGCCCCGGCACCAACATGCCGGCTCTGGAGTTGAGGTAAGCACGGGCACCCAGAGAAAACACATCGAAGTCTTCGTCGAACGCACCGGCGGTGCCCTCGAGAAAAGACCATGAGCTGTCGTTTATAGCAGCCAACTGCGTGGCGGCGTCAGCGCGCGAGGCGTCGATAGTGGCCTCGACGGTGAGGTGCTCCTCTAAGATCTGGGGTCGGCACGCATGGAAGCCATCCCTGCCTCATCTGCGCGTGCAGCCGCGATTTGCTTCTCCGCTGCCAAATGCTCTTTGAGATCCTGGCTATACTGCGTGCACCATGGCTTTCGGCGGCGATTATTTGGAGGATGGGGCGGTGATTTGGGTGGAAGGTGTCGCGCCGACGGTCGGTCCATGTGGGATGGAGGAGGAGGGTGTGAGGGGGTATTGGGGAGGTGCAGATTACCTAACTAGATGGACGAGGCCGAGCACCAGGAAGGAGCATCGTCGGCGAGGAGGCGGCGCTGCAAGCAAGCAGTGAAGGTTTGAACTAGGAAAGGTAGAGGAAAAGGGGGAAATGTGGCTTTTGATTGGTACCAAGGGGCGAGGGAGGTAGATATTTCCGTGGCAGCCCAAATTTTTCATTTGGTGCAGCGAAAAACTAGCACGGAAAGCACCATCGGACACAGTCCCTTATTCAGAACCATGTGCGATATCAAAACATCACAAACGAAGCCTGTGTTATACCCCGTGTGTGATGAACTTGATCACACAAAATTTTCAGAATAGTTCTCGATATCAACACATCACAAATGAAGCATGTGCTATACCTCGTGTGTGATGAACTTGGACGTGCAAATGTTTATCTCCAAGCTTCCGACGTAAGATTGGGTACTACATATCACACGGTTCGTGCCAAAAAATTGTGTGTGATGAACTTCAATTTCATTTTCAATTGGAAGATGGAATGGGGATATGGTGGCAAAAAATTTGGTCCGAATTTCCCTGGTTACAGTGTTCATCCACGTCGTCGCATAATTTAACATCAATTACTAATTTGGGTACTACACAAAAGAGCCTACACCACAGCCAGCACTTACTTAATCAAGCAATTAAATAGAGCTGGTTGACCTAAACATTACTCTAACAAAACACCAGTGCCCTAACAAAGACTAATGTTCCGCCTGGCGCTGGCGATCTCCGTCGCATCCTCCATGACCAGCTCGCGCTCGACGACCTCCAGGGGAAGGGGCTCCATGGCATCCATCGCCACATACTCTGCAAGCATCTCGCAGTCCGCGTCCGCCATCTCTTTGGAAAAGGACGCCACGAGTCTAGTGTGGGCGGTCGCGGTCCGGGCATTGACGGCCTCCATCTCGGCAAGGGAGGCTGCCAACGAATGGACGGCTGCCCGAGCGCTCTCGGTGATTGCCAACTCTTCGGACATAGGTTGCCGACCGTTGTCGGAGAAGGCTGCTGCTATTTGTGTGGTGGCCTACACGAGCTAGGCGTGGGCGGCCTCGGCATAGGAGTGGGAAGCTGCTGATGACCCACAAGTATAGGGGATAAATCGTAGTCCTTTCGATAAGTAAGAGTGTCGAACCCAACGAGGAGCAGAAGGAAATGACAAGCGGTTTTCAGCAAGGTAATTTCTGCAAGCACTAAAATTGTAGGTAACAGATAGTTTGATAGCAAGGTAATTGGTAATGAGCAAGTAACGGTAACGGTAAACAAGGTGCAGCAAGGTAGCCCAATCCTTTTGAGGCAAAGGATGGGCCAGAACAATCACTAGTAATAGGCAAAGTGTTCTTGAGGGTACACGGGAATTTGGTCTAGTCACTTTTATCATGTTGGTTTGATTCGTGTTCGCTACTTTGATAATTAGATATGTGGGTGGACCGGTGCTAAGGTGCTGTTCTTACTTGAACTAACAACCTACTTATGATTAACCCCCTCGCAAGCATCCGCAACTACGAGAAAAGTATTAAGACAAAGTCTATCCATAGCATTAAACATGTGGATCCAAATCAGCCCCTTACGAAGTAGCGCATAAACTAGGGTTTAAGCCTCTGTCACTCTAGCAACCCATCATATAATAACTACTCCACAATGCATTCCCTTAGTCCCATGAATGGTGAAGTGTCATGTAGTCGACGTTCACATGACACCACTAAGGGAATCACAACATACATATCATAAAAATATCGAACACATATCAAATTCACATGATTACTCGCAGCATGACTTCTCCCGTGACCTCAAGAAAAAAGGTAACTACTCACAAATAATAATCATGCTCAAGCTCAGAGAAGTATTGAATAGCATAATGGATCTGAACATATAATCTTCCACCAAATAAACCATATAGTAATCAACTACGCAAGGTAATCAACACTACTAGTCATCCACAAGTACCAATCTGAGGTTCCGGTACAAAGATTGAACACAAGAGATGATCTAGGGTTTGAGAGGAGATGGTGTTATTGAAGATGTTGATGAAGATTGGCCTCCCAAAGATGAGAGGGGTGTTGGTGATGACGATGGCTTCGATTTCCCCCTCCGAGAGGGAAGTTCCCCCGGCGGGATCCCTCCGCCGGAGGGCAAAAGTGCTCCTGCCCAAGTTCCGCCTCGAGGTAGCGGTGCTTCATCCCGAAAGTCCTCCTCTTATTTTTTCTAGGTCAAGAGTGACCTTATACCAGAAGATGGGCACCGGAGGTGGGCCTGGGTGACTACAACCCATCAGGGCGCGCCCAGGGGGGCCTGGCGTGCCCTGGTGGGTTGTGCCCACCTGGGAGGCCCCCTCCGGTAGTTTTCAGCTCCAGTATTTTTTATTAAATGCAAAAATAATCTCTGTAAAATTTCAGCTTCATTGGAGTTGTGCAAAATAGGTATCTCTGACGTGCTGTTCTTGGGTCCAGAATTCCAGCTGCCGGTATTCTCCCTCTTTGTGTAAACCTTGCATATTATGAGAGAAGAGGCATTAGAATCACTCCCCAGAGCATTATTATTCAACAAAACAAAGTAAATAATAGTAGGAAATCATGATGCAAAATGGACGTATCATCTCCCCCAAGCTTAGACCTCGCTTGTCCTCAAGCGAAAGTCGGTATTGAAAAGCATGTCCACATGGAGGTGTCGAGAAAAACATAATACGGACATAGAAGCATCATGCTTATTAACATAACGACAATAAACTCTAACATAAGAACTTATTTCAATACATTTTTATCATAAAGCTTCTCATGAACCAGTAACAATTCATCACAACTTAGAAGTATGAAGCATAAACCTTATTGGGAACCAACTGATACGTCTCCAACGTATCTATAATATTTGATTGTTCCATGCTATTATATTATCTGTTTTGGATGTTTTATATGCATTAATATGCTATTTTATATTATTTTTGGGAGTAACCTATTAACCTAGTGCCCAGTGCCAGTTTCTATTTTTCCTTGTTTTTGAGTATTGCAGAAAAGGAATATCAAACGGAGTCCAAACAGAATAAAATTCTACCCTGATTTTTCTTGGACCAGAAGGAACCCGGGAGGCTTCGAGAAGAGGCCAGAAGACCTACGGGTGGGCCACAAGCCACCAGGGCGCACCCCGGGGGGGGGGGGGGGCGCCCCCTCGCTTGTGGGCCCCCCGTAGCTCCTCCAACCCTAACTCTTCGCCTATAAATTCAGAAATATTCCCCCAATACCAATGAGAGCCACGAAAATACTTTTCCTCTGCCGCAAGCCTATGTTCCCGTGAGATCCCATCTTGGGGCCTTTTCCGGCGATCTGCCGGAGGGGGATTCGATCACGGAGGGCCTCTACATCAACACCATTGCCCTTCCGATGATGCGTGAGTAGTTTACCTCAGACCTTTGGGTCCATAGCTAGTAGCTAGATGGCTTCTTCTCTCTCTATGTTCTTCAATACCATGTTCTCCATGATCTTCATGGAGATCTATCCGATGTAATACTCTTTTGCGGTGTGTTTGTCGAGATCCGATGAATTGTGGGTTTATGATCAGATTATCTATGAATATTATTTGAATATTCTCTGAATTCTTATATGCATGATTTCATATCTTTGTAAGTCTCTTCGAGTTATTGGTTTGGTTTGGCCAACTAGATTGGTAATTCTTGCAATGGGAGAAATGCTTAGTTTTGGGTTCAATCTTGCGGTGTCCACACCCAGTGACAAAGTAGGGGTAGCGAGGCACGTATTTGTATTGTTGCCATCAAGGATAAAAAGATGGGGTTTTCATCATATTGCTTGAGTTTATCCCTCTACATCATGTCATCTTACTTAATGCGTTACTCTGTTCTTCATGAACTTAATACTCTAGATGCAGGCAGGGGTCGGTCGATGTGTGGAGTAATAGTAGTAGATGCAGAATCATTTCGGTCTACTTGATACAGACGTGATGCCTATATGCATAATCATTGCCTTGGATATCGTCATAACTATGCGCTTTTCTATCAATTGCTCGACAGTAATCTGTTCACCCACCATATTATTTTCCTTCAAGAGATAAGCCTCTAGTGAAACTTATGGCCTCCGGGTCTATTTTCCATATTATATTTTCAGATCTATAAACTAAAAAACACAAAAATACTTTGCTGCAATTTATTTACTTTTATTTTAATTATCGTTTTAGTAATATTTTATATCTATCTCTATCGGATCTCATCCTTGCAAGTGACCATGAAGGGATTGACAACCCCTTTATAGCGTTGGGTGCAAGTGTTTTCTTGTTTGTGCAGGTGCATAAATTGGGGCCTTGCTTGTACCTCCTACTGGATTGATACCTTGGTTCTCAAAACTGAGGGAAATACTTATCTACTTTGCTGCATCACCCTTTCCTCTTCAAGGGAAAACCAACGCAAGCTCGAGAAGTAGCAAGAAGGATTTCTAGCGCCGTTGCCGGGGAGGATACATAGCAAGTCAAGACAAGAACTCTCCCGTCAACTTGCCAATTTCTGGTGGGGTTGCCGGAGAGGTCTACATCTAGCCTACCAAGTACCCATCATAAACTCATCTCTTGCATTTACATTATTTGCCATTTGCCTCTCGTTTTCCTCTCCCCAACTTCTAAAACGAATTTCAGAAAAAACCAAAAAGATTTGCCTTTTTATTCGCCCTTCTTCCGTTCGTCTTTCCATTTGCTTTTTGTTTCCTCATGTGCTAGTTTACTTGATTTGTTTTCATGGCTAGTTCTTCCACTATTGCTAGTACAAATCTTGAGGAAAAATATGGATCTTGCTCTCTAGATCATGAAACTGAACCTCCTCCTAATTATAAAGCTAAAACTTTTCAAGTGGGATACGGTAATATTATTGGGAAGAGTGTTATTCAAGAGTTCTTTGATTGTACGGGAGTAATGCCTATGAATAAGAGATCTATTCTTCTTAGCACAAATTGTTATGCGGATGCTATTTTCATGCTCGTTGAAAAATTGGAAAGAAAATTTGTGCACGTTCATTCCGCTTTGCAAAAGGTATTTTATGAACTTCCCAAAATTAATCATCCTGAGGCTAAAAAGATTGCCACTATCATCCTTATGTGTGAATTTGATTTTATCATACACGAAGCTAGGGAAATTTTTGCTTTCTATAAAAAGGATATTGAACACCCTCTGATTGAAGAAATCCTACACGATAACGAAACCTTGCGTAGCTTTGAGTTTAGGGATTATCAATCTTACCGCGACAATCTTAGAAGAAGAGTTCCCTATTCAGAAATTACCCAAACTATTTACCTTGAAACCTATGATGAATTTGATTGGATCACTAGGGGAATTTATGTAGGATTCAATGATGACTGGTTGGAAGAAAAAAATTAGGGAACCCATTAAAAATGAGATACGTGTTTTATATGATGATATTTATGGTGATGATCCAGATTATGAGTTTATGAATGTCAAAGTTACTAATCAAAGCCCTTTTCATGAACTAAGTTATCCTATTATAAATATAAGAAAATAAATAAAGGATTTGCTAAAAAGGGTTTTGGAAGATATGGTTGAGAATGGATTGCATACAAAAGATGACAATACCTAGATCTATTGCGTTATGCCTAGCTAGGGGCGTTAAACAATAGCCCTTGTTGGGAGGCAACCCAATTTTATTTTTATGTTTTTTGTTTTGTTTCTGTTCTTGAATAAATTACACATTATTACCTCTGTAGTAATTGTGTTTTAGTGTTTTAATTAGTGTTTGAGCCAAGTAAGACCTTTGGGATGGTTTACGGTGATTGTTGATTTGATCTTGCTGAAAAACAGAAACTTTTGCGCTCAGTCAAGGAATTTTATAAATTCACCAGAGAGTCGAATGAGTCTGAAATTTTTACACAAGATTGATATACAAAATTCCCATATTTTCCTAATTTTTCAGAATTTGTGGAGTTACACAAGTATTCGAAGTTTCCAGATTGCTACAGACTGTTCTGTTTTTGACAGATTCTGTTTTCTTTGTGTTGTTTGCTTATTTTCATGTATCTATGGGTTGTATCGGGGGGTATGAACCATGGAGAAGTTGGAATACAGTAGATATTACACCAATATAAATAAAGAATGAGTTCACAACAGTACCTAAAGTGGTGATTTATTTTTCTTATACTAACGGATCTCACGATATTTCTGTTGAGTTTTGTGTTGTGAAGTTTTCAAGTTTTGGGTAAAGATTTGATGGACTATGGAATAAGGAGTGGAAAGAGCCTAATCTTGAGGATGCCCAAGGCACCCCAAGTAATATTCAAGGATACCAAAAATCCTAAGCTTGGGGATGCCCCGGAAGGCATCCCCTCTTTCGTCTTCAATCCATCGGTAAATTTACTTGAGGCTATATTTTTATTCAGCACATGATATGTGTTTTGCTTGGAGCGTCTTGTATGATATGAGTCTTTGCTTTTTAGTTTGCCACAATCATCCTTGCTGCACACATCTTTTGAGATAGACACGCATGAATCATGAATTTATTAGAATACTCTATGTGCTTCACTTATATCTTTTGAGCTAGGCAATTTTGCTCTAGTGCTTCACTTATATCTTTTTAGAGCACGGTGGTGTTTTATTTTATAGAAATAATTGAACTCTCGTACCTCACTTATATTATTTTGAGAGTCTTTAAACAGCATGGTAATTGGTTTAGGTTATGAATTTAGTCCTATTATAATGGGCATCCAAGAGGGATATAATAAAAACTTTCATATAAAGTGCATTGAATACTATTCAAAGCTTGATTCCTTGCATATAGTTTTGAGATATAAAGAGGGTGATATTAGAGTCATGCTAGTGAGTAATTGTGGATTGGTAGAAATACTTGTGTTAAAAGTTTGTGATTCCCGTAGAATGCACGTATGGTGAACCGTTATGTAACGAAGTCGGAGCATGATTTGTTTATTGATTGTCATCCTTTGTGTGAGGGCCGGGAGCGCGCGATGGTTAACTCCTACCAACCTCTCCCCTAGGAGCATGCGTCTAATACTTTGCTTCGATAACTAATAGACTTTTGCAATATGTATGTGAGTTCTTTATGACTAATGTGAGTCCATGGATTACACGCACTCTCACCCTTCCACCTTTGCTAGCCTCTCTAGTACCGCACAACTTTCGCCGGTGCATTAAACCCACCTTCCTCAAAACAGCCACCATACCTACCTATTATGGCATTTCCATAGCCATTCCGAGATATATTGCCATGCAACTTCCACCGTTCCGTTTATCATGACACGCACCATCATTGTCATATTGCTTAGCATGATCGTAAGATAGCTAGCATGATGTTTTCATGGCTACGCTAGATCATTGCACATCCCGGTACACTGCCGGAGCCATTCATATAGAGTCATATCTTGTTCAAGTATCGAGTTGTAATTCTTGAGCTGTAAGTAAATAAAAGTGTGATGATCATCATTATTAGAGCATTGTCCCATGTGAGGAAAGGACGGAAGCTATGATTCCCTCACAAGTTGGGATGAGACTCCAGACTTTAAAAATAATAAAAGAGGCCAATGAAGCCCAAATAAAAAAAGAGAGGCCAAAGATGCCCACTAAAAAAATGAGAGAAAAGAGAGAAGGGACAATTCTACTATCTTTTTTCCACACTTGTGCTTCAAAGTAGCACCATGATCTTCATGATAGAGAGTCTCCTATTTTGTCACTTTCATATACTAGTGGGAATTTTTCATTATATAACTTGGCTTGTATATTCCAATCATGGGCTTCCTCAAATTGCCCTAGGTCTTCGTGAGCAAGCGAGTTGGATGCACACCCACTTAGTTTCTTTTTGAGCTTTCATACACTTATAGCTCTAGTGCATCCGTTGCATGGCAATCCCTACTCACTCACATTGATATCTATTGATGGGCATCTCCATAGCCCGTTGATACGCCTAGTTGATGTGAGACTATCTTCCCCTTTTCCTCACAACCTCCACCATATTCTATTCCACCTATAGTGTTATATCCATGGCTCATGCTCATGTATTGCGTGAAAGTTGAAAAAGTTTGAGAAAATAAAAAGTGTGAAACAATTGCTTGACTTGTCATCGCGGTTGTGCATGATTTAAATACTTTGTGTGGGGAAGATGGAGCATAGCCAGACCTTATGATTTTGTAGGGATAACTTTCTTTGGCCATGTTATTTTGAAAAGACACGATTGCTTTGTTAGTATGCTTGAAGTATTATTGTTTTTATGTCAACGTTACACTTTTGTTTTGAATGTTATGGATCTGAACATTCATGCAACAATAAAGAATATTACATGGATAAATATGTTAGGTAGCATTCCACATCAAAAATTCTGTTTTTATCATTTACCTACTCGAGGACGAGCAGGAATTAAGCTTGGGGATGCTGATACGTCTCCAACGTATCTATAATTTTTGATTGTTCCATGCTATTATATTATTTGTTTTGGATGTTTTATATGCATAATATGCTATTTTACATTATATTTGGGACTAACCTATTAACCTAGTGCCCAGTGCCAGTTTCTGTTTTTCCTTGTTTTTGAGTATTGCAGAAAAGGAATATCAAACGGAATAAAATTCTACGCTGATTTTTCTTGGACTAGTAGGAACCCAGAAGGCTTCGAGAAGAATCCAGAAGACCTACGGGTGGGCCACAAGCCACCAGGGTGCGCCCCTTGGGGGCGCCCCCTCGCTCGTGGGCCCCCCGTAGCTCCTCCAACCCTAACTCTTCGCCTATAAATTCAGAAATATTCCCCCAATACCAAAGAGAGCCACGAAAATACTTTTCCTCCGCCGCAAGCCTCTGTTCCCGGGAGATCCCATCTTGAGGCCTTTTCCGGCGATCTGCCGGCGGGGGATTCGATCACGGAGGGCCTCTACATCAACACCATTGCCCTTCCGATGATGCATGAGTAGTTTACCTCAGACCTTCTGGTCCATAGCTAGTAGCTAGATGGCTTCTTCTCTCTCTATGTTCTTCAATACCATGTTCTCCATGATCTTCATGGAGATCTATCCGATGTAATACTCTTTTGCGGTGTGTTTGTCGAGATCCGATGAATTGTGGGTTTATGATCAGATTATCTATGAATATTATTTGAATCTTCTCTGAATTCTTATATGCATGATTTCATATCTTTGTAAGTCTCTTCGAGTTATTGGTTTGGTTTGGCCAACTAGATTGGTAATTCTTGCAATGGGAGAAATGCTTAGTTTTGGGTTCAATCTTGCGGTGTCCTCACCCAGTGACAAAGTAGGGGTAGCGAGGCACGTATTTGTATTGTTGCCATCAAGGATAAAAAGATGGGGTTTTCATCATATTGCTTGAGTTTATCCCTCTACATCATGTCATCTTACTTAATGCGTTACTCTGTTCTTCATGAACTTAATACTCTAGATGCAGGCAGGAGTCAGTCGATGTGTGGAGTAATAGTAGTAGATGCAAAATCGTTTTGGTCTACTTTATACGGACGTGATGCCTATATGGATAATCATTGCCTTGGATATCGTCATAACTATGCGCTTTTCTATCAATTGCTCGACAGTAATTTGTTCACCCACCGTATTATTTTCCTTCAAGAGAGAAGCCTCTAGTGAAACCTATGGCCTCCGGGTCTATTTTCCGTATTATATTTTCAGATCTATAAACTAAAAAACACAAAAATACTTTGCTGCAATTTATTTACTTTTATTTTAATTATTGTTTTAGTAATCTTTTATATCTATCTCTATCGGATCTCATCCTTACAAGTGACCGTGAAGGGATTGACAACCCCTTTATAGCATTGGGTGCAAGTGTTTGATTGTTTGTTCAGGTGCATAAATTGGGGCCTTGCTTGTACCACCTACTAGATTGATACCTTGGTTCTCAAAACTGAGGGAAATACTTATCTACTTTGCTGCATCACCCTTTCCTCTTCAAGGGAAAACCAACGCAAGCTCAAGAAGTAGCACCAACAAACTATGTTCTCAGTCAACTTTGCAACTACAATTCATCATATTTTCAGGAAGGGTCTCATGTAGGAGCCTTTTGTCAAGTCCACATACTCAACCATCATTTAGTCTTCTATCATTGCGAACGCTCACGGCATACCCATGAACAAAAAGTTTCAACCGGACACGTAGGAAGATAGGGGCTTATAGTTTCGCCTCCCAACTTACTCACCTCAAGGGTGATGTCAACAATAATAACTCATGCTCACCCATATCCAACTGTATATATGTGTCTAGATCTTTCCTCACCACATGATGCTTGCAAAAGAAAAAGTAAAAAGGAATAGAGAAGAATACTTTGACTCTTGCATAAAAGTAAGTGCATAAAAGTAAAAGATAGGCCCTTCGCAGAGGGACGCAGAGGTTGTCATGCGCTTATTGGTTTGTATGCCCAATCCCTTAATGTAAAAGAACATCACGCTATATTGCCCCCTATGATAGCAACCTTTATTATGCAGTCCGTTGCTTTTATTACTTTGCCATCATAAGTTCATATAACGCTCAATTTTCTCTTACACTAATTGATCAAAACACTTTTAGAAACAATTTTTATTGCCTTGTTGCACCGATGACAACTTACTTGAAGGATCTTTCTCGATCCATAGGTTGGTATGTTGGACACTCAAGGAAGTAGTTTGGGTTTGGGTTTTTGGATGCGCAAGTAGTATCTCTACTTAGTGCGGAATTTTTGGCTAGCAAAGATATTGAGCAAGCACCACATGTTAAAGGATCTATGACAATATAACTTCTATGTGGATAAGAACAAATATAAATCATTACGTCGTCTTCCTCGTCCAACGTCAACAATTTTGACATATAATATTTGATGGGGGCTCACAATCATAAAAGATGTCCAAGATAGTGTATTTGCATGTGAATCTTCTCTTCCCTAATTAATTCTTTCATGAATTGCATCATTGACCAATGCTATGTTTGTCAATCTCCAATAAATTTTACTACTTATACTTTTCCTTATGTGGTGTCATTACTAACCATAAGATTAGCATATGATTCTTTTCATTTGTTTCTTTTCCTTTATTTGATTGCAACAAGAAAGTAGAAAGGCAAAAACTCAAACTAAACTTTATTATATGACTTTCACTCGATTACATAGATAGATAGGCCGCGAAACTAACACACGAAAATAGATCATGCTAAACCTTTATTCAACTAAAGCAAAGGGAAACTAAGGATCGAACTAAAATAGGTAAAGGTGAATAAAAGTGGTGGTGATATGATACCAAGGCACCTCCCCCAAGCTTGGCTCAAGCCAAGGGGAGTGCCCATACCCATGTGCTCAAGTCTCCTTTGGTGGTGGTGATGAAGAAGGTGCAAGTGTTGATGTAGGTGGTGGTGATGATGTAGTAAGCTTGTCCTCCAGATTCCAGGGCAAGGGCTCCCCATCAAAGGTTGACGCGAGAGTCCCCTGAGTCCTGCAACTGACAGCAAAACTCATACCTTTAAATCTCGCATCATATTCGAAGACTTGGTTTTGAAGATCATAAACTTGGCTCTGTAGAAAATTAATTTGCTCGTTGAGGGTGGAGATGATGTCCTTCACAGACCGGCCATCCACCGTCTGATCACGGGTGAATTCCGTGATCATGGAGTGATTGGCACTAAGTCCACGCTCCACCATCTTCTGGCACTTGAAGATTTCCCGTTCCCCCGCCTCGAGCATAGCCTCCACGCTTCCGGTCTTCTTGGGTCCTTGAACATCGCGGATGTGGAGCACCCGCTCACGCATCTCAATGGATTGAGGGTGCTTCATCACCTCCGGCATGTATGGGTTGATGACCTTCTCGAAGAACTTGTCCTTGGAGGAGCTTGGTGGAGCCATGGAAATCCAGATCTGGCGAGAAAATAGCAAGAAACAAGAACAGAGGATTTTTCTGTGATGCGGTCGTCAAAACAGTCGGGGGTATATTGTGACGCCCCCAATTAGACCGTACTCTAATCAAACACGCAAATGCGTACGACCAAGATTAGGGACTCACTAATCAATATCACAACACAACACTAGACACAAATTAAAGCCATACAGCTTCATATTACAAGCCAGGGGCCTCGAGGGCTCGAATACAAAGCTCGACAAGCATGAGTCAGCGGAAGCAAATAATATCTGAGTACAGACATAAGTTAAACAAGTTTTGCCTTAAGAAGGCTAGCACAAACATAAGCAGCGGATCGGAAGAGGCAAGGCCTCCTGCCTGGGAGCCAACCTAACTACTCCTGAGCGTCGGCACTCTCCACGTAGTAGTAGGCTCCAGCGGTGGTGTAGTAGTCGTCTCCGGTGTACTCCATCTCCTGGGCTCCATCGTCTCAACGCAGGAACGTATCGAGGGGGAAAGAGAAAGCAAAGCAACGGTGAGTACTCATCCAAAGTACTCGCAAGACTGACATCAGAACTATGCTAAGTATGCATCATTATAAAGGGGTGGAGTTATATCTGGACTGACTGCAGAACGCAAGAATGAGGGAAAGGCCTAGTCCTATCGAAGACTAGCATCTTCAGTATCTTGCAGCATTAGAAGAGTGTAGATTGGTATCTCATATATAGCAATATTATTGTAGCAATTTTATTAAGCAACCATGCCCAGAGATTCTTCCTCGACTCCCTGCGAGGAAGCAATCTCGGAGCCACATTCATCTCAAATTTAAGTCACAGTTATAGTTGTATAAGGTCAAGGTACAACTCCAAGTCGTCCTGTTACCGTGGACACGGCTATTCGAATAGATGAATTCATCCCTGCAAGGGTGCACCGCATTTCCAACATGCTTGATCACCTCCGGCCGGACACACTTTCCTGGGTCACGCCCGGCCTTGGGATATCAACACGTCGTCGCCCCACCTAGGCTCAAC
This sequence comes from Elymus sibiricus, assembly GCA_039707655.1. NCBI lineage: Eukaryota > Viridiplantae > Streptophyta > Magnoliopsida > Poales > Poaceae > Elymus > Elymus sibiricus. The sequence continues at coordinate 174,697,845 of CM077667.1, read as the reverse complement.
AGAGAGGCCAGCCCGCTGGTCTAAATCCTAAGCGCTTAGGGGTCATGGGCCCACTCACCCTTTGCACTCCTGCACGATGTGAGGGCGGCCGAGGTCAGCCCTAGCACACTCTAATCCAAGAGATGTACCGTCCAGGCCACTCGGGCGCGCGCCGCTCCATTGCTGATGTCCGAAGAGCTTCGGCTGATACAACGAGGCGGAGTACGCATAACTTCTCCCACGTGAAGGTTTGGTGCGTAAAAAGGTCAACGACCAACTCAGATCAAATACCCAACCCATTATCATTTTATTAATGCGGGGCAAGCGTGACCCATAAAGTGCGGTCCCGTCGCCCCGTCTGGAGGATGTGTGGCAAGGGCCTCTCTCGCCCGTCCACACCTCATCATCATCAAACCGTGGGTACCCCTCAGGGCCGACCCATCACCAACATGTTTCTGTAACCAGGTCCTAGTAACTGTGTGTATAAAACATCAAGACAAAACCTGAGGAATCACCCTCAAATGGTCCCGCTCGATGAAACCGTCAAGGTGGACTTAGAGGAATCACCCTCGAGGGTCCCACACTTGAGGGGATGCACGACAGAGTCATCGTCGGGAGTGGTGAAGGAGGAATCACCCTCGATAACCACGACCGACTAGCTGCACTACAGAGCTAACATCATGAGTACTTCACGAGGTGTCACCCCCGGTACTCGATAGTAGCTCTGCAGAGTCGTACAACTAAGGGGGTGTGATGTGATGTGAGGGGCCTGGCTCACCGGTCGGTTGACCGAGTCTTCGGGTCTTCGGGCCGTCGAGTCGTTGATGAAGACGCAGAGGCAACTGGGACTAAGGGGTCACTGGGGATTCATTGATCAACCTATACTACGCAGTTGATATGATTGCAGATATGGTAGCAGTTTATCAAAAACAGGCTATGCATCAGAATAGGAGCTAACTAATACAGTAGCAAAATCTAATGCAAGAGTGAGAGGGAAAGAAATGGGCGATATCGGAATGCTCAAGGGGGGGTTGCTTGCCTTGCTGCTCTGCGGCAAAAAGGCTGATCGTCAACGGTGTAGTCGTACCCGGCAGCACCGTTAGTCTCGGGGTCTACCAGAGAGAAGAGGGGGGAAGAAACAATAAATAAAGCACAGATGCAACACGATGCATGACATGGCAATATGCAGGGCTAGGCATGCACTAACGCTGTATTATACGTCGCAGACGGGTCGGTAGAATATCTGACGATATTTCCCGGGTCTCTAGCTTTTACCGGACAGATGAAAACGATGGAAAAGTTACATGTTCGCTATGCTAGGAGCACGTGACAGACTAACGGACCGCGTGTTCAAAACTGTAGGATTTTTCTTAGCAACTTTCATGTTCAAAACTTTTTCATCCGGACTACGGTTTATTTTATATTAATTAATAAAGATTTATCATTATTCTGAAATTCTTTTAATTAATAAATCCGAATTATCCAAAACAGTAAAATACTGTTTAATTAACTAATTAATTGATTAACTAATTAATTAATCAACTTAATTAATTGATTAACTATTTATTTATTTTTATTAATTTTATTGTTTCTATTTGTTTTTAGTAATTACATACATACATACATGCATACATGCATACATACATACATACATACACACATACATGCATGCATACATACATACATACATACATACATACATACATACATACATACACAGACACACACATACATACGCACGAACGCACGCACACCGGCTCGGCTGCTGCCGTCGTTGGGGGGGGGGGGAGGCTCACAGCGGGGCAGGCGAGCGGCGGAGGCGCGACGGTGGGGACGAGGCGGCGGCGGCGCGACGGCGGGCGGCCGGTCGAGGAGGCGGACGGAGGCGGCGGCGCGGTCCGGGTGCGGGCTCCGGCGCGGGGGGGGGGGGGCGGCCGTGGCGGCGGGACGGCGCGAGGCGGCGACCAGTGCCTGTCGGCGAGGGGGGGAACCGGAGCGGGCGGAGGGGCGGCCGGCTCGGGCCAGGCCCGTCGGCGGGGGGGGGGGGGGGGGGAACGGCCGGGCGCCCGACAGGAGCTGGCGGCGCCGGGGGAGGGGGGATCAGGCGGGTGCTAGGGTTCGGCGCCCCTGGCTCCCCTATAGGAGCCGGCTGGGCCGGCCTAATTCGGCCGAGTAGGGGTTTTTCTTTTTCTTTTATTTTTAATTTTGTTTTGTCTTTTTATTTATTTTTCTTTTCTGTTTTATTTTTAGTTTCTATTTAATTTAGTTTTATTAATTATGTCACAGCCACAAAAAAAGGTTTAACCCCAAATAAAAATAGTCTAGTATTTTATAAAATATAAAAGGCATTTATTTAATCGTTTTACTGCTGTTTTAAATATTTTAGTGTATTTAAACACTTTATAAACATGTGGTTTCAACATGACAAATATCCAGAGAATATTTGCCACACTTTGAGCATTTTTGTTTTGATATTTGAAAACTTTATTTGTTTCACTTTATTTTAAATTTTAATTTGAACGGGATTGAATCGTCGCGAGATTAGCAACAGTAAACGTGGTGACATGGCATCACAAGCGCGGGATTACTGTAGCTTAATTACAGAGATTACTGTAGCACAAAACCAGGGCGTCACAATTCTCCCCTACTAAAAAGAATTCTCGTCCCGAGAATTAAGAAGTAGAAGGAAATAGCCCGGGGTATTCTGCACAAAGATGATCTTCGCGTTCCCAAGTGGCTTCATCTTCAGAATGATTTTCCCACTGCACTTTGAAGAACTTGGTAACCTTCTGATGAGTCTGACGTTCAGTTTCATCGAGAATGCGGACTGGTTGCTCTTTGTAAGAAAGGTCTTGTTGTAGCTCAAGCATATCATGATCCACTGCTCGGATTGGATCCTTGAAGCAGCGACGAAGTTGTGACACATGGAACACATCGTGAACCTGAGAAAGGTTTGGCGGTAGTTCCAGTTGATATGCCACTTTACCACGCCTTTCGAGAATAGTGAAAGGACCAATATATCGAGGAGCCAGCTTGCCCTTGATTCCAAAACGGTGTGTACCTCTCATTGGCGTGACTCAAAGATAAGCCTTTTCGCCAGGTGGATAGACCATATCTTTGTGATGACGGTCATACTGACTCTTCTGACGAGACTGAGCATCCTTCAGATTTGCATGAATAATGCGGACTTGATCTTCGGCATGTTGGATAATATCCGGACCGATAAGTGTACGTTCCCCAGTTTCTGACCAATTCAGAGGAGTTCGACACTTATGTCCATATAACACTTCAAAGGGAGCCATCTTCAGACTAGCTTGATAGCTATTGTTGTAGGAGAACTCGGCATACGGGAGCGATTCCTCCCATTTCTTGCCGAAAGAAATGACACAAGCTCGAAGCATGTCTTCGAGAATCTGATTGACGAAGTCCATTACAACATGATCCCATTTCCATTCAGGAATAGAAATAGGTTGCAGAGTTCCAGTAGGCTTTTGATGTTCTGCCTTGATCCAACGGCAAATGTCACATTCTGAAACATAGCATGCAATGTCTTGTTTCATATTTGACCACCAGAATCTTTGACGGATGTCTTGATACATTTTGGTACTACCCGGATGAATAGACAGCGGAGTATCATGAGCTTCTTTCAGTATTCTAGCAGTCATATTCAGGTTTTCCCTCTTAGTTGGGACGAATAAGCGACCCTTGAAGTACACGGCACCATCATCATCAACGGTGAAGCATGAGGGTTTACCTTCCGAAAGATAGCGCCTAATCCTTTCGATGTCATTATCATAGTGTTGCATAGTTTTGATGCTGCCCACGAGATCTGGTACAGCAACCAGGTTACTCAGAGAACCCTGGTTAACAACACGGAGGTGCATTTTACGGGCCTCCGATGGAGGGGGAACGAGATAACCCTGAGGAACAATATGGAGGTTCAGCTTGCGGAATTCTTCTTGAAGCAGGGGGTGAACCTTGTGAACCTGGAGGTGATTGCAGTATGACTTGCGGCTCAAAGCATCAGCCATTACATTAGCCTTACCAGGTGTATAAGAAATTCCCATGTTGTAATCTGCTATTCGTTCCATCCATCTTTGTTGACGGAGATTCAGATCTGGCTGAGTAAACAAGTACTTCAGACTTTGGTGATCGGTGTAGATCTCGCAACGATTACCAACAAGGTACTGCCGCCACTCTTTCAGTGCACGAATTACTGCGGCAAGTTCAAGGTCATGAACTGGGTAGTTCCCTTCATGAGGACGCAATTGACGAGATGCATAAGCAACCACTCTGCGCTCTTGCATTAAGACACAGCCTATTCCCTGACGCGAAGCGTCACAATAAATGACAAAGTCCTTCTGAGTATCCGGAGGAGCAAGCACTGGAGCAGACGTCAGTTTGTCTTTAAGTGCCTAAAAGCTCTCCTGACATTTTTCGGTCCACTCATATTTAACACCTTTGTGAAGCAAATTGGTTATGGGCTTTGCAATCTTGGAGAAGTTCTCGACGAATCGATGGCAATAGCTGGCGAGTCCGAAAAAACTTCTGACTTGGTTGACATTCTTCGGGGGAGTCCAGTCAAGAATAGCCTGAACTCGTTCAGGGTTAACCGCAATACCATTCTTGGAGATCACATGACCAAGGTAGGTTACTTCGTCCATCCAGAACTCACACTTTGAGTACTTTGCATAAAGTTGGTGTTCTCGAAGCCTCTCTAGTATAAGACGAAGATGTTCAGCATGCTCTTCTTTATTCTTGGAGTAAACCAGGATATCATCCAGATAAACCACGACGAATTTATCGAGGTAATCCATGAATATATAGTTCATCAGGCGAGAGAAGGTTGCTGGGGCATTGGTTAATCCAAAGGACATGACGGTGTACTCGTATGAACCATAACGAGTAATGAATGCAGTCTTCGGAATATCCTCTTCACGTACCCGGATCTGATGGTAGCCCAACCTCAAGTCGAGTTTGGAAAACACTGACGAACCAGCAAGTTGATCATACAGATCGTTGATCCGAGGCAGCGGATATTTGTTTTGAATTGTAGCTTGGTTGATGGGACGGTAATCTTGGACCAACCGATTCGTTCCATCCTTTTTTTGACAAAGAGAGAAGGTGCTCCCCAAGCAGAGGAACTTGGACGAATGAAACCCAGACGAAGCGAATTGTCAATTTCTTGTTTAAGTTCAAGGAGTTCATGTGGTGGCATCTTATACGGACGCTTGGCTATAGGAGTGGTACCAGGTACCAAGTCGATGACAAACTCGACAGCTGTGGCAGGGGGAATCCCTTGAAGTTCTTCCGGAAAAACACCTTGGAAATCCCGGACAACTGGAATGTTTTCAATCCCATCAAGAGGTGACTCATTTAATGCATTCAGGGCATTTAGCCAGGCTTCAGCATCTAACAACTTGGAATGACATGATCGAGTACAACTCATAATCAAAGAAGATTACCAAGAGTTGTTGAATCGCAATGCGTACTCGATTCATATATCAGTGTCCTTGATTGTCCAACAACTCAGAACACGAGGAAACTAGAATCAGTGAAATATCATAGTTGATGAGGAGCTCATAAAAAGTTATATAGCTCCGTGATATTCTCGAGATACCAATGATAAAACTCAGAGGTAGATCAGAATAAAGGTTAGACAAGTGTATTGATCTGTGGAAGACAAACACTTTAACTTGTCTGGGAATGAAACCAAAGTAGAACAACATGTTCGGAACCACGATTGCAAAAGGGCAAGATCAAAGATACAAGATCAAATCATACAATGAAGGATTATTGGAAGGAGAAGCTTCTATGATAAGATCAACATTGCTTCCATGGGCATGAGCACAAAGTTCAAGGTCGACTCCCACTTCATCAATGCATCACCTTCCATTTACTCCCCGCCTTTGATAAAATTGTAGTTTTGAAAGTTTAACTTGCAAAACACCAGGAGAGTAAGACGCGTGAAAACTGTCGGGTTCACACGAATTAAGGAAGGCCTAGGTCCAACCCATCGGGGCATCTTAGGAACATATACCACAAACTTCAAGAGTAATTAACACATGCTTGCAAACAGAGCATGGCTGACGAAAGCATAGGATACAACTTATCAGAGGGAGAAGACACAGTTTACCAATGGCATCATGTATCAGGGAAGAACATCACAAGAATTTTGAATGTGAAGGATGCTATCGGATAATAACCCAACACTAGGTCTGGCGGTCCACGAAGGACCTGATGTGAGTATCGGTACCCAATCAGAGGGAGAAAGAATGCAAGGCATCAGATCATAGAACATCCAATAATTTGATGCTTAAATAACCAAAGGAGTTAAGATTTCCAAATTGGTGTATCGGAAACAGATGTTCCGATCAAATACAAGTAAGATGAAAGGACTTAGATGGGCAATCAATCAAGGTTGATTTGTTGGGAACCAACTCATGTTTGGAAAGACGTCTGAGCCGGACGGATAATTTATGATAAACAATTGATGACTGCGTGCATTCACACACAGGCTGAATCAATAAAATCAAATGAAAACCACAAAGGATTTACTTAATATTGCTAGACATATGGAATTAACCATAATGCAAGCAGGTGAGAAAGGTCAAGAGGAAAAGGCTACTGAGGGTTACGGAAGATCGAATAGCGTTTCAATGAATTCTGAGAAACACATGATCAACCGAGGAAGAACGAATCTCCGGTAAGATAATTTGATGTACCCTGTAATAACAAGAGCAACTGGATATGAAAGTATGAGAGACAATTGCATGTACTCATCCATAGGGGTTGACGGTGGAAGGGAATCGCAAAAGCAATGAGCACAAGTTCTCGGGAGAACATCGGAGAGTATCTTCGAAGTCTTCTGATGAATCGAGCCATCGTCTAAAATGAGGGGCTCTCCGGGAGGAGTAGTTACGAGAACCTAGAGTTAGAGTTAATAAAATCTTTAACCTGAAAGAGAAGAGGGATCAGAACCCAGAGTATAGATGAGGAATAAAAGATCCTAATACCACCCAATTGAGATGTGGGCCCGTAAGCCACACAACAATGTTAGTAAAAGTTTTTCAAGTACTAGACTCAACTTCGGCCAAGGAATTGGAAAGGGGGCTACCTACAGGCAGTCGGCTCTGATACCAACTTGTGACACCCCCAATTTGACCGTACGCTAATCAAACACGCAAATGCGTACGACCAAGATTAGGGCTCACTAATCAATATCACAACACAACACTAGACACGAATTAAAGTCATACAGCTTCATATTACAAGCCAGGGGCCTCGAGGGCTCGAATACAAAGCTCGACAAGCACGAGTCAGCGGAAGCAAATAATATCTGAGTACAGACATAAGTTAAACAAGTTTTGCCTTAAGAAGGCTAGCACAAACATAAGCAGCAGATCGGAAGAGGCGAGGCCTCCTGCCTGGGAGCCAACCTAACTACTCCTGAGCGTCGGCACTCTCCACGTAGTACTAGGCTCCAGCGGTGGTGTAGTAGTCGTCTCCGGCGTACTCCATCTCCTGGGCTCCATCGTCTGAACGCAGGAACGTATCGAGGGGGAATGAGAAAGCAAAGCAGCGGTGAGTACTCATCCAAAGTACTCGCAAGACTGACATCAGAACTATGCTAAGTATGCATCATTATCAAGGGGTGGAGTTATATCTGGACTGACTGCAGAAAGCAAGAATGAGGGAAGGCCTAGTCCTATCAAAGACTAGCATCTTCAGCATCTTGCAGCATTAGAAGAGTGTAGATTGGTATCTCATATATAGCAATATTATTGTAGCAATTTTATTAAGTAACCACGCCTAGAGATTCTTCCTTGACTCCCTACGAGGAAGCAATCTCGGAGCCACATTCATCTCAAATTTAAGTCACAGTTATAGTTGTATAAGGTCAAGGTACAACTCCAAGTCGTCCTGTTACCGTGGACACAACTATTCGAATAGATGAATTCATCCCTGCAGGGGTGCACCGCATTTCCAGCATGCTTGATCACCTCTGGCCGGACACAGTTTCCTGGGTTATGCCCGGCCTCGGGATATCAACACGTCGTTGCCCCACCTAGGCTCAACAGGTAGGCCAGCCCGCTGGTCTAAAACCTAAGCGCTCAGGGGTCATGGGCCCACTCACCCTTTGCACTCCTGCACGATGCGAGGGCGGCCGAGGTCAGCCCTAGCACACTCTAATCCAAGAGATGTACCGTCCAGGCCACTTGGGCGCGCGCCGCTCCATTGCTGATGTCCGAAGAGCTTCGGCTGATACAACGAGGCGGAGTACGCATAACTTCTCCCACGTGAAGGTTTGGTGCGTAAAAAGGTCAACAACCAACTCAGATCAAATACCCAACCCATTATCATTTTATTAATGCGGGGCAAGCGTGACCCATAAAGTGCGGTCCCATCGCCCCGTCTGGAGGATGTGTGGCAAGGGCCTCTCTCGCCCGTCCACGCCTCATCATCATCAAACCGTGGGTACCCCTCAGGGCCGACCCATCACCAACATGTTTCTGTAACCAGGTCCTAGTAACTGTGTGTATAAAACATCAAGACGGAACCTGAGGAATCACCCTCAAAGGGTCCCGCTCGATGAAACCGTCAAGGTGGACTTAGAGGAATCACCCTCGAGGGTCCCACACTTGAGGGGATGCACGACAGAGTCATCGTCGGGAGTGGTGAAGGAGGAATCACCCTCGATAACCACGACCGACTAGCTGCACTACAGAGCTAACATCATGAGTACTTCACGAGGTGTCACCCCTGGTACTCGATAGTAGCTCTGCAGAGTCGTACAACTAAGGGGGTGTGATGTGATGTGAGGGTCCTGGCTCGCCGGTCGGTTGACCGAGTCTTCGGGTCTTCAGGTCGTCGAGTCGTCGAGTCGCCGAGTCGTTGATGAAGACGTAGGGGCAACTGGGACTAATGGGTCACTAGGGATTCATTGAGCAACCTATACTATGCAGTTGATATGATTGCAGATATGGTAGCAGTTTATCAAAAACAGGCTATGCATCAGAATAGAAGCTAACTAATACAGTAGCAAAATCTAATGCAAGAGTGCGAGGGAAAGAAATGGGCGATATCGGAATACTCAAGGGGGTTGCTTGCCTTGCTCCTCTACGGCAAAAAGGCTGATCGTCAATGGTGTAGTCGTACTCGGTAGCACCGTCAGTCTCGGGGTCTATCGGAGAGAAGAGGGGGGAAGAAACAATAAATATAAAGCACGGATGCAACACGATGCATGACATGGCAATATGCAGGGCTAGGCATGCACTAACGATGTATTATATGTCGCAGACGGGTCGGAAGAATATCTGACGATATTTCCCGGGTCTCTGGCTTTTATCGGATAGATGAAAACGATGGAAAAGTTCCATGTTCGTTATGCTAGGAGCACGTGAGAGACTAACGGACTGCGTATTCGAAACCGTAGGATTTTTCTGAGCAACTTTCATGTTAAAAACTTTTTCATCGAGACTACGGTTTATTTTATATTAATTAATAAAGATTTATCATTATTCTGAAATTCTTTTAATTAATAAATCCGAATTATCCAAAACAATAAAATACTGTTTAATTAACTAATTAATTGATTAACTAATTAATTAATCAATTTAATTAACTAATTAACTATTTATTTATTTTTATTAATTTTATTAACTAATTAACTATTTATTTATTTTTATTAATTTTATTATTTCTACATACATACATGCATGCATACATGCATACATACATAAACACATACATGCATACATACATACATACACAGACACACGCATACATACGCACGCACGCACGCACACCGGCCCGGCTGCTGCCTTCGCCGGGGGGGGGATGGAGGCGGGGACGAGGCGGCGGCGGCGCAACGGCGGGCGGCCGGTCGAGGAGGCGGACGGAGGCGGCGGCACGGTCCGGGCGCGGGCTCCGGCGCGGGGGGAGGGGGGGCGGCCGCGGCGGCGGGACGACGCGAGGAGGGGAGAACCGGAGCGGGGCGAGGCGGCCGGGTTGGGCGCGGGCGCGGTCGGGCCGGCGCGTCGTCGGGGGGGGAGAATCGGGCGGGCGGAGGGGCGGCCGGCTCGGGCCAGGCCCGTTGGTGGGGGGGGCACGGGCGGGCGCCCGACGGGAGCTGACGGCGCCGGGGGGGGGGGGGGAATCGGGCGGGCGGAGGGGCGGCCGGCTCGGGCCAGGCCCGTCGGTGGGGGGGGCACGGGCGGGCGCCCGACGGGAGCTGACGGCGCCGGGGGGGGGGGGGGGGGGGAATCAGGCGAGCGCTGGGGGCTGGGGGCGCTAGGGTTCGGCGCCCCTGGCTCCCTTATAGGAGCCGGCTCGGCCGGCCTAATTCGGCCCAGTAGGGGTTTTTCTTTTTATTTTAATTTTAATTTTGTTTTGTCTTTTTTATTTATTTTTCTTTTTCTGTTTTATTTTTAGTTTCTATTTAATTTAGTTTTATGAATTAAGTCACTACCACAAAAAAAGGTTTAACCCCAAATAAAAATAGTCTAGTATTTTATAAAATATAAAAGGCATTTATTTAATCGTTTTGCTGCTGTTTTAAATATTTTAGTGCATTTAAACACGTTATAAAAATGTGGTCTCTACATGACAAATATCCAGAGATTATTTGCCACACTTTGAGCATTTTTGTTTTGATATTTGAAAACTTTATTTGTTTGACTTTATTTTAAATTTGAATTTGAACGAGATTGAATCATCGCGAGATTAGCAACAGTAAACATGGTGACGTGGCATCACAAGCGTGGGATTACTGTAGCTTAATTATAGAGATTACTGTAGCACAAAACCAGGCGGTCACATATATATAGAGAATTTTTTTTCTTGGCAAACAAGTATTTGGAAGGAAAACGGAGTCGGGAAGGCATCCGAGGTGGGCACAACCCACCAGGGCGCGCCTAGGGGTGCCTGACGCGCCCTGGTGTATCGTGCTCACCTCGATCACCTTCCGGTTTATTTTTTTATTACCAAAATTCTAAAATATTCCAAAACTGACAAAAACTATTTTTGCGGATTTTTCGGATTCTGTTTATTTACCGTATCACATACCTCCTATTTTTAAGTATTCTGGAGTGTTCCGGAAGGTTTCTTTTATGTGTTCCTCCGGTGTCATGGTTTGGATAACATTGCTTTCAACGTTAATAGGTGTACCTGAGATATAATGCTTAATTCTTTGTCCATTGACCACCTTCGGGTTAGTACCTTCGGCGTTATTAATCTTGATAGCTCCAAAACGATAAACCTCTTCAATAATATATGGTCCTTCCCATTTTGAGAGAAGTTTTCCTGCAAAAAATCTTAAACGAGAGTTGAACAAAAGAACATAATATCCTATTTTGAATTCCCGCTTTTGGATTCTTTTGTCATGCCATCTTTTTACTTTTTCTTTGAATAGTTTGGCATTTTCATAAGTTTGGGTTCTCCATTCATCTAGTGAGCTAATATCATAAAGCCTCTTCTCACCGGCAAGTTTGAAATCATAGTTGAGTTCTTTAATTGCCCAAAATGCTTTGTGTTCTAGTTCTAGAGGCAAATGACAAGCTTTCCCATACAGTATTTTATATGGAGACATACCAGTAGGATTTTTATAAGTTGTTCTATGGGCCCAAAGTGCAGCATCTAATTTCTTAGACCAATTCTTATGAGACCTATTGACAGTTTTTTGTAATACTAAATTTATTTCTCTATTGCTAAGTTCAACTTAACCACTAGATTGAGGATGATAGGGTGATGCAATTCTATGGTTAACATCATATTTAGCAAGCATCTTACGGAAAGCACCATGAATAAAGTGTGAACCACAATCAGTCATTAAATATCTTGGGACTCCAAACCTCGGGAAGATAACCTCTTTAAGCATTTTAATGGAGGTGTGGTGATCGACACTACTAGTTGGAATAGCTTCTACCCACTTAGTGACATAATCAACCGCAACCAAAATATGAGTGTACCCATTAGAGGAAGGAAAAGGCCCCACATAATCAAAACCCCAAACGTCAAATGGTTCGACAACAAGTGAATAATTCATAGGCATTTCTTGCCGCTTACCGATATTACCAATTCTTTGACATTCATCACAAGACAAGACAAACTTACGGGCATCCTTGAAGAGAGTAGGCCAATAAAAACCAGATTGCAATACCTTATGAGCAGTTCTATCTCCCGCATGATGCCCTTCATAAGCTTCGGAATGACATTTCCATAGGATTTGTTCCTGTTCATGCTCAGGTACACAACGTCTAATAATACCATCTACTCCTTTATAAAGGTGTGGGTCATCCCAAAAGTAATGTCTCAAGTCATAGAAAAGTTTTCTCTTTTGTTGATAAGTAAAGCTGGGTGGTATAAATTTAGCGACAATATAATTAGCATAATCAGCATACCAAGGTGTGTTTTGTGAGACACTTATTGCAGCTAGCTATTCGTCAGGGAAACTATCATCAATAGGTAGTGGGTCATCAAGAATATTTTCTAACCTAGACAAGTTATCAGCTACGGGGTTCTCAGCTCCTTTCCTATCAATGATGTGTAAGTCAAATTCTTGAAGCAAAAGAACCCACCTAATGAGTCTAGGTTTAGCATCTTTCTTTTCCATAAGGTATTTTATAGCAGCATGATCGGTGTGAACAATAACTTTGGAGTCAACATTATAGGATCTAAATTTATCACAAGCAAACACAACTGCTAAAAATTCTTTTTCAGTAGTAGCATAGTTTCGTTGGGCACTGTCTAGAGTTTTACTAGCATAATGGATAACATTCAATTTCTTATCAGCTCTTTGTCCTAGGACAACACCAACAATGTAACATCCCAAAATTTGGAATGTTATATTAATTAATAGAATGATATATTGTTTGATTGAGTGATTGATGAGTGAAATTTGAATCTTTTTGAAACTTTTGAATGAGAGGGAATAAAATGACTTTCCCCTTTTGTTTTTGAATTCAAATTCATTCAATTCAAATTAGTGAGAGAAGATGACAGGACTTCTTCAAAATAAAGGATTTGAAAATTTTGATTGAAAAGTTCTGAAATATTCTATTTGGAATTACTTTCATTTGATTCTAATTCTATTTTAAAGTTTGAATGAATTCAAATCCACTTGCCCAAATTCAAAATAATGAGTGGAGCAACATGACCCTCCAAAACCAGAGGCAATTTGAATTTCATTTGAATTTATAAACTCAGAAAAACACTTGTAAAATATTTGGTATTTGGATCAAAGTCATTTTTGAATTTTGGAAAATATTTATTTTTAAAGTATTTCAAAAATTCTTAAAAATATGTTCAAGTTGTAGGAAATTTGTTTATGAAAATTTTGGTATACCATATGCCTATATATGATTTTAATTTAGTTTACTTTTATCCTTTTCATTCTCTGTTTTTATAAAAAAAATTTAAAAGAAAACGGCCGAAGCCCTCTTACTAGGCCGGTCCAGCTAGCCACCGCAGGCCCAGCGCGCCGCCGACACTGAATCGGTACCCGATCGGGTACCCGATCTCTTTCCTTTCCTCCCTCTCTCCCTGACGCGTGGGACCCGCTGACCGAATCTCGCCCGCCTCGGTCACCTTCCTTCCCCGCCCCGATTTGCTTCCCGTCGCTGGAGATTCGCCGGATCTCCTCGAATCCGAGCGCAGAGGCCGCCCCTGCTCCAAGCCGAGGCCCCCTATAAAAGGAGGAGCCCCGCACCTCGTTTTCGCCCATAGCATCGACCCCGAGCCCCTGCCCTCACCGCCATTGCTCGCCGGAGCCCCGCCACAGCCGTCGTGCCATTGTCGACCCCCTGCTCGCCCCCGACATCCTGAGCCACCGGACTCACCACCATTCGCCTCGCCTCGCTCTCCCGCACCTCGCCGTCCACTTCCCCGAGCGCCAGAACCACCTCACCGATGGTCACCCGAACGCCACCTCCGCCCTGAGCTTCACCATCATCGTCTCCGTCGTCCCCAAGCTTCGCCGAGGCCACCTTCGTGCTCGCCGTCCTCGTCCGCGTCGCCTGAGGCCTTCGCCGTCACCGGAGCGTCGCCCCCGCATAACCTTGCCGCCTCGGACATCGCCGGACATCGCCGGAGCTTCGCCGGAGCAGCCTGACCCCCTGTGAGCTCTCTCTCCCTCCCTGACCGTCGGATCTGGATCAACGATCCAAATTAGAACGTTTTATTTACCGAACCGTTTTCTGTTATGTAATGAACGTTCACTCGTTTTGCTAGCGCGTGCACACCCTCAACCAGTAGTATTCAGCCACGTGGCCCTGTTCGTCCGTTAGTTTTATTTAATTTCTGTTTCTGTTTTCTGAAAACAGAATGTATTGAAATTTTCAAACTAGGCTATCTCTTAGATTATTTTGAGTTTTTGGTTGATTCTTTTTGCAATGTGTCACAAATTTATTCTAGTTTCTGTAGATATCAAGTTTGACCATATTTGAATTTTTAAAATTTGAATTCATTGAAATTTGATCAACTCACTAGAATTTGAAAAACTTGAGATTAAAAACATATTTTTTAGTGATTCTTTTTGCTACTGTTTTGTATTAGTTATTTTTATCACCCTGTTCAATTGGAGAATTTTTAGAATATTTTGAATTGGGTTTCAAGCAAAACCGATTCTGTTTTAGTTCCTTTTAGGTTTATTTCTATTTCTTCTGTTTTAATTGTTTTTAATTTATTTTCTTTTGTATTAGTTGACAAGTTTTACTTTGTTTTTCTGTTAGTTAGCAGTAGTATTTCAACCAAGTTTATTTTTATGACATTTATTATATTTGATAGCATGAAATCAATTCTAGTTTCATAATAACTAGCAAATTGGTTTCATTGCTTGTTTGATTTCCTATTTGAAAATATTTTTATAAATTGTTTTATAAGTTTTACTTTCTGTTAACTTAGTTGTTTTATATTTTGTTTTATCTTATTTTATTATTTTATTATTTTGTTTCTCTTGTTGTTAAGTTGGAACACTTATGTTGTTAGTGTGTTGTTTTCATAGTTCTTACTTGTTCTTCAAAAGTAATTCTATTTGCTAGTAAAATATTCAATAAAATACTTTTGTTATATTTTACTTTGTTTTTGTTTTGTTGCTATTGAAAATAGTTTATTGGTAGGGAAAACTATTCTTGGTTGTTTTGATGAACTTTTGTTCTTTTAACTTTTGTCTTAAGTATTTCCTTAATCACAACACTTTTGTGTTTAGGTTTTTGTGTTGCTCTTTGACTGTTAGTATTGATTGCTAGTATGATTACTTATAAGCGTGCAATGTTTGATTATATAGATTTCATCGGAGAGTGACAAATAGTTCTATCAAGTTATTTCTGAGAGCGATATTTTCTTCATCAACCTTACCAGGCAAGTTCACTTTGATCATCTTACATTACCTATGTTTTATTTGCATTAGAATCAATCTCTCCATCATACATCCAGTAGGATATTGAGCTTGAACTTGAGGTAGTATTCATGAGGTAGGAGAAACCCAACACCCTGTTACCATTGCCCGGGAAGGGACGTTACTTAACAATTGCTACACTTTAGTAGACGGCGTTTGGTTGTGAGATTCAGGAGTGTTGTGAGGTTAATTAATTATTTCAAGACATACATGATGATCAAGACATCAAGACTTCAAGGACTCAATATACCTCTGGGTGGATTGGACATGCATTTTGGCAGCCTGATATCTATCATGGTTATGCCGGGAATCCTGGTATCTACCTGTGATCATCCCAACGGAATGCCACCCAGGCTCAAAGAGATGGATGGATACTTCAAGGCCGGAAAGCTTACGTGTGCAACCGCAAGTCAATATGGGCTCTGGCTTGGTTGACCTTAGTGGTTAATCTGGTAGGTCAGATTGCTATGCGATCTAGAAGAACGGTAGGATTGGATGGGCACTGACTTTCTACCGGAGGATCGCTTTGGAAGACCATGTCTCGATCGTCTCGTTCTCAAACACCAGGCAGTGCGAGGACACAACGAGAGGGATCGAATCTTGCGGGTAAAGTGTACAAACCTCTGCAGAGTGTCAAACTAATTGATTAGCCGTGTCCCCGGTTATGGACAACATGAGCACCGGAGATGATTCTATCAGCCTGCCTCAACACAATTAATATTTTTTTATGATGAGTGGGTCTATTAATAATTTTGGGACATGAGAATTGGTTGGTGGAACCATCTCATTAACAACCAACTTTTGTAGTGATATTTCAGTTTGACTCCTTTGTTGTAGGGAAAATAAAAACAGCTTTTCTGCAAAAACTCAGACACAGAGCCACAAAGCCTTTGCATATAGAATAGTCTTATCATTTTATCCTATGGTGATCTTGCCGGTACATTCAATGTACTGACCTACACGGCTGCAACGTCTTATGTTGCAGATATCTTTTCAACGACGAGTAAGAGTGCGATTCAGGGTTACGGTCTACACAACCTGCCGTTGGTGTTTATTGCGACTCCACTCCCATTGACTGTTTCCGCTGAGATTTTAAGGTATATATCAGTTTACGTTAATTACATGTGATTGCACTTTGATATATACATTGATGTACTGTGTGTGCGAGCATACTGATCCAGGGATGGCACTGACACACAGAGGCTTGACTCGTTTTGAGTCGGGACGCTACAGAAATGGTATCAGAGCACATTGTCGGAAACGACACCTATGGGATAACGAGGATCCCTTAACGATTAGGCGGGGAAGAAGGATTGTGCAGATAGCAGATCGAACGATCAGCGCAAAAGGGATTTTACCCAGGTTAGGGCCACTCGGAAGCGTAAAACCCTACTCCTGCTTGGTTGTATTGGATGTGTTCTTAGGCCAGTTCTTGGAGCGCTACAGTAAATAGCTGCTACACACGCGAAACCGGCCAGAAAAGATCCCCCTTGTAGCTGCACCTTGGGCCTCCTTTTATACCTTCGAAGGGGTCGCCAATAGTAGTGCCCAGGGGTACATGAGGTGTAAAGCAACTACAGTGCTTATCATACCTAATACTGACGGCCTAGGACAAGGGCATTTAATGCCCCGTTGAGGTGTCCCTGCCCTTCTTGGGGATGAAAAAAGGAGCCATCACATCGCACCGCTTAAGCCCTCACGCCGTCAGCATCCAACACGCACCCAGGAGAACAAAAGCTAAAAGACAAGCTAGTAGTTGCCCTGGGGCGGTGCGCTTGAACAGTGAGAGGGGCTTGCCGGGTGCGAGCCTTGTCGGGGCCGTGAGCCATCCCGGCAAGATCTTGCCGGGGCTCCAGCCTTTGGTCTTCTATCTTCTCATCTTCTTGATATTGTAGTACTTGATTCCAAGGCTTTGCTAGGTCTTGTCAGCCACAAGGGGTTGCCCGCGCACAAGTCTGGGTAATAGACACCCTGGTTATTTGTACACTGACAGGAGCCCCCGGGCCTGGGCCATACATGCGCGCGCGGCGCTGTTGGGCTAGGCCCAATACAGTGCGCGGGTACACGTGGCCATAGCAATGATGGCGGTTGATAGCTTTCTCCCACGACGCATAATAACTGCAGGTCTTGGGAGTATCGGAGCGAGACGGTCCGCCTTCCTCCTCGGGAGGAGAAGCGATGAACAGGGCGGTGCCCGCTCGCTTCCACATTGATGCCTTGGACGACGCGCCTTGAGTGACGCGTGTTGCTCAGGATTGCGAAGGGTCGGCCCCTCTCCTTCTTCAACACTCAGCCTTATAAAAGGGAGGCGAGGGAAGAAGAAGAAGGCCACCCATCTGCAAACCTCTGATCTCTTGCTGCTCAATTCCTTCTCCTTCTTTCTTTCGCCACGTCCTTGCCACGCCGCCCCAAGATGGCGAGAGGACGCGGCCGCGCCCGGGGTTCCCTTAGCACTTCGAGGAGCAGCCCTCGGACCCCAGCGCGAGTGGTGGTGACGATGGCGGGTCCGAGCTCCCGCGGCGGGTCAGCATCTCGTGGCCGTGCGAGGACGGCCCCGGTAGGGGGTGGTAGTCGCAGCAACACGTCCCTTCCACAGCCCCACGCGGGGATCCACACGGGGGAGGAGGCGCGGGAGTTCGTCGTGGTCCTTCCACGCCGGCTCCGGAGCTGGCTGCGCCTCCCCGACCCTTTCGCAAGGGCCATGGAGAGCAACCGGCCCCATGGCTTCTGGCTCCGTGCGGACGGCTGCAGCAATGGCCCTTGGTGGGTGGCGGTCGACCTCACCCCTGGAAGCGCCATGTTCCTGACGCGGGGATGGAAATCGTTCGCCCGCTCCCGTGGCCTCACCCCCGGGCACCTCCTCCACTTCAAACTTATCGACCCCGACACCCTCTCCGTGAGGTTCTTCGGGGCGACCAGCGTTCGCCTGGAGTGCTGCGCCGAGAGCTCAAGCGACAGCGACTTTGACTCCTCCAGCGACAGCGACGATGAGGACGACGCCTTCGCATGAAGAACGAGGACTCCGACTAGGCACGCTGGGCGCCGTAGTTAGGTCCCAATGTTCCATCCGCGAAACCTCGTTTCTGGATCAATCACCGTGTCGCAGTAGTAGATCTCTTTTGATGTATTAAATCGTACCCAATGTACTCCTTGATCGCTCAAGAAGAAATGCACTGGGTATCTATCTCTTAAGAAAAAAATCTTGGATCTTGCATGTGTTTTGTTTCTTACTGTCTCCCCGACAAGTGTCTTGCCGGTGGAGCTCTCAGGCATGTCCTCAACGGGAGCGCAGCACTCCGAAGAGGTGCGCTTGCCGGAGGTCTTACCAGGTTTAAGCTTGTCGATGATGTGGACGAACAGAGTGGGATGTCGACAAGAGCCGCGGGTTTAAGAAGAAAACACCGCGTCGTATGACGAAGAGCCAGCCCCCGAGGCTCTCCCATAAAGGGTGCCGCGAGCGCGAAGCTCGATTCGCACACTCATTCTTGTCATTGTTATCATCCGTCGTAGATGTCCCACCGCTATTTTGTTGATCTTCAACTTGGGGTTCTTGACTTTATAATCTTGTGCTTGCTGCAGATGTATCTTCAACCACCCGAGCGCCCCGACAAGCCTTGCCATGAGCACCCCGACAGGCCTTACCGCAAGCACTCCGACAAGTCTTGTCGCAAGTTCAGCCCCGACGGGCCCGTGCACAAGTGACCCGCACAAGTGCACCGACACGGGAGCCCCCGGGCCTGGGCCACATGGGAGCGCGCGGTGTCGTTGGGCCAGGCCCAAACAGTGTGCGGGCACGCGTGGCAGAAGTTACCGTCTGTAATCATTCCTTTACTGCGCCGCCCACGACGCCCATTAAATGCGGGACGTGGGGGACATGTGCGACGCGACCGTTGCAGCAGCACGCTCGCGAGGTATTCCATCATTACTTTAGTAAAGAGGCAGCCCCACACCTTCCCCATAAAAAGGAATCCACAGGGCCGCGGCTCATTTACCTCTTGCCTCTTCCGATCTAGGAACCGCCGCCGTCTTCCTCCAAACCAGAGTTTCCTTCCACCGCTCTCGCCGCCCCCACACTTTCGCCGTCCTCATCTTCCAGCCTTCATAGCCACCATGCCTCCCAAGGCAGGCAAGGGCAAGGGCAAGAAAGCGGCGGAGAACAAGATGGTGGAGATGCGGAAAGAGCGCATCGTCTTCGCGCCGTCGCTCGACGCGGAAGCCTTGAAGGAACAGTATCAGTTCATGTGGGCGTCGGAGACGGCGGCGCATCCCGCCACCCGCGTGAGTCCAGGTTCTGCTGAGGCTCATCCAAAGAAATACCATTTTTTTGCTGATTACTTCTACTGCAGTCTCTGTCCCCCTTTCTCCGATTTCTTCAAAGATATCATGCACACCTATGGCTTCCAGCTCTTAGATTTAACGCCGAATGCCGTGACGTGCATGTCTGTTTTCGCTCATCTTTGCGAAAACTTTGTCGGAGTAAATCCTAGCACTTCCCTCTTCCGCCATTATTTAATTCCTCGAATCGAGAGCGGCGAGGCCCTTTCTTGTTCCGTTGCCTGGATCCCACGGATAGGAACCAAGGAGGTCTACCCAGAGGGGGCCTACTGCCGGAAGAGGGAAGAATGGCGGGGCAGATGGTGCTGGGTTCGGGAGACAGAAGAAGAAGAAATCCAATCTTTCTGCTTGCCGCGGCAGACGAGGATAGCCCGCAACAACGACTGGAGAGCTCTTGTTCCCGAAGATGCAAAGCTCACAATTGCGACGACAAGAATCCTCCGCCTCAAGACTGCCGGGCTGTCTGTAAATATGATAGGCGCCGACTTCCTTCGCCGGCGGATTGCCCCTTTGCAAAACAAAGGGAGGCCAGCTTGGGAGTTCAAGAATGCGGCCGATATCATGCGGCTACGCCCTGGGTTGAACTTCAACATGACACTTATGCAGCACGCGTCCGTCTATCAAAAGTTGTTCAGGAGCGCAGTGGTGCGTGATCTTCCGGCAAGCATAGTCCCCTTATGCAACAACTCCCGCTTGAACTCATTCCTCGCAATGATGCCGGAGCTTGATGCTCACAACGTTGACGGGTCCTGGATCGTGCCTCCCGATGACCAGGTCCAACGATTCTTTGATAATCTGTCGGAGAGGCCTATCCTCGAGGGAGAAGATCTCATCCGTGACACCACTGAAAGAGAACTGGAGTATATCGCCCGCAGAGTGCAGGAAGCGGGCCTTGCCGCGGAGGCTAGTGGCTCTGGCTTCGCGGAAGAGGAATCCAGCGAAGAAGAGATGCTGCCGGATAAAGACCTTGCCGGGCAAGATGAGACTGCTGAGGAACAGGGCGATACGTCTGCCGGGGACCATCCTGCTGAAGACACAGCCGAGGAAGAACCACTCGAGGAGGCCCCGACCCTCAGGCCAAGGAGCATACGCGTCCTTCAAGGCGCCGCCTCTGGGGCCCCGGCCCAGCAGATCTCCTCAAGTAGTGCAGCCCCCGGCAAGGGGGTTGCCGGCAAGGCGACGCAGCGGCAAGAAGCTCATCGGCAACCCGCACCTGCCGCGGCCAAGCGGCCAAGGAGCCCCCCTTCACCTCCTTCCCCGGCCAAAATGGTGGAAGTCGCCTTCGACCTCTCTGCCCTTAGCTCGGGAGAAGAAGAAGAGTAAGAAGCTTGTCTCACCCTTTATCTTCTGAATTTCTGATTTCGCTCCAACTCATCGTTTGCTTTGACCTGTTTCCGCAGAGATGCATAAACCTTGGCGCAGAGGATAACAAAGAGGGCAAGGACCTCAACGGACGAGGAGCCGCCGGCAAGCACCTCAGGTGCACCAGAAATGGCCACCATCAGCCCGAGACCTAGCCCGCGACGCAGTCCTCGACTCAGCCCCCGGCTCAGCCCCCCGCGTGAGTCCATTACTCACTTTCCGCTGGCAAGTGCCGGGGTGTGCATTTATGCTGCTGACATCACCGTACGTGCAGGAGGAGAGCAGCGACAAGGAGAATCATCAGAGTTCATCCCTGACATGCCACCTCCGTCAACCACACCGCCCAGAGATGCGTCTCCGGCTGGGACCTCTTCCAGCGCGCTTTATCGCGACGAGGAGGAGCCGGCAAGCGAAGGCACCGGCAGCTATACGCCGTCGACTGGCGTTAGCGGGAGGGGAGAACCCACTCCTCGGCAGGCTGACACAGGTAAACCATCCGCTTCGAAGTATTTGTTGCTTTATCTTCCTTTTTTGTCTTCTTGAACTTCCTCCTTATCCCCATTTTGTCTTGTTCCTTTGGCTTTCAGACATCCCCTCGGCGGAACACATGGATGTTGATGCTGTCATCGAGAACACCACCCGGGATGCTGCCGCTGAGGCCGACAGGCTTGCCACCGAGGAGGCCGCCGAAGCCGCCAAGGCCGCTGCCGCTGAGGCCGCCAGGGGCGCACAAGGAAAGGCCACCGAAGAGTCTGCTGAGAGGGCCGACAAGGAGTCCGGCGGCCGCACTGACGACATTCCTGCCGCAGAAGCGCATAGCGCTGACCCAGCCCCAGAGCCCCCGGCTGCCGATGAGGCGGCTGCCAATGAGCAACCGCCAACATCTGAAGCTCCCTCTTCCAGCAAATACCTCAAGGTGGGCGACAACCTGTTCGTTAGCCTTCCAGGGGCAGCCAGCATCAGGGCGCCAATCGAAGGAGAGACTTTTGAGGAAGTCGTCACCGCTGCCGGGCTTGAGATTGTGGATGAACCTAGCGCTAGCAGCAGCAGATCTACGGCGGAGAAGCTCCTCCTGGCAATAAACAGCAACTATCAGAAGCTCCAAGCCCTCCATCGCGCCCGCAAGGAGAAGTTAGACTCCCGGGCCGCCATTGCTGAAGCAACCGAGGTGAACTTTCAAGAGCGCGTCAAGGAGACCCAAGCGTGGTATGCTAAGGCCGTCCAGGAGCTAAAGGCAGGCCAAGTTCAGTTGAGCCAGAACTGGGAAGAGCTCCTCCTGAAGCAATCTGATATCGAGAAGGCACAGGAGGAGGCCAAGCAACGGGTTGCTGCAGAAGAAGCGCGCCTGAGAGAGCTTCGTGTCGGGCTCGAATCTCATGAAGATGACCTTGCCACGCGCGAGAAGGCGCTTGCCGACAAGCTCCGTGCCAAGGACAAGGAGGTTGAATATCTTGTCGCGCAGCGGACCCAGGAGCTGGAGCAAAGGCACGTGGAGGCGCTGAAAACTCTAGCTGTGGACCACGCCGGCAAGCTGAAGGAGGCCGTCGATGCCGCCAAAACTGCAGAGGCCGCCAAGAACGAGCTTGCCGAAAAGGCAAAGAAGCTGGAGACGGAGCTTGAGGAGCATGGCAAGAAGGTCTCAACGCTCGAGACCGAAAGAGACAAAACTCTTTGCAGTCTGGCGGACGCACATGTCGCCGTCTCTGACAAGTCCAAGGAGCTCTCCACAGCCAACGAGTCCATCGCTGATCTGAAGCTGAAGCTGACCAAGCTGATGGAGTCCCTTGAATCCGCAGAAGTTCGCGAGAAGGCCCTGACCAAAGACCTCCAGAATGAACAGGAGCTGTTCAAGAGCGCCGCCCTCGAGCACAATGACTATGTGCAAGGCATGGAGATCTGGACCGAGAAGCTTGTTGTCGTCGCGAGGAAGCTTGCCGCGCAACTGTCTACCATGGGCTTGGAAGATTACAGGGAGCCTCTTGGTGACAGGATGTCCCAAAGCGCCAAGCTGACCACGTTCTTCGACCACGTGCTTGAAGCTCTGGAGCAACTCCACTCTAACCGAGCAGGTCATCTGGCAAGCGAGTCGCGCAAGCTCTGCCAAGCTGTCCTCCGCAAAGTGCTCACCAAGGTGGTCTACAGGAATCCTGGCATCAACCTTGCCAACGTCTTCGACCGCCTGCCGAAGGATGCAGATCTCAAGGCGGTAGAAGAGCTTGTCGCGCCCATCGTCGACAGGGTCAGCCAAGTGAAGAGAGTCGAAGGTGATCGCCGGGATTAACTGCTTTGTTCCTTGCCGCCGCCATTTCATGCCAAAGACAACATTGCCTTAGGTTAGAACCGCGACAGCTTTTATTGTAATATATCTTGCTCTGTTCTGGACAAATGCTATGCTATTCCCCTTTGCTTAATTTCTTTATGTATGTATTCGCCCTATGCTTAACCGGAAACTTGCCGACGCACATACCCTTGCCGCGAGCGCTAGGTGCGGGACTTTAGCAGCCTGCTGGCAGGGTTGCTGCCGGCAAGAGACCTTGATGCTCTTAGTGCAGCCACCTAAACTGTTGAGCGGACTCGAAACAGGATAAGGGCGCAACCAATTTACAGCAAGGTTCCTTTGCGTGCAGGTTTTCCATACATAAGTCAAAACTGTTCAAGGGGAACAACGAAACAAAAATCTGTTTAAAATCTCTCCAATTCTGCAACTTAGCTTTTCGTTGAAGCACTCTTTCCGACAAGATGATTTCCTTGAACATCGCCTATTGGTATCCATACCACCATTCTCCCCCCCCCCAGCAAAGCTGCACGCGAGGTAACCTTCTGTTCCTTTGAGAAAAAGAAAGAAGAGAAAATATAGATATGGAACCTTGGCGGTTCGTTAGTACTTGTCGGGAGTAAGCATAATACAATATCTTAGATAAGCATGCATATAAATAAACATGCAAATCGACAAGAATTGTAAAACACTTAGCTTTACTCAACTATGCACAGGGTCTGCGCCTGGCTTTGTACAAAGGATTACATGCTACTACGGCAAGACTTGTACAAAAGGGGTTGCCGGGAGACCCGGCAACCGCGCCTTATGGATAGAACTTACGAAGATGCTCGATATTCCAGGAGTTGCTCACCGGAATACCGTCTTCGGTCTCCAAGCGGACTGCGCCAGGCCTGGTGACTCGTACTACCCGATAAGGGCCTTCCCACTTCGGCGTCAACTTGTTGGAATTCTTGGCCGACTGAACGCGCCGAAGAACAAGGTCGCCTTCCTCAAGACTCCGGGCATGAACTTTGCGGCTATGATAGCGGCGCAAAGCTTGCTGGTAGCGTGCAGCTCACACAGCAGCCTGGAGATGATCTTCCTCAAGGAGCAGCGCATCATCTTGCCGTAGCTGCTCTTGCTAGAGCTCATCATAGGCGAGCACTCGAGGTGACCCGTATATGAGTTCCGTGGGGAGAACTGCTTCTGCCCCATATACTAGGGAGAAGGGTGTCTGGCCGGTAGCTCGATTTGGTGTCGTCCGGATTGACCAAAGAACTACCGGCAACTCATCAATCCAGCGCCTTCCGCACTTGCGCAGCTTGTCGAAAGTTCTTGTCCTGAGACCACGCAGCACCTCAGCATTCGCCCTTTCCACCGGGCCGTTACTCCTTGGGTGAGCAACAGAAGCAAAACAAATTTTGCCGCCAAGGTCTTGGACGTACTGCATGAAGGTGTTGCTGGTGAACTGTGTGCCGTTGTCAGTGATGATCCTGTTGGGTACACCAAAGCAGCAAACTATTCCTTTAAAGAACTTGACGGCCGACTGTGCTGTCACCTTCCTCATTGGTTCCACTTCTGGCCACTTTGTGAACTTGTCGATGGCGACGTACAAGTACTCAAAGCCCCTGACAGCACGGGGGAAGGGGCCCAAGATGTCGAGCCCCCAGACCGAAAATGGCCAGGATAAAGGGATCGTCTGAAGGGCTTGAGCTGGTTGATGTAGCTTCTTTGAATGAAACTGGCACGCTTCACACTTGGTTACTAGCACAGCTGCATCCTGGAGGGCAGTGGGCCAAAAGAAACCTTGCCGGAATACTTTGCCGGCAAGTGCTCTTGATCCTATGTGAGAGCCACATATGCCTCCATGTATCTCTGCCAACAGCCCTAGTCCATCCTCCCGAGAAATGCACTTCAATTTCACACCGTTTGGTCTTTTTCTGTACAGGACATCGTCCACAAACTGGTACATTTTAGACCGACGGGCTACTTTCTCTGCTTCTTCCTGCTCATCGGGGAGTTCTCCTGTCTGAAGGAAATGGATGATGTGCTGTGCCCATGCTGGAGCCTGAGACTCGACGGCAAGGACTAAAGGCAAATCTTCTGCCGCGGGAGCAGTCGTCTCGACAGCAAGGGCCCGAGACCTTGCCAGATCTTGCCGTTCCCCGGCAAGCTCGGCGGGAGCGTTTGTCTCGACGACAAGAGCCTGAGCCCCTGCCGGAGCCTGTTACTCATCGGCAAGCTTGGCGTTGTTTCCGGCAACTTCCTTGCCGGCGGCTTCTGGGAGCTCTGCCGAGAAGTACTTGCCGGAGCTCAACTTTCTTCTTTTCTCTTGCCCTATTGATGGTATCATGGATGGCTGAGTGAGTTGGAGCACAAAGGTACCTGGTTCCACAGGCAGCTTAAGGGCAGCGCGCTTCGACAGGTCATCAGCAATGCTATTCTCTGCACGAGGGACGTGCTCCATTTGCAGACCGTCAAAACGCTCTTCCAACTTTCTCACTTCATCTACATAAGTTTCCATCAACAGGCTCTGATAATCTTTGTTGACTTGTCTGACGACAAGCTGAGAATCACCTCTGACAATAAGCTTCTGGATTCCAAGGTCCGCCGCGATCCTGAGACCGGCAAGCAACCCTTCATATTCGGCAGTATTGTTCGTCGATCTCTCCCGGAGAAAATGCATCTGAATCACGTATTTGAGGTGCTCTCCGGTGGGTGCGACAAGCAGCACGCCAGCACCGGCGCCTTGCAGCGAGAAGGCACCATCAAAATACATGATCCACTCTTGATTTGTTTCCTTGCCGGGGAGAGTTGACTCTGGAACTTCTTCATCTGGTGTTGGGGTCCATTCTGCAATGAATTCCGCCAAGGCTCTGCTCTGGATGGTTGAAGTACTCTCATATTTGAGGCCAAAGCTCGACAGCTCCAAAGCCCACTCCACAATCCTGCCGGTAGCTTCAGGGTTCCGCAAAATCCGCTGCAACGGAAAGCGAGTGACGACGGTGATCTCATGTGCCTAAAAGTAATGGCGCAGCTTCCTCGAGGCCATGAGGAGGCCGAAGAGCATCTTCTGCGCACCAGAATATCTTGACCTAGCCCCCTGCAAAAGGGAGCTGACAAAATAGACCGGGCGCTGCACCATCTTTTTCCTTTGTATTAATTGGCCTGACTGCGCAGACTCAACCTTGTCGGCGCCAGACTCTGCCAGGGAAGGCCTTGGCTCATCACTTGGCGGTCCTGCCATTGGCGCTACTTCTTCATCAACTTCTCTCTCCGCCACCAACGCAACACTCACCACTTGATTCGTTGCCACTAGATATAGCAGCAACGGCTCTTGTGGCTTTGGCACGACTAGTACTGGCGAAGAGGAGAGGTATCTCTTCAAATCCTGTAGCGCTGCCTCCGCTTCCGGAGTCCATTTCATTGGACCTGCCTTCTTCAAAATTTTGAAAAAGGGCATGGCGCGCTCAGCAGATTTTGAAATGAACCTACTCAGAGTAGCAACGCAGCCGGCAAGACGGCGCACATCCTTGATACGTCTTGGCGCTTCGATTTGCTCAATTGCTTTGATCTTGTCGGGATTTGCTTCAATTCCTCGCTGAGATACAAAGAACCCGAGGAGCTTGCCGGATGGGACACCGAACACACACTTCTCAGGGTTGAGCTTCAAGTTGATCTTGTGCAGATTTGCAAAGGTTTCTTCTAAATCTGATATGAGTGTTGCTTTGTCCTTGGTTTTGACCACTATGTCATCCATATAGGCTTCCATATTTCTATGTAGCTGGGGCTCAAAACCAATCTGGACTGCTCTTGCAAATGTAGAACCAGCACTTTTCAACCCGAAAGGCATACGCAAAAAGCAGTACGTACCACATGGGGTGATAAATGCGGTCTTTTCTTCGTCTTCCTTGGACATAAATATCTGATGATAACCTGAGTAGGCGTCAAGGAACGACAGCAAGTCGCAACCGGCAGTGGAGTCCACAATCTGGTCGATGCGCGGCAAAGGGAAGGGGTCTTTTGGACAAGCTTTATTGATATCTGTATAATCAATACATAGCCTCCACTTCCCATTCGCCTTGCGCACTACAACTGGATTGGCCAACCATGTTGGATGAAGTACTCCTCTAACCAAGCCTGCTGCTTCTAACTTCTTGATTTCTTCGGCAATAAACTGTTGCCGCTCCAAAGCTTGCTTCCTGACCTTCTGCTTGATGGGCCGCGCGTGTGGATAGATGGCAAGGTGGTGCTCAATTACCTCCCTGGGAACACCGGGGATGTCAGATGGTTGCATGCAAACACATGGACATTCGCCCGTAGGAAGGCAACGAGCGCGCTTTCCTATTTGCTGTCAAGGGTGGAACTTATAACGAAAGTTCCCCCCATGCCATCTTCCTTGGCGGGCACCTTCTTAGTTTCTGGTGGAGCCGCTTTGGATTTCTTGATCTTGCCGGTGGAGCTCTCAGGCGCATCCTCAACGGGAGCACAGCACTCCGAAGAGGCGCGCTTACCAGAGTGCGTGCGAGAGACCTTGCCGGTCTTCTTCCCTCCGGGAGCTTTAGCGGCAGGAGCAAGTGCCTTGGCGGCAGATGCTGCAACTGCTTCCCGGTAGAGCTTGTCGGTGCAGACGAGTGCATCCTTCTTGTCGGAGTGGACAGTGATGACGCTCATCGGCCCCGGCATCTTCAACACATTGTAAGCGTAGTGTGATGCCGCCATGAATTTGGCCAGCGCTGAGCGGCCAAGGATCCCATTGTATGGCAATGGAATCTTGGCGACATCAAACACAATCTTCTCTGTTCTGAAGTTCAGGTCATTGAAAAATGTTACCGGCAGCGTGATCTTTCCCTTGGGTTGGCTTCTTCCTGGATTGACCCCTTGAAAAGAGCCCGTCTCTTCAAGATCTCCATCAGGAATTTGCAATCTCTTGATGACCTCGGGTGAAATCAAGTTTAAGCCGGCGCCACCGTCAACTAGCATTTTCGTCACCTTGAGGTTGCGAATCGTTGGCGAGACCAACAACGGCAAACACCCAATCGCAGTTACGCGATCAGGGTGATCCTCAACGTCGAAAACGATAGGCGTGTTGGACCATCTCAAGGGCTTCCGAGCGCCGACAGACGGCTCTGTCGCATTAACCTCGCGCGCCCACTGTTTAAGTTGGCGGTGGGAAGAATGCAACGATGCGCCTCCGTCGACGCACATGGCGTCAGTAGCTTTCTGAAATTCTTGCTCGCTGGACTCGTCGTCCTCTTCCATGCCATCATCAGCCCCTTCTTGCTTGTCGCGGCCTCGAGCGGGCCGATCCTTCTGCTGGTTGGCCTTGCCGCGGCGACCTCCTCGGCCACCGCGCTTCTTGCCGGACCCTTCAGCACCATCTTGAGCCCTCTCTTTGTCTCGCCTCACGTACTCGGCCTTCTGCTTTTCGACAAGCTGTTCGACTTGCCGGCAGTCTTGGAGATCGTGGCCCTTGGTTTGATGGATCTTGCAATACTTCTTGCCGGAGCCGTCTGGCTTGTCGGCAGCCGCCAAGGCCTGATAGGAGGCACACCCGGCAACATCCTTGCCGGTGCCGGGGTCGTCTACCTTGGCCTTCTTGGCGGGGCCGGGGTTGCCGGACCCCTCGACAGCAAGTACGGCCTTGCCCTTGCGCTTCCTGTTGCGCCGCCGACCCTTCTTCGCTGGAGCGGCAGCGTCTTCATCTTCAGAGTCAGCCCTTGCGCCAACATCCTCGCCGGGGAGTCTCCTTCCTTCTTCAGCTCGAGCACATTTGTCGGCCAGAGCATAAAGCTCGGCAACATCCCTGACCTTGTTCATTGCCAACTCTTCCCGCATCCTGCGGTTACGCACGTTCTGATGGAACGCGCTAATGACGGCGGCAGGATGAACGTCTGGAATGTTGTGATGTACGCGGCTGAACCTTTGGATGTACTTGCGTAGGGTCTCGCCTTCCTTCTGGGGGATGATATGTAGGTCACTCTCCTGGCCCGGAGCTTAATGGCCTCCGGTGAAGGCGCCAACAAACTCGTGGCACAGATCTACCCAGGAAGAAATGGATCCTTCCGGCAGGTGCATCAACCATGACCTAACGTTGGGCTTGAGCACCAACGGGAAGTAGTTGGCAAGTATCATGTCGTCACGACCCCCGGCAGCCTGCACCGCAATGGTGTAGATGCTGAGGAACTCAGACGGATGGGTTTTGCTGTCGTATTTCTCCGAGACCTCCGGCTTGAACGTGCGGGAATTGGGCCACTGGACTCGCCGCAGCTCACGGGTAAACGCCGGACAACCCACCTCGTAAGGTAGATCGCCAGGATACCCCGGCGCAGGCTTCTCTACAGTGGGCCCCGCGCGCTTGTCAGACTAGTAGCGTGCTTCCCGACGCCGCTCGATGGTAGTTCGAGCGTCCTCCTTGCCTCGCTCCCGAAGAACTTGACGTTGATCGCGGCAGGTTCGCGGGTCGGACGACGCCGTGGAATCATCCTCACGTGTGTCGACCCGTCGAGTCGTCGTCCGCTGCCACTACTATGGGGGAGAATACACCGTAGTCGTACCGCCCACAGCCTTCTCCTTACCGACGCGCGCCGGCTCAATGGACCGCCACCGCGAGGGCTCCGCCTGCTCCGGCTTATCTTCGTTGGCAAGGCCAACGAGGCTATGAATGGCGGATCTCCACTCCTCGAGCTTGTCCGCAGCAGGAGGGAAGTTCAGGAGCAGTTGTGCACGTGCCAGCGCTTCTGCCGGCGTAGGCGGCGGCGACAAGTGCGAGGAACGTGAGGTGCTCTGACTACTAACCGTGTTAGAAGGAGCAGCAACACGATCCTGCGACCGTACGCCGCTTCCACCAGCACGTGGACGTGCATGCTTGTCTCGCACATCCCGAGAATGATGCTCAGGAGATTTTCCATGGGGAAGGTCGTGGCACGTGCGCCGGCGTGGGTGTCTTGGAGAGCGCCCTTCCATCTCTGGAGTTCGCCGCACCGCCTGCTGGCAGTACGGCTCCATCCATGGATCCAGCGGCGCGAACGACGCCGCTCGCCTGGCTATGATCACCGGAGCGTCGTGGAAGCTCGGGATCTCTACTTCCACCACCCGCGTCGTCTCCGTCGCCCATGCGCGTAAGCACGGGCGCGGCGGACGCGGACGGTCCAACCGCCGTGAGACCCTTCCTCTTGGGGGCCATGGTGGTGATGATGATGAAAAACTGGCGCGCTGATCACTGGATCAGGTCCACGCAGCCTTCCTCCCCTACCTGGCGCGCCAAAGATGTCAGAAACGACACCTATGGGATCACGAGGATCCCTTAACGATTCGGCGGGGAAGAAGGATTGTGCAGAGAGCAGATCGAACGATCAGCGCAAAAGGGATTTTACCCAGGTTCGGGCCGCTCGGAAGCGTAAAACCCTACTCCTGCTTGGTTGTATTGGATGTGTTCTTAGGCCAGTTCTTGGAGCGCTACAGTAAATAGCTGCTACACACGCGAAACCGGCCAGAAAAGATCCCCCTTGTAGCTGCACCTTGGGCCTCCTTTTATACCTTCGAAGGGGTCGCCAACAGTAGTGCGCAGGGGTACATGAGGTGTAAAGCAACTACAGTGCTTATCATACCTAATACTGACGGCCTAGGACAAGGGCATTTAATGCCCCGTTGAGGTGTCCCTGCCCTTCTTGGGGATGGAAAAAGGAGCCATCACATCGCACCGCTTAAGCCCTCACGCCGTCAGCGTCCGACACGCACCTAGGAGAACAAAAGCTAAAAGACAAGCTGGTAGTTGCCCTGGGGCGGTGCGCTTGAACAGTGAGAGGGGCTTGCCGGGTGCGAGCCTTGTCGGGGCCGTGAGCCATCCTGGCAAGATCTTGCCGGGGCTCCAGCCTTTGGTCTTCTATCTTCTCATCTTCTTGATATTGTAGTACTTGATTCCAAGGCTTTGCTAGGTCTTGTCAGCCACAAGGGGTTGCCCGCGCACAAGTCTGGGTAATAGACACCCTGGTTATTTGTACACTAACACACATGTTGACTGTAGGACGTGACCCTAGAAACTGGAAAGCCCATAGGATAGGATATCTCTCAAAATCATTCTCAAAAAAAAAATCTTTTACTTCTTATCCCTTTTGAGTTTTATCAAATAGTTAGATAATACCCTTGTCCCTTTGACCACTATGGAAAGAGCTACAAAAAATGGAAGACTATAGGGACATGAAGAAATAGAAGACCATGAAGAATTTCCAAGATTTTATGCCCCCTAGAAGACCAAACCCCTGTTGTATAATCACGTTAGATACGATGATTCATGACCTGTCATTTGTGTGTATTTTTTTCGACAGTCACAAATAAAACCTATTTCCAAAAAAAACTATTGTTTGTATTGTGTGTATCTCCCTCCATCTCTCTCCTGTATCTCATCCCAAAAACCCTTGGACCCAATAGATGATGAATGAAGATAGACTCATGTTTTCTGGATCGATGACTCACATGGAGATGGAACAATGGATTCAGAACATGGAGGATCACCTGAGGAATAACTTTGTTACAAGGAAAGAAATGGTCCAATATGGTCTCCAGTACTTTGCAGAAGGTGCCACAAGTTGGTGGAAGATGCATGAAGCTATCCATGGAAGGCAAGAAGCAATCACATGGGAAGAGTTCAAGATGACTCTGCAAAAATCTCATGTTGTCACCAACACCCAGAAGCCCCGTTGCAAAGATGTGAAGAAGATTTGTGCATGCAAGATATGTGGAGAGATAGGCCACACCCAGGAAGAACACAAGGAAGGATGCCCTCATTGTGAAGGAAATCACCCTGCTGAGGAATGCCCAACTGGGCAAGTGACATGTTTCTTGTGTGAAGGAACCACTCATTTTCCGGCACAATGTCAACTCTACCCCAAGGTACAAGAAGTCATGAAGCAGCAGAAGGAAGCAATGAAAGAAGCCCTCTGGAAAAAGTTAGAAGGACCCATGATGATGGAAGATACACGAGACCCAATCATAGACACCAAGTCATGTTATTCATGTGGAGAAGAAGGACATATCTCCCAGGATTGTCCGAACAAGTATCTGGGAGACTTCCCGACAGAAGAAGTGCAATACAATCCTAAGGAGATAGAAGTGATGATCAACCGGGACAAGAAGAAAGGCCAAGTAAGTGGAGGCATCAGATGTTTGCATTGTAGCTTGGAGAGGCCACACCGTTTTTGCAAGAGGTATGAGCCAAGCATCAGGAAAGGAACCCAACCCAAGAAGAAGAAGAGGACTCCGTGGTTTCTACACGGAAGGATCTGAGCCACATCACTTGTCATGGGTGCAACAAGACAGGACACTACTCCTATACCTGTCCGCAGAAGAAGGCTAAACATGAGTAGTTTTGAGTTTTGGATTTTTGCAAGTAATAAATGTAATAGGAAGCACTCTTATTTTTCTTGAGGTTATGAAGTTGGATCATGTAACGGAAGTCTCAGAGGTTGTAATACTTAATGAATAAATAGAATTTATTGTGTGAGTTGTTACTCTATAAACAAAGATCTCCGAGTATTTTGGAGGATATGAGAAAATATGGTCTATGCAGGCATGAGTATCATTCATTTTAAGTGTGGTAGTAATCGGTAAGACCACAAGAACCTAGGAAAAAGAATGTACACTTCATGCCAAGGAGTTTGGATAAATGAATAAAGAAGAAGGAAATGGTGGACCATATCAAACTATGTGGATGACAACATTTGTACTAAAGTACTTTTGAAGTTGGAGTTTTGAGAAGAAATTAAGGATGAAATAAAGAAGGATTATGAAGAACCAATATCTTTATTGGTAAACAGACCAATGGAAAGGAAAAATGTATTCCACAGACCGGAGTCTGGATAAGAATAAGTCGGTGAGTTATTTTTCATCACCCAAGATAATAAGGGAATGAAGTACTATTTGACTTAAAAGAAGGATGTAATGTTGGAATATGGAACAATAATAATTCCACCGATGAGTAAAAGCTATACGAGTATTGAAGTGAGCCACAACCTCGGGATTAATAAGGATCAAGCCCAACCTTTATGAAGGAAGGAACTTGGAAGAAGCTATGACAGATCAACAGATGTTTTCTTAGGAGAATACGTAAACCTGAGAGTTGTGAAGAAACGATAGGTGTTTTGTTCAGCTTGCAGAATCAATGGAATTATCTGAACTTTGTTCATGGACAAGAGAAATTTTGCAATGCTTGTAAGGAAGCCCAAATGTTAGATTACGAGATTCGCTAAACCTTATACAGAGTAATGATTTGGGTGCGGAATGGATTGATCACCATGACGACTTACTCTTATCATTCGCTCTTGTTATTCGGAATGGTAATTCTGAGTGACTTACCCATAGTAGAGAGACGACGATCTTTGAAGCTTTTGTTCTAAGACTTAGAATGGTATGAGGATGAACCCTTGTACATGGCAGTTGTTGCCAAACGTAGGAATTTTACGGTGAGGATGAAGCCGATACCCATTTCACTGCAGGATAAGCGCAGATGGTAGACCACCATGAGAATCATCGATAAGCAATTTAGAATGATCACGAGACTTGTCAGTTAAGGAGACCCAATAACAGAAGAACTTTGTATTGATCAATGAAACATTGGATTTTGAAGGAAACGTTATGAATATAAAGGAAGCACATCAACAAATGAGTTACTGTGGAGAATGTGAAGAGACACATATTGCCAAGGACCCCAGAGGTTTGTCATGATATTGAGGGACCAGTAACTCTCATTTTAAGTGTGGTAGCCCCCACACTTTCCAGTCAATGGATTTGCTAGGAGACCCCCAAACCCTAACCTTTTCTTTCTAGCCTCTTCGAATCTCGAGGACGAGATTCATTTTAAGTGTGGTAGCCCCCACACTTTCCAGTTAATGGATTTGCTAGGAGACCCCCAAACCCTAACCTTTTCTTTCTAGCCTCTTCGAATCTCGAGGACGAGATTCATTTTAAGTGTGGTAGGTTTGTAACATCCCAAAATTTGGAATGTTATATTAATTAATAGAATGATAGATTCTTTGGTTGAGTGATTGAAAATTGAGTGAAATTTGAAACTTTTTGAAACTTTTGAAGAGAGGGAATAAAATGACTTTCCCCTTTTGTTTTTGAATTCAAATTCATTCAATTCAAAT
Source organism: Elymus sibiricus (assembly GCA_039707655.1). Lineage (NCBI taxonomy): Eukaryota > Viridiplantae > Streptophyta > Magnoliopsida > Poales > Poaceae > Elymus > Elymus sibiricus. The sequence continues at coordinate 174,663,374 of CM077667.1, read as the reverse complement.
CAGTGAGAGAAGATGACATGACTTCTTCAAAATAAAGGATTTGAAAGTTTTGATTGAAAAGTTCTGAAATATTCTATTTGGAATTACTTTCATTTGATTCTAATTCTATTTTAATGTTTGAATGAATTCAAATCCACTTGCCCAAATTCAAAATAATGAGTGGAGCAACATGACCCTCCAAAACCAGAGGCAATTTGAATTTCATTTGAATTTATAAACTCAGAAAAAACACTTGTAAAATATTTGGTATTTGGATCAAAGTCATTTTTGAATTTTGGAAAATATTTGTTTTTAAAGTATTTCAAAAATTCTTAAAAATATGTTCAAGTTGTAGGAAATTTGTTTATGAAAATTTTGGTATACTATATGCCTATATATGATTTTAATTTAGTTTACTTTTATCCTTTTCATTCTCTGTTTTTATAAAAAAAATATTTAAAAGAAAACGGACGAAGCCCTCTTACTAGGCCGGCACAGCTAGCCACCGCAGGCCCAGCGCGCCGCCGACACCGAATCGGTACCCGATCGGGTACCCGATCTCTTTCCTTTCCTCCCTCTCTCCCTGACGCGTGGGACCCGCTGACCGAATCTCTCCCGCCTCGGTCACCTTCCTTCCCCGCCCCGATTAGCTTCCCGTCGCCGGAGATTCGCCGGATCTCCTCGAATCCGAGCGCAGAGGCCGCCCCTGCTCCAAGCCGAGGCCCCCTATAAAAGGAGGAGCCCCACACCTCGTTTTCGCCCGTAGCATCGACCCCGAGCCCCTGCCCTCACCGCCATTGCTCGCCGGAGCTCCGCCACAGCCGCCGTGCCATTGTCGACCCCCTGTTCGCCCCCGACATCCTGAGCCACCACACTCACCACCATTCGCCTCGCCTCGCTCTCCCGCACCTCGCCGTCCACTTCCCCGAGCGCCAGAACCACCAGAACCACCTCACCGATGGTCACCCGAACGCCACCTCCGTCCCGAGCTTCGCCGTCATCGTCTCCGTCGTCCCCAAGCTTCGCCGAGGCCACCTTCGTGCTCGCCGTCCTCATCCGTATCGCCTGAGACCTTCGCCGTCACTGAAGGACCACCGGAGCGTCGCCCCCACATCACCTCGCCACCTCGGACATCGCCGGAGCTTCGCCGGAGCACCCCGACCCCCTGTGAGCTCTCTCTCCCTCCCTGACCGTCGGATCTGGATCAACGATCCAGATTACAATGTTTTATTTACCGAACCATTTTCTGTTATGTAATGAACGTTCACTCGTTTAGCTAGCGCGTGCACACCCTCAACCAGTAGTATTCAGCCACGTGGCCCTGTTCGTCCGTTAGTTTTATTTAATTTCTGTTTCTGTTTTCTGAAAACAGAATGTATTGAAATTTTCAAACTAGGCTATCTCTTAGATTATTTTGAGTTTTTGGTTGATTCTTTTTGCAATGTGTCACAAATTTATTCTAGTTTCTGTAGATATCAAGTTTGACCATATTTGAATTTTTAAAATTTGAATTCATTGAAATTTGATCAAATCACTAGAATTTGAATAACTTGAGTTTCAAAACATATTTTTTAGTGATTCTTTTTGCTACTGTTTTTTATTAGTTATTTTTATCACCCTGTTCAATTGGAGAATTTTTAGAATATTTTGAATTGGGTTTCAAGCAAAACAGATTCTGTTTTAGTTCCTTTTAGGTTTATTTCTATTTCTTCTATTTTAATTGTTTTTAATTTATTTTCTTTTATATTAGTTGAAAAGTTTTACTTTGTTTTTCTGTTAATTAGCAGTAGTATTTCAACCAAGTTTATTTTTATGTCATTTATTATATTTGATAGCATGAAATCAAATCTAGTTTCATAATAACTAGCAAATTGGTTTCATTGCTAGTTTGATTTCCTATTTGAAAATATTTTTATAAATTGTTGTATAAGTTTTACTTTCTGTTAACTTAGTTGTTTTATATTTTGTTTTCTCTTATTTTATTATTTTGTTATTTTGTTTCTCTTGTTGTTAAGCTGGAACACTTATGTTGTTAGTCTGTTGTTTTCATAGTTCTTACTTGTTCTTCAAAAGTAATTCTATTTGCTAGTAAAATATTCAATAAAATACTTTTGTTATATATTACTTTGTTTTTGTTTTGTTGCCATTGAAAATAGTTTATTGGTAGGGAAAACTATTCTTGGTTGTTTTGATGAACTTTTGTTCTTTTAACTTTTGTCTTAAGTATTTCCTTAATCACAACACTTTTGTGTTTAGGTTTTCGTGTTGCTCTTTGACTGTTAGTATTGATTGCTAGTATGATTGCTTATATGCGTGCAATGTTTGATTATATAGATTTCATCGGAGAGTGACAAATAGTTCTATCAAGTTATTTCTAAGAGCGATATTATCTTCATCAACCTTACCAGGCAAGTTCACTTTGATCATCTTACATTACCTATGTTTTATTTGCATTAGAATCAATCTCTCCATCATAAATCCAGTAGGATATTGAGCTTGAACTTGAGGCAGTATTCATGAGATAGGAGAAGTCCAACACCCTGTTACCATTGCCCGGGAAGGGACGTTACTTCACAATTGCTACGCTTTAGTAGACGGGGTTTGGTTGTGAGATTCAGGAGTGTTGTGAGGTTAATTAATTATTTCAAGACCTACATGATGATCAAGACATCAAGACTTCAAGGACTCAATATACCTCTGGGTGGATTGGACATGCATTTTGGCAGCCTGATATCTATCATGGTTATGCCGGGAATCCTGGTATCTACCTGTGATCATCCCAACGGAATGCCACCTAGGCTCAAAGAGATGGACGGATACTTCAAGGTCGGAAAGCTTACGTGTGCAACCGCAAGTCAATATGGGCTCTGGCTTGGTTGACCTTAGTGGTTACTCTGGTAGGTTAGATTGCTACGAGATGTAGAAGAACGGTAGGATTGGATGGGCATTGACTTTCTACCGGAGGATCGCTTTGGAAGACCATGTTTCGATCGTCTCGTTCTAAAACACCAGGCAGTGCGAGGACACAACGAGAGGGATCGAATCTTGCGGGTAAAGTGTACAAACCTCTGCAGAGTGTCAAACTAATCGATTAGCCGTGTCCCCAGTTATGGACAACATGAGCACCGGAGATGATACTATCTGCTAGCCTCAACACAATTAATAAATTTTTATGATGAGTGGGTCTATTAATAATTTTGGGACATGAGAATTGGTTGGTGGAACCATCTCATTAACAACCAACGTTTGTAGTGATATTTCCGTTTGACTCCTTTGTTGTAGGGAAAATAAAACCAGCTTTTCTGCAAAAACTCAGACACAGAGCCACAAAGCCTTTTGCATATAGAATAGTCTTATCATTTTATCCTATGGTGATCTTGCCGGTACATTCAATGTACTGACCTACACGGCTGCAACATCTTATGTTGCAGATATCTTTTCAACGACGAGTAAGAGTGCGATTCAGGGTTACGGTCTACACTCAACCTGCCATTGGTATTTATTGGGACTCCACTCCCGTTGACTGTTTCCGCTGAGATTTTAAGGAATATATCAGTTTACGTTAATTACATGTGATTGCACTTTGATATATACATTGATGTACTATGTGTGCCAGCATACTGATCCAGGGATGGCACTGACACACAGAGGCTTGACTCGTTTTGAGTCGGGATGCTACAAACAACATAATCACTAGCATCACACATAATTTCAAAAGGCAAGTTCCAATCAGGTGGTTGAACGATAGGTGCAGAGGTTAAGGCTTTCTTGATTGTTTCAAAGGCTTCCGCACAATCATCATCAAAAACAAAAGGAATATCCTTTTGCCAAAGATTAGTAAGAGGCCTAAATTTTTTAGAGAAGTCTTTAATGAACCTCCTATAAAAACCAGCATGACCAAGAAAACTTTGAATACCTTTAATATCTTTAGGACATGGCATTTTCTCAATTGCATCAACTTTAGCTTTATCCACCTCAATACCTCGTCCAGATATTTTATGCTCCAAGACAATGCCTTCATTAACCATAAAGTGGCACTTATCCCAATTCAAGACGAGATTAGTTTGTTCACATCTCTGCAAAACTCAATCAAGGTTGCTTAAGCAATCATCAAAAGAAGTTTCGTAAATAGAAAAATCATCCATGAAAACCTCCACAATCTTTTCACAAAAATCAGAGAATATTGCAGTCATACATCCTTGAAAGGTAGCAGGTGCATTGCATAAACCAAAAGGCATACGTCTATAAGCATAGGTTCTAAAAGGGCAACTAAAGGTAGTTTTATCTTGATCGGATTGTGACACAGGTATTTGAGAGAAACCAGAATATCCATCTAGGAAACAAAAGTGTGTGTGCTTAGATAGTCTCTCTAGCATTTGATCAATAAATGATAGAGGGTAATGATCTTTCCTAGTAGCTTTATTTAATTTTCTAAAATCAATTACCATTCTATAGCCAGTGACAATTCTTTGTGGAATGAGTTCATTCTTATCATTGGGAACAACGGTAATACCTCCTTTCTTAGGGACACAATGAACGGGACTTACCCATCTACTATCATCTATGGGATAGATTATACCTGCTTCCAGAAGCTTTAATATTTCAGTTCTTACCACTTCTTTCATCTTAGGATTCAATCGTCGTTGGTGATCAACAACGGGTTTAGCATCAGGTTCCATATTGATCTTGTGCTGACATAGAGTGGGACTAATGCCCTTAAGATCATCAAGAGTATATCCAATAGCAGCCTGGTGCTTCCTTAGAACTTTCAATAATCTCTCTTCTTCATGTTGTGAAAGGTTAGCACTAATAATAACAGGATATATCTTTTTCTCATCAAGATAAGCATACTTCAAAGTGTCAGGCAATTGTTTCAATTCAAACACGGATTCACCTTTAGGTGGAGGAGGACCTCCAAGAGTTTCAATAGGCAAATTGTGTTTCAAAAGAGGTTGTTGTTTGAAGACAATTTGATCTATTTCCTTTCTTTCACGCAAATGCATATCATTTTCATGGTCGAGCAAATATTGTTCTAATGGATCAGTAGGAGCCACAACAATAGAAGCAAGACTAATTATTTCATCCTTACTAGATAACGGTTTATCACGGGGTTGTCTACTAAACTTGGAAAAATTAAACTCATGAGACACATTACCAAAACTAACACCGACAGTTTGTTTTTCACAATCTATCTTAGCATAGACGGTGCTCAAGAAAGGTCTACCAAAGATAATGGGAAAAAAGTCATCTTGTGGGGAACCAAGGACTAGAAAATCAGTAGGGTATTTTACTTTCCCACACAAGACTTCAGCATCTCTAACAATCGCAAGTGGTGTGATAGTGTCTCTATTAGCAAGTTTAATAGTGACATCAATATCTTCCATTTCAGCAGGTGCTATTTCATCCATAATTTCTTGGTATAAGGTAAAAGGGATAGAACTCACACTAGCACCTAAATCACATAAACTAAGATAGCAATGATCTCCTATTTTAACTGAGACAACATGCAAGCCTTCTATGGGTCTATGTTTATCTTTTTGATCAGGTTTAGCAATTCTAGCAGCTTCATCACAAAAGTAGATAACATGCCCATCAATATTTTCTACCAAGAGATCTTTAACCGTGGCAACACTAGGTTCTACTTTAACTTTCTCAGGGGGTTTAGGTGCTCTTATATTATTCTTATGAACCATTGTTGATACCTTAGCATGTTCCTTTATCCTAACTGGGAAAGGTGGTTTTTCAATATAAGCGGTAGGCACAACTGGATCAACATTGTAAAAGATGGTTTCTCCTTTAGCAATGACCGGTTCTTTAATTTCTTCCTTAATAGGGGGATGCTATTTAAACCACTTCTCCTTAGGAAGATCAACGTGAGTAGCAAATGCTTCACAGAAAGAGGCTACTATCTCAGAGTCAATTCCATATTTAGTGCTAAACTTGTGAAAAGTATCGGTATTCATAAAACATATAACACAATCAAATTCGAGCTTTATACCTGACTCATTACCTTCGTCGAGTTCCCAATCTTCAGAGTTGTGTTTAATTCTTTCTAAGAGATCCCATTTGAATTCAATAGTCTTCATCATATAAGAACCAGCACAAGAAGTATCGAGCATGGATTGATCATTATGAGAAAGGCGAGCATAAAAATTCTGAATGATAACTTCTCTCGGAATGTCATGATTGGGGCATGAATATAACATTGACTTAAGCCTCCCCCAAGCTAGAGCGATACTTTCTCCTTCACGAGGCCAAAAATTATATATATAATTCCAATCACGATGAATTAGATGCATGGGATAAAACTTTTCGTGAAATTCCAATTGCAAACGATTCCAGTTCCACGATACAAGATCATCACATAGCCTATACCATGTCATGATTTTCCCTCCAAAGATAACGGGAAAACCTTCTTCTTCACTTCATCTCTGGGTAAACCTGCAAGCTTAAATAATCCACAAATTTCGTTCACATATAAAAGATGCATATCAGGATGTTCAGTTCCATCTCCTGCATAAGGTTTAGAAAGCAATTGTTCTAACATACCCGAAGGAATTTCATAAGTAACATTTTCAGTAGGTGTTGTAGGTTGAGGGGCAACTAATTGTGGTTCCGGTCGAGGTGAAGATACCCCGAACAAACCCCTCAAAGGATTGTTCTCCATAGTAGCAAGTAGCAATAAATTTCAGCACGTAGTATAAGTATTTCCATATCGATTTCCACTTACCAAGAGCGCTTCACTCCCCGGCAACGACGCGAGAAAAGAGTCTTGATGACCCACAAGTATAGGGGATCAATCTTAGTCCTTTCAATAATTAAGAGTGTTGAACCCAACATGGAGCAGAAGGAAATGACAAGCGATTTTCAGCAAGGTAATTTCTGCAAGCACTGAAATTGTAGGTTACAGATAGTTTGATAGGAAGGTAATTAGTAACGAGCAAGTAACGGTAACGGTAAACAAGGTGCAGCAAGGTAGCCCAATCCTTTTGAGGCAAAGGACAGGTCGAAACAATCACTAGTAATAGGCAAAGTGTTCTTGAGGGTACACGGGAATTTCGTCTAGTCACTTTTATCATGTTGGTTTGATTCATGTTCGCTACTTTGATAATTTGATATGTGGGTGGACCGGTGCTAAGGTGTTGTTCTTACTTGAACTAACAACCTACTTATGATTAACCCCCTCGCAAGCATCCGCAACTACGAGAAAAGTATTAAGACAAAGTGTAACCATATCATTAAACATGTGGATCCAAATCAGCCCCTTACGAAGTTGCGCATAAACTAGGGTTTAAGCCTCGGTCACTCTAGCAACCCATCATCTAATAACTACTCCACAATGCATTCCCTTAGGCGCATGAATGGTGAAGTGTCATGTAGTCGACGTTCACATGACACCACTAAGGGAATCACAACATACATATCATCAAAATATCGAACACATATCAAATTCACATGATTACTCGCAACATGACTTCTCTCATGACCTCAAGAACAAAGGTAACTAGTCACAAATAATAATCATGCTCAAGATCAGAGGAGTATTGAATAGCATAATGCATCTGAACATATAATCTTCCACGAAATAAACCATATAGTAATCAACTACGCAAGGTAATCAACACTACTAGTCACCCACAAGTACCAATCTGAGGTTCCGGTACAAAGATTGAACACAAGAGATGAACTAGGGTTTGAGAGGAGATGGTGCTGTTGAAGATGTTGATGAAGATTTGCCTCCCAAAGATGAGAAGGGTGTTGGTGATGACGATGGCTTTGATTTCCCCCTCCGGGAGGGAAGTTCCCCCGGCAGAATCGCTCCGCCAGAGGGCAAAAGTGCTCATGTCCAAGTTTCGCCTCGAGGCGGCGGCGCTTCATCCTGAAAGTCCTCCTCTTATTTTTTCCAGGTCAAGAGTGACCTTATACCCGAAGATGGGCACCGGAGGTGGGCCTGGGTGACCACATCCCATCAGGGCGCGCCTAGTGGGGCCTGGCGTGCCCTGGTGGGTTGTGCCCACCTGGGAGGCCCCCTCCGGTAGTTTTCAGCTCCAGTATTTTTTATTAAATGCAAAAATAATCTCCATAAAATTTCAGCTTCATTGGAGTTGTGTAGAATAGGTATCTCTGACGTGCTTTTCTTGGGTCCAGAATTCCAGCTCCCGGTATTCTCCCTCTTTGTGTAAACCTTGCATATTATGAGAGAATAGGCATTAGATTCACTCCCCAAAGCATTATTATTCAACAAAACAAAGTAAATAACAGTAGGAAATAATGATACAAAATGGACGTATCAGCCGCCATCAGGGCTACAGCGGCCGTCGAGGAACGGACAGCTGCTATGCAGTTCTCTCCATTTGCTATCCCGGTCGCGGATGTTGCTGCCGCCATCTCAGATGCAGCAGCTGCCCTTTCGGCGGCTTCGGCCGCCCTATCGGAGATTGCGGCCGCGCTCAAGGATGTTGTGAGTGTGTTCATGGCTGATGCAGCCGTGCTCGGACCGGAGTGGTCACCGAAGTTGCCCTCACGACGCGGATCCATGTTCCCATCTTTCACCGATAATGCTTGAACAGTACAATGGTCTTGGGGAACAAGTGTGACTGTGTGGTTGACGCGCCGGCGGTGGATAGAAGCTTCCGTCCAAAGCCATATATGAGGATGGGCCCAAGATATTTTTATACCACGTCACACACGTTTCATGATCCAGAACTGTTTGCGATGTATTTGATTTTCATATTGCTTTGAAATGAAAAATGAAGTTACATCGGTAATTGAAGGTGTTTGGATGGCAATAACATTTATCTGCATTGAACGTGCAACTATAGGTGTGTCTATTAAATATGGAATTATTCAGGGTTGTTTAGGCCCTTTTAAACATTTAAAGAGTGTTTTAGACATTTCATGTGCATAGTTCAAATTTGAACTGCAGTTAACCACATACTAGAGTGCACCTAACTAGGTTGAAAATCATCTATGTGTCACTGGATACATTTTTTGGTCCCATGCAAGAAATGGAAAATAAACGAATTCCAAACCTCTCGGTATTTTGGCTCGGCCGTAGACTTTGAGAAGCCATGTTTTCAAATTCCATTAAATCAAAATATCGTCAGAAATTCATGAAACTTTGCATGGTGTCATGTCATGGCTCATGTGTGTTGTGGAAAAAAAATGCCCAGTTCCGGACAAGTTTTGGCACAAACCTCTTCCAAACCGAAGATTCTCACAAGAAGTCATGTGGTTCCGATAGGGAAAGTTCACATTTTATGTGCGAAACAACATCCGATGTCTCGTCTCGCCTTGAATTTATTTCTTGAGTCTCCATAGAGCAACATGAATGTGTCGTGCTAAATAATGGAATATTATATAGTTCATTTGGCCTTTTTAGTACATTAATTGAGTTTTCTAGGCATTTAATGTGCATAATTCAAATTTGAACTACAATCACACGGTCCAGCGCATGAAAATAGGTCAAAAATCATACACGTTTCCCTGGCTGCATGTTTAGGTCCCATTGTCGTCTTGGCTCGACCGCAAACATTGGGAAACTTAGTTTTTAAATTCATGTAAATGCAAACCTCGACAGAAATTCATGAAATTTGGGCATGGTGTCATCAATTGCCCTATTGTGTGTGTTGTGGTAAAAAAATTGCCCAATTTTGGACAAGTTTTGGCACAAAGCCTCTTACAAACCGGAGATTCTCACAAGAAAGTCGTGTGTTCCGATAGGGAAAGTTCACCTTTTATGTGCGAAACAACATCCTCTGTCTCCTCTCGCCTTGAATTTATTTCTAGAGTCACCATAGAGCAACATGACAACCATGCTAAACTATTGATTTTTTCCAGGGTTCATGAGACCCATTTAATACATTAATTGAGTTTTCTAGCCGTTTAATGTGCATAATTCAAATTTGAACTACAATCACAAGGTCCAGCGCATGAAAAATAGGTCGAAAAATCATATGCCTTTCCCTGGATGCATGTTTAGGTCCCACACAAGAAATGGGAATCCAAAACTCATCAGAAAGTCATGAAACTTGGCATGGTGTCGTGACAAGGGCACACATATGCCATGGTAAATTTTTTTCCAAATTGGACATGTTCTTGCACAATCCCCTTACAAATCGGAGCTCCTCACAAGAAGCTTTGTGGTTTCGATAGAGAACATTATATATGCATGCCACATATGCGAGCGAAAAGACATCTGATGCCTCTTCTCTCCTTGATTTTTTTTATAGAAACAACACAGACATGTACGTGCGAAGTGCAAAAATATGAATCAATTAAGGGATCATCTGGCTTTTAAACACATTAATTGAGTTTTTGGTGCATTATTTAATGTGCATAATTCCAATCTGATCTACAATCACAAGGTCCGGGGCAGAAAAATGGGTTGAAAATCATATATGTGTCCCTGGATGCATGTGTTAGGTCACATGCAAGAAATGAGAACGAATTTCAAACATCTCAGCATGTTGGCGCCATCGCAAACATCGAGAAACTTGGTTTTTAAATTCTCATAAATCCAAAACTCCGTCAGAAATTCATGAAACTTGGAATGGTGTCATGACAAGGCACACATATGCCATGGTAAAAAATAATACCAACTTGGACATGTTTTGTCACAAGTCTCTTACAAACCAGAGCTTCTCACACAATAAGCTACGTGGTCTGGATAGGGAACATATGCATGCCACATCTGCGGGTGAAACGACATCCCATGCCTCTTCTCTCCTTGATTTTTTTTCTAGAAACAACATAAAGCAATAGGTGTGTACTGCAAAAATATTAAATTATTAAGAGTTTGTATGCCTTTTTTAAACACTAATTGAGTTTTATGTGCATTTAATGTACATAATTCAAATATGAACTACACTCACAAGGTCTATGTTGGGCAGGGCCTCGTCATATAAAGCACAAATATGCTGTGGTATTTTTTAGTGTCCACTATGAGAGAAAGAGCAAGCATTATTAATAGCCAACAAAGGCATTTTGGAACAAAAAAATTTCACATTACCATCACAAATGGGCATATTATTTATAATTCGTGGACGTTCTACATACCATTTACGTGCTGCCACGTGTCGCTCTCTGTATCGGCAAGGAGGTAGCGTGCAGACAGGTGTTTGAGTAGACGGGTGGCGTGCGAGCAGTGTCCTCCGCACGCTCATCGGGGAGGCGTATCCTTTGCCTGTCATCAAAGACGTTTCAGACTGAATACCCGTATGCAGACCGAGGGCAATGGTTCCTTCCCTACTAAGCCAAGAGAAAATATGGCGCGAAGGAATTTTTCATTGCGTCATCGCAAACGGTTGTGAATGATGACCCGTGTGCCCTTCCCAATGCTACACCTTGTACTGGTGCTAACTGCTAAGGTTGCCATGTATGCAAAAAAACTGATGTGGGAATGTAATTAAGAGGAGAGATATGAGTTTGGTGACCACATGAAGAACCAATGCCAAGCGCGTGAACTGTGGCAAAACACTTAAATGAAGGAAACTCACAATTGCATGCAAGAGTTTAGTTGCTAAATCATTAAATGAAGGGACCTTAGCAACAACGCGTTGTGGACTTGAGTTGCTAAGACATTTAATACACTAAGCACCCCATCTAAGAATGATCGATGCATTGGCAGTAGTAGTCAGATAAAATTCGAATCTGTCATATTGGGTAAATTTTCATTTGTCAAATTGGAAACACTGACATTTGTCAAATTTTGCAGGAACAAAATCACTATTACGATGCAATTTTGCAGCTGAAATTCAGTAAACATAGATTTCATTCATAGATTAAGCATTGGTCTTTGCACAAATAGTTTAACTCGACAGCTGAATCGAACAAACTTTTCCCCATTTGTTGCCAACCACGTACTGAAATAACTAGTTCAACTATATATACTAGGTAATTTAAAGTAGGTGGGACAATTCAACCATATCTATAGTTAGATGAACTAAACAAAATAGCCCCTAAATACTACTCTGGAGGGGCTTTGTGCTACTGCCAGTAGCCTTGTCCACTGCCGAGCGTGTTCAGTAAGAGGCAGCGGAGGAGTAGCCTACCGATGAGCTGGAGGAGTCGAATTCGTCGGCTGCCGCTGCTGCCCTTCGCCGCTCCAGACGTGCCTCCTCGAAGCGGCTAGACTCGGCGGATCACCTCATTTCGCGCCACAGCTACGGCGTCTACTGCGGCGATGGCGGCGGTGAGCCTCTTTGCTTGCTCGACCTGGCGCTCCTCCTTCTCATAAAGGAAGTTGATGTAGCGCGCTAGGCCGCTGACGCATAAGCCGAGCGGCTGGGCTTCGGTGGCGGCCTCCTCTCTCCCGACTTCGGGGCGCGGTGGCGAAGCGGGTGATGGCCCCGGCGGCTGACCGTGGGGCGGCTGCCAAGGCGGACGCAGGTGTGGTGGCAGCCAAGGAGGCCGCTGGTGGGGTGGCGAAAAGTGTGGCCAGCAATGGGGTGGGGCCACGGTGGTCGCCGGCAGCAGCTGCCTTCGGGCAAAGGTGGAGGAGCGTGTGGTGGGTGATGTGCGTAGAGCCAACAAGGATGTGACACGCACTAGATGCTTCTGGGTACTGCATCGCCGATGTGGTGCAGCCTCCCAGCTGGAGCTGCCCTCTGGCGGAGTGTCGGAGCGATGATGACGGACATGTGCATTAGCGATTGGGGGAGAAGCGGACTTGGGAAGCTACGGGCAGGGAGGGGATGAATGCGATGTGGACACACCGGCCATGAGGGTTTATAAAGCAAGCGGCCAAGGCGAGCCGGGTGGTAAGCTTGCGCGTGTTCCTGCGCGGTTGCACGGGAACGGTAAGCCCAAAAGAAACGTTGCGCGCTCCCGAAGCATTGGGTGTTTGGGGGATTTCGGCGAGCCGGGGAGGAAGCTTGCGTGGGAACCTATGCGCTCCCGAAGCATGCACTGGAATCCTCGGGCGGCAACGCGGTGACAAGACGGGACGGAGGTGGGAGAAATGACAAGTACACAAACAGTTAATAGTAAAAAACAGTTTGTGTTTTATTACAAAGCAAACGGTCATTCTGTACGCACCGTCACGAATTAATCTATGCATGAGGCGGTTGATGCAGACGCCGCGCGCTGTGCTCGCGTCCATGCGCGCCCTCTCTGCCGGCGTCCACGCGCGAATGATCACGTACTTTCAGGGCGCCATATGCATGCGGTTGCGCCGCTCCCATCGCCACCATGCAGTTAAGCGCTGCAAAAACTGCCATGCGGACGTGTCGAAATTCTAGGCCGTCCGGCGCAATTTATTCCCGCGGCCATTTACCTTCATCTCTTCCACTTTCCGGTCGCGCCACACAACACAAGAAGCACACCCATGACCTCTTCATCGCTTCAACCTTCCCTTGCGGATCCAATGGCGGCTGCCGGCGCCGAGCGGTAGTTCGCCAGAATTGTCAAAGTGGACACCCACATCAGGAAGACGGACCTCTCGGTGGTGTACACCAATGACCCGGTCGTGGTGGTGAACTCCATCAACACATTGGAGCAGCTGCTTGCTGAGGATGACAAGTACAAAGTGGTCAGCTTTGACCTCGAGTACACCGGCGGTCGTGCCCGGCATGATCAGAAGGTTGCCGCCGCCCAGTTGTGTGCGCGCCATCACGTGCTCATCTACCACTACTGCCTGGCCACAAGGCCTTGTGAGCGTTTTGCTAGGTTTGTCAACAGCCCCGACTACGGGTTCGCAACGGTGGACACCACCAACGATCTAAAGGTCCTCAAGACTTCGGGCTTGTCCTGCTAGAAGCTTGTCAACATCCAAGGTCAGTACAGGGACTGGGGCGGCGAGAAGAAGAAGCAGAAGGACTCCCTGGTTGACCTCACCGTGGCCATCATCGACCCCTACTACAAAGACATGAAGGCTGAGTGTCATAGGACAAGTCTGCATGGTACAAGGCCTGGGTGAACGAACTGGATGAAGAACACATCAAGTACGTGGCCAAGGACGCGTACACAAGCTACGAGATGTACAGGAGGATCATTGACATGAGGAAGTGCCTCCTTCCTGTGGACGGCGAGGAATAGTCACAAGCAGAGTCGTGTCGGTAACCATCGTCAAAAGAGCAGTATGATTTGGTGATCGTCTACTTCTTGTAAATTTATATTGAGGAATGTACATGTGTTGTGTAGTCACTTATGTAACTGGATGTTCAAGTTGGTTATGCAACAATAATGTTGGTGTTCTGTAGATAGAGCATATAGATGTTGTGCAAACAGAGCAAATCACATCTCATACAATTATTAGCAGCAACCGTCTGCCTACAACACACACATGTTGTTTGGATGAATCGTTTGGGTTATTATTGGTCTTCCTACACAATTCTGGTGAATGAACTGTTTGTCAGGTACCCACAACACACACGGTTGTCAGGATGAATTGTTTGGGTTATTATTGGTCTTCCCACACAATTCTTTTGAATGAACTGTTTACCGGGTATTACACATGCCTTCTTAGGCTAACTCGTTTGTGTTATGTTGGATCAGTGCAAACAGTTTGTCCGAGTGAACTGTATGCCACACTACGCACATGTATGTAGTTTGTTAACCGATTCTGTTATATTCCATAATCCCAAACAGTTCATAAGAACAAACTGTATGCGACGCATCACACACGCAACTATTTTTTCAATCGTATTTGATGGTTCCTCCATCGCACACGGTTTTCGTCATTGGCGGGGGAGAATGAACTATACCATTTGCTATTGATGGATCGCACATAGTTTGGTCGAAGGGTCTCTGATTGATGTGTCATCTTTGGACCATCCTACAATAGTGTTGTGATCGGAACTTTATTTATAATTGTTGGCGTCGTGAAGGAGAAAGTATTGCTCAAGCTTGGAGGAGGCTTAAATCTATTATGCGCACTTGCCCCAACCATGAGCTCTCAAGAGAAATGATTATACAAAAAATTTATGCCCGGTTTCTTATGATGATCAAGTATTACTCGATTCTTCTTCAACCGGTTCCTATATGATGAGAACTATTGAATTCAAATGGGATCTTCTGGAAAGAATTAAACGCAACTCCAAAGATTGGGAACTTGACAAAGGTAAAGAGTTAGGTATAAGGCTTAAGTTTGATTGTGTTAAATCTTTTATGGAAACTAATGCTTTCCATGAGTTTAGCAATAAATATGGTCTTGATTCTGAGATAGTAGCTACTTTATGTGAATCATTTGCTACTCATGTTGATATCCCCAAGGAGAAGTTGTTTAAATATCATCCACCCATTGAGAAACCATTAGAGGAACCTATTAAAATTAAGAAGGAAGAAATAAGTGTTAGCCACGTTGATCCAATTGTTCCGACTGCTTATATTGAGAAACCACCTTTCCCTGTTAGAATTAGGGAACATGCTAAAGCTACAACTGTGGTTAATAAAAGTCATGTTAGAACACCTAAACCTTCTGAACAAATAAATATTTAGCCTAATTTTGCTATGGTTAAAGATCTCCTAGTCGATAACATTGATGGTTAGGTTATTTACTTCTGTGATGAAGCTGGTAGAATTGCAAAACTTGTTAGAAACAAGCGGGATGAGCTAGATAAAAACAAACCAGTTGTTGGCATGCCTGTTTTTTCCGTTAAAATTGGAGATCACTGTTATCGTGGCTTGCGTGAAATTGGTGCTAGTGTTAGTGCTATACCTTTCACCTTATATCAAGAAATTATGCATGACATAACACCCTCTGAGATTGAAGATATTGATGTTACTATTAAACTTGCAAACAGAGATACTATAACATCACTTGGGATTCTTAGGGACGTTGAAGTCTTGTGTGGAAAAATTAAGTACCCAACTGATTTACTAGTACTTTTTTAAAAACAAGATAACTTTTGTCCCATTATTTTTGGTAGACCTTTCTTGAATACTGCTAATGTTGAAATTAATTGTGCTACTGAGAAGGTCAAAGTAAGCTTTGGTGATGTGTCTCATGAATTTAATTTCTCTAAGTTTGGTAGACAACCACACGAGAAAGAATTACCTAGTAAGGATGAAATAATCGGTCTTGCTTTTATTGTCGTACCTCCTACTGATCCGTTATAACGATACTTGTTAGACCATGAAAATGATATGCATATGAATGAAAGAAATGAAAGCGATGATATATTTCATAGACAAACACCTATTCTCAAACACAATTTACCAGTTGATATTTTAGGGGATCCTCCTCCACCCAAGGGAGATCCCGTGTTTGAGCTAAAGACATTATCTGATACTTTGAAATATGCTTATCTTGATGAAAAGAAGATATATCCTGTTATTATCAGTGCTAACCTTTCAAAGCATGGAGAGAAGAGATTACTTAAAACTTTGAAGAAGCACAGGGCTGCTATTGGATATACTCTTGATGATCTTAAGGGCATAAGCCCCACTTTATGTCAGCACAAGATTAATATGGAACCGGATGCTAAACCCGTCGTTCATCATCAACGCCGTTTGAATCCAAAGATGAAGGAGGTGGTAAGAACTGAAATACTAAAGCTTCTCGAGGCAGGTATAATTCATCCCATAGCTAATAGTAGATGGGTAAGTCCTGTTCACTGTGTTCCTAAGAAGGGAGGTATAACTGTTGTCCCTAATAATAAAAATGAACTTATGCCACAAAGAATCGTAACTGGTTATAGGATGGTAATCGATTTTAGGAAATTAAATAAAGCTACCGATACGTCCATTTTGCATCATGATTTCCTACTGTTATTTATAATATTTTTATGCATAATAATGCTTTATGGAGTAATTCTAATGCCTTTTCTCTCATAATATGAATGGTTTA
Organism: Elymus sibiricus; assembly: GCA_039707655.1. NCBI lineage: Eukaryota > Viridiplantae > Streptophyta > Magnoliopsida > Poales > Poaceae > Elymus > Elymus sibiricus. The sequence continues at coordinate 174,646,606 of CM077667.1, read as the reverse complement.
CACAAAAGAAGGAGAATGCCGGCAGCTGGAATTCTGGACCTGAAAAAGCATATCAGAGACACCTATTATACACATCTCCAAATAAGCTGAAACTTCACAGAGAATTATTTTTGAATATATAAAAAATACTGGAGCAAATAACTACCGAAGGGGGCCCACTTGGTGACCACAAGACACCAGGGCGCGCTAGGCCCCCCAGGCGCGCCCTGGTGGGTTGTGGCCAGCCCGGCCCACCTCCGGTGCCCATCTTCTGGTACTTAAGGTCTTTTGACCTAGAAAAAACCAAGAGGGGACTTTCAGGATGGAACGCCGCCGTCTCGAGGTGGAACTTGGGCAGGAGCTCTTTTGCCCTCCGGCGGAGTGATTCCGCCGGGGGAACTTCCCTCCCGGAGGTGGAAATCGAAGCCATCGTCATCACCAACAACCCTCTCATCTTTGGGAGGCCAATCTTCATCAACATCTCAATGGAACCATCTCCTCTCAAACCCTAGATCATCTGTTGTGTTCAATATTTGTACAGGAACCTCAGATTGGTACCTGTGGGTGACTAGTAGTGTTGATTACATCTCGTAGTTGATTACTATATGGTTTATTTGGTGGAAGATTATATGTTCAGATCCATTATGCTATTTAATACCCCTATGATCTTGAGCATGAATATCATTTGTGAGTAGTTACCTTTGTTCTTGAGGTCATGGGAGAAGTCATGTTGCAAGCAATCATGTGAAGTTGATATGTGTTCGATATTTTGATGATATGAATGTTGTGATTCCCTTAGTGGTGTCATGTGAACATCGACTACATGGCACTTCACCATCTTTGGGCCTAAGGGAATGCATTGTGGAGTAGTTATTAGATGATGGGTTGCTAGAGTGATAGAAGCTTAAACCCTAGTTTATGCGCTATTTCGTAAGGGGCTGATTTGGATCCAAATGTTTAAAGCTATGGTTAGATTTTATCTTAATACTTTTCTCGTAGTTGCGGATGCTTGCGAGGGGGTTAATCGTAAGTGGGAGGTTTGTTCAAGTAAGAACAGCACCCTAGCACTGGTCCACCCACATATCAAATTATCCAAGTAGCGAACGCAAATCAAACCAACATGATGAAAGTGACTAGACGAAATTCCTGTGTACCCTCAAGAACGCTGGCTTATTATAAGAGACTGTTTTGGCCTGTCCTTTGCCACAAAGGGATTGGGCTATCTTTCTGCACTTTATTTACCATTAACGTTACTTGCTCGTTACCAATTACCTTGCTATCAAACTACCTGTTACCTACAATTGCAGTGCTTGCAGAAGTTACCTTGCTGAAAACCGCTTGTCATTTCCTTCTGCCCCTTGTTGGGTTCGACACTCTTACTTATCGAAAGGACTACCATTGACCCCCTATACTTGTGTGTCATCAAGTCTCTTTTCTGGCGCCGTTGCCGGGGACTAAAGCGCTCTTGGTAAGTGGAAATCGGTAAGGAAAAATTTATACTACATGCTGAAATTTATTGTCACTTACTACTATGGAAAACAATCCTTTGAGGGGTTTGTTCGGGGTCTCTTCACCTCGACCGGAACCACAATTAGTTGCCGCTCAACCTACTGTACCTACTGAAAATATTGGTTATGAAATTCCTTCGGGTATGATAGAACAACTACTAGCTAATCCTTATGCAGGAGATGGAACTGAACATCCTGATATGCATCTAATACATGTGGATGAAATTTGTGGATTATTTAAGCTTGCAGGTTTACCCGGAGATGAAGTTAAGAAGAAGGTTTTCCCTTTATCTTTGAAGGGAAAAGCATTGACATGGTATAGGCTATGTGATGATATTGGATCATGGAACTGGAATCGACTGAAATTGGAATTCCACCAAAAGTTTTATCCTATGCATCTAGTTCATCGTGATTGGAATTATATATAAAAATTTTGGCCTCGTGAAGGAGAAAGCATCGCTCTAGCTTGGGGGAGGCTTAAGTCAATGTTATATTCATGCCCCAATCATGAGCTCTCAAGAGAAATTATTATTCTGAATTTTTATGCTAGGCTTTCTCATAATGATTGATCCATGCTCGATACTTCTTGTACTGGTTCTTTTATGAAGAAGACTATTGAATTCAAGTGGGATTTGTTTGAAAGAATTAAATGCAACTCTGAAGATTGGGAACTGGACAAAGGTAATGAGTCAGGTATTAAGCTTAAGTTTGATTGTGTTAAATCTTTTATGAATACCGATGCTTTTCACAAGTTTAATACTAAATATGGACTTGACTCTTAGATAGTAGCCTCTTTCTGTGAATCATTTCCTACTCATTGAAGGGATCAATGGAAGAGACGTCTATAGGGGGTGAATAGACTACTTGCAAGAATTAAAACCTAACCTTTTCCCAAGTTAATTGGTGGGCAGTGTTAGCAATTATAACAAGTCTAATGCACCCTACACATGCTAGTCAACAAGTATGGCAGCGGAAAGTAAGACAAGCACATGTAAGAGAGAGTAGAGATAGGAAGATCAAACGCAATTTGGAGACGCAAGATTTTTCCCGTGGTTCCGATAGGTGGCGCTATCGTACATCCACGTTTATGGACTCTTCAACCCACGGAGGGTAACGGTCGCGAGAGTCCATGGAGGCTCCACCCATAAGGGTCCACGAAGTAGCAACCTTGACTATTCCATAATGGCTTCCGTCCACGAAGGACTAGCCTCACTATAGGTAGATCTTCACGAAGCAGGTGATCTCCTTGCCCATACAAACTTCATGGTTTAACTCCACAACACGAAGTAGGAGGCTCCCAAGGAACACCTAACCAATCTAGGAGGCACCACCCTCCAAAAGGTAATAGGCTTGATAGTGATGATGAACTCCTTGCTCTTGTGCTTCAAGATGATAGACTCCTCAACACTCAATCACTCTCTCATAGATTTGGCTTGGTAGAAGAGATTGATGGGGTGGAAAGCAACATGGGGAGGCTAGAAATCAAGATCCATATGGTTAGAGTGGATGATCTTGATCTCAACACAAGGGTAGGTGGCTCTCTCTCAAAAATTTGGATATGGGAAGTGGGGAACTGTTCTGAGTGCTTCTCTTTCGAGTGGGATGTGGTGAAGGGGTATATATAGGCATCTCCAAAAATCCAACCGTTACAACATTATTGATATGTGAGAAATGTGGCAACTTTCGGAATCTCGGTGAGACCGATATAGAACTCTCGGTGGCACCGAAACCAGTGGCCGAGGGCAGTTCCCAAAACTCGGTGAGACCAAAACATAAACTCGGAATTTCCGATTCTATGAAAATAGTTAACCGAATCGTGGTCACCAAATCTCGGTTGCACTGATGTTGTCTCGGTTGTACCGAAGAGCTAGGGTTTGGCTAGGGTCTGTCTTGGGTAGAAAATCGGTAGAGCTGGATGAAAACTTGGTGGCACTGATTTTATGAAGTTGGGTTTAGACAGAGATTTTGTGGGAGAGCTTGTGGGTGTTTTTGGTGGCTAGCACTTCTGCACGTGGAGCAATTTGTTCACCAACATTACCTTACCCCCTTTTAATAGTATTGGCTTTCCTATGGACTCAAAGTGATTTCTCACAAAGTAAAATGTAGAGTCTTGTAGCTTGAAGCTTTGCCAATCCATTCCTTGCATCTTGTTCTTCTTCTTGGGGAATCTCCTCACACCCTTTTGCCAACACTCTCGACTAAACCTGAGATGAACTAGGTAGACATATTAGTCCAAGAGACAATGTATGTTGTCATGAATTATCAAAACCACCAAGGGAGCATATGTGCTTTCAATCTCCCCCTTTTTGGTAATTGATGACAACATACAATCAAAGCTTCAAATAAAGTTATGCAGAGATATAATGAAGACTTTGAGAGACACATGACTAAAACTTGCTCCCCCTAAATGTGTGCAATCCTTTTGAGGATGGTTGCTTTGGAATGCATGGACACACATATAGTAGAAGGGATATGATGATTCATGTGTATCTTGGCTATATGCATCAGATATATGTGAATGAGTTACATCCTTGTTCAAGACTTCACTCTTGCAAACAATATGTGCAAGAAGCAAGAGATCATCTTGAGAAAGGATATGATGCATATACTTACCTTGAGTTCTTGAGCAGTCTAGTAGTAGAAGCACTCTTGAGAAAACAGTGTTAGGAAACACAAGAGTATTCTACAAATCAAAAAAGCAATAGAACTCAACAGTACCAAGATGTGGAGAACGTATAGAAGATAGCATTCCTTAAGATTGATACGTCTCCAAGATCATTTAGAACTTTCTCCCCTAGATGTGAAATAGTAGGTCATCTTCTCCCCCTGAATCTTGGCATTTAGATATTGGGAGTAGATAGGGTGAGACAAGTCTAACATGAGTAGTCAAATGGAATAAACATATTTCCTCACTCCTCAAATGATAGAACAAGATTAGGCATGCTCTCTCCCCTTTGGAAAACAACAAAACTTCTCCCCCTACTTTGGTATTCTCCCCTTGTCTATGTAAGCATAAGCTTTGATATTCTCCCCCTTTGCATTGAAGCATGTATCTCCCCTTTAGCATTGAAGCTTTGGTATTTCTCCCCCTTTGGCATTAATAACCAAAAAGGTGCATAGATAGGGTCAGACACAGGGATCATTGAGTTAGAAGGGATCCTTAGAGAATAAGTGTCATAGAATGTAGTGTTCACAGAAAAGAATGGGGATCGTAGAGAGTATTAAAAACTGAGGGATCATGAAGAATAATTTCTCCCAATTTCATTGATCTGAGAGCTTGAGAGACTTCTCCTCCTTTGAGTTAGGGATCCTAGAATAAAGTTTCTACCGCCCCTTTTTTTAATATCAAAGGAATCACTGAAGAAATAAAGATTTGCTAATATGAACACAAACCATAGAAGAAATCAAAATCAGTGGCTCTGAGACAAACGAGTCGGTGGAACCGAATTGTGGTCATGCAACTTATCTGCTAAATCGGTGAAGCCGAGTGGTTTGAGTCGGAGACTCCGAGGTGTAAGCAGAAACTTGGCAATGTTACAGAAATTTGCAAATGTGTTTGGAAAACTTGTAACAAAATGTCAAAAGGACCTTCAAAGGAAATACAAAAGACTTTACAAAGAAACATCAACTATTCTAGATGATTGTCGGTGACTAGATCACCTATATTAGAGTATATTGACTTAGGAGCCAAGCAAGAATACTTGATCATAGGTCATACTCATCGTTAAGCTCAAAATGGGGTTACTATTTTTTGATTAAGCATTTTAATGTTTTCATATCACTCGAGTTGCTTTATCTCATGACTTGGAGTAAAGCCTTTTCAAGGATATGAGTACATACCTTTGATTGATGTTGATGACGTAGCATATAGCAAAACTTGTTGTGGATGCTCGATGTTGATGAAGATCATCTTGAGTTGGGAGCAATCCTTGTTTGTTTTGGTTCTCTTTTCACCTACATGGGTTAGTCATGCAAGGAAGAACAAGAGATACCCATTTGACATGATATCAATTGAGAATTAGCAAATGTGATCACATCAAATATATGTCAAGGATATGGTTGAGTTGTCTTCTTCCTTCCATCAACAAGAAGGGTTGTGGATACTTGGCCAACACAAGATTTCTTATGATTGGAGTTGTTGGCAATCTTGTGGAATGAATTTCTTCCAAGTACCTACAAAAGATTAGTTGCAATACAAGGGAGCATATATTTCCATGGTATAAGATAGCATGTCAACTGTATCATGGAAGTATCATGTAATCTCATGCCCTTGCATGCAACCAAGTGCGTCTAGCTGAAGTTTGAAGCATCAAGGGTGTTCAGCTCACTCCTCAAGTGACAAAACACTTTCTCATCAAGTGTCTTAGTGAAGATATCAGCCAATTGTTTTTCAGTACGAACATGCTTGAGATTAATATCTCCTTTGTCAACATGATCACGAATGAAATGATGTCGAACCTCAATATGCTTAGTTCGAGAATGTTGCATGGGATTATGAGCAATTTTGATTGTGCTCTCATTGTCACATAACAATGGTACATGTCTCACATGTATGCCATAGTCCTTAAGAGTTTGAGTCATCTATATCAATTAAGCACAACATAATCCAGTGGCAATGTATTCCGCTTTGACAGTAGATAGAGATACCGACTTTTGTTTCTTGGAGGACCAAGACACAAGAGATCTACCAAGAAATTGACAAGTACCTGAGGTGGATTTTCTATCAACCTTGTCTCTGGCATAGTCCGAGTCGGAATAGCCAACAAGGTTCAAAGAAGATCCCTTGGGATACCATATGCCAAAGTTTAGTGTATGTATCAAGTATATCACAATTCTTTTCACAGCCTTAAGATGACACTCTTTAGGAGCAGCTAGATATCTAGCGCACATGCATACACTAAGCATAATGTCGGGACGGAAGGCACATAGATATAACAATGAACAAATCATAGATCGATAAACCTTTTGATCAACCGGTTCGTCCTCCTTGGTAAGATCAACATGTCCACTAGTAGGCATAGGAGTTTTCATACCTTTACACTCTTGCATGTTGAACTTTTTGATCAAATCCTTGGTATACTTGGTTTGAGAGATGGAAGTTCCTTCTCTCGTTTGCTTGATTTGCAAACCAAGGAAAAGTTACAGCTCACACATCATGGACATCTCATACTTCTCCGACATCAACCTTCCAAATTTCTCACTAAATTGTGGGTTAGTAGATCCAAAGATAATATCATCCACATAAACTTTGCACACAAATAATTCACCATTAACTCTCTTAGTGAATAAGGTTGCGTCAATTTTACCAATTTCAAAACCCATTTCAATGAGAAACTTCGTTAAGCATTTATACCAAGCACGTGGGGCTTGCTTAAGTCCATAAAGAGCTTTACGAAGCTTGTAGACGTGATTAGTATTCTTAGGATTCACAAAACCCGGGGGTTGTTTAACATAGACCTCTTCTTCAAGCTCACCATTTAAAAATGCACTTTTAATATCCATTTGATAAAGCGTGATATCATGGTGATTAGCATAAGCAAGAAGAATGCGGATAGCTTCAAGTATAGCAACGGGGGCATAGGTCTCACTGTAGTCCATACCTTCTACTTGGGTGTAGCCTTGAGCCACGAGACACGCCTTGTTGCGTATGACTTGACCGTCTTCATCTTGTTTGTTCCGAAACACCCATTTGGTTCCGATGATGTTTTGCTCGTCCTTGGGCTTCTCCACAAGTGTCCACACTTCGTTCCTCTCGAACTTGTGAAGTTCCTCGTGCGTAGCGTTCACCCAATACGAATCCTAAAGAGCTTCTTCTACCTTCAAGGGGTCAATACTATATATGAATGAATAATGCTCACAAAAGTTTGCACGTCGAGTTTTAGAGTGAGTTATCCTCCCGGTTTGTATGTCACCAAAGATTTGGTTTAGAGGATGATATCAGTCCACTCTTGCTCGGACTCGAGGTAGCTTTTGCTTGTTGTATAGTGGAGCTTCTTCACCATCATCTTCTTGATCGTTGTTGAAGGTGTCGTTGCCTTGAGGTTGTGGTGAAGGTGGTTGCGGTGGATCATCATGATGAACTTCTTCCTCCTCTTCATCTTGTTGTGTTGAGGTTCACCTTGACGTGAAGTAGGGGCTTCCACTTGAGTTGACGAAGTACTTTCCTTCACCTCCATGGGACGAATCTTGCCAATGGACAAGTCTTGGATAGCTTCCGAAGGTTCCTTATCTCCTACAGCATTTGGCAATTGTTTGACTTGTGAACCATTAGATTCATCAAGCTTCACATCTACCATCTCTTCAACTTTTCGAGTGAAGTTGTTGTAGACACAGTAAGTGTGAGAGTTTGATCCGTAACCGAGTAGGAAACCTTCATGAGATTTTGAAGCAAATTTAGAACGACGATGCTTATCAAGAATGTAACACTTGGAGCCAAATAACCGAAAGTATCAAACTTGGGGCTTGTTACCGGTGAGTAGCTCATATATCATTTTACCGAGAAGCTTGTGGAGATAGAGTCGGTTTGTGGAATGACAAGCTGTTTTCACGGCTTCCGCCCAAAAGTGTCTCGGTGTCTTGTATTCGTCTAGCATCATTCTTGCCATCCCAATTAGAGTTCGGTTCTTCCTCTCAACAAATCCATTTTGTTGAGGCGTGTACGTAGCCGAGAACTCATGTAGAATCCATTCTTCTTCAAGAAAGGTGTCTACATTTGTGTTCTTGAACTCCGACCCTTTGTCGCTCCGAACTTTCTTGATCTTCACTTCAAACTAATTTTGGGCTTTGCGAGCGAAGTTCTTGAAGATCTTTTGTACCTGCGACTTATCATCAAAAAAGAATACCCACGTAAATCTAGAAAATCATCAACTATGACTAGACCAAAGGAATTTCCACCGAGGCTCATGTAAGCGTTGGGACCAAAAAGATCCATGTGAAGCAACTCGAGTGGTCTCCTCGTAGTCATGATATTCTTTACAGGATGACTTCCACCTACTTGTTTTCCGGCTTGACAAGCACTACAAAGTCTATCTTTGTCAAAGATAACATCTTTAACACCAAGTATATGATCACCTTTGATAAGTTTGTCTAGATTACGCATACCAACATGTCCTTGTCTTCTATGCCAAAGCCAACCTTTAGAAGATTTTGCAATAAGACAAGTATGAGGTTTGGATCTTTTAGTGAAATCAACAATGTATAGATCACCTCTATGGAAGGTAAAGACCATGTTATGATTATCTTGACGAAACACTTGGCAATCTATTTTGGTAAATAGCACATTAAATCCGAAGTCAGCAAGTCTAGATACGGAAAGAAGATTGTAGCCAAGGGATTCAACAAGCATGACGTCTTGAATAGAGCTATCATGGGATATGGCCACCTTACCAAGACCAAGTACCTTACCCTTGGAGTTGTCTCCTAAAGTTACATACCTTCGCGGTCCATGGTTTGGTGTGATTTCTTGAAACATGTCTCTATCCCCAGTCATATGATCGGTGCATCCACTATCGAGAATCCACTCTTTTCCTCCGGACATGTAATCTTTGAAGTTTGCCATGAGACTTAGATTCTTCATTGTCTTCTCATACTCGATGTCGAACAACTCATCTTCATCATAGTAGCCATGTTCCACATTGTGATCATCAAGTGGGAAATCCTCGTCATAAGAAACAAGAGATTCGTTAGGGTTGTGATCATGACAATGTTCAAGATTATGAATTCGAATGGCTTCTACAATAATGTTCTTGATAGTTATGACATCTCCTTTAGCACGCATGAGGTCTCTAAGCTCAAATAGATAGTCATCAAACTTAGGATCACTAGGCATCATTTTGTGAAAGACAATGGTTTTAGGAAGAATTTCATCAAGATTACTTAATGAATAATTTGGATATCATTTCTCCAAATCACTCCACAAAGTATACGCACATTCAAAATTCTTCATTTGATTAAGCACAATTCTAGGCAATCCTCTAATAATAAGATTAGCAGTTCTAAGATTGCATAGCATATCAATTTCATCTTTGTGTGTGGGATGTAAAGGATCAATGGGAGGTACATAGGGGTTCTTACCATACTTGCTTAAATGAAATTCATTGAATAGCTCAAGCATCTCATATTTCCATTGACTATAGTACCCCCCATCGAGAACGGGCACTCTACAACTAATACTCCCCAAACTAGACACATCCATCTTCCTCCACGGTGATGAAACCGAAGCTATGGAGACCAAAGCTCTGATACCAATTGAAGGGATCGATAGAAGAGACGTCTAGAGGGGGGGGTGAATAGACTACTTGCAAGAATTAAAACCTAACCTTTCCCAAGTTAATTGGTGGGCAGTTTTAGCAATTATAACAAGTCTAATGCACCCTACACATGCTAGTCAACAAGTATGGCAGCGGAAAGTAAGACAAGCACATGTAAGAGAGAGTAGAGATAGGTAGATCAAACGCAATTTGGAGACGCAAGGATTTTTCCTGTGGTTCTGATAGGTGGCGCTATCATACATCCACGTTTATGGAGTCTTCAACCCACAAAGGGTAATGGTCACGAGAGTCCACGGAGGGCTCCACCCATAAGGGTCCACGAAGTAGCAACCTTGACTATTCCATAAAGGCTTCCGTCCACGAAGGACTAGCCTCACTATGGGTAGATCTTCACGAAGTAGGCGATCTCCTTGCCCGTACAAACTTCTTGGTTCAACTCCACAACACAAAGTAGGAGGCTCCCTAGCAACACCTAACCAATCTAGGAGGCACCACGTTCCAAAAGGTAATAGGCTTGATAGTGATGATGAACTCCTTGCTCTTGTGCTTCAAGATGATAGACTCCTCAACACTCAATCACTATCTCACAGATTTGGCTTGGTAGAAGAGATTGATGGGGTGGAAAGCAACTTGGGGAGGCTAGAAATCAAGATCCATATGGTTAGAGTGGATGATCTTCATCTCAACACAAGGGTAGGTGGCTCTCTTCAGAAATTTGGATATGGGAAGTGGGGAACTGTTCTGAGTGCTTCTCTTTCGAGTGTGATGATAGACTCCTCAACACATTATTAGCCATCTCGGTGAAACCGAAGAAAAACTCGGTTCTACCGATATGTCAAAAATGTGGTAACTTTCGGAATCTCGGTGAGACCGATATAGAACTCTCGGTGGCACCGAAACCAGTGGCCGAGAGCAGTTCCCAAAACTCAGTGAGACTGAAGCATAAAATCAGAATATCCGATTCTATGAAAATAGTTAACTGAATCGTAGTCACCAAATCTAGGGTCTGTCTTGGGTAGAAAATCGGTAGAGCCGGATGAAAACTTGGTGGCACCGATTTTGTGAAGTTGGGTTTAGACAGGGATTTTGTGGGAGAGCTAGTGGGTGTTTTTGGTGCCTAGCACTTGTGCACGTGGAGCAATTTTTTCACCAACATTACCTTACCCCCTTTTAATAGTATTGGCTTTCCTATGGACTCAAAGTGATTTCTCACAAAGTAAAATGTAGAGTCTTGTAGCTTGAAGCTTTGCCAATCCATTCCTTAGATCTTTTTCTTCTTCTTGGGGAATCTCCTCATACCCTTTTGCCAACACTCTCTGTGGACTAAACCTGAGAAGAACTAGGTAGACATATTAGTCCAAGAGATAATGTATGTTGTCATGAATTATCAAAACCACCAAGCACTACTAGGAAAAAGCCTAGTAGTAGCGCTGGTTTTTCCCCTACTAGTAGCGCTGGGTCCAGCGCTACTGCTAAGGCGCTACAGCTAAGTTATAGCAGTAGCGCTGGTTGGTGCAGAGCTACTGCTAAGTCTGGTTAGCAGTAGCGCTGCATAGAGGAAAGCGCTGCTGATAACCCAGCGCTGCTGCTAGATGGCTTCCAGCGCTGCTGCTAGTATTACTGCTTTCACAGATTCATACCCCCTCTACGTATTTGTGATGTATTCATACAGGCTCTATACAGTAGTTTCATCATGGATTTTATTCATCCAAATGAATCAAAAGTGATCAAAAGTTGAATTAGTAGGACGACGATCCTACTAATTCAACTTTTGGTCACTTTTGATCCATCGAAATGAATCTAATCCGCTTTCCTTCCCCCAATGATATAATAACTAATCATGATCATAATAACAAGTTGGTCACTAGTCATAATCACAACTCCTCCTCATCATCATCATCAACTCTAACACATTGTAGCACATAATAACACATTGTACCTAGGACCTACTCCTCTCTCATAGGACCTACTCTACCCTCTCTTACGTAAAATATCATAAAACAAGATAGGCCCTCACTCTCCATTATGGAGAATGCAGATCATCCTGTCTCCAATTCTTGGCCTACGCACAATGTTGCTTCCAAGTAGCTCTCTAGGATTGACCATACATTTTTTCCACTCTTTGATTGTCATGTCTTCATCGGTTTTAGAAATCCGGTATGGACAGGAGTGATGCGTAGGCTGACCTGGCCGTGCTGGCCGTAAGCTCATAACATCAACGTGACATCTCGGAAACATCAGATTAGGCACACAATCCGTCGGGATTTTCTGTTGAAAAACATAGTAATAACTTTGTAGTTAGCAATGTAGTTTAGTTTTAGAAGAATTTATGCAAAAGATGCACGGATGTCGTAATAGTAGAAAATCTTACCATGCAATCTCCATGGATGTTACCGTAGTTCACCACGTGCACTAGTGGCACATATTGACCATAATGTGGAGGAGTTTGATAATAGCTATTGTAATTCTCAAGATCATTAATAAACGCGACAAGATAATCTTTCTCCTTACAAGTTAATTCTGCTTTATCATTGTAGTAGTAGGTTATGTCTACCATCTTCCGTACATTTTTTGAAGAATGAAAATAAGCTGTCAATGGAAATTAGTTGTCAACTATTTTTAAATAAACAATATAAATTACTTAATAAATATGGTTGACAAACTCACATAATGGTAGAACTGGAGGCGTCTGCACATCGACCCAGATGTCGATATTACCTTCAATTTCATCTTCCGGACGAATATCAAAGGTGATAAGCATATTAGGCTCAAATGCATAAGCCTTGCATAGTGCTTGCCAACTTTTGCATTCAAAATAGGAGTAGGTGTCTGCATTGTACAATTTTACGGCAAAAGTATAACCATGCTCGGTCCTCAAGTGAACTCTCTTTACCTCCATACTTTTTTTAGTATTGAAACCAATCTTATCCAAGACATAAATTCTTGCATGGCAGGGGATACGCTAGTAGAATAGTAAAAAAATTAAAATTATAAGTTGAAGCAAAAGAAGCAGAAGTCATGCTTAATTTTGAAAAAAGACTTGTCATTGTGACTTACTGTATCCACTTCGAAGGTCTCATCCAGCACGATGCTGAAGCGCCTACCATCAACTAGGTGAGTCGTGTCGCACAGACCGCGCTTGTCTTCACAGTATTCGCACATACCGAATTCCTTTTCGCTATCGTCGTCAGACATTTCCTATGTTCATAGTTGAAACATTTAAAATCGATCGAAGGCAACTACCAGGAAACTGATCAAAATATGCATATGGTGGGCACTCCCTCTGATATTGCGACCGTCACGACAACAGTCGGGATTCTTCCTCTCTCATATTTCGACCGTCGGTGATGGTCACTACTCCTCCTTTCCCTAGTGCATTACAAATATCTAGCACAAGGAAAAGAAGGAGAAGCGACCCCCACGACAATAGTCAGGATTCTTCCTCTCTCATATATATATATGGTGGACACTCTCCCTCACTGAAAGACACACAAGGAGCCGAAACAGACCTAAAGTCAACCCGTTCCATATATCGAGCAATGACAAGCACTCGATATGTCCTCGAGTATAATATCACTAATACATTTATAATGAACTCGAATATAATATCACTAATACATTTGTAATGAACTCGAATATAATATCACTAATACATCATCAAATGTTAACTAATACAACTCGAATATTATCATGTAAGATCACTAATACAGATCGAATATCCTAGAATCCAAAGTGGAGGACGGTGAACTCAGTTCACTAGCGGTCTCTGAGTCGCTGGCGGTGGACACCCAAAGATAAGGAACCATCACCAGATCATAACTCGGGTGAGATCCCAAAAGAACCTGCCAGGTATTGGAGAACCTGGCGTCCAAAGCCGCCATGTAGCGACGGACGTGCTCATCCTCCTCCCTGACATGGCGACGTACAACCTCCGGGGGGGGGCGCTCCATCTGCACCGAAAGTGGCCCACGCGACCGCCACCAAAGAAGCTCCGGGTCGACGACGAGACCAGGATTCCTCACCAAGCTCCGAGCCCGAGAAGGTAGCACCTCCCAGTGCCAGCCTGGTGGAGCCCACTCCCGGACATTACGCCTCTCAAGGATGCCGACTCGACGATGACGAGGGTGCGGGCCAGGCATTGTCGACGTCGAGACAAATTCCTATGAGAACATTTTCTTATCGTTTAATGTTTTGCTATTTCAGAAATGCTTAATTTCTTAAACTCATTTTAGACTCATTTTTGACTTGGTTTTCCGGAATGCCGTTTCCCAGCAAATCTTGGCACTCGATATGCCTACTTTCTAGCACAAGTCATGCCAAAATTTCGACATGACCTTTGCTAAAAAGTGGACATATCGAGCGCCTGAAATTCACCGGAACGGAAATGAATCAACATTCCGGCGAAACATAGGCCACTCGGATCATTTGCATATAACAGTAAGAAAAATATAGAACTTGAAGAAAATGCAATAAGTTTTTTCATATTTGGCAAATTCATATTTGGCTCTAAACTAATTTAGCTAACAAACCTAACCCTAGAATCAACCTAACCCTAGAATCAACCTAACAAACCTAACCCTAGAATCAACCTAACCCCACTAATCAACCTAACCCTAGAATCAACCTAACAAACCTAACCCTAGAATCAACGTAACCCCCCTAATATTACAAAATGTCTGGATGCGAGAGGGGGTGAAGGGAGTGAGGGGAGAGGGAAGAGGGAGGAAGGAGGGAGTAGGGGCTACCTGCGGAAGGAGGGGGCGCGACGGTGAGGGAGGGGGCCACGGCGAGGGAGGGCGCGACGGTGAGGGAGGGGGCGACGGTGAGGGAGGGGGCGCGACGGCGAGGGAGGGGGCGCGACGGTGAGGAAGGGGGCGCGACGGCGATCGAGGGGGCGCGAAGGCGAGGGAGGGGGCGCGACGGCAAGTGAGGGCCGGGGCGCGACGGTGGCGGCGTCGAGGCGATGGGGACGGCGGCGGTCGGGGGAGAGGACTGATGAGAGGGAGAGGGGATCGAATGGGGAGTGAGACGGTGGGGATCGAATGGGGAGGGAGGGTGGGTCGAGTAGCAGTAGCGCTGGTCGGAGCCCAGGCGCTGTTGCTAATCACGGCCCACCTGCTGGCAATGTACAGCCGTAGCAGTAGCGGTGGTCCACCGACAAGCGCTACAACTACAGCCGTAGTAGTAGCGCTGGTTTTGGACAGCCGCTACAACTACAGGTAGCCACTGGCGGTGGCAACAGGACCACTTATCAGTAGCGCTGGTTCGGTAGCCCGCGCTGCTGCTACGGGTCTACTTGTAGCGCTGGTTGGTTTTCAGCGCTACTACTACATAACAATAGCGCTTTCCCTATATCCAGCGCTACTGCTAAAATCCTGTCTATAGGCTTTCTCCTAGTAGTGAAGGGAGCATATGTGCTTTCACTCATGTTGACCTCCCTAAGGAGAAGTGGTTCAAATATCATCCCCCTATTAACGAAGAAATTAAAGAACCGGTAAAAGCTAAAGATGAAACCATCATTTACAATGTTGATCCAGTTGTGCCTACTGCTTATATTGAAAAACCACATTTCCCTGTTAGGATAAAGGAACATGCTAAGGTATCAACTGTGGTTTGCAAAAGTAATATTAAAGCACCTAAGCCCTCTGAACAAATTAAAGTAGAACCTAGTGTTGCTATGGTTAAATATCTCTTGGTAGAAAATATTGATGGGCATGTTATTTACTTCTGTGATGAAGCTCCTAGAATTGCCAAACCCGATGAAAAAGATAAACTTAGACCCATAGTTGGCATGCCTGTTGTCTCTGTTAAAACAGGAGATCATTGTTATCATGGTTTATGTGATGTGGGTGCTAGTGTGAGTGCTATTCCTTTTACCTTATACCAAGAAATTATGAATGATATAGCTCCCGCCGAAATAGAAGACATTGATGTTACTATTAAACTTGCTAATAGAGACACCATCACACCACTTGGGATTGTAAGAGATGTTGAAGTCTTGTGTGCGAAAATAAAATATCCTACTGATTTTCTAGTTCTTGGTTCCCCACAAGATGACTTTTGTCCCATTATCTTTGGTAGACCTTTCTTGAACACTGTTAATGCTAAGATAGATTGTGAAAAACAAACTGTCGGTGTTAGTTTTGGTGATGTGTCTCATGAGTTTAAATTTTCCAAGTTTAGTAGACAACCCGTAATAAAGAATTATCTAGTAAGGATGAAATAATTGGTCTTGCTTCTATTGCCGTTCCTCCTACTGATCCACTAGAACAATGTTTGCTAGACCATGAAAATGATATGCACTTGCATGAAATAAATGAAATAGATAAAAATTTCTTTGAACTACAACCTCTCCTAAAACACAATTTGCCTATTGAAACTCTAGGAGGTCCTCCTCCACCTAAAGGTGATCCTGTGTTTGAATTAAAACAATTGCCTGACACTTTGAACTATGCTTATCTTGATGAGAAAAAGATATATCCTTTTATTATTAGTGCTAACGTTTCAGAACATGAAGTAGAAAGATTATTAAAAGTTATGAGGAAGCACCGGGCTGCTACTGGATATACTCTTGATGATCTTAAGGGCATTAGTCCCACTCTATGTCAGCACAAGATTAATATGGAACCTGATGCTAAACCCGTTGTTGATCACCTACGACGTTTGAATCCTAAAATGAAAGAAGTGGTAAGAACTGAAATATTAAATCTTCTGGAAGAAGGTATAATTTATCCCATAGCTGATAGTAGATGGGTAAGTCCCGTTCATTGTGTGCCTAAGAAGGGAGGTATTACTGTTGTTCCTAATGATAAAAATGAACTTATCCCACAGAGAATTGTCACTGGCTATAGAATGGTAATTGATTTTAGAAAATTAAATAAAGCTACTAGAAAAGATCATTACCCTGTGCATTTCATTGATCAAATGCTAGAAATATTATGTAAGCACACACACTTTTGTTTTTTGGATGGATATTCTAGTTTCTCTCAAATACATGTATCACAACCTGATCTAGAGAAAACAACCTTTACTTGTCCTTTTGGAACCTATGCTTATAGACGTATGCCTTTTGGTTTATGCAATGCATCTGTTACCTTTCAAAGATGTATGACTTCTATATTCTCTGATTTTTGTGAAAAGATTGTGGAGGTTTTCATGGATGATTTTTTCGTTTACGGAACTTCTTTTGATGATTGCTTAAGCAACCTTGATCGAGTTTTGCAGAGATGTGAACAAACTAATCTCGTCTTGAATTGGAAGAAGTGCCACTTTATGGTTAATGAAGGTATTGTCTTGGGGCATAAAATATCTGAACGAGGTATTGAGGTGGATAAAGCTAAAGTTGATGCAATTGAGAAAATGCCATGTCCTAAAGATATTAAAGTTATTTGGAGTTTCCTTGGTCATGCTGGTTTCTATAGGAGGTTTATTAAAAACTTCTCTAAAATTTCTAGGCCTCTTACTAATCTTTTACAAAAGGATATTCCATTTGTTTTTTATGATGATTGTGTAGAAGCCTTTGAAACACTCAAGAAAGCCTTAACTTCTGCTCCTATCGTTCAACCACATGATTGGAACTTTCCTTTTGAAATTATGTGTGATGCTAGTGATTATGTTATTGGTGCTGTTCTAGGACAAAGAGTTGATAAGAAATTAAATGTCATCCATTATGCTAGCAAAACTCTAGATAGTGCCCAAAGAAATTATGCTACTACTTAAAAAGAATTTGTAGCAATTGTGTTTGCTTGTGATAAATTTAGATCTTACATTGTTGATTCCAAAGTTATTGTTCACACGGATCATGCTGCTATAAAATATCTTATGGAAAAGAAAGATGCTAAACCTAGACTCATTAGGTGGGTTCTCTTGCTCCAAGAATTTGATTTACATATCACTGATAGGAAAGGAGCTGAGAACCCCGTAGCTGATAACTTGTCCAGGTTATAAAATATTCTTGATGACCCACTACCTATTGATGATAGTTTTCTTGATGAACAGTTAGCTGCAATAAATGTTTCTCAAAACACTCCTTGGTATGCTGATTATGCTAACTACATTGGTGCTAAATATATTCCACCTAGTTTCACATACCAAAAAAAATTCTTGTATGATTTAAGACATTACTTTTGGGGTGACCCACATCTTTATAAAGAAGCGGTAGATGGTATTATTAGGCATTATGTACCTGAGCATGAACAGGAACAAATCCTACGGAAATGCCATTCCGAAGCCTGTGGAGGACATCATGCGGGAGATAGAACTGCTCACAAGGTATTGCAATCTGGTTTTTATTGGCCTACTCTCTTCAAGGATGCCCGTAAGTTTGTCTTGTCTTGTGATGAATGTCAAAGAATTGGTAATATCGGTAAGCGTCAGGAAATGCCTATGAATTATTCACTTGTTGTTGAACCATTTGATGTTTGGGGTTTTGACTATATGGGACGTTTTCCTTCCTCTAATGGGTATACTCATATTTTGGTTGCTGTTGATTATGTTACTAATTGGGTAGAAGCTATTCCAACTAGTAGTGCAGATCATAACACCTCCATTAAAATGCTTAAAAGAAGTTATTTTCCCAAGGATTGGAGTCCCTACATATTTAATGACTGATGGTGGTTCAGACTTTTTTCATGGTGCTTTCTGTAAAATGCCTCCTAAATATGATGTTAACCATAGAATTGCATCACCCTATCATCCTCAATCTAGTGGTCAAGTTGAACTTAGCAATAGAGAAATAAAATTAATATTACAAAAAACTATCAATAGGTCCCGAAAGAATTGGTCTAAGAAACTAGATGATGCACTTTGGGCCTATAGAATGGCTTATAAAAATCCATTGGGTATGTCTCCATACAAAATGGTATATGGAAAAGCTTGTCATTTGCCTCTAACGATTAGAACATAAAGCATTTTGGGCCATTAAAGAACTCAATTATGATTTCAAACTTGCCGGTGAAAAGAGTTATTTGATATTAGCTCACTAGATGAATGGAGAACCCATGCTTATGAAAATGCCAAACTGTTCAAAGAAAAAGTTAAAAGATGGCATGACAAAAGAATCCAAAAGCGGGAATTCGAAGTTGGAGAATATGTTCTTTTGTACAACTCTTGTTTTAGATTTTTTGCAGGAAAGCTTCTTTCCAAATGGGAAGGACCATATATTCTCGAAGAGGTTTATCGTTCTGGAGCTATCAAGATTAATAATGTCGAAGGTACTAACCCGAGGGTGGTCAATGGACAAAGAATTAAACACTATATCTCAGGTACGCCTATTAATGTTGAAAGCAATATTATCCAAACCATGACACCGGAGGAACACATAAAAGAAACATTCCGGAACACTCCAGAATCCTGAAAAAGAGGAGGTACGTGATACGGTAAGTAAACGGACTCCGAAAAATCCGCAAAATTATTTTCTGTTAGTTTTGGAATATTACAAAAATTAGGAGAATAAGAAATAAAAAGGAAAGCAACCGAGGTGAGCACGATACACCAGGGCGCGCCTGCCCTCCCTGGCGTGCCCTGGTGGGTTGTGCCCCCTCGGGCACCTTTCCAACTCCGTTTCCCTTCCATATTCTTGTTTCCCAAGATAAAAAAATCTTTATATATACCCCCGATTTATTTGACCACCGCATCGCAGAAAAATTCTCTGTTCTTGTTTTGTGTTGTTTTATCGTCAGATCTAGATCTCCATGACTCCACCAAGCTCCTCCAAGGACAAGTTCTTCGACAAGGTCATCAACCCGTACTTGTCGGAGGTGATGAAGCACCCTCAATCCATTGAGATGCATGAGGGGGTGCTCCACATCTGAGATGTTCAGGGGCCCAAGAGGACGGGAAGCATGGAGGCCAGGCTCGAGGCGGTGGAACAAGACACACTACTGCAGGATGCTGCTAATGCGACACTGCAATCATAGACCCTTCGACGAAACTGTGTGCGATGCATGAATCTCAAACGACATAGTTCAAGTTCCGTCGCCCATGATATAAACTGTGTGCGATGTAGGATCCATCAAATACGATTCAGAAAATATTTGCGTGTGCGATCTATGGCAGACAGTTGACTTTTAAGAACTATTTGTGATGAGGCGAAATGGCACAAACGGTTAATCAAATATAGATGTGTGTGATGTACGGCATACATGTCCCTCATATGAACTATTTGCGATGATACGTAAGAACACAAACGGTGCGGCGTAACAAGGTGTGTGTGATAGGCTGCAAACAGTTCGATAATAAGAATTGTGTGCTATAATTCTGGACAACACATACGATTTGTTGTTCTGAATTGTGTGCTCGACATGGTACACAATTCAAGAAACCAAATGTGTGCGATATTGTGAATGATCACTGACGAATCTGTATTCTTAATTGTTTGTGATGAGATCGAGAAGCTAGACAGAGTTAAGGAATAAATATGAGCAAACAACAACAGGTTTAAGGATTATAGTCTATTTTACTTCTTCTTCTTGGTAGATGGCCGCGTGCCATCGTCTTGACGTGGACGTTTCTTGCCGCTGACCGCTGGATTTTCATCGCCATCGTCGTTGATGTCCTCGTCGTCATCCTGCTTGTTCGACCATTCCTCCTCCTCATCATCGTCGTCATCTTCTTCGTCCTTCGGAAGCTCCTTGTCGTCCTCCTCCTTGTCCGACCATTCCTCGTCCTCGTCATCGTTGTCGTCTTCTTTGTCCTTCGGCGGCTCCTCGTCCATCTGGTCATCGTCCGATGACTCCGGCGGTGGCATCCCTTCCATGAGCCGGATAAAATGGAGGTCAAGGCTTGATGCCGGACTCATGGAAGACAAGCACAATGATTCTATGGTTGACCCCAGACTGGCAAAACTATCGTCCTCGCTGTCGGTCGACATTGCTTCGCTATGTAATTAAACAACTGGCGAGAAAGCGAGATTGCAGAGTGCGTGGAAATGTAGAGTGGCCGGCCGGGACGATGAAGATGGTGGCAACTAAAGCGTGGTGTGAAGACAAGAGGAATGGCAATTGAAGCAGGGGATTGACGGATTATATTGGCGCCTTGGCAGGCGGTTAGAATTCTGATATAATCTACCGCAATTGTGCGCTCCCGGCCCGTCGCTCTAAATTCCCGCTATTGTGCAGTTCTCAATATGCCAAATGTTTCACATGTGTACATTTCAGGAGTTCACACGGTTCGCTAGATGCATTGTTTAACTACACACACACTTATATGAAACACAACGAGTGCGAAATAGTAAGCATTTAACAGAGGACAGCTGGTAAGCAATAGATGAGCTCTCCTTATTGATGTAGCCATTAATAATCAAACGAAACCCCTAATGATCATTGCAAACAGCGCATAGAAGATGGCTAATGCAGCAACTACAACTACGCATGCTAGTTCCTTCTTGTCTCTTACTTTCATCTGTTGCCTATGATTGATTCTTTCTTGCTTCATCGTAGTGATTGTACACTCCAGATTAGTCAGTTTCTTCTTCAGCTTTACGTTATCTTCTGCAAGATTGGTGATAACACTCCAAGCCCTGCCATGCCATTCATCATCCAGCCAGTTAACAAAGGCACAAGCCTCATATCCATGCGAATGTTAAATAATCAAGATGAGTGGGGGCATTAACTGAACTTAAAGGGATGAACTTATCACTAACCTCTAAGGGGCAACCGAAAAACCGACTGCCAATGTTGAATCCCTCCATGCATACACGTCGAGCGGGAGTGTGTCCATGCACACAACTCAACTTTTGGTACTTCTCGGTGGCACAAAACTCAGAATCGAACTCATGTTGCGGGAGTCTGCTGGAGTCAAACTCTGGATCCGGCATTTGATCGATTTCCTGTGTGTGTGTCATGCTAAAAAGATGAGGAATGATTGGGACCTGACAAGATGATTCGGATCCGTAGTACACCGGCCTCCTGGTGACCTTAGGCAAGTGCTCGGCGGTGACCGCCGTCGTGGTTGCGCCGCCAATGGCGCTGCCAAGAGTGACTGTACGAACCGGTGCATCCGCACTGAAACCATCATCACCACTCGTCCGCATTTCCCCAATGTCAGCGCCACGCTAGGGAATTTGGGTGCTAGGGATTTGGAAGCTATTTTGGGATTTGGGGAAGACGGGGAAACTATGGGGATCTAATGATAACGGTCGGGTGAACTATTTATCGCATTCTGTTGTATACGACACACGGTTTCCCAAATCAAATCATGTGAGATGGAACGTGCGTGATACACGGTTTTCCGTAACATGACTGTTTGTGATGTGCTTCCCGGTACATATGGGTGCGGTAAACAGCTGCTCTCCGAAAACCCATCTTTGTGCATCCATTAAGGATGCAACGTGTGCAGATGGAATGATCTGAATGGATGGGGGATCGGACAAGCTCAAGGTATAGGGATGGCGTGAAGGAGTTCATGGCTCTGGCTGAATGGACAAAGAAGAGAATTTGCAAAGAATATTATGTCCTCTGTCCATGCAAGGATTGTAGCAATACGGTGTCAATTCCAATTGATGAGGTCAAGTTACACTTATACAAAAGGGGATTCATGGGTGGATACACAAGATGGACTAAACATGGTGAAGAGCCGGTTATGGATGAAGGTAATAACCTGCCTATCGGCGATGTGCCAAACCCCGTTCAGAGTCGCATGGGTGATGAATTTAACCTCGGGGCTCAGACGTCAAGCTACATACAGAAGACTGGCATGCCAAAAAACCCAAAGAAAAACCGAGAGTGTGAAGTAGACAACACCGACCTTGATGATATGCCAGATTTTGCTGCTATGATGGCAGATTTCTAGGGCCCAGATAAATATATAGCCGGGTACAAGGAGCTGCCAAGCATTGATGCGGCCTCCAAGAAAGATTTGTATCCAGGTTGCAAAAAGAAATATTCCAAGTTGAGTGTCACACTGACGCTTCTCAGATTTAAAGCAGAAAGCGGTCTATCAAACAAGGCCTTCACACAGTTGTTGAGTCTTTTGAAAGACATTCTTCCAGAAGATAATGTGCTCCCCAAAAGCATGAACGAAGCGAGGAAAATTGTTTGTCCATTGGAACTTGAAGTCCAGAAGATACATGCTTGTGTGAATGATTGTATGTTGTACCACGGTGATTACAAAGATTTGCGTTCATGTCCCATATGCAAGCACGCACGATACAAGCGCATGAGAGCACATGACAAGTACAAAATGGACGAAGAGATCGAGATAGGAATCCTGATCAAGGTTGTTTGGTACTTGCCTATAATTCCAAGGTTGAAGCGTTTGTTTGCAAACCCTAGAGAGGCAAAGAGGTTGCGGTGGCATCATGATGAGCGAACTGCGGATAAGTATATAAGGCACCCGAAAGATGTGGCTCAGTGGGAACAAATCACTGACAGGTTTAAAGATTTTGCAAAGGATCCAAGAAATATATGGCTAGGGGAGTGTACAGATGGATTTAATCCATTTGGCGATATGAACACCAAACACAACACTTGGCCGGTGCTTCTGTGCATATATAACCTTCCTCCTTGGTTGTGTATGAAGAAAAAATACATCATGATGTCGATGATTATCCAAGGCCCAAAGCAACCTGGAAATGATATCGACATTTACTTTCAGCTACTGGTAGAAGAACTGCAGGCATTGTGGAGGTCTGGTGATAGCTGTTATGATGCCAACGCAAAGGAGTTTTTCTGGCTACATGCGTTGCTGCTGCACACCATTCAAGATATGCCGGCATTAGCCAACAGTTGGGGGCAGCAAACAAAGGGACCAGTAGGATGTGTCACATGCATGGATAGGACAGAGAGTAGATTTCTTTCCAACTCGCACAAAACCGTGTATTTGCGTCATCGTAGGTTTTTAAGGAGAAATCACCCTTACCAAAAAATGACTACTGAATTTGATGGTATGGTAGAGAAAGGAACGGGCCCAGGACCCTATGATGGGAAAGAATTCCATAGCATGGTTAAAAATATTAATATTGTGCTTGGCAAGGGATCCGGTTCGACGTCAAAAATAACACCCACGGACCAAGTGTTTAAGAAGAAATCAGTGTTCTGGGAATGACCTTACTGGGAGTTCCTAAGTGTACATCATTGCATTGATGTCATGCACATACAGAAGAATGTCTGTGAAAGCATCCTTGGTACTCTGCTCAAGATTAAAGGCAAAAGAAAGGATGGTGACGGTGCACGACTCGATATGCTTGGTGATCAATCACAACGCATGAATGAAGCAGAAGATGATGACAAATTGCTCCACCAACACCAGAGTTACAATTTGACTGCAGCAGAAGTAAAAGAGTTCTTCGCATTTTTGTTGTCAATTAAGACACCCTCTTCCTACTCCGCAAACATCAGAAGTCTCGTGGATGACAACTTGGGTAAAAAGAAGTTGTCTCACATGAAGTCACATGATTGCCACGTAATGTTGACACAAATCCTCCCAGTGTCCATAAGGAATATGATGGACATAGACATAAGAAACACATTGATTGATCTCTGCGATTTCTTCAACAAACTATGGCAGAAGGTGGTAGATGTTGAAGAGCTGGATAATATGCAAAGCTGATATTGCAAGGATACTGTCAAACTTAGAGATGTTCTTCCCACCGTCATTCTTTGATGTCATGGTCCATCTCACCGTGCACCTTGTGGACGAGATAAAGTATTGTGGTCCTGTGTTTCTTCACAACATGTATCCCTTCGAGCGGTACATGGGAATATTGAAGCGCTATTGTCGGAACCGATGTCATCCAGAGGCAAGCATCCGACAAGGTTATACCGCGGAGGAGGTGGTTGAGTTTTGCACCAAATACATGAAACTTAGACCTATAGGTGTTCCCCTCTCTCGCCATGAGGGATGGTTGGCTGGTAAGCCGGTCCTTGCTGGCTCACATTTTCGTGCACCTAGAGATATGGCCGATCAAGCCCATTTGACGGTACTGCTTAATAGCCCGATACTCGATGCTCATGCTGCAGAACACATGGAGGAGATACGACGAAGCAACTTACCCAATGTGCTGTCACCAGCTACCGAGACAAATGCACACAATAGGGACTATATAAGATGGCTGAAGGATCGTTTGACAAAAGGACCCCAAGATGACCTTGCAACGTGATTGGCACAAAAGCCATCAATGACGATTATGAAGTTCCAAGCGTACGACATAAATGGCAACACGTTCTGCACTGAGGAACGTGATGCTAAGACCTCGTATCAGAACAGCTCTGTTCGAATAGAATGCCTAACTATAGAGGAAGATGATAAACAGGTGTACTATGGAACCATTGAAAAGATTTGGGAGCTTGACTATGTGCAAATGAAGGTGGCGTTATTCAAGTGCAGCTGGGTCCCTCTTAGTAGCGTAAAGATTGATGCTTATAGCAGGAAGACATATGTTGACCGCAAAGTTATGGCATATCACAAGGACCCATTTATTCTTGCCAGCGATGCTACCCAGATTTTCTTTGTGAAAGACCTCTTGCATACGCACTGCCATGTAGTGATGTATGGGAAGAGGAGGGTACTAGGCGTCGAGAATGTTGGTGATGAGGAGGAGTACAATCAATATGATGAGTTGCCACCTGAGGGGCCAGGTGACTTAAAAGAGGAGAAGTGTAAAATCATCAGAAATCCTAAGTTCATTAGGGGTCAACCTAATGATCGCGATCACCGCATGTACATGGGAATTGATTCAAAAAACTAGTCATTATGTCTACTGTACTGAATTGTTGAATGTACTGAATTGTGAGGGATGTGTACTGAGTTCGTTCTGTTATAAGTTTCGCATGTACTCTATTGTGAGGTATGCACGGCCTAATGTTGATCTAGTTTCGCATGTACTGTATATAGCTAGAACGCTCAGTTCATCTCACTCCGGTATGTATGAACCGAACATGTGCAGTTTGGTTTACAAATAGCACACGGTTCGTTCACTAGAACCGTGTGTGCTTTCTAAACCGCGGCCTATGAAACCTAATGCGCGCAACGTGAGTCCTGCTTTCTGATTGGACAAAACACAAACCACACGGATCGTGCGTCTGCTCCGTAGGATTCACCCAGATCGAACGACGGTCCTTATACCTCTCGTCAACACATGCTGTTGAAGTTGGGATTTGATTTATATGCAATAAATGCCCCATCAATGATAAAAAATGCTGAAAATATACCAAGCGACCCCAGAAATGCACCAGAAAATCAATATCAGGGTACAACGATAGCTGCATACCGTGGGAAAAATTTCGAGACAAAACGATGAGGTCACGTCTACATTTCAAAGTTTTCAGGTTTTCATTTCGAACAGGTTTGTGCTGCTTGTGCACACGGGTTACTATATGAAACCGTTTGCAATGTTTTTTCTGCGGGGCGCATGGCGATCTTTTTTCACCCTTTTCACCGAAGCCGCCAACATGCCCCCCCTCCCCTCCCTCCAAACCCGCGCCCTCCCCCGTTTCGCTCATCTGTCCGCGTATTCTACCCAAAGTCCATCGACATCTAGCTCCCTCCCCCTCCCGTCACCCAAATCCACACCAACACCCTTTCCGGCGCCGTCGTGCTCAACCCGGCTGTGTACCCGCTTCCCGGCGTCAACCCTACCCTTCACTACCGCTCCAAACACGCGGCTGCCCACGCCTCACCATCTTCATTTGCTCGCCAGCCGCCGTCGAGCATATCGATCATGTACCCTCGCCTCTCCTGCCGGATTTGCAAAAAAAACGGTCAGTTGCTGCGATCCCTTTTCCTATTTGGTTCAGTTTGTCCCCAAAATGATTATAAAATAATGGAGAGCGTATTTATGTTCATCAACTACCTTCTAACATATAAGCCGTATTTGTTCCAATTAGTTATTGTCGAATTACATATCATGTGCGCACGAGTCACACTAAACGAACAGATTGGCTGTACATTTCCAAATGATCACATGCCATGTTTAGACAGCTAGCTTCCAAGCTGTTACATTTTTTATGTTTATCCCCCTTTTCTGAATTTCGCATGTGTACTATGTAGATGTCTATTAACAGCGACGACAGTCATACGTTTGGCGATGTATCTTCATCTGAGTCCGAAGCCAACATGTCTGCAACAGATGATCGTGTACCAAGAAATGATGAACGGAATAGAGCTGCCACAATCACCCATCCGGTCAAGAGCCGGAAGAGCGCTCCAAGAAAGCCAACACACTAGCCTAAAGGTGTATACGAAGTAACTGACATCGATTTGAAGTCTTGGGCTTCAACTAAACCTGATAAAGCACGCACAAGGTTTAGGAGTGTGTGTGGATTTGTTGGCAGGGCAAGGCTCAACATTAATCTGCCGGGGTTTCGGAAGGCTGGTACAAAAACACGGCAGAGGATAGTCAGTGAGATCATGGCGCACTTCAACGTTCCTGAGGAGTGGAGAGAGCAGGTGGAACACGCTGCACTAAAGTAGCCAGGGATGCTTGGAGAAACTGGAAGCATGTGTTATACAAGAAGTTCTTCAGTCAAGGCAAGGACCCAATCCCCTCGTACCCCCAAATTACAAAGGAAGATTGGACAGAATTCAAAAGGGTCAGGGCCAGTGAAGAGTTTATTAAGAAGAGTGCCATGCAATCGGAACTTCAGAAGAAGAACACACACCCCCACCGTATGGGTGTGGCAGGATACTACGACATGAAACCGATATGGGTGCACGAGGACAAAGAAGCAGTAGCTGCGGGTGGCAAACCGGCCTTTACTGAAATTAGGGGCACTCGCGCTAGGGTCCACTTGCGGGCATGTGCAAAGAGGCATGGAGACGGTTCTTATTACTTTGAAAACTCAGCAGACCAAGAACTGTATGATGTGATGGCAAAGGCTTCCAAAAGCACTGGAAGGTTGTACAGGAACTCAGGGCCATGTGACATTCTGTCCGAGGCTCTGACTACCAAAGAGCCCCCTGGCCGTGCTAGGGGTATTGGGGTCAATGTCCCACACAAGAGGGCTTTCTCACTAAGCAAAGAAGAGAGGCTCAACATTAAAAAAGCTAGGAGTGATTATAAGCAGAGAGACTTGCACGAAAGATTAAGAGGGACATGCATCCTGTAGTTCGAAAGGAAGTTGAGGAGTCATATATGCAGGAGAAGACACAAATGCTGAGAGATAGCCAGGAGACGCAAGGGGAAGTCAGCATGGATGATGCCATCTATTGTATGGCAACACCGCCCAAGAGTAGTTGTGCATCAGCGGACCCAAGCAACAATGATGTTGTAGGTGGACATGATGGTGCTATATCTGCTCTATATGGATAGTGGGAGAGAGTGAGGGCCGTGCTTACACATTATGAAGGTACTTTAAAATGTGCAATAGCGTGGGTTTACAACCCTGACTTTGACGGGGGTCTCTTGTTGGACAATGTGCCATTGAAGCCGGGTTGTGTGAACTGCTACGTGACTGAAATAAAGCCTGGATTCAGTGGTTTTGCCCTGAAGAATGTCCTTGGGGACCCTGATGAGCAAAGGACCTTGGCAGAAACATGGTTAAATCATATCCAGTGGCCACGGAAAGAAATATACTTCCTGGATGAGACCCCTCCAGCCCCCCCAAAAGCAACCAATGTCGCCCTCGAACCGGTGACTCTCATCTCGCCATAGCAGATCTTGTGTGATTTCCCCGATGAATATACTCTTGGGAATCAGATGCCCAAGGCATCAACCTGTGATCAGCCCTACCGACTTCCTGTCATAGAGGCCAGGTCATCGTCCCGTCCTGAGCAGCCTGTGGCAAGGCCTACAACTGCTGAAGACGTATCATCGGTTCAGATGCCGGCCACTGAAGCAGAAAGTGCAGACACATTGGCACTGCATGCATACTAGATAAACCTGATCAAACCGCGTGCTAATGAGTCTGAATGTATGGAACCACCTGGTAAGAAGGCCAAAAGTCCGAGACATCCTACTAAGCACTCCGAAAGTCAGGAACCACCTGCTCATCAGTCCAGTGATTCGCAGCCGCCTGATAAGCATACCGATGTGTCGGCACTGCCTGCTCTGCAAACCAACACGTTGTCACAGCCGCATGAACACACCGACACGTTGGCACTAGCTACTCAGAAGCCCAGAATAGCTTCAACGGTTGGTCAGCTGTCCGTCGACTTTGGCACTACAGCTCAGTAGTCCGTCACAGCGGAATCATCTGTTCAGCAGTCCATCATACCTTCACACGCTTCTCGGCAGCATGTCGTTGATGAAACCAGACGTCAAACAAGAAGTGCTTCAGCTAAGAAGATAGAAGCGGGCACGGTTGCACACAGGAAGTTGGGCCTCCAAAGAGCGAGGAGGGATGGGTCGAAGAGCCTCGTTCTACAAACAATCATCGAACGCACCCAAATTAACAATAAGGTTTTCGAAGGGCTGGGTAATCTCGGTTCTGACCACATGTCTGAAGCAGACCTTCAAAAGCAACTTTCTAGTATGGAAGTAGACACATTTGAGAAATGCAAGTACAAACATGGCCAGCCATTCCTTGTTGGCGATTTCTGGGACGAGTGCTGTTCTAGTGCTCGCAAGTTACATAAATATTGCATGGACAGAATGTCAGAAGGAGAAGATACTAACATTGTGGAATTGCACAATGACCAATGTCATTTCTCTCACGTTCCAGGTACCATCAGTGTGGAATTCGAGGACTTTCATCTCTTCTTCAACTTCGATGAGCTTGCTGCCACTCTTGTCAAATGCTTGATGTTGTAAGTACTTCACACACTCTGATCATCTTCTCTATACAAGGTTGTAAATGACAAAAAAGCTAACTATACTATATTCCTCTCAGGGGATTGACGACGCAGCGAACAACAAGGGTGCATGCGTATTTCATAGATCCTGATTTAGCAAACGGCGTTTTGTTACAAGATAATGACTCATGCACGGCTTCCATTGATTTTGTCGCCAATATCTTGTTCGACTTACAGATAGGAGAATTCTTCATGTGGCCATATCATGAGCAGTAAGTATAAATATACAACCACGCATACATTGATCGTCTTTCAGTTTTATACATAGTTCGTACATTCATGGTTTTCTTAAACTGTAGAGGTCACTGGATCTTGGTGGTCATTGTTCCAAAATGCAACACAGTTTACTACATGGATTCTCTCAGAGAGTCAAATGCGCCTCAGGATCTGAGTCATCTTCAGGATTTCATGGATAGGTCTTGAATTCTTTGATTTTAATGCGTTGTGTTCATATCTGGTTCTAGAATTGACTGTGTGAAAATTCATTTTCATTTCCAGTGTATTGTCAAAGAACATAACTTTAGGAGGGAATCGGTTCGACCGCCAACTACCTCTGCAGCACGTGATCGTTTCTCCGGTAAGACAACGAAATCCGTCATTTTCAGAAAATGCTAGTCAGATGTTCAAGTTTCTAAGTAAACCTCTTTCTATTTCTCTCCATAGAAAAAAAGAAGAAACAACTTACACCGGATAGGTTGTTCCTAACAGGGCAAATACATGACTAATATTGTACAAAAAATTTCAGTGTCCTCAGCAGCAACAAGGTACCGGCCTATGTGGATACTATGTTTGTGCACACATGATGAACCTATGCAGACATGCCGAATGTGGTGTCGATGCTGACAGGATAAAACCAGTAAGTCTGCTTCTTAATTACTATCTTCTACTCCACACGTATGTCACATTCTGATCTAAAAGTCATGCAGCTAATCATGGCACCGATGACTTGTGAACTGCTCACCGCCGATGAATTGTTGTCTATTAGGAAATTTATCAACACCTTCTTTATGAAACACTATATCAAGCCCTCTAAAGACGTCAAAGATTTCCGGATTCAAATCTCCTAAAATTAAGTACGCATTCATATAGTGTTATCAGCTAAACAAATACACATGGATGCATTATTTTCCATGTGATCATGTCTTCGTATTTCGTACACTATGATTATGTACTGGATATGTCGGTTTAACAGCTGTGGAATTTAGCTAGCATTTTCTCAATTGCATATTGTCGTGAATTATGACGAATCCTCTACTTGTGGATACTATTCGTTCAATTGCATATTGTGGCGAATTATGATGAATGTTCTTCATGTGGACACTATTTGTCGATTGCATATTGTGGCGAATTTGCTATTTGCAGGGTGAATTAAATGCGATATTTTACACTAACCTGGCAATTTCAGCGCACACGGTTCAAGCAACTAAGCGTGTGCGGTCCAGAACGGAAAGCACACGCAACTCATAGTGCAACCGCCTATGATCCACAGGAAAAGCACATGAGATAAATCAAAAACGTCGGTGATACATAAGAAATCGCAAACGGTTTGCAACACTTGTACATGTGCATAGGAGCTACTCAATCGTTTGCGATAGCACCGTATCTCACACGTGAGCCAAGAGGAAACCGTGCCCGATGCAAAGACGATCCTGTAGGAGATATGCCCTAGTGGCAATAATAAATGTTATTGATTATCTCCCTGATTCATAATTAGGTTTATGTTCCATGCTATAACTGCTATGGTTCACGAGTCTGCAATAACCACGAGGCTCGGAGGAAGACTCATATGCACGTGTGGGATAATAAACGGTAAAATGTATTCCTAGTCTAGCCTCTAAGACTAACTCAAGTGTTGCATGATGGTTCTGTTTTCCTGATCATGGGCATGTCTATGCCAGCAAGTTTGAGGGCACAATGTTGGAAGAACATTTGTGTTGAATCGACCTGAATTGATGTTATGCTATGAGATACATTCCTCACAAGTTAATGATTAATAACACAGAGATGGTTAGCGTTTGCATGATTCCTTAGACCATGAGAGTATCGAGTTTCTTCATGCTTGCTTCATGAACTTTGGGGTTTGTTAAATGTCATCCGTAAATGGGTGGCTATTACGGCGGCTTACGGGTTCATGGAAAAGTATGTCAAGTAACTTGATAGCTCAAGATTGGGATTTGCTCCTACGACGATGGAGAGATATCTCTGGGCCCTCTCGGTGTTACGGTATCCATCATCGTCTGGCCAGACACTTTGTGATATGATCACGGGGATTCCGGAACACGGGAACGAGAAAACAGAACAATACCGGTAACGAGGTAACTGGCATAATGGACAAGTTGTTGATCCACGTGGATGCCAACATGTCTCACCTCGGGTATTTGTAACATATCGCGAAGCAACAGGAATAGCACATGGCAACTGGAGGTTCACTCGAATATTCATTCGTGTGGGTATAGGGGTCAATATGGGTGTCCACGGCTCCGATGTTGATCATTGATCGGAAGGGGTTCCGGGTCATGTCTATACTTCACCGAACCTATAGGGTCACATGCTTAAGGGTCATCTATCTGCTGAATACTAGACAGGGAGTCTAAGAGAAAATAACCGGAAAAGTTTCGGACACCGGAAAAGTTTCGGACAGCGGAAAAGTTCCGCAGAGAGAACACCGGAACAGTTTCGGTAAAACTAAAAAGTTGTTTTTAGGGGATACCATTAAGTCAAATTGGTTTTGGCACATGCCTGATAATTCTTGGAGGGTGCCAGAATCATTCTGGAACTTCTGGAAATTTTTCGGAAGAAAATCCGGAAATGTTCCGGAGCTGCCGGAACCGCTTCGGATGCTTTTCGCAGATGAAAATCACTAATCCGGAATTGTTCCGGAACGCATTGAAAATTATTTTTTTGGGTACTGGAAATGTTCTAGGACCACATAAAAATTTTCAGTACGAACGGACGATGAAAAATGTCGTCGTGAATAGTGAAACTGCTTTTTGGGATATTTTTGGAAAGTCACCTTTTGGGATATTTTCCCAAAAGGATTCTAGAAGGGATGGATGGATGAGGACCCCCTTGGGGGGGCACATGGGGTGTGGCCGGCCAAGAAGGGGGCTCCTCCTTGGAGCCCCACTTGCCCACTTGCTTCCCCCTTTTACCCTTGGAATGTGTTTCCTTCATGGGTATTTTTGGTATTTTGAATACCCATCCTACCCCTTGGTTTTCCTATATAAGGAGGAGAGGGGGCTTCCCAATCCTTCATCCCTTCTCACATACACATGCCATAGACTTGTCTGGCTTCTCTCTCCCTCCCAGCGAAATAATTTCGTAGAGCCGAAAGGCTGTCTCGGTTCCGGCAGGAACTAGTTCTGGACGGCGAAGCCCTGCCGGATAGATGACACCGTATGTGCAACTCTGTAGAGAGATCGTAGTATCGGTCTTAGTTCAAGAGTGCCTCCCGAAGGGCTGTCCGTGTGACCATCCGAGTTTCGAAGGTTCTCCCGAAGGGCTGTCCGAGTGACCGTCCGAGTGCGCTACGAGTCGGTAACGAAAAGATCAAACTTTGTATGTAGTCTCCATAGTGGTCCTGGGCTGGTGCGTAGGTCGGAAATTTTGTGTTTTCTGCTGCGTTCTCCTTCAGTGGCATCATGAGCCATGCTATGCGTAGATGCAGGCTACGATCTAGAATACATAGAGATGTATGGGTGTTGCACAATATAATTAGGTAGTAGATGAGTTCTATTACTAAAAATTATGTGTGCGGGTAGCAGATAAAATCTGTTACCCAATGTTCTTGTTGCTTCCCTGGAATTTGCATATTTCTGATCTTGATAATAGCATGGTGGAGTTTCAATGTTCTGGCAATCCGCGATCCTGATTGATCAACAAAGTGCTAACAGTTCATTGAATTCCACCGTAGTTAAAAAGAAAGATGAAATTTCGCAGACGAAAGGGCAATGCAGATATGATCTGCACGGGGGTCATGCGCATGACGAAGTTTAGTATGGGGCGCGAGATTTTATTATCTCGTGTTTCATACACCCCGCAATGTTAATCTAGCGACTTGGATTATCATGCTTGGTGATGGACGTTGGTAGCTTTGGTTTGTTTCGAAACCTTAGAAGCCACGTAAAACAAGTTTTTGCATGAACCGATTAGAGGCGTCTAACTTGGTTTTGCAGGATGGTTTGCATGTGCATATGATGTGGTATAGCAGTGCTCATATTAATTTGATTATGTATGAGATGACTATATGATGTAATATTAACATGACCTGCGTGTCATGATTCGGCATGATGGCTGGAGCCATATGATTGTCACTTTAATGACCTGCGTGTCAACCTTAAGTAATGCACTTATTTTATTAGCTATAGAGATAGCAATATTATCTGGTGCATCGACAAGGTGGTGGCAATCTTCGCGAAGGTGAACACCAACGCGAATACCGAAGACGAAGAAATGAAAGACTTCTTCGTCAGAAAGGGCTATACCATATCATGCTATTATGAATTGCCTGAGATGCTTATCCCTTATGATGCACCCTTCTTGATTGCACGGTAGTCGCTTTTTATTAGGGTGATCTCTCACAAAATAATAAAGTAGTTAGTGTTCTTCCAAGTGTAGCACCGTCACGGCACCTATATTTTTGGGGTGCGCCGTGTCACACGGGTACGAACGATTAGAGAAGTGTGAGGCGGGTGAGTTGAGATCTCGCAGCGAGATCACTTGGTTGTCTTGACGTTCAGGCATGACCGTCATGAGCTCGGAACACATGCATCGAAAGATGAACAAGAGTCACATAGAGATGTGATTGGCAAGTTGGTCTACCGGTTGAGATTTTCGTCATCAGTGGTGTTACACCAATGGCGAACAATTTAAATGCGGGTCTTGTATCACTCACAATCAATTATGAGAGATATTGATTTGAGTGGGAGCGCACGGTAGAATTAATTCTTTTAATTCTCAGTGCAATTAATTGTGAACTTTGTCTAAGTGTAAATTGCATAATAGTTGTAGAATAATGGCTCGCCTTTCCACCTTCCCTATTAGAATTGAATAGCTCTTAAATATCTGGTTAAAACTTTACGGTTGGTAACGTAATGTGAGGATTGTCCTCAAGAGTGCCGAGAAGGACTTTGTCCTATCGCATGCTTTTGTTATTCTCCCGCTGATGCTATGGATGACGTGACTCTCGTCCTTCGATCCAAAAGCTAAAATCCCGTTACGGTCAAGTGAAATATGTTTGCCTCCATGAGACCCGAACTTCGAAAGTTTGGATAGCTATGTGACATTCATGGAATCTGAAAATCATTTTCAGAGACAAACAAAGGCTAAAAGATATGAGATATCCAAAGCCATGTTTGTTTGTAAACTATTAGTAAAAGTGTTTACTGGGCATTTGACTGTTAAGAGAGGGATCCAGAAGAACGCCTGAAATATAATGAAGGTGAATAAAACAATAGCTTAAAGAGAAAGGAAGTGTCCGAAGGGTGTTAGTGAAACTTTCACGCCTAGGAAGTCCGGGGCTAACACCACTCTCAAGTTGGGTGCTTCTTCTGAGAGTAGGAGAAATACTAAAAGTTAAACTGTTAGAAGTATAAAGGCAAAAAGAGAGAAGACTGGAATATCCAGCTCATGTATGAATGTCATACAAGTTTTTTATGTATAGAAGGCTGGTCAAAGATATAGTTATTGGGAATTATGGTTAAACATGTTAATCACTAATTCTTGGGTATTGTGAGTTGATCACAAAGATACCCGCTCGATTGCATTCTGTTGCAACTCGATGTAAGAACTACTATGGCCTGGAAGACTAGCCAGGGATGAGGTTTTGATACGTGCTGGAAACATAGTAAAAGTTACTATACCTTCCATTGGTGTATTACCTATGTATTTAGTTTCATAATTCATTTTAGAGTTTCATATACTCTAGCCCTTTGCATAAGGTCTCTTGCAAGAAGGTTGTTCATAAGAGAACTTTTGATGTTCGGTGATATGAATAACATAAGGGCCATACTTTCATTATGAATGAGATGTATGTTATGAATATTGATAATAATACATTACCTCTATATTTACTTTTATAATTCATTTAGAGTTTCATATACTCTAGCCCTTTGCATAAGGTATCTTGCAAGAAGGTTATTCATAAGAGAACTTTTGATGTTCGGTGTTATGAATAACATGAAGGGCTATGCTTCCATTCAGGATGGAATGTATGTTGTGAATATTGATGGTAATATGATACATCCATAACACTGACGCTAAATGTCGCAAGACAAAAAGAATACCACATATGTGTGGCACTGCATTTGGTCACATTGGAGCAACCCGCATGGACAATTCCATTATGATGGATTTTGAAGTCGTTTGATTTTGAATCATCTGACACTTGCAACTTTCCTCTGAAAAATGAAGTGACTGAAATACCGTTCACAGGCCATAAGGAACGAGAAAAGAACATATTGGTGATCATACATTATGATGTGTGTAGTCCAATAAATGTTGTTGCAAGTAGTGGATTTATCTATCTTCAGAAATGACTCAAGTAGATATATGGATATTTACTTGATGAGACGTAAGTCTGGATCTTTTGAATTCATTCATAAGGTTTTCAAAAATGAAGTAGAAGTTATTGTAACAAGAAAATTATGTTTCTACAATTCGATTGCAGAAAGGAATATTTGAGTTACAAGTTTAGCGAATGTCTGATGAGTTATGAAAGGGGTTTCATAACTTGCACCTCCCGGAAGACCACTGCAAGTGGAAAGTCCGTGAAGATGTAATCGAACCATTTATGACATGGTAAGATCAAAGATGACATAAATAAATTTTCCATTATCCCTTTTAAAGAGTGATGCTTTAGAGACTGCGGCTTTTACACTGAAAAGAGCTCCATCAGGTCTGTTGAAATGACGCCATGGTATGGTACGCCCAACCATGTTATATCTTTTCTTAACATTTGGAATATGGGGCTTGTGTAAAAGGTTACAAACCTATTCCAAATCAGAGAAGTGCTACTTTGTAGGTTATCCCAAGTCATTGGGTATTCCCCCACCACTATACCGAGGCAAAGGATTTTGCCACAAAATGGTATGCTTTTAATGAGAATAGTTCTTGCAAAAGGTGAGTGGGAGGACAGTGCAACTCGATGAGATAACCAGTATCTTCATCATCAGATCAAAGGAAAGGAACCTTGGAAGTGATTCCAGAGTTTCCTACTGCGACTGATACGGAAGCCTCTACATGAGCTGTATGGACTTCGGTCGAACTTGAAGCTGAACCACGTAGGAAAAACTCGTGCAAACCTATCAGGTGCGCATACGAGATATTGTTGTTAGACAACAGTATACCTACGATACACAAGGAAGCGTTGATGGGCCCTGACTCTGGAATTGGCTAAATGCCAATACAATCCGAGATAGTTTCCATATAAGTAATTCAAGATTAAAATCTTGATACACCTTTCGGAAGACTTAGAGTCTAACGAATATTTATGGAACTAAAAACTGATACGGATAAAAATGTTTTATCCATAAAGCTCGACGTGTTGCAATAACAAGTTCAAGGGGTTGACTACGATGAGGTTGTTTCACCGTAGCGATGCTTAAAGTCGGTTCGGGTTGAACTAGCAATTAATACATATTTCAAACATGAGATATGAAAAAAGGATGACGAAAGGATTTCCATCTGATGGAAATGAAACCAAGGACTTGCATGTATTACAGTCCAAGGTATTTTTTCAGTCCAGAGGATGCTAGTAAGTATGCAAACTTCAGAGATCCAGTGATGGACAGAAGAGAGCAAAATGGAGTTGGAATCTTCGTGTTTTGATGAAATGGTAAAAAGGGTTTTGACTTCATCAATGGGTAACGAAGATGCTTGTGATTCAAGAAAGTAAGTGGGAGCATAATAATATTTCTAAAAACGTTGTGTGCTTGACACATTGTTAATTGGAAATAAATTTCTTGACACGAATTTGGACTTCATTTGAAAAGGGTTTTTCGATGAAGTGCTTGGGCTAAATAGCCTTAATATTAGGCATGATGATCTATGGAGATAGATTTACCTAATGGGGCTGAGCAAAGATACATATTGACAAGATGCTAAAACTTTTTAGCATTTAAAACGCCAAGGAGTGATTCTTGCCAAAGTCACATGCAAAGAGTTTTTGCAAGACTCGGTGTCCCAAAAACACTGATGAGCAAAATACATGATGGAGATTCCACACACCTTCGTGTTTGGATTAATCATGTATTCCATGGTATGTAAAAACAACCAGATATGTCCAATACACCAAAGTTGTTGTGAGTATAGATACCCAAGTGATCAAAAGTACTGATCATGGGACAACAGTGAAGGATGTCATTAAGTACTAGAGTAGTACTGATGACATGTTTTCTCGCAAGCAGAGATTATGAAGTACTCGTTGTAAGTAATTACATCGATACAGTCTTCATCAATGCTCAATGCGATTTTCGATTTAAGTTAAGGATTTTTTGTGTAATACACAATATGGTGGCACGGTAGTTGGAAATTGTTCCAAACAGGTTACTGTGGTGAATTCTATAACAAATGGCTAAGTATGTTGACGCTTTAGAAGCGACAGAGAAGTTGTTGAATCATATAGTTCATTCATGAACGTAGTATGGTTCCAAGATGGCTTTGGTCAATGGGACACTATTGCAGATAGTTGTTCCATAGCTTAGTCTGAGGAATCAGGTTTCGACCAATGATTCACACCTATGCAAAGCCAAGTCCACACAAAATATGAATTTTGTGAAAGCATGAAAACGCGAGGATATGCAAAGATACACACGGAGCTGAAGTCGTCAGATCCGTTGGACATCAGGCTATACCACAACCAAAGCATATTTACACCGGTGTGCCACAGGTGTAAAGTGCATTAGCATTAACTAGATTATTGACTCTAGTGCAAGTGGGAGTCTGTAGGACATATGCCCTAGAGGCAATAATAAATGTTATTGATTATCTCCCTGATTCATAATTAGGTTTATGTTCCATGCTATAACTGCTATGGTTCACGAGTCTGCAATAACCACGAGGCTCGGAGGAAGACTCATATGCACGTGTGGGATAATAAACGGTAAAATGTATTCCTAGTCTGGCCTCTAAGACTAACTCAAGTGTTGCATGATGGTTCTGTTTTCCTGATCATGGGCATGTCTATGCCAGCAAGTTTGAGGGCACAATGTTGGAAGAACATTTGTGTTGAATCGACCCGAATTGATGTTATGCTATGAGATACATTTGTCACAAGTTAATGGTTCATAAGACACAGAGATGGTTAACGTTTGCATGATTCCTTAGACCATGAGAGTATCAAGTTTCTTCATGCTTGCTTCATGAACTTTGGGGTTTGTTAAACGTCATCCGTAAATGGGTGGCTATTACGGCGGCTTACGGGTTCGTGGAAAAGTATGTCAAGTAACTTGATAGCTCAAGATTGGGATTTGCTCCTCCGACGATGGAGAGATATCTCTGGGCCCTCTCGGTGTTACGGTATCCATCATCGTCTGGCCAGACACTTTGTGATTTGATCACGGGGATGCCGGAACACGGGAACGAGAAAAGAGAACAATACCGGTAACGAGGTAACTGGCATAGTGGACAAGTTGTTGATCCACGGGGATGCCAACATGTCTCACCTCGGGTATTTGTAACATACCGCGAAGCAACAGGAATAGCACACGGCAACTGGAGGTTCACTCGAATATTCATTCGTGTGGGTATAGGGGTCAATATGGGTGTCCACGGCTCCGATGTTGATCATTGATCGGAAGGGGTTCCGGGTCATGTCTATACTTCACCGAACCTATAGGGTCACACGCTTAAGGGTCATCTATCTGCTGAATACTAGACAGGGAGTCTGAGAGAAAATCACCGAAAAAGTTTCGGACACCGGAAAAGTTTCGGACAGCGGAAAAGTTCCGCCGAGAGAACACCGGAACAGTTTTGGTAAAACTGAAAAGTTGTTTCAGGGGATACCATTAAATCAAATTGGTTTTGGCACATGCCTGATAATTCTTGGAGGGTGCAAGAATCATTCTGGAAACTTCTGGGAATTTTCCGGAAGAAAAACCGGAAATGTTCCGGAGCTGCCGGAACCGCTTCGGATGCTTTTCACAGATGAAAATCACTAATCCGGAATTGTTCTGGAACGCATTGAAAATTATTTTTGTGGGTACTAGAAATGTTCTAGGACAACATAAAAAAATTCAGTTCGAACGGACTCTGAAAAATGTCGTCGTGAATAGTGAAAGTGCTTTTTGGGATATTTTTGGAAAGTCACCTTTTGGGATATTTTCCCAAAAGGCTTCTAGAAGGGATGGATGGATGAGGACCCCCTTGGGGGGGCACATGGGGTGTGGCTGGCCAAGAAGGGGGCTCATCCTTGGAGCCCCACTTGCCCACTTGCTTCCCCCTTTTACCCTTGGAAAGTGTTTCCTTCATGGGTATTTTTGGTATTTTGAATACCCATCCTACCCCTTGGTTTTCCTATATAAGGAGGAGAGGGGGCTGCCAAATCCTTCATCCCTTCTCACATACACATGCCATAGAATTGTCTGGCTTCTCTCTCCCTCCCAGCGAAATAGTTTCGTAGAGCCGAAAGGCTGTCTCGTTTCCGGCAGGAACTAGTTCTGGACGGCGAAGCCCTGCCGGATAGATGACACCGTATGTGTGCAACTCTGTAGAGAGATCATAGTTTCGATCTTAGTTCAAGAGTGCCTCCTGAAGGGCTGTCCGTGTGACCATCCGAGTTTCGAAGGTCCTCCCAAAGGGCTGTCCGAGTGACCGTCCGAGTTTCGAAGGTCCACCCGAAGGGCTGTCCGCGACACCGTCTGGGGGACTGTCCGACCGCCTCCCGGAGGGCTGTCCGAGGGGCAGATGAGAGTATACATCCTCGCGGTTGGGAGGTTGTAAATCTTAGCTACGGGGATCTGCACCGCCGATCGTCATCGACTCTACTTCCGCTGCGCTACGAAAAGATCAAACATTGTATGCAGTCTCCATAGTGGTCCTGGGCTGGTGCGTAGGTCGGAAATTTTTTGTTTTCTGCTGCGTTCTCCTTCAGATCCCACGGGTACATTTTTTGGGAAACGTGTCCGATGATGTTATACATGGTACGCGGTTCCCAAATAAATCTCGTGTGCGATGCTGAAGATATCACACACAGTGTCTACAATGGCCCGTGTGGATTAGGTAACGTTTCGCAAATGGTCAAAGGTCAAACTCCATTTGTTTTCCATGAGCAATTAGACGCGTTTCACTCGTCTTGGACGTGTGTGATTGATCGCACATCCCACACGTAAGCCGAAAAGATTATGTGCGCGATCTGTTCCTGCACCGCACACGATTATATTTGCAGATCGTTTGCTTTCGTTGGCCACCATCGCCGACGGGTTTGCAGTGTCATGTGGGATGGACCCCCCTCTATCGCCCACACATGCAAGGCGACGGTTTGGAACTACGTTGCAGAAAGGGGTTAAAAACCGTTTGTATAGCACGTCGCTGCACCAGTGACATCTTCAAGTGCCAAGGGATGGTGGAGCATGGAGTTAGTGCCAATCACTCCATGATCACGGAATTCACCCATGATCACATGGTGGATGGCCGGTCCATGAAGGACATCGTCTTCACCTTCAACGAGCAAATCAATTTTCTGCAAAGTCAAATCTATGATCTTCAAAACCAAGTTTTTGAGTATGAAGCAAGATTTAAAGGTATGAGTTTAGCTGCCAGCTATAGGACTCGGGAGACTTGTGCATCATCTTTTGATGGTGAGCCCTTGCCCTGGAAGCCATAGGACAAACCTACCAATTCATCACCACCACCTTCATCATCTCCACCACCAAAAGAGACTTGAGTACACGGGTATGGGCACTCCCCTTGGCTTGTGCCAAGCTTGGGGGAGATGCCCCGGTATCGTATCACCATCCTTAGCTCTTTCATGATCTAGTTGAATAAAAGTTTAGTATGATCTATTTTCAAGTGCTAGTTTCATGATCTATCTATCTATGTAATCGAGTGAGAGTTATATAATAAAGTTTAGTTTGAGCTTTTGCTTATTTACTTTCTTGTTGCAGTCAAAATAAAAAGGAAATAAATGAAAAGGATCATATGCTAATCTTATGGTAAGTAATGACATCACATAAGGAAAAGCATAAGTGGAAAAATTTATTGGCGATTGACAAACATAGCATTGGTCAATGATGCGATTCATGAAAGAATTAATAAGGGAAGAGAAGATTCACATGCAAATACACTATCTTGGACATCTTTTATGATTGTGAGCCCCCATTAAATATTATATGCCAAAATTGTTGACGTTGGACAAGGAAGACAATGTAATAATTTATGTTTGTTCATATTCACATAGAAGTTATATTGTCATAGATCCTTCAACATGTGGTGCTTGCTCAATATCTTTGCTAGCCAAAAAATCCGCACTAAGTAGAGATACTACTTGTGCATCCAAAAACCCTAAACCCAAACTCATGTTTTGAGAGTCCACCATACCTACCTATGGATTGAGTAAGATCCTTCAAGTAAGTTGTCATCGGTGCACTAAGGCAATAAAAATTGCTTCTAAATGTGTTTGATCAATTAGTGTAAGAGAAAATTGGGCGTTGTACAAACTTGTGATGGCAAAGTAATAAAAGCGACGGACTGCATAATAAAGGTTGCTATCATAAGGGGCAATATAACGTGATGTTCTTTTGCATTAAGGGATTTGGCATACAAACCAAAAAGCGCATGACAACCTCTTCTTCCCTCTGCAAAGGGCCTATCTTTTACTTTTATGTATTTACTTTTATGCAAGAGTCAAAGTATTCTTCCCTATTCCTTTTTACTTTTTCTTTTTGCAAGCATCATGTGGTGAGGAAATATCTAGGCACATATATCCAGTTGGATATGAGTGAGCATGAGTTATTATTGTTGACATAACCCTTGAGGTGAATACGTTGGGAGGCAAAACTATAAGCCCCTATCTTTCTATGTGTCCGGCTGAAACTTTTTGCTCATGGGTATGCTGTGAGTGTTAGCAATCATAGAAGATTAAATGATTGTTGAGTATGTGGACTTGCCAAAGGGCTCCGACACGAGACCCTTCCTGAAAATATGATGAATTTTAGTTGCAAAGTTGACTGAGAACATAGTTTGTTGGTTTTCAATAAGGTTTATGCTTTATACTTCTATGTTGTGATGAATTGTTACTTGTTCATGAGAAGTTATATGATGAAGTTATATAATAAAAGTTATATGGAAAATTCCTATGACAAAGTTTATTGCTGCTATGATAATAAGCATGATCCTACTATGTCCGTATTTTGTTTTTATCGACACCTCTCTCTCTCAAACCATGTGGACATGTTTTTCGATATCGGCTTTCGCTTAAGGACAAGCGAGGTCTAAGCTTGGGGGAGTTGATACGTCCATTTTGCATCATGATTTCATACTGTTATTTATAATGTTTTTATGCATAATAATGCTTTATGGAGTAATTCTAATGCATTTTCTCTCATAATATGCAAGGTTTACAGAAAGAGGGAGAATGCCGGCAGCTGGAATTCTGGACCTGAAAAAGCATATCAGAGACACTTATTCTGCATATCTCCAAATAAGCTGAATCTTCACGAAGAATTATTTTGGAATATATAAAAATACTGGACTAAATAACTACCGGAAGGGGGCCACCTGGTGACCACAAAACACCAGGGCGTGCCAGGCCCCCCAAGCGCGCCCTGGTGGGTTGTGGCCAGCCCGGCCCACCTCCGGTGCCCATCTTCTGGTACTTAAGGTCTTTTGACCTAGAAAAAATCTAGAGGGGACTTTCGGGATGGAACGCCGCCGTCTTGAGGCGGAACTTGGGTAGGAGCACTTTCGCCCTTTGGCGGAGCGATTCCGCCGGGGGAACTTCCCTCTCGGAGGGGGAAATCGAAGCCATCGTCATCACCAACAACCCTCTCATCTTTGGGAGGCCAATCTTCATCAACATCTTCAACAACACCATCTCCTCTCAAATCCTAGTTCATCTCTTGTGTTCAATCTTTGTACCGAAACCTCAGATTGGTACCTGTGGGTGACTAGTAGTGTTGATTACATCTCGTAGGTGATTACTATATGGTTTATTTGGTGGAAGATTATATGTTCAGATCCATTATGCTATTTAATACCCCTCTGATCTTGAGCATGAATATCATTTGTGAGTAGTTACCTTTGTTCTTGAGGTCACGGGAGAAGTCTTGTTGCAAGTAATCATGTGAAGTTGATATGCGTTTGATATTTTGATGATATGAATGTTGTGATTCCCTTAGTGGTGTCATGTGAATGTTGACTACATGGCACTTCACCATCTTTGGGCCTAAGGGAATGCATTGTGGAGTAATTATTAGATGACGGGTTGCTAGAGTGACAGAATCTTAAACACTAGTTTATGTGCTATTTCGTAAGGGGTTGATTTGGATCCAAATATTTAATGCTAAGGTTAGATTTTATCTTAATACTTTTCTCGTAGTTGAGGATGCTTGCGAGGGTTAATCATAAGTGGGAGGTTTGTTCAAGTAAGAAAAACACCCAAGCACCGGTCCACCCACATATCAAATTGTCAAAGTAGCGAACGCAAATCAAACCAACATGATGAAAGTGACTAGATGAAATTCCCGTGTACCCTCAAGAACGCTTGCTAATTATAAGAGACCGTTTTGGCATGTCCTTTTCCACAAAAGTATTGGGATATCTTGCTACATTTTATTTACCATTACCGTTACTTGCTCGTTACCAATTATCTAGCTATCAAACTACATGTTACCTACAATTTCAGTGCTTGTAGAAACTACCTTGCTGAAAACCGCTTGTTATTTCCTTGTGCTCCTCGTTGGGTTCGACACTCTTACTTATCGAAAGGACTATGATTGACCCCCTATACTTGTGGGTCATCAGCTACTAGGAAAGATCATTACCCCTTGCCTTTTATTGATCAAATGTTGTA
The DNA here is from genome assembly GCA_039707655.1 of Elymus sibiricus. NCBI lineage: Eukaryota > Viridiplantae > Streptophyta > Magnoliopsida > Poales > Poaceae > Elymus > Elymus sibiricus. The sequence goes on along the minus strand of CM077667.1, from coordinate 174,602,114 downwards.
AAGACTATCTAAGCACACACACTTTTGTTTTCTTGATGGATATTCTGGTTTCTCTCAAATACCTGTGTCAAAAGAAGACCAAGAGAAAGCTACATTTACATGCCCTTTTGGAACTTATGCTTATAGACGTATGCCTTTTGGTCTATGCAATGCACCTGCTACTTTTCAAAGATTTATGACTGCTATATTCTTTGATTTTTGCGAAAAGATTGTTGAGGTTTTCATGGATGATTTTTCCATTTACGGGACTTCTTTTGATGATTGCTTGAGCAACCTTGATCGAGTTTTGCAGAGATGTGAAGAAACTAATCTTGTCTTGAATGGGGAGAAGTGCCACTTTATGGTGAATTAAGGTATAGTACTTGGTCATAAAATTTCTAAACGAGGCATTGAAGTGGACAAGGATAAAATTGATGCAATAGAGAAAATGCCATGTCCAAAAGATATCAAAGGTATAAGAAGTTTCCTTGGTCATGCTGGTTTTTATAGGTGTTTCATAAAAGATTTCTCACAGATTTCTGGGCCACTGACTAATCTACTTCAAAAGGATATTCCTTTTGTTTTTATGATGATTTTGTAGAAGCTTTTGAAATACTTAAGAAAGCTTTGATTTCTGCACCTATTGTCCAACCATCTGATTGGAATCTACCATTTGAAATTATGTGTGATGCTAGTGATTATGCTATTGGTGTTGTTCTAGGGCAAAGAGTAGACAAGAAATTGAATGTTATTCATTATGCTAGTAAGACCTTAGACAATGCTCAAAGAAATTATGCTACTACTGAGAAGGAATTTTTAGCGGTTGTGTTTGCATATGATAAATTTAGACCTTACATTGTTGATTCCAAAGTAACTATTCACATCGATCATGCTGCACTTTATGGAAAAGAAAGATGCTAAGCCTAGACTTATTAGGTGGGTGCTTTTACTTCAAGAATTTGACTTGCATATCGTTGATAGGATGGGAAAACCCTGTAGCAGATAACTTGTCTAGGATGGAAAATGTTCTTAATGGCCCACTGCCTATTGACGATAATTTTCCTAATGAGCAACTTGTCGTTACAAATACTTCACATAGTACTCCTTGGTATGCGGATTATGCTAATTACATTGTCGCTAAATATATACCACCTTGCTTCACCTATCAACAAAAGAAAAAAATCTTTTATGATTTACGACATTATTTTGGGATGACCCAAATCTTTATAAAGAAAGAGTAGATGGTTATTAGACATTGTGTACCTGAGCATGAACAGGGACTGATCCTACGGAAGTGTCACTCTGAGGCTAATGGAGGACGCCATGCTGGAGACATAACTGCACACAAGGTATTACAATCCGTTTTTTATTGGCCTACTCTTTTTAAAGATGCTCGAAAGTATGTCCTTTCTTGTGATGAATGTCAAAGAATTGGTAACATTGGTAGACGTCAGGAAATGCCTATGAATTATTCACCTGCTATTGAACCATTTTATGTTTGGGGATTTGACTATATGGGACCTTTTCCTTCCTCTAATGGGTATACTCATATTCTAGTTGCTGTTGACTATGTTACTAAGTGGGTAGAAGCTATTCCAACTAGTAGTGCTGATCATAACACTTCTATTAAAATGCTTAAAGATATCATTTTCCTGAGGTTTGGAGTCCCGAGATATTTAATGACTGATGGTGGTTCACATTTTATTCATGGTGCTTTCTGTAAACTTCTAGCTAAATATGACGTTAACCATAGAATTGCATCACCTTATCATCCTTAGTCTAGTGGCCAAGTTGAATTGAGTAATCGAGAAATAAAATTAATTTTGCAAAATATTGTTAATAGATCTAGAAAGAATTGGTCTAAGAAACTTGATGATGCTCTATGGGCTTATAGAACTGCTTTCAAAAATCCCATGGGGATGTCCCCCTATAAGATGGTCTATGGAAAAGCTTGTCATTTACCTCTTGAGTTAGAAGATAAAGCTTATTGGGCAATTAAAGAACTTAATTATGACTTTAAACTTGCGGGTGAAAAGAGGTTATTTGATATTAGTTTATTAGATGAATGGAGGCGCAAGCTTATGAAAATGCCAGGTTGTTTAAAGAAAAAGTTAAAAGATGGCATGACAAGAGAATTAAAAAGCGGAAATTCAATGTTGGAGACCTAGTTCTTTTGTACAATTCTGGTGTCAGATTTTATGCAGGTAAAATACTCTCCAAATGGGAAGGCCCTTATGTTGTTGAGGAGGTATATCGTTCCGGTGCCATAAATATTAATAACTTCGAAGGCAAAAATCCGAGAGTGGTAAATGAACAAAGAATTAAGCATTATATCTCAGGTACGCACATTAATGTTGAAACTAATATTATTAAGGTGATAACACCGGAGGAGCACATAAAAGAGACCTTCCAGAACAATCCAGAAACCTAAAAAAGGAGTAGGTATGTGATACGGTAAGTAAACCGACTCCAAAAATTAAAAAAAATGTTCTGGTGGTTTTGGTATTTTAGAAAAATTCCAAAAATAAAAAGGAGTCAGGGGGACCCACGAGGGAGGCACAAGCCAACAGGGTGCGCCCTGATGGCTTGTGGGGCCCTCGTGTGCCTGCCAGACTCCTTTTTCTTCCCGAACGCATATTCTGACCTAGAAAAAATCATTATATGTACTCCCATATGTTTTGACCACCGCATCGCAAGTTTCTCCTCTGTTCTTGTTTTGGGATGTTTTTCTGACAGATCTAGATCGCCATGACGTTGCCAAGCTCCTCCAAGGACAAGTTCTTTGAGAAGGTCATCAACCCTTACTTGCTGGAGATGATGAAGCACCCTCAAGCCATTGAGATGCGTGAGGGGGTGCTCCACATCCGGGATGTTCGAGGCCCCAAGAAGGAGGGGAGCGAGAAGGCCAGGCTTGCAGCAGCGGAGTAGGAGATCTTCAGGTGCCAAGGATGGTTGAACGTGGTCTGAGTGCTAATCACTCTATGATCACGGACTTCATCCGAGAAAACAAGATGGACACAAGGAACGTGGGAGAGGCTCTCTTCAAGCTTCAAGAGCGGATCGAGCATCTCCAAGCTCAAACCTATGACCTGCAAAATCAAAACTATGAGTATGAATCCAGGTTTGAAAGGATGAGCATCTCTGCCGATTTCAGGATTCCGGAGACAAGGTCTTCTTTCTATGATGGAGAGCCCATGCCTTGGAATACGGAGGACCAACCCACTACATCATCACTACCTTCACCCAAGAGGGACGCCTGAGTACATGGGTATGGGCACCACCCTTAGCTTGTTCCAAGCTTGGGGGTGGTGCCCCGGGATCGTATCACCATCACCTTTTTTACCATTACCATCTATCTTAGTTCGATCCTTAGCTATTTCGTGATCTAGGGAAATAAAATTTTAGATTTGCTTTGCTTAGAGTTTTTGCTTTGAGATCTATCTATCCTTGTAATCGAGTGTCAGAGTTATATAATAAAGATTAGTTGAGTTTGTGTGCTTTACTCTCATGCACCTATCATCATAGCATGGCAATCAAAAAAATAGAATAGATCATATGCTTATCTCATGAGGAGTAATGACTTCACATAGAAAAGGGTATAAGTGATAAAAGATGTTGAGAACAAACAAACATAGCCTTAGTTATTGATATAATCTATGCAAGATTATGATAGAGAAGAGGAGATTCACATATAAATGCATTATCTTGGACACCTTCTATGATTGTGAGCCCCCATTAGATATTATATAATGATCGAGTGTTGATGTTGGACATGGAAGACAACATAATGATCATGATTGTTTTCATTTGCATAGAAGTAATATGGTCATGGATCCTTTAACATGTGGTGTTTGCTTTAGATCTTTTGCTAGCCAAGAAATTTCTGTACTAAGTAGAGATACTACTTGTGCATCAAATAATCCCTTGAACCCAGTTTCTTTCCATGTGAGTCCACCATACCTACCTATGGATTGAATAAGATCCTTCAAGTAAGTTGTCATCGGTACACAAAGCAATAAAAATTGCTCTTAAATATGTATGATCTTTTATTGTAAGGTAAAATAAGCTTTGTACGATCTTGTGATAGCGAAGAAATAAAAGCAACTGAGTGCATAATAAAGTTCACTATCACAAGGGGCAATATAAAGTGACATTCCTTTGCATTAAGAGTTCGCACATCTGAACAAATAAAAGCGCATGATAACCTCTGCTTCCCTCTGTGAAGGGCCTATCTTTTACCTTCTTAAAGCATTTATTTTCATGATTGAGTCAATATTTACCCTTGTTCCTACCTATTAACTCTTTAGCTGGCAAGCATCATGTGTTGAGGAAAGATTCAGATATGTATATCCAGTTGGATGTAGGTAATCATGACTCATTATTGTTAATATTATCCTTGCGGTAAATGAGTTGGGTGGCAAAGATAATAAAGCCCCCATCTTCCTATGTGTCCGACGGAAACATTAGCTCCAAAAATATGTAATGAGCGTCAACAATCATAGAAGGCTAAATGATAGTTGAGTATGTGAACTTGCTAGAATAAAATCTCTTACATATACTCTTCTCTTGAATATGATGAATTATGATTATCTCAATGACTAATGGCACCGTTTGTTGGTTGTCAATAAAGTTTATGCTTCATACTACCTCAGTTGTGAATAGATCGTTACTTGTTTATGAGAAGCTATATGCTGGAAAACCTGCTGCTATGCTAATATTCATGATGCTCTCATGCCCGTATTTTTTTTTATTGACTCCTCTCTCTCAAATCACGTGGTCATTATTTTCGAGTTTGGCTTTCGCTTGAGGACAAGCGAGGTCTAAGCTTGGGGGAGTTGATAGGTCCATTTTGCATCATGATTTTGTATTGATATTTATGTTATTCTTCTCCATAATTCCTTATTATCAGACAATTCTTATGCCTTTTATCTCTGAATATGCAAGGTACATCACAAAGAGGGAAAACTCTGGAAACTGGAATTCTGGACCGGGAAACCAAGAAAAAGGCAGAAAAATAACAAGACTCTAAATGACCTGAAACTTCATGGGGAATTTTTATGTAGTATTTAAGAATTATTGGTCCCAAAATATACTAGAGGGGGGGCACCTTCTGGCCACAAGCTAACAGGGCGCACCCACCCCCATGGGCGCGCCCTGATGACTTGTGGAGCCCCAGCAGGCCTCCTGACCCCCCCTTCTCCTATATGGTGTGTTTTACCCTAGAAAAAATCATAAGCAATCTTTCGAGACTAAGCGACGCCATCTCGAGGCGGAAACCTAGGCAGAGGCCCTTTTGCACTCCGGCAGGCTGATTCTGTCGGGGAAACTTCTCTCTGGGAGGGGGAGATTGAAACCGTTGTCATCACAAACGCTTCCTCCTTCATGGGAAGATCAATCTTCATCAACATCTTCACCAGCACCATCTCATCTCAAACCCTAGTTCATCTCTTGTATTCAATCTTTGTCTCAAAACCTCAGATTGAAACGTGTGGGTTGCTAGTAGTGTTGATTACATCTTGTAGTTGATGCTTGTTGGTTTACTTGGTGAAAGATATTATGTTCATATCCTTGATCTTCATTATTATACCTCTGATCTTGAACATGTTGATGAGGTGTGAGTAGTTACTATTGTTTCGGAGGACATGGGAGAAGTCTTGTTATAAGAAATCATGTGAAGTTGGTATTCGTTCGATATTTTGATGATATGTATGTTGTTACTTCTTTTAGTGGTGTCTTGTGAACGTCGACTACATGACACTTCACCATGTTATGGGAAAAAAGGAAAGTCATTGTGGAGTAGCAAGTAGATGATGGGTTGCTAGAGTGACAGAAGCTTAAACCCCAGTTTATGCGTTGCTTCATGACGGGTTGATTTGGATCCACACGTTTGATGCTATGGTTAGATTTATCTTAATTCTTCTTTGTAGTTAAGGATGCTTGCGAGGGGGGTAATCATAAGTGGGTTGCTTGTTCAAGTAAGAACAGCACCTTAGCACCGGTCCACCCACATATCGAATTATCAAAGTAGCGAACGCGAATCAACTCAACATGATGAACATGACTAGACAGAAATTCCCATGTGTCCTCGGGAGCACTTGCTTCATATAAGAATACTTTCCGGCCCGTCCTTTGCTATAAAAAGGATTGGGCTAGCTTTCTGCACCTTGGTTACTATTGTTACTTGTTACACGTTAAAATTATCTTGCTGCAAAACTATCTACTACTGTTACTCACAACACTTGCAGAGAATACCTTGTTGAAAATTGCTTATCATTTCCTTCTGCTCCTCGTTGGGTTCGACACTCTTACTTATCAAAAGGACTACGATTGATCCCCTATACTTGTGGGTCATCAAGGGGACAAGACACGTCTCTGTACTGTTGCCACTAAGGATAAAATGGCAGGGTTAATTCATATTGATTGAGTTTTATTTGTCTACATCATGTCATCGTTCTCCAAGCATTACTCTGTTTGTCACGAACTTAATACTTAGAGAGCCAAGCATAGAAGCGCTCTCCACGTGGAGTAATAGTAATAGGTGAAGGCAGGAGTCGGCCTATTTTGCTTATGGACATGATGCCTATATACACATGATCATTGATGTGAATAAATATTGCATAACTATCACTACTGGAATTCAGTTATTTGCCGTCTGCCAGATCTTTGACGTCTGCTGGCAGATGGCAAAGAAGGTCTTTGCCGTCTGCTGCCATAAAGCAGACGGCAAAGAGCTGGCTGACGACAACGGTTCTGTTTGCCATCTGCTAGTCCTTTGCCGTCTGCCAGCAGACGGCAAAGACCCTAAAGGCAGACGGCAAAGAGGCTAGATAGGTCCCACTGGACCTTGGTTCCACTGGCAAAGAGGTATGCCGTCCTCCTGGTCTTTGCCGTCTGCCATGCTCGGCTTTGCAGTCCGCAAGCGGACGGCAAAGGGGATGCACCTTTAACGGCCGTTTTCCCCCCGGCCCCATTATCCCCGCACTCTCTCCTCCCCCCCTCTCTCTCTCCACCCACGCACACACCGCGCGTGGCCAGCTCCCCGCGGCGAGCCCCCTCCCCCCATCGCCGCCCCCTCCCCCGCTCCGCCCCCACCACCGCATCTCCCTACTACGAGCCCCCTCCCCCCTCGCCGCCCCCTCCCCCGCGCCGCCCCCACCATCACAGCTCCCTGCTGCGAGCCCCCTCCCCCGCGCCGCCCCCACCATCACAGCTCCCTGCTGCGAGCCCCCTCCCCCGCGCCGCCCCCACCGCCGCTGTGAGCCCCCACCACCCGCGCCGAGCCCCCTCCCCCCTCGCCGCCCCACTCCCCCGTGCCTCCCCGCGTCGCCCCACCGCCGGAGCAGGACGCGGCGCCGCCCCCCTCTCCGCGGCCTTCCTCCCCCACGCCGGCCCTGCAAGGTGAGCTATTTTCATTTTTTTTTCTGTTTTTACTGTTTAGTTTAGGTTACTAGTGCTAGTTTAGTTTAGTTTACTGTTTTTTTCTGTTTTTTATTGTTTAGTTTAGGTTAGTGCTAGTGCTTGTTTAGTTTAGGTTAGTGCTAGTGTTTGAAAAGAAGAATAAGTAGAAGAAGAGGAAAAAGGAAAAGAAGAAGAAGAAGAAGAAGAAGAAGAAGAAGAAGAGAGGAGGAGGAGAAGAAGAAGAAGAAGAAAACTGACCCCCGACGCCACTGACCTTCGTCCGTAGTGACCCCCGACCCCACTGATCCCCGACCCCCGACCCCCGACGCCACTGACCCCCGACGCCACTGATCCCCGACACCACTGACCCCCGACGCCACTGACCCTCAACGGCACTGACTCCCGACCCCCGACACCTCTTCTGCCTCCTGTTGACCGGGAAGGTGCTTTTCGGCCGTCCAGAGGCCGACGGGCTCATAGTTTTGTAAATTATGAGTTAGGTCACATATTTTCTGATTTTGTTATAAAAAACATCATATTTAGGTTGATCGGGTGGATTTCAATGTGCAGTTGTTCGACGACCTCCCCGTGCATTGAACGAGCTCCGCCCCTACGTTCGTGGGTGAGCACAAATGACATCTCCTCCCCCCTCCCTTAATTTGCTCTGTTCCGGTCTGCGTGCCGATGAAACTTGCTAGCTATAGGTGTCTTCAATCATCAGTATGCGTGACCAGTATGCGTCTCCCGTTCGAAAGGGCGGCATCTATAAATATGCATGTCTTTGCATATTTATAACCGCCATCCTTTCGAATTGTCCAACGTTATCCATGGACAGCCCGAGTATGTGTAGATTGGGTTCGTTTCCCCTTATGCTCTGCTCCGGATCCAATGCGGAATTTCGTCAATGCCTCCCTGTTGTTCTCCGGGTACACATCCTCTCTGCTTATTGCCGAGACGTGTATCAGGAGAACAGCGGGGAGGTGCTGCCGAAATTCTGCATCGGATCCAGAGCAGAGCATGGGAAAACGAACCCAATCTACACATACTCGGGTGGGATTAGGACCTATCTTTACCTATTAGCGTGTAGGTTGCATGGACGTAATAAAACCAACAAACTTGATTAACTGATGAATATAGATGATGAATTATATATATATTTCTTGTGTGTTTAGTAGGTAGGCAAGATGAGTGATCGTGCGTGGATGTACACCGGTCACCCTAGTCAGAAAGACATGACCATTGAATGGTTTACAAAAACCAAGGGGTTTCTGAGCGCCGCATTTGCAAATGGCCAGGAAATAACCTGGTGCCCCTGTGTCCGGTGCGACAACCATAAAAACTGGACACGGGATGAAATGGGTAAACACTTGCAGAATTGGGGTTTTATGCCTGATTATACGGTGTGGAGATTTCATGGTGAGTCTGCCCAACGTGTCAGAGCTGAGGTGGTTCGTCGTCGCACCGACGAGCATGGTACAGGGATCGAAGACATGGTGCAAGACTTTGATGATGCTCGGGATTCAAACGATGAGATGGAGGAATCTGCAAAGGCCTTCTATGAAATGTTGGAGTCTTCAAAACGTCCTCTCCATGAGCACACTGAGCTTTGTCAGCTGGATGCCATCGCGCAAGTAATGGCTCTAAAGGCTCAGTTCAACCTGGGCAGAGAATGCTACGATGCGATGATGACGATATTTGGACGCTTTCTACCCAAAGGCCATGTATTGCCTGCAAACCTTTACCAGTCGGACAAAATCCTACGTGCGCTTAAGATGCCCTATGAGAAGATAGATGCCTGTGAGAATGGATGTGCCTTATTTAGGCTTGAGTATGCGGGCTTGAACTATTGTCCCATTTGCAAGTCTTCCAGGTATGTTGTGGTAGACAACGGTATGGGTGAGAAGAGTCAGACCAAAATCCCAGTTAATGTTCTTCGGTATATGCCAATCATACCAAGACTTCAACGTCTTTTCATGGTCGAAGAGACGGCCAGACAGATGACGTGGCACAAATTGGGCAAAAGAACCGAACTAGATGCAGATGGGAATCCGATGTTGGGACACACTTCAGACGCTTTTGCGTGGAAGCACTTCGATGCATTACATAAGGATAAAGCGGCAGATCCAAGGCATCCTCGAGTCGCCATCAGCACGGATGGGTTCAATGTGTTTGGTATGACGGCAACCCAATACAGTTGTTGGCCTGTATTTGTCATTCCACTAAATCTCCCACCCGGAGTGATTATGAAAAGAAAGAACATTTTCTTAACGTTGATAATTCCAGAGCCCAACTATCCAGGGAAGAATATGAATGTGTACATGCAGCCGCTTAATTATGAATTGCAAGAAGCTTGGGATAATGGGATCAAGACATATGACGCCGCTACAAAACATAACTTCAAAATGCATGTGTGGTACATGTACTCGACGCATGACTTGCCGACGTATGTGCTATTCATTGGCTGGTGTGTGCATGGAAGGTTCCCGTGCCCCACATGCAAGGCAGCTCTTGAGTTCCGTTGGCTGCAGGCTGGTCGCAAGTATTCTTGCTTCGACTTGCATAAACAGTTCCTGCATCCTCGCCATAAGTTCAGAAAAGACAAGAAGAATTTCATCAAAGGTAGAGTTGTCAAAAACTATGCACCACCTGCATTGACAGGCCAACAGACCCTGGATCAGTTAAATGCTCTCGAGCCTGATCCAGCGCATCCAGGGTATTTCAAAGGGTATAATTCGGAACACGCCTGGACTCACAAGATATGCTTGTGGGATCTGCCTTACTTTAAAGACCTCCTTTGCCCACACAACGTCGACGTGATGCACACTGAAAAGAATATCGCCGACGCCCTTTTTGGTACATTGTTCGGAATAGAGGGGAAGTCAAAGGATAATCCTAAGGCTAGAGTCGATCAGGAGGCTCTATGTGATAGACCGTTACAAAACATGCGACAACCGAAAGGAAAGAAGAACTGGAGGAAGCCAAAGGCATGGTTCAATCTTGGAAGGCCAGCTATGAGGGAAATGATCTTGTGGGTGAAAATGCAGTTGATGTTCCCCGATGGGTATGCAGTGAATCTAAAGAGGGGAGCGAGTCTTGACAAATTGAAAATATTTGGTCTCAACAGTCATGATTGGCACATATGGCTTGAGCGGGTAATGCCGGTGATGTTGCGTGGCTTTATCCCTGAGGATGAATGGCTAGTACTGGCAGAGCTGAGCTATTTCTTCCGTGCTCTTTGTGCGAAAGAACTATCGCCTAACGTGCTAGACGAGCTGGAAGAGTTGGCGCCGGAGTTGATAAGCAAGTTAGAAAATATCTTTCCATCGGGATTCTTTAATCCAATGCAGCATTTGATTTTGCATCTCCCGACCGAGGCAAGATTGGGGGGGCCCATGCAAAATCGTTGGTGCTTCGCAACTGAGAGGATGCAGAAGACGCTTCGAGCAAAATGTAAAAATAAACGTAGAATTGAAGCATCGATGGCCGAGGCATTCATTACTGAGGAGGCGGCAAACTTCGTGATAGCACACTACGAAGCCAAGAATCGTCATTTGCATAATCCGAAGCCTCGGTACAATGATGGCGACCGTGAAAAAGGTTGATCTAACCTCAGCCTATTCAAAGGGAGGCTCGCACCAACCGGTGCTTCGAAAGCAATAGCGTTGGATGTCGAAGAATGGCGGACCATTTCGTTGTATATCTTCAACAACCTAACAGAAGTGCGGCCGTACATCGAGTAAGTTCTCGGTACATTGTTTCGCAACTTCTAATTCCTTTGAAATGCTCTTATTCCTGGATATGTGATACAGTCGATACGTCGCCAAATTCGCGGATGGAGCGGTGATCGAAAAGGATTCCATCGAAGAGTATGAGCTTCTGGCAAAGCATGGAGGCGGCTATCCCGGTTTCATCTCTTGGTTCAAACAAACGGTAATTTCCATTAGACCATTTCATTTCTTCGTCTAGTTTGCGGCTAATGCAACAATCCTTTCGTATTAAACTTGTAGGCTAATGCAGAGTCTATGGACTCCGAATTGAGACAAGTCGCTAATGGTTTTGACTATAAGGTCCGTTCATTTGACAAATACGACATCAACGGGTATCGCTTTCGTACTCTTGGCTAAGAGCTATCTATGCCCGACCAAAAGTCTACAAATTGTTGTGTCTCTGCTATCAGCGAAGGAGGTGTCGAGTATTATGGAAGAGTTGAAGCAATTTATGAACTTATATTCTTTGGTGAAAACCCACCAAACGTCGTAGTCTTCAAATGTTATTGGTTCCAACCGAAGGAGACTAGAAGGACTCTTGAACATATAGGGCTAGTCAAAATCAAACAAAGCACCCATTTAGATGTTCCCGATGTCTATATTACGGCTCAACAGGCGACCCAAGTTTTTTATCTACCGTGGGCCTGCCAAACTGATCCAAATCTGAATGGTTGGGATGTCGTTTATGATGTGCCACCACGTTTTAGACCACCTCCCCTCAATGAAGATGATTATGAACCTCACATTAACCCAGACACATATGAAGGAGAATTCTTCCAAGAAACACGTCTTTCCAAAAAACGTTTCAAGAACCGCTCTAGTTCACCCCAGAACATTGAAGTAGACAGCGACAGTGAATACGACTTCACCCCTGAGCCGGAACAAGAAGAGACGGAAGAAGAAGAGGTTACTGCTGCGGATGACCTCTCAATGCTTGACCGATTACATAAAGGAGGCCTTCCACATGTTGTTCCCGATAGTGATGATGATGATGCATTTATTGATGATAGTGATGATGACGATGCATTTATTGATCGCGGAGCATATATAGACGATGAAGATTATTATTAGTTCATGTCAGGTATTATTCAATTTTTATTATATACATGATGATGATACACTCAAATTATATATATACATATTATTATTCATGTCGGTATTCAATTTTTTTATGTTGTACTAATTTCATTTACTCTTTGTCAAGGCAGGTGTTGAAAGATGGTGGGCGCGGGTCGAGAGCGATCCGAGGCTCCTTCGTCGGCGCGTGGTGGGAGGGGTACTTCCATTCCACCCCAAACTCTCCGGAGAGCGTTGTACGACAGTATTGGGACACCCGAGGGCGCTTCTTCGTCGGCGAAGTTGCCGACCGGGAGAGGAGGTCGGGGGAGAGGTAGGAAGGCTCCTAAAGTTACACGTGGCCGTGGGAGAGGTAGGAAGGCTGCTACGCCTTCCTCGCCGCCACCCCCAGCTGATTCACCCAAGCACAGGACTGCTACGGTGGACCCGTCTGAGGTGGAGGCGACAAGGACTCCTGTCCACGAGCCTCGGGTCGACGATCCTTCTGTCTCAGACACGGCCACCCGCGAGACTCCTGTGCCAGACGCTTCGTCCCGCGAGACTCCTGTGCCAGAGGCTTCATCCTACGAGACTCCACACGCTTCGACCGGATGGGATACCTGGCCGGATCTGCATCAGCCGGAGCCGAGTGGCCATGCTGATGGTGGCGGGGATCAGCTTCCTGATAGCGGGGACGAGGTGGCTGAGGGGGCCACTGTCTACCAGCGTGGGTGTACATGGGTCCCGCCCGTGCCGGCGACCCGCGAGCAGAGGTGGCCGATTAGGCCTGTGTCGCTGAAGTAAGTGCATTTACTCTTTTTAAACCTTTTGCCTTCATGTTTCTTCACATATCTAATGCGTTGTCATACTGCAGGGGTTGGAGTCACGCTAAGGATGTCCGCAGGCCCAACTCCATCCTTGGTGTGCTTTTACGGCATAACTTCCCGGGGTTTGTCACATTGCCCGGCGAGGGTCAGCTTCCAGAGTTAGGATTGAAATGGGAGCACTACTTGGCTGCCCCAGCCCCGCCGGAGGAGATGATCGACGATGTGTTGTGCCACACGAGGGCCGACATGGTGATCAGAAAGTTCTGGGTAATTTCTCCTTTACACAATTAAAAATCAATAATAGCTATTTATTGTACTAATTAGTGTTGTCTCGTTTGATTGCAGGCCTTCTAAAGGTGTGAGGAGGGATACAAGGAGGCCGCGGCAAAGCTTATCGATTACGAGTGCAGGCGCCTACTACAGAACTTACGGCACGAGGCTCGGGTACAGGCTATTCGAGACTACTACGCCTCGCGGCGTATTAAGAAGGACAAGTCATCGCCCCGCCAAAAGTTTCTGGACAAGGAGCAGTACATGAATGTAATTATCTATTCTTAAGGCCTTGTACTTAGTTTCCTTGCTTTGATTCGTAGGCGTAGCTCTCAAATTTCTCTTTACTAACTTAGGTGCCCCCGAGATGGTGTGGGGATAAGATGGATTGTTGGGACGCGTTGGTGAATGAGTGGTGCTCTGACGAATGGCGAGCCATCCACGACGATGCCAAGGAACGCCGTGCCCAAATGGAAGGTGTGCCACACCATCAAGGCAGCGCCAACTTATTTCAGTTCGGGCGGAACTGGGTACGTGGTTTGCTTCATGATTCCTGCAATTCATTTTTTGATGCTAGCTTGACCCCTTTATTAATAGTTTGTTCCTCTCTTGTAGGCGCAATACAATAAGACGGAGGTGCCACAGGTGTACGACCTCTATGCCATGGCCCATACTGCCTCGTACAAGAAGGCCAAGGCATTCTCTGAGTCTGACCTCGATAATCTCCAGAACTTCACCAACATCTCCTCCCACAACAAGCTCGTGAGGTACAGAGATGTGGGGAAGGCGGTGAATGGGGAGGACTTCAACCCGAGCCAACATCCTATTGATTCAGACCTGGTGATGATAGCTGGCGACGGGAGGCCCCATGGCCATATAGCCATTGGAGATGGACTTATACGGTCTTCGCGCACTCTCCGGCAGATCAAGGCACGCCAAACGAGCTCCTGCCCTGAGATGGCGCCTCGTCCACGGCCAGTCCAGCTCACCATCGAGGTTAGTCATATGGACTCAGATAGCTTTCCTCCATTACATTGTGTGTGCGAACAAAGATGATTACAATGCTAACGAGGAGTTGTGTTGCAGGCTGCTCTGAAGAAAGAGAGAGAGACAACCCAGGCGCTTCTGGCGGAACAGGCCCGGCAGGCGGCGGAGGAGAAGAGGGATTTGGAGGAGAGGACGGCTAGGTTGTTGGAGGAGGAGAGGGCACGGAACGATGCGTCTAACCGGGCCATGTACGAGCTCATCGTGGTAAGTTTCTTCTTCATATTAGCCAAATCATGCACTACATGTTCTTTGCATTAATAACCAATATGATTGACTTGTCAAAACCAAATGTGCAGACTTTGTGCGAGAAGACCGGCCAGACCCCTCCGCCGCTGCCAGTCATTACCACGGCTGGAACGGTGAGTTTCATTTCAATGTTAATTAGTTACTAGTCTTAACGTTTCAGCGTCATCATTCTAACGCAAATGATCTTTGGTACAGCATAACTCCCGAGCCGCATCGCACGATCCTTCTCCAGGGCCAAGTAGTGCTCCAGCTGACACCGGCCCGAGCAACCCCGGTGCTTCACCTCCGTGATGATGAGGACGGTAAGCCGTAATATGCCACTTACTTGGCTCATTTTCTCAAACAAAGACAAACTTAGCACTTAGACAAACTAAGCACAAAGACAAACTTAGCACTTAGACAAATGTCATATTTTACCTAAGTTAGCTTTGTTTCCTATAAAAAGACATAGTAAGCTTACTTACCTCCAAAATGACATATTGTACCTAAGTTAGCTCTAAAATGACCTATACTTAGCATTGTTTCCTCCACAATGACATAATAAGCTTAGTTAACTCAAAAATGGCATAATAGACTTGGTAACCTCATAGAAGCCATAGACTTAGCTTATTTTCTTGCAAAATGACACAATAAGCTTAGTTAGGTCAAAAATGTGATAATTACCTAGGTTAGCTCTAAAATGACACAAATAAGCAATAAGAAGAAGAAAAACAAGAGGAGAAAGAGAGAGAAGAAAAATGCTTCTTCATCATCTTCTACTTCTTCTAGTATTCTTATTCTAACTTTCTTATTTCCAATTTTGCAGATTTGATTGAGTTCACGGCAGCTTGCTTTGATGTAGTGCTAGTGTTTACTTTCTGTTTTCATTTTGTATCGATGAACTTACATGAAACTTTCTTCCTATGTATGAGACTATGTATGTATGGATGAAACTAATGTAATATGGTGAACAATGTGACATTTGATACTTTTAATTTGGTATAATTGTTGGTTGATCATATCCATATGATAGGGATATTGTTGTTGTGAAATATATATATATATATATATATATATATATATATATATATATATATATATATTGTTGCTGTAAAATTGTTGAATATAACAAAAACAAACAAAAAAGAGGCAATACAGACTCTTTGCCGTCTGCCCCGGACGGCAAAGACCGCTTTGCCGACGGCCGCCGTCGGCATAGATGACGTGTGGCAGCAAACTGTCAAACCTGGGAGCGGCAGGCCGCATGCCATTTGGCTTCTTTGCCGACGGCCACCGTCGGCATAGCGGGGGCGGACGGCAAAGGTTGCTTCTTTGCCGACGGTGGCCGTCGGCATAGCGGGGGCGGACGACAAAGGTTGCTTCTTTGCCGACGGTGGCCGTCGGCATAGCGGGGGCCGATGGCAAAGCGTTGGGTGGGGCGAACGCAAGGGGCCGGGCGAGGCCGTCCGGGGCAGACGGCGAAGGTTTGGTGGGGCCGGCCATGGCAGACGGCAAAGGCTTTCTTGGGGCCGGCCATGGCAGACGGCAAAGGCTTTGGTGGGGCCGGCCATGGCAAACGGCAAAGGCTTTGGTGAGGGCCCGTTAGCCACCTAACGGTGCTAACGTCAAACTTCGCCGTCCGGGCTCTTTGCCGTCTGCAGACCGACGGCAAAAAATCGTTGTCGTCCGCTGTGCGATGGTAGACGGCAAAGGACCTCTTTGCCGGGCTTTATTCGTCCCAAAATTTTGTCGTCCGCTGGCGGACGACAAAGTTCTTTGCCGTCTGCCATGGCGGACGGCAAATAACTCAATTCTAGTAGTGTATGCGCTTTTCTATCAATTACCCAACAGTAATTTGTTTACCCACCATATGCCTACTACATGAGAGATGCCACTAGAGAACACTACGGCCCCCGGGTCTATTAATTTATATATTTACAAGAGCTTTCAATACCTTCCTGCCATTTATTTGTTTCTATTTTATTTTGCAATTTACTTTATTCAACTATCATCTACACACTTCATTTCTTTGCAAATGACGAGTCCAAGGGGATTGACAACCCTCTTGCCTGCGTTCGGTGCGAGTGTTTTCTTCTTTGTGTGCAGTCGCTGAAGATGGGGGTTGCGTGCTACTCCTATTGGTTCGATAAACCTTGGTTCTCACTGAGGAAAATACTTATCTATATTGTGCTGCATCACCCGTTCCTCTTGATGGAAAACCCAACGCAGATCACAAGTATCAGGAAGTATTTCTGGCGCCGTTGTCGGGGAGTATCAACAACCTACTATCAAGTACCTTCGCACAAATTACCATTCACTTGTTCTACTTTTTATTTGCTGTTATATTTTGCTCGCTATAAAAATACAAAATATTTCTATTCGCTTACCTGCCTAGTTATGTTATCTTTATCTTCGTCACACCAAAACAGGAGGTAAATTCAAGAATTTAAGATAAATGGATCATCATGCACTTGCTAATCTTTTCAAACTTGCTGCTTATTGTAAACCAATAGCTCATAATGAGGTGATGAATGAAAATGCTATTGGGATACATTTATTGAATGAAAAGCATGATTGCAATTTTGTTAGTATAAATTCTATGAATATCAGTTGTGCTAATGATCATGATTGGGGTGATAATGATGATGTTTCTTGTGATCTAGAGTATTATGAGCTTCATGGTGAATCTATTATTGATAATGATATTTGCAATACTACTAAAAGTGCGTTTGGAAGAGCATCAACTTTAGGTAACAATAGTCCCACTGCTTTAGAGAATGATCAATCTTATGAATTTTTTGATAAAAGTGGGTTTGGAGAGGTCATGACTTTAGTTAATGTTAAACCCACTATCTCGGAAGATTGTAAAACTTTTGTGCATGTGGATCATGTAGAAAATATAGTATGTGATAGCTATATTGGTAAATTTGAATATGGTTATAGCAATTTGCATGTTACTCACTCACCTCACTTGTTCAAATTGTTAATGCCTTATTCTTCCTACTTGCATATGCTAGACACTTCTTGTCTTGATAATTTGTTTTCTTATAAAATGCCCATGCACAGGAAGCATGTTAGACTTAAATGTGTTAATTACTTTCTTTATGATGCTCCCCTTGTGCTTCAATTCTTGTGTTTTATGTGAGCATCATTAATAACCCAAGCCTATCCTAATGGCTATAAAGAAAGAGCTTGTTGGGAGGCAACCCAATACTTTCTGATTGTTTTGATAACATGATTATTTCCTCTGTAATTATTGTGTTTTTATGTTTAAATTAGAGTTTGTGCAAAGCAAAGCCTTTGGGATGACTTACATGATGAGTAGAATTGACACGGTGTAAAAACAGAAAGTTTAGCAATAAGTGCAGAATTTCTCTGATTTTAATGGAATGTATTTTTGATCTGAATTTTTACACAGTATTTCTATAAAAATTATTCAGGTTTTTCTAATTTTTCAGAATTTTTGGAGTAACAGAAGTATAGGTTCTCTATAGATATTTACAAATTGTTCTGTTTTAGACAAATTCTGTTTTTTGCTTGCATAGTTTGCTTGTTTTGATGATGCTATGGATTGTATCAGGGGGTATAAGCCATGGAGAAGTTAGAATACGGTACCTTATGAAATAATAAAATAAGAGTCAATGTATAACAGTACATAAAGTATTTGATATGTTTACTATACTAACGGATCTCATGAAGGTTTTGTTGAGTTTTGTGTGCTGAAGTTTTCAAGTTTTGGGTGCTATCACGATGGATGAAGGAATAAGGAGTGGCAACATCCTAAGCTTGGGGATGACCAAGTCACACCAAGGTAATATTCAAGG
The DNA here is from genome assembly GCA_039707655.1 of Elymus sibiricus. Lineage (NCBI taxonomy): Eukaryota > Viridiplantae > Streptophyta > Magnoliopsida > Poales > Poaceae > Elymus > Elymus sibiricus. Next base: position 174,583,721 of record CM077667.1, on the reverse strand, counting down.
AATACTCAAGCATCTAAGCTTGGGGATTCCCCGGAAGGCATCCCCTCTTTCGTCTCAATCCATCGGTATGTCACTTGGAGCTATATTTTTATTCATCACATGATATGAGTTTTGCTTGGAGCGTCGTTTGATTTAGTTTTTTTTTATTTTCCACAATCATTATTTGCTGCACACACCCACTTGATAGAGACACAAGATCACCATGATTTATTAGAATACTCTTTGTGCTTCACTTATATCTTTTGAGCTTAGCAGTTGGTCTAGTGCTTCACTTATATCTTTTAGAGCACGGTGGCTTATAGATTTTATAGAAATAATTGCACTCTCTTTATTCACCAATATTTGTTTGAGAGATAATAAATAGTGATGGTAATTTTCATGGGTTATAAGAATAGTCCAAAAATAATAGGTATCCAATCAGTGCATAATCAAAACCACATGTAGCACATAAAAGAGAAATTCTGGGTTAATGATATTGATGTGTTAATGTGAAAGATCATGAGTCCGTGATCATTAGTTAGTAAGAATATTGTGAATTAGAGGGTGTTAACTTGCTATTCATCTAAATATTTTATGTCATGGCGATGATGTCAGAGCATTCTTATTCCTCGTTGAAATCCTAGTGCTATTTAAGTCGGAGGCGCGCGATGGTTAACTCCTCCCAACCTCCTCCATAGGGGCATGTGAGTAGTAATTTGCTTCGAGGGAGATAATAAAACATTGCAATAAGTATGTGAGTTCTTTATGACTAATGTGAATCCATGGATATACGCACTCTCACCACCTCTTATTTGCTACCCTCTTCGGTGTTGTGTATTGCCCATTCTCACCTCGAGGATCGGTGCAAATTTCGTCGGTGCATCAAATCATGTGACATGATACGCTTTGTTGCACATAAGCCTTATTATATCTTCCTCAAAAAGTCACCATACCTACCTATTATGAAATTTCCATAGCCATTCCAAGATATATTGCCATGCAACTTCCATCGTTACATCATATGACTAGTACTTTCATTGTCGTATTGCTTTGCATGATCATATAAGCTGACATAGTATTTGTGGCAAAGCCACCGTTCATCATTTTTTATACATGTTACGCTTGATCATTACACATCTTGGTACACTGACAGAGGCATTCATATAGAGTCATACCATATTTTTCATGTTGAGTTGTAAGTAAATAAAAGTGTGATGATCATCATTATTAGAGCACTGTCTCAGTGAGGAAAGGATGATGGAGACAATGATTCCCCCACAAGTCACGATGAGACTCCCGATGAAAAATAAAAGAAAAAGAAAGAAAGAAAAAGAAAAAAAGAGAAAAAAATGAGAGAAAAGAGAGAAGGGACAGTGCTACTACTTCTTTTTTCCATACTTGTGCCTCAAAGTGGCACCATGTTCTTCATATAGAGGGTCTCTTGTTTTATCACTTTCATATGCTAGTGGGAATTTTTCATTATAGAACTTGGCTTGTATATTCCGATGACGGGCTTCCTCAAATGCCTGAGGTCTTCATGAGCAAGCAAGTTGGATGCACACCCACTTAGCTTCATTTGAGCTTTCATACACTTATAGCTCTAATGCATCTGTTGCATGGCAATCCCTACTCCTCGCATTGATATCTATTGATGGGCATCTCCATAGCGTGTTGATATGCCTAGTTGATGCGAGACTTTCTTCTACACTTTTACCCCTTTGAAACCTACCACCATATTCTATTCCACATTTATGATATATCCATGGTTCACGCTCATATAATGCGTAAGTAATAAAAAGTTGAAGTGCGTTAAGAAGTACGATCCACTTGCCTGACTTGACACCGTGGTGCTTGACATTTGTAATTATGTGGTGAAGACGGGGCCATGCTATTCTAATATGATAAAATGAATAGGGGGTGAACAATCTTTAAGGATCATATATTTTGAAACTTGATGATTATGTTACTTATGTTTATAAGTATTGCTATGTTGATGTTTGTTAATTCATCGTTTCTCAATGATAATGTATGCAATAGATTACATGTTGGGTAGCATGTCACCTGAAAAATTCTGTTTTTATCATATACCTACCGAGGATGAGCAGGAATTAAGCTTGGGGATGTTGATACGTCTCCAACGTATCTATAATTTTTTATTGTTCCATGCAATAATATTATCATTCTAGGATGATTTTTGGGTGATTATTTACCAATTAATATTATTTTTTAGCACTCACCTATTATCCCAATGGCAGTTGTTGTTTTCTGCATGTATTTGACTTTTCATGTTTACAGTACCAAACGAAGTCCAATTGCCCTGAAACTCTTTTATGATTTTTTTTGGACCAAAAGAAGACCTGGAAGCTTCGGGAGGAGTCTGGAGGCTCCACGAGGGAGCCACCACACAAAAGGGCAGGCCCAAGGGGTGGTCGTGCCCTATTATGTGGTGGCCCCTCAGGCGTCTCCCGGCGCCCCTCTTTGTCCTATAAATTCCAATAAATCCCCAAAACCCTAGAGAGCCTCCCGAAAACACTTTTTCCGCCGCCGTAAGTCTCTGTTCTGCCGTGTGCCCATCTGGAGCCCTGTTCTAGTGCCCTGCCGGAGGGGGGGATCGGTCACGGATGGCCTCTACATCAACCTTGTTGCTCCCATGGTCTATGGGGTCGTAGTTAGTACCTAGATGGCTATCTCTCTCTCTTGATCTTCAATACAAAGTTCACCACATCTTCGCGGTGATCTATTCGATGTAATCATTTTATGTGGTCCGTTTGTTGGGATCCGATGAATTGTGGGTTTATGTTCAGATTATTCATGAAAAATATTTGAGTCTTCTTTGAATTCTATTATGATTCTTATTTGCATGACGACTATAGCTTCGTAAATCTCTCCGATCTATTGAAATAGTTTGGACAACTAGATTCATATTTCTTAAGTGAGAGGGGTGTGTTGTAGTGGGTTCAATCTGGCGGTGCTCTATATCCCAGTGACAGAAGGGGACAAGACACGTCTTTGTATTGTTGCCACTAAGGATAAAATGATGTGGTTAATTCATATTTATTGAGTTTCTTTGTCATGGAAACATCATGCTAGCTATCTTACGATCATGTAAAGCAATATGACAATGAATGCTCAAGTAATCAAAACGGAAGCGGTGGAAGTTGCATGGCAATATATCTCGGAATGGCTATGGAAATGCCATAATAGGTAGGTATGGTGGCTGTTTTGATGAAGATATAAAAAGGCTTATGTGTGATAGAGCGTATCATATCACGGGGTTTGGATGCTCCGGCGAAGTTTGCACCGACTCTCGAGGTGAGAAAGGGCAATGCACGGTACCGTAGCGGCTAGCAAATTGCGGAAAGGTAAGAGTGCGTATAATCCATGGACTCACATTAGTCATTAAGAACTCACATGCTTATTTCAAAAGTTTATTAGCCCTCGAAGCAAAGTATTACTACGCATGCTCCTAGGGGGGAGGTTGGTAGGAGTTAACCATCGCGCGCCCCCGACCTTCACACAAAGATAGACAATCAAGGATAAATTGTGCTCCAACTTCCTGGCATAACGGGAGACTATACGTGCATGCTTCGGGAATCACAAACCTTAACACCAATATCTTACTAAACATGATCATCCACTAGTACCTCCCACATATTATCATCTCTATATCGCAAAATTATTGCAAGGAATCAAACATATCATATTCAGTGATCCATAAGTTTTATGTAGGATTTTATGACTAACCATGCAAATGACCAATTCATGTTGACTCTCTAAATAGATATAAGTGAAGCAAGAGAGTTTAATTCTTTCTACAAAATACCATTCTCTAATAAATATAAGTGAATCAAAAGAGCATTCTACAAATAACAGTTTTCTATGTGAAGAGAAACAGGCAATCCAAACTTGAAATAATATAAGTGAAGCACATGAAGCATTCTATAAAGCAATACTCAAAAGGTATAAGTGAAGTGCAATGAGCATTGCATAAATCAACCATGGACTATCTCATAACAGCATGGTGCATAAAATAAAAGTGAAAACTAAACACAAAAGACGCTCCAAGATTTACACATATCACATGAACGAAACGAAAACGAAAACATACCGATACTTGTTGAAGAAAGATGGGATGCCTTCCGGGGCATCCCCAAGTTTAGATGCTTGAGTCTCCTTGGATATTTACTTGGGGTGCCTTGGGAATCCCCAAGCTTGAACTCTTGCCTCTCCTCCTTCTCCTCATATCGAGACCTCCTCGATCTTTGAACACTTCAACCACACAAAACTTAACAGAAAACTAGTGAAATCCGTTAGTATAATAAAGCAAATTACTACTTTAAGTACTATTGCAAACCCATTCATATTTTATATTTTAATTATCACTACTGTATTATAACTTCTCCATGGCTTATACCACCGATAAAATCGATAGGTTTTATCAAAACAAGCAAAACAATGCATCAAAAACAGAATCAGTCTTAAACAGGACAGTCTGTAGTAATCTGAATTCTGAAAACTTAGGAATAAATAAACATTTTGCATATCAATTCTGTGTAAAAAATTCAGAAACTTTTGACGTTCCAGTAAAAAATGTAAATTCACGCACTACAGCCAAAGTTTCTGTTTTTACACCGCACATACCAACAAGCAATCTAATCATCCTAAAGGCAAATCTTGGCACATTATTTTTATAATACAATGGATTTGTACACGGGGATAATTATTTTTGTTAAAAACTTTCTGTGATTCAAGATTCACAAAGTTTCCATGGGCATGAACAAAGTTCAAGGAATTCCCCCACTTTCACGATGTTCGTCTCTCTCACTTTCACTTTTTTTGTGAAGTTTTAGGTTTCTCTCTATATTTTTTTGTTTTTAAAAATTAATAAAGCACTCAACAGAATAAAATTACTCTCTAAAACTTCCGGGTTGTCTCCCTGGCAGCGCTTTCTTTAAAGCCATTAAGCTAGGCATAAAGTGCTCAAGTAATGGACCCACCCGGATCCCAAGGTATATCAAAGCCAATTTTAATTAACAATGATTGTAATTTAGTAGTGAGCACAAAGCAACATATATCATGCAATGACGAAGTCTAACTCTCTTCCTAGGCATCGGCATGTCATAAAAGAACAATTCATGCGCATCAAGTAAAGTCCAATGCATAGTATAAACAGTTTCTTGCAATTTTATCGTATTGGAAACATAAAGAGGTGGAGATGTAGTTCCTCTCTCATAATAATTCCAAGTAGGAGCAGCAAGCACATGCATATTATATTCATCAAATTCATCATGTGTAGTAGCAAAACGCAACCCATCAATATAATCCTTAAGAAGAGCAAACTTCTCCGATATAGTGTAGTTGGGAGAATTCAAAAAGATAATAGGACAATCATGTGTGGGTGCAATAGCAACAATTTCATTCTTAACATAAGGAACTATAGCAAGTTCATCTCCATAAGCATAATTCATATTGGCATCTTGGCCACTGGCATAGCAAGCATCAAGTTCATCAAAAAGGGATATTTCAAAAGAATCCACGGGATCATAGCAATTATCATAGCATTCATCCTTCGGTAAGCACAAAGGGAAATTAAATAATGTATGAGTTGAAGAGTTACTCTCATTAGAAGGTGGGCACGGGTAGCCAATCCGCTCTTCCTCCTTTTGTTCTTCGCTCTCCTCCTCATCTTTTTCATCTAATGAGCTCACAGTTTCAGCAATTTCCTCTTCCATAGATTCCTGCAAAATATTAGTCTCTTCTTGGACAGCGGAGGAGTCCTCAATATATTCTTTAACATAAACATTGGAAGCATAGTTGTCATAGCAGTATTTAAGTATGGCAAAAAATTTAGATTTTGTAAAGAGTAGCATCATACTTTTCAATCAAAGAAGCAATTTCATAGGCACCCTTAAAAGCAACAAATTCTTCAATCAATATCATAGTAATTATGAACACCCTTGGCATAAGAAGATATGATTCCATTATCATTAAACTCACATTGGAAGAATAGGTGTTTCTTAGGGTCTTCGGAAGAACAAGTAAAATCAAATTTCACATAGATTCCAAGCATAGCAATACAAACTATTAATATTATGCCACAAAAGTTTCCCTTTTTGAGATAAGCGATGTCGCGCAAAATAAGCATGCTCATTTAATGTTTTTCCCTCAACTAAGCTAGTTGGGTTTTCAGCACGAGCACAAATGGATCGAAGATGATCCAAGTAATATTCTTCGATAGTACGGAACACTAGTGGTTCCTCGACTTTTGGAGCAGCAAGTACATCTATTTTTTTTGGTATTTTGCATTTCCTACCCATATCTAAAGATAGAAAACAAGAGCACAAAATAAAAACTACTTAGTGATAAAGCAAACAAGCACACACGAGAATATTCACCCCATGCCATTTCTCCCCGGCAATGGCGCCAGAAAAAGGTCTTGATAACCCACAAGTGTAGGGGCTCGTTTGTAGCCTTTTTCGATAAATAAGAGTGTCAAACCCAACGAGGAGCTAAAGGTAGAACAAATATTCCCTCAAGTTCTATCGACCACAGATACAACTCTATGCACACTTTAACGTTTGCTTTACCTAGAACAAGTATGAAACTATTTTGTAGGTGATAGGATAGTTTGCACGAATAACACTAGAAGTTCTTTGCGGGAATAAAACTACGACTAAATTGTAAGATAATAAAAGTTATTTGTTTAGTAGAAAGCTTTTGTCCAACAAGAAGGTTATTTGTCCCGAGGCAATTGATAACTAGACCGGTAATCAATATTGCAATTTTATATGAGGGAGAGGCATGAGCTAACATACTTTCCGTACTTGGATCATATGCACTTATGATTGGAACTCTAGCAAGCATCCGCAACTACCAAAGATCATTAAGGTAAAACCGAACCATAGCATTAAGTATCAAGTCCTCTTTACTCTCATATGCAACAACCAGCCTACTCGGTTTTTTGTCTTCTGTCACTCACGCCACCCACCATAAGCAAATCATGAACATATTGCAACACCCTACAGCGGGGATCCCTCACGTTTGCGCGACACGGAGGGCACCATAGGACAGCACCAAAATAAAACATACAACTCATACCAATCACGATCATCAATTAGCCCATAGGACAAAACGAATCTACTCAAACATCATAGGATAGCCACATATCATTGGGAAATAATATATGGAGTTGAGCACCATGTTTAAGTAGAGATTACAGCGGGGAAGAGAGGTGTTACACCGCTGCATAGAGGGGGGAGAGTTGGTGTTGAAGGCGGCAAAGTTGTTGGTGTAGATCTCCATCACGATGATTGCCCCGGCGGCGTTCCGACGCCACCGGGAGAGAGGGGGAGAGAGCCCCCCTCCTTCTTCTTCTTCCTTGCCCTCCCCCTAGATGGGAGGAGACTTCCCCCTCTGGTCCATGGCCACCATGGCGACGGAGGGGCAGTAGCCCCTCCGAGATTGGATCTCCCTCTCTGTTCTCTTCTGTTTCACGTTCCTGTTTTCTGGCCAAAAACCATTTCTTATATTCCCGGAGATCCGTAACTCCGATTGTGCTGAGATTTTAACACGATTTTTTTCTGGATATAAGCTTCCCTGCGCTCTAAGTAGAGCTCCAACCGACTTACGAGGAGGCCACGATACACCACCACGCACCTGGGCCCTTGGGTGCGCCCTGGTGTCTCGTGGTGGCTGTGGGCCTCCTTTTGCGTTGATTCCACCTCCCAAAAATCACAAACATTTTAAAATAATTCTCCATAAATTTTTATCGTGTTTGGACTTCGTTTGATATGGATATTCTGTGAAACAAAAAACATGCAACAAACAGGAACTGTCGCTGGGCACTAGATCAATATGTTAGTCCAATAAATCATATAAAATGTTGCCAAAAATATGTGAAAGTTGTATAATATTGGCATGAAACAATCAAAAATTATAGATATGATGGAGACGTATCACGGTGGTTCAGCCAGGTCATAACCTCTCTGCTATAGACCTCAATCGCGTGTCGGTAGGCTGTGATGGCCGCGGCCATAGGTCAGGAGTAGGCAGCCATAGTGTAGGCAGTCAAGAGTTCTACGATACCATGACCGGGAGTCAGCCCACGATAGAAGTTAGCACCCCTCTAACACATGATATTATTCCTAGGGATGTGGGTACTTATTTTGATCTGAACGACGGTCTAGCAGAAGATCATGGCAGCGACGATGACAGTGATGCTGGTTCGCCACAGAGGACTTATTTGTTGATGGACAGCAAACAGAGGATGGCCCCTGAGGTAGAAGAGGCTTCTGAAGAGGTGGATGGAGATCTGGATGGAGATGAGACAGAGGCTGAGCCGTGTTTGGAAATAATGGCCCCGGAGCTTCCTGTCATAGAAATCTCCTTGGAGTTGCGCGCTCAACAAACAACTTTTGCATCGGACGAACTTAACGATGCAAGTTATGCTGCTTCCGACGAGGAGGAGGTAGAATACCTAACGACACAGACAGAGGACTCCGATGATGAAGGTCCGGCCGATGAATACGAGTTCAACTTGTTGGAAAAGATACTCTTCTGAACCGTATACAACATAGACATGAGCACACATGAGTTCAGAGATTTAAGCGGCGTTGACCTAGTAGTTGTAGCAGACCAAGATATGTATCATATGGAGCCATTGGTTGTGCCAAGGTCTCATACAGCCGAAGATGAGAAGATAAATCTGAGGTCAAAGCCATTGCTATATCTAGGGCTTGTGTTCAGCTCAATGCTAGATATGAAGATATGGTGTCGGAAACGACACCTATGGGATCATGAGGATCCCTTAACGATTCGGCGGGGAAGAAGGCTTGCACAGAGAGCGGATCAAACGATCAACGCAAGGGATTTTACCCAGGTTCGGGCCGCTCGGAAGCATAAAACCCTACTCCTGCTTGGTTGTATTGGATGTCCTCTCAGGTCAGTTCTTGGAGCGCTACAGTAAATAGCAGCTACACATCCGAAACGGCCAGAAAAGATCCTCCCGGTAGCTGCACCTTGGGCCTCCTTTTATACCTTCGAAGGGGTCGCCAACAGTAGTGCGCAGGGGTCCATGAGGTTTAAAGAAACTACAGTGCTTATCATACCTAATACTGACGGCCTAGGACAAGGGCATTTAATGCCCCGTTGAGGTGTCCCTGCCCTTCTTGGGGATGGAAAAAGGAGCCATCACATCGCACCGCTTAAGCCCTCACGCCGTCAGCGTCCGACACGCACCCACGAGAACAAAAGCTAAAAGACAAGCTGGTAGTTGCCCTGGGGCGGTGCGCTTGAACAGTGAGAGGGGCTTGCCGGGTGTGAGCCTTGTCGGGGCCGTGAGCCATCCCGGCAAGATCTTGCCGGGGCTCCAGCCTTTGGTCTTCTATCTTCTCATCTTCTTGATATTGTAGTACTTGATTCCAAGGCTTTGCTAGGTCTTGTCAGCCACAAGGGGTTGCCCGCGCACAAGTCTGGGTAATAGACACCCTGGTTATTTGTACACTGACAGGAGCCCCCGGGCCTGGGCCATACATGTGCGCGCGGCGCTATTGGGCTAGGCCCAAAACAGTGCGCGGGTACACGTGGCCATAGCAATGATGGCGGTTTATAGCTTTCTCCCACGACGCATAATAACTGCCTGTCTTGGGAGTATCGGAGCGAGACGGTCCGCCTTCCTCCTCGGGAGGATAAGCGATGAACAGGGCAGTGCCCGCTCGCTTCCACATTGATGCCTTGGACGACGTGCCTTGAGTGACGCGTGTTGCTCAGGATTGCGAAGGGTCGGCCCCTCTCCTTCTTCAACACTCAGCCTTATAAAAGGGAGGCGAGGGAAGAAGAATAAGGCCACCCATCTGCAAACCTCTGATCTCTTGCTGCTCGATTCCTTCTCCTTCTTTCTTTCGCCACCTCCTTGCCGCGCCGCCCCAAGATGGCGATAGGACGCGGCTGCGCCCGGGGTTCCCTTAGCGCTCCGAGGAGCAGCCCTCGAACCCCAGCGTGAGTGGTGGTGACGATGGCGGGTCAGCATCCCGTGGCCGTGCGAGGACGGCCCCGGCAGGGGGTGGTAGTCGCAGCAACACACCCCTTCTGCAGCCCCACGCGGGAGTTCATCGTGGTCCTTCCACGCCGGCTCCGGAGCTGGCTGCGCCTCCCCGACCCTTTCGCAAGGGCCATGGAGAGCAACCGGTCCCGTGGCTTCTGGCTCCGTGCGGACGGCTGTAGTAATGGCCCTTGGTGGGTGGCGGTGGACCTCACCCCTGGAAGCGCCATGTTCCTGACGCGGGGAAGGAAATCGTTCGCTCGCTCCCGTGGCCTCACCCTCGGGCACCTGCTCCACTTCAAGCTTATCGACCCCGACACCCTCTCCATGAGGTTCTTCGGGGCGACCGGCGTTCGCCTGGAGTGCTGTGCCGAGAGCTCAAGCGACAGCGACTTTGACTCCTCCAGCGACAGCGACGACGAGGACGACGCCTTCGCATGAAGAACGAGGACACCGACTAGGCACGCTTGGCGCAGTAGTTAGGTCCCAATGTTCCATCCGCGAAACCTCGTTTCCGGATCAATCGTCGTGTCGCAGTAGTAGATCTCTTTTGATGTATTAAATCATACCCAATGTAGTCCTTGATCGCTCAAGAAGAAATGCACTAGGTATCTATCTCTTAAGAAAAAATCTTGGATCTTGCATGTGTATTGTTTCTTACTGTCTCCCCGACAAGTGTCTTGCCGGTGGAGCTCTCAGGCATGTCCTCAACGGGAGCGCAGCACTCCGAAGAGGTGCGCTTGCCGGAGATCTTACCAGGTTTAAGCTTGTCGATGATGTGGACGAACAGAGTGGGATGTCGACAAGAGCCGCGGGCTTAAGAAGAAAACACCGCGTCGTATGATGAAGAGCCAGCCCCCGAGGCTCTCCCATAAAGGGTGCCGCGAGCGCGATGCTCGATTCGCACACTCATTCTTGTCATTGTTATCATCCGTCGTAGACGTCCCACCGCTATTTTGTTGATCTTCAACTTGGGGTCTTGACTTTATAATCTTGCGCTTGCTGCAGATGTATCTTCAACCGCCCGAGCGCCCCGGCAAGCATTGCCGCATGCACCTGTTGACACCTGATTTTGACACAATGCAGAATGCAATAGAGATGGCCTCAAATGACAAAATATTCTACATGAGAAACTTCACATTGCCGAGTGAAACGAATTTGATGTTTGGACCATAATCATTCGGCATCATATCAAAAACCAAAACTACACTCGGATTGTCATGTTTAGGTGTTCTGAGTGCTTTTTGGTCGATTACGCCTCCAAGACAATCTCGGATTTAGGAATGCTCTACATGAATTGTCTTCGTTTCGTCGAATCGGTTGATTTTCATATAAAAACGTCTCAATCCGAGTTCGTATGCAAAAGTTAGAGCTATCTGAATGCAGTCCTGTCAAGAGGCGAAATATGGCACGCCCCATCAGACACATGTCTGATGGGTGTCTGATGCAATGCGTGAGCAATTAGCCCTTCAAGATAGCCTCGGATCGAAAAACGTTCAACATGAAAGTTGTTCGTCTCGTCGAAACGGTCAACTTTGCTTTTGGAGTCATAATCATCTGAGGTCGTTTACTGCCTCAAAAAAGACCCGCAAGGTGCAGCCAGAAAACTTGCCGGGAACAGTAACCTTGCCGGGGAAAGCTTGCCGGGAACAGTAATCTTGCCGGGGCGAGAAAACTTGCCGGGATGGAAACCTTGCCGGGGAAATCTTGCCGGGAACAGTAACCTTGCCGGGGTGAGAAAACTTGCCGGGATGGAAACCTTGCCGGAGAAATCTTGCCGGGAACAGTAGAAACTGTCAAGGCCAATCCGACCAGATGCTGAAGATGGACTCAAAAGATTATCTAGATGGCTTCGGATGAAAAAATGTTCAACATGAAAGTTGTTCGTAACGTCGAAACGGTCAACTTTACTTTTGGAGTCATCATCATCCGACGTAATATACGACATGCAGAGACGCTACAAGAGTCGGACGGTACAGTCAGATACATGACCGAGTCCGACTCGAAATTAAAGATGACCCCGTGGAGTATTCAAGATGGCCTTATTTGGAAAAGTGATCAACATACGGATTGTCGGCCTTGTTGAAGCGCACAAAATTGGTATTTGAACCGCCTCCATCGGAAGTCATATGCAGATTCCACGGCCCACGCAAGGAGCAAGACAGAAGATTGGACCAAATTTGGGCTGAATCCGAGTGGGACCATAACTAGGACTCTAGGACGTGAATTGATGTAATTTTCTTGTAAGGAAAGCCTTGATGAATCCTTTGCTTGTACGGGAAGTCCAGCCGCCTCTTATATATGTTGGGGGTGACGGCCGATTGAAACAACACACAATCGAACAAATCAATATACTACTTTTTCATCTACGTTTTATCTCTCCATCGTTTTTCTCTCTCGTTCTTCGTCGTTCTTCGTGTTGGAGAGCTGCGAGTACAGAGGCTCTAGGGGCGAGCGAATCGACCTAGGGCAGCCCATAGCCGCCGCACTCCCTGACGGGGTCCCTCCCAGGCGTGCGGGGTTTCGGGTCTGCAAAAGCGTCCGCCGGCTGTCTTGCGTATCGCGCTGCCGGACGGTCCTCCTTCGACGTGAGCTGCGGTGCATCACCCCCGGCGTCGAGGGTACACGGTGACGTGTTCGTCTGTCAACACACTTTTTGGCGACTCCGCTGGGGAATCGAAGATCCATCATCATCAGCATCCATCATGGCTGATCTTCCCAAGCCGAGTGAAGTAAACGCCGATAACATCATTAAGCCCAGTCTTGATGAGTTATCGGACGATCATCGCCAAGATTATGAGGAGTACAAGAAGGCACGTGAGGAGAAGGAGCTGCAGGAATTCCTGGCGAAATTCAAGAAGGATCGCCAAGGCAACATTACTCCGATTGGAGAAATCAAGTTCCCTCCTCTTCACGATGAGCAGGTTAAACCCTCTGTAAGTACTACCTTTTCTCCCGAGCAGTGGGCTGAGATTGAGAGTTGTATTGCTGATGGTAATAATTTGGTCTATCAAACTTTCATAGAAAATACCAATGCTCAGAAAAATATGCCTCAATCGTCTAGTGGTAATATTGGTGTGGCTGCTAGTGTAGAAAACCCTAATCTGTCCTTACCTCTTTCATCGGCACCTCCCATGCCGATGAATTATTATCCTACCCACACCAATCAGATCGTGGCTGCACCCGCTAATCCCATCATGAGCATGCCAAGTTCGGTGCCAATACCGAACCAAGCTTTACCTATAGGTGCAAACACTCGGCCACAGCCGAACTATGGTTCGGCATATGTGCCACAGTTCCTACCTACTACTAGTAATTCTACTCCTCCCATCCCACAGCAGCAAGCTTCATCGTCTACTACAGACGATGCTTTTGCTAATTTTAGAGAGGAGATGGCTAAGATGCTTCGAGAGAATTTTGGAGTTGAGTTACCTCGGAATCGGATTTACCAAACACCGTACCCCGAGTACTTTGACGCTGTCCAGTGCCCTCCGGGATATAAAATTCCAGATTTTGTTAAGTTCAATGGAGAGGGCACAAAAACCACATGGGGGCATGTTAGTCAGTATTTAGCACAATTGGGTGAAGCAGGATCGCTGAATGAGTTGAAAGTGCGTTTATTTCCTTTGTCATTAACAGGTACTGCATTTTCATGGTTTTCTTCTTTACCACACGGTTCCATCCGGGTATGGTCGCAGCTAGAGCAGAAATTTCATGATCACTTCTATAGTGGCGACAATGAACTCAAGTTGTCACATCTTACATCGGTTAAGCAGAAAAATGATGAATCGGTCTCCGATTACGTCAAGAGATTTAGAGAAACAAAAAACCGGTGTTATAGTTTGGTGATAACCGAGAGAGACTTGGCAGACCTTGTGCTTAATGGTTTGAAAACTCACATTAGAGAAAAGCTAGAAGGCTATGAGTTTTTAAATATCAACCAAGTCTTGCAAAGAGCTTTGGCTCAGGAAAGCCGAAGCAAAGATCTCAAAGAGGTGCATAGATATAAAACTGATCGTCCTAAGATGAATGTGGTCGAATATGATAGTGGTCACTCGGACGATGAGGGTGATATGTATGCTACTGAATTTGTTTGGCCATCTAAGGCTAAACCATTTACTTGTCAAGATCTGAAACCGATTCATAAGAATCGTGATAAGAGATGAAATTTACTTTTAACATTGCTAAGTGTGAAAAAATATTTGATGCTTTGCTGCAAGCTAAGATCATTAGGATATCTCATAGTTTACCGCCGTTTGAAGAACTGAAACGGCGTGCTTATTGCAAATATCATAATTCTTTTTCTCATGCTACTAATGATTGCAATGTTTTTCGACGACAGATTCAATCGGCCATCAATGACGGACGATTGAACTTTTCTGAGATGCAAGTTGATAAACAGCCATTCCCCATGAACACTCTGGATTTGGAGGGGGAAAAGTTACTCATTCGGCCGGAAGTGGCCGAATCTGCTAATAAAACTAATGTCGTTGTTGGTGAGCCCAGAAAAAGCAAGGAGGGCAGCAAGGTCTTGGGGAGGCAGGTTGTGCTTGACAAGCAACCCGATGGCAAGGAAGTGATCAAGATCACCATCAAGAATCCTGCACTCGGGGGGCAACCACAGGTGCAACAAGACGCTCGTGTTAAATTTGTTAAGCCCAAGAGTCCAGAAGTTGGCAAGTGGAAGACAAATGAAGCTAAGGTGCAGCGCAGGAGAATCAAGCCAACTTTTGATATGTTGCTATCCAAATATGCCAATCAAGCGGCTGGTTATAGCTCTAACCGGTCGTCAACTTTGAAGCGCTCAAGATCACCTCCGAGGCAAGAATTTCAGCATCACGCAAGGCCATATGGGTCGTGGGCACCAGGACCTTGGATGACGCCACCCCCCTATGCGCCATACCACATGGGAGGTTTCAATGGAGGATGGGGGCAGCCCCCAATGACCCCTTATGCTTTTCATCCAGGGTGGGCAGAACCAAGGAGGCCTATTCGTGAGAGGCTTTCTTATCCCACACGAGACCGTTTGAACAATGGTGTCAATCGGCCAATGCAAAACAATCAAGAAAGGATCAGCAAGCAAGTGTGGCGTGCTAAACCACCAAGTGCAGCGGTCGAGTCTGGAAAAGGCAAAGAAAAAATTGATGCTGACTCACTCATCTTGGGCACCGAAACATTCACCACACATCAGCCGATTGTGCATAGCAACTCGACTGAGCCGATACTGGTTATCGCACCAAAGCACTCGGCTAATGATCATGAAGCAAGTACCAGCCAAGTAAAGCCAAGAGATCCTAAATACACTCAGCCAAGGTGGTGTCCTCTAGGACTAACAAAAACACAAAAGAGGAAACTGCAGAGGTTGAGGAATCAAGAGATGGCTGAGCAAGAGGCCGAGAAGCAAAGAGACAAGTTGTTCAATGACACTCGGCCCATGGTACCAGCAAAGCAAGTGTGGAAGCCTAAACCAATACAAGATGCAGCAGCTTCTACATCTAACACAACAGCTTCTGCATTGATCATAGCAACACCTACACCACCAACAGAGGACGATGTAGCCGCCATTACATCGTCCACTTCACCTATTGCTTCCTCTTCACTTGGAGATATTTCGGAAGACATGCTTGAGGAAGAAAATGATCCGTTGGACTATGAATCTACACCACTTCATGAAGGTATGGATATCAATATGGTGTATTACTTACCCGCTGAATTTCGTGCTATAGATGAAGAAGGGGAAGTGGCTCAGCTGGATTTTGGCCCCAAAAATGCAATATTTGAGAAGCCAAAAGAACCAGTGACACATTTGAAACCATTGTACCTCAGAGGTCATATCAACGGATCACCACTCGCTCGGATGCTTGTTGATGGTGGTGCTGTGGTGAATCTTATGCCCTATTCGGTCTTCAAAAAATTGGGTTTGCCCGATGAAGAATTAATCAAGACCAATATGGTGCTTAATGGGTTTGAAGGCAAAGAGAAAACTGAAGCCAAAGGTGTGATGTATGTGGAGCTTACAGTCGGGAGCAAAACTTTGGCTACTGCATTCTTTGTCGCTGAGGTGCAAGGTAACTACAACGTCATACTAGGCCATGATTAGGTTCATGCAAACCAATGCGTGCCATCTACTATGCACCAGTATTTGATCCAGTGGGTTGATGATGCGGTGGAAGTCATTCATGCGGATAACTCGGCTTGTGTTGCTTTGGCCGATGCATCGGTGGATTGGCAACATCCCAATGCTACTTGCTTGACGGGACGCGACTTGTCAGAGTTTGATTTCCTCAGCGCAACGAAGAATGGCTTTGTGCCCGTCTCTTTAAAGCCGATTGGTGGCAATCGGCTCCAAGGTATGATGTGTTTAAATGGATTCTAATTCCGAGTGGTTGCAGAAACGTCTTGCAAAATATCGGTCCAGCGAGAACGATATGTATGAATCTATAGAGGAGTTGGATGACATGGATAAACTAGGACAAGGTTTTACGTCGGCCGATCCATTAGAAGAGGTAGATATAGGAGATGGTTCGGTCACTCGGCCGACTTTTGTAAACAAGAATTTGAGAGCAGATCATAAAGCTGAGTTGATCGGGCTATTGAAAGAATATGTTTGTTGCTTTGCATGGGAATATCATGAGATGCCAGGTTTAAGCCGAGAGCTGGTGGAGCATCGGTTACCTATAAAGGCTGGTTTTAGACCTTACAAACAATCAGCCAGAAAATTTAATCCAAAAACATATGACCGGATCAAGGAGGAGATCGGTCGGTTGCTCAAAGCTAATTTCATTCGGCCTTGCAGGTATGCCGAGTGGATCTCTAACATTGTGCCGGTGGAGAAGAAAGGATCCGGCAAGTTAAGGGTGTGCATTGATTTCAGAGATTTGAATAGAGCTACACCCAAAGATGAGTATCCCATGCCAGTAGCCGACATGCTTATTAATGATGCTTCTGGACATAAGGTTATTAGCTTTCTTGATGGTAATGCGGGTTACAATCAATTTTTTATGGCCAAAGAGGACATGTCCAAGACAGCCTTTTGTTGCCCTGGTTTCCTTGGTTTATTCGAGTGGACAGTGATGACATTCGGATTAAAAAATGCTGGTGCCACATATCAAAGGGCTATGAATTTAATTTTCCATGATTTACTCGGTATTATACTTGAAGTCTATATTGATGATATTGTTGTCAAATCGGATGCTTTTAAGTCTCATTTGGCCGATTTGCGTTTAGCTTTTGAAAGAATGAAAAAATATGGACTGAAGATGAATCCTTTGAAGTGTGCATACGGCGTGTCGGCTGGAAAGTTTTTGGGTTTCATTATTCATGAGAATGGCGTAGAAATTGATCCCAAATAGATAGAAGCTATACAAAAAGTGGAGGCTCCAACATGCAAGAGAGATATGCAAAAATTCGTTGGCAAGGTCAATTATTTGAGAAGTTTCATAGCTAATTTGTCACGGAAGGTTGATGCATTCACTCCTATCCTTCGGTTAAAGAATGATGCTGATTTTACTTGGGGGGCAAAACAGCAAGAGGCATTCGACATGATCAAGACTTATTTGAGCACTCCTCCGGTGATGAAAGCACCCAAACATAGAGAGCCCTTTAGGCTTTACATTGCGGCGGAGGAAGGTGTTATTGGTGCTGTATTGACTCAAGAAACCGAAGGAAGAGAGCATACTATTACATATCTGAGCCGACGCTTATTGGACGCCGAGACAAGGTATACATTTATTGAAAAATTATGCCTCTGTTTATATTATGCTTGCACAAAACTGAGACATTACCTAGTGCCGAGTGCCTGCATAGTAGCTTGTCAAACCGATGTCATTAAGTACATGTTGCATAGGCCAATTCTTAGTGGTAGAATTGGCAAGTGGGCTTATGCTTTAATTGAGTATGATTTGGCTTATGAATCTCTAAAATCCATGAAAGGCCAAATTGTTGCTAATTTTATTGTTGAACATCGGATTAATGACAAGCATGATGTTGATATAAACCTTGTCTCATTAGTGCCATGGAGGTTATATTTTGATGGTTCAGTTTGTAGCAATGGCCAAGGTGTTGGCATTGCTTATATATCTCCTCATGGTGCTGTTTTTGAAGCCTCATGCCGCTTAGAATATTTTTGCACAAATAATCAAGCCGAATATGAAGCATTGTTATTCGGCTTAGAGATGTTGCTTGCAATAGGTGCTACACATATTGAGGCTTTTGGTGATTCGTTATTAGTAGTGCAACAAATATCCAAAGTCTTTCAATGTTTCGACGAATCACTTAATGTTTATCTTGATAAATGTCTAGATATAATTTCTACTTTGGATTATTTTAGCATTGCTCATATATCTAGACATGACAATTGGAGAGCAAATGAGTTGGCACAACAAGCATCCGGCTATCATGTTGACCATGGCATGTTTCACATTTCTCAGAAGCCGATGTCTTGTCTTGCTAATATGGGAGAGGCCGAACCAGAGCCCACTGATTCGGCCACTAACAATAAATCTAGTGCAGGTGAAAATCATGACTGGAGGAAGCCCATTATTGATTACTTGTGCAATCCGAGTGAAAGGGTGGATAGGGCTGTTCGGCGTATGGCTTTCAAATATACAATGAGAGACGATGGTCTTTATCGCCGAATGGTTGAAGATGTTCTTTTGAAGTGTTTGGACAAGGACCAAGCAAGAGTTGCTATGGGAGAGGTACATGAAGGCATTTGTGGTACTCATCAGTCGGCACCCAAAATGAAATGGCTCTTACGACGTGCTGGATTTTATTGGCCGACTATGATCAATGATTGCTTCAGGTATTATAAAGGGTGTGAAGCATGTCAAAAATTTGGTGATATTCAATTGGCTCCTGCTGCTATGTTACATCCTATTATCAAGCCGTGGCCTTTTAGAGGATGGGGTTTAGATTTCATTGGGCAAATTCATCCATCTTCATCGAAGGGGCATCGGTTCGTGTTGGTGGCAACCGATTATTTCACCAAGTGGTCTGAAGCAGTACCTCTCAAGAACATGACACATACGGAGGTAATTCAATTCATAACAGAGCACATTATTCATAGATTCGGTATTCCTCAGACATTGACTACAGATCAAGGTTCATCTTTCATGTCACATCAAGTTAGAGAATTTGCCGAATCATATAACATAAAGTTGCTCAATTCATCTCCGTATTATGCCCAAGCTAATGGACAAGCTGAGTCTAGCAATAAGATATTGATCAAGCTCATCAAAAAAAGGATTGAGGATAATCCAAGAAAATGGCATGAGTTATTGTCTGAAGCTTTATGGGCACATAGAATCTCGAGGCATGGTGCTACAAAGGTAACTCCGTATGAGCTAGTATACGGTCAAGAGGCAGTTTTACCAGTGGAAGTGAATTTGAATGCTTTGAGAATAGTCAAACAAATGATTTATCGGCAATGGATTTTTACAATTTGATGATGGACAACATTGATGAAGTTGCCGATAAACGTTTGGCTGCTTTGAAGGCCATAGAGAGGGACAAGTTGAGGGTAGCAAGAGCTTACAATAAAAAGGTCAAGTTGAAGAATTTTCAGGTTGGCGATCTTGTGTGGAAAGTGATTCTGCCGATTGGTTCTAGAGATAGAAAATTCGGGAAGTGGTCTCCAAACTAGGAAGGTCCTTTTAGGAGTGCGAGGATAGTTCCTGGAAATTCATATTTGGTGGAATCCATACAAGGAGTATTATTACCTCGAGCTCTCAATGGCAGATATCTGAAGAAGTACCACCCGAGTGTGTGGCAAGAAGCCTAGTTAGGCAATGGCCGATATATGATTATCGCCCTTAATATAAACATGGCCGATACATAATTATCGCTCTGAGAAATATAGATGGCCGATGGAGTGTTGACATCGTCCTTAGAACAAACATGGTGCAAATTATTTTTCGGCATGCAAGTTTTGCCGAAAAACAGGGGGGCATGTGTTGACACCTGATTTTGACACAATGCAGAATGCAATAGAGATGGCCTCAAATGACAAAATATTCTACATGAGAAACTTCACATTGCCGACTGAAACGACTTTGATGTTTGGACCATAATAATTCGGCATCATATCAAAGACCAAAACTACACTCGGATTGTCATGTTTAGGTGTTCTGAGTGTTTTTTGGTCGATTACGCCTCCAAGACAATCTCGGATGAAGGAATGCTCTACATAAATTGTCTTCGTCTCGTCGAATCGGTTGATTTTCATATAAAAATCGTCTCAATCCGAGTTTGTATGCAAAAGTTAGAGCTATCTGAATGCAACCCGGTCAAAAGATGGGTGTCTGATGCAATGCGTGAGCAATTAGCCCTTCAAGATGGCCTCGGATCGAAAAACGTTCAACATGAAAGTTGTTCGTCTCGTCGAAACGGTCAACTTTTCTTTTGGAGTCATCATCATTCGAGGTCGTTTACTGCCTCAAAAAAGACCCGCAAGGTGCAGCCAGAAAACTTGCCGGGAACAGTAACCTTGCCGGGGAAAGCTTGCCGGGAACAGTAATCTTGCCGGGGTGAGAAAACTTGCCGGGATGGAAACCTTGCCGGGGAAATCTTTCCAGGAACAGTAACCTTGCCGGGGTGAGAAAACTTGCCGGGATGGAAACCTTGCCGGAGAAATCTGGCCGGGAACAGTAGAAACTGTCAAGGCCAATCCGACCAGATGCTGAAGATGGACTCAAAAGATTATCTAGATGGCTTCGGATGAAAAAATGTTCAACATGAAAGTTGTTCGTAACGTCGAAACGGTCAACTTTGCTTTTGGCGTCATCATCATCCGACGTAATATACGACCTGCAGAGACGCTACAAGAGTCGGACGGTACAGTCAGCTACATGACCGAGTCCGACTCGAAATTAAAGATGACCCCGTGGAGTATTCAAGATGGCCTTATTTGGAAAAGTGATCAACATACGGATTGTCGGCCTCGTCGAAGCGCAGAAAATTGGTATTTGAACCGTCTCCATCGGAAGTCATATGCAGATTCCACGGCCCACGCAAGGAGCAAGACAGAAGATTGGACCAGATTTGGGCTGAATCCGAGTGGGACCAGAACTAGGACTCTAGGACGTGAATTGATGTAATTTTCTTGTAAGGAAAGCCTAGATGAATCCTTTGCTTGTACGGGAAGTCCAGCCGCCTCTTATATATGTTGGGGGTGACGGCCGATTGAAACAACACACAATCGAACAAATCAATATACTACTTTTTCATCTACGTTTTATCTCTCCATCGTTTTTCTCTCTCGTTCTTCGTCGTTCTTCGTGTTGGAGAGCTGCGAGTACAGAGGCTCTAGGGGCGAGCGAATTGACCTAGGGCAGCCCATAGCCAACGCACTCCCTGACGGGGTCCCTCCCGGGCGTGCGGGGTTTCGGGTCTGCAAAAGCGTCCGCCGGCTGTCTTGCGTAGCGCGCTGCCGGACGGTCCTCCTTCGACGTGAGCTGCGGTGCATCACCCCCGGCGTCGAGGGTACACGGTGACGTGTTCGTGTGTCAACAGCACCCCGACAGGCCTTGCCGCAAGCACTCCGACAAGTCTTGTCGCAAGTTCAGCCCCGACGGGCCCGTGCACAAGTGACCGGGAGCGCGCGGTGTCGTTGGGCCAGGCCCAAAACAGTGTGTGGGCATGCGTGGCAGAAGTTACCGACTATAATCATTCCTTTACTGCGCCGCCCACGACGCCCATTAAATGCGGGACGTGGGGGACGTGCGCGACGCGACCGTTGCAGCAGCACGCTCGCGAGGTATTCCATCATTACTTTAGTAAAGAGGCAGCCCCGCACCTTCCCCATAAAAAGGAATCCTCAGGGCCGTGGCTCATTTACCTCTTGCCTCTTCCGATCTAGGAACCGCCGGCGTCTTCCTCCAAACCAGAGTTTCCTTCCACCTCCCTCGCCGCTCCCACACCTCCGCCGTCCTCATCTTCCAGCCTCCATAGCCATCATGCCGCCCAAGGCAGGCAAGGGCAAGGGTAAGAAAGCGGCGGAGAACAAGATGGTGGAGATGCGAAAAGAGCGCATCGTCTTCGCACCGTTGCTCGACGTGGAAGCCTTGAAGGAACAGTACCAGTTCATGTGGGCGTCGGAGACGGCGGCGCATCCCGCCACCCGGGTGAGTCCAGGTTCTGCTGAGGCTCATCCAAAGAAATACCATTTTTTTGCCGATTACTTCTACTGCGGTCTCTGTCCCCCTTTCTCCGATTTCTTCAAAGATATCATGCACACCTATGGCTTCCAGCTCTTAGATTTCACGCCGAATGCCGTGACGTGCATGTCTGTTTTCGCTCATCTTTGCGAAAACTTTGTCGGAGTAAATCCTAGCACTGCCCTCTTTCGCCATTATTTCATTCCTCGAATCGAGAGCGGCGAGGCCCTTTCTGGTTCTGTCGCCTGGATCCCACGGACAGGAACCAAGGAGGTCTACCCAGAGGGGGCCTACTGCCGGAAGTGGGAAGAATGGCGGGGCAGATGGTGCTGGGTTCGGGAGACAGAAGAAGAAGAAATCCAATCTTTCTGCTTGCCGCGGCAGACAAGGATAGCCCGCAACAACGATTGGAGCGCTCTTGATCCCGAATATGCAAAGCTCACAATTGCGACGACAAGAATCCTCCGCCTCAAGACTGCCGGGCTGTCTGTAGATATGATAGGCGCCGACTTCCTTCGCCGGTGGATTGCCCCTTTGCAAAACAAAGGGAGGACAGCTTGGGAGTTCAAGAATGCGGCCGATATCATGCGGCTGCTACCTGGGTTGGACTTCAACATGACACTTATGCAGCACGCATCCGTGTGTCAAAAGTTGTTCAGGAGCGCAGTGGTGCGTGATCTTCCGGCAAGCATAGTCCCCTTATGCAACAACTCCCGCTTGAACTCAATCCTCGCAATGATGCCAGAGCTTGATGCTCATAGCGTTGACGGGTCCTGGATCGTGCCTCCCGATGACCAGGTCCAACGATTCTTTGATAATCTGTCGGAGAGGCCTATCCTCGAGGGAGAAGATCTCATCCGCGACACCACTGAAAGAGAACTGGAGTATATCGCTCGCAGAGTGCAGGAAGCGGGCCTTGCCGCGGAGGCTAGCGGCGCTGGCTTCGCGGAAGAGGAATCCAGCGAAGAAGAGATGCTGCCGGATAAAGACCTTGCCGGGCAAGATGAGACTGCTGAGGAACAGGGTGGTACGTCTGCCGGGGACCATCCTGCTGAAGACAGAGCCGAGGAAGAACCACTCGAGGAGGCCCCGACCCTCAGGCCAAGGAGCAGACGCGTCCTTCGAGGCGCCGCCTCTGGGGTCCCGGCCCAGCAGACCTCCTCAAGTAGTGCAGCCCCCGGCAAGGGGGTTGCCGGCAAGGCGACGCAGCGGCAAGAAGCTCATCGGCAACCCGCACCTGCCGTGGCCAAGCGGCCAAGGAGCCCCCCTTCACCTCCTCCCCCGGCCAAAATGGTGGAAGTCGCCTTCGACCTCTCTGCCCTTAGCTCGGGAGAATAAGAAGAGTAAGAAGCTTGTCGCACCCTTTATCTTCTGAATTTCTGATTTCGCTCCAACTCATCGTTTGCTTTGAACTGTTTCCGCAGAGATGCCGAAACCTTGGCGCAGAGGATAGCAAAGAGGGCAAGGACCTCAACGGACGAGGAGCCACCGGCAAGCACCTCAGGCGCACCAGAAACGGCCACCATCAGCCCGAGACCTAGCCCGCGACGCAGTCCTCGACTCAGCCCCCGGCTCAGCCCCCAGCGTGAGTCCATTACTCACTTTCCGCTGGCAAGTGCCGGGAGTGCATTTATGCTGCTGACATCACCGGACGTGCAGGAGGAGAGCAGCGACAAGGAGAATCGCCAGAGTTCATCCCTGACATGCCACCTCCGTCAACCACACCGCCCAGAGATGCGTTTCCGGCTGGGACCTCCTCCAGCGCGCTTTATCGCGATGAGGAGGAGCCGGCAAGCGAAGGCACCGGCAGCTATACGCCGTCGACAGGCGTTAGCGGGAGGGGAGAACCCACTCCCCGGCAGGCTGACACAGGTAAACCATCCGCTTCGGAGTATTTGTTGCTTTATCTTCCTTTTTTGTCTTCTTGAACTTCCTCCTTATCCCCATTTTGTTTTACTCCTTTGGCTTTCAGGCATCCCCTCGGCGAAACACATGGATGTTGACGCTGTCATCGAGAACACCGCTCGGGATGCTGCCGCCGAGGCCGACAGGCTTGCCACCGAGGAGGCCGCCGACAGCGTTGCCGCCGAAGCCGCCAAGGCCGCTGCCGCTGAGGCCGCTGCCGCTGAGGCCGCCAGGGGCGCACAAGGAAAGGCCACCGAAGAGTCTGCTGAGAGGGCCGACAAGGAGTCCGGCGGCCGCACTCACGACATTCCTGCCGCAGGAGCGCATAGCGCTGACCCAGCCCCGGAGCCCCCGGCTGCCGATGAGGCGGCTGCCAACGAGCAACCGCCAACATCTGAAGCTCCCTCTTCCAGCAAATACCTCAAGGTCGGCGACAACCTGTTCGTTAGCCTTCCAGGGGCAGCCAGCATCAGGGCGCCAATCGAAGGTGAGACTTTTGAGGAAGTCGTCACCGCTGCCGGGCTTGAGATTGTGGATGAACCTAGCACCGGCAGCAGCAGATCTGAGGAGGAGAAACTCCTCCTGGCAATAAACAGCAACTATCAGAAGCTCCAGGCCCTCCATCGCGCCCGCAAGGAGAAGTTAGAGTCCCGGGCCGCCATTGCTGAAGCAACCGAGGTGAACTTTCAAGAGCGCGTCAAGGAGACCCAAGCGTGGTACGCTGAGGCCGTCCAGGAGCTGAAGGCATGCCAAGTTCAGCTGAGCCAGAACTGGGAAGAGCTCCTCCTGAAGCAATCTGACATCGAGAAGGCACAGGAGGAAGCACGTCTGAGAGAGCTTCGTGTCAGGCTCGAATCGCATGAAGATGACCTTGCCACGCGCGAGAAGGCGCTTGCCAACAAGCTCCGTGCCAAGGACAAGGAGGTTGAAAATCTTGTCGCGCAGCGGACCCAGGAGCTGGAGCAAAGGCACGTGGAGGCGCTCAAAACTCTAGCTGTGGACCACGCCGGCAAGCTGAAGGAGGTCGTCGGTGCCGCCAAAACTACAGAGGCCGCCAAGAACGAGCTTGCTGAAAAGGCGAAGAAGCTGGAGACGGAGCTTGAGGAGCACGGCAAGAAGGTCTCAACGCCCGAGACCGAAAGAGACAAAACTCTTCGCAGTCTGGCGGAGGCACAGGTCGCCGTCTCTGACAAGTCCAAGGAGCTCTCCACAGCCAACGAGTCCATCGCTGATCTGAAGCTGAAGCTGACCAATCTGATGGAGTCCCTTGAATCCGCGGAAGTTCGCGAGAAGGCCCTCACCAAAGACCTCCAGAATGAACAGGAGCTGTTCAAGAGCGCCGCCCTCGAGCACAATGACTATGTGTGAGGCATGGAGATCTGGACCGAGAAGCTTGTCGTCGTCGCGAGGAAGCTTGCCGCGCAACTGTCTACCATGGGCTTGGAAGATTACAGGGAGCCTCTTGGTGACAGGATGTCCGAGAGCGCCAAGCTGACCATGTTCTTCGACCACGTGCTTGAAGCTCTGGAGCAATTGCACTCTAACCGAGTAGCTCATCTGGCCAGCGAGTCATGCAAGTTCTGCCAAGCTGTCCTCCGCAAAGTGCTCACCAAGGTGGTCTACAGGAATCCCGGCATCAACCTCGCCAACTTCTTCGACCGCCTGCCGAAGGATGCAGATCTCAAGGCGGTAGAAGAGCTTGTCGCGCCCATCGTCGACAGGGTCAGCCAAGTGAAGAGAGTCGAAGGTGATTCCGGGATTAACTGCTTTGTTCCTTGCCGTCGCCATTTCATGCCAAAGACAACATTGCCTTATGTTAGAATCGCGGCAGCTTTTATTGTAATATAACTTGCTCTGTTCTGGACAAATGCTATGTTATTCCCCTTTGCTTAATTTCTTTATGTATGTATTCGCCCTACGCTTAACCGGAAACTTGCCGGTGCGCATACCCTTGCCGCGAGCGCTAGGTGCGGGACTTTAGCAGCCTGCACCCACCTAAACTCTTAGTGCACCCACCTAAACTGTTGAGCGGACTCGAAACAGGATAAGGGCGCAACCAATTTACAGCAAGGTTCCTTTGCGTGCAGGTTTTCCATACATAAGTCGAAACTGTTCAAGGGGAACAACGAAACAAAAATCCGTTTAAAATCTCTGCAATTCTGCAACTTAGCTTTTCGTTGAAGCACTCTTTCCGACAAGATGATTTCCTTGAACATCGCCTATTGGTATCCATACCACCATTCCCCCCCCCCCCGGCAAAGCTGCACGCGAGGTAACCTTCTGTTCCTTTGAGAAAAAGAAAGAAGAGAAAATATAGATATGGAACCTTGGCGGTTCGTTAGCACTTGTCGGGAGTAAGCATAATACAATATCTTGGCTAAACATGCATATAAATAAACATGCAAATCGACAAGAATTGTACAATACTTAGCTTTATTCAACTACGCACAGGATTTGCGCCTGGCTTTGTACAAAGGATTACATGCTACTGCGGCAAGACTTGTACAAAAGGGGTTGCCAGGAGACCCGGCAACCGCGCCTTATGGATAGAACTTACGAAGATGCTCGATATTCCAGGAGTTGCTCACCGGAATACCGTCTTCGGTCTCCAAGCGGACTACGCCAGGCCTGGTGACTCGTACTACCCGATAAGGGCCTTCCCACTTCGGCATCAACTTGTTGGAATTCTTGGCCGACTGAACGCGCCTAAGAACAAGGTCGCCTGCCTCAAGACTCCGGGCATGAACTTTGCGGCTATAATAGCGGCGCAAAGCTTGCTGGTAGCGTGCAGCTCGCACAGCAGCCTGGAGATGATCTTCCTCAAGGAGCAGCGCGTCATCTTGCCGTAGCTGCTCTTGCTCGAGCTCATCATAGGCGAGCACTCGAGGTGACCCGTATATGAGCTCCGTGGGGAGAACTGCTTCAGCCCCATATACTAGGGAGAAGGGTGTCTGGCCGGTAGCTCGATTTGGTGTCGTCCTAATTGACCAAAGAACCACCGGCAACTCATCAATCCAGCGCCTTCCGCACTTGCGCAGCTTGTCGAAAGTTCTTGTCCTGAGACCACGCAGCACCTCAGCATTCGCCCTTTCCACCTGGCCGTTACTCCTTGGGTGAGCAACAGAAGCAAAACAAATTTTTCCGCCAAGGTCTTGGACGTATTGCATAAAGGTATGGCTCGTGAACTGTGTGCCGTTGTCGGTGATGATCCTGTTAGGTACTCCAAAACGGCAAACTATTCCTTTAAAGAACTTGACGGCCGACTGTGTTGTCACCTTCCTCACCGGTTCCACTTCTGGCCACTTTGTGAACTTGTCGATGGCGACGTACAAGTACTCAAAGCCCCCGACAGCACGGGGGAAGGGGCCCAAGATGTCGAGCCCCCAGACCAAAAATGGCCAGGATAAAGGGATCGTCTGAAGGGCTTGAGCTGGCTAATGTAGGTTCTTTGAATGAAACTGGCATGCTTCACACTTGGTTACAAGCACAGTTGCATCCTGGAGGGCAGTGGGCCAAAAGAAACCTTGCCGGAACGTCATACCAGCAAGTGCTCTTGATCCCATGTAACTCTGCCAACAGCTCTAGTCCATCCTCCCGAGAAATGCATTTCAATTTCACACCGTTTGGTCTTTTTCTGTACAGGACATCGTCCAAAAACTGGTACATTTTAGACCGACGGGCTACTTTCTCTGCTTCTTCCTGCTCATCGGGGAGTTCTCCCGTCTGAAGGAAATGGACGATGTGCTGTGCCCATGCTGGAGCCTGAGGCTCGACGGCAAGTACTAAAGGCAAATCTTCTGCCGCGGGAGCAGTTGTCTCGACAGCAAGGGCCTGAGACTCTGCCGGATCTTGCTATTCCCCGGCAAGCTTGGCGGGAGCGTTTGTCTCGACGGCAAGAGCCTGAGCCCCTGCCGGAGCCTGTTGCTCACCGGCAAGCTTGGCGTTGTTCCCGGCAACTTCCTTGCCGGTGGCTTCTGGGAGCTCTGCCGGGAAGTACTTGCCGGAACTTAACTTTCTTCTTTTCTCTTGCCCTATTGATGGTGTCACGGATGGCTGAGTGAGTCGGAGCACAAAGGTACCTGGTTCCATAGGCAGCTTAAGGGCAGCGCGCTTCGACAGGTCATCAGCAATGCTATTCTCTGCACGAGGGACATGCTCCATTTGCAGACTGTCAAAACGCTCTTCCAACTTTCTCACTTCATCTACATAAGCTTCCATCAACGGGCTCTGATAATCTTTGTTGACTTGTCTGACGACAAACTGAGAATCACCTCTGACAATAAGCTTCTAGATTCCAAGGTCCGCCGCGATATTCGGCAGTATTGTTCGTTGATCTCTCCCGGGGAAAAAGCATCTGAATCACGTATTTGAGGTGCTCTCCGGTGGGTGCGACAAGCAGCACGCCAGCACCGGCGCCTTGCAGCGAGAAGGCCCCATCAAAATACATGATCCATTCTTGCTTCGTTCCCTTGCTGGGGATGGTCGACTCTGGAATTTCCTCATCTGGTGTTGGGGTTCATTCTGCAATGAATTCCGCCAAGGCTCTGCTCTGGATGGTCGAAGTGCTTTCAAACTTGAGACCAAAACTCGACAGCTCCAAAGCCCACTCCACAATCCTGCCGGTAGCTTCTGGGTTCCGCAAAATCCGCTGCAACGGAAAGCGAGTGACGATGGTGATCTCATGTGCCTGAAAGTAATGGCGCAGCTTCCTCGAGGCCATGAGGAGGCCGAAGAGCATCTTCTGCACACCAGAATATCTTGACCTAGCCCCCTGCAAAAGGGAGCTGACAAAATAGACCGGGAGCTGCACCATCTTTTTCCTCTGTATTAATTGGCCTGACTGCGCAGACTCAACCTTGTCGGCGCCAGACTCTGCCGGGGAAGGCCTTGGCTCATCACTTGGTGGTCCTGCCATTGGCGCTGCTTCTTCATCAACTTCTCTCTCCGCCACCAACGCAGCACTCATCACTTGATTCGTTGCCGCTAGATAGAGCAGCAACGGCTCTTGTGGCTTTGGCGCGACTAGTACTGGCGAAGAGGAGAGGTATCTCTTCGAATCCTGCAGCGCTGCCCCCGCTTCCGGAGTCCATTTCATTGGACCTGCCTTATTCAAAATTTTGAAAAAGGGCAGGGCACGCTCAGCAGATTTTGAAATGAACCTACTCAGAGCAGCAACGCAGCCGGCAAGACGGCGCACATCCTTGACACGTCTTGGCGCTTCGATTTTCTCAATTGCTTTGATCTTGTCAGGATTTGCTTCAATTCCTCGCTGAGATACAAAGAACCCGAGGAGCTTGCCGGATGGGACACCGAACACGCACTTCTCAGGGTTGAGCTTCAAGTTGATCTTGCGCAGATTTGCAAAGGTTTCTTCTAAATCTGATATGAGTGTTGCTTTGTCCTTGGTTTTGACCACTATGTCATCCATATAGGCTTCCATATTTCTATGTAGCTGGGGCTCAAAACCAATCTGGACTGCTCTTGCAAATGTAGAACCAGCACTTTTCAACCCGAAAGGCATACGCAAAAAGCAGTACGTACCACATGGGGTGATAAATGCGGTCTTTTCTTCGTCTTCCTTGGACATAAATATCTAATGATAACCTGAGTAGGCGTCAAGGAACGACAACAAGTCGCAGCCGGCAGTGGAGTCCACAATCTGGTTGATGCACGGCAAAGGGAAGGGGTCTTTTGGACAGGCTTTATTGATATCTGTATAATCAATACATAGCCTCCACTTCCCATTCGCCTTGCGCACTACAAC
The DNA here is from genome assembly GCA_039707655.1 of Elymus sibiricus. NCBI lineage: Eukaryota > Viridiplantae > Streptophyta > Magnoliopsida > Poales > Poaceae > Elymus > Elymus sibiricus. Next base: position 174,553,879 of record CM077667.1, on the reverse strand, counting down.
TGGATTGGCCAACCATGTTTGATGAAGTACTCCTCTAACCAAGCCTGCTGCTTCTAACTTCTTGATTTCTTCGGCAATAAACTGTTGCCGCTCCAAAGCTTGCTTCCTGACCTTCTGCTTGACGGGCCGCGCGTGTGGACAGACGGCAAGGTGGTGCTCAATTACCTCCCTGGGAACACCGGGGATGTCAGATGGTTGCCATGCAAACACATCGACATTTGCCCGTAGGAAGGCAACGAGCGCGCTTTCCTATTTCCTATCAAGGGTGGAACTTATAACGAAAGTTCCCCCCGTGCCATCTTCCTTGGCGGGCACCTTCTTAGTTTCTGGTGGAGCCGCTTTGGATTTCTTGCTCTTGCCGGTGGAGCTCTTAGGCACATCCTCAACGGGAGCGTAGCACTCCGAAGAGGCGCGCTTGCTGGAGTGTGTGCGAGAGGCCTTGCCGGTCTTCTTCCCTCCGGGAGCTTCAGCGGCAGGAGCAAGTGCCTTGGCGGCAGATGTTGCAACTGCATCCCGGTAGAGCTGATCGGTGCAGATGAGCGCGTCCTTCTTGTCGGAACCGATAGTGATAACGCTCATCGGCCCAGGCATCTTCAGCACATTGTAGGCGTAGTGTGATGCCGCCATAAACTTGGCCAGCGCCGGGCGGCCAAGGATCCCATTATATGGCAATGGTATTTTGGCGACGTCAAACACAATTTTCTCCGTCCTGAAGTTCAAGTCACTGCCAAATGTCACCGGCAGCGTGATCTTTCCCTTGGGTTGGCTTCTTCCTGGATTGACCCCTTGAAAAGAGCCCGTCTCTTCGAGATCTCCATCAAGAATTTGCAATCTCTTGATGACCTCGGGTGAAATCAAGTTTAAGCCGGCCCCACCGTCAACTAGCATTTTCGTCACCTTGAGGTTGCGAATCGTTGGCAAGACCAACAACGGCAAACACCCAACCGCAGTTACGCGATCAGGGTGATCCGCAACGTCGAAAACGATAGGCGTGTTGGACCATCTCAAGGGCTTCCGAGCGCCGATAGACGGCTCTGTCGCATTTACCTCGCACGCCCACTGTTTAAGTTGGCGGTGGGAAGAATGCAACGATGCGCCTCCATCGACGCACATGGCATCAGTAGCTTTCTGAAACTCTTGCTCGCTGGACTCGTCGTCCTCTTCCATGCCATCATCAGCCCCTTCTTGCTTGTCACGGCCTCGAGCGGGCCGATCCTTCTGCTGCTTGGCCTTGCTGCGGCAACCTCCTCGGCCACCGCGCTTCTTGCCGGACCCTTCAGCACCATCCTGAGCCCTCTCCTTGTCTCGCCTCTCGTACTCGGCCTTCTGCTTTTCGACAAGCTGTTCGACTTGCCGGCAGTCTTGGAGATTGTGGCCCTTGGTACGATGGATCTTGCAATACTGCTTGCCGGAGCCGTCTGGCTTGTCGACAGCCACCAAGGCCTGACAGGAGGCGCACCCGGCAACATCCTTCCCGGGGTCGTCTACCTTGGCCTTCTTGGCGGTGCCGGGGTTGCCGGACCCCTCGACAACAAGTACGGCCTTGCCCTTGCGCTTCCTGTTGCGCCGCCGACCCTTCTTCGCTGGAGCGGCAGCGTCTTCATCTTCAGAGTCAGCCCTTGCGCCAACATCCTTGCCGGGGAGTCTCCTCCCTTCTTCAGCTCGAGCACACTTGTCGGCCAGAGCATAGAGCTCGGCAACATCCCTGACCTTGTTCATTGCCAACTCTTCCCGCATCATGCAGTTTCGCACGTTCTGATGGAACGCGCTGATGACAGCGGCAGGGTGAACGTCTGGTATGTTGTGATGTATGCGGCTGAACCTTTGGATGTACTTGCGCAGGGTCTCGCCTTCCTTCTGGGGAATGATATGTAGATCACTCTCCTGGCCCGGAGCTTGATGGCCTCCGGTGAAGGCGCCAACAAACTCGTGGCACAGATCTGCCCAGGAAGAAATGGATCCTTCCGGCAAGTGCATCAACCACGACCTAACGTTAGGCTTGAGCACCAACGGGAAGTAGTTGGCAAGTATCTTGTCGTCACGACCCCCGGCAGCCTGCACCGCAATGGTGTAGATGCTCAGGAACTCTAACGGATGGGTTTTGCCGTCATATTTCTCCGGGACCTCCAGCTTGAACGTGCGAGAATTGGGCCACTGGACTCGCCGCAGCTCACAGGTAAACGCTGGACAACCCACCTCGTAAGGTAGATCGCCAGGATACCCCGGCGCAGGCTTATCTATAGTGGGCCCCGCGCGCTTGTCGGACTAGTAGCGTGCTTCCCGACGCCGCTCGATGGTAGTTCGAGCGTCCTCCTTGCCTCGCTCCCGAAGAACGTGACGTTGATCACGGCGAGTTCGCAGGTCGGACGACGCCGTGGAATCGTCCTCACGAGTGTCGACCCGTCGAGCCATCGTCCGCTGCTGTTGCTGTGGGGGACAATACATCATAGTCGTACCGCCCACAACCTTCTCTTTGCCGACGCACGGGGGCTCGATGGACCGCCGCCGCGAGGGCTCCGCCTGCTCCGGTTTATCTTCGTTGGCAAGGCCAACGAGGCTCTGAATGGCGGATCTCCACTCCTCGAGCTTGTCCGCAGCAAGAACAAAATTCAGGAGCAGCTGTGCACGTGCCAGCGCTTCTGCCGGCGTAGGTGGCGGCGACAGGTGGGAGGAACGTGAGGTGCTCTGACTCCTAATCGTGTTAGAAGGAGCAACAACACGATCCTGCGACCGTACGCCGCTTCCACCAGTACGTGGCGTGCATGCTGGTCTCGCACATCCCGAGAATGATGCTCAGGAGATTTTCCATGGGGACGTCCGAGACTCCCAACGTCGCGGCGATGCTCCTCGCGCACGCCCTGGGAAGGTCGCGGCACGTGCGCTGGCGTGGGTGTCTTGGAGGGCGCCCTTCCATCTCTGGAGTTCGCCGCACCGCCTCCTGGCAGAACGGCTCCATCCCTGGATCCAGCGGCGCGAACGATGCCGCTCGCCTGGCTACGATCACCGAAGCGTCGTGGAAGCTCGGGATCTCTACTCCCTCCACCCGCGTCGACTCCGTCGCCCGTGCGCGTAAGGACGGGTGCAGCGGACGCGGACGGTCCAACCGCCGTGAGACCCTTCCTCTTGGGGGCCATGGCGGTGATGATGATGAAAAACTGGCGCACTGATCACCGGATCAGGTCCACGTAGCCTTCCTCCCCTACCTGGCGCACCAAAGATGTCGGAAACGACACCTATGGGATCACGAGGATCCCTTAACGATTCGGCGGGGAAGAAGGCTTGCACAGAGAGCGGATCGAACGATCGACGCAAGGGATTTTACCCAGGTTCGGGCCGCTCGGAAGCGTAAAACCCTACTCCTGCTTGGTTGTATTGGATGTCCTCTCAGGTCAGTTCTTGGAGCGCTACAGTAAATAGCAGCTACACATCTGAAACGGCCAGAAAAGATCCTCCCTGTAGCTGCACCTTGGGCCTCCTTTTATAACTTCGAAGGGGTCGCCAACACTAGTGCGTAGGGGTACATGAGGTGTAAAGCAACTACAGTGCTTATCATACCTAATACCGACGGCCTAGGACAAGGGCATTTAATGCCCCATTGAGGTGTCCCTGCCCTTCTTGGGGATGGAAAAAGGAGCCATCACATCGCACCGCTTAAGCCCTCACGCCGTCAACGTCCGACACGCACCCAGGAGAACAAAAGCTAAAAGACAAGCTGGTAGTTGCCCTGGGGCGGTGCGCTTGAACAGTGAGAGGGGCTTGTCGGGTGCGAGCCTTGTCAGGGCCGTGAGCCATCCCGGCAAGATCTTGTCGGGGCTCCAGCCTTTGGTCTTCTATCTTCTCATCTTCTTGATATTGTAGTACTTGATTCCAAGGCTTTGCTAGACCTTGTCAGCCACAAGGGGTTGCCCGCGCACAAGTCTGGGTAATAGACACCCTGGTTATTTGTACACTGACATATGGCTATAGGAGTATGCAGTGCGACACTATCGGCCTTACCGCGTCCACAAGTCACACAAAACCCTGAGATTCGTGGTGTAGTGTGAGAACAGTGAGCAGGGTTGTCTTTGCAAGGTTTGCGTCCATTAGTTCAAACTGGAGATCGATGGAAGATCGTTAGCTGCGTAGGATCGCACCGTTGTGGGCGCGACCGCATAAAAGGTCATCACCGGCATCTTACATCCAACTTCATTGGCCAACGCCTGAAACATTTCATCGCCAAGCAGACGACACAGTCAGTGTCACAGTTGCAGGATTACATAAGCATGATATTTGAGTATGATGTGAACTACGGAAAGGCCTGGATGGCTAAGCAACTGGCTCTGAAGATGGTGTACGGTGACTGGGAGGAGTCATATGGTGTGCTCCTGAAACTACTTCAGGCGATGAAGGCCCACAATCTAGGAATGGTACGAGGTGGAGGGATACCCATGGGGCTTCCTAGAGAAGAGGCCAGAGGGGTGGGACCAGAGATTCATCATTTTTAGGAGGGCGTTCTGGGCATTTGGAGCGTGCATAGAGGCGTATCGTCACTGCAAGCCAGTTCTTTTGGTTGATGGAACGTTTCTTGCCGGCAAGGTCTAAGGCATGCTGCTGGTGGCCATAACCTGTGATGCCGATAATCAGCTTGTGCCCCTTGCTTTCGCCCTCGTCGAACGGGAAGACAATTCCAACTGGGAATGGTTCATGAATCTTCTGCGGGTGCACGTCCTTGGTCACGAGAGGCCACCATGCATCATATCGGACCGACACCCTGGGATCATCAACGCAGTGCACGCACAATTAGAAGGTTATCCGTATGTGATTCACAGATGGTGCATGCGACACTTCGCTCAGAACTTCTACTCGAAGGTAAAGAACAAAGACAGCACTCACGCATTGAAGCTTTTGTGCGAGGAATTTGAGCCCTACATTTTCGATGAAAGGTTGAAACACCTCATGAAGGCGGTCTAAAGAGGGTTTCGATTTCATACAGATGCACCTTCCTTTGAAGGAGAAGTGGCTCGCGCCTTCGACGAAGGGGGCTAGGTACGGCCACATGACGAGCAACATGGCTGAGATTTTCAACGCCATTCTGAAGGGAATAAGGCGGCTCCCAGTGGCCATTGTGCTCACCTTCACCTTCGACAAGTGCAATGAGTACTGGATATCATGGTGGTCCGCCGTTAAGCACTCCATAAGCGCGGGTCACATGTATGGCGATGGCAACCACAGTGACCGTCGATGGCCTCAAAAGGTCAGTGAGCGGCTAGAGACACAACATATCAAGTATTTTGGTCAGAAGCTAAAGACGTATGATCTGGTGAAACAACATTACTCTGTACAAGAGGTGGGCGGCTATAGCACTACTGGGCAACCATGGGGCGGTCGTATTCATGAGGCAAACCTTGACAAGAAAACTTGCAGCTGCCATAGGAAGATGGTTTACCATGAGCCCTGCTCGCATCTGATGGTGGCATTCAGGCAGCACCATTTTAATTGGGATATTATGGTCTCCTCATATTACAGCATAGAAGTTATGGAGCATACCTGGTCCACCAGGTTTAAGCCCTACCTGGACCCTGCTCGGTGGCTCGCATACACCGGCGACGAGTTCCGTCCGGACCCTGCTCTTGTTATCACCGCGCGTGGACGATGGAAGAGGTTCAATATGGAGATGGAAAAGATGAAGGGTAAGAGGAATAAGTATGACGTGTTCTCGTATGAGACGCATACGCAGAACCGCTGCACCGTCTGTCATAAGACTAGACACATAAATAGCAAGAAGTTTACCTGCGAGATGAGGACTACCGAAGCCACGAGAGAAACGGCCAGGGAAGCTGTTAGAGACCAAGGGGCCTTGGCGGAGGGTGTGTTTCCCAAGCATCGAGCAACATGCGGAGGGGCCTTGGAGGAGGGTCCATTCGTAGGGGGTTCTCAAAGAGGGGTGGTTGAGGCACATGCGGAGTGGGAGTTTGAAATAAATAGGTCATTCTGTTGTGCCCCTCTTATTAGTGTGATGGCATTTCTTTTGTTGTGCTAACATGTTGTTATTTGTTCACAGCAGAATGGCGGCCCAGGTTGATGGTCCACTAGACCTGCCAAACCCTAACCCCAGCGATTACCTGGACATGGTGTTGGACAGCTTCTACGATCACTGATATCACGGTCGTAGAACCATGGAAGGACAGGTACCTGTCTCATTATTTGTCCTTACGTGCAACTCGTTGAGGCAAGATTTTGTCGGTCACTAACATTTTTCGTTGCTCTCACGATGACAGGACCTGAGACCACTACGTATCCGGTCTCACAACATCGAGAACATGTCATACGACGACAGGTACACACCGTATTTTCGAGAAGCATGGTTGCTGCCATTCATCACAATGCTGCGCAGAGGAATGCATGTATTCAACGACAGTCTGCTATCATGCATGGTGGACCATTGGAGGCCCGAGACTCATACTTTCCACTTGCCGTGTGGTGAGATGACCATCACACTGCAGGATGTCAATCTCATAACTGGACTGTCAGTCACTGGCAAACCCGTGACTGGAATAACCGATCCAAACATATGGAAGTAATGAGTTGAGTCCAAACTCGGTGTGAAGCATGACTCGTTTCCACCAGGTTGGAAGAAGAAGTTGGCAAGCAAAAAGGCGCCACTATCCGGCGCCTATAGCCCGGGGAAGACGGTGTGTCAAAGCAGTTGAAGAATACAAAGAAGTGGCTGAAGACCGACGTGTCATTCGTATGGCTGGAAGCAAACTTTGGGAAAGGCCCACCTATAGATGCTTCTAATGAGGTCGTCCAGATGTTCGCAAGGGCTTAAGCTCTCTACATCCTAACGACACCGGAGACTACATCTCCTGGATCTGGCTCCAGCTTCTATCTGATTGGAAGGAAGCTGGGCAATTCATCTGGGGATCCCTACCCTTGCCTGGCTGTATCGTCAACTATGTGAGGCCTCCCGCTATTCCAAGTACAAGTCAAACATTGGAGGATGCATGATCCTGTTGCAGGTGTGGACTTGGGCTCACATTCCCGTGTGCAGACCCACACCCGTGTGCAGACCCATACGTCTTTGTACCTTGAGAACGATGTTGGCCCGACTTACTCTGAACTTTTTATACATGCAACGAATCTCGTCGACAACGCGCAACTGTCTTACAAGATCGACAACAAGTTGTTCGACGTGCTAAGTCACACACGGGTAAGTGAGGGTAAGGACGATGCATGTTTGTCATCCATCCATTCCTAGCAGGAACTTGACGGCATGCATGTTTTTTTGTAGGTGGACTAGACGTCTTATGGCATCTGGAGAAGGAGCGTCTGGAATTGGACCCAATGTGCTACGAAGGTCACCAGGTGTGCTGTTCAAAGTGCGCTCTGATATGCTTCTTTATTGTGCAGCACTATATGCCAGAAAGGATGTGCCGATAGTTTGGCCGGTTACAGGAAATCCCGACCGCAATCTCATGTACTAACCAAGAGCTCCATGCGTATGCACTGCATCACTCAATCTGTCGACCTATATGGACATTGTCTTTCACAGCTGACTTTCCCATTCGTCTTGTTACGTTGCAGGATGAATAGAAGGAACAAGAAGGGTCAGCAGAACTAGGCCACATTGCACATGTCTCACATAAACAATTGGATGCATGCGAAGGAGAGACTGCCTTGGGAACAGCACGACCCTGAAGCATTCAGAGAGTACCTAAGGTGGTTTTCCAGGTCTACCTGTTTGAAGATTAACGTTCGAAGGCCATCAATCGATCTAGCTAGCGGTACAGAGACTGAGGTGGAGGACCAACAACGTAGGGAGCTCGTTGTCGTCGAGGGATCTCAGGTGGACATCCATGCCTTGATGGCCCATGTGGTAAGTGACATCAAACACTTCTTTGTTTCATGAATTGGTTAGCATACTGACTCAACATGGTGACGTAGGAGGACGCCTGCAATTATTCACTACAGGTGTTCCATGAGCTGATGGACCTAGCGCCAGGAACACCCATTGATGATTTCCACAAAGCGATAAAGGTGTTATGAATAACTCATTGTATTTACATCTTTTCGATGGGCTGCATGATGTATAACTAACGCGACACGACCGTGAATTTGCAACCCAGAGAGCGAAGAGCAGGATTAAAAGAGCTCTCCACGCAACCGGAAGGTGGGAAATAACTGACTCCGATGTGGAGCTAGTGGAGTATGGGGAGGAGGAGGAGTAGGAGGTTGTAGAGCAGGAGGTACATGAAGAGCAGGATGTTGACGGTGGTCCTACGCTGGGCATACACCTAAAGACCTCCGGGGAAGAATGGCACGAGCACCCAGTCTGGTTCATGCCATCCCTGCTAAGGAGAGGGGGCTGGCGTTAGGTACTCATATTGTTGGTCTGTGCTGACAGTTAAGTTATGTTATGCTTTCAATAAGTCTTGTGAACCATGTAATTGGCCTAACAAGTATGCACTGACTGTTTTGAACTATGTGAGTCATGTGAACCATGTACAGCTTTGAATAAGTCATGTTTTGCAAGGACCTAATCAGGCATGTCTGTTACCGTATTTAAGCTAAGTAGCCAGGCGCGTCAACAAGGAACATAATATCAAAAAAGCGTCGTGAACTCGCCAATAGTAGCCAATAGACTTGGCGTGTGCTGCCCACTAAGACCATCTGAGTAAAAGGAAACCATCCGTAGGCTCTAGGTGCTGTCAGAATGGCGTGATATGCACAATACGACTGTTCCTTTCATTTCACGAATCTATAAAATCAGAAACGCTATCTCCCTTGGCGCTACGTGGAGAGGTCAGAACTTCCGACTTTTACTCGTGCCACAGTAGACAACACGCTGCCCCGTGCGGTCTCACCGTTGCAGCACAGATGACGCGTGGATTCCCTATGCGCCACAGGACATTCACATGTAACACGCCTTCTCCCTAGGCGGTACAGAGAGGTCAGACCATCCACTCTTTCAGGTAGGAATGTATGCTTGACAAGACGCTGGCTGATGCAGTCCTATCATTGTAGTGCAGGTTTTGACAATAGAATAAGCAAAAAACACGTGAATGGAGTAGGCGCTACTAGTCAGAAACACGCGTCGTCAAACCTTGACACGTCTAACCCATTGACGCCGCTTACTGCATGCGTTCCACGCCTAAGCAACAGGCTCTACACAAGTCGTTGAATCGATTGCAGACTTTAAACCATGGTCGCCTCGCAGTCTAATAGAGTTCATTGCGTCCCGATCTCCAAGGAAAACTGCTCCAAGTTTCAGTAAGTGGAACTGCCGCATGGCAGTTGCCAGCACAACTTCTTCTTCTCCTCCCTCCCGCAGTTCCTCTCTCACAATGCCACACAGCAACCGCAGTGCTATCCCTTCCTCTCCCGGTCTCTCTCTGTCCCTAAGCCATGGCCACGCCGGAGCCCCACGGTGAACCCCTGCGAGGCTTCCTAGTGATGCAGGACGACACCCTGTGGGATACGATGGTCTGCGTCGACCTGTTGGACCGTATTCGTGTTGCTGGAACCCACGGCTCCCTTCATCAGATCGTGCCTCGAGTAAATCGGGAGGTGGCGAACTTGCTGGAGAAGCCCGCTGTCCTCGAGTGCGACATGTCCTGGATGCTCACCCACCCCCCAATCATGAACACATGCACTTGCTGCTGTCGATGGACTCGCCGGCCATCACGACGAGGATCTTGTACGAGGCACCTCCTAAGAAGCCTGGGAGCATGCAGGTATGCGTCCACCCACCATTGGTGCAGCGACGTGCTATACAAACGGTTTTTAACCCCATTCCGCGACGTAGTTGTAAACTGTCGCCTTGCATGTGTGGGCGATAGGGGGGGCCATCCCACACGACACAGGAAACCCGTCGGCGATGGTGGCCAACGAATGCAAACATTTTGCAAAACTAAGCATATGGGATGTCCGCATCTATCACAAATGAGGGTCACCGGGCAATCGTTTGAGATATGTTGTATTTCCCATACGGTTCATCCTTGCAACTCATGTGAGATCACACTAACATCGCATGCGCTATTCTGTGGCACGCCATTTACGATGTGCGATGAATCGCAAAGAGTTCACGATTATAAAGCGTGTACGATAAGGGGGCTATCACACACATTTAGTTCCACTATGACCGTCTGTGATATGATATAAGAGTGCATACATTTGTCAATATTAAACCGTATGCAAAGGTTTAATCTATCCCACACGCGGCATTTTTCATAAACGTTTGTGATTTACAAAATGTCCCAAACGTGTGAACCATACTTCCCAAACGTGTCATCCAGACTAACTGTGTCGGATGAAGGCCTATCGCACGCGTTCTTCTTTGACCAACGTTTACCATGGGCACGATATCATACACAGTTGAAAATACGAAATCGTGTGTGATAAGGAGACTAGCACAAATGCTGGTGTCATTAATCACACACGTTCTTTATCGCCTGATCGTGTGCGAAGATGAGACTCATCGCACACGCCGCGAATGGAGAAACGTGTGTGATGTTGAAGTTGATCGCAGACGTTTTGCTTTATCAAACTATGTGTATTGTAATGGCCTGTAGAGCATGATTTGCCCCTAATTAAATACCTTTGTTCATAATTCACATAATTTACATTTGAAAGTAGGAATTCATGTATTTCATATCGAATCATGTTAAATGTAGGTTTAAGAACGAATGCATAATTCGATTCCCATGTACATATACTCAAGAACTACATAAGCATCAATTCTCAAAAAAAGGAACACTATAGAAGGGACAAATAAAGAATGATGGAACCAAGGTTGTATTAAAGACGGTAAAGAGAGAGCCGAAAGACATTCTGGTTGCTGGAGTAGGTGAAGTGGAATGCCCATATTGTGCCCTCCTCCATGCCTAACGGACGAACGACTCTAGGCCAGCCCCTAGTGATGGCCGCCCGCCCATCCTTCACTGTCTTCATTACGACTTCTCGATGATCATTGTAGTTTCGATGATATATTTTAACCTTCATTGCATGTCCAGCAATCATGTACTTTGCGAGGTAATCTTGAGTAAACTGCTTTGGGAACCACTTCAAAACAAAAAGATTCAGACATTTTTGTGTGACAACTCATTATGGGCAGTACTAATAGAAGCCTACAGAGTTCGTAGTTACCATCCTACAGCTCACCGTTGTGTTGGATAGAGTGTAAACAAATAGTCTAATTGGCATTGTTCATCTCTTTTCCCTAACAATCATTTTCAGTTTCCTAACTTGATGCTGGTTCATGAATATTTCATTGCCCCACACGCAAAAAGGGTACAGGAATGGATCTTTATCTAAGACATATGTACCTACAAGCAAGAAGCCGATGTTAGAAGCAAAAATACAGTTGCAGAATGGTGTAATATATTACTCCATCAGCTCCACAATGTGTTGCCTATAAACATTTTGAGAAGTCAACATTTACTTACTTTGACCAAGTTTGTAGAGAAAAACATTTACATCTGGAATTGCAATTCCATTTCATTAGATACATCACAAAATTTCATACTTGCACATAATGAACATCACATTGTGAATAACTAAAAGAAACAAGGCATTCATGCTCATTGTAACAACCAACTATAGCCATTGAAAACTGGACAAATACTCAATGTAACCAACCTAACAACTAGATACATAAAATCAAGGCATCTGCTAGACAACTGGACAAATGCTCAATTAAACACTTCATGATTATCACATGGCAAAAGCTACTACAACAATGGGTACGAGACGGCTAGCTAGAAAAGGTATGATTTGCTCACAGGATGTTGCCTCACTTGTCATGGATGGTCTCCTTCCACTTGGGATATGAGGTGCCCAGGGTGCGCTCCCTGATGTCGCAGATGGGACGTTTCCCCTTGTAACAGTCGTAGTGTCTGCCATTAACTTGGTGGGTGAGATCTAACTTTGGAGCTAAGGATCCCAAACCACCGCCGTAGAACGTTTCCTTCAGAAATGACAAAAGGGGCTCGATGGCGTAGAAGGATCGCAAATCCATGACCGCAAGGCGGCGGAGATCAGCGGCGGGGCCTTTGAAGAGATCGACGGTGGTTGAACCAGAGGCATGATATGGCTTGAGACTGCGTCGGTATTTCCCCAAAGAGGAAGGGATGATGCAGCACAGCGACGGTAAGTATTTACCTCAGTTATGAAACCAAGGTTATCGAACCAGTAGGAGGATCACCACCACCCAATAAGCAGCACCTGCACACAAACAACAAATACTTGCAACCCGACATGAAAGAGAGGTTGTCAATCTCTCTACGGCAATAAGATAGATTAGGTAGTGATATATAGAAGAGATAGATCTCTCAAGAACACAAATAAAAAGAGTAAATATGCAGCAATATGTTTTTGGGTTTTTGGTTTTGTAGATCTGAAAATAAAGATTGCAAAAAACGTAGATCGTAAAGCAATATGATGGAAAAGTAGACCCGGGGACCGTAGGGTTCACTAGTGGCTTCTCTCATGAGTATAGCGCACGGTGGGTGAACAAATTACTGTTGGGCAATTGATAGAAAATCGAATAGCCATGACGATATCCAAGGCGATGATCATTATATTGGCATCACGTCCAAGATAGATAGACCGACTCCTGCGTGCATCTACCTCCATTACTCCACACATCGACCGCTATCCAGCATGCATCTAGTGTATTAAGTTCATGGAAAAACAGAGTAATGCAATAAGAACGGTGACATGATATAGACAAGATCTATTCATGTAGGAATAGACCCCATCTTGTTATCCTTAATAGCAACGATACATGCGTGTCTTGCTGCCCCTTCTGTCACTGGGAAAGAACACCGCAAGATCGAACCCATCACAAAGCACCTCTTCCCATGGAAAGAAAAATCGATCTAGTTGGCCTAACTAAACCAAAGATTCGAAGAAGAAATACGATGCTATAAGCAATCATGCATATAAGAGATCAAAGAAGACTCAAATAATATTCATTGATAGAAACTGATCATGAACTAAAAATTCATTGGATCCCAACAAACACACCGCAAAAGTTTACATCAAATAGATCTCCAAGAGACCATTGTATTGATAATCATAAGAGAGAGAGAGAGAGAGAACAAGCCATCTAGCTACTGCCTACAGAGCCGTAGGTCTATGGTGGACTACTCACGCATCATCGGAGAGGCACCTATGAGGAAAATGAACCCCTCCGTGATGGTGTTTAGATTGGATCTCGCGGTTCTGGAACTTGCGGCGGCTAGAATTGTGTTTCGTCGACTCCCCTAGGGTTTTTTGATTTTCTGGGAATTTATAGGCTCGATAGTCGGTTGAGGGGGTGCCCGAGGTGCCCATCTTCCACCAGGCCATGCCAAGGGGCCTTTGGCGCGCCCTGGTGGGGGATGGCCACCCTGGGCCCGCTCTTCTGGTGTTCTTTGGCGCATCTTCCTTCTTCTGGTCCATACAAAATCCACAAAAATCCCTGCAACGTTTGGGCTCCATTTGGTACTGATTTTCTGCGAAGTAAAAAACAAGCAAAAACAGCAACTGGCACTTTGGCACTATGTCAATAGGTTAGTCCCAAAAAATGATATAAAGTTGTAATAAAATGATTGTAAAACATCCAAGAATGATAATATAACAGCATGGAACAAGCAAAAATTCTAGATACGTTGGAGACGTATCAGCATCCCTAAGCTTAATTCCTACTCGTCCTCGAGTAGGTAAATGATAAAAACTGAATTTTTGATGTGGAATGCTGCCTAACATGTTCATCATATTCTTTTCTTCTTTGTATAGCATGGACATTTGGACTTATAATGATTCAAAGCAATAGTCTAGTTTTAACATAATGACTTCAGTACTCAAGCATGTCAACAAGCAACCATTTCTTTCAAAATATCAACAATAAAGAAAGTTATCCCTAGCCCATCATGCTCAATCATTGATCCATTCATGAAACACACTCAAATATTAGCTATGCCCAATGCTCAAGTACGATCATAGTGCCCCCTAGTTGGTGTTTATAAGAGAAGATGGAGACTCAAAGCAAAAAAAAATTGCATAAAGTAAATAGATAGGCCCTTCGCAGAGGGAAGTAGGGATTTGTAGAGGTGCCAGAGCTCAAGGTTTAAATTGAGAGAGAGAAATATTTTGGGTGGCATGCTTTTCCTGTCAACGAAAACGACAAAGTAGTTCACAATACTTTCCATGCTAGATATATCATAAGTCGTTCCCAAACAGAAAATAAAGTTTATTCCTTTTTCCACCAAACTTTCACTTTCCATGGCAGGTCGTATCCACGGTTCCTTCCATACCAACACTTTCCAAGGAATTTATTATTTGACAACATAAAGTAATTTTTTTTCTTTTTCATTTCGGGAATGGGCATCCCTATTACCGCCGCACTCTCGTGCAATGACAAGTGAATAAACACTCATCTTGAGAATAACACATCTAGCATGGAAAAATATTGGACACTCCCCACCGTTTCATGAGCGGTACGGGCACACAAAAGAGAAAATTTATTTTGAAAATTTAGAGATGGCACATACAAATTTGCTTGGAACGGCATGGAAATACCGCATATAGGTAGGTATGGTAGACTCATAAGGTAAAACTTGGTTTAAGGATTTTGGATGCACAAGTAGTATTTGTACTTAGTACAAATGAAGGCTAGCAAATAGATTAGGAAGCAACCAAACCAAGAAATAAAAAATCACATAAGTGAGCATTGAACATAACTAACACCGAATAATGCACCACAAGTAGGATATAACTTCATTGCATAACTATTGACTTTCGGGCATGCATAGGGAATCACAAATCTTAACACCAATATTCCTACTAAGCACAATTACTTACTAACATGACTCGCATATTACTATCATCATGTTTCAAAACTATTACAAGGAATCAAGTTTTAATTTGTCCAATGATCTTCATGAAAGTTTTTATTATATCCTCCTTGGATATCTATCACTTTGAGACTAGTTTCATATATTGCCATTGCTTTTTGGCAAGCTCAAACAAATTTAAGTGAAGCACATGAGCATAAAGATTTCATTTCTCAAAAAGGTATAAGTGAAGCATGAGAGGATTTCTTCAAAATTTACTAACTCTCAAATTAATCTAAGTGAAGCATGAGAGTATTTCTACAAAAGTTTCCAAACACACCGTGCTCAAAAAGATATAAGTGAAGCACTAGAGCAATTCTTATAGCTCCAAAAGTTTTAAGTGAAGCACATAGAGCAATTCTAACAAATCATAGCATGATTGTGGCTATCTCAAAAGGTGTGTACAGAAAGGATACAAAGGAAAAACTAACAAACAAAGCAAGCAAAGATACAAGATGCTCCAAGCAAAACACATGATATGTGACGAATAAAAATATAGCTCCAAGTAAAATACCGATGGTCGTTAGAAGAAAGAGGGGATGCCACTCGGGGGCATCCCCAAGCTTAGTTGCTTGTTTCTCTTTGGATATATCTTGGGGGTGCGGTAGCATCCCCAAGCTTAGGCTTTTTCTACTCCTTATTCCTTCATCCATCGTGATCTCACCCAAAACTTGAAAACTTCAATCACACAAAACTCAACAAAATCTTCGTGAGATCCGTTAGTATAAGAAAGCAAATCACTACTTTAGGTACTGATGCAAACCCATTCATATTTTGTTATTGCATTATGCCTACTATATTTTAACTTTACCATGGCTTGTACCCCCCTCCCCCAATACAAACCATAGATTCATCAAAACAAGCACACAATGCAACGAAAACAGAATCTGTCTTAAACTTAACAGTCTGTAGTTATCTGTACTCTACCCATACTTCTGCAACTCTAAAAATTCTAAAAAAATAGGAAAACATAAGGAATTTTTATATAAACACTGTGTTAAAATTTCAGCTCAAGATCACGTTCCAGAAAAAAATTAAAATTCAAATACTGGACGCAAAGTTTCTGTTTCAGATTCAGCATCACTTCTACTCATCCTATCAATCGTCCTAACGGTTCTACTTGGCACAAACACTAAATAAACCATAAAAACACAATCATAACAGAGGAATAATTGTGTCAACACTCAAAAACATAAATTAAAAAGCAAAAATTTATTTATTCATTGGGTTGCCTCCCAACTAGCACTATCGTTTTACGCCCGTAGCTAGGCATAATGATTTCAATGATGCTCACCTAAAAAGTAATAATTGAAATATGCAAGAGAGAATCATGAATCTCAGGACAAGCACATTTAAGTCTAACCCACTTCCTATGAATAGGGATTTTGTGAGCAAACAATTTATGGGAACAAGAATCAACTAGCATAGGAAGGCAAAACAAGCATAACTTCAAAACTTTGAACATAGAAACTTGATATTATTGCAATTCCTACAAGCATATGTTCCACCCTCATAATAAATTTCAGTAGCATCACGAAGGAATTCAACAATATAATTATCACATAAATTATTCTTTTCATGATGCACAAACATAGAATATTTCATTATTCTCCACAAAAGCAAATTCCTTTTCATCCATGGTAGTGGGAGCAAACTCGACAAAATAACTATCATAAGACACTTGATTGACATAACCACATTGCAAATTAAAACGATTATGATAAGTTTCATGGTTATAATTACTCATTATAGCATATGTGTCATCACCATCATCATAAATAGGAGGCATGCAATGATAACAAATTTGCTCATCAAAACTTGGGGGACTAATAATATCATCTTCATCAAACATAGCATCCCCAAGCTTGTGGCTTTGCATATCATTAGCATCATGGATATTTAGATAATTCATACTAGCAACATTGCAATCATGCTTTTCAATCAAGGAGCTATCATGAATCACCTTATAAATTTCTTCTTTCAACACTTCATCAAAATTTTCAAATTCATGATTTTCAAACAAAACTTCATAGAGATAATCCAGTGCACTCAACTCACTAGCAATTGGCTCATCATAATTTGTTCTTTTGAAAAGATTAACAAGTGGATGAGGATCCATATCAATAGTTTTTTAGCAAGCGAAGATGCAAGCAAATAGAAGGCACATGGCGACACAAGCAAACAAAAAGAGACCCGGCGAGAAAAAGGGCAAACGAAAAAGAGGGCGAATAAAACGGCAAATTGGTGAAGTGGGGGAGAGGAAAACGAGAGGCAAATGGCAAATGATGTAATTGCAAGGAGATGAGATTTGTGACTAGGAACCTGGTAGATGATGATGGAGTCCCCTCGGCGCCTACGATAGGCACGTAGAAGAGATTGCTTCCTCCCCGGCAACAACGCCATAAATTCCTTTGACGTGGCTTGAGACTGCGTCGGTATTTCCCCAAAGAGGAAGGGATGATGCAGCACAGCGACGGTAAGTATTTCCCTCCGTTATGAAACCAAGGTTATCGAACCAGTAGGAGGATCACCACCACCCAATAAGCAGCACCTGCACACAAACAACAAATACTTGCAACCCGACGTGAAAGAGAGGTTGTTAATCTCTCTACGGTAATAAGAAGGTTAGGTAGTGATATATAGGAGAGATAGATCTCTCAAGAACACAAATAAAAAGAGTAAATATGCAGCAATATGTTTTTGGGTTTTTGGTTTTGTAGATCTGAAAATAAAGATTGCAAAAAACGTAGATTGGAAAGCAATATGATGGAAAGTAGCCTCGGGGGCCGTATGGTTCACTAGTGACTTTTCTCATGAGTATAGCGCACGGTGGGTGAACAAATTACTGTTGGGCAATTGATAGAAAATCGAATAGTCATGACGATATCCAAGGCGATGATCGTTATATAGGCATCACGTCGAAGATAGATAGACCGACTCCTGCCTGCATCTACCTCTATTACACCACACATCGACCGCTATCCAGCATGCAACTAGTGTATTAAGTTCATGGAAAATGGAGTAATGCAATAAGAACGGTGACATGATGTAGACAAGATCTATTCATGTAGGAATAGACCCCATCTTGTTATCCTTAATAGCAACGATACATGCGTGTCTTGCTGCCCCTTCTGTCATTGGGAAAGATCACCGCAAGATCGAACCCATCACAAAGCACCTCTTCCCATGGCAAGAAAAATCGATCTAGTTGGCCTAACTAAACCAAAGATTCGAAGAAGAAATACGATGCTATAAGCAATCATGCATATAAGATATCAAAGAAGACTCAAATAATATTCATGGATAGAAACTGATCATGAACTCAAAATTCATCGGATCCCAACAAACACACCGCAAAAGTTTACATCAAATAGATCTTCAAGAGACCATTGTATTGAGAATCATAAGAGAGAGAGAGAAGAAGCCATCTAGCTACTTCCTATGGACCCGTACGTCTATGGTGGACTACACATGCATCATCGGAGAGGCACCTATGAGGAAGATGAACCCCTCCGTGATGGTGTTTAGATTGGATCTCGCGGTTCTGGAACTTGCGGCGGCTGGAATTGTGTTTCGTTGACTCCCCTAGGGTTTTTTTGATTTTCTGGGAATTTATAGGCTCGATAGTCAATTGATGGGGTGACCGAGGTGCCCATCCTCCACCAGGCCGCTCCAGGGGCCCTCTGGCACGCCCTAGTGGGGGATGGCCACCCTGGGCCCCCTCTTCTGGTGTTCTTTGGCCCATCTTCTTTCTTCTGGTGCATAAAAAATCCAAAAAATCCCCGCAGCATTTGGGCACCGTTTGGTACTGATTTTCTGCGAAGTAAAAAAAAGCAAAAACAGCAACTGGCACTTTGGCACTATGTCAATAGGTTAGTCCCAAAAAAATGATATAAAGTTGTAATAAAATGATTGTAAAACATCCAAGAATGATAATATAACAGCATGGAACAAGCAAAAATTATAGATATGTTGGAGACGTATCAAGGCGTTGCCAGTGGACCACTTAACTTGTGACATGGCTCGAGTGAAGCCGGTGATGTTGACGAGCTTGATGTCGTAGCTGGCTCTCCTGAGATACAGGAATACGTGAGCCCACGGACTTGAAGCCTTCGACATGGCAATGTAGGCATCGTCCTCACCAGCTCCCGTGGTGAAGTGTTCGTCCGGGATCGAAGGGTCGGCGCGGACGGCGCCCACCTCGCCAGCGTACGGCGGAGAGGCCATGATAGACCTCTTTTTCCTCGTACACTCCTCGAGCTCCACGGGAGATGTGGTCAGGCTGATTAGGTTGCGACTCTCTGGAGTACGGGATGGGGATCTAGGGGAAAGGGACACCGCCGGCCTCATCTAAAAACTCAGGGCAACGATGGTGTATATGGATCGGTGGGGACCCTGAACCTGTTTAGCTATGAGGCACGGGCAGACTGGCTGATGTTGGTGGTGGAAGGCGGCGGCGGGGGCGAGCTAGGGTTCAAGCAGGGGAGGAAGGAGGAGGGGGTGTTGTGTGGACGGGGGGTGTTTGCGGATGTGCTGCTGTTGCTGAAAAATCTAGTAGTAATGGTGTGCGTGGAGATGGTGGTGGACGAGGGATGGCGACGGTTGAAATGCCTCAGCAGCTGAAAATTTACTATAGGGTCGGTGCGGTGGACGAGGAAGGGCGGCATGCAGTTGAAATACCGCTTCCACTTAAATTTTGGTAAAGGAACTGGGCGGGAGCAACCAAGATCGCACACGGTCCTAAAATAATAAAGTTTGTACGCGGTAAAGAAATGACGTGTCGCGAAACCACGAATTTTTGCATCGCCAAGGCGGGTAGCTCATTCTGAGATTTCTCAAGGCGGGCTCATCTCACACAGTTCATCCTCATTTCAGTCGCAGACGTGAAATTCATCCTAAATTTCCACATGCCAACAAACAGATGACACAAACATTTGGCAAATTTTCACAACAAAATGCCTTATTTTGCAGCGGATTAGTTGACATTAGTTCATACGCTCAGTAATTTACAAATAGTTCATCAATTTACATGAAAATGAACTGCACAAAATATTCACTATGCCATGGATGCATACAAACGCCGCGCCTCCACCGTCGTCATGACCTTCCTCGGCTCAGAACGAGTATTCAGAGGAGCTCGTCCAGTCGATGAGATCCAGTGGTTCCACGGCAAGGACCGGCGGGGCTACCTCGGCCGGAGCGACCGCGGCACCTGTCGCCAGGTTTGCCGCTGTCAACGAATATATCGTGGCATCCATGTGGGCCATCGGGATACAGACGGCCACCGCTCTCGCTAGAGCCGCGTCCCTGGTCGCCGTGGCCACTGTTGCCAAGGCTGTCGCCGCAGCTGCAAGGCCTGCACTGGCCTCCAACACAGCTGACAGGCATGCGGCGGCCTGCTCCGCCGCCTTCTGGTCCCGCTTCCGCTTCTTTTTGCCCTCTGCATCTGAGTTCCGCTTCCTCTTTGCACTCTCCCGCCATTTCTGCCGCTTCAGATCCCTAGCCGCGTTGTGGATGGCATCCGCATATGCGATAGATTGTTCCACACCAACACTGAGACGGCGCTTGTCCTCGTCACGCAGGAACGCATCGAGGCCCGATTCCTAGACGGACAGAGTGATGGCCATCTGCATCCGACGCAGAAACTTGGGGTCGTCGTTGTCGGCGGCCGCGGCAGATGACGGTTGACGGTTCACCGACATGGAGGACAGCGCGTCGGAATACTCTATGCCGTCATCATCAGTCGTGGCAGCTCGTTATTTGCCGTTCCCCGCCATGGCGGCCAACGTGTCGGAATCCTCTATCACGTCGTCGTCCAACACTATCAAGACGGCGTGATACGGGGCACGCCCGTGTGCGTCGATCTTTCACGAATTGGAGGGGATCTCACGAGGAACACGAAGAACACAAGAGAAACACAAGAGGGAAATCAAACACTCAAGGACAACCTTCGATCACACATCCACTAGAATCACACGAGTACACGAGTATCACGGTCCACAATCAACAAAAGGATACAAGTAACGACAGTCTTCTCGCTCCGGAGGAGGAGGTCTTGAGTCCCGAGGGGATCTTCCCTTAGAGGGGCATTGGCATCGCTTGGATCTTCTCTCAATGGAGGGTAATCTCCTAGGGAGAAGGAAGTGATGGAGTTATGCTCAACAAAGTCTTTTGCCAAACAATAGCTAACCCTAGAAAGAGGGGAAGAGGAGTTTATATAGTGCTAGCAACGAAGGGGGGAAAGGGAGAGGGAGATACATGGGCCTCGGGCCCGTCCATGCGCGCAGGCAGGCGCCGGATGTCCGGCCAGGGGCCGGATGTTCGGCCTGACTCGGGGGGTGTCGGATGTCGGGTGCACGGGCCGGATATCCGGCTTGGAGCTAGTCAGAGAGATGTGAACGCGGGTGCCTCGCACCGGATGTCTGGGGCAGAGGCCGGATGTCCGGGGCGTCGGGAGTGGCCGGATGTCCGGGCTTGGGCCGGATGTTCGGCCTCGAGGCCGTGTTTCGCTCGGTTCTGGTATTGGGCCGCTGGAATTCCGGGAGTGGCGGTCGGAAATCCGGGCTGGTGCCGGATGTCCGGGCTGGTGCCGGATGTCCGGGCTGGGGCCGGATGTCCGGTGCCTGTAGCTTCTGCTGCTGGCCCTTGGTGCTGGTGCAGTCTCCAGGGGCCGGATGTCCGGGGTCTTGGTCGGATGTCCGAGACCTGGAGGATGTTTTAGCCACCATTTGCGTGTCCGTTCCCATGGAGACTTGTCCTTCACCACGAGCATCTTCTAGGCCTTCTTCATTCCCATTGTACCTGATCATGCAAAGTATCTCCGATTGAGGTAGCACCCAAGTTCCATGAACATCAAAGAGAGAATCATATAGGAGAGATGTCACCTCGTGCTCAATAGTGCGTGCCCTGGCCCTAGTCATGGGTCCCTTTGTGGCTTGAAGCAATGGTGAAGAGTCCATGGGGATGATGTTGGGATGCTCCGCATCATCTCCCCCCCCCCCCCTGGGGGAAGATCCGTCCTCGGATCAAGATCTTCATCACCATGGAAAGGGGATAGATCCGTGACGTTGAAGGTGTCACTCACGTTGTACTTGTCGCGTGGTATGTCGATATTGTAGGCATTGTTGTTGTAGCGTGCCAACACCTTGAAGGGACCGTCGGCTCAAGGGAATAGCTTTGACTTGCGTTTGTTGGGGAAGCGGTCCTTGCAAAGGTGTAGCCACACAAGATCACCGAGCTGGAACACCATGGGGTGCTTGTTGATGTTGCGTTTGTTGGTGACACGTTCCACTTGACGTTCAATCGTGCATCGTGTATCTTCATGCATCCTCTTGATATAGCTTGCCCTGGCACTTGCGTCCATGTTGACGCGCTCTTGGAGAGGTAGAGGTAGGATGTCCAATGGGGACAAAGGATTGAAGCCGTAGACCACTTCGAACGGAGACTTCCCGGTGGTGGAGTGACTTGCGCGGTTGTAGGCGTACTCGGCGATAGGGAGGCAATCTTCCCATTCCTTGATGTTCTTCTTGATCAACACATGAAGTAGGGTAGAAAGTGTCCGGTTCGTCACCTCCGTTTGTCCATCGGTTTGAGGGTGATATGCCGAGGAGAAAAGAATCTTGATTCCGAGCTTGGCGCATAGGGTCTTCCAAAAGTAACTCGAGAACTTCACGTTGCGATCCGAGACAATGGTCTTGGGGACGCCATGTAGCCGCAAGATGTCCCTACAAAAGAGATTGGCAATATGTGAAGCATTGTCTATCTTGTGACATGGAATGAAATGAGCCATTTTGGAAAAGCGATCCACAACTACAAAAACAGAATCATGGCCATTCTTAGTTCGTGGCAAGCCAAGCACAAAATCCATACTAATGTCTTCCCAAGGTTGGAAAGGTATAGGAAGAGGCATATAAAGACCATGGGATTGAGCTTTTGACTTAGCTTTGCGGCATGTTGAGCACCGGTTGGTGAAGCGTGCAACATCACGAAACATCTTGGGCCAAAAATACTTGTTGGAGAGTGTGGCATACGTCTTGTCGCGTCCAAAGTGACCCATAAGTCCTCCACCGTGAGCCTCTTGCAAAAGCAACAAACGAAGAGAAGACTCGGGTATACAAAGTTTGTTAGCACGCATAAGATAGCCATCTTTCATATAGTAGTTCTCCCAACAAGATTTGACTTGACATTTAGCATATGGAGTAGCAAAAGAAACATCATGCTTATACAAATCTTTGATATGCTCAAAACCAACAGCATTCAATTTAAGTTGAGTAACTAGCATGCATTTGCGGGAAAGGGCATCCGCCACAACATTTTCCTTACCCTTAATGTATTTGATGACATAAGGGAAGGACTCAATAAATTCACTCCATTTGGCATGCCGTTTGTTCAACTTGGCCTGACCTTTTAAGTACTTAAGCGTTTCATGGTCGGTATGGATAACAAACTCATGAGGTCGCAAATAGTGTTCCCACACATGCAAAACTCTCACCAAAGCATACAATTCTTTGTCATAGATGGGGTAGTTAATTTGAGCGTCGGATAGTTTCTCGCTAAAGTACGCAATAGGGCGCTTCTCTTGCATAAGCACACCACCTATCCCATTACCACTAGCATCACAATGCACTTCAAATATTTTATAAAAGTTGGGCAAAGCAAGCAAAGGTGCATGAGTGAGAAAACTTTTAAGTTCATGGAAAGCGGTGTCTTGTGTAAGCACACCACCTATCCCATTACCACTAGCATCACAATGCACCCCAAATGAATGGTGCGTTCTTCTTGCTCAAAGCGTGAAGAGGTGAGGCAATAGCGCTAAAGTCTTTGACAAAACGGCGATAGAAACCGGCAAGTCCTAGGAAGCTACGCACTTGTTGCAAATTCATTGGTGTGGGCCAAGTTTTAATACCATCAATCGTAGTTTCATCTACATGAACGCCCTTGGAAGATACTACAAAACCCAAGAAAACTACCTTCTCAACACCAAATGTGCATTTCTCCATGTTTGCATAGAGTTGTTCCTTCCGAAGAATTTGCAAAACATCATGAACATGGGTATCATGCTCCTCAAGAGACTTGCTAAAGACAACAATATCATCAAAATATACCACAACACAATATCCTATGAGGGGTCGCAAGACATAGTGCATAACACACATGAAGGTACCCAGTGCTTCGGATAAGCCCATGGGCATAACCAACCATTCATATAGACCAAATTTAGTCTTGAATGCGGTTTTCCACTCGTCACCCTCTTGTATTCGAATTTGGTAGTAACCACTTTTTAAGTCAATCTTAGAAAATATAGTGGCACCACTAAGTTCATCAAGCATATAATCTAAGCGTGGAATGGGGTGACGGTATCGAATGGTGATAGCATTGATAGGACGACAATCGGTACACATGCGCATACTACCATCTTGCTTAGGCACAAGTATGACCGGAACCGCACAAGGACTCAAACTCCCACGTACATGCCCTTTATCTAGGAGTTTTTGGACTTGCCTTTGTATTTCTTTTGTTTCCTCGGGGTTGACGTGGTAGGGAGCCTTGTTAGGAAGCGGTGCTCCGGGGATGAGGTTGATGCGGTGTTCGATCCCTCGTTTTGGTGGTAGTCCCGGAGGTAGCTCATCCTGAAAAACATCTTGGAATTCCTGCAATAACTTGGATAACACAAGAGGAAGATGTTGTGAAGGGTTAGTCCGAACGACGTCATCTTTGCACACAAGTACATAGTGAAGAACGGTCAATGGGCTCTCACTCACATCCATCAAATCTCGTTTGGTGGCTAAAAGAACTAAATCTCTCATGTCCCTCATCGTGGAGTCGCTCATTTTTGGCTTGTGGCACTCACTCTCTTTGAGGTGGATCACTCTCTCACTTTTATCTCCACAATGGGATGAAGTTAGTTTGTTGGCGATGACTTGACTTGGAGTCATTGGGCGGAGCACATATTGCTTGCCCTTCATCTTGAAGCTATATTGATTTGTCCGACCGTTGTGTGTGACACCACGGTCGAATTGCCAAGGTCTACCAAGTAGGAGGTGGCAAACGGACATCGGAACCACATCACACTCCAAAGTGTCTTCATAAGCGCCTATCTTGAAGGAAACTTCCACGGTGTGGTCAACTTGGAGGGTTCCGGAATCACTAAGCCATTGGAGCTTGTAGGGACGAGGGTGCTTTTTTTGACCAATTGTAGCTTGGAACAAAGGTCTTCACTTGCCATGTTGTGGCAACTCCCTCCGTCGATGATGACCTTGACGGATTTTGCTTGGATGCCCGCCTTGGTATGGAATATGTGGCAACGTTGGTCCTTGTCTTCTTGTTGTTGGAGCGTCAAAACTTTGGAAACAACGAGAGCGGGGCTCGAATCATTGTCGCAAAAGATTTGCGAATCTTCATCTTCAATCACTTGGCGGTGTATGGACACTTGCTCCAAAGCTTGCATCTCATCGTCACTCATAGAGTCATAGGTGCCATCGTCGAGGAGGATCATGTTGCGTTTGGTTGGACATTCGAAGGTCTTGTGGCCTCGGCCTTGGCACGTGAAACACTTGATGGAGCTTGTCTTGGCGGTAGCATCCGTTGTTGGGGTAGAGGATGAAGCTCTCGGCTTGTAGGTGCTTGAGGTTGGGCGGCTTGACGAAGTCGTCTTGTCCTTGTAGCTTGACTTGTCACCGGTCGGTGTTGTAGATTTCGTAGTTGAAGGGGTTATTATCGTAGTAGCTTGGGCACTTGAGCCGTAGGTCTTGGATGAGAACTTGGAGTACTTGTAGTCATCTTGCATTTGTCGTTCCGCCTTGGTTTCTTGATGCACAAGTTCGAGAAGGTTGGAGTATGGTTGGAAGTCGGCAATTTTCTTGACATGGTAGTTGAGGCCATTCAAGAAGCGTGCCATTGTTTGCTCGTCATCTTCCTTGACGTTGGCTCGGATCATAGCGACTTCCATCTCTTGGTAGTACTCTTCCACTGACTTGGTGCCTTGCTTGACTTATTGTAGCTTCTTGAAGAGATCCCAGTTGTAGTGTGTAGGCACAAAATGAGCTCGCATGAGATCCTTCATTTGGGCCCAAGTGGTGATAGGAGGTTCACCTCTCTCCCTTCTTCGCTCCATCACTTGTTCCCACCAAATAAGGACATAGTCTTGGAACTCAAGGGAAGCCATGGCTATCTTCTTCTCTTCATCATAGTTGTGTAGGCGAAAGATCTTGTCAACCTTGAGGGCCCATGACAAGTAGTCTTCGGGATCATTGCTTCCGGAGAACTTTGGCATTGTGAACTTGAGCTTGCCGAAGCGTTGTTCATCATTGTGGTGGTGATGCCGAAATCCTTGTCTTGGAGGTGGGTCCTCATTGTTATCGCCTTGAGCATGTTGATGTTGATCTTGCCCTTGCTCATCTTCATGGTCGGGGTCATCGCGATGATCTTGAGGACGGCGATGAGGTGGATGCACTCGGTTGCGCCTTTCTTGGTGCTCCTCTTGGCGATTGGCTTCTTCCTGTCATTGTCGATGGAGTTCTTCTTGTTGTGCTTGGCGAAGTGCTTCTTGCTCTTGATGAGCTTGGCGGTCACGCTCCTCCAAGGCACGAGTAGCTTCTTGTAAAGCACGATGTGCTTCAAGCGCGCGTTCATGACGGCGATGTTGTTCTTCTTCTCGGCGTTGTTGTTCTTGTTCTTGGCGTTGGTGTTCTTGCTGCAACGCATCATGATCTTGTTGGCAGCGGCGTTCTCGAGCGCGGACGCGATCTTGCAATCCATTGCCATGAAATCGATTGTCTTGACGGTGACGACCTTGTGGAGAACTTGGGCCGGAGTGTTCGTCGCGATGATGATGACGCGCTTGTGGACTTGCATCGGAAGAGTACGTCGTTGAGTTGCGACTTGTGTGACGACTCCTTGTTGATGTAGAAGAGGAAGGTGCGCGAGTGACCATCAAGGACCGGAGCTCCTCCATTTGGCTTGAGAGCTTGGTGTCGAGGTAGTCCCGTGTGCGCATTTCGGATTCGCGCAAGTTGGAGGCGAGTTGGTCAATGCGGTCATGCAAGACATCTTGAGCTTGAGTAATTGCCTTGTGTGCAATGAAGAAGTGCAACTTGGTGACGTGGTTGTTCACGTCGTCTTCATTCTCCTCGAAGGCCGGGTTCGACATGATGTTCCTATCCATAGCACTCAAAGAGATATAAGTGGAAGAGTGAGAATACAATACCAATTACCGTTCCAAAAGTTGAAAGTGGATCAAGATCACTCAATGTGCAAGTATGGCAATAGTATAATTGGTACCGAAGATCGTCCTTCTCACACCTACTCAAATAAGGCTTATGGAGTAGCTTGGTTAGGATAGTGTTACAAATTTCAAGCAATTCGAAAGATAAGATTCAATAATGTTAAAAGAGATTCGTAAAATGCACAAATGATACAATGTAGATCAATAGCAATGGGTATACATGGAAACACACGCACGGAAGAAAGTTAGGGTCATGCAACCAAAGATGAGCCAAAATGTGGAATCCATGGAAAACGCTCTCGTTGCATAACACTAGAGAGACGGTAGCACGATTGCTCCAATGGGCATGTTACGCACTTGTGCACACCCTAAAATGAACCAAATGTGTTGTCTTCCTATTCCCGACTTGCTAAGTGTGTATGTGGCACGTGTCACTCGCTCAGGTGATCCAAGATGATCAAGTATGTTATGCGAAACTTGCGATGCTATTGTTCTTTTGCTCTTTTGCTCTTGCTTAAAAGCTTTGCTTCTCTTTTCTTTTGTAATGATTTTTGTATGGTCACAATGCGGGACGTGCACACGAAGATAGCAATTATGTATGCGGGTACTATTTGAACACAAAAGATACCAATATGATACCGAAATGATACTAAGATATATGCACGCAAATGAAGCTATGCGGAGTATGGATCTCTAAAGTGCACAAGTAGCGTAGCCCGGCAACACTCAATGGCTAGTCTCGATAGGCAAGTAACGCAAAAAGGCTCGGGGTAACAATGAAATGGAAAGGGTATAGGGAAAGGTGACTTCGCGGTTACCGTCCTTGCTTACGGTGAGGTGTCAATGAAGAGTTGGTTGGCGACGGTCTGGGGCGATGATGAGCGGCGATGTCGATGAAGAACCACTCCTAATTAGCCGAAACACCTTATGAAGTGGTGATGCTCGCGACTCAAAATCTCAAATGCAAATGGGTTGCGGAAGAAATGGCGGAAAGGTTGCGGAAGAAATGGAGGGAAGAACAAAATCTGTCAAAATGGGAAGCAAAACAGCTTTGCCGTTCTCCAGGGGGCGGATGTCCGGGCTGCCTCGGCCGGATATCCGGCGGGCCCGATGTGCGGGGTACGGGCCGGATGTCCGGGCCTCCCGAATCCAGATCCAATCTCGGGATCCCTATGAACTAGAGGATGAACACGAAAACTTTTCGGCAAAATTAGGGCGATTTGACGGTGGAAAATGATGGGGATGGTGGGGAAAAGCTAAATCTACCTGTCCACAACGAAATCCACGGATCCAAATCAACAAAATCTCCTCAAATCAAACGAATCTAAGAAATTTGGTAGGGCTATTTTTGTGGGGATTTTCGAAATTAGGTCAAAACAAAACAAAATTGGCTAGAAATTGAAGGGGGAGACTCCAAATTCGTGAGAAACCTTGGCTCTTGATACCAATATGATACGGGGCACGCCCGTGTGCATCGATCTTTCACGAATTGGAGGGGATCTCACGAGGAACATGAAGAACACAAGAGAAACACAAGAGGGAAATCAAACACTCAAGGACAACCTTCAATCACACATCCACTAGAATCACACGAGTACACGAGTATCACGGTCCACAGTCAACAAAAGGATACAAGTAACGATAGTCTTCTCGCTCCGGAGGAGGAGGTCTTGAATCTCGAGGGGATCTTCCCTTAGAGGGGCCTTGGCATCGCTTGGATCTTCTATCAATGGAGGGTAATCTCCTAGGGAGAAGGAAGTGATGGAGCTATGCTCAACAAAGTCTTGTCCAAACAATAGCTAACCCTAGAAAGAGGGGGAGAGGAGTTTATATAGTGCTAGCCACGAAGGGGGGAAACGGAGAGGGAGATACATGGGCCTCGGGCCCGTCCATGCGCGTAGGTAGGCGCCGGATGTCCGGCCAGGGGCCGGATGTCCGGCCTAACTCGGGGGTGCCGGATGTCCGGCTTGGAGCAGGTCAGAGAGCTGTGAAGGCGGGTGCCTCGCGCCGGATGTCTGGGGCGGAGGCCAGATGTCCGGGGCGTCAGGAGTGGCCGGATGTCCGGGCTCGAGGCGCCGTGTTTTGCTCGGTTCTGGTATTGGGCCGCCGGAATTCTGGGAGTGGCGGTCGGAAATCCGGGCTGGTGCCGGATGTCCGGCTGGGGCCGGATGTCCGGCGCTTGTAGCTTCTGCTGCTGGCCCTTGGTGCTGGTGCAGTCTCCAGGGGCCGGATGTCCGGGGTCTTGGCTGGATGTCCGAGACCTGGAGGATGTTTTAGCCACCGTTTGCGTGTCCGTTCCCATGGGGACTTGTCCTTCACCATGAGCATCTTCTAGGCCTTCTTCATTCTCGTTGTACCTGATCATGCAAAGTATCTCCAATTGAGGTAGCACCCAAGTTCCATGAACATCAAAGAGAGAATAATATAGGAGAGATGTCACCTCGTGCTCAATAGCGAGTGCTCTGGCCCTAGTCATGGGTCCCTTTGTGTCTTGATGCAATGGTGAAGAGTCCACGGGAATGATGTTGGGATGCTCCGCATCACGGCGCTATGCACATCCCCATGGTTGAGCACCGGTTCAATTTGGTGTGTGTGGTGGTGGTGGTGAGCTATCGGCGGAAAAAATAGCTATTAGCCGCCACCGGCGAGATCTTTTATAGGTCGCTGTCGGGTTTGGGTTTTTACTGTGCACCTTCCTACTTTGCACGGGCTGACGCTTGCGGTTGCCACCACTAGGCAAGTCCGATTTTGCTGTGTACAGGCATCGCACACGGTTAGAGTAGCACACTCGTGCCTGTTGGGGATACAATCGCATACGGTTGTTTCGTCAATTTTTTTTGCTATTTTACATAATACTAGCATCTTTAGGATGAACGGCAAAAAACGCAAGAGAGGGTCAAAACACAACCACGCCTTCTAGTGGCCCAAATATATACTCCCTCCGTTCCTAAATATAAGTCTTTTTAGAGTTTTCAAAAAAAAATAGAGATTCCGGTACTAACTATATAGGTACGCAGTAAAATAAGTGAATCTACACTCTAAAGTACGTATACACACACACACACACAGATATATATATATATGTGTGTGTGTGTGTGTGTGTGTGTGTATAGTTCGTAGTGAAATCTCTAAAAAAGACTTGTATTTAGGAATGGATGAAGTATATATATATGTACGAACATGGTGTTGTCATGTTTAAATTCGCAATGCGCAACTTTCATGTGTGGCACATGCTGCATATGTGCATGCATGAATGTGTCCAATGTGATAGAAAAGGGTTTCATGACAAACGTAGGGTATTGCCCCCTACACTATGTGCCGGAGGATGGGGTCCTATGAACACATGACCTGGTTCAAACTTTGTCACACATTTATCCATTTCTGACTTCTCGTAAGACAACCAAGAGAATTTATACCTTAATTTTGGCCAAACCATCACATATTGTTGTCGGACAAGAGGGATATATAGATCGCGCGGTCCCACGAGTTGGCGCGTCGTCGAAGATCAGTTGAGCGAGGCTAGAAGAACACCACCTACATATGGCCAAATGTATATGCGAAAATGGTGTAGTCCGGTGTTTCAATTAATACACAATGCACAACACTAGCTATGACGTGGCATGCACCTAGCTGAGATAACTCAGCATATATACCCCCCTTAAGATTGGTTATATATTACTACCTAGCTAGGTTGTTATGGACATATATATATTGTTCCCCTCCCCCATCCCACCCCCACACACACATGACACGTAGTAGGGTGACGACCAGCGTTGTCAGTCAAATGGATGATATATAGCAACCCATCGATATATAAACGTGTCGTCGAAAACCGCACAATGGATGCATGGTCCACACACACACACACACGCACGCACAGACACACACACAAACACAAACACACACACACACATGCGTGCGCACGCACGCGCACACTCACACCGTCACCCATCCTTGGCGTTCCAGCATTTAGTAAAATGCATGACAGACCCTAAGGGCCCCACCGATAGGTTTGTCGTCGGAAACCGCACAATGTAGGCACATGGTCCACACACAGGCATGGGTTCACACACACACACGCACACACGCGCGCACACACACACACATCCTCACCCATCCTTGGCCTTCTAGCGTTGTCAGTAAAAGGCATGACAGACCCTAAGGGCCCACCGATAGGTTTGTCGTCGGAAACCGCACAATGTAGGCACATGGTCCACACACAGGCATTGGTTCACAGACACACACACACACACACACACACACGTCTTCGATCCTTGACATTTTCAAAACAACAAAAGAAAATCATGGATATTTTCAAAACAAGGATCTAGCCTTCGAGCGTTGTCAGTAAAAGGCATGATAGACCCTAAGGGCCCACCGATAGGTTCGTCGTCGGAAACCGCACAATTTAGGCGCATGGTCCACACACAGGCATTGGTTCACAGACACACACACACACACACACACGTCATCGATCCTTGACATTTTCAAAACAGCAAAAGAAAATCATGGATATTTTCAAAACAAGGATCTCAAGATTTATTTAGCCGTAATGACATATCACTACAGACATTTTATTTATGCCTATAGTGATCGTATCACACCGCCTAAATGAACCTTAAAATCTAGCAACTTCCCAACCGGTCACCCATCCTTGACTACTCCACCGAAAGCACGCTTAACTTCCGAATTCGGTTCGACTGGGTTACAGGCTGGGAAGCTGCGTCTTGCTAGTAAGAGTTGCCTCCTACCATTTACAAGGCGTGCCCCGATGGGCACCTGGTGGGACCAGATACGTATCGCAAACTTTTCTGGTAGTACTAGAAATCGTGCGCGATGGAGGCATGGGGGCTGATGATGACGGCTCGCTCATGCTCGATGGCATGATGCTGCTTTTGCGTGCTCTCCAGCCTGCTCCGTCTCGTCCTCCTCGTCCAGAAGGTTGATGACGGCGCCGGCGCTTCGGCGGGAAACCGATTGGGGGAGTGGCGGGAGACCGATTGGGGGAGTGGAGGGAGAAGCGTGTTGGATAGAACATCATTTTAATACAATTGGATAACTTATGAAAGAAGGAAGCTCGACCTAGCACGACACGTGCACACCATTCTTACACACGCATGAGCTTCAGACGGGCGTATAGGACTGCTTTAAATTATTCATGGTTCGTTTAGTTTTTTGTATACCACACTAATTAAGTTTCTAGACATTTAATGTGCATAATTCAAATTTGAACTAAAAGAACATGCTTCGTGTCACCAAAATGGGTTGAAAAAAGATATTTATGTCCTTGGGTTCCTTGTTTAGGTCCCATAACGTGAATGGATTACAAACATCTCGGAGTCATGACGAGGCCGAAAACATTGAGAAACTTGGTTTTTAAATCATCATAAATCCAAACCTCGTCTGAAATTCTTGAAACTTACCCTGGTGTCATGACACGGCACTTATACGACATGATAATTTTTTGTCCAATTTGGGACAAGTCTCTTGCACACCAAAACTTCTCTCAAGAACCATCGTTCTTTCGATACGGAACATGTGTCACCTCTATGGAGGGAACGACATTCGATGTCTCTTCTTACACATATATATTTTTTTCTACATGCAACATAGACTAATACAAGTGCAATGCTAAAATGTGGAATTATTCACGGCTCGTTTGTGACCCTTTATACATTAATTGAGCTTTTCTATATCCACTTAATATTCATAATTCAAATTTGAACTACAAGCACATGCTCCAGGGCACCAAAATGGGTTACAAAATCATTTATATGTCCTTGGGCCCTGTTTAGGTCCCATGCAATGATTAAAAACATCTCGTCATCTTGACTTGGACGCAAACGTTGAGAAACATTGCTTTTAAATCCCCATAAATTCGGAACTTGTATGATATTATTGGTTTATTGAATTCTCATAAATACAAAACTTGTATGATAATCATTTGGTGCCACGCGTCCAATTTTTTTTACTCCCGCCGTTTCTTTTTACTTCGCATATAAGATTTGGTCAAAGTCAAGCTAAACATAGTTTGACTAAATTTATACAAAAAACATATCGACATCTACAATGCTTAGGTTATATAGTATGAAAGTTAATTTGGCGATGCATCTAATAATATTGATTTTAAATTATAAATATTTATATATTTTTCCTATAAAGCTAGTCAAACTTTACAAAATTTGAATTTGACCAAATTTTATATGCTAACTAAAAAACGGAGGGAGTACTTGATATGGGGGTGCCGTGCGTGTAGCTGTAAGTTGATGGCAGGACGCATGCGAGCTTTCCACCACGCAGGCTTGACGGGACGCGTGCAAGCTGTCCGCCGCGCAGGCTTAACAGGATACGTGAGAGCAGTCTGCCATGCATGCTCGACGGGACGCATGAGAGTCTACTACGCATGCTCATCGGGAAGTGATACATTGACCTCCCCCCCCCCCTCTCGCCTCGCTCCCAACTTCTGAATTAATGGTGTCCGACCCGTTGTTTGTCATGTGGTTAATGCGCCTGGACGGAGGGACTAGTTTGCTTGTGATCACTATTGTGTTCGTGCCTCGCCGAGAACTTTGACGTTTCGTGATAACAGTCCAAACGAACGAAATAATATAACAAAAAATTCGCACCGGCAAAGAATAATAATTCTCTTACATATACATGATAATAAAAAATGCCACAAGCGGCAACTCCCCAAAGACACAGGGGCAAAAGAAGAAGGGAGAGGTTGAAGAAGGAAGACAAAGAAAATGATCTGGCCCGCTTCTATCTAATTCTTCATGGATTGCTGGGCGTGGAGTTCCTCAATCTCCTTCTTCATCGCCTCCACGACCTCCATCTCCTCTCGCCTCTCATCCGACATCTTCCGCATTGCGGCCATGGCGCGGGCTCTTTGCTCGAGAGTGTCGATGCTCTGTGTCGCGTACGCATGAAGTTCCTTCACACGCTCCACAGATTCCTTCAACAACCCCTCGCGTTCGATGTAGAGCTTCGCCAAGTCTTCCAGAAGTTCCTCGGCAAGTTCTTTTAGCCTCCCCTCCGAGGCACTTTTCTTCTCGAGCAGTTTCTTCCAGGCGTCGTTCTCCTCCATAAGTTTCTCCCCGACGTTGGTCGCCCTATCAACGGAGGCGTCGCTCTTCTCCAGCAGCTTCACCAAGTCACCGATCATCGCGTCCTTCCTATCGAGCGCAGCGCGCATGTCGTCGCTGGCTGAGGAATCCATGACTGCCAACTCGTCCAGTTCGCCTCTGAGGCGAATGCGCTTGTGATTGTGAGAGCCCTCACCTCTCCACGAAAGATCCTCTTGGGCTTCCGCGGTGCCACCGGACATCTCTGCTGCAACCAAAGCGGTGTGGCTAGAGCTCTCTGGCGATTCCGCGCCGCGGTTGCGGGACCTCTCGGATGCTTCCGAGGCCTTGGTCTTTCTTCCCTGGTTATATCTCGAAGTCGACCCAGAACCCCCCTCCTACCGGCCATGGCAGATGGAATGAAGGACTAACAAAGAAAGGCCCATTTTTTTGGTGGCGGGGGTGATGAATGTGCGGTAATTTTCGAGTACGTGTTTGTGTTTTTATTGCCTACTACAGTAAATAGCTGCTAAGTGGGAACACGTTTAGGTTTGTAGGTTTGAACTGATTTGCGAAAAAAAATAGCGCGTGGTAATTTGGAATGTGAAAGGAAACAAGCTCAATATTTATTGATGGTTTTAGTTCCCAAGCACAGAACGCTTTATGGTTTATAGAAACCGTTTGGGATGACGTGTGTGGGCCTATGTTCTCAGATGTGTGTACATGTGTGCCCACTATTACTGCGGGGTCAGGGCCAAGACCGATGACGGTGTCATGGCGAGCTAGACGGACGCTGCTATTGTGGCGGCCTCGGTGGCTGCCCGTGGGGTGGTGACCAAGGCGGCCACGGCGGCCGCTAGTAGCAGCTGCCTTCGGGCAGCCGTGGCGGAGCGTAGTGGGTAGCGCGCTTTTGTGCATGGTTGTGCGCGGGAACGGGCTCATCGAGCAGAAGGGTGGCCCTGCCTGTCAGGGAAATGTGAAAATTAATGTAAAACTAAGTTTTTTATAAATCTTTAAAAGGTTTGTAAATTCTAATCTCAACAACAAACATAATGTGATGTGGGTGCAGGTTTGATTAGACGGGACGCGTGCGAGAAGTCCGCCATGCAGGCTCAAAGGGATGCGTGGGAGCAGTCCGTCACGTAGGCGTAGCTGGCTCACCGGGAATCAAGCCCTTTGACCTCGGACCTCCACCCACACAGCCCTATTCTCTCCCAAGTTCTCCATTAATGCTACACCTTCTCCTCCGGTCTTATATATAAGGGCCGCTGCCAAGAATCGCCTCCTTTTTCGATGGACGACGAGGCGGCCAACAAGCGGGGGCGGGTCGAGGCTGAACCACACAAGCCTCCGGCGAGTGTGGACTTCATCAGCAGCATCCCCGACGAGATGTTGGTAACCATCATGTCCCTCCTCCCCATCAAATCTGTCGTCCAGACCACCATCCTCTCCAGGCGATGGCGCCCCTATGGCACTCCACCCCCCTTGACCTCCTCGACGACGACGAGCTCTACAGCGGGGATCGCAAACGCTTGTACGCATTGTCCCACATCCTCGCGACGCACACTGCGTCAGTCAGACACCTTTCCACTAGCACTTTCCGTTCAAACTGCAAGGCCGAACCCAAGTTTCACGAGTGGTTATTATCCCCCTCCCTATATCAGCTCGAGGAGCTCAACTTTGATGCTGGACATCGGCGCTCGCTGCCTCCGTCCGTCCTCTGCCTTGCGCCCACGCTGCGCCACGCTACGTTCATGCGGTGCCTTTTCCCTAAGATTAATGTCGCGCACGCTCTTCATCTCCCTAAACTGAAGCACCTCGGGCTCATTGGCGTCAGCATCTCGAAGTCGGATTTGGAGCGCCTACTCGGCGGCTGTACAATGCTCGAATACCTTCGTCTTCAGATGATGTTTGGGTTCAGTAGCCTCCACATCGCTACGACGAATCTATGTACGATTTATGTGCATGGCTGGTGATGCAACACGCTGTCAGTTGGGGAGTTTCATGATATGGTCATTGAGAATGCACCTTTCCTAGAGAGATTGTTTGTACTTGATAAAGAAGGTCGAACAAGAATCAGAGTCATTGACGCACTGAAATTGATAGTGTTGGGCTATTCGTGTGATGAATTCTCCGAACTTGTTACAGCTGGATCCATACCCGTTCAGGTACAACAATCTTCTTCTCATTCTTATTATTGTACATCACATTTTATCTAGGTTTTGTTGATCTATGTTTGTCTGTCATCCAGAAAATGATTCCCACAAGCCTCGCATTGTCTCTGCGCACAGTGAAGATCTTGGCAGTACAATCTATCGGCCCCAATCTGGATGAAGTTGTTAAGTTCCTTATATGCTTTCCGTACATGGAGAAGCTATACGTCGAGGTGATGTTCCTTTCCTGTTAATTGTTAACCACAACGGAGTTCAATTTGTTGGTACTTTTACCCATGATTACAATGACAGATGTACTATGCATTTTTTTAGATGTTAATCATGAACGATCGAAGATGGCATGTCAATCTATTAGTGTATTTTATAAATCGTGCAAATCAAAGAGGCCCGTAGTGTTCAATACTGCATCTAAGCACTGATATGTTGTCTTCATTTGCAGATACAAGCAGGACTTGGAGTGGAAAAGGTGGCGCAATATAACAATCCCACCGAATGCCTTGAATTCCATCTCACGGAAATTACTTTGAACAAGTACCGAGGCACCAATCCAGAGATTCAATTTGCTAGTTTCTTTGTTCATAAAGAAAGGGTGCTCAAGGTAATGAGGTTTGCACTATATTTAGTGCGCCACAATGGACGGTTTACTGATCAGCGGAGGCGTCTACAGCGGAATGGAAAAGGCTCTGTAGAAGCTGATTTTCACTTTGGAAGTTCATATGACAGATTATTCGGAAGCGATTCTATCGAGCCAATATATGACTTCTCGGTGGATGATCCCTTCGCAGAAATATTTCATCCCATGGATCCTGAAGATTGGATTTGATTTCTAATGTCAGTTTGTACCTTGTAATCTTTGAATTTGGGCCTTGTTATGCTGGAATTTGAACCTTGTAATATTTCTGGTATTTGTGATACATTTGAAATTGCATTGTGTTCTTTTTTGTTTATTCAATCATGTTCTTATAAGTACATATGTTGTTGTTCTGTAGGCACAGCATTGATGTTGTGCAGACCGAGCAAAACACAGTACACACGAACTAAACTACGAAACCCATCGGTGATGATTTCATCAATCGCTGACAATTGTATACCAGCAAATGTTTTCCCACAACACACACAAGCTATTAGCGCCAATCGTCTGTGTTATTTCTGGTGTTCGCACACGATTCTCATTACTCACATGTTTGCTGCATATCACACATATCTTGTTATGTTGAATCGTTTGTGTTCTACTATATCAGCGCACACAGTTTATCCGAGTGAACTGTATGCCGTACTTCGCACACGTATGTAGTTTTGCTAACCGTTTCTGTTATCTTCGCTAATCACAAACGGTTCATAAGAACTAATTGTCTGCCGTAGATCACACACGCAACTACTTTCTGAATCGTATTTGATGGATCCACCTTCGCACACAGTTCGTGCGATTAGCGACGAAGCTT
Source organism: Elymus sibiricus (assembly GCA_039707655.1). Lineage (NCBI taxonomy): Eukaryota > Viridiplantae > Streptophyta > Magnoliopsida > Poales > Poaceae > Elymus > Elymus sibiricus. The sequence goes on along the minus strand of CM077667.1, from coordinate 174,516,121 downwards.
GAACTATACTGTTTGCAATTCATGCATCGCACACAGTTTTGTCGAAGGATCTGTAATTGATGTGTCGTCTTTGGACCATTCTGTAGTAGTGCACAGTAATCATCTTCTACCTCGTCATATTTTAGGATTCATCTACCGACAACCAATTCATTCGCCTGTTTGCATTATGTAAATTGTAGTCTTGTATGGGAGCGAATGGCGATTGGATCTCCTTCGTCGACGTAGATGGCAACATGAGCCTGCAAAATGTGTACACTGGTCGGAACGTACACCTTCCGCCTATTTCTGCACTAGGTTTCTCTGCAGTGGTCCTTTCAGGCAGGATAGATTTCTGGTACAACCATGTGATGGTGATTCTAATCAATATTGCGATCGCCCGTCCGCAAACAAGAACATTCGTCTACACATATGTCATCGTCATTGCGGTCTTCGACATCACGATCGCCATGAACACAGGTTACGATCATGGTGGTGGGGATGGTTGGATACTCATGTCTCCGGCCGCTTTGGCATCGCGCCACTATGAGGATGCGGTCTACGTAGTCGGACGGATTTGAGCGGTCACCAACGGCGATGCTTGCTTCGTCTGGGATCCTTTCACCTACAGTACGTACATGAGAACCCGAGCATGTAAATTAACTGTCTTTCTTTCATTTATGTTGAACGATTGCTAAATCAAGTTAGTTTAAACACCAGGATCACTGGCTCCACCAAGGTGCCTAGAGGCCCCGCCCATGGCGCACCAAGTTGCCCAGCCCATATTCTGGAACCTAGTGCCAGACACGGCTGATCACCCAAATAGCATGTATCTTGTGCGCTCGGTCAGCAATGTGATAGGTCAGGAGCAGGGTGTCGACCATGAAGGTCGAACGGTGCGTTCCTACCCGACGCTAAGTTGTCAGGTGTTCCGGTTTGACGGACTGCATCAACATCTCGGAGGAGCACAGTGGCAGCCCTACATCGACCTTGGTTCGCGCTCTCTCTTTGTAGGAGATAGCTATCCCCTGATGATGGAGATACCGTTTACTGATCAAGATGACAACGGGCTACCATTCGTTAGGCGAGGATGCGCTTTCACAGCTCGATGGGGGACTTCCTACTAGAATGGTCCCCTCCCTCAGGTCTGCCGGTTCAGCCTAGACGGTACTCTCACGTTGGGCTTCTTCCTCAAGAACTCAAGCTCGCCGGAAAGAGTCGACCACCCAGTGTGGCTGGTGTTGTCACTGCGTAACGCCAAGGAATGGGTTGAGAATGACGCAGGGTGAAGCAGAGCCTACCGTCGCCTCATGGACAATATGGCCTACCTTTATGTACCTATGAAAAATGTAATCCTTTTCATCACACGTTGTTTTCCTACGTAATGCGTGTGAAGAACTACGTATGTGAAATGTGTTTTACTATGTAATGTGTGTGAAGAACTACTTGGCGTTCCTATGTAACGTGTTGCACAAAGTTATTGGCATTCGTCAAGCTTTTGCATGTTAAATTCATGTCTTCAGGTGACCACAAAATGCAATTACACATACGTTACATGGGAAGTTTGACCAAGTCCATCATCTTTACACAAGCGGGGCGTAGGACGAATTCGATCATCTATGCAAAATGGGACATAGAATTCGCGTCAGTAACTCAAAATACCGGCTTAGGTTCACACGACTAGCGTTCACAACATAAGACCACTTATGGTCTTCTACAGCTACTTGAAGGTATGCTTCAGCTCCTAATTCTCCCTCTCCAACTTCTTCTGGGCTTCAGGTACCACCTCCAGCTTCCTCAAGGACTCAGGAATGGACTCCAGCTTCTTCAGGGCGTCCATAATCATTACAAGCATCGTCTTGTTTGACGGTCGGTTTGTGATAGGCTCGCGTGGCATGGTTGTCGGAGGAGCATGAGAGTTACCTTCCATTTCCATGTAATCCTTGGTAGCGAAACTCTCTTTGGTTCTCACCAATTCGGGCTGGTACTGCTCGTGCTTGGTTGTACACAAAATCTTCATGATGGGTGAACAAACATCATCGAGCAGAGCCTGGATGTATGGTGCGAAAGGAAGGCTCTGTCTTTTATCCGCGCTTGCGCTCTTCATCTCGGTGAAAATGAAGTGCAACACCTGAAAGTCCTCCTTCTTGTGGAACTGCATCAGCAGGTTGGCAGCCCATTTGCGGACACTTCCTTTGTCCCCATGCTTCGGGATGAGTGTGTGCCGCAGCACACGAGAGAGAGTGAAAAGCCTAGGCTGCATGTACTTTAGATTACCAGCCTTGAAATCTTCATGTTGTGCCGACCCGTCAACATAGAAGGACAATAGCGGGTCGCATTTTAGGGGCTTGCCAGCTTCGAGTATCCTTTTCTTCAACTTTTCCCTTTCATCATCGAGCGTCGCTGCGCCAAGCACTTTGGCGAATTGGTCGTACGACGCCTTGAACTTTTTTAGTGGGTCATCCAGTGCATTGTCATAGTTTGCTCATCCATGAACAGGGTCGAGTAAAGCTGCATGATCGCCTCCTCGCACCAATCCTTCCTGAAAGTGGTCAGCCCAAACACCCTCTATCTATTACTATGCAAATTTATTCTTGCAGACGTTGTTGGGCCTCCAAGTGCAGAGTTTTGTAGGACAGCAGCAAATTTCCCTCAAGTGGATGACCTAAGGTTTATCAGTCTGTGGGAGGTGTAGGATGAAGATGGTCTCTCTCGAACAACCCTGGAATCAAATACCAGAAATCTCTTGTGTCCCCAACACACCAAATACAATGGCAAATTGTATAGGTGCACTAGTTCGGCGAAGAGATGGTGATACAAGTGCAATATGGATAGTAGATATAGGTTTTTGTAATCTGGAAATATAAAAACAGGAAGGTAACAAGTAGTAAACAACAAGCAAAACAGTATAGCGATGCTTGGAAATAAGGCCTAGGGTTCATAATTTCACTAGTGCTATCTCTCACAATGCTAACATAATAGAATCATATGATCATCCCTCAACATGCAACAAAGAATCACTCCAAAGAGTGCCCCAAGATTTCTATCAGAGAAAGTAGGACAAGAACGTGTATCAACCCCTATGGATAGATTACCCCATTGTCACCATGGGAATCCGCAAGTTCAGTACCAAAACATATATCAAGTGAATCACTAGAACACCCCATTGTCACCATGGGTATCCACATGCAAGACATACATCTAGTGATCTCAAATCCAATATTCAACCCAACATAACAAAATCTCAAAGGGAAAGATTCAATTCATCACAACAAGATAGCAAGGGAAGAACACCATATGATCCAACTATATTAACAAAGCCCACGATTCATCAAGATCATGCCATCTCAAAAACATGAGAGAGAGAGAGAAAGATTAAACACATAGCTACTGATACATACCCTCAACCCCGAGGGTGAACTACTCCATCCTCGTCATGGCCTCCACCGAGATGATGAAGATGGCCACCGGTGATGATTTCCCCTCCGGTAGGGTACTGGAAAGGCTCCAAATGGGTTTTTCATCGATACAGAGGGTTGCGGTGGCGGAGCGGAAGTTCTAGATTAACTTTCAGGGGTTTCTGGATTTATAAGATTTTTCCGCATTGGAATCACGTCAACCGGAACCACATGGGCCCCACAAGCTAACAGCGCGCGCCCAGGGGGTGGGCGTGCCCTATTAGCTTGTGGCCCCCAGGTGGCTCCCCTCTGGTGGTTCTTCGCTTCGGTATTTCTTATTTTCTCCAAAAAAAATCATAAAAAAGTTTCGGGCGATTCCGAGAACTTTTATTTTCTGCACAAAAACAACACGGTAGTTTTGCTGAAAACAACGTCAGTCCGGGTTAGTTCTAAATAAATCATATAAAGTGCATCAAAACCATATAAAAGTATTGTAAACATAGGTAAATATGGCATGAGTACTTCATAAATTATCGATACGTTGGAGACATATCATCTATGCATGCCTGCTTCAGGCCAGCAAAACAATCATTCAGCTTTACATGATCCCAGTCGATGGTCTTCTTCTGTACCACACGATTCTTCAACCCCATGACAATGGTTTCGTAATAGTCCTGCTGTTTGATGGAGTGAAATCCAGCAGCCGTCACGCTCCTCCCATGGTTGTAAGGGTTGGACGTGCATCGGATCCGACGAAGTACATGGCAACTCTCGCTCTTCGGGTTTGTGGGTTGACGGTGTACCGTGCCTTGTGCAGGAGTGCAGGGCATTAGATCAACTATTTCTGGTTCGTCGTAAAGACACTCACGAACAACGAGCGTTGTTCCGTCGTCAGATTGATTTGAGCCTTGGCAATATTTCTTCTTAATTTGCATCTTTGTTTTGCTCTTCGTTTGAACTTCGGCCGAAGCAGCGTTGGCTGGGCTTGTAGCGGCGCTGACTGAGTGAGGTGCAAGTCTGAGGTAGGTTGCTGCCATGGCACTAGCTGCCTGAGCTGAAAGGTGCAACACCTTTGATATTGAACTTGTTGTTGACACACGATTTAGGCCAATCGTTGACTGAGGTGATTGGTTCTTGTCGAACAGTAGGCCTGCCTTCGATGACTGCAGAAGACTGGCTGAGAACGTTTTGGTCGCCTTAGTCTTCCGGCTAAATGTTTTAGTACTGCTACCTAACACTGGTTGTTCCATGCGCTTTCTCTTCTCTGCCTCTTGGTCTGCCTTTCTGTTCTCTAACTCAAGGATGGACTGTCTTCATGGACGCTTCAAACTACGTGCTTTGTATCCAGTTGATGGCTTGGGGTTCATGGCTTCCTTTCCTTTCTGCTGTGCCGGTGAAGGTTCAATGAAATCATCACTGACGGACTGCGAAACAGAATGGACAACTATATCCAACTCCAAAGTAGTTGCCTCATCCATGTTATGTTCACCATCACTCGTACTAATGTTCTCTGATACATGACTTGGATGAACTCCTTCCTTGCCCGAATCTAGGTGAGGTCCGGATTTCTCCTTCGTGTACATGATCGTCTCTGACCCAACAGACTGGAAAGCCAGAGGGTTGACAAAATCAGGCACCATCAAAGTTGTGCTCATGTTTCCATCCACTACTTCTGGTCCCGATTGGTCTCTAGTTCCCAGATCATCTGCTGCTTCTGGTCCCGATAGGTCTCTAGTTCCTAGTTCATCTCCTGCTCTATGATTGGACTGCACAACAATCGTATCGGCATAGTTGTGCATCACTCCAGTTGCCCCCCTAGTCCCGTTGTCAGCTGCGTCTATTATGGCTGACTGCAATGCACCTGATCCGACAACTCCCGCACCCCGCCTGGCATAAACATGATCACAAAGTGAGACCTTAACAGTTATTAATTATACGTACAATGCAACCTTTTAGATCAACAACCTGATCACAACGTAACAACGTACCACATTGACAGGACTGGGGTGATGCACTGGTAGGTCACTTCCGATTACATCCTTCAGATGGGTATAGGTGTCTGTGGATGCTTGTCTTCCTGCATCTCCAGGCATGGATGCTAAAAGTTCAGTTACATCAACAGCCTTCACTACATTGCATTCCAATGACAAGTATCGAGAGTGGGAGAGCGGGTTGTCGGTGAAGCCACCAACATCCTCCACTACATTTACTTCATGACTTCGTTCCGATAGCGGGTAATCGGTACTGCGACCATCATAGGTCTGTTCATTACCATGTGCATTACCATCACCAGCCAAGTTCGATATTGGGGTGGTATCACCTGGTGCTTCAGCATGTGAAGTTGGTTCAGCGCTCGAAACCACCTGCGTTAATGCCGACTGGTCAAATAACAAATAGAAGGCAATACAAACAAATGTACCGACCAGAGTGGCATCAACACTCAAACAATGTTAGTCCTGTCCTACAACAAGGCAGTACCTATTGTTGTTGGAATGATTTAGACTGATGAAAGTTAGTTGAGGCCACGGTAGCCTCCTCATGAGCCCAACTCCTATGTGAAAAGGTGGAAGTTGTACTTGACACACCTTGATAATGCTCGGGCATTGCAAACTGATCTCTACCGTCTAAAAATGGAAGATGGTCACCATTATCACCAAGCGGTGATGAACCATTTATAACATCAAGTTGAAGACAGCCGTCTGCAAAGCTAATAGCATTACCGTCTTCGAGCAAATCGTTTGATGTTGTCTGGTACAAAGGGGGGGACCAAATGCGAAGATTGGCCAGCATAAGAAGCACCAAACTGATTCACGTGTGTAGTCTGCACAAGGACACGACGAACTACTGTCAGTGTTCCATACAGCAGCCGCGGAATAAGAAGGGAGCTAGATCTAAGACAACTTGTTTCTGACCCAAACACGACATAAATTGAAAAATAACAAGGTTCTACTCACCAGTCAACGTGTGAACTAACGCACGACCCAACTAATTCCATAGTACACCAGGCAAAAACGAAAAGCTTTGGCGATTACGGTAACTTACTTCCTCCCACGGTTGAATCTGCCCTGAAACCGCAACACAGGTACACATTTCATGCCGCCTGGACAGTATGCGGTGCGTACGGTGGGTCGAGGCCAGCTTAGGGTGCACGTATAGCCGTAACGCCAGCCAGCTAGCCGAAGCTTCCCTCAGAACCGAGGCCAAGCGGCAGTAGTGTTTCAATGAGATAGATTTGGGGAAAGGAGAAGAGGGAGGAGCTAGGATGCCTCCCCAGGTGAAGAAAGCACAAGGAAAAGCGAGGACAAAGGCCAGCCCACCAAAGCCCAGATAGTGAGCCAGGCCACCCAACTGTTACAAAGAGCCCGTTTGGGTCAGACCGTCCAACTATAATATTAGACATACTGACTTTTGAATACACACATGCGAACCGTCTATAAACTCTCACACACCACCATTAATTGTTTCTGCACATCCACAACATAACCATGGGATCCTCTTCGCATAAAGGAAAAGGGGGTTTGGATGAACTTGTAGGACCTTGCAGCGACACCTTCCTACCACCAGATATGCCATCCGTCGACGACCTGGATTCCTTTGTGCCACGGGTAGTACACTACCGTTGCGGTGTGCCAGTCTGCTACACCGCTGGTGAATTGAAGATAAGAATCAAAAGAGAAATGGGTTGCTGGGGATTCATCTGCGGACGCACCAAGGGGCCTGCACCATACTTCATAAGTCAAACTTTCCATATCCTATCAAATCTTAATTCCTACTTTAGTTTCTAAAAAACACATGTGAACTCATCGCAGGAAGGTGCTAGGTGCCCGAGCAAATGTTGGCTTGAAACCGAGAAACAATACGAGTTGTATTGGTACGGGCCGGGTACGTGGTAAGAAAAGAGAAGAAGATGTTGGAGGAGAAGCAAAGGAGAGAGCACAGAGCTAAGCATCAGAAGAAATTCGAAGAGTGGTGCGCTAGAAAAAAGGCCAGCAAAGACCTAGCGAGTTAGACTAGATTCAGGTTCATGTAACAATATGCTTTGTTTAGTTCGAAGAGAGGGAATAAAGTGGGTTCCTCTAAAGTTGGTTTCTCTAAAGTTAGCGCACTGTCTACTGTTATTTGAATGATACCCTAGCGTAATTACAAACACATTGAACGTAAAAGAACATGAAAAGCGCAAATCATAATAGTGGCAAATTTAGAGTTTTCACAGAACAGGGGGTACATGTTCTGAATCGTAGGCATAATGAAACCACTTCAAACATGAAGTTAAGAGTTGTTAACAACATCGAGTTTTGTAATTGGAGTAGGCTCTAAAAACCAATCTGGTCTACTGTAACAATGCAATTCAACCATATGAAATGGTTTGTATTATTCGATCGTCTTCCCAACTGTGGTGTCGTCGGTGAGTTCAGTCATACTCATCCTGCCACCGGTGTTTAACCTCAACCACCCACTTGAGCTGAACCTGGTCCTGCACCTAGGGTTCCTCATCAGCATCTCATTACTTGACTCCAACATCCTCTTGTAACCTGAGTTGAACTTATTCTTGCCTCTTAAATTCCACCTGATCATGTCACTTGGGTCAACCCTGCTTCGCTAGTAAATGAAATCATTACAGACTAAACCATGTTGCACAAGCTTCTCTCTCAAATTATCAATGTTGATTGAGTCTTCTAGCCATGACTCAGGTGCTGGTTGACAAAAAAAGGTTTATGCACAATGAACCGAACCATCCAGAGCTTATCTATCTGCACAATAAAGTATGAACATTTAATGAACTTTTACAATATTCATCCATACAACGCGAAATAACGCCTACAAACGCAATTCATGATTGATCTCAAGACACAAACAAGAATTGCCCTATGATGCAGATTGGAAAAAATGAGTTGACGAAGACAACAAAGACAAATACCTGTTTCATGGATGGGGATGCGAACAAGCTCCGACGGACAGAAGGATTGACGACGTCCTTGATGGTCGACGACATCCTTCCTTGCTGGATTGGGATTGAGAGTGGAAGAGGCTGAGGCGGGCAAAAATCACAGTTTTGCGGGGGGCTGTGGAGTGTGAGGATGGATGGGTGGATGCAAGGGAAACCATATGTAAAGAGCCGAAGGGCACCGATGCATCTGACTAGTCTAGGAGTAAAGATACCCCTACACAATAAATCAGATGGTCACGCTCTGGCAAATAAGAAGCACCAGTCAGTCTGGCGGGTAAGCAAGAGAGAGGACGCGTCCAGATAGAAAGCCAGACGATACGGTTTTGTAAATATCAATGCCTAGGGAACAGGCGTGTTTCGTTTCAATAACGCCTAGAAAAATAGCATTTCAATGATCGACAACACCTAACTATAAGGCATGGCAGATAAACATATATAGCGTCATTTCATCCGGCTAGTCATGGGTGCGCCACGCTGGCAGCGTGACCGACGACCGTAGACCGCGACCGATCAAAGACACCTAGAAGGAAGGCGTGCAAACGTGTATGTTACATGTCGAACGATCAGGCGTGAATGTTGGGGTCAGACGATGAAATAAGTTTTTTGGGTAGTGTGTGACATAAGATCGTCCAGAGGCCGTTTAGTAAAAATAATACAGGACCGAATGTAAAACTTAAGGTTGTGGGAAACTGCACGACACCCAATATGGGGTGTGGCTCTTTATATTTATAGGGGTACACCATGTGTACAATTACAATATACAGTTATGTACAGAAGCTCTATGTAAATATACAGTCTAACACCCTCCCTTAATCTTAACTGTGGCCTGAATTACAAAGCAAGTTAAGATTGCTTCTACAACCTTCAAACTGAGGCTGTGGAAGCGGCTTCGTGAAGATGTCAGCAAGTTGATCTTTGGAGGAGATAAACTTGATATGAAGAAGTTTCTGTGTAACATGTTCCCTTACAAAGTGGTAGTCAACTTCGATGTGCTTGGTTCGAGCATGAAAAACTGGATTGGATGACAGATATGTCGCACCAATATTGTCACACCAAAGGACCGGTGGGTGATCTTGAGAGACTCCCAACTCTCTCAACAGAGACTGTACCCAGATAAGCTGAGTTGTGGCATTGGCAACTGCCTTATACTCTGCTTCGGTGCTACTCCGAGAGACTGTGGCCTCCTTGCGCGCACTCCAGGCGATCAAGTTAGGACCAAAGAAGACAGCATATCCCCCCGTTGATCGCCGGTCATCAAGGCTCCCAGCCCAATCCGCATCAGAAAACGCCGAGAGAGCACTTGATGATGCAGAACGAAGATGCAAGCCATATGAGACAGTATGTGAGAGATAACGCATGATACTCTTCACCGCCAACCAATGTGAAGTCCGAGGAGCATGAAGATACTGACACACACGATTGACCGCATAGGAGATGTCTGGTCATGTGATAGTCAAATACTACAAGCTACCAACACTGCTGCGATACTCAGTAGCATCATCTAAAGGAAGCAAAGTACCATCCAAAGCCAATAACTGATCAGTCGCAGACATAGGAGTAGTGGCATGCTTGCATTGCAACATACCAGCACGTCGCGGCAAGTCCAGGGAATACTTATGTTGAGTGAGAGTCAAGCCAGCAGATGACCGTGGGACCTCCAGGCCAAGGAAGTAATGCAGAGCACCCAGATCCTTGACAGCAAAGTGACCACCCAGAGCAGACAACAGACGATCAGCGCCCGCCACTGAGGAGCTAATGAGAATAATGTCATCAACATAAACCAGCAGATAGATAGTAACCTCAGGACGGTGGAACGGGAACAGAGATGTGTCAGCACTGGATGGAACAAACCCATGACGTCGAAGGACCGAACCAAGTCGTGCATGCCATGCCCGTGGGGCCTGCTTAAGTCCATAGAGCACCTTAACAAGACGACACAAATGATGTGGACGAGCAGGATCAACAAAACCTGGAGGTTTCCGCATGTAAACCTCTTCCTCCAAGAACCCATGAAGAAAAGCATTCTGAACATCAAGCTGACGCAGAGACCACCCTTTGGAAACAGCCAAGGACAGAAGCAAACGAATGGTGGTAGGTTTGACAAATGGACTGAAGGTATCCTCATAATCAAGACCATACCTTTGCTTGAAACCCTTAGCCACAAGCCATGCCTTGTATCGCTCAATTGAACCATCAACATGCTTCTTGACCTTGAACACCCATTTGGAGTCAATAATATTGACACCGGACATAGGAGGAACCAGGCGCCAAGTATCGTTCCTCTGAAGAGCCTGAAACTCCTCCTCCATAGCAGTACGCCAGTGGGGGATCCGAAGAGCAGCCTCAAAGTGGCATGCCTCGGAAGTGGGATCAGCATCAGCTTGCGCCATCAACATGCCGCAATCAATGCAACCATGCCGTCAGTGCGCTCCTTTGGCCAAAAGAAACCACTCTGACTCCGCGTACAAGGACGCAGTATAGTAGTAGGTGGCGGAGGTGGGGCCGGCGATGAAGGCGATGAAGATGGCGATGACGACGGGGGAGAGGCACCCGAGGCGGCCGAACCAGACGACGTGTCCCGCGATGCAGGAGACAACGCAGGTGACGAGGCTCCAGATGCGGCCGGGCCAGGCGACGAGGCAGGTGAGCCCGGTGTGGCCGGTCCACGCGACCAGCCTGGAGAGGACAGCCCAGGCGAGGCCGAAGAGGCACCTGGCGATTGCGGCCCAGGCAGGGCCGAAGAGGAGGGCGGCTCGGCTGGCTCGGCCTACGCGGCCGGCTCGCACTACACCATCATTGGGCCAGGTGACGCGGAGGTGGCGCAATTAGGGGTGCATGCCCCATGCACCCGATCGACGTCTGGTGCGCTGGGAGGCGGCTGCTCGTCCAAAAGCTCAAGACGCGCTCTCTTGATAACCCACAAGTATAGGGGATCGCAACAGTTTTCAAGGGTAGAGTATTCAACCCAAATTTATAGATTCGACACAAGGGGAGCCAAAGAATATTTGCGAGTATTAGCAGCTGAGTTGTCAATTCAACAACACCTGGAGATTAAATATCTGCAGCAGAGTGATCAGTAGCACAGTAGTATGATAGTTTTGATAGAAGTAGTAGCAGTAACAGTAACAATAGCAGTGACAGCAATAGTTTTGTAGCAAGTGTAACAGTAGCAGAAGCAATAGTAACTCAGCAAGAACAATATGTGGAAAACTCGTAGGCACTGGATCGATGAACTCGTTGGATGATATTCATCATATAACAGTCATAACCCAGGGCGACACAGAACTAGCTCCAATTCATAAATGTAATGTAGGCATGTATTCCGTAAATAGTCATACGTGTTTATGGAAAAGAACTTGCATGACATCTTTTGTCCTACCCTCCCGTGGCAGCAAAGCATTAACACACGATGAATACATGAACTCCTCAAACTACGGTCATCACCGGAAAGTATCCCGACTATTGTCACTCCAGGGTTTATGGATCATAACACGTAATAGGTGTGTATGACTAGCAAGATTGGATCAAGAACATAGATATAATTGTGATAACATAACCGGTTCAGATCTGAAATCATGGCACTCGTGCCCTAGTGACAAGCATTAAGCATGGCAAAGTCATAGCAACATCAATCTCAGAACATAGTGGATACTAGGGATCAATCCCTAAAAAAACTAACTCGATTACATGATGAATCTCATCCGACTCCTCACCGACCAGCAAGCCTACGAAGGAATTACTCACTCCCGATGGGGAGCATCATGGAATTGGCGATGGAGAAGGGTTGATGATGACGAAGACCGAAGATTCCCCTCTCTGGAGCCCCAAACGGGCTCCAGATCTGGCCTCCCGATGAAGAACAGGAGGTGGCGGCGGCTCCGTATTGTAAAATGCGATGAAACTTTCTCTCTGATTTTTTTCTCCGAAAATTGGATTTTATAGCGTCGGAATTAGGGTCAGTGGGGCCCCGAGGTGGGCACAACCGACCAGGGCGCGCCTGGAGGGGGTGGCGCGCCCTGGTGTATCGTGCCCAGCCAGGGCTCCCCCTCCGGTGGTTCTTGGCTCCAGTATTTTTTATTTATTGTAAAATAAATCTCCAAGAAATTTTGTCCAATTCCGAGAACTTTTATTTTTGCACAAAAGCAACACCATGGTAGTTCTGCTGAAAACAGCGTCAGTCCGGGTTAGTTTCATTCAAATCATACAAATTAGAGTCCAAAACAAGGGCAAAAGTGTGAGGAAAAGTAGATACGACGGAGACGTATCAATTCCCCCAAGCTTAACCCATTGCTTGTCCTCAAGCAGTTCAGTTGACAAACTGAAAGTGATAAAGAAAAACTTTTACGAACTCTTTTGTTCTTGTTTACATATATATGCTTAAGTAGCACCGAGGTTTTCAGCAAAGATTATGACTAACCATGCCAGCAATAACTCTTTGAAATTATATTAACTCATATCAATGACATAAGCAACTAGCGAGCAATAATAAAATATCTCAAGCGCTAACACTTTGTCAAAACAATCGTGATATAATATGACAATAGTGGTATCTCGCTAGCCCTTTCTGAGATAGCAAAACATAAATGCAGAGCACCTCCAAAGTTCAAGCAGTGACTAAACATTGTAATTCATGGTAGAAAAGATCTAGTCATGTTGCATCCAACATTAACTATACACAATGCATGAGGATGACAATAGTGCTCTCAGGTCTGGTGCTTATTTGAGAAGGTGATGACTCAACATAAAAGTAAATAGATAGTCCCTTCGCAGAGGGGAGCAGGGATTTGCAGAGGTGCCAGAGCTCAAAGCTTAAAACAAAGATAAATATAATTTTGGGAGGTACACCCTTCCTGTCAACGTTACGACCAAGAGTTATAAATATCTTCCATGCTAAACACATTAGCGGCGGTTCCCAAGCGGTAAAAGTAAAGGTTTACTCCCCCTCCACCAACAATCACACTCCACGGCTAGCCGAATCCACGGGTACCGTCCATACCAACAACATTCCTGGGGGAGTTTTGTTTAATAATTTGTGATTTTTTATTTCGGGACTGGGAATCCCTATTACTGCCCCTCTCGTGTAAGGACGAGTGAATAAACACTCATCATGAGAATAACCCGCTTAACATGGAAGATACTGACGCGCCCCCTGTCGCTCCATGAGAAGTCCAGGCACACAAAACAGATGTTTATTTGAATTTTTAGAGGTGGCACATGCAAATTTACTTGGAACGGTAGGGTAATACCGCATATAGGTAGATATGGTGGACTCATCTGGAATAACTTTGGTTTAAGGATTTTGATGCACAAGCAGTATTCCTGCTTAGTACAGGCGAAGGCTAGCAAATAGGTTGAGAAGCGGCCAGCTAGAGAGAGAAAATGGTCATGAACATGCATTATGAATAATCAACATTGAATACTAGCATGAGTAGGATATGGACACCATGAACATAAATATCATGAAGGCTATGTTGGTTTTGATTCAACTACATGCGTGAACATGTGCCAAGTCAAGCCAGTTGAAATATTCGGAGGAGGATACCATATCATCATACCACATCACAATCATTTTAATGCATGTTGACATCCAAGATAAATCATTATCCACTCCTAGCTACTTAAGCATGGCATGAACAACTATAATCTCTAATTGTCATCGCAAACATGTTTGATCATAATATGCTGAATCAAGGATACAAGGCTAAACATATTTACAAAAACAAAAACAAGTTGAGTTCATACCCGCTTTTCTGTGCCACAGTCACTTCATCAAATATTGTCATTATTGACTTTCACTTGCACGACCGAATGATAAGAAAATAATAATAGTGCAAGAGTGTCGTGGACTAAGATGGAATCTGCAAACATTTTATTCAGGAGGAGAAGACAAAGTAATATGGGCTCTTTGTTAGATTAACAATAGTGCATATGGAAGCCACTCAACATTTTCATCGTGGTCTTCTCCTTGGTAAGACTCAAATAAAAGGAAAAGAATTTTAGAGAAACACACTGAAATATTTTTGGAGTTTTTGGTTTTTCTTGAAGAAAGCAAGTTAAAGAGGGAAAAACAAAAAACGAGAAAAACTATTTACACGGGAAAGCTCCCAACAGGTAGAAGAAGAAATGAGAAATCTTTTTGGGTTTTCTTTTGATACTACAATTAATTTAAGCTAGAAAGAAAAGCTGAAAAGAAGTAGGAAATATTTTTGGATTTTCTCAAAGTTTTTCAAACACGTAAGAAGAAAGCGAGAAAATAAATCTAGCATGGATAGTACAATGAAAAGTATGAACACCGACAACTGGAATGAAATGTGTGAACATGAATATAATGTCGGTGGAAATACCTACTCCCCCAAGCTTAGGCTTTTGGCCTAGCTTGGTAATCACCATCCGTAGCGTGGATAATAGTCAGAGTGATAGCCCACCGAGGTCCTTGGTGCAAACTCCTCGGCCCTCCTCGCAGCTTCAACCTCCGCATTGTACGCATGGGCCTCGCTCTCAACAACATAGTATCTTCCCCTACTATGAAAATCAAAGAGAGCAGGAGCAGGCAAAGTAACAGGCACAACGTTTTTTTATTAAACCTCAAGTTGTAGGTATAATTAGTGATTGTGCCCTTAAGGAACCTATGACGCTTCATGGCCTCGAAGTCTAAGTACTGAGTAGGTAAAATGGGGTCATTAGGCCAAGGTGATACATTTAGTTTCTCGGCTACATGGGAGGCATAAATTCCTCCATAAAAATTACCACTGGCAGCGTTGTGCTGCAGTCTCCATGCAACAATTGCTCCAAGATTATAACATTTATTTCCTGTTATAGCAGTGTGTATGAGACTCAAATCAGGGACACACAGTGTGCTGCAATATTGTTTGCCTACAATACATTTACCATTAAAGAGTGCGAAGTAGTGTATTTATGGGAAATGGATACTTTTAATTCTTCCTTGTGTCACTCCCCTATCTTCACCGTAGCAAAGATTAATCAAAAATGACTCATACTCAGATTTTGGTGGTTCATCAAGGGAACCCCAATATGGAATTTTCCATGCTTCACTGAACAATTCTAAAGGCATGGTGAAGGGACGATCATAAAGGTTGAATGAAACTCTAGACTCACGAGGAAAATATTTACATTTCTTGGTGAATGTTTTCGTGAGTTCGAGATGTTGAGGGCACTTATCTGCGATGAAGGGAGCAAGTTCTGCATTGTGGATAAATTGTTCGAATTTCTCCTTGAAACCTGCACCTTCCATGAATTCGTCACACGGCCACAAACATGATTTAGTAGCGGCATCTCGCATCGAGCTTTCACTTGGCTGAACATAAGATTTTCGGACCGAGATTCCACTTGATGAGGCCTTCGAGGACCTCCTCCTCGAAGAACTCCTAAAGAATTGCATTTTTATTTGCGAACAAATTTCTGAAATATTTTTGAGACACAAAATGTTGTTAAGAAAACTTCGTGAAATTGATAGCAACTACTCCTAAGTGTGCATAGAGGCCATATTGAGCATTCAAACTACTTAGAACTCTAAGAATTCAACATGCAAGCTCATCTACAGCAGCACCAAGAGTAGCTAATTACTCTAAAAAATAACTCACTAAATCAAAAACTAATTGGAGCAATGGAGGAGTCACATACCAAGTAGCAATCCCTCCAAACAGTTTCGAAAACGGAGCTTCGAGCAAAGAGATCGAAATCCGCGGGTTTGAGAGCAAGAACACGGGAATGAGAGCTATGGTGAATTTTTTTCTGGAGGTAGGGGATGACATGGGCTAAAGGGATAAGTGAGTGGGCCCTCGTGGGGGCCACAACCCACCAGGGCACGCCTGGGGTTGCTGGCGCGCCCTGGTGTCTTGTGGGCACCAGGTGCACCCCCCCTCTGATGTTATTTGCACCAGAAATTCAGAAATATTCACAAAAGAATCGTATCAAATTTTTAGGACATTCTGAGGACTTTTATTTTTGGGGCATTTTTTTATTGCACGGAGAAAACAGGATAAACATGGCATTTTATTTTATTTGACTAAGTAAAACAGAAAATAAAAGGTGGGAGTAGAAGATTGTGCCTACTAGATTCATCAACTTCATACCTCTCAAAAATGATCCATTAATAAGGTTGATCAAGTCTTATTAACAACCACTTCTGATTAGCATGAAATCGAAGAACTTTCGTAAAAAACTAAGTTACCTCAATGGGGATATGCATATCCCCTACAATAAGTATGGCATATTTCTTTTTGGCAGTAGGTAGGGGTAGTTGCAAGCTTCCAATAGTGAGTGTAGGAGATTCTTCAATAACATTTATACCATTCACTTGGAATTGTTTCTTCAGAAAGTGCACCGTATGCTCATTACCATTGATATGAAAAGTGACTTTGCTTTTATTGCAATTAATAACAGACCCTACAGTATTCAAAAAGGGTCTAACAAGGATAATCGAAATGTTGTCGTCCTGGGGCATCTCAAGAATAACAAAGTCCGTTAAGATAGTAACATTTTCAACAACAACGGGCACATCCTCACAAATACCGATAGGTATGGCAGTTGATTTGTCAGCCATTTGCAGCGATATCTCAGTAGGTGTGAGTTTATTCAAATCAAGTCTTTTATATAAGGAGAAAGGCATAACCCTAACACCAGCTCCCAAATCACACAAAGCAGTTTTGACATAATTTCTTTTAATGGAGCAAGGTATAGTTGGTATTCCTGGATCTCCAAGTTTTTTAGGTACTCCATCCTTAAAAGAATAGTTAGCCAGCATGGTGGAGATTTCAGCTTCAGGTATCTTTCTTTTATTAGTGATGATGACTTTCATGTATTTTGCATAAGGGCCATCTTTAAGATATCAGTTAAGCGGGTACGCAAAAGACTGGCCTAATCATTTCAGGAAAGCGTTCAAATTCTTCATCATCCTTTTCCTTAGATGGCTTAGGTGGAAAGGGCATGGGTTTCTGAACCCATGGCTCTCTTTCTTTACCATGTTTTCTAGCCACAAAGTCTCTTTTATCATAGCGTTTATTTTTAGGTTGTGGGTTATCAAGATCAACAGCAGGCTCTACTTCAACATCATTATCTGGTTCTTCATCATTGTTCGGTTGAGCATCCTAATGAACATCATCATTATCATTTTCATGATCACTAGGTGGATGTTCATTACCAGACTGAGTTTCAGCATCAGAAATAGAGACATCATTATTATCGGGAGGTTTTTGTATCTCAGGTTCACTAGATGTATGCACAGTCCTATCATTTCTCTTTTTCTTTTTCTTTTTAGAAGGACTAGGTGCATCAGTGTTAATTCTCTGAGAGTCTTGTTCAATTCTTTTAGGATGACCATCAGGATAGAGTGGTTCTTGGGTCATTCTACCTCCTCTAGTTACTACTCTAGCAGCAAAATCATTCATATTATTATTCATTTCATCAAGCAATTCCTTTTGAGATTTAGCAACTTGTTCTAACTGGGTTTGAACCATAGAGGCATGTTTTCCTACACCTCTAACATCATTACTGATTCTAAATAACAAGTCACTTAAGCGAGCAATCATATCAGAATTATATTTCAATTGTTTCAGAACATTTGCATTGAAGTGATCTTGTTTCATAATGTAGTTATCAAACTCATATAAGCATTGACTAGGATGTTTATTGTAAGGGATATCACTTTCATCAAACTTTAATAAAGAATTTACCTCTACCACCTGTGGAGGTGGTGGTGTGTCAAGGCCATGTATTTCTTCAATAGGTGGTAAATTCTTAACATCCTCAGCTTTAATACCTTTTTCCTTCATACATTTCTTTGCCTCTTGCATATCTTCCGGACTGAGAAACAAGATACCCCTCTTCTTCGGAGTGGGTTTAAGTGGTGGTTCAGGAAGAGTCCAATCATCATAATTCTTCAATATATTATTCAATAGTTCCTCAGCTTGTTCAACGGTTTGTTCCCTGAAAACACAACCAGCGCAACTATCTAGGAAGTCCCTAGAAGCATCAGTTAGTCCATTATAGAAGATATCAAGTATCTCATTTTTCTTAAGAGGGTGATCAGGCAAAGCATTAAGCAATTGGAGAAGCCTCCCCCAAGCTTGTGGGAGACTCTCCTCATTAATTTGCACAAAGTTAAATATTTCCTGTAAGGCAGCTTGTTTCTTATGAGCAGGAAAATATTTTTCAGAGAAGTAGTAAATCATATCCTAGGGACTACGCACACAACCAGGAGAAAGAGTATTGTACCATATCTTAGCATCACCCTTTAATGAGAATGGAAATAATTTGAGAATATAGTAGTAGCGAATTTTCTCATCATGAGCAAAGAGGGTGGCTATATCATTCAGCTTAGTAAGATGTGCCACTATAGTTTCATTTTCATAGCCAAGGAAAGGATCAGATTCAACCAAAGTGATTAACTCTAGGTCGACAGAGAATTCATAATCCTTATCTGTAACAAAGATGGGTGAAGTAGCAAACTTAGGATCACATTTCATTCTAGCATTCAAAGTTTTTTCCTTATACTTGTGTAGTAATTTCTTAAGATCATTTCTATCCTTGCAAGAAATGATTTCCCTAGTTGTCGCCTCATCCATAACATAACCTTCAGGTATCTTAGGCATTGCAAATCTAGGAGAGCTAGGTCTAATAGGTGTTTCATAGTCATCAGTTTCAAAGGCTTCATCAATTTCAGTAATTTCATTCTCTTTAGCTCTAGCAATTTGTTCATCAAGAAATTCTCCGAGTGGCACATTATCATCAAGCATGGTACTAGCATCATCATAAGCATCATTCATAGTAGAAGTAGCATCATCAATAACTTGCGACATATCAAGATTAATAGCATGTGGTGGTGTTGCAAGCTTACTCATAAGCGAGGGTGAATCAAGTGCAAAGCTAGATGGCAATTCCTTACCTCCCCTCGTCTTAGAGGAAAAAAACTTGGTTTTTGGATCCTTCAGATTCTTCATAGTGATCAATTGATATAAATCCAAAGTGACTCAACAAATATAGCTATGCTCCCCGGCAACGGCGCCAGAAAAAGGTTTCGATAACCCACAAGTATAGGGGATCGCAACAGTTTTCGAGGGTAGAGTATTCAACCCAAATTTATAGATTCGACACAAGGGGAGCCAAAGAATATTTGCGAGTATTAGCAGCTGAGTTGTCAATTCAACCACACCTCGAGATTAAATATCTGTAGCAGAGTGATCAGTAGCACAGTAGTATGATAGTTTTGATAGAAGTAGTAGCAGTAACAGTAACAATAGCAGTGACAGGAATAGTTTTGTAGCAAGTGTAACAGTAGCATTAGCAATAGTAACTCAGCAAGAACAATATGTGGAAAACTCGTAGGCACTGGATCGGTGAACTCAATGGATGATATTCATCATATAACAGTCATAACCTAGGGCGACACAGAACTAGCTCCAGTTCATAAATGTAATGTAGGCATGTATTCTATAAATAGTCATACGTGCTTATGGAAAAGAACTTGCATGACATCTTTTGTCCTACCCTCCCGTGGCAGCGGGGTCCATAAGGAAAGTAAGGGATAGTAAGGCCTCCTTTTAATAGAGAACCGGAACAAAGCATTAACACACGGTGAATACCTGACTCCTCAAACTACGGTCATCACCGGAAAGTATCCCGACTATTGTCACTCCGGGGTTTACGGATCATAACACGTAATAGGTGCATATGACTAGCAAGATCAGATCAAGAACATAGATATAATGGTGATAACATAAACGGTTTATATCTGAAATCATGGCATTCGTGCCCTAGTGACAAGCATTAAGCATGGCAAAGTCATAGCAACATCAATCTCACAACATAGTGGATACTAGGGATCAAGCCCTAACAAAACTAACCCGATTACATGATGAATATCATCCAACTCCTCACCGACCAGCAAGCCTACGAAGGAATTACTCACTCCCGGTGGGGAGCATCATGGAATTGGCGATGGAGAAGGGTTGATGATGACGAAGACCGAAGATTCCCCTCTCCGGAGCCCCAAACGGGCTCCCGATCTGGCCTCCCGATGCAGAATAGGAGGTGGCGGCGGCTCCGTATCGTAAAACGCGATGAAACTTTCTCTCTGATTTTTTTCTCCGAAAATAGGATTTTATAGCATCGGAATTAGGGTCAGTGGGGCCCCGAGGTGGGCACAACCCACTAGGGCGCGCCTGGAGGGCGTGGCGCGCCCTGGTGTATCGTGCCCAGCCAGGGCTCCCCCTCCGGTGGTTCTTGGCTCCAGTATTTTTAATTATTGTAAAATAAACCTCCAAAAAGTTTCGTCCAGTTCTGAGAACTTTTATTTCTGCACAAAAACAACACCATGGTAGTTCTGCTGAAAACAGCGTCAGTCCGGGTTAGTTTCATTCAAATCATGCAAATTAGAGTCCAAAACAAGGGCAAAAGTATGAGGAAAAGTAGATACGATGGAGACGTATCACGCTCCTCGTCCAGTACCTGCACCATGATTAGGTAGCAACAAGGGGGTATACGCAGCATCTACAAATTGATCAGGCAAAGGTAAAACAGATTTCTCAGGTTCAGTGGGAATAGTGGGAGTGACCGGAAGTACGGAAAAGGGAAACACATTCTCATCAAACACCACGTCACGAGAAATGTACACGCGATTAGAGGGAACATGAAGACACTTGTACCCTTTGTGAAGAGAACTATAACCAAGAAACACGCACTGTTTAGACCGAAACTCCAACTTGCGGTCGTTACATGGACGAAGATGTGGCCAACACGCACACCCAAAAACCTTGAGAAATGTGTAATCAGGAACTTCATTCAGCAAGAGTTCAAGTGGTGTTTTCATCTTAAGGAGTCGTGTAGGAAGCTTGTTAATGAGGAAACAGGCGGTTGAAAAAGCATCACTCCAAAACCGGAAAGGAACAGAGGCATGAGCAAGCAAAGTGAGACCAGTCTCAACTATATGGTGATGCTTACGCTCAACTACACCGTTTTGCTGATGTCTATGAGGACAAGAAACACGATGCGTAATTCCAAGCTTACTAAAGAAAGCATTGAGGTCGTGATACTCACCCCCCCCCCCCAATAGGATTGCTCATGAATTATTTTACGATCGAGCAAACGCTCAACATGCGCTTGGAATTGCAAGAAAACATTAAACACATCAGACTTGCGCTTGAGAAGATACAACCAAGTGAAACGACTGTAAGCATCAATAAAACTGACATAGTAATTATGACCACTAACAGAGGTTTGGGCATGGCCCCATATATCTGAAAACACAAGCTCAAGCGGTTTGTTGACTACACGACTCGACTCAGAAAAAGGAAGCTGATGACTCTTGCCTTGCTGACAGGCATCACAAACTGCAGCAGCATTTTTATTGGACACAACTGGAAGCTCATAGCGATGAAGAACATGGCTGACAATGGGGTTGACAGGATGACCAATGCGTGCATGGCAATGCGATGAAGACACACGAACATCGCTGAAAGCAGAAGGAGCTGGCGGCACGTCAAGTGCATAAGGACCATGGCGTAGTCGACCTCTAAGAAGTACGTCCCTCGTGTCCTGGTCCTTAACAAAAAAATGAAATGGGTGAAACTCAGCAAGGACATCATTATCACGAGTAAGTTTAGGAACAGACAACAAACTACGTGAAACGGAGGGAACTCGAAGGACATTAAGAAGGCGTAATTGTTTGGATCCACGAGTAAGAAGGGATGCCTGACCAATATGTGAGATGTGCATACCTTCCCCATTAACAGTGTGAACCTGATCATGTCCACGGTACGTCTCCTGTGTAGAAAGCTTGCCCATATCACTAGCCATATGATTGGTAGCTCCCGTATCCATGTACCAAGATGCATCAACTAGATAGGAAGGAGTATGCCCCTGCTCATGACTCGCCAGAGCAGCCTGCTTCTCATTCCCTTTGCCATTGTTCCCGATGCCCAAAAAATCCTTTTTGAAGCGGCGATGGCAACGGGAAGCAAGGTGACCATCAAGACCACAAAGCTGGCAGGGGACCTGAGCTCCACATGAAGGACACTAGGCACGAACGCGACCACCAGCAGAGGTAGTGGTGTTCCGCGGGTTGGGCACGGCCGGCGGCTTGCCACCAGTTGGTGGCGTGTAGGGCTTGCCCTTGCCACGCGTTGCAGCGTTGGCGGAAGGGAAACCCGGCGCAGAGCGGCGAGCCTGGATGCGTTGTTCCGTGGCAAGGAGACACGCATACAGCTCACGCGGTTGGATGGGACTGTCACGACCATTGATATTCTCCACCAAATTATCATAGTCGTCACCCAGCCCATTGAGCACATAAGAGGTGAACTCCTCCGGCCCAAGAGCCTTGCCAATGGAGGCAAGTGTGTCCGCCATGCCCGTCACCTTGTTGAAGTAGTTAGTGACGGTGAGATTATTCAGCTTCACCTCCCCAAGCGCAGTGCGAAGAGCATGAGCACGCACCTGGGACTACGAAGCGAAACTGATATGAAGGGTCGTCCACACGTCCTGAGACGTAGCGGCAAAGATGACCAGCGACAAGACTCCCTCTGTGAGAGGGGACTATATAGAGGCGAGGATGGCTTGATCCTGCGCCACCCAAGCATGATACGCCGGATGATATGGCGGAGGGCACGGCAGAGTGCCATCAGCATAGCCCTCCAAGTAGCGACTGCGAAGGAGCGGCAGCACTTGGGCACGCCACGACAGGTAGTTATCCGTCGTAAGTTTCACCGGGATGAGGTGCGCAAAGTAAAACGGCGCAGTCACGACAACATGATCCGAAGGCGGCGGCGGCGCATAGAAGCCAGGGGACGAAGCGACCACCGGCTGGACCGAAGAGGGCACCAACTCCGTTGAGGAACCGCCGTAGGGCGCCCCGTAGGACGAAGCGACGCCATGAGGCACCGGGGCCGACGGGTAGGTGTCGTACGCCGGTGGTGCAGAGATGCCATAGGGCGCTGGCGACGCAGCAAGGGCACCACATGGCGTCGGGTAAGAAAGCCACGGGTGAGCCGCAGCCGCGCCATGAGCCGGCGGATGGGACGACACACCGTAGGAGACCGGCGGGGCGGCTGGACCGCCGTAGGGGGCCGCCGGCGCGGCTGGAGCGTCGTAGGAGACCGCCGGCGCATCGAAGGAGACGTAGGGCTGGGGATACCCTAGCCGGGAATTGGTGGCGGGAGGCCCGTAGGCCGGCGGCGGCACCGGGCCAAAACCAGGAGGCTGTGACGGCGAAGCGTCGGCCAGACCCAGCGACGACGGGCCATGCAGAGGAGCGCCGGGAGCCGGAGCGGCGGCAGCCGTGGAGGCGCCAGCCACGGAGGCAAACGGGCGCGACAACAGGAACGGGGAGGCGGCGGCAGCCTAGGCAGCGGCGGCGGCCTGGGCAGGGGAGGCCGCAGAAGCCATCACGGCGGCCTGAGCAGCGGCGGCGGCCTGGGGCAATCGCGGCGGCGGCGATCGGGGACAGGTGCGAAAGCGATCGTAACCTAAACTGATACCATGTAAAACTTAGGGTTGTGGGAAACTGCACGACACCCAATACGGAATGTGACTCTTTATATTTATATAGAGGTACACCATGTGTACAATATAGTTAGTACCGAAGCTCTATGTAAATATACAATCTAACACCGAACACGTCTGCACTGAATCTGAATGCCGTGCCGTCGTTCACCTCGTCATGTATGGTGGCGGTACCGCAAGCCCAGCAGTCCCCACAACGGCAAGGCGACCCCTGGCTCTCCCAAGAGCCGGCCGCACGCGTACGGCGTCGTCCCTCGTTTCCGAGGGCTCATCGATGCCGACACCTTATTAGCCAGGCGGACACACGTGACCGCCCCTCCTTCGTACGTACAGTACTACCTCGAAAGCGAAAGACGGCTGCTGCAAGAATTTGAATTCGATCCGGTGGGCGCAGCAGACTGACAAACTAACTCTCGTCACGTCAGTTCCTTGATGAGATGCGGCTACCTTCCATAAATCATGCATGTGCCATGGTACTACGTACCGCTCACAACTTGCACAAGCTTGTCCTTCGGCCGTTTCCCTTGTAAATAGATGCCTCCTCCAGAATGGTGAACGCTTAAAACTGAAGCTCAATTGTTGTACTGTGCTCAGTTAATCAAATCATCATTAACAAATAATAGTGTAAGGTCAGGTGGTGTCTACTACTATTAAGGTAGAGTTCTAGCAGACCCCTATATAAATTCTAAAAGTCCAAAATATCTCCCTTATCTAAAAAAAAAAGTCAAAAAATTCTATGGATTAAAATTTTGTTCATTAAGCAGATCCCTAAAACTTAATCTTCTAAAACTTTTCAAACACAAATTTTTGTAGAGCTAGAAGACGCTACCTTGCTTGTTTGCGGAGTTTTCGGTGTTTGGCTTTGAAGATGTTCGTTTTTTGACTCGCTCTAGGCTTAAAGCATCTTCAATAAAAAATGTAGATACAAAAAATAACTAAGTTTTGTATCTTCGGAGCCAAAACCCCTTTTTAACAGATGATGCAGATGCAAAAAAAATTACATCTCCATCTTTCGGAGATGTAAAATACAACACCGCAAGATGCAAATTTACATGTCCGAATGCAAGAGATGTAAAAACGCAAGCCATGAGCCAACTGCCAACTGCCGTTCCATTTCCTTCCACCAACCCATCTTTTTCCTCCCGCCGCCCGCCCGCCGCACCCCGCCACCATCGGTCCGCGGTGGATCCGTCGCCTACACCACCCCCGCCGCCGGTTCCGCCGCGTTTGGACCCCTGGCCGTCGCCGCATGCCGCAAGTCGGGTGTTTTTTCGAGGCGCTATCGCCGTGTCCGCGGCTCGAATCCACCGCCGCAGCCGCCCCGCCCGCACCCCCGGCCCACCGCACCGACCACCGCAGCCCCCTGCAGTCGCGCCGTAGCCCCTCCCGCAGCCCCGCTGCCCAGCATCACCGCACCAACCACCACCCGCAGCTCGAATCCACCGTCGCCGCCCTATTCGTAGCCCCGCCCGCAACCCCGCCGCCCCGCACCACTGCACAGCCCGCCCACAGCCCCACCCGACGCCCCACACCATCGCACCGCCCTGATTCGTCTTTCGTCGCCCCGCCACACGCCATGTCGCCGAAGAAGACCCCGAAGAGCAAGACGGGGTTCTTTGGCATGCGGGCGAAGCCGTCCGGCAACTTCGGGGTGGAGTTCACCGACGCTGGCAGTCGCTTTTAGCTCGGCACGTACTCCACCGCCGACAAGGCCGCACGTGCCTATGACGTGGCGGTGTGGCTGCCGGGAGACCAAGGTCGGACCTCAACTTCCCAGAGATTGAGACCCGGGCGGATGCGGAGTTCCTTGTGCCAGAGGGCATTCACATGGAGGAGATGACGACGAAGAAGAAGCCGGCCATTGTCGTTGCTCCCGGTGATAGCGACGAGGCGGCGATGGCGAGGTTCGTGGGGGGGGGCATCCGAAGTATGTTCAGGCTAAGTAGGACTACTTCTGGAAGTACGACGCCGAGCGAAAGAAGAAGAAGAAGAAGGAGAACCAGGCCGGCCCCCCGATGGTGATCACCGATGAGTCTGACTCGTCAGACTGGGGTGACTCGGAGGAGGTGGACAAGGGATGCGACGACCCCAACAAGGATGAGCTCTGAGCTCCGATGAGGAGTAGTTTCATCTTCGAGTAGTTGTTTGAACTAGTAGTAGTTGGAGTAATACACTACTAGGAGAAAGCCTAGTAGTAGCGCTGGAATTACCCATACCAGTAGCGCTGGTGGCAGCGCTACTGCTAAGGCGCTACAACTAAGTTTTAGCAGTAGTGCTGGTCGCCCAGCGCTACAGCTAAAGTTTAGCAGTAGCGCCCGTTAACAGGCGCTACTGCTAACTTATTTAGCAGTAGCATTCTTTCCTAACCCGCGCCACTAGTAAACACAAATATTTCTTTTTTTATATTTATGTTGTATTTACACACGGTTATACATATTAATATACAACATCAATAATTATTGTGCCAGCAACAACATTTAGATTAAAGTGGATGGATGCAAGTGATCATGTTGAATTAAAGGGAAATATGACGTTGCGAATCCGCAACGTCATATTTCCCTCTAATTCAACATGAACACTTGCATCCATACACTTTAATCAAATATATGTCATATAACTCATCATCATCTTACTCATCTAACAACTCATCATCATTTTAATCATATCAAGTTAAAATCTCATAAAACAAAAAAACATCGTACTAATAACCATCCTAATCGATCATGCAAGTTAATATAAACCAGAAAAACTTCTCTCTCATAGGACCTAGTCCTCCCTCCTAGGTAAAATGACATAAAACAGAATAACACATATGTCTCCATGATGAAGCAAAGAGATCCAACGGTCTCCAACTTGTGGCTTGCGATCCTTCTTTATTTCTCCCCATGCTTCAATTTGGAGCCGTCTTGGTGGTTTGCGCTCAGTCGAGTATGCAAAAGAGAACTAGGGCCTCATAGGGCTTTTAATTGTCATATTACTTTCGCCATGCATCAACGGAGGCACAACTTCATTTGGCGGTTTCTGTTGAAGAACATAATAGTAGCCTAGTTAGCAATGTAATCAATACCATTTACGCAATAGTAGTGTACTTAATTAGCAACTCTTACCAAGATATTTCGGCGAATGTCATCCGCCCTCAACCTATGCACTAGTGGCATGTACAATGTATAATTTGGGCCAGTTCCCAAATTATACGGGAAGATCTCCCTACCAACTAGGACACCAATAACAAAGTTGATAAGATCATCCTTCTCCTCCCAAGTTAGATGTGATCCATAAGTGTAGTGTGTCGTGTCAATTATTTCCTGTGTTTCACTCGAAGAAACGAAATAAGCTGTAAATTATAAAGTAACAAATTTAGTATGGATGAACACCAACTATTTTTAAATATAGATTGCAAATTACTTGACAAATATGCATGATTGATAAACTCACATGGAGGTAAAATAGGAAGCATATCGACATCCACCCAAATGTCGATGTTACCTTCAATATGATCTTCAGGACGAAGATCGAAGGTTATTTCCATATCCTCCTGAAATCCATATGCCTTGCAAAGAGCTTCTTTGAGCACCCTAATTCTGTGTTATTAACTACATTCATTACTTTGACCAGAAGTGTGTGACCATGTTTAGTCCTCAGGTTAGCTCTCCTCGTCTCCATACTCTCGTGGTCCTCGAAACCGAGCCTCTCCAAGACATACCGTCTTGCATGGCAGGGCATGAACTAGTCGAATTGTATAAAACAGAAATTACACGTTGAAGCAAAGAAACAAAAGTCATGCTTAATTACGAAAAAACACTTGTCATCGTTGCGTACCGTAGAAACAATGAAGGTCTCGTCAAGCTTGATGGTGAAGCACCTGTCGTCTCGCAGCCCAGGCTGGTCGCAAAGACCCTTATCTTCGCCGCAGAGTTCACACGCTTGGATCCTATCGTCGTCATCAGACGACGACATTTCCTGTGTTCATGATTCAAAAATTACGGCATGACCATTGCTAATGTAAGACATATTGAGCGCCTAAAATTTGCCGGAACGGAAATAAATCAACATTCCGGCAAAACATAGGCACTAGGAGGGGTTCCCTACAATAACATACACACATGTCCAAATAGACCTAATTTAATATCGGTTGACTTTCGGTCCGTCGAGGCTTTCCTTAAATAACTCTCATATCTTATGGTGTGTTGGTGCGCACTCTCTCACACTGATATGGTGGTGTATATATGTTGGTGGACACTCTCTCACACCAATAGTTCGACCGTCGGTGATGGGCGCACCCCCTCTCCTCTCCTTGTGCATTATACCGAGGCATATATCGCAAGAAAAGAAGAGGAGGAAGCACCCCCCACGACAACAGTCAGGATTCCTCCATCAAGAACACACACATGAAAGTCACACAAGGAGCAACGACGGATCGAAAGTACCTGATTTTTTTACTAAAAATTTCTCGAATATTATCATATAATATCACTAATACATCATCTCGAATAATCCGTTTAATGCATCATCGAATATTATCACTAATACATCTCAAATATTATCATATAATATCAGTAATACAGATCCAGTTGACGTCTCACAGCGCAGGCAGTGGACACCCAAAGAGAAGGAACAATCACCGAATCATAGCTCGGGTGAGATCCCTAAAGAACCTGCCAGGTATTAGAGAACCTGGCGTCCAACGCAGCCATGTAGCGACAGACGTGCTCGTCCTCCTGCCTGACACGACGACGTACCACCTTCATGGGGGCCCGCTCCCTCCGCACCAATAGTGGCCCACGCGACCGCCACCAAAGAAGCTCCGGGTCGGCGACGAGACCCGGATTCCTCACCAAGGTGTGCGCCTCGGAAGGTAGCACCTCCCAGTGCCAGCCCGGCGGAGCCCAGTCCCGGACATGGCGCCTCTCAAGCATGTCGCCGCCGAGTCAACGAGGAGGATGCGGGCAAGGCATCGTTGACGTCGAGAACAATTTCCTATGAGAACATTTTCTTATCGTTTAATGTTTGACATGTTTCCTACGATTAAGTCTCCTCGTTTAATTCTTAAACTATAATAAAATGAGTAATGACAAATCCCGGCACTCGATATGCTTACTTTCTAGCACAAGTCATGCCAAAATTCACGGGAAATTTGACATGACCTTTGCTAAAAAGTGGACATATCGAGCGCCTGAAATTCACCAGAACGGAAATG
This sequence comes from Elymus sibiricus, assembly GCA_039707655.1. NCBI lineage: Eukaryota > Viridiplantae > Streptophyta > Magnoliopsida > Poales > Poaceae > Elymus > Elymus sibiricus. Next base: position 174,487,089 of record CM077667.1, on the reverse strand, counting down.
AATCAACATTCCGGCGAAACATAGGCCACTCGAATCATTTACCCTGCAAACAACAAAAGGCCACTTGGGCACATTCATATATAGGGCACTTGGGCACAATTATCGAACAATTCAAAGTTCTATATAAAAGGACCACTTCAAGAAAATATAGAACTTGAAGAAAAATTCCTATAAACCCTAGAGCATTGGGTCGACAGCAACTCTCTCATATTGTCCTAATTTGCAACTCTCTCATACTATCCTAAAAAAATAGTTAACTACATTGGGTCCAAAGCAAGCTTATTTCTATATTGATTTTTTGCTCTAAACTAATTTTTTCCACTACAACCATCAGGAAAAAATCACTAATTCAAGCGTGAAGATGAAGAAAACTACATTGGGTCCAAAGCAAGCTTATTTCTATATTGATTTTTTGCTCTAAAATAATTTTTTCCACCACCACAAACTAACTATATTGGGTCCCTAGAGAGATTTTTCCTAATATTACAAAACCTAACCCTAGAATCAACCTAACCCCCCTAACCCAAGAATCAAACTGCTCTGCCTATGAACCTGGATGGCCGGATGCGAGAGGGGGGTGAAGGGAGTGAGGGGAGAGGGAAGAGGGAGGAAGGAGGGAGTGGTGGCTACCTGCGGAGGGAGGGGGCGTGACGGTGGTGGCGTCCGGGTCGGGGCTCGGGGGTAGGCGACGGCGAGGGAGGGGGCGCGACGGCGAGTGTGACGCCCTGGATTAAGTGCTATAGTAAACTCAGTAATCAAGCTACAGTAATCTGAGGATTATGCTACTCCATGTGTGATCACTGTTGGAATCAAACTCGTTCGAATCCCAATGCAATTCAAATTATTTGAAATGTGAAATTAAAAGTTTTGCGAACCTCAAATTAAAAATCATGCTTAGGTTGCAATTATTCCCCAAGCTATTCAAAAATTGGAACCAACATTTTTGTCAATTGGTTGGATGCCTCAAATCTAATTTAATCGAGGTCAAAGCAATTAATTAGTGTCTTCTATAATTAATAAAAAGTTAAACTATTTTATTGGGGTGCCATAATTAATGTAGCAGTAGTATATTTAGTTATACTAATTTTAGCAACTATTTTTGTGTTTTAAAGTAAGAAAGAAATTAAACAAATAAATGAAAAGGAAAAGAAAAGAAAAACTAAAATAAAATAAAAATAAAAAGAAACAAAGTCCCCCCCCCCTGGCCTAACTGGGCCAAAGCCCAGCAGGCCCCGGCCCAACCGGCCTCCGCCCCCGTCGGCCCAGCCGCCCCTGGGGATAACCCCCACTCCCCCTGGATCGGGGCTGCGACCGCCGCCGCCCCGCGCGCCCGGCGCCCCTGCGCCTCACCGTCGGTCCCCTCCCCGGTGCCGCACCGTCGCCACCCCGCCGGCCGCCTCCCCGCCTCCTCCCCACGGTCGTCGGTCGCCGCCCTCCCTCGTGCCTGCTGCCCTCCTCTACCGCCGGCGATGTGAGCCCCGGGCTCCTCCCGTTCCCCCCTTCCATTCCCGCCCTCCGTTCGGTCCCGCTCGCCGCCGCCGGCATAGCCCGCAGCCACCCCGCGCCGGCCACCGCGCCCCTGCAGTCGCGCGCTGCTGCAGCCGCACACGCCGTCGATCCCCACCGCCACCCGCCGCTGCCGCGCCGCCTCCTGCTGCCGCCGCGCCCGCGCCTAGCCGGCCTGCGCTCGCGGCCACCGCCTGCTCGCTGCTCCCACACCGTTAGCCCGCCCCGGCCACGACCGCGCCCGCGTCCACGCGCGCGCCCGGCCGCGCCCCTGGTCGCCGCTCCCCCTCCGCCTGACCACCCGCGGCCGAGCCGCCGCCGCTCCCCTCCCACCGGCCCACGCGGCCTCCTGCCTCGGCCGCCGGTGCCTCCAAGCGATGTGCGAGCCCAGCACGGCCGGCCCGATCTGATTACCGGGAGTTAATCCCCCATTTGCAAATAACCCCCCCCCCCCCACTGTCAATGACAGGGGGGCCCACCCCCCATGGAACGTTTAAAAAAAAGAAAATAAATTAAAAATAAATATTAATTAATTAATTAATTAATTTAATAATTAATTAACTTAATTAAGTATGTTTAAATTAACTAATTAAGTTTAATTAACTTAATGACTAATTAACTTAATTAATCTGTTAATTAAACTAAACAGTCACTGACACGTGGGACCCACATGTCAGTTTGACCCAGTCAACAGTACAGTTGACTGCTGACGTCATGATGACGTTATAATTGCATTTTTGAATTAAATTAATTTATTAATTCCAGAAAGTTGATTAAATCTTTAATAATTAATATAAAATAAACCGTAACTCGGATGAAAATAATTTATACATGAAAGTTGTTCAGAAAAATGCCACGAATCCGAATACGCTGTCCGTTCATCTGTCACATGCTCCTAGAATGATGAACATGGACATTTAGCATTAGGATAATCTGTCCGGTAGTAGCCCGAGACCCGGAAAAGATCGTCAGATATTCTTCCGACCCGTCTGCGACGTGTAATATTGCGTTAGTGCATGCCTAGCCCTGCATATTGCCATGTCATGCATCGTGATGCATTTGCCTGCTTTATATTTATTGTTTCTCCCCCCTCTTCTTACCGGTAGACCCCGAGACCGACGCTGCTGCCGGGTACGACTACATCGTTGACGATCGGCCCTTTGTCGCAGAGCAGCAAGGCAAGCAAACCCCCCTTGAGCATTCCGATATCGCCTATTCCTTTCCCTCTTATTCTTGCATTAGATTTTTGCTATTGTATTAGTTAGCTCCTATTCTAATGCATAGCCTATTTTTGATAAACTGTTACTATACGTGCAATCATATCAACTGCTTAGTATAGGTTGATCAATGAATTCCCTGTGACCCCCCTTAGTCCCAGTTGCCCCTGCTTCTTCATCGACGACTCGACGACTCGAAGACCCGAAGACTCGGTCAACCGACCGACGAGCCAGGCCCCTCACATCACCGCACACCCCTTAAGTATGGCAATGCAGAGCTACTACCGAGTGCCAAGGGTGATACCTCACTTAGCACTCCCGGTGTTAATTCTGTAGCGTAGCTAATCAGTCGTGGGTATCGAGGGTGATTCCTCCTTCCCATTTATCGATAGCGACTCTTGCCATACGCATACCTCGAGTGGGATCCATCGAGGGTGATTCCTCGGATATCCACTTGGTGTATAAACAACAGTTACTTTAACTTGACATTGTTTACATGTGAAAGACGGGACTGGAGGGACAGGCGGTACCACCCTGGTTGAGGTGGACCTGAGTTCCCGACAGTCTTGAGACGGGTCGGCCCCAAGGGTACCCGTGTGTGAGATGTGGTGGGATGCGCCGGTAAGGCATCCAAAGGGTTATGTTGAGGCGTGGACTGGCAGGAGAGGCCCTTGCCACACATCCTCGAGTCAGGGTGATGGGACCGCACTTTATGGATCGCGATTGCCCCGCATTAATAAAATGCTAATGGGTTGGCTATTTGATCTGAGTTGGGTCGTTGGCCTTTTTACGCACCAAACCATCGCGTGGGAGAAATTATGGGTACTCAGCATCGTTGTATCAGCCGAAGCTCTTCGGACGTCAGCAATGGAGCGGCGCGCGCCGGATTGCACTGGACGGTATAGCACTTGGACTGGAGTGTGCTAGGTCTGCTTCTGGCCGCCCACGCATCGTGCAGGAGCGCAGAGGGCAAGTGGGCCCACGACTGATTTGTGCTTAGGATTTAGACCGGCGGGCTGGCCTCTTCGTTGAGCCTAGGTGGGGCGACGACGTGCTGCTATCCCGAGGCCGGGCATGACCCAGGAAATTGTGTCCGGCCGAAGGTGATCAGGCGTGTTGGAAACGCGGTGCACCCCTGCAGGGATGAATAATCTATTCGAATAGCCGTGTCCACGGTAACAGGACGACTTGGAGTTGTGCCTTGACCTTATACAACTATAATTGTGATTTAATTTGAAATGAATGTTGGCTCCGAGATTGCTTTCTCGCAGGGTGTCGAGGAAGAATCTCTGGGCGTGGTTACTTAATAAAATTTCTACAATAATATGATTATATATGAGATACCAGTCTACTCTCTTCTAATGCAGCAAGATGCTGAAGATGCTAGTCTTCGATAGGACTAGGCCTTCCCCCTATTCTTGCTTTCTGTAGTCAGCCCAGTTATACTCCATTCCTTGATACTGATGCATACTTAGCATAGTTCGGATGTCAGTCTTGCGAGTACTTTGGATGAGTACTCACCGCTGATTTGCATTCTCTTTCCCCTTCGATACGTTTCTGCATTCAGACGATGGAGCCCAGGAGATGGAGTACGCCGGAGACGACTACTACACCACCGCTGGAGCCTACTACTACGTGGAGAGTGCCGACGCTCAGGAGTAGTTAGGAGGTTCCCAGGCAGGAGGCCTCGCCTCTTTCGATCCGTTGCTTATGTTTGTGCTAGCATTCTTAAGGCAAAACTTGTTTAACTTATGTCTGTACTCAGATATTATTTGCTTCCGCTGACTCGTGCTTGTCGAGCTTTGTATTCGAGCCCTCGAGGCCCCTGGCTTGTAATATGAAGCTGTTTGACTTTAATTTGTGTCTAGTGTTGTGTTGTGATATCAATCAGTGAGTCCCTAATCTTGGTCATACGCATTGCGTGTTTGATTAGCGTACGGTCGAAATCGGGGGCGTCACAAGTTGGTATCAGAGCCGACTGCCTGTAGGTAGCCCCCTTTCCTACTCCTTGGCCGAAGTTGTGTCTAGTCATTGGAAAACTTTACTAACATAGTTGTGTGGCTTACGGGCCCACATCTCAGTCGGGTGGTATTAGGATCTTTTATTCCTCGTCTATACTCTGGGTTCTGATCTCTCTTCTCTTTCGGGTTAAAGATTTTATTAACTCTAACTCTAGGTTCTCGTAACTACTTCCCCCGGAGAGCCCTTCATTCCAGATGATGGCTTGATTCATCAGAAGACTCCGAAGATACTCTCTGATATTCTCCAGGGAACGTATGCTCATCGCGCTTGCGATTCCCTTCCACCGTCAACCGTTATGGATAACTACGTACAACTATCGTTCATACTCATTTCTAGTTGCTCTTGTTATTACAGGGTACATCGAATTATCTTACCGGAGATTCGTTCTTCCTCGGTTGATCATGTGTTTTTCAGAATTCTTTGAAACGCTATTCGATCTTCCGTAATCCTCAGTAGCCTTTTGCTCTTGACCTTTCTCGCCTGCTTGCATTATGGTTAATTCCATATGTCTAGCAATATTAAGTAAACCCTTTGTGGTTTTCATTTGATTTTATTGATTCAACCTGTGTGTGAATGCACGCAGTCATCAGTTATTTATCATAAATTATCCGTCCGGCTCAGACGTCTTTCCAAACATGAGTTGGTTCCCAACAAATCAACCTCGATTGATTGCCCATCTAAGTCCTTTCATCTTACTTGTATTTTATCGGAACATCTGTTTCCGATACACCAATTTGGAAATCTCAATTCCCCTGGTTATTTAAGCATCGAATTATTGGATGTTCTATAATCTGATGCCTTGCATTCTTTCTCCCTCTGATTGAGTACCGATACTCACATCAGGTCCTTTGTGGACCGCCAGACCCAGTGTTGGGTTATTACCCGATAGCATCCTTCACATTCACAATTTTTGTGATGTTCTTCCCCTGATACATGATGCCATTGGTAAGCTGTGTCTTGTCCCTCTGATAAGTTGTATCCTATGCTTTCGTCAACCATGCTTTGTTTGCAAGCATGTGTTAATTACTCTTGAACCTTGTGGTATATGTTCCTAAGATGCCCCGACGGGTTGGACCTATGCCTTCCTTAATTCGTGTGAACCCGACAGTTTTCACGCGTCTTAGTCTCCTGGGGTTTTGCCAGTTAAACTTTCAAAACTACAACTTCATCAAAGGCGAGGTGTAAATGGAAGGTGATGCATTGATGAAGTGGGAGTCGACCTTGAACCTTGTGTTCATGCCCATGGAAACAATGTTGATCTTATCATAGAAGCTTCTCCTTTCAATAATCATTCATTGTATGATTTCATCTTGTATCTTTGATCTTCCCTTTGCAATCGTGGTTCCGACCATGTTGTTCTACTTTGGTTTCATTCTCAGACAAGTTAAAGTGTTTGTTCTTCCACAGATCAATACACTAGTCTAACCTCTATTCTGATCTACCTCTGAGTTTTATCATTGGTATCTCGAGAATATCACGGAGCTATATAGCTTTTTATGAGCTCCTCATCAACTATGATATTTCACTGATTCCAGTTTCCTCGTGTTCTAAGTTGTTCGACACTCAAGGACACCGATAATTGAATCGAGTCCACATTGCGATCCAACAACTCTTAGTAATCTTATTTGCTTATGAGTTTGTGCTCGATCATGTCTTTCCAAGCTGTTTGGCTACATCATCATCGTCATGCTAAGGCTTGACCAAGCTATTTATATCCTTCATCCCCGGAACACAATTCCAACAGTGCTCTAAGCTTACATCGAGTTTGCAACGTCATGTTGGTTGTCTTGAAGGCAATTTTGACTCTGAGCTAGCACTCTAAACTGTGGTTCCGACCACCCTTCGCTTCATCATTTCTTTGCTTGATGTCGTCGCTGATCGATTACATCTTCAAGAGACTTCTCGGAAATTGTGTCGTGATCCTCATCAGCATTCTGGGCTCTTCCAGAATATCAATTAAATTCATGATGAGAGTAACATCCTTGTCCTTGGTAATTGGTGTTGTCGTTGGCAACATCCTTGCCATCACCTTTCATTTCTTTGTTCCCGTGTTGTTTCTAACCGGAATACTGACAAATGGAATGTGATGTGTAAATTCAATACTTATGGCATACCAACTCTATCACCCTGGAGTTAATGAACAATAAGTCCATTCTTAGTGTATTGGTTGTTGAGTCAGCACTCTAACATTGGTCGTGCTACTTAGTCTGTATTTCGGGTGCACCTTTCGATTAATGTTTAATTGTGGATGTTTCCTTCGGGCATACGTCAATATATCATCTTGTTTGACCAATGCCATCACCTTAATCACTCAATCGTGGAAATCCATCTTTGAGGAAATCTCAACGAATTGTTGCTGAGTCCATTAGCCACACCCTCATCTCCTTCGTGGTTCCTGATGAACATTTAAGCTAGTGTTGGAAACCTTGAAAGCATTATCTTTGTGCCTAGTTCATGAAGAATATGTTTGATAAAAGAAGTGTTTTTCTATAAGTTCACGTGCATTTTTGCCACCGTGATTATGGAAAAAAATTGTCTCGCTTCCTTTGGAATCGTTCCAATTCATTCACGCATGTGCGAAGTATTCTATGGTTTGACAGATTTGCTACCTTCACTCCATATGTATTTCCTAGCACGCCAGGCCACTGATTGATTTGAATTATCCTAGTCCAGACTTACACATGGAGCTTTGATATCCTCTATGATGGTCCCCAATCAGAACTTGATTGCCCTCCATTCTAGAAACTTCCATGTGGGCACGAATGTCTTGACCTTGTGTTCAGATGTCTTGTAGTCTGGCTAATGATTCGAGTCTTGCTTCTGTGGTTCATTCCGAGATTCTTGCAACACCATCTCGTAGGTCTGTGTTGCCTCCTTTTCTCCTCGGGCCTTCTTTGCCTGAGATATCCTGACACCAACCAGATCTGAATCTCGAACAAATATGATGGTTGGAACATTATCAAGAATTATAACTTTGGTCTTTATTACTCGGTAAGGTGATGTTGTAGCTAGCACACCTGGCCGGATGACCTATTGTTATAATGCTTTGTTCAGCAAGGATTGCCATTCTTCCACGGGGGGAATTGTAAGACTTATTTTATAAGTTGTTCCTACTGGATCCTTTGTGTATCCAAACTCCATCCTTTACTCGAAACACCATATCATTGCTATCCCGAAGCATGGATGTGGTATATCGATCATAAAAGGGGATAAGGTAAGCTCAAAACTAATTATTTCTTGATCAATTATTCAAACCCCCATTGTATGGGCATGTCATGGATTTTCCTCGCCCCTTTTACCTAAATGGTTATCTACTTGCTAATTCTGTCATGTATATCATGCTCTGTATTTCCTTGGGAAAGATATACTCCTAAAACTTGAGTATAACCACATTTTCCTTTCCATTGGTCTGTTTAATGTGATGAACACATTTTCCTTTCCATTGGTCTGGTTGATCTAATAATCACATTTTCCTTTCCATTGGTCTGTTTGACCTTTCTTGAGATTATATGATCTAAGCAGTAATAATTCTCTGCTTAGGTAAACACCTCGGTGAACAAGTCTGTCAGTAAGATCCTGTTACTATTGTTGATAACATTCCGGTAACCACCAGTGGACGAGAACCTTGCCTATTGGTCTGCCTCGTTTCTACGAGCAGGAAAATGGTTCTATTCGTCCCCCGCCCTTGGTACCGACGTTGTTGCCAACATATCTAGCCAGCTATCCTCTGACACGTCTTCTTTCATGACCGTGCAAGTTGTCACCGCTCTTCCTGCTCTTAACCACATGGTCGGCCCATAACCCTCAGTTCCACAGGATCGGAACCTGACTCTCCTGTACATCCTTGATTCTAAAGTATCCTTTGCACTTGGCTTCGTATACAATTCCCGAGCCACCGTCCAAGGCATGATCTATTCTAAAATCAGACGCGATACCTATTCTCGTTGCTCTGAACTTCCCCCCCCCCCTTTTTTTTTCTTCATCTGATCAGGCATCGAATGATTGCCTACCCGTTTGAAACTTTTACACCGGCGCATTTTGCTCTTAGTGATTTCTCGAGTCTTAACTTGAGAAATAAATCTTGTGTTCCTCCCTGAGTTCGCCGTCAGATGCCCAGCTTTGTTTAGATTCGTTCTTCCAGAGTTTTCCCTCTAATCTCATTCGTTGGACGATGAAGATCCCGAAGAAAGGATGACGACTTCATCATGATGACCTGAAGCAGAAACATGAATATATCAACGAAAGGGATCAATTTCTTCGAGGAGATTAACCAAGAACAAGAAGACTCGTTAGAATTTCATAACCAGATTCCCCCCCCCCCTTACTTCTACCTCTTAATTCTCGGGACGAGAATTCTTTTTAGTAGGGGAGAATTGTGACACCCTGGATTAAGTGCTACAGTAAACTCGGTAATCAAGCTACAGTAATCTGAGGATTATGCTAATCCATGAGTGATCGCTGTTGGAATCAAACTCGTTCGAATCCCAATGCAATTCAAAATTATTTGAAATGTGAAATTAAAAGTTTTGCAAACCTCAAATTAAAAATCATGCTTAGGTTGCAATTATTCCCTAAGCTATTCAAAAATTGGAACCAACATTTTTGTCAATTGGTTGGATGCCTCAAATCTAATTTAATCGAGGTCAAAGCAATTAATTAGGGTCTTTTATAATTAATAAAATGTTAAACTATTTTATTGGGTGCCATAATTAATGTGGCAGTAGTATATTTAGTTATACTAATTTTAGCAACTGTTTTTGTGTTTTTAAAGTAAGAAAGAAATTAAACAAATAAATGAAAAGGAAAAGAAAAGAAAAACTAAAATAAAATAAAACTAAAAAGAAACAAAGTCCCCCCCCCCTGGCCTAACTGGGCCAAAGCCCAGCAGGCCCCGGCCCAACCGGCCTCCTCCCTCGTCGGCCCAGCCGCCCCTCGGGATAACCCCCACTCCCCCCCCCCCGAACCCTAGGCCACCCGACCCCACTCGCCCCCTCCCCCATCGCCCCCCCCCCCCCCCACGACCACCCTCTCCCCCCCGATCCAGCACTGGATTGGGGCTGCGACCGCTGCCGCCCCGCGCGCCCGGCGCCCCTGCGCCTCACCGCCGGTCCCCTCCCCGGCGCCGCACCGTCGCCACCCCGCCGGCCGCCTCCCCGCCTCCTCCCCACGGTCGTCGGTCGCCGCCCTCCCTCGCGCCTGCTGCCCTCCTCTACCGCCGGCGATGTGAGCCCCGGGCTCCTCCCGTTCCCCCCTTCCATTCCCCCCCTCTGTTCGGTCCCTCTCGCCGCCGCCGGCATAGCCCGCAGCCACCCCGCGCCGGCCACCGCACCCCTGCAGCCGCGCGCTGCTGCAGCCGCACACGCCGTCGCTCCCCACCGCCACCCGCCGCTGCCGCTCCGCCTCAGCCTGACCACCCGCGGCCGAGCCGCCGCCGCTCCCCTCCCACCGGCCCACGCGGCCTCCTGCCTCGGCCGCCGGCGCCTCCAAGCGCCGTGCGAGCCCAGCACGGCCGGCCCGATTTGATTACCGGGGGTTAATCCCCCATTTGCAAATAACCCCCCCCCCCCCCCCCACACTGTCAATGACAGGGGGGGCCACCCCCCACAGAACGTTTAAAAAAAGAAAATAAATAAAATAAAATATTAATTAATTAATTAATTTAATAATTAATTAACTTAATTAAGTCTGTTTAAATTAACTAATTAAGTTTAATTAACTTAATGACTAATTAACTTAATTAATCTATTAATTAAACTAAACAGTCACTGACAGGTGGGACCCACATGTCAGTTTGACCCAGTCAACAGTACAGTTGACTGCTGACGTCATGATGACATCATAATTGCATTTTTGAATTAAATTAATTTATTAACTCCAGAAAGTTGATTAAATCTTTAATAATTAATATAAAATAAACCGTAACTCGGATGAAAAACATTTATACATGAAAGTTGTTCAGAAAAATCCCACGAATCCGAATACGCTGTCCGTTCATCTGTCACATGCTCCAAGCATGATGAACATGGACATTTAGCATTAGGATCATCTGTCCGGTAGTAGCCCGAGACCCGGAAAAGATCGTCAGATATTCTTCCGACCCGTCTGCGACGTGTAATACTGCGTTAGTGCATGCCTAGCCCTGCATATTGGCATGTCATGCATCGTGATGCATTTGCCTGCTTTATATTTATTATTTCGCCCCCCTCTTCTTATCGGTAGACCCCGAGACCGACGCTGCTGCCGGGTACGACTACATCGTTGACGATCAGCCCTTTGTCGCAGAGCAGCAAGGCAAGCAAACCCCCCTTGAGCATTCCGATATCGCCTATTCCTTTCCCTCTTATTCTTGCATTAGATTTCTGCTACTGTATTAGTTAGCTCCTATTCTGATGCATAGCCTATTTTTGATAAACTGTTACTACAACTGCTTAGTATAGGTTGATCAATGAATCCCCTGTGACCCCCCTTAGTCCCAGTTGCCCCTGCTTCTTCATCGACGACTCGACGACTCGAAGACCCGAAGACTCGGTCAACCGACCGACGAGCCAGGCCCCTCACATCACCGCACACCCCTTAAGTATGGCACTGCAGAGCTACTACCGAGTGCTGAGGGTGATACCTCACTTAGCACTCCTGGTGTTAATTCTGTAGCGTAGCTAATCGGTCGTGGGTATCGAGGGTGATTCCTCCTTCCCATTTATCGATAGCGACTCTTGCCATACACATACCTCGAGTGGGATCCATCGAGGGTGATTCCTCGGATATCCACTTGGTGTATAAACACATAGTTACTTTAACTTGACATTGTTTACATGTGAAAGACGAAACTGGAGGGACTGGCGGTACCACCCAGGTTGAGGTGGACCTGAGTTCCCGACAGTCTTGAGACGGGTCGGGGTAGGGTAACGCAGCAGAAAACAAAAAAAATCGACCTACGCACCAGCCCAGGACCACTATGGAGACTGCATACAAGGTTTGATCATTTTCGTTACCGACTCGTAGCGCAGCGGAAGTAGAGTCGATGACGATCGGCGGTGCAGATCCCCGCAGCTAGGATTTACAACCTCCCAACCGCGAGGATGTATACCCTCATCCGCCCCACGGACAGCCCTCCGGGAGGCGGTCGGACAGTCCCCCGGACGGTGTCACGGACAGCCCTTCGGGAGGACCTTCAAAACTCGAACGGCCACTCGGACAGCCCTTCGGGAGGACCTTCGAAACTCGGACGGTCACACAGACAGCCCTTCGGGAGGCACTCTCAAACTAAGACCGAAACTACAATCTCTCTACAGAGTTGCACACATACGGTGTCATCTATCCGGCAGGGCTTCGCCGTCCAGAACTAGTTCCCACCGGAACCCAGACAGCCTTTCGGCTCTACGAAACTATTTCACTGGGAGGGAGAGAGAAGCCAGATAACATCAGATGGCATGTGTATGTGAGAAAGAGTGAGTGTGGAGAGTGCATCTCCACCTCTATTTATAGGAAAACCCAAGGGGTAGGGTGACACTTGAAATACCCAAAATGCCCTTCACAAGGGCACAAAGGTAAAAGCAAGTGGGCAGCCCTTATCCTTCCATGTCATCCCTAAAGATATTTGTGAGTAAAGCCCCAAAAGGTGGCTTTCCATAAAGTAATCCAAAAAGCACTTTCACTATTCACGACGACATATTTCAGCGTCCGTTCGAACTGAAAATATTCATGTGGGCTTAGAACATTTCCAGTACCCACTAAAATAATTTTCAACGCGATCCGAAACAATTCCGGTTTAGTGATTTTCATCTGCGAAAAGCATCTGAAGCGGTTCCAGCAGCTCCGGAACATTTCCGGTTTTCATCCCGGAAAATTCCATAAAGTTTCCAGAATGATTCTGGCACCCTCCAAGAATTATCAGGCATGTGCCGAAACCAATTTGACTTTATGGTGTACTCCGAAACAACTTTTTGGTTTAGTGATTTTCATCTGTGAAAAGCAACTAAAGCGGTTCCGGCAGTCCGGAACATTTCCGGTTTTTGTCTCTGAAAAATCTCAGAAGTTATCGGAGCAATTCTGGTACCTTCCAATAATTTCTAGGCATGTGCCGAAACCAATTTGACTTTATGGTACAGTCCGAAACAACTTTTCGGTTTTACCGAAACTCTTCCGGTGTTCTCTCTCCGGAACTCTTCCGTTGTCTCCGAAACTTTTTCGGTGAATTTCTCTCAGACTCCCTGTCTAGTATTCAACAGATAGATGACCCTTAAGCGTCTGACCCTATAGGTTCGGTGAAGCATAGACATGACCCGGAACCCCTTCCGATCAATGATCAACATTGGAGCCGTGGACACCCATATTGACCCCTATACCCACACGAATGAATATTCGAGTGAACCTCCAGTTGCCGTGTGCTATTCCTGTTGCTTCGCGATATTTTACAAATACCTGAGGTGAGACATGTTGGCATCCCCGTGGATCAACAACTTGTCCACTATGCCAGTTACCTCGTTACCGGTATTGTTCTCTTTTCTCGTTCCCGTGTTCCGGCATCCCCGTGATCAAATCACAAAGTGTCTGGCCAGACGATGATGGATACCGTAACACCGAGAGGGCCCAGAGATATCTCTCCATCGTCGGAGGAGCAAATCCCAATCTTGAGCTATCAAGTTACTTGACATACTTTTCCATGAACCCGTAAGCCGCCGTAATAGCCACCCATTTACGGATGACGTTTAACAAACCCCAAAGTTCATGAAGCAAGCATGAAGCAACTCGATACTCTCATGGTCTAAGGAATCATGCAAACGTTAACCATCTCTGTGTTATTAACCATTAACTTATGACGAATGTATCTCATAGCATAACATCAATACGGGTCGATTCAACACAAATGTTCTTCCAACATTGTGCCCTCAAAGTTGCTGGCATAGACATGCCCATGATCAGGAAAATTGAACCATCATGCAACACTTGAGCTAGTCTTAGAGGCCAGACTAGGAATACATTTTACCGTCTAATATTCCACACGTGCATATGAGTCTTCCTCCGAGCCTCGTGGTTATTGTAGACTCGAGAACCATAGCAGTTATAGCATGGAACATAAACCTAATTATGAACAGGGAGATAATCAATAACATTTATTATTGCCTCTAGGGCATATCTCCTACAGACTCCCACTTGCATTAGAGTCAATAATCTAGTCAATGCTAATGCACTTTACACCTATGGCATACTGGTGTAAAATATGCTTCGCATGTGGTATAGCCTGATGTCCAACGGATCTGACGACTTCGGCTCCGTGTGTAACTTTGCATATCCTCGCGTTTTCACGCTTTCACAAAATTCATATTTTGTGTGGACTTGGCTTTGCATATGTGTGAATCATTGGTCGAAACCTGATTCCTCAGACTGAGCTATGGAGCAACTATCTGCAATAGTGTCCCATAGACCAAAGCCATCTTGGAACCATACTAAGTTCATGAATGAACTATATGATTCAACAACTTCTTTGTCGCTTCTTAAGTGTCAACATACTTAGCCTTTGTTATAGAATTCGCCACAGTGTCTTGTTTGGAACAATTTCCAACTACCGTGCCACCATATTGTGTATTACACAAAACCCTTAACTTAAATCGAAAATCGCATGGAGCATTGATGAAGACTATATCGATGTAATTACTTACAACGAGCACTTCATAATCTCTGCTTGCGAGAAAACATGTCATCACTACTACTCTAGTACTCAATGACATCTTTCACTGTTGTCCTATGATCAGTACTTTGATCACTTTGGTATCTATACTCGCAACAACTTTGGAGTATTGGACATATCTGGTTGTTTTTACATACCATGGAATACATGATTAATCCAAACACAAGAGTGTGTGGAATCTCCATCATGTATTTTACTCATCAGTGTTTTGGGACACCGAGTCTTGAAAAACTCTTTCCATGTGACTTCGGCAAGAATCACTCCTTGGCGTTTTAAATGCTAAAAAGTTTCAGCATCTTGTCAATATGTATTCATAGCTTAGCCCCATTAGGTAAATCTATCTCCATAGATCATCATGCCTAATACTGAGGCTATTTAGCCTAAGCACTTCATCGAAAAACTATTTTCAAATGAAGTCCTAATTCGTGTCAAGAAATTTATTTCCAATTAACAATGTGTCAAGTACACAAGGTTTTTAGAAATATTATTATGCTCCCACTTACTTTCTTGAATCACAAGCATCTTCGATACCCATTTGATGAAGTCAAACCCCTTTGACCATTCCATCAAAAACGAAGATTCCAACTCCACTTTGCTCTCTTCTGTCCATCGCTGGAACTCTGAAGTTTGCATACTTACTAGCATCCTCTGGATCGACAAATAACTTTGGACTGTAGCACATACACGTCCTAGGTTTCATTTCCATCAGATGGAAATCCTTTTGTCATCCATGTTTCATATCTCATGATTGAAATATGTATTAATTGCTAGTTCAACCCGAACCGACTTCAAGCATCGCTACGGTGAGACAATCTCATCGTAGTCAACTCCTTGAACTTGTTATTGCAACAAGTCAAGCTTTATGGATAAAACATTTTATCCGTATCAGTTTTTAGTTCCATAAATATTCGTTAGACTCTAAGTCTTCCGAAAGGTGTATCAAGATTTTAATCTCGAATCACTTATATGGAAACTATCTCGGATTGTATTGGCATTTAGCCAATTCCGGAGTCAGGGCCCATCAACGCTTCCTTGTGTATTGTAGGTATACTGTTGTCTAACAACAATGTCTCATTTGCGCACCTGATAGGTTTGCACGAGCTTTGCCTACGTGGTTCAGCTGCAAGTTCAACCGAAGTCCATACATTTTATTGTAGAGACTTCCGTATCAGTCGCAGTAGGAAACTCCGGAATCACTTCCAAGGTTTCTTTCCTTTGATCTGATGACGAAGATACTGGTTATCTCGTCGAGTTGCACTGTCCTCCCACTTACCTTTTGTAAGAACTATTCTCTTTAAAAGCATACCGTTTTGTGGCAAAATCCTTTGCCTCGGTATAGTGGTGGGGGAATACCCAATGACTTGGGATAACCTACAAAGTAGCACTTGTCTGATTTGGAATAGGTTTGTAACCTTTTACACAAGCCCCATATTCCAAATGTTAAGAAAAGATATAACATGGTTGGGCGTACCATACCATGGCGTCATTTCAACAGACCTGATAGATCTCTTTTCAGTGTAAAAGCCGCAGTCTCTAAAGCATCACTCTAAAAAGGGGTAATGGCAAATTTATTTATGTCATCTTTGATCTTACCATGTCATGAATGGTTCGATTACGTCTACACGGACTCTCCACTTGCAGTGGTGTTCCGGGAGGTGCAAGTTATGAAACCCCTTTCATAACTCATCAGACATTCGCTAAACTTGTAAATCAAATATTCCTTTCTGCAATCGAATTGTAGAAACATAATTTTCTTGTTACAACAACTTCTACTTCATTTTTGAAAACCTTATGAATGAATTCAAAAGATCCAGACTTACGTCTCAACAAGTAAATATCCATATATCTACTTGAGTCATTTCTGAAGATAGATAAATCCACTACTTGCAACAACATTTATTGGACTACACACATCATAATGTATGATCACCAATATGTTCTTTGCTCATTCCTTATGGCCTGTGAATGGTATTTCAGTCACTTCACCTTTTAGAGGAAAGTTGCAAGTGTCAGATGATTCAAAATCAAACGACTTCAAAATCCATCATAATGGAATTTTCCATGCGGGTTTCTCCAATGTGACCAAATGCAGTGCCACACTTGTGTGGTATTCTTTTAGTCTTGCGACATTTAGCGTCAGTGTTATGGATGTATCATATTTCCATCAATATTCATAACATACATCCCATCTAGGATGGAAGCATGTCCCTTCATGTTATTCATAATACTGAACAACAATTGTTGTTTTTATGA
Source organism: Elymus sibiricus (assembly GCA_039707655.1). NCBI lineage: Eukaryota > Viridiplantae > Streptophyta > Magnoliopsida > Poales > Poaceae > Elymus > Elymus sibiricus. The sequence goes on along the minus strand of CM077667.1, from coordinate 174,470,403 downwards.
ACAACTCTTTTGCAACAAACATTGTGCAATGGGCTAGAGTGTATGAAACTCTAAAATGAATTATGAAAGTAAACATAGAGGTAATATATTAATATCATTATTCATAACATACATCTCATTCATAATGAAAGTATGGCCCTTATGTTATTCATAACACCGAACATCAAAAGTTCTCTTATGAACAACCTTCTTGCAAGATACCTTATGCAAAGGGCTAGAGTGTGAAACTCTAAAATGAATTATGAAAGTAAATACATAGGGAATACACCGATGGAATGCATAGTAACATTTACTATGTTCCCTGCGTGTATCTAAACCTCATTTCTGGCTAGTCTTTCAGGCCATAGTAGTTCTTACATCAAGTTGCAACAGAATGCAATCGAGCGGGTATCTTTGTGATTAACTCACAATACCCAAGAATTAGTGATTAACATATTTAACCATAATTCCCAAGAACTATATCTTTTACCAGCCTTCTATACATCAAAAACTTGTATGACATTCATACATGAGCTGGACATTCCAGTCTTCTTTCCTTTTGCCTTTATACTTCTAACAGTTTAACTTTTAGTATTTCTCCTACTCTCAGAAGAAGCATCCAACTTAAGAGTGGCGTTAGCCCCGGACTTCCTAGGCGTGAAAGTCTTACTAACACCCTTCGGACACTTCATTTCTCTTTAAGTTGTTGTTTTATTCACCTTTCATCATATGACAGGCGTTCTTCCGGATCCCTCTCTAATCAGTCCAATGTATAGTAAACACTTTACTAATGTTTTGCAAACAAACATTGCTTTGGATATCTCATATCTTTTAGCCTTTGTCTGTCTCTGAAAATGATTTTCAGATTCCATGAATATCACATAACTATCCAAACTTTCAAAGTTCGGGTCTCATGGAAGCAAACATATTTCACTTGACCGTAACGGAATATTAGCTTTTGGATCGAAGGACGAGAGTCATATCATCCATAGCATTAGCGGGAGAATACCAAAAGCATGCGATAGGACAAAGTCCTTCTCGACACTCTTGAGGACAATCCTCACATTACGTTACCAACCGTAAAGTTTTAACCAGATATTTAACAGCTTATTCAATTTTAATTGGGAAGGTGGAAACGCGAGCCTTCATTCTACAACTATTATGCAAATAACACTTAGACAGTGTTCATAATTAATTGCACTGAGAATTAAAAGAATTAATTCTACAGTGCGCTCCCACTCAAATCAATATCTCTCATAATTGATTGTGAGTGATACAAGACCCGCATTTAAATTGTTCGCCATTGGTGTAACACCACTGATGACAAAAATCTCAATCGGTAGGCCAACTTGCCAATCACATCTCTATGTGACTCTTGTTCATCTTTCGATGCGTGTATTCCGAGCTCATGACGGTCATGCCTGAACGTCAAGACAACCAAGTGATCTCGCTGCGAGGTCTCAACTCACCCGCCTCACACTTCTCTAATCGTTCGTACCCGTGTGACACGGCGCACCCCGAAAAGATAGGTGCCGTGACGGTGCTACACTTGGGAGAACACTAACTACTTGATATTTTTGTGAGATCACCCTAATAAAAGGTGACTACCGCGCAATCAAAAGGGTGCATCATAAGGGATAAACATCGCAGGCAATTCATAATAGCATGATATGGTATAGCCCTTTCTGACGGAGAAGTCTTGTATTTCTTCGTCTTCGGCATTCGCGTCGGTGTTTACCTTCGCGAAGATTGCCACCACCTTGTTGATGCACCAGATAATATTGCTATCTCTATAGCAAATAAAATAAGTGCATTACTTAAGGTTGACACGCAGGTCATTAAAGTGACAATCATATGGCTCCAGCCATCATGCCGAATCATGACACGCAGGTCATGTTAATATTACATCATATAGTCATCTCATACATAATCAAATTAATATGAGCACTGCTATACCACATTATATGCACATGCAAACCATCCTGCAAAACCAAGTTAGACGCCTCTAATCGGTTCATGCAAAATTTTATTTTATGTGGCTTCTAAGGTTTCGAAACAAACCGAAGCTACCAACGTCCATCATCAAGCATGATAATCCAAGTCGCTAGATTAACATTGCGGGGTGTATGAAACATGAGATAATAAAATATCGAGCCCCATACTGAACTTCGTCATACGCGTGACCCCCGTGCAGATCATATCTGCATTGCCCTTTCGTCTGCAAAATTTCATCTTTCTTTTTAACTACGATGGAATTCAATGAACTGTTAGCACTTCGTTGATCAATCAGGATCGCGGATTGCCAGAACATTGAAACTCCACCATACTGTTATCAAGATCAGAAATATGCAAATTCCAGGGAAGCAACAAGAACATCGGGTAACAGATTTCATCTGCTACCCGCACAAATAATTTTCAGTAATAGAACTCATCTACTACCTAATTATATTGTGCAACACCCATACATCTCTATGTATTCTAGATCGCAACCTGCATCTACGCATAGCACGGCTCATGATGCCACTGTAGGGTAACGCAGCAGAAAACAAAAAAAATCTGACCTACGCACCAGCCCAGGACCACTATGGAGACTGCATACAAGGTTTGATCATTTTCGTTACCGACTCGTAGCACAGCGGAAGTAGAGTCGATGACGATCGGCGGTGCAGATCCCCGTAGCTAGGATTTACAACCTCCCAACCGCGAGGATGTATACCCTCATCAGCCCCACGGACAGCCCTCCGGGAGGCGGTCGGACAGTCCCCCGGACGGTGTCACGGACAGCCCTTCGGGAGGACCTTCAAAACTCGAACGGCCACTCGGACAGCCCTTCGGGAGGACCTTCGAAACTCGGACGGTCACACGGACAGCCCTTCGGGAGGCACTCTCGAACTAAGACCGAAACTACGATCTCTCTACAGAGTTGCACACATACGGTGTCATCTATCCGGCAGGGCTTCGCCGTCCAGAACTAGTTCCCACCGGAACCCAGACAGCCTTTCGGCTCTACGAAACTATTTCGCTAGGAGGGAGAGAGAAGCCAGATAACATCAGATGGCATGTGTATGTGAGAAAGAGTGAGTGTGGAGAGTGCATCTCCACCTCTATTTATAGGAAAACCCAAGGGGTAGGGTGACACTTGAAATACCCAAAATGCCCTTCACAAGGGCACAAAGGTAAAAGCAAGTGGGCAGCCCTTATCCTTCCATGTCATCCCTAAAGATATTTGTGAGTAAAGCCCCAAAAGGTGGCTTTCCATAAAGTAATCCAAAAAGCACTTTCACTATTCACGACGACATATTTCAGCGTCCGTTCGAACTGAAAATATTCATGTGGGCTTAGAACATTTCCAGTACCCACTAAAATAATTTTCAACGCGATCCGAAACAATTCTGGTTTAGTGATTTTCATCTGCCAAAAGCATCTGAAGCGGTTCCGACAGCTCCGGAACATTTCCGGTTTTCATCCTGGAAAATTCCAGAAAGTTTCCAGAACGATTCTGGCACCCTCCAAGAATTATCAGGCATGTGCCGAAACCAATTTGACTTTATGGTGTACTCCGAAACAACTTTTCGGTTTAGTGATTTTCATCTGTGAAAAGCAACTAAAGCGGTTCCGGCAGTCCGAAACATTTCCGGTTTTTGTCTCTGAAAAATCTCAGAAGTTACCGGAACAATTCTGGTACCTTCCAATAATTTCTAGGCATGTGCCGAAACCAATTTGACTTTATGGTACACTCCGAAACAACTTTTCGGTTTTACCGAAACTCTTCCAGTGTTCTCTCTCCGGAACTCTTCCGTTGTCTCCGAAACTTTTTCGGTGAATTTCTCTCAGACTCCCTGTCTAGTATTCAACAGATAGATGACCCTTAAGCGTGTGACCCTATAGGTTCGGTGAAGCATAGACATGACCCGAAACCCCTTCCGATCAATGATCAACATCGGAGCCGTGGACACCCATATTGACCCCTATACCCACACGAATGAATATTCGAGTGAACCTCCAGTTGCCGTGTGCTATTCCTGTTGCTTCGCGATATGTTACAAATACCCGAGGTGAGACATGTTGGCATCCCCGTGGATCAACAACTTGTCCACTATGCCAGTTACCTCGTTACCGGTATTGTTCTCTTTTCTCGTTCCCGTGTTCCGGCATCCCCGTGATCAAATCACAAAGTGTCTGGCCAGACGATGATGGATACCGTAACACTGAGAGGGCCCAGAGATATCTCTCCATCGTCGGAGGAGCAAATCCCAATCTTGAGCTATCAAGTTACTTGACATACTTTTCCATGAACCCGTAAGCCGCCGTAATAGCCACCCATTTACGGATGACGTTTAACAAACCCCGAAGATTATGAAGCAAGCATGAAGAAACTCGATACTCTCATGGTCTAAGGAATCATGCAAACGTTAACCATCTTTGTGTTATTAACCATTAACTTATGACGAATGTATCTCATAGCATAACATCAATACGGGTCAATTCAACACAAATGTTCTTCCAACATTGTGCCCTCAAAGTTGCTGGCATAGACATGCCCATGATCAGGAAAACAGAACCATCATGCAACACTTGAGCTAGTCTTAGAGGCCAGACTAGGAATACATTTTACCGTCTATTATTCCACATGTGCATATGAGTCTTCCTCCGAGCCTCGTGGTTATTGTAGAGTCGAGAACCATAGCAGTTATAGCATGGAACATAAACCTAATTATGAACAAGGAGACAATCAATAACATTTATTATTGCCTCTAGGGCATATCTCCTACAGTCGGACCCAAGGGTACCCGTGTGTGAGATGTGGTGGGATGCGCCGGTAAGGCGTCCAAAGGGTTATGTTGAGGCATGGACGGGCAGGAGAGGCCCTTGCCACACATCCTCGAGTCGGGGTGACGGGACCGCACTTTACGGGTCGCGATTGCCCCGCATTAATAAAATGCTAATGGGTTGGCTATTTGATCTGAGTTGGGTCGTTGGCCTTTTTACGCACCAAACCATCGCGTGGGAGAAGTTATGGGTACTCAGCGTCGTTGTATCAGCCGAAGCTCTTCGGACGTCAGCAATGGAGCGACGCGCGCCGGATTGGACTGGGCGGTACAGCTCTTGGACTGGAGTGTGCTAGGTCTGCTTCCGGCCGCCCACGCATCGTGTAGGAGCGCAGAGGGCAAGTGGTCCCACGACCCCTTTGTGCTTAGGATTTAGATCGGCGGGCTGGCCTCTTCGTTGAGCCTAGGTGGGGTGACGACGTGCTGCTATCCCGAGGCCGGGCATGTCCCAGGAAAGTGTGTCCGGCCGGAGGTGATCAGGCGTGTTGGAAATGCGGTGCACCCTTGCAGGGATGAATAATCTATTCGAATAGCCGTGTCCACGGTAACAGGACAACTTGGAGTTGTGCCTTGACCTTATACAACTATAATTGTGATTTAATTTGAAATGAATGTTGGCTCCGAGATTGCTTTCTCGCAGGGAGTCGAGGAAGAATCTCTGGGCATGGTTACTTAATAAAATTGCTACAATAATATGATTATATATGAGATACCAGTCTACTCTCTTCTAATGCTGCAAGATGCTGAAGATGCTAGTCTTTGATAGGACTAGGCCTTCCCCCTATTCTTGCTTTCTGCAGTCAGTCCAGTTATACTCCATTCCTTGATACTGATGCATACTTAGCATAGTTCTGATGTCAGTCTTGCGAGTACTTTGGATGAGTACTCACCGCTGCTTTGCATTCTCTTTCCTCTTCGATACGTTTCTGCGTTCAGACGATGGAGCCCAGGAGATGGAGTACGCCGGAGACGACTACTACACCACCGCTGGAGCCTACTACTACGTGGAGAGTGCCGACGCTCAGGAGTAGTTAGGAGGTTCCCAGGCAGGAGGCCTCGCCTCTTTCGATCCGTTGCTTATGTTTGTGCTAGCCTTTTTAAGGCAAAACTTGTTTAACTTATGTCTGTACTCAGATATTATTTGCTTCCGCTGACTCGTGCTTGTCGAGCTTTGTATTCGAGCCCTCGAGGCCCCTGGCTTGTAATATGAAGCTGTATGACTTTAATTTGTGTCTAGTGTTGTGTTGTGATATCAATCAGTGAGTCCCTAATCTTGGTCGTACGCATTGCGTGTTTGATTAGCGTACGGTCGAAATCGGGGGCGTCACAGCGAGTGAGGGGCGCGACGGTGGCGGCGTCGAGGCGATGGCGACGGCGACGGTCGGGGGAGAGGGAGTGATGAGAGGGAGACGGGATCGAATGGAGAGAGGGAGACGATGGGGGATAGCAGTAGACGGGATCGAATATAGTAGTAGCGCGTTCTATAGTCGACGCGCTACTGCTATGTCAATAGCAGTAGCGCGTTTCTGGGAGCGGCGCTACTACTACACCTAGCCGGTCGGCAACGGTGTGGCAATTATAGTAGTAGCGCGTTTTATAGTCGACGCGCTACTGCTATGTCGATAGCAGTAGCGCCCTTGCCGTCCAAGCGCTACTGATAATTAGCAGTAGCGCCTCCTTTTAAAGAGCGCTACTGATAAGCTTCTGTGTATAAGGTTTTCCCTAGTAGTGGTAGTTTGATCGATCTAGTACGTTGAACTAGTAGTAGCCATTCAAATTAAAATTATATTTTAATTAGAACTATATTTAATTATGTTTGAAATGATGTAGTAGTTAAACTTGGTATGTTTGAAATGAAGTAGTATTTGAAGTTTCTATTTTTTACATCCCTATTTTGCATCACCATTGAAGTTGCACTTTTACATCTCCATTTTGCATCATCTGTTGAAGTTGGCTCTTTTTTAAAGATGTAAAAAGCATTTTTCGAAGATGTAAATTTTACATCTCCTGCTTTTACACCTCCAAATTTACATTTTCTATTGGAGATGCTCTTAGTGGATTTAGCTGTGGGTCTTCTTCTATTCGGGCTGAGCATCCCTTATCCCTCTGCTCCGGAGACCATGTCCACGTTGGTTGCATTCGTGCCATGAGTTGTATCCTTTTTATACTCATTTCTCTTCCTTCAATCAATGAAAAGATACACGTATTCATGGATATATTTTTTTATAGAAACTCATTTAAACACTAATCTAAACTGGTTAATTGCATAATTCGACCACGCTACTCCATTAGCACCAGCCATAGTATAAATTAAACAGTTTGTGCCTAAAACATTTGCATCATACATAGCATAATTAGACATCGAACTAGCCCAAGTATCGACATAAAACATATAGCCCTACATACTAGCTGCTCCTTGCGGCCAATCCAGCAGTACTAACAAAAGCATCAGCAATTAGTGGATTCATGGTTCAAAAGTGGCTCAATCTTTACCAAGAAAAGTGGTTCACCCAAATTAACAGTATTCAGTAGTGTGTTCAGTCATTTGCTTAATTGTGGAGGTTTTGTCGTCCTATGTTCCTTCCGTTGATCATAAGATGATTTATATATTGAATAAACTAAGCAAGTGATAAGATGGCACAAACCGTAGCAGTGTGCAAAATTATAAATTACTAAGTTCACTGTCTGGCGGCAAATTTGGTTAGCTGGTACCATTCGTGCTTGGTCCAGCCAGGCGTACGTCGGTGCCCGTGGAATCTTACAGGAGAGCTATATATCGCAGCATTTATAATTGGCAGTTTCTGCATCCGCAAGTTGGCAATGGCAATCCGACGATGTCCCTTGATGTTGCCTTTTATATCGTTCCTATTCCCTAGTTCTTGTGTCTCTTTTTTTCGTTTTCTTTTTCTTTCTTATTGGGTTTTCATTCGGTTTTCCCTGATTAACCGAGAATGTTTGGTTTTTGGGTCCGGTTTTCCCTTATAAACTGGATCAACTCTCTTCTTCTTAATGAAATGCAGGAACCCCTGCCCCTCTCGAGGTGTTCTCGAAAAGAAATATGTTGAACTCCTAGCTAGCGGAGCAGCAGAGAGATGGTTGCTTCTGCTGCCCAACCATGGCCCTCAACTCAAGTGAAATATGCATCCGGATTTGGGAGAGACGTCGATTCATAGAAGGAAGGATTAATTAACCAACAGATATGCGGTGAGCTCCTTGGTTTTCTTCATAAATTAAGTAGGACAGTACACCACCACCAACTTACCAGCATGACATGCTTGGAATTGGAATCACCATGCCGAGAAGCGTCACAACCGCATGCCGGCCTAGCATGAGGAGCAGGAGCTAAGATGTAGCCAAGAACAACTCGCCGATAGATCAATGTGTACGATGTGTCATTAACTATAATGGCCAAACCAGCGTCCATCGATCGGCAAGTCATCCTTGGCTGCACCATAGTCCCCGACCCTGATGTTAGGCGACGGCCAAGCGAATCCGATTGACAAAATATGGCTCCATGGCCATGGCTGCCTGGTTGCATAACTGCATATACACGGGAGGTGGAGAATGAAGGAAGGGGAGAAGCTGAGAGAGGGAGAGGCCCCCGGACGGAGATGGAGGACACTTAGATTGATGGGGCTTCTATATATAGATAGACGCGGCATGGTCGGTGAGAAAGTTAAACAAGCTGCCAAGAAATCATGCAGAAAAGAAAAAATAAACGAATACGTTGGCTGGCTGCGATGTATAATGGACGTATTGAATGCGGTATCATCTGAAGATTTCGAAGAGGACGATGGGTCTTGGCGATGGATGGATGCAGCACATGCAGCAGGACAGCAGGTATGGCCAATAAGATCGACGGCGATGGGTGCAGCCCATGCAGTACTGCCGTGCGCCTACGTGCACATGCAGTATAAATGCGTAACGTACGTATAGGTATGGTACATGTATGGTCTGTGTTTGTAGAATACACTGTGAACTTGTGTACACGGTTTTGAATTCTGCAAAACTCATGTGCTTTAACTAACAAATCCTGCCGTGACCTAGCTAGCTAGAAAGCCTGGCGCCCAGCCCTTAATTTTCTAGGGCATCGATGAGAGCTGGTACGTAGTACTAGCTAGATTCCTCGTCCTCTGAGCCTGACCGACCTGACGGGTTGATTAGCTGGTTCCTGTTAATTAGGAAAACCTGTCTAAAACCGCGAACGCGCGCGCGAAACATGCGTGCGTGGGTGTGAGCCTGTGAGGTGACTGACTGAAATGAATCAATCATGCACCCAAACTCATGATGATTCCGGACGGTAAGTACGTACGGCGCTGCGGCGCTGTCTGATTTATATTGCTATATTCTGCAGTGTGCAGTCTATCTCCGGATCTCCTTGTCTCCCTTTAACTAGGTATAGGAGTAGTGTGCGCTGTCCCTTCGCAAGAAAAAAAAAAGGTGCACTGTCCAAGTGTCCAGAGAGACAGGCGGTCAATAACTCGGGGGTATCAGAAATGGGGAGGACCTAACAAATGTTCTACTAGCAAGTACTCCCTTCGTAAAGTAATATAAGAGCATTTAGATCACTAAGAGGGGTAATTCTAAGGTGTAGGCACCTCGACCTCCATGCTGTAGCCAACTTCTCTAGCGAAGAAAACGCAGCTCGATCAACTTGGTAGACTGACTTGCTTGTAATGAAGTACTCCCCCATCCGGAATTAACTGGGGCTGAAATGAGTGAAGACGGAGGAAGTAATAATAATTTTAGGGGAGGATGTAGACCATATTTCTTCCCTTTTTTCAAGACCATCGTTTCTTCCCGTAGTATGGTTACAAGGGTTGAACCCGTGACGTAACGTGAGGCGGACACGACCAGAGGGCACGCACAACAAAGATCATGTGCCGGATCGCCTACAATTCCTTGAGGATGTTCAAACCTGCACAAGGCAGTAAGTACGCTAGGTTCAGACGGCACTGTTTGCTGAATCACGGGCTAACAGCTCCGCTAAGCAAACCGATGGCAAAATCAGACGTCTCGTGGACCGGCGGTCGAGGGGCCCTGTGGAGATCTTGATTGTTGATCGGTCGGCCCAAAGGCCCAACCCCGTGGCAGCACCAAGAAATTTTGTCAAGTGCCAAATACCAGCTGTTGATGTGCTGGGTGGTTAACGCAGACGGCTCTTTTGCAGCACAAAACTAGCGGAGTGGAGATCGATGTGATTGCATCCAACGCGTCACATATGCTGAATCTGCTACACATGTCATGAAATTTGCCACCGCAGCTTTCATTCATCACGACTAACTTTCACGATTGTATTGTCGGCGCAGAGATCAACCACCTGCAACACCAAGGCCAACAACGCAGACGCAGGACTACCGATCGAGGAACAAGCAATAACTGTCTGGGCACATGCAAGAGGAGAAGCAACTGCTGATCGTTCAGGGAAAATTAGCATCTCTTCTCCAAGGTAGGGTGACTGATGGCGCTGCTGCCTGCCACTTGTTGTCACTACTCTTCAATCCTAACCTTCTTCTTCTTGGATTTCTCCACCGGCGTCTGCGGCATCTCGGAGGTTGTGTTGCTCCCTGCGCCACGAGCCTGGGATCCTTCCGAGGACTTGGCCGACACGTTTGAGTGGCCCCCCAAGCTGCTTTCGTCCCTTCTCTTCTGCTTGTGTTTGGGCGTCGGCTCCACGCTCTGTTGACCCAGGGACAATGCTGATCCTTGGCTGCTACGGTTCTTCGATACGCCACTGAACCGGGACATAGTTTTCCGAGAAGAACCTGCAAAATCATATGCAATCATCAGTGGAAGTCAACTGTTATGTATGGTAAAAGGGCATGCTAACATGCTGGTAGGCAGCATTTCATCAGAGATGAAAGCTATTTTTTTTTAGAAAAGGAGGATGACCCCCGGCCTCTGCATCTGGGAGATGCATACGGCCACTTTATTGATTATTCTCGAGGACCTTACAAAGTATTACAACAATATGCCTGAATCCATCATCTTGGCAAAAAGTGCCGCTACTCCTATCCATATGATGAAGGGGTGCTAGCTGGGCCACTACCCAGACCACTCACCTAAGCCTAACATCAAAATCCGGAAGCCCCAGCCGAGCCACATACCGGGTCTGGGGCACAAACCGGTCAGACGCACTCATGTGCTGTCGCCACCATCTTCCACCGGTCCGTCTTCAGAGCAGATATTGAGGCTTCTACCTTGTCTAGCCACTCTGCCATCGACGTCACCATGACGCCAGACAGCTACCTCCTCCTGCGCGAGTCCATCTCCACGCATCGGACGCCGAGTCTCCACAACGCCATGCCGCCGATATCCACCGCCATCAATGTGTGAGATGAAGCACCGCTCCACCATCCCTCCAGCCAGCACTTGCTCCAAAACGATGCCCCCAGGAGGGAAAGCGATAAAACGCCATCATCGTCCGATCCAGGAAGACCCAGATCTAGGGTTTTCCTCGGAGCATCTCGAGCCTGATGACGCAAACTGCAACTGGCAGCTGCTCCACTAGACGAGCACCGCCGACGTCCGCAGCCTCCAAGATGAAGCTGGCCAAAATGCGCCGACACCGAACCGCCGCCACCTCCACCGCCGCTTGAGCAGCCCCCCAGCAACGCCTTCAGGAAGGAGCACGCCACCGCGGTGTCGTCGTCGCTTGGAACAAGGGGGTCTGAGGTTTTCACCTGAGCTCCTAGGAGGGGTGGAAGGAAGGGGATCCTCTCCGAAGCCTCCAACAAGGGGAGCAACACCCAAAGGCGCTGCCTTCGGAGTGGCCGCCGCGCCGGCCAAGGGATTCCCCCGGAACCCTTCCAGCCACCGGATCTACAAGGCCAGCACCCAAGAACAGCGAGAAGCCATCAGGGGCCGGATCCGCTGCAGATCGGAGTAGATCAGGGTCGAGGACGAGCATCACCATGGCCACCAGCATCCAGCGAGAACCGCCGCCGCAGCCGACGCCCACCACCTTCCCGCCACCGAGACCCGCCGGCCGAGCATGGGAGGCCGAGACCGCGCCTGCAGGACCAGATCCACGATGGATCCATGCCCGCGCCGCCGCCCCGGAGCCAACACCCCTCGTGCAGCCACCACGGCCTGGCCGCCCGCTCGCTCCGCCGTCTGGCCGCCGCGCCGCCCGACGCGCCCTCGCCGCATCAGCATCAAGACTCCGCCGCGCCGCCGCATCTCGCGCTACAGCCGCACGCCGGGAGGGGAAGAAGGGCCCCGCCGCCGTCGACGCGCACCGGGCTTCGCCCGGCGGCGCCTTCTGGCGGCGGCGAGGGGAGGGGATGGTGTAGGAGGCGGGCGCGGGGTGGGGGCTAGGGTTCCCCCGCCGCCGCCCGCGAGAGCGACGCGAGGGAGGAGGGCGCGGGGGAGAGAGATGAAAGCTATTGCCTGGCAGCATTCTAGTACAGGTGAACATCACGTCTTCCATATAGCAGCAACATTAACACAGTCAGTGCATTTTATGAGGCCACTTTTGTAGCGATGTTCTGCATATGCAGCTCTGGCTTGGTTAAACAGAAGTAAATTAAACTTGGGTTCATGTGTGCCTGCCTAGCCCTCCTTCACTACTTCATTCTTCAGCAGATTTTGGTAAATCTAGCTGAATGTCTGCCTAGCTTGTCTAAGGTATTGCCAGCTGAAAAATGACATTAATGAAGAAAACCATATTTAGAAAAAAAAATACCTGCAGATCTCCTACTGCTAGGTGTAAGACTCCCAAAACTTGGTTTCTCTTTCTCCAATTCCTCAGGTTCAGGGTAACGAACCAAGCAAACTCTGAGTGAAATCTTCCCCACTGGAATTTATTTATTTATATGTTAGTAAAAAGGCCAATTTGCATACAGAGAGCACATGACATAAATAAAGGTAAAATAGACTGCTTGGGATCATAACAAATTGGAAAGAACACCACCACTGAGAACTGATATATTACTTTGGGTTTCTGTTAAACTGTGTGAAATAAGCATAACATAATTGGTTTTCTTTCCCCACGCTGTTTGTATGCTTGTGTAAAGATAAAAACAGCATACAACTACTGCAGGTTACACACATCAACAGTTAACTGGAGAATGTATTTCTAGACTCATGTTACTTATTACATAGTTAGGATATCTATTAGACCAACTTGTTTTCATAATACTTTTATATCTCATGCAAATAACACCTGAAACTCACAATATTGGAAGTTTTATTTCTACAAGATATTTTTCTTTTATCAGCTGGCACACAAATGATCCAACTCCTTGTATGCCAGTTAAACTCCAAAATTTAGTTTCTCGGCATACCGTCTTACGGTGCTGACATTGGTTTCTTTAATTGCTTCAACACAGATCAATACGCATGCACTGTAACTAATAATAGTTGGATATCTGGAGGTAAACTTTCAGTAATGAAGTGTCATATACAATTTCTTCTTCTTTTATTTGTTATTTCCATTGAAGACTAAGATGCAAATTTTCAGAAATCAAACATAGTGCTACAAAATATGGTTGACTAGTATCCAGTGAATTGAAGTTTTGGCAAACAAGCAAAACATTAATAGGTGTCTACATAATGCAAACTAAATTAGGGTTTACCAACCCATCGAGTCTGTCATCAATATGACTTTGAAATACTAAACCCAGACAGTAGAATGCTTCAGCAAATTTCACATTACTTCAATAATGCAAAAATAATAGTAGCAGAAGCTGTGCATAATACCGAACAAATAAAGTACTAAGTTGACATTTCATGTACCGGCTTTCATTTCAGATCCTGATGGAATGAAGACAGTAGCATCTGGCTGTTGAGCAGCAAAACTAACTAGTTCATATGATTTCCCTGCCAAATAACGTACATAAGGTAAACCTGAATGTTTGTGGAAAAGTATTCATAGCAATTTTGATAAAATAATGGTATTTTCAGTCAATGAAAATGGAGAAGGAACAGACAAGTCAGCTAGACTACAACTTATTACTCATGGATGGCATGTCATTCAACTAGCTTATACGTAGTCAAGGAGGAGGATGAAACTGACCATTACATGAAAACGTTTACAAGGAAATTTCACTTGAAATACCAAACTTCTGGAGTCAGAACATCCACAAAGAATAACATCTTTTTTTTAGACTGAAGTATAACATCTTGTTAATTTCTATTTCTGTTTCAAGGAGTCAATAGGGACTAATAGTTTGCTTTGCACAGATAAACAAGCAAATTTGAATAAAAGGAAGTTCAGACTGAACTAAGATCTCAAGCCAATACTTGTTGGCCTGCATAACATTAGTGACCATCAAAGAACAAGCATTGTCTGAATCGTATTAACAGCTAACAAAATGAAAGACAAGTTTCACCATGGACAAGCAAGTGGTTTCATTTATATGATTAACACCACTGTCTTTAGGAATAAAGACCACTGTCCAGATAAAATAGACCGGCTGAAGACTCAGGAGTAACAGTATTTACAAAAACCAAACTCCGTTGTTCTCTGAATGCTGGGAAGCTTTAAGATCACTGAAACATGTAATTAATCAAGTGAAAATAATTTCGAAATAATACATTGTGCTCATTTACCTGAAGAACTCTCCAAATTTCCCAAGTTTCCATCGTGATGAAGCTTAAGAGAAACATTTTCACCATCAAACTCAGAAGCATTTACCTGTGTAATATTACAGAAAAATGTTATCCTGGAGCCCAAATGCAGCATACTAGTAACATGGGTGGAAAAAAAGCTTCCAAGTTACATGGTTTAGAGGCCACTGTATTAGCCAAAATTCTGTCGAGTCAGATGGCGGTATTTCAGGCATGGCCTGCTCTCCACTCTCCTGAAATGCCGGTCCAGGCTGATAGCTACAAAGGTTGCAGCAAGGTTTCAGATGCAGAAGAACAGACACTTGAATTGAAAATATAGTAAGCACACAAGTGAGGCCAAGCCGATACTGGCTGTTCACAGTTATGAACATGCTCCCTCCGTTTCTAAATATAAGCCTTTTTAGAGATTTCAATACGAACTACATACGGATGTTATAGACTTATTTTAGAGTGTAGATTTACACATTTTGCTCCGTATGTAGTCCGTATTGGAATCTCTAAAAGGGATTATATTTAGGAAGGGATGGAGTATTTATCAAAGATGTCTGACTTGTGAACTGCCAAATTCCCGTAATTTTTTATGGTTCACGTCTGGCAACTGGCGTGAAGAAATTAGACCACACGAGCTCGGCTAGCAGCCGCAGCCCGGGTAACCCACCCGCCGAGAGACGCAGAAAAATATCCGCCACCCTTTAGGCCTCGTTTGGTACGAGCGGATCGACAGGGTTTCTAGAGGATTAACCCCGCGGGGCCCAGAAACCTGGCTAATCCTCGTCGGCCCATTTGTTTCGCGGGGTTTACACAGCTCAATCTCTTCAATCCCCTTCGTTCCCCTCCTATCCATGCGGCTGGCGAGCCTCGAGGGCACCCACGCGGAACAGGACGGGTGGGACGCATGAGACAGAGTGTCGCCCTGCCACCACCGAGAGGACGAGCCCAGCTGCCGGATCTTCAAACCCTGCCGCTGCCACACGGAGAGGACAAGCCCCACCGTCGCCACCGAGAGGAGGTGCCTCTCCGCCGGATTTGAACACCCCGTCGTCGCCAGAGCGTCGACGTCCCCCTCCACCGGTTCTTCCCGAGGTGATTCCTCCCCTCTACTCCACTACTCCATCCTTCTGCAGCAGTTCGCTGCGTCCATCACAGGAGCAGCAGTACTTTGGTTTGGTGCGAAACTGAACTCGTCTAGTCGGCGGCGGCGTTTTTGTGTCTATTTGCTAGCTGTTGGCGTTGAGCTAGCAGATTATGTATGATTAACCCATCCATCCCGATTGGTAGGCTGTGCTCTCGACCATGGTTGGTAGAACCACCTCACTTCCTAGTCTAAGGTGGTTGTTGTTTAGGTGTGTGCATGAGAAACATCTGAAAACCATGTCACTCAACTGTTGCTCTGTACTGTATGATGATGTTTCTTTTGTTATTTTCAATCTTCCACTCTCAGTCATGAGTTGAGCTTAGTGGATTGTGATTTTCAGGACAGCTTGCTTGGTGCCACATATACATAGTTTAGTTTTAATGACTATCCAGTGGGAGAGATGACTCACTTGTCTGAATTTTCAATCTTCCACTCTCAGTCATGAGTTGAGCTTAGTGGATTGTGATTTTCAGGACAGCTTGCTTGGTGCCACATATACATAGTTTAGTTTTAATGACTGTCCAGTGGGAGAGATGGCTCACTTGTCTGAAACTTTATGTGTCATCTAGCCTAGTCTGTTAGTAGTATCTTCCATGCATTCATTATTTAATTCTCCACTCTCAGATTATATAATACAATATGAAAATTTGTTAAACAACTAAGCAAGGAAATTCTGTTCGTAGTTTCTCATTATTTAAGCAGCCGATCGTAGTTTAATTTGTTAAACAATAAGCAATGAAAGTCTCCACTCTCATTATTTAATTCTTACCAGCACTAAAGCACCGGATCCCATCAAAACTCCGAAGTTAAGCGTGCTTGGGCGAGAGTAGTACTAGGATGGGTGACCTCCTGGGAAGTCCTCGTGTTGCATTCCCTAAAAAAAAACTCCTTTCAAAAAAAAAAGTCTCCACTCTCATTATTTAATTCTGTTTGACAATGGAGCTAGCTTCTCATACATCTATCTTTTCATCTAGCTAGCTAGCTAACTTGGCCTGTTTCCATTGAACATCTATCTTCTCATGCATCTAATTCTGTTTGGCAGTAAATGTTGGCTAAATTAAATATATGGCTAGCTAGTAGTAACAACTTATGATCATAATTTGTAACATGTAGTAGTACCACCAAGGAATGAAGCTTAATTAATTATATGATGGAGCTAACTGAACCATTAGAGTAACTTATGATTATATGATGGAGCTAACTGAACCATCAGGACCTCTATTTGTTCCTGGGAAATTAATCAAAGAGTTTATGACATGTCAAATAACTACTAATAATAACATAACAGCGAGAAGAGGAAGGTACGTTCAAAACTAATCAAGCCTTCTCGTACTACTGTAGCAACAAATTGGCCAATGCTGCCTTTTTGGGGTGAAAAATTTGTAGCCAAGCAACTTGTAAAGGCCAATTTTGATTCCTCAGTTCAATATCTGGACAACATAATAGTAATTCGGATCCTAAACTGATTCTAAGAACCATTTTGTACCCAGCAAGCTCCAAAAATGAATAACACGTAGTCATATAAATGCAGGTGCACTGAATTCAATCATCTTTCTGCTTACTACATACTTATATTTCTATAGTATAAAAATGACAGGAAGGTAAGCAGGGCTTCCAGAATTTGTGCATGTTGTGTGTCTTTTTCTTGAATATTGCCATCCAAAATCTTTCTGGTTAGACTATTCCATTTCTGCACTAGTGGATATCAGTATGCGTATATAGCTTAACCCATGCATATTCTTCTGTGTTTCTTATTTGTTTTTCATCAATTGCTTAGGCCACTAGTGAGCCACCCCTATTTTTGTCAGGCTAATGAGCTTGTTCATCTCTTTTTGTTTCATCAGGTTCTCAAGCACCAAAAGAAGCAACAATAAACAAGCTGAATGGATAAATTTCTCTCAGGTTCTCAAAGCTAGATGATCACGACACCAAAAGATGGATATATTTGTCTACAAAATTATAACTAATCTTGAGCTATTCCAGAAGTACTTGTGTTGCATTATCTTTGTTGCAAAATTATGTTGTGGCTGTGATGAACTCTTGTTGCTGCGAAAGATCATGCTGTTATGATAAATTATGATTGCTGGGATTTGGGATTCGAAGTCATGCTGTTATGATAAATTATGATTGCTGGGATTTGGGATTCGAAGTCATGCTGTTATGATAAATTATGTTGTTGCTGTGATGAGATATTGATTTCAAGTCATGCAAAATTATGTTGGAAAACTGCTGCTAAATTATTCCCTGTAGCAACTGTCTCATTTTTATTAGGCCAGTCTCATTTTTATTAGGTGACCTTTACAATTCTGTAACAAGGATATAAGGGGAGTTAGTTACATTGTAAAAATTGGATTTTTAAATGTTCTACACATGTTATGTCAATATGACAAACCCTGCCTACCAAACAGAAATTATGAACAAAGAGGATTGTGGATGGAGGGGTTTTGGGGATTCAAAGGGTTTTGAGGGGATTGGGTGGAAGGAAGGGATTCACCCAATCCCCTGAAATCCCCCCCCCCCCCCCCCCCCCCCTAAACCTCCCCAATCCACTTCTACCAAACAAAGCCTTAGGGGAGAGGCCCTCCGCCACCGCGCACAGAGCCTACGACAGAGGCGGAGTGAGGGCATGCACCGGCGCTATGGTTTGGAGCCCCCAGATCACCCAACGGAACATTTTTTTTAGATGAACAGGGAGGCAACCTCCCCGGCTCCATTTCTCATTGAAAAACGAAACCAGCATGATACAAGCAGCCTAAGGCTGCCAAGAAGATTAAAGACTGAAAAAAGTGAAAACTAGGATCTACATAGTGGTGTTCAACCAGACTAATTTCCACCTAACACAACAGGGAGTGCTGCACGCAGGCAAGCAAAAGGATTACAGAGCAATAGTTCATCCCCAAAGACATGGGTGCAAGACCTCCTATAACAGTCGGACTTGTGAACGCCAGGCACAGATCCTCCCCAGATGCATAGTCAGGGGAATTGAAAATCAGACTGAGGCCAGAAGGTGGAATCACCTGAGAGGATTCCAGTACAAGTCCACCACAGTCCAGGAGCAGAGATAGCTAAAAGCAATGCAGGAGTGGCCGCTGGAAGAATCCAGCTTCACCATTGGATGATCCTGTCAGGAACGAGACCAAGCAAGGGAAACCGCCCAACAGCGAGGACACCACGAGCTAGCAGAAGACGGCCCAACAACCCCCACCTTGCTCAGGATTGCGCAGGTGCAGGCACCTCGGGCACGCTTGGGTCGGGCGAGGCAGCCACCGACGTCTGGCCGTGACCATGTCGCTATGCCGGTGTGCACAACCGAGATGGCTGCGGCCATGAACCGGGCCGGGGGACCCGTCGAGCCCCAGTTCTAGGCCGAGGCGAGCTCCATGTCGGCGAGCCTCCAGGCCAAGGCGAGGCGTTGCGCCGGCCCTCCAGGCCGCGAGCACCTCCGCCCTAGGCTGCCAATGAGCCTAGACGGCTGCGGCCATGAACCAGGCACGAGGGCCCCATCGAGCCCCAGATCTAGGCTGATGCGAGCTCCGTGGCGGCGAGCATCCAGGCCACAGCGAGGCGCTGCGCCGGCCCTCCAGGCCGCGAGCACCTCCGCCAGAGGCGGCCAAACTCCGAGGCGCGACTGAGAAATTCCACCGGCGACGATCTACCTAGGGTTATAGGGGGGGGGGGGGGGGGGGGGGGGGGGGGGGGGGGAAGGGAAGGAGCCGGAGCTGAGAGATCGCCCCGCCGCCGCCAACCCACGCCGGACCTTTGCCTGGCAGGGACGACCGGCGGCGGCGGGGGGAGGGGCTAGAAGGACGCGCCGGCGGCGGGAATTAAGAGCCGCCCGAGTCGCCCCTTGTTATTTGTTTTTCTGGCTCTGAAACTGAAAACATGACGGTAATCAAGCGAAGGGGACAAGTGGTCATACCGGACTGAGCCTTTCACCATCTCTAGTGCCGGCGAAGGAGCTCCGGCGAAACGGGGAGGAGCTGGCGGCGGCAAGTGGAGCTAGAACATGTAGGGAGGGAGAGGGACGGGGGATTGGAGGAGGTATCGCTTCAAGCGAGCAGCACGCTGGCCGCTTCGTTACTAGGCCAGAAGCAGCGATCGCTCGCAGGATCCGATAATGGGCCAGGCCCACGACACAGGAAGCAGCCGCTCAGTCGCTTCTTTCACGTACACGTACCCAACCATAATTCTATATCTATATCTATACCTATACCTTTTTTTTATATATATATATACTAATATAAAACGAGGTGGTATTCTTGATTTCGTCCGTTTAGATATTTTTTACGTACTCTCGCTTTGTTGATTTTCACGTTCACGTACGTTCCGTCACGGTAATTATAGAAGCCTAAGCTGCATCCTCGATCAAAGTTTGCCTACCACCTGGCTCGCCTGTCTGGGCCTTGGCTGGAGCTTTCAGCTATTGGGCCTACTGGACTAGCACATAACAACAACAAAATCAGCCCAGGCAAAAATATTACGTGGAGCCAGCCCAGACAAAAAAATAAGCGTCTTCACAGAAAATCGTGCTAGGACATCACTGTGTGAAATACAGGGGATTGTTCCCTTATTAAATAGTACCACCTCGCTGCTTTACGCCGTGTCCTACCAATTTATATATGTTTGTGATTCAAAATCAGTAAGCAGCCTTGAGAAGTAGGAAATAAAGGTGGGTTGACATATGTGGCTTAGATTTCATGGGATGTGTGGCGTGATCAGCGGGCTTTAAATAAGGAGGGAGAGATAATTGTCACCCCGAGGAATTACAATATCCACATGATCAGTGGGCACAAATAAGAAAAGGAGAGTGGAGAATTTCCTAAAAGAAAGGAGAATGACCAAATATCAGGCGGCGTGATCAGATAAGGAAGGAGAGTTTCCTAAAAAAAAGAATCGAAGCAAAGGAATTACCCAGACGTGATTAGTAACTAATGCAAAGAAATTAATTAATACGAGTGAGTTGTGGAGGAGAGCAAAGAAATTAATTGTCACCCCGAGGAATTACAATATCCACATGATCAGTGGGCACAAATAAGAAAAGGAGAGTGGAGAATTTCCTAAAAGAAAGGAGAATGACCAAATATCAGGCGGCGTGATCAGATAAGGAAGGAGAGTTTCCTAAAAAAAAGAATCGAAGCAAAGGAATTACCCAGACGTGATTAGTAACTAATGCAAAGAAATTAATTAATACGAGCGAGTTGTGGAGGAGAGTAAAGTTTGCATGAAATTACTTGGGATCAAGTAGTCCGCTTGTGGTCTTCCTTCTTCGTTCTGTACGTAAGTTAATTGGATTGGATGTATGAGCCCGCGAGCAGTTATGTGCCTAACTAGATGGGCCTCTCGATGAAAAGTTTTTTATGCTCGTCAATTTTTATCATGTTTCCATTCAATCAGTTTTTCACACCTTGTCTCAATTTCTTTCGGCAGGAGAGAAATAAATACTCTTGATGGCTGCATGGGCGTAATTTCTTTCGTCAATTTTTATCATGTTTCCATTCAATCAAGAGTAATTTATAAGAACGAGTAAATAAATTCCTTGACTATGGCTGCATGGGCGATGTGAGAGAGGAACCATGAAATCCGCTATTAAATAAATTCCACTCTTATGAGCAGGAAAAAAAAGGAATTAGAAGAACAAATAAATTTTGTGTTCTATCCGATGGAAGAGAGGATCCATTTAATAAACGGGGTCATTGCACACGCTAACTAACCTACATGTACGTTGGTATATATAAATTTTGTAATGAATTATGGATTATTTAGGGCAGTGTAAAATTCAATTTTTTTCTATGGGAAGTGTGAAAGTAAAGTTGACAATGGACTGATTTGCAGCCAAAAGGAATGGATTTCGTGAATATTAATTTTCGCTTTCTTTTATACTTGATGGTTAGAACTACGAGTTTACTCTCACATTGCTTTGTTATGGAGTTATCATCATGTAATAATAATGATTCCTATGTATGTGAGAGCATGTTGCGAGAATACCAAAAATATAATGTTCGGGAATCAGTGTTGACATCGAGTATATGTAAGTTAGGGCTGCTCACCGGTTCGGTTTTATAAACTATGGTTCGATGGACGTGGCGGAAGAACATGATATAGTTCGCTACCAGAAACATTCCCAAGGTCATGGTAGAGATGAAGAAGGTGGACGGTGGCGACGGTGAAGTGGTTGGAGCTTATGTTCAGTCGACAAGTTGATAGCCTCATACCTTAACATAATTTACACTGATAATTATTATTGTGTGTGGTAAATAAGGAAATACACCGCCTGATATGTCAAGACATGATTGGTGTTGAACCACGTGAAGTGAATGTGACGGTTGCAACGCACAAAGAATTGCAAGTTGGTGCAGGGAGGGGCTTGTGAAATCGGCATGTTAGAGTGTAATGACCTAGCTCAACGCATAGGGATTGATCACCTTTTTCGTAAATAGGTACACAAGTGACCACCATCGACAATGATGACAAAGAGGAGAAATGACAACACTGATGGCTCGCTAGGGGTGTGCGAGAGTTTGTTTCTCCCGTTGCAACGCACGGGCATTTATGCTAGTTGTCTCAAAACAAAAAAACGTACCCAACCATGATTGTCTCAAAACAAAAAAACGTACCCAACCATAAATAAACCCCTAAAAAAACCGTGCTCAACCATAAAGATTCTAAAAATACACATGAAGCAGGAGTATAAAAGACGACAGGTGTGGTGGGCAATAGTTGAATGAAAAGATGTACTTGCTCAAGGAACAATCCGCAAAGTTGGCAATGATGTGTCACCTCATATATGGTGGAATAATTGGCTTCCCTGAAAGTTCAATATGAAACCAATTACAAGTTTGATTACAGACTCATCCCAGAAAGTAAGCGAGCTGATCATACATAGCACCGGAGACTGAAATAAAAAGATGTGCAACATATTTTTCACTTTTGATGTAGAGGTGATCCTCTCTATACCCCATTGCAACAGTCTGCTGGAAGATTTCTAGTCCTGGGCTCATGATCGTAAGGGAACATTTTCTGTCAGTTCTGCCTACCGAATGCTGGTATCCACGAAGCAGTCGCGTGAACATGGTTAGAGGAGCGAAGCGATTCATCAAATACCAAGGGAGAACAACGATCATGGTGTAAATTTGGGAAGGTTGAAGTTCCCTAAAAAATCGGATATTCCTATGACGTTTGGCCCAACTTTCATTTCCATCTACAGACTTACTACATCACCGAAAATATGAAAACCAGCAATAACTATGTCTTATGCATGATGGAGGACTCATGGCGGCAATCCCTCATGGAATGCATAGCATCACGGTGCATGTGGGTCCTGGAGGACCAAGATCTGGTGAATGTCATAAGTGAAACTACGAACCACATGCTAAACGGTGGATATTCTCAATCATGGATTCACTGTCGCATATAGCTTTTATATGGGTGCTTGTAACATTATGGGTCATATGCCCTATTGCATGGTAGGCGGAAAGCGATACATGGGCAAGATTTCCGAAGCCCCAACAACACTCATGCATTTGTGGAGCAATACATTGCAGAAATCAGTTCATGCAAGCAAGCACCAGCGTCGCGATCAGTTCCGGCATAGGCAGCCCCGAGATGGACTCCTCCTCCGCCATGTTTTGCAAAGATCAAAGTGGATGGTGCGGTATCAAAATCTTCCAATCATGGCTCTATTGGTGTGGTGTGTAGAAACAATGTTGGTGCGTATATGGGTGCTTGTAAGAGCACATTTCTCCAAGTGTGGTTTTGATAATTGATGACACCCCTATGGACTAATGGTTGCCTTGAGTTATATTCGAAGGATTTGTCCGTAGGTACTTCTTGAAGTCCATCTGTTGGTTTCAAGGAGTGTATATGATGACCAAGGTGGTATTCAAGGTTTTATCCAAAGATTGGTCATGTGAGAGTTGAGCTTATCGCAAGCATGTCTTGAAGAATAAGATTGTGTGAGCATTCATGTTTACCTTCAAGACATCATCTTATGAAGAGAGAAGATAAGATACAAGGTTGATCAAGACTAAGTCAAAAAGTGAATCAAGTTGATCAACACACAAAGCGTACAAGATGTACCGAGAGGGATCAAGTGATCCCATGGTGTGGTAAGCATTGTCTATTACGCTTTGTGTACTAACCCATGGTCTACGTGAGAGTTCTTTGTGGGGTTAGGTATATTTCCATGGGCTTGCATCAAGAGGCAGATCCCATACATCCCATGGAAGATGACATCAAGTGGAGATAGTCATCAAGGTTGTGATGTGCAAGCTCAAGTGAAGCATCACGGAGAGATCATGCTTGAGGCTTGCCGTTCATTGTGGTGACAATGGACTTGTGAAGATGTGCCGAAGAGTGGCTCGCCCATAGTGGAGCATGGGGGAGCAATCAACTAGTCTTCATCAAGCCGGCGCAATCAAGAAAGGTGGTCCATCTTGAGGAA
Organism: Elymus sibiricus; assembly: GCA_039707655.1. Lineage (NCBI taxonomy): Eukaryota > Viridiplantae > Streptophyta > Magnoliopsida > Poales > Poaceae > Elymus > Elymus sibiricus. The sequence continues at coordinate 174,446,447 of CM077667.1, read as the reverse complement.
GTCAAGATCGTCATCATCTAGCTCAAGTGGACTATGCGCAAGGCAAAGGTTTGACCTTGATAGGGTTTTCTATTTTATCGGTCTCATGGTGGTAGTTGGGAGACCGGGTTATAGGATCGATTGCCGTACTATCAAGGGGAGCTCTCAAGTGAGTAGCTTGATCGTATCGTTCGTTGAGAGCTCAAACCATTGCATTCTTGGCATCATCATCTTTCTTGGTTCTTGGTTGGCTTTTCTCTTTGAGGTTCCTTGAGCTTATGGTCACCTTCATGACAAGCTCAAGTTCATCGAAAACGGAGTCCATATGCATCTTCTATGATGTTTTCGATGTTGGAGTTTTTGCCGATTCTTCATTGAAAGAGGTTTCACATCTCTATACCATTGGCATTTTTATACTGCCTCTTCTTAATCCAACAAGCTTGAGTTTGCTCAATTCGGAGCTCATTTGCAGAGGTTATGGCAGTTCTGGTTTTACCTGTTTTCTTGATACGGTTGTACCGCTCGTTCGTGTCTTCCGGCATAACCACCACCCTAGGGGTGATACCCTGGGGGGCTGCCACCATCTGGTCCCCAGCGGTTGTACCGCTGCCTTCGGGCGGTTGTACCGCCAATTGCTGGGTGACCCTGGGTGGCAGCCCTAGGCGGTTGTACCGGTCCAACACCGGGCTACAACCGGACACGGTTCTGTTGTGCTGCGGTTGTTGGGCGGAGGTTGGACGGTTGTACCGCTATATTACTATAGCCCGGTACTACCTGTGTCTCAAGCGGTTCTACTGCTTGGGACTTTGCCATGTCCAGCGATCGAGTTGAGCGGTTGCACCCGGCCAACTTTCTGTTGTGGTCCGGTGGTTGGGCGGTAGTAGGGCGGTTGTACCGGTCTTGCCGGTTGTACCGGTTGTACCGCCCACTCCACCGGTTGTACCACCCGTGTGCTATTCTGCACATAACGGGCAGATTTGTGTGGACCTATTTAAGGGGGTTTTCTTCGCCAATGGTTCCCCAACCTTTTAGCAAGTTTTCCCCCACCATTGTTGACCTTTTAAAGCTTGCTATCCCTGTGATGCCCTAGTTTTGAGCTACAGTAATCTCTGTAATTAAGCTACAGTAATCCCACGCTAATGTTGCCATGTCACCACGATTACTGTTGTTAAACTCGCGTTGGTTCAAACCCCGTTCAAATTCCGTTGCAATTTAAATTCGTCTGAAAGGTGGATTTAAAAGTTGTGCAAAACAGAAATTAAAAATGTTGGATGGGTTGCAAATATTCCCTAAGATTTTATAAAATTGAAACCGGCATTTTAGGAATTAATTTAGTGCCCCAAATCGTATTAAAACGGACGCTGTTGATATTAAAAAAAAGAGGCTACCGGGCCTAAAACGTCCGGCCCGGCCAGACGCTATAAGGGGACTAGGGGCAACCCTAATCATCGCCCTAGCCGCCCCACTCGCTCCCAATTTCCCCCCCGCGCCGCCAATGCCTCTGGCGCCCGAGCCCCCCCCCCGGTGACGCCGGCCCGCGCCAGCGGCCGCCCCGCCCGTCCCCCCCCCCCCCCCCCCGCCGGGCGCGCCGACCCCAGCCCGCACCGCCCCCCCCGACGCCGGCGGTCGCGCCCGCCGCCGGATCCGCCTCGCCCGCCCGTCGTCGCCGTCTGCCGCCTGTACCGCCGGCCCCGCCGCCCGTCGCCACGCCACCCCGCCGCCACCTTGCGCCGCCGCTTCGTTATCGTCGCCGCCGTTCGCCGCCGCCGCCTCGGTCCCCCCTCCCCGATGTGAGCTCCCCCCCCCCCCCGCCCGCCGACGACTGCGGCTGCGGCTGCCGCCGCCGGCCCGGCCCAGCCGCGCCGATGCGTGCGTGCGTTTGTATGCGTACGCGTACGTGTACGTGTACGTGTACGTGCATGTGGATGTATGTATGTATGTATCTTTGACAGACGGGGCCCATGTCCTATTTAATAAATAAAAATATATTATTAATAATAAATAATTAGTTAAATTAATTAGTTAATTAATTAGTGGATTAATTAATTAGGTAATTAATTAATTAATTATATGATTAAGATTAAATAGATTAATTAATTAGACCGTTAATTAATCTGTTAATTAATTAAATTAAACAGTATTTACTGTTTTGGATAATTCTAATTTAATAATTAAAAGAATTTCAGAATATTATTAAAACTTTAGAAATTAATATAAAATAAACCGTAGCTCGGATGAAAAAGTTTTGAACATGAAAGTTGCTCAGAATAATCCTACGGTTCCGAATACGCGGTCCATAGTTTGTCAGGTGCCCCTAGCATAGCAAACGTGGAATTTTCCATTGGTTTCATCTGTCCGGTAAAAGCCAGAGACCCGGGAAATATCGTCAGATATTCTCCCGCTCCGTCTGCAACGTGTAGTACTGCGTTAGTGCATACCTAGCTCTGCATATTGTCATGTCATGCATCGTGATGCATTTGTCTGCTTTGTATTTATTGTTTCTCCCCCCTCTTCTTACCGGTAGACCCCGAGACTGACGGTGCTGCCGGGTACGACTATGCCGTTGACGATCAGCCTTTTGCCGCAGAGCAGCAAGGCAAGCAACCCCCCTTGAGCATTCCGATATCGCCCATTCCTTTTCCCTCTTATTCTTGCATTAGATTTTTGCTACTGTATTAGCTAGCTCCTATTCTGATGCATAGCCTGTTTTTGATAAACTGCTACTATACTTGCAATCATATCAACTGCTTAGTATAGGTTGATCAGTGAACCCCTTGTGACCCCTTAGTCCCAGTTGCCTCTACTTCTTCATCGACGACTCGACGACTCGAAGACTCGGTCAACCGACCGACGAGCCAGGCCCCTCACATCACCGCACCCCCCTTAGTTCTACGACTCTGCAGCGCTACTATCGAGTACCGAGGATGACACCTCATGAAGTACTCATGATGCTAGCTCTGTAGTGCAGCTAGTCGGTCATGATTATCGAGGGTGATTCCTCCTTCACCACTCCCGACGATGACTCTGTCGTGCAACCCCTCAAGTGTGGGACCCTCGAGGGTGATTCCTCTAAGTCTACCTTGACGGTTTCATCGAGCGGGACGCCTTGAGCGTGATTCCTCAGGTTCTGTCTTGATGTTTTATACACACAGTTACTATGATCTGGTTACAGAAACATGTTGGTGATGGGTCGGCCCTGAGGGGTACCCATGGTTTGATGTTGATGAGGCGTGGACGGGCAGGAGAGGCCCTTGCCACACATCCTCGAGGCGGGGCGATGGACCGCACTTCATGGGTCGCGCTTTCCCCGCATTAATAAAATGTTAATGGGTTGGGTATTGTTGGAAATATGCCCTAGAGGCAATAATAAAATGGTTATTATTATATTTCCTTGTTCATGATAATCGTTTATTATCCATGCTATAATTGTATTAATTGGAAACTCAAATACATGTGTGGGTACATAGACAAACAATGTGTCCTTAGTAAGCCTCTAGTTAACTAGCTCGTTGATCAAAGATGGTGAAGGTATCCTGGCCATGGACATGAGATGTCATTTGATAACGGGATCACATCATTAGGAGAATGATGTGATGGACAAGACCCAAACTATAAACGTAGCATGTGATCGTGTCAGTTTATTGCTATAGTTTTCTGCATGTCAAGTATCTGTTCCTATGACCATGAGATCATGCAACTCACTGACACCGGAGGAATGCCTTGTGTGTATCAAACGTCACAACGTAACTGGGTGACTATAAAGATGCTCTACAGGTATCTCCGAGGGTGTCTGTTGAGTGGGCATGGATCAAGACTGGGATTTGTTACTCCGTGTGACGGAGAGGTATCTCAGGGCCCACTCGGTAATACAACATCACTATAAGCCTTGCAAGCAATGTGACTAAGGTGTTAGCCACGGGATCTTGTATTACGGAACGAGTAAAGAGACTTGCCGGTAACGAGATTGAACTAGGTATAGGGATACCGACGATCGAATCTCGGGCAAGTAACATACCGAAGAACAAAGGGAACAGCATACGGGATTAACTGAATCCTTGACATAGAGGTTCGACCGATATAGATCTTCGTAGAATATGTAGGAACCAATATGGGCATCCAGGTCCCGCTATTGGTTATTGACCGTAGAGGTGTCTCGGTCATGTCTACATAGTTCTCGAACCCGCAGGGTCTACACACTTAACGTTTGGTGACGATTAGTATAGTTGAGTTATTGTGTTGGTGACCGAAGGTTGTTCGGAGTCTCGGATAAGATCCCGGACATGACGAGGATCTCCGGAAGAGTCCGGAGGTATAGATTGATATATGTGATAATAGTGTTTTGATCTCCGGAAGGGTTCCGGAATTCACCGGAAGGGGTTCCGAATGTTTACCGAAGTGTTCGGGTGCAGTAACACTTTATATGGGCGAAAGGGGTAAAACCCACGAGGTATTGGCAAGTGCAAAAGGAAGTTTTGCTACTGCCTTAAGCGGTACTACCGCTGGTAAGGCAGTACTACCGCGTAAGCGGTACTACCGCTTGTGTGAAGCGGTACTACCGCTCAAGCGGTACTACCGCTCACGAGCGGTACTACCGCTTGTGCGCGGTACTGCAGGGATCCGAGTTGGACTCTTTCCGTGCGGGCCAAACCGACCTTGTGCCGGCAACCCTAGCCCTCTAGTTCCTCCCGTCATAATCTCCGTAGTGCTTGGCGAAGCCCTGCAGAGATTGTTCCTCACCACCATCACCACGCCGTCGTGCTGCCGGAACTCATCTACTACTTCACCATCGCTCGCTGGATCGAGGAGGTGAAGGCGTCATCAAGCCGTACGTGTGTTGAACGCGGAGGTGCCGTCTGTTCGGCACTAGTTCGTGATCGGATCGAGGGACGACTTGCGATTTGGATCGCGGAGACGTTCGACTACATCAACCGCGTTTCTTAACGCTTCCGCTTAGCGATCTACAAGGGTATGTAGATTCACTCTCCCTCTCGTAGATGCTCATCACCATGGATAGATCTTGCGTGTGCGTAGGAAATTTTTTGTTTCCCATGCGACGTTCCCCAACAGTGGCATCTGAGCTAGGTCTATGCGTAGATGAGATCTCGAGTAGAACACAAAGGAGTTGTGGGCGTGGGTGTATACATATTGCTTGCCGTTACTAGTTGATACTTGATTCGGCGGTATTGTGAGATGAAGCGGCCTGGACCGACATTACGCGTACGCTTACGCGAGACTGGTTTCACCGCTACGTGCACTCGTTGCATAAAGGTGACTGGCGGGTGTCTGTTTCTCTCACTTTAGTTGAATCGGTTCAATGAAGAGGGTTCTTTTAGAAGATCAAAAAGCAATCACTACACCACGTTGTGGTTTTGCGTAGGTAAGAACGGTTCTTGCAAACCCGTAGCAGCCACGTAAAACTTGCAACAACAAATTAGAGGACGTCTAACTTGTTTTTGCAGGGTATGTTGTGATGTGATATGGCCAATTACATGATGAGATATATGTGATGTATGAGATGATCATGTGTTGTATATAATATCACGACTTGCATGTCGATGAGTACGGCAACTGGCAGGAGCCATAGAGTTGTCTTTAATTATTTTCACCGTTTTGCTTTACTTTATCGCTATGAGTTAGCAATAGTCGTGGAAGCAACAGTCGGCGCGACAACCTCATGGCGACACGTTGATGGAGATCAAGATGATGGAGATCATGGTGTCATGCCGGTGACGATGGAGATCATGCCGGTGCTTTGTAGATGGAGATCAAAAGCACAAGTTCATGGCCATATCATGTCACTTATGATTTGCATGTGATGTTAATCCTTTTATGCATCTTATTTTGCTTAGGACGACGGTAGCATTATAAGGTGATCCCTCACTTAAATTTCAAGATAAAATTGTGTTCTCCCCTAGTGTGCACCATTGCGAAAGTTCGTCGTTTCGAGACACCACGTGATGATCGGGTGTGATAGACTCTACGTTCGCATACAACGGGTGCAAGCCAGTGTTGCACATGCGGAACACTCGGGTTAAACTTGACGAGCCTAGCATGTACAGACATGGCCTCGGAACACAAGAGACCGAAAGGTCGAACATGAGTCATATAGTAGATATGATCAACATGAAGATGTTCACCATTGAAACCACCTCAACTCACGTGATGATCGGACTTGAGTTGGTTGATTTGGATCATGTGACACTCGAATGACCGGAGGGATGTCAATTTGAGTGGGAGTTTTTAAGTAATATGATTAACTAAACTCATTATCTTGAACAATAGTCTAAGTTGTCTTTGCAATATTTATGTTGTAGATCATGGCTCGCGCAGTAGCACCCCTGAATTTTAATGCGTTCCTAGAGAAAGCTAAGTTGAAAGATGATGGAAGTAACTTTGTGGACTGGGCCCGTAATCTAAGGATTATCCTTACGGCTTCCCAGAAGGCTTATGTCCTTGATGCTCCGCTTGGTGATCCACCTGCTCCAGTTGAGTCTCCAGACGTTGTGAACGCCTAGCAGGCTCGTTCTGATGATTACTCAATAGTTCAATGTGCAATGTTGTATGGCTTAGAACCGGGACATCAAAGACGTTTTGAACGTCATGGAGCATATGATATGTTCCAGGAGTTGAAGTTTATCTTTCAGAAGAATGCCCGGATCGAGAGGTATGAGACCTCCGATAAGTTCTATGCTTGCAAGATGGAGGAGAACGGGTCTGTCAGTGATCACATACTCAGAATGTCTGGGTACTCCACCCGTCTGGCTGAATTGGGGATGCCCCTTCCGCCAGAGGCTATCACTGACAGAGTTCTTCAATCATTGCCACCTAGCTACAAGAGCTTCATGTTGAACTATAACATGCACGGGATGAACAAGTCAGTCGCCGAGCTGTTTGCGATGTTGAAAGTCGCTGAGTCTGAGATTCAGAAGGAGCATCAAGTGTTGATGGTCAATAAAACCACTAGTTTCAAGAAGAATGGCAAGGGTAAGAAGGGTAACTCCAAGAAGAGTGGCAAAGCAGTTGCCCCTCCCGTGAAGAAACCCAAGGCTGGACCCAAGCCTGAAACTGAGTGCTTTCATTGCAAGGGAACTGGTCACTGGAAACGGAACTGCCCCAAGTATTTGGCTGATAAGAAGGCGGCCAACAACAAACAAGGTATATATGATATACATGTTATTGATGTGTACCTTACCAACTCTCGTTGTAGTGCCTGGGTATTTGATACCGGTGCGGTTGCTCACATTTGCAACTCAAAACAGGAACTGCGGAATAGACGGAGGCTGGCAAAGGACGAAGTGACGATGCGCGTGGGAAATGGTTCCAAGGTTGATGTGATCGCCGTCGGCACGCTCGCTCTTCGATTACCATCGGGATTAGTGATGAACCTGAATAATTGTTATTTAGTGCCTGCGTTAAGCATGAACATTATATCTGGATCTTGTTTATTGCGAGACGGTTACTCATTTAAATCTGAGAATAATGGTTGTTCTATTTATATGAGTAATATCTTTTATGGTCATGCACCCAATGTGAGGGGTTTATTCTTATTGAATCTCGATAGTGATGATACACATGTTCATAACATTGATGCCAAAAGATGTAGAATTGATAATGATAATACCACTTTCTTGTGGCACTGCCGTTTAGGTCATATTGGCGTAAAACGCATGAAGAAGCTCCATGCTGATGGACTTTTGGAGTCACTTGATTTTGAATCACTTGACACATGTGAGCCATGCCTCTTGGGCAAGATGACTAAGACGCCGTTCTCTGGTACAATGGAACGGGCAAGTGACTTGTCAGAAATCATACATACTGATGTGTGCGGTCCGATGAGCATTGAGGCGCGTGGTGGTTATCGTTACTTTCTCACCTTCACTGATGACTTAAGTAGATATGGGTATATTTACTTAATGAAACACAAGTCTGAAACGTTTGAAAAGTTCAAGCAATTTCAGAGTGAAGTTGAGAATCATCGTAACAAGAAGATTAAATTCCTACGATCTGATCGAGGAGGAGAATATCTGAGTTATGAGTTTGGCAGCCACTTAAGACAGTGTGGAATTGTTTCACAATTGACACCGCCTGGAACACCACAGCGTAATGGTGTGTCCGAACGTCGTAATCGAACCTTATTGGATATGGTGCGATCTATGATGTCTCTTGCCAATTTGCCACTATCGTTTTGGGGTTATGCATTAGAGACAGCTGCATTCACTTTAAATAGGGCACCATCGAAATCCGTTGAGACGACGCCATATGAACTATGGTTTGGCAAGAAGCCAAAGATATCGTTTCTTAAAGTTTGGGGATGTGATGCTTATGTCAAAAAGCTTCAGCCTGAAAAGCTGGAACCCAAAGCGGAGAAATGCGTCTTCATAGGATACCCAAAAGAGACAGTTGGGTATACCTTCTATCTCAGATCCGAAGGCAAAGTGTTTGTCACTAAAAACGGAACATTTCTTGAGAAAGAGTTTCTCTCGAAAGAATTGAGTGGGAGGAAGATATAACTTGATGAAGTTATTGAACCTTTACTTCAACCAGAGAGTAGCGCAGCGCAGAAAGATGTTTCTGTAGAGCCTACATCAGTTGAAGAGGAAATTAATGATGATGATCATGAAGCTTCGGATCAAGTTGCTATCGAACCTCGTAGGTCGACAAGGACGCGTACTGCTCCTGAGTGGTACGGCAACCCTGTCTTAGAGGTCATGTTGTTGGACAACGATGAACCTACGAGCTATGGAGAAGCGATGGTGGGCCCGGATTCCGAGAAATGGTTAGAGGCCATGAAATCCGAGATGGGATCCATGTATGAAAATAAAGTATGGGCTTTGGAAGTATTACCTGAAGGGCGTAAGGCCATTCAGAACAAATGGATCTTTAAGAGGAAGACGGACGCGAACGGTAATGTCACCGTCTATAAAGCTCGACTTGTGGCAAAGGGTTTTTCACAAGTTCAAGGAGTTGACTACGATGAGACCTTCTCACCCGTAGCGATGCTTAAGTCTGTCAAAATCATGTTGGCAATAGCTGCCTTTTTCGATTATGAAATTTGGCAGATGGATGTCAAAACAGCGTTCCTTAACGGTTTCCTTAAGGAAGAGTTGTATATGATGCAACCAGAAGGTTTTGTCGATCCAGAGAATGCTGACAAAGTTTGCAAACTCCAGCGATCCATTTATGGACTGGTGCAAGCATCTCGGAGTTGGAATCTTCGCTTTGATGAGGTGATCAAAGCGTTCGGGTTTATACAAGTTTACGGAGAAGCTTGTATTTACAAGAAAGTGAGTGGGAGCTCTATAGCGTTTCTAATATTATATGTGGATGACATATTGATGATTGGAAACAATATAGAAATGTTGGAAAGCGTGAAGGAATATTTGAACAAGAGTTTTTCAATGAAGGACCTAGGAGAAGCTGCTTTCATATTAGGCATCAAGATCTATAGAGATAGATCGAGACGCTTAATAGGACTTTCACAGAGCACATACCTTGACAAAGTTTTGAAGAAGTTCAAGATGGATCAGTCCAAGAAGGGGTTCTTGCCTGTATTGCAAGGTGTGAAGTTAAGTAAGACTCAATGCCCAGTGACTGCAGAAGATAGAGAAAAGATGAGTGTCGTCCCCTATGCTTCAGCCATAGGCTCTATCATGTATGCAATGCTGTGCACAAGACCCGATGTCAGCCTTGCCATAAGTATGGCCGGAAGGTTTCAAAGTGATCCAGGAATGGAACACTGGACGGCGGTCAAGAATATCCTGAAGTACCTAAAAAGGACTAAGGACATGTTTCTCGTTTATGGAGGTGATCAAGAGCTCGTCGTAAAGGGTTACGTCGATGCAAGCTTTGACACTGATCCGGATGACTCTAAGTCGCAAACCGGATACGTATTTATTCTCAATGGGGGTGCGGTTAGCTGGTGCAGTTCCAAGCAAAGCGTAGTAGCTGATTCTACATGCGAAGCGGAGTACATCGCTGCCTCGGAAGCGGCGAAGGAAGGTGTCTGGATGAAGGAGTTCATGACAGATCTTGGAGTAGTGCCTAGTGCACTAAACCCAATGACTCTGTTCTGTGACAACACTGGTGCCATTGCTCTAGCCAAGGAACCCAGGTTTCACAAGAGGACCAGACACATAAAGCGACGTTTCAATTCCATCCGCGATTACATCAAGGAGGACGACATAAATATTTGCAAAGTGCACACGGATCTGAATGTTGCTGATCCGATGACTAAACCTCTTCCAAGGGCTAAACATGATCAACACCAGAACTATATGGGTGTTAGATTCATTACAATGTAAATCACATAGTGATGTGAGCTAGATTATTGACTCTAGTGCAAGTGGGAGACTGTTGGAAATATGCCCTAGAGGCAATAATAAAATGGTTATTATTATATTTCCTTGTTCATGATAATCGTTTATTATCCATGCTATAATTGTATTGATTGGAAACTCAAATACATGTGTGGGTACATAGACAAACAATGTGTCCTTAGTAAGCCTCTAGTTAACTAGCTCGTTGATCAAAGATGGTGAAGGTATCCTGGCCATGGACATGAGATGCCATTTGATAACGGGATCACATCATTAGGAGAATGATGTGATGGACAAGACCCAAACTATAAACGTAGCATGTGATTGTGTCAGTTTATTGCTATAGTTTTCTACATGTCAAGTATCTGTTCCTATGACCATGAGATCATGCAACTCACTGACACCGGAGAATGCCTTGTGTGTATCAAACGTCACAACGTAACTGGGTGACTATAAAGATGCTCTACAGGTATCTCCGAGGGTGTCTGTTGAGTGGGCATGGATCAAGACTGGGATTTGTTACTCCGTGTGACGGAGAGGTATCTCAGGGCCCACTCGGTAATACAACATCACTATAAGCCTTGCAAGCAATGTGACTAAGGTGTTAGCCACGGGATCTTGTAATACGCGGTCCGTTAGTTTGTCAGGTGCCCCTAGCATAGCAAACGTGGAATTTTCCATTGGTTTCATCTGTCCGGTAAAAGCCAGAGACCCGGGAAATATCGTCAGATATTCTCCCGCTCCGTCTGCAACGTGTAGTACTGCGTTAGTGCATACCTAGCTCTGCATATTGTCATGTCATGCATCGTGATGCATTTGTCTGCTTTGTATTTATTGTTTCTCCCCCCTCTTCTTACCGGTAGACCCCGAGACTGACGGTGCTGCCGGGTACGACTATGCCGTTGACGATCAGCCTTTTGCCGCAGAGCAGCAAGGCAAGCAACCCCCCTTGAGCATTCCGATATCGCCCATTCCTTTTCCCTCTTATTCTTGCATTAGATTTTTGCTACTGTATTAGCTAGCTCCTATTCTGATGCATAGCCTGTTTTTGATAAACTGCTACTATACTTGCAATCATATCAACTACTTAGTATAGGTTGATCAGTGAACCCCTTGTGACCCCTTAGTCCCAGTTGCCTCTACTTCTTCATCGACGACTCGATGACTCGAAGACTCGGTCAACCGACCGACGAGCCAGGCCCCTCACATCACCGCACCCCCCTTAGTTCTACGACTCTGCAGCGCTACTATCGAGTACCGAGGATGACACCTCATGAAGTACTCATGATGCTAGCTCTGTAGTGCAGCTAGTCGGTCATGATTATCGAGGGTGATTCCTCCTTCACCACTCCCGACGATGACTCTGTCGTGCAACCCCTCAAGTGTGGGACCCTCGAGGGTGATTCCTCTAAGTCCACCTTGACGGTTTCATCGAGCGGGCCCCCTTGAGGGTGATTCCTCAAGTTCTGTCTTGATGTTTTATACACACAGTTACTATGACCCGGTTAATGAAACATGTTGGTGATGGGTCGGCCCTGAGGGGTACCCACGGTTTGATGTTGATGAGGCATGGACGGGCAGGAGAGGCCCTTGCCACACATCCTCGAGGCGGGGCGACGGACCGCACTTCATGGGTCACGCTTTCCCCGCATTAATAAAATGCTAATGGGTTGGGTATTTGATCTGAGTTAGGTCGTTGGCCTTTTTACGCACCAAACCATCGCGTGGGAGAAGTTATGGGTACTCAGCGTCGTTGTATCAGCCGAAGCTCTTCGGACGTCAGCAATGGAGCGGCACGCGCCGGATTGGACTGGACAGTACATCTCTTGGACTGGAGTGTGCTAGGTCTGCTTCCGACCGCCCACGCATCGTGCATGAGCACGTAGCGCAAGTGGGCCCATGACCCCTGTGTGCTTAGGACTTAGACCGGTGGGCGGGCCTCTTCGTTGAGCCTAGGTGGGGCGACGACGTGCTGATATCCCGAGGCCGGGCATGACCGAGGAAAGTGTGTCTGGCCGGAGGTGATCAGGCGTGTTGGAAATGTGGTGCACCCCTGCAGGGATGAATAAACTATTCGAATAGCCGTGTCCACGGTAACAGGACGACTTGGAGTTGTACCTTGACCTTATACTACTATAACTGTGATTTACAATTAAAATGAATGTGGCTCCGAGATTGCTTCCTCGCAGGGAGTCGAGGAAGAATCTCTGGGCGTGGTTACTTAATAAAATTGCTACAATAATATGACTATATAAGAGATATCAGTCTACTCTCTTCTAATGCTGCAAGATGCTGAAGATGCTAGTCTTCGATAGGACTAGGCCTTCTCTCTACTCTTGCTTTCTGCAGTCAGTCCAGATATAACCCCTCTCCTTGATACTAATGCATACTTAGCATAGTTCTGATATCAGTCTTGCGAGTACTTTGGATGAGTACTCACCGCTGCTTTGCTTTCTCTTTCCCCCTCGATACAATTCTGCGTTCAGACGATGGAGCCCAGGAGATGGAGTACGCCGGAGACGACTACTACACCACCGCTGGAGCCTACTACTACGTGGAGAATGCCGACGCTGAGGAGTAGTTAGGAGGTTCCCAGGCAGGAGCCCTCGCCTCTTTCGATCCGCTGCTTATGTTTGTGCTAGCCTTCTTAAGGCAAAACTTGTCTAACTTATGTCTGTACTCAGATATTATTTGCTTCCGCTGACTCGTGCTTGTCGAGCTTTGTATTCGAGCCCTCGAGGCCCCTGGCTTTTAATATGAAGCTGCATGACTTTAATTTGTGTCTAGTGTTGTGTTGTGATATCGATCAGTGAGTCCCTAATCTTGGTCTTACGCATTGCGTGTATGTTTAGCGTACGGTCGAAATCGGGGGCGTCACAATCTCTCAATCCCTCCAATGATTCTTGCTAGTTCTTGAGGGAAAAGAGAGAGGAGATATAGATCCACATTTCCACCAATCACTTTCTCCTCTATGTGAGGGGAATCCCTTGGATCTAGTTCTAGGAGTGCTTGGTGTTCTTCTTTGTTCTTCCTCTCATTTTCCTCCCTAGAATTAGTTGCTTTGGTGGGATTTGGGAGAGAAGGACTTGGGCACTCCGTGTGCCCTTGCCATTGCATTTGGTGCGTAGGTTTGAGTTCTCCACGGTGATATGTGGAAGTGAAGTTTGAGAAGCTTATTACTCTTGGGTGTTTGAGCACCCTAGAGCTTGTTCCTCTTGGGTGCCTTGGCGCCCTAGACGGTTGGTGGTGCCTCGAAGCTCAATCATTGTGGTGTAAAGCTCCGGGCAAGCATCGGGGTCTCCAATTAGGTTGTGAAGATTGCCCCGAGCAATTTGTACGGGTACCGGTGACCGCCCCCAAGGGTTGCCAAAGTGTACGGGTACCGGTGACTGCCCCCAAGGGTTGACATTTGTACGGGTTCGGTGACCGCCCTCAAGGGTCCCTTAGTGGAATCACGGCATCTTGCATTGTGCGAGGGCGTGGGGAGATTACGGTGGTCCTAGTGGCTTCTTGGGGAGCATTGTGCCTCCACACCGCTCCGAACGGAGATTAGCATCCGCAAGGGTGTGAACTTCGGGATACATCGTCGTCTCCGCGTGCCTCGGTTATCTCTCACCCGAGCCCTTTACTTATGCACTCTACTTTGTGATAGCCATATTGTTTCTTGCTTTATATCTTGGTATCACTTAGTTGTTTATCTTGCTTAGCATAAGTTGTTGGTGCACATAGGTGAGCCTAGTTGTTTTAGGTTTTGTGCTTGACTTATTAAACGTTAGTTTTATTCCGCATTTGTTCAAGCCTAAACCGTAATTATTTTAAAGCGCCTATTCACCCCCTCCTCTAGGCGACATCCACGTCCTTTCAGTGCTTCCGGTGTGGGTTTTGCAGGTGTAACCGACCGACAACTCTCGAAGCTTTGGCTTGTCGGGAGGCACTGGCCTTTGGCGACTGATCTTGTGAAAACACATGTGATCATTGGGCCCGATTGCAAGGAGGTAGTTACAAACATCAAGGAGGGCAGCGGGGGAAAGAATGGCCATATCATACAGGAAGTTCAGATGATGTATTGTTGCACCTTTGTTTTATAAGAAGAGCGTCAAATGTGGAGGCACATAGCCTCGCTAAATACGTGCTTATGAAAGCGCATCCACTCCCTCGATGGTTTGGTAATTCATGTCAACATACATGTGGTTGGACTAATGTTTTCCTTGAGTATATTTCAGGAAGAGTTCAACTTAGGCAAAAATTTGGAATGTGAAGTGGACCCCTCAAGATACTAAGGACAAGTGTCGGCAAACCTTCAAGACTACATTTTCATTTAAGTGATCCAAGATCGCATTGAGTTCACAGGAAAGTCAATACTATTAAATGGGGATGAGGTTTTGTGATGGTCTAATGATACGTCCATTTTGCATCATGATTTCCTACTGTTATTTATAATGTTTTGATGTATAATAATGCTTTAGGGAGTGATTCTAATGCCTTTTCTCTCATAATATGCAAGGTTTACCCAAAGAGGGAGAATACCGGCAACTGGAATTCTAGACCTGAAAAAGCACATCAGAGATACCTATTTTGCACATCTCCAAATAAGCTAAAACTTCACGGAGAATTATTTTGGAATATATAAAAATATTGGAGCAAATAACTATCGGAGGGGGCCCACCTGGTGAGCACAAGACACCAGGGCGCACCAGGCCCCCCAAGCACGCCCTGGTGGGTTGTGCCCAGCACGGCCCACCTCCGGTGCCCATCTTCTGGTATTTAAGGTCTTTTGACCTAGAAAAAATAAGGAGAGGACTTTCGGGACGGAGAGCCGCCGTCTCGAGGTGGAACTTGGGCAGGAGCACTTTTGCCCTCCGGCGGAGCGATTCTGCCGGGGGAACTTCCCTCCCGGAGGTGGAAATCGAAGCCATCATCATCACCAACACCCCTCTCGTCTTTGGGAGGCCAATATTCATCAACATCTTCAACAACACCATCTCCTCTCAAACCCTAGTTCGTCTCTTGTGTTCAATCTTTGTACCGGAACCTCAGATTGGTACCTGTGGGTGACTAGTAGTGTTGATTACATCTTGTAGTTGATTACTATATGGTTTATTTGGTGGAGGATTATATGTTCAGATCCATTATGCTATTCAATACCCCTTGATCTTGAGCATGAATATTATTTGTGAGTAGTTACCCTTGTTCTTGAGTTCACGGGAGAAGTCATGTTGCAAGTAATCATGTGAATTTGATATGTGTTCGATATTTTGATGATATGTATGTTGTGACTCCCTTAGTGGTGTCATGTGAACGTCGACTACATGACACTTCACCATCCTTGGGCCTAAGGGAATGCATTGTGGAGTAGTTATTAGATGATGGGTTGCTAGAGTGACAGAAGCTTAAACCCTAGTTTATGCGCTACTTCGTAAGGGGATAATTTGGATCCAAACGTTTAACTCTATGGTTAGATTTTATCTTTATACTTTTATCATAGTTGCGGATGCTTGCGAGGGGGTTAATCATAAGTGGGAGGTTTTTTCAAGTAAGAACAGCACCCAAGCACCGGTCCACCCACATATCAAATTATCAAAGTAGAGAACGCGAATCAAACCAACATGATAAAAGTGACTAGATGAAATTCCCGTCTACCCTCAAGAACACTTTGCCTATTATAAGATACTGTCCTGGCCTGTCCTTTGCCACAAAAGGATTGGGCTACCATGCTGCACTTTATTTACCGTTACCGTTACTTTCTTGTTACCAATAATCTTGCTATCAAACTATCTATTACCTACAATTTCAGTGCTTGTAGAAATTACCTTGCTGAAAACCGCTTGTCATTTCCTTCTGCTCCTAGTTGGGTTTGACACTCTTACTTATCGAAAGGACTACGATTGACCCCCTATACTTGTGGGTCATCAAGACTCTTTTCTGGCGCCATTGCCGAGGAGTGAAGCGCTTTTGGTAAGTGGAAATCGGTAAGGAAAAACTTATACTACGTGCTGAAATTTATTGTCACTTGCTACTATGGAAAACAATCCTTTGAGGGGTTTGTTCGGGGTATCTTCACCTCGACCGAAACCACAATTAGTTGCCCCTCAACCTACTACACCTACTGAAAATATTGGTTATGAAATTCCTTCGGGTATGGTAGAACAACTGCTAGCTAATCCTTATGCAGGAGATGGAACTGATCATCCTGATATGCACCTAATACATGTGAATGAAGTTTGTGGATTATTTAAGCTTGCAGGTTTACCCGGAGATGAAGTTAAGAAGATGGTTTTCCCTTTATCTTTGAAGGGAAAAGCATTGACATGGTATAGGCTATGTGATGATATTGGATCATGGAACTGGAATCGATTGCAATTAGAATTCCATCAAAAGTTTTTTCCATGCATCTAGTTCATCGTGATCGGAATTATATATATAATTTTTGGCCTCGTGAAGGAGAAAGCATCACTCTAGCTTGGGGGAGGCTTAAGTCAATGTTATATTCATGCCCCAATCATGATATCACGAGAGAAATTATTATTCAGAATTTTTATGCTCGGCTTTTTCATAATGATCAATCCATGCTCGATACTTCCTGTACTGGTTCTTTTATGAAGAAGACTATTGAATTCAAGTGGGATCTCTTAGAAAGAATTAAACGCAACTCTAAAGATTGGGAACTCGACGAAGGTAATGAGTCAGGTTTAAATCTTAAGTTTGATTGTGTTAATTCTTTTATGAATACCGATGCTTTTCACAAGTTTAGCACTAAATATGGACTTGACTCTGAGATAGTAGCCTCTTTATGTGAATCATTTGCTACTCATGTTGATCTTCCTAAGGAGAAGTGGTTTAAATATCATCCCCCTATTAATGAAGAAATTAAAGAACCGGTAAAAGCCAAAGATGAAACCATCATTTACAATGTTGATCCAGTTGTGCATACTGCTTATATTGAAAAACCACCTTTCCCTGTTAGGATAAATGAACATGCTAAGGTATCAACTGTGGTTCGCAAAATAATATTAAAGCACTTAATCCCTCTAGGAAAATTAAAGTAGAACCTAGTGTTGCTATGGTTAAAGATCTCTTGGTAGAAAATATGGATGGCCATGTTATTTACTTCTGTGATGAAGCTGCTAGAATTGCTAAACCCGATGAAAAAGATAAACATAGACCCGTAGTGGGCATGCCTGTTATCTCGGTCAAAATAGAGATCATTGCTATCATGGTTTATGTGATTTGGGTGCTAGTGTGAGTTTTATTCCTTTTATTTTATACCAAAAAATTATGAATGATATAGCACCTGCTGAAATAGAAGACATTGATGTTACTATTAAACTTGCTAATAGAGACACCATCACAACACTTGGGATTGTTAGAGATGTTGAAGTCTTGTGTCAGAAAGTGAAATATCCTATTGATTTTCTAGTTCTTGGTTCCCCACAAGATGACTTTTGTCCCATTATCTTGGGTAGACTGACGTGGCTTGAGACTGCATCGGTATTTCCCCAAAGAGGAAGGGATGATGCAGCACAGCGACGCTAAGTATTTCCCTCAATTATGAAACCAAGGTTATAGAACCAGTAGGAGGATCACCACCACCCAATAGGCAGCACCTGCACACAAATGACAAATACTTGCAACCCGACGCGAAAGAGAGGTTGTCAATCTCTCTACGGTAAAAAGATAGATTACTCAATGATGGATAGGAGAGATAGATCTTTCAAGAGCACAAAATACAAAGGGCAAATAAAAAGTGCAGCAAGGTATTTTTGGGTTATTGGTTTTGTAGATCTGAAAACAAAGAGGCAAAAAATAGATCTGAAAGCAATATGTTGGAAAAGTAGACCCGGGGGCCGTAGGATTCACTAGTGGCTTCTCTCATGAGTATAGCGCACGGTGCGTGAACAAATTACTGTTGGGCAATTGATAAAAAATTGATTAGTCATGACGATATCCAAGGCGATGATCATTATATAGGCATCACGTCCAAGATAAGTAGGCGGACTCCTGCCTGCATCTACCACTATTACTCCAAATCGACTGCTATCCAGCATGCATCTAGTGTATTAAGTTCATGGAAAAACGGAGTAATGCAATAAGAACGATGACATGATGTAGACAAGATCTATTCATGTAGGAATATACCCCATCTTGTTATCCTTAATGGAAACGATACATGCGTGCCTTGCTGCCCCTTCCATCACTAGGAAAGGACACCGCAAGATCGAACCCATCACAAAGCACCTCTTCCCATGGCAAGAAAAATCGATCTAGTCGGCCTAACTAAACCGAAGATTCGAAGAAGAAATACGAGGCTATAAGCAATCATGCATATAAGAGATCAAAGAAGACTCAAATAATATTCATGGATAGAAACTGATCATGAACTCAAAATTCATCTGATCCCAACAAACACACCACAAAAGTTTACATCAAATAGATCTCCAAGAGACCATTGTATTGAGAATCATAAGAGAGAGAGAGAGAGATGAAGCCATCTAGCTACTGCCTACAGACCCGTAGGTCTATGGTGGACTACTCACGCATCATCAGAGAGGCACCTATGAGGAAGATGAACCCCTCCGTGATGGTGTTTAGATTGGATCTCGAGGTTCTAGAACTTGCGGCAGCTGGAATTGTGTTTCGTCGACTCCCCTAGGGTTTTCCGAATATTTGAGAATTTATAGGCATCAAAGGCGGTGGAGAGGGACCCCGAGGAGGGCACAACCCATCAGGGCGCACCGGGGCCCCCCTGGCGTGCCCTGGTGGGTTGTGGTCTCCACGACCCTCCTCTCTGGCATTTCTTTGGCCCACTAGGTGTCTTTTGGTCCAAAGAAAATCTCCAAAAAGTTTTGTCGCGATTGGACTCCGTTTGGTACTGATATTCTGTGAAGTAAAAAAACAAGCAAAAACAACAACTAGCACTTTGGCACTATGTCAATAGGTTAGTCCCAAAAAATGATATAAAGTTGTTATAAAATGATTGTAAAACATCCAAGAATGATAATATGACAACATGGAACAAACAAAAATTATAGATACGTTGGAGACGTATCAGCATCCCCACGCTTAATTCCTACTCGTCCTCGAGTAGGTAAATGATAAAAACAGAATTTTTGATGTGGAATGCTGATAACCCACAAGTATAGGGGATCGTAACAGTTTTTGAGGGTAGAGTATTCAACCCAAATTTATTGATTCAACACAAGGGGAGCCAAAGAATATTCTCGAGTATTAGCAGCTGAGTTGTCAATTCAACCACACCTGAAAGACTTAGTATCTGCAGCAAAGTATTCAGTAGCAAAGTAGTATGGAAGTAACGGTAACGATGACAAGTGACAGTAGCAGTGTTGTAGTGATTGTAACAGTAGCAACGGAAAAGTAACTTAGCAAAGATCAATATGCGAAAAGCTCATAGGCAATGGATTAGTGATGGATAATTATGTCAGATGGCATTCATCATGCAACGGTTATAACATAGGGTGACACATAACTAGCTCCAATTCATCAATGTAATGTAGGCATGTATTCCATATATAGTCATACGTGCTTATGGAAAAGAACTTGCATGACATCTTTTGTCCTACCCTCCCGTGGCAGCGGGGTCCTAATGGAAAATAAGGGATATTAAGGCCTCCTTTTAATAGAGAACCGGACCAAAGCATTAGCACTTAGTGAATACATGAACTCCTCAAACTACGGTAATCACCGGAAAGAATCCCAGTTATTGTCACCCTGGGGGATGCGGATCATAACTCGTAATAGGTGTCTACAACTTGCAAGATAGGATCAAGAACACATATATATTCATGAAAACATAATAGGTTCAGATCTGAAATCATGACACTCGGGCCCTAGTGACAAGCATTAAGCATAGCAAAGTCATAGCAACATCAATCTCAGAACATAGTGGATACTAGGGATCAAACCCTAACCAAACTAACTCGATTACATGGTAAATCTCATCCAACCCATCACCGTCCAGCAAGCCTACGATGGAATTACTCACGAACGGCGGAGAGCATCATGAAATTGGTGATGAAGGATGGTTGGTGATGACGACGGCGTCGATTTCCCCTCTCCGAAGCCCAAATCAGACTCCAGATCTGCCCCCCCGAGGAAGAACAGGAGGTGGCGGCGGCTCCGTATCGTAAAACGCGATGAACTCTTCTCTTTGATTTTTTTCTCCCCGGATAGGGTTATATGGAGTTGGAGATGAGGTCGGAGGAGCCACAGGGGCCCCACAAGACAGGGGGGCGCGCCCTAGGGGGGGCGCGCCCCCTGGCTTGTGGCCAGGTGGTGGCCCCTCTCCGGTTGATTCTTTCGCTAATATATTTTTTTTAATTCCAAAAATATTCTCCGTAAATTTTCAGGTCAATCCGAGAACTTTTATTTCTGAACAAAAATAACACCAAGGCATTCTGCTGAAAACAGCGTCAGTCCGGGTTAGTTCTATTCAAATCATGCAAATTAGAGTCCAAAACAAGGGCAAAAGAGTTTGGAAAAGTAGATATGTTGGAGACGTATCAACTCCCCCAAGCTTAAACCTTTGCTTGTCCTCAAGCCATTCAGTTGACAAACTGAAAGTGATAAAGAAAAACTTTTACAAACTCTGTTTGATCTTGCCGTTGTAAATATGTCTAACTGATGTTCAGGTTTTCAGCAAAGATTATAGACTAACCACATTCACAATAACATTTAGGTCTCACATTCACTCATATCAATGGCATAATCAACTAGCGAGCAATAATAATAAGTCTCGGATGACAACAATTTTATCAAAACAATCATGATACAATATGACATAATGGTATCTCGCTAGTCCTTTCTGAGACCGCAAAACATAAATGCAGAGCACCTATGAAGAACGAGGACTGACTAGACATTGTAATTCATGGTAAAAGAGATCCAGTCACACTCATACTCAATATCAATTAATAACAAAGCATACAAATGACGGAGGTGCTCTCTAACCGGTGCTCTTTATAAGAGGAGGACGACTCAACAGAAAGTAAAATAGATAGGCCCTTCGCAGAGGGAAGCATTGATTTACAGAGGTGCCAGAGCTCGAGCTTTTAAAAACAGAGATGAATAATAATTTTGAGAGGTATGCTTTCATTGTCAACATAACAACTAAGAGATCTCGATATCTTCCATGCTAGATACATTATAGGCGGTTCCCAAATAGAATAGTAAAGTTTTTACTCCCCCTCCACCAATCGATCACACTCCACGGCGGGCCGAATCCACGGGTACCGTCTATACAAACAACAATCCTGGGGGAGTTTTGTTTCATTATACTTTGATTTGATTTTTGAGCATGGAACTGGGCATCCCGAATACCAGCCACTTTCTCGTGAATGATAGTGAATCAACACATATCGTGAGAATAACCCACCTAGCATGGAAGATACTGACAGCCCCTAGTCGCTACATGAGCGATTCGGGCATACAAAATAGAATATTTATTTGAAGGTTTAGAGTATGGCACATGCAAATTTACTTGGAACGGCAGGTAAATACCGCATATAGGTAGGTATGGTGGACTCATATGGAACAACTTTGGGTTTATGGAGATGGATGCACAAGCAGTATTCCTGCTTAGTACAAGTGAAGGCTGGCAAAAGACTGGGAAGCGACCAACTAGAGAGCGACAACAATCATAAACATGCTTTGAGATTAACCAACATTGGATGCAAGCATGAGTAGGATATAAATCACCATGAACATAAACATCGTGGAGGCTATGTTGGTTTTGTTTCAACTACATGCGTGAACATGTGCCAAGTCAAGCCACTCGAATCATTCAGAGGAGGATACCATTCTATCATACTCCATCACAACCATTTTAATATGCATGTTGGCACGCAAGACAAACCATTATACACTCTTAGCTAATTAAGCATGGCATGAGTAACTATAATCTCTAATTGTCATTGCAAACATGTTCAACCTATAATGAGCTGAATACTGAACGATGAGCTAATCATATTTACAAAAACAAAATAGGTCGAGTTCATACCAGCTTCTCTCCATCTCAGTCACTTCATCATAGATCGTCATTATTGCCTTTCACTTGCACGACCGAACAGTGTGAATAATAATAAGAGTGCATGTGCATTGGACTAAGCTGGTATCTGCAAGAAATTACTCAAAGGAGAAGGCAAGGTAATATGGGCTCTCTGATAGATAAACAATAATGCATATGAGGGCCACTCAACATTTTCATCGTGGCCTTCTCCTTACGACCCAAAGAAAAGAAAAGAAAACTATTTACACGGGAAAGCTTCCAACAAGCAAAAGAAGAACGAGAAATCTTTTTGGATTTTCTTTTAATACTATAACTAAACAAAATAGAAGGTAAAGCTAGAGCTAATTTTTTTGGCTTTTCTCAAGGTTAATTAAACACATAAGAAGAAAGCAAAAAGAAGAAATAAACTACCATGGATGGTACAATGAAAAAGTATGAACACCGACAACTGGAATGAATGTGTGAACATGAATGTAATGTCGGTGAGAAATACGTACTCACCCAAGCTTAGGCTTTTGGCCTAAGTTGGTCTAGGGCCATGGCTGGAAATAACCCTCTCCTGGATACTCCGGAGGATACTGAGGGTTCCATTGGTTGGCGAGCTCCTGTGGCTCCCACTAAAAAACTGGAGCCTGATACGGATCAAGGGCTGGTGCAGGCTCAGGTGCTGGGGGTTGTGACAGGCCCCAATATCTGTAAATGTCCTCGGGCATAATAGTGTACCTGCCTGAATGGATATCGAACATAGAAGAAGCAGGCAAAGAAATAATATCACAAGTACCCTGACTAAATACTAAGTTGTAAAGCAGCCTCTTATCATTATCTTTCTTAATAAAATCATGTGCTACCATACTATCATAATCTAAATATCTTGTAGGAAGCAACATTTCCTCCTCGTCGTCAAGCCTAATAGGTATCTCAAAGTGTTTAGCTAAACGAGATGCATAGATACCTCCGAATATAGGGCCGTTCGAACGGTTTAAGTTCAACCGTTGGGCCACTATAGCGCCCAGACTAAAAGTTCTATCAGCAAGTAAAGCATGGCGCAGAATAGCGAGGTCGGGAGCATTGAGGCTTCCACTCTCGCCGCGACCAACTAAACATCTCCCCGCAAATAATGAATAATAGCGTAGAACAGGAAAATGTACACTAGTTGCTCTGGCCTTTGACACCCCTCTCTCTTCCCCTACAGTGATTGCGCAAATAAAATCCTCCATGTCTCTAGGGCGTGGTTCACTGATGCTGCCCTCAAAAGGTATTTTGCAAACATTGCAAAAATCGTAAAGTGACATTTCCTTAGGCACATCATATAAATGAAATTCTACCATGGGAGGATTTTTCCTAGGATAAAAGTGAAAATTTTGCACGAAAGTATTAGTAAGTAGGAGATACTGGTCACACTTATCGTTGAGGAAATCGGTGATGCCTGCATTTTCTGCCAGATAATAGAAATCTTCATAAATTCCGGTCGCCTTCAAAAATGCTTCACTTGGCCATTCACATGGTCGAACCTTCGCAGTGCGAGGAATATTGTATCTAGGCTTCTCATTTTCATTTTCTTTAAAACCCCGGCTTGAAGAGCCTCTTAACAATCTCCTTATCATTTCTTTTTCTGAAAAATAAATCTGAAATTTTAGTGGCTACAAATAAAAGTGAACAAAACTCAACAAAACTTATAGGAACTACTCCCATAAGTTCCTAGAGGCTATATCTTGCATCAAAACTACTTGGGACCATACAAATTTGACATGCAAGCACAAGAACAAGGTCACCACAGCAGCAAAAATTTGCAATATATAAAGCACTAGAACAAAAACTAATTGGACCATTGGAGGAGTCACATACCGATGAACAATCCCCTAAAACAGTTTTGCAAATGGAGCTTTGAGCAAGGAGATCGAAAATGGCAGCAAGATGAGCTAGAACACGGGTTTGAGCAATGATGGGATTTTTTGTGGAGGAAGACGAAGTGGATGGGGACTGGAATAAGTGAGGGAGCCCCACGTGGGACCCACAAGCCAGGGGGCACACCCTGGGGGGCTGGGCGCACCCTGCAGGCTTGTGGCCCACTAGTGCAGCCCCCTGATGTGTACTCAGTGCCAAAAATTCTTAAATAATCCAGAAAAAATCATACTAAAATTTCAGGGCATTCTGAGGACTTTTATTTTCAGGTTATTTTTCTATTGCATGGATAAATCAGAAAACAGAGAAATAATAGCATTTTTACTAAATTGAAACTAAAGAACAGAGAATAAAAGTTGGGTACAGAAGGTTGTGCTTTCTAAATTCATCCATCTCATGCTCATCAAAAAGAATCCATCAATAAGGTTGATCAAGTCTTATTGACAAACTTTTTTTGAATGACACGGAATCGGAGAATTTTTGAATAACACTAGGTTACCTCAATGGGGATATGCATGTCCCCAACAATAAGTATATCATATTTCTTTTTGGCAGTAGGAAGACGGAATTCAAAGTCTCCAATAATAATTATTGAAATCTTTTCAATGGAGTTGATACTATGAACTTGAGGTTATTTCTTCGGAAAGTGTACCGTATGCTCATTACCATTAACATGAAAAGTGACATTGCCCTTGTTGCAGTCAATAACAGCCCTTGCAGTATTCAAAAAGGGTCTACCAAGGATAATCGACATACTGTCGTCCTCGGGAATATCAAGAATAACAAAGTCCGTTAAGATAGTAACATTTGCAACCACAACAGGCACATCCTCGCAAATACCGATGGGTAAAGCAGTTGATTTATCAGCCATTTGCAAGGAGATTTCAGTTGGTGTCAACTTATTCAAATCAAGTCTACGATATAAAGAGAAAGGCATAACACTAACACCAGCTCCAAGGTCACATAAAGCAGTTTTAACATAATTTCCTTTAATAGAGCATGGTATAGTAGGTACCCCGGGATCTCCTAGTTTCTTCGGTATTCCACCTTTAAAAGTATAATTAGCAAGCATGGTGGAAATCTCAGCTTCATGTATCTTTCTTTTATTTGTCACAATATCTTTCATATATTTAGCATAAGGAGACATTTTCAGAATATCAGTCAAGCGCATACGCAAAAAGACAGGTCTAAGCATTTAAACAAAGCGCTCAAAGTCCTCATCATCCTTTTTCTTGGATGGTTTAGGAGGAAAGGGCATGGGTGTTTGAACCCAAGGTTCTCTTCCTCTACCATGTTTCCTAGCAACAAAGTCTCTTTTATCATATCTTTTGTTCTTAGGTTGTGGGTTATCAAGATCAACAGCAGGTTCAATCTCTACATCATTATCATTACTAGGTTGAGCATCAACATGAACATCATCATTAATATTATCACTAGGCTCATGCTCATTACCAGGTTGTGTCTCAGCATCAGAAATAGCAATATCATTTGGCTTTTCATGTGAATCTATAACAGGTTTACTAGCAGCATGCAAGGTTCTATCATCATTCTTTTTTCCTTTTACTACTAGGACGATTAGGTGCATCAGTATTAACTCTCTGAGAATCTTGCTCGATTCTCTTAGGATGGCCCTCAGTATACAAAGGTTCCTGGGTCATTTTACCACCTCTAGTCACAACTCTAACAGAATGATCATTGTTCTTACCAATCATCTCATTAAGCAAATCATTTTGTGCCTTAAGCACTTGTTCTACTTGAGTAGTTACCATGGAAGCATGTTTACTAATAAGCTTAAGATCATTAACAGTTCTACTCATATAATCACCCAAGCGATCAAGCATGTAAGCATTATGTTTCAGTTGTCTACTAACATAAGCATTGAAATTTTCTTGCTTAACAATAAAATTATGAAACTCATCCAAGCATTGGCTAGCAGACTTATTATAAGGAATATCACCTTCATCAAATCTACGGAGGGAATTTACCTCTACTACCTGTGTCGGGTTATCAAGACCATGTATTTCTTCAATAGGTGGTAGATTCTTAACATCTTCAGCTTTAATACCCTTTTCTTTCATAGATTTCTTTGCCTCTTGCATATCTTCAGGACTGAGAAATAGAATACCTCTTTTCTTCGGAGTTGGCTTTGGAGGTGGTTCAGGAATAGTCCAATCATTATCATTGCTCAATATATTATTCAATAGTAGTTCAGCTTGTTCAACAGTTCGTTCCCTGAAAACACAACCAGCACAACTATCTAGGTGGTCCCTAGAAGCATCGGTTAGTCCATTATAAAAGATATCAAGTATTTCATTTTTCTTGAGAGGGTGATCAGGCAAAGCATTAAGTAATTGGAGAAGCCTCCCCCAAGCTTGTGGGAGACTCTCTTCTTCAATTTGCATAAAGTTAAATATTTCCTGCAAGGCAGCTTGTTTCTTATGGGCAGGAAAATATTTTTCAGAGAAGTAATAAATCATATCCTGGGGACTACGCACACAACCAGGAGCAAGAGAATTAAACCATATCTTAGCATCACCCTTTAATGAGAAAGGAAACAACTTAAGAATATAGTAATAACGAATTTTTTCCTCATGAGTGAATAGGGTGGCTATATCATTCAACTTAGTAAGATGCGCCACAACAGTTTCAGATTCATAACCATGGAAAGGATCAGATTCTACCAAAGTAATTAACTCAGGATCGACAGAGAATTCATAATCCTTATCAGTAACAAAGATAGGTGAAGTAGCAAACTTGGGATCATATTGCATTCTAGCATTCAAAGATTTTTCTTTCCACTTGCATAGTAATTTCTTAAGATCATCTCTATCCTTACAAGCAAGAAAGTCCCTAGCTACCTCTCCTTCCATAACATAACCCTTAGGTATATCAGGCAATTCATATCTAGGAAAGCTAGGTCTAGCGGGTGTCTCATAGTGTTCAGTTTCAATAATTTCATCAGATTGAGAAATATCATCAGTTGCGGCATTCACTCTAGCAATTTGTTCATCAAGAAATTCACCCAGTGGCACAATAGTATCAAGCAAAGTATCATCATAAGCATCATGCATAGCATAAGTAGCATCATCAATTACTTGCGACATATCAGAATCAATAGCAGGTGGTGGTGTCGCAAATTTACTCATAACAGAAGGTGAATCAAGTGCAGAGCTAGATGGCAGTTCCTTACCTGTCCTCGTAGTTGAGGGGTAAATCTTGGTTTTAGCGTCTTTCAGATTCTTCATAGTGATCAATAGATATAAATCCCAAGTGACTCAGAGAATAGAGCGATGCTCCCTGGCAACGGCGCCAGAAAAAGGTCTTGATAACCAACAAGTATAGGGGATCGCAACAGTTTTCGAGGGTAGAGTATTCAACCCAAATTTATTGATTCGACACAAGGGGAGCCAAAGAATATTCTCGAGTATTAGCAGCTGAGTTGTCAATTCAACCACACCTGAAAGACTTAGTATCTGCAGCAAAGTATCCAGTAGCAAAGTAGTATGGAAGTAACGGTAACGATGGCAAGTGACAGTAGCAGTGTTGTAGTGATTGTAACAGTAGCAACGGAAAAGTAACTTAGCAAAGAATAATATGCGAAAAGCTCGTAGGCAATGGATCAGTGATGGATAATTATGTCGGATGGCATTCATCATGCAACGGTTATAACATAGGGTGACACAGAATTAGCTCCAATTCATCAATGTAATGTAGGCATGTATTCCATATATAGTCATACGTGCTTATGGAAAAGAACTTGCATGACATCTTTTGTCCTACCCTCCCATGGCAGCGGGATCCTAATGGAAACTAAGGGATATTAAGGCATCCTTTTAATAGAGAACCAGACCAAAGCATTAGCACTTAGTGAATACATGAACTCCTTAAACTACGGTAATCACCGGAAAGAATCCCAGTTATTGTCACCCTGGGGGATGCGGATCATAACTCGTAATAGGCGTCTACAACTTGCAAGATAGGATCAAGAACACATATATATTCATGAAAACATAATAAGTTCAGATCTGAAATCATGGCACTCAGGCCCTAGTGACAAGCATTAAGCATAGCAAAGTCATAGCAACATCAATCTCAGAACATAGTGTATACTAGGGATCAAACCCTAACCAAACTAACTCGAGTACATGGTAAATCTCATCCAACCCATCACCGTCCAGCAAGCCTACGATGGAATTACTCACAAACGGCAGAGAGCATCATGAAATTGGTGATGAAGGATGGTTGGTGATGACGGCGGCGTCGATTTCCCCTCTCCGGAGCCCAAATCAGACTCCAGATCTGCCCTCCCGAGGAAGAACAGGAGGTGGCGGCGGCTCCGTATCGTAAAACGTGATGAACTCTTCTCTCTGGTTTTTTTTCTCCTCGAATAGGGTTATATGGAGTTGGAGATGAGGTCGGAGGAGCCGCAGGGGCCCCACAAGACAGGGGGGCGCGCCCTAGGGGAGGGCGCCCCCCTGGCTTGTGGCCAGGTGGTGGCCCCTCTCCGGTTGATTCTTTCGCCAATATTTTTTATTAATTCCAAAAATATTCTCCGTAAATTTTCAGGTCAATCCGAGAACTTTTATTTCTGCACAAAAATAACACCAAGGCAATTCTGCTGAAAACAGCGTCAGTCCGGGTTAGTTCTATTCAAATCATGCAAATTAGAGTCCAAAACAAGGGCAAAAGAGTTTGGAAAAGTAGATACGTTGGAGACGTATCAAATGCCGCCTAACATGTTCATCATATTCTTTTTCTTTTGTATAGCATGGACATTTGGACTTGTAGATGATTCAAAGCAATAGTCTAGTTTTAACATAATGACTTCAATATTCAAGCATATCAACAAGCAACCATGTCTTTCAAAATATCAACACTAAAGAAAGTTATGCCTAGCCCATCATGCTCAATCATTGATCCATTAATGAAACACAATCAAATATTAGCTATACCCAATGCTCAAGTACGATCATAGTGCCCCCTAGTTGGTGCTTATAAGAGAAGATGGACACTCAAAGTAAAAATAAAAATTGCATAAAGTAAATAGATAGGCCCTTCGCAGAGGGAAGTAGGGATTTGTAGAGGTGCCAGAGCTCAAAGTTTTAAATTGAGAGAGAAAAATATTTTGGGTGGCATGCTTTTCCTGTCAACGAAAACGACAAAGTAGCTCACAATACTTTCCATGCTAGATATATCATAGGCGGTTCCCAAACAAAAAATAAAGTTTATTCCTTTTTCCACCAAACTTTCACATTCCATGGCGGGTCGTATCCACGGTTGCCTTCCATACCATCACTTTCCAAGGAATTTATTATTTGACAACATAAAGTAAATATTTTTTTTCTGTTTCATTTCGGGAATGGGCATCCCTATTACCGCCGCACTCTCGTGCAATGACAAGTGAATAAACACTCATCTTGAGAATAACACATCTAGCATGAAAAAATATTGGACACCCCCCCACCGTTTCATGAGCGGTACGAGCACACAAAAGAGAAAATTTATTTTGAAAATTTAGAGATGGCACATACAAATTTGCTTGGAACGGCATGGAAATACCGCATATAGGTAGGTATGATGGACTTATAAGGCAAAACTTGGTTTAAGGTTTTTGGATGCACAAGTAGTATTTCTACTTAGTACAAATGGAGGCTAGCAAATAGATTGAGAAGCAACCAAACCAAGAAACGAAAATTCGCATTAAGGGAGCATTGAGCATAACTAACACCGAATAATGCACCACAAGTAGGATGTAATTTCATTGCATAACTATTGACTTTCGTACTTGCATAGGGAATCACAATCCTTAACACCAATATTCCTACTCAAGCATAATTACTCGCTAACATGACCCACATATTACTACCATCATGTTTCAAAACTATTACAAAGAATCAAGTTTAATTTGCCCAATGATCTTCATGAAAGTTTTTATTATATCCTCCTTGGATATCTATCACTTTGGGACTAGTTTCATATATTGCCATTGCTTTTTGACAAGCTCAAACAAATCTAAGTGAAGCACATGAGCATAAAGATTTATTCTCTCAAAAAGGTATAAGTGAAGCATGAGAGGATTTCTTCAAAATTTACTAAGTCTAAAATTAACCTAAGTGAAGCATGAGAGTATTTCTACGAAAAAAGCCCAAGCACACCCTGCTCAAAAAGATGTAAGTGAAGCACTAGAGCAATTCTATAGCTCAAAAGTTTAAGTGAAGCACATAGAGCAATTCTAACAAATCATATTATAATTTTGGCTCTCCCAAATAGGTGTGTACATCAAGGATACAAGGGAAAAAAAAACAAGCAAAGCAAGCAAAGATACAAGACGCTCCAAGCAAAACTCATGATATGTGACGAATAAAAATATAGCTCCAAGTAAAATACCGATGGTCATTAGAAGAAAGAGGGGATGCCACTCGGGGGCATCCCAAAGCTTAGCGCTTGTTACTCTTTGGATATATCTTGGGGGTGCGGTAGCATCCCAAAGCTTAGGCTCTTGTCACTCCTTATTCCTTCATCCATCATGATCTCACCCAAAACTTGAAAACTTCAATCACACAAAACTCAACAAAATCTTCGTGAGGTCTGTTAGTATAATAAAGCAAATCACTACTTTAGGTCCTGTTGAAAACCCATTCATATTTTGTTATTGCATTATACCTACTGTATTTTAACTTTACCATGGCTCATACCCTTCAATATAACCCATAGATTCATCAAAACAAGCACACAATGCAATGAAAACAGAATCCGTCTTAAACAGAACAATTTGTAGTAATCTGTACTCTAACCATACTCATGTAACTCTAAAAATTCTGAACAATTAGGAAAATGTAAGGGATTTCTATAGAAACACGGTGTTAAAATTTGAGCTCAAGATCACGTTCCAACAAAAGATGAAAATTCAAATACTGGACACAAAGTTTCTGTTTCAGATTCAGCATCGCTTCTACTCATCTCATGAATCATCCTAAAGGATCTACTTGGCACAAACACTAAATAAACCATAAAAACACAATCTTACCAGAGGCATAATTGTGTCAACACTCAAAAACAGAAAGGAAAAAGCAAAAATTTATTTATTCATTGGGTTGCCTCCCAACAAGCGCTATCGTTTTACGCCCCTGGCTAGGCATGATGATTTCAATGATGCTCACATAAAAAGTGGTAGATGAAATATGCAAGAGAGCATCATGAATCTCATTACAAACACATTTAAGTCTAACCCACTTCCTATGCATAGGGATTTTATAAGCAAACAAAGTATCAAGGCAAGAAAAAACTAGCATAGGAAGGCAAAACAAGCATAATTTCAAAACTTTGAACACATAGAGAGGAAACTTGATATTATTGCAATTCCTACAAGCATATATTCCTCCCTCATAATAAATTTCAGTAGCATCATGAAGGAATTCAACAATATAACTATCACATAAATCATTCTTTTCATGATGCACAAAATAGAATTTTCATTACTCTCCATATAAGCAAATTCCTTTTCATCCATGTTAGTGGGAGCAAACTCAACAAAATAACTATCATGAGACACTTGATTGACATAACCACATTGCAAATTAAAACCATGATGATAAGTTTCATGGTTATCATTACTCATTATAGCATACGTGTCATCACCATCATCATGAATAGGAGGCATGCAATCATAATAGATTTGCTCATCAAAATTTGGGGGACTAAAAATATCATCTTCATCAAACATAGCATCCCCAAGCTTGTGGCTTTGCATATCATTAACATAATTGACTTTAATAGAATTTATAGTAACATCATTGCAATCATGCTTTTCAATCAAGGAGCTATCATGAATCACCTTATAAATTTCTTCTTTCAGCACTTCATCAAAATTTTCAGATTCATGATTTTCAAACAAAACTTCATAGAGATAATCAAGTGCACCCAACTCACTAGCAATCTGTTCATCATAATTTGGTCTTTTGAAAAGATTAGCAAGTGGATGAGGATCCATATCAATAGATTTTTAGCAAGCGAAGATGCAAGCAAATAGAAGGCACATGGCAACACAAGAAAATATAGCAAACTAGCAAACAAAAAGAGATCCGGCGAGAAAAAGGCGAACGAGAAAGAAGGCGAATAAAACGGCAAATTTGGTGAAGTGGGGGAGAGGAAAACGAGAGGCAAATGGCAAATAATGTAATTGCAAGGAGATGAGATTTGTGATTAGGAACCTGGTAGATGATGATGGAGTCTCCTCGGCGCGCCCTGAGATAGGCACGTAGAAGAGACCGCTTCCTCCCCGGCAACGGCGCCAGAAATTCCTTTGACGTGGCTTGAGACTGCGTCGGTATTTCCCCAAAGAGGAAGGGAGGATGCAGCACAGCGACGGTAAGTATTTCCCTCAGTTATGAAACTAAGGTTATCGAACCAGTAGGAGGATCACGACCACCCAATAAGCAGCACCTGCACACAAATAACAAATACTTGCAACCCGACGCGAAAGAAAGGTTGTCAATCACTCTACGGTAAAAAGATAGATTAGGTAGTGATGGATAGGAGAGATAGATCTCTCAAGAGCACACAATAAAAAGGGCAAATAAAAAGTGCAGCAATATATTTTTGGGTTTTTCGTTTTGTACATCTGAAAACAAAGAGGCAAAAAATAGATCTGAAAGCAATATGTTGGAAAAGTAGACCCAGGAGCCGTAGGATTCACTAGTGGCTTCTCTCATGAGTATTGCGCACGGTGGGTGAACAAATTACTGTTGGGCAATTAATAGAAAATCGAATAGTCATGACGATATCCAAGGCGATGATCATTATATAGGCATCACGTCCAAGATAAGTAGACGGACACCTGCCTGCATCTACCACTATTACTCCACACATCGACCGCTATCCAGCATGCTTTTAGTGTATTAAGTTCATGGAAAAATGGAGTAATGTAATAAGAACGATGACATGATGTAGACAAGATCAATTCATGTAGGAATATACCCATCTTGTTATCCTTAATGGCAACAATACATGCGTGCCTTGCTGCCCCTTCTGTCACTGGGAAAGGACACCGCAAGATCGAACCCATCACAAAGCACCTCTTCCCATGGCAAGAAAAATCGATCTATCTCGGCCTAACTAAACCGAAGATTCGAAGAAGAAATACGAGGCTATAAGCAATCATGCATATAAGAGAACAAAGAAGACTCAAATAATATTCATGGATAGAAACTGATCATGAACTCAAAATTCATCGGATCCCAACAAACACACCGCAAAAGTTTACATCAAATAGATCTCCAAGAGACCATTGTATTGAGAATCATAAGACAGAGAGAGAGAGAGAGAGAGAGAGAGAGAGAGGAAGCCATCTAGCTACTGCCTACGGACTCGTAGGTCTATGGTGGACTACTCACGCATCATCGGAGAGGCACCTATGGGGAAGATGAACCCCTCCGTGATGGTGTTTAGATTGGATCTCGAGGTTCTGGAACTTGCGGCAGCTGGAATTGTGTTTCGTCAACTCCCCTAGGGTTTTCCAAATATTTGAGAATTTATAGGCATTAGAGGCGGTGGAGAGGGGCCCCGAGGAAGGCACAACCCATCAGGGCGCGCTGGGGCCCCCTGGCTCGCCCTGGTGGGTTGTGGTCTCCACGGCCCACCTATCTGGCACTTCTTTGGCCCACTGGGTGTCTTCTGGTCCAAAAAATCTCCAAAAAGTTTCGTCATGATTGGACTCCGTTTGGTACTGATATTCTGCGAAGTAAAAAACAAGCAAAAACAGCAACTGTCACTTTGGCACTATGTCAATAGGTTAGTCCCAAAAAGTGATATAAAGTTGTTATAAAATGATTGTAAAACATCCAAGAATGATAATATAACAGCATGGAACAAGCAAAAATTATAGATACGTTGGAGACGTATCAAGGTGCCAGAGCTCAAAGATTAAATTGAGAGAGAAAAATATTTTGGGAGGCATGCTTTTCTTGTCAACAAAAACGACAAAATAGTTCACAATACTTTCCATGCTAGATATATCATAGGCGATTCCCAAACAGAAAATAAAGTTTATTCCCTTTTCCACCATTCGTTCACAATCCATGGCTGGCCGTATCCACGGTTGCCTTCCATACCAACACTTTCCAAGGAATTTATTATTTGACAACATAAAGTAATTTTTTTATTTTTTTTATTTTGGGAATGGGCATCCCTATTACCGCCGTACTCTCGTGCAATGACAAGTGAATAAACACTCATCTTGAGAATAACACATCTAGCATGGAAAAATATTGGGCACCCCCTACCGTTTCATGAGCGGTACGAGCACACAAAAAGGAAATTTATTTTGAAAATTAGAGATGGCACATACAAATTTGCTTAGAACGGCATCGAAATACCGCATATAGGTAGGTATGGTCGACTCATAAGGAAAAACTGGGTTTAAGGATTTTGGATTTACAAGTAGTATTTCTACTTAGTACAAGTGGAGGCTAGCAAATAGATTGAGAAGCAACCAACCAAGAAACGAAAATTCACATAAACGAGCATTGAGCATAACTAACACCTAATAATGCACTATAAGTAGGATGTAATTTCATTGCATTACTATTGACTTTCGTACTTACATAGGGAATCACAAACCTTAACACCAATATTCCTACTAAAGCATAATTACTCACTAACATGACTCACATATTATTATCATCATGTCTCAAAACTATTACAAGGAATCAAGTTTAATTTGTCCAATGATCTTCATGAAAGTTTTTATTATATCCTACTTGGATATCTATCACTTTGGGACTAGTTTCATATATTGCCATTGCTTTTGACAAGCTCAAACAAATTTAAGTGAAGCACATGAGCGTTGAGATTTCATCTCTCAAAATAGTATAAGTGAAGCATGAGAGGATTTCTTCAAAATTTACTAACTCTCAAATTAATCTAAGTGAAGCATGAGAGTATTTCTACAAAAGTTTCCAAGCACATGGTGCTCAAAAAGATATAAGTGAAGCACTAGAGCAATTCTATAGCTCAAAAAGTTTAAGTGAAGCATATAGAGCAATTATAACAAATCATAGCATAATTTTGGATCTCTCAAATAGGTGTGTCCAGCAAGGATACAAGTGACAAACTTAAAAGCAAAGCAAGAAAAGACTCAAATGATACAAGATGCTCCAAGCAAAACTCATGATATGTGAGGCATACAAATATAGCTCCAAGTAAAATACCGATGGTCGTTAGAAGAAAGAGGGGATGCCACTCGGGGGCATCCCCAAGCTTAGTTGCTTGTTTCTCCTAGGATATATCTTGGGGGTGCTGTAGCATCCCCAAGCTTAGGCTCTTTTCACTCCTTATTCCTTCATCCATAGTGATCTCACCCAAAACTTGAAAACTTCAATCACACAAAACTCAACAAAATCTTCGTAAAGGCTTTACTTGGCACAAACACTAAATAAAACATAAAAACACAATCATAACAGAGGAATAATTGTGTAAATACTCAAGAACAGAAATAAAAAGGTGAAAATAAATATTATTCATTGGGTTGCCTCCCAAAAAGGGTTTTTCTTTAAAGCCTTTTAGCTAGGCATGATGATTTCAATGATGCTCACATAAAAAGTAGTAATTGAAATATGCAAGAGAGCATCATGAATCTCATGACAAGCACATTTAAGTCTAACCTACTTCCTATGCAGAGGGATTTTATGAGCAAAAATTTATGGGAACAAGAATCAACTAGCATAGGAAGGCAAAACAAGCATAACTTCAAAACTTTGAACACATAGAGAGGAAACTTGATATTATTGCAATTCCTACAAGCATATGTTCCTCCCTCATAATAAATTTCAGTAGCATCATGAAGGAATTCAACAATATAACTATCACATAAATCATTCTTTTCATGATGCACAAGCATAGAATTTTCATTACTCTTCACATAAGCAAATTCCTTTTCATCCATGGTAGTGGGAGCAAACTTAACAAAATAACTATCATGAGACACTTGATTGACATAACCACATTGCAAATTAAAACCATGATGATAAGTTTCATGGTTGTCATTACTCATTATAGCATACGTGTCATCACCATCATCATAAATAGGAAGCATGCAATCATAATAAATTCGCTCATCAAAACTTGGGGGACTAAAAATATCATCTTCATCAATCATAGCATCCCCAAGCTTGTGGCTTTGCATATCATTAGCATCATGGATATTTAGAGAATTCATACTAGCAACATTGCAATCATGCTCATCATTCAAGGAACTATCATGAATCAACTTATACATTTCTTCTTTCAAAACTTCATCAAAATTTTCAGATTCATGATTTTCAAACAAAACTTCATAAAGATAATCAAGTGAACTCAACTCACTAGCAATTGGTTCATCATAATTTGGTATTTTGAAAGGATTAGCAAGTGGATGAGGATCCATGTCTATAGATTTTCAGCAAGCGAAGATGCAAGCAAATAGAAGGCACATGGCAACACAAGCAAACAAAAAGAGATCCGGTGAGAAAAAGGCGAACGAAAAAGAGGACGAATAAAATGGAAAATTTGGTGAAGTAGAGGAAAACGAGAGGCAAATGGCAAATAATGTAATTGCAAGGAGATGAGATTTGTGATTAGGAACCTGGTAGATGATGATGGTGTCTCCTCGGCGCCAGAGATTGGCACGTAGAAGAGACCGCTTCCTCCCCGGCAACGGCGCCAGAAGTTCCATTGACGTGGCATGAGACTGCGTCGGTATTTATCCAAAGAGGAAGGGATGATGCAGCACACCAACGGTAAGTATTTCCCTCAGTTATGAAACCAAGGTACCGAACCAGTAGGAGGATCACCACCACCTAATAAACAACACCTGCACACAAAGAACAAATACTTGCAACCAGACACAAAACAGAGGTTGTCAATCTCTCTACGGTAAAAAGATAGATTAGGATACGATAGATTGGAGAGATATATCTCTCAAGAACACAAAATAAAAAGAGCAAATAAAAAGTGCAGCAAGGTATTTTTGGGTTTTTGGAATAATAGATCTGAAAACAAAAGCGGCAAAAAGATAGATCGGAAAGCAATATATTGGAAAAGTAGACCCGGGGGCTATAGGTTTCACTAGTGGCTTCTCTCATGAGAATAGCACACGGTGGGTGGACAAATTACTGTTGGGCAATTGATAGAAGATAAAATAATCGTGAGGATATCCAAGGCGATGATCATTACATAGGAATCACGTCCAAGATAAGTAGACCGACTCCTGCCTGCATCTACTACTATTACTCCACACATCGACCGCTATCCAGCATGCATCTAGTGTATTAAGTTCATGGAAAAACAAAGTAATGCAATAAGAACGATGACATGATGTAGACAAGATCTATTCATGTAGGAATAGACCCGATCTTGTTGTCCTTAATAGCAACGATACATGCGTGCCTCGCTGCCCCTTCTGTCACTGGGAGATTAGACCGCAAGATCGAACCCATCTCAAAGCACCTATTCCCATGGCAAGAAAAATCGATCTAGTTGGCCTAACTAAACCAAAGATTCGAAGAAGAAATACAAGGTTATAAGTAATCATGCATATAAGAGATCAAAGAAGAATCAAAATAATATTCATGGATAGAAACTAATCATGAACTCAAAATTCATCGGATCCCAACAAACACACCGCAAAAGTTTACATCAAATATATCTCCAAGAGACCATTGTATTGAGAATCAAAAGAGAGAGAGGAAGCCATCTAGCTACTGCCTACGGACCAGTAGGTCTATGGTGGACTACTCACGCATCATCGGAGAGGCACCAATGAGGATGATGAACCCCTCCGTGATGGTGTTGATTGGATCTCGAGGTTCTGGAACTTGCGGAGGCTGGATGTGTTTTTCGTTGACTCCTCTAGGGTTTCTAGAATATTTAGGAATTGATAGGCATCAGAGGCGGTGGAGAGGGGTCCCGAGGAGGGCACAACCCATCAGGGCGTGCCCGGGGCCTCTAGCGTGCCTTGGTGGGTGGTGGTCTCCACGACCCACCTCTCTGGCACTTCTTTGGCCCACTGGATGTCTTCTGGCCCAAAAAAATCTCCAAAAAGTTTTGTCACGATTGGACTCCATTTGTTACTGATATTCTGCGAAGTAAAAAACAAGCAAAAACAACAATTGGCACTTCGTCACTATGTCAATAGGTTAGTCCCAAAAAATGATATAAAGTTGCTATAAAATGATTGTAAAACATCCAAGAATGATAATATAATAGCATGGAACAAGAAAAATTATAGATAAGTTGGAGACGTATCATAGACCCTTCTTGAACACCGTTAATGCTAAGATATATTGTGAAAAACAAACTGTCGGTGTTAGTTTTGGTGATGTGTCTAATGAGTTTAGTAGACAACCTCGTGATAGAGAATTATCCAATAAGGATAAAATAATTGGTCTTGCTTTTATTGCCGTACCTCCTACCGATCCATTAGAACAATATGTGCTAGACCATGAAAATGATATGCACTTGCATGAAAGAAATGAAATAGATAAATTTTTCTTTGAACAACAGCCTCTCCAAAAACACAATTTGCCTATTGAAACCCTTGGAGGTCCTCCTCCACCTAAAGGTGATCCCCTGTTTGAATTAAAACAATTGCCTGATACTTTGAAGTATGCTTATCTTGATGAGAAAAAGATATATCATGTTATTATTAGTGCTAACCTTTCAGAACATGAAGAAGAAAGATTATTAAAAATTCTGAGGAAGCATCGGGCTGCT
Organism: Elymus sibiricus; assembly: GCA_039707655.1. Lineage (NCBI taxonomy): Eukaryota > Viridiplantae > Streptophyta > Magnoliopsida > Poales > Poaceae > Elymus > Elymus sibiricus. Next base: position 174,407,480 of record CM077667.1, on the reverse strand, counting down.
ATTGGATATAGTCTTGATGATCTTAAGGGCATTAGTCCCACTCTATGTCAACACAAGATTAATATGCAACCTAATGCTAAACCCGTTGTTGATCATCAACGACGATTGAATCCTAAGATGAAGGAAGTGGTAAGAACTGAAATATTAAAGCTTCTGGAAGCAGGTATAATCTATCCCATAGCTGATAGTAGATGGGTAAGTCCCGTTCATTGTGTCCCTAAGAAGGGAGGCATTACCGTTGTTCCTAATGATAAAAATGAACTTATTCCACAAAGGATTGTCACTGGCTATAGAATGGTAATTGATTTTAGAAAATTAAATAAAGCTACTAGAAAAGATCGTTAACATCTCCTCTTCATTGATCAAATGCTAGAAAGATTATCTAAGCACTGATACGTCTCCAACGTATCTATAATTTTTTTCTTGTTCCATGCTGTTATATTATCATTCTTGGATGTTTTACAATCATTTTATAGCAACTTTATATCATTTTTTGGGACTAACCTATTGACATAGTGCCAAAGTGCCACTTGTTGTTTTTGCTTGTTTTTTACTTCGCAGAATATCAGTACCAAACGGAGTCCAATCGCGACGAAACTTTTTGGAGTTTTTTTCTGGACCAGAAGACACCCAGTGGGCTAAAGAAGTGCCAGAGAGGTGGGATGTGGAGGCCACAACCCACATGGGCATGCCAGGGACCCCCTGACATGCCCTCGTGGGTTGTGCCCTCCACGGGGCCCCCCTCCACTGCCTCTAACACCTATAAATTCCAAATATTCAGAAAACCCAAGGGGAGTCGACGAGAAACACATCTAGCCGCCGCAAGTTCCAGAACCTCGAGATCCAATCTAACACCATCACGGAGGGGTTCATCTTCTTCATAGGTGCCTCTCCGTTGATGCGTGAGTAGTCCACCATAGACCTATGGCTCCGTAGGCAGTAGCTAAATGGCTTCCTCTCTCTCTCTCTTTTGATTCTCAATACAATGGTCTCTTGGAGATCTATTTGATGTAAACTTTTGCGGTGTGTTTGTTGGGATCCGATGAATTTTGAGTTCATGATCAATTTCTATCCATGAATATTATTTGAGTTTTCTTTGATCTCTTATATGCATGATTACTTATAGCCTCGTATTTCTTCTTCGAATCTTTGGTTTAATTAGGCCAACTAGATCGATTTTTCTTGCCATGGGAAGAGGTGCTTTGTGATGGGTTCGATCTTGCGGTGTTCTTTCCCAGTGAGAGAAGGGGCAGCAAGGCACGCATGTATCGTTGCCATTAAGGATAACAAGATGGGGTCTATTACTACATGAATAGATCTTGTCTACATCATGTCATCGTTCTTATTGCATTACTCCGTTTTTCCATGAACTTAATAAACTAGATGCATGCTGGATAGCGGTCGATGTGTGGAGTAATAGTGGTAGATGCAGGCAGGAGTCGGTCTACTTGTCTTGGACGTGATGCCTATATAATGATCATCGCCTTGTATATCGTCATGATTATTTGATTTTCTATCAAGTGCCCAACAGTAATTTGTTCACCCACCGTGTGCTATACTTATGAGAGAAGCCACTAGTGGAACCTACGGCTCCCGGGTCTACGTTTCCAACATATTGCTTTCCGATCTATCTTTTTGCCTTTTTGTTTTCAGATCTACTAAACCAAAAAAACCCAAAACTATATTGCTGCACTTTTTATTTGCCCTTTTTATTTTGTGTTCTTGAGAGATCTATCTCTCCTATCGATCACTACCTAATCTATCTTTTTACAATAGAGAGATTGACAACCTCTCTTTCACGTCGGGTTGCAAGTATTTGTTATTTGTGTGCATGTGCTGCTTATTGGGTGGTGGTGATCCTCCTACTGATTCGATAACCTTGGTTTCATAACTGAGGGAAATACTTACCGTAGTTGTGCTGCATCATCCCTTCCTCTTTGGGGAAATACCGACGCAGTCTCAAGCCACGTCAAAGGAATTTCTGGCGCCGTTGCCGGGGAGGAAGCGGTCTCTTCTACGTGCCAATCTCAGGCACCGAGGAGACTCCATCATCATCTACCAGGTTCCTAATCACAAATCTCATATCCTTGCAATTACATTATTTCCATTTGCCTCTTGTTTTCCTCTCCCCCACTTCACCAATTTTCCATTTTATTCGCCCTCTTTTTTGTTTTCCTTTTTCTCGTCATATGTCTTGCTTGCTTGCAATCTTGTTTGCGTAGTCACGATGACTCAAGAAAACACCAAGTTGTGTGATTTTTCCAATACTAATAACAATTATTTTATTAGTACTCCTATTGCTCCTCCCGCCACTAGTGCGGAGTCTTGTGATTAATGTCGCTTTGTTGAATCTTGTCATGAAAGATCAATTTGCCGGTACTCCTAATGAGGATGCCGCGTCCCATCTAAACCCAATGATATTGTGTGATATGCAAAAGAAAAAAGATGTGGACAATGATATTGTGAAGTTGAAATTATTTCCTTTTTCCTTGCGGGATCGTGCAAAAATTTGGTTTTCTTCTTTGCCTCGCAATAGTATCGATTCTTGGAATAAGTGCAAGGATGCTTTTATTACTAAGTATTTTCCGCCCGCGAAAATTATTTCCCTTAGGACACAAATCATGAATTTTAAGCAACTTGAGCATGAACATGTTGCACAATCTTGGGAAAGAATGAAATTGATGTTACAAAATTGTCCTACTCATGGTTTAAATCTTTGGATGATTATACAAAAAAATTATGCGGGATTGAATTTTGTCTCTAGAAATATTTTAGATTCCGTCGTGGGTGGTACTTTTATGGAAATTACTTTGGGTGAAGCTACTAAATTGCTAGATAATATCATGGAAAATTATTCACAATGGCATACCGAAAGAGCACCTACTAGTAAAAAAGTTAATTCGGTTGAAGAAATTAGTACTTTGAGTGATAAGGTTGATGCTTTGATGAAGTTGGTTGCTAGTAAAAATGCTCCTATTGATCTTAATGATGTGCCTTTGTCTATTTTGATTGAGCAAAATAATGTGTCTCGCGAAACAATTTCAATAACAATGCTTATAGAGGTAATTTTAATCCTAGGCCTTTTCCTGGAAATTCCTCTAATAATTATGGTAATTCCTATGTTAATTCCTCTTACCATAATAATAGAAACACCTCTGATCTTGAGAGTAATATTAAAGAATTTATCAATGCGCAAAAGGCTTTCAATACTACGATAGAAGAAAAGTTGAATAAGATTGATGATATGTCTAGAAGCATTGATAGAATTTCTCATGATGTTGAAATCTCAAGTTGAAAGCTTTTGTGCCTAAGATTGATGAATCAATTAAAGTTTTATATGTATCTATGGATGAAAGTAAGAAAATAACCGCTATGCTTAGAGCTAAAAGAGAAATCTTAGAAAAATCGTTTTCTAGTGATTGCCTTTATAAAAATGATGAAGATCTTAAAGTGATTGGTGTTTCTTCTATTGATTCGTTGTTTAGTAATATCAAAATTGATGATGAAGGGACTAAAGTAGAGTCAACTTTAGTTAGAAGGCGTCCCAATAATTTGGAGGGTGAGAATCTTGATGAAATTTTTGATAAAACTGGGTTTGAAGAGGTCAAAACTTTAACTAGTGATGTGCCCACTATTTTGGATTGCAAAGACTTTAAGTATGATAGTTGCTCTTTGATTGAATGTATTTATTTGCTGCAATCCATGTTGAATTCACCCCATGCTTATGAGCAAAAAAAAGCTTTTACTAAACATATCGTTGATGCCATGATGAAATCTTTTGAAGAAAAGTTGGAGTTGGAGATTTCTATTCCTAGAAAATTACATAATGAGTGGGAACCTAATATTAAAGTCAAGATTAAAAATTATGAGTGCTTTGCTTTATGTGATTTGAGTGCTAGTGTTTCCACGATTCCGAAATCTTTATGTGATGTACTTGGTCTCACCAATATTGAAGAATGTTCTCTTAATTTGCACTTGGCGGATTCTACTATTAAAAAACCTTTGGGAAGAATTAATGATGTTCTTATTCTTACAAATAGGAACTATGTGCCCATAGATTTTATTGTGATTGATATTGATTGCAATCCGTATTGTCCCATTATACTTGGTAGACCGTTTTTACGTACTATAGGTGTCGTGATTGATATGAAAGAAGGCAATATTCATTTTCAATTTCCACTAAGAAAGGATATGGAACACTTACCTAGAACAAGAATTAAGACACCATATGAATCAATCATGAGAGCATCCTATGGATTCAAAACCAACGTTGATAATACTTGAATCTATGTGTTATGCCTAGCTAGGGGCGTAAAACAATAGCGCTTGTTGGGAGGCATCCCAATGAATAAATAAATTTTTGCTTTTTCCTTTATGTTTTTGAGTGTTGACACAATTATGCCTCTTCTATGTTTGTGTTTTTATGGTTTATTTAGTGTTTGTGCCAAGTATAGCCTTTAGGATGATTCATAAGATGAGTAGAAGCGATGCTGAATTTGAAACAGAAACTTTGCGTCCAGTGTTTGAATTTTCATTTTTTTACTGGACGTGATCTTGAGCTGAAATTTTAACATCGTGTTTATATACAAATTCTTTATGTTTTCCTAAATTTTCAGAATTTTTAGAGTTACAGAAGTATGGTTAGAGTACAGATTACTACAGACTATTCTGTTTAAGACAGATTCTGTTTTCGTTGCGTTGTGTGCTTGTTTTGATGAATCTATGGGTTATATTGAATTGTATGAGCCATGGCAAAGTTAAAATATAGTAGGTATAATGCAATAATAAAATATGAATGGGTTTGCAACATCACCTAAAGTAGTGATTTGCTTTATTATACTAATGGATCTCACGAAGATTTTGTTGAGTTTTGTGTGATTGAAGTTTTCAAGTTTTGGGTGAGATCACGATGGATGAAGGAATAAGGAGTGAAAAGAGCCTAAGCTTGGGGATGCTACAGCACCCCCAAGATATATCCTAAGATAAACAAGCAACTAAGCTTGGGGATGCCCCTGAGTGGCATCCCCTCTTTCTTCTAACGACCATCAGTATTTTACTTGGAGCTATATTTTTATTCGTCACATATCATGAGTTTTGCTTGGAGCGTCTTGTATCATTTGAGTCTTTGCTTGATTTGCTTGTTAGTTTGTCACTTGTATCCTTGCTGGACACACCTATTTGAGAGAGAGCCAAAATTATGCTATGATTTGTTAGAATTGCTCTATATGCTTCACTTAAACTTTTTGAGCTATAGAATTTCTCTAGTGCTTCACTTATATCTTTTTGAGCACGGTGTGCTTGGAAATTTTTGTAGAAATACTCTCATGCTTCACTTAGATTAATTTGAGAGTTAGTAAATTTTGAAGAAATCCTCTCATGCTTCACTTATACCTTTTTGAGAAATGAAATCTCTATGCTCATGTGCTTCACTTAAATTTGTTTGAGCTTGTCAAAAAGCAATGACAATATATATAAACTAGTCCCAAAGTGATAGATATCCAAGGAAGATATAATAAAATTTTCATGAAGATCATTGGAAAAATAAAACTTTATTCCTTGTAATAGTTTTGAGATATGATGATAGTAATATGTGAGTCATGTTAGTGAGTAATTATGCTTTAGTAGGAATATTGGTGTTAAGGTTTGTGATTCCCTATGCATGCACGAAAGTCAATATTTATGCAATGAAGTTACATCCTACTTATGGTGCATTATTCGGTGTTAGTTATGCTCAATGCTCACTGTGGAGGATACACGTAATAGGTAGGCCCATGAAGGGTCGAAATATCATAGAAGCATGGGTCCACACATGAGGTGGGTCCAGACAAATACATACATACTATTCACTCGGACAAGCAACGTCCCATCCACTCGGATGACAGTCGACCACTCGGATGTATGACTCACTCGGATATGCGAGGACCAACAGTCAACAAGGCAGTCTGAGCATCATCAGATGTTTTGTAGTGGGCTAACATTTGGCATTAACACCACCATCTTGTAACATAAGAGATGAGGGGCTGGCGCACTCTATATAAGCCACCCCCACCACATAGCTCGGGCTAGCTTCTTCTCCCCCCGGGGCTCTGGCTCTCACTAGTCTCAGGACTTAGCTCAGGCATGGAGATTCGCTCTCCCTTCTATCTCTAATACACCATGTAACTCCATGTTCATGACAGATAAGCAAAGCCTCTTCGGAGCACGAGACGTAGGGTTGTTATCTCCATCGTGAGAGGCCCGAACTCACTAAAACACTCATGTCACCCGTTTGCATCTCGATAGATCATGCTCCTTCACACTACCCCTCTCTATTGTCGGAATCGTTCCCATGACAGTTGGCGTCCACCGTGGGGCGGAGGGTCTAGCGAATTCCGGCGTAAGTGGATTCAAGCCTTTTCTCATTCACCATGTTGGCACTCGGCGGTGAGATTCTCTTCGGCACCTTGCGTTTCATCGCCGACGTTTCTGCTTGGTTGCACGAGGCACCGCTGGATCCTGACTCGTTCCCAGGGAGCGTCGCACTTCAGCACTGCGGCCCACGGCGTTCTCCCGTGGCAGCCGTCAGAGCCTTATGGCTCCTCGTCCGTTTTCGGCTCTAGGAGTCACCGCAGGTGCTCCGGGCGCTCTCGGTGGAAACGGTGGGTCTAGCATGCCATGGCTCGTCAGTCGGCGGTCGCCCAAGTGGCTGTGATCGATTCCGACGAACCCACCGTCGATTTGTTCCCCTCTTTGGGGGACGAATTGTCCGACAAGTCGGAATTCGGAAGCAGCGGAGACATCGCAGAAGTCATGATGGCCAACACCACCAACAACGGGCCTCCCACGTACTCTGGGGGTGGTCCTCATAGTCGCGACGGTGATCGTCACGCTGGCGACACAAGCGGCTATGTTCCCCGGCCTCTCACTCGGGAGCAGCGGGAAGTTAGGAGGAGGAGGGACGACGAAGTTCTCCTCACTCCGATCACGGGGGCCACTTCAGAGGAGTTGTCTCTGGAGGCTACACGCTTGGCCACTTTGGCCGAGCGCGAGCGACTCGAGCGTCTCCAGCAGTCGCTCGACGAGTGCGCAACACGGGACATACCGAGTTCCAGCAACCCGAGGCGTCCGCTGTTCTAGAGCAGTCGACCTCCCAAAGTCCCAGTGATGCGCACACCGATAGAGAACCTGGCTGCGGCCACTCGGATCGCTGAATCTATTCAGCCGTCTGGGTCAACAGCTGGCAAGGGCATTCGGCAGATCCAAGCTCTGCTAAAGACCGCACTGAAGAAAAAATCGGAAGTTTCACAGTCGTCACTACGGATTCACGGACAGTCTGTGCAGGCAGACACAGTGCAGTCTGCTCACAGTCCGCACGCGTACGGAAAACACATACGCTCTCCTCCTCCTCTGAGAGGTCCGTACGAGGGGCGTTGGCGAGACGAGCGTGATGTCAGTCGGACCCCTCCTCCGAGAGGGGATTCGTACGGAAGCGTCCATTCGATGATGGCTGCCACTACGAAGAAGATCATAATCAGACTCCCCCTCGACCCCGTGGCTACAAGGCTGCTGGCCGGCGGCCTCCACTGCCCAACACCAGGTCTACCATCACACAAAAGATGGTGCATAGGAACCGAGTGATCAGAGACCGAGTGAGCGGTTGGGGAACATCGGGTCTCAAGTGCTTCTGCAGGTATATCCGAGAAGTCGAGAGACCCCCCAATTACCGTTTAGCGACCGGGATCGGAAAGTTCAACGGCGAATCCAAGCGAGAGACATGGCTCGAAGATTACTGAGTGGCTTTTCAGATTGGGGGTGGTGACGACTTCGTGGCCATGAAACACCTCCCCTCATGTTGGAAGGATCTGCACGGGCGTGGTCGAACCAGTTACCTTCTAGTAGCATCTATTGCTAGGAGGATCTGGCCCGAGTGTTATCAAGACGTTTGAAGGCACGTACAAGCGTCCGGGTGCTCTGACTGAATTGCAGCACTGTGTCCAGAAGAACAATGAGACACTCCGAGAGTATATTCAGCGATGGACTACACTGCATAACACGGTAGAGAATGTCACTGAGCATCAGGCCATTTGTGCTTTCAAGGCTGGTAAATCATACATAGAGCTCGTTTTGAAGTTTGGTCGATCGGGAGATCTATCTCTCAGTCGGGCCATGGAAATCGCCAATAAGTATGCCAACGGCGAAAAAGAAGACCGCCTCCGAAGCGGCAAAGGTCGAGCAGGCGACACCCGACAGTCGGCTGGGAACGCCGACAAGAAGCAGAAGCGGAAAGCAGATCCTCTGGGAATAGCGGAAGTGGCAGCTATTCCTGGACAAGGGAAGCTGAAGGCTAAGAAAAATAAGAAAAAAGATTGGGTTAACAAGAAGAAACCCGAGTATAACTCCGAGGTGATGGATCAGCCCTGCACGATTCACACGAAGAAAGATGAAGAAGGCAACGTCATTTACCCGAAGCACACCACTCGGGAATGCCGTTTGCTCAAACATGAGATGGGAAAAGAGACTTCCGTAGAGAAAGACGCCGATGAAGAAGAAGAGGGTAATCCGGAATACCCACACATCGACAAGGTCTTAAACATGATCTTTGCAGACGTCGAGAGTAAGAGCCGATTGAAGGTCATTAATCGGGAGGTAAACATGGTAGCTCCGACTACCATGAAGCACCTTAATTGGATGAAGACTCCTGTCACTTTTGATCAGTCTGATCACCCAGCCCACATAGCCACCCCTGGGAGGCAGGTGCTGGTTGTCGATCCAGCTGTGAATGGTGTCCGACTACGCAAAGTCCTGATGGATGGTGGCAGTGGACTCAACATAATCTATGTGGATACACTCAGTGCAATGGGCATTCCGATGTCCCGTCTGAGTAAGAGTAACATGCATTTCCATGGAGTCATTCCTGGGAAGAAAGCCGAGTCACTCGGTCAGATCGCTCGGGATGTTGTATTCCGAGGAGAGAAGAACTTCCGGAAGGAACGCCTAACATTTGAAGTGGTGGACTTTCGGAGTGCCTATCATGCCATCCTGGGAAGGCCCGCCTACGCACGTTTCATGGCCCGACCATGTTACGTTTATCTTAAACTTAAGATGCCAGGACCGAATGGTGTGATCACGATAACTGGCGATCAGATAATAGCTGAGGAGTGCCTCCAGCGGGGCTCCAAAATAGCCAACAAACAAGTTCTCGCAGCCGAACTTGACGTCTACAAGAAAGCGGTGGATGCTGCGGACTTACTCAAGTCTAAGCGCCTGGCAACAGAATCAACGTTTCAATTGGCCGACGAAACCAAGCAGACTCACATTCATCCCAACGATACGAGTGCGGCTCCGACCAATATCTCGGCATCGCTCGATGACAAATAGGAAGCCGAGCTCATCCAGGTCCTCTGTGAGAACTGGGATATCTTCGCATGGAAGCCGTCTGACATGCCGGGGGTACCCAGGGGACTGGCTGAGCATCGACTCCGAGTGGATCCGAAGATCAAGCCAGTCAAAAAGCACTTGCGTCGATCCTTCGTCGAGAAGCGCAAGGCGATTGGTGAAGAGATCGCTCGGCTCCTAGCTGCCGAATTCATTCGGGAAGTTTTCCATTCCGAGTGGCTTGCCAACCCGGTGTTGGTGCCTAAGAAGGACAAGTCTCGCCGAATGTGTATCGATTTCAAACACCTCAATCGGGCCTGCCCGAAAGATCACTTTCCCCTTCCCCGCATAGATCAGATAGTAGATTCCACCGCCGGATGCAAACGCCTGTCATTCTTAGATGCGTACTACGGGTACCATCAAATCCGAATGTATGGACCAGATGAAATAAAAACGGCTTTCATCACCCCATTCGGGTGTTTCTGCTACATCACTATGCCATTCGGTTTGAAGAATGCTGGGGCAACATTTATGCGCATGATTCAGAAATGCTTGCAGGAACAAATCAGTCAGAACGTCGAAGCGTACATGGATGACATCGTGGTTAAGTCTAGGAAAGGTTCCGACCTCCTAGCTGACCTCGCCGAGACCTTCGCAAACTTTCGATGCTACTAAATAAAGCTCAACCCTGTAAAGTGCACATTCGGAGTCCCTTCGGGTAAGCTTCTCGGTTTCCTTGTTTCCGAATGAGGGATCGATGCTAATCCTGATAAAATCGAGGCAATCATCCAAATGAAGAAACCTGTCCGCTTGCACTATGTCCAAAAACTCACGGGTTGCCTGGTTGCCCTGAGTAGATTCATCTCTCGTCTCGGTGAGAAGGCCTTACCTCTCTACTAATTGATGAAGAAGTCTGACATGTTTGAGTGGACCTCTGAAGCGCAAGAGGCATTCGATCAGCTCAAGGCTTTGCTTTCCACCAAGCCGGTGTTAGCTGCTTCGGGCAGCCGAGAGCCTTTGCTCTTGTACATCACGGCTACTAGCCAAGTGGTCAGCACAGTCCTCACTATGGAGCATGAAGAGTCGGAAAAAACTTTCAAGGTGCAAAGGCCTGTGTATTATATTTCGAAAGTCTTGACTCCCTCCAAGCAAAGGTATCTGCATTACCAAAAGTTAGTTTATGGCATTTACCTCACTGTCAAGATGGTAGCTCATTACTTTCAAGAGCATTCGGTCACAGTTATTAGCGTCGCTCCTCTCTCGGAAATCCTCAATAACAGAGACGCTAATGGACGAGTGGCAAAGTGGGCAATTGAACTCCTCTCGTTGGAGATCAATTTTGAAGCTAAGAAGGCAATCAAGTTGCAAGCCCTAGTTGATTTTTCTGGCCGAGTGGATCGAACAGGAACAACCAGCGTCGAGTATCCCTGAACACTGGACCATGTTCTTTGATGGATCTAAGATGCTCCAAGGATCCGGAGCTGGAGTAGTTCTCGTTTCCCCCAGAGGAGACCGACTGAGCTACGTCCTACAGATTCATTTTGATTCATCCAATAATGAGGCCGAGTACGAAGCACTCCTCTATGGACTCCGAATGGCAATCACACTTGGCATTCAACACTTGATGGTATTTGGAGACTCGGACCTGGTTGTCAACCAGGTGATGAAGGAATGGAACATAAGGAGTCCTGCCATGACTGGATATTGCAATGCAGTCCGGAAACTAGAGAAGAACTTCCAAGGTTTAGAGCTGCATCATATCCCCCGAGTGAAAAATCAGGCAGCCGATGACCTGGCTAAAATAGGCTCCACTCGGAAAGTCGTGCCAAAAGATGCATTCCTTGAACACCTTCACTCCCCTTCGGTCAAAGAAGATCCTTTCACCGAAGAGCCCCCACAAGTAGTCGGTCCTTCAAATCCGACTGAAGTAGACATCCTAGCCATAGTGGATCTCGTCCAGGAGATGTTGGTGATCACTCCCGAGTGGACCCAACCGTATTTAGTGTACTTGCTCCGGCAAGAGCGCCCTGAAGATGAAGAGGAAGCCCGACGGATCGTCCGACGATCCAAATGCTTTGAAGTGCTGGGAGATCAGCTATACAAAAAAGCACTACTGGCGTGGCTTAGAGATGCATATCCCCAAAAGAAGGATTACAAATCCAACATGACATTCATTCGGGAACCTGCGGTCATCATGCGTCCTCTCGGACATTGGTCGCAAAGGCATTCCATGCAGGTTTTTATTGGCCCCGAGCCAATGCAACAGCGAAGGACATGGTAGATCTTTGTGTTGGATGCCAGTTCTACAAGAATCAGACACACAAGCCAGCATCCGCTCTAAAGACTATTCCGCTCACCTGGCTATTCGCCGTCTGGGGTCTTGACATGGTCGGTCCTCTATGCACAGGGTCAAGTGGATTTACCCACCTGCTGGTCGCTATGGATAAGTTCACCAAGTGGGTTGAGGCGAAGCCCATCAAATGTTTGGATTCAGCTACTGCCGTCAGTTTCATTCGGCAGATCATATTCAGATTCGGAGTCCCTCATGACATCATCATAGTTAATGGGACGAATTTCGATTCGGATGAATTCCACGAGTTTTGTTACTCTCAAGGTACTCGGGTCAATTATGCTTCCGTAGCTCACCCGCAGTCGAACGGACAGGCAGAACGATCAAACGGAATGATTCTTCAAGGATTGAAAGCCCGATTGATGAGAGACCTGGAGATTGCTGCCGGTGCGTGGGTCTAGGAATTACCTTCTGTCTTGTGGGGCATTCGGACGACTCCGAATCGTTCCACCAAGCGCACTCCTTTCTTCATGGTATACAGATCCGAAGTTGTTTTGCCGAGTGACATTCGCCACAATGCTCCCCGAGTGGAGCTTACGAAGACGAAGCCGAAGTGGTGCGCCAGGACGGCCTTGACCTTTTGGAAGAGGAAAGAGAGCAAGCCCTGATCGGGTTGACGCTTTATCAGCAAGACTTGAGGCGTCTTTATGACAGACAAGTCAGAAGACGTGCTTTCCAGGAAGGCGACCTCGTCCTCCGACTGGATCAGCAGAAGCCGCACAAGCTAGCGCCTCTGTGGCAAGGGCACTTTTTCATCTCCAAAGTTCTCAACAATGGAGCTTATCGGTTGTACAACATTGTTGACGATAAGGAAGAGCCCCGGGCATGGAACGCGGATCTGCTCCGCAAATTATATACCTAGTGTTAAGACACTCTGCCATCTTTGTAATGCACTTCCGAGTGAACCCAATGAATAAAGTATCTACTTTCTCAGTTCTTTGTTCAAACTGTTTGTTACTCATTCGTTTTCACCACCCCAATGGGTGTGCGTATTCGCTTAGCTGCGATCCTGTATCGCCTAAGTTAAAAACTACTCTGAGTGAGGATTTCATCCACACTCCGGGGCTTAGCTGCGATCCTGTATCGCCTAAGTTAGAAACTACTCCGAGTGAGGATTTCATCCACACTAGGGGGCTTAGCTGCGATCCTGTATCGCCTAAGTTAGAAATTACTCCGAGTGAGGATTTCATCCACACTCGGGGGCTTAGCTGCGATCCTGTATCGCCTAAGTTAGAAACTACTCTGAGTGAGGATTTCATCCACACTCGGGGGCTTAGCTGCGATCATGTATCGCCTAAATTAGAAACATCTCTGAGTGAGGATTTCATCCACACTCGGGGGCTTAGCTGCGATCCTATATTGCCAAAGTTAGAAACTACTCTGAGTGAGGATTTCATCCACACTCGGGGACTTAGTTGCGACCCTGTATCGCCTAAGTTAAAAACTACTCCGAGTGAGGACTTCATCCACACTCGGGGACTTAGCTGCCATTCTGTGTCGCCTAAGTTAAAAACTACTCCGAGTGAGGACTTCATCCGCACTCGGGGACTTAGCTGTGATCCTGTGTCGCCTAAGTTAAAAACTAATCCGAGTGAGAACTTTATCCGCACTCGGGGACTTAGCTGCGATCCTGTATCGCCTAAGTTAAAAACTACTCCGAGTGAGGACTTCATCCGCACTCGTGGGCTTAGTTGCGATCCTGTATCGCCTAAGTTAGAAACTACTCTGAGTGAGGACTTCATCCGCACTCGGGGGCTTAGCTGCGATCCTGTGTGGCCTAAGTTAAAAACTACTCTGAGTGAGGACTTCATCCGCACTCGGGGGCATAACTGTGATCCTGTATCGCCTAAGTTAGAAACTACTCCGAGTGAGGACTTCATCCGCACTCGGGGGCTTAGCTGCTATCCTGTATCGCCTAAGTTAGAAATTGCTCCGAGTGAGGACTTCATCCACACTCGGGGACTTAGCTGCGATGTTGTATCGCCTAAGTTAAAAATCCGCATTCGGCAAAAATGCAAACAAGCATCTAAAATGATCAAGCAAAGGCATTCAAATGTCATGAAGTTCAAAGCAAAAGTGCAGATAACCGGAGACACAAAATCACGGCGAAAGTATCAGTACAGGATCACTCGGCATTCCAAGGCAAATGTAATTTAAAGTTTTTTCCCGACGATCAGTCGGACGATGGTGGAGATGCTGCATCAGTGAGGGTGTCCAAGTCAACGACGTCTGCAATCCGAGTGGCGGCTGGCAAGAAAGTCTCCATGAAGTCGTCAATCTTGGCATTCTTCTTGTTGATGACCTTCAGCGACTTCAATTTTTCCTCATCCACGCCTCTGCAGTGCACACGAACAAGGGAAAGAGCGATGTGTGCCCCAGTCCGAGCTGCAGATTTCTTCCATAACTGGACTCAGCACGGCACATCTTTCAGACGGTTGATGAGGACATCCAAGTCACTCGGGAGCTCTTCCTCAGGGCCGGTCTCATTGTCGATCTCCTTGGCAGCTTCACGCAGACGGTTGAGGAAATGGGCTGCCTCCGTGGTGCGCTCGTCTAGGCGGAGCAACGCAAGTGCCGCACTGTCGCGGAGGAGTACAGCACTCGGATCCAGTTCCTTCTCAATCTTGGAAGTTTCTTCTTCCTCGTCCGTACACAGATCTAATAGACATTCGGGAGGAAAAAAGTAAGAGGGGAAGCAAGATAAGTTGGAAAGGTTTGAAGTTTGACCGGGCCGAGTGTGTACCTTTGAGCCTTTTGTTCATTTCACCACAGTAGTCCTCCACAAGCTTCTCAAGCTCAGCCTTCCTGGCCGAGACGCCCTTCAGTTTTGCTTCGGCTTCAACAGCCTCCAGGGTGCTCCTCTTGGTGACATCCTCCAACGTCTTCTCCTCCTCCTCCCACTTCTCGAATGCCTTCAGCTTGTCCTCCGCCTCCTTGGATTTCCGACTAGCTTCCTTCTGGGCAAGTGCCAGATCATTGTCCTTCTTCTCCAAGGCGGTCTTCATGGTCTCTATAGAAATGGAAACCCGCAGTCTCTTAGCAAGCTGGAGATTTTCACTACGTACATCTGGCGAAGTACTTTCAGTCGGACAGGGAAAAGGATCGAACTCAAAGTAGTCGGTCGAAATCTGATTACCTCTGAGGGTCAGTTTCTCCTGCTCCAGACGTGTGCACTTGGACTTCTCAGCTTCGAGGTTGCGACGCAGCTCCTGCACCTCCTCTTCAAGAGTTTTATAGCGAGATCCGATCTCGCAAACACCCTACATACGACGACAACAATAGCAAAGATTATCAGAGTTGGTAATCAGATACAATGTAGAGGTACAATAGCATTCGGATTTTGAGACTGTCGTCGACTTCTTTAGTCGACGACAGCCTCGGGGACTACACCCCCTGGGTTCGCTCAGCGCGCCCCTAGTGGAGAACTACAGGTTCTACACCCCGACGGTCAATGTTGAGAGGCTCTGGTCCATGGGCCATCACCGCATCCTCTTCGACAAGTATCTCATCATTCGGATCCTACTACTTCAACATTCGGGTTTTGAGACTGTCGCCGACTGCTTCAGTCGACGGCAGCCTCGGGGACTACACCCAGTGGGTTTGCTCAGCGCGCCCCCACTGGAGAACTACCGGTTCTATACCCCGACAGTCAACGTCGAGAGGCTCTGGTCCATGGACCATCACCGCATCCTCTTCGACAAGTATCTCATCATTCAGATCTTACTACTTCAACATTCGGGTTTTGAGACTGTCGCCGACTGCTTCGGTCGAGCTACACCCAGTGGGTTCGCTCAGCGCGCCCCCACTGGAGAACTACCGGTTCTACACCCCGACGGTCAAGGTCGAGAGGCTATGGTCCATGGACCATCACCACATCCTCTTCGACAAGTATCTCATCATTCGGATCCTACTACTTCAACATTCGGGTTTTGAGACTGTTGCCGACTGCTTCAGTCGACGGCAGCCTCGGGGACTACACCCAATGGGTTCGCTCAGCGCGCCCCCACTGGAGAACTACCGGTTCTACACCCCGACGGTCAACGTCGAGAGGCTCTGGTCCATGGACCATCACTGCATCCTCTTTGACAAGTATCTCATCATTCAGATTCTTCTACATAAAACACCCAGTGGGTGTGCCTCACCCAGTGGGCGTGCCCTCACTCCTGACGTAAACTCACTTAGTATTATACAGGATTCTGAAAGCATCTCCAACGCAAGTATTATGTCTAAAGAAGGTACTTACGAGAGTACTTACTCGGACAGTCTCCTCCAAAGCCTAGCCGGCATCACGGGCCTCCTTGAGCTTGTCGTTCATCAACTTCAGCTGGATCAGCGCCTCCATGCTCGCTCCCACCTGGTCCTCTGAGACGCATTGTAGACCGACGTTGTTGGCCACAAGGGGAGTTGGAGGGGGAGTTCCGAGTGTTGATTGATACGTCTCCAACGTATCTATAATTTTTGATTGTTCCATGCTATTATATTATCTGTTTTGGATGTTTTATATGCATTAATATGCTATTTTATATTATTTTTGGGACTAACCTATTAATCTAGAGCCTAGTGCCAGTTTCTGTTTTTTCCTTGTTTTTGAGTATTGCAGATAAGGAATATTAAACGGAGTCCAAACGGAATAAAATCTTCGGAATAATTTTTCTTGGACCAGAAGCAACCCAGAAGACTTGGAGATGAAGGCAGGAGAGCCGCCGTGTGGCGACAAGCCACAGGGGCGCGCCCTAGGGGGGGCGCCCTCCTGGCTTGTGGCCCCACGGCAGCCCTCCTAACCCTATTCTTCGGCCTATAAATTCCCAAATATTCCCTGGATACCAAAAAGGAGCCACGAAAATACTTTTCCGCCGCCGGAAGCCTCTGTTCCCGTGAGATCCCATCTTGGAGCCTTTTCCGGTAATCTGCCGGAGGGGGAATCGATCACGGAGGGCATCTACATCAACTCCATTGCCCGCCCGATGATGCGTGGGTAGTTCACCACAGACCTTCGGGTCCATAGCTAGTAGCTAGATGGCTTCTTCTCTCTCTTTGTTCTTCAATACCATGTTCTTCATGATCTTCATGGAGATCTATCCGATGTAATACTCTTTTGCGGTGTGTTTGTCGAGATCCGATGAATTGTGGGTTTATGTTTAGATTATCTATGAATATTATTTGAATCTTCTCTGAATTCTTATATGCATGATTTCATATCTTTGCAAGTCTCTTCGAGTTATTGGTTTGGTTTGGCCAACTAGATTGGTAATTCTTGCAATGGGAGAAGTGCTTAGTTTTGGGTTCAATCTTGCGGTGTCCTCACCCAGTGACAAAGTAGGGGTAGCGAGGCACGTATTGTATTGTTGCAATCAAGGATAAAAAGATGGGGTTTTCATCATATTGCTTGAGTTTATCCCTCTACATCATGTCATCTTACCTAATGCGTTACTCTGTTCTTCATGAACTTAATACTCTAGATGCAGGCAGGAGTCGGTCGATGTGTGGAGTAATAGTAGTAGATGCAGAATCGTTTTGGTCTACTTGACACGGACGTGATGCCTATATGCATAATCATTGCCTTGGATATCTTCATAATTATTCGCTTTTCGATCAATTGCTCGACAGTAATTTGTTCACCCACCGTATTATTTTCCTTCATGAGGGAAGCCTCTAGTGAAACCTATGCCCCCCGGGTCTATTTTCCATATTATACTTTCAGATCTAAAACCAAAAATACCTTGCTACATTATTTTTACTTTTGTTTTACTTTCCGTTCAAGCAATCTATCATATCTATGTCTATCAGATCTCATCCTTGCAAGTAACCGTGAAGGGATTGACAACCCCTTTATTGCGTTGGGTGCAAGTGTTTGATTATTTGTGTAGGTACACCTATTGGGGGCTTGCTTGTATCTCCTACTGGATTGATACCTTAGTTCTCAACAACTGAGGGAAATACTTATCTACTTTGCTGCATCACCCTTTCCTCTTCAAGGGAAAACCAACGCATGCTCGAGAAGTAGCAAGAAGGATTTCTAGCGCCGTTGCCGGGGAGATCTACATCAAGCCTACCAAGTACCCATCACAAACTCATCTCTTGCATTTACTTTAGTTGCCATTTGCCTCTCGTTTTCCTCTCCCCCACTTCACCAATTTGCCGTTTTATTCGCCTTTTTCTCGCCGGATCTCTTTTTGTTTGCTTGTGTTGGCATGTGCCTTCTATTTGCTTGCATCTTCGCTTGCTAAAAATCTATTGATATGGATCCTCATCAACTTGCTAATCTTTTCAAAAGGCCAAATTATGATGAACCAATTGCTAGTGAGCTGAGTGCACTTGATTATCTCTATGAAGTTTTGTTTGAAAATCATGAATCTGAAAATTATGATGAAGTGTTGAAAGAAGAAATTTATAAGGTGATTCGTGATAGCTCCTTGATTGAAAAGCATGCTTGCAAGGATGTTACAATAAATTCTATTAATGTCAATTATGCTAATGATATGCAAAGCCACAAGTTTGGGGATGCTATGTTTGATGAAGATGATATTTTTTGTCCCCCAAGTTTTGATGAGCAAATTCATTATGATCATTGCATGCTCGTGTATCATGAAAAGAATGATTTATGTGATAGTTATATTGTTGAATTCCTTCATGATGCTACTGAAATTTATTATGAGGGAGTAACATATGCTTGTAGGAATTGCAATAACATCAAGTTTCCTCTCTACGTGTTCAAAGTTTTGAAGTTATGCTTGTTTTGCCTTCCTATGCTAATTGATTCTTGTTCCCATAAATTGTTTGTTCACAAAATCCCTATGCATAGGAAGTGGGTTAGACTTAAATGTGCTTGTCATGAGATTCATGATGCTTTCTTGCATATTTCAATTACTACTTTTTATGTGAGCATCATTGAAATCATTAAGCCTAGCTAGGGGCGTTAAACAATAGCGCTTGTTGGGAGGCAACCCAATTTTATTTTTATGCTTTTGTTTTTGCTTCTGTTTTTGAGTGTTATGCACCTTATTACCTCTGTAGTAATGGTGTTTTCTTGTTTAAATTAGTGTTTGAGCCAAGTAAGACCTTTGGGATGGTCTACGGTTTTTGTGATTTGATTTTGCTGAAAAACAGAAACTTTTGCTCTCAGTCCAGGAATTTTGTAAATTCACTGGAACGTGTTTTTGATCTGAAATTTTTACACAAGATTGATATACAAATTTCCCTGATTTTCCTAATTTTTCAGAAATTTTTGGAGTTACATAAGTATTCGAAGTCTATAGATTGCTATAGACTGTTCTGTTTTAGAGACAGATTCTGCTTTCTTTGTGTTGTTTGCTTATTTTGATGTATCTCTGGGTTGTATCGGGGGGTATGAACCATGGAGAAGTTGGAATACAGTATATATTACACCAATATAAATAAAGAATGAGTTCACAACAGTACCTAAAGTGGTGATTTATTTTTCTTATACTAACGGATCTCATGAGTTTTCTGTTGAGTTTTGTGTTGTGAAGTTTTCAAGTTTTGGGTAAAGATTTGATGGACTATGGAATAAGGAGTGGCAAGAGCCTAAGCTTGGGGATGCCCAAGGCACCCCAAGCCATATTCAAGGATACCAAAAATCCTAAGCTTGGGGATGCCCCGGAAGGCATCCCCTCTTTCGTCTTCAATCCATCGGTAAATTTACTTGAGGCTATATTTGTATTTACCACATGATATGTGTTTTGCTTGGAGCGTCTTGTATGATATGAGTCTTTGCTTTTTAGTTTGCCACAATCATCCTTGCTGCACACATCTTTTTGAGAGAGACACGCTGAATCGTGAATTTATTATAATACTCTATGTGCTTCACCTATATCTTTTGAGCTAGGCAATGTTGCTCTAGTACTTCACTTATATCTTTTTAGAGCACGGTGGTGTTTTATTTTGTAGAAATTATTGAACTCTCGTACTTCACTTACATTATTTTGAGAGTCTTTAAAACGTCATGGTAATTGGTTTAGGTTATGAATTTAGTCCTAATATAATGGGCATCCAAGAGGGATATAATAAAAACTTTCATATTAAGTGCATTGGATACTATGAGAAGTTTGATTCCTTGCATATAGTTTTGAGATATGAAGATGGTGTTCGAGAGTCATGCTAGTGAGTAATTGTGAATTGGAAGAAATACTTGTGTTGAAGTTTGTGATTCCCGTAGCATGCACGTATGGTGAACCGTTATGTAACGAAGTCGGAGCATGATTTGTTTAATGATTGTCAACCTTTGTGTGAGGGTCGGGAGCGCGCGATGGTTAACTCCTACCAACCTCTCCCCTAGGAGCATGCGTCTAACGCTTTGTTTGATAACTAATAGACTTTTGCAATAAGTATGTGAGTTCTTTATGACTAATGTTGAGTCCATGGATTATACGCACTCTCACCCTTCCACCTTTGCTAGCCTATCTAGTACCGCGCAACTTTCGTCGGTGCATCAAACCCACCTTCCTCAAAACAGCCACCAAATATTTTCCTCAAAACAGCCACCATAGCTACCTATTATGGCATTTCCATAGCCATTCCGAGATATATTGCCATGCAACTTCCACCGTTCCGTTTTTCATGACATGCACCATCACTTTCATAGTGCATATATAGTCATATTTTGTTCTAGGTATCGAGTTGTAATTTTTCTTTTGAGTTGTAAGTAAATAAAAGTGTGATGATTTTCATTATTAGAGCATTGTTCCCGTGAGAGAAAAGGATGATGGAAGCTATGAATCCCTCACAAGTTGGGATGAGTCTCCGGACTTTACAAATAATAAAAGAGGCCAGCGAAGCCCAAATAAAAAAAGAGAGGCCAAAGATGCCCACCAAAAAAGAGAGAAAGAGAGAAGGGACAATTGCTACTATCTTTTTCCACACTTGTGCTTCAAAGTATCACCATGATCTTCATGATAGAGAGTCTCCTATTTTGTCACTTTCATATAGCTAGTGGAATATTTCATATGCACAACCACTTAGTTTTCTTTTTGAGCTTTCATACACTTATAGCTCTAGTGCATTTGTTGCATGGCAATCCCTACTCACTCACATTGATATCTATTGATGGGCATCTCCATAGCCCGTTGATACGCCTAGTTGATGTGAGACTATCTTCTCCTTTTCCCTTGCAACCTCCACCATATTCTATTCCACCTATAGTGCTATATCCATGGCTCACACTCATGTATTGCGTGAGAGTTGAAAAGGTTTGAGAACATTAAAAGTGTGAAACAATTGCTTGACTTGTCATCGGGGTTGTGCATGATTTAGAAACTTTGTGTGGGGAAGATGAAGCATAGCCAGACCATATGATTTTGTAGGGATAACTTTCTAAGGCCATGTTATTTTGAAAGGACACGATTGCCTTGTTAGTATGCTTGAAGTATTGCTGTTTTTATGTCAATATTAGACTTTTGTTTTGAATCTTATGGATCTAAATATTCATGCCACAATAAAGAATATTACATGGATAAATATGTTAGGTAGCATTTCACATCAAAAATTCTGTTTTTATCATTTACCTACTCGAGGACGAGCAGGAATTAAGCTTGGGGATGGTTGATACGTCTCCAACGTATCTATAATTTTTGATTGTTCCATGCTATTATATTATCTGTTTTGGATAGTTTATATGCATTAATATGCTATTTTATATTATTTTTGGGACTAACCTATTAATCTAGAGCCTAGTGCTAGTTTATGTTTTTTCCTTGTTTTTGAGTATTGCAGATAAGGAATATTAAACGGAGTCCAAACGGAATAAAATCTTCGGAATAATTTTTCTTGGACCAGAAGCAACCCAGAAGACTTGGATATGAAGGCAGGAGAGCCGCCGTGTGGCGACAAGCCACAGGGGCGCGCCCTAGGGGGGGGGGCGCCCCCCTGGCTTGTGGCCCCACGGCAGCCCCCCTAACCCTATTCTTTGGCCTATAAATTCCCAAATATTCCCTGGATACCAAAAAGGAGCCACAAAAATACTTTTCCGCCGCCGAAAGCCTCTGTTCCCGTGAGATCCCATCTTGGAGCCTTTTCCGGTAATCTGCCAGAGGGGGAATCGATCACGGAGGGTATCTACATCAACTCCATTGCCCCTCCGATGATGCGTGAGTAGTTCACCACAGACCTTTGGGTCCATAGCTAGTAGCTAGATGGCTTCTTCTCTCTCTTTGTTCTTCAATACCATGTTCTTCATGATCTTCATGGAGATCTATCCAATGTAATACTCTTTTGCAGTGTGTTTGTCGAGATCCGATGAATTGTGGGTTTATGTTCAGATTATCTATGAATATTATTTGAATCTTCTCTGAATTCTTATATGCATGATTTCATATCTTTGCAAGTCTCTTCGAGTTATTGGTTTGGTTTGGCCAACTAGATTGGTAATTCTTGCAATGGGAGAAGTGCTTAGTTTTGGGTTCAATCTTGCGGTGTCCTCACCCAGTGACAAACTAGGGGTAGCGAGGCACGTATTGTATTGTTGCCATCGAGGATAAAAACATGGGGTTTTCATCATATTGCTTGAGTTTATCCCTCTACATCATGTCATCTTACCTAATGCGTTACTATGTTCTTCATGAACTTAATACTCTAGATGCAGGCAGGAGTCGGTCGATGTGTGGAGTAATAGTAGTAGATGCAGGATCGTTTTGGTCTACTTGACACGGACGTGATGCCTATATGCATAATCATTGCCTTGGATATCTTCATAATTATTTGTTTTTTTATCAATTGCTCGACAGTAATTTGTTCACCCACCGTATTATTTTCCTTCATGAGAGAAGCCTCTAGTGAAACCTATGCCCCCCGGGTCTATTTTCCATATTATACTTTCAGATCTAAAACCAAAAGTACCAAAAATACATTGCTGCATTATTTTTACTTTTGTTTTACTTTCCGTTCAAGCAATCTATCATATCTATCTCTATCAGATCTCATCCTTGCAAGTAACCGTGAAGGGATTGACAACCCCTTTATTGCGTTGGGTGCAAGTATTTGATTATTTGTGTAGGTACACCTATTGGGGACTTGCTTGTATCTCCTACTGGATTGATACCTTGTTTCTCAACAACTGAGGGAAATACTTATCTACTTTGCTGCATCACCCTTTCCTCTTCAAGGGAAAACCAACGCATGCTCGAGAAGTAGCACTGATCTTGCCCTTGAGGAGGTTCCTCGGGCCTGAGGCAGCCCCTGGATAGGCGAGACATCTTGCATCACGACGTCCGCGTCAACAACAGGATTCGGCAGGTTAACGTGTTCGTCTGCGTCAATCTGGATCACCTCACGCGGCTTTGCAAACAAGCAACAGTCATTCAGATGTGAGCCGAGAGGAGAGACCAAAGACCCAGAATTTATAAATAGACAAAGCCGAGTAATACCTTTTGAAGTTGCTGCATCAGTTTCAGCCTTGTCCTTCCCTAGTGAGGCAGATGAAGTGTCGGCCCTACATTAAAGTCACTCGGATTGTTTATCTCAATCGGCTAATCACTCGAAACAGCAATCGACATGAAGACACTTACGTGGAGTCCACCCGCACGTTCATCTTGGTCTTGGGCAGCGCCGCCTTATGGGGTTTGCTGGTGGTGATCTTTGCTTGATTCGCAGTCTTCTCTGGAGATGCGACAGGATCGCTACGCCCACGCTTTGAAGTCTGAGTGGGAGGGATGCTTGCGGAAGGCTTGGCGGCACCCGGACCACCCGTACGGCCTCCACGGACTCCAGGGTCCTGACGAGCCTTGGAACGAGCCTCGGGAACCACCTCTTCTGAAGGGGAAGATTCCGCCTCGTCTCCCGGGCCAGACCCCTCCTCGTCCTCTTCGTCGTCGTTTTCATCTTCAGACTCTTCTTCACCGCTCGAGTTGCCCCGGTGCTCGTTGTCGCCGGCCACGTCAGCAGTCGCGTTGGCACCAGCGGGTATCAAGCTCTCCATGTTCGTGTAACCCTGTTGAAACGGAGGTTGCAATGATCAAAATTTGTCAAAGGAAAATCACATCACTCGGAATTACTGGCACTCAGAGTTTACCTCACTTGGCAGGTGATCGGCTGTGATGCCGCCATTCTCGTCCGTACGCTAACCATACACACAATGCGTACGACCAAGATTAGGGACTCACTGATTGATATCACAACACAACACTAGACACAAATCTAAAGTCATACAACTCCATATTACAAGCCAGGGGCCTCGAGGGCTCGAATACAAAGCTCGACATAAACACGAGTCAGCGGAAGCGGTAATATCTGAGTATAGACAAAAGTTAGATAAGTCTGCCTTAAGAAGGCTAGCACAAACATAAGCACGGATCGAAAGAGGCGAGGCCTCCTACCTGGGAACCTCCTAACTACTCCTGAGCATCGGCATTCTCCATGTAGTAGTAGGCTCCAGCGGTGGTGTAGTAGTCGTATCCAGCGTACTCCATCTCCTGGGCTCCATCGTCTGAACGCAGAAATGTATCGAGGGGAAAAGAGGAAGCAAAGCAGCGGTGAGTACTCATCCAAAGTACTCGCAAGACTGACATCAGAGCTATGCTAAATATGCATCATTATCAAGAGGAGGGGTTATATCTGGACTGACTGCAGAAAGCAAGATTAGGGAGAAGGCCTAGTCCTATCGAAGACTAGCATCTTCAACAGCTTGCAGCATTAGAAGAGTGCATATTGGTATCCCAAATGTATAGTCATATTGTTGTAGCAATTTTATTAAGTAACCACGCCCAGAGATCCTTCCTCGACTCCCTGCGAGGAAGCAATCCCGGAGCCACAATTCATTTTAATTTAAAGTCACAATTATAGTTGTATAAGGTCAAGGTACAACTCCAAGTCGTCCTGTTACCGTGGACACGGCTATTCAAATAGTTTGTTCTTCCCTACAGGGGTGCACCGCATTTCCAACACGCCTGATCACCTGCGATGGGACACACTTTCCTGGGCCATGCCCGGCCTCGGGATAGCAGCACGTCGTCGCCCCACCTAGGCTCAATGAAGAGGCCAGCCCGCCGGTCTAAATCCTAAGCATGCAGGTTCATGGGCCCACTTGCCCTTGCGCTCCTGCACGATGTGAACGCGGCCGGAAACAGACCTAGTACACTCCAGTCCAAGAGCTGCACCGTCCAGTCCAATCCGGCGCGCGCCGCTCCATTGCTGACGTCTGGAGAGCTTCGGCTGATACAACGACGCTGAGTGCCCATAACTTTCCCACGCGATGGTTTGGTGCGTAAAAAGGCCAACGACCCAACTCAGATCAAATACCCAACCCATTAGCATTTTATTAATGCGGGGAAAGCGCGACCCATAAAGTGTGGTCCATCGCCCGGTCTCGAGGATGTGTGGCAAAGGCCTCTCTCGCCAGTCCACGCCTCATCATCATCAAATCGTGGGTACCCCTCAGGGCCGACCCATCAGCAACATGTTTCAGCAACCTGGTCATAGTAACTGTGTGTATAAAACATCGAGACGGAACCTGAGGAATCACCCTCAAGGGGCCCCGCTCGACGAAACCGTCAAGGTGGAACTTAGAGGAATCACCCTCGAGAGTTCCACACTTGAGGGGTTGCACGACAGAGTCATCGTCGGGAATGGTGAAGGAGGAATCACCCTCGATAACCACGACCGACTAGCTACACTACAGAGCTAGCATCATGAGTACTTCACGAGGTGTCACCCTCGGTACTCGATAGTAGCGCTGCAGAGTCATACAACTAAGGGGTGTGCGGTGATGTGAGGGGCCTGGCTTGTCGGTCGGTTGACCGAGTCCTCAAGTCTTCGAGTCATCGATGAAGAAGCAGGGGCAACTGGGACTAAGAGGGTTCACTAGTGTTTCACTGATCAACCTATACTAAACAGTTGATATTATTGCAGGTATAGTAGCAGTTTATCAAAAACAGGCTATGCATCAGAATAGGAGCTAGCTAATACAGTAGCAAAATTCTAATGCAAGAATGAGAGGGGAAGGAATGGGCGATATAGGAATGCTCAAGGGGGTTTTGGTTGCCTTGCTGCTCTGTGGCAAAAGTCTGATCGTCAGGGGCGTAGTCGTACTCGGCAGCCGCGTCAGTCTCGGGGTCTACCAAAGAGAAGAGGGGGGAAGAAACAATAAATATAAGCAAACAGATGCAACACGATGCATGACATGGCAATATGCAGGGCTAGGCATGCACTAACGCAGTACTACGCGTTGCAGACGAAACGGGAGAATATCTGACGATATTTCCCGGGTCTTTGGATTTATCGGACAGACGATCCGGCGGTGAAAGTTCCATGTTCCATGCTAGGAGTATGTGACAGATGAATGGATGGCATATTTGGATTCGTGGGATTTTTCTGATCAACTTTCATGTATAAAGTTTTTCCATCTGAGCTACAGATTATTTTCTATGATTTTTCAAAGTTTTAATCATTTTCTGGAATTGTTTTAATTAATTAAATCCAACATTATCCAGAATAGTGAATGATGATGTCAGTATGAGGTCGACATTGCGTCAGCAGTCAACAGGGGGCTGGTCAGGTCAAACCTGACCAGTGGGCCCCACCTGCCATAGACTCAGGCTTATCCCTGAGTTTTAGATTAATTTAAACATGGTTAATTAGCAGGTGGGTCCACATGTCAGTGACAGATTTAGTTTAGGTTAATTATTTTACTAATCTAAACACCTAATTAACCAACTGACAGTGGGGGCCATATGTCATAGACACTGGGGGAGGGGCCCCACATGTCAGTGGCACTCGGGTGCCCAGTCAGCACGTTGACTGGGTCAACCCAGTCAATTGGGCCCGTGGGGCCCGTTGGTAGCGACCCTGGGGGTGGCCCCGGGGGTGCCAGCTCGGCGGCGGCCGGCGTTTAGCCGCCGGCGACGTCGAAATGCGGCGGAGGGCCACGGGTGTCGCTGGAAAACGCCCACACGCGACCGTTGGGCGCGTGGCTAGGCGCGTTCAAATGGGCGTTCAACGCCGCGTCGATTGGTGGCGGCGCCGCGACCTGAGATGGCCGAAGTTGGCGTCGGCGACGACGGCAGGCGGCGGTGGTTATGGACGTGCGACGGGGAGGGAGCTACGGCGCGCACGCGAGCAAATAAAGCGGCCGGGGAGGCTCTACGCGACACGGTGAGCAAAATGGACAGGGCCGCCGGACCATTTGGTCGCCGGAACAACGCCGGCGATGAGCTATGTGGCGGCGGGCTCGGGTACCATGGGAATGGCGTCTACGGCGAGCTAGCGAGCACGAGGAGGGACATGGGAGGAAGGCGAGGCTCACAGCGAGGTGTAGCCGTTTAATGCGAGCTCGAGGAGGGCTTGATGGCGGCGAATCGACGCCGGAGACGAAGACGGCCGTGCGGGGAAGATGAGCTCGGGGAGGTCGATGTAGCGGCGCCGAGCTCCAGCTCGAGGTCGGGGTCGAAGGAGCGGAGGACGGCGGAGCTCGTGGACACGTCGGGGAGGCGAACGGGAGGCGGTGGCCGCGCTACGCCAGAGCCATGGCGGCGGCGGTGCGGGAAGGAGGAGCGCGAGCGAGGGAGAGGGGGAGAGTGGGCGAGGCGACCAGGGGGGAGGGTTCGGGGGCGAGCTTATCCCCTCGCCCCAACTGCTCCGGCGCCGTGGCAAGCGGCGGGCGGCGCGGCGAGCTCCTGCCATGGAGGCACCGACACGCAGGGGGGAGCAGGTGAGCGGAGGTGGGCTGGGCCGGCTCGGCCCAGCAGCCAGGTAAGTGGGCCTCTGCCCTTTTTTCTTTTATTTCTTTTCTGTTTTCTTTTCTTTGCTTCTGTTTTATTTATTTTAGGCCAATATTCCTATAAGCAAAAATGTGTCATATGGTCCAACAATTAACTTGCAATATTTTGGAGGGCCACATCCACTTTGAGCATTTTTAGAAACAATTTTCATTTTCCAATGCAATTTAGAGTACTTTTAAAATGCTTTTAGCTACTGTCATTGATGGTGGGGTCCACGCCAGAAGCTTGGTGATGTTGTTTTCCTCAACATTGCATGTTTTGGAATATTTCACAAGTTTGGAACATTTTACTTTTGATGTTTACAGAATTATTTTTATCACAATAATTCCTAGGACATTTTGAAATGGAATTTGAATTGGAACTTGAACTTCAACTTGATCATACCTTGTTTAGCAAAATGATTAGGCACTGATCATGGTCATTACTGTGCTTAATTACAATGATCACTGTAGCGTAAAACCAGGGTGTCACAATTCTCCCCTACTAACAAGAATTCTCGTCCCGAGAATTAAGAAGTAGAAGGAAAGAGCCCGGGGTATTCTGCACGAAGATGATCTTCGCGTTCCCAAGTGGCTTCATCTTCAGAATGATTAGCCCACTGCACCTTGAAGAACTTGGTAACCTTCTGACGAGTCCGACGTTCAGTTTCATCGAGAATGCGGACTGGTTGCTCTTTGTAAGAAAGGTCTTGTTGCAGCTCAAGCATATCATGATCCACTGCACGGATAGGAGCCTTGAAGCAGCGACGAAGTTGTGACACATGGAACACATCGTGAAACTGAGAAAGGCTTGGCGGTAGTTCCAATTGATATGCCACTTTACCACGTCTTTCGAGAACAGTGAAAGGACCAATATATCGAGGAGCCAGCTTACCCTTGATCCCAAAACGGTGTGTTCCTCTCATTGGCGTGACTCGAAGATAAGCCTTTTCGCCAGGTTGATAGACCATATCCTTGTGATGACGGTCATACTGACTCTTCTGACGAGACTGAGCGTCCTTTAGATTTGCATGAATAATGCGGACTTGATCTTCGGCATGTTGGATAATATCCGGACCAATAAGTGTGCGTTCCCCAGTTTCTGAGCAATCCAGAGGAGTCCGACACTTATGCCCATATAACACTTCAAAAGGAGCCATCTTCAGACTAGCTTGATAGCTATTGTTGTAGGAGAACTCAGCATACGGGAGAGATTCCTCCCATTTCTTGCCGAAAGAAATGACACAAGCTCGAAGCATGTCTTCGAGAATCTGATTGACTCTTTCAACTTGTCCCTGGGATTGAGGGTGAGAAGCAGTGCTGAAGGACAAATGAGTCCCCATAGCTTCCTGGAAACTTGTCCAGAATCTTGAGGTGAATAAACTACCACGGTCTGAACTAATCACCAATGGAATACCGTGGAGTGAAACAACTCTGGACATGTATAGATCTGCCAGCTGACTAGCAGTAATAGTTTCCTTGACAGCCAGAAAATGTGCAACTTTGGACAACCGGTCAATGACGACAAGAATAGCATCATTACCTTTCTGCGACCTGGGAAATCCAGTAATGAAGTCCATTTCAACATGACCCCATTTCCATTCAGGAATAGAAATAGGTTGTAGAGTTCTAGCAGGCCTTTGATGTTCTGCTTTGATCCGACGGCAAATGTCACATTCTGAAACATAGCGTGCAATGTCTTGCTTCATGTTAGACCACCAGAATCTTTGCCGAATGTCTTGGTACATCTTGGTGCTACCAGGATGAATAGACAGCGGAGTGTCATGTGCTTCCTTCATGACCTCTTGAGTCATATCCTGGTTTTTCTCCTTACTTGGTACCACTAGGCGGTCTTTGAAGTACAAAGCGCCATCCTCAGCAATAGTGAAGGGCGAGGGCTTTCCTTCTGCGAGATCGTGTTTAATCCTCTCGACTTCATTGTCACAGTTCTGGATCCACTTGATGACGTCCACAAGATCTGGTTTAGCAAACAGAGTATTAAGAGAACCCTGGGAAACAACATGGAGGTTCATTTTGTAGGACCCTTTAGGAGGGGGTGAGATAACCCTGAGGAACAATATGGAGGTTCAGCTTGCGAAATTCTTCTTGAAGACGGGGATGAACCTTATGAACCTGAAGGTGATTGCAGTACGACTTGCGGCTCAAAGCATTAGACATTACATTAGCCTTGCCAGGTGTATAAGAAATCCCCACATTGTAATCTGCTATGCGCTCCATCCATCTCTGTTGACGGAGATTCAGATCTGGCTGAGTAAACAAGTACTTCAGACTTTGATGATCGGTGTAGATCTCGCAACGGTTCCCAACAAGGTATTGTCGCCACTCCTTCAGTGCATGAATTACTGCGGCAAGTTCAAGGTCATGAACTGGGTAGTTCTCTTCATGAGGACGCAATTGACGGGATGCATAAGCAACCACTCTGCACTCTTGCATTAGGACACAACCTATTCCCTGACGCGAAGCGTCACAATAAATGGTAAAGTCCTTACGAGTATCCGGGGGAGCAAGCACTGGAGCAGATGTCAACTTGTCCTTAAGTGCCTGAAAGCTCTCCTGACATTTTTCTATCCACTCATATTTAACACCTTTGTGAAGCAAATTGGTTAAGGGCTTTGCAATCTTGGAGAAGTTCTCGATGAATCGACGGCAATAGCTGGCGAGCCCGAGAAAACTTCTGACTTGCTTGACATTCTTCGGGGGAGTCCAGTCAAGAATAGCCTGAACTCGTTCAGGGTTGACCGCAATACCATCCTTGGAGATCACATGACCAAGGTAGGTTACTTCGTCCATCCAGAACTCACACTTTGAATACTTAGCATAGAGTTGATGTTCTCGAAGCCTCTCCAGTATAAGACGAAGATGTTCAGCATGCTCTTCTTTATTCTTGGAGAAAACCAAGATATCATCCAGATAAACCACGACGAATTTATTGAGGTAATCCATGAATATATAATTCATTAGGCGAGAGAAAGTTGCTGGAGCATTGGTTAAGCCGAAGGACATGACGGTGTACTCGTATGAACCATAGCGGGTAACAAATGCAGTCTTGGGAATATCCTCTTCACGAACCCGGATCTGGTGGTAACCCAACCTCAAGTCGAGTTTAGAAAATACTGATGATCCAGCAAGTTGATCATACATGTCGTTGATCCGTGGAAGCGGATATTTGTTTTGAATCGTTGCTTGGTTGATGGGACGGTAATCTTGGACCAATCGATTCGTACCATCCTTCTTCTTGACAAAGAGAGAAGGTGCTCCCCAAGCAGAGGAACTTGGACGAATGAAACCCAGACGAAGCGAATTGTCAATTTCTTTCTTAAGTTCTAGGAGTTCATGTGGTGGCATCTTATACGGACGCTTGGCTATAGGAGTGGTACCAGGTACCAAGTCGATGACAAACTCGACAGCTCTAGCAGGGGGGATCCCTGGGAGTTCTTCCGGAAAAACATCTTGGAAATCCTGGACAACTAGAATGTTTTCAATCCCTTCAAGAGGTGACTCATTTAATGCATTCAAGGCATATAGTCGAGCTTCAGCATCTCGAACAAGATGAGCATGGTAGCTGACTATCTCATTCGAAGGATGCAGAAGGTGGACGGTTTTGGTGGCACAAACGACGGAAGCAGTACGTGCCTTCAACCAATCCATTCCCAGAATAAGGTCAATCTTGGAAGACTTTAATATTATGGGGGAGGCATGGAATCCCAGGCCTTCTATTTCAATGGGGACATCTGGACAAACCATGGAGGTTTGGCATTGGCCAGCGGGGGTGTTTACCACTATTGGAACGTTCATCTCCTCGTACTTAATGCCATGCATGTATGCAAATTCTTCAGACATAAAAGAATGCGATGCTCCTGTATCAAACAATAGAGAAGCCGGTACTGAGTTGACGAGAAGAGTACCCATCATGGTAGAAGGCTGGTCTTGAACTTCATTCAGAACAATATTGTTGGCTTGAACACGTCCCTAAGCAGGCTTGGCATTGATGTTGCGGGGCTGGTTGGTAAGCAGTGCAAGTTGATTCTGATTCTGCCTGCATTCTCTAGCACGATGACCTGGACGACCACACTTGAAGCACAGCCCATCCTCAGGACGAGAAGGGGGAACAAGAGCTCGTGGTGGCGGAGCTGGGAGCCTCGGCTGCCTAGGTGGGGGTGGAGGCAGACGAGGTGCAGCATAGGACTGCCTCGGAGCAGGAGGCGGTGCATGGTACATGTTGTGGGGGATCCAGATCTTACGCTTCTGAGCAGATGGACCCGAAGATGAGCCCATGTCACGGTTGCGCTTGCTGTCCTTGTAGTCCTGGAGACCTGTTTCCACTATAATAGACTTGTTCACCAAGGTGGCAAAGTTACCGAAGTCTTGAGCAATGAGTGCCAGCTTGATATCTGGGTGGAGGCCTTCACGAAACTTCTCCTGCCTATGAGCATCAGTTGCAACGCCTTCTTCAGCATAGCGAGACAAGTCCAGAAATTCCCGCTGATAAGCATCCACAGTCTTGTTGCCCTGGACTAAGTTGAGGAATTCGCGCTTCTTCTTATCCATCATTCCCTGAGGAATGTGACGAGCACGAAACACAGCTTGGAAATCTGGCCAGGTGATGATTGTTCCAACAGGGTGAGAGCGCCTGTGACTGTCCCACCATTGAGCCGCGGGACCCTTCAGAAAGTACGAGGCGAAGGTGACATAGTTAGCCACGGGGGCGCCTGAAGACTCCAGCTCATAAGTGATGTCACGGAGCCAGTCATCTGCGTCAAGTGGCTGAGTTGAGATGCGGTAGGTTGCAGGGTTGAGGCGCATGAAGTCTTGCAGAGTCATTGGGCCTGGCTGCTGATTCATATTCAGCCTTGGAAACTGGTCCATAAGCCCTTGCATAAATTGGCGATTCAGTTCAAACTGTTGCATCATACCAGCCATGTAGTCCGGTGGTGGTGGTGGTTCAGGCGCACCACGACCACGACCAGCTGGCCTAACCATTCTATCAAAATTTTAACAGTGGTAGTTTAGTATTGGGTAATTGCATCAACAATGAATTATTCATGAAGTAGATTGCACAAAGAAAGCAGTGCAATAGATACGACATAGTAGTTCAAATTTCAACATACAGGTCCATACATAGGTCTATTACAAACCATAAGTTCGTTACCAAATAGACGATAGATCCGACATGAAAATAACCTAGACAACTAGGTGGCACGCAGGCATGCGGTGGAGTGATACAACAACGGGACATAGCGATAAGCTACATCAACGTCGGGGACAACGAAAGTAGCCACGGAACTTCAGATGACCCTGGTTGTGAAACCCGGTGGCAGGGTCCTGCATCCCATGTACACTTCGATGCAGAACCTGCATACCAAGCGGGAGCACAGGTCCACGTGCCGGAGTACGACCTCCAACCTCAGGCCATCCAAGACCTGGGGGAAACTCAGTCCGAGGTGGGTAAAGGATGTGCTCCGGGTGTATCCTCGCATGAACTGCTGGCAACAAGTGCTCCATAGAATGATACAGACAAGCACGGGTGGCGTACAGCTCGACGTTAAGAGCCCTGACAGTGCGATCCAGAGCCTCAGTGTACTGAACCAGAACCTGTGGGTCGTAACGACGACTCACGTAGGGGGCGCAGATAGCAGTGTAGGATCGGTCGGTATGCTGCTGTGCGAAAGGGGTCAAGACCTCAGCGTCGGCGGCAATATCCACTCCAACAGGAGCATACAGGATGTATCTGTATGCCGTCTCCTCCAAACAAGGGTTCGCTGCACGGAGACGAACAATAGCAGCATAGGCAGCATCCTGTACTGCCATCTCAACAGTCACTCCAACGCCACGGAAGGTGTGCAGCTTAGTGATGGAGGGGTCCTGTCGATCCCAGATAACCATCTCAGCCTCATACTGTTCCTGGTTGAACTCGCGGTAGTCCTCGTAAACAGTGTACTCGGGGTACCAGCGATATCCCAGCTTCTTCAAGAGGCCGATCAGAATGGTCGGGAACCCAGTCGTATCGTGCGCGTAGATCAGACGAACGATCTGCCTACCGGGACGCATCTGTAACAAGGAGATTCAAGATGTCAAATGACAGTGTGTGCATCATAACTTCAAAGAAGACAACTTTCGACGAAATAATTCACCGGTGGATGTGATCACGAGAACCTAATGTTAGATTTTAGCAAAATCTTTAACCCGAAAGAGAAGAGAGATTAGGACCCAGAGTATAGACGAGAAATAAAAGATCCTAATACCACCCGATTGAGATGTGGGCCCGTAAGCCACAACATCAGTGTTAGTAAAAGTTTTTCAATGACTAGACTCAACTTCGGCCAAGGAGTTGGAAAGGGGGCTACCTACAGGCAGTTGGCTCTGATACCAACTTGTGACGCCCCCATTCTCGTCCGTACGCTAACCATACACACAATGCGTACGACCAAGATTAGGGACTCACTGATTGATATCACAACACAACACTAGACACAAATTTAAAGTCATACAGCTCCATATTACAAGCCAGGGGCCTCGAGGGCTCGAATACAAAGCTCGACATAAACACGAGTCAGCGGAAGCGGTAATATCTGAGTACAGACATAAGTTAGACAAGTCTGCCTTAAGAAGGCTAGCACAAACATAAGCACGGATCGAAAGAGGCGAGGCCTCCTGCCTGGGAACCTCCTAACTACTCCTGAGCATCGGCATTCTCCATGTAGTAGTAGGCTCCAGCGGTGGTGTAGTAGTCGTATCCGGCGTACTCCATCTCCTGGGCTCCATCGTCTGAACGCAGAAATGTATCGAGGGGGAAAGAGGAAGCAAAGCAGGGGTGAGTACTCATCCAAAGTACTCGGAAGACTGACATCAGAGCTATGCTAAATATGCATCATTATCAAGAGGAGGGGTTATATCTGGACTGACTGCAGAAAGCAAGATTAGGGAGAAGGCCTAGTCCTATCGAAGACTAGCATCTTCAACATCTTGCAGCATTAGAAGAGTGCAGATTGGTATCCCAAATGTATAGTCATATTGTTGTAGCAATTTTATTAAGTAACCACGCCCAGAGATCCTTCCTCGACTCCCTGCGAGGAAGCAATCCCGGAGCCACAATTCATTTTAATTTAAAGTCACAATTATAGTTGTATAAGGTCAAGGTACAACTCCAAGTCGTCCTGTTACCGTGGACACGGCTATTCGAATAGTTTGTTCTTCCCTGCAGGGGTGCACCGCATTTCCAACACGCCTGATCACCTCCGGCCGGACACACTTTCCTGGGCCATGCCCGGCCTCGGGATAGCAGCACGTCGTCGCCCCACCTAGGCTCAACGAAGAGGCCAGCCCGTCGGTCTAAATCCTAAGCGCACAGGTTCGTGGGCCCACTTGCCCTTGCGCTCCTGCACGATGCGAACGCGGCCGGAAACAGACCTAGTACACTCCAGTCCAAGAGCTGCACCGTCCAGTCCAATCCGGCGCGCGCCGCTCCATTGTTGACGTCCGGAGAGCTTCGGCTGATACAACGACGCTGAGTGCCCATAACTTTCCCACGCGATGGTTTGGTGCGTAAAAAGGCCAACGACCCAACTCAGATCAAATACCCAACCCATTAGCATTTTATTAATGCGGGGAAAGCGCGACCCATAAAGTGTGGTCCATCGCCCGGTCTCGAGGATGTGTGGCAAAGGCCTCTCTCGCCAGTCCACGCCTCATCATCATCAAATCGTGGGTACCCCTCAGGGCCGACCATCACCAACATGTTTCAGCAACCTGGTCATAGTAACTGTGTGTATAAAACATCGAGACGGAACCTGAGGAATCACCCTCAAGGGGCCCCGCTCGACGAAACCGTCAAGGTGGAACTTAGAGGAATCACCCTCGAGAGTTCCACACTTGAGGGGTTGCACGACAGAGTCATCGTCGGGAATGGTGAAGGAGGAATCACCCTCGATAACCACGACCGACTAGCTACACTACAGAGCTAGCATCATGAGTACTTCACGAGGTGTCACCCTCGGTACTCGATAGTAGCGCTGCAGAGTCGTACAACTAAGGGGTGTGCGGTGATGTGAGGGGCCTGGCTTGTCGGTCGGTTGACCGAGTCTTCAAGTCTTCGAGTCGTCGATGAAGAAGCAGGGGCAACTGGGACTAAGAGGGTTCACTAGTGTTTCACTGATCAACCTATACTAAACAGTTGATATTATTGCAGGTATAGTAGCAGTTTATCAAAAACAGGCTATGCATCAGAATAGGAGCTAGCTAATACAGTAGCAAAATTCTAATGCAAGAATGAGAGGGGAAGGAATGGGCGATATCGGAATGCTCAAGGGGGTTTTGCTTGCCTTGCTGCTCTGCGGCAAAAGTCTGATCGTCAGGGGCGTAGTCGTACTCGGCAGCCGCGTCAGTCTCGGGGTCTACCAAAGAGAAGAGGGGGGAAGAAACAATAAATATAAGCAAACAGATGCAACACGATGCATGACATGGCAATATGCAGGGCTAGGCATGCACTAACGCAGTACTACGCGTTGCAGACGAAACGGGAGAATATCTGACGATATTTCCCGGGTCTTTGGATTTATCGGACAGACGATCCGGCGGTGAAAGTTCCATGTTCCATGCTAGGAGTATGTGACAGATGAATGTATGGCATATTTGGATTCGTGGGATTTTTCTGATCAACTTTCATGTATAAAGTTTTTCCATCTGAGCTACAGATTATTTTCTATGATTTTTCAAAGTTTTAATCATTTTCTAGAATTGTTTTAATTAATTAAATCCAACATTATCCAGAATAGTGAATGATGATGTCAGCATGAGGTCGGCATTGCGTCAGCAGTCAACAGGGGGCTGGCGAGGTCAAACCTGACCAGTGGGCCCCACCCGCCATAGACTCAGGCTTATCCCTGAGTTTTAGATTAATTTAAACAGGGTTAATTAGCAGGTGGGTCCACATGTCAGTGACAGATTTAGTTTAGGTTAATTATTTTACTAATCTAAACACCTAATTCACCAACTGACAGTGGGGGCCCATATGTCATAGACACTGGGGGAGGGGCCCCACATGTCAGTGGCACACGGGTGCCCAGTCAGCACGTTGACTGGGTCAACCCAGTCAACTGGGCCCGTGGGGCCCGTTGGTAGTGACCCTGGGGGTGGCCCCGGGGGTGCCAGCTCGGCGGCGGCCGGCGTTTAGCCGCCGGCGACATCGAAACGCGGCGGAGGGCCATGGGTGTCGCCGGAAAATGCCCACAGGCGACCGTTGGGCGCGCGGCTAGGCGCGTTCGAACGGGCGTTCAACGCCGTGTCGATTGGTGGCGGCACCGCGACCTGAGATGGCCGGAGTTGGCGCCGGCGACGACGGCAGGCGGCGGTGGTTACGGACGTGCGACGGGGATGGAGCTACGGCGCGCACGCGAGCAAATAAAGCGGCCGGGGAGGCTCTACGCGACACGGTGAGCAAAATGGACACGGCCGCCGGACCATTTGGTCGCCGGAACAACGCCGGCGATGAGCTATGCGGCGGCGGGCTCGGGTACCACGGGAATGGCGTCTACGGCGAGCTAGCGAGCACGAGGAGGGACAGGGGAGGAAGGCGAGGCTCACAGCGAGGTGTAGCCGTTTAATGCGAGCTCGAGGAGGGCTTGACAGCGGCGAATCGAAGCCGAAGACCAAGACGGCCATGCTGGGAAGATGAGCTCGGGGAGGTCGATGTAGCGGCACCGAGCTCCGGCTCGAGGTCGGGGTCGAAGGAGCGGAGGACGACGGAGCTCGTGGACACGTCGGGGAGGCGAACGGGAGGCGGTGGCCGCGCTACGCCGGAGCCATGGCGGCGGCGGTGCGGGAAGGAGGAGCGCGAGCGAGGGAGAGGGGGAGAGTGGGCGAGGCGACCAGGGGGGAGGGTTCGGGGGCGAGCTTATCCCCTCGCCCCAACTGCTCACGCACCGTGGCAAGCGGCAGGCGGCTCGGCGAGCTCCTGCCATGGAGGTGCCAACACGCAGGGGGGAGCAGGTGAGCGGAGGTGGGCTGGGCCGGCTCGGCCTAGCAGCCAGGTAAGTGGGCCTCTGCCCCTTTTTCTTTTATTTCTTTTCTGTTTTCTTTTCTTTGCTTCTGTTTTATTTATTTTAGGCCAATATTCCTATAAGCAAAAATGTGTCATATGGTCCAACAATTAACTTGCAATATTTTGGAGGGCCACATCCACTTTGAGCATTTTTAGAAACTGTTTTCATTTTCCAATGCAATTTAGAGTACTTTTAAAATGCTTTTAGCTACTGTTATTGATGCTGGGTCCACACCAGAAGCTTGGTGATGTTGTTTTCCTCAACATTACATGTTTTGGAATATTTCACAAGATTGGAACATTTTACTTTTGATGTTTACATAATTATTTTTATCACAATAATTCCTAGGACATTTTGAAATGGAATTTGAATTGGAACTTGAACTTCAACTTGATCATACCTTGTTTAGCAAAATGATTAGGCACTGATCATGGTCATTACTGTGCTTAATTACAATGATCACTGTAGCATAAAACCAGGGTGTCACATCGGCTGAGTACGGTGGCACGAGCCTCGACCCCCTGGGGTTGTCCCGAGCTGGAGTTATGGCTTTCAGTTTGTTCGCCACTGCCTCGGCACTGAGCTCTTCCGGATGCGTGCGAGTGACATCACTCGGACCCGAGTACTGCCACATGGGGTGGGCACTGGCCTGAAGTGGCTGGATCCTTCTTTGGAAAAAGACCTCTCGCAAATCTAATCTGTTGACGCCCTGGTTCACTTGAGCTACCAGTGCAATCACAAGCAAATCTACGTCGACCTTCTCCTCCTTGGACACGGTCAGCTTTGGAAGCTGCCGAATGCGTTCGGTGGAATATGTAGGAAGGCCCGACTGACTCTCACTGACAGAGACATCGCTACAATAAAACCAGGTGGATTGCCAACCCTTGACTGTATCGAGAAAGTTTAGTGTGGGAAAGCTACCTTTGCCTCTCAACTGGATTCCCAAACCCTCGCACAACTGAGCTACATTTTTTTTCTCTTCCGAGAGAGCAGTTTTCTTCACCGTCATCATTCGGCAAGTGAGCAAGTGTTTGAAAAAGTCCCAATGCGGGTGACAGCCAAGGAAATTCTCACATAGGGAGACGAAAGCAGCTAAGTACGTGATGGAGTTGGGAGGGAGATGATGAAGTTGAGCTCCAAAGAAATCCAAGAAAGCCCGAAAGAAAGGATGAGGCGGAAGCAAAAACCCTCGGTCGATATGAGTGGTAAGGAGTACCCGTTCATCTCCGCGTGTCGCAGGCTCGACCTCTCCCTTCTCCGACAGCCGCCAGCTCCCCGGGGCGAGGAGGCCTTGGTCCTCATACTCCTTCAATCGGCTGGCGACGACTCGGGGCGCCAACCACTCGCCCTGGACGAAGCCGGCCAAGCCGCCTGCGCTCGAGGAGGAGTCGCGCGAAGCTTTCTTTGCCTTCTCGGCCTTGGCGATGGAGTTCCTCGACATCTCCGACGAGAGTTGGCGGCGAATCGGCAGTCCGGTGGTGCTCGTGGAGCTAGCGGTGGAGCTACAGTGGAGATCGGGAGGAGAAAGAGAGGATATATTCTCCTTACCTCCCCCCGGTTCTCTTTTTATACCCATGTTCAGCTGATTTCCAGTCGTTGGATTTGGAAAGATCGCGCAATCAACGGACGAGCCCAGATCCGCCAAATCTTTGGGGCAGAGTAGTGGGGACGCGTGGCAAAATTAGTGGCACAGAAATCGAGGCTCCATGGCCACCTCCCCCACGCCTCTGACACAACCGTCACAATCACGCGCGCGTGCTTCCCGGCGATTTTGAAATCGCCGGAGATTTCGCGACGCCGCGTTTCGAGTGGACTCCGCGTCTGCTCGGGCGTCCCGACGTACCAAATTTTACCGAGTGACCAATGACTGGTCAAACTTCCACCGAGTGGACAAAGTCTCATTGGACACTCGGATTGATCTCCAAACACTCCTGAAACCTCCGAATGAGGATCAGACGAAGGTTCTAATGACGACACCAAGCCTAAGGATCGTCTCTCCCGAGAGCCGATTTACATTGAACCGAATGGCCTGGGCAGTCCGGACTGTGAGGGCCACTCGGAAAATGTTAAACCTTGAATCGATTGCGGCTCGAACACCGAGTGAGAAATGACCCGATCTGTTTGAAAACGTCCCTGAGATGGTTCCAGCATCACGACATGCAGGTCACTCGGTCCCCTGAGACTCAATCGATTCGGGTGCTACTAACGAGGTCACCTACCCTAGGTAGGGTCACATACCTCTATACTAGGGCACCCCTGGGGTCCTACAAGTTCATGGAAGACCTTGGTTCACCTCGACTCTCGAATGAATGCACAAGCTGCACTCGGCCTCTAGAAAGTCACTCGGACGTCACTCATCACTTGCCGCCTTTCGTAGCACTCGGATAGGAAGGAGCAGGACCGTCGTGGGAGAGGCAATGTTCGAGGGACTTAATATTCCTTAAGTATTGTAAAGACCACGTTACCTGTAACGACTGTAGTTAACTTAGCAGTTTCTAGTAACCCCCGAAGTTACTAGCATTAATGGCCCTAGTGATGGCGCTCGGTTGATGGCGGCACACTCTATATAAGCCTCCCTCCGACGCCAGAGCAAGGGTTATGAACTCTCTGTAATCAGATACCCGTACAAGGAAAACACATAGCCCCAGGGCTCGAGACGTAGGACTGTTACCACTTCCGAGTGGGGTCTGAACTCATAAATTCCAAGTGTGACACTTATTCCGTAGCTAGGCTTCCCCCTACTCACTCGTACCCCCAGTACTATTGTCAGGATTACTCCCATGACACTCACTTATGTGAATTTTTGTTTCTTGGTTTGGTTGCTTCTCAATCTATTTGCTAGCCTCTATTTGTACTAAGTAGAAATACTACTTGTCAATCCAAAATCCTTAAACCAAGTTTTGCCTTATGAGTCCACTATACCTACCTATATGCGGTATTTCCATGCCGTTCCAAGCAAATTTGTATGTGCCATCTCTAAATTTTCAAAATAAACTTCTCTTTTTTGTGTGCTCGTACCGCTCATGAAACGGTGGGGGGTGTCCAATATTTTTTCCATGCTCGATGTGTTATTCTCAAGATGAGTGTTTATTCACTTGTCATTGCACGAGAGTGTGGCGGTAATAGGGATGCCCATTCCCAAAATGAAAAAGAAAAAATATTTACTTGATGTTGTCAAATAATAAATTCCTTGGAAAGTGTTGGTATGGAAGGCAACCATGGATACGGCCCGCCATGGAAAGTGAAAGAATGGTGGAAAAAGGAATAAACTTTATTTTCTGTTTGGGAACCGCCTATGATATATCTAGCATGGAAAGTATTGTGAGCTACTTTGTCATTTTCGTTGACAGGAAAGGCATGCCACCCAAAATATTTTTCTCTCTCAATTTAAACTTTGAGCTCTGGCACCTCTACAAATCCCTACTTCCCTCTGTGAAGGGCCTATCTATTTACTTTATTCAATTTTTATTTTTTACTTTGAGTCTCCATCTTCTCTTATAAAGCACGAACTAGGGGGCACTATGATCGTACTTGAGCATTGGGTGTAGCTAATATTTGAGTGTGTTTCATGAATGTATCAATGATTGAGCATGATGGGCTAGGGATAACTTTCTTTAGTGTTGATATTTTGAAAGACATGGTTGCTTGTTGGCATGCTTGAGTATTGAAGTCATTATGTTAAAACTAGACTATTGCTTTGAATCATCTACAAGTCCAAATGTCCATGCTACAAAGGAAAAGAATATGAGATGAACATGTTAGGCATCATTCCACATCAAAAATTCTGTTTTTATCATTTACCTACTCGAGGACGAGTAGGAATTAAGCTTGGGGATGCCGATACGTCTCCAACGTATCTATAATTTTTGCTTGTTCCATGCTGTTAAATTATCATTCTTGGATGTTTTACAATCATTTTATAGAACTTTATATCATTTTTTGAGACTAACCTATTGACATAGTGCCAAAGTGCCAGTTGCCGTTTTTCACTTTTTACTTCGCAGAATATCAGTACAAAACGGAGTCCAATCGCGACGAAACTTTTGGAGAATTTTACTGGAGGCCACAACCCACATGGGCGCGCCAGGGGGCCACCGGTGCGCCCTGGTGGGTTGTGCCCTCCACGGGGCCCCCTCCACACCCTCTGACGCCTATAAATTCCCAGATATTCAGAAAACCCTAGGGGAGTCGACGAGAAACACATCCAGCCGCCGCCAGTTCCAGAACCTCGAGATCCAATCTAACACCATCACGGAGGGGTTCATCTTCTTCATAGGTGCCTCTCCGATGATGTGTGAGTAGTCCACCATAGACCTACGAGTCTGTAGGCAGTAGCTAGATGGCTTCCTCTCTCTCTCTCTCTCTTTTGATTCTCCATACAATGGTCTCTTGGAGATCTATTTGATGTAAACTTTTGCGGTGTGTTTGTTGGGATCCGATGAATTTTGAGTTCATGATCAGTTTCTATCCATGAATATTATTTGAGTTTTCTTTGATCTCTTATATGCATGATTACTTATAGCCTCGTATTTATTCTTTGAATCTTTGGTTTAGGTAGGCAAACTAGATCGATTTTTCTTGCCATGGGAAGAGGTTCTTTGTGATGGGTTCGATCTTGCGGTGTTCTTTCCCAGTGACAGAAGGGGTAGCAAGGCACGCATGTATCGTTGCCATTAAGGATAACAAGATGGGGTCTATTCCTACATGAATAGATCTTGTCTACATCATGTCATCGTTCTTATTGCATTACTCCATTTTTCCATGAACTTAATACACTAGATGCATGCTGGATAGCGGTCGATGTGTGGAGTAATAGTGGTAGATGCAGGCAGGAGTCGGTCTACTTATCTTGGACGTGATGCCTACATAATGATCATCGCCTTGGATATCGTCATGATTATTTGATCTTCTATCAATTGCCCAACAGTAATTTGTTCACCCACCGTGTGCTATACTCATGAGAGAAGCCACTAGTGAAACCTACGGCCCCCAGGTCTACTTTTCCAACATATTGCTTTCCGATCTATCTTTTTGCCTTTTTGTTTTCAGATCTACTAAACCAAAAAAACCAAAAATATATTGCTACACTTTTTATTTGCCCTTTTTTATTTTGTGTTCTTGAGAGATCTATCTCTCCTATTGATCACTACCTAATCTATCTTTTTACCGTAGAGAGATTGACAACCTCTCTTTCGCGTCGGGTTGCAAGTATTTGTTATTTGTGTGCAGGTGCTGCTTATTGGGTGGTGGTGATCCTCCTACTGGTTCGATAACCTTGGTTTCATAACTGAGGGAAATACTTACCGTAGTTGTGCTGCATCATCCCTTCCTCTTTGGGGAAATAATGACGCAGTCTCAAGCCACGTCAAGCACACACACTTTTGTTTTCTGGATGGATATTCCGGTTTCTCTCAAATACCTGTATCACAATCTGATCAAGAGAAAACCACCTTTACTTGTCCTTTTGGATCCTATGCTTATAGACGTATGCCTTTTGGTTTATGCAATGCACCTGCTACCTTTCAAAGATGTATGACTGCTATATTGTCTGATTTTTGTGAAAATATTGTGGAGGTTTTCGTGGATGATTTTTCCGTTTACGGA
Organism: Elymus sibiricus; assembly: GCA_039707655.1. Taxonomy (NCBI): domain Eukaryota; kingdom Viridiplantae; phylum Streptophyta; class Magnoliopsida; order Poales; family Poaceae; genus Elymus; species Elymus sibiricus. The sequence goes on along the minus strand of CM077667.1, from coordinate 174,364,411 downwards.
ACTTCTTTTGATGATTGCTTAAGCAACCTTGATCGAGTTTTGCAGAGATGTGAACAAACTAATCTTGTCTTGAATTGGGAGAAGTGCCACTTTATGGTTAATGAAGGTATTGTCTTGGTGCATAAAATATATGAACGAGGTATTGAGGTGGATAAAGCTAAAGTTGATGCAATTGAGAAAATGCCATGTCCTAAAGATATGAAAGGTATTCGGAGTTTCCTTGGTCATGTGGTTTCTATAGGAGGTTCATTAAAGACTTCTCTAAAATTTCTAGGCCTCTTACTAATCTTTTACAAAAGGATATTCCATTTGTTTTTGATGATGATTGTGTAGAAGCCTTTGAAACACTCAAGAAAGCCTTAACTTCTGCACCTATCGTTCAACCACCTGATTGGAACTTGCCTTTTGAAATTATGTGTGATTCTAGTGATTATGCTGTTGGTGCTGTTCTAGGACAAAGAGATGATAAGAAATTAAATGTTATCCATTATGCTAGCAAAACTCTAGATAGTGCCCAACGAAATTATGCTACTACTGAAAAAGAATTTTTAGCAGTTGTGTTTGCTTGTGATAAATTTAGATCCTACATTGTTGATTCCATAGTCATTGTTCACACCGATCATGCTGCTATAAAATATCTTATGGAAAAGAAAGATGCTAAACCTAGACTCATTAGGTGGGTTCTATTGCTTCAAGAATTTGATTTACATATAATTGATAGGAAGGGAGCTGAGAATCCCGTAGCTGATAACTTGTCTAGGTTAGAAAATATTCTTGATGACCCACTACCTATTGATGATAACTTTCTTGATGAACAGTTAGCTGCAATAAATGTTTCTCAAGACACTCCTTGGTATGCTGATTATGCTAACTACATTGTTGCTAAATATATACCACCTAGTTTCACATACCAACAAAATAAAAAAATTCTGTGATTTAAGACATTACTTTTGGGATGACCCACATCTTTATAAAGAAGGGGTAGATGGTATTATTAGACGTTGTGTACCTGAGCATGAACAAATCCTATGAAAATGTCATTCCGAAGCTTATGGAGGACATCATGCGGGAGATAGAACTGCTCACAAGGTATTGAAATCTGGTTTTTATTAGCCTACTCTCTTCAAGGATACCCGTAAGTTTGTCTTGTATTGTGATGAATGTCAAAGAATTGGTAATATCGGTAAGCGTCGGGAAATGCCTATGAATTATTTACTTGTTGTTGAACCATTTGATGTTTGGGGTTTTGATTATATGAGACCTTTTCCTTCCTCTAATGGGTACACTCATATTTTGGTTGCTTTTGATTATGTCACTAAGTGGGTAGAAGCTATTCCAACTAGTAGTGCCGATCACAACACATCCATTAAAATGCTTAAAGAAGTTATCTTCTCGAGGTTTGGAGTCCCTAGATATTTAATGAATGATGGTGGTTCACACTTTATTCATGGTGCGTTCCGTAAGATGCTTGCTAAATATGATGTTAACCATAGAATTGCATCACCCTATCATCCTCAATCTAGTGGTCAAGTTGAACTTAGCAATAGAGAAATAAAATTAATATTACAAAAAACTGTCAATAGGTCTCGAAAGAATTGGTTTAAGAAACTAGATGATGCACTTTGGGCCTATGGAACAGCTTATAAAAATCCTATGGGTATGTCACCATACAAAATGGTATATGGAAAAGCTTGTCATTTGCCTCTAGAGTTAAAACATAAAGCATTTTGGGCAATTAAAGAACTCAACTATGATTTAAAACTTGCCGGTGAGAAGAGGTTATTTGATATTAGCTCACTAGATGAATGGAGAACCCAAGCTTATGAAAATGCCAAACTATTCAAAGAAAAAGTAAAAAGATGGCATGACAAAAGAATCCAAAAGCGGGAATTCAAAGTAGGAGACTATGTTCTTTTGTACAACTCTCGTTTAAGATTTTTGCAGGTAAGCTTCTCTCCAAATGGGAAGGACCATATATTATTGAAGAGGTTTATTGTTCTGGAGCTATCAAGATCAATAATGCCAAAGGTACTAACCCGAAGGTGGTCAATGGACAAAGAATTAAACACTATATCTTAGGTACGCCTATTAATGTTGAAAGCAATGTTATCCAAACCATGACACCGGAGGAACACATAAAAGAAACCTTCCGGAACACTCCAGAATTCTGAAAAAGAGGAGGCACGTGATACGGTAAGTAAACGGACTCCGAAAAATCTGCAAAAATATGTTCTGTTAGTTTTGGAATATTACAAAAATTAGGAAAATAAGAAATAAATGGGAAAGCAACCGAGGTGAGCACGATACACCAGGGCACGCCCTGGTGGGTTGTGCCCACCTCGGACACCTTCCCGACTCCGTCTTCCTTCCATATTCTTGCTTCCCAAGATAAAAAAAATCTTTATATATACCCCTGATTGTTTTGACCACCGCGTCGTAGAAAAATCCCTTGTTCTTGTTTCGTGATGTTTTCCTATCAGATCTATCAAGCCAGGCATCATGCCTTCTCCTTCCTCCAATAACGTAGAAGAGGATGCCTGGCTGATGAAGATGGAGCTGAAGAGAGAGGAGCCAAAAGAAGCCAATAATGAAGACAAGGGCAAGGAAGCTATGAAGGATCAAGCTCCAGAAGGAGGGCAATCCATGCTAACAGAAGAGGAGGAAGAAAAAGAAATCCTTCAACCTTATTACAATCGTCTCACCCCCACTGAAATTGAAGCTTTTAGGGCTTTCGAAGCGGTTCGTGTTCAGAATAAATTTCTTACTCGTGAAAATATTTTGCTAGAGGAGCACATCATCACCCTTCGGAGAGTCATCCGCAAATTGGAGTACCTATTGAGTCTTAAGTGTGACACTTCATCACCACCACCTTCATCATCTTCACCACCAAAGGAGACTTGAACACACGGGTATGTGCACTCCCCTTGGCTTGAGCCAAGCTTGGGGGAGGTGCCCCGATATCATATCACCATCACTTTTATTCACCTTTACCTATTTTCGTTCGATCCTTAGCTTTTTCGTGATTTAGTTGAATAAAAGTGTAGTATGATCTATTTTCGAGTGTTAGTTTCATGATCTATCTATCTATGTAATCGAGTGAGAGTTATATAATAAAGTTTAGTTCGAGCTTTTGCTTCTTTACTTTCTTGTTGCAATCAAAATAAAAAGGAAATAAATAGAAAAGAATCATATGCTAATCCTATGGTAAGTAATGACATTACATAAGGAAAAGTATAAGTGGTAAAATTTATTGGAGATTGACAAACATAGCATTGGTCAATGATGCAATTCATGAAAGAATTAATAAGGGAAGAGAAGATTCACATGCAAATACACTATCTTGGACATCTTTTATGATTGTGAGCCCCCATTAAATATTATATGTCAAAATTGTTGACGTTGGACAAGGAAGACAACGTAATGATTTATGTTTGTTCATATTCACATAGAAGTTATATTGTCATAGATCCTTCAACATGTGGTGCTTGCTCAATATCTTTGCTAGCCAAAAATTCCGCACTAAGTAGAGATACTACCTGTGCATCCAAAAACCCAAAACCCAAATTCATGTTTTGAGAGTCCACCATACCTACCTACGAATCGAGTAAGATCCTTCAAGTAAGTTGTCATCGGTGCACAAAGGCAGTAAAAATTGCTTCTAAATGTGTTTGATCAATTAGTGTAAGAGAAAATTGAGCGTTGTACGAACTTATGATGGCAAAGTAATAAAAGCGGCGGACTGCATAATAAAGGTTGCTATCATAGGGGGCAATATAGCGTGACATTCTTTTACATTAAGGGATTGGGCATACAAACCAAAAAGCGCATGACAACCTCTGCTTCCCTCTATGAAGGGCCTATCTTTTACTTTTATGTATTTACTTTTATGCAAGACTCAAAGTATTCTTCCCTATTCCTTTTTATTTTTCTTTTTGCAAGCATCATGTGGTGAGGAAAGATCTAGGCACATATATCCAGTTGGATGTGAGTGAGCATGAGTTATTATTATTGACATCACCCTTGAGGTGAGTACGTTGGGAGGCGAAACTATAAGCCCCTATCTTTCTATGTGTCCGGTTGAAACTTTTTGCTCATGGGTATGATGTGAGTGTTATCAATCATAGTAGACTAAATGATGGTTGAGTATGTGGACTTGCCAAAAGGCTCTGACACGAGACCCTTCTTGAAAATATGATGAATTGTAGTTGCAAAGTTGACTGAGAACATAGTTTGTTGGTTTTCAATAAGGTTTATGCTTTATACTTCTATGTTGTGATGAATTGTTACTTGTTCATGAGAAGTTATATGATGAAGTTATATAATAAAAGTTATATAAATAAGTTCTATGATAAAGTTTGTTGCTGTTATAATAATAAGCATGATGCTATTATGTCCGTATTTTATTTTTATCGACACCTCTTTCTCAAACCATGTGGACATGCTTTTCAATACCGGCTTTCGCTTGAGGACAAGCGAGGTCTAAGCTTGGGGGGAGTTGATACGTCCATTTTGCATCATGATTTCCTACTGTTATTTATAATGTTTTGATGTATAATAATGCTTTAGGGAGTGATTCTAATGCCTTTTCTCTCATAATATGCAAGGTTTACACAAAGAGGGAGAATACCGGCAGCTGGAATTCTGGACCTGAAAAAGCACATCAGAGATAACTATTCTGCACATCTCCAGATAAGCTGAAACTTCACGGAGAATTATTTTGGAATATATAAAAAATACTCGAGCAAATAACTACCGGAGGGGGCCCACCTGGTGAGCACAAGATACCAAGGCGCGCCAGGCCCCCCAAGCGCGCCCTGGTGGGTTGTGCCCTGTACGGCCCACCTCCGGTGCCCATCTTCTGGTATTTAAGGCCTTTTGACCTATAAAAAATAAGGAGAGGACTTTCGGGATGGAGCGCCGCCGTCTCGAGGTGGAACTTGGGCAGGAGCACTTTTGCCCTCCGGCAGAGCGATTCCGCCGGGGGAACTTCCCTCCCGGAGGGGGAAATCAAAGCCATCGTCATCACCAACACCCCTCTCATCTTTGGGAGGCCAATCTTCATCAACATCTTAAATAGCACCATCTCCTCTCAAACCCTAGTTCATCTCTTGTGTTCAATGTTTATACCGGAACCTCAGATTGGCCCCTGTGGGTGACTAGTAGTGTTGATTACATCTTGTAGTTGATTACTATATGGTTTATTTGGTGGAAGATTATATGTTCAGATCCATTATGCTATTCAATACCCCTCTGATCTTGAGCATGGATATTATTTGTGTGTAGTTACCCTTGTTCTTGAGGTCACGAGAGAAGTCATGTTGCAAGTAATCATGTGAATTTGATATGTGTTTGATATTTTGATGATATGTATGTTGTGATTCCCTTAGTGGTGTCATGTGAACGTCGACTACATGACACTTCACTATCCTTGGACCTAAGGGAATGCATTGTGGAGTAGTTATTAGATGATGGGTTGCTAGAGTGACAGAAGCTTAAACCCTAGTTTATGCGTTACTTCGTAAGGGGCTGATTTGGATCCAAACATTTAACGCTATGGTTAGATTTTATCTTATACTTTTCTCGTAGTTGCGGATGCTTGCGAGGGGGTTAATCATAAGTGGGAGGTTTGTTCAAGTAAGAACAGCACCCAAGCACCGGTCCACCCACATATCAAATTATCAAAGTAGCGAACGCGAATAAAACCAACATGATAAAAGTGACTAGATGAAATTCCCGTGTACCCTCAAGAACACTTTGCCTATTATAAGATACTGTTCTGGCCTATCCTTTGCCACAAAAGGATTGGGCTACCTTGCTGCACTTTATTTACCGTTACCGTTACTTGCTTGTTACCAATAATCTTGCTATCAAACTATCTATTACCTACAATTTCAGTGCTTGCAGAAATTACCTTGCTGAAAACCGCTTGTCATTTCTTTCTGCTCCTCGTTGGGTTCGACACTCTTACTTATAGAAAGGACTACGATTGACCCCCTATACTTGTGGGTCATCATCTAACTACTCGAATACTTAGAGATATTGCTTCAAAATCCTTAGCCACACTCACACCATCCATTATGCCCAAAACCCTAAAGTTTATCTTGGTCCCACCAAAACACATTCAACCGGACTCGCCGAGATGCATTTGACATAACCACCTTCTAAACCCTAGCATCTCGGTCTCAATGAGTTGGCCCGAGACCGAAGAGCACTTGCCAACCTTCTATTACCAATTGAAATTGGCTCAAAAAATTTGATCAGTTTCAATCGGTGACACCGAAATGTGAAAAGTGCTTAGGTCAGCCTGATTCGGCCCATCGAGAGATTTCACCGAGTCTCACAGAAAAGCCTAAAGTTCAGACATTTTGCATAGGCCGGTCTCACCGAGTGGTTTGGACTGGTCCCACCGAAGTGTGCATAAATGTGTGTAACGATTGAATTTTTGGTGTTTCGTATATATAGCCCCACCTATCCACCATCTCTCAGAGAGTAATCATTTCGAAGCATACACCTCCCATATCCATTTTCTGAGAGAGAGACACATATTCGTGTGTTGAGATCAAAGGCCTTCCACCCCAACCATATAACTTTGATCTCTAGCCATCGAAATTGCTTTCCACCCAAATCCCTCTCCTACCACATAGCCAAAATCTATGAGAGGGTGTATGAGTGTTCAGTAGACTATTTTTTGAAGCACAAGAGTAAGGATTTTATCATGAACAACAACATTTATTATTTTTTGGAGAGGGGTGTCTCCTAGATTGATTAGGTGCCACTTGGGAGCCTCCAAATCATGTGGAGTGAACAAAAAGTTTGTAAGGGCAAGAAGATCACCTACTTCCTAAAGATCTATTCGAGTGAGGCTAGTCCTTCATGGACGTAAGCCATGGTGGAATAGACAAGGTTGCTTCTTCGTGGACATCTTCTGGGTGGAGCCCTCCATGGGTTGGTGCACCCTTTGGGATTGAAGCCTCCACCAACGTGGATGTACGATAGCACCATCCATGAAATCATGGGAAAAATGTTCATGTCACCCTTTGTTTGCAAAATCTCCTAAACTCTACTCCTTATATTCTTACACTTACATGTTGTTTACTTTCCGCTGCTCATGCTCTAGATATGTATGTGTAGGATGTATTGCTTGTTATCAAACCTGTGCTAAAATCTGCTCAAGTTTCAAGAAAACGCAAAAATGCATTTTTGGCCTTGTTGGTGTCTATTCACCCCCTCCGCCCCCCCCCCCCCCCCCCCGCCCCCTCTAGCCCTACCCTTTTGATCCCACAACTTAGTATATCCCCATGTGGCCATCTTTGACTCCTACAACCTACTTCCCGACCTCAATTGTATTTCCCTAAACATTATTGAGCAATAAATAAAACATGCGATTAGGCTAAAAATATATAAAAAAATGGCAGGTGCTCCTTCAAGTACAGACTTCCTAGTTTTTTTACTTTATGTTTTCACTTTTCATATATTCTGATTCTGAAAATTATAAAAATACCGGATAAAAAATGTTCACATATTTAAATGTGAACGGATGGGACTGGACAATTCTTTACCACGAACCTGCTCCCGTCCGTTCGCCTTTTTCCATTAAACATGCACGACGACCGATAAACCCACTTCGATGCCCGCATTGACACATCTCATCGCTTGGCATGACTAACACCCGCTATTTAAACGTTGCCTCCTCGCTCGACACGACTAGAACCGCACGACATCTGCCATGACCGCGAGCTCTAAAGCGATGTGGGAGAGCATCTCGATGAAGCAAAAGTAGGAGTTGGTCGGCATTGCAGCCGACAGGCAGGCTCGTCATGCGTTATGGACTGAGGTTGGCTTGCCAGCGAGATCGTCGGAGGGAGGACTAGGCGATGGAGGATGCATCCGACGAGCCAATGCCAATGCTCGTGAAGGAGCACTTCAAGTGTCATGGTGGAAGAGCAGTTGGTGCAGCTTGTGTCAACGTTTCGACATGCATAGGAGGAGCATCCCAACAACCTCCGGCTCCTTGACGAGCACCGACTCGCGGAGGAAAAAACTGTCGGCGAGCAGGCTAACTACGATGCCGCCGCGAACATGGTTGTGAAGGATCGGGGTTTCCTGGATGAGTAGTGGGCGATGAAACCAGTCCATGCGCAGCGCTCGCAAGATCCGCGACAAGCAATGGCGGTTTGCGTGTCCTGCGGATGGAGATAGATGCCCTATTCATGAAGCTTGACACGGAGGCGGACAAAGAGAAGGCGCAGGTGACCACGGATGTCACCAGCTCCGCGTCAGCCCATCGCCACCGCGGTTCGCATCCCGTCGCAATGACCGCGAGGCCGACCCGTCTACGTCCGCACTGTTGGCACAACAGACTCCGGCAAGAAAAAATAGGACTTGGGTCCCAGGTGGGTCGTGTCCCATTCTTATTCTTCCTCTTCCCTCGCTTCACCTCTCGGGGCTCACAGACGGTGAGCATTTCGGACAATGGAAAAGACACGACGTGGGACACAGATGTCACCACGACGAGCGATAGTTTCATTCAGACCAGGTAAAGAAAATCCAGTCCGCTTTTGTTTAGTTGAAACATATAAAAAAGTAATGAATTTGTACGGTTTAAATGAAAAATCATTCGGTCTACATGAAAAGCGTTGGTTGTTCAAATCACATTTGTAATGTATTAGGAGGGTTGGACGCGCTTTGCTACGATGTTGATGTTTTTGGATTTTTATTTGTACTCAATCTATCTTAAAATATAAGGTGTATTAGTTTTTTGAAAAGTCAAATCACTTTAAATTTGACCATATTTTTGTAGAAATATATGAGTATCCATAATATCAAATCGGATTCTTAGATTCATCATGAAATGAATTTTCATATTTTATTATTTAGTATTGTGGATGTCGATATTTTTGCGTCCGAACTTGATCAAAGTTTTTTAAAAAGTTGACTTTTCAATAAACTAATACACCTTAAATTTTAGAATAGAGTGAGTATTAGGTTTGGTTAGTGGGAAAGATGATGGAGTGTTTTTTCTTTTTTATTCATATAATGTGGTGTTCTGATGGGGTTTTGCGGTGTGATTTTGTGATCTGCTAATGAACTCATACTTATGTGCGAAAAATGTCCGCATCGGTGGCTGCATGTATTATATTGGTGCTAAAGTATCACATGTTGACGCTGGTTTTTTAGGTGATGGGAGGGTGCATAGGATTGGTAAGTTTTTATGGCCGGTTGCTTCCAAATGATTTGTAAAATTATTGACCCAGTCAAAATTCAGTATTTATTTTCTCAATGAAATAAAAGAGCATAGTTAGTTAAAATAATTGAGCAAGAGATAGTTGATCCGGTCAAAATCGGTGACCCAATTCCAAATTGATGACCTCAATTGCATGAACGGCCTCCAATTCTAAGGAGCTTAGTGATATACTCCCTTCGTCCCATAATATAAGAGCGTTTTTGACACTACACTAATGTCGACGGAGGAAGTAGTATATATGCAAGCATGGTTGGATGACCGTCTTCTTCATGCCGTGTCCGGGATCCGTGAGTCGCACTTAACTTGTTTGAACGGGCTTCTGGGACGAGGGGTTGTTGGACCTAATTAATTAGCTCTAGTTGAACTATGCCTGATCATGGTGGTAGTACTTGGTGTGCGCAGGGCTCCGTCTGTCGTCCTCCCTCGGCCGGCACACGGTGACGCGAGGCTCCTGCCAGAGCCACGCCTTGCTGATCTCTGACACGTGCTCTTGGACGACCTTAAGGAGCAGGCGGACGCTCTTGTGCTGGTCATGGTCTCCCGGAGCTCCCACGTCTTCCGGGGTGACGAGCACCAGCTGCTCGAGGACAGGAGCCCTGCGCAGGACGAACCTTAGCAGCCGCAGCTCGCGCCTCGTCCCTCGGAAGTTCACCAGCTTGAGGAACGTCAGGTGGTCGAGAGCGATCTCGTAGTCGAGAAGGATATCCGCGTCCTCGCCGGTCGCCGCCGTGCCCGTGCCGTCGCACGCGTCTGGGAGCTGCAAGTTCTAGCTTGTTAGAGGCGGCCTCGCACGCCATGGGAAGTCAGGTTCGAATGGGTTGAGCATCAGGAAGCTTACCCGGATAAAAAGGCGCTCGAGGAGCGGCGCCGCGACGAGCTCGAAGAATCCGGAGAAGTGAGTTACATCGCTGTCGCCCATGGAGTCCATCAGCAGCTGCAGCTCTTCTAGGTTCGGGGCATCCACACCGCCCATAGCGAACGATCGCTCTACTTCCATGTGCTGATCTTACAGAAGACACAGTCGAGAAGGAATATATAGAACAAGAACTTTTTTAAAGCGTATTAGCCGACCCGGCTTACGAATTTATACCTACTATCAAGGAATTCCTAAAGTTTTTGGTGGAATGGGAATTACTATTCTTTTTACTTCTCGAGGGATAATGACAGATCGAGAAGCTGGACTAAACAGAATTGGGAATGAAGTCTTATGTTATATATGGTAATCGCCCCGACTATAGTGCTCGAATTCTATCTCGCCCTTCCTATTTTGAAAATAAAAATGAAAAAATAGAAGAAAAAGAATATGACAGAAAAAAAAATAAGAGAGAAAAAAAAACCGAGAGAAGCAAAAGTAACTTTCGAAGGTTTAGCCGGATAAAAAACGCTTTCCTTTTTTTTTGAACACAGTACAGACGCAAGCGCTCATATACACACGCATACACTCACCCCTATGAACGCACACACGCACACCCTACCCCTATGAGCACCTCCGAGAGACCGAGCAAGAACAAGTGTGAATATCGTACCAGAAAGCCCACGGAACAAAGTGTCAAAATCTTGGCATGCGCGACCTGTTCCAGGAAGCCTGAGTAGCCGAACTCGTGAATTTCTTCGTCGTATTCGCCGTAGCCGATGTGGGACTGGTACGCGTCCTTTAGCTCCGGCCTGGCATCGGACCGCGTCCCAGTGCCGCCTGGGCCAACGAACTCCACGCCGGACGGCTCGTCCTCTCTCCAGCAGAGGATGTCGCCGTGGTAGGCCACGGACTCCAGCACGGGCGCGGCCAGCTGCAGGTGCCGCATGGCCAGGCAGCGCACGATCTCCAGGCCCCGCAGCCTCTCGCCGGCGACCCTCACATACACGAGAAGGTGGCAGCTCTTCAGGCTCAGAAACTCGAGCAGCTGGCACCCGGAGACCACGTCCCGGACAGCATCATCGGTGACGTTGACTTGGTTGAGGGAGAGCGATGTCAGGCCGGCGAGCCCCGCCGCGCCAGGCGGGACGTCGCGGAGGCTGCAACGGCCGAGGCTGAGCACCGCGAGGGAGCTCTCGGCCTGGAAGAGGTCCCCGGGAAACTCCAGAGCCCCGCGACCATCGGCGTGCTGCGTGAGATCCACCCCCACCTCCCTGGCGCCTCTCCCCAAGGCGGCCGCGGCCCACCGGACGACGTCCCGCCCGAACACGTCGAACGGGGACAACGCCACGCGGAACACGTCGATGGGCGCCGCGCCGTGGACCTCGAGGCAGCGGTTCACCGTGGCCACGATCTGCCGCGGGGACTGGCCGCGGATGAAGTCGCGGTCGGTGAAGTCGAGGACGGCGGAGGCGGCGAGCGCGTGGAGCCACAGGCACGCCCACCTCGTGGAGAGGGCGCTGGTGCGGACGGCGTGTCTGATGGGCTATGAAGCACCGATACGGCGACACGGATACGGCGATACGGATACGGGATACGAGATACGGTAATTTCTAAAAACAGCAATACGGCGATACGGTGAGTATATATAAATAACTATTAAAATAACATATAATAAAAATAAAAAATAGTTGAATACATGGGATGAGATCAAAATATTTTCCACAGTGGCTACCTCCATGCTTCTTTTCAAGTCGTGAATGATCATCAATGTCCTCAATCTTCATGGTGTATGCATAATACATCATGTGATAGTATTCGAATTTGTCAATTCGAAATAAACATGATCACAAGCCAGCAACAACAACAGGTCAGCAAGCTTTTCATTTAACATTGGTCAGCAGCAACTTAGGAGTTGTATAAAACAAAATGACTAGCATTAGCAGCAACAGCACGTCAGCAGGAACCATGTAAAAATATATCTTTAGTTGTGACTGGCGACAGTGGCGAGTCGCGACTAATGGCAGCAACAGCAGCAGCTCGGCAGCAACTCACGCACTCAGCAATAATTAGAGGAGCACGGAAGGCGGCACATGTTAACTAGCATGCAGCGGGAGCGGCTGGCGGCAGCAGAAAGTTACCTTGCTTGCCGCCGATGGATATTCAGCAGCGGGTGGTGGCGACGGCGGCGGCAGCGACTCCAGGCAGTGGCGCCTGCGACGACTCTAGGCGGCGCTGGCGGCGCGTGCACAGGACCGCGTCGGCGGACTAGATCGAGTCGCTGGTCTTTCCATCGAGGAGTGGGCTTGTACTGGGCTCGGGCTGTGCTTCCGTCGTCCCCGTATCTCGGGCGTGTCAACGGCGTGCCGGCGGCGTATCAGATTTCTTTTCTTTTCTTTTTAAATCGGTTATCACGATACCTCCGCGATACTCGTATCGACGCCGTATCCTGCGTATCGGCGTATCGGCGCCGTCCGGTACGGGGATACACCAGTTTTTGACGTATCGGTGCTTCGTAGCTGATGGGGACCCGGCCGACGATGGAGTGGAGGACGTCGTCGGGGAGGCCACTCAGCCGGTCCTCCTCTGATGGTGCTCCCTTGCCTTCACTGCCCACGCGCGGTTGAGCTCTGCAATACTTCGGGTTGGATTCGATCTCCATTGCCTTCACTGCCCACGCGCGGTTGAGCTCGTGTAGAGCCTTCCAAGTGACGCACTGGGCTACGTGCGTGGTGGTAACCCGATTTGTTGAATCGTGTCTCGTATGAGTGCTTTGGCCTCTTTTTATACGTTATACATCCAGCCACTGTCGCGTTCAAAATGTTCACTCACCTTCTCTTGCAAGATTTGACTCGAAAAGATGAGATATCAGACACAGTGACGTCGCGGGTGCTTCCTAGGCAAGGAGGCATGCGCCCGATTTCAATGAGTCAATTTCAAAAATGACATTTTAATCTCATTAATAAATATAAACCCTTTTGGATTTTTTTGTATTGAAATATTTTTCAAAATTTAAATGAGAAATTAATTAGAAAAAAATAGTCCTATAATTCTAACTTAGGAAAAGAAGTTCCAACTCTTTCAAGATGACACAGGTAAGCTTTTTTATGTATCCTTTTAATTTCATTATTAAGTAGAAACCCGTTTGGGTTTCTTAATTGTATTAAAAAGGAATAAAAAATCTTCCTATTCCCGCTTCTTCTATTCAGGAATCATTCTCGTACTCTTTCTTTTTTAAGGAAGAAAGGCTATAGTATAGTACAATTTTTGAAATTTAAATGAGAAATTAATTAGAAAAAACCAGTTCTATAATTGCAACTTAGAAAAAAGAAGTTCCAACTCTTTCAAGCTGAACAAGGTAAGCTTTTTATGTATCCTAAATTCTTTTTTATATTCAAAAAAATGTATCCTACGCAAACTCCCTTTCACCTAACCCCCCCCCCCCCCCCCCCCCCCCTCCCCCCCCCAATTTTAGGGTGGCCTCACACCGAGGGCAAAGCCAGAAAATAGAGATAAGGATGTGAAGGAAACTAGAAGTATCATTTTTTGGATACATAGTCACACTAACAGTTTTGCGGTAGTGGGACACCATGATAGTGAAAGGACTCGTCAGTTACAGCGGAAGTGAATGGTGGTCTGTTTGCGCAAATGGATATGGCATTAAAGTATTTTTTTTCCTTTTGTATGTAGTGTTGACATGGCTACGCGGGAATGGATGCTGACGTGTCTGTGCTGCATGTTGAGATAAATCAAATAGTGGGGGTGAACTTCTTAAGTATATATGATGTATGTCTATTGCTCCACAATAAGAATAAAAATTACATGTCTATTAATTTAAAACTGGATTTATGTGCACCAGTACCAAAGATCTTGATAATTTCGTCGAAGCTAAACTTGGCTGCTATTTCCTTCTCAATGTAGATTATAGTGCAATGGCGAAGAAAATCATCTCCCAATTTACTTTGAAGACATGTCATGACAAGTTTTATCGCGGAAAAGGCTCGCTTTGCTCTTATAGTTGACACTCGCAGAGTTATTACTAATCGTAAAAACCTCTCAACCATAGGATAGTCAGAAGACTTGCCAGTCTTAACTATTCCTTCTGTCAAATCAGTAAGTGATTTGCAATTTTTATCTCCGGATGGTTGAATGTATCAAGCTGGAAATGTGGTAATTGGCACTCCAACTGATCTCTTTCTTGACTAGAAAAAAACAACATTAAAGATTTTTTTTCCATTAGACTGCATATCTTTGACTTGTCGAAGGAGTCATGTCTAGGGTCCAATGATGATCAAAGATCTAGAAGCTTCGTGACTTGAGAACTGAATCGGTCATTCAACTCTATCACTTGTTGATCATTGAAACATTAAGCACATCTACTTTGTAATGATGGATAACAGTGGTGTTGTCATCCTTATTTTGAGTTTTTGTTACATTAACATCCTCAGATTCACCATTTCTTTTAAACGGATATGCTTGGGACAATAACCAGCTGATACAATCAATAGAGAATAGTTATTAGATATCATGTATTAAGAAAATTATTTCAAATTAAATAATGCTGGCTTATCTTATGCCATCGATACAAGTCTTAAGCCTTAGTTTTGCATCAAGAACCATTTTCTTAGTTCGCTTTTTAATCACCTTGTCAATATAAGTTGGATTATTGTATAGGTTTTCATAACACCGAACTGCAAAATTATGAGCCGAGCTGGGACTAATGCCCATATGTTTGCGAAAGCACATTCCCACTATGAACCTTCTTCCATTTATTAAACCCTTTGATTGTTAATGCGTCTGAACCACATTTCCCAATTGGCTTCTGAAAACAGAAAACAAAGCAAGCAATAGGCACATTTTGTATGAAGTTAATATTCCAACAAAAAAGTTTGTGAAGCAATCAATTGGGAATCGCTGACGACCAACACATGTTTCATTAAATTCATAATTTTCCAATAACGGTTAATATAGGCCCTCAGATATATAATAACGCTTAGCATCTTTTTGGTTTTCTAGAGGGAGTTGTCAAATTTGAAAGCGTCTTCCTGGATATCGGTCATACTTTGTGGTATAACTATAGCTTCTTTTGTTACTTCTATCACAAGAACATCTTGATCAGTTTGAGCATCACCTTCAGCATTACTAGGGTAGTTCTCTTTGCTAGGTTGCACATTATTTACATTAGCATCATGTTCACATGGTTGGGAGCTTGAACCAATTGGCTTGAACAAATTATGAACTGATTTGAGCTCGCTTCCTCTTCGTGTCTACACAAACACAGTTGGAGAAATAAAAATTTCAATTAGTTTTTTACTGTTTATATTTCAACAATTACATTCTAAGAAAAAAATTAATATAATTCTGAAAATAAACTAACCTTTCCTGATCCTAGCTAGTTGGCATGCATATACGCTTATAATTCTCCCATTGTGGGAAGCCTAATAGTCCACTCATACAATAGTTAGCAAAATTGTATGATATCTCATTAATATATGGCCGACATTTTTGTCTCACAAAGAATGTTGGAGCCATTGCTAAAGTCGGATATAAGTCTACAACTCTCTTCACTTTTCTCTCATCTCCTCTCACCTCCAACTAGAAAAAAACCTAATGTGGCATCTCTTAATACGCTACAAATCTCCTTTTGCGCTTTGTGTTGCAACAAACTTATCATGGTGTGGCATGACCATAAATGAACAACAACATTGGCTTTGGCTGAACTTATTCGCTTATGTAATTTTTTTTGCAGAAGTTGTGCATAAAGAATAGCAATGCTGATTTTGGGATGGACAAACATCTAGAATCATAGGTTATGACAAATATTTATGACATGTCTATTTTTACGGGACCACCTATGCATCAAGCGATCATTTTCAGTTGAATGATTGTGCAATTGTTCTTTTGCATCCTTCTCTACCTTGACCCACCCTCCAACTCAAGCCTAACTACCACGCGCTGCCTAACCACGCCACCCTGCCCAAAATGCAGCCGACACCCACCCCCCACACCCGAACCTGCCAACGTATTGTATCTCCGCCATCGACGATGTCGCGGGGAGCCGCGTCGTATCTATCTCTCATGGGGTAATGGCGTGTCCTCATCACAGACGCCACGCCCGACCAAAAATCAAATTCAAGATCGGATGTTTAGCCAATTCGATTGATATTTTATTCACATATATTCAACCTTTTAGATATTTGATTGATGAAAATAGAAGACATTAATTTTGGAATCGAAGATCATATTAGTCAAGGGGGATCCAAGTGTCAAGGACCCTCTAATCAAGCACCGGTGAATGAACCTTAGCATATTTCCCCAAAACGTGTCAAATTCATGTAGACATTTCATAAGAAAATAACACCAAATTTTGCCGATATACAGGTGGCGATGGCATGATATTACAATGACTAGTCGCAATTTAGAAAGTGGTAATATGTTGTCAAACTGACACTCAGAAGGTTCCCATACATAGGCTTTGTTGTATTAATGCTTTGACTCAACTCGAGTTCCCAACCCTATACTACATGGCACGCCACATAGGCGATCAACAATTGTCAAGGCCAGTCAATAAAAATCACGAAGGTTAATAATAGTCCAACGAAGCTCGAGTGGGTCCAAGCAAACTACTCCGGCCAGCGAAAGTCCAAGCAAACCTTCAAAACAACAAGTTTAACGAACAAGACCACACAAAAGAATAAGTCAAAGATGATGACAACTGAGCAAACAATCCCAAACAAGGAAGCCTTTAAATACTGTAGGGATTGTCCCTTTAGTGGGCTACAACCCACCTTCTAGTCTTATTAGCACATGAGCGAAATGACAAAAAAATACATTTCTCAAGGGTATCCTTGGCTGTATAAGCCCACCCATGTAAATCATTCACTATCTAGTTGAATAAACTCAAAAGGAGTGACCCTCCCCTCCTAGCTCTCTCGAGGGAGCTAGCGAGGGAGAGATTAGGAGTTGTGGAACTTCAAAATTGGCAGCACTGCTCCAGGCACCACTCTCGACGACCCTCTCATGGAGCATAGGTCGTGTTCCCACGAGGCGACTAAACCTATTTGAAAAACATTATAGTGTCACTTTGTAGAGTGCACCATGTGGCACCGGTGCATTTTGTTGGCGGCCGCGAGGAGCTGCCACATGAAGATGCACAAGGTGGCCTCCGGTAACCCGTCGCGCCTCTCGCTCAGGAGAAGTTTGAGGCTCTGGCCCTCGACGTGGTCCATGACGAGGCAGAGGTCGTTGGTACGTCTCGTCAAAAAAGAAAGAGTTCGTCGGTTAGAGCATCGACAACCGGGCGCCCCAAACCCCGGCCTCAAACGCCCGGGCGGCCTGTCCGATCGATGACCGGTCATGAAAATCTGATCCAGGCGGGCGCCTTAAACGGACCTCAAACGCCCGGGCTAACCGACACCCCTCCTATCTAGCCCAAATATGGGCGGATATGAGGGCGGCCTGGGCGCGCCCGAGTGTGTCCGCCACGTCGGCTTGGCCCAGCTTGGCCCACCCCGACCCCACAAATATCCCCATCCGGCAAACCCTAGGCATCGGTCAATCCGAACTCCACTCCACTTCCATCTCCGTCCACTCCACTTCCCTCTGATCCCCTCCCCTCTGATCGGATGGCCGGCGACGGAAGCAACAGTGGCTCTGGCGGAGAATCCGATACCTCGACCATCGACATGGAGGAGCTCGCCCTCCGTGTCGCCATTAGGAGGTCGCTGCTCGAGCAAGGCGATCCCGAGCAAGGCGGCGACGGTGCGTCTTCCTTAGCGCCCGTCGTCCGTCGACGCAGCGCTGGCGACGTCGTTGGCCCTTCCCACCCGGCGCGCCGCTCCGGCAGCTCCGCCCCGCTCCTTCAGGTACGCCGCCCGCCTCTACCACCCTCTGGTATGGAACTGGTACCCGGCCACCGCTGGGTCCTCACGCGCGTGCCGGGGCCGGGGAGCACGAGGACGCCCGAGTCCGAGGCACGTGCAGCCCGGCCTGAGTGGTAGTGGGTGAGGGAGAGGGGGGACGCGATGTCCGCGCGTCGTTCGCGAGCGAGCGCGCCGGTCGATCCCGAGGACTCGCTCCTCGCGTCAGTCCTCCGCCGCTCTCTCATGACGGCGGAGACGGATGCGTGGCGCCTCCGCCGCAAGAATGCCAAGGCTCTTCGACTCGCCATCGAATTGTTGGAGCGCGAGGCAAACAAGCAGGCGACGGCGAAGGCGGCCCGCCATGCGAAGGAGCAGGACCGCATGCCACGCAGACTGTCGGGCATGAGGTGCAGCTTCGATTCCGACGGACGGCTCCACCTCCAGTTCCGATGATGACGCATCTCCGCATGCCGACGCCTACATGGAGGCGGGACACAGCCACGTCCACGCCCGGAAGGGGAAGGCGTCGGCAAGGAAATTTTGATTTCCTCCGCCCTTTCCCGTTCTGTTTATATTTTAAATATGTTTTAAGTAGTTTGTAGTATGGACTTGCACCGTCCGTCATTGAACTTCGATGAACTAGCTTTTTTTGTCCGGCGACGAAATGTTAATCCGATGAATTGCGTGTGTAATCTTCTTTTACGTAGCTTTGTATGGTTTTAAGGTTCCAGATACAAAGGACACGGATGTGAAAACTAACAAATGAAGCGTGCGCGGACGCTTGAGGACCTGGATTTGCTATTTCCGCGTGTAGATGCTCTTACGTAGTCGCGCGTGACGCCGGTTGAGAAGGGACTTGAGAGCATCTACAGCCGGACATAGCAAATATGACCCCCTAAACACCCGCGAACGCGCCCGGTCATTGACCAGGCGTGTCCCCTATTTGTCCGTCCGCGCAGCCACACTCCTCATTTTCTTCCTCATATGTCCGGTCACTTGCACGTGATTGGTGGAGAGGAAGAGAGAGAAAGAAAAGAATGAATAAAGAAAAAGAAAAGGTGGTCCGGTATGGGGTCGCGTCCTACGTGGCGGACTGACCGGGCACGCGCGTCCGCGAGCCCTCATATCCTCCCTATGTTTGAGATGGATATGAGGGTTCGCGGACAACCCGGGCGTATAGGGATGATATGAGGGATCCGGTTGTGTCGTGGTTTTAACACGGCAGATGTCCGAAGACTTAGGTTCGAGGCCATCGCCATGGTAGTGAACTCAAAGGGGTTGATCGGGACGAAGGACGCGAGTTTACCCAGGTTCGGCCCCTCCAGTAGAGGTAAAAGCATACGTCCTGCTTGTGCTATATTGATTGGAGTATCGATTACAAGGGAGCGGATTGCTTGACCTAGTTCTCGATAGCTTGGTTTCTTGTCTAATCTGCCCCAGGGACTCGCCTTTATATAGGAGGTCAAGGCCCTGGGTTACACGAGTCATAAACCGTCTTACACAACGTAGTCTATTCTGTCTCTAAGCCGCCTTGCCGTCTTGGGAAAACCGTCTCCGGGCGGCTTAACCGCCTGGGTCTTCTTACCATCTTCCGTCTCTTGGGCCTCCGCCTTAGCCCATTGGGTAAGCCGCCACGCAGCCTGGCCTTCATCTTCCGGCCCATCTGTCCAGGTCTTGAGCCATGAGCCCCAGGTATGACTCGGCCCCTCCTGGGCGGGTCTTGCCACGGAGTTATATCCCCAACATTAGGCCCCAGGTTGATTTGAGCCAGCTCATGTCAATCTTCAATTCACTTGACGGCGAGTCTTCATATTCTGTCATCTGAATAGACAACTTGTAACCCGCCATGACGTCATATCGAATATCCTGAAAAGATTCCATGACGTGTATAACGGATCTTTTTATTGAAAGGCCATCCCGAAAATCGAGGCGCCGCGCTCGGTCAGTCATCACTGTGCCTCCCCAATTTTCGCGCGCACTGTTGCCCTTCCAACTTATAAATAGGGACACGTGCGCCCCTTTTTTCCTTTCTCCGCCTCCTCCACTGTCGCTGTCGTCTTCTTCCTTCGAGCACCCGCACCTCCAGAGCTCCGCCTTCGTCAACCGGACCTCGCCGTCACCCCCATCACTGGCCGCTGCATCGACCTGATTGGGACCAGATTCTTCGCCAGCGCGTCCGCATCCATAAGGTACTTCTTCCAGCCCTTGTCGAATCTGCATCTATCCCCATTAGGGTTTCCGAGTTCGTCAGTGTTCTTGCGTTCATCACTGTTCAACCGCGCCCGTAGTACTGATCCCCTAGCATCACTTTGTATCCCGTAATGCTGTCTGTCCGCCGCGGTGGTACTTGTAATGCCAATGTTTACTTGTTTTTGAATCTGTATAGCAATCTCCACCGCGTGCCAACCATCTGTTCTTCCACTGCTTTTTTAGGTCATGAATACATTTTATTTCCCTTGCCCGTAGATCTTGCAACTGATACAACAACATGCAAAACTTGTTTTTCTGTACTTAGCCAAATTTTCCAGTGTCGCCTTGTCCATCTAACCCGCCATTATGTTTGGCGGCTCTTGATCAATATGCTTTGGTGGCTTAACTTTTCACCATTATACTGATCACAACTGTCATCCATTTAATGTTTTTCTAACCCGCCGCACTTCGCGCCTTTGCAGCCTAACCCGCCATTATGTCAAGGGCACCATCATCCTGTGATTGGGTCTGCTCCGGCATTACTGAAGAACTTCTGCTTGATTTTGTTGAGTCGGGAATGCTGCCGGCTAAAGATGCTATACACTGGCGGGTTCCAGGGCCAGAGAAGAGGCATGAGCCCAAGGAGGGGGAGGTTATCATATTTACTGATCATATCCTCCGCGGGTTCAGCCCTCCCGGGTCAAAATTCTTTCGGGACGTTCTTCACTTCTTCAAACTTCATCCTCAAGACATAGGCCCAAATTCAGTCACCAACATTTGCCAGTTCCAAGTCTTGAGCGAAGTCTATCTGCAGGAAGAGCCGTCTGTTGACCTCTTCCATGACTATCATTATGCCAACCGCCAAACTGAAATGGCGGCCGGGCCAAGTTTAGAGCTTGGGGGCATTACAATCCAGAGACGGAGAGATTTGCCATACCCAATAGCTACCCTGCCAAGTCACCCCAAAGACTGGAACAAAACCTGGTTTTATTGTAAAGACACTTCTCCGAAGGGAGAAAATCCATTGCCGGGTTATCGCCCTACCCGGCTTCCCAATTCTGGAGACCTCCCAAGCCGGATGTCAGCCGCAGAGCGAGCAAAATATGCTCCAACTTTTGCAAAGATCAGAGCCTTAATGGCTAACGGCTTGACAGGCGTCGATCTAACCCGCTGCTGGGTCAGCTGGAAGATTCTGCCACTGAGCCGGCGTGACCGGCCTATGCACGAATACACGGGTGAGCCCAACGACCCCCTCTGCTTCAATGCCACCCCTTTGACCGATGAAGATATCAATGCCACCGTCAAAGGACTTCTAGGTGAAAAGCAATCGGTTTGCAACAAAACCGGGCTTAAACCCTTTTCTGCCAAGAATCCTGCTCCAGACGTAATACTCTTTTCCCTCAATTGGTCACATTTGTCTTACACTTTCTAACCTTTGCCGGCGGCTTATGTATAGACCGACTCCCCTTTTTGGAAAAAGAAGTATAACCCGCCAACGAGGAAGCCAAAGGTGAAAACCCCTGCTCAGAAGAAGAAGAAAGCCGCCACTCCAGAGCCGCTTGAATCTGATGACTCGGAGGTAGAACTTGACTCCCTTGGCCGTCTCTTTATGCAACTTATTGACAATAATTACTCAAAGGATGAAACGGAGGCGAGCCACGCAAACGCCCCTGAGGTAATTGACATTTCTGACTCAGAGATCTTTCCACAAGACAGAGTACGGCGGGTCGTCCGGAAAGTCCCCTTCTCTCATCCTCTTGCTCATTTAGACCCCAATTTTCTTTTGAAAAAGCAACGGCACACCTCCCGACGTCAGACCCGGAGCGCCGGCTCTGAAGATCTCGTGGCCGGGTTATCATATGCTCCGGCTCAACGGAAATGGCCAGCTGAGGTATTCTTTAACTGAAACATAATTTTAATCAACCTTGCATTGTAACCTTACTCTGCTTTGTATTGCCTTAACTGCCTTCAGGACTCTCCTCCTTCCTCTGACGACTCGACTGCCTCCAAGTTGCCTCCAATGAAGATCAACCCGGAGTGCGTATTTTTACTTTTGCACCAAATGTTTCAACACTCTTGACCTCTATGTAACCTTCGTCTGCGCCTTCCAGGGCCCAAGCGAAACGAAGGAAGACTGGCGGGTCTACTGCCGCCCCTTCTGCCCAGGAGCCAGCATTTGCTAAGCCGGCCTCCCCTTTGACTCATGCTGAGCCCAGTGACATTATGAAGGATACACCTGACGATACTCACCAGCCATCTGAGCCGGCAGGTCATGACACGGCCCCTGAAAACCCTGCAAAGGATGACCCTAAGCCTCCCAGCCCTTCAACAGCTGTTGAAGACACGGTCCTTCCGGAAGTTGTCATTACTGGGGCGGGTCATCAAACCCCTGAACCTCATGTGCTGACAAGGCATACCAGCTAGGCTGAAACTTCTTCGCCTGAGAAGTTTGAATTTGAACTCCCATCATTGGAGAAGCTGACTGCCGAAGAATTACATGCTGGTTATCTGAACCGCCTGACGACAAGCCGGAACTTGGAGCTCAAGCTTGTTAATTTGATGAAGAAAAAATACGAGGTAATCTCTTTGCCTGTTTTTTCCTTGTACTCCTACGTAGCCGCCAAGAGCTGGTTTAGTATTGCAAATAGTGGACCGGGTCTTCCAATCCATATCATATTCCAAGTAGCTTGACGTGTAGCCCCCAAGTATCGGGTTAGTATAGATAGTAAGCCGATACTCAATTTGTAGAGTGTGATCAATGGTAGCCCCCAAATCCGGGTTAACATAAAATGATGAACCGGAATTTCACTGGAAACTTTGAAAATACTGATTGTAGCCCCCAAGTGTCGGCTGATCTTCATGAAGATGAGCCGGGACTGTGTTGCAAATCTGTAGAGCGTCGATTGTAGCCCCCAAGTGCTGGCTTATCGTTGCAGAGATGAGCCGGAACTTTAAGGAAAAACTTGAGAGCGTCGCGTGTAGCCCCCAAGTGCCGGCTTACCTTTGCGAAGATGAGCTGGAACTTTAAGGAAAGACTTGGAAAAGCAAACAGACATTAGCCCCCAAGTGTCAAGTATATTGCTTGCAATCTGCTTGAGACTTGTTGCATAACTGTGTCATCAATTATCCTCCAATAACTCAGCCTGGCGACTTAACCCTGTTTTGCACTTGTATGATACAGGATAACTTAGAGGCGGCTGAGTCTGAACTGACCAGTCTACGAGGAAATCTTGCTTCACAACAAACCGCTTGGTCCCAGGCGGAAAATAAGTGGCAGATTGCCATAGAAGAGCTTGAGAAGATGCAAGTTGAGTTTGCTCTTTTTAGGAAGACTGCCGAAACTGAACAAGCCGCCCTGACCAAACGCGCAGACGATGCGGAAGGGAGGCTAAAGCTTGTGTCAGAAGAATTGCAAACTCTGAAAGGCCACATATCCAGGATGACTTCTGCTATCTTTGGTAAGCACGTAATACTTAATGACTCTCCTTTCCATACCAAACAACCTTACTGGCGGCTTACACCACCAAACCCTTCCTTGCAGGTGAAAGGAGCCGCCAATTTTCATCCGACAGCTTGTTGAGATTAAAGGCAGTGTACTCTTTGGCGGAGCAACTGTATTGCAGGACCCTTTGCACTATAAAGGCGATGTTAACTGAGCAGAGCATCCCCAAGCATATGAAGGGAGTCATAGAACTATTTTCAACTCTGCCAAAGCAAATTGGAGAGCTCAAAAAATCAGCCGCCCGTCAGGGAGCCATGGCCGCGCTGAGCCGGTGCCTAGCCTTTGCTCCGGAGCTGTCTACTGATGAAATGATGGACGGGTTTCCATCAAGAAAAGATGATGGCTCAGAGTTCACAGAAGCTGACTATGCCAAGTGTAGAAAAGTCTCCAGGGTGCTTGCATCAACATTGGTGGATGAACTTGATCTGTCAACATACCAGGCGGCTTACAGCGAGCCCGGCAAGAGAGTGCGCGGTCCGACTTTTGAAACCAGAGACTTGATTCCCGCTCGCCGTAAGCACCTCTTTGCCCCTGAGATTGACCCGTCTCCCCTCTTTGAAGAGGCTCAGTTTGTAGCTCTAACGAACTGTAACTGGGATGTGGACAATCTTCAGATAGAGGAGGTCGAAGACCCGGCGCAGGATGACCCGCCATTGAGCTAATCACTAGAAATTTGATAACTCGGCCACCTGAGCCGCCAAACTGAGTTGTACAAAACTTAAGTCTGTTGCCTTTTGGGCTCTCGTGGAGAGCTTTGTAATAGGCGTAGCAAAAATTCTCTGTCTGAGCCGTGCCATCGTGCACGTGTAAATCTTTTGCCTTACGCGATATATGCCTTGTTTGTCTTTGTCCGGCTTATGATACCGGCTTGCACGGCGGCTCATCTGAAAAGATAAACCCTGTAAAATATTAAACAAAACAACTCTGTTTTGCCGTAAGGGCGACTTAAAAAAGCACAACCCGGAGACTTTAGATCTTGCATAACCTTAAAAAACTCATAAGCCGGTTCTTCTGGGTGGACTCACTGCTTGAACTCTTAACAGTACAGGGTCTCGAACGAGATTGACCGTGAACTCTTTAGACGGCTCAGGGTCTCTGGACGAGATTAACTGATTAGAGCGCAGCGAACCAGAAAGAGACGCAGCAGGGTATGAGCACCCGTAGAACCCATAAGCTGCTTCTCACGTGACGTAAATCCATCGTTTGAACCTCAAGGGTACGACGGGCCACTTGGCGGAGAGTACGCAGCAGATGGGAGGGTTTGCCTCGCCGCTGTAAGAGGGCCTTGCAGGGGGTAAGTTTTAGAACTCGCTGCACCCCTGGCAAAGCGGCAGCTACTTACAGGCAGGTATAACCCGGCCTTGCAGATCGGAAAAGGGGGTAAGTTCACAACTCGCTGCACCCCTAGCGATCTTTTGTTGACGGAGTCAACGGTTGGGTCCACGACCCGCCTTACAGTGGCTGAAAAGCCTGATCGAGAGGGTTGAAGCTTAACCCGGCGGGTTGAAAGCCCCCGAACGACCTTATCGATGATATTAACTGACCCACCATCTTGTAAGCCGCCGTCTTGTAATCCGCCAGTTGATGGTGCTATCTTGGCTGAAGAGCCTGATCAAGAGGGTGAAGCTTAACCCGGCGGGTTAGAAGCCCCCAAGTGACCTTGTAATTTCGACCGAAAAGCCTGACCAAGAGGGTTAAAGCTTAACCCGGCAGGTTGAAAGCCCCCAAATGATCGTATGATTGTATTCATCTTTGAGCAATGTGAGACACGTAAAACGGCAGAGGCCCCGGCTTGCAGGGATGCCAACTTTATTATATATATATGTGATATATACAATGATGATATACACTGGGGGGGGAGTCAATGACTCTAAGTATAGTAAGGCCGTAGATGAGCGATGTTCCACGGCCGGTAGGTCTCCTGCCCAGAAGTGCGTGACTCGTCCCGGACGTCGATGAGATAGTATGACCCATTGTTGAGGTTTCTGCTAACCACAAAAGGCCCTTCCCATGGAGGAGACAACTTGTGCGCGTCCTTCTGATCTTGAATCAGGCGCAACACTAAGTCGCCTTCTTGAAACGTCCAGGTCTTGACCCGGCGGCTGTGATAGCGACGCAGGTCTTGCTGATAAATCGCCGATCGAGCTGCCGCTAGATCACGCTCTTCATCCAAAGCATCCAACGTGTCCTGACGCGCTGTCTCATTATCTGCCTCAATGTAAGCCGCCACCCGTGGCGAGTCATGACGTATGTCGCTTGGTAATACGGCTTCTACGCCGTAAACCATGAAGAAAGGCGTATAGCCTGTTGACCTGTTGGGAGTTGTATTGATGCTCCATAGAACGGATGGTAACTCCTCCACCCAACAACCCGACGTTCTCTGTAGAGGAACCATAAGCCGGGGCTTGATACCTCTCAGGATCTCCTGGTTAGCACGCTCCTCCTGACCATTGGACTGTGGATGAGCCACAGCAGAAACATCAAGCCGGATGTGTTCACTTTCACAGAAAGCTTGCATAGCCCCCTTGGATAGGTTTGTGCCATTATTTGTGATGATACTGTGGGGGTAACCAAAGTGGTAGATCAATTTTTTGACAAACTGAACCGCCGTAGCCGCGTCACACTTGCTGACCGGCTCAGCCCCTACCCACTTGGTAAACTTATCCACCGCCACCAAAAGGTGGGTCTTCTTATCTTTGGATCTCTTGAAGGGCCCGACCATATCAAGCCCCCAAACCGCGAACGGCCAGGTAATTGGGATCATGCGCAATTCCTGAGCCAGCACGTGAGCACGTCGCCCGAACTTCTGACAGCCATCACACTTGAGAACCAAGTTTTCTGTGTCCTTATGAGCCATCAGCCAGAAGAAACCATGTCGAAAAGCCTTGGCCACCAGAGATTTTGAGCCGGCATGATGACCACAATCTCTGGCGTGGATTTCATTCAGGATCTCCTTGCCTTCCTCAGGTGAAACACAACGTTGGAAAACGCCGGTAACGCTGCGCTTGTGCAACTCGCCGTTGATTATCGTCATGGACTTAGATCGTCTGATGATTTGCCTTGCCAAGGTCTCGTCCTCCAGCAACTCGCCGCGAGTTAGATACGCCATGTAAGGTAACGTCCAGTCAGGAATAGCATGCAGAGCCGCCGCCAACTGCCCCTCCGGGTCAGGTATAGCCAGATCCTCCTCCGAAGGTAGCTTAACTGACGGGTGATATAAGACGTCTAAGAATACGTTAGGCGGCACCGGCTTACGCTGAGAGCCAAGTCTTGACAATGCGTCAGCCGCCTCGTTCTTTCGACGATCAATATGATCCACCTGATAACCCTTGAAGTAACCTGCAATGATGTCGACCGCCTGACGATAAGCCGCCATCCGCGGGTCTTTGGAATCCCACGTGCCTGAAACTTGCTGAGCCACGAGGTCTGAGTCGCCGAGGCATCTAACCCGGCTTAGGTTCATCTCTTTGGCCACCCGGAGGCCATGAAGCAAAGCCTCGTACTCAGCTGCGTTGTTATTTCAAGGAAACATCAGCCTTAGCACATAACAGAACTTATCACCTTTAGGGGAAGTTAAAACAACTCCAGCCCCCGAGCCTTCCAGCTGTCTAGACCCGTCAAAGTGAATCGTCCAGTAAGTGTTGTCCGGCTTCTCTTCTGGCGACTGACACTCCGTCCAGTCATTTATGAAGTCCACCAAGGCTTGAGACTTGACAGCCGTGCGAGGCACATACTTCAGATTAAGAGGTCCAAGCTCCAATGCCCACTTAGCAATCCGGCCAGTGGCTTCTCTGTTTTGAATTATATCTCCCAGCGGGGCAGAGCTAACCACTGTGATCGGGTGTCCCAGAAAATAGTGCTTCAGCTTTCGATTCGCCATGAATACCCCATAGATCAGTTTCTGCCAATGTGGGTACCGCTGCTTGGACTCAATCAAAACTTCGCTGACGTAGTAAACCGGCCTTTGAACCGGATATTCCTTCCCTGCCTCCTTGCGCTCCACAACAACCGCAACGCTGACTGCCCTATTGTTAGCCGCCACATAGAGGAGTAAGGGTTCCTTCTCAGCCGGAGCGGCCAAGACTGGCGGCTCAGTCAGCTGCTTTTTGAGCGCCTCAAACGCCTCACCCGCCGCCTTGCTCCAGACGAAATCGTCTGTTTTCTTCATCATCTGATATAAAGGGATTGCCTTCTCGCCCAGGCGGCTTATGAATCGGCTTAAGGCAGCGATCCGACCCGCCAGGCGCTGAACGTCGTTTATGCACGCCGGCTCAGACAAAGAGGTGATCGCTTTTATCTTGTCCGGGTTAGCTTCAATTCCACGCTCAGAGACCAGAAACCCCCAAAACTTGCCTGCAGGAACTCCAAAAACACACTTGGCCAGGTTAAGCATCATCTTGTAAACCCGTAAGTTATCGAAAGTTTCCTTCAGGTCGTCCAGCAAAGTTTCCTTCTTCCTTGACTTGACCACAATATCATCCACATAAGCATGAACATTGCGCCCAATTTGACTGTGAAGACAGTTCTGCACACAACGCTGATAAGTCGCCTGGGCACTCTTGAGCCCAAAAGGCATAGACACGTAGCAGAAAGCACCAAAAGTCGTGATGAAAGCCGTCTTCTCTTGGTCTTTAACTGCCATCTTGATCTGGTGATAACCTGAATAGGCGTCCAGGAAGCATAAACTTTCGCAACCCGCTGTTGCATCAATGATCTGGTCAATACGGGGGAGAGCAAACGGGTCAACTGGACAGGCTTTGTTAAGATCCGTGTAATCCACGCACATACGCCAAGTGCCGTTCTTCTTAAGCACTAGCACCGGGTTAGCTAACCACTCCGGGTGAAAAACCTCCACGATGAACCCTGCCGCTAAGAGCCGGGCCACCTCTTCTCCAATAGCCTTACGCCACTTTTCATTGAAACGCCGAAGGAATTGCTTGATCGGCTTGAACTTAGGATCCACATTAAGGTGGTGCTCAGCAAATTCTCTCGGTACACCCGGCATGTCACACGGCTTCCATGCAAAGATGTCCCGATTCTCACGGATGAATTTGATGAGCGCGCTTTCCTATGCGGGGTCCATGTTAGCCCCGATAGTGAACTGCTGAGATGAGTCGCCCTCGGTGAAATCCACCTGCTTGGTATCATCCGCCGCAAACTTGAAGGGCGGCTCTGATTCCGTAGTAGGCTTCTTCAACGGAGACATATCCTCCAGGTCGACATTCTCTTTGTAAAACTTGAGCTCTGCCTCTGCACAACTTGACTCTGCGTAAGCTGCATCACCTTCCTCGCACTCAAGAGCCGACTTTTAATTTTAACCACCTCAAACCGCAAGGACTCCACCCTGTAGTTGCATTCCTCACCAAAAGCTACCTCCAGAGAAATCTTGCCCACTGGATAAGCCGACTTGCCAGGCACCACACCATGAAACACTGTGGACGAGGGCTTAATATCCTTGTCGAGCAAACCCATCCGGCTGAAAGTGTCATAATACAGGATGTTGATGCTGCTGCCACCATCCATAAGCACCTTAGTGAACACGTATCCACCTACTTGGGGGGAAACCACCAAAGCTAGTTGCCCCGGGTTGTCAACCCGCGGCGGGTGATCCGCCCTGCTCCAAGTGATGTCATACTCAGACCACTTCAAATACTGCGGGAGAGCCGGCATGACCGCATTAACCGCCCGCTTGCGCACCTTCCGGTCTCGCTTGTCAAGGCTGGTTGTGAAAACATGATATTGACCCCCGCTAAGCTGCTTCGGGTTGCTCTGGAAACCCGACTGGTTATGCTGCTGCTGGCCGCTACCACCAGACTGTTGATGATGACCTCCTTGATTGCCTTGACCATGGTAACCGGACCCGGAACCGCCGGGACCAAAGCCGGCTCCTGACCCGCCTGGCCCTGAGCCGCCGGACGAACCATTGCCATTGTTATATCGTTGAAGGCTGTAGTCTCGAAACTGCCGCATAATGCTGCAATTCCTCCATGTATGGCCTGCCGGCTTATCAGGCTGACTATGCTCTGGACAAGGTTTATTGAGCATCGCTTCCAAGTTGAAAGGAGTTTTACCCTTGTTAAAGTGCTGCCTGAAGTTCCCATTGCCCTTAGCACGGTTGTTTCCGGCGCTGGTGTTCGCCACCAGCTCTGACCCGCCGTCCGGGTGCTTCCGCTTGCCAGAATTGCCGTTTCCAGCCGCGTTCTGTTGCTGACCCTTTCTATTGTTACTCTTCTTCCCCTGACCTAATTTTTCATCATCAGAGCCCGGGTCTTTCGTGTTGTCAGAGTCTGCATATTTGGTAAGAGCCGCCATGAGCTCCCCCATGTCTTGACACGAGCGCTTGAGCCGGCCAAGCTTCTGCTTCAAAGGTGTAAAGTGACAATTCTTCTCCAGAATCAAAACCGCTTGAGCCGCCGTAATCTGCTCTGAAGAGTGGATGATGGTTGAGACCCGCCGATGAGCCGACTCATCCGCCTGTTGTACACAATGATCCAAATCCACGATCGTCATGGGCTGCTTGCACATCCCTTTGAATTTTTTGATAAATTTCGCCTTCAACTCGGCCCAGGAAGTAATGGTATTGGGTGGTAATCCCTTCAACCACGTGCGAGCCGGCCCTTCCAGCATCATGATGAAGTACTTGGCACATACTGCATCACTAACATCCAACATCTCCATGGCCAGTTCATAGCTTTCGATCCAAGCCTCTGGAGGTAGGTCAGCTGTGTAATTGGGCACCTTGCGAGGGCCCTTGAAATCCTTCGGCAGGCGCTCATTCCGCAAAGCCGGCGCTAAGCATGGCACCCCCACAGCCCTGGAAGTTAACCCCGCTCCGACTGAGACGGAGGGTGCGACTGTGGGTTCCTGATAAGCCGCCGCTGCCGCCAGAGCCGCCGCCTCTCGCTGTGCTCTCGCTCGATCTACCAGTGCCTGAGCATCCAGAGCCGCCCGGTTGGCTCGCGGCGGGTTCCGATGTCGTTCACTGCTAGAAACCGCCGGCGACTCATAATGCCGGCTGTAGCTACGACTAGGGACGGGGGTTGAGTGCACGCGACTCCGGCTGTAAGTATACTTCTCTTGCTGGGCCACCGCCGTCCGCAGGTATCCAACAGCGTTCCGCACCTCTTCCGCGAAAGGTGACTCGTCAGGGATGGGGATAGCAGCAAGCCGGGTTGCCGCTACCACCATGTTCTCCGCCAGATTAGAATAATGACCCGGCGGTGTAGGGAAGGAAGTTGGCGTAACCTGGTTCCGCCGGGGTGGGTTAATCTGCTGATGCTGAATCGCCGCCCGGCTTCCAGGCACTTCCGCCGTCCAGGTTACGGCCAAAGGCACGTTCTGTCCCGTTCCTGGCGTGTTGAAAAGGTTTCTTGCTTCATACTGATCCGGCAAGCGGGATTGATGCCTCATCCGCTGAACCGCCGCTGCCGACTGCTGTTCCAGCTCAAGACGGCAAGCGTCCGCCCTAAGGCGCTCCGCCTCAGCATCCATCTGAGCTTTCAGCGCATTGATCTCCTGCTGGAGTTCGGTCATCTGGTCCTTCAACCTTGCGATCTCCGCGTTACGGGCCGCTTGGTTTTCAGCCGTGACCTCAGTCGCCATCAGGGTTGTAAGATCGTTCATCAGATCCAGAAGAACCTGAGTCGGCGGCGTGCCAGCCCCAGACCCGGTCGCACCGGCGGCTGTACTGCCCGGAGCTGCAGCTGAGCCGGCCATAAAAACGGCAGCGCGGTTCGGCGGCTCATACTCCTCCGGCATATGGAACTCCGACTCGGGGTAAGGCTCGACGTAGCCCCCGAGCCCACCATTGTGGAGCTGGTAGATTGATTCCGTCTCTCCGCTCGAGGATCCATCCTCGGAGCAGATGAGATTTTCCTCCTGCGACATAGATCCCTCGAGATCCATGCCCTGAGTGAAGCCGACGAAGACATGCTTCCGGCCCGGTTTAGCACGGGCGGGTCGCACGTGTCGGGCGGGTTGCTTGCACCGAGCCGGCTCGACGATGTCGGTGCAGGTGTCCGGCCCGGGTTCAGATCCGCCGATCTTGCCGATGAAGACGTGAATCCCGCCGAAGGGGACCCGGAAACCGTACTCGATGGAGTCAGCCTTGGGGCCCCAGCCGTCGTCGTCGATGTAGAGCCGGCCGCGGCGACTTTTGGTCATCCTGCCAACAGCGTACCCTTCGATCCCTGGGAGAGATCCCTTTGAGAACTCAACACCACCGAGCGCAAGCCCCACGGTGGGTGCCAACTGTCGTGGTTTTAACACGGCAGATGTACGAAGACTTAGGTTCGAGGCCATCGCCATGGTAGTGAACTCAAAGGGGTTGATCGGGACGAAGGACGCGAGTTTACCCAGGTTCGGCCCCTCCAGTAGAGGTAAAAGCCTACGTCCTGCTTGTGCTATATTGATTGGAGTATCGATTACAAGGGAGCGGATTGCTTGACCTAGTTCTCGATAGCTTGGTTTCTTGTCTAATCTGCCCCAGGGACTCGCCTTTATATAGGAGGTCAAGGCCCTGGGTTACACGAGTCATAAACCGTCTTACACAACGTAGTCTATTCTGTCTCTAAGCCGCCTTGCCGTCTTGGGCAAACCGTCTCTGGGCGGCTTAACCTCCCGGGTCTTCTTACCATCTTCCGTCTCTTGGGCCTCCGCCTTAGCCCATTGGGTAAGCCGCCACGCAGCCTGGCCTTCATCTTCCGGCCTATCTATCCAGGTCTTGAGCCATGAGCCGCCAGGTATGACCCGGCCCCTCCTGGGCGGGTCTTGCCACGGAGTTATATCCCCAACAGGTTGTGACACTTTTTTCCTTCTCTTTCCTGTCCGGTCACTGACCGGGCGCGTCCGCGGGCGTATGAGAGGTCGTTTGAGGCGTCCGGTTGTTGATGCTCTGATGCCGACGAATTGGCGGGTTGCGCGGCACTGCGCCTTGACGACGATGTCGAACTTGCCTTCACCGAGGCACGACTCCTGGTCGTAGACTCGTAGTCATAGGTGGTCCCGATGATGCACCTCCTCTTCCAGCACCTCGCACACTGATGGCTGGCGTTGCGATCGAGGGACGCGGCGAGTCGCTTGCAGGTGGCCGCCATCACATCAGATCGATCGGCGCGCTAAACACAGAGAACGGAGATAGGGAGAGCGCGTCTGATTGAGCTGGGCTGGAGGAGGCGGCACGTACATCGTACATGTATACGAGGCATGGAGAGGTGGCTTGGAATTGGATCGACGGCGGCTCGGTCCCGTTTTCCCAACGGATTCCTGGAGGAGTTTTTTTTTGAGGGGGATTCCTGGAGGAGTTGTGCGTTCGCGTGGGCGCCGAGGGACACGGCGGTCACGCCATTGGATCCCGTGGGCCTAGCCTGTTGTTGTTCGGCACGAACACAACACAATACGTGCAGGCCCATGCATGAGTCTGATCCCGTCACCGTCTTCGAGTCGAATACGGTGTTTTGGTCTATAAAGAAGGCACAAATCTAACGTGTGCTAAACCATTGAACAAAAGAGACACCAATATCGGATCGAGCATACAGCAGGCGGCGAGGATTTTAGGAGGAGACAGAGGGTGGCATCATGGAGAAGAAAGGAACCAGCTCGAAGGAGGCTAAGGCGACCGCCGTCGCTTGTGCGGGTGAGGGGCAAGAGCAGCATAAGGCGATGTCTGAGACAGAGGCGCAGAAGCTGGCGTTTGGCAAGGCGGCGCACGCGGAAGGCATGCGCTACATTGAAATGGAGGAGGAGGAGGACGTAGTGGAGGAGTACCGACGGGCGGGCAAACTACACACATACGACCCGGATAATGAGTGGAAGAGACTCTTTGCCCGGGTCGCCAAACTCTACCCATGCCCATGGGGCAAGAAACTGGCCGCGAAGATTGAAGAATTCATGTACTACCTCGAGGAAGATGAGGACGACTTCAGGATAGGGCTTTATTCATTAATCGGTGATGAAATCGTAAGTTAGCTACCGTTTGTTAGTGTTGTTTTAGTTCATTTTTGTCCGATACGTTTAGGCTAGACTTTCCACTTAATTTGACTATCATTCTGCTCAATGGATACTTAAATTTCCTACTTTTATGAAGAGTAAATCAACAGAACCATCATAATGGTGTCGAACAATGCAATAAATCACCACTTTATAAAACGTTGCATTTTGCACCGCGTCGAAAAACTGAGTCAGTGGCAGAAAAAGAACTGATGGTCAGTGTTAAGTGCTTTAATGACGTCACTAATTGGCCGTGCACGCTTGTCAGGCTGAGTTGGCAGAAAAAATGCCACGTAGGCAAAAAAAAATGTCACACTTCTCCCTCCTCCTCATCCTCTCTATGAGGCATTTCATCAAACACCCCACGTGCATCTCCTCTCTCTCCTCCTGTTGCCCATGTTCGTGTTACTCATAGCCAAGACCATCAGCGACGCCTTCAACCCCAGCTCCTCCTCATGCGAAGATGTAGCCAGTGAACGGGGCAAGAACTGGCGCAGTGCAGGCCGTCGGCGATGCCTTCAACCCAAGCTCCTCCTCAGGTGAAGATGTAGCCGGCGAACGGGGCATGAAACGGCGCAGTGTAGGCCATCGACGACGCCTTCAACCCCAGCTGCTCCTCAGGCGGAGATGTAGCCGGCGAACGGGGCAAGAACCAACACAGTGCAAGCCGTTGACGATGCCTTCAACCCTAGCTCCTCCTCAGGCGGAGATGTAGCTGACGAACTGGGCAAACACCGACGCAATCCAGGCCGTCGGTGACGCCTTCAACCCCAGCTCCTCCTCATGCAGAGATGTAGCCGGCGAATGGGGCAAGAACCGGCGCAGTGCAGGCCATCGGCGCCAGACATACAAGGGCGAGGAAGCGGCCATTCAGCACGGACCAGCACAACAAGGTCTCAGACCGCCGGAAGCGGCTCTCCCTCGATGTCACGCGTCACTTCATTGCGCTGCATGACCAACACGACTTTGACAAGGCCAACAGGACGGTGGACTGCTTGCTCACGCAGTTCAAGCTGTGTGGACTCGTGCTCTTGTCCCACCTCGTCGCTATCCTCAGGAAGCGGTGGTTCCCGGCGGAGAAGAGGGGGGCGGAGTAGTGGGAGGCCAGGGAGCAGTCGCACGCTCCCATCATCCAGCGGCGGCGCGCTCCGAGTCGCATCTCCATTACGGGGCCGCAGGCGCCGTACTCACACTACAAAAAAAGACACATCCATGACATTATGCCTCAAACGAAAACTTTTTCTGTCATAAAAAAGTGACACTTTCATGACGATAATTGTGACAAAAACACGTATCATCGTAAATACGGTGGGCTATACTTCTATGCCAAAAAATTATAATAAAAATTGGGCTTTTTGACCTAGGCGAACCAGAGTCGGACGTGCACGACATCCTTTGGGTCATCCATCATGTAAAAAACTGTGGTAGAAGTGAGGGTGAGAAAATTTGCAGGGACTTTTCAGTATACGATGGGTGGTCGGGGATGAGCGATGTAGGGGTGGTTGGGCGTTTCTCTCGTATGCGTGCGTGTGTGCGAGCCCTTCGCTTACTGAATCTGAGTGAGCCCGTCACTCGCTTACTGAACCTGATCGATTGATCCCTCGATCGCCTTACTAAACCCGAGCAATCGATCCCTCGCACTACGTATTGAACCCGAGCGATCGATCGAGCTCGCTTCTTACTGAACCCGAGCGATCCCTTTCTTGCTTACTGTGATCCATTTGCTGCTTACTGAAACCGATCGATGCGAGCGAGACTCATGCGCGTACGTAGTTTGCTGGCCCGATGGATCGATATGTTGCATCGAGCCCCCGCACGAGATGTGAGTTGACGTGGACGGTTGGTTGTGTCTCGATGAATAGTCTCTGTTACTGTCGCACGCGCGGTATGTAGATTGAGTCAAGATCAGCACTCGTCCGATTGCATTGATCAAACCCCTTGCGCGAGACGCGTTGACCTAGCCGGTAGGTTGGTTGTGGATGAACAGTCGTTGCTGCTGTCGCACGCAGGTACGCCCCACCCCAGACGGTTGGGGTTGGATGAACGCAGCCCCGTTGTAGTAGGCGGTTGTCGCTGGATGAACATGACAACGTGGTAGTAGGCGGTTGATGCTGGATGAACAGGACCCCGATCGATCGAGAAGGTCGTGCCACGCTATGCCACACCCCAGTCGGTTGGGTGTGAACAAACATGACCCCATGAAGGCCATAAGCAGTTGGCGGTGGATGAACAGTATCCAGTGGAGGCCGTTCAGCGGTATGCCACACCCCTCCATATGAACACGACCCTGTTTCGACCGTAGGCGGTTGAGCATAACCCTATTTCGTCCGTTTTGCGGTATGCCACACCCCTCCCGGTGAACAGGACCGTTTCGGCCATAGGCGGTTGAGCAGAACATCGTTTCGATCGTTTTACGGTACGCCACAACCCCAGCCGGGGGGGGGGTCGACGAATAGAATTCCATTTTGGCCTTTCTACCCCAGTCGGTTTGCTCCCAATGAACAGGACCCTGTTGGCGTTAACTACATGAATTAGGAATTTTGCCCCAACTATAGGAATCAGGAATTTTGTCGTCAGGCAAATACGGACAGCAAATGATGAAATAGAGACGGCAAAGTTTTTGCCGTCAGTCAGCTGACGGCAATGGGTTTCGGCAAAGAGATCATTGTCGTCAGATCACTTGTGATGGACGGGAGCAAAATTTTTCTATTTACACAAAAATACTCTATTTATTACACAAAATTTCACAACCAGCAGTCGTTCCTTTCTCCCTTTTGTTTCCTTTCTCCATGGACAGGAGCAAACCAACGCCAACCATGGACGCCAGAGGAGCTCAAGTCCTCCACCGCCTCGCCGGTGCTCTCCACCCTCCTCCGGGCACTGGATTCGGTCGCGGACCATGGATACATCTGACACCGCCCTTCAATGCGGCGAGGGCCGCCGCAGCCACTGCTCCTCGAGGCGGGAGGTAGTGCAGCATCGAGGGATGGGGCCGGGGCCGGCGGGCGAGGTGGTGGCCGGGGCTAGGGCCGACGACCGAGGTGGTGGCGGGGCCGGAGAACGGGTCCGGTGCCGGCGACGCCAGGGGCGAAGGGTGACGGGGTCGGGGCCGGCAGCGCCAGGGGTAACGGGGATGGGGAGGAGGCCGGCGGGGGCGACGTGGATGGGGTGGAGGCTAGGCCGGCGAGGGCGGAGTGGCACGGGGTTGGCCGGGGATGGGGCGGAGGCCGACGAGGTCGAAGGGACCGGCATGATTTGGAGGAGAGCAGAGATATGAAAGAGAGAGATGCGAGTGGTGGGGGCATGGAAAAGATAGGATAAGGGAGAGACATGGGGGCGTCATGGGTTTGGCGTTGTGGATGTGTGGACGAGATCGTACGACCTCATCGATCCGGGAGATTGATCCGCGAGGTGTGTTTCTTCTTTGCCATCTGTGTTTTGTATTACAGACGGTAAAGAGCATTCTTTACCGTCTGTAATAAAAAAGGCAGACAACAAAGAATTTGTCGTTTCTGTTTTTATTACAGACAACAAAGTGTGTGCTTTGTCATCTTTAATACAAAACGCAGACGGCAAAGGCATACTTTGTCGTCTGTAATAAAAAAACATACGCCAAAGTATGTTTTTGCCGTCAGTTCCAACCAAAGGATGTTGGTGCTCGTTGAACCTGACCCCGTTATTGCGTACAGTCATTCATATATACGCTAGTACGACTGGCCATATCTATGCGAGTCCCGTCGGTGGTACATGAATAGTTGGCCCGTATTTTTGCACCGTGACTGTAGGTATGTGTACATGATTTAGACAGGACAGCGTGACCTGCTACGTCGGGGTCAAAATTCCTACTACGACATGTGTCACTCCTTACTCGGACATGGTTCATCGTCGTACATAGACCGACCAGTACGTATGTACGTACACGATTGGGGTTAGATAGATAACACTATACGTACGGTTCAACCTCATGGGTCTCAGGTATCAGGGGGAGGAATCACTTTTTTACGCATAATAAGTAGGCACTTGCTTGCGTGCAGCCATGGACCTAGTGGGTCCCTACTGTCAGCCTCTCCATGTATAGTCCTCTTCTGATGGCTGTCGTTCGTTGACCACGTATGGTTCAACTGGTGGGTCCCAGGTGTCAGGGGAGGGGATCCTTTTTTCTACCCCTAATAAGGATGCACTTGCTTGTGTGCGACCATGAACCTGGTGGGTCCCTACTGTCAGCCTCTCCACGTATAGTCCTCTTTCGATGGCTATCCTTCGCTGACCACGTTAACCATGCCACGCCGAGAGCACCAAGGCGGTGGACGGCGGCGAGGCCTAGGAAGGGAATGACCCAGAGCCGGGGAACATGCGGAAGTGGATGCCCATGAGGAGGGGAGGACGAGGGTTGACTAGTTTGGCTGCGGGGTGAGGCTGTCATCGCCGGAAAATAACAAGAGGTGTGGGTGGATAGAGGGATGGCCTGTCCAACGATAGGAGTAGGGTGGGGCGGGGCGGTGAGGCCTACGTGGCAGCATGGCTAGCCACAGGAGGCGGGAGCAGGCGGTCCCGTCGGTGCCAGAGGAAGAGGACGAGGGATTGAAGAAGCTGATGGCACTATATTTTACGCATTTTTAGAGCTTGTATGTTGCATGTTTTGTCTATATATTATGTCTCATTGACCAAATATGAAGGACTCATGGAACCGGTCTTAGCAAAAGTGTCGAACCCAACAAGGAGTAGAAGGAATTGACAAGTAGTTTTCGGAAATTCACTTCAAGTGGTGCAAAGATAGTTTTCATAGCTATATAATTCATATCAAGGAAAATAATAACAGAAGTAAATAAGTGCAACAAGTGGCGCAATCCTTATATATGCT
Source organism: Elymus sibiricus (assembly GCA_039707655.1). Classification (NCBI taxonomy): domain Eukaryota; kingdom Viridiplantae; phylum Streptophyta; class Magnoliopsida; order Poales; family Poaceae; genus Elymus; species Elymus sibiricus. The sequence goes on along the minus strand of CM077667.1, from coordinate 174,325,912 downwards.
AAGGACATGCCGGTGATGTTTCTTATAATAGCTAAAACACTCTTGAGGACACACGAGAATCTCGTCAAGTTACTTTCATCGTGATTCAATAGGTTACCGTTCATTGCTTTGATAAGTGTTGCGTGGGTGGACCGAAGCTAGGATATTGTTCCAACTTGAACAATTAACTATTTATGATTATACCCTCCATGCAAGCATCCACAAATACAAGAGAACTAACTAAGATAAATCTAACCATATCATTAAACAATAGGATCCAAAACAGCCCCACACAGAACAATTCATAAACTAGGGTTTGGATTTCTATCACCCCGACAACCCATCATCTACAAACTAATTCCACTATGTATTCCCCTAGGCCCAAACATGACGAAATGTCATGTAGTCGATGTTCAGATAACACCACTAGAGGAATAAAACTCAACATATCATCGAAACATCGAACGGTAATCAATTTCACTTGATTACTAGCAACAAGACTTCTCCCATGTCCTCGAGAACAAATGGAACTACTCACTGCACATCATATCGCTCATGATCAGTAGGTATAAATATATCATGAACAATCCGAACCCAACAACCTTTCACCAACAAATCTTCTATGCATCAACTACAAGATGTGGAGGCCTGGTAGATCCCCTCTAGCCCATATTCGCTCCATAATTCTTATTATATTCTAAAATAATTCCTCAAAAATCCCCAACTGATTCTGAGCTCCGGAAAATTGGTTTTTCTTCTATTGCTTTTTAGGTCTAGATTTCCAGTTGTCTCACAATTCCCCTCTCTTTGTATTTTCTTGCATTTTAAGAGAGAAGAGGCATTGAATATTATTGAAGTAAGACAGATTATAGTAGGAAATAGTTATGCAAAATGGATGTAATAGTGATATGGAGTCTACTTTGAGTACAACATATATTGTACCAATATCCACCCAATTACACACATCAAGAGTGGCTCATGTATCCAACCTAGAAGTATGCAATAGCATATGTTACGTTAGACGCATACCAATGGGAATTCCGTACACTCCAAGAATGCTTTAATCCTCTTGTTGGTTTCATCTTTTTATTCATCTTGTTTTTTTTGTTTTTTTATGTTATTTACTTTTACTCATACTCCACTGATGTCTACTACACAACTTTGTTCTTATAGGAGATATGCCCTAGAGGCAATAATAAATGTTATTGATTATCTCCCTGTTCATAATTAGGTTTATGTTCCATGCTATAACTGCTATAGTTCTCGAGTCTGCAATAACCACGAGGCTCGGAGGAAGACTCATATACACGTGTGGAATAATAAACGGTAAATTGTATTCCTAGTCTGGCCTCTAAGACTAGCTCAAGTGTTGCATGATGGTTCTGTTTTCCTGATCATGGGCATGTCTATGCCAGCAACTTTGAGGGCACAATGTTGGAAGAACATTTGTGTTGAATCGACCCGAATTGATGTTATGCTATGAGATACATTCGTCACAAGTTAAATGGTTAATAACACAGAGATGGTTAACATTTGCATGATTCCTTAGACCATGAGAGTATCGAGTTTCTTCATGCTTGCTTCATGAACATTGGGGTTTGTTAAACGTCATCCGTAAATGAGTGGCTATTACGGCGGCTTACGGGTTCATGGAAAAGTATGTCAAGTAACTTGATAGCTCAAGATTGGAATTTGCTCCTCCGACGATGGAGAGATATCTCTAGGCCCTCTCGGTGTTACGGTATACATCATCGTCTCGCCAGACACTTTGTGATTTGATCACGGGGATGCCGGAACACGGGAATGAGAAAAGAGAACAATACCGGTAACGAGGTTACTGGCATAGTGGACAAGTTGTTGATCCACGGGGATGCCAACATGTCTCACCTCGGGTATTTGTAACATATCGCGAAGCAACAGGAATAGCACACGGCAACTGGAGGTTCACTCGAATATTCATTCGTGTGGGTATAGGGGTCAATATGGGTGTCGACGGCTCCGATGTTGATCATTGATCGGAAGGGGTTCCGGGTCATGTCTATACTTCACCGAACCTATAGGGTCACATGCTTAAGGGTCATCTATCTGCTGAATACTAGACAGGGAGTCTGAGAGAAAGTTTCCGGAAAAAGTTTTCGGAGACAGCGGAAAAGTTCCGAAGAAAGAGGTCACCGGATGAGTTCCGGTGAAACTAAAAAGTTGTTTCAGGGGATACCATAAAGTCAAATTGGTTTCGGCACATGCCTGATAATTCTTGGAGGGTGCCAGAATCATTCTGGAAACTTTCTGGAATTTTCCGGGATGAAAACCGAAAATGTTCAGGAGCTGCCGGAACCGCTTTAGATGCTTTTCGCAGATGAAAATCACTAAACCGGAATTGTTTCGGAACGCGTTGAAAATTATTTTAGTGGGTACTGGAAATGTTCTAAGCCCACATAGATATTTTCAGTTCTAACAGACGCTGAAAAATGTCGTCGTGAATAGTGAAATCAGCTTTATGGTTACTTTTTGGAAAGCCACCTTTTTGGGCTTTTGCTCCAAAATATCTTGGAGATGACATGGATGGATGTGGCTGAAATTTCAGCCCCTCCACCCCTCCTTCTCCTATAAATAGAGGTGGAGGGGGCAGCCCAAAACTGATCCCTTCTCACATACAAGTGCCATGCATGATCTGGCTTTCTCTCTCCCTCCCAGCGAAATAGTTTCGTAGAGCCGAAAGGTTGTCTGGGTTCCGGTGGGAACTAGTTCTGGACGGTGAAGCCCTGCCGGATAGATGACACCGTATGTGTGCAACTCTATAGAGAGATCGTAGTTTCGGTCGTAGTACGAGAGTGCCTCCCGAAGGGCTGTCCGAGTGACTGTCCGAGTTTCGATGGTCCTCCCGAAGGGCTGTCCGTGACACCGTCCGGGGGACTATCTGACCGCCTCCCGGAGGGCTGTCCATGGGGCGAATGAGGGTATACATCCTCGTAGTTGGGAGGTTGTAAATCCTAGCTGCGTGGATCTGCATCGCCGCTCGTCATCGACTCTACTTCCGCTGCGCTATGAGTCGGTAACGAAAAAGATCAAACCTTGTATGCAGTCTCCATAGTGGTCCTGGGCTGGTGCGTAGGTCAGAATTTTTTTGTTTTCTGCTGCGTTACCCTACAGTGGCATCATGAGTCGTGCTATGCGTAGATGCAGGTTGCGATCTAGAATACATAGAGATGTATGGGTGTTGCACAATATAATTAGGTAGTAGATGAGTTCTATTACTGAAAATTATTTGTGCGGGTAGCAGATGAAATCTGTTACCCGATGTTCTTGTTGCTTCCCTGGAATTTGCATATTTCTGATCTTGATAATAGCATGGTGGAGTTTCAATGTTCTGGCAATCCGTGATCCTGATTGATCAAAGAAGTGCTAACAGTTCATTGAATTCCACCGTAGTTAAAAAGAAAGATGAAATTTCGCAGACGAAAGGGCAATACAGATATGATCTGCACGGGGGTCATGCGTATGATGAAGTTTAGTATGGGGCTCGAGATTTTATTATCTCGTGTTTCATATACCCCGCAAGTTAATCTTGCAACTTGGATTATCATGCTTGATGATGGACGTTGGTAGCTTCGGTTTGTTTCGAAACCTTAGAAGCCACGTAAAACAAGTTTTTGCATGAACCGATTAGAGACGTCTAACTTGGTTTTGCAGGAGGGTTTGCATGTGCATATGATGTGGTATAGCAGCGCTCATAATAATTTGATTATGTATGAGATGACTATATGATGTAAATTGATTAACATGACCTACGTGTCATGATTCTGCATGATGGCTAGAGCCATATGATTGTCACTTTAAATGACCTGCAAGTCAACCTTGTTGTAATGCATTATTTTATTAGCTATAGAGATAGCAATATTATCTGGTGCATCAACAAGGTGGTGTCAATCTTCGCGAAGGTGAATACCGACGCGAATGCCGAAGACGAAGAAATGTTTGACTTCTCCGTCAGAAGGGGCTATACCATGTCATGCTAATTATGAATTGCCTGAGATGTTTATCCCTTATGATGCACCCTTTTGATTGCGCAGTAGTCGCTTTTTATTAGGGTGATCTCTCACAAAATATCAAGTATTTAGTGTTCTCCCAAGTGTAGCACCGTCACGGCACCTAACTTTTCGGGGTGCGCCTTGGATGCATGGGTACGAACGATTAGGGATGTGTGAGGTGGGTGAGGTCAGATCTCGCAGCAAGATCACTTGGTTGTCTTGACGTTCATGGCAGGATCGTCCTGAGCTCGGAACACACGCATCGAAAGATGAACAAGGGTCACATAGAGATGCGATCGGCAAGTTGGCCTACCGATTAAAATTCCCGTCATGAGATGATGATTCTATGGCGATGAATTGAAGTCTGGATCTTGTATCACTCAAAATCAATTATGAGAGATATTGATTTGAGTGGGAGCGCACTGAAGAATTAACTTGTTTAATTCTCAGTGCAATGAATTTTGAACACTGTCTAAGTGTGATTTGCAAAATAAGTAGAATAATGGCTCGCGTTTCCACCTTCCCTGTTAAAATTGAATAGCTGTTAAATATCTGGTTAAAACTTTACGGTTGGTAACGTAATGTGAGGATTGTCCTCAAGAGTGCCGAGAAGGACTTTGTCCTATCGCATACTTTCGGTATTCTCCCGCTAATGCTATGGATGATATGACTCTCGTCCTTCGATCCAAAAGCTAAAATTCCGTTACGGTCAAGTGAAATATGTTTGCTTCCATGAGACCCGAACTTCGAAAGTTTGGATAGTTATGTGATATTCATGGAATCTGAAAATCATTTTCAGAGACAGACAAAGGCTAAAAGATATGAGATATCCAAAGCAATGTTTGTTTGCAAACTATTAGTAAAGGTATTTACTATGCGTTTGACTGATAAGAGAGGGATCCAGAAGAACGCCTGGCATATGATGAAAGGTGAATAAAACAACAACTTAAAGAGAAAGGAAGTGTCCGAAGGGTGTTAGTGAAACTTTCACGCCTAGGAAGTCCGGGGCTAACGCCACTCTTAAGTTGGGTGCTTATTCTGAGAGTAGGAGAAATACTGAAAGTTAAACTGTTAGAAGTATGAAGGCAGTAAGAAAGAAGACTGGAATATCCAGCTCATGTATGAATGTCATACAAGTTTTTGATGTATAGAAGTCTGGTCAAAGATATAGTTCTTGGGAATTATGGTTAAACATGTTGATCACTAATTCTTGGGTATTGTGAGTTGATCACAAAGATACCCGCTTGATTGCATTCTGTTGCAATTCGATGTAAGAACTACTATGGCCTGAAAGACTAGCCAGGAATGAGGTCAAGATACACATATGGAACATAGTAAATGTTACTATACCTTCCATCGGTGTATTACCTATGTATTTATTTTCATAATTCATTTAGAGTTTCACACTCTAGCCCTTTGCATAAGGTATCTTGCAAGAAGGTTGTTCATAAGAGAACTTTTGATGTTCGGTGTTATGAATAACATAAGGGCCATACTTTCATTATGAATGAGACATGTGTTATGAATATTGATAATAATACATTACCTCTGGGTTTACTTTCATAATTCATTTTAGAGTTTCATACACTCTAGCCCATTGCACAATGTTTGTTGCAAAAGAGTTGTTCATAAAAACAACAATTGTTGTTCAGTATTATGAATAACATGAAGGGCCATGCTTCCATCCTAGATGGGATGTATGTTATGAATATTGATGGAAATATGATACATCCATAACACTGACGCTAAATGTCGCAAGACTAAAAGAATACCACACAAGTGTGGCACTGCATTTGGTCACATTGGAGAAACCCGCAAGGAAAATTCCATTATGATGGATTTTGAAGTCGTTTGATTTTGAATCATCTGACACTTGCAACTTTCCTCTGAAAAGTGAAGCGACTGAAATACCGTTCACAGGCCATAAGGAACGAGCGAAGAACATATTGGTGATCATATATTATGATGTGTGTAGTCCAATAAATGTTGTTGCAAGTAGTGGATTTATCTATCTTCAGAAATGACTCAAGTAGATATATGGATATTTACTTGATGAGACGTAAGTCTGGATCTTTTGAAATCATTCGAAAGGTTTTCAAAATGAAGTAGAAGTTATTGTAACGAGAAAATTATGTTTCTGCAATTTGATTGCGCAAAGGAATATTTGAGTTACAAGTTTAGCGAATGTCTGATGAGTTGTGAAAGGGGTTTCATAACTTGCACCTTCCGGAACACCACTGCAAGTGGAAAGTCCATGAAGATGTAATTGAACCATTCATGACATGGTAAGATCAAAGATGACATAAATAAATTTGCCATTATCACTTTTAAAGTGATGCTTTAGAGACTGCGGCTTTTACACTGAAAAGAGCTCCATCGGGTCTTTTGAAATGACGTCATGGTATCGTACGCCCAACCATGTTATATCTTTTCTTAACATTTGGAATATGGGGCTTGTGTAAAAGCTTACAAACCTATTCCAAATCAGACAAGTGATACTTTGTAGGTTATCCCAAGTAATTGGGTATTCCTCCCTCACTATGCCAAGGTAAATAGGTTTGCCACAAAGAACGGTATGCTTTTTGACGGAAATGGTTCTTTCGAAAAGGTGAGTGGGAGAACACTACAACTCGACGAGATAAACAGTATCTTCATCATCAGATCAAAGGAAAGGAACCTTGGAAGTGATTCCAGAGTTTCCTACTGCGACTGATACGGAAGTCTCTACAATAAAATGTATGGACTTCGATCGAACTTGAAGCTGAACCACATAGGCAAGGCTCGTGCAAACCTCTCAGGTGCGCAAACGAGATATTGTTGTTGGACAATAGTATACCTACGATACACAAGGAAGCGGTGATGGGCCCTGACTCCGGAATTGGCTAAATGCCAATACAATCCGAGATAGTTTCCATATAAATATTTCAAGATTAAAATCTTGATACACCTTTCGGAAGGCTTAGAGTCTAACGAATATTTATGGAACTAAAAACTGATACGGACAAAAATGTTTTATCCATAAAGCTCGATTTGTTGAAATAACAAGTTCAAGGAGTTGACTACGATGAGGTTGTTTCACCGTAGCGATGCTTAAAGTCGGTTCGGGTTGAACTAACAATTAATACATATTTCAATCATGAGATATGAAACATGGATGACGAAAGGATTTCCATCTGATGGAAATGTAACCAAGGACTTGCATGTGTTACAGTCCAAGGTATTTTGTCAGTCCAGAGGATGCTGGTAAGGGTGCAAACTTCAGAGTTCCAGCGATGGACAGAAGAGAGCAAAATGGAGTTGGAATCTTCGTGTTTTGATGAAATGGTCAAAGGGGTTTGACTTCATCAATGGGTAACGAAGATGCTTGTAATTCAAGAAAGTAAGTGGGAGCATAATAATATTTCTAAAAATGTTATGTGCTTGACACATTGTTAATTGGAAATAAATTTCTTGACATGAATTAGGACTTCATTTGAAAATAGTTTTTTTGATGAAGTGCTTGTGCTAAATAGCCTTGATATTAGGCATTACGATCTATGGAGATAGATTTGCCTAATAGGGCTAAAGCAATGAATACATATTGACAAGATGCTAAAACTTTTTAGCATTTAAAATGCCAAGGAGTGATTCTTGCCGAAGTCACATGGAAAGAGTTTTGCAAGACTCGGTGTCCCAAAACACTGATGAGTAAAATACATGATGGAGATTCCACACACATGTGTTTGGATTAATCGTGTATTCCATGGTATGTAAAACAACCAGATATGTCCAATACTCCAAAGTTGTTGCGAGTATAGATACCAAAGTGATCAAAGTACTGATCATGGGACCACAGTGAAAGATGTCATTGAGTACTAGAGTAGTACTGATGACATGTTTTCTCGCAAGCAGAGATTATGAAGTGCTCGTTGTAAGTAATTACATCGATACAGTCTTCATCAATGCTCCATGCGATTTTCGATTTAAGTTAAGGGTTTTGTGTAATACACAAAATGGTGGCGCGGTAGTTGGAAATTGTTCCAAACAGGATACTGTGGCGAATTCTATAACAAATGGCTAAGTATGTTGACGCTTCAGAAGCGACAAAGAAGATGTTGAATCATATAGTTCGTTCATGAACTTAGTATGGTTCCAAGATGGCTTTGGTCAATGGGACACTATTGTAGATAGTTGCTCCATAACTCAGTCTGAGGAATCAAGGTTCGACCAGTGATTCACATATATACAAAGCCAAGTCCACACAAAATATGAATTTTGTGAAAGCGTGAAAACGCGAGGATATGCAAAGATACACACGGAGCTGAAGTCGTCAGATCCGTTGCACATCAGGCTATACCACATGCGAAGCATATTTTACACCAATTAGCCATAGGTGTAAAGTGCATTAGCATTAACTAGATTATTGACTCTAGTGCAAGTGGGAGTCTGTAGGAGATATGCCCTAGAGGCAATAATAAATGTTATTGATTATCTCCCTGTTCATAATTAGGTTTATGTTCCATGCTATAACTGCTATGGTTCTCGAGTCTGCAATAACGACGAGGCTCGGAGGAAGAGTCATATGCACGTGTGGAATAATAAACGGTAAATTGTATTCCTAGTCTGGCCTATAAGACTAGCTCAAGTGTTGCATGACGGTTCTGTTTTCCTGATCATGGGCATGTCTATGCCAACAACTTTGAGGGCACAATGTTGGAAGAACATTTGTGTTGAATCGACCCGAATTGATGTTATGCTATGAGATACATTCGTCACAAGTTAAATGGTTAATAACACAGAGATGGTTAACGTTTGCATGATTCCTTAGACCATGAGAGTATCGAGTTTCTTCATGCTTGCTTCATGAACATTGGGGTTTGTTAAACGTCATCCGTAAATGAGTGGCTATTATGGCGGCTTACGGGTTCATGGAAAAGTATGTCAAGTAACTTGATAACTCAAGTTGGGATTTGCTCCTCCTACGATGGAGAGATATCTCTGGGCCCTCTCGGTGTTACGGTATCCATCATCGTCTGGCCAGACACTTTGTGATTTGATCTTGGGGATGCCGGAACACGGGAACGAGAAAAGAGAAAAATACCGGTAACGAGGTAACTGGCATAGTGGACAAGTTGTTGATCCACGGGGATGCCAACATGTCTCACCTCAGGTATTTGTAACATATCGCGAAGCAACAGGAATAGCACACGGCAACTGGAGGTTCACTCGAATATTCATTCGTGTGGGTATAGGGGTCAATATGGGTGTCCACGGCTCCGATGTTGATCATTGATCGGAAGGGGTTCCGGGTCATGTCTATACTTCACCGAACCTATAGGGTCACACGCTTAAGGGTCATCTATCTGCTGAATACTAGACAGGGAGTGTGAGAGAAAGTTTCCGGAAAAAGTTTTCGGAGACAGCGGAAAAGTTTCGAAGAGAGAGGTCACCGGATGAGTTCCGGTGAAACTAAAAAGTTGTTTCAGGGGATACCATAAAGTCAAATTGGTTTCGGCACATGCCTGATAATTCTTGGAGGGTGCCAGAATCGTTCTGGAAACTTTCTGGAATTTTCCGGGATGAAAACCGGAAATGTTCCAGAGCTACCGGAACCGCTTGAGATGCTTTTTGCAGATGAAAATCACTAAACCAGAATTGTTTCGGAACGCGTTGAAAATTATTTTAGTGGGTACTGGAAATGTTCTAAGCCCACATAAATATTTTCAGTTCGAACAGACGCTGAAAAATGTCGTCGTGAATAGTGAAATCAGCTTTATGGTTACTTTTTGGAAAGCCACCTTTTGGGCTTTTGCTCCAAAATATCTTGGAGATGACATGGATGGATGTGGCTGAAATTTCAGCCCCTCCACCCCTCCTTCTCCTATAAATAGAGGTGGAGGGGGCAGCCCAAAACTGATCCCTTCTCACATACAAGTGCCATGCATGATCTGGCTTTCTCTCTCCCTCCCAGCGAAATAGTTTCGTAGAGCCGAAAGGCTGTCTGTGTTCCAGTGGGAACTAGTTCTGGACGACAAAGCCCTGCCGGATAGATGACACCGTATGTGTGCAACTCTATAGAGAGATCGTAGTTTCGGTCTTAGTACGAGAGTGCCTCCCGAAGGGCTGTCCGAGTGACTGTCTGAGTTTCGATGGTCCTCCCGAAGGGCTGTCCGTGACACCGTCCGGGGGACTGTCCGACCGCCTCCCGGAGGGCTGTCCGTGGGGAGAATGAGGGTATACATCCTCGCGGTTGGGAGGTTGTAAATCCTAGCTGCGGGGATCTGCACCGCCGATCGTCATCGACTGTACTTCCGCTGCGCTACGAGTCGGTAACGAAAAAGATCAAACCTTGTATGCAGTCTCCATAGTGGTCCTGGGCTGGTGCGTAGGTCGGAAAATTTTTGTTTTCTGCTGCGTTACCCTACAGTTCTTGTAGACTCGTGTTGAGCCTCCAAGCGCAGAGTTTTGTAGGATAGTAGCAATTTTCCGTCAAGTGGATGACCTAAGGTTTATCAATCTGTGGGAGGTGTAGGATGAAGATGGTCTCTCTCAGACAACCCTGCAATCAAATACAAACAATCTCATATGTCCCCAACACACCCAATACAATGGTGAATTGTATAGGTGCACTAGTTCGGCAAAGAGATGGTGCTACAAATGTAGTATGGATAGTAGAAATAGGTTTTTGTAATATGAAATAATAAAAACAGGAAGGTAACAAGTGGTAAACAACGAGCAAAATGGTGTATCAAGGCTTGGAAACAAGGCCTAGGGTTCATACTTTCACTAGTGCAATCTCTCAACAGTGCTAACAAAATTGAATCAGATAACCATCCTTCAACATGCTAGAAAGAATCACTCTAAAGTTCCTATCTAGCGAAGAAAATAAGAGGAAATTGTTTTAGGCAGCGAACCACCTCAAAGTTATCTTTCCGATCAATCTATTGAGCCATCCCCATAGGTGTCACAAACAGCCCTAGAGTTCATACTAAATAACAAAAAAACGATTTCAGATTCATAAAATTCAATCGACACAAAGAACATCAAAGAGTACCCCAAGAATTCTATCGGAGAAAGTAGGACGAAAACATGCATCAACCTATGTGCATAGATCACCCCATTGTCACCGCGGGGATCTGCAAGTTGATTGCCATAACATATATCAAGTGACTCAGTAGAACACCCCATTGTCACCACGGGTATCCACATGCAAGACATACATCAAGTGCTCCCAAATCCAAAGTACTCAATCCAACATAACGAAATCTCAAAGGGAAAAGACTCAATTCATCACATCAGGATAGAGAGAGGAAGAACCATATGATCCAACTATATTAACAAAGCTCGTGGTACATCAAGATCGTGCCACATCAAGAACACGAGAGAGAGATTAAACACATAGATATTGGTACATACCCTCAGCCCTGAGGGTGAACTACTCCCTTTTCGCCATGGAGACCGCCGGGATGATGAAGGTGGCCTCCGGTGATGATTTCCCCCTCTGACAGGGCACTGGGAAAGGGCTCTGTATGAGATTTCTTTGGTACAGAGGCTTGTGGCGGCGGAGCGGAAGTTCTTATGATATTTCTGGGGTTTATGGGATTTATAGGAATTTTCAGCGTTGGTTTCACGCCAGGGGGGTCCTTGAGGGGTCCACAAGCCGCGGTGGCACTCCCTACCCCTAGGGCGCGCCCTCATGGCTTGTGGCCATCACGTGGGTCTTCTGGACCTTCCACAAAGCTTCAGGGGTCTCTTTTGTTCCAAAAAAATCACCAAAAAGTTTTAGCCCATTCCAAGAACTTTTATTTATGCAAAAAAATAACACCATGTTAATTCTACTTAAAACAACGTCAGTCCGGGTTAGTTTTACTCAAATCGTATAAAAGTGTATCAAAACCATATAAAATTGTTGTAAACATGGCATGAATACTTCATAAACTATCGATACATTGGAGACGTATCAGCATCCCTGATACGTCTCCAACGTATCTACTTTTCCAAACTCTTTTGCACGTGTTTTGGACTCTAATTTGCATAATTTGAATGGAACTAACCCGGACTGACGCTGTTTTCAGCAGAATTGCCTTGGTGTTATTTTTGTGCAGAAATAGAAGTTCTCAGATTGACCTAAAAATTTCCGGAGAATATTTTTGAAATTAATAAAAAATACTGGCGAAAGAATCAACTGCAGGGGGCCCACCACCTGGCCACAAGCCAGGGGGGCGCGCCCACCCCCCTAGGGCGCGCCCATGTGGCTTGTGGGCCCCCTGTGGCTCCTCCGACCTCGTTTCCACTCCTATATATTCCTATTTACGGAGAAAAAATTCATAGAGAAGAGTTCATCACGTTTTACGATACGGAGCCGCCGCCACCTCCTGTTCTTCCTCGGGAGGGCAGATCTGGAGCCTGATTTGGGCTCCGGAGAGGGGAAATCGACGCCGTCGTCATCACCAACCATCCTTCATCACCAATTTCATGATGCTCTCCGCCGTTCGTGAGTAATTCCATCGTAGGCTTGCTGGACGGTGATGGGTTGGATGAGATTTACCATGTAATCGAGTTAGTTTTGTTAGGGTTTGATCCCTAGTATCCACTATGTTCTGAGATTGATGTTGCTATGACTTTGCTATGCTTAATGCTTGTCACTAGGGCCCGAGTGCCATGATTTCAGATCTGAACCTATTATGTTTTCATGAATATATGTGTGTTCTTGATCCTATCTTGCAAGTTGTAGACACCTATTACGAGTTATGATCCGCATCCCCCAGGGTGACAATAACTGGGATTCTTTCCGGTGATTACCGTAGTTTGAGGAGTTCATGTATTCACTAAGTGCTAATGCTTTGGTCCGGTTCTCTATTAAAAGGAGGCCTTAATATCCCTTAGTTTCCATTAGGACCCCGCTGCCACGGGAGGGTAGGACAAAAGATGTCATGCAAGTTCTTTTCCATAAGCACGTATGACTTTATATGGAATACATGCCTACATTACATTGATGAATTGGAGCTAGTTCTGTATCACCCTATGTTATAACTGTTGCATGATGAATGCCATCTGACATAATTATCCATCGCTGATCCATTGCCTACGAGCTTTCCGCATATTGATCTTTGCTAAGTTACTTTTCCGTTGCTACTGTTACAATCACTACAACACTGCTACTATCACTTTGCCATCGTTACCGTTACTTCCATACTACTTTGCTACTAAATACTTTGCTGCAGATATTAAGTCTTTCAGGTGTGGTTGAATTGACAACTCAGCTGCTAATACTTGAGAATATTCTTTGGCTCCCCTTGTGTCGAATCAATAAATTTGGGTTGAATACTCTACCCTCGAAAACTGTTGCGATCCCCTATACTTGTGGGTTATCAATCCCCAAGCTTAATTCCTACTCGTCCTCGTGTAGGTAAATGATAAAAGAAGTAATTTATGAAGTGTGAATGCTAGCAAAGTGCATAAGTTTGATCAATGATAATTTGAGCCACTTTTCCTAGAATCATAAACAACAACTCTTTCTCGTAAAACTCATCATGATGAAGTAGCAATCAATTCAGACGCTGTGGTTCAAACAAAGCATTCTCTTGAAACTTAACAACCTATGTTCTTAGTCACCAAACAATTACAATTCATATCATTTTCTAAAAAGTCTAAGTAAGCGATCCACATACTCAATTATCATATAGTCTTATATGATTGCTAATACCCAAAGCATATTTTTAGAACAAATACCATTCATCAAATACGAAGGAAGATAGGGGCTTAATGTTTCGCCTCCCAACTTACTTATCATAGAGATAATTGTCAACAATAATAATTCATGATCAAATGTATTTGACTGTATATATATGCTTGGATCTTTTCCATGCCACATGATGCTTGCCAAGTAGAGATTGTGGTTGAAATAAGAAGTTGACTTAACATGAAAAGTAAATAACATGAAAGTAAATAGCATAAAAGTAAATAGAATGTCCCTTCGTAGAGGGAAGCAGGGAACTGCAGAGGTGCCAGAGCCCAATATTTAAAACATAGATGAATATATTTTGGGTAGTGTGCCTTTCATGTCAACGTCGTGACAGGGGATTTCAATATCTTCCAAGCTAAACACATTATCGGTGTTTCCCAAACAGAATTGAAATTTTTACTCCCCCTCCACCATTCAAACACTTTCCATGGCTAGCCGCATCCATGGGTGCCCTCCAAACAATCAACTTTCTAGGGGGAGTTCTTGTTTATTTTATTTTATTTTGTATTATGCAGGACTGGGCATCCGTTTTACCAGCCTCTCTTGTGCAATGACAAGTGAATAAACACTCATCATGAGAATAACTCGCTTAGCATGGAAGATAATGACCGCCCCGTCACTCCATGAGCGGTATGGGCACACAAAACAGATGTTCATTTGAAGATTTTAGAGGTGGCACATGCAAATTTACTTGGAATGGCAGTGAAATACCATATATATGTAGGTATGGTGGACTCTCATGCAAGAAACTTGGCTCAAGGATTTTGGATGCACAAGTAGTATCTCTACTTAGTATGAAGGTTTGGCTAGCAAGGATTATAAACAAGCACCACATGTTGGAGGATCCATAACAATATAACTTCTATGCAAATATACCCAAACATAAACCATTACGTTGTCTTCCTTGTCCAACTTCAACTAATTTGATCAAGGTTGAAAATAATTAATGGGTATTCACAATCATTAAAGATGTCCAAGATAATATATTTGTATGTGAAATTCTCTTCCTTATACTAGTCATTCATGAATTGCTTGTATGACCAATATTGTGATTGTCAAACCTCAATACATTTTGTTTCTAAATCCAATGTGAAACTACTACTAAACATTTGCAATGTATATAATTTCACATTTATGATATTCAATCCTTTTAACAATTTACTCTTAGGATATAAGTGAAGCATAAGAGCGAATGACAAACTACTCCAAAAGATATAAGTGAAGATCAATGAGTAGTTAAACAATTAAGCAGCTATGTGAAGACTCTCTCCAAATAAAGATTTCATATCCAAGGATTTTATTCAAACAACAAACAAAACAAAAATACACTCTAAGAATAGCTCATATCATGTGAACAAATAAAAACTTAGGCTCAACATAGGCTAACCAATATTAGTTGACGAAGAGAGGTGGGATGCCTAACGTGGCATCCCCAGGCTTAGATGTTTGAACTTCTTGTAGTATTGACTTGGGGAGCCTTGGGTATCCCCAAGATTGAGCTCTTGTGTCTCGTTAATTCCTCTCATATCATGGTTTCCTAAATCTTAAAAGCTTCATCCACACAAAACTTGACAAGAACTCGTGATATAGGTTAGTGCACATAAGAATAAATCAACACTTCATGTACTGCAAATACAAGCTGCATAATAATTTTCAAACGTTATCTACTGTATACTATCATTCCCACAATTTATATCTACCACTATAAGCCATGAAAACTCTAGGATAAGAAGATAACAAAACTATGACAACAATCTATCTAAAAAGGACAGTCTGTAGTAATTAATTCCAAAAGTGCACTTATAAAACTCCAAAATTTCTAAAAATTTAGGACATAATAAATAATTTGCATGAAAGTAATTTGTAAAAATTTCAGAAACTTTCCACGTTCCAGTAAAATATGAAAATTCCAACACTATAGCAAAAGTTCGTGTTTTTATACAGCACACATCAAACACCCAATTCAAGCATACTAAAGGAAATTCTTGGGACTTTTTATTGAAAAACATGATGATAAATAAAAAGCAAGCAAAGTTCAAAAAAATAAAATGATGCTCTGATAATCCACAAGTATAGGGGATCGTAACAGTCTTCGAGGGAAGTATTTTACCCAGATTTGTTGATTCGACACAAGGGAAGCCAAAGAATATTTATTGGTCTTGGCAGTTGAGTTGTTAATTCAACCACGCCAGTTTATCTCTCTGTATCAATAGTTTTAGTACCACAACAAAATAGTAGTAGTAACAGTAACGGTAACAACAACAGATTTATAGTCATTGTAACAGTGGTAGCACCACTAGTAACTTGGCAAGATTCAGTATATGAAAAGCATAGGCCATGGATCGGTGATGGATGATGATTTAGATGACATTAATCATGTAACAGTTACATCTAGAGTGACGCAGAAATAGCTCCAATTCATCAATGTAATGTAGGCATGTCTTCCGTATATAGTCATACATGCTTATAATAAGAACTTATATGTCATCTTTTGTCCTTCCCTCCCGTGGCAGCGGGGTCCATAATGAAATCTAAAGGATATTAAGGCCTCCTTTTAATAGAGAACCGGAACAAAGCATTAACAAATGGTGAATACATGAACTCATCAAACTATGGCAATCACCGGAAAGAATACCCAATTATTGTTACCTTGGGGTATGAGGATCATGACACATAATAGGTTCATACAACTTGCAAGATAGGAACTGAAACACTCTCATATTCATGAAGACATAATAGGTTCAGATCTGAAGTCATGGCACTCGGGACCTAGCGACAAGCATTATCCATAGCAAAGTCATAGCAACATAAATCTCAGAACATAGTGGATACTAGGGATCAAGCCCTATCAAAATAACTCGATAACATGATCAATCTCATCCAATCCCATCTCCGTCCAGCAATCCTACAAAGGAATTACTCACTCCCGATGGTGAGCATCATGGGGATGTTGATGAAGAAGGGTTGGTGATCACGATGGCGACAAATCCCCCTCTCCGGAGCCGCAAACGAACTCCAGATCAGCCCTCTCGAGGAAGAATGGGAGGTGGCAGTGGCTCTGTCTCATGAGAGGCGATGAAAACTTCTCTCTGTTTTTTTTCTCGAGAATTAGGAATTTATAGGAGTGGGATTAGGGTCGGAGGATCCATGAGGTGGCCCCAAGCCATCAGGGCGCGCCGAGTGGGTGGGCGTGCCCTGTTAGCTTGGCACCAATATGTGGCCCCCCTCTGGTGGGTCTTCACTCCATTATTTTTTATATATTCCATAAAAAATCAACAAAAAGTTTTGTTCAATTGCGCGAACTTTTATTTGTGCACAAAAACAACACCATAACAGTTCTACTGAAAACAACGTCGGTCCGGGTTAGTTTCATTAAAATCATGCAAATTAGATTAAAAAACAAGAGCAAAAGTGTTTGGAAAAGTAGATATGTTTGAGACGTATCATGCTCCAAGCAAAACACATATTATGTGATGAATAAAAATATAGCTCCAAGTAAGATATACCGATAGTGTTGAAGATGAAAGAGGGGATGCCTTCCGGG
Organism: Elymus sibiricus; assembly: GCA_039707655.1. Classification (NCBI taxonomy): domain Eukaryota; kingdom Viridiplantae; phylum Streptophyta; class Magnoliopsida; order Poales; family Poaceae; genus Elymus; species Elymus sibiricus. The sequence goes on along the minus strand of CM077667.1, from coordinate 174,308,637 downwards.
ACATCCCCAAGCTTAGACGCTTGAGTCTTCCTTGAATGTTACCTTGGGGGTGCCTTGGGAAACCCCAAGATTAGGGTTTTGCTACTCCTTATTCTCCTCATATCGGTATCTCACCCAAAACATGAAAACTTCAATCACACAAAGCTTATCGAAACTCGTGAGATGGGTTAGTGTAATAAAAATAGATCATTCACTTAGGTACTGTCAAGACAAGATTCATAGTTGTTATCATATAATTACGACTGTATTTTAGCATTCCCATAATTTATATCACTAAATATAAGCTATGGAATCACTAAAACAAGCAAACCATGCATGCAAAACAGAATTTGTCAAAAATAGAACAATATGTAAAGATCTGAACTAAAACCGCAAGATCAAACCCATCACAAAGCACCTCTTCCCATGGCAAAAAAATCGATCTAGTTGGCCTAACTAAACCAAAGATTCGAAGAAGAAATACGAGGTTATAAGTAATCATGCATATAAGAGATCAAAGAAGACTCAAATAATATTCATGGATAGAAACTGATCATGAACTCAAAATTCATCGGATCCCAACAAACACACCGCAAAAGTTTACATCAAATAGATCTCCAAGAGACCATTGTATTGAGAATCAAAAGAGAGAGAGGAAGCCGTCTAGCTACTGCCTATGGACCCGTAGGTCTATGGTGGACTACTCACGCATCATCGGAGAGGCACCTATGAAGAAGATGAACCCCTCCATGATGGTGTTTAGATTGGATCTCATGGTTCTGGACCTTGCGGCGGCTGGAATTGTGTTTTGTCGACTCCCCTAGGGTTTTCCAAATATTTAGGAATTTATAGGCATCAGAGGCGGTGGAGGGGGGCCCCGTGGAGGGCACAACCCATCAGGGCACGCCGGGGGCCCCCTGGCATGCCCTGGTGGGTTGTGCTCTCCACAGCCCACCTTCCTGGCACTTCTTTGGCCCACTGGGTGTCTTCTGGTCCAGAAAAAGTCTCCAAAAAGTTTCGTCGCGATTGGACTCCGTTTGGTACTGATATTCTGCGAAGTAAAAAACAAGCAAAAACAGCAACTGACACTTTGGCACTATGTCAATAGGTTAGTCCCAAAAAATGATATAAAGTTGTTATAAAATGATTGTAAAACATCTAAGAATGATAATATAACAGCATGGAACAAGCAAAAATTATAGATACGTTGGATACGTATCAGCATCACCAAGCTTAATTCCTACTCGTCCTCGAGTAGGTAAATGATAAAAACAGAATTTTTGATGTGGAATGCTGCCTAACATGTTCATCTCATATTCTTTTCTTTTGTATAGCATGGACATTTGGACTTGTAGATGATTCAAAGGAATAGTCTAGTTTTAACATAATGACTTCAATACTCAAGCATGCCAACAAGCAACCATGTCTTTCAAAATATCAACACTAAAGAAAGTTATCCCTAGCCCATCATGCTCAATCATTGATCCATTCATGAAACACACTCAAATATTAGCTGTGCCCAATGCTCAAGTACGATCATAGTGCCCCCTAGTTGGTGCTTATAAGAGAAGATGGAGACTCAAAGTAAAAATAAAAATTGCATAAAGTAAATAGATAGGCCCTTCCCAGAGGGAAGTAGGGATTTGTAGAGGTGCCAGAGCTCAAAGTTTTAAATGGAGAGATAAAAATATTTTGGGTGGCATGCTTTTCCTGTCAACGAAAACGACAAAGTAGCTCACAATACTTTCCATGCTAGATACCCAAACAGAAAATAAAGTTTATATCTTTTTCCACCAAAATTTCACATTCCATGGTGGGCCGTATCCACGGTTGCCTTCCATACCAACACTTTCCAAGGAATTTATTATTTGACAACATAAAGTAAATATTTTTTTCTTTTTCATTTCGGGAATGGGCATCCCTATTACCGCTGCACTCTCTTGCAATGACAAGTGAATAAACACTCATCTTGAGAATAACACATCTAGCATGGAAAAATATTGTACACTCCCCACCGTTTCATGAGAGGTACGAGCACACAAAAGAGAAAATTTATTTTGAAAATTTAGAGATGGCACATACAAATTTGCTTGGAATGGCATGGAAATACGGCATATAGGTTGGTATGGTGGACCCATAAGGCAAAACTTGGTTTAAGGATTTTGGATGCACAAGTAGTATTTCTACTTAGTACAAATGGAGGCAAGCAAATAGATTGAGAAGCAAGCAAACTGAGAAACGAAAATTCACATAAGCGAGCATTGAGCAAAACTAACACCGAATAAAGCACCACAAGTAGGATGTAATTTCATTGCATAACTACTGACTTTCGTACTTGCATAGGGAATCACAAACCTTAACACCAATATTCCTACTAAAGCATAATTACTCACTAACATGACTCACATATTACTATCATCATGTTTCAAAACTATTACAAAGAATCAAGTTTAATTTGTCCAATGATCTTCATGAAAGTTTTTATTATATCCTCCTTGGATATCTATCACTTTGGGACTAGTTTCATATATTGCCATTGCTTTTTGACAAGTTCAAACAAATTTAAGTGAAGCACATGAGCATAAAGATTCCATCTCTCAAAAAGGTATAAGTGAAGCATGAGAGGATTTCTTCAAAATTTACTAACTCTCAAATTAATCTAAGTGAAGAATGAGAGTATTTCTACAAAAATTTCCAAGCACACCGTGCTAAAAAAGATATAAGTGAAGCACTAGAGCAATTCTAACAAATCATAGCATAATTTTGGCTCTCCCAAATAGGTGTGTACAGCAACGATACAAATAAAAAACTAACAAGCAAAGCAAGCAAAGATACAAGACGCTCCAAGCAAAACTCAAGATATGTGACGAATAAAAATATAGCTCCAAGTAAAATACCGATGGTTGTTAGAAGAAAGAGGGGATGCCACTCGGGGGTATCCCCAAGCTTAGTTGCTTGTCCCTCTTTGGATATATCTTGGGGGTGTTGTAGCATCCCCAAGATTCGGCTCTTTTCACTCCTTATTCCTTCATCCATCGTGATCTCACGCAAAACTTGAAACTTCAATCACACAAAACTCAACAAAATCTTCGTGAGATCCGTTAGTATAATAAAGCAAATCACTACTTTAGGTGCTGTTGCAAACCCACTCATATTTTGTTATTGCATTATACTTACTGTATTTTAACTTCACCATGGCTCATACCCTTCAATACAACCCATAGATTCATCAAAACAAGCACACAATGCAACGAAAACAGAATCTGTCTTAAACAGAACAGTCTGTAGTAATCTATACTCTAAATATACTTATGTAAATCTAAAAATTCTGAAAAATTAGGACAACATAAAGAATTTGTATATAAACACTGTGTTAAAATTTCAGCTCAAGATCACGTTCCAGTAAAAAATGAAAATTCAAATACTGGACGCAAAGTTTCTGTTTCAGATTCAGCATCGCTTCTACTCATCTTATGAATCATCCTAAAGGCTCTACTTGGCACAAACACTAAATAAACCATAGAAACACAATCATAACATAGGCATAATTGTGTCAACACTCAAAAACAGAAAGGAAAAAGCAAAAATAAATTTATTCATTGGGTTGCCTCCCAACAAGCGCTATAGTTTTACGCCCCTAGCTAGGCATAACGCATAGATTCAAGTATTATCATCTTTGGTTTTAGACCCATAGGATGCCCTCATGATTGATTCATATGGTGGATTAATTCTTGTTATAGGGCAGTGTTCCATACCATTTCTTAGTGGAAATTGAAAATGAATTTTGCCTTCTTTCATATCAATCACGACACCTATAGTACGTAAAACGGTCTACCAAGTACAATGGGACAAGACGGATTGCAATCAATATCAAGCACAATAAAATATATGGGCACATAGTTCCTATTTGCAAGAATAAGAACATCATTAATTCTTCCCAAATGCTTTTTAATAGTAGAATCCGCCAAGTGCAAATTAAGAGAACATTCTTCAATATTGGTGAGACCAAGCACATCACATAAAGATTTTGGAATCGTGGAAACACTAGCACCCAAATCACACAAAGCAAAACACTCATAATTTTTAATCTTGACTTTAATAGTAGGTTCCCACTCATCATGTAATTTTCTAGGAATAGAAATCTCCAACTCCAACTTTTCTTCAAAAGATTTCATCATGGCATCAACGATATGTTTAGTAAAAGCTTTATTTTGCTCATAAGCATGGGGTGAATTCAACATGGATTGGAGCAAAGAAATACATTCAATCAAAGAGAAACTATCATAATTAAAGTCTTTGCAATCCAAAATAGTGGGCACATCACTGGTTAAAGTTTTGACCTCTTCAAACCCACTTTTATCAAAAGTTTCATCAAGATTTTCACCCTCCAAATTATTGGGACGCCTTCTAGCTAAAGTTGACTCTACTTCAGTCCCTTTATCATCAATTTTAATATTACTAAACAAGGAATCAATATTAGAAACACCAATCACTTTAAGATCTTCATCTTTTCTATGAAGTCAATCAGTAGAAAATGATTTTTCTAAGATTTCTCTTTTAGCTCTAAGCATAGCGGTTGTTTTCTTATTTTCATCCATAGAGACATATAAAGCTTTAATTGATTCATCAATCTTAGGAACAAAAGCTTTCAACTTGAGATTTCAACATCATGAGAAATTCTATCAATGCTTCTAGACATATCATCAATCTTATTCAGCTTTTCTTCTATCGTAGTATTGAAAGCCTTTTACGCATTGATAAATTCTTTAATATTACTCTCAAGATCAGAGTTGTTCCTACTATTATTGTAAGAGGAATTACCATAGGAATTACCATAATTATTAGAGGAATTTCCAGGAAAAGGCCTAGGATTAAAATTACCTCTATAAGCATTGTTATTGAAATTGTTTTGCGAGACAAAGTTCACATCTACGGAATCACTATTTTGCTCAATCAAGGTAGACAAAGGCACATCATTAATATCAATAGGAGCATTTTTACAAGCAACCAATTTCATCAAAGCATCAACCTTATCACTCAAAGTACTAATTTCTTCAACCGAATTAACTTTTTTACTAGTAGGTGGTCTTTCGGTATGCCATTGCGTATAATTTGCCATAATATTATCTAGAAATTTAGTAGCTTTACCCAAAGTGATTTCCATAAAAGTACCACCCGTGGCGAAATCTAAAAGATTTCTAGAGACAAAATTCAATCCCGCATAAAAAATTTGTATGATCATCCAAAGATTTAAACCATGAGTAAGACAATTTCTTAGCATCAATTTCATTCTTTCCCAAGATTGTGCAACATGTTCATGCTCAAGTTGCTTAAAATGCATGATTTGTGTCCTAAGGGAAATAATTTTCGCGGGCGGAAGATACTTAGTGATAAAAGCGTCCTTGCACTTATTCCAAGAATCGATACTATTGCAAGGCAAAGAGGAAAACCAAGTTTTTGCACGATCCCGCAAGGAAAAAGGAAATAATTTCAACTTCACAATATCATTGTCCACATCTTTTTTTCTTTTGCATATCACACAATTCTACGAACGTGTTTAGATGGGACGCGGCATCCTCATTAGGTGTACCAGCAAATTGATCTTTCATGACAAGATTCAACAAAGCGGCATTAATATCACAAGACTACGCACTTGTGGCGGGAGGAGCAATAGGAGTACTAATAAAATCATTGTTATTAGTATTGGAAAAATCACACAACTTGGTGTTTTCTTGAGTCATCATGACTACGCAAACAAGATTGCAAGCAAGAAAGAGATCTGACGAGAAAAAGGCAAACAACAAAGAGGGCGAATAAAACACCAAATTTGGTGAAGTGGGGGAGAGGAAAACGAGAGGCAAATGGCAAATAATGTAATTGCAAGGAGATGAGATTTGTGATTAGGAACCTGGTAGATGATCATGGAGTCTCCTCGGCGCCTGAGAGTGGCACGTAGAAGAGACTGCTTCCTCCTCGGCAACGGTGCCAGAAATTCCTTTGACGTGGCTTGAGACCGCGTCGGTATTTCCCCAAAGAGGAAGGGATGATGCAGCATAGCGATAGTAAGAATTTCCCTCAGTTTTGAAACCAAGGTTATCAAACAAGTAGGAGGATCACCACCACCCAATAAGCAGCACCTGCACACAAACAACAAATACTTGCAACCCGACGCGAAAGAGAGGTTGCCAATCTCTCTATGGTAAAAAGATAGATTAGGTAGTGGTAGATAGGAGAGATAGATCTCTCAAGAACACAAAATAAAAAGGGCAAATAAAAAGTGCAGCAATATATTTTTGGGTTTTTGGAATAATTGATCTGAAAACAAAAGTGGCAAAAAGATAGATCGGATAGCAATATGTTGGAAAAGTAGACCCGGGGGCCGTAGGATTCACTAGTGGCTTCTCTCATGAGTATAGCACACGGTGGGTGAACAAATTACTTTTGGGCAATTGATAGAAGATCAAATAATCATGACGATATCCAAGGCGATGATCATTATATAGGCATCACGTCCAAGATAAGTAGCCCTACTCCTGCCTGCATCTACCACTATTACTCCACACATCGACCGCTATCCACCATGCATCTAGTGTATTAAGTTCATGGAAAAACGGAGTAATGCAATAAGAACGATGACATGATGTAGACAAGATCTATTCATGTAGGAATAGACCCCATCTTGTTATCCTTAATGGCAATGATACATGCGTGCCTTGCTGCCCCTTCTGTCACTGGGAAAGGACACCGCAAGATGGAACCCATCACAAAGCACCTCTTCCCATGGCAAGAAAAATCGATCTAGTTGGCCTAACTAAACCAAAGATTCGAAGAAGAAATACGAGGCTATAAGTAATCATGCATATAAGAGATCAAAGAAGACTCAAATAATATTCATGGATAGAAACTGATCATGAACTCAAAATTCATCAGATCTCAACAAACACACCGCAAAATTTTACATCAAATAGATCTCCAAGAGGCCATTGTATTGAGAATCAAAAGAGAGAGAGGAAGTCATCTAGCTACTGCCTATGGACCCATAGGTCTATGGTGGACTACTCACGCATCATCGGAGAGGCACCTATGAAGAAGATGAACCCCTCCGTGATGGTGTTTTGATTGGATCTCAAGGTTCTGGAACTTGCAGCGGCTGGAATTGTGTTTCGTCGACTCCCCTAGGATTTTCCGAATATTTCAGAATTTATAGGCATCAGAGGCGGTAGAGGGGGGGCCCATGGAGGGCACAACCCATCAGGGCGCGCCGGGGGCCCCCTGGCGCGCCCTGGTGAGTAGTGCTCTCCACAGCCCACCTTCCTGGCACTTCTTTGGCCCACTGGGTGTCTTCTGGTCCAGGAAAAATCTCCAAAAAGTTTCGTCGCGATTGGACTCCATTTGGTACTGATATTCTACGAGGCTGGCACTTTGGCACTATGTCAATAGGTTGTCCCAAAAAATGATATAAAGTTGTTATAAAATGATTGTAAAACATCCAAGAATGATAATATAACAGGATGGAACAAGCAAAAATTATAGATACGTTGGAGACGTATCATGCACCCTACACATACTAGTCAACAAGTATGGCAGCGGAAAGTAAAGACAAGCATATGTAAGAGAGTAGAGATAGGAAGATCAAATGCAATAGATGACACGAAGATTTTTCCCGTGGTTCCGATAGACGGTGCTATCGTACGTCCACACTCATGGAGACTTCAACCCACGGAGGGTAGCGGTCGCGAGAGTCCATGGAGGGCTCCACCCGTTAGGGTCCACGAAGTAGCAACCTCGTCTATTCCATCACGGCTTCCGTCCACGAAGGACTAGCCTCACTATGGGTAGATATTCACGAAGTAGACAATCTCCTTGCCCTTACAAACTCCTTGGTTCAACTTCACAATCATGAAGAAAGAGGCTCCCAAGCGATGCCTAACCAATCTAGGAGGCACCACCCTCCAAAAGGTAATAGACGTGGTAGTATGATGAACTCCTTGCTCTTGTGCTTCAAAAGATTGTCTCCTCAACACTCAATCACTCTCTCACAGGTTTGGCATGGGTAGAAGAGATTGATTGAGTGGAAAGCGACTTGGGGAGGCTAGAAATCAAGATCATATGGTTGGAGTGGAATGTCTTGTTCTCAACACATGACTAGGTGGCTCTCTCTCTCACAAAAATGAATGGAGCAAGTGTAGATCTGTTCTGAGTGCTTCTTTTTCGAGTGAGAGGTGGTGGAGGGGTATATATAGGCTTCTCCAAAAATCCAACCGTTACAACATTATTTCCCAACTCGGTGAAACCGAACCAGAAGCTCGGTTGTACCGACTAGTGCAAAATGTGGCAACTTTGGCGTTTTCGGTGAGACCGATATATGAATCTCGGTGGTACCGATATGGGTGTTCTGGGCAGTTACCAAATCTTGGTGTCACCGATTCTTAAAACTCGGAAGTTCCAATTTTAAGAAATTGGTTAACAGAAAGTTGGTCACTGTTTTCGGTTGCACCGGAAGGAATGTTGGTAGTACCAAGATGCTAGGGTTTGGCTAGGGTTCTGTCTGGGTTAAAACTCGGTGGATCTGAATGGGAAACTTGGTGTCACCGAATTTTGACTTTTGGCATTGGACAGAAGATTTGTGTGGGAAAGTGGGTGAGTATTTTTGGTGGCTAATCTCTAAGCACTTGAGCAACCAGATCATCATATTTCCTCATCCCCTTTTAATAGTATTGGCTTTCCTATGGACTCAAAGTGATTTCTCACAAAATGTAAAATGTAGAGTCCTCAAGCTTGAATCATGGCCAATCCTATTCCTTCCTTTCCTTGGTGAGGTTCTCCAGACAATCCTTTAGCCAATCCTCTCTGTGGACTAAACCTGAAATAAACTAGATAGAACTATTAGTCCAAGAGACAATGTATGTTGTCATGAATTATCAAAACCACCAAGGGAGCATATGTGCTTTCACAAGCGCTTTCTTAAAGCCTTTTAGCTAGGCATGATGATTTCAATGATTGTAATAGTAGCAACGGAAAAGTAACTTAGCAAAGATCAATATGCGAAAAGCTCGTAGGCAATGGATCAGTGATGGATAATTATGTCAGATGGCATTCATCATGCAACGGTTATAACATAGGGTGACACAGAACTAGCTCCAATTCATCAATGTAATGTAGGCATGTATTCCATGTATAGTCATACATGCTTATGGAAAAGAACTTGCATGACATCTTTTGTCCTACCCTCCCGTGGCAGCGGGGTCCTATTGGAAACTAAGGGATATTAAGGCCTCCTTTTAATAGAGAACCGGACAAAAGCATTAGCACTTAGTGAATACATGAACTCCTCAAACTACGGTAATCACCAGAAAGAATCCCAGTTATTGTCACCCTGGGGGATGCGGATCATAACTCGTAATAGGTGTCTACAACTTGCAAGATAGGATCAAGAACACATATATATTCATGAAAACATAATAGGTTCAGATCTGAAATCATGGCACTCGGGCCCTAGTGACAAGCATTAAGCATAGCAAAGTCATAGCAACATCAATCTCAGAACATAGTGGATACTAGGGATCAAACCCTAACCAAACTAACTCGATTACATGGTAAATCTCATCCAACCCATCACCGTCCAGCAAGCCTACGATGGAATTACTCACGAACGGCGGAGAGCATCATGAAATTGGTGATGAAGGATGGTTGGTGATGACGACGGCGTCGATTTCCCCTCTCCGGAGCCCAAATCAGACTCCAGATCTACCCTCCCGAGGAAGAACATGAGGTGGCGGCGGCTCCGTATCGTAAAACGCGATGAACTCTTCTCTCTGATTTTTTTTTCTCCCCAAATAGGGTTATATGGAGTTGGAGATGACGTCGGAGGAGCCGCAGGGGCCCCACAAGACAGGGGGCGCGCCCTAGGGGGGGGCGCCCCCCTGGCTTGTGGCTAGGTGGTGGCCCCTCTCCGGTTGATTCTTTCACCAATATTTTTTATTAATTCCAAAAATATTCTCCGTAAATTTTCAGGTCAATCCGAGAACTTTTATTTCTGCACAAAAATAACACCAAGGCAATTCTGCTGAAAACAGCATCGGTCCGGGTTAGTTCTATTCAAATCATGCAAATTAGAGTCCAAAACAAGGGAAAAAGAGTTTGGAAAAGTAGATACGTTGGAGACGTATCAACTCCCCCAAGCTTAAACCTTTGCTTGTCCTCAAGCAATTCAGTTGACAAACTGGAAGTGATAAAGAAAAACTTTTACAAACTCTGTTTGATCTTGCTGTTGTAAATTTGTCTAACTGATATTCAGGTTTTCAGCAAAGATTATAGACTAACCACATTCACAATAACATTTAGGTCTCACATTCACTCATATCAATGGCATAATCAACTAGCGAGCAATAATAATAAGTCTCAGATGACAACAATTTTATCAAAACAATCATGATACAATATGACATAATGGTATCTCGCTAGCCCTTTCTGAGACCGCAAAACATAAATGCAGAGCACCTGTGAAGAACAAGGACTGACTAGACATTGTAATTCATGGTAAAAGAGATCCAGTCACACTCATACTCAATATCAATTAATAACAAAGCATACAAATGACGGAGGTGCTCTCTAACTGGTGCTCTTTATAAGAGGAGGATGACTCAACAGAAAGTAAAATAGATAGGCCCTTCGCAGAGGGAAGCATTGATTTACAGAGGTGCCAGAGCTCGAGCTTTTAAAAACAGATATGAATAATAATTTTGAGAGGTATGCTTTCATTGTCAACATAACAACTAAGAGATCTCGATATCTTCCATGCTAGATACATTATAGGTGGTTCCCAAACAGAATAGTAAAGTTTTTACTCCCCCTCCACCAATCGATCACACTCCACGGCGGGCCGAATCCACGGGTACCGTCCATACAAACAACAATCCTGGGGGAGTTTTGTTTCATTATACTTTGATTTGATTTTTGAGCATGGAACTGGGCATCCCGAATACAAGCCAGTTTCTCGTGAATGATAGTGAATCAACACATATCGTGAGAATAACCCACCTAGCATGGAAGATACTGACAGCCCCCAGTCGCTACATGAGCGATTCGGGCATACAAAATGGAATATTTATTTGAAGGTTTAGAGTATGGCACATGCAAATTTACTTGGACCGGTAGGTAAATACCGCATATAGGTAGGTATGGTGGACTCATATGGAACAACTTTGGGTTTATGGAGATGGATGCACAAGCAGTATTCCCGCTTAGTACAAGTGAAGGCTAGCAAAAGACTGGGAAGCGACCAACTAGAGAGCGACAACAGTCATAAACATGCTTTGAGATTAACCAACATTGGATGCAAGCATGAGTAGGATATAAATCACCATGAACATAAACATCGTGGAGGCTATGTTGGTTTTGTTTCAACTACATGAGTGAACATGTGCCAAGTCAAGCCACTCGAATCATTCAGAGGAGGATACCATTCTATCATACTACATCACAACCATTTTAATATGCATGTTGGCACGCATGACAAACCATTATTAACTCTTAGCTAATTAAGCATGGCATGAATAACTATAATCTCTAATTGTGATAGCAAACATGTTCAACCCATAACGAGCTGAATACTGAACGATGAGCTAATCATATTTACAAAAACAAAATAGGTCGATTTCATACCAGCTTTTCTCCATCTCAGTCACTTCATCATAGATCGTCATTATTGCCTTTCACTTGCACGACCGAACGGTGTGAATAATAATAAGAGTGCACGTGCATTGGACTAAGCTGGAATCTGCAAGCAATAACTCAAAGGAGAAGGCAAGGTAATATGGGCTCTCTGAAAGATAAACAATAATGCATATGAGAGCCACTCAACATTTTCATCGTGGCCTTCTCCTTACGACCCAAAGAAAAGAAAAGAAAACTATTTACACGGGAAAGCTCCCAACAAGAAAAAGAAGAACGAGAAATCTTTTTGGGTTTTCTTTTAATACTACAGCTAAACAAAATAGAAGGTAAAGCTAGAACTAATTTTTTTTGGTTTTTCTCAAGGTTAATTAAACACATAAGAATAAAGCAAAAAGAAGAAATAAACTACCATGGATGGTACAATGAAAAAGTATGAACACCGACAACTGGAATGAGTGTGTGAACATGAATGTAATGTCGGTGAGAAATACGTACTCCCCCAAGCTTAGGCTTTTGGCCTAAGTTGGTCTAGGGCCATGGATGGCCCGGATAATATCCAAAGTCATAGTTGGGGTTGTACTGGGCTGCAGCAGCTACTGCTTGAGCGGCCGCAGCACGGAGGCGAGCGGCTTCCGCCTCTCTCTCGTACTCGTTTGCCTCCTCTCTGGTTATAAGGTATCCCCGTTTTTCCTGAAAGTTAAAGAAGGCAGGAGCAGGAAGGGTAATATGGACAGCACGCTGTCTATCAAAAATTAGTCGATACAAGAAGGGTTGTTCGTTTCTCTCAAGAAACTGGTAGCGCACCATAGCCTCATAATAAAGAAAAGCAGGTGGTAACTCAATATCATTCCCCCTTATGGGTACCCCAAGATAGTTAGCTACACGAGTGGCATAAATCCCGCCAAAGAAATCTCCTTCCTTGGCATTTTTATGTAGCCTCCTAGCAATAATAGCTCCCAGGTTATATCGTATATCACCCATGACCGCACTTTTAAGAATACTAAGATCAGGTACGCAAAGGTGGCTATGGTCATGTTTACCGTTAATACATCTACCTATGAAGAGAGCAAAATAATGTATGGCAGGAAAGTGAATGCTCCCCAAGGTAGCATGTGTAATGTTTCTAGTTTCTCCCACAGTGATGCTAGCGAGAAAATAATTGTATTCAGTTTTGTGAGGATCACTATGGCTACCCCATTATGGAATTTTGCATGCATCATTAAAATCTTCTAAGTCCATAGTATAAGATTCATCATAAAGATTAAATAGAACGGAATGATTATTACGCCTGGATGAAAATTCAAACCTCCGCACGAAGGAATCAGTGAGTTGATAATATTGCTTGCATTGGTCTGAAACGAAATCTTCAAGGCCTGCATTTTGCATGTATGCGTAGAACTCCTCCTTGAAACCGGCTTGAGCCATGAATTGATTTGACGGCCATTCGCAAGGCCGCACTTGAGCTTCCCTCGGTGGTTCAAAGTCGGGCTCACGTGACGCGAGTCTCGGGGCCTTCTTGCTCGAGGAACCACCTTGGTATATTCTCCTTAACATTTTTTTCTTTCTGTGAATAATTTCTGAAATTTTAGTGACTACAAATAAAAGTGAACAAAACTCAACAAAACTTATAGCAACTACTCCCACAAGTGCCTAGAAGCTATATCATGCATCAAATCTACTTGGGACCATACAAATTTGACATGCAAGCTCAAGAACAAGGTCACCACAGCAGCAAAAATTTGCAATATATAAAGCACTAGAACAAAAACTAATTGGACCATTGGAGGAGTCACATACCGATGAACAAACCCCTAAAACAGTTTTGCAAATGGAGCTTTGAGCAAGGATATTGAAAATGGCAGCAAGATGAGCTAGAACACGGGTTTGAGCAATGGTGGGATTTTTTCTGGAGGAAGACGAAGTGTATGGAGGCTGGAATAAGTGAGGAGCCCACATGTGGGACCCACAAGCCAGGGGGGCGCGCCCAGGGGGGTGGGCGCGCCCTGCAGGCTTGTGGCCCACTGGTGCAGCCCCCTGATGTATACTCAGTGCCAAAAATTCTTAAATATTCCAGAAAAATCATACTAAATTTTCAGGGAATTCTGGGAACTTTTATTTTCAGGTCATTTTTCTATTGCACGGATAAATTAGAAAACAAAGAAATCATGGTATTTTTACTAAATTGAAACTAAAGAATAGAGAATAAAAGTTAGGTACAGAAGGTTGTGCTTTCTAAATTCATCCATCTCATGCTCATCAAAAAGAATCCATAAATAAGGTCGATCAAGTCTTATTGACAAACTTTTTCCGAAGGACATGGAACCGGAGAATTTTCGAATAACACTAGGTTACCTCAATGGGGATATGCATGTCCCCAACAATAAGTATATCATATTTCTTTTTGGTAGTAGGAAGACGGAATTCAAAGTCTCCAATAATAATCGTTGAAATCTTTTCAATGGAGTTGATACTATGAACTTGAGGTTGTTTCTTCGGAAAGTGTACCGTATGCTCATTACCATTAACATGAAAAGTGACATTGCCCTTGTTGCAGTCAATAACAGCCCCTGCAGTATTCAAAAAGGGTCTACCAAGGATAATCGACATACTGTCATCCTCGGGAATATCAAGAATAACAAAGTCCGTTAAGATAGTAACATTTGCAACTACGACAGGCACATCCTCACAAATACCGATCGGTAAAGCAGTTGATTCATCAGCCATTTGCAAAGAGATTTCAATAGGTGTCAACTTATTCAAATCAAGTCTACGATATAAAGAGAAAGGCATAACACTAACACCAGCTCCAAGGTCACATAAAGCAGTTTTAACATAATTTCCTTTAATAGAGCATGGTATAGTAGGTACCCCGGGATCTCCTAGTTTCTTTGGTATTCCACCTTTAAAAGTATAATTAGCAAGCATGGTGGAAATCTTGGCTTCCGGTATCTTTCTTTTATTTGTCACAATATCTTTCATATATTTAGCATAAGGAGACATTTTCAGAATATCAGTCAAGCGCATACGCAAAAAGACAGGTCTAAGCATTTCAACAAAGCGCTCAAAGTCCTCATCATCCTTTTTCTTGGATGGTTTAGGAGGAAAGGGCATGGGTTTCTAAACCCATGGTTATCTTTCTCTACCATGCTTCCTAGCAACAAACTCTCTTTTATCATATCTTTTGTTCTTAGGTTGTGGGTTATCAAGATCAACAGCAGGTTCAATCTCCACATCATTATCATTACTAGGTTGAGCATCTACATGAACATCATCATTAATATTATCACTAGGCTCATGTTCATTACCACATCGTGTCTCGGCATCAGAAATAGAAATATCATTTGGGTTTTCAGGTGAATCAATAACAGGTTCACTAGCAGCATGCAAAGTCCTATCGTCATTCTTTTTCCTTTTATTACTGGGACGACTAGGTGCATCAGTATTAACTCTCTGAGAATCTTGCTCAATTCTCTTAGGATGGTCCTCGGGATACAAAGGTTCCTGAGTCATTTTACCACCTCTAGTCACAACTCTAACAGAATGATCATTGTTCTTACTAATCATCTCATTAAGCAAATCATTATGTGCCTTAAGTACTTGTTCTACTTGAGTAGTTACCATGGAAGCATGTTTACTAATAAGCTTAAGATCATTAACAGTTCTACTCATATAATCACCCAAGCGATCAAGCATGTAAGCATTATGTTTCAGTTGTCTACTAACATAAGCATTGAAATTTTCTTGCTTAACAATAAAATTATCAAACTCATCCAAGCATTGGCTAGCAGACTTATTATAAAAAATATCACCTTCATCAAATCTACGGAGGGAATTTACCTCTACTACCTGTGTCGGGTTATCAAGACCATGTATTTCTCCAATAGGTGGTAGATTCTTAACATTTTCAGCTTTAATACCCTTTCTTTCATATATTTCTTTGCCGCTTGCATATCTTCAGGACTGAGAAATAGAATACCTCTTTTCTTCGGAGTTGGCTTTGGAGGTGGTTTGGGAATAATCCAATCATTATCATTGCTCAATATATTATTCAATAGTAGTTCAGCTTGTTCAATAGTTCGTTCCCTGAAAACACCAGCACAACTATCTAGGTGGTCCCTAGAAGCATCGGTTAGTCCATTATAAAAGATATCAAGTATTTCATTTTTCTTGAGAGGGTGATCAGGCAAAGCATTAAGTAACTGGAGAATCCTCCCCCAAGCTTGTGGGAGACTCTCTTCTTCCATTTGCACAAAGTTAAATATTTCCTGCAAGGCAGCTTGTTTCTTATGGGCAGGAAAATATTTTTCAGAGAAGTAATATATCATATCCTGGGGACTACGCACACAACCAGGAGCAAGAGAATTAAACCATATCTTAGCATCACCCTTTAATGAGAAAGGAAACAACTTAAGAATATAGCAGTAGCGAATTTTTTCCTCATGAGTGAATAGGGTGGCTATATCATTCAACTTAGTAAGATGTGCCACAACAGTTTCAGATTCATAACCATGGAAAGGATCAGATTCTACCAAAGTAATTATCTCAGGATGGACAGAGAATTCATAATACTTATCAGTAACAAAGATAGGTGAAGTAGCAAACTTGGGATCATATTGCATTCTAGCATTCAAAGATTTTTCTTTCCACTTGCGTAGTAATTTCTTAAGATCGTCTCTATCCTTACAAGCAAGAAAGTCCCTAGCTACCTCTCCTTCCATAACATAACCCTTAGGTATATCAGGCAATTCATATCTAGGAGAGCTAGGTCCAGCAGGTGTATCATAGTGTTCAGTTTCAATAATTTCATCAGATTCAGAGATATCATCAGTTTCAGCATTCACTCTAGCAATTTGTTCATCAAGAAATTCACCCAGTGGCACAGTGGTATCAAGCAAAGTATCACCATAAGCATCATGCATAGCAGAAATAGCATCATCAATTACTTGCGACATATCAAAATCAATAGCATGTGGTGGTGTCGCAAATTTACTCATAACAGAAGGTGAATCAAGTGTAGAGCTAGATGGCAGTTCCTTACCTGTCCTCGTAGTTGAGGGGTAAATCTTGGTTTTAGCGTCTTTCAGATTCTTCATAGTGATCAAGAGATATAAATCCCAAGTGACTCAGAGAATAGAGCTATGCTCCCCGGCAACGGCGCCAGAAAAAGGTCTTGATAACCCACAAGTATAGGGGATCGCAACAGTTTTCGAGGGTAGAGTATTCAACCCAAATTTATTCATTCGACACAAGGGGAGCCAAAGAATATTCTCGAGTATTAGCAGCTAAGTTGTCAATTCAACCACACCTGAAAGACTTAGTATCTGCAGCAAAGTATTCAGTAGCAAAGCAGTATGGAAGTAACGGTAACAATAGCAAAGTGACAGTAGCAGTGTTGTAGTGATTGTAACAGTAGCAACGAAAAAGTAACTAAGCAGAGATCAATATGTGAAAAGCTCGTAGGCAATGGATCAGTGATGGATAATTATGTCGGATGGCATTCATCATGCAATAGTTATAACATAGGGTGACACAGACTAGCTCCAATTCATCAATGTAATGTAGGCATGTATTCCATATATAGTCATACGTGCTTATGGAAAAGAACTTGCATGACATCTTTTGTCCTACCCTCCCGTGGCAGTGGGGTCCTAATGGAAACTAAGGGATATTAAGGCCTCCTTTTAATAGAGAACCGTACCAAAGCATTAGCACTTAGTGAATACATGAACTCCTCAAACTACGGTAATCACCGGAAAGAATCCCAGTTATTGTCACCCTGGGGATGCGGATCATAACTCGTAATAGGTGTCTACAACTTGCAAGATAGGATCAAGGACACATATATATTCATGAAAAAATAATAGGTTCAGATCTGAAATCATGGCACTCGGGCCCTAGTGACAAGCATTGAGCATAGCAAAGTCATAGCAACATCAATCTCAGAACATAGTGGATACTAGGGATCAAACCCATAACCAAACTAACTCGATTACATGGTAAATCTCATCCAACCCATCACCGTCCAGCAAGCCTATGATGGAATTACTCATGAACGGCGGAGAGCATCATGAAATTGGTGATGAAGGATGGTTGGTGATGACGACGGCGTCGATTTCCCCTCTCCGGAGCCCAAATTAGACTCCAGATCTGCCCTCCCGAGGAAGAACAGGAGGTGGCGGAGGCTCCGTATCGTAAAACGCGATGAACTCTTCTCTCTGATTTTTTTCTCCCCGAATAGGGTTATATGGAGTTGGAGATGAGGTCGGAGGAGCCATAGGGGCCCCACAAGACAAGGGGCGCGCCCTAGGGGCGCCCCCTGGCTTGTGGCTAGGTGGTATCCCCTCTCCGGTTGATTCTTTAGCCAATATTTTTTATTAATTCCAAAAATATTCTCCGTAAATTTTTAGGTCAATCCGAGAACTTTTATTTCTGCACAAAAATAACACCAAGGCAATTCTGCTGAAAACAACGTCAGTCCGGGTTAGTTCTATTCAAATCATGCAAATTAGAGTGCAAAACAAGGGCAAAAGAGTTTGGAAAAGTAGATACGTTGGAGACGTATCACCCACTGCCTATGCATAGGTATTTTGTGAGAAAACAATTCATGGCAGCAAGAATCAACTAGCATAGGAAGGAAAAAGGAGTATAACTTCGAAACTTTCAACACATAGAGAGGAAACTTGATGTTGTTGAAATATATAAGCATATATTCCCCTCTCATAATAATTTCCAGTGGCATCGTGAATAAATTCAACAATATAATCATCACTTAAAGCATTCTTTTCATTATACATAAGCATAGAAATTTTATTACTCTCCACATAAGCAAATTTCTTCTTGTTCATAATAGTGCGAACAAAACCCAAGGAACAAAACATAAGTTGCTGCTATGGCGAACTTGTAATCTGAACAAAACCCAAGTCTAAACGGCGCCCTAAGGGCTGTATATGTGGGGGAATAGAGGGGAATTTCGTGGCCCCTTGGAGGAGGGGTACGAAAATAACCCTAACTCAGTTTCCCCACACATACGGACTCTAAAAACAGCCTATGATAATGTATTTTGAAATTACATGGGCCTGGCCCAAAAATAAGGTGGCGCATCACCTATAATAGCCTATGGACGAAATTTATATAGTGGTGTCTTGAGTATTCATCCAAGCCTTCATGATATCCTTATGGCGGCCTCAAAGTGCGAAAATCACCACTGAAAGCTCCATTGTTCTTTCCCGCGCGCGCACCTTCTTCTTCATGCTTGTTCCCGCTCCAGTGGTCATCCTTCTTGTCCATGCTAGGCCCTTCATTCATAAGTAAAACAAATGTATCTAATTTAGGCAGCATCATATGTTCATGAACATTAGAAGGATTTCCAAGAAACGAAAGTACCTGGTAATTCAATTGGCGTGCGCGAGCTCTAGTAAGTGGTCCAGTATGTATATCAGCAGGGGTTGTGGGTGTAACAATGGTATTGATGTCCTCATCATCCTCCCCTTCTTGAACTGAAGTTGTCCTCGACGGAAGCTCATCATCCTCACCCAAATAAGGCTTCAAATCTGCAATGTTAAAAGTGGGACTAACCCCAAAATCTGCAGGAAGCTCAAGTTTATATGCATTATCATTTATTTTCTCTAACACTTTAAAAGGACCATTAGCACGTGGCATTAGCTTTGAGTTGCGCAATTCAGGAAACCTATCCTTACGCAAATATAACCAAACAAGATCTCCAGGTGCAAAGACAACATGTTTTCTACCCTTATCTCTAGCAAGTTTATATTTAGCATTCATACGCTCAATGTTCTCCTTAGTTAACTCATGCATCTTTAATATCAATTCAGCACATTCTTTAGCATCAAAATTAACCTTCTCCGAAGATGGAAGAGGCAACAAATCAATAGGTGCACGAGGTAAGAAACCATGCACTACTTCAAAAGGGCACATCTTAGTGGTAGAATGCAGCGAACGATTATAAGCAAATTCAATATGAGTCAAACACTCTTCCCACATTTTCAGGTTATTCTTCAAAACAACCCTAAGCATAGTAGACAATGATCTATTGACTACTTCAGTTTGTCCATCAGTTTGGGGATGACATGTAGTACTAAAAAGCAGTTTAGTCCCCAACTTAGCCCATAACCATCTCCAAAAGTGGCTAAGGAATTTAGCATCACAATCTGAAACAATTGTATTTGGCACACCATGCAAGCGAATAATTTCACGAAAGAACAAATCAGCAACATTAGCAGCATCATCACTTTTATGACATGGTAGAAAGTGTGCCATTTTCAAAAATCTATCCACGCCAACAAATATGTTATCCCTCCCCTTCTTTGTTCGAGGTAAACCTAAAACAAAGTCCATAGAGATATCTTTCCAAGGAACACTAGGTACAGGCAAGGGCATATATAAACCATGAGGATTGAGTCATGACTTAGGTTTTTGATATGTAGTGCAGCGAGCAACAAAACGCTCAACATCCCGTCTCATCTTTGGCCAAAAGAAATGCGTAGCAAGTACATCCTTCGTCTTCTTCACACCAAAGTGTCCCATTAATCCTTCTCCATGCGCCTCCTGCAACAACAAAAGACGAACAGAGCTAGCTGGACTGCATAGCTTGTTAGCACGGAACACAAATCCATCATTAATGACGAACTTGTTCCATGTCCTCCCTTCTTTAGAATTTTGCATCTCATCTTTAAATTCAGCATCATGCACATATTGATCTTTGATGGTCTCCAAACCAAATATTTTAAAGTCAAGTTGTGAAAGCATAGTATAACGACGAGACAATGCATCAGCAATAAAATTTTCTTTACCCTTCTTGTGTTTAATGACATAAGGGAAAGTCTCAATGAATTCAACCCTGTTAGCATGTTTACGGTTCAGTTTTCTTGACTTTTAATATGTTTCAAAGATTCATGATCAGAATGTATAACAAATTCTTTGGGCCATAAATAATGTTACCATGTTTCCAAAGTTCGAACAAGAGCATATAATTCCTTATCATAAGTAGAATAATTCAGACTAGGCCCACTCAATTTTTTCAAAAAAGTAAGCAACAGGTTTACCATCTTGTAATAACACACCTCCTAATCCAATTCCACTAGCATCACATCAAGGTCAAAAGTCTTATTAAAATTAGGAAGTTGGAGTAATGGAGCATGTGTTAACTTATCTTTCAATAACGTGAAGGCTTCTTCCTGTGCAGAAACCCCAAACAAACGGCACATCCTTCTTTGTAAGCTCATTTAGAGGTGCAGCAATGGTGCTGAAATCCCTCACAAAACGCTTATAGAAACTAGCGAGTCCAAGAAAACTCCTCACTTGTGTGATCGTTTTGGGCTGCGGCCAACTCTCAATAGCTTCAATCTTGGCTTTATCAACTTCAATTCCCTGTGGAGTAACAAGATAGCCAAGAAAAGATACTCGGTCGGTGCAAAAGGTGCACTTCCCAAGGTTACCAAACAAACGTGCATCACATAGAGCAATAAAAACAACACGCAAATGATCCAAGTGTTCCTCCAAAGATCAACTATAAATCAGTATATCATAAAAGTAGACTACCACAAATCGTCCAATGAAAGCACGTAAAACCTCGTTCATTAATCTCATGAAAGTGCTAGGTGCAATAGTTAACCCAAAAGGCATGACTAACCACTGATATAATCCAAACTTGGTTTTAAATGTTGTTTTCCATTCATCTCCCAATTTCATATGAATTTGATGGTATCTGATGTCTACTACGCAACTTTATTCTTGTAGACTTTGTCGGGCCTCCAAGCGCAGAGTTTGTAGGATAGTAGCAATTTTCCCTCCAGTGGATGACCTAAGGTTTATCAATCTGTGGTAGGTGTAGGATGAAGGTGGTCTCTCTCAAACAACCCTGCAATCAAATAATAAAAAGTCTCTTGTGTCCCCAACACACCAAATACAATGGTAAATTGTATAGGTGCACTAGTTCGGCAAAGAGATGGTGATACAAGTGTAGTAATGATAGTAGATATTGATTTTTGTAATAGTGACAATAAAAAACAGCAAGGTAGCAAGTAACAAAAGTGAGCAAAAACGGTATTGCAATGATTGAAAACAAGGCCTAGGGTCCGTATTTTCGCTAGTGCAATCTCTCAACAATGCTAATATAATTGAATCACATAACCATCCCTCAACGTGCAATGAAGAATCACTCCAAAGTTCTTATCTAGCAGAGAACATAAGAAGAAATTGTTTGTAGGGTACAAAACCACCTTAAAGTTATCCTTTTCGATCGATCTATCCAAGAGTTCATACTAAAATAATGACGTGGCTTGAGACTGCGTTGGTATTTCCTCAAAGAGGAAGGGATGATACAACACAGTGACGGTAAGTATTTCCCTCAGTTATGAAACCAAGGTATCGAACCAGTATGAGGATCACCACCACCTAATAAGCAGCACCTGCACACAGATAACAAATACTTGCAACCCGACGCAAAAGAGATGTTGTCAATCTCTCTACGGTAAAAAGATAGATTAGGATATGATAGATAGGAGAGATAGATCTCTCAAGAACACAAAATAAAAAGAGCAAATAAAAAGTGCAGCAAGATATTTTTGGGTTTTTGGTATAGTAGATCTGAAAACAAAAAGGCAAAAAGATAGATCGGAAAGCAATATGTTGGAAGAGTAGACCCGGGGGTCGTAGGTTTCACTAGTGGCTTCTCTCATGAGTATAGCACACAATGGGCGAACAAATTGCTGTTGGGCAATTGATAGAAGATCAAATAATCATGACGATATCCAAGGTGATGATCATTCTATAGGCATCACGTCCAAGATAAGTAGACCGACTCTTGCCTGCATCTACCACTATTACTCCACACATCGACTGCTATCCAGCATGCATCTAGTGTATTAAGTTCATGGAAAAACGGAGTAATGCAATAAGAACGATGACATGATGTAGACAAGACCTATTTATGTAGGAATATACCCCATCTTGTTATCCTTAATGGCAACGATACATGCGTGCCTTGCTGCCCCTTCTGTCACTGGGAAAGGACACCGCAAGATTGAACCCATCACAAAGCACCTCTTCCCATGGCAAGAAAAATCGATCTAGTCGGCCTAACTAAACCAAAGATTCGAAGAGAAAATACGAGGCTATAAGTAATCATGCATATAAGAGATCAAAGAAGACCCAAATAATATTCATGGATAGAAACTGATCATGAACTCAAAATTCATCGGATCCCAACAAACACACCGCAAAAGTTTACATCAAATAGATCTCCAAGAGACCGATGTATTGAGAATCAAAAGAGAGAGAGGAAGCCATCTAGATACTGCCTACAGACCCGTAGGTCTATGCTGGACTACTCACGCATCATCGGAGAGGCACCTATGAAGAAGTTGAACCCCTCCGTGATGGTGTTAGATTGGATCTTGAGGCTCTGGAACTTGCGGTGGCTGGATGTGTTTTTCGTCGACTCCCCTAGGTTTTTTGAATATTTGGGTATTTATAGGCATCATAGACGGTGGAGGGGGGGCCCATGGAGGGCACAACCCATCAGGGCGCGCCCTAGTGGGTTTTGGCCTCCACAGCCCACCTCTCTAGCACTTCTTTGGCCCACTGGGTGTCTTCTGGTCCAAAAAAGATCTCCAAAAAGTTTCGTCGCGATTGGACTCTGTTTGGTACTGATATTCTGCGAAGTAAAAAACAAGCAAAAAACAGCAACTGGCACTTTGGCACTATGTCAATAGGTTAGTCCCAAAAAATGATATAAAGTTGCTATAAAGTGATTGTAAAACATCCAAGAATGATAATATAACAGCATGGAACAACCAAAAATTATAGATATGTTGGAGATGTATCAAATAACACCAAGTTATCCTTTTTGATCAATCTATCTAGAGTTCGTACTAAAATAACACCATATGATACGCATCACCTAACTCTAATGTCACCTAGATACTCCAATGTCACCACAAGTATCCATGAGTTAACTATACGATACGCATCAAACAATTTCAGATTCATAATACTCAATCCAACACAAAGAACATCAAAGAGTGCCCCAAGATTTCTATCGGAGACCATGGTATGAAAACGTGCAATCAACCCCTATGCATAGATCCCCTAGGTCACCGGAATCCGCAAGTTGATGCCTCAACATATATCAAGTGAATCAATGGAATACCCCAATGTCACTACGGGTATCCCACGCAAGACGTACATCAACTGTTCTCAACCAAAATATTCAATCCAACATAACGATATCTCAAAGGGAAATATTCAATTCATCACAACATGATAGCAAGGGAATGACATCATATGATCTGACTATATTAACAAAGCTCGTGATACATCAAGATCGTGACATCTCAAGAACACGAGAGAAAGAGAGAGAGAGAGAGAGAGAGAGAGAGAGATTGAACGCATATGTACTGGTACATACCCTCAGCCCCGAGGGTGGACTACTCCCTCCTCGTCATGGCCTCCGCCGGGATGATGAAGATGGCCACCGGAGATGATCTACCCTCTCCGGCGGGGTACTGGAATGCCTCTAGATTGGTTTTTCATTGATATAGAGAGTTGCAGCAGCGGAACTTCTGATCTAGGGTTATTTTTGGGGGTTTATGAATATATAGGATTTTTGGGCGTCGGTTTCACGCGGAGATGGGCCACGAGTGGACCACAAGATACCAGGGCGCGCCAGAGGGGCCCGGCGTGCCCTGGTGGGTTGTGCCCACCTGATGGCTCTTCTGGCCCTCCAACGAAGCTTCTAGTGCCTATTTTGTTCCAAAAAAATCATCAAAAAGTTCCGTTGTATTTGAAGAACTTTGATTTCTGCACAAAAAGCAACACCCCGGTAGTTTTGCTGAAAACAACGTCATTCCGGGTTAGTTCCAAAAAATGATATAAAGTGGCTATAAAATGATTGTAAAACATCCAAGAATGATAATATAACAACATGGAACAATCAAAAATTATATATACGTTGGAGACGTATCAGCATCCCCAAGCTTAATTCCTGCTCGTCCTCGAGTAGGTAAATGACAAAAACAGAATTTTTGATGTGGAATGCTGCCTAACATGTTGATCACATATTCTTTTCTTTTGTAGCATGGACATTTGGACTTTTAGATGGTTCAAAGCAATAGTCTAATTTTGACATGAAGACTTTAATACTCAAGCATACCAACAAGCAACCATGTCTTTCAAAATATCAACACTAAAGAAAGTTATCCCTAGCCCATCATGCTCAATCATTGATCCATTCATGAAACACACTCAAATATTAGTTATACACAATGCACAAGTATGATCATAGTGCCCCTAGTTGGTGCTTTATAAGAGAAGATGGAGACTCAAATAAAAGTAAAAATTGCATAAAGTAAATAGATAGGCCCTTTGCAGAGGGAAGTAGGGATTTGTAGAGGTGCCAGACCTCAAAGCTTAAATTGAGAGAGAAAAATATTTTGGTGGCATGCCTTTCCTGTCAACGAAATCGACAAAGTAGTTCTCAATACTTTCCATGCTAGATATATCATAGGCATTTCCCAAACAGAAAATAAAGTTTATTCCATTTTCCACCATTCTTTCACAATCCATGGCTAGCCGAATCCATGGTTGCCTTCCATACCAACACTTTCCAAGGAATTTATTATTTGACAACATAAAGTAAATTTCTTTTTCATATCGGGACTGGGCATCCCTATTACCGCCGTACTCTCGTGCAATGACAAGTGAATAAACACTCATCTTGAGAATAACACATCTTGCATGAAAAAATATCGGACACCCCCTACCGTTTCATGAGCGGTACGAGCACACAAAAAGGAAATTCATTTTGAAAATTAGAGATGGCACATACAAATTTGCTTAGAATGGCACGAAAATACCGCATATAGGTAGGTATGGTGGACTCATATGGCAAAACTGGGATTAAGGATTTTGGATGCACAAGTAGTATTTCTACTTAGTACAAGTGGAGGCTAGCAAATAGATTGAGAAGCAACCAACCAAGAAACAAAAATTCACATAAACGGGCATTAAGCATAACTAACACCGAATAATGCACCACAAGTAGGATGTAATTTCATTGCATAACTATTGACTTTCGTGCTTGCATAGGGAATCACAAACCTTAACACCAATATTCTTACTAAAGCATAATTACTCACCAACATGACTCACATATTACTATCATCATGTCTCAAAACTATTACAAGGAATCAATTTTAATTTTTCCAATGATCTTCATGAAAGTTTTTATTATATCCCTCTTGAATATCTATCACTTTGGGACTAGTTTCATATATTGCCATTGCTTTTGACAAGCTCAAACAAATTTAAGTGAAGAGCATGAGCATAAATATTTTCATCTCTCAAAATAATATAAGTGAAGCATGAGAGAATTTCGTCAAAAAATTACTAACACTCAAATAAATCTAAGTGAAGCATGAGAGTAAATGACAAGCTACTCCAAAAAGATATAAGTGAAGATCAAGCGAGTAGTTAAGTAAATGGGTAGCCGTTTGAGAACTCTTTCTCATCTAAAAACTTTTAGATCTAAGTATTTTATTAAAAAAGCAAGAAAAACAAAATAAAATGACATTCCAAGAATAGCACACATCATGTGAAGAAGCAAAAACTTAGGCTCAACCGCTATTAACCGATAATTGTTGATGAAGAAAGGTGGGATGCCTACCGGGGCATCCCCAAGCTTAGATGCTTGAGACTTCTTGAAATATTATCTTGGGATGCCTTGGGCATCCCCAAGCTTGAGCTTTTGTGTCTCCTTAATTCCTTTTATATCATGGTTTCCCTAAGTGTCAAAAACTTCATTCACAAAAACTCGACAAGAACACGTGAGATAGGTTAGTACACATAAGAATAAGTCCACACTTATTGTACTGCCAAGACAAGTTGCACAATAATTTCCAAACATCATCTACTGTTTACTATCGTTTCCACAATTTATATCTACCAATATAGGCTATGGAAACTATAGGATAAGTAGATAACAAAACTATGACAGCAATCTGTCCAAACAGAAAAGTCTGTAGCAATTTATGAAAACAGTGTACTTCTGTAACTCAAACAATTATGAAACTTTAGGATGTGATAAATAATTTATATGAATACGCTGTGTAAAAATTTCAGAAACTTTCCACGTTCCAGTAAAATATGAAAATTCAAACACTACAGAGAAAGTTTCTGTTTTTACACAGCACACATCAAACATGCAATGCAAGCATCCTAAGGCAATTCTTGGAACTTCTTATTGAAAAACAAGATTATAAATAACACCTAATAGAAAATAAAAAAATAAAATGATGATCCAAGAAAAGCACATATTATGTGACGAATAAAAATATAGCTATAAGTAAGATATACCGATAATGTTGAAGACGAAAGAGGGGATGCCTTCCGAGGCATCCCCAAGCTTAGACGCTTGACTCTTCCTTGGATATTACCTTGGGGGTGCCTTGGGAATCCCCAATATTAGTATCTTGTCACTCCTTATTCTCCTCATATCGGTGTCTCACCCAAAACTTGAAATCTTCAATCACACAAAACTTAACGGAACTTTGTGAGATGGGTTAGTATAATGAATAAAGATAATTCACTTAGGTACTGTCAAGACAAGATTCATAATTTTTATCACATAATACCTAGTACATTCTACCATTCACATAATTTATATCACTGAATATAAGCTATGGGAACACTAAAACAAGCAAACTATGAATGCAAAACAGAATCCTTCAAAAACAGAACAGTCTGTGACGATATGTAGTATAACCATACTTCCCTGTCTCTAAAAATTCTGAAAAATTAGAAAAACCTGAATAATTTGTATATGAATACTGTGTAAAAATTTCAGATCATTATCACGCTCCAGTAAAAAATTAAAATTCCTGTACTTGAGTCAAAAGTTTTTGTTTTGGTTCAGCATCAATTTTACTCATCATGTGAGTCATCCCAAAGGCTTTACTTGGGACTTTATTGAAATAAAAGACACAAAACATGATTACTACAGTATCTTAATCATGTAAACACGCAAAAATAGAAAGGAAAAGTGTTGGGTTGTCTCCCAACAAGCGCTTTGCTTTAATGCCTTTTAGCTAGGCATGATGATTTGAATGATGCTCATATAGGAATAGTAATTGAAACATGCAAGAGAGCATCATCAATCTCATGACAAGACATTTAAGTCTAACCCACTTCCTATGCATAGGGATTTTGTGAGCAAATAATTTTTGGGAGCGAGAATCAACTAGCATTGGAAGGCAAAACAAGCATAACTTGAAAGCTTTGAACATATAGAGAGGAAACTTGATATTATTGCAATTCCTAAAAGCATTTGTTCCTCCCTCATAATAATTTTTAGTGGCATCATGAAGGAACTAAACAATATAACCATCACATAAAGCATTCTTTTCATGATGCACAAGCATAGAATTTTCATTATTCTCCACATAAGCAAATTCCTTTTCATCCATGGTAGTGGGAGCAAAATCAACAAAATAACTATCATGAGACACTTGATTGACATAACCACATTCAATATTAAAATCATGATGACAAGCATACATGTCATCATCATAATCATCACAGATAGGTGGCATGCCATCATCATAATAAATTTTCTCATCAAAACTTGGGGGACTAAAAATATCATCTTCATCAAACATAGCATCCCCAAGCTTGTGGCATTGCATATCATTAGCATCATGGATATTCAGAGAATTCATACTAGCAATATTACAATCAAGCTCATCATTCAAGGAATTCTCATTAAGTATTTTCATAATTTCTTCCTCTACCAATTAAGCACAATTTTCCGAATCCTTATTTTCACGAAAGACATTATAAAGATGAAACAAATGGGGCAACCTAAACTCCATTTTTTTGTAGTTTCCTTATATAAAACCAAACTAGTGAAAAACAAGAAACTAAAAGATTTACTTGCAAGATATAAAGATATACCTTCAAGCACTCACCTCCCCGGCAACGGTGCCAGAAAAGAGCTTGATGTCTACTACGCAATTTTATTCTTGTAGACTTTGTTGGGCCTCCAAGCGCAGAGTTTTGTAGGACAGTAGCAATTTTCCCTCAAGTGGATGACCTAAGGTTTATCAATCCGTGGGAGGGGTAGGATGAAGATGGTCTTTCTCAAACAACCCTGCAATCAAATAATAAAGTCTCTTGTGTCCCCAACACACCACATACAATGGTAAATTGTATAGGTGCACTAGTTCGGCGAAGAGATGGTGATACAAGTGTAGTAATGATAGTAGATATTGATTTTTGTAATAGTGACAATAAAAAAACAGCAAGGTAGCAAGTAACAAAAGTGAGCACAAACGGTATTGCAATGCTTGAAAACAAGGCCTAGGGTCCGTACTTTCGCTAGTGCAATCTCTCAACAATGCTAATATAATTGGATCACATAACCATCCCTCAACGTGCAACGAAGAATCACTCCAAAGTTCTTATCTAGCAGAGAACATAAGAACAAATTGTTTGTAGGGAACGAAACCACCTTAAAGTCATCCTGTCCGATCGATCTATCCAAGAGTTCGTACTAAAATAACACCAAGTTATCCTTTCCGATCAATCTATCTAGAGTTTGTACTAAAATAACACCATATGATACGCATCAACCAACTCTAATGTCACCTAGATACTCCAATGTCACCACAAGTATCCATGAGTTAATTATACGATACGCATCAAACAATTTCAGATTCATAATACTCAATCCAACACAAAGAACCTCAAAGAGTGCCCCAAGATTTCTATTGGAGAACATGGTATGAAAACGTGCAATCAACCCCTATGCATAGATCCCCTAGGTCACTGGAATCCGCAAGTTGATGCCTCAACATATATCAAGTGAATCAATAGAATACCCCAATGTCACTACGGGTATCCCACGCAAGACGTACAGCAAGTGTTCTCAACCAAAATATTCAATCCAACATAACGACATCTCAAAGGGAAAGATTCAATTCATCACAACATGAAAGCAAGGGAATAACATCATATGATCCGACTATATTAACAAAGCTCGTGATACATCAAGATCGTGACATCTCAAGAATACGAGAGAGAGAGAGATTGAACACATAGCTACTGGTACATACCCTCAGCCCCGAGGGTGGACTACTCCCTCCTCGTCATTGCCTCCGCCGGGATGATGAAGATGACCACCGGAGATGATCTACCCTCTCCGGCAGGGTACTGGAACGCCTCCAGATTGGTTTTTCTTCGATACAGAGTGTTGCGGCGGCGGAATTCTAGGGGTTTCTGAAGATATAGGATTTTTGGGCGTCGGTTTCACGCGGAGATGGGCCACGAGTGGATCACAAGATACCAGGGCACGCCAGAGGGGCCTGGCGCGCCCTGGTGGGTTGTGCCCACCTCGTGGCTCTTCTGGCCCTCCAATGAAGCTTCTAGTGCCTCTTTTGTTCCAAAAAAATCGTCAAAAAGTTTCATTGCATTTGGAGAACTTTGATTTCTGCACAAAAAACAACACCATTGTAGTTCTGCTGAAAACAGCGTCAGTCCGGGTTAGTTCAAAAAAGTGATATAACGTTGCTAGAAAATGATTGTAAAACATCCAAGAATGATAATATAACAGCATGGAACAATCAAGCATGTCATCTAGCCTAGGAATAGGATGACGATAATGAATTGTAATATTATTAATGCCTCTACAATCAACACACATACGAGATGTACCATCCTTTTTCGGCACTAGAATAATAGGAACAACACAAGGACTAAGAGATTCACGTATGTAACCTTTGTCGAGCAGCTCCTGTACTTGACGCATAATCTCCTTCGTCTCCTCTGGATTGGTATGGTATGGCGCACGGTTGGGTAGCGATGCACCGGGAATTAAGTCAATCTGATGCTCAATCCCTCGAATAGGTGGTAATCCGGTGGCACGTCTTGTGGAAAGACGTCAGCGAACTCCTGTAAAATGTTAGTGACAGCAGGAGGCAAAGAGGGAGGCATGTCCTCGAATGAAAATAATACCTCTTTGCATACAAAAGCATAGCAAACAGATGTAGTAACATCCAAATCGGTAATATCAGATTTAGTGGCAAGTAAACGAGCACTCTTGAGTTTTATTTCAGATGTAACACTAGATGATTGTTTATTAGGCTTATTATGTTGCTCAAATTCCTTTGCCACAATCTGATTTTCACTCTCACTTTGCTTTTGTTTTGCTTTACTAGCTCTAGCAATGTCATCTTTCATAATATGTTCGGGAGACATTGGAAGCAAAGTTATATTTTTATCCTTATGAACAAGAGTATACTGATTTGTCCTATCATGGTGTACAAATTTTTTATCAAATTGCCATGGTCTACCAAGTAAAACAGAGCATGCTTGCATGGGTACCACATCACAATCAACATAATCAGAATATGTAGCAAATAGTACGTGTTACCTTAACCTTGCCACTGTTGTTGAACCATTGGATGTAATAAGGATGAGGATGTGGTCTGGTGGTTAGAGACAGCTTCTCCACCATCTCCATGCTAGCCAAGTTGTTGCAACTCCCTCCATCGATGATGACGCGAACAGAACGCTCCTTCACAGCTCCCTTTGTATGGAACAAGTTGTGCCTCTGATTTTGCTCAGCCTGTGTAAACTGCACACTCAGAACACATTGAGCAACTAAACTTTCATACCTGACAGCATAGTGAGCAGCCATGTAGTGTGTCTCTTCTTCGGTATCCTCGGCACCATGTTCTTCACTTGCAATAAGAGCCAAAGTCTCCTCATCATAGTCACTAGCGGACGCATATCCACCATCCTCAGTAACAATCATCACAAGCTTGGAAGGGCATTCTCTCGCATAGTGACCTCCACCCTTGCAACGACGACAAATAACCTTATGTGTTTGCCCTGTAGATGCCATGGATGAAGAAGAGCTCTATGCAGGCCCCGAAGGTGTGCCCTTGCTGGTGGCTGGTGGCGGTGCCTGTTTCCTTGTATCTCTATTGGAGTTGGCGGCTGAAGTAAGTGGTGATGTAATAGGACATGCGGAAGTAGATGATGTACGTGGTGTCCATGATGAAGCTCAACCTGCAGAAAAATTAGTTCTTGCCATTGCCTGGCGATCCTGCACTTCACGTTCAGCTTTGCAAGCAAGATGGAATAAACGAGTGATAGTGTTATACTCCTTATACTCTAGAATAGTCTGAATCTCTCTATTAAATCCACCCATAAAACGTGCAATCATAGCTTCATTATCCTCAACAATACCACATCTAATCATGCCAGTTTGTAATTCCTGATAATATTCCTCTACAGAATTTTTTCCTTGTCATAAACGCTGTAAATTTTGAAGCAATTCACGTTGATAATATGGTGGAACCCAACGATTATGCATGGCAGTTTTCAAAGCAGTCCAAGTAGTAGGGATATTATCATGATGTATTCTACAATGTTCAGACCACCAAACACAAGCAAAACTAGTGAAAGCACAAACGGCAGCAGCAACACGTCTATCCTCAGGAAATTGTAAGCATGTCAAACGTTGTTCTGTTTCTAACTCCCAAGTAAGATATATATCAGGAACATATGTACAACCAAATGTCGGAATATTCAATTTAAGTTTAGGGAGATGGTCATGATCCCGTACCTGAGGGGGTGGTGCAGCCCTACTGTTGTGAATGTAGCCATGTGGACGACCTGGTACGTGTGGTGGTGGTTGCCCCTGGGGCTGATTTGGAGCAACCTCTCCCTCATCATTGTAACTACCATCATAATCCGCATCCTGATCAACAGTAGCAGCAGCAGCCACAGAAGCCTCAGGAGTAGCAACGGCACCAGAATTTTGGTCTTGGTTAAGACGCACATGTCACGCTCGTCCCACGAAATTCGGCCGCCGTTGTTTTGCCGAGGTACGACGGGTACAGCTGGTGGAGGTAGACGTGCAAGCACCTCATTGAATTTAGCATCAAGCTTGGCGTCGACCGTCTTCTCCAAACCATCTAGCTTCTCCATAGCCTCTCCAAGGCTCGTCACCAAGTCGTGCACCTGTTCACCCATCATTTGTTGAAATTTATCGTGGAGCTCGTTGTTCGTCATGCCGTCCCAGTTGATCTCATTGGCTTGTGATCTTTTCATGGTTAGCAGCAATAGGAACACACAAGAATATGAACCTACAGACTACTAAGAAGTGGTGGTGGTGGTGTGTCACAAATCCGTCAAGCAAATCTCAAATTCTTACCAGTTCTTACCCAGCAGCAGGTGATGATCGGCAACCGTTGTAGTCAAAAACTCTCAAAGCTTGGATAGAGCGATTGTCAGGTGGTGTCAACACACGACGTAGATGTATGTGTAGATGGGATGGCTTATAATATGGTAGCAAAAGGGGTCAGCAATAATCAATTCAGAGATGCAAAGTTGAATAAATGCTCAACGACGGTACTGTGATGGTCCTAGGCTAGACTGTGCTAGAGACGCGAGCCTCGAACACCAACAAAATCACGAAGCTACACGTAATCAAGGGAAGAGCACACTCTGATTTTTTTTTCTTTTTTTTGGCGCCTCTTTTTTTTGTGCTCTTCTTTTTTTTTGCTTAGAAAATCACTATAATGGCGAGTGTCTCAAAACTCTTCCCAAGTCATATAAACAGGATAGACACAAAAAAATTGACTATTTTTTCGGAACGATTCGGGGCTGCGACGACCAAAAAGTGTGGCAAACAATCACTATGGTGGCGAGTGTCTCAAAACGCTCCGGAAAGCCTAAAAACAGGATAGGGAAAAAATATTTTCACCCACCGAAATTTTGGCCTAAAAACTGTCTGGGGGTCTCCAGATTTTTTTTTCCGAAACCTACTCAGGCAAGGAAACCCGAAAGTAAAAACAAGAGGATCTCAAAATTAAACCTACAAGGATTGGTGGTGGATATGAATCTGGTGGAACTCGGACTAGTGGTGGATGTATGTATGGGTGGTGGAACACTGACTGGTGGTGAAACTGTGATGGAGGTGGACTCGGATTGGCGTGATGGCGGATATGTGGTGGTATATGACAGCGGTGATGTATCTGGTGTGGTGGTGGTATATGACAACGATGAAGATGATGCGGCGGTGCGTGACAAACTGTGAACAGAACTCGAAACTCTAAAGAACTAGACTCTAAGACCAACAACTCGACACGATGATGCAACCGCAAATTCAACAAAGCAAAAACACTAAAAAGATTATGCAAAGGCTAACATTGGTTCGGATATGATGAACTAACCCTAATTTTTTTTGTGACTTTTTCGTGGACTATAGGTATGAAGAACAGATGTGATCTAACTACGAAAAACTGGTAAAATCTCACCGAGCAACCTGGAAGTATGATACCACTTGATAGAGGCGAAGTTGTCCCTGTCTTTCGATGAGATGGTGGCTATCGTTTTCGGTGGAGTAGACTTTGACGATCCGACTCCGAACGTGCATGGACGTCGCGCCTTAGCAATCGCTAAACCAACTCCGAGAGGTTATTGACCACGCGGGGCATGATCAACCTAACCACGAGGGTCTATTTCCTGCATGCAAACGAAGATTAAGCAAGAAACTGAAATTGCAATATGGATATTGCGAATATAAGAGGAAAACTTTATTGATGAAAGTGGGGTTCTGTGACGTCTTGGTCTGGTCGTGGAACACAAACGAAGGACGCAAAGTTGCAGCTATGGCGAACTTGTAATCTAAACAAAACCCAAGTCTAAACGGCACCCTAAGGGCTGTATATATGGGGGAATAGAGGGGAATTTCGTTGCCCCTTGGAGGAGGGGTCCGAAACCAACCCTAACTCAGTTTCCCCACACATACGGACTCTAAAAACAGCCTATGGTAAGGTATTTCGAAATTACATGGACCTGGCCCAAAATAAGGTGGCGCGGCATCTATAATAGCCTATGTACGAAATTTATATACTAGCGTCTTGAATATTTTATCCAAGCCTTCATGCTCTCCTTATGGTGGCTTCAAAGTGCGAAAATCACCACTAAAAGCTCCATTGTTCTTTCCCCCGCGTGCACCTTCTTCTCCATGCTTGTTCCCGCTCCAATGGCCATCCTTCTTTTCCATGCTAGGCCCTTCATTCATAAGTAAAAGAAAAGTATCTAATTTAGGCAGCATCATATGTTCATGAACATTAGAAGGATTTCCAAGAAACGAAAGTACCTGGTAATTCAATTGGCGTGTGCGAGCTCTAGTAACTGGTCCAGTATGTATATCAGGAGGGGTTGTGGGTGTAACAATGGTATTGATGTCCTCATCACACCGGAAAGAATCCCAATTATTGTCACCTTGCGGTATGCGGATCAAGACACGTAATAGGTGCATACAACTTTCAAGATAGGATCCAAATCAATCTAATATTCAGAGATAATATAATATGTTAAGATCTGAAATCATGGCACTCGGGCCCTAGTGACAAGCATTAAGCATAGCAAAGTCATAGCAACATCAATCTCAGAACATAGTGGATACTAGGGATCAATCGCTATCAAACTTAACTCAATTACATGATCAATCTATCCAATCGCACCACCGTCCAGCAAGCCTACAAAGGAATTAGTCACTCCCGGTGGTGAGCGTCATGGCGGTGTTGATGGAGAAGGGTTGGTGATGACGACGGCAACGATTTCCCCTCTCCGAAGCCCCAAACGGACTCCAGATCAGCCCTCCCGAGGAAGAACAGGAGGTGGCGGAGGCTCCGTCTCGTGAAACGCGATGAAAACTTCTCTTTGATTTTTTTCTCCGAAGATGTGATTTTATAGGACTGGAATCAGGGTTGGAGGAGACTCGTGGGCCCCCGCACAATAGGGCATGGCCTAGGGGGGGCGTGCTTTGTTGGCTTGTGGCCCACAGGTGGCCTCCCTCTGGCAGGTCTTCGCTCCATAATTCATTATATATTCCAGTAAAATTCCACAAAAAGTTTCGTCCAATTCCGGGAACTTTTATTTCTACACAAAAATAACACCAAGGTAGTTCTGCTGAAAACAGTGTCAGTCCGGGTTAGTTCCATTCAAATCATGCAAATTAGAGGTCAAAACCAGAGCAAACGTGTTTGGAAAAGTAGATACGTTGGAGACGTATCAGCTCCCCCAAGCTTAACTCATTGCTTGTCCTCGAGCAATTCAGTTGACAAAGTGAAAGTGATAAAGAAAACTTTTACAAACTCTTTTGTTCTCATCGTTATACACATGCTTAGCTAGGGCTCAAGTTTTCAGCATAAATTATAAATAACCACATCCATGATAACAACTAAACATCACATCAATTCATGGAAATACATAACCAACTAGCAAGCAATAATAAAATATCTCACATGCCAACAATTTATCAAAACAATCATGATATAATATGGTGACATGGTATTTCGCTAGCTCTTTCTGAGACTACAAAACGGAAATGCAGAGCACCTCTGAGGTTCAAGCAGCGACTAAACATTATAATTCAGGGTAGAAAAGATCCAGTCATGCTCACATTCAACATTAACTAGACTCAATGCATAAGAATGACAATAGTTCTCTCCGGTCTGGTGCTTTTAGCAAGAGGGTGATGACTCAACATAAAAATAAATAGATAGGCCCTTCACAGAGGGAAGCATTGATTTGCAGAGGTGCCAGAGGTCAAGATTTAAAACAAGATTGAAGATATAATTTTTGGGTGATGCACTTTTCTTGTCAATGTTACGACAAAGGTTTTCAATATCTTCCATACTAAACTCATTATTGGTGGTTCCCAAACAGAATAGTAAAGTTTACTCCTATCCACCATCCATACACAAACCATGGCTGACCGAATCCACGGATGCCTGCCAACATATCAACTATCCCAAGGAGTTTTGTTTAATTGATTTTTTGATTATACAGGACTAGGCATCCTTTTTACCAGCCTCTCTCGTGCAATGACGGAGAATAAACGACCGTCTTGAGAATAACTCACTTAGCATGGAAGATACTGACTGCCTCATCGCTCCATGAGGGAGATGAGTGCACAAAATGGATGTTTATTTGAATATTTAGAGATGGCACGTGCAAATTTACTTGGAACGGTAGGGTAATACCGCATATAGGTAGGTATGGTGGACTCATATGGAATAACTTGGTTTAAAGGTTTTGGATGCACAAGCAGCATTCCCGCTTAGTACAGGTGAAGGCTAGCAATAGGTTGGGAAGCGACCATCTAGAGAGCGAAAACGGTCATAGTTATATATTGTGAATAATTAAGATTGGACATAGCATGAGTACGATATGAACACTCTGAATTTAAACATTATGAAGGATGCGTTGGTTTTGAATCAACTACATGTTTGCACATGGGCCAAGTCAAGCCGCTCGAATTTCTCAAAGGAAAATATCATACTACCATACCACATCATAACCATTTTAATGCACGTTGACCTATAAGATAAATCATTATTCACTACTAGCTATTTAAGCATGGCATGAGAAGCTATAATCTTTAATTGTCATCATAAACATGTTCACTCATAATATACTAAATCAAGATCGAACGGGCTAAACATATTTACAAAAATGGAAAACAAGAAGAGTTCATACCAGCTTCCTTTGCCACGATCACTTTGTCAAATATCGCCATTATTGCCTTTCACTTGCATGACCGAATGATGTGATAATAATAATAGTGCAAGAATACCATGGACTAAGCTGGAATCTGCAGGGCAGCTTTGGACAAAGGAGAAGACAAGGTAATATTGGCTCTCTGTTAGATCAAAAATAAAGCATATAAGAGTCACTCAACATTTTCATCGTGGTCTTCTCCTTTCAAAGACTCAACAAAAAGAAAAGAAATTCAGAGAAACACACTGAAATATTTTTTGAGTTTTTGTTTTTCTCAAGCAAGCAAATAAATTAAGGGAAAACAAGAACGAGAAAAACTATTTACATGGGAAAGCTGCCAACATGCAAAGGAAATCTTTTTGGGTTTTCTGTTTAGTGCTATGGATAATTAGACAGGGAAAGAAAACTGAAAAGAAGCGAGAAAATTTTTTGGGTTTTCCAAAGTTTTTCAAACACACAAGAAGAAAGCGGAAAAATAAAACTAACATGGATATACAATGAAAGAGGACGCGCACCGACAATTTATATGAAGTGTGTGAACATGAATGTAATGTCGGTGAGAAATACGTACTCCCCCAAGCTTAGGCGTTTGCCTAGCTTGGTGATCACCATTGATAATCTGGAAAATGGTTAAAATGGTAGTTTGTGGGAGCGTTCTTGGCCGCCTCCTCTGCTAAACATGTAGCCTCCACTGCAGCTTTGTATTCCCGCACCTCTTCCTCAAGAACATAGTAACGATGTCGGGCCTGAAAATCAAAGAGGGCAGGTGCAGGCAAAGTGGCAGACACATGCGTATATTTCCCAAATATTAAGTTATACTCATAACCCCTAGCGCGGTTTACAATAAACTCATGATAACGCATAGCTTCAAAATCTAAATATTTATCAGGCAAGATCGGATCATTAGGTTGAGGCGACACTCCCAGCTGTACAACTACACGGAAGGCATAAATTCCTCCGTACAAATCACCATTGCTAGAGTTAGAGTTCAACCTTCGGGCAACAATTGGACCAAGGTTATGGCGTTGTTCGCCAGTTACAGCAGTGTGGATAAGGCTTAAGTCAGGGGCACATAAGGCACTGCAATCTTGTTTTCCTACTACGCATTTCCCATTAAACAGTGCAAAGTAATGAATAGGGAAAATGTATGCTTTTAATTCTTGCATTTGTTACTCCCCTATCTTCTCCAACGCAAAGAATCTCGAGGAACATATTATAATCAGTTTGTCGGAAACGACACCTATGGGATCACGAGGATCCCTTTACGGTTCGGCGGGGAGAAAGATTGCACAGAGAGCAGATCGAGTGATCAACGCGAAGGGGATTTTACCCAGGTTCGGGCCGCAAAGATGCGTAAAACCCTACTCCTGCTTTGGTTGTATTGGATGTGTTTTGGCTGAGTTCTTGGAGCGCTACAGTAACTAGCGGCTACACTTACAGAACGGCCAGCCAAGCCCCCCCTGTAGCTATGCCTTGGGCCTCCTTTTATACTCTCGAAGGGGTCACCAACAGTGGCAAAGTACAAAGGTGGCACATAGTAGATACATGAGGTGTCAAGGTATCTACAGTGCTTATCATACCTAATACTGACGTCCTAGGACAAGGGCATTTAATGCTCCTGTTAGGTATACCTACCTTGTCTTGGGGATGGAAAAAGGGGCCATCCCATCGAACCGCCTTAGCCCATCACGCCGTCAGCGTCCACCACGCACCCAGGGGACAAAGGCTAAAAGACAAGCTGGTAGTTGCCCTGGGGTGGCGCGCTAGAACAGTGAGAGGGGCTTGCCGGGCGTGAGTCTTGTCGGGGCTGTGAGCCGCCCGGCAAGATCTTGCCGGGGCGCCAGCCCTTGGCTTTCTATCTTCTTGATTACTGTTGTCTTCGACTCCAAGGTCTGACTAAATCTTGTCGGCTCCAGGGAGCTGCCCGCGCACAAGTCTGGGTAATGGATACCCTGGTTCTTTGTACACTGACAGGAGCCCCCGGGCCTGGGCCATACATGCGCGCGCGGCGCTGTTGGGATAGGCCCAAAACAGTGCGCGGGCACACGTGGCCATAGCAATGATGGCTGTTGATAATTTTCTCCCACGACGCATAATGACTGCAGGTCTTGGGAATGTCGGAGCGAGACAGTCTGCCTTCCTCCTCGGGAGTAGGAGCTATGGACAGGACGGCGCCCGTTCGCCTCCTCATCAATGTCTTGAACGACGTGCCTCAAGTGACGCGTGTTGCTCAGGATTCGCGAAGGGTCGGCTCCTCTTCCTCTACAGCGCCCAGCCCTATAAAAGGGAGGCGAAGGAAGAAGAAGGCCACCCATCTGCAAACTCCTGATCTTCCGCTGCTCGATTCCTTTCTCTACTGCCTTTCGCCACCACCTTTGCTGCGCCCCGAGATGGCAAGAGGACGTGGTCGCCCCCGGGGTTCCCTTAGCGCCTCGAGGAGCAGCCCTCGAACACCGGCGCGTGTGGTGGTGACGATGGCGGGTCCGAGCTCCCGCGGCGAGTCGGCGTCCCGCGGCCGCGCGAGGACGGCTCCGGCAGGGGGCGGCAGTCGCAGCAGCGCACCTCTGCCGCAGCCTCACACGGGGATCCATGCGGGGGAGGAGGCGCGAGAGTTCGTCGTCGTCCTTCCATGCCGGCTCCGAAGCTGGCTGCGTCTCCCTGACCCTTTCGCAAGGGCCATGGAGAGCAATCGGCCCCGGGGCTTCTGGCTTCATGCGGATGGCTGTAGCAACGGCCCTTGGTGGGTGGCAGTTGACCTCACCCCTGGTAGCGCCATGTTTCTGACCAGGTGGTGGAAGCCGTTCGCTCGCTCCCGCGGCCTCACCCCCGGGCACCTGCTCCACTTCAAGCTTGTCGACCCCGACACCCTCTCTGTGAGGTTCTTCGGGGCGGCTGGCGTTCGCCTGGAGTGCTGTGCCGAGAGCTCAAGCAACAGCGACTTTGACTCCTCCAGCGACAGCGACGACGAGGACGGCACCGACGAGGACGATGCCTTCGCATGAGGAATGGGGTCCCCGACTAGGCATGCTCGGCGCCGTAGTTAGGTCCCACTGTTCCATCCGCGAGACCTTGTTCCCGGATCGGTCGCCGCGCCGTAGTAGCTGTAGATCTCTTTTGATGTATCGAACTGTACCCAATGTAGTCCTTGGCTACTTCAAGAAGAAATGCATCGGGTACTTATCTTCAAAAAAATTCTTGGTTTGAAATCTTGCTCTTGCATGTTTCTTTGTTTCTCGCGGTCCTACCCGACAAGCATCCTGCCGAGAGGCCCTCCGGTAAGTCCTCGACGGCAGCGCAGCACTCAAAGAGGTGCGCTCGCCGGAGGTCTTGCCGTTTTTCAGGCTTGTCGATGATGTGGACGAATAGAACAGAGTGTCGACAAGAGCCGCGGGTCTAAAGATAGAACAACGCGCTGTGTGATGAAGAGTCAGCCCCCGGGCCTTTCCCATAAGGGTTGCCGCGAGGGCGATGCTCGATTCATACACGTATTCTTGCCATCGCTGCCATCCGTCGAAGACGTCCCACTGCTATCTTGTTGGTCCTCAACTTGTAGTTCTTGTCTTTATGATCTTGTACTTGCCGCATATGTACCTTGAACTTGCACAGGTGTCTCGGCAAGCCTTGACGCCATAAGCATCCCGGCAAGTCAAGCCTTGCCGCCATAAGTATCCCGCCAAGTCTTGTCGCAGGTATAGTCCCGACGAGCCCATGCACAAGTGCCTGACACTGGAGCCCCCGGGCCTGGGCCACACGGGGGCACGCGGCGTCGTTGGGCCAGGCCCAAACAGTGCACGGGCACGCGTGGCAGCAGTTATCGTATGAAATGATTCCTTTACTGCGCCCCCCCCCCCGCGCCGCCCATTAAATGCGGGACGTGGGGAACGTGCGCGACGTGACTGCTGCAGCAGCACGCTCGCGAGGAATTCTTTTATTACTTCTGGTAAAGAGGCAGCCTTGCGCCTTCCCCATAAAAAGGAATCCGCAAGGTCCGCGACTCATTTACCCTCCGCCTTTCGTGATTTAGGAACCGTCGTCGTCTTCCTCCTCGAGCCCTTCTCCATTCCCCCACCGCTTCCATATCCTCGCCAATCTCATCATCCAGCCGCCATAGCCGCCATGCCGCCGAAAGCAAGCACGGGCAAGAAGGCGGCGGAGAACAAGTTGGTGGCGCTGCGGAAGAAGCATGTCGTCTTCGCGCCGGGGCTTGATGGGAAGGCCTTGACGGATCATTA
Organism: Elymus sibiricus; assembly: GCA_039707655.1. NCBI lineage: Eukaryota > Viridiplantae > Streptophyta > Magnoliopsida > Poales > Poaceae > Elymus > Elymus sibiricus. The sequence continues at coordinate 174,267,154 of CM077667.1, read as the reverse complement.
CCAGTTCATGTGGGCGGCGGAGACGACGGCGCATCCGGCCACTCGTGTGAGTTCAGGTGCTTGCGGAGCTGATCCAAAGAAATATCCCTTTTTCGCCGATTACTTTTACTGCGGTCTTTGCCCCCCTTTCTCCGACTTCTTCAAGGATGTCTTGAACACCTACGGCTTTCAGCTCTTAGATTTTACGCCAAACGCCGTAACGTGCATGTCTATTTTCGCTCATCTTTGCGAAAACTTCGCCGGAGTGAATCCCAGTACTGCCCTGTTCCGCCACTATTTCATCCCTCGAATCGAGAAAGGCGAGGCCCTTTCTAGTTCCGTCACTTGGATCCCGCGGACAGGAACCAAGGAGGTCTATCCAAAAGGGGCCTACCGCCGTAGGTGGGAGGAATGGCGGGGCAAATGGTGCTGGGTTCGGGAGTCAGTGGAAAAAGAGGTTCAGCCTTTCTGCTTGCCGCGGGGAACGAAGATTGCCCGCAACAATGAGTGGAGCGCCCTCGATGCCGAAGACGCGAAGCTCGCCGTTGCCACGACAAGAATCCTCCGCCTGAAGAATGCCGGGCTGACCGTAGAAATGATAGGTGCCGACTTCCTTCGTCGGCGCATTGCCCCCTTGCAGAACAAGGGGAGGTCAGCTTGGGAATTCCAGAACGCGGCGGACATCATGAGGCTGCGCCCTGGGCTGGATCACAATTTGACAACCATGCAGCACGGGTCCCTCTGCCAAAAGCTATTCGGGAGCGCAGTGGTGCGTGATCTGCCGGTAGGCGTAGTCCCTTTGTGCAATAACTCTCGCCTGAGCTCAATTCTTGCCATGATGCCGGTGCTTGACGCCCACAGTGTTGACGGGCGCTGGGCCGTGCCTACTGACGACTTGGTGGAGCAATTCTTCGGCGATCTGTCAGAAAGGCCCATCCTTCAGGACGAAAAACTTGTCGCCGCCACCACCGAAAGGGAGATGGCGTACATCGCCGGCAGAGTGCAGGAGGCGGGTATTGCCGACGAGGCTGGCGGCTCTGGCTTCGCGGAAGAAGGATCCAGCGAAGAAAAAGAAGAGGAGGTTGCCGGGCAGGATGACACTGTTGGGGAACAGGGGGACACGCCTGCCGGGGACCATCCTTCTGAAAACACAGAGGAGGAGGAACTGGTAGAGGAAGCCTCGACCCTTCAGCCGAGGAGCAGACGTACCCTCCGGAGTGCCGCTACAGGGGTCCCGGTCCGCCAAGCTTGCTCAAGTAGCACAGCCTCCGACAAGGAAGCGGCCGGCAAGGCGGCACAGCGACAAGAAGTTCGCCAGCAAGCCGCGCCTGCCGCGACCAAGCGAGCAAGGAGCTCCCCTCCACCTCCTCGCGCGAGCACCATGGTGGAAGTCGCCTTCGACCTTTCCGCCCTTAGCTCGGGAGAAGACGAAGAGTAAGATACTTGCCGCTTCCCTATGTTCTGAATCTCTCATTTTGCTTTATCTCATCATTTGCTTTGACTTGTTCCCGCAGAGAAGCACAAACCTTGGCGCAGAGGGCAGCGAAGAGGGCGAGGGTTTCTACGGACGAGGAGCCGCCGGTGGACACCTCTGGTGCACCAGCCACGGCTACTACCAGTCCAAGACCCAGCCCGTGATGCAGTCCTCGTCTCAGCCCCCGGCGCAGCCCCCAGCGTGAGCATGTCACTCTCTTTCCGCTGGCGAGTGCCGGGGTGTGCATCTATACTGCTGACATCACCGGACGTGCAGGAGGAGAGGGGCGACAGGGAGAATCGTCGGAGGTCAACCCCGACATGCCGCCCCCATCAACTACGCCGCCCAGAGATGCGTCTCCGGCCAAGACCTCCTCCAGCTCGCTTTATCGCGATGAGTAGCCAGCGAGCGGAGGCATCGGCAACCGTGCGCTGTCAACTGATGTTGTCGGGGAGGGAGAACCTTCGACCCGGCAGCCTGGCGCAGGTGAGCTGCCTGTCTTGAATATCTGTTATTTGGTCTTTCTTTTTGTCTTCTTGAACTTCCTCTTCATCTCCATCTCGTTTTACTTCTTTGGCTTTTAGACATCCCATCGGCGGAGGACATGAATGTCGATGATACCATCGAGAATATCGCCAGGGATGCTGTCGCCGAAGCCAATAAGCTTGCCGCTGAAGAGGCCGCCAAGAACGCTACCGTCGAGGCTGACAGGCTTGCCGCTGAAGAGGCCGCCAGGAGCACTGCCGCTGAGGAGGCCGCCAGGGGCGCCGCCGCTGAGGAAGCTACCAGGAAGGCCGACGAGGAGTCCAGGGGCCACACTGACGACATTCCTGCCGCAGGAGCGCATAGCGCTGAGCCAGCCCCGGAGTCCTCAGCCGCCGGTGAGGCGGCTGCCGAAGAGCATCCGCCATCATCCGAAGCTCCTTCTTCAAGCAAGTACATCAGGGTCGGCGACAATTTATTTGTGAGACTGCCGGGAGCAGTAAGCATTCGGGCGCCAATCGAAGGAGAAACTCTTGAGGAAGTGTTCACCACTACGGGCTTGAGGTTGTTGACGAACCCAACATCGGTCGCGACAGATCTGAGGAAGAGAAGCTCCTCCTGGCAATAAACAGCAACTACCAGAAGCTCCAGGCTCTTCACCGCACTCGCAAGGAGAAGTTGGACTCCAGGGCTGCGGTTGCTAGCCAGGTGGAGGCAGATTTTCAGAAGCGCGTCGAAGAAGTTCAAGGCTGGTTTGACAAGTCTTACAAGGACTTGGCGTCGAACCAGGCGCAGCAGAAGCAACAATGGGATGAACTCCTCCTCAAGCAGTCCGATATTGAGAAAGCCCAGGACGAAGCCCAACAGCAAGTTGAAGCAGAGGAAGCGCGTCTGAACGGGCTCTGCGTCGAGCTTAAGGCTCATGACGAAGAGCTTGAAGCTCGAGAGAAGGCGCTCGCCGAGCAGCTCCGTGCCAAGGACGAGGAGGTTGAAAAGCTCATCGCTCGGCGGACTCAGGAGCTGGAGCAGAGGCACGAGGAGGCGCTGAAGGCTTTGGCTGTCGACCATGCCGGCAAGATGAAGGAGGCCGTCGATGCCGCCAAGGCAGCAGAGGCCACCAAGGACGAACTTGTCGGGAGGGTGAAGAAGCTGGAGGAGGAACTTGAGGAGCACGGCAAGAAGGTCTCAACGCTCAAGACCGAAAGAGGCGAGGCTCTTCGCAGTCTGGCGGAGGCACAGGTCGCCGTCTCCGACAAGTCCAAGGAGCTCTCCACCGCCAACGAATCCATCACCGAGCTGGGGCTGAAGCTGACCAAGCTGACAGAGTCCCTTAAAAAGGCGGCGGCCCACAGGAAAGCTCTGACCAAGGAACTCCAGAACGAACGAGCGCTGGTCCAGAGCGCCGCCCTCGAGCACAATGACTATGTGAGGGGCATGGAGAACTGGACCAAGAATCTTGCCGACGTCGCGAGGAGGCTTGCCACACAGCTGTCCATCATGGGCGTGGAAGATCACAGGCCTCTCTATGACAGAGTACCCCAGAGCACCAAACTGACCATATTCTTCGGCCACGTGTTTGGGGCTCTGGAACAGCCGGATTCCAATCGAGTAGCTCATTTGGCCTGTGAGTCGCGCAAGCTCTGTCAGGACGTCCGCCGCAAAGTGCTCACCAAGGTGGTGTTCAGGAATCCCAGCATCAACCTCTCCAACGTCTTCGACCGCCTGCCGAAGGACGCGGACCTTACAGCAGTAGAGGAGCTCGTCGTGCCCATCATCGACAGGATCAGCCGCGTCAAGCGAGTTGAAGGTGACCGCCGGGACTAGCCGCTTCGTTTCTTGTCGCCGTCGTTCTCATGCCAAAGACAATTATTGCCTTATGTTAGAATCGCGACAGCTATTTTTGTAATATGACTAGCTATGTTTTGGACAACTGCTATGTTATTTCCCTTTGCTTGATTTCTATTTGTGTGTACTCGCCCTACGCTTGTTCGGAAACTTGCCGGTGCGCGCACCCTTGCCGCGAGCGCTAGGTGCGGGACTTTAGCAGCCTGCTGGCGGGGCCGCTGCCGGCAAGAAACCCTGGTGCTTTCGGTGCGGCAACCTGAACTGTTGAGCGGACTCGAAACAGGATAAGGGCGCAACCGATCACAGCAAGGTTCCCTCGCGTGCAGGTTTTCCATACAAAAGTCGAAATCGTTCGAGGGAAACAACTAAAATAAAGAAATATGTTTGAAATTTTGGGCAACTTAGCTTTTTGTTGTCGCTTTCCTTTCGACAAAGTGGCTTCCTTGAACGTCGCCCATTGGTATCCATACCACCATTCTCCTCCCCCGATAAGCTGCACGTGAGGTAGCCTTCTGTCCCTTTTTAGAAAAAGAAAGAAGAGAAGATAGAGATATGGAACCTTGGCGGTTCGTTAGCACTTGTCGAGGATAAGTGTAATGCAAAATCTCAGACTAACATGCATATAAGCAAACATGAAAATCGACAAGATTTGCAAAAACACTCAGCTTTATTTAACTATGCACAGGGTCTGCGCCTGGCTTTGTACAAAGGATTACGTGCTACAGCGGCACGACTTGTACAAAAGGGGTTGCCGGGAGGCCCGGCAACCGCGCCTTATGGGTAGAACTTACGAAGATGCTCGATATTCCAGGAGTTGCTCACCGGAATACCGTCATCGGTCTCCAGGCGGACCGCGCCAGGCCTGGTGACTCGTACTACCCGATAAGGGCCTTCCCACTTCGGCGTCAACTTGTTGGAATTCTTGGCTGACTGAACGCGCCGAAGAACAAGGTCGCCTTCCTCAAGGCTCCGGGCATGAACCTTGCGGCTATGATAGCGGCGCAAGGCTTGCTGGTAGCGTGCAGCTCGCACAGCAGCCTGGAGACGATCTTCCTCAAGGAGCAACGCGTCATCTTGTCGCAGCTGCTCTTGCTCAAGCTCATCATAAGCGAGCACTCGAGGTGACCCGTATATGAGTTCCGTGGGGAGAACTGCTTCTGCCCCATAGACTAGTGAGAAGGGTGTCTGGCCTGTGGCTCGATTTGGTGTCGTCCTGATTGACCAAAGAACCACTGGCAACTCATCAATCCAGCGCTTTCTGCACTTACGCAGCTTGTCGAAAGTTCTTGTCTTGAGACCACGCAGCACCTCAGCACTCGCCCTCTCCACTTGGCCGTTACTCCTTGGGTGAGCAACAGAGGCAAAAAAAATCTTGCCGCCAAGGTCTTGGACGTATTGCATGAAGGTGTTGCTGGTGAACTGTGTGCCGTTGTCGGTGATAATCCTGTTGGGTACACCAAAACGGCAAACTATTCCTTTGAAGAACTTGACGGCTGATTGTGCTGTCACCTTCCTCACTGCTTCCACCTCCGGCCACTTTGTGAACTTGTCGATTGCTACGTACAAGTACTCAAAGCCCCCGGTAGCACGGGGGAAAGGGCTCAAGATGTTGAGCCCCCAGACCGAAAATGGCCAGGATAAAGGGATTGTCTGGAGAGCCTGAGCTGGTTGATGTATCTTCTTTGAATGAAACTGGCATGCTTCACACCTGGTTACTAGCGCAGTTGCATCCTGGAGGGCAGTGGGCCAAAAGAAACCTTGCCGGAACGCCTTGCCGGCAAGTGCTCTTGATCCTATGTGGGAGCCGCATATGCCTCCATGTACCTCTGCCAACAGCTCCAGTCCATCCTCCCGAGCAATGCATTTCAATTTCACACCGTTCAGCCTCTTTCTGTACAGGACATTGTCCACAAACTGGTACATTTTAGACTGACGGGCTACTTTCTCTGCTTCTTCCTGCTGTTCGGGGAGTTCTCCTGTCTGAAGGAAATGGACGATGTGCTACGCCCATGCTGGAGCCTGAGGCTCGACGGCAAGGACTAAAGGCAAATCTTCTGCCGCGGGAGCAGTTGTCTCGATGGCAAGGGCCTGAGACCCTGTCGGATCTTGCTGTTCCCCGGCAAGGTTGGCGGGAGCGTTCGTCTCGACGGCAAGGGCATGCGGCCCTGCCGGAGCCCGTTGCTCACCGACAAGCTTGGTGTTGTTCCTGGCAACTTCCTTGCCGGCGGCTTCTGGGAGCTCTGCCGGGAAGTACTTGCCGGAACTCAACTTTCTTATTTTCTCTTGTCCGATTGATGGTGTCACGGATGGCTGAGTGAGTCGGAGCATAAAGGTGCCTGGTTCCACAGGCAGTTTGAGGGTAGCGCGCTTTGACAGGTCATCAGCAATGTTATTCTCTGCACGAGGGACGTGCTCCATTTGCAGACCGTCAAAACGTTCTTCCAACTTCCTCACTTCATCTACATAAGCCTCCATCAATGGGCTCTGATAGTCCTTGTTGACTTGTCTGACGACAAGCTGAGAATCACCTCTGACGATGAGTTTCCGGATTCCAAGGTCTGCCGCGATCCTGAGACCGGCAAGCAGCCCTTCATACTTCGCAGTATTGTTTGTCGACCTCTCCCGGGGAAAGTGCATCTGAATCACATACTTGAGGTTCTCTCCGGTGGGTGCGACAAGCAACACACCAGCCCCGGCGCCTTGCAGCGAGAAAGCCCCATCAAAGTACATAACCAACTCTTGATTTGTCTCCTTGCCGGGGAGAGTTGACTCTGGAACCTCATCATCTGGCGTTGGGGTCCATTCTGCAATGAACTCTGCCAAGGCTCTGCTCTGAATAGTCGAAGTGCTTTCAAACTTGAGACCAAAGCTTGAAAATTCCAACGCCCACTCCACAATCCTGCCGGTTGCATCTGGATTCCGTAGAACTCGCTGCAGCGGAAAGCGGGTGACGACAGCGATCTCATGTGCTTGGAAGTAATGGCGCAGCTTCCTCGAGGCCATGAGAAGGCCGAAGAGCAGTTTCTGCACACTAGAATATCTTGATCTAGCCCCCTGCAATAGGGAACTGACAAAATAAACTGGGCGCTGCACCATCTTCTTCTTCTGTGTGGTCTCATCTGACTCTGCCGGGGAAGGTCCCGGCAAGTCGCTTGTCGGGCCTGCCGCTGTCGCTGCTTCTTCATTATTTTCTCTCTCTGCCACTAACGCAGCACTCACCACTTGATTCGTTGCCGCTAGATATAGCAGCAGCGGCTCTTGTGGTTTTGGCGCGACTAGTACTGGCGAAGAGGAGAGGTACCTCTTCAAATCTTGCAGCGCTGCCTCCGCTTCCGGAGTCCATTTCATTGGACCTGCCTTCTTCAAAATTTTGAAAAATGGCAGGGCGCGCTCGGCAGACTTGGAGATGAACCTACTTAATGCGGCAACGCAGCCGGCAAGGCGACATACATCTTTAACACGCTTTGGCGCTTCAATCTGCTCAATTGCCTTGATCTTGTCAGGATTTGCTTCAATTCCACGGTGAGATACAAAGAACCCAAGAAGCTTGCCGGATGGGACACCAAACACACACTTCTCAGGATTGAGCTTCAGATTGATTTTGCGCAGATTTGTAAATGTCTCTTCTAGGTCTGCAATGAGCGTTGCCTTGTCCTTGGTTTTGACCACTATATCATCCATATAGGCTTCCATATTTCTATGTAGCTGAGGTTCAAAACCGATTTGGACTGCTCTTGCAAAAGTTGAACTAGCACTCTTCAACCCGAAAGGCATACGCAAAAAGCAGTACGTACCACATGGGGTGATAAATGCGGTTTTCTCTTCATCTTCTTTTGACATAAAAATCTGATGATATCCAGAGTAGGCATCAAGGAATGAAAGCAAGTCACAGCCGGCAGTGGAGTCCACAATCTGATCGATGCGCGGCAAGGGAAAAGGATCTTTTGGGCAGGCTTTATTTATATCTGTATAATCAATACACAGCCTCCATTTGCCATTCGCCTTGCGCACTACGACTGGATTGGCCAACCATGTTGGATGGAGTACTCCTCTGACCAAGCCTGCCGCTTCTAATTTCTTGATTTCTTCAGCAATAAATTGTTGCCGCTCCAAAGCTTGCTTCCGCACCTTCTGCTTGACGGGCCGCGCGTGTGGACAGACGGCAAGATGGTGCTCAATCACCTCCCTGGGAACACCGGGGATGTCAGATGGTTGCCATGCAAACACATCGACATTCGCCCGCAGGAAGGCGACGAGCGTGCTTTCCTATTTGCTGTCAAGGGTGGAACTTATAGTGAAAGTTCCGCCCGTACCGTCCTCCTTGGCGGGCACCTTCTTGGTCTCTGGCGGAGCAGCCTTGGATTTCTTGCTCTTGCCGGTGGAGCTCTCAGGCACATCCTCAACGGGAGCGCAGCACTCCGAAGAGGTGCGCTTGCCGGAGTGAGTGCGAGAGGCCTTGCTGGTCTTCTCCCCCCCGGGAGCTTCAGCGGCAGGAGCAAGTGCCATGTCGACAGATGCTGCAACTGCCTCCCGGTAGAGCTTGTCGGTGCAAACGAGTGCATCCTTCTTGTCGGAGTTGACAGTGATGACACTTATCGGCCCGGGCATCTTCAATGTGTTGTAGGCATAGTGTGACGCCGCCATAAACTTGGCCAGCGCTGGGCGGCCAAGGATCCCGTTATATGGCAACGGAATCTTGGCGACGTCAAACACTATCTTCTCCGTCCTGAAGTTCAGGTCGCTACCAAATGTTACCGGCAGCGTGATCTTTCCCTTGGGCTGACTTCTTCCTGGATTGACCCCTTGAAAGGAACCTGTCTCTTCGAGATCTCCATCAGGAATTTGTAGCCTCTTGATTACGTCAGGCGAAATCAGGTTCAAGCCGGACCCGCCGTCAACTAACATTTTGTCACCTTGAGGTTGCGGATTGTTGGTGAGACCAACAACGGCAAACACCCGACCGCAGTTGTGCGATCAGGGTGATCCTCGATGTCAAAAATGATAGGCGTGCTGGACCACTTCAACGGCTTTCGGGCGGCGACAGATGGTTCCGTTGCATTCACTTCACGTGCCCATTGTTTGAGCTGGCGGTGGGAAGAATGCAAGGAAGCACCTCCGTCGACGCACATCATGTCCGTGGCTTTTTGAAACTCTTGCTCACTGGACTCGTCGTCCTCTTCCATGCCATCATCATCATCACCTTCTCGCTTGTCGCGGCCTCTGACGGGCTGATCCTTCTGTTGCTTGGCCTTGCCGCTAAGGCCTCCTCGACCGCTGCGTTTCTTGCCGGACCCCTCAGCACCATTCTGCGCCTTCTCCTTATCTCGCCTGTCGTATTCGGCCTTCTGCTTCTCGACAAGCTGCTCGACTTGTCGGCAGTCTTGGAGGTCGTGGCCCTTGGTGCGATGGATCTTGCAATACTGCTTGCCGGAACCCTCTGGCTTGTCGGCGGCCGCCAAGGCCTGACAGTTGGCACACCCGACAACATCTTTGCCGGGGTCATCAACTCTGGTCTTCTTGGCGGTGCCGGGACTGCCGGATCCCTCGACGGCAAGCACGGCCTTGCCCTTGCGCTTCCTGTTGCGCTGCCGACCCTTCTTCGTCGGGGCCGGCGCATCATCGTCAGAGTCGCCCCCCGCGCCAGGACCTTCACCGGGAAGCCTCCTCCCTTCTTCAGCGCGTGCACACCTGTCGGCCAGGGCATAAAGCTCGGCGACATCCTAGACCTTGTTCATCGCCAGCTCTTCCCGCATCCTGCGGTTACGCACGTTCTGATGGAACGCGCTGATGACAGCAGCCGGATGAACGTCTGGGATGTTGTGGTGAACGCGGCTGAACCTCTGGATGTACTTGCGCAGGGTTTCGCCCTTCTTCTGGGGGATGATGTGTAGGTCACTCTCCTGGCCCGGAGCTTGATGGCCGCCGGTGAAGGCGCCAACAAACTCGTGGCACAGATCTGTCCAGGAAGAAATGGATCCTTCCGGCAAGTGCATCAACCACGACCTAACGTTGGGCTTGAGCACCAACGGGAAGTAGTTGGCAAGTATCTTGTCGTCACGACCCCCTGCAGCCTACACCACGATGGTGTAGATGCTCAGGAACTCGGATGGGTGGGTCTTGCCATCGTACTTCTCCGGGACCTCCGGTTTGAACGTGCGAGAACTGGGCCACTGGACTCGCCGCAGCTCACGGGTGAACGTTGGACAACCTACCTCGTAAGGAAGATTGCCGGGGTACCCCGGCGCAGGCTTATCTACAGTGGGTCCCGCGCGCTTGTCGGACTGGTAACGCGCTTCCCGGCGCCGCTCGATGGTAGTTCGAGCGTCTTCCTTGCTTCGCTCCCGAAGAACTTGACGTTGATCGCAGCGGGTTCGTGGGTCGGACGACGCCATGGAATCATCCTCACGAGTGTCGACCCGCTGAGTCCCCGTCCGCCGCTGCTGTGGGGGGGAATACACCATAGTTGTGCCGCCCACAGCCTTCTCCTTACTGACGCGCGCCGGCTCGATGGACCGTCGCCGCGAGGGCTCCGCCTGCTCCGGCCTATCTTCGTTGGCCAGGCCAACGAGGCTCTGGATGGCGGATCTCCACTCCTCGAGCTTGTCCGCAGCAGGAGGGAAGTTTAGGAGCAGCTGTGCACGCGCCAGTGCTTCTGCCGGTGTAGGCGGCGGCGACAGGTGCGAGGAACGTGAGGTGCTCTGACTCCTAACAGTGTTAGAAGGAGCAACAACACGATCCTGCGACCGTACGCCGCTAGCACTAGCACGTGGACGTGCATGTTGGTCTCGCACCTCCCGACAATGATGCTCAGGAGATTTCCCATGGGGACGTCTAGGGCCTCCAACGTCGCGGCAAAGCTTCTCACGTGCGCCCTGGGAGGGCCGCGGCACGTGCGCTGGCATGGGTGTCTTGGAAAGCGCCCTTCCATCTTTGGAGTTCGCCGCACCGCCCGCTGGCAGTACAGCTCCATCTCTGGATCCAGCGGCGCGAACGACGCCGCTTGCCTGACTGCGATCACCGGAGCGTCGTGGAAGCTCGGGATCTCCACCTCCTCCACCCGCATCGACTCCATCGCCCGTGCGCGTAAGCACGGGCGCGGCGGACGCGGATGGTCCAACCGCTGTCAGACCCTTCCTCTTGGGGGCCATGGCGGTGACGATGATGAAGAACTGGTGCGCTGATCACAGGATCAGGTCCACGCAACCTCGCCTTCCCCTACCTGGCGTGCCACAGATGTCGGAAACGACACCTATGGGATCACGAGGATCCCTTTACGGTTCGGCGGGGAGAAAGATTGCACAGAGAGCAGATCGAGTGATCAACGCGAAGGGGATTTTACCCAGGTTCGGGCCGCAAAGATGCGTAAAACCCTACTCCTGCTTTGGTTGTATTGGATGTGTTTTGGCTGAGTTCTTGGAGCGCTACAGTAACTAGCGGCTACACTTACAGAACGGCCAGCCAAGCCCCCCCTGTAGCTATGCCTTGGGCCTCCTTTTATACTCTCGAAGGGGTCACCAACAGTGGCAAAGTACAAAGGTGGCACATAGTAGATACATGAGGTGTCAAGGTATCTACAGTGCTTATCATACCTAATACTGACGGCCTAGGACAAGGGCATTTAGTGCTCCTGTTAGGTATACCTGCCTTGTCTTGGGGATGGAAAAAGGGGCCATCCCATCGAACCGCCTTAGCCCATCATGCCGTCAGCGTCCGCCATGCACCCAGGGGGACAAAGGCTAAAAGACAAGCTGGTAGTTGCCCTGGGGTGGCGCGCTAGAACAGTGAGAGGGGCTTGCCGGGCGTGAGTCTTGTCGGGGCTGTGAGCCGCCCGGCAAGATCTTGCCGGGGCGCCAGCCCTTGGCTTTCTATCTTCTTGATTACTGTTGTCTTCGACTCCAAGGTCTGACTAAATCTTGTCAGCTCCAGGGAGCTGCCCGCGCACAAGTCTGGGTAATGGATACCCTGATTCTTTGTACACTGACAAGTTTTTAAGGTTTCTCGGGCGAACCCCAAAGTGGAAGTTTGCAAGCAACCGATAATTCTTCTAGAGTCATGCTAAAGGATTTATCATAAAGTTTAAATAACACTCTAGAAGCATGCGATTGATAGCGAAATCCTTGCATGAATGTACGGATAAGGTCATAGTGTTGAACGCACTTATCTGCGTGGAAATCGGTGAGGCCGGTATTATCAATGAATCGGTCAAATTCCTCCTTGATGCTTGCACCTCTCATGAATTCATCACTTGGCCATCGACATGATTTGGCGTCAGCCATAACTATCTGGTTGTCACGGGGTTCAATGTAAGCTTGTCGTAATGAGCTCTCACTAGAGGACTCACTCGCGGTGAGTCTTCTTGAGGAGCTCCTCCTAAAGAAACTCATCTTCCCAAGTACAAATTTTTGAAATTTTTGAGCCACAAATTTATGTCAATAAAACTTTGCAAAATTGATAGCAACTACTCATAATGATCCCTAGAGGACATATCAAGCATTCATACTACTTGGAACTCAAAGAATTCAACATGCAAGCTCATTTTCTATAGCACCAAGTGCAGCACATTATGCAAAATATAAACCACTAAAACAAAAACTAATTGGATGAGCGGAGGAGTTACATACCAAGGAACAATTCCTCCAAACAGTTTTGGAAACGGGGTTCCGAGCAAAGAGATCGAAAATTTCAGTTTCTAGAGGAAGAACACGGGAGAGAGAGAGCTAGGAATTTTTTTCTGGAGGTAGGAGAAGGAGTGGGCTGAAGGGATAAGGCAGGGGCCTTGTGGGCCCCACAAGCCATCATGGCGCGGCCTAGGGGGGCGCCCTGTTGGCTTGTGGCCAACAGGTGCACTTCCCTGCTGTAATTTTTATGCCAAAAATTCTTATATATTCCAGAAATATTCATGTTCAAATTTTGTGGCAATCTGAAACTTTTTATTTTTGTGTCATTTTCCAATGCACGGGAAAAACAGAAAAATGGAAAATCCAGCTAACTTATTTTATATAAACTAAAAATAACAGAGGATAATCTTTCAATACAGAGAGTTGTGAGTATTAAATTCATCAATCACATGCCTTCCGAAAAGGATCCATTAATAAGGTTGATCAAGTCTTATTAACAACCATTTTCGATTAACATGCAACTGAAGAATTTTTGTATATCACTAGGTTACCTCAATGGGGATTTGCATCTCCCAAACAATAAGATTATAATATTTCTTCTTGGCAGTAGGTAGAGGAATTGTAAAACTTCCAATGATAACCGTGGGAATAGGTTCAATGACATTAATATTATTAACCAAAGTTTGCTTCTTCCGGAAATGCACGGTGTGTTGCTTGCCATTGACATGAAAGGTAACCTTGCTTTTATTGCAATCAATACAACCCCTGCTGTATTTAAGAAGGGTCTACCAAGGATGATTGACATATTGTCGTCCTCGGGCATATCAAGAATAACAAAGTCTGTCAAGATAGTAACATTTGCAACCACAACAGGAATGTCCTCGCAAATTCCAATAGGTAAAGAAGTGGATTTATCAGCCATTTGCAAAGATATCTCAGTAGGTATAAGCTTACTCAAATCGAGTCTTTTATAAAGGGAGAAAGGCATAACACTAACACCGGCCCCTAAATCACATAGAGCAGTTTTAACATAATTCCTTTTAACAGAGCAAGGTATTGTGGGTATGCCAGGATCTCCTAGCTTCTTAGGTATTCCTCCATCAAAAGAATAATTAGAAAGCATAGTAGCAATTTCAGTTTCAGGTATTTTTCTTTTGTTGGTAATAATATCTTTCACGTACTTAGCATACGGAGGCATTTTCAATATATCGTCAAACGAGTACGCAAAAAGACAAGTCTAATCATTTCAGCAAAGCGCTCAAAATCTTCATCATCCTTACTTTTAGAAGCCTTACGAGGGAATGGCATGGGTTTTTGAACCCATGGCTCTCTTTCCCTTCCATGTTTTCTAGCAACAAAGTCTCTCTTATCATAACGTTTATTTTTAGGAGGTGGGTTATCAAGATCCTCGGTAGGTTCTATCTCTACATCATTATCATGTTCTTTAGTACTATCTGGTGGAGCATCTACATGCACAATGTTACTTTCATCTTCTTTTTCATTATCACTAGGTGCATGTTCACTACCAGACTGGGTTTCAGCATCAGAAATTGAAACATCATTATGGTTCTTAGTAAGTGTTTCTCTAACACGTTCACTAGGAGCATGCAAGTTCCTATCATTTTTCTTCTTCTTTTTCTTATTAGAGGAACTAGGTGCATCAACATTAATTTTCTGAGAATCATGTTCTATTCTTTTAGGATGACCTTCCAGATAGAGAGGTTCTTGGGTCATACGACCTCCCCTAGTCATTACTCTAGCAGCATGATCATTCATATTATTATTTACTTCAGCAAGCAAATCATTTTGTGACTTAGCAACTTGGACTAGTTAAGTGTGAACCATAGAAGCATGTTTACCTAGACCTTTTACATCATTAGCAATTTTAAACATCAAGTCATTTAAGCGGTCTATCATCATGGCATTACGTCTCAATTGATCATTAACATAGTTATTGAAGTGTTCTTGCTTAACAACATAATTGTCAAATTCATCCATGCATTGTTCAGGAGTCTTAGTGTAAGATATATCATTTTCACTGAAGGAACGAAGAGAGTTTACCTCTACTACCTGTGTCAGGGTATCAAGTCCATGTATTTCTTCAATAGGTGGTAGTTTCTTGATATCCTCAATTTTAATACCTTTCTCCTTCATAGATTTTTTTGCTTCTTGCATATCTTCAGGGTTGAGGAATAGAATACCTCTTTTCTTTTTAATAGGTTCCGGATGTGTTTCAGGAAGTGTCCAATCATCAGCATTTTGCAATATGTTATTCAATAGTTCTTCAGCTTGACCGACAGTTCTTTCCCTGAAAACAGAACTAGCACAACTATCTAGGAAGTCCCTAGAAGCATCGGTTAGTCCATCATAAAAGATATCAAGAATTTCATTTTTCTTAAGAGGACAATCAGGCAAAGCTCTAAGTAACCGGAGAAGCCTCCCCCAAGCTTGAGAGAGATTCTCTTCTTCAATTTGCGCAAAGTTAAATATTTCCTGTAAGGTAGCTTGTTTCTTATGAGCAGGTAAAAGCACATATGCTCCCTTGGTGGTTTTGATAATTCATGACAACATACATTGTCTCTTGGACTAATAGCTCTACCTAGTTTATTTCAGATTTAGTCCATAGAGAGGATTGGCCAAAGGATTGTGAGGAGACCCCAAGATGCAAGGAATAGGATTGGCCAAGCTACAAGCATGAAGACTACATTTTACTTTGTGAGAAATCACTTTGAGTCCATAGGAAAGCCAATACTATCAAAAGGGGGTGAGGTACTAATGGTGAATAAAATGTTCAAATTGATCAAATGTTAGCCACCAAATACACTCACAAGCTCTCCCACAAATATTCTGTCTTAGATTCTACCACTCAAAATCGGTGCCACCAAGTATATCCTATCGGCTACACCGAGTCAAACCCTAGAAAGAAACCCTAGCCAAAACCTACCTCTCGGTACTACCAAGTTTCATATCGGTGCAACCGAGTTTCGGTGACCAACTTTTTGTTACCTCATTTACAAGAATCAGTATTTCTGAGAATTGTGAATTGGTCTCATCGAGTTGTGTAACTGCCCTCGGCCACTCATATCGGTACCACCAAGAATCCTATATCGGTCTCACCGAAAATGCCAAAGTTGCCACATTTTGCACTAGTCGGTGCAACCGAGTTTTCACTTTGGTTTCACCGAGTTGGGCAATAATGTTGTAACGGTTGGATTTTTGGAGATGCCTATATATACCCCTCCACCACATCCCACTCAAAAGAGAAGCACTCAGAACAGACCCACACTTCCCATATCCAAATTTCTGAGAGAGAACCACCTATTCTTGTGTTGAGGTCAAGATCATCCACTCCAACCATATGGATCTTGATTTCTAGCCTCCCCAAGTTGCTTTCCATCCAATCAATCTCTTCTACCCAAGCCAAATCTGTGAGAGGGTGATTGAGTGTTGAGGAGACTATCATTTGAAACACAAGAGCAAGGAGTTCATCGTTACTATCGCATCTATTACCTTTTGGAGGGTGGTGCCTCCTAGATTGGTTAGGTGTCACTTGGGAGCCTCCTACTTCGTGTTGTGGAGTTGAACCAAGAAGTTTGTAAGGGCAAGGAGATCACCTACTTCTTGAAGATCTACCCATAGTGAGGCTAGTCCTTCGTGGACGGAAGCCATTATGGAATAGTCGAGGTTGCTACTTCGTGGGTGAAGCCCTCCGTGGACACTCACGGCCGTTACCCTCCATGGGTTGAAGACTCCATAAACGTGGACGTACGATAGCACCACCTAACGGAACCACGGGAAAAATCTTCGTGTCTCCATATTGCGTTTGATCTTCCAATCTCAACTCTCTTACATATGCTTGTCTTTACTTTCTGCCGCCATACTTGTTAACTAGCATGTGTAGGGTGCACTAGACTTGTTAGAATTGCTAAAATCTGCCAACCAATTAACTTGGGAAAAGGTTAGGTTTTTAATTTATGCAAGTAGTCTATTCACCCCCCCACTCTGGACATCCCTTCTAGTGATCCCTCAATTGGTATCAGAGCTTTGGTCTCCAAAGCTTCGGTTTCATCACCGTTGGAGGAAGATGGATGTGTCTAGTTTGGGGAGTCTTAGTTGTAGAGTGCCTGCTCTCGATTGGGAGTACTATAGTCAATGGAAATATGAGATGCTTGAGTTATTCAATGAATTCCATTTGAGCAAGTATGTTAAGAACCCCTTTGTACCTCCCATTGATCCTTTACACCCCACACACGAAGAAGAAATTGATATGCTACGCAATCTTAGAACTGTTAATCTTATCATTAGAGGATTGCCTAGAATTGTGTTTGATCAAATGAAGAATTTTGAATGTGCTTATACTTTGTGGAATGATTTGGAGAAGCGATATCCAAATTATTCATTGAGCAATCTTGATGAAATTCTTCATAAAACTATTGTCTTTCACAAAATGATGCCTAATGATCCTAAGTTTGATGACTATCTATTTGAGCTTAGAGACCTCATGCGTGCTAAAAGAGATTTCATAACTATCAACAACATCATTATTGAAGCCATCCGTATTCATAAACTTGAAGATTGTCATGATCACAACTCTAACGAATCTCTTGCTTCTTATGACGAGGATTTCCCACTTGATGATGACAATGTGGAACATGGCTACTATGGTGAAGATGAGTTGTTCAACATAGAGTATGAGAAGACTATGAAGAATCTAAGTCTCATGGCAAACTTCAAGGATTACATGTCCGGAGGAAAAGAGTGGATTCTCGATAGTGGATGCACTGATCATATGACCGGAGATAGAGACATGTTTCAAGAGATCACACGAAACCATGGACTGCGAAGGTATGTGACTTTTGGAGACAACTCCAAGGGTAAGGTACTCGGTCTTGGTAAGGTGGCCATATCTCATGATAGCTCTATTCAAAATGTCATGCTTGTTGAATCTCTTGGCTACAATCTTCTTTCCGTATCTAGACTTGCCGACTTCGGTTTTAATGTGCTATTTACCAAAGTAGATTGCCAAGTGTTTCGTCAAGACAATCATAGCATGGTCTTTACCGGTTTCCGTAGAGGTGATCTATACATTGTTGATTTCACTAAGAGATCCAAACCTCGTACTTGTCTCATTTCACTAAGGTTGGTTTTGGCATAGAAGGTTAGGATGATTATAAGTTCATAACCCTAGCGCCCATTCCCATTTTGGGCGGAACAGATCTACTAATTCTTTTATTCCAGTTAGTAAGAGGGATCTTGAACTAAGAAATAGACCTAGCAGTTAAAGAGGGTATCCTGAGCAATTGCAACATGTAGGTATGCGTAATCTAGACAAGCTCATCAAAGGTGATCACATACTTGGTATTAAATATGTTATCTTTGACAAAGATAGATTTTGTAGTGCTTGTCAAGCCGGAAAGCAAGTAGGTGGAAGTCATCCCGTAAAGAATATCATGACTACTAGGAGACCACTCGAGTTGCTTCATATGGATCTTTTTGGTTCCAATGCTTACAAGAGCCTCGGTGGAAATTCCTTTGGTCTAGTTATAGTTGATGATTTTTCCAGATTTACGTGGGTATTCTTTCTTGATGATAAGTCGCAGGTGCAAAAGATCTTCAAGAACTTCGCTCGCAAAGCACAAAATCAGTTTGAAGTGAAGATCAAGAAAGTTCAGAGCAACAACGGATCGGAGTTCAAGAACACGAATGTGGATTCCTTTCTTGACGAAGAAGGGATTTCACATGAGTTCTCGGCTACGTACACGCCTCAACAAAACGGAGTTGTTGAGAGGAAGAACTGAACTCTTATTGAGATGGTGAGAACGATGCCTTGACGAATACAAGATGCCAAGACACTTTTGGGAAGAAGTCATGGAAACATCTTGTCATGCTACAAACCGAATCTACCTACACAAGCTTCTCGGTAAAATGGCATACGAGCTACTCACCGGTAACAAGCCCCAAGTTGGATACTTTCGGGTATTCGGCTCCAAGTGTTACATTCTTAATAAGCATCGTCGTTCTAAATTTGCTCCTAAATCTCATGAAGGTTTCCTACTTGGTTACAGATTAAACTCTCACACTTACCGTGCCTACAACAACTTCACTCGAAAAGTTGAAGAGACGGTAGATGTGAAGTTTGATGAATCTAATGGTTCACAAGTCAAACAATTGACAAAGATGTAGGAAATAAGGAACCTTCGGAAGCTATCCAAGACTTGTCCATTGGAAAGATTCGTCCCATGGAGGTGAAGGAAAGTACTTCATCAACTCAAGTGGAAGCCCCTACTTCACGTCAAGGTGAACCTCAACATGACATGGAGGAATCCAGAAGTGGTACACGCCACGATGAAGAGGAGGAAGAAGTTCATCATGATGATCCACCACAACCACCTTCACCACCACCTCAAGGGAACGACACCTTCAACAACAATGAAGATGAAGATGATGATGAAGAAGCTCCACCATCCAACAAGCAAAAGCTACCCCGAGTTCGAGCAAGAGTGAACAAAAATCATCCTCTAGATCAAATCTTTGGTGACATACAAACCGGGAGGATAACTCGCTCTAAAACTCGACTAGCTAACTTTTGTGAGCATTATTCATTCATCTCTAGTATTGAGCCTTTGAAGGTAGAAGTAGCTCTCCAGGGCCCGGATTGGGTGAATGCTATGCACGAGGAGCTACACAACTTCGAGAGAAACGAATGTGGACACTAGTGGAGAAGCCCAAGGACGAGCAAAACATCATCGGAACCAAATGGGTGTTTCGGAACAAACAAGACGAAGACGGTCAATTCGTACGCAACAAGGCGCATCTCGTGGCTCAAGGCTACACCCAAGTCGAAGGTATGGACTACGGTGAGACTTATGCCCCCGTTGCTAGACTTGAAGCTATATGTATTCTTCTTGCTTATGCTAATCACCATGATATCACTCTTTATCAAATGGACATTAGAAGTTCATTCTTAAATGGTGAGATTGAAGAAGAGGTCTATGTTAAACAACCCCCTGGTTTTGTGAATCCTAAGAAACCTAATCACGTTTACAAGCTTTGTAAAGTACTTTATGGACTTAAGCAAGCCCCACATGCTTGGTATAAATGCTTAACGAAGTTTCTCATTGAAAAGGGTTTTGAAATTGGTAAAATTGACGCAACCTTATTCACTAAGAGAGTTAATGGTGAATTATTTGTGTGCCAAACCTATGTGGATGATATTATCTTTGGATCTACTAACCCACAATTTAGTGAAAGATTTGGAAGGTTGATGTCCGAGAAGTATGAGATGTCCATGATGTGTGAGCTGAAATTTTTCCTTGGTTTGCAAATCAAGCTACCGAGAGAATGTACTTTCATCTCTCAAACCAAGTATACCAAGGACTTGATCAAGAAGTTCAACATGAAAGAGTGTAAAGGTATGAAAACTCCTATGCTTACTAGTGGACATGTTGACCTCACCAAGGAGGACAAACCGGTTGATCAAAAGGTTTATCGATCAATGATTGGTTCATCGCTATATCTATGTGCCTCTCGTCCCGATATTATGCTTAGTGTGTGCATGTGCGCTAGATATCAAGCTGCTCCTAAAGAGTGTCATCTTAAGGCCATGAAAATAATTGTGAGATACTAGATACAAACACCAACTTTGGCATATGGTATCCCAAGGGATCTTCTTTTAACGTTTTTGGCTATTCCGACTCGGACTATGCCGGAGATAAGGTTGACAGAAAATCCACCTCGGGTACATGTCAATTTCTTGGTAGATCTCTTGTGTCTTGGTCATCCAAGAAACAAAACTCGTTATTTCTATCTACCGCCGAAGCGGAATACATTGCCGCCGGATCATGTTGTGCTCAATTGCTATGGATGACTCAAACTCTTAAGGATTATGGAATCCATGTGAGACATGTTCCATTGTTGTGTGACAATGAGAGTGCTATTAAAATTGCTCATAATCCCGTGCAACATTCTCGAACTAAGCATATTCAAGTTTGTCATCATTTCATTCGTGATCATGTTGCTAAAGGGGACATTAAACTCAAACATGTTCGCACTAACAAGCAATTGGCCGATATCTTTACTGAGCCACTTGATGATAAAGTGTTTTGTCACTTGAGGAGTGAGTTGAACATCATTGATGCTTCAAACTTGATCTAGACTCACTCGGATGCATGCAAGGGCATGAGCTTACATGACTATTCCATGTTACACTTGATATGACATCATTATATATCTTGGAAATATATGCTCCCTTGTATTGCATCTAACCTTTTGTAGGTACTTGGAAGAACTATACTCCAGAAGATTGCCATCAACTCATATCACAAGCAATCTTGTCATGGCCAAGTATCCACAACTCTTCTTTGATGATGGAAGGAAGAAGACAACACAAACTATATCCTTGACTTACATATGATGAAAATTTCACTCTTGTCATTTGGATATATCTTGTTCTTCCTTGCATGACTAACCCATGTAGGTGAAAAGAGAACCAAAACGAGCAAGGATTGCTCTCAACTCAAGAAGATCCTCATCTACTTCGAGCCGCATCCACAAGAAGTTCTCCTACATGCCACGTCATCAACATCACTCAAAGGTATGTGATCATATCCTTGAAATAGCTTTACTCCAAGTCATGAGATAAAGAAACTCAAGAGATATGAAAACATCAAAATACTTAATCAAAAAATGGCAACCCCATTTTGAACTTAACGTAGAGTATGACCTATGATCAAGTATTCTTGCATGGCTCCTTAAGTCAATATACTCTAATATAGGTGACCGACGTGGCTTTAGACTGCGTCGGTATTTCCCCAAAGAGGAAGGGATGATGCAGCACAACAACTATAAGTATTTCCCTCAGTTATGAAACCAAGGTATCAAACCAGTAGGAGGATCACCACCACCCAATAAGCAGCACCTACACACAAATAAGAAATACTTGCAACCCGACGCGAAAAAGAGGTTGTCAATCTCTCTATGGTAAAAAGATAGATTAGGATATGATAGATAGGAGAGATAGATCTCTCAAGAACTCAAAATAAAAAGAGAAAATAAAAAGTGCAGCAAGGTATTTTTGGGTTTTTGGTATAGTAGATCTGAAAACAAAAAGGCAAAAAGATAGATCGGAAAGCAATATGTTGGAAAAGTAGACCCGGGGGCCGTAGGTTTCACTAGTGGCTTCTCTCATGAGTATAGCACACGGTGGGTGAACAAATTACTGTTGGGCAATTGATAGAAGATCAAATAATCATGACGATATCCAAGGCGATGATCATTATATAGGCATCACGTTCAAGATAAGTAGACCGACTCCTGCCTGCATCTACCACTATTACTCCACACATCGATCGCTATCCAGCATGCATCTAGTGTATTAAGTTCATGGAGAAACGGAGTAATGCAATAAGAACGATGACATGATGTAGACAAGATCTATTCATGTAGGAATAGATCCCATCTTGTTATCCTTAATGGCAACGATACATGCGTGCCTTGCTGCCCCTTCTGTCACTGGGAAAGGACATCGCAAGATCGAACCCATCACAAAGCACCTCCTCCCATGGCAAGAAAAATTGATCTAGTCGGCCTAACTAAACCAAAGATTCGAAGAAGAAATACGAGGCTATAAGTAATCATGCATATAAGAGATCGAAGAAGACTCAAATAATATTCATGGATAGAAACTGATCATGAACTCAAAATTCATCAGATCCCAACAAACACGCTGCAAAATTTTACATCAAATAGATCTCCAAGAGACCATTGTATTGAGAATCAAAAGAGAGAGAGAGAGGAAGCCATCTAGCTACTGTCTACGGACCCATAGGTCTATGGTGGACTACTCACGCATCATCGGAGAGGCACCTATGAAGAAGATGAACCCCTCCGTGATAGTGTTAGATTGGATCTTGAGGCTCTGGAACTTGCGGCGGCTGGATGTGTTTTTCGTCAACTCCCCTAGGGTTTTCTGAATATTTGGGTATTTATAGGCATCAGAGGCGGTGGAGGGGGGCCCCGTGGAGGGCACAACCCATCAGGGCGCGC
Source organism: Elymus sibiricus (assembly GCA_039707655.1). Lineage (NCBI taxonomy): Eukaryota > Viridiplantae > Streptophyta > Magnoliopsida > Poales > Poaceae > Elymus > Elymus sibiricus. Next base: position 174,244,711 of record CM077667.1, on the reverse strand, counting down.
CAAGGGCCCCCTGCCGCGCCCTGGTGAGTTGTGGCCTCCATAGCCCACCTCTCTGGCACTTCTTTGGCCCACTGGGTGTCTTCTGGTCCAAAACAAATCTCCAAAAAGTTTCGTCGCGATTGGACTCCGTTTGGTACTGATATTCTGCGAAGTAAAAAACAAGCAAAAACAACAATAGGCACTTTGGCACGATGTCAATAGGTTAGTCCCAAAAAAATATAAAGTTGCTATAAAGTGATTGTAAAACATCCAAGAATGGTAATATAACAACATGGAACAAGCAAAAATTATAGATACGTTGGAGACGTATCAGCATCCCCAAGCTTAATTCCTACTCGTCCTCGAGTAGGTAAATGATAAAAACATAATTTTTGATGTCGAATGCTGCCTAGCATCTTCATCTCATATTCTTTTCTTTTGTATCATGGACATTTGGACTTTTAGATGATTCAAAGCAATAGTCTAGTTTTAACATAATGACTTCAATACTCAAGCATGCCAACAAGCAACCATGTCTTTCAAAATATCAACACTAAAGAAAGTTATCCCTAGCCCATCATGCTCAATCATTGATCCATTCATGAAACACACTCAAATATTAGTTATACCCAATGCTCAAGTACGATCATAGTGCCCCCTAGTTGGTGCTTATAAGAGAAGATGGAGACTCAAAGTAAAAAATAAAAATTGCATAAAGTAAATAGATAGGCCCTTCGCAGAGGGAAGTAGGGATTTGTAGATGTGCCAGAGCTCAAAGTTTAAATTGAGAGAGAAAAATATTTTGAGTGGCATTCCTTTCCTGTCAACGAAAACGACAAGGTAGTTCACAATAATTTCCATGCTAGATATATCATAGGCGGTTCCCAAATAGAAAATAAAGTTTATTCCTTTTTCCACCATTCTTTCACATTCCATGGTGGGCCGTATCCATGGTTGCCTTCCATACCAACACTTTCCAAGGAATTTATTATTTGACAACATAAAGTAAATGTTTTTTTCTTTTTCATTTCGGGAATGGGCATCCCTATTACCGCTGCACTCTCATGCAATGACAAGTGAATAAACACTCATCTTGAGAATAACACATCTAGCATGGAAAAATATTGGACACTCCCCACCGTATCATGAGCGGTACGAGCACACAAAAGAGAAGTTTATTTTGAAAATTAGAGATGGCACATGCAAATTTGCTTGGAACGGCATTTAAATATGGCATATAGGTAGGTATGGTGTACTCATAAGGCAAAACTTGGTTTAAGGATTTTGGATGCACAAGTAGTATTTCTACTTAGTACAAATGGAGGCTAGCAAATAGATTGAGAAGCAACCAAACCAAGAAAATAAAATTCACATAAGCGAGCATTGAGCATAACTAACACCGAATAGTGCACCATAAGTAGGATGTAATTTCATTGCATAACTATTGACGTTCGTACTTGCATAGGGAATCACAAACCTTAATACCAATATTCCTACTAAAGCATAATTACTCACTAACATGACTCAAATATTACTATCATCATGTTTCAAAACTATTACAAAGAATTAAGTTTAATTTGTCAAATGATCTTCATGAAAGTTTTTATTATATCCTCATTGGATATCTATCACTTTGGGACTAGTTTCATATATTTCCATTGCTTTTAACAAGCTCAAACAAATTTAAGTGAATCACATGAGCATAGAGTTTTCATCTCTCAAAAAGGTATAAGTGAAGCATGAGAGGATTTCTTCAAAATTTACTAGCTCTCAAATTAATCTAAGTGAAGCATGAGAGTATTTTTACAAAAAATTCCAAGCACACCATGCTCAAAAAGATATAAGTGAAGCACTAGAGCAATTCTATAGCTAAAAAAGGTTTAAGTGAAGCATAAAGAGCAATTCTAACAAATCATAGCATAATTTTGGCTCTCCCAAATAGGTGTGTCCAGCAAGGATACAAGTGAAAAACTAACAAGCAAAGCAAGCAAAGACTCAAATGATACAAGACGCTTCAAGCAAAACTCATGATATGTGACGAATTAAAATATAGCTCCAAGTAAAATACCGATGGTCGTTAAAATAAAGAGGGGATGCTACTCGGGGGCATCCCCAAGCTTAGTTGCTTGTTTCTCTTCAGATATATCTTGGGAGTGATGTAGCATCCCCAAGCTTAGGCTCTTTTCACTCCTTATTCCTTCATGCATCGTGATCTCACCCAAAACTTGAAAACTTCAATCACACAAAACTCAACAAAATCTTCGTGAGATCCGTTAGTACAATAAAGCAAATCACTACTTTAGGTGCTGTGGCAAACTCATTCATATTTTTTTATTGCATTATACCTCATGTATTTCAACTTTACCATGGCTCATACCCTTCAATACAAACCATAGATTCGTCAAAACAAGCACACAATGCAACGAAAACAGAATCTGTCTTAAACAGAATAGTCTGTAGTAATCTGTACTCTAACCATACTTCTGTAACTCTAAAAATTCTGAAAAATTAGGAAAACGTAAAGAATTTGTATAGCAACACAGTGTTAAAATTTTAGCTCAAGATCACGTTCCAGTAAAAAATTAAAATTTTGAATACTGGACGCAAAGTTTCTGTTTCAGATTCAGCATTGTTTCTACTCATCTTATGAATCATCCTAAAGGCTCTACTTGGCACAAACACTAAATAAACCATAAAACCACAATAAAAATAGAGGAATAATTGTGTCAACACTCAAAAACAGAAAGGAAAAAGGAAAAATAAGTTTATTCATTGGGTTGCCTCCCAACAAGCGCTATCGTTTTACTCCCCCTATCTAGGCATAACTCATAGTTTCAAGTATTGTCATCTTTGGTTTTAGATCCATAGGATGCTCTCATGATTGATTCATATGGTGGCTTAATTCTTGTTCTAGGGAAGTGTTACATACCCTTTCTTAGTGGGAATTGAAAATGAATATTGCCTTCTTTCATATCAATCACGGCACCTATAGTGCGTAAAAACGGTCTACCAAGTATAATGGGACAAGACGGATTGCAATCACTATCAAGCACAATAAAATCTATGGGCACATAGTTACTATTTGCAAGAATAAGAGCATAATTAATTCTTCCCAAAGGCTTTTTAATAGTAGAATCCACCAAGTGCAAATTAAGAGAACATTCTTCAATATTGGTGAGACCAAGCACATCACATAAAGATTTCGGAATCGTGGAAACACTAGCACCCAAATCACATAAAACAAAGCACTCATAATTTTTAATCTTGACTTTAATAGTAGGTTCCCACTCATCATGTAATTTTCAAGGAATAGAAATTTCCAACTCCAACTTTTCTTCAAAAGATTTCATCATGGCATCAACGATATGTTTAGTAAAAGCTTTATTTTGCTCATAAGCATGGGGTGAATTCAACATTGATTGCAGCAAAGAAATACATTCAATCAAAGAACAACTATCATAATTAAAGTCTTTGCAATCCAAAATAGTGGGCACATCACTAGTTAAAGTTTTGACCTCTTCAAACCCACTTTCATCAAAAATTTCATCAAGATTTTCACCCTCTAAATTATCGGGACGCCTTCTAGCTAAAGTTGACTCTACTTCAGTCCTTTTTATCATAAATATTAATATTACTAAACAAGAATCAATAGTAGAAACACCAATCACTTTAAGATCTTCATCATTTTTACGGAGACAATCACTAGAACATGATTTTTTCTAAGACTTCTGTTTTAGCTCTAAGCATAGCGGTTCTTTTCTTACTTTCATCCGTAGAGACATATAAAGCTTTAATTGATTCATTGATATTAGGCACAAAAGCTTTCAACTTGAGATTTTCAACATCATGAGAAATTCTATCAATGCTTCTAGACATATCATCGATCTTATTCAACTTTTCTTCTATCGTAGTATTGAAAGCCTTTTGCGGATTGATAAATTCTTTAATATTACTCTCAAGATCAGAGGTGTTCCTATTATTATTGTAAGAAGGATTACCATAGGAATTACCATAATTATTAGAGGAATTTCCAGGAAAAGGCCTAGGATTAAAATTACCTCTATAAGCATTTTTATTGAAATTGTTTCGCGAGACAAAGTTCACATCTGCGGAATCACTATTTTGCTCAATTAAAGTAGACAAAGGCACATCATTAAGATCAATAGGAGCATTTTTACTAGCAACCAATTTCATCAAAGCATCAACCTTATCACTCAAAGTACTAATTTCTTCAACCGAATTAACTTTTTACTAGTAGGAGCTCTTTCGGTATGCCATTGCGAATAATTTGCCATAATATTGTCTAGCAATTCAGTAGCTTCACCCAAAGTAATTTCAATAAAAGTACCACCTGCGGCGGAATCTAAAAGATTTCTAGAGACAAAATTCAATCCCGCATAAAAAAATTGTATGATCATCCAAAGATTTAAACCATGAGTAGGACAATTTCTTAGCATCAATTTCATTCTTTCCCAAGATTGTGAAACATGTTCATGATCAAGTTGCTTAAAATTCATGATTTGTGTCCTAAGTGAAATAATTTTCGCGGGCAGAAAATACTTAGTGATAAAAGCATCCTTGCACTTATTCCAAGAATCGATACTATTGCGAGGCAAAGAGGAAAACCAAATTTTTGCAGGATCCCGCAAGGAAAAAGGAAATAATTTCAACTTCACTATATCATTGTCCACATCTTTTTTCTTTTGCATATCACACAATTCTACGAACGTGTTTAGATGGGACGCGGCATCCTCATTAGGAGTACCGGCAAATTGATCTTTCATGACAAGATTCAACAAAGCGGTATTAATATCACAAGACTCCGCACTAGTGGCGGGAGGAGCAATAGGAGTACTAATAAAATCATTGTTATTAGTATTGGAAAAATCACACAACTTGGTGTTTTCTTGAGTCATCGTGACTACGCAAACAAGATTGCAAGCAAGCAAGAGATCTGACGAGAAAAAGGCGAACGAAAAAGAGGGCGAATAAAACGGCAAATTGGTGAAGTGTGGAGAGGAAAACGAGAGGCAAATGGCAAATAATGTAATTGCAAGGAGATGATATTTGTGATTAGGAACCTGGTAGATGATGATGGTGTCTCCTCGGTGCCAGAGATTGGCACGTAGAACAGACCGCCTCCTCCCCGGCAACGGCGCCAGAAATTCCTTTGACGTGGCTTGAGACTGCGTCGGTATTTCCCCGAAGAGGAAGGGATGATGCAGCACAACAACGGTAAGTATTTCCCTGAGTTATGAAACCAAGGTATCGAACCAGTAGGAGGATAACCACCATCCAATAAGCAGCACCCGCACACAAATAACAAATACTTGCAACCCGACGCGAAAGAGAGGTTGTCAATCTCTCTACGGTAAAAAGATAGATTAGGATATGATAGATAGGAGAGATAGATCTCTCAAGAACACAAAATAAAAAGAGAAAATAAAATGTGCAGCAAGGTATTTTTGGGTTTTTGGTATAGTAGACCTGAAAACAAAAAGGCAAAAAGATAGATCGGAAAGCAATATGTTGGAAAAGTAGACCCGAGGGCCGTAGGTTTCACTAGTGGCTTCTCTCATGAGTATAGCACACGATGGGTGAACAAATTACTGTTGGGCAATTGATAGAAGATCAAATAATCATGACGATATCCAAGTAAATGATCATTATATAGGCATCACGTCCAAGATAAGTAGACCGACTCCTGCCTGCAAATACCACTATTACTCCACACATCGACCGCTATCCAGCATGCATCTAGTGTATTAAGTTCATGGAAAAATGGAGTAATGCAATAAGAATGATGACATGATGTAGACAAGATCTATTCATGTAGGAATAGACCCCATCTTGTTATCCTTAATGGCAACGATACATGCGTGCCTTGCTGCCCCTTCTGTCACTGGGAAAGGACACCGCAAGATCGAACCTATCACTAAGCACCTCTTCCCATGGCAAGAAAAATCGATCTAGTCGACCTAACTAAACCAAAGATTCAAAGAAGAACTACGAGGCTATAAGTAATAATGCATACAAGAGATCGAAGAAGACTCAAATAATATTCATGGATAGAAACTGATCATGAACTCAATATTCATCGGATCCCAACAAACACACCGCAAAAGTTTACATCAAATAGATCTCCAAGAGACCATTGTATTGAGAATCAAAAGAGAGGGAGGAAGCCATCTAGCTACTGCCTACGGACCCGTAGGTCTATGGTGGACTACTCACGCATCATTGGAGAGGCACCTATGAAGAAGATGAACCCCTCCGTGATGGTGTTAGATTGGATCTTGAGGCTCTGGAACTTGCGGCGGCTGGATGTGTTTTTCGTCGACTCCCCTAGGGTTTTCTGAATATTTGGGTATTTATAGGCATCAGAGGTGGTGGAGGGGGGCCCCGTGGAGGGCACAACCCATCAAGGCATGCCGGGGGCCCCCTGGCGCACCCTGGTGGGTTGTGCCCTCCACAGCCCACCTCTCGGGCACTTCTTTGGCCCACTAGGTGTCTTCTGGTCCAAAAAAATCTCCAAAAAGTTTCGTCACGATTGGACTCCATTTGGTACTGATATTCCGCGAAGTAAAAAACAAGCAAAAACGGCAACTGGCACTTTGGCACTATATCAATAGGTTAGTCCCAAAAAATGATATAAAGTTGCTATAAAGTGATTGTAAAATATCCAAGAATGATAATATAACAGCATGGACCAAGGAAACATTATAGATACGTTGGAGACGTATCAGTGACCTAGTCGCCGCCCATCATCTAGATGAAGTATCATGTTTGGTTCATCTTATAGTTGCATGATTTCTTGGAACCACTCAATTTCCATCTAGTTGAAAATTTCTTGTAAATTCTCTTTCAAATTCTCTGCAATCATTTTATTCTCTTGAGTCTTTCTGAAAATTGCCCTTTGACAAACTTTGCCAAGTTTCTGTTTTGCCTTTCGGAGCCTCCGATTCAAGTAAGTCGGTGTCACCGATATTGCAGATAAGCTGCACATACACAATTTGGTTCCACCGATTTATTTTCTTCGGGGTCACCAATTTTGCTATCTTCTGTATTCTCTGTTAGATCTAGCAAATTCCCATTTCTTCAAGGATCCCTTTATATAAAAAAACTTGTAGGGGGAGAAATTTTCAAGGATCCCTATGACAAAGGGGGAGAAATCTTAGAAACTTTCAGACAACGGAAGGGGGAGAAAAAGATATCAAGGATCCCTTAGTTTAAATTGTTCTCGATGACCCTCATTCTCAAGGATCCCTTCCCTCTCAATGATCCCTTTATCTGACCCTTTGTGTGCCCTTTTTGGAAATTAATGCCAAAGGGGGAGAAATATCAAAGCTTCAAAGCTTATGCTCATACCAAAGGGGGAGATATATATTAAGGGGGAGAATATCAAAGCTTATGCTTGCAAATAGAGGGAGAACATTAAGGGGAGAATATATCAAAGGGGAGAATATCTAAGAACATCTAAGCTTATGCTCACCCAAAGAGGGAGAAATCTTTGATTTAAATTTCCTATTTATGCTAGACTTGTCTCACCCTACATACTCCCAATATCTACACGCTAAGATTCAAGGGGAGAGGAAGATTTACAAATCCATACTTAGGGGGGAAAGTTCTATATATTCTATTGGGGGAGACATATCAATCTTAAGAAACTCTATTTTTCATATGTCTTCCATATCTTGGTACTCTTGAATCTTTTTGCATTTGGATATGTAGAATACTCTTGTGTTTCCTAACATTGTTTTATCAATTGTGTTTCTACTACTAGAATGCTCAAGAACTTCAAGGTAACTATATGCATCATATCCTTGGTCAAGATGATCTCTTGCTTCTTGCACATATTGTTTGCAAGAGTGAAGTCTTGAACATGGAAACACCTCATTCACATATATTTGATGCATATAGCCAAGATATACATGAATTCTCATGTCCTTTCTACTGTGTGTGTGTGTTCATGCATTCCAAAGAAACCATCCTTTAAAATGGATTTCACACATTTAGGGGCAGCTTGTATTAGTCATGTATCCTTCAAAGTTGTCACATATCCCTGCATATCTTAATATGAAGCTTTGATTGTATGTTGTCATCAATTACCAAAAAGGGGGAGATTGAAAGCACGTATGCACCCTTGGTGGTTTTGATAATTCATGACAACATACATTGTTTCTTGGACTAATAGCTCTACCTAGTTTATTTCAGATTTAGTCCACAGAGAGGATTGGCCAAAGGATTGTGAGGAGACTGATGTCTACTACACAACTTGTTCGTGTAGACTCGTGTTGGGCCTCCAAGCGCAGAGTTTTGTAGGACAGTAGCCAATTTCCCTCAAGTGGATGACCTAAGGTTTATCGATTGGTCGGAAGCGTAGGATGAAGATGGTCTCTCTCAAACAACCCTGCAACCAAATAATAAAAAGTCTCTTGTGTCCCCAACACACCAAATACAATGGTAAATTGTATAGGTGCACTAGTCCGGCGAAGAGATGGTGATACAAGTGTAGTAATGATAGTAGATATGGATTTTTGTAATAGTAATAATAAAAAGCAGCATGGTAGCAAGTAACAAAAGTGAGCACAAACGGTATTGCGATGCTTGAAACAAGGCCTAGGGTCCGTACTTTCGCTAGTGCAATCTCTCAACAATGCTAATATAATTGGATCACATAACCATCCCTCAATGTGCAACGAAGAATCACTCCAAAGTTCTTATCTAGCGGAGAACATAAGAAGAAATTGTTTGTAGGGTAAGCAACCACCTTAAAGTTATCCTTTCCGATCGATCTATCCAAGAGTTCATACTAAAATAACACCAAGTTATCCTTTCCGATCGATCTATCTAAGAGTTCGTACTAAAATAACACCATATGATACGCATCAACCAACTCTAATGTCACCTAGATAATCCAATGTCTTCACAAGTATCCATGAGTTAATTATACGATACTCATCAAACAATTTCAGATTCATAATACTCAATCCAACCGAAAGAACCTCAAAGAGTGCCCCAAGATTTCTACCGGATAAAGTAGGAAGAAAACGTGCATCAACCCCTATGCATAGATTACCCCAATGTCACCTCGGGAATCCGCGAGTTGAGTGCCAAGACATAGATCAAGTGCTCTCAAATCCATAAAAGTATTCAATCCGGTAATAATGTAATCTCAAAGGGAAAACTCTATTCATCACAACAAGATAGAGAGGGAAAACACCATATGATCCAACTATATTAACAAAGTCCACGATACATCAAGATCGTGCCAAATCAAGAACACGAGAGAGAGAGAGAGAGAGAGAGATTAAACACATAGCTACTGGTACAATCCCTCGGCCCCGAGGGTGGACTACTCCCTCCCCATCATGGCCTCCGTCGGGATGATGAAGATGGCCATCGAAGATGATCTACCCTCTCCGGCAGGGTACTGAAACACCTCCAGATTGGTTTTTCGTCGATACAGAGAGTTGCGGCGGCGGAACTTCTGATCTCAGGTTATTTCTGGGGGTTTCTGAATATATAGGATTTTTGGGCGTCGGTTTCATGCGAAGATGGGCCACGAGGGGCCCATAAGACACCAGGGCGAGCCAGAGGGGGCTGGCGCGCCCTAGTGGGTTGTGGACACCTCGTGGCTCTTATCGCCCTCCCACGAAGCTTCTAGTGCCTCTTTTGTTCCAAAAAAATCGTCAAAAAGTTTCGTTGCATTTGGAGAACTTTTATTTCTATACAAAAAACAACACCACGGTAGTTCTGCTGAAAACAGCGTCAGTCCGGGTTAGTTCCATGCAAATCATACCAAAACCATATAAAATTGTTGTAAATATGGCATGAATAATTCATAAATTATAGATACGTTGGAGACGTATCAGCATCCCCAAGCTTAATTCCTACTCGTCCTCAAGTAGGTAAATGATAAAAGAAAATAATTTATGAAGTGTGAATGCTAGCATAGTGCGTAAGTTTGATCAATGATAATTTCAACCACTTTTCCTAGCATCATAACAACAACTCTTTCTCATAAAACTCATCATGATAAAGTGGCAACCAATTCACATGTTATGGTTCAAACAATGAATTCTCTTGAAACTTAACAACCAATGTTCATAATCACCAAACAATTGCAATTCAACTTATTTTCAACAAAGTCTAAGTAAGAGCTCCACATACTCAATCATCATATAATCTTCTATGATTGCTAGTACTCAAAGCGTATTTTTAGAACAAATGGCATCCATCGAACACATAGAAAGATAGGGGCTTAATGTTTCGCCTCCCAACTCATTTATCATAGAGATAATTGTCAACAATAATAAGTCATGATCAAATATATTTGGCTGGCCATATGTGCCTAGATCTTTCCCCACCACATGATGCTTGCCAACTAGAGAATAATTGAGGTTGAAATGAGAATGCATACTATTGACTCTTGCATAAAAGTAAATACGAAAAGATAAAAGATAGGCCCTTCGTAGAGGGAAGCAGAGGTTGTCATGCGCTTTTTGGTTTTGTATGCACAATCCCTTAATGCAAAAGAACATCACGTTATATTGCCCCTTATGATAGCAACCTTTATTATGCAGTCCGTCGCTTTTATTACTTTGCCATCACAAGTTCGTACAATGCTCAATTTTCTCTTACACTAAATGATCAAACACATTTAGAAGCAATTTTTATTGCCTTTTTGCACCGATGACAACTTACTTGAAGGATCTTATTCAATCCATAGGTAGGTATGGTGGACACTCATGGCAAGAAACTGGGTTTAAGGGTTTTTGGATGCACAAGTAGTATCTTTACTTAGTACGAATTTTTGGCTAGCAAAAGATCCTAAGCAAACACCACATGTTGGAGGATCCATAACAATATAACTTCTATGCAAATATACACAACCATAACTCACTACGTTGTCTTCCTTGTCCAACTACAACTAATTTTCTCAAGTTTGAAAATAATTAATGGGTATTCACAATCATAGAAGATGTCCAAGATAATATATTTGTATGTGAAAGTTCTCTTCCTTATACTAATCATTCACGAATTGCTTGTATGACCAATATTGTGATTGTCAATCTTCAAAAGATTACACTTTCTAAACCCAATGTGAAGCTACTACTAGGCATGATATGAACATATAATTTCAACTTCACGGTATTCAATTCATTCAACAATTTACTCATAGGATATAAGTGAAGCACAAGAGTAAATGACAAGCTACTCCAAAAAGATATAAGTGAAGATCAAGCGAGTAGTTAAGTAAATGGGTAGCCATTTGAGAACTCTCTCTCATCTAAAAACTTTCAGATATAAGTATTTTATTAAAACAGCAAGCAAACAAAATAAAACGACATTCCAAGAATAGCACACATCATGTGAAGAAGCAAAAACTTAGGCTCAACTGCTACTAACCAATAATTGTTGATGAAGAAAGATGGGATGCCTACCGGGGCATCCCCAAGCTTAGATGCTTGAGAATTCTTGAAATATTATCTTGGGATGCCTTGGCCATCCCCAAGCATGAGCTTTTGTGTCTCCTTAATTCCTTTTATATCATGGTTTCCCTAAATCTTAAAAACTTCATCCACAAAAACTCGAAAAGAACTCGTGAGATGGGTTAGTACACCTAAGAATAAGTCTACACTTCTTGTACTGCCAAGACAAGTTGCACAATAATTTCAAACATCATCTACTGTATACTATCGTTTCCACAATTTATATCTACCAATATAGGCTATGGAAACTATAGGATAAGTAGATAACAAAATTATGACTGCAATCTGTCCAAACAGAACAGTCTGTAGCAATTTATGAAAACAGTGCACTTCTGTAACTCAAAACATTATGAAAATTTAGTAGGTGATAAAGAATTTATATGACAACACTGTGTAAAAATTTCAGAAACTTTCCACGTTCCAATAAAATATGAAAATTCAAACACTACAGCAAAAGTTTCTGTTTTTACACAGCACACATCAAACATGCAATTCAAGCATCCTAAGAGCAATTCTTGGAAATTTTTATTGAAAAAAAGATTATAAATAACACCTAAAAGAAAATAACAAAATATAATGATGATACGTCTCCAACGTATCTATAATTTTTGATTGTTCCATGCTATTATATTATCTATTTTGGATGTTTTATATGCATTAATATGCTATTTTATATTATTTTTGGGACTAACCTATTAACCTAGTGCCCAGTGCCAGTTTCTGTTTTTCCGTGTTTTTGAGTATTGCAGAAAAGGAATATCAAACAGTGTCCAAACGGAATAAAATTCTATGCTGATTTTTCTTGGACCAGAAGGAACTCAGGAGGCTTGGAGAAGAGGCCAGAAGACCTACGGGTGGGCCACAAGCCACCAGGGCATGCCCCTAGGGGGGCGCCCCCCAGGATGTGGGCCCCCGTAGCTCCTCCAACCCTAACTCTTCGCCTATAAATTCAGAAATATTCCCCCAATACCAGAAAGAGCCACGATAATACTTTTCCGCCGCCGCAAGCCTCTGTTCCCGTGAGATCCCATCTTGGGGCCTTTTCCGGTAATCTGCCGGAGGGGGATTCGATCACGGAGGGCATCTACATCAACACCATTGCCCTTCCGATAATGCGTGAGTAGTTCACCTCAGACCTTCGGGTCCATAGCTAGTAGCTAGATGGCTTCTTCTCTCTCTATGATCTTCAATACCATGTTCTCCATGATCTTCATGGAGATCTATCCGATGTAATACTCTTTTGCGGTGTGTTTGTCGAGATCCGATGAATTGTGGATTTATGATCAGATTATCTATGAATATTATTTGAATCTTCTCTGAATTCTTATATGCATGATTTCATATCTTTGCAAGTCTCTTCGAGTTATTGGTTTGGTTTGGCCAACTAGATTGGTAATTCTTGCAATGGGAGAAGTGCTCCGTTTTGGGTTCAATCTTGCGGTGTCCTCACCCAGTGACAAAGTAGGGGTAGCGAGGCACGTATTTGTATTGTTGCCATCAAGGATAAAAAGATGGGGTTTTCATCATATTGCTTGAGTTTATCCCTCTACATCATGTCATCTTACTTAATGCGTTACTCTGTTCTTCATGAACTTAATACTCTAGATGCAGGCAGGAGTCGGTCGATGTTTGGAGTAATAGTAGTAGATGCAGAATCATTTCGGTCTACTTGATACGGACGTGATGCCTATATGCATAATCATTGCCTTGGATATCGTCATAACTATGCGCTTTTCTATCAATTGCTCGACAGTAATTTGTTCACCCACCGTATTATTTTCCTTCAAGAGAGAAGCCTCTAGTGAAACCTATGGCCCCCGGGTCTATTTTCCATATTATATTTTCAGATCTATAAACCAAAAATACCAAAAATACCTTGTCGCAATTTTATTTACTTTTATTTAGTTTTACTTTTAGTAATCTTTTATATCTATCTCTATCAGATCTCATCCTTGCAAGTAACCGTGAAGGGATTGACAACCCCTTTATAGCGTTGGGTGCAAGTGATTGATTGTTTGTGTAGGTGCATAGATTGGGGCCTTGCTTGTACCTCCTACTGGATTGATACCTTGGTTCTCAACAACTGAGGGAAATACTTATCTACTTTGCTGCATCACCCTTTCCTCTTCAAGGGAAAACCAACGCAAGCTCAAGAAGTAGCAAGAAGGATTTCTGGCGCCCTTGCCGGGGAGGATACATAGCAAGTCAAGACAAGAACTCTCCCATCAACTTGCCAATTTTTGGCGTGGTTGTCGGAAAGATCTACATCAAGCCTACCAAGTACCCATCACAAACTCATCTCTTGCATTTACATTATTTGCCATTTGCCTCTCGTTTTCCTCTCCCCCACTTCTAAAACGATTTTCAGAAAAAACCAAAAATATTTGCCTTTTTATTCGCCCTTCTTCTGTTCGCCTTTTAGTTTGCTTTTTGTTTGCTTGTGTGCTAGATCGATTCGTTGCCACCATGTCTGAATCTGGGAAGGTTATCATTGAAAATTTTGAGGGTATTGCTAGTATAAATTTTGAGAAAAAATTTGGATCTTGCTCTCTAGATCATGAAACTGAACCTCCTCCTAATTATAAAGCTAAAACTTTTCAAGTGGGAGACGGTAATATTATTGGGAAGAGTGTTATTCAAAAGTTCTTTGATTGTACGGGAGTAATGCCTATGAATAAGAGATCTATTCTTCTTAGCACAAATTGTTATGCAGATGCTATTGTCATGCTCGTTGAAAATTTGGAAAGAAAATTTGTGCACATTCATCCCGCTTTGCAAAAGGTGTTTTATGAACTTCCCAAAATTAATCATCCTAAGGCTAAAAAGATTGCCACTATCATCCTTATGCGTGAATTTGATTTTATCATACAAGAAGCTAGGGAAATTTTTGCTTTCTATAAAAAGGATATTGAACACCCTCCGATTGAAGAAATCCTGCACGATAAAGAAACCTTGCGTAGCTTTGAGTCTAGGGATTATCAATCTTACCGTGATAATCTTAGAAGAAGAATTCCCTATTCCGAAATTACCCAAACCATTTACCTTGAAACCTATGATGAATTTGATTGGATCACTAGGGGAATTTATGTAGGATTCAATGATGATTGGTTAGAAGAAAAAATCAGGGAACCCGTTAAAAATGAGATACGCGTTTTATATGATGATATTTATGGTGATGATCCAGATTATGAGTTTATGAATGTCAAAGTTACTAATCAAACTCCTTTTCATGAACTAAGTTATCCTATTAGAAAGGAAAGAAAAGAAATAAAGGCTTTGCTAAAAAGGGTTTTGGAAGATATGGTTGAGAATGGCTGCATACCAAAGATGACAATACCTAAATCTATTGCGTTATGCCTAGCTAGGGGCGTTAAACAATAGCGCTTGTTGGGAGGCAACCCAATTTTATTTTATTTTATGTTTTTTAGTTTATGTTATTGAGTGATTTACACATTATTACCTCTGTAGTAATTGGGTTTTAGTGTTTTAATTAGTGTTTGAGCCAAGTAAGACCTTTGGGATGGTCTACGGTGATTGTTGATTTGATCTTGCTGAAAAACAGAAACTTTTGCGCACAAACCAGGAATTTTATAAATTCACCAGATCATCGAATGAGTCTGAAATTTTTACAAAAGATTGATATACAAATTTCCCAGATTTTCCTAATTTTTCAGAATTTTTGGAGTTACAGAAGTATTTGAAGTTTACAGATTGCTACAGACTGTTCTGTTTTTGACAGATTCTGTTTTCTTTGTGTTGTTTGCTTATTTTGATGTATCTATGGGTTGTATCGGGGGGTATGAACCATGGAGAAGTTGGAATACAGTAGATATTACACCAATATAAATAAAGAATGAGTTCACAACAGTACCTAAAGTGGTGATTTATTTTTCTTATACTAACGGATCTCCCGAGTTTTCTGTTGAGTTTTGTGTTGTGAAGTTTTCAAGTTTTGGGTAAAGATTTGATGGACTATGGAATAAGGAGTGGCAAGAGCCTAAGCTTGGGGATGCCCAAGGCACCCCAAGTAATATTCAAGGATACCAAAGAGCCTAAGCTTGGGGATGCCCCGGAAGGCATCCCCTCTTTCGTCTTCAATCCATCGGTAAATTTACTTGAGGCTATATTTTTATTCACCACATGATATGTGTTTTGCTTGGAGCGTCTTGTATGATATGAGTCTTTGATTTTTAGTTTGCCACAATCATCCTTTCTGCACACATCTTTTGAGAGGGACATGCATGAGTCGTGAATTTATTAGAATACTCTATGTGCTTCACTTATATCTTTTGAGCTAGGCAATTTTGCTCTAGTGCTTCACTTATATCTTTTTAGAGCACGGTGGTGTTTTATTTTATAGAAATAATTGAACTCTCGTACCTCACTTATATTATTTGAGAGTCTTTAAACAGCATGTTAATTGGTTTAGGTTATGAATTTAGTCCTAATATAATGGGCATCCAAAAGGGATATAATAAAAACTTTCATATAAAGTGCATTGAATACTATGAGAAGTTTGATTCCTTGCATATAGTTTTGAGATATAAAGATGGTGATATTAGAGTCATGCTAGTGAGTAATTGTGGATTGGTAGAAATACTTGTGTTAAAATTTTGTGATTCCCGTAGCATGCACGTATGGTGAACCGTTATGTAACGAAGTCGGAGCATGATTTGTCTATTGATTGTCATCCTTTGTGTGAGGGTTGGGAGCGCGCGATGGTTAACTCCTACCAACCTCTCCCCTAGGAGCATGCGTCTAATACTTTGCTTCGATAACTAATAGACTTTTGCAATGAGTATGTGAGTTCTTTATGACTAATGTGAGTCCATGGATTATACGCACTCTCACCCTTCCACCATTGCTAGCCTCTCTAGTACCGCGCAACTTTCGCCGGTGCATTAAACCCACCATATACCCTTCCTCAAAACAGCCACCATACCTACCTATTATGGCATTTACATAGCCATTCCGAGATATATTGACATGCAACTTCCACCGTTCCGTTTATTATGACACGCACCATCATTTTTATATTGCTTTGCATGATCGTAAGATAGCCAGCATGATGTTTTCATGGCTTGTCCATTTTTTGATGTCATTTGCTATGCTAGATCATTGCACATCCCGGTACACCGCCGGAGGCATTCATATGGAGTCATATTTTGTTCTAAGCATCGAGTTGTAATTCTTGAGTTGTAAGTAAATAAAAGTGTGATGATCATCATTATTAGAGCATTGTCCCATGACAGGAAAGGATGATGGAAGCTATGATTCCCTCACAAGTTGGGATGAGTCTCCGGACTTTACAAATAATAAAAGAGGCCAATGAAGCCCAAATGAAAAAAGAGGCCAAAGATGCCCACCAAAAAAATGAGAGAAAAGAGAGAAGGGACAATGCTACTATTTTTTCCACACTTGTCCTTCAAAGTAGCACCATGATCTTCATGATCGAGAGTCTCCTATTTTGTCACTTTCATATACTAGTGGGATTTTTTCATTATATAACTTGGCTTGTATATTCCAATGATGGGCTTCCTCTAATTGCCCTAGGTCTTCGTGAGCAAGCGAGTTGGATGCACACCCACTTAGTTTCTTTTTGAGCTTTGATACACTTATAGCTCTAGTGTATCCGTTGCATGGCAATCCCTACTCACTCACATTAATATCTATTGATGGGCATCTCCGTAGCCCGTTGATATGCCTAGTTGATGTGAGACTATCTTCTCCTTTTCCTCACAACCTCCACCATATTCTATTCCACCTATAGTGTTACATCCATGGCTCACGCTCATGTATTGCGTGAAAGTTGAAAAGGTTTGAGAACATAAAAAGTGTGAAACAATTGCTTGACTTGTCATCGGGGTTGTGCATGATTTAAATACTTTGTGTGGGGAAGATGGAGCATAGCCAGACCATATGATTTTGTAGGGATAACTTTCTTTGGCCATGTTATTTTGAAAAGACACGATTGCTTTGTTAGTATGCTTGAAATATTATTGTTTTTATGTCAATATTAAAATTTTGTTTTGAATCTTATGGATCTGAACATTCACGCCACAATAAAGAATATTACATGGATAAATATGTTAGGTAGCATTCCACATCAAAAATTCTGTTTTTATCATTTACCTACTCGAGGACGAGCAGGAATTAAGCTTGGGGATGCTTGATATGTCTCCAACGTATCTATAATTTTTGATTGTTCCATGCTATTATATTATCTATTTTGGATGTTTTATATGCATTAATATGCTATTTTATATTATTTTTCGGACTAACCTATTAACCTAGTGCCTAGTGCCAGTTTCTGTTTTTTCCTTGTTTTTGAGTATTGCAGAAAAGGAATATCAAACGGAGTCCAAACGGAATAAAATTCTACGCTGATTTTTCTTGGACCAGAAGGAACTCAGGAGGTTGGAGAAGAGGCGAGAAGACCTACGGGTGGGCCACAAGCCACCAGGGCGCGCCCCTGGGGGGCGCCCCCTGGCTTGTGCGCCCCCCGTAGCTCCTCCAACCCTAACTCTTCGCCTATAAATTCAGAAATATTCCCCCAATACCAGAAAGAGCCACGATAATACTTTTCCGCTGCCGCAAGCCTCTGTTCCCGTGAGATCCCATCTTGGGGCCTTTTTCGGTAATCTGCCGGAGGGGGATTCGATCACGGAGGGCATCTACATCAACACCATTGCCCTTCCGATGATGCGTGAGTAGTTCACCTCAGACCTTCGGGTCCATAGCTAGTAGCTAGATGGCTTCTTCTCTCTCTTTGTTCTTCAATACCATGTTCTTCATGATCTTCATGGAGATCTATCCGATGTAATACTCTTTTGCGGTGTGTTTGTCGAGATCCGATGAATTGTGGATTTATGATCAGATTATCTATGAATATTATTTGAATCTTCTCTGAATTCTTATATGCATGATTTCATATCTTTGCAAGTCTCTTCGAGTTATTGGTTTGGTTTGGCCAACTAGATTGGTAATTCTTGCAATGGGAGAAGTGCTCAGTTTTGGGTTCAATCTTGCGGTGTCCTCACCCAGTGACAAAGTAGGGGTAGCGAGGCACGTATTTGTATTGTTGCCATCAAGGATAAAAAGATGGGGTTTTCATCATATTGCTTGAGTTTATCCCTCTACATCATGTCATCTTACTTAATGCGTTACTCTGTTCTTCATGAACTTAATACTCTAGATGCAGGCAGGAGTCGGTCGATGTTTGGAGTAATAGTAGTAGATGCAGAATCATTTCGGTCTACTTGATACGGACGTGATGCCTATATGCATAATCATTGCCTTGGATATCGTCCTAACTATGCGCTTTTCTATCAATTGCTCGAGAGCAATTTGTTCACCCACAGTATTATTTTCCTTCAAGAGAGAAGCTTCTAGTGAAACCTATGGCCCCCGGGTCTATTTTCCATATTATATTTTCAGATCTATAAACCAAAAATACCTTGCTGCAATTTTATTTACTTTTATTTAGTTTTACTTTTAGTAATCTTTTATATCTATCTGTATCTGATCTCATCCTTGCAAGTAACCGTGAAGGGATTGACAACCCCTTTATAGCGTTGGGTGCAAGTGTTTGATTGTTTGTGTAGGTGCATAGATTGGGGCCTTGCTTGTACCTCCTACTGGATTGATACCTTGATTCTCAACAACTGAGGGAAATACTTATCTACTTTGCTGCATCACCCTTTCCTCTTCAAGGGAAAACCAACGCAAGCTCAAGAAGTAGCAAATGATGATCCAAGCAAAGCACATATTATGTGACGAATAAAAATATAGTTCTAAGTAAGATATACCGATAATGATGAAGACGAAAGAGGGGATGCCTTCCGGGGCATCCCCAAGCTTTTGAACTTGAGTCTTCCTTGGATATTACCTCGGGGGTGCCTTGGGCATCCCCAATCTTAGGGTCTTACCACTCCTTATTCTTCTTATATCGGTATCTCACCCAAAACATGAAAACTTCAATCATATAAAACATAACGAAACTCCGTGAGATGGGTTATTATAATAAATAAAGATCATTCACTTAGGTAAAGTCAAGACAAGATTCATAATTGTTCTCACATCATACCTATTGTATTCTACCACTCACATAATTTATATCACTGAATATAAGCTATGGGAACACTCAAACAAGCAAACTATGCATGCAAAACAGAATCTGTCAAAAACAGAATAGTCTGTGAAGATCTGTAGTATAACCATATTTCCCTGTCTCTAAATTTTTTGAAACATTAGGAAAACATAAAGAATTTGCATATAAAAAATGTGTAAAACTTTCAGAATTTTTTGATGCTCCAGTAAAATCAGAGAAATTCTTTACTGGAGGCAAAATTTCTGTTTTTGCACAGAATCAAATAAACAAGTATCCATACTATCCCAAAGGCTTTACTTGGCACTTTATTGAAATAAAAGACACAAAACATGATTACTACAGTATCTTGATCATGTGAACACACAAAAACAGAAAGAAAAAGTGTTGGGTTGTCTCCCAACAAGGGCTTTTCTTTAATGCCTTTTAGCTAGGCATGATGATTTCAATGATGCTCACATAGGAATAGTAATTGAAACATGCAAGAGCGCATCCTGAATCTCATGACAAGCACATTTAAGTCTAACCCACTTCCTATGCATAGGGATTTTGTGAGCAAATAATTTTTGGGAGCAAGAATCAACTAGCATAGGAAGGCAAAACAAGCATAACTTCAAAACTTTGAACATATAGAGAGGAAACTTGATATTATTGCAATTCCTACAAGCATATGTTCCTCCCTCATAATAATTTTCAGTAGCATCATGAAGGAATTAAACAATATAACCATCACATAAAGCATTCTTTTCATGATCTACAAGCATAGAAAATTTATTACTCTCCACATAAACATATTTCATAATAGTGGGAGCAAACTCAACAAAATAACTATCATGTGATACTTGATTGACATAACCACATTCAATATTAAAATCATGATGACTAGTTTCGTGGTTACTATCACTCTTTATAGCATACATGTCATCATCATAATCATCGTAGATAGGAGGCATGCCATTATCATAATAAATTTGCTCATCAAAACTTGGGGGACTAAAATATATCATCTTCATCAAACATAGCATCCCCAAGCTGGTGGTTATGCATATCGTTAGCATCATGGATATTCACAGAATTCATACTAGCAACATTGCAATCATGCTCATCATTCAAGGAATTCTCATTAAGTATTTTCATAATTTCTTCCTCTACCAATTGAGCACAATTTTCTGAATCCTTATTTTCACGAAAGACATTATAAAGACAAAACAAATGAGACATCCTAAACTCCATTTTTTGTAGTTTTCTTTTATAAAAACCAAACTACTAAAAAACAAGAAACTAAAAGATTTAATTGCAAGATCTGAAGATATACCTTCAAGCACTCACCTCCCTGGCAACGGCGCTAGAAAAGAGCTTGATGTCTACTACACAACTTGTTCTTGTAGACTCGTGTTGGGCCTCCAAGCGCAGAGTTTTGTAGGACAGTAGAAAATTTCCCTCAAGTGGATGACCTAAGGTTTATCAATCCGTGGGAAGCATAGTATGAAGATGGTCTCTCTCAAACAACCCTGCAACCAAACGGTTTGGGCCTCCAAGCGCAGAGTTTTGTAGGACAGTAGAAAATTTCCCTCAAGTAGATATTGATTTTTTTAATAGTAATAATAAAAAACAGTAAGGTAGCAAGTAACAAAAGTGAGCACAAATGGTATTGCAATGCTTGAAAACAAGGCCTAGGGTCCGTACTTTCGCTAGTGCAATCTCTGAACAATGCTAATATAATTGGATCGCATAACCATCCCTCAACGTGCAACAAAGAATCACTCCAAAGTTCTTATCTAGCGGAGAACATAAGAAGAAATTGTTTGTAGGGTATGAAACCACCTTAAAGTTATCCTTTCCGATCGATCTATCCAAGAGTTCATACTAGAATAACACAAAGTTATCCTTTCCGATCGATCTATCTAAGAGTTCATACTAAAATAACACCATATGATACGCATCAACCAACTCTAATGTCACCTAGATACTCCAATGTCACCACAAGTATCCATGAGTTAATTATACGATACGCATCAAACAATTTCAGATTCATAATACTCAATCCAACAGAAAGAACCTCAAAGAGTGCACCAAGATTTCTACCGGAGAAAGTAGGACGAAAACATGCATCAACCCCTATGCATAGATTACCCCAGTGTCACCTCGGGAATTCGCGAGTTCAGTGCTAAGACATAGATCAAGTGCTCCCAAATCCATAAAAGTATTCAATCCGGTAATAACAAAATCTCAAAGGGAAAACTCAATTCATCACAACAACATAGAGAGGGGAAAACACCATATGATCCAACTATATTAACAAAGCCCGCGATACATCAAGATCGTGCCAAATCAAGAACATGAGAGAGAGAGAGAGAGAGAGAGATTAAACACATAGCTACTGGTACAAACCCTCGGCCACGAGGGTGGACTACTCCCTAACCGTCAAGGCCTCCACCAGGATGATGAATATGGCCACCGAAGATGATCTACCCTCTCCGGCAGGGTACTGGAAAGCCTCTAGATTGGTTTTTCGTCGATACAGAGAGTTGCGGCGGAGGAACTTCTGATCTTGGGTTATTTCTGGGGGTTTCTGAATATATAGGATTTTTGGGCGTCGATTTCACGCGAAGATGGGCCACGAGGGGCCCACAAGACACCAGGGCGCGCTAGAGGGGGCTGGTGCGCCCTGGTGGGTTGTTGCCACCTCGTGGCTCTTCTGGCCCTCCCACGAAGCTTCTAGTGCCTCTTTTGTTCCCAAAAAATCGTCAAAAAGTTTCGTTGAATTTGGAGAACTTTTATTTCTGCACAAAAAACAACACCACGGTAGTTCTGCTGAAAACAGCGTCAGTCCAGGTTAGTTCCATGCAAATCATACCAAAACCATATAAAATTGTTGTAAATATTTCATGAATACTTCATAAATTGTAGATACGTTAGAGACGTATCAGAGACCCCAAGATGCAAGGAATAGGATTGGCCAACCTACAAGCATGAAGACTCTACATTTTACTTTGTGAGAAATCACTTTGAGTCGATAGGAAAGCCAATACTATCAAAAGGGGGTGAGGTAATAATGGTGAATGAAATGCTCAAAATGATCAAATGTTAGCCACCAAATACACTCACAAGCTCTCCCACTAATATCCTGTCTTAGATTCTACCACTCAAAATCGGTGCCACCAAGTATATCCTATCAGCTACACCGAGTCAAAACCCTACACAGAAACCCTAGCCAAAATCTACCTCTCGGTACTACCAAGTTACCTCATTTACAAGAATCGGAATTTCTAAGAATTGTGAATCGGTCTCACCGAGTTGTGTAACTGCCCTCGGCCACTCATATCGGTACCACCGAGAATTCTATATCGGTCTCACCGAAAACGCCAAAGTTGCCACATTTTGCACTATATCGGTCTCACCGAAAACAAAAAATAAATTCCTAAAAAGTATCCTAGAATGATAATATCATAACATGGAACAATCAAAAATTATAGATACGTTGGAGACGTATCAGCATCCCCAACCTTAATTCCTGCTCGTCCTCGAGTAGGTAAATGATAAAACAGAATTTTTGATTTGACATGCTACCCAACATGTAATCTTTTCTGGTATGATCATTGAGAAACGATGAATCAACAAACATTAACATAGTAATATCCATAATCACAAACAACACAATCATCAACTTCCAAAATATAAGATCCTTAAATAATGTTTATCCCCCTTTCATTTTATCATATTAGCATGGCATGGCTCCGTTTTCACCACATAAATACAAATGTCAAGCACCACAGTGTTAAGCCAAGCAATTGGATCGTACTTTTTCACGAGCATCAGCATTTTATACCTCACTCAATACATGAGCGTGAACCATGGACATAGCATATAGGTGGAATAGAATATGGTGGTAGGTTTCAAAGGGGTAAAAGTGGAGAAGAAAGTCTTGCATCAACTAGGTGGATCAACGGGCTATGGAGATGCCCATGAATCGATATCGATGTGAGGAATAGGGATTGCCATGCGATGCACTAGAGCTATAAGTTTATGAAAGCTCAAATGAAACTAAGTGGGTGTGCATCCAACTTGCTTCCTCATGAAGACCTCGGGCATTTGAGGAAGCCCGTCATCGGAATATACAAGCCAAGTTCTATAATGAGAAATTCCCACCAGTATATGAAAATGACAAAACATGAGACTCTCTATATGAAAAACATGGTGCTTTCTCTAAGCATAAGTGTGGAAAAGGAGGTAGTAGCACTGTCCCTTCTCTCTTTATCTCTCATTTATTTCTTTATTTCTTTTTCTTTTTTCTCTTTTTTTACTTTTTCTTTCTTTCTTTTTTTCTATTTTTTATTTTTCATTTTTTTCTATTTTTTTATTTTATTATTTGTCTGGAGTCTCATCCCGACTTGTAGGAGAATCATTGTCTCCATCATCCTTTCCTCACTGACAGTGCTCTAATAATGATAATCATCACACCTTTATTTACTTACAACTCGATATGAAAAACTACTAAACAATATGACTCTATATCAATGCCTCTCGCAGTGTACCAGGATGTGCAATGATCTAGCGTAACATGTAAACAATGATGAACGGTGGCTTTGCCACAAATACTATGTCAGCTACATGATCATGCAAAGCAATATGACAATGAGTGTACAAGTTATATTATGTAACGGTGGAAGTTGCATGGCAATATATCTCAGAATGGCTATGGAAATGCCATGATAGGTAGGTATGGTGGCTATTTTGAGGAAGATGTAATGAGGCTTATGTGCAACAAAGCATATCATGTCACAGGGTTTGGATGCACCGGCCAAATCTGCACCGATCCTGGAGGTGAGAATGGGCAATGCACGGTACCGAAGAGGCTAGCATATATGAAAAGGTGAGGGTGCGTACATCCATGGATTCACATTAGTCATAAAGAACTCACATACTTATTGCAAAGCTTTATTTGCTCTCTCGAAGCAAAGTACTACTCACATGCCCCTAGGGAGGAGTTGGTAGGAGTTAACCATCGCGCGCCCCCGACCTAAACAGCACTAGGTTTTTAACGAGGAATAAGAATGCTCACACATCATCACCATGCCATAACCAATATTTAGATGAACAGCAAATTAACACCCTTTAACTATCGATATTTCTACTAACCAACAACCATGCACTCACGCCCTTTCATATTACCACATTAATATCATTAACCCACAATTTCTCTTCTATGTGCTACATGAAGGTTTTGATTATGCACAAATTTGAGTGAAGAACGAAGCACTAGAGCAACTCCTTAGCTCAGAAGATATAAGCACATAGAGTATTCTAACAAATTATGGTGAACATGTGTCTCTCTCAAGTAGGTGTGTCCAACAAACAATGATTTTGGAAAACTAAATCAAAAGCAAACTAAAACACAACATGCTCCAAGCAAAACTCATATCATGTGATGAATAAAAATGTAGCCCCAAGTGACATACCGATGGATTGAGACGAAAGAGGGGATGCCTTCCGGGGCATCCCCAAGTTTAGACGCTTGATTCTTCCTAGAATATACCTTGGGGTGCCTTGGGCATCCCCAAGCTTAATCTCTTTGCCGCTCCTTATTCCTTCATCCATCGTGATAGCACCCAAAACTTTAAAACTTCAGCACACAAAACTCAACAGAAAACTTGTGGGCTCCGTTGATACGTCTCCAACGTATCTATAATTTTTGATTGTTCCATGCTGATATATTATCATTCTAGGATACTTTTCAGGTCTTTATTTACCAATTTATAATATTTTTGAGCACTAACCTATTGATCCAGTGCCCAGTGCCAGTTGTTTTCTGCATGTTTTTGCCTTTTCAGGTTTACAGTACCAAACGAAGTCCAATTGCCACGAAACTTTTTGATGATTTTTTCTGGACTAAAAGAAGACCGAGAAGCTTTGGAAGGAGGTCAGGAGGCACACGAGGGCCCCACCACACATCAAGGCGTGCCCTGGGGGGTGCCCTAATATGTGGTGGCCCCCTCGTGGCTCTCCCGACATCCCTCTTCGGTCTATAAATTCTCTAATATTGTGAACACCCTGAAGGCAGTCCCGAAACCCTTTTTTTGCCGCCGCAAGTCTCTGTTATGTCGCGAGGCCATCTGGACCTCCGTTCCAGCACCCTGTCAGAGGGGGGATCGACCACGGAGGGCCTCTTCATCAACCTTGCTGCCCTCATGATGATGTGTGAGTAGTTCACCATAGACCTACGGGTCCATAGCTAGCACCTAGATGGCAATCTCTCTCTCTCTCTTATGATCTTCAATACAATGATCATCGCATCATCGCTTTGATCTATCCGATGTAATCCTATTGTGCGGTGTGTTTGTTGGGATCCGATGAATTGTGGGTTTATGTTCAGATTATTCATGAAAAGTATTTGAGATGCCTCTGAATTATATTATCTCTTAAGTGCATGATCATTATAGCTTCGTAATGCTCTCCGATTTATTGATGTGCTTTGGCCAAGTAGATTGATATTTCATCTGTGGGAGTGGTGCGTTGTGGTAGGTTCAACCTGGCGAGTTTCTATATCCCAGTGACAAAGTAGGGGACAAGATGCGTCTTTGTGTTGTTGCTACTACGGATAAAACGATGGGGTTTATTCATATTGATTGAGTTTACTTTGTCTACATCATGTCATCGTTCTCCAAGCATTACTCTGTTTTACTTAATACTCTAGATGCATGCTGGATAGCGGTCGATGAGTGGAGTAATAGTAATAGGTGCAGGCAGGAGTCGGCCTATTTGCTTATGGACGTGATGCCTATATACACATGATCATTGCCGTGAAAATCGCATAACTATCCGCTTTTCTATCAATTGCCCAACAGTAATTTGTTACCCACCGTATGCTGCCTACATGAGAGATGCGGCTGGGGAACACTATGGCCCCCGGGTCTATTCACTTATATATTTACAAACACTATTATTTCCTCGCTGCCTTTATTTACTTTTTATTTAGTTTGCATTATCAACAATTATCTACACAACTCATTTTGCTTGCAAATAACGAGATCAAGGGGATAGAAAACCCTCTTGCCCGAGTTGGGTGCAAGTCGTTTGTTCATATGTGTGCAGCCGGTGAAGACGGTTGAGGATTGATATTCCTATTGGTTCAATAAAACTTGGTTTCATAACTAAGGGAAATACTTACCCACTTTGTGCTGCAATTACCCATTCCTCTTCACGGAAAACCCAACGCAGATCACAAGTATCATCCGTTAGTATGATAGGTAAATCAAAAACTTTAGTTACTCTTATGTCGGAAACGACACCTATGGGATCACGAGGATCCCTTTACGATTCGGCAGGGAAGAAGGCTTGCACAGAGAGCAGATCGAACGATCAACGCAAAGGGATTTTACCCAGGTTCGGGCCGCTTGGAAGCGTAAAACCCTACTCCTGCTTGGTTATATTGGATGTGTTCTTAGGCCAGTTCTTGGAGCGCTACAGCACTTAGCAGCTATACATGCAGAATGAGCTCTCAGAAATCCATCCCATCCAGGAGCGCTATCCTGCTCTCTAGGTTCCAAGGTCTCCCTCCCCTAGCTACGCCTTGGGCCTCCTTTTATATGTCAAAGGGGTCACCAACAGTGGCGAAGTACCAGAGGTGTAAAGTATCTAAAGTGTTATTATACCTAACACTAACAACTTGGGACAAATGCATTAAATGCTCTGTTGAGGTGTCCCTTAGCTTCTTGGGGAAGGAAAAAGGGGCCGTCCCATCAGCACCGCTTAAGCCCAACGCCGCAAATGCCATGACACGCGTCCAGGAGGATAAGCCTCGTCTGACAGGCTGGTCACTGCACTGGAGCGGTGGCAAGGTGGCGAGGTCTTGCTGGGTGCAAATCTTGCCGGGGCACGTTGGGACAGCCCGGCAAGATCTTGCCGGGGACCCCGGGTCTTCGGTCTTCTGTCTTCTGAGTATCGTCTCAAAAATTCCTTGATAGTCTTGTGCTTGCTCCCAGTCGTCCCCCGGCAAGCATCTTGCCGGGAGTCCAACCTCGGTTCTTTTCGATGACCTGCCTGGAGGTCTCCTCCCAGGAGGGCTTGCTTCCCGGAAACTCTATCTTGATCTTGCCGGCCTTTGAGCTTGCCGGTGATGTGCAACAAAGTGTTGTGCCCATGCTGGAGCCTGAGGCTCGACATCAAGGACTAAAGATATGTCTTCTGCCCCGGGTGCACTTGTCTCTACGGCAAGGGCTTGAGGCCCTGCCGGATCCTGTGGCCCCCCGGCAGGCTTGGCGTTGTTCCTGGCAAGTAGTCCTTGCCGGAAAACCCTTATGTGTTCTATGAGCGGATGTCTTCTCAGCCATGCCCTTCCCGCCTGGTGGCTGCAACTTGCCGGTGCATGTCCAGGGGTAATGGGCACCCCCTGTTCATTACACCGACAGGAGCCCCCGGGCCTGGGCCGGACAAACGTGCATAGTGTTGTCCGGGCTAGGCCCAAAAACATGCACCGGTACACGCGCGGCGAGAAGTAACCATCACTCATGTCTTTAACTGCACGCTGATGATCACGCAAGAGAGCTTGCGATTTGCCAGACCTTGGGCTTGCCGGCAGCGTGGGCAGACAGAGCAGGACGGCAGCGGGAGTCGTGTGCTGTCATCCCTGCCGTCGCCGCTGTCTACTGCGAATGCCTCACTGCCATCTTGCCGGCCTCCAGCGCGGCGCCTTTGGCTTACCTGTTGCTGCAATGGCGCATGCAAAGGAATAATTAATCTTGGCCATGCCAATCTTCATGTATGCAAGACATGCTCTTTTATGCTAAATGAATGCTGCTCCCTCTTGATTAATTCCGTCCTTGCACATATCTTATATCCTACGCTATCTAGAAACCTTGCCGGTGCGCACGTTTGCCGCGAGCGCTAGATGCGGATCTTTAGCAGCCTGCTGGAAACGCCGCCGCCGGCAAGGCGACTTGCCAGGTCAGAATGCAGCTGCTAAGCTTGCCGAGCGGACTCGAGGCGAAACTAGAGGGCGGGCTCACCGCGACAAGGTTCCTTCGCGTGCAGATTGATGTACAAGGACGAAAGATCAATCAAGACGACCCATGCTTGTCGGAAAGCTTTCCGGTGCGCACGCTCCAGTCGGCAGCGCTTGGAGGAACGGGTCCTTAGCAGCTTGCTGGGAACGCCGCCTCCCGAAAAGGCTTACTGTCGTGGTATTTTCACGGCAGATGTCCTCATAGGACTTAATCTCGAAGCCATCGCGTAAGTAGCAGATCGAAGGGGTCAAACGAGGAACACGGAAGGCAAGATTTACCCAGGTTCGGCCCCTCTCGAGGAGGTAAAGCCTACTCCTGCTAGATGTATTTGAAGATCTTGATTACAAGGGTTTTGAGACTTGTCTAGCCCTAGCTCTCGAAAGATTTCCCCCCCTTCTATCCCCGGGGGCTCCCCTTTATATACAGGCAGGGCCCCGGGGCTCACATAAGAGTCCGGGCCGGGATAACATTCCGAGCCCAACTCCCCTTACTTGTTTCCTAAGTTATACCCTTAGGCGGTTTGCACTTACCGCCTCTCTCGGCGGGTCTTGGGCCGGCCCCTCATTGGGCGGCTCTCCTTCTGGGCCTCCATAGAAGACTCTACGGCCCACCTGGCCCTTCATGGTTTTACTCCTCGAGACCCGTCCCTGAACGGGCGGGTTTCACCCAAAGATATTTCCCTGACATTAGCCCTCAGGTTGGCTTGAACTGGTTCCAGACAACCTCGTCCTTTTCAAACTTAACCTTGATATTTTGGCGAGTCTTCAGCAGAACCCGCCTCTTCTGAATATTTCAACTGCCTTTCCTTTAGTCCTGCTCTTCTTGTGACGTCACCGAATCTCCACAACGAATCTTTCCATGACATCACCAATATCTCAAATGAATTCATTAGGCGCGAAAATCGGGGCGTCGGATTACTGTAGATCCTTAAATCTTGCCCCGACCCTTCGGTGTCTCGCCCCCTTATAAATACCCTTTTCATGTCCTTTTCCTCATTTTCTCCATCTTCTTCCTCCTGCCGCCCGAGCTTGCGCCTCCTCGCGACACACCTTCGAGCTCGCCGGCCATCGGAAGGAGAAACAGTCCCGACGCACCGCCGTCACCTGTCTGCAACCGCGCCGCGCGGCCATCCGATTCCAGGTATTCCCAGTTCTTCTCACCCTTCTTAGGGATCCGCCATTGTCAGGCTCGAGCTCCGCCTCGGCCTCTCCGCGGCTACTGTCGCCGGCCGCACCTTGGTACTCTTACATCATGGAAATGGCGCCGTTGCTATCCCTCCAATGATCAGGAATTAAATCTTGTATCAAGATAGATCTGAGAAACCCCATCTGTAAAAACCTGCCGCGGCTTAACAAACAGTAGCAAGAACTGCTTTTTTCCTTATTTTATAGAGCTGTTTGATCCAAAAAATTTACCGCGTTGGCAGAAATCTGTTGTTACATACTTAGCGAAATTTTCACTTGTGCTGAACATCCTTCACTCGTGGCGGCTTAAGGAAAGTCGCCATCCTTGCTTTAATAATTTTTTTTCTTTTCCGACTTATGAAAGCCGCTGACTTAATCCTTCTCCCCATTTACTAGGATGACAAAGAAAGCAATAGAATGCAACTGGGTCCGCTCCGCGGTTACCACCAAACATGTCACAAGACTCATAGACAACGGTCTCCTATCCAAAACAGAAAACTGCCGGGTCTCCAAGAAGGACTGTCCTCCCAAGCCGAAGGAGGGGGAAGTCATTATTTTTACCGATCACATTGAGAGAGGGTTTGATCCACCCGGCTCTAAATTTTTCCGAGACCTTTTACACTTCTATGGTCTGCATCCTCAAGACCTTGGCTCCAACTCTATTGTTAATATAAGCTCTTTCGTAGTAGTTTGTGAAGCTTATCTCCGGATAGAGCCAACGATCTTGTTATTCCGAAATTTATTCTATGTGAACAAGCAAACTGAAGTCGCCGGAGGCCGCCATCAAGAGCTTGGCGGCATATCCTTTCAGAGACGGCGGTTTACTTATTTTCCTAGTGCTGAGCTCTTGAGCCACCCAAAGGGCATGCCGGAGACTTGGTTTTATGTGAAGACCAAGGTGCCTGAAGGGCAACACCCATTGCCGGGTTTTAGACCTGACCGCCTGGATCATAAAAAAGAATATCCTCCCAGGCCCACAGAAATAGAACGGATCCAGCTTCAGCCTCTGATGGACAAGATAGCCGCTTTGATGGCCAATGGTCTTACAGGAGCTGACTTGATCCTTTGCTGGCTTTCCTGGAGGATCCAGCCATTGTGCCTTCGAGACCGGCTGATGTATGAATACTCCGGTTTAGAAGATCCTCAGAGGTATAATAATACGCCTGCTCCTGTGTCAGACGTGGTGAAACAGATGAGGATAATCGTCAACTTACCCGGCGACTATACTGGCGAGTTTTCTCTGAAGCCCTTCACTGAAGCCAATCCACCACCGGCTGTAAGCAAATCTCCTTTAGGCTTCTGTTTTATTGTTTACATTCTTGAGGCTTACCCCTTGCAACTTTCAGGATGATGATCCCTTTTGGGAAGCTCGGCCACAGGTGAAAGAAAAAGAACCCAAAGGCCAGAAGCCGGGCAAACAGGCCGGCTCTCGAGGAGGAAAGAAAAATAAGGAGACCATCAACCCTTTGGACGCAGATCCTGCTGTCTTAGAATCCTCCAAAGATGAAACATCGGGAAGTTCATAATTTACACCCACCTTTTTTCCTTTTCATTAGCGGCTTATGCTTAATAATTTTACCTTGACACCTTCCAGGGTGAAGAAGAAGAAGACGAACAGGGAGAAACTGAGGTAACTTCCACTCCGTTCAACAATCATTTTTCTAGGAAACCCAGAATTACTGTGAGGAAATATCCTTTCTCACATCCTTTTGCTCGCCTGGATCCCAACTATTCGTTAAAAACAATTCAGCATGCCGCCTTTCTCCAATCTGATTGTGGCGGCTCTAACACTGGCGCCAGCGGTTCTGTCGTTAATAAAAGCGACTCTCATAAGCGCCCGCGTGAGGTGCTTCTCCATCCAACACCTCTGCTCCCTAAAGCTGGTTTGTTTAAACATCCGCTTAATCCCTCTGATTCAGACTATCAGGTTTCATCTTCCTCTGATGACGCCTCAGAGTCGCCAGAGGATTTCGTTATCAAACCAGGGTAAGATTATGATCGCTCTTATTATCACACCTTTGTGTGATCTCAAAGCTATCAGTTTATTTCAAATCTCAATAAATATGCAGAGTTACCTCCAAGAGACTGAAGCCCTCAACTTCCTCTTCACCTCCGGCGGGCTCCGGAGACCCAGCCAAGGACTCTGAAGAAATAACCAATGACCCTCCAGAAATTCAGGTATCTTTAGAGCCAGAGATGGAAGCACCGGCTGATAACATCGACCAACAGCCGGATGCAACGATATCTTCACCGATTCAGGAAGTGCGACTTTCAGAAGCCGCTGTTATTCCGCCCTCGCACAATATTGAGGAGGGTACTGTTGCTGCTGCTATTGCCACCGCCACAGACTCGCCGGCGGCTTTGGGCAAATCTTCCCTTGAAGCCATGTCTTCTCAAGGGAAAGACAAGTTAAACCTCTCCTCTTTAGAGAATGCTGATTTAGATGGCCTTCATGAAGCTCTTCAGACTCGATTATTTGAGAGTCAGGAGATCGCCAAAACCTTGGTTAATAAACCAAAGGTGAGATAAACATCATTTTTATTCATAATCCTTATTAGTCGCCCAAACCTGCATATTACTGATTTCATAGTTTTATGGAGGTTTACCAATTTATATTTTAAAAATGCGTAAATGTACACATGTAGTCCCCAAGAACCGGCTGTCTTCTTGAAACAGCCGGGTCTTAAAGCAAAGAACCACATGCGTTTTAAATACAGCAAAGAACCACATGTAGTCCCCAAGAACCGGCTGTCTTCTTGAAACAGCCGGGTCTTAGAACAAAGAACCACATGTGTTTTAAATAGAGCAAAGAACCACATGTAGTCCCCAAGAGCCGGCTGTCTTCTTGAAACAGCCGGGTCTTAGATCAAAGAACCACATGTAGTTAAAAGAACCTCATGGGTTTCAGAAAAAATTTCTTTATAAAAACTTCGGGTTTGCATTAGCCCCCAAGTGCCATGTGGATTACTTGTAATCGGTATGGAACTTTATCTGCATAAGTAATTTGATCCTTCCTTTTTCTTTTAGGCTCAATTGTCTTCATTAGAGACCCAGCTGGCCGACTCTCAGAGGAAACTGAAATCTGAACAGGAAATGAGAGCCGCCGCAGAAGAGCGGGTTACATCCTTAGAAAAGGCTGCGTCTGAGGCAGCCGCCAAGTTGGTCACCCTGACCTCTGAACATGCGAAAGAGAAACAGCTTCTTGTTCAACGCGCCGAAGAAGCTGAAAAACGCCTTCTGCCTATCTCTGCAGAGCTCGGCGGCCTTAAACTTCACATCCGTCAAATGAGCCATGCAATCTTCGGTAAGCCGCCAGATTTCCTGAAGCTTTTTACACAAGTCTCCTAAATAATTTTCAAATTCTGACGTTTTCTTTGCAGGTCCCAGAAGCAATAAGCTGGAGAAGGATCCAGCCACACAGCTCAAAGCAGCTTATACTTTCCTCGGGCAACTTTATACTGGAAGCCGTCGCGCAATCCATGCCGCTTTTTATGGGAAGGAAAAACCTTCCGCCATAAAGGGAGTTCTGGAGGCCTTGTCAACTCTTCCTGCTCAACTGAAGTTTGTGAAGGAATCCAGCGCCCGTATCGCCACGATGCACACTATGGCCCGCGCAAAAGCTCATTATGAGGACTTGGAGCTGCAGACTCTTGTTGGCGGCTTTCCCGAAACTTACAAAGGGAAAAAGATCGATCAGGCGACTTACAACGCTCTGAGGAAAGAAACTTTCATCCCCGCAAGTCTGTTGGTGAAAGAAATGAAGCTTGCAAGAGTTCAACCGTCTTATGGCGAAGATGGAAAGAAGGAAAAACTCGACCCTCTGCCGCCTCTCACATTATCTCCTAAAGGCCGTAAGGACGAATTCGCTCCTGCTATTGACTCTTCAAACCTTATAGACGCTGAAGAGATCTTCGAGGCTTTTGCCGACGTTGACTGGGATGCTGATCAGGACCAGATAAATCCTTCAGCAGACGCGGACCGAGCCGGAGGTGACAAGACCCAGGAGTAAAGCTGGAACCTTGAAAGTCGCCAGCTGCCGAACCTCTTGTAATATATGATCTGAACCATGATTCTGAAATTCCCTCTAGTGGCCTTTTGTAATAGACTTTAGAAAGATCTTGGCCTCTTGCTTTTAAATGCACACTGGCTTCCTTGGGAAGCAAGCCTAATACCTTGGCATGAAGCATCCTTATAAAAAATTACTCTGGCTGCTTCTGAAAGAAATTGAATCCTTCGTGGACGCTGGCGGCTCTTAGCCAAATATCAAGATAATCATAATACTTTGATAAGAGGTATGCATCATTTGAAACAAGTATTTAACCAAAAACTAATTAGTCATGGCGGCTTATAACCAGCAAACTTGCATAAACATGCTGTAAACAGCGCAATAAACTGGCGGCTCTTGGCCAAATACGAACATTTAGAACAGTTCATAAAAATCGTAAGACTCGCAAAGGCAATAAATCTCAAGAAAGTTTTGTCAAACTTGTAAAGACGTAAGAAAGGATGCGAAAGCCCCCAGTATGATGGCGGCTCTTGGATTACCAATAACCCCAACTAAACCAGTTCTTTTCTTCCCGTATGGTGGCGACTTCCATGAAGTTCGGCCCATAAGGTTATTGATTTTAAGATGGTGAAGGCTTCTAGATTACCAGTAGCATCGTCACATCTAAGTTTTTCCCCCGTACACGGATGAAGGTTCTGGATTACCAGTAACGCGACCCGTTTATTAGGTGCCTGTACACGGATGAAGGTTCTGGATTACCAGTAACACGACCCGCTTATTAGGACTTTAACCCAATATGGCGACTTCTGGATTACCAGTAAGTTCAGCCTCATAAGGGTTGAAGGTCCCAGGATGGTGAAGGCTTCTGGATTACCAGTAAGCATCATCCCATCTGAGTCTTTTAAGCCCGTACACGGATGAAGGTTCTGGACTACCAGTAACACGACCCGCTTATTGGGTGCCTGTACACGGATGAAGGTTCTGGATTACCAGTAACACGACCCGTTTATTAGGACTTTAACCCAATATGGTGGCGACTTCTGGACTACCAGTAAGTTCGGCCCATAGGGTGGAAGGTCCCAAGATGGTGAAGGCTTCTGGATTACCAGTAAGCACAGCCCATATGGGTCTTTTTTATTCGACTAAGTGCAGGGTCCTCCATATGATGGATGGAAAACGACAGATACCCCGAGTTTCAGGGCCTCCAGCTTTTATTCATTATTGATAATATATACAGGAGAAGTATGTACATGATCCCCAGAGCCGGAACTCTAGGTGTAGTAGGGTCTTAGATGAGCTATGTTCCAGGGCCTGCTGGTCTCTTCTTCAGATGTTCGAGACTCCTTTCCAGGCCGGAGATCAATCAGATAATAAGACCCGTTATAAAGATTTTTGCTGACAACGAAGGGCCCTTCCCAGGGAGGCGAAAGCTTATGCATGCCTGACTGGTCTTGAATTAAACGAAGCACCAAGTCCCCTTCCTGGAAAGTCCGGCTTCTGATCCTACGGCTATGATAGCGATGCAGGTCCTGCTGGTAGATAGCAGATCGGGCGGCTGCCAAGTCCCGCTCCTCTTCCAAGGCATCCAGAGAGTCTTGACGAGCCAACTCATTGTCCTCTTCAACGTATGCTGAGACCCGGGGCGAGTCGTGGCGGATGTCGCTCGGTAAGACGGCCTCTGCTCCATAAACCATGAAGAAAGGCGTGAAACCCGTCGATCTGTTGGGAGTTGTTCGTATGCTCCATAAGACGGAGGGAAGTTCTTCTACCCAACAGCCGGGTGTGCGCTGAAGAGGAACCATAAGCCGGGGTTTTATACCACGAAGGATCTCCTGATTGGCGCGTTCAGCTTGCCCATTAGATTGCGGGTGCGCAACAGCCGCCACATCAAGTCTGATATGCTCCTGATCACAAAACTGCTTCATGGCGCCTTTTGAAAGGTTCGTGCCGTTGTCAGTAATGATGCTGTGCGGGTATCCGAAATGGAAGATTAACTTTTTGACAAACTTAACAGCCGTCTCTGCATCCAAATTACTGATGGGCTCTGCCTCCACCCACTTGGTAAACTTGTCAACCGCCACCAAGAGATGAGTCTTTTTGTCACTAGAAGCTTTGAAAGGCCCCACCATATCTAGCCCCCAGACCGCAAAGGGCCATGTGACAGGGATCATCCGAAGTTCCTGAGCCGGCACATGAGCTTGGCGGGCAAACCTCTGACAGCCGTCACACTTCCTAACTATATTCTTCGCATCAGCATGAGCTGTGAGCCAAAAGAAACCGTGGCGGAAAGCCTTCGCCACCAATGACTTAGAGCCGGCATGATGACTACAGTCACCAGAGTGTATCTCATTGAGAATATTCCGGCCTTCATCAGGTGATACACAGCGCTGAAAGACGCCTGTGGCACTTCTGTGGTGTAACTCACCATTGACAATGGTCATAGATTTGGACCTTCTCACGATTAGACGGGCTTCGATTTCATCAGCCGGCAGGATGCCTCGAGTCAGATAATCCAAGTATGGGACAGTCCAATCCGGGATTCCATGGAGAGCCGCCACCAGCTGGGCCTCCGGGTCTGGGACAGCAAGGTCCTCCTCCGTTGGCAACTTAACTGACGGGTTATGGAGCACATCCAGGAAAACATTCGGAGGCACCGGCTTTCGCTGTGATCCAAGTCGTGACAAGGCATCAGCCGCCTCGTTCTGCCGCCGATCAATGTGATCCACCTGATAACCTTTGAAGCAACCAGCCACATTAGTAACAGCTTGTCTGTAAGCCGCCATGAGCGGGTCTTTAGAATCCCAAGTCCCTGAAACTTGCTGTGCCACCAGATCAGAGTCGCCCAGGCACCTAACCCGGCTGAGATTCATCTCCTTTGCAATCCGAAGCCCATGGAGAAGGGCCTCATACTCCGCAGCGTTGTTAGTGCAAGGAAACATAAGCCGTAAAACATAGCAAAACTTGTCACCTCGAGGGGAAGAGATTATAACTCCAGCCCCCGAGCCTTCCAGCTGCCTAGACCCATCAAAATATATGGTCCAATATGTATTGTCTGGCTTTTCCTCCGGGGCTTGAAGCTCTGTCCAGTCATTGATGAAGTCCACTAAAGCCTGAGACTTTATAGCTGTTCGAGGTACATATCTGATATCATGGGGTCCAAGTTCAATGGCCCACTTTGCAATCCTGCTTGTAGCCTCTCTGTTATGAATTATATCCCCCAAAGGAGCTGAAGAGACCACTGTGATAGGATGCTCTAGAAAATAATGCCTCAGCTTCCGGCTTGCCATGAATACTCCAAAAACCAGCTTCTGCCAGTGTGGGTAACGCTGCTTGGACAAAGTCAGGACCTCACTAACATAGTAGACCGACCTCTGGACAGGATACTCCCGGTTTGCCTCCTTTCTTTCCACCACCATTGCAACACTAACAGCTTTGTTATTTGCTGCAATATACAGGAGCATTGGTTCCTTGGTGACAGGAGCTGCTAGTATGGGCGGCTCTGCCAGCTGCTTCTTTAAAGCCTCAAAAGCTTCTGCGGCGGCTTTCGTCCACTTGAACTCATCTGCTTTCTTCAACAGCTGATACAGAGGAATAGCTTTCTCCCCCAGGCGGCTTATGAAACGACTCAGAGCCGCCACGCGACCCGCCAAGCGCTGGACATCATTGATACACTTAGGCTCGGCCAGAGAGGTGATGGCCTTGATTTTCTCTGGGTTAGCTTCAATTCCACGCTCAGAAACCATGAAACCCAGGAGCTTTCCTGTAGGAACACCAAAAACGCATTTATCTGGGTTAAGCTTCATCTGATAAATCCTGAGATTGTCAAAGGTTTCCTTGAGATCCTCCAGTAAAGCTGCTTTCTTAGCTGACTTGACCACAATATCATCCACATAAGCATGCACGTTGCGACCAATCTGCCCGTGGAAGCAATTTTGCACACAACGCTGGTAAGTCGCCTGGGCACTCTTGAGCCCAAAAGGCATAGAAACATAGCAGAAGGCGCCAAAAGGGGTAATGAAGGCCGTCTTCTCTTGGTCCTCCACTGCCATCTTGATCTGATGATAACCAGAGTATGCATCCAGGAAACATAACCTCTCACACCCCGCTGTAGCATCAATAATTTGGTCAATGCGAGGGAGAGCAAATGGATCAGCTGGACAAGCTTTGTTAAGATCCGTATAATCAATACACATACGCCAAGTTCCATTTTTCTTCAGAACCAACACCGGGTTAGCCAACCACTCCGGGTGTAAAACCTCTATGATAAACCCGGCTGCCAGAAGCCGGGCTAACTCTTCCCCAATAGCCTTGCGTCTCTCCTCATTGAAACGACGAAGATACTGTTTGACAGGCTTGAACTTAGGATCCACATTAAGGCGGTGCTCGGCGAGTTTTCTCGGTACACCCGGCATGTCAGAAGGTTTCCATGCAAAGATGTCCCGATTCTCACGGATAAACTCGACGAGCGCGCTTTCCTATTTGGGATCCATATCAGACCCGATAGTGAACTTAGCAGAAGAGTCGCCAGGGGTAAACTCCACTTCCTTAGTATCTCTGTGAGCCTGAAATTTGAGAGCCGGCTCTCCCTCTATAGAGGGCTTCTTGAGAGGCGTCATATCCGCCGGGTCTACATTGCTGGTGTAGATTTTGAGCTCCTCCGTGGCACAAGCCGCCTCGGCATACGCGGCATCCCCTTCTTCACATTCTATGGCGACTTTCCGGTTTCCATGAATTGTGATTGGACCCTTTGGCCCCGGCATCTTGAGCTTGAGATAAATATAACAAGGCCTAGCCATGAACTTGGCATAAGCAGGCCGCCCAAAGAGAGCATGATAGGGACTCTTGATCCTGACCACCTCAAATGACAATGACTCGCATCTGGAATTATCCTCTGACGTCCCAAAAGCCACATTCAACTTGATCCTTCCAACAGGGTATGCTGACTTGCCAGGTATAATTCCATGAAAAACTGTGCTGGATGGTGTAAGGTTTTTCTCCGTCAACCCCATACGCCGGAAAGTGTCATAATACAAAATATTGATACTACTTCCGCCATCCATCAGAACCTTGGTGAGAGCATAGCCTCCCACCTGGGGTGCTACCACAAGGGCCAGGTGACCCGGATTATCAATTCTGGGCGGGTGATCCTCCCTGCTCCAAGTAATCGGCATCTCTGACCACTTTAGATATTCTGGAACTGCCGGCTCTACCGCATTAACAGAACGTCTCCTGACCTTGCGATCCCTTTTATCTGCACATGTAGTAAACACATGATACTGTCCACTACTTAACTGCTTAGGATTGCTCTGAAACCCGGTCTGATTATTCTGTTGTTGCTGATTGTTGTTCTGCGGGATCTGCTGAAAATGCTGGCCATTGTTGTATTGATTCCCTTGAAACTGCTGACCGCTGCTATTCCCCTGGAAGCCGCCACCAGACCCGCCCGGGTGGTGTGACTGTTGCTGAAAACCGCCAGGCGAGCCTCCACCAGGTGGTCTGAACCCGGGCCCAGAACCCTGTCCGTATCCTCCACCCCCACCACCTGGCGGGTTCTGGAAACGCCGAGCAAAAGCATCCATAATATGGCACTGTTCCCAGGTATGCTTGGGCGGACGCTCTTTAGTGCCGTGTTTTGGGCATGGCCCCTTCAGGAACTCCTCAAAATTTTGTGGCTTAAAAGTTCTGTTATCAGGACCACCCTTCTGAAATTTTGTACCTGCATTTGTATTAGCAACCAGCTCTGACCCGGCTTCTGGGCCCTTACGCTTCTTATCATTGTTCTGCTGCTGACTTTTGCCACCAACAGGCTTTTTACCCTTCGGATCAGGAACCTCTGGCTCATCAACTCCTGGGTCCTTTGTAGGATCAGACTCGGCATACTTGGTGAGAGCATTCATGAGCTCCCCCATATCTTTGACACTCCGTTTGAGCCACCCTAACTTCTGCGTGAGAGGCTCATAGTGGCAGGCCTTCTCCAGCACCAAAACTGCCTGAGGGGCAGAGATGTTGTCTGAAGAATGAATAATCTCCGCAACTCGGCCGACCCAATGGTGAGCCGACTCTCCCTGCCGCTAAACACAATGCTGAAGATCAATGATAGTCTTTGGACGCTTGCAGGTACCTTGGAAGTTTTTGATAAAACGTTCCCTTAACTCGACCCATGTGTTGATGGAATTCGGGGGCAAATTCTTCAGCCATGTCCGCGCTGCTCCTTCCAACATCATGGTGAAGTATCTTGCACAAGCCTCATCACTGACTCCCTGCATATCCATGGCCAACTCATAACTTTCTATCCACTGTGCCGGGTTCTGGTCTGGTGTATAACTGGACACCTTCCGCGGGCCTTTGAAATCTCGGGGCAGGGGCGCGCTGCGGAGAGCCGGGCTCAAGCAAGGCACTCCAATGGATCTTCCTGTTGGGGTGACTGTTGTAGTCACGACTGGTGCGAGAGCCGCCTCCTGAGCGGCGAGAGCCGCCGCCTGCGCCGCTGTCTGATCTGCCGCGAGAGCCGCCGTGTGTGCCGCGTGAGTCTCATGTACTCTGTGTCCCGGGACCATAGGATTTGGTGAATATGGCAAGCCCCCAGGCGCACCCCGATGATGGCGGGTGCTAGACACTGCAGGACTTTCAGCATGGCGGCTTCTAGTGCGGCTCCTGTTAGGAGCAGGTGTGGAATGCAGTCGCTCTCGGCTGTAAGAATAATTTGCTTGCTGGACCACAGCGGTTTTCAGCTTCTCGATTGCGTTGCGAGCCTCAATCTCCAGGGGCGTGTTTCCATTGATTGGAAGTCGCGCCAGCGCGGTAGTGGCCGCATAAAGGTTATCTACAGGGTTCGTAAAATGCCCTTGCGCCGTAAGCATCGGCGCCTCTCGGCGTAAATTAGGCTCAACCCGTGGCGGCTCTTCACGACCCGCCAAGTGGCGGGCTTCCGGGTCTGGCGACCTCTGGGGAGTTCCTGTTGCAGGACCACGAATGCGTTCCCCTGGTGGGGTGCTGAACTGCAGGGCCTGACCTTCAATATTGGAGATATAGCGGCTCCGGTGTCGTCGGTGATGAACCGCATCCGACTCTGCCTGGCGTTGCTCCAGATGATAATTCTCCTGTTGCAAACGCGTCGTCTCTTCCTGTATCTCTCGTTCACGAGTCGCCAGACGGACGTTCTCCGCATCAATGCTAGCCTGAGCCTGCACCATCTGACCCTTGATCCTGGCGATTTCCGCATTGAGCTCTGCTTGATTCTCCGCTGTAACCTGTGTGGCCATCAATGTCGTCAACGTGGTCGCCAGCCCCACCAGGGCCTGCGCTGGCGAGACTCTTGGCATCGCATTAGAAGTTCCAGCATCTGCCGCCGGGTCTGGCATGTCAGCCGCCCCTGCCATGTAGACAACAGGGCGAGCGGGCGGGCCTAAAGAATCCTGCGACGGCGAGTTCTGCTGAAAGCCCCCAAGACCCTCCTGATGAAGAGAATAAAGCGACTCTCCGCCAGAGGAATAGCCACCATCATCGTAAGTCGCCGAGCCTTCTGTGGAAGCCGACGATCCAGAGTACTCCACCCCTTGAGTGAAGCCGATGAAGACGTGCCTCTGCCTGGTGGGCTGCGTGTACTGGACCGGCTTGAAGGTGTTGGCGAAGATATCCGGCCCAGATCCAGATCCGCCGGCGTGCACAGGAGCCGGAAGCCTAGGGGCGGCTCTCGCCACGGCGGGTTGCGTGCGGCGGGCCGTCTCAACGACCTCCGTGGAGGTGACTGGCTTAGAACCGCCAGCCTTCCCAATGAAAACATGAATTCCACCAAAGGGGACCCGGAAACCGTACTCCAGAGAGTCGGCCTCGGGGCCCCAGTCTGAGTCGTCGACGAGCAGATTGCCGCGCCGACTCCTGGTCATCCGGCCAATCACGTATCCCTCGAGTCCTCGGGGAGGACCCTTCGAATACTCAACACCACCATGCGATAGCCCCACGGTGGGCGCCAACTGTCGTGGTATTTTCACGGCAGATGTCCTCATAGGACTTAATCTCGAAGCCATCGCGTAAGTAGCAGAACGAAGGGGTCAAACGAGGAACACGGAAGGCAAGATTTACCCAGGTTCGGCCCCTCTCGAGGAGGTAAAGCCTACTCCTGCTAGATGTATTTGAAGATCTTGATTACAAGGGTTTTGAGACTTGTCTAGCCCTAGCTCTCGAAAGATTTCCCCCCCTTCTATCCCCGGGGGCTCCCCTTTATATACAGGCGGGGCCCCGGGGCTCACATAAGAGTCTGGGCCGGGATAACAATCCGAGCCCAACTCCCCTTACTTGTTTCCTAAGTTATACCCTTAGGCGGTTTGCACTTACCGCCTCTCTCAGCGGGTCTTGGGCCGGCCCCTCATTGGGCGGCTCTCCTTCTGGGCCTCCATAGAAGACTCTATGGCCCACCTGGCCCTTCATGGTTTTACTCCTCGAGACCCGTCCCTGAACGGGCGGGTTTCACCCAAAGATATTTCCCTGACACTTACCTTCCCAACTTTAGTGCAGCTGCTCACATTGCCGAGCGGACTCGAGGCGATTAGGAGCGCAACTAGCCCCGGGAAGGTTCCTCAGCATACGAGTTTACGCAGAAATCTGAAAATAAAACTCACGAGCCTTTTCCTTTAACAATTGCATTTTTGTACAATTATTCCCTACACTTGCCGGAATACTCTCCGAATACGCACGTTCTGGTCGATGGCGCTTAGGATCGGGTCCTGTCTAGCAGCCTATCGAGAACGCCGCCTCTTCAGGAGCTTAACGCTTCTAGAAACAACCGCATCTGCATCTGTGTTGTTGGGCGGACCCAAAACAACCAGGAGTGCAGGGTGTTTCCGGAGCGCTCCTTCGCGCACAGGTTATACGAATCTGCCATCAAGGATAAGGCTACACAACAAAAAGCCATCAAAGTTTTAGAACTTAGCTTTCTGTAAGCAGAGCGAAGTCGCCATGGACGATGAAGCTGATCAAGAAACTGGCGCGTTGATCACCAGATCAGGTCCGCACAACCTCTACCCCCTACCTGGCGCGCCAAAGATGTCGGAGAAACGACACCTATGGGACCGGGAAGATCCCTTTACGATTCGGCAGGGAGGAGGTTTGCACAGAGAGCAGATCTGATGATCAACACGCAAAGGGAATTTTACCCAGGTTCGGGCCGCAAAGATGCGTAAAACCCTACTCCTGCTTGGTTGTATTGAGTGTGTTCTAGCTCAAGTTCTAGGAGCGCTACAGTACTCAGCAGCTACACGTGCAGAATGAGCTCTCGAAGATCCCTCCCCCCGTAGCTACGCCTTGGGCTTCCTTTTATATGTTCGAAGGGGTCACCAACAGTGGCGCACAGTGCATACACGAGGTGTAAAAGTAGTTACAGTGTTATCATATCTAACACTGACGACTTGGGACAAACGCATTAAATGCTCTGTTGAGGTGTCCCTTAGCTTCTTGGGGACGGAAAAAGGGGCCGTCCCATCAGCACCGCTTAAGCCCAACGCCGCAAATGCCATGACACGCGTCCAGGAGGATAAGCCTCGTCTGACAGGCTGGTCACTGCACTGGAGCGGTGGCAAGGTGGCGAGGTCTTGCCGGGTGCAAATCTTGCCGGGGCTCGTTGGGACAGCCCGGCAAGATCTTGCCGGGGCCCCCGGGCCTTCGGTCTTCTATCTTCTGAGTATCATCTCAAAAATTCCTTGATAATCTTGTGCTTTCTCCCAGTCGTCCCCCGGCAAGCATCTTGCCGGGAGTCCAACATCGGTTCTTCTCGGTGACCTGCCTGGAGGTCTCCTCCCAGGAAGGCTTGCTTCCCGGAAACTCTATCTTGATCTTGCCGGCCTTTGAGCTTGCCGGTGATGTGCAACAAAGTGTTGTGCCCATGCTGGAGCCTGAGGCTCGACAGCAAGGACTAAAGATATGTCTTCTGCCTCGGGTGCTGTCGTGGTATTTTCACGGCAGATGTCCTCATAGGACTTGATCTCGAAGCCATCGCGTAAGTAGTAGACCAAAGGGGTTAAACGAGGAACACGGGAGGCAAGGTTTACCCAGGTTCGGCCCCTCTCGTGGAGGTAAAAGCCTACTCCTGCTAGATGTATTGAAGATCTCGATTACAAGGGTTTTGGAACTTGTCTAACCCTAGCTCCCGAAAGGTTTCAACGTGATCCCTCTAGCCCCAGGGCTCCCCCCTTTATATATAGGCGGAGGTTCGGGGCTTACATAAGAGTCCGGGTCGGGATAGCAATCCGAGCCCAACTCTCCTTTACTTGTTTCCTAAGTTATACCTCGAGGTGGTTTGCACATACCGCCTCTCACGGCGGGTCTTGGGCCGGCCCTTCCTTGGGCGGCTCTTCTTCTGAGCCTCTTGAGAACGCTCCGGCCCAACTAGCCCATCTTCAATAAAGATCCCCAGAACCCGGCCCTAAACGGGCGGGTCTCACCGAAAGATATTTCCCTGACATTAGCCCTCAGGTTGACTTGAACTGGTTCTGGACAACCTTGTCTTCCTACCAAACCGTCTTTGACATTTCGCGAGTCTCCGCAGAACCCGCCACTTCTGAATATTTCGTAATTGTTTTTCTTTTAAACCTGCTCGCCTTGTGACGTCACCGAATCTTTAAAACGGATGTTTCCATGACATCATCCATGTTTCTAATGAATCGATTAGGCACGAAAATAGGGGCGTCGGGGTACTGTAGATCCATATTTTCCGCCCCGACTCTTGAGCGTCTCATCCTCTTATAAGTACCCCCTCGGGTTATTACTTTATCATTTCCTCATCTTCTTCCTCCTGCCGCCCGAACCGTCGCATCCTTGCGCCACCTCTCGAGCTCACCGACTACTGGAAGGAGAAGCAGCCCCGACGCACCGCCATCGCCCGTGCGCAAC
The DNA here is from genome assembly GCA_039707655.1 of Elymus sibiricus. NCBI lineage: Eukaryota > Viridiplantae > Streptophyta > Magnoliopsida > Poales > Poaceae > Elymus > Elymus sibiricus. The sequence goes on along the minus strand of CM077667.1, from coordinate 174,200,054 downwards.
CGCGCTGCGCCGCCGTCAATCCAGGTAATCCCTGTCCCTTTTCATCTCTCTTAGGGTTCCGCCATTGTAAAGCTTCAACTCCACCACGGTTTCTCCATGGTCGCCGCCGCCGGCCACATCTTGATGCTTCCAAGGCATAGAAACAGCGCCGTTGATTCCCCCTTAAACTCAGGAGTCAATCTTGCATAAAAACAGATCTAAGAAAAACCCATCTGTGATGACCTGCTGCTGCCTTACGAACAGTAACCAGAACTGCTTTTTTCCTCATTTTTACAGACTTCTTGATCCAAAATATCACCTCCCTCGGTAAAATGCTGTTATTGCAGACTTAGTAAAAAAATTCGCCTCGCCGAGCAGCCCTCACTTGTGGCGACTTATGTAAGCCGCCGTATATATTTAATGATTTTTCCAACCATATGTCTCAGACCCTAGAAACATAATCGAACTGCCGTCTTTCATTCCTTGTAACATCCCTTACTTTGTGCCGAAAGCCGCTAACTCAACCCTTTGCCCCACTAACTAGGATGACAAAGAAAACAATTGAATGCAACTGGGTTCCTTCTGAGATCACCAAAGATTTTCTCAAAAATGCCATTCAGACAGGCATACTGAAAGGGGCTACTAACTGCCGACTTGCAAGAGGCGAATGTCCCCCAACGCCTAAAGAAGGAGAAGTTATTATATTCCTTGATCATGTGGAGAGGGGATTTTCCCCTCCCGGCTCCAAGTTCTTTAGGGACCTTCTGAATTTCTATGGGTTGCACCCACAAGATCTTTCCCCCAATTCAATTGTCCACATGAGCCAGTTTGCAGTGATATGTGAAGCTTATCTTCAGATAGAACCTACAGTTCTATTGTTTCGGGAATGCTTCTATGTCAACAAACAAACTGAAACCGCCCAAGGCCGTCATCAAGAGCTTGGTGGCGTTTCCTTCCAGAAACGACGAGGAGTCACCTTCCCCGGAGCTGATCTGCTAAGCCACCCCAAGGGCTGGGGCAAGTCTTGGATATACTGTAAGGCGCCTGTTCCTGAAGGAGAGCACCCATTGCCGGGTTTCAGGCCAGAGCGCTCGGATCACAAAAAGAAATACCCTCCCAGGCCTACACCCGCGGAACAAGCAGAGCTGAAACCTTGGATGGATAAGATATCTGCCTTGGCCGCCAACGGCCTGGAAGGTGCCGATTTAATCCGTTGCTGGCTATCATGGAAAATCCAGCCATTGAGTCTCCGGAGTAAACTGATGCATGAATACTCCGGTTTACAGGATCCACAAAGGATCAGCGCTACAGACATCTCCTTATCATCTGTAATCAATCAGATGAGAATTATTGTTAACTTGCCGGACAAATACACTGGCGAGTTTGGATTGGCTCCTTTCACCAGTACTAACCCGCCACCAGCAGTAAGAAACTTTCAAGCAATCTTTCATTTTTCTGCTTAAACTTTCATATCATGAAAATCTTTTCTCTGATAAACCACAGGCGGATAGCTCCTTCTGGCAAGCGAGCCCGATGTTGAAAGAAATAGCTACGAAGGGCCAGAAGAAGACGGGGAAAAAAACCGTCACTAAGAAGAAGAAGCAGAATACCATCAATCCTTTAGAGGTGGATCCGTCCATCTTAGAATCCTCTAAAGATGAGTCAGAGGCAAGTATATAACTTGAATCAATCTGTCTTTCATCTGCAACTTTCTGCTAATAATTTTAATCTGTAACTTTCCAGGACGAAGAAGAAGAAGAAAACCAGGATGAAACTGAGGTAACTTCGACCTTGTCTGACTTCGACATTCGTAACCCTAAGAAAAACAGAGTAGCTGTGAGAAAATACCCTTTTTCTCATCCTTTTGCTCGTTTGGACCCAAATTATTCATGGAAGACGTCTCAGCACGCCGAACTCCGCCAAACTGATTGTGGCGGCTCTAGGACTGGTACGGGCGGGTTTGACGCTGATGCGGGCGGCTCTCATAAGCGCCCTCGTAAGGTACTTCTTCACCCGACTCTTCTGTTTCCCAAAGCCGGCTTGTTTAAACGACCTCTTAATCCCGAAGATCCGGACTATCAGGACACATCCTCTGATGATGACGCCTCAGAGTCGCCAGATACGACTTTTGTTATTAAAGCAGGGTAAAGATATGATCACTCTTATTCTCACTCCTCTTACATAAAGCAAAAGATAGTAGTTATTGAGATCTTTGTCGAAAATGCAGGGTTACCTCCAAGAAACTAAAACCCACAACTTCTGCCTCGTCTCCGCCTCCTGAAGGTTCTGAAGACCCGGCCAAAGACACAGAGGAAAGGGCCAATGATCCTCCTCTGCCAGATGTTTCCACCGCTCCAGAAATTCAGGTTTCTTTAGAACCAGAGATGGCAGCGCCGGCTGATAACATTGAACAACAGCCGGATACTATTATCCCCTCCTTCGATATTGAAGAGGGTACTGTTGCTACTGCCACTGCCACCGCCCCAGACTCGTCGGCGGCTTTGGGCAAATCTTCCTTTGAAGCCATGTCTTCTAAAGAGAAGAATAAATTAGATCTCTCCTCCTTGGAGAGCACTGATTTAAATGATCTTCATGAAGCCCTTCAGACTCGACTACTTGAGAGTCAGGAGATTGCCAAGACCTTGGCCAACAAACCAAAGGTGAGTCATAATTTACTTATGGCCCTTATCAGTCGCCCAAACCTGCATATTAGTGATTTCATAGTTGTATGAAGGTTTGTAAGCTTTACATATTTGAAAATACGTAAATACACACATGCAGTCCCCAAGAGCCGGCTGTTTTCTTGAAACAGTCGGGTCTTACATGGAGCAAAGAACCACATGCTTATATAGAACAAAGAGCCAATTATAGTCCCCAAGAGCCGGCTGTTTTCTTGAAACAGCCGGGTCTCAGAGCAAAGAACCACATGTAGTCCCCAAGAGCCGGCTGTCTTCTTGAAACAGCCGGGTCTTATAGCAAAGAACCACATTTGTCCAAGTCTTAAATGCTTCCAGCTATTCGATAATATTCCTTTGTAAAACTTCGGGATTGCATTAGCCCCCAAGTGCCATGTGGATTACTTGTAATCAATATGGAACTTCATCTGCATAAATAACTTTGAACTTTTCCTTTCTTTCAGGTTCAAATAACTTCCCTTCACACCCAGCTGGCTGACAGTCGGAAAGAGCTGAAAACTGAGCAAGAGCTGAGAGTCGCCGCTGAAGAAAGGGTGAAGACATTGGAGGAAGCCGCGTCTGAGGCGGCCACCAAGCTGGCTGCTGTGACCGCTGAGCATGAGAAGGAGAAGCAGCTCCTTATTCAACGTGCTAAAAACGCTGAAGGCCGCCTGAAGACTGCCTCCGATGAGCTCAGCGGATTAAAATTGCACATCCAGCAAATGAGCAGCGCCATCTTTGGTAAGTCGCCTGTTTACAATCCCTATTTTGATAATCTTGATAACTCTGACACCTTTCCTTTGCAGGTCCTAGAAGTGATAAACTGGCGAAAGAACCAGTAATGCAGCTCAAGGCGGCTTATGACTTCCTTGAACAGTTATACACTGGGAGTCGGCGGGCTATTCAAGCCGCCTTCTATGGAAAAGAAAACCCATCCACCATCAAGGAAGTCCTGAAGACTTTATCCACTCTGCCTGCTCAGCTGCAGATCATGAAAGAGTCCAGCGCCCGCATCGCCACTATGCACACCATGGCCCGCGCTAAAGCTCATTACGAGGATTTAGAACTTTCAACTTTAGTTGGCGGCTTTCCCGAAACTTATAAGGGGCAAGCTCTTGATCAGCTCACCTATAATGCTTTGAAGAAGGAGACCTTTGTCCCTGCAAGCCAGTTGGTCCAAGAGATGAAGCTTACAAGGTTTCAGTCAGCCTACAGCGAAGACGGAAAACGCGTAAAGCCCGGTCCTCTTCCGCCTCTCGATCTTATTCCTGAAGGCCGTAAGGACGAGTTTGCTCCGGATATTGATTCTTCCGATCTTATTGATGACGGAGAAATTTTTGATACCTTTGCCACTGTTGACTGGGCTGCCGATCAAGCCAAGACAGATCCTTCAACAGACGCCGCCCAAGCCGGAGGCAGCAAGACCCGGGAGTAAAACCGGAACCTTGAAAGTCGCCAGTTGTTTAACTGCTTGTAATATATGTCTTGAACAATGATTCTGAAATGCCCTCTAGTGGCCTTTTGTAATAGACTTAGAAAAAATTCTGTTTAAATTCATACTGGCTTCCTTGGGAAGCAAGTCTGCTTCTTTTGCCCGAAGCTTCCTTATGAAAAGTTATTCTGGCTGCTTCTGGAAGAAATTGAATCCTTTGACGCTGGCGGCTCTTGGCCAAACATCAAGACAGTGATAAAGCTTGATAAGATGTATAATTTATTCTTAACAAGTATTAAACCATTAACTAAAGCAGTCATGGCGGCTTAACCAGTAAACTTGTAGATGCTTACGGTGTAGCCAATATAATACAACTGGCGGCTCTTGGCCAAATGCAAACATTAAAAAGAGCTCATAAGAGAGGTCATAAAACTCTTTAAAGCAGCATATCTTAAATAAAAGCTTTAGCGAATTTCTAAATATTACAAAGTCCCCAGTATGGGGCGACTCTTGGATCACCCCCAACCAGATCAGTTACTTCTTTTCCTGTATGGTGGCGACTTCTGGCTTGCCAGTTAGTTCGGCCCATAAGGTTGATTATTTCAAGATGGTAAAGCCTTCTGGATTATCAGCAGGCAGCATCCCATCTAAATCGTTTGTGCCCGTACACGGATGAAGGTTCTGGATTACCAGTAACACAGCCCGTTTGTTAGGTCTTTTTCCCAATATGGCGACTTCTGGTTTACCAGTAAGTTTAGCTTCATAAGGGCTGTAGGTCCCAAGATGGTGAAGGCCTCTGGATTACCAGGAGGCTCAACCCATATGAGTCTTTTATGCCTGTACACGGATGAAGGTTCTGGATTACCAGGAACACAGCCCGTTTATTAGGTGCTTGTACACGGATGAAGGTTCTGGATTACCAGTAACACAGCCCGCTTATTAGGACTTTGACCCGATATGGTGGCGACTTCTGGCTTACCAGTAAGTTCGACCCATAGGGTTAAGTGTCCCATGATGGTGAAGGCTTCTGGATTACCAGGAAGCTCATCCGAAGTGGGTCTTTTGTTTCTGCACTTTCACAATATATGTATGATAAAGCACAAGTAATAATGTAATAAAACTTACTCATCATGTTGGATGGAAAACGACAGATACCCCGAATTTCAGGGCCGCCGGCTTTTACTCATTATTGATAATATATACATGAGAGGTATGTACAAGATTCCCAGAGCCGGAACTCTAGGTGTAGTAGGGTCTCAGATGAGCTATGTTCCAGGGCCTGTTGGTCTCTTCTTCAGATGTTCGAGACTCCTTCCCAGGCCGGAGATCGATCAGATAATAAGACCCGTTATGAAGATTTTTGCTGACAACAAAGGGCCCTTCCCAAGGAGGCGAAAGCTTATGCATGCCTGACTGGTCTTGTATTAAACGAAGCACCAAATCTCCTTCTTGGAAAGTCCGGCTTCTGATCCTACGGCTATGATAGCGACGCAGGTCTTGCTGGTAGATAGCAGATCGGGCGGCTGCCAAATCCCGCTCTTCCTCCAAGGCGTCCAGAGAGTCCTGACGAGCCAACTCATTATCCTCTTCAACATATGCTGAGACCCGGGGCGAGTCATGGTGGATGTCGCTTGGCAAAACGGCCTCTGCCCCATAAACCATGAAAAAAGGTGTGAAACCCGTTGATCTGTTGGGAGTTGTCCGTAAACTCCATAAGACGGAGGGAAGTTCTTCTACCCAACAGCCGGGTGTACGCTGAAGAGGAACCATAAGCCGGGGCTTTATTCCTCGAAGGATCTCCTGATTGGAGCGTTCAGCTTGCCCATTGGACTGTGGGTGCGCAACAGCCGCCACATCCAGTCTGATGTGCTCCTCATCACAGAACTGCTTCATGGCGCCTCTCGAAAGGTTTGTACCATTGTCAGTAATGATGCTGTGCGGGTACCCGAAACGAAAGATTAACTTTTTGACAAACTTAACAGCCGTCTCTGCATCCAAATTGCTGATAGGTTCTGCCTCTACCCACTTGGTAAATTTGTCAACAGCCACCAAAAGGTGAGTCTTTTTGTCACTAGAAGCTCTGAAAGGCCCCACCATATCCAGCCCCCAGACCGCAAAGGGCCATGTGATAGGGATCATCCGAAGTTCCTGAGCCGGCACATGAATTTGGCGGGCAAACCTCTGACAACCGTCACACTTCCTGACTATTTCCTTTGCATCAGCATGAGCCGTGAGCCAAAAGAAACCGTGGCGGAAAGCCTTCGCCACCAATGATTTAGAGCCGGCATGATGACCACAGTCGCCGGAGTGTATCTCATTGAGGATATTCCGGCCTTCATCAGGCGATACGCAGCGCTGAAAGACGCCTGTGGCACTTCTTCGGTGCAACTCGCCATTGACAATGGTCATGGATTTGGACCTTCTCACAATCAGGCGGGCTTCAATCTCGTCAGTTGGCAAGACGCCCCGAGTCAGATAATCCAAGTATGGGATAGCCCAATCCGGGATCTCATGGAGAGCCGCCACGAGCTGGGCCTCCGGGTCTGGGACAGCAAGGTCCTCCTCCGTTGGCAACTTAACTGACGGGTTATGGAGCACATCCAGGAAAACATTTGGAGGAACCGGCTTTCGCTGCGAACCAAGTCGTGATAAAGCATCAGCCGCTTCATTCTACCGCCGATCAATGTGATCCACCTGATAACCCTTGAAGCAACCAGCCACATTAGTAACAGCTTGTCTGTAAGCCGCCATGAGCGGGTCTTTAGAATCCCAAGTCCCTGAAACTTGCTGTGCCACCAGATCAGAGTCGCCTAGGCACCTAACCCGGCTGAGATTCATCTCCTTTGCAATCCGGAGCCCATGGAGCAGGGCCTCATACTCTGCAGCATTGTTAGTGCAAGGAAACATAAGCCGCAAAACATAGCAGAACTTGTCACCTCGAGGGGAAGATATTATAACTCCAGCCCCCGAGCCCTCCAGCTGCCTAGACCCATCAAAGTGTATGGTCCAATATGTGTTATCCGGCCTTTCTTCAGGGGCTTGAAGCTCTGTCCAGTCATTGATGAAATCCACCAATGCCTGAGATTTGATGGCCGTGCGAGGCACATACTTGATCTCATGAGGTCCAAGCTCAATGGCCCACTTTGCAATTCTCCCTGTAGCTTCCCTGTTATGAATGATATCCCCCAAAGGGGCTGAAGATACCACCGTGATAGGATGCTCCAGGAAATAATGTCTCAGCTTCTGGCTTGCCATGAAAACTCCGAAAACCAGCTTCTGCCAATGTGGATAACGGTGCTTAGACAAAGTCAGGACCTCACTAACATAATAGACCGGCCTCTGGACAGGATACTCCCGGTTTGCCTCTTTTCTTTCCACCACCATTGCAACACTAACAGCCTTGCTATTTGCTGCGATGTACAGAAGCATCGGCTCCTTGGTGATAGGAGCCGCCAGTATGGGCGGCTCTGCCAGCTGCCTCTTCAGAGCTTGAAAGGCCTCCCCAGCAGCTTTGCTCCATTGGAAGTCGTCCGCTTTCTTCAGCATCTGATATAAAGGAATAGCCTTCTCCCCCAGGCGACTTATGAAGCGACTCAAAGCTGCAATGCGACCCGCCAGGCGCTGAACATCATTGATGCACTTAGGCTCAGCCAGAGAGGTGATGGCCTTGATTTTCTCCGGGTTAGCTTCAATTCCACGCTCAGAGACCATGAAACCTAGAAGCTTTCCTGCAGGAACACCAAAGACACACTTGTCCGGGTTAAGCTTCATCTGGTAAACTCTGAGATTGTCAAAGGTCTCCTTGAGATTATCTAACAAGGTCTCTTGCTTTTCTGACTTGAGCACAATATCATCCACATAAGCATGCACATTGCGGCCAATCTGTCCATGAAAACAATTTTGCACGCAACGTTGATAAGTCACCTGGGCACTCTTGAGCCCGAAAGGCATAGAAACATAACAGAAGGCGCCAAAAGGTGTAATGAAAGCCGTCTTCTCTTGGTCCTCCACTGCCATCTTGATCTGATGATAACCAGAGTATGCATCCAGGAAACATAACCTCTCACACCCCGCTGTAGCATCAATGATTTGATCAATGCGAGGGAGAGCAAATGGATCAGCTGGACAAGCTTTGTTAAGATCCGTGTAGTCAATACACATACGCCAAGTGCCATTTTTCTTCAGAAACAGCACCGGGTTAGCCAACCACTCCGGGTGTAAGACTTCTATGATAAACCCGGCAGCCAGAAGCCGGGCTATCTCTTCCCCGATAGCTTTCCGTCTCTCTTCATTAAAACGGCGAAGATACTGCTTGACAGGCTTGTACTTAGGATCCACATTAAGGCGGCGCTCGGCGAGTTTTCTCGGCACACCCGGCATGTCAGAAGGTTTCCATGCAAAGATGTCCCGATTCTCACAGATAAACTCGACGAGCGCGCTTTCCTATTTGGGGTCCATGTTGGACCCTATAGTGAACTTAGCAGAAGAATCGCCAGGGGTAAACTCCACTTCCTTGGTGTCTCTGTGAGCCTGAAACTTGAGAGGCGGCTCTCCTTCTATAGAGGGCTTCTTGAGAGGCGTCATATCCGCCGGGTCTACATTACTTGTGTAGATTTTGAGCTCCTCCGAGGCACAAGCCGCTTCAGCATAAGCAGCATCTCCTTCTTCACACTCCATGGCGACTTTCCGGTTTCCATGAACTGTGATTGGGCCCTTGGGACCCGGCATCTTGAGCTTGAGATAAATATAACAGGGCCTAGCCATGAATTTGGCATAAGCCGGCCGGCCGAAGAGAGCATGATAGGGACTCTTAATCCTGACTACCTCAAACGACAATGATTCACATCTGGAGTTATCCTCTGATGTCCCAAAGGCCACGTTCAACTTGATCCTTCCAACCGGGTATGCTGATTTGCCAGGTATAATCCCATGAAAAACTGTGTTAGATGGCGTAAGGTCTTTCTCCGTCAATCCCATACGTCGGAAAGTGTCATAGTACAGAATATTGATGTTGCTTCCGCCATCCATCAGAACCTTGGTGAGAGCATATCCTCCAACTTGGGGTGCTACCACAAGAGCCAGATGACCCGGATTATCTACTCTGGGCGGGTGATCCTCCCTGCTCCAAGTAATCGGCATCTCTGACCACTTCAGATACTCTGGAACAGCCGGCTCTACCGTATTAACAGAACGTCTCCTGACCTTGCGCTCCCTTTTATCTGCACATGTAGTGAACACATGATACTGTCCACTATTCAACTGTTTAGGATTACTCTGGAACCCGGTCTGATTGTTCTGCTGTTGTAGAGAGTGTTGGTCGCTGTTGTATTGGTTTCCTTGAGGTTGCTGGCCACTGTTATTCCCCTGGAAGCCGCTACCAGACCCGCCCGGGTGGTGTGACTATTGATGAAAGCCGCCAGGAGGGCCTCCACCAGGTGGTCCGAACCCGGGCCCGGAACCCGGTCCGTATCCGCCACCCCCGCCACCCGGCGGGTTCTGGAAGCGCTGAGCGAAAGCATCCATAATGTGACACAGTTCCCAAGTATGCCTTGCTGGTCTCTCTTTGGTACCGTGCTTTGGACACGGCCCTTTGAGGAACTCATCGAAGTTTTGTGGCTTAAAAGATCTGTTACCAGAACCACCCTTCTGAAACTTAGCCCCTGCATTGGTATTAGCCACCAGCTCAGATCCGGCTTCTGGACCCTTACGCTTCTTATCATTGTTCTGCTGCTGACTCTTGCCACCAACAGACTTTTTACCTCTCGGATCAGGAACCTCTGGCTCATCAACTCCTGGGTCCTTCGTAGGATCAGACTCAGCATACTTGGTGAGAGCATTCATGAGCTCCCCCATATCTTTGACACTCCGTTTGAGCCGCCCTAACTTCTGCGTGAGAGGCTCATAGTGGCAAGCCTTCTCCAGCACCAAAACTGCCTGAGGGGCAGAGATATTATCTGAAGAATGAATGATCTCTGCAACTCGGCTGACCCAATGGTGAGCCGACTCTCCCTGCCGCTGAACACAATGCTGAAGATCAATGATAGTCTTCGAACGCTTGCAGGTACCTTGGAAGTTTTTGATAAAACGTTCCCTTAATTCGCCCCATGTATTGATGGAATTCGGGGGTAAATTCTTCAGCCACGTACGCGCTGCTCCTTCCAACATCATGGTGAAATATCTTGCACAAGCCTCATCGCTGACCCCCTGCATATCCATGGCAAGCTCATAACTTTCTATCCACTGGGCCGGGTCCTAGTCTGGTGTATAACTGGACACCTTCCGCGGGCCCTTGAAGTCCCTGGGCAGGGGTGCGCCGCGGAGAGCCGGGCTCAAGCAAGGCACTCCAATGGATCTTCCTGTTGGGGTGACTGTTGTAGTCACGACTGGCGCGAGAGCCGCCTCCTGAACCGCGAGAGCCGCCGCATGAGCCGCCTCCTGGTTCGCCGCGTGAGCCGCCGTATGTGCTGCGTGAGTCTCCTGTACTCCGTGCCCTGGGATCATGGGCTTTGGTGAATACAGCAAGCCCCCAGGCGCACGCCGATGATGGCGGGTGCTAGACTCCGCAGGGCTTTCAGCGTGGCGGCTTCTAGTGCGGCTTTTGTTAGGAGCGGGTGTAGAATGCAGTCTCTCCCGGCTGTACGAATAATTCGCTTGCTGGACCACGGCGGTTTTCAGTTTTGCAATTGCATTGCGAACCTCGATCTCAAGGGGCGTGTCTCCATTGATGGGCAGATGTGCCAGCGCCGTGGTAGCCACGTAGAGGTTGTCCACAGGGTTCGTAAAGTGCCCTTGTGCCGTAAGCATTGGTACCTCTGGCCGCTCCCCATGACCCGCCGAGCGTCGGGCTCCCGGGTCTGTCGACCTCTGGGGAGTTCCTGTCGCTGGACCCCGAACGCGTTCCCCTGGCAGGGTGCTGAACTGCAGGGCCTGACCTTCAACCTCGGCCGCAAGCCGGCTCCGGTGTCGTCTGTGATGAACCGCGTCAGACTCCACCCGGCGCTGCTCCAGATGATAACTCTCCTGTTGCAGACGCGCCGATTCTTCCCGTAATTCTCGTTCACGAGTCGCCAGACGGACGTTCTCCGCATCAATGCCAGCTTGAGCCTGTACCATCTGATCCTTGATCCTGACGATCTCTGCATTGAGCTCTGCCTGATTTTCCGCAGTGACCTGTGTGCCCAGCAGTGTAGTCAACGTAGCCGTCAATCCCACCAGGGTCTGTGCTGGCGAAACTCTTGACACCGCATTGGAGGTTCTAGCATCCGCTGCCGGGTCTGGTATATCAGCCGCCCCCGCCATGTAGACAACAGGGCGAGCGGGCGGGCCTAAAGAATCCTGCGCCGGCGAGTTCTGCTGAAAGCCCCCAAGATCCTCTTGGTGAAGAGAATAAAGCGACTCTCCGCCAGAGGAATAGCCACCATCAACGTAAGTCGCCGAGCCCTCCGTGGAAGCCGACGATCCAGAATACTCCACCCCTTGAGTGAAGCCAACGAAGACGTGCTCTCGCCTGGCGGGCTGCGTGTCCTGGACCGGCTTGAAGGTGTCGGTGAAGATATCCGACCCAGATTGAGATCCGCCAGCCTGCACAGGAGCCGGAAGCCTAGGGGCGGCTCTCGACACGGCGGGTTGCGCGCGGCGGGCCGTTTCAACGACCTCCGTGGAGGCGGCCGGCTTAGAGCCGCCGGCCTTCCCGATGAAGACATGGATTCCGCCAAAGGGGACCCGGTACCCGTACTCAAGAGAGTCGGCCTCGGGGCCCCAGCCTGAGTCGTCGATGAGCAGATTGCCGCGGCGACTCTTGGTTATCCGGCCAATCACGTATCCCTCGAGTCCTTGGGGAGGACCCTTCGAATACTCAACACCACCATGCGATAGCCCCACGGTGGGCGCCAACTGTCGTGGTATTTTCACGGCAGATGTCCTCATAGGACTTGATCTCGAAGCCATCGCGTAAGTAGTAGACCGAAGGGGTTAAACGAGGAACACGGGAGGCAAGGTTTACCCAGGTTCGGCCCCTCTCGTGGAGGTAAAAGCCTACTCCTACTAGATGTATTGAAGATCTCGATTACAAGGGTTTTGGAACTTGTCTAACCCTAGCTCCCGAAAGGTTTCAACGTGATCCCTCTAGCCCCAGAGCTCCCCCCTTTATATATAGGCGGAGGTTCGGGGCTTACATAAGAGTCCGGGTCGGGATAGCAATCCAAGCCCAACTCTCCTTTACTTGTTTCCTAAGTTATACCTCGAGGTGGTTTGCACATACCGCCTCTCACGGCGGGTCTTGGGCCGGCCCTTCCTTGGGCGGCTCTTCTTCTGGGCCTCTTGAGAACGCTCCGGCCCAACTAGCCCATCTTCAATAAAGATCCCCAGAACCCGGCCCTAAACGGGCGGGTCTCACCGAAAGATATTTCCCTGACAGGTGCACTTGTCTCTACGGCAAGGGCTTGAGGCCCTGCCGGAGCCTGTGGCCCCCCGGCAGGCTTGGCATTGTTCCCGGCAAGTAGTCCTTGCCGGAAAACCCTTCTGTGTTCTATGAGCGGATGTCTTCTCAGCCATGCCCTTCCCGCCTGGAGGCTGCAACTTGCCGGTGCATGTCTAGGGGTAATGGGCACCCCCTGTTCATTACACCGACAGGAGCCCCCGGGCCTAGGCCGGACAAACGTGCACAATGTTGTCCGGGCTAGGCCCAAAAACATGCACCGGTACACGTGCGGCGAGAAGTAACCATCACTCATGTCTTTAACTGCACGCTGATGATGACGCAAGAGAGCTTGCGATTTGCCGGACCTTGGGCTTGCCGGCAGCGTGGGCAGACAGAGCAGGACGGCAGCGGGAGTCGTGTCCTGTAATCCCTGCCGTCGCCGCTATCTACTGCGAATGCTTCACTGCCGTCTTGCCGGCCTCCAGCGCGGCGCCTTTGGCTTACCTGTTGCTGCAATGGCGCATGCAAAGGAATAATTAATCTTGGCCATGCCAATCTTCATGTATGCAAGACATGCTCTTTTATGCTAAATGAATGCTGCTCCCTCTTGATTAATTCCGTCCTTGCACATATCTTATATCCTACGCTGTCTAGAAACCTTGCTGGTGCGCACGTTTGCCGTGAGCGCTAGATGCGGGTCTTTAGCAGCCTGCTGGAAACGCCGCCGCCGGCAAGGCGACTTGCCGGGTCAGAACGCAGCCGCTAAGCCTGCCGAGCGGACTCGAGGCAAAACTAGAGTGTGAGCTCACCGCGACAAGGTTCCTTCGCATGCAAATTAATGTACAAGGACGAAAGATCAATCAAGACGACCCATGCTTGCCGGAAAGCTTTCCGGTGCACACGCCCTAGTCGGCAGCGCTTGGAGGAACGGATCCTTAGCAGCTTGCCGGGAATGCCACCTCCTGAAAAGGTTTACCTTCCCGGCGTCTGTGCAGCCACCTAGGTTATCGAGCGGACTTGAGACAACTTGGGGCGCTATTGGTCCTGGGAAGGCTCCTTCGCATGTAGGTGTAAGGAGCAAGCGAGGACAGCCAAAGAAATGCATTTGTCACAAACTTTGGTAACTTAGTTTTTCCTGCTGTGCAGCCCGCATAGTGAGGCCGCGCTCGTGGCGATGACCGGCAGCTCTCGAGAAAGGTACCCTCTAGAGCGCAGCCAGTCCCCGAGCCCGCCTTCCAGGCGTATTCCTGCAACACTGATTGGGCATGTGATGCCACGACAGCGTTTTAGCACAGCAAGTTAATTAGCTTCTGGTTTATAATTAATCTGCTGCAATTGGGACTTCTGCCGAATATTTCCTTGCTTGCCGGAACACTTTCCGGTGCGTACGATCCAGTCAGCAGCGCTTTGAGGAACAGGTCCTTAGCGGCTTGCCGGGAACGCCGCCTCCCGAAAAGGTTTACCTTCCCGGTGCCTGTGCAGCTGCTCACATCGCCGAGCGGACTCGAGGCGATTAGGAGCGCAACTAGCCCCGGGGAGGCTCCTCAGCATACGGGTTCGCGCAAAAATCCGAAGATAAAACTCATGGAGCCTTTTCCTTGAACAAATTCATTTTTGTACAATGAATCCCTGCGCTTGCTGGAATACTCCTCGAATGCGCACGTTCTGGTCGATGGCACTTAGGATCGGGTCCTGTCTAACAGCCTATCGAGAACGCCGCCTCTTCAGGAGCTTAACGCTCCTAGAAACAACCGCAGCCGCACCTGTGTTGTTGGGCGGACCCAGAACAACCAGGAGTGCAGGGTGTTTCCGAAGCGCTCCCTCGCGCACAGGTTATACAAATTTGCCATCAAGGATAAGGCTATACAACAAAAGCCCATCAAAGTTTTAGAACTTAGCTTTCTGTAAGCAGAGGGAAGTCGCCATGGACGATGAAGCTGATCAAGAAACTGGCGCGTTGATCACCAGATCAGGTCCGCACAACCTCTGCCCCCTACCTGGCGCGCCAAAGATGTCGGAAACGACACCTATGGGATCACGAGGATCCCTTTACGATTCGGCCGGGAAGAAGGCTTGCACAGAGAGCAGATCGAATGATCAACGCAAAGGGATTTTACCCAGGTTCGGGCCACTTGGAAGCGTAAAACCCTACTCCTGCTTGGTTATATTGGATGTGTTCTTAGGCCAGTTCTTGGAGCGCTACAGCACTTAGCAGCTATACATGCAGAATGAGCTCTAAGAAATCCATCCCATCCAGGAGCGCTATCCTGCTCTCTGGGTTCCAAGGTCTCCCTCCCCTAGCTACGCCTTGGGCCTCCTTTTATATGTCAAAGGGGTCACCAACAGTGGCGAAGTACCAGAGGTGTAAAGTATCTACAGTGTTATTATACCTAACACTGATGACTTGGGACAAACGCATTAAATGCTCTATTGAGGTGTCCCTTAGCTTCTTGGGGACGGAAAAAGGGGCCGTCCCATCAGCACCGCTTAAGCCCAACGCCGCAAATGCCATGACACGCGTCCAGGAGGATAAGCCTCGTCTGACAGGCTGGTCACTGCACTAGAGCGGTGGCAAGGTGGCGAGGTCTTGCCGGGTGCAAATCTTGCCGGGGCTCGTTGGGACAGCCCGACAAGATCTTGCTGGGGCCCCCGGGCCTTCGGTCTTCTGTCTTCTGAGTATCGTCTCAAAAATTCCTTGATAGTCTTGTGCTTGCTCCCAGTCGTCCCCCGGCAAGCATCTTGCCGGGAGTCCAACATCGGTTCTTCTCGGTGACCTGCCTGGAGGTCTCCTCCCAGGAGGGCTTGCTTCCCGGAAACTCTATCTTGATCTTGCCGGCCTTTGAGCTTGCCGGTGATGTGCAACAAAGTGGTGTGCCCATGCTGGAGCCTGAGGCTCGACAGCAAGGACTAAAGATATGTCTTATGCCCCGGGTGCACTTGTCTCTACGGCAAGGTCTTGAGGCCCTGCCGGAGCCTGTGGCCCCCCGGCAGGCTTGGCGTTGTTCCCGGCAAGTAGTCCTTGCCGGAAAACCCTTCTGTGTTCTATGAGAGGATGTCTTCTCAGCCATGCCCTTCCCGCCTGGAGGCTGCAACTTGCCGGTGCATGTCCAGGGGTAATGGGCACCCCCTATTAATTACACCGACACATTATAAATTGATTCATTATTGCATAAGGTATTGTATTCTAACTTCTCCATGGTTTATACCCCCCGATACAATCCATAGTATCATCAAAACAAGCAAAAACGGAATCTGTCTAAAACAGAACAGTCTGTAATGATCTACGCAATCACCATACTTCTGTAACTCCTAAAATTCTGAAAAATTAACACAAAATGGGGAATTTGTATAAAAATACCGTGTAAAATATTCAGATAAAAAAGACGTAGCAGTAAAATCAGAGAAATTCTGCACTGGACGCTTAAGTTTCTATTTTTGCAACGTATCAATTCTACTTATCATGCAAGTCATCGCAAAGGATTTACTTGGCATAAACACTAATTTAAACAGAAAAACACAATAATTATAGTATAAATAATAATTTTATCACACCATGAAATAAAGTAAAAAAAAAATTAAAGATAAGTATTGGGTTGCCTCCCAACAAGCGTTATTGTTTTATGCCCCTAGCTAGGCATAATGCATAGTTTCAAGTGTTGTCATCTTTGACACTCAATCCATAGGGGGCCCTCATAATAGATTCATAAGGTGGTTTAATTATTTTTCTATGGAAGTGTTCCATCCCTTTCCTTAGTGGGAGTTGGAATCTAATGTTTCCCTCCTTCATATCAATAATAGCACCTATAGTTCGTAGGAAAGGCCTATCAGGTATTATTGGACAGGACGGATTGCATTCAATACCAAGCACAATGAAATACATGGGCATATAATTTATATTAGCAAGAATAAGCACATAATTTATTCTACCCAATGGTTTCTTAATAGTGGAATCCGCAAGATGCAAGTTAAGGGAACATTCATTTATATCGGTGAGACCTAGCACATCACATAAAGATTTCGGTATAGTTGAAACACTAGCACCAAGGTCACACAAAGCATTGCATTCATACTCCTTAACTTTAATTTTAATAGTAGGTTCCCACTCATCATGCAACTTTCTAGGAATAGAAACTTCTAGCTCAAGTTTTTCTTCATGTGCTTTTAGCATAGCTTCTACGATATGTTTAGCAGAAGCCTTATTTTGTTTGTAAGCATGGGGTGAGCTAATAATGGATTGCAGAAACGAAATGCATTCTACTAAAGATAAATTATAATAATTAAAGTCCTTGTGATCCAAGATAGTGGATACATCACTAGTTAAAGTTTTGACCTCTCCAAACCCACTTTTTTCAATTTTATCATTAGAATCATCACCCTCCAAGCAAACGGGGTGCCTTGTAGCTAAAGTTGACTCATCTCCAGTTACTTTATAATCTATTTTCAGATTAGTAGACAAAGATTCAATGGGAGAAGTACCAATCATTTTTAGATCTTCATCGTGATTACGGTAAAAACCGTGTGGAAGAGCTTTTTCTAAAAATTCTCACTTAGCTCTCAACCTAGCGGTCCTCTCCTTACTTTCATTAACAGATTGTATGGATTTAATAGACTCATTAATATCATGCTTGGGTGGCAAAGTTTTACTTTTAAGAGTTTCCACATCATTAGCAATCCTATCCCTGTTTCTAGCCATATTGTCAACTTCATGCAACTTTTCTTCTACCATAGTGATGAAAATCTTTTGAGAACTAATAAATTATTTAATGGTGTTCTCAAGATCAATAGGTATCCTATTATTATTATTATTATTATTAGATGAGTTTCCATAGGAATTTCCATAGTTATTAAAGGAATTGTCGGGATATGGCCTAACATTTAAATTACCTCTATAAGTATTATTGTTTAAATTGTTTCGCGAGACAAAGTTCACATCAATAGCATCATTATTTTTCTCAATCAAAGTAGACAATGGCATATAATTAGGATCAACTTGAGCATTTTTTTTTTGCAACCATATTCATAAGAGCATCCATTTTATCACTCAAAGTAGTAATTTCTTCGACATAATTTACATTCTTACCGGTTGGAGCTCGCTCGGTGTGCCATTGAGAATAATTTGTCATCATAGTTTCCAAAAGTTGTGTAGCCTCTCCTAATGTCGCCTCCATAAAGGTACCACCTACAGCAGAACCTAGAAGGTTTCTATACACAATGTTCAGTCCAGCATAGAAATTTTGTATAATCATTTATAAGTTTAAGCCATGAGTGGGACAATTTCTAATCATCATTTTCATTCTCTCCCATGCTTGTGCAACATGTTCTTGCTCATGATGTTTAAAATTCATAATTTGGTTTCAGAGAGATATAACTTTAGCGGGAGGAAAACACTTGGCAATAAAAGCATCCTTACACTTATCCCATGTTCCAATACTATGGCGGGACAAGGATGAAAACCAAGTTTTAGCTTTATCTCTTAGTGAAAAAGGAAATAATTTTAATTTTACCACATCATTATCCATGTCCTTTTTCTTTTGCATATCACATAATTCAACAAAGGTGTTGAGATGAGAAGCGGGATCCTCATTAGGACTTCCCGAAAACTCTGCACTAGTGGCGGGTGGTATTGGTGTACTAATAAAATCATTATTATTAGTATTTGAGATGTCACACAACCTAGTACTATCTTGAGACATGATGAAACAAGTAAGCAAGCAAACGAGTAAGCTAGATAGTAAACTAGATAACTAAGCAAACAAGCAAATAGAAATATATTTGTAATATTGATTTTTATAGCAAGCAAAATATAACAGCAAATAGAAATATTTTAGTAATTTTGATTTTTATAGCAAGCAAAATATAACAGCAAATAAAAATTAGAACAAGTGAATGGTAATTGTGAACAGGTACTGGATAGGAATTTGATGAACCTCCCCGGCAAAGATGCCAGAAATCCTTCCTAATACTTGTAAACTGCGTTGGGATTTTTCCTAAAGAGGAGGGGATGATGCAGCAAAGCAAAGGTAAGTATTTCCCTCAGTGAAAACCAAGGTTATCTAACCAATAGGAGAACCACACAAATTCCTGTCTTCAGCGCCTATGCACAAAAGAGCAAACACTTGCACCCAACGCGGGCAAGAGGGTTGTCAATCCCCTTGAACTCGTTACTTGCAAACGATAAGTAGTGATAGATAGATAATTTGATGAATATTGTAAATAAAAAGAAAGTAAATGATGGCAGCAAGGTATTTGGAGTTTTTGTAAATATAATTGTGAGGAGACCCGAGGGCCATAGTGTTCGCTAGAGGCTTCTCTCTCGAAGAAGGCATACAGTGGGTAAACAAATTAATGTTGGGCAGTTGATAGAAAAGCGCATAGTTATGAAATATCTATTCATGGCAATGATCATTTATATAGGCATCACATCCATAAACAAGTAGATCGACTCATGCCTGCATCTACTACTATTACTCCACCAATCGACCGCTATCCAGTATGCATTTAAAGTATTAAGTAAAAACAAAGTAATGCTTGAAGGAGGATGACATGATGTAGACAAAGTAAATCCAATCAATATGAATAAACCCCATCGTTTTATCCTTAGTGGCAGAAATACAATACGTGTCATGTCCCTTTCTGTCACTGGGATTGAGCACCGCAAGATTGAACCCACAACAATGCACCACTCCCACTTGAAGATAAATCAATCTAGTTCGCCAAACCATTACGAAGCTATAACAATCATGCAAATAAAATACCAGCAAGTATTCAATATCTTTTCATGAATAATCTGAACATAAACCCACAATTCATCAGATCCCAACAAACACACCGCAACGATTGATTACATAAGATAGATCACTGTGGGAATCGCGGTGATCTTGGCAATGAAGAACATAGAGAGAGAGACATCTAGGTACTAACTACGGACCCGTAGGTCTATGGTGAACTACTCACACATCACCATGGGAGCAGCAAGGTGGATGTAGAGGCCCTCCGTGATCGACCCCCCTCTGGCAGGGCACCGGAACAGGGCTCCAGATGGGCACACAGTGGAATAGAGACGTGTGTCAGCGAAAAAAGTGTTTTGGGAGGCTCTCTAGGTTTTTCCAGATATTAGAGAATTTATAGTCCAAAGAACGACGCCACAGGGTCGGGGAGGTGGCCCCAAGCTATCAGGGCGCGACCACCCCCCCTGGGCGCACTCTGATGGCTTGGGGCACCTCTTGTGCCCTCCGGTCTTCCTCAGAAGCTTCCAGGTCTTATTTTGGTCCAGAAAAAATATTCCAAAATTTCCGGAGCATTTGGACTTCGTTTGGTACAGTATTCCTGAAAAGCCAAAAACACATAGAAAACAACAACTAGCACTTGGCACTGGGTTAATAGGTTAGTTCTCAAAAATAATATAAAACAACAAATAAATGCCTAAAAAGTATCCTAGAATGATAATATAATAACATGGAACAATCAAAAATTATAGATAAGTTGGAGACGTATCAGTGGTACATCTAGATCGTGCCACATCAAGAACACGAGAGAGAGATTAAACACATAGCTACTCGTACATACCCTCAACCTGTTGGGGAACGTTGCATGGGAAACAAAAAATTTCCTACGCACACGCAAGATCTATCTATGGAGATGCATAGCAACTAGAGGGGAGAGTCTGTCTACATACCCTTGTAGACCGTCAGGCGGAAGCGTTTAAAATGCGGTTGATGTAGTCGTACGTCTTCACGATCCAATCGTGGTCCTTCCCAATCAAGCGCCAAATGGATGATACCTCCGCGTTCAGCACACATGCAGCTCGATTCATCAGATCCCAACAAACGCACCACACAAAGTGATTACATCGAATAGATCATCACGAAGATGCGATGAACTTTGCATTGAAGAACATAGAGAGAGAGAGAGAGAGAGATATCTTGATACTAGCTATGGACACGTTGAGGGAGTCCTGGACTAAGGGGTCCTCGGGCCGCGGGCCTATCTCTCAATAGGCCGGCTTGGTGGGCCGCTCTCTGACTATCGCAGGAAGGGCCGGATTTGCCACGATGATACGTCTCCAACGTATCTACTTTTCCAAACTCTTTTGCCCTTGTTTTGGACTCTAATTTGCATGATTTGAATGGAACTAACCCGGACTGACGCTGTTTTCAGCAGAATTGCCTTGGTGTTATTTTTGTGCAGAAATAAAAGTTCTCGGATTGACCTGAAAATTTACGGAGAATATTTCTGGAATTAATAAAAATACTGGCGAAAGAATCAACCGGAGAGGGGCCACCACCTGGCCACAAGCCAGGGGGGCGCCCCCCCCTAGGGCGCGCCCCCCTGTCTTGTGGGGCCCTGTGGCTCCTCCGACCTCATCTCCAACTCCATATAACCCTATTCGGGGAGAAAAAAATCAGAGAGAAGAGTTCATCGCGTTTTACAATACGGAGCCGCCGCCACCTCCTGTTCTTCCTCGGGAGGGCAGATCTGGAGTCTGATTTGGGCTCCGGAGAGGGGAAATCGACGCCGTCGTCATCACCAACCATCCTTCATCACCAATTTCATCATGCTCTCCGCCGTTCGTGAGTAATTCCATCATAGGCTTGCTGGACGGTGATGGGTTGGATGAGATTTACCATGTAATCGAGTTAGTTTTGTTAGGTTTTGATCCCTAGTATCCACTATGTTCTGAGATTGATGTTGCTATGCTTAATGCTTGTCACTAGGGCCCGAGTGCCAGGATTTCAGATCTGAACCTATTATGTTTTCATGAATATATATGTGTTCTTGATCCTATCTTGCAAGTTGTAGACACCTATTACGAGTTATGATCCGCATCCCCCAGGGTGACAATAACTGGGATTCTTTCCGATGATTACCGTAGTTTGAGGAGTTCATGTATTCACTAATTGCTAATGCTTTGGTCCGGTTCTCTATTAAAAGGAGGCCTTAATATCCCTTAGTTTCCATTAGGACCCCGCTGCCACAGGAGGGTAGGACAAAAGATGTCATGCAAGTTCTTTTCCATAAGCACGTATGACTATATATGGAATACATGCCTACATTACATTGATGAATTGGAGCTAGTTCTGTGTCACCCTATGTTATAACCGTTGCATGATGAATGCCATCCGACATAATTATCCATCACTGATCCATTGCCTACGAGCTTTTTGCATATTGATCTTTGCTAAGTTACTTTTCCGTTGCTACTGTTACAATCACTACAACACTGCTACTGTTACTTTGCCATTGTTACCGTTACTTCCATACTACTTTGCTACAGATACTAAGTCTTTTAGGTGTGGTTGAATTGACAACTCAGCTGCTAATACTCGAGAATATTCTTTGGCTCCCCTTGTGTCGAATCAATAAATTTGGGTTGAATACTCTACCCTCGAAAACTGTTGCGATCCCCTATACTTGTGGGTTATCAAGACCTTTTTCTGGCGCCGTTGCCGGGGAGCATAGCTCTATTCTCTGAGTCACTTGGGATTTATATCTGTTGATCACTATGAAGAATTTGAAAGATGCTAAAACCAAGATTTACCCCTCAACTACGAGGACAGGTAAGGAACTGCCATCTAGCTCTGCACTTGATTCACCTTCTGTTATGAGTAAATTTGCGACATCACCACCTGCTATTGATTCTGATATGTCGCAAGTAATTGATGATGCTACTTCTGCTATGCATGATGCTTATGATGATACTTTGCTTAATACCACTGTGCCACTGGGTGAATTTCTTGATGAACAAATTGCTAGAGTCAATGCTGCAACTGATGATATCTCTGAAACTGATGAAATTATTGAAACTGAACACTATGATACACCTGCTGGGCCTAGCTCTCCTAGATATGAATTGCCTGATATACCTAAGGGTTATGTTATGGAAGGAGAGGTAGCTAGGGACTTTCTTGCTTGTAAGGATAGAGATGATCTTAAGAAATTACTACGCAAGTGGAAAGAAAAATCTTTGAATGCTAGAATGCAATATGATCCCAAGTTTGCTACTTCACCTATCTTTGTTACTGATAAGGATTATGAATTCTCTGTCGATCCTGAGTTAATTACTTTGGTTGAATCTGATCCTTTCCATGGTTATGAATCTGAAACTGTTGTGGCACATCTTACTAAATTGAATGATATAGCCACCCTATTCACTCATGAGGAAAAAATTCGTTATTACTATATTCTTAAGTTGTTTCCTTTCTCATTAAAGGGTGATGCTAAGATACGGTTTAATTCTCTTGCTCCTGGTTGTGTGCGTAGTCCCCAGGATATGATATATTACTTCTCTGAAAAATATTTTCCTGCACATAAGAAACAAGCTGCCTTGCAGGAAATATTTAACTTTGTGCAAATTGAAGAAGAGAGTCTCCCACAAGCTTGGGGGAGGCTTCTCCGGTTACTTAATGCTTTGCCTGATCACCCTCTCAAGAAAAATGAAATACTTGATATCTTTTATAATGGACTAACCGATGCTTCTAGGGACCACCTAGAAAGTTGTGCTGGTTGTGTTTTCAGGGAACGAACTGTTGAACAAGTTGAATTACTATTGAATAATATATTGAGCAATGATAATGATTGGACTATTCCCGAACCACCTCCAAAGCCAACTCTGAAGAAAAGAGGTTTTTTATTTCTCAGTCCTGAAGATATGCAAGAGGCAAAGAAATCTATGAAAGAAAAGGGTATTAAAGCTGAAGATGTTAAGAATCTACCACCTATTGAAGAAATACATGGTCTTGATAACCCGACACAGGTAGTAGAGGTAAATTCCCTCCGTAGATTTGATGAAGGTGATATTCCTTATAATAAGTCTGCTAGCCAATGCTTGGATGAGTTTCATAATTTTATAGTTAAGCAAGAGAGTTTCAATGCTTATGTTAGTAGACAACTGAAACATAATGCTTACATGCTTGATCGCTTAGGTGATTATATGAGTAGAACTGTTAATGATCTTAAGCTTATTAGTAAACATGCTTCCATGGTAACTACTCAAGTAGAACAAGTACTTAAGGCACAGAATGATTTGCTTAATGAGATGATTAGTAAGAACAATGATCATTCTGTTAGAGTTGTGACTAGAGGTGGTAGAATGACTCAGGAACCTTTGTATCCTGAGGGCCATCCTAAGAGAATTGAGCAAGATTCTCAGAGAGTTAATACTGATGCACCTAGTTGTCCCAGCAATAAAAGGAAAAAGAATGAAGATAGGACTTTGCATGCTGCTAGTGAACCTGTTACTGATTCACATGAAAACCCAAATGATATTTCTATTTCTGATGCTGAGACACAATCTGGTAATGAACATGAGCCTAGTGATAATATTAATGATGATGTTCATGTTGATGCTCAACCTAATAATGATAATGATGTGGAGATTGAACCTGCTGTTGATCTTGATAACCCACAGCCTAAGAATAAGAGATATGATAAAAGAGACTTTGTTGCTAGGAAGCATGGTAGAGAAAGAGAACCATGGGTTCAGAAACCCATGCCCTTTCCTCCTAAACCATCCAAGAAAAAGGATGATGAGGACTTTGAGCGCTTTGTTGAAATGCTTAGACCTGTCTTTTTGCGTATGCGCTTGACTGATATTCTGAAAATGTCTCCTTATGCCAAGTATATGAAAGGTATTGTGACAAATAAAAGAAAGATACCGGAAGCTGAGATTTCCATCATGCTTGCTAATTATACTTTTAAAGGTGGAATACCAAAGAAACTAGGAGATCCCGGGGTACCTACTATACCATGCTCTATTAAAGGAAATTATGTTAAAACTGCTTTATGTGACCTTGGAGCTGGTGTTAGCGTTATGCCTTTCTCTTTATATCGTAGACTTGATTTGAATAAGTTGACACCTACTGAAATCTCCTTGCAAATGGCTGATAAATCAACTGCTTTACCCATCGGTATTTGCGAGGATGTGCCTGTTGTGGTTGCAAATGTTACTATCGTAACAGACTTTGTTATTCTTGATATTCCCGAGGACGACAGTATGTCGATCATCCTTGGTAGACCCTTTTTGAATACTGCAGGGGCTGTTATTGACTGCAACAAGGGCAATGTCACTTTTCATGGTAATGGTAATGAGCATACAGAACACTTTCCGAAGAAACAACCTCAAGTTCGTAGTATCAACTCCATTGAAAAAAATTCACCGATTATTATTGGAGACTTTGAATTCCCTCTTCCTACTGCCAAAAATAAATATGATATACTTATTGTTGGGGACATGCATATCCCCATTGAGGTAACCTAGTGTTATTCGAAAATTCTCCGGTTCCGTGTCATTCGAAAAAAAGTTTGTCAATAAGACTTGATCAACCTTATTGATGGATTCTTTTTGATGAGCATAGGATGGATGAATTTAGAAAGCACAACCTTCTGTACCTAACTTTTATTCTCTGTTCTTTAGTTTCAATTTAGTAAAAATGCCATTATTTCTTCGTTTTCTGATTTATCCGTGCAATAGAAAAATGACCTGAAAATAAAAGTTCCCAGAATTCCCTGAAAATTTAGTATGATTTTTTCTGGAATATTTAAGAATTTTTGGCACTGAGTATACATCAGGGGGCTGCACCAGTTCTTCCTAGGGAGGGCAGATCTGGAGTCCGATTTGGGCTCCGGAGAGGGGAAATCGACGTCGTCGTCATCACCAACCATCCTTCATCACCAATTTCATGATGCTCTCCGCCGTTCGTGAGTAATTCCATCGTAGGCTTGCTGGACGGTGATGGGTTGGATGAGATTTACCATGTAATCGAGTTAGTTTTGTTAGCGTTTGATCCTTAGTATCCACTATGTTCTGAGATTGATGTTGCTATGACTTTGCTATGCTTAATGCTTGTCACTAGGGCCCGAGTGCCATGATTTCAGATCTGAACCTATTATGTTTTCATGAATATATATGTGTTCTTGATCCTATCTTGCAAGTTGTAGACACCTATTACGAGTTATGATCCGCATCCCCCAGGGTGACAATAACTGGGATTCTTTCCAGTGATTACCGTTGTTTGAGGAGTTCATGTATTCACTAAGTGCTAATGCTTTGGTCCGGTTCTCTATTAAAAGGAGGCCTTAATATCCCTTAGTTTCCATTAGGACCCCGCTGCCACGGGAGGGTAGGACAAAAGATGTCATGCAAGTTCTTTTCCATAAGCACGTATGACTATATATGGAATACATGCCTACATTACATTGATGAATTGGAGCTAGTTCTGTGTCACCCTATGTTATAACTGTTGCATGATGAATGCCATCCGACATAATTATCCATCACTGATCCATTGCCTACGAGCTTTTCGCATATTGATCTTTGCTAAGTTACTTTTCCGTTGCTACTGTTACAATCACTACAACACTGCTACTGTTACTTTGCCATTGTTACCATTACTTCCATACTACTTTGCTGCAGATACTAAGTCTTTCAGGTGTGGTTGAATTGACAACTCAGCTGCTAATACTCGAGAATATTCTTTGGCTCCCCTTGTGTCGAATCAATAAATTTGGGTTGAATACTCTACCCTCGAAAACTGTTGCGATCCCCTATACTTGTGGGTTATCACACGACCCCGTGTTCTAGAAGGAAGCCTCGAAGGCGCGTCGTGCACTCCAAGTCAAGATGAGGAAATCAGCATCTCCATCCCCGGAATGAGACTTATCATGTGTAAACCCTAGGTACCCCCCGGTGTCTATATAAACTGGGGGGTTTTAGATTGTAGGACAGGGAAACTCATCTAGGGTTTCAGCTATTTGATATCGTGGTAGATCAAATCTGTAACCTTCATACACATCAATATAATCGAGTAGGACATAGGGTTTTACCTCCATAGGAGGGCCCAAACCTGGGTAAAACATCGTCCCCTTCGTCCCTTGTTACCATCGATCCTAGACTCACAGCTCGGGACCCCCTACCCGAGATCTGCCGGTTTTGACACTGACATTGGTGCTTTCATTGAGAGTTCCGCTGTGATGGCCAAAGGAATCAATGGCACGCTTAGTCATTAGCGAGGAAGTCCGCAACATGGACTCCTTTGTCCCGGGACAGGTCTTCGCTTTCGGCAGCGTCGTGCTGCACGCCGACCCGACCGGCCGTCTTGGCCGGGTCAGGACTTTCGCCCCTGATCAAGAGGTCAGATTCGGGAACCTAGAGTTCTCCGTAGACTCTCGGGGCGATCTTTTGCTCACCGGGCTTGCAATCTCATCTGTTGCGCCCGAGGACTCCGAGGCCTTGACTTCGGATTTCGCTCTCAGTCCCGCCCACAGGACCAACCCCGACGACGATCTGGCTTTTAGTCCGGATCCGATCATAGTACCGGATGGTCCGGGGTCAGCTCCTGCCGAACACACTCCTTGTTCGGACGCATCGGAGGTTAACTCCGAAAGCTCTGGGCAGATGGACCCGATCGAGCTCTTGACACTCAACGAGGCTCTAGATCGGATCTTATCGATGAAAATCACTGATGACTCAACCCCGATCCATGCTCAGATCGGTCTGAAGGCGGGTCAAGAGGAATTTTTCATCCCACCCACCACCCACTTAGTAGCCACTGTCGAAGACTTAACCGACATGTTGGACTACGCCTCCGAGGAGGCAGAAGACATGGATGAAGAGGATTGCGCTCCCGCCCCCGTCAACACCGGGCGATGGACTGCCACCTCTACTTACGACGTCTGTATTGGTGGATACACCAGCCGATAAGGGCGATCACACACCTAAAAACAATGGCAATAAATCTGGTGAGGAGCCGTCAAGGCACCGGAAACTGTGCAAACGGTCAAAGGCAAAAAAGGGAAGGGAAGCCATTGCTGACACTGGGGAAAATGACACCCCGGAAGACCTCGGTGACCCCGATCTCCCCGAGCATCCACTAGAGGACCAGGAGAGGCCGGAAGATCAGCGCGACCTCGAGGATCTATACGATTCCGGGGATGACAACTACCTCCCCCCTGTCGAGGAGGAAGATAGCCTGGAAGCCGAAGACTTCACCGTCCCCGAAAACCTTGAGGATCAGGAATGGTTCAGGCAACAACTTATAGCCACTGCCCGAAGACTGAAGGCAAAAGAACGGCAACTTAAGGCCGAACAGGACACCCTCAATGATAGATGGACAAGGGTCCGATCAGCCGAGGAAGGGTACGGTACCGGTCTATTGGACCAACCCAAGAGCTATCCACGCCGACGGCTGCTGCCGCAGTTCGACAACGTGGTCTCTAATACACCATCGCCCAAACACACTACATACGACCAGCCGGACCGCCCTCCCCGAGGACAAGATAGGACGGCTGGCGACGCCGGTTATAGGCCGGTGATACCCCGCAGAAGGGGAAAAGAGCCAATAGAGCCCGACGACAGGTACGGCATGCGACACGACCTAGACTATAGAACAGGCCGCACGATATCCATCTACAGATCTAGAGGGTACTCCTCCGATAGACGAGACGGGTACCAGCCTCGGCTCGACCACAACAACAGAGGTCGGGAACCAAACCGGGCCAGATCAGGCGCCAACTACCGGCATGACATAGCCCGGGTCAGAGGCGCTGCCCACCCACTGTGCTTCACCGACGAGGTGATGCAGCATCAAATCCTAGAAGGGTTTAAACCCGTGAACATAGAGCAATACGATGGGACAACTGACCCAGCAGTATGGATTGAGGATTTCCTCCTCCACATTCATATGGCACGAGGAGATGATCTCCACGCCATCAAATATCTGCCCCTAAAACTTAAGGGGCCAGCTCGGCACTGGTTAAACAGCCTCCATGAAAATTCTATCAGGAGTTGGGAGGATCTCGAGGATGCTTTCCGATCTAACTTCCAGGGGACCTATGTCCAGCCGCCGGACTCCTCTGACCTAAGCAATGTTGTCCAGAAGGCAGGCGAATCAGCTCGACAATTCTGGAATCGGTTCTTGACCAAGAAGAACCAGATTGTCGATTGCCCGGACGCCGAGGCAATAGCCTCCTTCCGGCACAATATTCGGGACGAATGGCTGGCTCGCCAGCTCGGTCAGGACAAGCCTAGGACCATGTCCGCCCTCACATCACTCATGACCCGCTTTTGCGCGGGCGAGGATAACTGGCTAGCTAGACGAAGCCACAACCCCGAAGACCCCGGCACCTCTGAAGTCCGGGATGGAAACGGCAAACCTCAACGATACAAAAGTAAACGCCGGCACAACAACGGTGATGCCGACAACACGGCTGTTAACGCCGGTTTCCGCAACCCCCGATCCGGGCAGCGGAAGAAGCCTTCTAAAGGCAATCGTGATGGACCTACCCCGCTGGACAAGATCATGGATAGGCCCTTCCAGATCCATGGCACTCAAGACAAGCCTGCCACCCACACCAACCGTAACTGTTGGGTGTTCAAACAAGCCGGCAAACTCGCAGCCGAAGAGCAAGGCAAGGGCCCACGCAGCAAGGACGATGACGAGCCCCGCGGTCCGATCAATGGAGGACAGAAGCAGTTCCCTCCAGAGGTAAAGACTGTGACCATGATATACGCCATTCATATACCTAAAAAGGAGAGGAAGCGCGCCCTTCGAGAGGTCTACGCCGTAGAGCCTGTAGCCCCGAAGTTCAACCCATGGTCGGCGTACTCGATCACCTTCAATCAACGAGACCATCCGACCAGTATCCGTCATGGGGGTTCGACGGGCCTCGTCCTAGACCCCATTATCAATGGGTATCACCTCACTAAAGTCCTAATGGACGGAGGAAGTAGCCTCAATCTGATTTACTCAGACACGGTGAAAAAGATGGGTATAGATCCATCAAGGATCAAGCCCAGCAACACTACCTTTAAAGGAGTGATCCCAAGCGTTGAAGCCCGGTGCACGGGCTCTGTTAGCCTGGAAGTAGTGTTCGGTTCGCCCGACAACTTCCGCAGCGAGGACTTGATCTTCGACATTGTCCCCTTCCGCATCGGTTATCACGCCCTGCTTGGCCGCACAGCATTCGCTCGCTTTAATGCCGTCCCACACTACGCATACCTCAAGCTCAAGATGCCCGGGCCCAAGGGGGTCATTACTGTCAACGGCAACACAGAGCGTTCCCTCCGAACTAAGGAACATGCATTGGCCCTGGCGGCCGAATTCCATTACGATGACGATCGGCCAACATCGAAATCTGCCATAAAGGCACGAAAGGCTGACAAACGAGCTCGGTCTCAGTCCGAACTCCCGGAATCTTATTCTCCCCAGAAATAGGGACACGCTCCTCACTGCACAGCCCTAGTGCCTGTCAAACATGTGCCAAGACGGCACAATTTTGCACTCAAAATTCCATGGGCAGCAGTGAGGAACAACTATCAAAGGGAAAGTGTTCGGCTGGACCGAACTACTGCCAGTACATGTCCTCGGACATACCACAGGTACCATCAAGGACCTGCTAAAGCGTAAAGCTCATCCATACTTCGGCGACTTCTCAAGATCTTCTTCCCAAGGTCCGTTCGCCGACGCCATCACCCTTAAAGGAATACAACTCCCTAGGAGGCGCAAGAGCGGACATGCGACTGGGCACATCGAGGTCGTCAAGCCACCCATCGAAGACCCCTGGTACAACCCCTCCTCTGTAAACTTTATATTTCCTCTTCAAATACCTGTAAACAGTGGCTTCGGCAATTTGAGTTATAAGAATTAATGAGCAAATAATAGACCATTGTACATGGCTTCTTCGTTGTATTTTATGCTACATGTGATGTCTACTACGCAACCTTCTTCTTGTAGACTCATGTTGGGCCTCCAAGCGCAGAGTTTTGTAGGACAGTAGCAAATTTCCCTCAAGTGGATGACCAAAGGTTTATCAATCCGTGGGAGGCGTAGGATGAAGATGTCTCTCTCAAACAACCCTGCAACCAAATAACAAAGAGTCTCTTGTGTCCCCAACACACCCAATACAATGGCAAATTGTATAGGTGCACTAGTTCGGCGAAGAGATGGTGATACAAGTGCAATATGGATGGTAGATATAGGTTTTTGTAATCTGAAAACATAAAAACAGCAAGGTAGCAAGTAACAAAAGTGAGCAAAAATGGTATTGCAATGCTTGGAAACAACGCCTAGGGTTCATACTTTCACTAGTGCAAGTTCTAACAATACTAACATAGTTGAATCATATATAAATCCCTCACGTGCGACAAAGAGTTCACTCCAAAGTCACAAATAGCGGAGAACAAACGAAGAAATTATTGTAGGGTACGAAACCACCTCAAAGTTATCTTTTCCGGTCAATCTTATGAGCTATCCCTATAAGTGTCACGAACAGCCCTAGAGTTCGTACTAAAATAACACCTTAAGATACACATCAACCAAAACCCTAATGTCACCTAGATACCCCAATGTCACCTCGAGTACCCGTGGGTTTGATTATACGATATGCATCACATAATTTCAGATTCATCTATTCAATCCAACACAAAGAACTTCAAAGAGTGCCCCAAAGTTTCTACCGGAGAGTCAAGACGAAAACGTGTGCCAACCCCTATGCATAGATCCGGCATGAAATTAAACTAGACAACTAGGCGGCACGCAGGCATGCGGTGGAGGGATACAACAACGCATCAGCGTCGGAGACAACGAAAGTAGCCAGGGAGCTGCATATGACCCCGGTTGTGAAAACCGATGGCAGGGTCCTGCATGCCGTGAAGACTCTGATGTAGAACCTGCATACCAAGCGGGAGCGCAGGTCCACGTGCCGGAGTACGACCTCCAACCTCAGGCCACTCAAGACCTGGGGGAAACGCAGTCCGAGCCGGATAAAGGATGTGCTCCTGATGTATCCTCGCACGAACTGCTGGCATCAAATGCTCCATAGCTTGATACAGACGAGCTCGAGTGGCGTGCAGCTCGACATTAAGAGCCCTGACAGTGCGATCCAGTGCCTCAGTGTACTGCATCAGAACCCGTGGGTCGTAGCGACGACTCACATAGGGGGCACAAATAGCAGTGTAGGACCGATCAGTACGCTGCGGAGCGAAAGGGATCAAGACCTCAGCGTTAGCTGGTGTATCAACTCCATCAGGGACATACGGAATGTACCGATATGCCGAATCCTCCAAGCTGGGGTTCGCTGCGCGGAGACGAACAATAGCAGCATAGGCAGCATCCTGTACTGCCATCTCAACAGTCACTCCAATGCCACAGAAGGTGTGCAGCCCATCTCTGGTACGATCATGCTTATCCCAGATAACCATCTCGGCCTCATACTGTTCCTGGTTGAACTCGTGGTAGTCCTCATAAACAGTGTACTCGGGGTACCAACGATAACCCAGTGTCTTCAAGAGACCGTTCAGAATGGCCGGGAACCCAGTCGTATCGTGCGCATAGGTCAGACGGACGATCTGCCTAGCGGGACGCATCTGTAACAAGGAGATTCAAGATGTCAAATGACAGTGCGTGTATCATACTTCAAGAGCAAACAATTGTCAGCGAAACAACTCTCCAGTGGATGTGATCACGAGAACCTAATGTTAGGTTTGATAAAATATTTTAACCCGAAGAGGAGAGAGATCAGAATCCCAGAGTATAGACGAGGAATAAAAGATCCTAATACCACCCGGTTGGCGACGTGGGCCCGTAAGCCACACAGCCAAGTTAGTAAAACAATTTTCTTTGTCTAGGCTCAACTTCGGCCAAGGAGTTGGAAAGGGGGCTACCTACAGGCAGTCGGCTCTGATACCAACTTGTGACGCCCCCATTCTTGTCCGTACGCTAATCAATCACGCAATGCGTACGACCAAGATTAGGGACTCACTGATTAGTACCACAACACGACAAAAGACACAAATAGAGAGTCATACAGCTTAATATTACAAGCCAGGGGCCCCGAGGGCTCGAATATAAAGCTCGACATGAACACGAGTCAGCGGAAGCAAATATATCTGAGTACAGACATAAGTTAGACAAGTTTTGCCTTAAGAAGGCTAGTACAAACATAAACAGCGGATCGAAAGAGGCGAGGCCTCCTGCCTGGGAACCTCCTAACTACTCCTGAACGTCGGAGAAGTCCACGTCGTAGTAGGCTCCATCCTGGTAGCAGTAACCTCCGTCGGGGTAGCTGTAGTCGTCCACCGGGTAAGCTGCATCCTGCGGCTCCTGGGCTCCATCGTCTGGTCGCGGCATCGTATCAAGGGAAAAGGGGAGCAAAGCAACGGTGAGTACTCATCCAAAGTACTCGCAAGACTTACATCAGATCTATGCTAGATATGCACCAGTATCAAAAGAATGGGGCTATATCTTTGGACTAGACTGCAGAAATGCCAGAATAGAGGAGAAGGCCTAGTCCTATCGAAGACTAGCATCTTCAACATCTTGCAGCATTAGAAGAGAGTAGACCTGCATCTCATATATATAGTCCTATTGTTGTAGCAAATTTTATTAAGTAACACGCCCAGAGATCCTTCCTCGACTCCCTGCGAGGAAGCAATCCCGGAGCCACAATTCATTTTAATTAGTTTATGATTTTAGTTGTAGTAGGTCAGAGCACGACTCCAAGTCGTCCTGTTACCGTGGACACGGCTATTCGAATAGTTTACTTCCCTGCAGGGGTGCACCACATTCCCCAACACGCTCGATAAGCTACGGCCGGATACGATTTTCTGGTCAATACCCGGCCTCGACATATCGACACGACGTAGTCCTACCTAGGCTCAACAGAGAGGCCAGCACGCCGGTCTACATCCTAATGGCTCGGGGTCTTGGGCCATCGCCCTCTCCATCCTGCACGTTACGCCCTCGGCCGGGACCAGTCCTAGCATGCCTTAGTAACAAGCGCCATGCGTTCCAGACCACCCGGGCGCGAGTCGATAAATGTGGCATCTGAAAAGCTTTCAGGAGAATGTATGCCGCCGAGCAGCCCATACTGATTACCCCGCGTGGTGGTTAGTGCGTATTAGGCCAACGACCTAACTCAGATTAAATACTCAACCCATTAGCAATTTATTAGTGCGGGGCAAGCTCGAACCAAAAGTGCAGTCCGTCGCCCCGCCAAGAACACTCGAGTGCCTTCTGGCGCACCCCACCAAATCTCCGGATGCCTTGCGGCGCATCCCACCAATATCTCTCGCGGGTACCCTTGGGGCCGACCCGTCTTTAACATGTCTCAGTCATCCGGTCATAGTAACTGTGTGGTTGTACTCCAAGTGGAGATCCGAGGAATCACCCTCGAGGGATCCCACTCGAGGTAAGTGTATGACAAGAGTCGTTATCGGTAAATGGAAAGGAGGAATCACCCTCGATACCCATGACCGATAACTACGCTACAGAATTAACATCGGGAGTGCTAAGTGAGGTATCACCCTCGACACTCGATGGTAGCTCTGCAGTGCCATACTAAAGGGGTGTGCGGTGATGTGAGGGGTCTGGCTCGTCGGTCAGTTGACCGAGTCTTCTGTCTTCAAGTCGTCGAGTCGTCGATGATCAAGCAGGGGCAACTGATACTAAGGGGGGGTCTCAGGGGGTTCACTGATCCACCTAAGCTAAACAGTTGGTATGATAGCAGATAAAGTAACAGTTCATCAAAATCAGGCTATGCATCAGAATAGGAGCTATCTAATATATTAGCAAAATTCTAATGCAAGCATAAGAGAGAGAGAGGTGGGTGATATCGAAATGCTCAAGGGGGTTTTGCTTGCCTTGTTGCTCTGCTGCAAAAGGCTGGTCGTCAGGGGCGTAGTCGTACTCGGCGGCAGCGTCAGTCTCGGGCTCTACCGGTAAGAAGAGGGGGAGGAAACAATAAATACAAGCAACACATGCAACACGATGTATGACATGGCAATACGCAGTGCTAGGGGTAGTCTAACGCGGTACTACTCGATACCGATGAAGGGGGAACCCATCCGGAAAGTTTTCCCGGTTCCGGACAACTGTCGGACAGATGACCGGAGGGGGGGGGGCAATGTTCCAGGCTTGCGATGCTAGAAGCATGGGACAGCTAGGATGCAGTGCAGGGTGATATACTGCTTATCTAAGTGCTCTAGTTAATTTAGGGATTTATCTGGAATTATTTTATTAAAGTCGCGCACTATTTATCCGCCAGAAACAGGCAAAAAGTTACAGGTTTGCTATGCTAGGGGCAGGTAATAGACTAACGGACTGCGTATCCGGATTCGTCTCGTCGTTCTGAGCAACTTTCATGTTCAAAACTTTTTAATCCGAGCTACGGTTTATTTTATATTAATTTTTAAAGATTAAACAATATTCTGAATTTAATTTAATTATTTAATTCGAATTAATCCCGAATTATCCAAAACAGTAACTATTGCTGTTTAATTAACCTAAACAGTAATTACTGATTAATTAATTAACTAATTAATAACTTAATTATCTGATTAATTAAACTAATTAATTAATTAATAATATTAATATTTATTTATTTATTTTATTTTCTAAATTCACTTTTTTTTATATTAATAAATACGTATATGTGTATAAATACATGTGTATGTATATACATACATACGTATGTATATACATACATACGTATGTATATACATACACACACGCACACGCACACACAACCGCACGCACGCACACACACAACACACGCACGCGCGCCGGCCGGCCGGACCGGGTCGGCGGCTGCGGCCGTCGGGGGGGGGGGGGAGGGCGGCGCCGGCGGCGGGGCTCATCGGGGGTCGGCGGCCGGCAGTCGGGGAAGCGACGGCGGAGGCGGCCGGCGGCGGCGCGGCGGCGGACGGGCGGCGGCGAGGCGGAGGCGACGGCGGCGGCGGGTCCGGGCGCGGGGGGCGCGGCGGCGGGCGACGCGGAGGCGACGGCGGCGGCGGGTCCCGGCGCGGAGGGCGCGGCGGCGGATCCGGGCGGTGACGCGGTCGGCGCGGGCGGCCGGGCCACGGGCGCGTCGGGGGGGGGGGCGGAGCGGCCGGGCGCGGCGGGCCGGTCGGCTCGGTCGACGGGGGGGGAAACGGGACGGGCGCGGGGCTGCCGCTCGCGGCGCGCGGCAGCGGGGGGGGGAGAATGTGGACGGGCAGGAACGGCTAGGGCACGCCCTTGCTTATATACGGGGCAATTTGGGCCGGTCCAAATTCGTCCGGATTCGGTCCAGTTTCCGGGTCTATTTTCCCTCCGTTTCAAAAACCGTTTTTAATACTTTTGGGGTACCAAACCAATCCGAAAAATTCCTGTTTTAATTTTATAAAACATTACAGAATATTTGCGATCCATCCAACATTTTTAATTCCGGTTTCGTCAAACTTTTTGAACCACATTTCCGACAAATTTTAAAATGCAACGGAATTAAATTTCGGAACGATTCCAACGGTGATCGACTTAGATTTAGCAAAAGCCTTAGCGTGTTCTCGGCCATCATCGTAGCTTAATTACAATCATCACTGTGGCACTGTTCATGATCATTACTGTAGCTTAATTACAATGATCACTGTAGCATAAGCCCGGGGTGTCACAAAGGTTCAAAGCAATAGTCTAGTTTTAACATAATGACTTAAATACTCAAGCATGTCAACAAGCAACCATGTCTTTCAAAATATCAACACTAAAGAAAGTTATCCCTAGCCCATCATGCTCAATCATTGATCCATTCATGAAACACACTCAAATATTAGCTACGCCCAATGCTCAAGTACGGTCATAGTGCCCCCTGGTTGGTGCTTATAAGAGAAGATGGAGACTCAAATCAAAAATAAAAATTGCATAAAGTAAGTAGATAGGCCCTTCGCGGAGGGAAGTAGGGATTTGTAGAGCTGCCAGAGCTCAAGGTTTAAATTGAGAGAGGAAAATATTTTGAGTGGCATGCTTTTCCTGTCAACGAAAACGACGAAGTAGCTCACAATACTTTCCATGCTAGATACATTATAGGCGGTTTCCAAACAGAATAGTAAAGTTTTTTACTCCCCCTCCACCAATCAATCACACTCCACGGCGAGCCGAATCCACGGGTACCGTCCATACAAACAACAATCCTGGGGGAGTTTTGTTTCATTATTTTTTTGATTTGAATTTTGAGCATGGGACTGGGCATCCCGAATACCAGCCACTATCTCGTGAATGATAGTGAATCAACACATATCGTGAGAATAACACACCTAGCATGGAAAAATATTGGATACTCCCCACCGTTTCATGAGCGGTACGGGCACACAAAAGAGAAAATTTATTTTGAAGATTTAGAGATGGCACATACAAATTTGCTTGGAACGGCATGGAAATACCGCATATAGGTAGGTATGGTGGAATCATAAGGCAAAACTTGGTTTAAGGATTTTGGATGCACAAGTAGTATTTCTACTTAGTACAAATAGAGGCTAGCAAATAGATTGGGAAGCAACCAAACCAAGGAAAGGAAAATCACATAAGTGAGCATTGAGTCATAACTAACACCGAATAATGCACCACAAGTAGGATGTAACTTCATTGCATAACTATTGACTTTCGTGCATGCATAGGGAATCACAAACCTTAACACCAATATTCCTATTAAGCATAATGACTCACTAACATGACTCACATATTACTATCATCATGTTTCAAAACTATTACAAAGAATCAAGTTTAATTTGTCCAATGATCTTCATGAAAGTTTTTATTATATCCTCCTTGGATATCTATCACTCTGGGACTAGTTTCATATATTGCCATTGCTTTTTGGCAAGCTCAAACAAATTTAAGTGAAGCACATGAGCATAAAGATTTCATCCCTCAAAAAGGTATAAGTGAAGCATGAGAGGAAATGACAAGCTACTCTCAAAAGATATAAGTGAAGATCAATGAGTAGTCAAACAATTAAGTAGCTATGTGATGACTCTCTCTCTCTCAATAAATATTTTCAGATCTGTGTATTTTATTTAAACATCAAGCAAAAGAAAAATAGCACTCCAAGAATAGCACGCATCATGTGAACGAATAAAAATTTAGGCTCAACATAGGCTAACCGATAATTGTTGATGAAGAGAGGTGGGATGCGTAGCATCCCCAAGCTTAGATGCTTGAGACTTCTTGAAATATTTACTTGGGGTGCCTAGGGCATCCCAAAGCTTGAGCTTTTGTATCTAGTTCAATCCTCTCATATCATGGTTTCACCTATTCTCAAAAACATCATCCACACAAAACTCGAAAAGAACTCGTGAGATAGGTTAGTACACATAATAATAAATCAACTCTTTATGTACTGCCAAGACAAGTTGCATAATAATTTCCAAACATTAGGTACTGTATACTATCATCTCCACAATTTATATCTACCAATATAGGGTATGGAAACTATAGGATAAGTAGATAACGAAACTATGACAACAATCTGTCCAAACAGAACAGTCTATAGCAATTTATGAAAACAGTGTAATTCTGTAACTCAAAAAATTATGAAAATTTAGGAAAAGCTAAATAATTTATATGACATCACTGTGTAAAAATTTCAGAAACTTTCCACATTCCAGTAAAATATGAAAATTCATACACTACAGCATAAGTTTCTGTTTTTACACAGCACATATCAAAACATGTAATGCAAGCATCCTAATGCAATTCTTGGAACTTTTTATTGAAAAAAAAACAAGATTATAAATAACACTTAACATAAAACAACAAAATAAAATGACGCTCCAAGCAAAACTCATATTATGTGACGAATAAAAATATAGCTCCAAGTAAGATATACCGATAATGTTGAAGACGAAAGAGTGGATGCCTTCCGGGGCATCCCCAAGCTTAGGCGCTTGAGTATTCCTTGGAGATTACCTTGGGGTGCCTTGGGCAATCCCCAAGCTTAGGTTCTTTTCACTCCTTATTCTCCTCATATCGGTGTCTCACCCAAAACTTGAAAACTTCAATCACACAAAACTTAACGGAACTTCGTGAGATGGGTTAGTATAATAAACAAAGATCATTCACTTAGGTACTGTCAAGACAAGATTCATAATTGTTATCACATAATACCTACTGTATTCTATCATTCCCATAATTTATATCACTGAATATAAGCTATGGGAATACTAAAACAAGAAAACTATGCATGCAAAACAGAATCTGTCAAAAACAGAACAGTCCGTGAAGAACTGTAGTATAGCCATACTTCCCTGTCTCTAAAAATTATGAAACATTAGTACAATCTAGGCAATTTGTATATCAAGATTGTGTAAAAATTTCAGATCAAAATCACGTTCCAGTGAATTTACAAAATTCCTGGACTGAGAGCAAAAGTTTCTGTTTTTGCACAGAATCAAGTCAACTATCATCTACACTATCCCAAAGGCTTTACTTGGAACTTTATTGAAACAAAAGCTATAAAACATGATCAATACAGTAGCTTAATCATGTGAACACACTAAAACAGAAAGTAAAAGTGTTGGGTTGCCTCCCAACAAGCGCTTTTCTTTAATGCCCTTTTAGCTAGGCATGATGATTTCAATGATGCTCACATAGGAATAATAATTCAAACATGCAAAAGAGCATCATGAATCTCATGACAAGCACATTTAAGTCTAACCCACTTCCTATGCATAGGGATTTTGTGAGCAAACAATTTATGGGAGCAAGAATCAACTAGCATAGGAAAGCAAAACAGGCATAACTTCAAAACTTTCAACACATAGAGAGGAAACTTGATATTATTGAAATATGTAGGAGCATGAGATCCTCTCTCATAATAATTTTCAGTAGCATCATGAATGAATTTCACAATATAACCAGCACATAAAGCATTCTTTTCATGATCTACAAGCATAGAAATTTCACTTCTCTCCACACAAGAAAATTTCTTCTCATGACTAATAGTGGGAGTATCATATGAAGCTCGAATACTAAAAATTGTTTCCACATTAAAAGAGTAATGTTCAGGAAAAGGATATTCAAAATTATGACAATAATTATCACTACTCTTTATAACATAAGTATCATCACAATAATCATCATAAGCAGCAACTTTGTTCTCATCATAGTCAATTGAAACCTCTTCCGAAATAGTGGAATCATTAATAAATAAAGTCGTGACCTCTCCAACTCCACTTTTATCATTATAATGAGATTCAACACCCTCCAAGATAGTGGGATAATTATTATCTAAAGTTGACATTCTTCCAAACCCACTTTCATAAATATTACAATCATCATAAATAGGGGGTATGCTATCATCATAATAAATTTGCACATCAAAACTTGGGGGACTAAAAATATCATCTTCGTTAAACATAGCATCTCCAAGCTTGGGACAAACATTAATTGCAGCAAATAAATTCTCAAATATGTCATTCTCATCAAACATAGCATCCCCAAGCTCGTGGTTTTGCAAAACATAAGCATAATCACTCTCATCATTAATAGTATGAATAGCACCAATCGTATAACAATTGTTATCATCACAATTTTCTAAGTTGGTGCCAAAAAGATTTTCAAGATTATAAGGGGTGTCATTATTTGGGAGAGATACCTCTTTACCTTTACTTTTCCTTCTTTTCTTCTTCTTCACCACATTATGTGTGGGTTTATTTAATTCCTCCAAGCTTCTTTGTGAAGAGATTGGTTGAATATGAAGCTCCTCCTCGTTACCTGATTCATCATAAGAAAAAATAGGAGGATGTTGGG
The DNA here is from genome assembly GCA_039707655.1 of Elymus sibiricus. Lineage (NCBI taxonomy): Eukaryota > Viridiplantae > Streptophyta > Magnoliopsida > Poales > Poaceae > Elymus > Elymus sibiricus. The sequence goes on along the minus strand of CM077667.1, from coordinate 174,159,995 downwards.
AAACCTCTTCCCCTTCATTAGTATTCTCTTCATCTTCTATTTGTTTCCTTGTCTTTAAGTAATTGGCAATATAAGGATTCTCAATGCAATTTACCACGCAATACATATAGATTTCATTTAGATCAAAATCAATCATTTTCATGAGAACCCAAGCTGGAACATCCTTAGTTTTATGTTTCATTTCTTCATACCCCAAAAATAGACTAAGTTCATTATGATGCTCAAGGGTAATGAGGTTGTCACAATTTTTGGACACAATTCGATCATGAAATAATTCACATTGGAAATTAAAATGACCACTTTCATTGCAAAGTTCACAAGGACGGCGAGAAATATTAAGTCTTTCAGCACAAACATATAGCCTCTCTTGCAACCATTTAGTTTCTAAATACTTATGCCTCTTACAAAATCTATCTTCCCTTCTAGGCATGTCTTCACAAACTCTATGCACTCCACAAAAATTGACATGCTTATAAGAAATCTTTTTATCATGACTAGTGCAATCATCATTAGTACTATGGATATTCAAAGAATTCATACTAACGACATTGCAATCATGCTCATCACTCAAAGATTTAGTGCCAAACATTTTAATAACTTCTTCTTCTAATATTTGAGCACAATTTTCCTTTCCATCATTTTCAAGAAAGACATTAAAAAGATGAAGCATATGAGGCAACCTCAATTCCATTTTTTTAATTTTCTTTTATAGACTAAACTAGTGATAAAACAAGAAACTAAAAGATTCAATTGCAAGATCTAAAGATATAAATTCAAGCACTCACCTCCCCGGCAACGGCCCCAGAAAACAGCTTGATGTCTACTACGCAACCTTCTTCTTGTAGACTCATGTTGGGCCTCCAAGCGTAGAGTTTTGTAGGACAGTAGCAAATTTCCCTCAAGTGGATGACCTAAGGTTTATCAATCCATGGGAGGCGTAGGATGAAGATGTCTCTCTCAAACAACCCTGCAACCAAATAACAAAGAGTCTCTTGTGTCCCCAACACACCCAATACAATGGCAAATTGTATAGGTGCACTAGTTCGGTGAAGAGATGGTGATACAAGTGCAATATGGATAGTAGATATAGGTTTTTGTAATCTGAAAATATAAAAACAGGAAGGTAGCAAGTAACAAAAGTGAGCAAAAACGGTATTGCAATGCTTGGAAACAAGGCCTAGGGTTCATACTTTCACTAGTGCAAGTTCTCTCAACAATACTAACATAGTTGAATCATATATGAATCCCTCACGTGCGACAAAGAGTTCACTCCAAAGTCACAAATAGCGGAGAACAAACGAAGAAATTATTGTAGGGTACAAACCACCTCAAAGTTATCTTTTCCGATCAATCTTATGAGCTATCCCTATAAGTGTCACGAACAGCCCTAGAGTTCGTACTAAAATAACACCTTAAGATACACATCAACCAAAACCCTAATGTCACCTAGATACCCCAATGTCACCTCGAGTACCCGTGGGTTTGATTATACGATATGCATCACATAATTTCAGATTCATCTATTCAATCCAACACAAAGAACTTCAAAGAGTGCCCCAAAGTTTCTATCGGAGAGTCAAGACGAAAACGTGTGCCAACCCCTATGCATAGATTCCCATGGTCACGGAACCCGCAAGTTGATCACCAAAACATACATCAAGTGGATCAATAGAACATCCCATTGTCACCACAGATATCACACCGCAAGACATACATCAAGTGTTCTCAAATCCTTAAAGACTCAATCCGATAAGTAAACTTCAAAGGGAAAACTCAATTCATCACAACTAGATAGAGGGGGGAAACACTCCATACGATTCATCTATATTAATAAAGCTCGCGGTACATCAAGATCGTGCCATCTCAAGAACACGAGAGAGAGAGAGATCAAACACATAGCTACTGGTACATACCCTCAGCCCCGAGGGTGAACTACTCCCTCCTCGCCATGGAGAGCGTCGGGATGATGAAGATGGCCTCCGGTGATGGTTTCCCCCTCCGGCAGGGTGCCGGAACGGGCTCCCGATTGGTTTTTCGTGGCTCTGGAGGCTTCTATATTTATAGGAATTGATGGCGGTGGAAACAAGTCAGGATGGGCCACGAGGTGACGACAAGCCAGGGGGCGCGCCCTAGGGGGGGTGCCCCCCAGGCTTGTGGTGGCCTCGTGGCTCCCCTGGCCCAACTCCAACTCTCCCTGGGCTTCTTCTGGTCCATAAAAATTCACCGTAGATTTTTATTCCATTTGGGCTCCGTTTGATATTCCTTTTCTGTAAAACCCAAAAACATGGAAAAAATAGGAACTGGCGCTGGGCTCTAGGTTAATAGATTAGTACCAAAAATAATATAAAGTTGTAGTAAAATGATTTTAAAACATCCAAGAATGATAATATAACAGCATGGAACAAGCAGAAATTATAGATACATTGGAGACGTATCAACATGCTCTGTTCTTCCCTCATCAACGCTTCTTGCGAAACTGTTCGGTATACATTACGATGCAACCGGCTAATAGACCGGGGGATTGAATTTAAAATATCACCCTAAGCATCACCCCGACACAATTGATCGTGTGTTCGGCCTCTTGGATTTTGCTTTATATGCATCAGATCCGAACTATGTCTTGGGTCAATAGTTGGGTTGCCCGGCTCCTGTGTTTGCCCTTTTACGTTTCGCTCGTTCGGCTAAAAGGGCAAAGGGAGAACCACTGCGATTGTGCTTCCAGCTTGCCTGGCCAAGCACCTCAGGGGAGAAAGCCGAAAACTGACAGTCATAGTAAGCGAGAACCGGTCTGCAAATCCGAGCATAAGTGTCATACTAAAAAAATCGATAGAGGTTATTCCGTGTCATACGATGGGTTTCGTACTTGTACGAGCCATGTGATGTTGGCATAAGCCTCAGTCTGAACATCACAAAACACTGGGGGCTAGTCATCAGCCCCCGCATTTTTTTCCTAGGGCTAAGTGAAATCAATAAAGCATCATAGTCCGATTGCCTTGTTCCCCTCGCACTACCACCTTCGGGCACCGATACCTCGGCTAAGGGTCACAGTGCGGAGGCAGAAACACCTCGCGTAGTATCTACGTGGGGCTAAAGCCGACGACTCGCAACTTTCAGATAAAACGGCCACATAGGAGTCACAATAAATACAAAACTCAAAAAGACATGATAAACCATGCAGCCTCATTATAAAGCGTTAACAGTCTTCGGACATATTACAATGCGCTCATTCATAAAATACATCCTTAGAGCATTGGGCCTCTATCGCCCGAGCACCCTCCATCACCGCGGAGAAGTATAGCTCGGGGCGCCTATGCCCCTTTCCAGGGGCGGAGGTGCGGTGGCCATCTCGGTCGGCATGAGCTTCGGCCAGTGCACCATGGTCTTTGCAAAGGCCATTCGAGCTCCCTTGATGCATGTAGAACGCTTTAGCGCGTCAATCCGAGGCGCAGCATCGCACAGTTTTCGCACCAAGCCGAAGTAACTGCTCGGCAACGGCTCTTCAGGCCACAGCCGGATGCAAAGATCCTTCATGGCCGGCTCCGCCATCCTGTGCAGCTCCATCAGTTGCTTCATCTACTCGATCAGAAGAGGAGAGCGCTCGGGGGACTCAAACTGTGCCCAGAATAGCCGAGCCTCATCATCCTCCTCCCGCGAAGCATAGAACTTGTTCGCATCCACTGCACTCTTCTCGAGATCGCACAGACGCCTGAGGAACGCCACACCTGGGTGAGCAAAGCAAACCTGCTACCACCAAAGGCGCATTGTAGTGAATACGGCTTACCATCTGTGACAGCCTTGACTTGGCGAACCTCTTCTTCAAAGGACCGCCTGTCCACCCGCTCCTTTTGGAGCTCGGATTTCAGCGCGGATAGCTCGGTGGCTTGCTCTTTGCCTTTATGCTCAAGGGCCTCGCACTTCGTGCTGGCATCCTTGAGCTCCTGCTGCACCTCCTCCACCCGGGCCTCATGCTTATCACTCGCAGTTTTTAATGCGGATAACGCGGCTGCTGCTTGTTCGGCCACCGCTTTCTCATCCGCGGCCGCTTGCTTCATATTTTTTAGCTCGGCCTTGAGGTTCTCGACCTCCGCAGCCGAAGCTGTGTTAGCAGTAAATGAGTCATTACACTGGGTTAACAGTATGGATTAATAACGATAGATAGCCCGGATATTTTTCGGCTTACCTTGCGCCTCGTCGAACCTCTTATTCAGGCGATCGAGCTCCTCATCGGAGCTCTTGAGCTTCTGATTTAGCTCGGCAAGCTCTGCGGCGTTGAAGGCCGCCGCCGCCGACGAGGCCTGCAAAAAAATAAATTATACAATATCAAGTTATGTGGGTTCAAACCCCCGAACTATTAAGAATATGACCATGTGCTCGGTCCTCTTAAGGGCTTTAAGAACAGTACGGGACAAATGGTGCCGTATGCATCGTTGGTCACTACGGGGTATTTGACCCCCGGGGGGTTTTTGCAAACCCACCCAGGGCTCGGGGGCTACTGCATATATAAAGATAGCGCAAACTTAATAAAATTAAACTTTTCGGGAAAAGGGTATTACGTGGCTCACCTTGAAGCCCGTCAAGAGACCATTGAAGGCCTCTTTCAGTCCGCTGTCAACGGACGGAATACCTTGCAAAACCGCACCCATAAGAGTGCGGTGATCCTCAGAGATGGAGGCGCTTGATAAAGCCTCCTCCATCATGATTGGCCACCCAGTCATGGGTGGCACCGGTGGTGACCGGCCAACCCGATCTCTGATGGGGGATTGAGCCGGTAGCTCCGGAGGCACAGTGCCCTCTGGAGATGTCCTCGGAGGGGACTGGACAATATTTTGTCCCCCCTCCTCAGCAGTCAGGGGAGTTTCCCCCTCCTGGTCTTCGGCGGTCAAGGCGTTAGCCTCGGCCATAACATCGTCACCCTCGCCGCCGGTGTTCGGCTCCACAGGATCCGGGTGGGAGGACACATCCGTGGCCTCCTTCGCGGCCCCTGGAGGTGTGGGGTGCGACGTAGTCCCGCTCTCTGCTAGCTCGGCGGGTGGAGACTCCCCGTCCGATATTTGCTCGGTGGGGAGAACACGTGGTGGGCTGCAAATTAAAAGGCATTCGTCCATTTAAAACATTAAAAACTTCACATAAACGACCCAGGGAGTCTTCGGATTCGTACCTTTGGGCCAGGGGCTTGACCCTTAGGTTCCTTCGGGGAACCCTCTCAAAGTCCTTGGACTCAGCGTCGGAGCCCGAGCTGTCATCGGCCAGGATTAACCTCGGCCTATGCGCCCTCTTCTGGGCAGGGGGAGGTAGATCCTCCGCGGCGTCCTGCGACGCCGCCCTCTTTCTTGTAAGGGGGGAATCGCCTCCCCCCCCATCCTCGTGCTATTCCTCGTGAGTCGAGGAGGCATGGGTTTCTTCGGACATAGTGTCCGGCGGGTCCCTTATGCGGAGGCCTTCTTGGCTTTTCTTCTTTTCCTTCTTCTCCGGCGCTGTGTACGGCACAACAACAAGCATCGCCGTCAGCAGATCCGACCCGGGGCCTTCGGGCTGTGGGCCCGGACAGTCCATTTTGGCGGCCTTGCTCAGCCACTTCTGTAAAGATAAGAGGGAGGTTGTTCAGCTCTTTGTCAAACAACAGGGCCGGAGTATCAAAATAATATCATACCTGGGTAGGAGGGTTATCGGCGCTTAGGCCCGAGTCCTCCTCCTCGGCTGGCCAGCTCTTCTGGGGCTTGAATAATGCCTTCCATAACTTCTGGTGGGTAGTGCGGAAGAATCCTCGCACCGTAGGCTGGTCCTCAGCTGATGGGCCCACATTGGGGAGGCCCGGCGTTGGCAGGGAAGAAGGCGGCGGTGGAGCATGACCTGGACAACATTGACCAGCTCGACCTTGGCCGCGATCACCGAGGAAATGCGCTTCTGCAGCTATTTCACCTCTGCGTCCGACCCCCAGTCAAGGCCCTTCTTGAGCCACGAGGTTAACCTCGCAGGAGGTCCAAATCTGAACTCGGCAGGTGCCGCCCAGCCCTCGTCCCTTGGTTCGGTGATGTAGAACCATTCCTTCTGCCAGATCTTGATTGTGTCGATGAAGGTACCAGCCGGCCACTCAACGCGGGGGAGCTTACTGATTAACGCCCCTCCGCAGTCTGCGTGCTCACCCGCGACTATCTTCGGCTTGACGTTGAATACCTTGAGCCATAGGCCGAAGTGCGGCTCGACCCGCAGGAAGGCTTCGCAGATAATAATGAATGCCGAGATATGCGCGAAGGAGTTCGGGGGAAGATCGTGGAAATCTAGCCCATAGAAGAACATAAGACCCCTGACGAAGGGGTGGAGCAAAAATCCCAGTCCCCGGATGAAATGGGGGACGAATACCACCCTCTCGCCTGGCTTAGGGGTGGGGACCACCTGGTTCGCCTCCAGAGCGTGGTGGAAGACATTGGCGGGGAGGTAGCCGGCGAGCTTTAACTCCCGGATATCCTTATCGGTGATCGTAGAGGCCTCCCACTTGCCCATAGAGCCTGAACCCGCCATGGCTAAGCTCGGAGGAGAGATTGAGGGAAAACTGGATCTGGGCTCTTGGAGCTTGGGAAGATTGAGGAAGTGAGGGATGCGAATGGGAAGCGTGAATAGGCCTCAGGGTTTTTCCCCCTTTTATGAGGCGTGACGCCGATGAGCCTCCCTCTACTGCGCCGCAAGTCTCTCTGCTTCCCGAGACGTGCGTGCCGTTATGCATGCGTGGGATAACCTAGGGAATTAATCGTATCCCGTGTGAAATGGAGCACGATCTATACATTGATGAGTCGTGCCAATGTAAAAATGGCCTCGAACCGTGAATCAAGTTTCCATAATTGGTTCAGTGGTCGTGATGGGTCGCGACCCTTTGTCAAAAAGGGCTGTGAGAAAACACTGTTTACACTTTGACGTTTGGCCTTTGGGGCTAAGCGACTCATGGCGTCCGGACAATCGTATGATCGGAAAAATTACGCGTCATCGGAAGCCGGACTAGTCTCAGACGATCATTAACGGGAAGAAGAACTCACCCTGCAAGCTGAAGACTCCGATCGCATGGAGCTGCTGTTGCTATGACCCTTGGCGTTGGGGGCTAGTTCGGGGGCTACTGAGGGAGTCCTGGACTAAGGGGCCCTCGGGCCGCTGGCCTATCTCTCAATAGGCCGGCTTGGTGGGCCGCTCTCTGACTATCGCAGGAAGGGCCGGATATGCCACGACCCCGTGTTCTAGAAGGAAGCCTCGAAGGCGCGTCGTGCACTCCAAGTCAAGATGAGGAAATCGGCATCTCCATCCCCGGAATGAGACTTATCATGTATAAACCCTAGGTACCCCCTGGTGTCTATATAAACCGGGGAGGTTTTAGATTGTAGGACAAGGAAACTCATCGAGGGTTTTAGCTATTCGATCTCGTGTTAGATCAACTCTGTAACCTTCATACACATCAATATAATCGAGCAGGATGTAGGGTTTTACCTCCATAGGAGGGACCGAACCTGGGTAAAACATCGTCCCCTTCGTCCCCTGTTACCATCGATCCTAGACTCACAGCTCGGGACCCCCTACCCAAGATCCGCCGGTTTTTACACCGACACCCGTACGTCCGTGGTAGACTACTCACACATCATAATCGGAGCAGCAAGGTTGATGGAGAAGCCCTCCATGATCGATCCCCCCTCCGGCAGGGCACCGGAACAGTTGGAAATATGCCCTAGAGGCAATAATAAAAGTAGTTATTATTATATTTCCTTGTTCATGATAATCGTTTATTATCCATGCTATAATTGTATTAATTGGAAACACTGATACATGTGTGGATACATAGACAACACCGTGTCCCTAGTATACCTCTAGTAGACTAGCTTGTTGATCAAAGATGGTCAAGGTTTACTAGCCATAGACATGAGATGTCATTTGATAACAGGATCACATCATTAGGAGAATGATGTGATGGACAAGACCCAAACTATGAACGTAGCATATGATCGTGTCAGTTTATTGCTATTGTTTTCTACATGTCAAGTATCTGTTCCTATGACCATCAGATCATGCAACTCACTGACACCGGAGGAATACCTTGTGTGTATCAAACGTCACAACGTAACTGGGTGACTATAAAGATGCTCTACAGGTATCTCCAAAGGTGTCTGTTGAGCTGGCATGGATCAAGACTGGGATTTGTTACTCCGTATGACGGAGAGGTATCTCAGGGCCCACTCGGTAATACAACATCACAATAAGCCTTGCAAGCAATGTGATTAAGTGTTAGCCATGGGATCTTGTATTACGGAACGAGTAAAGAGACTTGCCGGTAACGAGATTGAACTAGGTATAGAGATACCGATGATCGAATCTCGAGCAAGTAACATACCGAAGAACAAAGGGAACAGCGTACGGGATTAACTGAATCCTTGACATAGAGGTTCAACCGATAAAGATCTTCGTAGAATATGTAGGACCCAATATGGGCATCCAGGTCCCGCTATCGGTTATCGACCGTAGAGGTGTCTCGGTCATGTCTACATAGTTCTCGTACCCGCAGGGTCTGCACACTTAAGGTTAGGTGATGTTTCGGTATAGTAGAGTTATGTATGTCGGTGACTGAAGGTTGTTCGGAGTCCCAGATGAGATCCCGGACGTTACGAGGAGCTCCGGAATGGTCTGGAGGTAAAGATTGATATATAGGAAATTGGTGTTTGAACTCCGGAAAAGTTTCGGGCATTTCCGGCAGTGTACCGGGAGTGACGAATGGGTTCCGGGGGTCCACCAAGTGGGGCCACCACACCCCAAGGGGGTCACATGGGCCTTAGGGTGGCGCACCAGCCCCTGGTGGGCTGGGCGGCCGGCCCAAGAGGGCCTATGCGGCTGAACTTGTGGGACAAGGAAAGTCCAAGTGGGGAAGGGAAGGAGTCCTACTAGGAGTAGGATTGGAGGTGGACTCCTCCACCTCCACCTCCTTCGGCCGACTCCTAGGGGCAGCCCTAGGGGCGCCGGCCCCTCCCCTCCCTCCTATATATACTAGAGGGAGAGAGGGTCAAAGACAACCAACCCAAAAAGGCCACGGTGCAGCCCTCTCTCCCGATAGATCAATTCCTCTAGTTTTCAGTAGTGCTTAGGCGAAGCCCTGCTGGAATAGTTCCACCACCACCACCGCCGTGCTGTCACGCTAACGGAGAACTCATCTACCTCTCCACTCCCTCTTGCTGGATCAAGAAGGCGGAGATCGTCATCGAGCTGTACGTGTGCTGAACGCGGAGGTGCCGTCCGTTTGACGCTAGATCGTGATTGGATCGCGGGACGGCTAGCGATTTGGATCGCGAAGATGTTCGACTACATCAACCGCATTTCTTAACGCTTCCCGCTTAGCGATCTACAAGGGTATGTAGATCCACTCTCCCTCTCGTAGATGCTCATCACCATGGATAGATCTTGCGTGTGCATAGGAAAAAATTTGTTTCTCATGCAGCGTTCCCCGACAGTGGCATCATGACCTGGGTCTATGTGTAGATGAGATCACGAGTAGAACACAAAGGAGTTTGTGGGTGTTGATATTCAGATTGCTTCCTCCCTTGGTCTTTTCTTGATTCGGCGGTATTGTGGGATGAAGCGGCCCGGACCAACATTACTCATACGCTTACGAGATACCGGTTCCATCAACTGACATGTAACTTCGTTGCATAAAGATGGCTGGCGGGTGTCTGTTTCTTCCGCTTTAGTTGGATCGGATTCGACAAAGGCGGTCCTTGAGAAGGTTGAATAGCAATTTGCGTATCACCATTGTGGTTTTTGCGTAGGTAAGAATTGTTCTTGCTAGATACCCGTAGCAGCCACGTAAAACTTGCAACAACAATTAGAGGACGTCTAACTTGATTTTGCAGGGTATGTTGTGATGTGATATGGCCAATTACATGATGAGATATATGTGATGTATGAGATAATCATGTATTGTATAGAATATCACGACTTGCATGTCGATGAGTACGGCAATCGGCAGGAGCCATAGGGTTGTCTTTAATTTATTTTCGCCGTTTTGCTTTACTTTATCGCTATGAGTTAGCAATAGTTGTAGAAGCAACAGTTGTCGCGACAACCTCATGGCGACACATTGATGGAGATCAAGATGATGGACATCATGGTGTCATGCCGGTGACGATGGAGATCATGCCGGTGCTTTGGAGATGGAGATCAAAAGCACAAGGACATGGCCATATCATGTCACTTATGATTTGCATGTGATGTTAATCCTTTTATGCATCTTATTTTGCTTAGGACGACGGCAGCATTATAAGGTGATCCCTCACTTAAATTTCAAGATAAAATTGTGTTCTCCCCGAGTGTGCACCATTGCGAAAGTTCATCATTTCGAGACACCACGTGATGATCGGGTGTGATAGACTCTACGTTCGCATACAACGGGTGCAAGCCAGTGTTGCACGTGTGGAACACTCGGGTTAAACTTGACGAGCCTAGCATGTACAGACATGGCCTCGGAACACAAGAGACCGAAAGGTCGAACATGAGTCATATAGTAGATATGATCAACATGAAGATGTTCACCATTGAAACCACCTCAACTCACGTGATGATCGGACTTGAGTTGGTGAATTTGGATCATGTGACACTCAAATGACCAGAGGGATCTCAATTTGAGTGGGAGTTTTTAAGTAATATGATTAACTAAACTCATTATCTTGAACAATAGTCTAAGTTGTCTTTGCAAAATTTATGTTGTAGATCAATGGCTCGCGCAGTAGCACCCCTGAATTTTAATGCGTTCCTAGAGAAAGCTAAGTTGAAAGATGATGGAAGTAACTTTCTGGACTGGGCCCGTAATCTAAGGATTATCCTTACGGCTTCCCAAAAGGCTTATGTCCTTGATGCACCGCTTGGTGATCCACCCGCTCCAGTAGAGTCTCCAGACGTTGCGAACGCCTGACAGGCTCGTTCTGATGATTACTCAACGGTTCAATGTGCAATGTTGTATAGCTTAGAACCGGGACTTCAAATACGTTTTGAACGTCATGGAGTATATGATATGTTCCTGGAGTTGAAGTTTATCTTTCAGAAGAAAGCCCGGATCGAGAGGTATGAGACCTCCGATAAGTTCTATACTTGCAAGATGGAGGAGAACGGGTCTGTCAGTGAACACATACTCAAAATGTCTGGGTATTCCACCCGTCTGGCTGAATTGGGAATGCCCCTTCCAGCAGAGGCGATCACTGACAGAGTTCTTTAATCATTGCCACCTAGCTACAAGAGCTTCGTGTTGAACTATAACATGCACGGGATGAACAACTCAGTCGCCGAGCTGTTTGCGATGTTGAAACTCGCTTAGTCTGAGATTCAGAAGGAGCATCAAGTGTTGATGGTCAATAAAACCACTAGTTTCAAGAAGAATGGCAAGGGTAAGAAGGGTAACTCCAAGAAGAGTGGCAAAGCAGTTGCCCCTCCCGTGAAGAAACCCAAGGCTGGACCCAAGCCAGAAACTGAGTGCTTTCATTGCAAGGGAACTGGTCATTGGAAGCGGAACTGCCCCAAGTATCTGGCTGACAAGAAGGCGGCCAACACCAAACAAGGTATATATGATATACATGTTATTGATGTGTACCTTACCAACTCTCGTTGTAGTGCCTGGGTATTTGATACTGGTGCGGTTGCTCACATTTGCAACTCAAAACGGGAACTGCGAAATAGACGGAGGCTGGCAAAGGACGAAGTGACAATGCGCATGGGAAATGCTTCCAAGGTTGATGTGATCGCCGTCGGCACGCTCGCTCTTCGATTACCATCGGGATTAGTGATGAACCTAAATAATTGTTATTTAGTGCCTGCGTTAAGCATGAACATTATATCTGGATCTTGTTTATTGCGAGACGGTTACTCATTTAAATCAGAGAATAATGGTTGTTCTATTTATATGAGTAATATCTTTTATGGTCATGCACCCAATGTGAGGGGTTTATTCTTATTGAATCTCGATAGTGATGATACACATGTTCATAACATTGATGCCAAAAGATATAGAATTGATAATGATAATACCACTTTCTTGTGGCACTGCCGTTTAGGTCATATTGGTGTAAAACGCATGAAGAAGCTCCATGCTGATGGACTTTTGGAGTCACTTGATTTTGAATCACTTGACACATGTGAACCATGCCTCATGGGCAAGATGACTAAAACCCCGTTCTCTGGAACAATGGAACGGGCAAGTGACTTGTTGGAAATCATACATACTGATGTGTGCGGTCCGATGAGCATTGAGGCGCACGGTGGTTATCGTTACTTTATCACCTTCACTGATGACTTAAGTAGATATGGGTATATTTACTTAATGAAACACAAGTCTGAAACGTTTGAAAGGTTCAAGCAATTTTAGAGTGAAGTTGAGAATCATCGTAACAAGAATATTAAATTCCTACGATCTGATCGAGGAGGAGAATATCTGAGTTATGAGTTTGGCAGTCACTTAAGACAGTGTGGAATTGTTTCACAATTGACACCGCCTGGAACACCACAGCGTAATGGTGTGTCCGAACGTCGTAATCGAACCTTATTGGATATGGTGCGATCTATGATGTCTCTTGCCGATTTGCCACTATCGTTTTGGGGTTATGCATTAGAGACAGCTGCATTCACTTTAAATAGGGCACCATCGAAATCCGTTGAGACGACACCATATGAACTATGGTTTGGCAAGAAGCCAAAGTTGTCGTTTCTTAAAGTTTGGGGATGTGATGCTTATGTCAAAAAGCTTCAGCCTGAAAAGCTGGAACCCAAAGTGGAGAAATGATACCCAAAAGAGACAGTTGGGTATACCTTCTATCTCAGATCCGAAGGCAAAGTGTTTGTCGCTAAAAACGGAACATTTCTTGAGAAAGAGTTTCTATCGAAAGAATTGAGTGGGAGGAAGATAGAACTTGATGAGGTTGTTGAACCTTTACTTCAACCTGAGACTAGCGCAGCGCAGAAAGATGTTTCTATAGAGCCTACATCGGTTGAAGAGGAAGTTAATGATGATGATCATGAAGCTTCGGATCAAGTTGCTATCGAACCTCGTAGGTTGACAAGGACGTGTACCGCCCCTGAGTGGTACGGCAACCCTGTCTTAGAGGTCATGTTGTTGGACAACGATGAACCTACGAGCTATAGAGAAGCGATGATGGGCCCGGATTCCAAGAAATGGTTAGAGGCCATGAAATCCGAGATGGGATCCATGTATGAAAACAAAGTATGGGCTTTGGAAGTATTACCTGAAGGGCGAAAGGCCATTCAGAACAAATGGATCTTTAAGAGGAAGACGGACACAGACGGTAATGTCACCGTCTATAAAGCTCGACTTGTGGCAAAGGGTTTTCCACAAGTTCAAGGAGTTGACTACGGTGATACCTTCTCACCCGTAGCGATGCTTAAGTCCGTCAGAATCATGTTGGCAATAGCTGCATTTTTCGATTATGAAATTTGGCAGATGGATGTCAAAACAACGTTCCTTAACGGTTTCCTCAAGGAAGAGTTGTATATGATGCAACCAGAAGGTTTTGTCGATCCAGAAAATGCTGACAAAGTTTGCAAACTCCAGCGATCCATTTATGGACTGGTGCAAGCATCTCGGAGTTGGAATCTTCGCTTTGATGAGGTGATCAAAGCGTTCGGGTTTATACAAGTTTACGGATAATCTTGTATTTACAAGAAAGTGAGTGGGAGCTCTATAGCGTTTCTAATATTATATGTGGATGACATACTATTGATTGGAAACAATATAGAAATGTTGGAAAGCGTGAAGGAATATTTGAACAAGAGTTTTTCAATGAAGGACCTAGGAGAAGCTGCTTTCATATTAGGCATCAAGATCTATAGAGATAGATCAAGACGCTTAATAGGACTTTCACAGAGCACATACCTTGACAAAGTTTTGAAGAAGTTCAAAATGGATCAGTCCAAGAAGGGGTTCTTGCCTGTATTGCAAGGTGTGAAGTTGAGTAAGACTCAATGCCCAGTGACTGCAGAAGATAGAGAAAAGATGAGTGTCGTCCCCTATGCTTCAGCCATAGGCTCTATCATGTATGCAATGTTGTGCACAAGACCCGATGTCAGCCTTGCCATAAGTATGGCCAGAAGGTTTCAAAGTGATCCAGGAATGGAACACTGGATGTCGGTCAAGAATATCCTGAAGTACCTGAAAAGGACTAAGGACATGTTTCTCGTTTATGGAGGTGATCAAGAGCTCGTCGTAAAGGGTTACGTCAATGCAAGCTTTGACACTGATCCGGATGACTCTAAGTCTCAAACCGGATACGTATTTATTCTTAATGGGGGTGCGGTAAGCTGGTGCAGTTCCAAGCAGAGCGTGGTAGCTGATTCTACATGCGAAGTGGAGTACATCGCTGCCTCGGAGGCGACGAAGGAAGGTGTCTGGATGAAGGAGTTCATGACAGATCTTGGAGTAGTGCCTAGTGCATTAAACCCAATGACTCTGTTCTGTGACAACACCGGTGCCATTGCTCTAGCCAAGGAACCAAGGTTTCCCAAGAGAACCAGACACATAAAGCGACGTTTCAATTCCATCCGCGATTACATCAAGGAGGACGACATAAATATTTGCAAAGTGCACACGGATCTGAATGTTGCAGATCCGATGACTAAACCTCTTCCAAGGGCTAAACATGATCAACACCAGAACTGTATGGGTGTTAGATTCATTACAATGTAAATCACATAGTGATGTGAGCTAGATTATTGACTCTAGTGCAAGTGGGAGACTGTTGGAAATATGCCCTAGAGGCAATAATAAAACTAGTTATTATTATATTTCCTTGTTCACGATAATCGTTTATTATCCATGCTATAATTGTATTAATTGGAAACACTGATACATGTGTGGATACATAGACAACGCTGTGTCCCTAGTATGCCTCTAGTAGACTAGCTTGTTGATCAAAGATGGTCAAGGTTTCCTAGCCATAGACATGAGATGTCATTTGATAACAGGATCACATCATTAGGAGAATGATGTGATGGACAAGACCCAAACTATGAACGTAGCATATGATCGTGTCAGTTTATTGCTATTGTTTTCTGCATGTCAAGTATCTGTTCCTATGACCATGAGATCATGCAACTCACTGACACCGGAGGAATACCTTGTGTGTATCAAACGTCACAACATAACTGGGTGACTATAAAGATGCTCTACAAGTATCTCCGAAGGTGTCTGTTGAGCTGGCATGGATCGAGACTGGGATTTGTTACTCCGTATGACGGAGAGGTATCTCAGGGCCCACTCGGTAATACAACATCACAATAAGCCTTGCAAGCAATGTGACTAAGTGTTAGCCACGGGATCTTGTATTACGGAATGAGTAAAGAGACTTGCCGGTAACGAGATTGAACTAGGTATAGAGATACCGATGATCGAATCTCGGGCAAGTAACATACCGAAGAACAAAGGGAACAGCGTATGGGATTAACTGAATCCTTGACATAGAGGTTCAACCGATAAAGATCTACGTAGAATATGTAGGAACCAATATGGGCATCCAGGTCCCGCTATTGGTTATTGACCGTAGAGGTGTCTCGGTCATGTCTACATAGTTCTCGAACCCACAGGGTCTGCACACCTAAGGTTAGGTGACATTTCGGTATAGTAGAGTTACGTATGTTGGTGACCGAAGGTTGTTCGGAGTCCCGGATGATATCCCAGACGTCACGAGGAGGTTCCGGAATGGTCCGGAGGTAAAGATTGATATATAGGAAAGTGGTGTTTGAACTCCGAAAAAGTTTCGGGCATTTCCGACAGTGTACCGGGAGTGACGAATGGGTTCCGGGGGTCCACCAAGTGGGGCCACCACACCCAAGGGGGTCACATGGGCCTTAGGGTGGCGCACCAGCCCCTAGTGGGCTGGGCGGACGGCCCAAGAGGGCCTATGCGGCTGAACTTGTGGGAAAAGGAAAGTCCAAGTGGGGAAGGGAAGGAGTCCTACTAGGAGTAGGATTGGAGGTGGACTCCTCCACCTCCACCTCCTTCGGCCGACTCCTAGGGGCAGCCCTAGGGGCGCCGGCCCCTCCCCTCCCTCCTATATATACTAGAGGGAGAGAGGGCCAAAGACAACCAACCCAAAAAGGCCACGGTGCATCCCTCTCTCCCAATAGATCAATTCCTCTAGTTTTCAGCAGTGCTTAGGCGAAGCCCTGCTGGAATAGTTCCACCGCCGCCGCCGCCGCGCCGTTGTGCTGACGGAGAACTCATCTACCTCTCCGCTCCCTCTTGCTGGATCAAGAAGGCGGAGAACGTCATCGAGTTGTACGTGTGCTGAACGCGGAGGTGCCGTCCGTTCGGCGCTAGATCGTGATTGGATCGCAGGACGGCTAGCGATTTGGATCACGAAGATGTTCGACTACATCAACCGCGTTTCTTAACGCTTCCCGCTTAGCGATCTACAAGGGTATGTGATACGAGGCACGCCCGTGTGCGTCGATCTTTCACGAATTGAAGGTGGATTTGTGAGGGAACGCGAAGAACACGAGGGGAAATCACAAGAGGAAAACACTCAAGAACGATCCACGATCACACATCCACTAGAATCACCCGAGTACATGAGAATCACGATCCACAAACAACCAAAGGATACACGTAACGGTAGTAGTCTCCTCGCTCCGAAGGAGGAGGTCTTGAATCCACTAGGGATCTTCCCTTGATAGGGGCCTTGGCATCACTCCGGATCTTCTCACGTAGAGGGTAGTCGCTCCACGAGGGAAGGGAGATAATGGAGCTAGCCTCAACAAAGTGTATTCGCTAAGCCAAAGCTAACCCTAGAGAGAGGGGGATGAGTTGCTTATATAGTACTAGGGGAATAAGGGGCGAGAGAGAGAGTACATGGCCTCTAGGCCCGAGTCTGCCCACACAGGGGCCGGACGTCCAGGCTAGGTGCTGGATGTCCGGGGCATCAGGGACCTGCCGGATGTCCGGGCTTGGGGCCGGACGTCCGGGCTGAAGGGTGCCGGTTTCGCTCGGTGCTGGCTCCGATGGGCCGGATATCCGGGGGCGAGGGCCGGATATCTGGGGTGAGGGCCGGATGTCCGGGCCAGGGGCCGGATGTCCGGGGCTCGGGCGCCGGCTTTCGTCCAGTTCTGGCTCCGATGTGCCGGATATCCGGGGCGAGGGCCGGATATCCGGGGCGAGGGCCGGATGTCCGGGCCACGGGCCGGATGTCCAGCACCTGTAGCTCCTGCTGCAGCTTGCCCTTGGCGCCAGAGGAAGATCCAGGGGCCGGATGTCCGGGGAGTAGGCCGGATGTCCGGGACCTGGGAGGTTGCTTGGCCTTCCTCCATTGCGCTTGTCCACCTTTCTCCGTGTCCGTCTCCGTGGTGACTTGGCCTTCACTCCGAGCATCTCCTGGGCCCTCTCCGTCGTACCTAATCATGCAGAGAGTCTCCGATTGAGGTAGCACCCAAGTTCCGTGAACATCAAAGAGAGAATCGTATAGGAGAGATGTCACCTCGTGTTCTATAGCACGTGCCCGGGCTCTAGTCATGGGTCCCTTTGTGACTTGATGTGATGTTGTAGAGTCCATGGGGATGATTTTGGGATGCTCCGCATCATCTCCCCCCCCCTTGGGGAAGATACGTCCTCGGATCAAGATCTTCATCACCATGGTAAGGGGATAGATCCGTGACGTTGAATGTGTCACTCACGTTGTACTTGTCGCGTGGTATGTCGATCTTGTAGGCATTGTTGTTGTAGCGTGCCAACACCTTGAAGGGGCCGTCGGCGCGAGGAAGTAGCTTCGATTTGCGTTCGTTGGGGAAGCGGTCCTTGCGAAGGTGTAGCCAAACAAGATCAGCGGGCGTGAACACCATGGGGCGTTTGTTGACGTTGCGTTTGTTGGTGACGCGTTCCACTTGACGTTCCATCGTGCGCCTAGTATCGTCATGCATCCGCTTGATGTAGCTTGCCCTTGCACTTGCGTCCATGTTGACGCGCTCTTGGAGAGGTAGAGGTAGGATGTCCAATGGGGACAACGGGTTGAAGCCGTAGACCACTTCGAACGGAGACTTGCCGGTGGTGGAGTGGCTTGCGCGATTGTAGGCGTACTCGGCGATGGGGAGGCAATCTTCCCATTCCTTGATGTTCTTCTTGATCAAGACATGAAGTAGGGTAGAGAGTGTCCAGTTCGTCACCTCCGTTTGTCCATCGGTTTGCGGGTGATATGCCGAAGAGAAAAGGAGCTTGATTCCGAGCTTGGCGCATAGGGTCTTCCAAAAGTAGCTCAAGAATTTGACGTCGCGATCCGAGACAATGGTCTTTGGAACGCCATGTAGTCGCAAGATGTCCCTACAAAACAAATTTGCGATATGTGAAGCATCGTCTATCTTGTGACATGGAATGAAATGGGCCATCTTGGAAAAGCGATCCACAACGACAAAAACGGAGTCATGGCCATTTTTAGTTCGTGGCAAGCCAAGCACGAAATCCATACTAATGTCTTCCCAAGGTTGGAAAGGTATAGGTAGAGGCATATAAAGACCATGGGATTGAGCTTTGGACTTAGCTTTGCGGCATGTCGAGCATCGGTTGGTGAAGCGGGCCACATCACGAAACATCTTTGGCCAAAAGTACTTGTTGGATAGCGTGGCATACGTCTTGTCGCGTCCAAAGTGACCCATAAGTCCTCCACCGTGAGCCTCTTGCAAAAGCAACAAACGAAGAGAAGACTCGGGTATACACAATTTGTTAGCCCGCATAAGATAGCCATCTTTCATATAATAGTTTTCCCAACAAGTTTTCACTTGGCACTTTGCGTAAGGAGTAGCAAAATAGTTATCATGCGCATACAAGTCTTTGATGTGCTCAAAACCAAC
The DNA here is from genome assembly GCA_039707655.1 of Elymus sibiricus. NCBI lineage: Eukaryota > Viridiplantae > Streptophyta > Magnoliopsida > Poales > Poaceae > Elymus > Elymus sibiricus. The sequence continues at coordinate 174,141,143 of CM077667.1, read as the reverse complement.
AACATTCAATTCAAGTTGAGTAACTAGCATGCATTTGCGGGAAAGGGCATCCGCCACAATGTTTTCCTTACCCTTAATGTATTTAATGACATATGGGAAGGACTCAATAAATTCACTCCATTTAGCATGCCGTTTGTTCAACTTAGTTTGACCCTTTAAGTACTTAAGCGTTTCATGGTCGGTATGGATAACAAACTCATGAGGGCGCAAATAATGTTCCCACACATGCAAAACTCGCACCAAAGCATACAGTTCTTTGTCATAGATGAGGTAGTTAAGTTGAGCGCCGGATAGTTTCTCGCTAAAGTATGCGATAGGACGCTTCTCTTGCATAAGCACACCACCTATTCCACTACCACTCGCATCACAATGCACTTCAAATGTTTTATCAAAGTTGGGCAAAGCAAGCAAAGGTGCATGAGTGAGCAAATTTTTAAGTTCATGGAAAGCGGTGTCTTGTGAAGGACCCCATATAAATGGTACATTCTTCTTGCTTAAAGCATGAAGAGGTGATGCAATAGTGCTAAAATCCTTGACAAAACAGCGATAGAACCCGGCTAGTCCTAGGAAGCTACGCACTTGTTGCAAGTTGGTTGGTGTTGGCCAAGTTTTAATAGCATCAATCTTAGTTTCATCGACATGAACGCCCTTAGAAGATACTACGAATCCCAAGAAAACTACTTTCTCAACACCAAAAGTGCATTTTTCCATGTTTGCATAGAGTTCCTCTTTCCTAAGGATTTGCAAAACATCACGAACATGTGTAGCATGCTCCTCAAGAGACTTGCTAAAGACAAGAATATCATCAAAGTAAACCACAACACAATAGCCGATGAGTGGTCGCCACACATAATGCATAACACGCATAAAAGTACCCGGTGCTTCGGATAAGCCCATGGGCATTACTAACCATTCATAGAGACCAAATTTAGTCTTGAATGCGGTTTTCCACTCGTCACCCTCTTGTATGCGGATTTGGTAGTAACCACTTTTTAAGTCAATTTTAGAAAATATAGTGGCACCACTAAGTTCATCAAGCATATCATCTAAGCGAGGAATTGGGTGACGATATCTAATGGTGATAGCATTGATAGGACGACAATCGGAACACATGCGCATACTACCATCATGCTTAGGCACAAGTATAACCGAAACCGCACAAGGACTCAAGCTCTCGCGTACATGCCCTTTATCTAGAAGTTTTTGGACTTGCCTTTGTATTTCCTTTGTTTCTTCGGGGTTGACGCGGTAGGGAGCCTTGTTGGGAAGCGGTGCTCCGGGGATGAGGTCGATGCGATGTTCGATTCCTCGTTTTGGTGCTAGTCCCGGTGGTAGCTCATCGGGAAATACATCCTGGAATTCCTGCAACAAATTAGATAACACAAGGGGAAGATGTTGTGAAGGGTTAGTCCGAACGACGTCATCTTTGCACACAAGTACATAGTGAAGAACGGTCGATGGGCTCTCACTCACATCCCTTAAATCTCTTTTGGTGGCTAAAAGAACTATATCTCTCATGTCCCTCATCGTGGAGTCGCTCATTTTTGGCTTGTGGCACTCACTCTCTTTGAGGTGGATCACTCTCTCACTTGTAGCTCCACGATGGGATGTAGTTTGTTTGTCTGCGATGACTTGACTTGGAGTCATTGGGCGGAGCACATATTGCTTGCCCTTCATCTTGAAGCTATATTGATTTGTGCGACCGTTGTGAGTGACGCCACGGTCGAATTGCCAAGGTCTACCAAGTAGGAGGTGGCAAACTGACATTGGAACCACATCACACTCCAAAGTGTCTTCATAAGCGCCTATCTTGAAAGAAACCTCCACGGTGTGGTCAACTTGGAGCGTTCTGGAATCACTAAGCCATTGGACCTTGTAGGGACGAGGGTGCTTTTTCTTGACCAATTGCAGCTTGGAACAAAGGTCCTCACTTGCTAAGTTGTGGCAACTCCCTCCGTCGATGATGACCTTGACGGATTTTCCTTGGATGCCCGCCTTGGTGTGGAAGATGTGGCAACGTTGGTCCTCGTCTTCTTGTTGTTGGAGTGTCAAAACTTTGGAGACAACGAGAGCGGGGCTCGCATCGTTGTCGCAAAAGATTTGCGAATCTTCATCTTCATTCACTTGGCGGTGTATGGCCACTTGCTCCAAAGCTTGCATCTCGTAGTCGCTCATAGAGTCATAGGTGCCATCGTCGAGGAGGATCATGTTGCGCTTGGTTGGGCATTCGTAGGTCTTGTGGCCTCGCCCTTGGCATGTGAAACACTTGATATTGCTTGTTTTGGCGGAAGCATCCGGTGTCGGTGTAGAGGATGAAACCCTTGGCTTGTAGGTGCTTGAGGTTGGTCGGCTTGACGAAGTCGTCTTGTCCTTGTAGCTTGACTTGTCGCCGGTAGGTGTTGGAGATTTCGTAGTTGAAGTTGTCGTTGTTGTAGTAGCTTGAGCACTTGAGCCGTAGGTCTTGGATGAGAACTTGGAGTACTTGTAGTCATCTTGCACTTGCCGTTCCGCCTTGGTTGCTTGGTGCACGAGTTCAAGTAAGTTGGAGTAAGGTTGAAAGTCGGCTATCTTCTTGACTTGGTATTTGAGGCCATTCAAGAAACGTGCCATTGTTTGCTCATCGTCTTCTTTGACATTTGCTCGTATCATAGCAATCTCCATCTCTTGATAGTACTCTTCTACCGACTTGGTGCCTTGCTTGAGTTGTTGGAGTTTCTTGAAGAGATCCCGGTTGTAATGTGTAGGCACAAAACGAGCTCGCATGAGATCCTTCATTTGGGCCCAAGTGGTGATAGGAGGTTCACCTCTTTCCCTTCTTCGCTCAATCACTTGTTCCCACCAAATAAGGACATAGTCGTGGAACTCAAGGGAAGCCATGGCTATCTTCTTCTCTTCATCATAGTTGTGGAGGCGAAAGATCTTGTCAACCTTGAGGGCCCATGACAAGTAGTCTTCGGGATCATTGCTTCCGGAAAACTTTGGCATTGTGAACATGAGCTTGCCGAAGCGTTGTTCATCATTGTGGTTGTGATGCCGAAATCCTTGTCTTGGAGGTGGACCGTCATTGACGTTGCCTTGAGCATGTTGACGATGGTCCTGTCCGTGCTCATCTTCATTGTCTGATTCACCACGATGATCTTGAGGATGGCGACGAGGTGGACGCACTCGGTTGCACCTTTCTTGGAGCTCCTCTTGGTGATGGGCTTCTTCTTGTCGTTGGCGACGAAGGTTTTCTTGTTGTGCTTGGTGAAGAGCTTCTTGCTCATGATGAGCTTGGCGGTTGTGCTCCTCCAAGGCACGAGTAGCTTCTTGCAAAGCGCGATGTGCCTCAAGCGCTCGTCCATGACGACGATGTTATTCGTCTTCTCGGCGTCGTTGTTCTTGTTCCCACGCATCCTTCTCTTGTTGGCGGCGACGTTCTCGAGCGCGGGCGCGATCTTGAAGTCCATTGCCATGAAATGAATTGTCTTGTCGTTGACGGCCTTGTGGAGAACTTGGGCCGGAGTGTTCGTCGTGGTGATGAACACGTGCTCGCCGGGGGCTTGAGTCGGAAGAGTACTCCAATGAGTGTTGACTTGAGCGCCGTCTGGACGTAGTCGAAGTAGAGGGAGCGCGGTTGACCATCAGGGACCGAAGTTCCACCATTTGGCTTGATAGCTTGGTGTCGAGGTAGTCCCGTGTGCGCGCCTCGGATTCGCGCAAGTCGGTGGCGAGGTTGTCGATGCGGTCATTCAAGGCATGTTGCGCTTGAGTAATTGCCTTGTTGGCGCCGAAGAAGTGCAACTTGGTGACGTGGGTGTTCGCGTCGTCGTCATGATCCTCGAATGTCGGGTTCGACATGATGTTCCTATCCATAGCACTCAAGAAGAGATAAGTGGAAGAGTGAGAAGACAATACCAATTACCGATCCAGAAGTTGAGAGTGAATCAAGATTACTCAATGTACAAGCATGAAAATAGTAGAATTGGTACCGAAGATCGTCCTTCTCACACCTACACAAATAAAGTTTATGGAGTAGCTTGGTAAGGATAGTGGCACAAATTTCAAGCAATTCGAAAGATAAGATTCAATAATGTTGAAAGAGATTCGAAAACTTCGCAAGTGAGACACAGTAGATTAATAGCAATGAGTATACACGGAAACACACACACGGTAGACAATTGGGGTCATGCAACCAAGGGTGAGCCAAAATGTGGATTCCACGGAAAATGCTCTTGTTGCACAACACTAGAGAGACGTTAGCGTGATTGCTCCAATGGGCACGATACGCACTTGTGCACACCCTACTATGAACCAAAAGTGGCGTCTTCCTATTCCCGACTTGCTACATGTGTATGCGGCACGTGACACTCGCTCAAGTGATCCAAGATGATCAAGTATGCTATGCGAAAGTTGTGATGCTATTGCTCTTTTGTCCTTGCTTAAAAGCTTTGCTTCTCTTTTCTTTTGCAATGATGATATGTATGGTCACAATGCGGGACGTGCACACCAAGATAGCAATTATGTATTCGGGTACTATGTTGTAACACAAGAGATGATACCAAGATATATGCACGCAATTGAAGCTATGCGGATTATGTATCACTAACGTGCACAAGTAGCGTAGCCCGGCAATACTCAATGGCTAGTCTCGATAGGCAAGTAACGCAAAAAGGCTCGGGGTAACAATGCAATGGCAAGGGTATATAGACAAGAGTGTCGTCGCGGTTACCGTCCTTGCTTACGGTTGGTGTCAATGAAGAGTTGGTTGGCGACGATCCGGGGCGATGATGAGCGGCGATGACGAGAAAGAACCACTCCTACTTAGCCGAAACACCGTAGGAAGTGGCGGTACTCGCGGCTCAAAATCTCAATTGCAATTGGGTTGTGGAAGAAATGGCGGAAAAGAGACAAAAACTGTCGAAAACGGAGGTAAAACTGCGTTGCTGTGCTACAGGGGCCGGATGTCCGGGGGTCGGGCCGGATGTCCGGGCCGCCCGAAAACAGATCCAATCTCAGGAACCCTAGATGAACACAAAAAAAATTCGGCCAAATTGGGGCGATCTGACGGTGGAAAAAGATGGGGATGGTGGGGAAATGCTAGATCTACCTGTCCACAACGAAATCCACGGATCCAAATCAACAAAATCTTCTCAAATCAACCGGATCGAATAAATTTGGGTATGGCTATTTTTGTGGGGATTTTCGAAATTAGGTCAAAACAAAATCGGCTAGAAATCGGGGGAGGGGGCTCCAAATTCGTGATCAACGTGGCTCATGATACCAATATATGATACGGGGCACACCCGTGTGCGTCGATCTTTCACGAATTGAAGGTGGATTTGTGAGGGAACGCGAAGAACATGAAGAACACGAGGGGAAATCACAAGAGGAAAACACTCAAGAACGATCCACGATCACACATCCACTAGAATCACCCGAGTACATGAGAATCACGATCCACAAACAACCAAAGGATACACGTAACGGTAGTAGTCTCCTCGCTCCGAAGGAGGAGGTCTTGAATCCACTAGGGATCTTCCCTTGATAGGGGCCTTGGCATCACTCCGGATCTTCTCACGTAGAGGGTAGTCGCTCCACGAGCGAAGGGAGATAATGGAGCTAGGCTCAACAAAGTGTATTCGCTAAACCAAATCTAACCCTAGAGAGAGGAGGAGGAGTTGCTTATATAGTACTAGGGGAATAAGGGGCGAGAGAGAGAGTACATGGCCTCTAGGCCCGAGTCTGCCCACACAGGGGCCGGATGTCCGGGGCATCAGGGACCTGCCGGATGTCCGGGCTTGGGGCCAGACGTCCGGGCTGAAGGGTGCCGGTTTCGCTCGGTGCTGGCTCCGATGGGCCGGATATCCGGGGGCGAGGGCCGGATATCTGGGGCGAGGGCCGGATGTCCGGGGCTCGGGCGCCGGCTTTCGTCCGGTTCTGGCTCCGATGTGCCGGATATCCGGGGCGAGGGCCGGATGTCCGGGCCACGGGCCGGATGTCCGGCACCTGTAGCTCCTGCTGCAGCTTGCCCTTGGCGCCAGAGGAAGATCCAGGGGCCGGATGTCCGGGGAGTAGGCCGGATGTCCGGGACCTGGGAGGTTGCTTGGCCTTCCTCCGTTGCGCTTGTCCACCTTTCTCCGTGTCCGTCTCCGTGGTGACTTGGCCTTCACTCCGAGCATCTCCTGGGCCCTCTCCGTCGTACCTAATCATGCAGAGAGTCTCCGATTGAGGTAGCACCCAAGTTCCGTGAACATCAAAGAGAGAATCGTATAGGAGAGATGTCACCTCATGTTCTATAGCACGTGCCCGGGCTCTAGTCATGGGTCCCTTTGTGACTTGATGTGATGTTGTAGAGTCCATGGGGATGATGTTGGGATGCTCCGCATCAGTATGTAGATCCACTCTCCCTCTCGTAGATGCTCATCACCATGGATAGATCTTGCGTGTGCGTAGGAAAATTTTTGTTTCCCATGCAACGTTCCCCGACAGGAACAGGGCTCCAAATGGGCACACGGTAGAATAGTGACTTGCGGCGGCGAAAAAAGTGTTTCGGGAGCTCTTCTAGGGTTTTCAGAATATATGTGAATTTATAGGCCGAAGAGGTACGTCGGAGAGCCAGGGGACCCACAAGCTAACAGGGCGCGCCGACCCCCCTGGGCGCACCCTGTTGCCTTGTGGGGCCCTCGTGCAGCCTCCGGTCTTCTCCGAAGCTTCCATGTATTCTTTTGATCCACAAAAAATCATCAAAAAGTTTCGTGGCAACTGGACTTCGTTTGGTACTGTAAACCTGAAAAGCCAAAAACATGTAGAAAACAACAACTGGCACTGGGTTCTAGGTTAATAGGTTAGTGCTCAAAAATAATATGAATTGGCAAATAAATGCCCAAAACGTATCCTAGAATGATAATATTATAGCATGGACAATCAAAAATTATAGATACGTTGGAGACGTATCAGCGGCGCCCTAGGAGGCTGCCCTGGCCCCCAGGGGAAGGGGTGGTGGCCCCTTAGGGTTTCGCCAAACCCTATCCGCAATGGGCCTTGGGAGGAGGGGACGCCCAGCCCGTCAGGGGCTGGTGCTCCTCCCCTCTCAGCCCATTAGGCCCCCTGGGGCAGGTGGAGCTCCCCGGTGGACCCCCAGAACCCTTCCGGCATCCCTGACAAAAAACCGGTAAAACCCGGAACTTTTCCCGAACCAGAATACCAACTTCCCAAATATGAATCTTTACCTCCGGACCATTCTGGAGCTCATCGTCATGTCCGGGATCTCATCCGGGACCCAAAACAATATTCGGTCACCAACATACATAACCTGTAGCGATTGTTAAGTCCGTTAGGATTATGTTAGCAATAGATGCATTTTTTGATTATGAAATCTAGCAGATGTATGTCAAAACAACATTCCTTAATGGTTTCCTTAAGGAAGAGTTGTATATGATGCTACTGGAAGGTTTTGTCGATCCTAAAAATGATGAGAAAGTATGCAAGCTCCAGCGATCTATTTATGAACTGGTGCAAGCATCTCGAGTTGGAATCTTCGCTTTGATGAGGTGATCAAAGCGTTTGGGTTCATACAAGTTTATGGAGAAGCTTGTATTTACAAGAAAGTGAGTGAGAGCTCTATAGCATTTCTAATATTATATGTGAATGACATATCGCTGAATGGAAACAATATAGAACTTTTGGAAAGCGTGAAGATATATTTGAACAAGAGTTTTTCAATGGAAGACCTCGGAGAAGCTGCTTACATATTAGGCATCAAAATCTATAGAGATAGATCTAGACGCCTAATAGGACTTTCACATAGTACATACCTTGATAAGGTTTTGAAGAAGTTCAAAATGGATCAGTCTAAGAAAGGGTTCTTGCCCGTCTTACAAGGTGTGAAGTTGAGTATGACTCAATGCCCATCAACTGCAGAAGATAGAGAAAAGATGAGAGTCGTCCCCTATGCCTCGGCCATAGGCTCTATCATGTATTCAATGATGTGCACAAGACCGGATGTGAGCCTTGCCATTAGTATGTCCGGAAGGTTTCAAAGTGATCCTGGAGTGGAATACTGGACAGTGATCAAAATATCCTTAAGTACCTGAAGAGGACTAAGGAGATGTTTGTCGTTTATGGAGGTGATCAAGAGCTCGTCGTAAAGGGTTACGTCAATGCTAGCTTTGACACGGATCCCGATGACTCTAATTCTCAAACTGGATACGTATTTATTCTGAATGGTGAAGCAGTCAGCTGGTGTAGCTCCAAGCAAAGCATGGTAGCAGCATCTACATGTGAGACGGAATACATAGCTGCTTCGGAAGCAGCGCAGGAAGGAGTCTGGATGAAGCAGTTCATGATGGATCTAGGAGTTGTGCCTAGTGCACTGGATCCGATGACTCTCCTTTGTGACAACACTGGTGCCATTGCCCTTGCCAAGGAGCCCAGGTTTCACAAGAAGACCAAACATATAAAGCCCCACTTCAATTCCATCCGCGACTACATCAAGGAGGAGGACATAGACATTTGCAAAGTACATACAGATCTGCATGTTGTAGACCCATTGAGTAAACCTCTCTCACGAGCGAAACATGATCAACACCAGAACTCTATGGGTGTTAGATTCATTACAATGTAAACTAGATTATTGACTCTTGTGCAAGTGGGAGACTGTTGGAAATATGACCTAGAGGCAATAATAAAGTGGTTATTATTAGATTTCCTTGTTCATGATATTCTTTTATTATCCATGCTAGAATTGTATTGACCGGAAACTTAAATACATGTGTGGATACATAAACAACACCATGTCCCTAGTGATCCTCTACTAGACTAGCTCGTTGATCAAAGATGGTTAAGGTTCCCTGACCATAGACATGAGTTGTCATTTGATAATGGGATCACATCATTAGGAGAATGATGCCATAGACAAGACCCAACCGTAAGCGTAGCATTTGATCCTATCAATTAATTTGTTGCTACTGCTTTCTTCGTGTCAAGTACTATTCCTAAGACTATGAGATCATGCAACTCCCTGACACCGTAGGAATGCCTTGTGTGTATCAAACATCACTTCGTAACTGGGTGATCATAAAGGTACTCTACGGGTATCTCCGAGGGTGTCTGTTGGGTTGGCATGGATCGAGACTGGGATTTGTCACTCTGCATGACGGAGAGGTATCTCTGGGCCCTCTCGGTAATACAACATCACAAGAATCTTGCAAGCAATGTGACTAGGAGTTAGTCACGGGATCTTGTATTACGAAACGAGTAAAGAGACTTGCCAGTAACGAGATTGAACTAGGTATGGAGATACCGACGATCGAATCTCGGGCAAGTAACATACCGCTGGACAAAGGGAACTAAATACGGGATTGACTGAATCCTTGGCACCGTGGTTTGACTGATAGAGATCTTGGGTGTGTACGTTTGGGTAAGTTTACCAGCAGCGCCCTTTTTCTTCCCTCGCTACTGCTAATTGTGTAGTAGTAGCACGTTTTACTTACACGCGCTACTGCAAAGTAGCAGTAGCGCGTCTCTTTAAGCCACGCTACTGTTAAACCTCCACATATAGGCTTTTCCCTAGTAGTGACATGACACTTCACCATATTGGGCCTAAGGGAAGGCATTGGGGAGTAATAAGTAGATGATGGGTTGCGAGAGTGACGGAAGCTTAAACCCTAGTTTATGTGTTATTCCGTGAGGGGCTGATTTGGATCCACGTGTTTCATGCTATGGTTAGATTTATCCCAATTCTTCTTTTGTAGTTGCAGATGCTTGCGAGAGGGGGTAGTCATAAGAGGGTTGCTTGTTCAAGTAAGAACAACACCCTAGCACTGGTCCACCCACATATCAAATTATCAAAGTAATGAATGCGGATCAACTAAACATGATGAAATGTGACTAGACGAGAATTCCCATGTGTCCTCAAGAACACTTTGCTTGCTATAAGAGAACTTTTCGGCTTGTCCTTTGCTATAAAAAGGATTGGGCCACCTTGCTGCACCTTTGTTACTATTGTTACTTGTTACTTGATACGAATTGCCTTGCTACAAAACTACCTGTTACTGCTACTTTTAGTACTTGCAGAGAATACCTTGCTGAAAACTACTTGTCATTTCCTTCTGGTCCTCGTTGGGTTCGACACTCTTACTTATCGAAAGGACTACAATTGATCCATTATACTTGTGGGTCATCAACGGTCACAACCCTGGCAACATGGCCAAGCTAGGGACTGGCCAAGAAACATGTCAAATAGATGTGATCAGTCACTAGGAGTGCATTCATGTAGGATAGGATGGAAGAGGAAGCAGGGATTGACTGATTTGAGATGACTTCCTTTCTAAACATAAGGTATTTGTAGTGAGGTGGGGGAGGCTAACTTGGGTAGATGTGCTAATATTTTGATGAGTGTGATCAATCGCTAAGTTGATTATCTTGGCAATTTTTTAGCACAAAAGGAGGTGTCTAGCTAGCACTTCCTTCACAATGCATAATTTGGTCCAGAAGTTAGATTTTGATGTTGTGCTCAAATGGCTTGAGGGGTTTGGCTAACATTGGTGTAGGGAGGTTATCTAAGAGTATGGAGGCCCTGGTAAAATTTCATACCATTTGGGTACTTTTAAATTGTACTTCCTTCACAGAGGTCCTCTCTGGATAGAAAAATTGAGAAAATAATTGGGAGAGATTGGCTATATGCATCGAGCTGATTTCAGGTTTGTATGAGTGATTTATCAATGTGAATCACCCTGCAAAATTCCAACTCAAATGGATCAAGGTTTTATGCACTTCCTTTGCAAATTGCAAATCTGGACAACATTTGCAAATGAATGGTGTGCTCAAAATTTGAACTATGAAACTTGAGGTTTTGATGCAATTGGTGAAGGTTTGGATAGGAGAAGCTCCAAAAATTATTTGGGAACCAATAGAGCAACCAAAGTGGTAGCTCCTTTAGAAAGTGACATAAATGAAATATTGGCTTTATAAAAGAAAATGCAATTTTGCTTATTTAAGTCTGGCCAATACTTTTATGAGAGGTCAATGTGGGCACAAGGATCATCTCAACAAGTTTACATGAATTTCATAGATGTGTAGATATTTTTTTGGATTTAATTCCTTCAAAGGGCAGAAAAGGGAATTAATTTTAAATGAAAAATATTTCATATGACTTGGCAATATTTTTGCATGTCCAGGGCTGATAGATATAGGAGAGTCTCTGGGAAAATTTGAGGCATCACTGTATCAAAGGAAATTAGGGTTCCTTTGTAACTAAAGGAATTAGGGTTTCCTTCCCGATAACTCGAAAAGTAGGGTTTTGGCGGCAAAACCCTGAGAATATATTTTTGGTGGCAAGGTTATACTGGGGAGGATCTCGGGTTTGATAGGAAAGGCAAGGCTATATAACCATCTTCATATACCCACGATCAAGAGAAAATCCAATAACACTGAAAGAAAAATACGAAAACCCAATCTCGGGGAGGAAAAATCGAGGAGCAAAAAGTAGGGTGTTACATAGGGGGCGCGCCCTCCCCCTTGTGAAGCCCACGGGGGCCCTCCGGTGCCCGTCTCCTTCTATGTGAGGCCATTATCCCTAGGAAAAAATAGAGAGAAGACTTTCAGTACGAAAGGCCGCCTCTCGAGGCGGAACTTGGGCAGGAGCACCTTTGCTCTCCGTCGGAGCGATTCTGTCAGGGAAACTTCCCTCCGGGAGGGGGAAATCGAAGCCTTCATCATCACCAACATTCCTCTCATCGTGGAAGGGCTCATCTCCATCAACATCTTCACCAACACCATCTCATCTCCAAACCCTAGTTCATCTCTTGTATTCAATCTTTGTCCCAAAACCTCATATTGGTACCTATGGGTTGCTAATAGTGTTCATTCCATTTTGTAGTTGATGCTAGTTGGTTTACTTGTTGGAAGATCATATGTTCAGATTGATAATCATATATTTATCTTCTTTGATCATGAACATGAATATGATTTGTAAGTAGTTTCGTTTGTTCTCGAGGACATGGGAGAAGTCTTGTTATAAATTATCATGTGAAGTTGGTATTCGTTCAATATTTTGATGACATGTATGTTGTGCTTCCTCTAGTGGTGTCGTGTGAACGTCGACTATACGACACCGTCTTTGGGCCTAGGGGAAGGCATTATGGAGTAGTAAGTAGATGATATGTTGTGAGAGTGACAGAAGCTTAAACCCTAGTTTATGCACTATTACGTAAGGTACTGATCCGGATCCATATGTTTCATGCTATGGTTAGATTTATCTCAATTCTTCATTCGCAGTTGCGGATGCTTGCGAGTGAGGGTAATCATAAGTATGTTGTTTGTTCAAGTAAGAACAGCACCATAGCACTGGTCCACCCACATTGCAATTTATCAAAGTAGTGAACGAGAATCGACTAAAATAGGATGATCATGACTAGACAAAATTCCCATGTGTCCTCGAAAACGCTTTGCTCACTATAAGAATTACTCTTGGCTTGTCCTTAGCAAAACAAGGATTGGGCTACCTTGCTGCAACTTGTTACTTTGGTCACTAGTTATTTGCTACAAATTATCCTACTATCAAATTATTAGTTACTACACTTTTACAGCACTTGCTGAAACCGCTTATCAATTCCTTCTGCTCCTCGTTGGGTTCGACACTCTTACTTATCGACATGCCTACGATTAATCCCCTATACTTGTGGGTCATCAGGGCCTACGGAGTGTCTGCGGTGATGGTTGGTGACAGGCGGGTGCGGGAAGGATGGTGTTGGCGTAGATGCGGCGCGGGAGTGGGGTGGGTGAGGCAGCATGGGGAGGGGATTTTTCCTCCAGCGGTGGGCGTCCGAATAAATATAGACGTCGGATAGGAGGTGAAATTTTTTACACCTCTATTAGGTTTAGAGGATCAGCTAGGTGTCGGTTAAATGACCGACCTTTTACCCGCCTCAAACGCCCGCTCGGACGGCCCGGTCACTGACCGGTCACAAAAATGCGACCCAGATGGGCTCCTCAGACAGGCCTCAGATGCCTGGACTAATGGGCACCCTCATATCCAACCCAAATTTAGGGCGGACATGGGGCGCCCGGGCATGCACGGGCGCGTTCGCCATGTCGAAACCGGCCCACGTTGCCCCACCCGACCCCACATAAATTGGTCGTGGTTCCCTCCCCGAACCAAACCCTAGCGACTCCACTCCACTCCGCCACCCAATCTCCCGTGTGGCGATCTCCGGCCTTCGTTGGCATGGCGGGCAGCGGATCTGACTCCGACCAGCCCGGATCCGTCGACTAGGATGTCGTCTCGTGCGGGCTGGAGGATGCAATGGCTGTATGCATTGCATTCCGCCGCTCCCGGGAGGACAACGCACGCCCAATGACAGAATCTGTCTGGCGTGACTCCATAGCGTCGGCGCATCGGGCGCTCGAATCCACCGGGGCTGGATCATCGCGGTCCCAGGAGCCTTCAAATCTCCCCTTCCCCATCACCGGTCCGACGGAGTATGAGTCCCACTTGGACCGGTATGCCCGTTGTGGGAAGGAAAGGATAAGGGCGGCCGAGGCCCACCTCGCTACCGAAATGGCGGCGGTGGAGGCGGCTGATGCAGCGGCGCGGACTGCCACGGAGGAGGAAGCCAACCGCGTCGCATTGTAAAGAATCAGCAGCGAAGGAACACACGCGCCGTCGCCCGAGAGCAGAATTGAGGGGGGGAAGTGGTCCGTGCCATGGCCGGACTGCCACCCAAGGAGGAGAAGGGGGACATCGACGGGTCGAACAACTCCGACGACGAGGAGATCCGACTTGATCCCTACTGCGCCTTCGACCCGTACTTCTGCAAGAAGGACGACAATGATGCCGGAAGGGCAACCGTGGATGATTTTCTCCACCATAGCCAAATATGCCAAATTTTGATAGTCCGATGACATGTTGTGATGTAGTAGCCGGACAATGCGTGTAATCCATTGTTACGTAGTTGTATGAGTTTGTATGAATTTGAGTATGTTAATTGAGGTGTCCGATTGTGAGAAATGGAATTTATGGCTTGCGGATCACTGTCCGCGGACGCGGCCGTCAATTTTGCTAAATCCGGATGTAGATGCTTGCGGATCGGCTAGAGTTGACCTAAGAACTAGCTTGAGTGCACGATCGACCTATACTCCATGCCAGAGCACGACGGGCCAGCTCAGCTTCACGCCGCGTCCAGCCGTCCACGCACGACGCGCGAGCATAACGGAAGAAAGAGATGCAGAGAGAGATAAGATATTTCGTCCCGGTGGTTGGAGTAAAATACTTGCAGGAAACAGCACCCGAATGAAATATCCACACGAGGCCTCCCTCGCTTCCCATCCCTCCCTCGTCCAACGCCGACGAGTCACGCCTCCTCTCAAGTCCACAACTGCTCTCCTCCCAATCCCTTCTTCCGTCCCAAGTCGCTTCACCGGGGATGGAGATCGACGCGGCGGTCCGGGCGAGCAGCGACGGCCGGCTGCGCACCAAGTACGACAACGCCGTCTACGTCGTCCAGCGAGCCTTCGCGCTCTACCCGTACGCCGCTCCGCCCCCATTTCACTCTCGAGCTGGGATTCATTGGATTGGCTTAGTGCTACGTTTTTAGTTCCGTGGTTATTCACTGGGAACCGAAGAATCTGGGATGTGATTGCTCGCCGCGAGCGCCGGCCCGCGCGATCGGGTTTGACTCACTTGACGATCGCGGGTGGCGGTGGGGATGCAGCCCGGTTCTGTTGACCGATCAAGCGGGGAGATGGGGGGCGGTAGCTGGAGGTGTAGGCATCGGCGGATGGATAGGTTCCTACTCTGTAGTCCGCAGGAGGATTGAGTTGGGATAGACTGGTTAGATCTTAAGTTGCTTGCTCTGCGGCAGTTCACCTCCAATGTGCTACCTATCTCTGCGCGCACTTGTATTTTCCCCTGCCGCAAACGCACTTGTACCTAATAGGGAGGCGGCTGCGTCAGTCAGTAAATGGGTTTCATCTCTGCTTTTGCGTCCGAAAATAGGCTGTGATTTTCAACTTTGAGGTGATCCATATATTTTAGAGATGCTGGCAGAATAGCATTGTTTAGTCGTTAATCCCAAGTAATTGGTGCTGGATTCGCCTATCATAAACTCTCTTTTGTCGGTTCCATTAGAAGATTAGGCCAGTGGTTTATGTGGATGAGTTAATAACCTGTGCCCTGAAACAATGGAAACAAGTAGATTGCTCGCTTTTAACAGTCGGTAAGGTTGTGGTTTGTTGTTCTTATGGCAGATTAAAGGAGTAAAATATTTAGAGGTTTCCGACAGTTCTTCAGTTATCACTCAAGTTGCTAAGGGTCACCACTGCAATCATGTTTCTTTCACGATGAAAGGGAAATAAAATCAGTTAGATCCTTAAGGAGCATAAACACCGATGATATGTCAGGCATGTCACTGTAATCCAGTTTCTTTCATGATGAAAGGGCCTGATCTAACTAGTATGTACAGTATGGACACACTATTACACTATGTTCAAACCACTTGTAAAGCCTGTTTTCAAAATGTATATTGACAGTCTAAAGCTTTTTTGTTCTCCTGTGTTTTTTAAGAAGGTTTTGCGTGTGCCTGTTGCTGGATGCTTGGGTTTTAATCTGGGGATTGAGTACCAATACTCATTATGTATATTGGATACTGTTCAAGTTGAAGTCGCTCATTTGCCAGTAATTTCACTTTGCAGGTTTGAGGAGATTGCCTTCAGCTTTAATGGCGGGAAGGATTCAACCGTAATATCTTATATTCTTTTCTCTACGTCTTTTTTTTTCTGTATGTCATGGTGATAATTAACATCTGTTTGTAAGTTTTGACAAGATATCAGTGTTTTATATCAATAGGTACTCTTGCATTTAATACGGGCAGGCTACTATCTTCACAAAACCAGTTCCGGGGATGAAGCCCAAATCAATACTGTTCAAAACTGTCCACTGCGTACCATCTATTTTGAGACTCCTTGTGCTTTTCCTGAAATCAACTCATTCACTTATGAAACAGTCTCAACGTAAGAACCTACTAGGATTTGTTTCATTGTTTTTGCTATTCTTGAGAAGTGAAATGAAGGATATTTCATTCTATTTTTTCTCCTCTATGCTAGTTATGGTTTGCCATTGGAAACTATCCGGTCAGATTTCAAATCTGGTCTTGAAGGCCTATTGAAAGAGAAGCCTACTAAAGCCATTTTCATTGGCACTAGAATCGGAGATCCAAATGCGGTAATTCTGTCATACCTTGTCTAGTTATTCCTCGTATCTCTGCAAACCTATTATATACAATACTTGTGCCCATCTCCATTCAGAATTCTTCACACTTATTGGTATCTCCACACCTATTAGTAATTCAGTTTGAAAATATAGGTCGGTCAAGAACAATTCTCTCCTAGTTCGCCTGGCTGGCCTCCTTTTATGAGGGTGAATCCTATCTTGGATTGGTCATACAGGTTTTTCTCCTGATCATGTAAATAATTCAAGCTTGTGTTCCGTAGACTGCTAATCCAAATGTAAGGACCATTGTTTTTCTGTGACAGGGATGTTTGGTCTTTCCTCTTAACCTGTAAGGTCAAATACTGCAGCCTTTATGATGAGGGGTGGGTTCTTTTCCATTTTTTAGACCTTCAGTTGTAAATTTGCTCTTATATTTCATCATGTGTAGTCTATAGGTCAAAATGTAGTTTTTTGCGCTGCTGTTCTAAAAGAAATCTCTAAAAGGAAAGTACTTCATCTACCTTTTGATGAGCAATTTGCTACTTCTATTTCTGCACTTGAGCTCATTGTGTAACGCCACCTTAAATTTTAAACCGTTGCAAAGTACTCTGAGTTCGAATATGAACTTCCTAATTTGTATTAAGTTTTCGTGTGCTTGCCCTCATTGCAGGTATACATCCATTGGGAGCATATATGATACTGTTCCAAATGCACTTCTTAGTGATTCATCTACTGGGAAAAGCTTTAGACCGGCATACATGCTATCAGATGGAAGACTTGAAAGAGCTGGGAGAGCGAAGAAGACTAGCAACAAAACAGAAACTAATTCTGTTGCAAGCAATGGCATGAACAATGCTGAGGGAGAGCAAATGATCTCACGTTCGGCTTCAGTTATTGTGGTTGGTGATGAAATATTGTGAGTACTCTCTCATACTTATATGATGTTTAGTCTTGCATTTGCTTCACCCTGGTCTTTTTTATGATCGTTGAAGTTTATGTGAGATCTTTGCAAATTCCTTTTCTTCTTTGCCTTGTCTTTTAGATAAATGCTATATTCTACCAGCTTTCAGTCCTCTGCAGACTTCAGAACAAATAACATAAGCTATTTGTGTTGTTATACTTCCCCAGCCACTTGATACAAAATAAATTATTGTATAGTAATAAAAGAATCAGGAATGAGGATTGTAGCCCATTTGTCTGCTTTAAAAGAATGCAGCTTGATCATTTAACTCAATGCAAGTGCAACCAGTTATCCCATAATCCGAAGTATATTTGGTACAAGGATTTAGTACTGTTAGAAGTGTGTTCCTATAATCCGAAGTATATTTGATACAAGGAGAAGGCCTACGATAAGATACCGCGGAATGTCATGTGGTGGGCCTTGGAGAAACACAAAATCCGAACAAACTACATTACCCTCATCAAGGACATGTACGATAATGTTTTGACAAGTGTTTGAACAAGTGATGGCGACACTGATGACTTTCCGATTAAAATAGGACTGCACCAGGGGTCAGCTTTGAGCCCTTATCTTTTTTGCTTTGGTGATGGATGAGGTCACAAGGGATATACAAGGAGATATCCTATGGTGTATGCTCTTTGTGGATGATGTGGTGCTAGTCGATGATAGTCAGACGGGTGTTAATAGGAAGTTAGAGATATGGAGACAAACCTTGAATTGAAAGGTTTTATGCTTAGTAGAACTAAAACCGAGTACATGAGGTGCGGTTTCAGTACTACTAGGCACGAGGAGGAGGAGGTTAGCCTTGATGGGCAGGTGGTACCTCCGAAGGACACCTTTCGACATTTGGAGTCAATGCTGCAGAAGGATGGGGACATCGATGAAGATGTGAACCATCGAATCAAAGCCGGATGGATGAAGTGGCGCCAAACTTTTGGCGTTCTCCGTGACAAGAGAATGCCACAAAAGCTAAAGGGCAGGTTCTATAGGACGGTGATTCGACCCGCAATGTTGTATGGCGCTGAGTGTTGGCCGACTAAAAGGCGACATGTTCAACGGTTAGGTGTAGCGGAGATGCAAATGTTGAGATGGATGTGTGGCCACACAAGGAAGGATCGGGTCCAGAATGATGATATACGGGAGAGAGTTGGGGTAGCACCGATTGAAGAGAAGCTTGTCCAACATCGCCTGAGATGGTTTGGGCATATTCAACGTAGGCCTCCTGAAGCTCCAGTGCATAGCGGACGTCTAAAGCGTGCTGATAATGTCAAGAGAGGTCGGGGTAGACCGAACTTGACATGGGAGGAGCCGTAAAGAGAGATCTGAAGTTTTGGAGTATCACCAAAGAATTAGCCATGGACAGGGGTGCGTGGAAGCTTGTTATCCGTGTGCTAGGACTATGAGTTGGTTGCGAGATCTTATGGGTTTCAGCTCTAGCCTACCCCAACTTGTTTGGGACTAAAGGCTTTGTTGTTGTTGTTGTTGTTGTTGTTGTTGTAGAAGTATCTTCCTGTTTCAGTTGTGGCACGGTTTTGTAAAGGTCATTGATTATCCTTGATTGATGATCATGCTTGGGCATTTTTTGTGGATGCTATCGTTGTTTTTGTACACTAAATTGATATTCATCCATTTTTGTGTTTCAGGTTTGGCACAGTTGGGGATAAATTTGGTGCAGCCTTGTGCAAGAAGCTTCATGAAATTGGCTGGCGAGTTTCTCATGTCACGGTTGTTCACAATGAAGTAAGTTGTATATCATGGATTGGTATAGCTGTATGTTACATCCTTTATATGGTAGCAAAATTGTCCACATAGATTGCTGCAGTATTGTTACCAAGTGTACTATTAAGCTCCGATTTTGTCATGTTTCTGGGCACTTAAATCTAATGGACACATAAGTGATTGTATTGCATTGCAGATTGATTCTGTTGCCGAGGAAGTCGAACAATGTAAATCTACTGATGACGTGGTTAGTTTCTGTAGGCTTTTGCATTTTTGAACCTTTTCAAGTTTGGCATGTAAAGTGATTGATATTGTACAGGTATTTATTTTTGGGGGACTTGGGCCTCTACATTCAGATGTTTCATTGGCTGGTGTTGCAAAAGCATTTGGAGTTCGTCTGGTGCGCCCATTAACATTTCCATGCTACTAAATGACCTCTTATATTATTCGTTCATGCTTGATTGTTTTGTGTGTGTAAATTCCCGTTGTTCTTGCACTTGGGTGTGATTTCTGCATTTTGTTTGTTAGCCAAGAAAATATTGTGTGTTGACCTATAGGGTTGCACTATTACTATAGCAAGAAATCATTTTGTCCCAGCACAATGAAATGTAAAAACTGCACATGAATTGTTGCTATATGCCAATGGCTGTTTCATGAATCTCCCTTGATAAAATGCCATTTCCTTGCATCAACTAACGTTTGCTTTTCATTTATGGAGGCTCCTGATGAAGAGTTTGAGGAGCATCTTAGTCAACTCATAGGGAACAGTTACATCGGTGATCGAAATGAGGTAATCTGGATTTAATTAGATCTATTGAGTATATATGCATGTGCATTCTTATTCTGGGCAAAGTACAAACTGCAGTTCATAATTTAACTCATTTCCACTTCTCTTCAGATGGCTTTGTTGCCAGAAGGTATTACCGAACTATTACATCACAAGATGCTCCCGTTGCCACTGGTATGTTCTGTTTTCTTGGCATTTCTTTTGGACCAGTACTGAAATATTTGGTGCCTTTTTTCCCTTCCATAGAAATCTAGATTATGCAAAACTATCATATGATAATGTGGTTCAAAACCTCATTTCCATTTTGCCACAAGGTTTGGTCTGCTCCACATTTCAGTGAGAGAACACATTGGACAAAAGAGAGGAGAAAATGAGATTCAAACCAAATGGTAAAAGGCAATTATCTGGGGAAACAACACACACTTCATCAGTCATAAAATATTAATCATTGTTACTGAGCTTGAAGTCTGGCCTTCAATTAGCATTGATCTGAAAATGCCTAGTCCTGGCAAGGAGTGCTCAGATTGCGTTTTTAAACATGCTAGCACACTCTCCCTTTTTTCATTTGACTGAAAAATGACTTCCTATGCAGATCAAATGCAAGAATGTGATCATTCTTTCTGCAACTAATGTGGATGAACTGGACATGGAGTGGAATTGTCTTCTGGATACCGAAGAGAGTGGTTTAGTGAGGACGAAACCTTTTGTATCAAAACATCTCAGCACTTTGCTCCCAGATGTATGTATCTTTGTCTTTTCTAAATATGTTCTCTTTTGTTGTGATTTTTGAATACTAAATCTTTTATTGAAAACTACTATCTAGACGTCCTAGAAAGCATACATCGACTTCTGTAACTTTGACTCATAGCATATGTAAAACATATAGGTGGGTCAAGTGAAATAGTGTTATTAGGTTTGTCGTGAAAACTATTTTTGCACTAATAATTTTATAATTGTTTACTAACATATGAAAATGGAAGTACCCATCAAAGTTGCATGTTGGAAGCTGTACCTATGTCCGGACCGCCATGTATTTTCTGTTACAAACTCAGAGAGTATTCTACAAGTGCTCTACTGATATTTATGATTGCAAACTAACTTCCGTGTACACGCGGACCTTTATGTAGAAAACTGCATGTCATCAGTAATAATCACTTCATGTCGACGAAATAGCCATTATGTTCATGACTTTCATTGCGTTCTGCTTAACTTAATATTATGTATGAGTTACCGTTACACTGGGATTGACTCTACAGTTCCAGTGGTGCCGTCATGGTAGTTACAGTAGGATACTTACATTTGTGTTCAGTATTCAGTTTTCTTGTCATCTATCAAAAATGAACTTTGAGGCTTAAGTTATAAAGAAATATTTCAGTCTTTATCTAATTCGGGTTTGTGGAATGCTTGTTCAGGTCAAAATTGCTCCCGTGGTTGCAAAGCTATGCCTAGAGTTTTCTGATGTGTACATAGGTATGATGCCTGTAATAGGAGGCTCTAGTTTTATTATCTAGTTAATCAGCAAGGAAAATAGTTCAGTTATCTTTACATTGTAGTTCCATTTGCTTATCGTTGATTGACGTTTTGGTTATGCAGGGTCTCATCGGATTTCGAGAACGGGGCCATTGGTTGTGAGTCTTATTGGAAAGGTATCAGTATGACTGGACCAATCATTCATAAATGTTACTGTATTTAAAATTCTAGTCATGCGCTGCTAGTGGGAGAAAATTGGTACTCTGTTATATGGGCTCTTGTGTAGGAAATAACAATAGGAGGCGATAATGTATATTTTACATCCCTTAATATTCATGCGAAGAAAAACAATCGGTAATCTCCAACCAAGTGTGTATGGGGACCCGATGATGTCACAGAACTATGCTATTGACTGCTCTAGCATCCCAAACGGACAACTTGACACAGGACTGATGATGATATGCTTGACCATGTCGTAGTATTTCTTACAGGATCTTTTTTTCTTAATGTCAGGATAATCAGAGGGTACAAGAGGCTGCGGAGAAGCTGTCAGGTAGCTTTGAAGGACAATTTTCCCAGGTTGACGGTTGCAAATAGTCTGTCAAAGTCTACACACCTCTATACTTCTCCCACATTCTTTCTGCTCGAAAGTTCTGAAATTGTGCAGATCTAACTGTGCAATGTGGTGCTCAGATGCCTTAAACCACCCAGCTACCACTCTGAAGCCCCAGAAATTGTTTAGGAAATATACAAATTTTGTATTGCTACCCATTTAGAAATGAATTGACAAGTGCAGATGCTGAGGGCTTCGGCTAGTAACAACTTAACAAGGGTAGCTTTGCCGGCTATTCTGACTGGGCTAAGAAACTCTGTTATTTTGTGGAAAATTAATTGAAATTGATTATACCACAGCTTTCTTATTTGATCCAAGTGTCTGCAATGCTTGATTTGCCGACGTTTCTGATGTTTTTATTTCTTTTAATCTGCCGGCCCGTTAGTTTCTTGTTCTATGATTGTGTCAGCGACAACTTACAGTTAAAATAAATAAGTACACCCTCCATCCCATGTTGAATGTTGCTATTTAGACGCATTTCAATGCTAGAATTGTCTGAACGACACTTAATATAGAACTCGGCTGCTCAAAATTGCTTGGAATTACTATTCGTAAATATACTGCTACTCCGATCTGCCGTAGGTAGTTTTAAAGTTGAACAAGAATTAAATCTGTACGTAAATGTCAACGTAACCTTGACCTACCTATTTTTTTGACCTCACAAATACAGTGACTACTTGAACCATGGACTCGGCTTTTGATTTTTCACCCAGCACCGCCGGCGACGATTTCAGCCAGGAAGAGTCCCCGCCGCCCCGCCAATTTGGGATCCGCCGGCGCGCTGATTTCGATTGATTCGGCTATTGATCAGAGTGCCGTTGCACGTGATGGCCCCGCGGCTCGTGGTCGTCCTTTAGGACGCTTTTGGTACATATTTGTGTTTGAGGCCATTTTGCATGCTTATTTTAGTTGGGTCTGGTTAAGCTAATGCACGTTAAAAATCAACATCTACATGTAGTTTGGTTGCCTGCATTAGGCTTTTTGTATGAGGGGAGCAATGCGTTAGCACGTTGTTTGGTTGCCTACGTGGCTGTTGTTAGACAAATAACTCGTTGTTTGGTTGCAACTGGCTAAAGATATGATCATCATTTTTCACTAGTCGTGACCTTATCATACACACACAACATTGTCTTCTCCTAACTAAAAAATAAATGGCAGTTTATCCTAGCTACTAGCAAAAGTGACAATGTGACTGAATAGTCGAAAGTTCAATGATGCTAACTAGGTGGAAGTTCATCCTCTTCCTCTTTCTCTTCCTCTTTCTCTTCCTCTCCTTCTTATCTTCCTCTTCTTCTGCTGGTGTTGTTCCCTCTTCTTCTTCTTCTTCTTCTTCTTCAGATCCTGGTCTGACCTCTGTTATCCCACATTATCTGAGCCCACTCCAACCTTTTATTCTTTCACACTTCGTTGTTAAACGCCTCCACACCATGGCCGAAGTTGATCACCTCACGAGGAGTCACATCCTCCTCCTCTGGCACAAGTTCATCAGTTCCCCATTGTAGGATCCAGTTGTGAATGATGCAACATGCAAGAACAAGCTTGACCTGGGTAGGGTAAGAGTGGAATGGCTTCTGATCCAGGATCTTAAACATGTTCTTCAGAGCTCCAAATGCTCTTTCAACAGTTACTCTAAGGCTGGAGTGTCTGAGATTAAACAGCTCCTGTGGAGTCCTAGGATATACCAGAGAGCTCGTTCAGATGGTACCTGGTTTTCCTGAAGGGTGAAAGAACACCTGGCCGACAAGCATAGCCAGCATCTGCTAGGTAGAACTTGACATCTGGGATGTTCATGCCATCAGGTCTACACATGTTATCACTGAGAATGTTAGCATCATTTGTTGATCCTTCTCAGCCAGCTAAGACATATGTAAACTTCAGATCAAAGTCAACAGTGGCAAGCACATTCTGGCTTGTGTAGTGCTTTCTCCCTCTACATGTTGTGGCTTGTGACCTCGGCGCTCTGTCAGTGACATGAGTACCATCTATTGCGCCAGTGCAATCCTGGAATGACATTACAAGATGGTCTTATGGCTACAACAGAACAAGAACAACATATGAAGGCATTAACAACATATTGTCTGTAACACCCCAAAAATTTAATCATATTTTTATTAGACATCAAGCTATTTTCTGGTGCCGTTGCCGGGGAGGTGAGTGCTTGAAGGTATATCTTTAGATCTTGCAATTAAATCTTTTAGTTTCTTGTTTTTCACTAATTTGGTTTTATAAAAGAAAACTACAAAAAATGGAGTTTATGTTGCCTCAATTGCTTTGTATTTTTAATGTCTTTCGTGAAAATGATGGTTCGGAAAATTGTGCTCAATTGGTAGAGGAAGAATTTATGAAAACACTTAATGAGAATTCCTTGAATGATGAGCATGATTGCAATGTTGCTAGTATGAATTCTCTGAATATCCATGATGCAAATGATATGCAAAGCCACAAGCTTGGGGATGCAATGTTATATGAAGATGATCTATTTAGTTCCACTACTTTCAATGATCAAATTTGCTATGATGATTGCATGCCTCCTATTTATGATGATTGCATTTTTTATGAAAGTGGGTTTGGAAGAATGTCAACTTTAGATGATTATTGTCCCACTATTTTGGAGGGTGTTGAATATTATTATAATGATAAAAGTGGATTTGGAGAGGTCATGACTTTATTTAGTAACGATTTCACTATCTTGTAAGAGGTTTCAATTGATTATGATGAGAACCAAGTTGCTGCTTATGATTATTATTGCGATGATACTTATGTTATAAGTAGTGATGATGATTATTATAAAACTTGTCACAATTATGAATACCCTTTTTCTGAACATTATTCTTTTAATGTGGAAACAATTTATATCATTCGAGTCCCCTATGATACTCCCACTATTATGTATGAGAAAATTGCTTATGTGGAGAGTAATAAATTTTCTATGCTTGTAGATCATGAAAAGGGATGCTTTATGTGATAGTTATATTGTTGAATTCCTTCATGATGCTACTAAAAATTATTATGAGGAAAGAACTTATGCTTGTAGGAATTGCAATAATATCAAGTTTCCTCTCTATATGTTCAAAGTTTTGAAGTTATGCTTGTTTTGCCTTCCTATGCTAGTTGATTCTTGCTCCCATAAATTGTTTGCTCACAAAATCCCTATGCATAGGAAGTGGGTTAGACTTAAATGTGCTTGTGATACTCGTGATCTGCGTTGGGTTTTCCATGAAGAGGAACGAGTAATCGCAACACAAAGTGGGTAAGTATTTCCCTCGGTTATGAAACCAAGGTCTATCGAACCAATAGGAATACCAATCCTCAACCGTCTTCAGCGGCTGCACACAAAAGAACAAACAACTTGCACCCAACGTCGACAAGAGGGTTGTCAATCCCCTTGATCTCGTTATTTGCAAGCAAGTGAGTTGTGTAGATAATTGTAGATAATAGTAAAGTGCAAAATAAAATAAAAGGTAATAAATAACAGCAAGGTAATGATAGTGTTTGTGAATATATAAGTGGATAGACCAGGGGGCCGTAGAGTTCTCTAGTGGCATCTCTCATAAGCAAAGCATACGGTGGGTAAACAAATTACTATTGGGCAATTGATAGAAAAGCGAATAGTTATGTGATTTTCACGGCAATGATCATGTGTATATAGGCATCACGTCCATAAGCAAATAGGCCGACTCCTGCCTGCACCTATTACTATTACTCCACCCATCGACCGCTATCCAGCATGCATCTAGAGTATTAAGTAAAACAGAGTAATGCTTGGAGAACATTGACATGATGTAGACAAAGTAAACTCAATCAATATGAATAAACCCTGATACATCCATTTTGCATCATGATTTCTTACTGTTATTTATTATGTTTTGTCAAATAATAATGCTTTAAGGAGTGATTCTAATGCCTTTTCTCTCATAATATGCAAGGTTTACACAAAGAGGGAGAATACCGGCAGCTGGAATTCTGGACCTGAAAAAAGCACATCAGAGATACCTATTCTGCACAACTCCAATGAAGCTGAAATTTTACGGAGATTATTTTTGGATTAAATAAAAAATACTGGAGTAGAAAACTACCGGAGGGGGCAAACCTGGTGGGCACAACCCATCAGGGCGCGCCAGGCCCCCCTGGCCGCGCCCTGATGGGTTGTGGCCTCCTCGGCCCATCTTCTGGTATATAGTCACATTTGACCTAGAAAAAAATAAGAGGAGGACTTTTGGGACAAAGCGCCGCCGCCTCGAGGCGGAACTTGGGCAGGAGCACTTTTGCCCTCCGACGGAGCGATTCCGTCGGGGGAACTTCCCTCCCAGAGGGGGAAATCGAAGCCATCATCATCACCAACACCCCTCTCATCTTTGGGAGGCCAATCTTCATCAACATCTTCAACAACACCATCTCCTCTCAAACCCTAGTTCATCACTTGTGTTCAATCTTTGTACCGGAACCTCAGATTGGTACCTGTGGATGACTAGTAGTGTTGATTACCTTGCGTAGTTGATTACTATATGGTTTATTTGGTGGAAGATTATATGTTCAGATCCATTATGCTATTCAATACCCCTCTGATCTTGAGCATGATTATTATTTGTGAGTAGTTACCTTTGTTCTTGAGGTCACGGGAGAAGTCATGTTGCAAGTAATCATGTGAATTTGATATGTGTTCGATATTTTGATGATATGTATGTTGTGATTCCCTTAGTGGTGTCATGTGAACGTTGACTACATGACACTTCACCATTCATGGGCCTAAGGAAATGCATTGTGGAGTAGTTATTATATGATGGGTTGCTAGAGTGATAGAAGCTTAAACCATAGTTTATGTGCTACTTCGTAAGGGGCTGATTTGGATCCAAACGTTTAATGCTATGGTTAGATTTTATCTTGATACTTTTCTCGTAGTTGCGGATTCTTGCGAGGGGGTTAATCATAAGTGGGAGGTTGTTCAAGTAAGAATAGCTCCCAAGCACCGGTCCACCCACATATCAAATTATCAAAGTAGCGAACACGAATCAAACCAACATGATAAAAGTGACTAGATGAAATTCCCGTGTACCCTCAAGAACACTTTGCCTATTACTAGAGATTTTTTTGGCTTGTCCTTTGCCACAAAAGTATTGGGCTACCTTGCTGCACCTTATTGACTGTTACCGTTACTTGCTCGTTACCAATTATCTTGCTATCAAACTATCTGTTACCTACAATTTCAGTGCTTGCAGAAATTACCTTGCTGGAAACCGCTTGTCATTTCCTTCTGCTCCTCGTTGGGTTCGACACTCTTACTTATCGAAAGGACTACGATTGATCCCCTATACTTGTGGGTCATGAAGACTCTTTTCTGGCGCCGTTGCCGGGGAGTGAAGCGCTCTTGGTAAGTGGAAATCAGTAAGGAAAAACTTATACTACATGCTGAAATTTATTGCTACTTGATACTATGGAAAACAATCCTTTGAGGGGTTTGTTCGAGGTATCTTCACCTCGACCGGAACCACAATTAGTTGCCCCTCAACCTACTGCACCTACTGAAAATATTGGTTATGAAATTCCTTTGGGTATGGTAGAACAACTGCTTGCTAAACCTTATGCAGGAGATGGAACTGAACATCCTCATATGCACCTATTATATGTGAACGAAATTTGTGGATTATTTAAGCTTGTAGGTTTACCCGGAGATGAATTTAAGAAGAAGGTTTTCCCTTTATCTTTGAAGGGAAAAGCATTGACATGGTATAGGCTGTGTGATGATCTTGGATCGTGGAACTGGAATCGTTTGCAATTGGAATTCCACCAAAAGTTTTATCCCATGCATCTAGTTCATCGTGATCGGAATTACATATATAATTTTTGGCTTCGTGAAGGAGAAAGCATCGCTCTAGCTTGGAGGAGGCTTAAGTCAATGTTATATTCATGCCCCAATCATGACATTCCTAGAGAAGTTATCATTCAGAATTTTTATGCTCGGCTTTCTCATAATGATCAATCCATGCTCGATACTTCTTGTGCTGGTTCTTATATGAAGAAGACTATTGAATTCAAGTGGGATCTCTTAGAAAGAATTAAACGCAACTATGAAGATTGGGAACTCGGCGAAGGTAATGAGTCAGGTATAAAGCTTGAGTTTTATTGTGTTAAATCTTTTATGAATACCGATACTTTTCACAAGTTTAGCACTAAATATGGACTTGACTCTGAGATAGTAGCCTCTTTCTGCGAAGCATTTGCTACTCATGTTGACCTCCCTAAGGAGAAGTGGTTTAAATATCATCCCCCTATTAAAGAAGAAATTAAAGAACCGATCATAGCTAAGGAAGAAACCATCTTTTACAATGTTTATCCACTTGTGCCTACCGCTATATTGAAAAACCACCTTTCCCTGTTAGGATAAAGGAACATGCTAAGGTATCAATTGTGGTTCGTAAGAGTAATATAAGAACATCTAAGTCCCCTGAGCAAATTAAAGTATAACCTAGTGTTGCTATGGTTAAAGATCTCTTGGTAGAAAATATTGATGGGCATGTTATCTACTTCTGTGATGAAGCTCCTAGAATTGCTAAACCCTGATGAAAAAGATAAACATAGACCCATAGAAGGCATGCATGTTGTCTCGGTCAAAATAGGAGATCATTGCTATCATGGTTTATGTCATTTGGGTGCTAGTGTGAGTGCTATCCCTTTTACCTTATACCAAGAAATTATGGATGAAATAGCACCTGCTGAAATATATGACATTGATGTTACTATTAAACTCGCTAATAGAGACACTATCACACCACTTGGGATTGTTAGAGATGTTGAAGTCTTGTGTGGGAAAGTGAAATACCCTACCTATTTTCTAGTCCTTGGTTCCCCACAAGACGACTTTTGTCGCATTATCTTTGGTAGACCTTTCTTGAGCACCGTCAATGCTAAGATAGATTGTGAAAAACAAACTGTCGGTGTCAGTTTTGGTAGTGTGTCTCATGAGTTTAATTTTTCCAAGTTTAGTAGACAACCCCGTGATAAAGCGTTATCTAGTAAGGATGAAATAATTGGTCTTGCTTCTATTGTTGTGCCTCCCACCGATCCATTAGAACAATATTTGCTTGACCATGAAAATGATATGCACTTGCGTGAAAGAAACGAAATAGATCAAATTTTCTTTGAACAACAACCTCTCCTGAAACACAATTTGCCTATTGAAACTCTTGGAGGTCCTCCTCCACCTAAAGGTGATCCTGTGTTTGAATTAAAACAATTGCCTGACACTTTGAAGTATGCTTATCTTGACGAGAAAAAGATATATCATGTTATTATTAATGTTAACCTTTCAGAACATGAAGAAGAAAGATTATTAAAAGTTTTAAGGAAGCACCGGGCTGCTATTGGATATACTCTTGATGATCTTAAGGGCATTAGTCCCACTCTATGTCAGCACACGATTAATATGGAACCTGATGCTAAACCCGTTGTTGATCATCAACGGCGGTTGAATCCTAAGATGAAGAAAGTGGTAAGAACTGAAATATTAAAGCTTCTGGAAGCAGGTATAATCTATCCCATTGCTGATAGTAGATGGGTAAGTCCCGTTCATTGTGTCCCTAAGAAAGGAGGTATTACCGTTGTTCCCAATGATAAAAATGAACCCATTCCACAAAGAATTGTTACTAGCTATAGAATGGTAATTGATTTTAGAAGATTAAATAAAGCTACTAGGAAAGATCATTACCCTCTGCCTTTCATTGATCAAATGCTAGAAAGATTATCTAAGCACACACACTTTTGCTTCCTAGATGGATATTCTGGTTTCTCTCAAATACCTGTGTCACAATCCGATCAAGAGAAAACCACCTTTACTTGCCCTTTTGGAACCTATGCTTATAGACGTATGCCTTTTGGTTTATGCAATGCACCTGCTGCCTTTCAAATATGTATGACTGCTATATTCTCTGATTTTTGTGAAAAGATTTTGGAGGTTTTCATGGATGATTTTTCCGTTTACGGAACTTCTTTTGATGATTGCTTAAGCAACCTTGATCGAGTTTTGCAGAGATGTGAACAAACTAATCTCGTCTTGAATTGGGAGAAGTGCCACTTTATGGTTAATGAAGGCATTGTCTTGGGGCATAAAATATCTGAACGAGGTATTGAGGTGGATAAAGCTAAAGTAGATGCAATTGAGAAAATGACATGTCCTAAAGATATTAAAGGTATTCGAAGTTTCCTTGGTCATGCTGGTTTTTATAGGTGGTTCATTAAAGACTTCTCTAAAATTTCTAGGCCTCTTACTAATCTTTTGCAAAAGCATATTCCTTTCATTTTTGATGATGATTGTGTGGAAGCCTTTGAAACACTCAAGAAAGCCTTAACCTCCGCACCTATCGTTCAACCACCTGATTGGAACTTGCCTTTTGAAATTATGTGTGATGCTAGTGATTATGCTGTTGGTGCTATTCTAGGACAAAGAGTTGATAAGAAATTGAATGTTATCCATTATGCTAGTAAAACTCTAGACAGTGCCCAACGAAATTATGCTACTACTAAAAAGGAATTTTTAGCAGTTGTGTTTGCCTGTGATAAATGTAAATCCTATATTGTTCATTCCAAAGTTATTGTTCACACCGATCATGCTGCTATAAAATACCTTATGGAAAAGAAAGATGCTAAACCTAGACTCATTAGGTGGGTTCTCTTGCTTCAAGAATTTGACTTACACATCATTGATAGGAAGGAAGCTGAGAACCCCGTAGCTGATAACTTGTCTAGGTTAGAAAATATTCTTGATGAAGCACTACCTATTGATGATAGTTTCCCTGACGAACAGTTAGCTGCAATAAGTGTTTCACAAAACACCCCGTGGTATGCTGATTATGCTAACTACATTGTCGCTAAATATATACCACCTAGCTTCACATACCAACAAAAGAGAAAAAAATTCTATGACTTGAGACATTACTTTTGGGATGACCCACATCTTTATAAAGAAGGAGTAGATGGTATTGTTAGACGTTGTGTACCTGAGCATGAACAGGAACAAATCCTATGGAAATGTCATTTTGAAGCTTATGGAGGACATCATGCGGGAGATAGAACTGCTTACAAGGTATTGCAATCTGGTTTTTATTGGCCTACTCTCTTCAAGGATGCTCGTAAGTTTGTATTATCTTGTGATGAATGTCAAAGAATTGGTAATATCGGTAAGCGTCAGGAAATGCCTATGAATTATTCACTTGTTGTTGAACCATTTGATGTCTAGGGTTTTGATTATATGGGGCCTTTTCCTTCCTCTAACGGGTACACTCATATTTTGGTTGCTGTTGATTATGTCATTAAGTGGGTAGAAGCTATTCCAACTAGTAGTGTTGATCACCACACCTCCATTAAAATGCTTAAAGAAGTTATCTTCCCGAGGTTTGGAGTCCCCAGATATTTAATGACTGATGGTGGTTCACACTTTATTCATGGTGCTTTCCGTAAGATGCTTGCTAAATATGATGTTAACCATAGAATTGCATCACCCTATAATCCTCAATCTAGTGGTCAAGTTGAACTTAGCAATAGAGAAATAAAATTAATATTACAAAAAACTGTCAATAGGTCTCGTAAGAATTGGTCTAAGAAATTTGATGATGCACTTTGGGCCTATAGAACAGCTTATAAAAATCCTATGGGTATGTCTCCATACAAAATGGTGTACAGAAAAGCTTGCCATTTGCCTCTAGAATTAGAAGACAAAGCATTTTGGGCAATTAAAGAACTTAACTATGATTTCAAACTTGCCGGTGAGAAGAGGCTATTTGATATTAGCTCACTAGATGAATGGAGAACCCAAGCCTATGAAAATGCCAAACTATTCAAAAAAAAGTAAAAAGATGGCATGACAAAAGAATCCAAAAGCGGGAATTGAAAACAGGAGATTATGTTCTTTTGTTCAACTCTCGTTTTAAGATTTTTTGCAGGTAAGCTTCTCTCCAAATGGGAAGGACCATATATTATCGAAGAGGTTTATCGTTCTGGAGCTATCAAGATTAATAACGCCGAAGGTACTAACCCGAAGGTGGTCAATTGACAAAGAATTAAGCATTATATCTCAGGTACGCCTATTAACGTTGAAAGCAATATTATCCAAACCATGACACCGGAGGAACACATAAAAGAAACCTTCCGGAACACTCCAGAAATCTGGAAAAAAAATAGGAGGTACGTGATACGGTAAGTAAACGGACTCCGAAAAATCTGCAAAAATATTTTTTGTCAGTTTTGGAATATTAGAAAATTTTGGAAATAAAGAAATAAACCGGAAGGTGATCGAGGTGAGCACGATACACCAGGGCGCGCCAGGCACCCCTGGGCGTGCCCTGGTGGGTTGTGCCCACCTCGGACACCTTCCCGACTCCGTTTTCCTTCCATATGCTTGTTTCCCAAGAAAAAAATATGTATATATACCCCCGACTATTTTGACGACCGCATCGTAGAAAAATCCTCTGTTCTTGTTTTTTGCTGTTTTCCTTACAGATCTGAAAATATGTCGTCTCAAGATTCGGAGGGGGAGAGCCATGTTGATCACTATGTTGCAGACCCAAAGATCTTTAGGGAAATTCACCCCTATCTCTGGACCTCAGAGGAGGAGGAAGATGCTACCATGAAGGAAATAAAAGATGATAGCTTTCAGGAAGAGGATGATCCATTACCTCAACCCGGAGACATGCATGTGGAATTCAAGAAGTCAAGCCTCCCTAGAAGATGTAAACCTGATGTCCAATTTATCCCATCTCGTTTTCTGCAGGAGAGCAAGGCGGCATTATGCAAAATGATATTAAAGCTTGAGTTGGAAAATGATGATCTAAGGGAGGAAAATTTCATGCTTAAATATAAGTTGAAGAATAAGGCAACATCACCACCACCACCAAAGGAGACTTGAGCACACGGGTATGGGCACTCCCCTTGGCTTGAGCCAAGCTTGGGGGAGGTGCCCCAGTATCGTATTGATGTCTACTACGCAACCTTCTTCTTGTAGACTCGTGTTGGGCCTCCAAGCACAGAGTTTTGTAGGACAGTAGCAAATTTCCCTCAAGTGGATGACCTAAGGTTTATCAATCCGTGGGAGGCGTAGGATGAAGATGGTCTCTCTCAAACAACCCTGCAACCAAATAACAAAGAGTCTCTTGTGTCCCCAACACACCCAATACAATGGCAAATTGTATAGGTGCACTAGTTCGGTGAAGAGATGGTGATACAAGTGCAATATGGATGGTAGATATAGGTTTTTGTAATCTGAAAATATAAAAACAGCAAGGTAGCAAGTAACAAAAGTGAGCAAAAACGGCATTGCAATGCTTGGAAACAAGGCCTAGGGTTCATACTTTCACTAGTGCAAGTTCTCTCAACAATGCTAACATAGTTGAATCATATATAAATCCCTCACATGCGACAAAGAGTTCACTCCAAAGTCACAAATAGCGGAGAACAAACGAAGAAATTATTGTAGGGTACGAAACCACCTCAAAGTTATCTTTTCCGATCAATCTTATGAGCTATCCCTATAAGTGTCACGAACAGCCCTAGAGTTCGTACTAAAATAACACCTTAAGATACACATCAACCAAAACCCTAATGTCACCTAGATACCCCAATGTCACCTCGAGTACCCGTGGATTTGATTATACAATATGCATCACATAATTTCAGATTCATCCATTCAATCCAACACAAAGAACTTCAAAGAGTGCCCCAAAGTTTCTACCGGAGAGTCAAGACGAAAACGTGTGCCAACCCCGATGCATAGATTCCCATGGTCACGGAACCCGCAAGTTGATCACCAAAACATACATCAAGTGGATCAATAGAACATCCCATTGTCACCACAGATATCCCATCGCAAGACATACATCAAGTGTTCTCAAATCCTTAAAGACTCAATCCGATAAGTAAACTTCAAAGGGAAAACTCAATTCATCACAACTAGATAGAGAGGGGAAACACTCCATATGATTCATCTATATTAATAAAGCTCGCGGTACATCAAGATCATGCCATCTCAAGAACACGAGAGAGAGAGAGATCAAACACATAGCTACTGGTATATACCCTTAGCCCCGAGGGTGAACTACTCCCTCCTTGTCATGGAGAGCGTCGGGATGATGAAGATGACCTTCGGTGATGGTTTCCCCCTCTGGCAGGGTGCCGAAACGGGCTTCCGATTGGTTTTTCGTGGCTCTGGAGGCTTGCGGCGGCGGAACTCCCGATCTAGGTTTATTTTCGGAGGTTTCTATATTTATAGGAATTTATGGCGGTGAAAACAAGTCAGGATGGGCCACGAGGTGACGACAAGCCAGGGGGCGCGCCCTAGGGGGGCGCCCACCGGGCTTGTGGTGGCCTCGTGGCTCCCCTGGCCCAACTCCAACTCTCCCTGGGCTTCTTCTGGTCCATAAAAATTCACCGTAGATTTTTATTCCATTTGGGCTCCGTTTGATATTCCTTTTCTGTAAAACCCAAAAACACGGGAAAAACAGGAACTGGCGCTGGGCTCTAGGTTAATAGATTAGTCCCAAAAATAATATAAAGTTGTAGTAAAATGATTGTAAAACATCCAAGAATGATAATATAACATCACGGAACAAGCAAAAATTATAGATACGTTGGAGACGTATCACGTATCACCACCACTTTTATTCACCTTTACCTATCTTAGTTCGATCTTTAGTTTTCCTTTGCTTTAGTTGAATAAAAGTTTAGCATGATCTATTTTCGTGTGTTAGTTTCGTGGCCTATCTATCTATGTAATCGAGTGAGAGTTATATAATAAAGTTTAGTTTGAGTTTTTGCCTCTCTACTTTCTTGTTGCAATCAAAATAAAGGAAAAAGAAACAAATGAAAATAATCATATGCTAATCTTATGGTGAGTAATGACATCACATAAGGAAAGGTATAAGTAGTAAAATTTATTGGAGATTGACAAACATAGCATTGGTCAATGATGCAATTCATGAAAGAATTAATAAGGGAAGAGAAGATTCACATGCAAATACACTATCTTGGACATCTTTTATGATTGTGAGCCCCCATCAAATATTATATGTCAAGATTGTTGACATTGGACAAGGAAGACAACATAATGATTTATGTTTGTTCATATCCACATAGAAGTTATATTGTCATAGATCCTTCAACACGTGGTGCTTGCTCAATATCTTTTCTAGCCAAAAATTCCGCACTAAGTAGAGATACTACTTGTGCATCCAAAAACCCAAACCCAAATTCATTCTTTGAGTGTCCACCATACCTACCTATGGATCGAGAAAGATCCTTCAAGTAAGTTGTCATCGGTGCAATAAGGCAATAAAAATTGCTTCTAAAAATGTTTCAATCAATTAGTGTAAGAGAAAATTGAGCGCTATATGAACTTATGATGGCAAAGTAATAAAAGCGACGGACTGCATAATAAAGTTTACTATCATAGGGGGCAATATAGCGTGACGTTCTTTTACATTAAGGGATTGGCAATACAAACCAATAAGCGCATGATAACCTCTGCTCCCCTCTGCGAAGGGACTATCTTTTACTTTTATGTATTTACTTTTATGCAAGAGTCAAAGTATTCTACCCTATTCCTTTTTTACTTTTTCCATTTGCAAGCATCATGTGGTGAGGAAAGATCTAGGCACATATATCCAATTGGATATGAGTGGGCATGAGTTATTATGGTTGACATCACCCTTGAGGTGAATACGTTGGGAGGCGAAACTATAAGCCCCTATCTTCCTATGTGTCCGGTTGAAACTTTTTGTTCATGGGTATGCCGTGAGTGTTAGCAATCATAGAAGACTAAATGATGGTTGAGTATGTGGACTTGCCAAAAGGCTCCGACATGAGACCCTTCCTGAAAATATGATGAATTGTAGTTGCAAAGTTGACTGAGAACATAGTTTATTGGTTTTCAATAAGGTTTATGCTTCATACTTCTATGTTGTGATGAATTGTTACTTGTTCATGAGAAGTTATATGATAAAAATGTATTGAATAAATTTTATGATAGAGTTTGTTGCTGTTATATTAATAAGCCTGATGCTTCTATGTCCGTATTTTGTTTTTATCAACACCTCTCTCTCAAATCATGTGGACATGCTTTTCAATATCGGCTTTCGCTTGATGACAAGCGAGGTCTAAGCTTGGGGGAGTTGATACGTCCATTTTGCATCATGATTTCCTACTGTTATTTATTATGTTTTGTCAAATAATAATGCTTTAAGGAGTGATTCTAATGCCTTTTCTCTCATAATATGCAAGGTTTACACAAAGAGGGAGAATACCGGCAGCTGGAATTCTGGACCTGAAAAAAGCACATCAGAGATACCTATTCTGCACAACTCCAATGAAGCTAAAATTTTACGGAGATTATTTTTGGATTAAATAAAAAATACTAGAGCAGAAAACTACCGGAGGGGGTGGGCACAACCCACCAGGGCGCGCCCTGATGGGTTGTGGCCTCCTCGGCCCACCTCTGGTGCCCATCTTCTGGTATATAGTCACATTTGACCTAGAAAAAAATAAGAGAAGGACTTTCGGGACGAAGCGCCGCCGCCTCGAGGCGAAACTTGGGCAGGAGCACTTTTGCCCTCCGGCGGAGCGATTCTACTGGGGGAACTTCCCTCCCGGAGGGGGAAATCGAAGCCATCGTCATCACCAACACCCCTCTCATCTTTGGGAGGCCAATCTTCATCAACATCTTCAACAACACCATCTCCTCTCAAACCCTAGTTCATCTCTTGTGTTCAATCTTTATACCGGAACCTCAGATTGGTACCTGTGGGTGACTAGTAGTGTTGATTACCTTGCGTAGTTGATTACTATATGGTTTATTTGGTGGAATATTATATGTTCAGATCCATTATGTTATTCAATACCCCTCTGATCTTGAGCATGATTATTATTTGTGAGTAGTTACCTTTGTTCTTGAGGTCACGGGAGAAGTCATGTTGCAAGTAATCATGTGAATTTGATATGTGTTCGATATTTTGATGATATGTATGTTGTGATTCCCTTAGTGGTGTCATGTGAACGTCAACTACATGACACTTCACCATTCATGGGACTAAGGGAATGCATCGTGGAGTAGTTATTACATGATGGGTTGCTAGAGTGACAGAAGCTTAAACCCTAGTTTATGCGCTACTTCGTAAGGGGCTGATTTGGATCCAAACATTTAATGCTATGGTTAGATTTTATCTTAATACTTTTCTCGTAGTTGCGGATGCTTGCGAGGGGGTTAATCATAAGTGGGAGGTTGTTCAAGTAAGAACAGCACCCAAGCACCGGTCCACCCACATATCAAATTATCAAAGTAGCGAACACGAATCAAACCAACATGATAAAAGTGACTAGATGAAATTCCCGTGTACCCTCAAGAACACTTTGCCTATTACTAGAGATTGTTTTGGCATGTCCTTTGCCACAAAAGGATTGGGCTATCTTGCTGCACCTTATTGACTGTTACCGTTACTTCCTCGTTACCAATTATCTTGCTATCAAACTATCTATTACCTACAATTTCAGTGCTTGCAGAAATTACCTTGCTAAAAACCGCTTGTCATTTCCTTCTGCTCCTCGTTGGGTTTGACACTCTTACTTATCGAAAGGACTACGATTGATCCCCTATACTTGTGGGTCATCAAATCCCATCGTTTTATCCTTAGTAGCAGCAACACAAAGACGCAACTTGTCCCCTTCTGTCACTGGGATATAGAAACTCACCAGGTTGAACCTACTACAACGCACCACTCCCACCGAAGAAATATCAATCTAGTTTGCTAAACTATCTCAATAGATCGGAGAGCATTAAGAAGCTATGATGATCATGCAAATAAGAATCTTAGTAATTAGTTTGACTCAAATACTTTTCAAGAATAATCTGAACATAAACTCACAATTCATCGGATCCCAACAAACACACCATACAAAGGGATTATATCGGATATATCAAGGCAAAGATGCGATGAACATTGTATTGAAGATCGAGAGAGAGAGATTGCCATCTAGGTACTACCTACGGACCCGTAGGTCTGTGGTGAACTACTCACACATCATGGTGAGGGCAGCAAGTTTGATGAAGAGGCCCTCTGTGATTGATCTCCCCTCCGGAAGGGTGTCGAAACAGAGGTGTAGATGGCCTCCCGTCAGAACAAACACTTGCGGCGGCGGAAAAAAGTGTTTTGGGAGCGCTTCTGATGTTTTTAGGGTAGTTGTGAATTTATAGGCCAGAGAACGACGTCGGGAGACGCACTAGGGGGCCACCACATATTTGGTCGCGCTCCCCCCTGGTGGCGCGGGGGGATATGTGGTGGGGCCCTGGTGCACCTTCCGGCCTTCCTCCGAAGCTTCTAGGTCTTGTATTGGTCCAGAGAAAATCGTCAAAAAGTTTCCTGGCAATTGGACTCTGTTTGGTACTGTAACTCTGAAAACAGGAAGTGGCACTGGGCACTGGGTCAATAGGTTAGTGCTCAAAAATATTATAAATTGATAAATAAATACCCAAAAAGTATCATAGAATGATAATATATTAGCATGGAACAATAAAAAATTATAGATACATTGGAGACATATCAGCTTCCCATATGATCCATGATGCTCTTTTGCATGTTTCAAATACTATTCCTATGTGAGCATCATCGAAATCATCATGCCTAGCTAAAAGGCTTTAAAGAAAAGCGCTTGCTGGGAGACAACCCAACACTTTTCCTTTCTTTTTTGTGTGTTAACATGATTAAGCTACTGTAGTAATCATGTTTTGTGTCTTTTATTTCAATAAAGTGCCAAGTAAAGCCTTTGGGATAGTGTGGATACTTGTTAGTTTGATTCTGCACAAAAACATAAACTTTTACGTCCAGTGCAGAATTCCTCTGATTTTACTAGAGAGTCAAAAAAATCTGAAATTTTTACACAATTTTCTATGCAAATTCTCTGCGTTGTCCTAATTTTTCAGAATTTTTAGAGACAGGGAAATATGGTTATACTATAGATCTTCACAGGCTATTCTGTTTTTGACAGATTCTGTTTTGCATGCATAGTTTGCTTGTTTTAGTATTCCCATAGATTATATTTAGTGATATAAATTATGTTAATGGTAGAATACAGTAGGTATTATGTGAGAACAATTATGACTCTTGTCTTGACAGTACCTAAGTGAATGATCTTTATTTATTATACTAACCCATCTCACGAAGTTTCGTTAAGTTTTGTGTGATTGAAGTTTTCAAGTTTCGGGTGAGATACCGATATGAGCAGAATAAGGAGTGACAAGGACCTAAGCTTGGGGATGCCCAAGACACCTCCAAGGTAATATCCAAGGAAGACTCAAGCGTCTAAGCTTGGGGATACCCTGGAAGGCATCCCTCTTTCGACTTCAACGCTATCGGTATATCTTACTTACAGCTATATTTTTATTCGTCACATAATATGTGTTTTGCTTGGAGCATTATTTTATTTTGTCGTTCTCTGTTATATGTTATTTATAATCTTGTTTTTCAATAAAAAGTTCCAAGAATTGCCTTTTAGGATGCTTGAATTGCATGTTTGATGTGTAAAAACAGAAACTTTTGTTGTAGTATTTGAATTATCATATCTTACTGGAATGTGGAAAGTTTCTGAAATTTTTAGACAGTATTTTCATATAAATTCTTTATCATGCACTAAATTTTCATAATTTTTAGATATACATAAGTGCACTTTGTAAATTAATTGCTACAGACTGTCCTGTTTAGACAGATTGATGTCATAGTTTTGTTATCTACTTCTCCTATAGTTTTCATGACTTATATTAGTAGATATAAATTGTGGAAATGATAGTATACAGTATATAATGTTCGAAAATTATTATGCAACTTGTCTTGGCAGTACATAAAGTGTTGATTTTTTATATGCACTACCTATCTGACAAGTTCCTTTCAAGTTTTGTGTGGTTGAAGTTTTTGAGACCTAGGTGAAACCGGGATATGAGATGATTGAACGAGATACAAAAGCTCAAGCTTGGGGATACCCAAGGCTCCCCAACTTAATATTTCAAGAAGTCTCAAGCATCTAAGCTTGGGGGTGCTACGCATCCCACCTCTCTTTGTCAACTATCGGTGAGCCTATGTTGAGCCTAAATTTTTATTCGTTCACATGATGCGTGCTATTCTTGGAGTGTATTTTTGTTTTGTTTGCTGCTTGAATTAGATACTCAGATCTGAAAATCTTTATTGAGAGAGAGATTCCTCACATAGCTACATTATTGTTTGACTATTGATACGTCTCCGTCGTATCTACTTTTCCTAACCCTTTTGCTCTTGTTTTGGACTCTAATTTGCATGATTTGAATGAAACTAACCCGGACTGGCGTTGTTTTCAGCAGAACTACCATGGTGTTGTTTTTGTGTAGAAATAAAAGTTCTCGGAATTGGACGAAACTTTTGGGAGGTTTATTTCAGAATAAAAGAAAAAAACCAGAACCAAGAGCCACCGGAGGGGGTGCCCTGGCTGGGCAGGATACACTAGGGCGCGCCACCCTCTCTAGGTGCACCCTGGTGGGTTGTGGTCACCTCGTGGCCCCCCTGAGCCTAATTCAAACTCCATAAATACCTAATTTCGGAGAGAAAATAGGAGAGGAAGTTTTATCGTGTTTCACGAGACGGAGCCGCCGCCACCTCCTATTCTTCATCGGGAGGCCAGATCTGGAGTCCGTTCGGGGCTCCGAAGAGGGGAATCTTCGGTCTTCATCATCACCAACCCTCCTTCATCACCAATTCCATGATGCTCCCCACCGGGAGTGAGTAATTCCTTCGTAGGCTCGCTGGTCGGTGAGGAGTTGGATGAGATTCATCATGTAATCGAGTTAGTTTTGTTAGGGCTTGATCCCTAGTATCCACTATGTTCTGAGATTGATGTTGCTATGACTTTGCCATGCTTAATGCTTGTCACTAGGACCTGAGTGCCATGATTTCAGATCTGAACCATTTATGTTATCACCATTATATCTACGTTCTTGATCCGATCTCGCTAGTCATATGCACCTGCTATGTGTTATGATCCGTAAACCCCGGGGTGACAATAATCGGGATACTTTCCGGTGATGACCGTAGTTTGAGGAGTTCATGTATTCACTACATGTTAATGCTTTGTTCCGGTTCTCTATTAAAAGGAGGCCTTAATATCCCTTAGTTTCCTTATGGACCCCGCTGCCACGGGAGGGTAGGACAAAAGATGCCATGCAAGTTCTTTACCATAAGCACGTATGACTATTTACGGAATACATGCCTACATTATATTTATGAACTGGAGCTAGTTCTGTGTCGCCCTAGGTTATGACTGTTATATAATGAGTATCATCCAGCGAATTCACCGATCCAATGACTACAAGTTTTCAACATATTGTTCTTGCTAGGTTGCTATTGCTATTGCTACTGTTCCAACTGCTACAAAATCATTGCTATCACTGTTACCGTTACTGTTATTGTTACCACTGCTATCAAACTATCATATTACTGTGCTACTGGTCACTTTGCTGCAGATATTTAATCTCCAGGTGTGGTTGAATTGACAACTCAACTTCTAATACTTGCAAATATTCTTTGGCTCCCCTTGTGTCGAATCTATAAATTTGGGTTGAATACTCTACCCTCGAAAACTGTTGCGATCCCCTATACTTGTGGGTTATCAACTACTCATTGATCTTCACTTATATCTTTTGAGAGTAGTTCGAAATTTACTCTTGTGGTTCACTTATATCCTGAGAGTAAACGATGAATGAATTGAATGTCATAAATGTGAAATTATATATGCTTCATATTCTTGTCCCATAGGGAGTAGTGACTTCACATACTAGGAGTATAAGCGGTAAAATTTATTGGAAGTTAGCAAATATAGCATTGGTCGATTAAACAATTCATGAAAGAATATTGAAGGAAGAGAGGTTTCACATATAAATACACTATCTTGGACATCTTCTATGATTGTGAACCCCCATTAATTATTTTCAAACTTGATCAAGTAGCTGACATTGGACAAGGAAGACAACATAATGGTTATGTTTGTTTATATTCACGTAGCAGTTATATTGTCATGGATCCTCTAACATGTGATGCTTGTTTAGAACCTTTTGCTAGCCCAAAACTTTGTACTAAGTAGAAATACTACTTGTGCATCCAATGGCTTGAGCCAAGTTTCTTCCATGAGAGTCCACCATACTTACCTATATATGGTATTTCACTGTCATTCCAAGTAAATTTGCACGTGCCACCTCTAAACATTCAAATAAACATCCGTTTTTTGTTCTCATACCGCTCATGGAGCGACGGGGCGGTCATTATCTTCCATGCTAAGCGGGTTATTCTCAGGATAAGTGTTTATTCACTTGTCAATACATGAGAGCGGCTGGTAAAAAGGATGCCCAATCCTGCATAATACAAAAATAAATAAACAAGAACTCCCCCTAGAAAGTTGATTGTTTGGATGGTACCCGTGGATACGGCTAGCCATGGAATGTGTTTGAATGGTGGAGGGAGGTAAAATTTCAATTCTATTTGGGAACCGCCAATAATGTGATTAGCATGGAAGATGTTGAAATCTCTTGTCGTGACGTTGACAGGAAAGGCACACCACCCAAAATATATTCATCTCTGTTTTAAGCAATGAGCTCTGTCACCTCTGCAAATCCCTGCTTCCCTCTGCGAAGGGCCTATCTTTTACTTTTATGCAAGAGTCAATAATGTTCATCCCTATTCCAATCTATTAATTCCTTAGTTGGCAAGCATCATGTGATGGGAAAGATCCAGACACATATATCCAGTTGAATATAGGTGATCATGATTCATTATTTGTTGACATTATCCCCGAGATAAATAAGTTGGGAGGCGAAACATTAAGCCCCTATCTTCCTATGTGTTTGACTGAAACTATTTGTTCTAAAAATATGCTTTGAGTGTCAGTAATCATGGAAGACTAAATGATAGTTGAGTATGTGGGATTTGCTAAACCAAAGCTCTTACATAGACCCTTCCTGAAAATAAGATGAATTGTAATTGTTTGATGACTGAAAACATAGTTTGCTAGTCTTCAAGAAAGTTTATGGTCTATACTTTCACATGTGAATAACTTGCTACTTGATCATGAGAAGTTGTATGAGAAATACTTGCTGGCTATGATGCTAGAAAAGTGACTAAAATTATCAATGACCAAACTTATACATTATGCTAGCATTCATACTTCATAAATTACTTCTTTTATCATTTACCTACCCGAGGACGAGTAGGAATTAAGCTTGGGGATGCTGATACGTCTCCAACGTATCGATAATTTATGAAGTATTCATGCCATATTTGCCTATGTTTACAATACTTTTATATGGTTTTGATGCACTTTATATGATTTATTTAGAACTAACCCGGACTGACGTTGTTTTCAGCAGAATTACCGTGGTGGTGTTTTTGTGCAGAAAATGGAAGTTCTCGGAATCGCCCGAAACTTTTTGATAATTTTTTCTAAAGGAAATAAGAAATATTGGAGCGAAGAAACACCGGAGGGGAGCCACCTATGGGCCACAAGCCATCAGGGCGCCCTCCAGGTCACGCCGTGTTGGTTTGTGGGGCCCACGTGGCTCCGTTGCGTGTGATTCCAATGCTGAAAAATCCTATAAATCCCAAAAACCCCAGAAATAAAGAGATAACTTCTGCCACATCGCCACAACTCTCCGTATCGACGAAAAACCAATCTTAAGCCTTTCCAGTACCCTGTCGAAGAGGGAAATCATCATCCAGTGGCCATCTTCATCATCCCGGCGGAGGCCACGATGAGGAGGGAGTAGTTCACCCTCGGGGCTGAGGGTATGTACCAGTAGCTATGTGTTCAATTTCTCTCTCGCGCGTTCTTGGGATGGCATGATCTTGATGTATCGTGAGCTTTGTTAATATAGTTGGATCATATGATGTGTTTCCCTTTCTATCTTGTTGTGATGAATTGAATCTTTCCCTTTGAGATCTCGTTATATTGGATTGAATATTGGATTTGAGAACACTTGATATGTCTTGCATGTGGATACGCGTGGTGACAATGGGGTATTCTATTGATTCACTTGATGTATATTTTGGTACTCAACTTGCGGATTCCCGAGGTGACATTGGGGTAATCTATGCATAGGGGTTGATACACATTATTATCCTACGTTCTCCAATAGAAATCTTGGGGTGCTCCTTGAAGTTCTTTGTGTTG
The DNA here is from genome assembly GCA_039707655.1 of Elymus sibiricus. Classification (NCBI taxonomy): domain Eukaryota; kingdom Viridiplantae; phylum Streptophyta; class Magnoliopsida; order Poales; family Poaceae; genus Elymus; species Elymus sibiricus. The sequence continues at coordinate 174,097,195 of CM077667.1, read as the reverse complement.
GATTGAATATGATAGATATGAAATTGTTTGATGCATGTCGCATAATTTACCCACGGATACTTGAGGTGACATTGGAGTATCTAGGTGACATTAGGGTTAATTGATATGTATCATTGGTGTTATTTTAGTACGAACTCTAGGGCTCTTTGTGACACTTATAGGAATAGCTCAAAAGATTGATCGAAAAGAATAACTTTGAGGTGGTTCTACTACCTACACCAATTTCATCTTATGTTCTCCGCTAGATAAGAACTTTCAGTGATTCTTTGTTGCACGTTGAGGGGTGGTTATATGATTCAACTATGTTAGCATTGTTGGGAGATTGCACCAGTGAAAGTATGAACCCTAGGCCTTGTTTCCAAGCATTTATATACCGTTTTGCTCGCTGTTTTCCACTTGTTACCTTCTGGTTTTTATATTTTCAGATTACAAAAACCTATATCTACCATCCATATTGCACTTTTATCACCATCTCTTCGCCGAACTAGTGCACCTATACAATTTACCATGGTATTGGGTGTGTTGGGGACACAAGAGATTTCTTGTATTTGATTGCAGGGTTGTTCAAGAGAGACCATCTTCATCCTACACCTCCCACGGATTGATAAACCTTAGGTCATCCACTTGAGGGAAAATTGCTATTGTCCTACAAAACTCTACGCTTGGAGGCCCAACAAAGTCTACAAGAATAAAGTTGTGTAGTAGACATCACTAAGCGAGTAGCATAAATACCACCATGAATCTTGCCCTTGGTTCGGTTAACATGAAAGCGGCGTGCGACAATAGCTCCTGAGATGTAAGTGTTATTGCCATATAGCGCGCGACGCAAAATAGCAAGGGTGGGGCACTAAGACCGCCACCCTAACCCATAGCAGTTAAACATTTCCCTATGAATAAAGCAAAGTAATGCATAACAGGAAAATGTAAACTGGTGGCCCTGGCGTTTGATACGCCCCTAGTTTCTCCCACAATTAAAGTAAGGAGGAAGTCCTCAAACTCCTCCGGTTCAGGCTCACGAGTTCCCCTGTCAGAAGGAATCAAGCATATTTCACAGAATTCGGATGGTGGTAATTCATAATGTTATGCATATAAATCGAAGCGCACCATGGGAGCACCGGGCCTATTTATGAAATAGAAATTGTGCACAAAGGAATTTGTAAGGAGATAGTATTGATCACACTCATCTGCGAGGAATTTGGTCAGCCCGGCATTTGTAATGAATTGCATAAACTCTTGGTGGAAACCCGCTTCGCTCATGAAAGGTGTATGTGGCCATTCACACGGCCTAACCTCCGCGTTGCGAAAGATGTTGATGTCTTGGTCCTGGGTCCTCCCAACAACTCCTTTAGGACCCCGGCTTGAAGAACCCCCTCCTAAGGAAATTCATTTTTCCTATGACAAATTTCTGAAATTTTTGGGCCACAAAATTATGTCAATACAACTTTGCAAGATTGGTAGCAACTACTCATATAGGTACCTAGAGGTCATATCAGGCATTCATACTACTTGGAACTCAAAGAATTCAACATGCAAGCTCATTTTCAGTAGCACCAAGTACAGTAAAATATGCAAAATATAAACCACTAAAGTAGAAAACTAATTGGAGGAATGGAGGAGCACATACCAAGGAGCAATTCCTCAAAACAGTTTCGGAAATAGAGTTTCGAGCAAAGAGATCAAAAATCTAAGGTTTGGGAGCAAGAACACGAGAGAGAGAGAGAGAGAGAGAGAGAGAGAGTGACTATATTTTTTTCTGGAGGTAAGAGAAGGCATGGGCTGAATGGATAAGGCAGGGGGGCCTGTGGGCCCCACAAGCTATCAGGGCGTGACAGGGGGTGGGCGCGCCCTGTTGGCTTGTGGCCCAAAGGTGCACCTCCCTGATGTGTTTTCAGCACCATTTTTTTAAATATTCCAGAAAAAATCATGTTAAATTTTGTGGCAATCTGAGACCTTTTATTTCCGGGTCATTTTTATTGCACGGGGAATTCAAAAAACAGGGAACTCATGGCATTTTATTTTTTTAACTAAAAATAATAGAGAATAAACTAAAGATACAGAGAGTCGTGCTTACTAAATTCATCAACCCCATGTCTTTCAAAAAGAATCCATTAATAAGGTTGATCAAGTCTTATTAATAACTGTTTCCGATTGGCATGAAACCAAAGAATTTTCGTATAGCACTAAGTTACCTCAATGGGAATTTGCATATCCCCAACAATAAGAATATCATATTTCTTCTTGACAGCGGGAAGAGGAAATTTAAATCCTCCAATAGTGACTATGGCAATTGTTTCAATGGTATTAATAATATTCACCGAAGATTGCTTATTCGAAAAGTGCATCGCATGTTCTTTACCATTAACATGAAAAGTAACCTTGCTCTTGTTGCAATCAATAATATCCCCTGCAGTATTTAAAAAGGGTCTACCAATGATAATCTACATGTTGTCGTCCTCGGGCATCTCAAGAATAACAAAGTTTGTCAAGATAGTAACGTTCGCTACCACAACAGGAACATCCTCACAAATTCCAATAGGTATAGCAGTGGATTTATCATCCATTTGCAAAGATATCTCAGTAGGTGTGAGCTTATTCAAATCAAGTCTTTTATATAAAGAGAAAGGCATAACACTAACACCGGCTCCTAGATCACATAAAGCAGTTTTAACATAATTTGTTTTAATGGAGCAAGGTATTGTGGGTATACCCGGATCTCCCAACTTCTTAGGCACTCCACCATCAAAAGAACAATTAGCAAGCAGGGTGAAAATTTCAGTTTCAGGTATCTTTCTTTTGTTGGTAATAATGTCCTTCATATATTTAGCATATGTAGGCTTCTTCAAAATATCAGTCAAGCGAGTGCGTGGAAAGACATGTCTAATCATTTCAGCAAAGTGTTCAAAATCTTCCTCGTCCTTACTCTTAGAAGGCTTACAAGGGAATGGCATGGGTTTCCGGACCCATGTCTCTCTTTCTCTACCATGTTTTCTAGCAACAAAGCCCTTTTTATCATAGCGTTTATTCTTAGGATGTGGGTTATCAAGATTTTCAGCAGGTTCTATTTCCACATCATTTTCTGGTTCTTTATTACTATCTGGTTGAGCATCTACGTGAGCATCATTGTCATTATCATTTTCATTATCACTAGGTGCGTGTTCACTTCCAGATTGTGTCTCAGCATCAGAAATAGAAATATCATGATTATTCTCAGCAGGATTTTCTATAACAGGTTCACTAGAAGCATGCATAGTCCTATCATTTTTCTTTTTATTTTTCTTCCTAGGTGGACTAGGTGCATCATCATTAATTCTGTGAGAATCCAATTCAATTCTCTTCGGGTGACGTTCAGGATAAAGGGGTTCCTGAGTCATTCTACCTCCTCTAGTCATTACTCTAACAGCATAATCATTCATGTTATCTTTTAATTCAGCAAGCAAATCATTTTGTGACTTAGCAACTTGGTCTAGTTGAGCGTGAACTATAGAAGCCTGTTTACTTAGACCTTTAACATCATTAGCAATTCTATACATCAAGTCACTTAACCGATCTATCATCATGGCATTGTGTCTTAATTGATCTTTGACATAGTTATTGAAATGTTCTTGCTTAACAATATAATTATCGAATTCATCAATGCATTGACTAGGAGTCTAAGTATAAGGTATATCACTTTCATTAAAGGTACAGATAGAATTTACCTCTACTTCCTGTGTCGGGGTGTCAAGTCCATGTATTTCTTCGATAGGTGGTAAATTATTGACATTTTCTGTTTTAATACCGTTTTCTTTCATAGATATCTTGGCTTCTTGCATATCTTCAGGACTGAGGAATAGAATACCACTCTTTGTTTGAATAGGTTCCGATGGTGGTTCAGGAAGTGTCCAATCATCGGCATTTTGCAATATGTTATTCAATGATTCTTCAGCTTGTCCAATAGTTCATTACCTGAAAACACAACCAGCACAACTATCTAGGTAGTCCCTAGAAGCATCGTTAGTCCATTGTAAAATATATCAAGTATTTCATTTTTCTTGAGAGGATGATCAGGCAAAGCTCTAAGTAGCTGGACAAGCCTCCCCCAAGCTTGAGGGAGATTCTTGATACTTGTGATATGCGTTGGGTTTTTCCCCGAAGAGGAGGGGATGATGCAACATAGTATAGATAAGTATTTCCCTCAGTGAGAACCAAGGTTATCGAACCAATAGGAGAACCACACAACTTCCGTCTTCAGTGCCTACACACAAAAGAGCAAACACTTGCACCCAACGCGGGCAAGAGGGTTGTCAATCCCCTTAAATTCGTTACTTGCAAGCAAATGAGTAGTGTAGATGATAGTTGATAATTGTAAAGTGTAAAATAAAAAGAAAACAAATAAATGGCAGCAAGAAAATAGTAGCATTTATAAATATATAAGTGTCGGCGTACGACACCTATGGGATCGCGTGGATCCCTTTTACGGTTCGGCAGGGAGAAAGGCTTGCACAAAGAGCAGATCCATCGATTAACACGAGGGATTTTTACCCAGGTTCGGGCCGCTCAGAAGCGTAAAACCCTACTCCTGCTTTAGTTGTATTAGGTGTGTTTGAGCTCTAGCCCAGGAGCGCTTGCGATGAACAGTACATTCGAGTAGCAGCTACGCATGCAGAATGGGCCAGAAGGTCCTCCCCCCTGTAGCTATGCCTTGGGCCTCCTTTTATACGTTCGAAGGGGTCACCAACAGTGGCGAAGTACAAGAGGTGTAAAGTTGCTACAGTGCTATCATACCTAATACTGACGGCTTAGGACAAACACATTTAATGCTCCGTTGAGGTGTCCCTTAGCCTCTTGGGGACGGAAAAAGGGGCCGTCCCATCAGCACCCCTTAAGCCCATCCGTCGTTAGCGCCTGACACACACCCAGGAGGACAAAAGCTAAATGACAAGCTGGTCGCTGCGCTGGGGCGGTGGCACAGTGGCGGGGTCTTGCCGGGTGTGGATCTTGCCGGGGCTCCAAGCCATCCCGGCAAGATCTTGCCGGGATCCCAGCCTTCGGTCTTCTGTCTTCTGATTATTGACTTGAATGCCTCCTTGATAGTCTTGTGCTTGCATTCAGCTGACCCCCGGCAGGCCTCGCCGCTGGTGTGGCTACAACCGCCCGTGCACAAGTATGGGGTACTAAAAGACCCAAACTTTAGTACACCGACAATAAGTGAATAGACCCAGGGGCCATAGTGTTCGCTAGAGGCTTCTCTCATAAATAAAGCATATGGTGGGTAAACAAATTACTGTTGAGCAATTGATAGAAAAGTGCATAGTTATGAAATTATTCACGGCAATGATCATGTGTATATACGCATCACGTCCATAAACAAGTAGACCGACTCCTGCCTGCATCTACTACTATTACTCCACTTCGAGAGCACTTCTATGCTTGCTTCTCTAGGCATTAAGTTCATGCAAACAGAGTAATGCTTGGAGAATGATGACATGATGTAGACAAAGTAAACTCAATTAATATGAATGATGCCCATCATTTTATCCTTAGTGGTAGCAATACAAATACGTGCCTTGTCCCCTACTATGTCACTGGGATATAGAGCACCCCAAGATTGAACCCGCTACAATGCACCCCTCTCACTGAAGATAATCCAATCTAGTTGGCCAAACTAAACCGATAGATCGGAGAGATTTACGAAGCTATGATGATCATGCAAATAAGAATTAAATATGTATTCAGAGGAGACTCAAATATTTTATCATAAATAATCTGAACATAAACCCACAATTCATCGGATCCCAACAAACACTCCGCAAAAGAAGATTATATCGAATAGATCACCGCGAAGATCTCGGTGAACTTTGTATTGAAGATCAAAGAGACAGAAGAAGCCATCTAGGTATTAGCTATGGACCCGTAGGTCTGTGGTGGACTACTCACACATCACCAGGGGAGCAGGAAGGATGATGAAGAGGCCCTCCGTGACCGATCCCCCCTCTGGCAGGGCACCGGAAAAGGGCTACAGATGAGATCGCGGCGGAACAGAGACTTGCGACAGCGGAAAAAGTGTTTCGGGAGCTCTCCTAGGGTTTTTGAAATATATGTGAATTTATAGGCCAGAGAGGGGCGTCGGGAGACGAGGCGGGCAGCCACAAGCTAACAGGGTGCGGCCACCCCCTGGGCGCTCCATGTTGGCTTATGGGGCCCTCGTGCTGCCCCCGGCCTCCTCCCGAAGCTTCTAGGTCTTCTTTTGGTCCAGAAAAAATCATCAAAAAGTTTCGGGGCAATTGGACTTCGTTTGGTACTGTGAACCCGAAAAGCCAAAAACATGCAGAAAACAACAACTGGCACTTGGCACTGGGTTAATAGGTTAGTGCTCAAAAGTAATATGAATCAACAAATAAATGCCCAAAAATTAACCTAGAACGATAATATTATAGCATGGAACAATAAAAAAATATAGATACGTTGGAGACGTATCAATTCTCTTCTTCAATTTGCACAAAGTTAAATATTTCCTATAAGGCAACTTGTTTTTTATGAGCAGGAAAATATTTTTCAAAGAAGTAATATATCATATCCTGGGGGCTATGCACACAACCAGGAGCAAGAGTGAGGAACCATTTCTTAGCATCCCCTTTTAGCGAGAAAGGGAAAAGCTTAAGGATATAGTAATAACGCATATTTTCCTCATTAGTAAACAAAGTGGCGATATCATTCAATTTAGTGAGATGTCCCACAATAGTCTCAGTTTCATAGCCATAGAAAGGATCAGATTCTACTATAGTAATTAACTCAAGGTCAACAGAGAATTCATAATCCTTATCAGTAACACATATAGGAGAAGTAGCAAATTTTGGATCATGTTTCATTTTATCCATCATAGATTTTTCTTTCAATTTGCATAGTAGTTTCTTCGCATCATCTCTATCATTACAAGAAAGAAAGTCTCTAGCTATTTCCCCATCCATAAAATAACCCTCTGGTACATCAGGCAATTCATATCTATTAGGAGAGCCAGGCATAATAGGTGAATCAAGGTGTTCATCAATTTCAGCATTCTCAAGTTCTCTAGCTTTAGCAATATGAGCATCAAGTAATTCATTCAGTGGCACAGTTTTAGTTTCATCAAGCATATCAATATTATCATCATTAATTTCAGAAGTAGCATCATCAAGTACTTGCGACATATCAGAACGAGTATCAAGTGGTGGTGTCATAAACCGATTCAAATCAGTAGGTGATTCAAAAGCAGAGCTAGATGACAGTTCCTTACCTCCTCTTGTACAAGAGGGGACGATCTTGGTTTTAGCGTTTTTCAGATTCTTCATAGTGACAATAGCATAACCTTGGTGAACACAATAAATAGAGCTATGCTCCCCGCCAACGGCGCCAGAAAACAGTCTTGATAACCCACAAGTATAGGGGGTCATAACAGTCTTCGAGGGAAGTATTTTACCCAAATTTGTTGATTTGACACAAGGGGAGCCAAAGAATATTTATTTTTCTTAGCAGTTGAGTTGTCAATTCAACCACACCTAGAGTATCCTTCTGTAGCAAAAGTTTAGTAGCAAAGCAGAATAGTAGTAGTAACAGTAACAGTAATAACAGCAGTTTTGTAGTGATTGTAATAGTAGTAGTAGCAACAGTAACTTAGCAAGATTCAGTATATGAAAAGCGTAGGCCATGGATCAACGATGGATAGATAAGGATGACATTCAACATGTAACAGTTACACACTAGAGCGACATAGAACTAGCTCCAATTCATCAATGTAATGTAGGCATGTATTCCGTATATAGTCATATGTGCTTGCAATAAGAACTTGCATGACATCTTTTGTCCTACCCTCCCATGGCAGCGGGGTCCATAAGGAAACTAAGGGATATTAAGGCCACCTTTTAATAGAGAACAGGAATAAATCATTAACACATGCTGAATACATGAATTCCTCAAACTATGGCAATCACCGGAAAGAATCCCAATTATTTTCACCTTGGGGTATGCGGATCATGACACGTAATAGATGCATACAACTTGCAAGATAGGATCTAAAACACTCTCATATTTATGAAAACATAATAGGTTCAGATCTGAAATCATGGCACTCGGGCCCTAGTGACAAGCATTAAGCATAGCAAAGTCATAGCAACATCAATCTTAGAACATAGTGGATGCTAGGATCAAGCCCTATCAAAATAACTCAATTACATGATCCATCTCATCCACACCCATCATCGTCCAGCAAGCCTACAAAGTAATTACTCACTTCCGGTGGTAAGCATCATGGAATTGTTGATGGAGAAGGGTTGGTGATGACGACGACGACGATCTCCACTCTCCGGAGCCCCAAACGGACTCCAAATCAGTCCTCCCGAGGAAGAACAGGAGGTGGCGGCGGCTCCGTCTTGTGAAACGCGATGAAATCTTCTCTTCAATTTTTTCTCCGTAGATGTGGATTTATAGGACTGGAATTAGGGTCGGGGGAGCAATGTGGGCCCCACAAGCTATCAAGGTGCGCCTAGGGGGGGTGGGTGCACCCTGTTGGCTTGTGGCCCATAGGCTGCCCCTCCGGTAGGTCTTCGCTTCATAATTCTTCATATATTCCAGAAATAATTCACAAAAAGTTTCGTCCGATTCCGAGAAATTTTAGTCCTGCACAAAAATAATCACCACAGTAGTTCTGCTGAAAACAACGTTAGTCCGGGTTAGCTTCATTCAAATCATGCAAATTAGAGTCCAAAACAAGAGCAAAAGTGTTTGGAAAAGTAGATATGTTTGAGACATATCAGTTGCCCAATAGCATACAACACTTTCTTGAAGTACCTGGAGATGGTCTCCATTGATCTCCTAAACATGTTGTGGATAACCCTGAACCTCTGGTTATGGCCAACAACATGAAGGAACATGGCCACTTGCTCTTCAACACTTGTGTGGATGCTATCTTCTAGCAGCCCCTGGTCCGAAAGGTCTGGACAAGTCTGGCAAATGGTGCTCTTTTCATTCTAAGCATCCACTGAGCCTCTGTGTCATTGCAGTTGTAGATGTAGTTCAGATTCGCCATCCTCTCCTAATACCAGGGTAACATCGGACCATACCGGTTTTGAGGTCTCCCATTCCGATGAACAACTCTCTTATGGATTAATACTTGTGATTTGCGTTGGGTTTTCCGTGAAGAGAAAATGGTAATTGCAACACAAAGTGGGTAAGTATTTCCCTCAGTTATGAAACCAAGGTTTATCGAACCAATAGGAATATAAATCTTCAACCGTCTTCAGCGGTTGCACACAAATGAACAAACAACTTGCAACCAACACGAGCAAGAGGGTTGTCAATCCTCTTGATCTCGTTATTTGCAAGCAAATGAGTTGCATAGATAATTGTTGATAGATATAAATTGCATAATAAAATAAAAAGTAAATAAAGGCATCAAGGTAATAATAGCGTTTGTAAATATATAAGTGAATAGACCCGGGGGCCATAGTTTTCCCTAGCGGCATCTCTCATGTAGGTAGCATACGGTGGGTAACAAATTACTGTTGGGCAATTGATAGAAAAGCAGATAGTTATGCGATTTTCATGGAAATGATCATGTATATATAGGCATCACGTCCATAAACAAATAGGCCGACTCCTGCCTGCACCTATTACTATTACTCCACTCATCGACCGCTATCCAGCATGCATCTAGAGTAATAAGTAAAACAGAGTAATGCATGGAGAACGATGACATGATGTAGACAAAGTAAACTCAAGCGATATGAATAAACCCCATTGTGTTATCCTTAGTAGCAACAACACAAAGACGCATCTTGTCCCCTACTTTGTCACTGGGATATAGTAACTCGTCAGGTTGAACCTACCACAACGCACCAGTCCCACCGATGAAATATCAATCTGCTTGGCCAAAGCACATCAATAGATCGGAGAGCATTACGAAGCTATAATGATCATGCAATTAAGAGACAATATGTATTAGAGGTATCTCAAATACTTTTCATGGATAATCTGAACATAAACCCACAATTCATCGGATCCCAACAAACAAACCGCACAATAGGATTACATCGGATAGATCAAAGCGAAGATGCGATGACCATTGTATTGAAGATCAAGAGATAGAGAGATTGCCATCTAGGTACTAGCTATGGACCTGTAGGTCTATGGTGAACTACTCACACATCATCATGAGGGCAGCAAGGTTGATGTAGAGGCCCTCTGTGATCGATCCCCCCTCCGGCAGGGTGCCAGAACGGAGCTCCAGATGGTCTCGCGGCGGAACAGAGACTTGCGGCAGCGAAAAAAGGGTTTCGGGACTGCCTCCGTTATTTTTAGGGTGAAAGATAATTTATAGGCAGAGAGGGGCGTCGGGAGGCAGCCGAGGGAGGCACAAGCCATCAGGGCGCCCCCCTGGGGCGCGCCCTGTTGGCTTGTGCAGCCCTCGTGCGACCCCCGGCCTCCTTCCAAAGCTTCTAGGTCTTCTTTTGGTCCAGAAAAAATCATCAAAAAGTTTCATGGCAATTGGACTTCGTTTGGTACTGTAAACCTAAAAAGCAAAAACATGCAGAAAACAACAACTGGCACTGGGTCAATAGGTTAGTGCTCAAAAATATTATAAATTGGTAAATAAAGACCCAAAAAGTATCCTAGAATGATAATATATCAGCATGGAATAATAAAAAATTATAGATACGTTGGAGACGTATCAATCATCCCCATGCTTAATTCCTGCTCGTCCTCGAGTAGGTAAATGATAAAAACAGAATTTTTGACACGCTATCCATTATGTAATCTTATGCATGTATGCTCATTGAGAAACAATGAATCAACAAATATTAACATAGCAATAATTGAAGTGTAAGAAACAAAATCATCAATCTTTCAAAGTATACGGTCCTTAAAAGAATGTTTACCCCCCCCCCATTCATCTTATTATATTAGTAAGGCATGGCTCCATCTTCACCACATTAATACAAATGTCAAGCACCACGGTGTCCAAGTCAGGCAATTGGATCGTACTTTTTCAATATGCATCAACTTTTTATTCTTCACGCAATACATCAGCATGAGCCATTGGACATAGCATTTAGGTGCAATAGAGTATGGTGGTAGATATCAAAGGGGTAAAAAGTGGAGAAGATAGTCTCACATCAACTAGGCGTACCAACGGGCTATGGAGATACCCATCGATAGATGTCAATGCAAGGAGTAGGGATTGCCATGCAAATGATGCACCAGAGCTATAAGTGTATGAAAGCTCAAATGAAGTTAAGTGGGGTGTGCATCCAACTTGCTTGCTCATGAAGACCTTGGGCGTTTGAGGAAGCCCGTCATAGGAATATACAAGCCAAGTTTGTAATAATGAATAGGTAATTCCCACTAGCATATGAAAATGATATATCATGAGACTCTCTACATGAGGAGCATGGTGCCACTTTGAGGCACAAGTGTGGAAAAAGATAGTAGCAAAGTCCCTTCTCTGATTTCTCTCATTTTCTTGAATGGATGGTGGGCTCATTTGGCCTCCCCCATCTTTATTTTTTCGTCCGGAGTCTCATCTCGACTTGTGGTAGAATCATCGTCTCCATCATTCTTTCCTCACTGGGACAATGCTCTAATAATGATGATCATCACACTTTTATTTACTTACAACTCGATATGGAGAACTGATATGAAGATATGACACTGTATGAATGCCTCTGGCAGTGTACTAGGATGTGCAATGATCTAGCGTGACATGTATTAAAAATATGATGAACGGTGGCTTTGCCACAAATAGTATGTCAGCTCTATATGATCATGCAAAGCAATATGATGATGAACGAACTAGTCATGTGAAGTGACGATGGAATTTGCATGGAAATATATCTCGGAATGGCTATGGAAATGCCATGATAGGTAGGTATGGTGGATGTTTTGAGGAAGATATAATAAGGTTTATGTGCAACAGAGCGTGTCATGTCACGGGGTTTGGATGCACCGGCGAAAGTTGCACCGATCCTCGAGGTGAGAATGGGCTATGCACGGTACCGAAGAGGCTAGCAAATATGAGAAGGTGAGATTGCGTATGTCCATGTTTTCACATTAGTCATAAAGAACTCATATACTTATTGCAAAGTTTTATTAGTTTTATCATAAATCAAAGTACTACTCGCATGCCCCGAGGAAGGAGGTTGGTAGGAGTTAACCATCGTGCGCTTCCGACCCGAAACAACGCTAGGATTTCAACGAGGAATAGAAATGCTCACACATCATCACCATGCCTCTTTAATTTTTTAGATGAACAAAAAGGTCAACCTCTCTTAATATCGACACTTCTATGGTTTAACAATTATGAACTCACACCTATTTCATATTACTACATCAATATCATTGACCCACAATTTCTCTATATGTGCTACATGATGGTTTTGATTATCACTCATTGAATACCTAATATTTTTGGACTAGTCTTATGACCCATGAAAATTACCATCACTATTTATTAACTCTCAAACAAATATAAGTGAAGAACGAGAGTGAAATCATTTCTATAAAATCTACACGCCACCATGCTCAAAAAGATATAAGTGAAGTACTAGAGCAACTGCTAAGCTCAAAAGATATAAGTGAAGCACATAGAGTATTCTAACAAATACTTGTGATTTGCGTTGGGTTTTCCGTGAAGAGGAACGGGTAATTGCAACACAAAGTGGGTAAGTATTTCCCTCAGTTATGAAACCAAGGTTTATCAAACCAATAGGAATATCAATCCTCAACCGTCATCAGCGGCTGCACACAAATGAACAAACAACTTGCACCCAACGTGGACAAGAGGGTTGTCAATCCTCTTGATCTCGTTATTTGCAAGCAAATGAGTTGTGTAGATAATTGTTGATAAATATAAATTGCAAAACAAAACAAAAAGTAAATAAAGGAAGCAAGGTAATAATAGCGTATGTAAATATATAAGTGAATAGACCCGGGGGACATAGTTTTCCCTAGCGGCATCTCTCATGTAGGCAGCATACGGTGGGTAACAAATTACTATTGGGCAATTGATAGAAAAGTGGATAGTTATGCATTTTTCACGGCAATGATCATGTATATATAGGCATCATGTCCATAAACAAATAGGCCGACTCCTGCCTGCACCTATTACTATTACTCCACTCATCGACCGCTATCCAGCATGCATCTAGAGTATTAAGTAAAACAGAGTAATGCATGGAGAACGATGACATGATGTGGACAAAGTTAACTCAAGCAATATGAATAAAACCCATCGTGTTATCCTTAGTAGCAACAACACAAAGACGCATCTTGTCCCCTACTTTGTCACTGGGATATAGAAACTCGTCAGTTTGAACCTACCACAACGCTTCACTCCCACCGATGAAATATCAATCTACTTGGCCAAAGCACATCAATAGATCGAAGAGCATTACGAAGCTATAATGATCATGCAATTAAGAGACAATATATATTAGAGGTATCTCAAATACTTTTCATGGATAATCTGAACATAAACCCACAATTCATCGGATCCCAACAAACAAACCGCACAATAGGATTACATCGGATAGATCAAAGCGAAGATGTGATGACCATTGTATTGAAGATCAAGAGATAGAGAGATTGCCATCTAGGTACTAGCTATGGACCCATAGGTCTATGGTGAACTACTCACACATCTACTCACACATCATCATGAGGGCAGCAAGGTTGATGTATAGGCCCTCCGTGATCGATCCCCCCTCCGGCAGGGTGCCGGAACGGAGCTCCAGATGGCCTCGCGACGGAACAGAGACTTGCGGCGGCGGAAAAAGGGTTTCGGGACTGCCTTCATTATTTTTAGGGTGAAAGAGAATTTATAGGCCAGAGACGGGCGTCGGGAGGCAACCGAGGGAGGCACAAGCCATTAGGGCGCCCCCCTGGGGCGCACCCTGTTGGCTTGTGCGGCCCTTGTGCGGCCCCCGACCTCCTTCCGAAGCTTCCAAGTCTTCTTTTGGTCCAGAATTTTTTTATCAAAAAGTTTCGTGGCAATTAATTAGTGAATGCTTTGAATATGCTTGTGAATCCATGCTCATTCTTATGCCATGTTCATTCATATATATATTTAGTTAAATGATTAAATGCTAATGTTATTATTGTCATGTTTCATCATGGTAATCACTTTCGTATGCTAGTAATAAGGATATGCTCATATGAATCATTATCGTTTGAGAATACTTAAAATTTGCATGATCATCACTATGTTATGCTCATTTGCATTCCATAGACTAAATGTTATATTGTTATGATGCATATGTTAAATGGTTATGTTGCCCATCCATGCTGATATTGATACTATGCTCATAGTGCATTATTATTTCATTATGTTATTTGTTATGACTCAACTCATCACGGATATGTTGGCTGAGTCATGGTGCCACCGAATCGAGCTCACCAGTGCAAGCACACGTGCCGGGATGGGAGGCCCAAATTCGGTCTATTGTCATGCCTCTCGCCGGTGCCTCCAACTAGGGAAGGTTATGTGTGCGCGCTGCCTTGATCAGGTAGGCGGCCATAAGCCTTGTGAGCCCAAGCCGTAATGTGCACATGCCCCCGTTTGGGACCGTTTTTGTTTTGGCCACTACGGTGGCGGTCACAAAGGTGGCCGATGTTACGAGTTGACATTGGGGCCACCCATGGCATAACCCAAAGGGGAGTTTGTCGAAGTGGCCGGGAGAGTGTCATGCAATAGATTGATTTTGTCGGAATGTCGTTGGTCCACCCGAATGGGAGCACGAGGCCATGAGTTCCGTGGTGTGGGTATAGTGTACTAACCTCTGTAGAGTGTATAATCTATCGATAGTCGCGTCCTCGGATATGGACACGGTTCGTAGTAGGTCACACTATGGGTCAACAATAATAATAACCTGAATAATAACTAACCCCGGTTCCAAGATGAAAGAAGTTGGTTGATCTTTATGTGGTCATGTGGTGATCACAGATAAAGATCAAGCTCCTTGTGGTCACGTGATGATCACGATGGTATTGTTGATACCTAGCTTGGTTGATCCTGAGGTGACCGTGTGATGTTCACGATGGTAAGCTTGATACATATGGTGGTTATAAGATAACCTCCAAGAAGAGTAAGTTGGTCCACGAGACCTTAAACATCGACCCTCCCTCCCATGCTAGTGCTAGTATCATCATGTTCATACCATGAGTAACATGTACATGCCATGCTCACTCTCATGTTGTTATAGTAGTGCCATGCTCATCATTAATTAACCTACAAATGCCATGTTATTGTTTGTCTTGATTGCTTTGGTTGCTGTGAGCTTGCAAGCACATTCAAAGTACTCACCTGGCGTGCCATGCCAGATTGCAGGTGATGCCGTGATTGATTGCTTGTCGAGGATCCCGAGTTTGCGCTCTATGACGTGTCCCAGCCAGAGTCCCTGCGGAGTGGAGTCCATCACCGTCGTCGTTGTTCCGCTGCTAGCATAGAGCTACCTTAGTAGGCATAGTATCTCCATGCTGATGTAATCCTTTGTAATACGCGGACCCTTGTACCTTGATTATTTGTAATAAAGAGCTGATTTGTTCTATGCCAAGCAGTGCCGTATTCCAGAAGAATTGATCTTTGGGCTGGAATACGAGATGTTCCGGTTCCTCTGAGCCGGGGTGCCACACATGTCGCGAGTGAAGCAGTAGGATTGGAGTAGCATTTCCTGTTCGCCCACATCCATGTCCGATGTGATATCTATGTCGATAGTGAGTTGCTCCTCTGCGCGCCGGTGCTCGTCAAGGAGGTGGAGGTTGTAGGCGTGGTCGGTCTGTGCCTGTCGGAACGTGGCCTCCCGCTCTGCCAACACCATGTAGTTGTAGTGAGCACGAGCCTCGCCCATGGTGATACCAACATGGACCGGCAACGACGGTGGCGCCGACTCGTCGTCGACCGCCTCTTCCCTTGGGGCGTCCGCAGCGTTGGCCTCCGGTGAGCTCGTCCGTTTGCCATCCAGCCTGCCGGCTGCAATGACAATGATCTCCTTCTTCGACTCGGGTGTAAAGCTGTCCCGGAGGGCTTTGGAGCTCGAGGAGGCCATGGCGGGCATGGTGCCTAGGGAAGATAGGGACCTGAGGAGGTTGTATGCAGCTGTTGTTGGCCCTGAGTTTAAATAACGAGCATATGGCAAGGCAGACGAGGTGGTTAATGGGAGACGGCAGACTGACAGACGGGTGGCGCTGAAGCAGGTTCCTCGACAACCACACAAGTCTAATATAGGAGGCGGACAAACATGCTATTGTTTGAACACGAAGCAACTGCATACACTGGGAAGCGGCGAGGGTGACGCTCTCGACGACGCGCCGCTTCACAGCCAGAGCAACGTGAGAGATCGCATCCGCTCTGGAGCGACACTAACCGCTTCGGGCAAGAAATGACGTTGGCGAAAGAGAGGGTTATCGAGCAGAGGTCTGGAGCCCGACAAAGCTCCCCTGATTTCTGGAAAAAGGATGCTCGGACCGTCGGACGGACCAACACGTCCGGATTGCACGGTTTATGAGGTTCTGCGGCTGAGATGCCCACATCGTTTTTTGGCCACAAAAGTTTTTATCCTCTGTTGAAGATGCTCTTGCATATAATAAAGATCAAATGCAGGGTCTCAGATGAAACAATCACAGCCAAACTGAAGGCGACGAAACGATGGAAAATTCGAAATCAACAGGAGCGCCTCCTCCGAAACCGAAAGCCCCAAACTAGTCCAAACTAGCCGAGCGGCGGCCATCTCAAATCGAAATCCCGCTCCCTATCTCCCTCCGCTCCGCTCCTCGTTTCGTCCACTTCCCCGCCGGCCTCAGATCACAAGCCCTAACCTAGCAGGAGACCAGAGGAGGAGCCCTCCTCTTCCTCCTCCCCCCTCCTGCTGTTGCTGCTCCGCCATGAACAACTTCCACGTCTACGAGGCCATTGGCCGCGGCAAGCACTCGGTAACCCTCCGCCCCCTTCTCCTCCATCTTCGGCCCCTTCTCCGGCCTCGGATCCGCCCGTATCGGGCCGGGGCTGGCTCGAATGCGAGGGATCTCTGATTGTTTCTGTGTTTTTCTTTTGGGCGGGGTTGTGGCGGAAGACTGTCTACAAAGGGCGGAAGAAGAAAACCATCGAGTACTTCGCCGTCAAGAGCGTCGACAAGTCGCAGCGCTCCAAGGTCCTCAACGAGGTGAGCCAGCCCCTCTTTCACTTCTATCGGAACCCTCTTGACCCCGGCGCGTCAATTTTGGGGGTTATTTTTGAATCGAAGGTTGTGCGGCGTTTGCATTGGTTTAGGAGCGGCTACTTGGTCTGGCAACTAGTATTCACGTGCTAGTGCGTGTATGTCGCGATTCGCATAATTTACTTGATAAATCTTCCGTGGCTTCGGGTTGAGGCTTGGCACATGTCAGTATTTGATTAATTGTTGTTTGCCGAAGCATTTCTGATTTCTGGTTAGTGTTTTGCTTGAGAAATGATGCAGTATGAAGGGGAAACTGCCCCAGTCTAGATGTTAGATAATGATAAGCTTGATTTGCTTAATGCGCTGCTGTTTTTCTCTTGCCACAAAGCATCACGAATTCTTATTTTCAAGTGCTGGACAAACATGAACTTTGTAATAATTTTGCACATAGTTTTTTTTCCTCATACCCAATTATAGAAGAGATGTGCCCATGAAGATAAGTTACAACCTGTGCGCACTAATGAATGTTGTTGACTTACTATTGGCAAATGCTGTTCTTTTATCAGGTTTGTACTTAGTTTTTTTCATTGTCCTCCCAAGGACCTATTTTTCTTTTGGATGTGCCTTTGTCTCTCTGAGCAACTGCTCAAGGGTAAATATCAATAAGGTAGATGAATTGTTACCACAGAGAGAATCATTCTCAAGCTTTGTAAGCATTCTTAGATGTTCTATCATAAGTTTAATCAATGCTCATGCACATAATTTGTTTATTTTTTGGTTTGTTCCTTTGTGCCAATGATGCTTTTCAACTTATCTTTGCAGGTCCGGATGCTTCATTCTTTAGATCATCCAAATGTCCTGAAATTTTACTCTTGGTAAGTTTCTAGGGAGTTGTATTGACTTATTGCTTTGGCCTGTGCTAATTTGCAGTATAGCCTAGCGATGACACATACTTTGCTATTCTTGTTGAGGTTATCCTTATTGTTCACTTAACATTTGACCATCCTAGTGTATACCATAACTATGTCTTGTTTTTCTCCCTAGGTACGAAACTTCAGCACATTTCTGGCTAGTATTGGAATATTGTGTTGGTGGAGACCTCAAGGGCTTGCTCGAGCAGGTATCTTGCTTATCCTTTTAAACAATGTATGCATTTCTCTAATTTGAAGAAGGGAACGCAAAGCATTCACTTGCATATGTTTGTAATCGATATATTCTGCAGATATCACAGATTTGTGAGAAAAACTGCACCTAAAAAGTTTAGGAGCTGGGAATATTTGAACTAGAAGTACAGGAAACAAAACCTAACGTTTTCATTAGCTTTTAGGAAAATTCCACATGAAACTTTATATGACAGCTTGCTAATTGCTCTTCCAAGAGGAATAGATGTTCAGACAATCTTGTTATTGTTGCTATTCATAATTGTGTAACTTCAATCTGACAACTTGAAGTTGTGAATGGTTTTAAAACTATTTTTGCTTGAGCAAACTATTTTTCATCACATTGAAGTATGATCAGCCTGAACCAGCTGCTTTTATGATCTTAATTCTACTTATATTTTATAGCATTTGCGGTTTTAATACTTTGTGTTTATGCATCGAAGTATGAACTTTAGTCTCGCTTGTGCTCCACTTGGAAAAGAATTAGACAATTAACTGCTTCAAGATGGGAAACTGGAGTGCTTCTCTCCATTTTCTCCACTTGGAAACACTCAATGCGCCTGCATATTCTTTGACTCTATGAAATGCTTGACTTTATTTGCTATCCTGATAATGCTGCTCTATTGTTTTTAGTAGTGTATTATATTGTTGTGGCGCAAAGCTTTTGCAGGCCTGTTTATCAGTACTTGCTTGTCATCCTAGACAACACGTGTTGATAATTGCGACCCACCACATAATTCTCTGGTGGTTGTTTGTGTTCCAGAGACCTGTTGTGTGAGTAGATATGCAGACCTTTTACTATACGTAACATCAGTGAAGACAAAATGCTACCCCATTTTTCTGCTTGCTTGTCATCCTACAGACACGTGTTGATAAGGGTGACCCATGCAATTCTCTGTGGTGCTTGTTTGTGTTCCAGAGACCTGTTGTGTGACATATGCAGACCTTTTACTATACGTAACATCAGTGAAGACTGAAGACAAATGCTACTCCATTTTTCTGCCTGCTTTGCCTTTATGTATTCTGTCTCATGTCTATTTTCATGCAGGATAAGAAGCTGCCTGAAAGTGCCATGCACGACCTGGCTTATGATCTTGTCAAAGCCCTCCTGTAAAGTTTCTTTGGTAACCTCGTTTCAATATACTTATTGTATTATGGGTGGACTTTGATTGTCTGAAAACATGTGTGTTAGGTTCTTGCATTCACAAGGAATTATATATTGTGATCTGAAGCCATCTAACATTCTACTGGATGAGTTTGGATGCATGAAGGTAATCAGTAGAGCACTGTGAAATATGTAAATACAGTGACAGCAATGGAACAGAAAAATTGCTGGGAACTAACAGTAATTTCCCCTTATTGTTCTAGCTGTGTGATTTTGGATTAGCAAGACGTTTAAAGGACATCGAGAAGACTGACCCTGGAGATGTGAGGTCCCATTTCCTTTTCTTCAAGTATTTCGTTTGTTTTGGTTTTATCTTGTTTTAATGTTTTTCCTCGGTTTGAACGCATGACCTTTAGGTGCCACAACCTATGAGGGGAACACCATGTTACATGGCTCCTGAGTTGTTCCAAGAGGGAGGAGTCCATTCATATGCTTCTGATTTCTGGGCTCTTGGTTGTGTGCTATACGAATGCTATGCAGGAAGACCTCCTTTTGTGGGTCGTGAATTTACCCAGTTAGTCAAATCCATACTTTCAGAGCCTGCACCACCTTTACCTGATAACTCGTCAAGGTCTTTCCAGAATCTGATCAACTGCTTACTCATGAAAGACCCAGCTGAAAGACTACAGTGGTCTGAACTATGTGCACACAACTTTTGGAGAAACAGTATGCCAATGATTCCTTTACCTCCTCAACCTGCCTTTGACAACATGGTTGGACTTCCCACTACACCTTATTTAGCTGAGCGAAATGGGGATAAACCCTCCAGACAGCTGACGCCACCCAAGACTCGTGAACACCTACGCAAGAAAGATGAAAATTCTGCCAAGGTGTTCACAACCCCTGTTAAGAATGTGCAAACTGGAAAGAAAAATAATGCCAAACCTTGTAAGGCTGATGGTTTGAAGGGTGTAAATGTCCTTAGAATGTCTCGCATAGCTAAGAAAAATTTGCAAAGGGAAAAGGACAAGGAGAACTACAGGCGTCCTCCCACGGAAACAGACGAAAATGAGGCTGAAGTTAAGATAGAAAATAATGACATGGAGCTTGATTTTGGTGAAAATCCAGAAGGCGATGCACCTGATGATAATGATGCATCAGATAATGCTAGATCCACAGCAGATGAAAAACATACGACTGAAGGAACTGATGGCAATGAAGAGAACTGCATAAATCAGGTGGATATGCTCACGGACGAGTGTTCTGTTAAGCCTGATACCATATTGAAAGCTGGGCAGAACTGCTCAGAGAATCTTGATGTGGTGGCCACTCCACCTAGTTTCTGTATGAGGAAAGCGCGTCCAAAGATAACATCTGGTGCTGCAACGGGTTCTGAGCCGTCTAACATCTCCGAAGCATTCTGGCATCCAACAGATCTTGCAGTTAAACCAGTTATGCCCAGTAAAAAGGGAGATAAAGCTACCGAGACTGTCCCTGTGCTTCCTTTTGAAGCTCTTCCTGCTGCTGATTATACCAGGTTACCACGAGAACAGATGAATGCATTCAATAGCCAGATAATTCAGAGTTTGAGTGGGTCTTTTCAGGTCTCAGAGAAACAGAATATCATCAGATACCTGGAGTTGTTAAGCATGAACTCTGATGCTGCAAATATAATCACTAATGGCCCAATTATGTCGTTGCTTATAAAAATGCTTCGACTATCAAAAACTTCAGTCTTGCGTGTCCAGGTTGCTTCACTTATGGGACTGTTGATACGCTACTCCACTATCCTTGATGCAGAGCTAGCTAGTTCAGGAATTGTTAATGCCTTGTCAGATGGCTTAAGGGACCGGCATGATAAACTGAGGAGATTCTGTATGGCAACACTTGGAGAATTACTGTTCTACATATCAACTCAATCTGATCAGGATAGCAAAGAAAGCAATGCCCAAGAGTCTCCTATGAAGGACAACAAATCTGGTGCTTTGTGGCAGGTTAGAAACTCCAAATGAAAAATATGCTCTACATGTTTATTTGCACGTCAATGGTTGATTTACTTGGACTTATCTTGTATTACCCTATACTGCATCGCGTTGTGAAAAGATAAGTTGTGGCGGTAAGATACTGGGAATTAGATTGCAATATTTTTAATAGTTGGTACTGATTTCTTCTATAGGAGCATATTCTCTTTGCCCACCCTAATGTACTGAAGTAGAAATTTATTGGAACTTGAAAGTATATTAACTGCAAGAACTAATTTGCACACATATACATAAACTAGCGTATAGCCCACATTAAATATTTTAGTTAGTTTGTTTTGAAATATTTATAGATAAAATTTGCGTTTTAAACATAGAGTTGCAAAGTTCAAATGCTGTTAAAGTGCGTAAACAAATTGAAATGTTAAATTTTGGTACATTAGTGTTCTAGCTTAAGGCAATTACAAATTTACAATGGTCACAACTTTTGGGAAGTTACAGACTAAATTTTATAACATGTGATAATCATTATGCTTCTTTTCATTCCTATTAATTATTAATATGTTTTACCATGAAGTGACATTATTTTAAGGGGCTTTTCTTTCCACAGCGAGACATTTTTGCACCAAAGGACGTGTTTTTCCATAAATAGACATTCGTTCACCAGGGGATGTGTCTTTTAACTAAAGGACATGACTGTTCGTAGGCCCAACTGTTAAGATATAAGACTTGATTGATCCTCAATATAATCCAACGACTGCAATTTCTGCGGTGACGTGGCTTAACGTGGATGCTGCATTAGGAGTCAGTTTTAGATTAAAGAGTGAAGGAATATGCCTAGATAGTAGATACCGACTTCACGTTTCGATACATGCTCTTTTCTTTATTCATGTGTCTAGGCAAATGTTTATTATGAATGTGTGCGTTGAGCTTTTGCAGTTATTATAAGAAAATAAAAGAGTATGTATTGGAACATGAAGATATTTATATACATATCTTAGTTGTATGTGGTCATGTAGCCTAGATATACATATGAGTGGCTCCTTTCCTTTGGTTTGCAGCTACAAATTCAAACTACTGACTTCTCATGATTTAACTTGTCAAACTGTGCAGGTCCCTAGTTCTGTAATCGCACTGGTGTCATCTATCTTGCGTAAAGGGGAAGACGATCTAGCCCAGCTTTATGCCTTACGGACAATCGATAATATATGTAGCCAAGGGACAGATTGGACATCACGGTTTGCTTCCCAAGATGTAATTGGCCATCTTTGCTACATCTATAAAGCAACTGGGAAGCAGGAGAATACAAGGCTTATTGCAATTTCTTGTTTGAGCCGCCTAGCTCGATTTAGTTCGTCATGTACTCATTTAATACTGGAGAAGCTATCGTTCAAGGATATTGCATGCACACTCCTTAAGGGCAATCCACGTGAGCAACAGATAAGTCTGAATCTTCTGAACTCGGCATTAGGAAGTAGTCATATCATACCAAATATGAGCCGCTATATTCTGTCATTAACCGAGGAGAAACAGTTGGTCCCTGGACTTATTTCTCTGATAGAACAGGCAACTGACATTCTGCGGGGGAAAACTCTTCTATTTGTTGCTCTTCTTTGCAAGAACAGTCGAAGGTGGCTTCCACAATTCTTTTGCAATGCAAAGCTACTATCAGCAGTTGATAGATTGGGAAAGGAGAAGGATGGTTTCATTCATCAATGCACAGAGGCATTTGTTCAGTTAATTGCTTCATTGGTCCCAGGCATTCTTGACACTGTATCCAGTGATATACAACAGGTCATGGGTGGCAAACGTCATGGACCTATTACTGCTTTAACTGGACGTGCTCATCCAAAGAGCACAATTCATTTGTTCCCTGTCATCCTTCATCTTCTTGGGAGTGTATCCTTCAATCACAGAGTTGTGACAAGTCAAGTATTGCTCCAGTTGGCTAATCTTATGAAGATACTGGAGACACCATTTCAGGTATGGCCTGTAACTATCTGGACCCAACCTGATGAGAAAATATGGAGACCATTCATTATATATTTAAACTGCAATGTCTAAAATAAACCCACCTTAGTGTTGTTGTTGTCTTGCTTTAACAGTCTTTGCATTACGCAATGGGTTCACTAAACTCCTTTCTTTGTGATAATTTGTGTACACTTTATTGTACTTCCAGGCCCGGGATGATTTCCAAATGACATTGCTGCGGGTTCTTGAGGCAGCTACAGAGGAGCCTTCTGTTATACTTAGGGAACACAAAATATTCACAAGTCGATTCCTACCAAGCTTATCCATCTTATACAAGGGCAATAAAGATTGTGATGCCAGATTCCTGTGTTTGAAGATACTGTCTGATGTGATGATTGTGATCTTCAGTGATTCTTCATTGATTGCAGACGGACAATGTTTAGCGGACCTGAAAACAATCTCTCACAAATATTTTCTCCCAATGTACCCTTCGTTTGCAGAGGATGAAGATCCAATACCTATGTATGCACAGAAACTTCTAGTAATGCTGATGGAACATGATTGTGTTAAGGTATCTGATATCCTGAATGAAGCGACAGTATCCCAGTGCTTTGAATTTTTGCTTGGAGATCTTTCAAATGCAAACGTAAGCAATGTCAAGCTTTGTTTTGCTCTGGCATCTGCTCCCGACATGGACTCCAATATTCTTTCGCAGCTTCAAGTTGTCAGAAGAATAGGGAATCTACTTGAGTTTGTGACTGCCAAAGATATGGATGATTTTCTGGAACCAACCTTGGAACTGTGCAGAGCTTTCATTATCCGTGGCACCGGCAGCAACAGAAGTATCGTCCTCACCAAAGAACCTGCACTCCTTGTTGATAGCGCCTTCAGCATGAGCATTGCTGTTGATCAACAATCTTGCATCATGGACATATGCGACCTTGGTGGCAGTATGGGTATATTTCTGGAGGTGGTTGGAAATTCAGATCCACAGATAAGTGATTTGGCGTCAGATTGCGTGGTGTTGCTGCTCAAGGCAGCACCTCGGGAGGCCACAATGGGCTTGCTGACAAATCTTCCTAAACTGAGCGCTCTTCTGGACTCGTTGAAGCATGGTGCCTCCCTGCCGCTGGCTCGCCTGCTATACAGCCTATCATTCTCTTGTAGGCAGTATCTAACCCAAGGAATGATACTCTCAATATCAGTGCCAGCTCTGATGCGAGTAGAAGCGCTTGTCTCGTCTTTCAAGGGCTCACAGTATAGCTGTCTCGCTGATGCTGCTTTGTGTGTGGGTGCCGAACTGCAGCGCCTACCTCGCTGTGGTTGAGCAGAGATGTGGTGAAGGAGCCGGTCAGTTGGCTGCCATTCAATAAGTGATCTTAATAGGAGGTTCTTGGCATGGTATCTCTGGCGCCAAGTGTATGAGCAGGGCCATTGCCTCATCATCATAGGGCATGGTGCTGAACCCAGTTGCTACTGTCTGGCACCGGAGTGCTGTCCGTGTGCAGGACACTGTCATGTTATGTAATCTTTATCCGGGATGATGTGGGGCTGCTGTATATGGTACTTTTGGCCAAATCTGTACTTGCCTTGCCAATTTTGGTTGGCATGTAGGTTTTCAGTTCCATGTAATTCTCAAGTAGCACATCATGATCATGTATACAACAATACACTGTCTTATTTCTGTTACCAAACAACTGGTGGGCATTTCCATTTTTGACATCCCTCTACTTTTTTTTTTGCGGGGTAAAGGGGATTGTATTAATCAAGTATGAGAAATGTTACAATCCCTAAGGATGAGGTCTAGAATGGACATCCCTCTACGGAGTCGGTACTAAGCAACTTTTGCTTCAGTAGTGAACTGTGGAATTTATCTCTGGTTGGGTTTTGCCGGGCCCAGGTAGGCAATAACACACAATGAGGTCACACGAGTTCAGTTTTTCCATGTTTGATCATTTGTGGGTATTGGCTTCCCCTGCGTGTGCATAGTGGAGCAGAGGCGACGAATACCTCAGACTTGACCATATCCTTCTGGCCAATCAATCTCTTCTGGTAGTCATCAACTTTCGACTCTCCAGGGGTGTTTTCCCACGCGGTTCACATGATGTGGACGGTGGACCCATCACAGAAACACGCGTCATTACTCACATGCACCGAACACGGATGCAGGTGTTTGTCTTGTACTGCTCCTTTATAGACTGTCACTTCGAAAACGACCTCGAATTCGTCCAGATTTCTTTGCGACTTGCAAATCCCCACCCGACTTGGCTATAGCTCTCGTTCACAGAATCGAGGGCATGCGTTTTCCTAAAGGGAAGAGATAGAGGACGGCTCCTTTTATTTTCTGTCTTCGGGGAAGAGACGATGACTTAGCAGGGGTCGTTAGAGCATCTACAGCCGGAACTTGTAAAAATGATTCCTCGTACGCCCGCGGACGCGACCGGACATGTCCGCGAACACTGACTGGGCGCGTCTCATTTGTTGCCTTCCACATCCGTGTTTCTCGTATCCGCCTTCCACATTCGTGTTCCTCGTATCCGAACCCTCATATCCATACAATTCATGCAACACTACGTAAGATAGTAGATTGGTACTCTAGCTAGTGATTGTGGCACTCCAGCAAAATTACGACGCAAAGCAGCAACGACAACAGCACACTAGCATGACGACCAACGCAAAATTATGACGCCCCGCCACGCAAAATTACGACGCCCCGGCTCGGCAAAGCAGCAACGACAGCAACACACGTCAGCGGCCGACGCAAAATTACGACGCCCGACACGCAAAATTACGATGCCCTGGCTCGGGCAAAGCAGGAGCACACGTACAAAATTACGACGTCCTGACACGCAAAATTACGACGCCCCGGCTCGGCCGTCACGGTTGCGAGCTCTGGCTCGGCCGCCATGGCGAGCGCGAGCTCTGGCCACGGGCGTGAGAGCTCCGGTGTGTGACTGCATGTGGGACAACCTGAGATGGCTATGACGTGGAGCAGGGTGCCCGAGCGTGCCCGGGTGTGACCGGGCAGCCTCATATCGTCCTCATATTTGAGACGGGTTTGAGGGGTGCCGGTCAGTCCGGGCGTATAGGGATGAAATGAGGTGTCCGGTTGGGTCACTTTTTTTTGACCGGGCATTGACCGGGCAGACGTTTCAGACGTTTAGGAAGAGAGTAGGGGGTCCGGCTGTAGATGCTCTTATCTTGAACGAGGAAATTTCGGCAT
Organism: Elymus sibiricus; assembly: GCA_039707655.1. Lineage (NCBI taxonomy): Eukaryota > Viridiplantae > Streptophyta > Magnoliopsida > Poales > Poaceae > Elymus > Elymus sibiricus. The sequence goes on along the minus strand of CM077667.1, from coordinate 174,070,598 downwards.
TTCTCCTGCTCTCATTCCCGCTTTATAGATTAAACAACAAGTAGCAAATTGTGAAACAATCGCCGGGGAACAGCACAATCACGCCCAAAAAAATCCGGAAGAAAAGCAAAAAAAAAGACCACCAAATGGCCACAACATCATGGAGACACGGGGCTAGCGAGATGCCGAGCTGTGGCATGTAGCACGTCCAAGAGCCGCCCCAGCCGGTCGTGGTTTCGCTGCCTAGCCAACTGGACAAATGCTGTAGGAAGGGATTTTTTTTGAAGATGTCAGAGGCACGTCGAAGGAATATCCGCTCGATCACCATCTTATTACGTGTCGTCCATAGTGTCCAAGCTAAAGCCAAAAAACAAGCCAAAAATAATCGTCTCTTCCTGGCAGTCTATACTGCTCTGGCCTGGAGAGAGTCCGTGAGGCCGAGAGCCTCCCAATCCGGCCCCAAAGCCTCCCGGACAAAACTCCACAGTGCTCTAGCCGCCGTGCAAGAGAAGAGGATATGGGTCCGTGTCTCTGGAACCCCACACACGGGGCATAGCCCATTACCTGGGCCATGCCGCTTGAGCACCCCCGTCCCTGAGGGGAGGCGATTCCTCAGTAGTTGCCATACAAAAATCTTTATCTTCAAGGGAAGAGGCGCCGCGCGGCGACCTTTCCACTACTAGGGAAAAGCCTAGTAGTAGCGTGGATTAAGGGCCTATCAGTAGCGCGGGGTACCGCGCTACTGATACGGCGCCACAACTAACTTGTATCAGTAGCGCGGGTACACAACCGCTACTGGTAAGTATAGTAGGAGTAGCGCATTTTAGAACAAGCGCTACTGATAACTATTAGTAGCACCGTTATCTAACCCGCGCCACTACTAATTGCGCATGTTTCTTTTTTTATATTTATACATTGTATTTACACACGGTTATACATATATTAATATAGAACATAATTAATAATTGTGCAAATAACAACATTTAGAATAACACCATTTGGCAACTCATCATCATCTTAATCATCTAACAACTCATCATCCTCTTAATCATCTAACAACTCATCATCATCTTAATTATCTAACAACTCATCCTAATCTTAATCATCTAACAACTCATCCTAATCGATCATGCCAAGTTAATATAAACCAGAAAAACTTTTCTCTCATAGGACCTAGTCCTCCCTCCTAGGTAAAATGTCATAAAACAGAATAACACCTATGTCTCCATGATGAAGCAAAGAGATCCAACGGTCTCCAACTTGTGGCCTGCGATACTTCTTTATTTCTCCACATGCTTCAATTTGGGGCCGTCTTTGTGGTTTGCGCTCAGTCGAGTATGAAAAAGAGATGTGAGCCCTCATAGGGCTTTTAATTTTCATATAACCTTCGCCATGCATCAACGGAGGCACAACATCATTTGACAGTTTCTGTTGAAGAACATAATAGTAGCCTAGTTAGCAATGTAATCAACACCATTTACGCAATAGTAGTGTAATTAATTAGCAACTCTTACCAAGATATTTGCGCGAATGTCATCCGCCCTCAACCTATGCACTAGTGGCATGTAAAATGTATAATTTGGGCCAGGTCCCATATTATATGGAAAGTCGTCCCTACCAAACAGGACACCAATAACAAAGGTGACAAGAACATCCTTCTCCTCCCAAGTTAGATGTGATCCATAAGTGTAGTGTGTCGTGTCAATTAATTTCCGTGTTTCACTCGAAGAAACGAAATAAGCTGTAAATTATAAATTAACAAATTTAGTATGGATGAACACCAACTATTTTTAAATATAGAATGTAAATTACTTCACAAATATGGTTGACAAACTCACATGGAGGTAAAACAGGAAGCATATCGACATCCACCCAAATGTCGATGTTACCTTCAATATGATCTTCAGGATGAAGATCGAAGGTTATTTCCATATCCTCCTGAAATCCATATGCCTTGGCTAGAGCTTCCCAATTTGAGCACCCTAATTCTGTGTTATTAACTGCATTCATTACTTTGACCAGAAATGTGTGACCATGTTTAGTCCTCAGGTTAGCTCTCCTCGTCTCCATACTCTCGTGGTTTTCGAAACCGAGCCTCTCCAAGACATACCGTCTTGCATGGCAGGGGATGAACTAGTCAAATTGTATAAAACAAAAATTACACGTTGAAGCAAAGAAACATAAGTCATGCTTAATTACGAAAAAACACTTGTCATCGTTGCGTACCGTACAAACATCGAAGGTCTCGTCAAGCTTGTTGGTGAAGAACCTGCCATCTCGCAGGCGAGGCCTGTCGCACAAACCCCGATCATCGCCGCAGTAATCACACTCAGGGATCTTATCGTCGTCAGACATTTCCTGCGTTCATGATTCAAAAATTCGGCATGACCCTTATTAAAATAAGACATATTGAGCGCCTGAAATTTGCCGGAACGGAAATGAATCAACATTCCAGCAAGACATAGGCACTAGGAGGTGTTCCCTGCAATAACATACACACATGTCCAAATAGACCTAATTCAATATCGGTTGACTTTCGGTCTATCGAGCCTTTCCTTAAATAACTCTCATATCTCATGGTGTGTTCGTGCGCAATCTCTCACACTGATATGGTGGTGTATATATGTTGGTGGACACTCTCTCACAGTAATAGTTCGACCGTCGGTGATGGACGCACCCCCTCTCCTCTCCTTGCGCATTATACCGAGGTATATATCGCAAGAAGAGAAGAGGAGGAAGCGCCCCCACGACAACAGTCGGGATTCCTCCATCAAGAACACACATGAAAGTCACACAAGGAGCAACGACAGACCGAAAGTATCTATTTTTTTTACTAAAAAATTATAACTAATACATCTCGAATACATTTATAATGAACTCGAATATAATATCACTAATACATCTTCTCGAATAATCCAGTTAATGCATCATCGAATATTATAACTAATACATCTCGAATATTATCATATAATATCACTAATACAGATCGAATATTATCGAACAATCTAGTTGACTCGCGGTTCCTGAGCCACGGGCGGTGGACACCCAAAGAGAAGGAACCATCACAGGATCATAACTCGGGTGAGATCCCTGAAGAACCTGCCAGGTATTCGAGAACCTGGCGTCCAACACAGCCATGTAGCGACGGACGTGCTATCCTCCTCCCTAACACGGCGACGTACCACCTCCGCGGGGGCCCGCTCCCTCTGCACCGATAGTGGCCCATGCGACTGCCACCAAAGAAGCTCCGGGTCGACGACGAGACCCGGATTCCTCACTAAGCGGCGCCCCCCGGAAGGTAGCACCTCCCACTGCCAGCCCGGCGGAGCCCAGTCCCGGACATGGCACCTCTCAAGGATGTCGGCGCCGAGTCGATGACGAGGATGCGGGCCGGGCATCGTCGACGTCGAGAATAAATTCATACGAAAACATTTTCTTATCGTTTAATGTTTTACTTTTCGGTTTTCTTATTAACTATCTAATTTCATTAACAAATTTAAAAACTCTAGAAATCCTAGCAAGAACCCTAGCAATGTACTAACCACAACCCTATCAATCCACCGAAATTAAACCTAGCAATCAAACGGGCGGAGGAGGCTGGGGATGTCTCACCAGAGAAGGAGACGGCCGGCGCGCGGAGGAGACGGCCGGAGGAGAAGCAGAGGCCGGGGTTGGGGGTCGGGGCCGGGGTGAGGAATCCGACCGGAGGAGAAGCAAACACCTCTATGATAAATGAGTTGGGAGGCAAAACATTAAGCCCCTATCTTTCTCTGTGTTCGATGGATGCCATTTGTTCTAAAAATATGCTTTGAGTACTAGCAATCATAGAAGACTATATGATGATTGAGTATCTGGAGCTCTTACTTAGACTTTGTTGAGAATAAGTTGAATTGCAATTGTTTGGTGACTAAGAACATAGGTTGTTAAGTTTCAAGAGAATTCATTGTTTGAACCATAACATGTGAATTGGTTGCTACTTTATCATTATGATTTTTATGAGAAAAAGTTGCTGTTATGATGCTAGGAAAAGTGGTTGAAATTATCATTGATCAAACTTATGCACTATGCTAGCATTCACACCTCATAAATTAGTTCTTTTATCATTTACCTACTCGAGGACGAGTAGGAATTAATCTTGGGGATGCTGATACGTCTCCAACGTACCGATAATTTATGAAGTATTCATGCCATATTCACCCATGTTTACAATACTTTTATATGGTTTTGATGCACTTTATATGATTTATTTAGAACTAACCCGGGCTGACGCTGTTTTCAGCAGAACTATCGTGGTGTTGTTTTTGTGTAGAAATGAAAGTTCTCGGAATCGCCCGAAACTTTTTGACGATTTTTTTGGAACAAAAGAGGCACTAGAAGCTTCGTGGGAGGGCCAGAAGAGCCACGAGGTGGGCACAACCCACCAGGGCGCGCCAGGCCCCCCGGCGCGCCCTGGTGTATCTTGCCCACCTTGTGGCCCACCTTCGCGTGAAACCAACGCCAAAAAATCCTATAAATATAGAAACCATCAGATATAACCCTAGACTCTCCGCTCCGTCGCCACAACTCTCTGTATCGATGAAAAACCAATTTGGAGGCGTTCCAGTACCCTGCCGGAGAGGGGAATCCATCTCTGGTGGCCATCTTCATCATCCCGGCAGAGGCCATGACGAGGAGGCAGTAGTCCACCCTCGGGGCTGAGGGTATGTACCAGTAGCTATGTGTTCAATCTCTCTCTCCCTCGTGTTCTTGAGATGTCACGATCTTGATGTATCACGGGCTTTGTTAATATAGTCGGATCATATGATGTTATTCCCTTGCTATCATGTTGTGATGAATTGAATCTTTCCCTTTGAGATATCATTATGTTGGATTGAATATTGGATTTGAGAACACTTGATATATGTATTGCATATGGATACCCGTGGTGACAATGGGGTGTTCTATTGATTCACTTGATATATGTTTTGGTACTCAACTTGTGGATTCCCGAGGTGACATTGGGGTAATCTATGCATAGGGGTTGATGCACGTTCTTGTCCTACGTTCTTCGATAGAAATCTTGGGGCACTCTTTGAGGTTCTTTTTGTTGGATTGAGTATTATGAATCTAAAATTGTTTGATGCATATCGTATAATTAACTCATGGATACTTGTGGTGATATTGGAGTATCTAGGTGACATTAGAGTTGGTTGATGCGTATCATATGGTGTTATTTTAGTACAAACTCTAGATAGATTGATCAGAAAGGATAATGATGCAGAGCATCCCACCATCATCCCCATGAAGGCTACACCATCAAGCCAGCCCCCAAGTGGCCCTATGACAAGAGCACGTGCACACGACATTGGAGCTAAGGTGAACTCACTCCTCTTCGAGTATGACTTCGATGGCAAAGGAACTTGGATGCTACCTCACAATGAAACCCTATGTATCCTTAGGTACGAGGAAGATAACCGCGAAGGACCAAGGAAGCAGCCCCAAGACCAAGGCCGAGGAGGAGAAGGAGCTAGCACCAAGGGCAAGTCTCTGGACAGCCCGGAACTTCCGGCCTGCCCGGAACTTCCGGCCCTCCGACGTCCCAGGACAAGATCCAGAGGTGCAAACTCTCTGGATAGCTCGGAACCACCCCGGACCCTTGCCCGGAACCTCCGGCCCCCGGAGCTTCCGGCCAGCCCGGAACTTCCGGCCCCTCCTGAAGCCAGCCGCCGAAGCCTGCGCCAACTCTCTGTTCAGCCCGGACCCGGCCCGGAACCAGCCCGGAGCTTCCGGCGCCCGGAACTTCCGGCCTAGCCCGGAACTTCCGGCCTAGCCCGGAACTTCCGGCCTTCACAGAGCGATGCCACTCGGGCCCGAGGCCCATGTACCTTTTCCTCTTACCCCTTCGTCTCAGACTATAAGTACTCCCCTCCTAGCTTCGTTTTAGGGTTAGCTTATGTTTAGCAAAGACACTTGTTGAGCATAGCTCCATTATCTCCCTTCCCTCGTGGAGCGATACACCTCTACGTGAGAAGATCCGGAGTGATGCCAAGGCCCCTCTAAGGGAAGATCCCCACAGGATTCAAGACCTCCTCCCCCGGAGCGAGAAGCCTACCGTTACTTGTATCCTTTGGTTGTCCGTGGACCGTGATACTCATGTACTCGTGTGATTTTAGTGGATGTGTGATCGGAGTTCGTCCTTGAGTGTTTTCCTCTTGTGATATTCCCATTGTGTTCTTAGTGTTCGTTCACAAATCCACCTCCAATTCGTGAAAGATCAACGCACACGGGCGTGCCCCGTATCATATTGGTATGTAGAGCCACGTTGATCATAAATTTGGAGTCCCTCCCCCCGATTTCTAGCCAATTTTGTTTTCTTTTGACCCAATTTCGAAAATCCCCACAAAAATAGCCATACCCAAATTTCTTGGATTTGTTTGATTTGATGAGATTTTGTTGATTTTGATCCGTGGATTTCGTTGTGGACGAGTGGATCTACCTTTCTAGCCATCCAATTACCCCAATTTTTCTTTTCCCCCGTCAGATTTGGGTTTTGCCCCTCGGTTTTCCGCCCAAGTCCAAGATCTGGAAATTAGGGTTCGTCCCAATTTTCCCGACCCCCGGAACCTCCGGCCTCATCCCGGACCTTCCGGCCCCCGGACCCTCCGGCCATCCCGGACCTTCCGGTCCCCAGAACCTCCGGCCGGCCCGGACCTTCCGGCCTTTGCAGAAACTTTGCAATTGCCAATTTTGCATTTTCTCGAGTTTTTCCACCACAGTTTTTCCGCAAACCTCCACCATTTCTTCCGCAACCCATTTGCACTTGAGATTTTGAGTCGCGAGCTACGCCACTTCCTAAGGTGTTTTGGCTAATTAGGAGTGGTTCTTCATCGACATCACCGCTCATCATCGCCCCGGATCGTCGCCAACCAACTCTTCGTTGACACCTCACCGTAAGCAAGGACGGTAATCGCGACGACACTCTTGTCTATACCCTTGCCATTGCATTGTTACCCCGAGCCTATTTGCATTACTTGCCTATCGAGACTAGCCATTGAGTATTGCCGGGCTACGCTACTTGTGAACTTTAGTGATACATACTCCGCATAGCTTCATTTGCGTGCATATATCTTAGTATCATCTTTTGTGTTACAACATAGTACCCGCATACATAATTGCTATCTTGGTGTGCACGTCCCGCATTGTGACCATACAAAACATCATTGCAAAAGAAAAGAGAAGCAAAGCTTTTAAGTAAGAGCAAAAGAGCAATAACATCGCAAGTTTCGCATAGCATACTTGATCATCTTGGATCACTTGAGCGAGTGACACGTGACACATACACACATAGCAAGTCGGGAATAGGAAGACGACACTTTTGGTTCATTGTAGGGTGTGCACAAGTGCGCATCGTGCCCATTGGAGCAATCGTGCTACCGTCTCTCTAGTGTTGTGCAACGGGAGCATTTTCCGTGGATTCCACATTTTGGCTCATTCTTGGTTGCATGACCCCAATTTTCTTCCGTGTGTGTGTTTCCGTGTCCCATTGCTATTGATCTACATTGTCTCACGTGCGAATTCTATGAATCTCTTTCAACATTATTGAATCTTATCTTTCGAATTGCTTGAAATTTGTGCCACTATCCTAACCAAGCTACCCCATAAGCATTATTTGTGTAGGTGTGAGAAGGACGATCTCCGGTACCAATTCTACTATTTTCATACTTGCACATTGAGTGATCTTGATCCACTTTCAACTGTTGGAACAGTAATTGGTATTGTCTTCTCACTCTTCCACTTATATCTTGTTGAGTTCTATGGATAGGAACATCATGTCAAACCCGGCCTTCGAGGAGAATGAAGACGACATGAACACCCACGTCACAAAGTTGCACTTCTTCGGCACACACAAGGCAATTATTCAAGCTCAAGATGTGTTGAATGACCGCATCGACCAACTCGCCTCCAACTTGCGTGAATCTGAGACGCGAACAAGGGAATACCTCGACACCAAGCTCCCAAGCCAAATGGAGGAGCTCCGATCCTTGATGATCACTCGAGCACCTTCCTCATCTACATTGACAAGGAGTCGTCACACAAGTCGCAACTCAACCACGTACTCTTCCGACGCAAGTCCACACGCTCGTCCTCATCATCGTGACGAACACTCCGGCCCAAGCTCTCCACAAGCTCATCACCATCAAGACAATCCATTTCATGGCAATGGATTGCAAGATTGCGTCCGCGCTCGAGAACGTCACCGCCAACAAGATCAAGATGCGTGGGAGCAAGAACGACAACGCCAAGAACAAGAACAAGCACAACGACGCCGAGAAGAAGAACAACATTGCCGTCATGAATGCGCGCTTGACGCACATCGTGCTTTACAAGAAGCTACTCGTGCCTTGGAGGAGCGCAACCGCCAAGCTCATCACGAGAAAGAAGCACTTCGCCAAGCACACCAAGAAGACCTTCGTCGACAACGACAAGAAGAGGCCAATCGCCAAGAGGAGCATCAAGAAAGGCGCAACCGAGCGCATCCAACTCGTCGCCGTCCTCAAGACCATCGCGTTGAACCCGACCATGAAGATGAACAAGGACAAGATCAACGTCAAAACGCTCAAGGCAATGACAATGAGGATCCACCTGCAAGACAAGGATTTCGGCATCACAACCACAATGATGAACAACGCTTCGGCAAGCTCAAGTTCACAATGCCAAAGTTTTCCGGAAGCAATGATCCCGAAGACTACTTGTCATGGGCCCTCAAGGTTGACAAGATCTTTTGCCTCCACAACTATGATGAAGAGAAGAAGATAGCCATGGCTTCCCTTGAGTTCCAAGACTATGTCCTTATTTGGTGGGAACAAGTGATCGAGCGTAGGAGAGAAAGAGGCGAACCTCCTATCAACACTTGGGCCCAAATGAAGGATCTCATGAGAGCTCGTTTTGTGCCTACACACTACAACCGGGATCTCTTCAAGAAGCTCCAACAACTCAAGAAAGGAACCAAGTCCGTAGAAGAGTACTATCAAGAGATGGAGATTGCTATGATCCGGGCCAATGTCAAGGAAGATGACGAGCAAACAATGGCACGCTTCTTGAATGGCCTCAACTACCAAGTCAAGAAGATAGCCGACTTCCAACCTCACTCCAACCTACTTGAGCTCATGCACCAAGCAACCAAGGCGAAACGGCAAGTGCAAGATGACTACAAGTACTCCAAGTTCTCATCCAATACCTACGGCTCAAGTGCTCAAGCTACTACGACAACGACACCTTCAACTACGACATCTACAACACCTACCGGCGACAAGTCAAGCTACAAGGACAAGACGACTTCGTCAAGCCAACCAACCTCAAGCACCTACAAGCCGAGAGCTTCATCCTCTACCCCAACACCGGATGCTACCGCCAAGACAAGCTCCATCAAGTGTTTCACGTGCCAAGGGCGAGGCCACAAGACCTTCGAATGCCCAACCAAACGCAACAGTGACGACGAGATGCAAGCTTTGGAGCAAGTGGCCATACACCGCCAAGTGAATGAAGATGAAGATTCGCAAATCTTTTGCGACAACAATTCGAGCCCCGCTCTCGTTGTCTCCAAAGTTTTGACGCTCCAACAACAAGAAGACGAGGACCAACGTTGCCACATCTTCCACACCAAGGCGGGCGTCCAAGGAAAGTCCGTCAAGGTCATCATCAACGAAGGGAGTTGCCACAACTTGGCAAGTGAAGACCTTTGTTCCAAGGTACAATTGGTCAAGAAAAAGCACCCTCATCCCTACAAGGTCCAATGGTTAAGTGACTCCGGAACACTCCAAGTTGACCACACCGTGGAAGTTTCCTTCAAGATAGGCGCTTATGAAGACACTTTGGAGTGTGATGTGGTTCCAATGTCCGTTTGCCACCTCCTACTTGGTCGACCTTGGCAATTCGACCGTGGCGTCACACACAACGGTCGGACAAATCAATATAGCTTCAAGATGAAGGGCAAGCAATATGTGCTCCGACCAATGACTCCAAGTCAAGTCATCGCCGACAAACAAGTTTCATCCCATCGTGGAGATAAAAGTGAGAGAGTGATCCACCTCAAAGAGAGTGAGTGCCACAAGCCAAAAATGAGCGACTCCACGATGAGGGACATGAGAGACATAGTTCTTTTAGCCATCAAAAGAGATTTGAGGGATGTGAGTGAGAGCCCATCGACCGTTCTTCACTATGTACTTGTGTGCAAAGATGAAGTCGTTCGGACTAACCCTCCACAACATCTTCCTCTTGTGTTATCTAAGTTGTTGCAGGAATTCAAGGATGTTTTTCCCGATGAGCTACCTCCGGGACTACCACCAAAGCGAGGGATCGAATACCGCATCGACCTCATCCCCGGAGCACCGCTTACGAACAAGGCTCCCTACCGCGTCAACCCCGACGAAACAAAGGAAATACAAAGGCAAGTCCAAAAACTCCTAGATAAAGGGCATGTACGTGAGAGTTTGAGTCCTTGTGCGGTTCCAGTCATTCTAGTGCCTAAGCATGATGGCACTATGGGCATGTGTTCCGATTGCCGTCCTATTAATGCTATCACCATTCGATACCGTCACCCCATTCCTCGTTTAGATGATATGCTTGATGAACTTAGTGGTGCCACTATATTTTCTAAAATTGACTTAAAAAGTGGTTACTACCAAATTCGCATACAAGAGGGTGACGAGTGGAAAACTGCTTTTAAAACAAAATTTGGTCTCTATGAATGGTTGGTTATGCCCATGGGCTTATCCGAAGCACCGGGCACTTTCATGCGTGTTATGCACTATGTTTTGCGACCCCTCATAGGTATTGTGTTGTGGTATATTTTGATGATATTCTTATCTTTAGCAAGTCTCTTGAGGAGCATGCTACACATGTCCGTGATGTTTTGCAAATCCTTAGGAAAGAGCAACTCTATGCAAACATGGAGAAATGCACGTTTGGTGTTGAGAAGGTAGTTTTTTTAGGTTTTGTAGTATCTTCTAAGGGCGTTCATGTAGATGAAACTAAGATTGATGCTATTAAAACTTGACCCACACCAACGAATTTGCAACAAGTGCGTAGTTTCCTTGGACTAGCCGGCTTCTATCGCCGTTTTGTCAAAGACTTTAGCACTATTGCATCACCTCTTCATGCTTTGAGCAAGAAGAATGCACCATTCATTTGGGGTCCTCCACAAGACACCGCTTTCCATGAACCTATAAATTTTCTCACTCATGCACCTTTGCTTGCTTTGCCCAACTTTGATAAAACATTTGAAGTGCATTGTGATGCTAGTGGTAATGGAATAGGTGGTGTGCTTATGCAAGAGAAGCGTCATATCGTGTACTTTAGCGAGAACCTATCCGGCGATCAACTTAACTACCCCATATATGACAAAGAATTGTATGCTTTGGGGAGAGTTTTGCATGTGTGGGAACACTATTTGCGACCTCATGAGTTCGTTATCCATACCAACCATGAAATGCTTAAGTACTTGAAAGGTCAAACCAAGTTGAACAAACGGCATGCTAAATGGAGTGAATTTATTGAGTCCTTCCCTTATGTCATCAAATACATCAAGGGTAAGGAAAACGTTGTGGCGGATGCTCTTTCCCGCAAATGCATGCTAGTTACTCAACTTGAGTTGAATGTTATTGGTTTTGAGCACATCAAAGACTTGTATGAGCATGCTACCTATTTTGCTAATCCTTACACTATGTGCCAAGTGAAAACTTGTTGGGAGAACTATTATATGAAAGATGGCTATCTTATGTGTGCTAACAATTTGTGTATACCCGAGTCTTCTCTTCGTTTGTTGCTTTTGCAAGAGGCTCACGGTGGAGGACTTATGGGTCACTTTGGACGCGACAAGACGTATGCCACACTATCCAACAAGTAATTTTGGCCCAAGATGTTTTGTGATGTTGCACGCTTCACCACCCGATGCTCTACTTGCCGCAAAGCTAAGTCCAAAGCTCAATCCCATGGTCTTTATATGCCTCTCCCTATACCTTTCCAATCTTGGGAAGACATTAGTATGGATTTTGTGCTTGGTTTGCCATGAACTAAACATGGCCATGATTTCGTTTTTGTCGTTATGGATCATTTTTCCAAGATGGCTCACTTCATTCCATGTCACAAGACAGACGATGCTTCACATATTGCAAATTTGTTTTGTAGGGACATCTTGCGACTACATGGCGTCCACAAGACCATTGTCTCGGATCGCGACGCCAAATTCTTGAGCTACTTTTGGAAGACCCTATGCGCCAAGCTCGAAATCAAGCTTCTTTTCTCTTCGGCATATCACCCCAAACCGGTGGACAAATGGAGGTGACGAACCGGACGCTATCAACTCTACTTCGCGTGTTGATCAAGAAGAACATCAAGGAATGGGAAGATTGCCTTCCCATCGCCGAGTACGCCTACAATCGCGCAAGTCACTCCACCACCGGCAAGTCTCCGTTCGAAGTGGTCTACGGTTTCAATCCATTATCCCCATTGGACATCCTACCTCTACCACTACAAGAGCGCGTCAACATGGACGCAATCGCAAGGGAAAGCTACATCAAGAGGATGCATGAAGACACAAGGCGCACGATTGAATGCCAAGTGGAACGCATCACCAACAAGCGCAACCTCAACAAGCACCCCATGGTGTTCAAGCCCGGTGATCTTGTGTGGCTACATCTTCGCAAGGACCGCTTCCCCAACGAACGCAAGTCAAAGCTACTTCCTCGAGCCGACGGCCCTTTCAAGGTGTTGACACGCTACAACAACAATGCCTACAAGATCGACATCCTGCGCGACAAGTACAACGTGAGTGACACCTTCAACGTCACGAATCTATCCCCTTTCCATGGTGATGAAGATCTTGATCCGAGGACGGATCTTCCCCAAGGGGGGGGGGAGATGATGCGGAGCATCCCACTATCATCCCCATGAAGGCTACACCATCAAGCCAGCCCCCAAGTGGCCCTATGACAAGAGCACATGCACACGACATTGGAGCTAAGGTGAACTCACTCCTCTTCGAGTATGACTTCGATGGCAAAGGAACTTGGATGCTACCTCACAATGAAACCCTATGTATCCTTAGGTACGAGGAAGACGACCGCGAAGGACCAAGGAAGCAGCCCCAAGACCAAGGCCGAGGAGGAGAAGGAGCTAGCACCAAGGGCAAGTCTCTGGACAGCCCGGAACTTCCGGCCTGCCCGGAACTTCCGGCCCTCCGACGTCCCAGGACAAGATCCAGAGGTGCAAACTCTCTGGATAGCTCGGAACCACCCCGGACCCTTGCCCGGAACCTCCGCCCCCCGGAACTTCCGGCCAGCCCGAAACTTCCGGCCCCTTCTGAAGCCAGCCGCCGAAGCCTGTGCCAACTCTCCGTTCAGCCCGGACCCGGCCCGGAACCAGCCCGGAGCTTCCGGCGCCCGGAACTTCCGGCCTAGCCCGGAACTTCCGGCCTTCACAGAGCGATGCCACTCGGGCCCGAGGCCCATGTACCTTTTCCTCTTACCCCTTCATCTCAAACTATAAGTACTCCCCTCCTAGCTTCGTTTTAGGGTTAGCTTATGTTTAGCAAAGACACTTGTTGAGCATAGCTCCATTATCTCCCTTCCCTTGTGGAGCGATACACCTCTACGTGAGAAGATCCGGAGTGATGCCAAGGCCCCTCTAAGGGAAGATCCCGACGGGATTCAAGACCTCCTCCTCCGGAGCGAGAAGCCTACCGTTACTTGTATCCTTTGGTTGTCCGTGGACCGTGATACTCATGTACTCGTGTGATTCTAGTGGATGTGTGATCGGAGTTCGTCCTTGAGTGTTTTCCTCTTGTGATATTCCCATCGTGTTCTTCGTGTTCGTTCACAAATCCACCTCCAATTCGTGAAAGATCGACGCACACGGGCGTGCCCCGTATCAGATAACTTGGTGTTATTTTAGTACGAACTCTTGGATAGATCGATCAGAAAGGATAACTTTAAGGTGGTTTCGTACCCTACAATCAATTTCTTCTTATGTTATCCGCTAGATAAGAACTTTGGAGTGATTCTTCGTTGCACCTTGAGGGATGGTTATGTGATCCAATTATATTAGCATTGTCTAGAGATTGTACTAGCGAAAACACGGACCCTAGGCCTTGTTTTCAAGCATTGCAATACCGTTTGTGCTCACTTTTGTTACTTGCTACCTTGCTGTTTTATATTTTCAGATTATAAAAACCTATATCTACCATCCATATTGCACTTGTATCACCATCTCTTCGCTGAACTAGTGCACTTATACAATTTGCCATTGTATTGGGTGTGTTGGGGACACAAGAGATTTCTTGTATTTGATTGCAGGGTTGTTTGAGAGAGACCATCTTCATCCTACACCTCCAACGGATTGATAAACCTTAGGTCATCCACTTGAGGGAAAATTGCTACTGTCCTACAAAACTCTGCGCTTGGAGGCCCAACAAAGTCTACAAGAATAAAGTTGCGTAGTAGACATCATGTTCCCATAAGAGGGTCAAGCTCACTCATAAGAACTATCGAGGCCGACAGTGGCATCCCTAGATATTCTATTGGGAAGACGACCAACCTGTAGTTTAGGTTGTCCGTGACCTGCCGTTGTTCGTCCTCAGAATACCCCAGGACTATCACCTCACTCTTGTCGAAATTTATCTTCAAGCCCGACATGGCCTCGAAGCAAAGGAGGAGGAACTTCAGATTGACGATGTCTAGGTCCGAGCCCTCCACCATAATCATGGTATCATCTGCATATTGCATGTGAGTGACCTCGCCGCCAGGGATATGGTGACCAACCACTCCTCGGAGATGGCCGACCATCTTCTTCTTATCGAGGATGGTCGCTAGGGCATCTACCGCAAAGTTAAAAAGGAGAGGGGATATGGGATCTCCTTGCCTAACGCCGCACGAGGATTGAAAGCAGGGGCCAACCTCCCCATTAATGTTGATTGCCGTGCTCCCGGACTTAACTAGATAAATGATCCAAGTGCACCACCGGCCATCAAACCTCCTACGCTCAAGTAGTAGGCGCAAGAATGACCAACCAAGGCGGTCATACGCCTTATGATAGTCTAGCTTCAAAAAGACGCCCTTATGACCACTCCTGCTAACCTAATGGATAATCTCATGAAGAGCCAGGATCCCATCGTGGATGCGCGACCCTTTAGGAACACATATTGGAAGGGGTGTGCGAGCCGTCTTGCCACATGTGCGAGGCGCATCGCACAGACCTTCGCAAACATCCACTCCAACACATTAATCATCATGATCAGCCGAAACTGTCGAATATCCGTCACCCCAACTATTTTGGGATTAGGGTGATGACACCAAAGTTCAGGCGAGCCATGTCAAGGGTCCCAATGTAGGATTCATGGAACATATTCATGATCAACGACTTAAGCTGCGACCAGAGCTTCTGGAAGAAGGCAAGTGACAGACCATCTGGCCCATCCTGCTTAGTCTAGGCATTACTTCTTTTGAAAATACACACAAGCTTACGTATCATATATTAGACAAGAAGAGAGTAAAACACCCAACAACACGGTCAAGGATGCAGCTAGTCCAACCCCAGATACAACTAGTCCACTACTTCGCTAAGGCTCATCGAGACGAGCACCATATCATTATCCGATCTTTTGACCGGCATCGCCATGCACTTACCATGGTTGATCCTCATCCCTCAAACTAGGCCGAAATCCTCTAGGATTGACAAACACACCTCCATGCCCAACTCCCACAGATTGAGGAAGACCATGACATCATCCTTGAAGGTTAGTCTTTGGGATAAGCCCGACTTAGCCAGCGGCGCCAACAACCCCATATGGAAGCATGAACAAACATTCAATGAAAAACTTACATGATCAAGATTAACCGCATCGACGACAAAATCTGGATCAGAAAGACCAAGTCCATCGAGTCAAACGCTTTGGAGATGTCCAATTTAGGCAGCATGGTTGTCACCTTTAGTGCATGAAACCGACGAACCATGGATTTAACTAGCATGAATTTGTTAAGTAAGGACCATCCACACAAATACAAATTTTAATGTAAGGACCATCCACACAAATACACACTCTGGTGTGCTCCCACAGCGAGGGACGTCCATGGCTAGATGGATGGCCATCGTCATGGTGAAGATCTTGATCACACCTTGGACTAGGCTCATCGACCTAAAGTCTAACAACTGCACTACCCATCCTTATTTGTCAGCAAGGTGACTAGCACCCGGTTGATCACCCCCAAACCATGCACATCACCAACCAAGAACCTATCGAACACATAGAAAATATCCCCTTTATAGTGTCCCATCAAGACACAAAAAGTCCCATGTAAAGCCATCGAGTCATGGAGCCTTGTCTAGGGGCATTACCTTATCTCCACCCAAATTTCCTCCTCTGAGAAGGGGGCCTCCAAGTTGGATGGTCGTGCGAGGGCAAAGAAATGGCCTCAAGATCCACTGAGAAGGGGCATTCCTCATATATTTAATTACCTTTGATCCAGTTTCAGATGTATTTAGTACCTGTCTTTTTCCACGTAGGTGACCCTAGGTATCAAACCCACAGGAATGATTTCTAATTGAAAGGTGATTTTTGCAAGATTCTGTCATCGTAATGAGTTCTAGTTTCTCGGACCGAAACTGCACAATTCTAGAGAGAAAACAATAGATGAAAAGTAAGCCATGGCTTAAGGTTTTACTTGCAGCTGTATACTTGTATTTGGGATGTCATCTAAATATTCAACATGGTCCTGGTGGATACCGCTACTATGTGTTGTCGACGTGTATGTGCAGGGGATGCGTCCTAGTAACCTCACTACCGGTCAACAACCCGCATCATGATTCTATTGTCCAACAAAGGTCCTTACCATTGCACAAGGTTACCTCGATTATGAAGGATTTATTCGAAATAACATATTGGGTGACCACACCTCACATTTCCCTAGGAAATTGCTTTCATCTAGCTGATGACCCACAAATATAGGGGATCAATCATAGTCCTTCCGATAAGTAAGAGTATCGAATCCAACGAGGAGCAGAAGGAAATGACAAGTGATTTTGGTACGGAAGTTTCTGCAAGCACTGAAAGTAACGGTGATGGATAGTTTTGTAGCAAGGCAATTCATAACAAGTTGCAAGTAACAATAGTAGCAATGGTGCAACAAGGTGGCCCAATCCTTTTTGTAGCAAACGACAAGCCATGACGTACTCTTATATGAAGCAAAGCGCTCTTGAGGACACATGGGAATTTTGTCTAGTCATGCTTCATCATGTTTAGTTGATTCACGTTCGCTACTTTGATAAATTGATATGTGGGTGGACCGGTGCTAGGGTGCCGTTCTTACTTGAACAAACAACCCACTTATGATTACCCCCTCTCGCAAGCATCCACAACTACGAAAGAAGAATTAAGATAAATCTAACCATAGCATTAAACGTGTGGATCCAAATCAGCCCCTTACGGAACAACTCATAAACTAGAGTTTAAGCTTCTGTCACTCTCGCAACCCATCATCTACTTATCATTCCCCAATGCTTTCCTTTAGGCCCAAACATGGTGAAGTGTCATGTAGTCGATGTTCACACGACACCACTAAAGGAAGAGCAAGATACATATCATCAAAATATCGAACGAATACCAACACCACATGATTATTGAAGACAAGCCTTCTCCCATGACCTCAAGAACGAAAGTAACTACTCACAAAACATCATCAGGTTCAAGATCAGATGTGTAATGAATATGCTTAAGGATCTGAACATATAATCTTCCACCAATTAAACCAACTAGCATCAACTACAAGGTGTAATCAACACTACTAACAACTCACACGTACCAATCTGAGGTTTGGAGACAAAGATTGAATATAAGAGATGAACTAGGGTTTGGGATGATATGGTGCTGGTGAAGATGTTGATGAAGATTTATCGTCCCACGATGGAGGAAGCGTTGGTGATGACAATGGCTTTGATTTCCCCCTCCTTGAGGGAAGTTTCCCCGGCGGAATTGCTCCGCCGGAGAGCAAAAGTGCTCCTGCCCAGGTTCCGCCTCCAGTCGATGGCGCTTCGTCCCGAAAGTCTTCTTATAATTTTTTCTAGGGAGAATGACATCATATAGGAGAAGATGGGCACCGGAGGCCTGCCAGGTGGCCCACGAGCCCTGGTGACGCGCCCAGGGGGTAGGGCACACCCCTGCCTCGTGGCCATCCATTGGGTCCCCTCCGGTTGATTCTTTTGCCAATAATTTTTATATATTCCAAAATAATTCTCCGTCAATTTTTAGATCATTTGGAGTTCTAGAGAATATCCATCTCTTCGGTAGTCCTTTCCAGTCCAGAATTCTAGCTGCCGACAATCTCCCTCTTTGTATGAAACTTACAAAATAAGAGAGAAAAGGCATTAGGATTGCATCATAAATTGTAATAATGATTCAAAACATAAGAACTATCAACGGAAAAACATGATGCAAAATAGACGTATCAACTCCCCAAGCTTAGACCTCGCTTGTCCTCAAGTGGAAGCCGAACTCGATAATCATGACCGCATTCTTAGAGAGAGAGAGAGAGATGCGCCGATAAAATAAAATACGTACATGAAAGCATCATGATCATTATCATAGCAGTAACTTAATATCATAAAACTTCTCATGAACAAGTGACAATCTATCCACACGTTCAAGTATGAACCATAAACTTTATTGAAAACTAGAAAACTATGTTCTTAGTCATTGAAACAATTGCAATCCATCATATTTTTAGAAACAGTCTATGCCAGAGCTT
Organism: Elymus sibiricus; assembly: GCA_039707655.1. NCBI lineage: Eukaryota > Viridiplantae > Streptophyta > Magnoliopsida > Poales > Poaceae > Elymus > Elymus sibiricus. The sequence goes on along the minus strand of CM077667.1, from coordinate 174,051,846 downwards.
TTTTCAGCAAGTTCACATACTCAACTATCATTTAATCTTCTATGATTGCTGACACTCACGACATATTTGTGAAGCAAAAAAGTTTAAATCAGACACATAGGAAAATAGAGGTTTATAGTTTGTCACCACCCAACATCTTATCTCAGGGATAATGTCAACAATAATAACTCATGATCACCTATATCCAACTAGATATATGCGCCTGGATCTTTCCCCACTCATGATGCTTGCCAAGTAGAGAATAATAAGAATGGAATAGGGATTAACATCACTGACTCTTGCATGAAAGTGAATATATAAAAGTAAAAGATATGCCATTCGTAGAGGAAAGCAGAGGTTGTCATGCGCTTTTTATTTGGATGTGCAAGCTCTTAATGGAAAGGAACGTCACTTTATGTTGCCCTTTATGATAGCAAACTTTATTATGTAGTCTGTCACTTTTATTTCTTTGCCATCACAAGTTCGTACAAAGCTTATTTTCCCTTTCAATAAAAGATCATACATATTTAGGAGCAATTTTTATTGCTTTTGCACCGATGACAAGTTACTTGAAGGATCTTATTCAATCCATAGGTAGATATGGTGGACTCTTATGGCAAGAAACTGGGTTTAAGGGTTTTTGGATGCACAAGTAGTATCTCTACTTGGTGCGGAGTTTTGGATAGCAAAGGATTATGAGAAAGCACCACATGTTAGAGGATCCATGACAATATAACTTCTATGTGAATATAAGCAAACATAACTCATTACCTTGTCTTCCTTGTCCAATGTCAACTAGTTGATCATGGATAGAATATTTAATGGGGGCTCACAATCATAAAACATGTCCAAGATAGTATATTTATATGTGAGGCCTCTCTTTCATTACTACTTTTTTCATGAATTGCATCAATGACCAATGTTATGTTTGTTAATTTCCAACAAATTTTACCAATTATACTATTTTTATGTGAAGTCATCAATCCCCATGGGATTAGCATATGATCTTTTTATTATTTTCATTGCTAAGATTGATGCAAGAAGGTAAAGCAAACAAACTCAAACTACTCTTTATTATATAACTCTCACACTTGATTACATAAATAGATAGACCATGAAGCAAACACTCAAAACTAAATTATACTAAAAATGTATTCATCTAAATCATAGGATAACCAAGGATCGAACTAAAACTCGATAATGCTGGTAAAAGTGATGGTGATACGATACCGGGGCACCTCCACCAAGCTTGGAAAAAGCCAAGGGTGGTGCCCATATCCGTGTACTCAAGTTTCTTTCTTCGGTGATGGTGGTGATTGATACGTCTCCAACGTATCTATAATTTTTGATTGTTCCATGCTATTATATTATCTGTTTTGGATGTTTTATATGCATTAATATGCTATTTTATATTATTTTTGGGACTAACCTATTAACCTAGTGCCTAGTGCCAGTTTCTGTTTTTTCCTTGTTTTTGAGTATTGCAGATAAGGAATATTAAACGGAGTCCAAACGGAATAAAATCTTCGGAATGATTTTTCTTGGACCAGAAGAAACCTGCCAGACTTGGGGATGAAGGCAGGAGACTTGCCGGGAGGCGACAAGATACCAGGGCGCGCCCTAGGGGGGGGCTGGCTTGTGGCCCCCCAGCAGATCTCCTAACCCTATTCTTCGGCCTATAAATTCCCAAATATTCCCCCAATACCAAAAAGAGCCACGAAAACACTTTTCCGCCGCCGGAACCCTTTGTTCCCGTGAGATCCCATCTTGGAGCCTTTTCCGGTAATCTGCCGGAGGGGGATTCGATCACAGAGGGCATCTACATCAACTCCATTGCCCTTCCGATGATGCGTGAGTAGTCCACCACAGACCTTCGGGTCCATAGCTAGTAGCTAGATGGCTTCTTCTCTCTCTATGTTCTTCAATACCATGTTCTTCATGATCTTCATGGAGATCTATCCGATGTAATACTCTTTTGCGGTGTGTTTGTCGAGATCCGATGAATTGTGGGTTTATGATCAGATTATCTATGAATATTATTTGAATCTTCTCTGAATTCTTATATGCATGATTTCATATCTTTGCAAGTCTCTTCGAGTTATTGGTTTGGTTTGGCCAACTAGATTGGTAATTCTTGCAATGGGAGAAGTGCTTGGTTTTGGGTTCAATCTTGCGGTGTCCTCACCCAGTGACAACGTAGGGGTAGCGAGGCACGTATTTGTATTGTTGCCATCAAGGATAAAAAGATGGGGTTTTCATCATATTGCTTGAGTTTATCCCTCTACATCATGTCATCTTACTTAATGCGTTACTCTGTTCTTCATGAACTTAATACTCTAGATGCAGGCAGGAGTCGGTCGATGTGTGGAGTAATAGTAGTAGATGCAGAATCGTTTCGGTCTACTTGACACGGACGTGATGCCTATATGCATAATCATTGCCTTGGATATCATCATAACTATGCACTTTTCTATCAATTGCTCAACAGTAATTTGTTCACCCACCTTATTATTTTCCTTCAAGAGAGAAGCCTCTAGTGAAACCTATGCCCCCCGGGTCTATTTTCCATATTATATTTTCAGATCTATAAACCAAACATACCAAAAATACTTTGCTGCAATCTTTTTACTTTTGTTTTACTTTTCGTTTTAGTAATCTTCTATATCTATCTCTATCAGATCTCATCCTTGCAAGTAACCATGAAGGGATTGACAACCCCTTTATAACGTTGGGTGCAAGTGTTTGATTATTTGTGTAGGTACATCTATTGGGGACTTGCTTGTATCTCCTACTGGATTGATACCTTGGTTCTCAACAACTGAGGGAAATACTTATCTACTTTGCTGCATCACCCTTTCCTCTTCAAGGGAAAACCAACGCAAGCTCAAGAAGTAGCAAGAAGGATTTCTGGCGCCATTGCCGGGGAGATCTACATCAAGCCTACCAAGTACCCATCACAAACTCATCTCTTGCATTTACATTATTTGCCATTTGCCTCTCGTTTTCCTCTCCCCCACTTCTAAATCGATTTTCAGAAAATATTTGCCTTTTTATTCTCCCTTCTTCCGTTCATCTTTTCGATTGCTTTTTGTTTGCTTGTGTGCTAGATTGCTTGCTTTGTCACGATGACTCAAGAGAATACCAAGTTGTGTGACTTTTCCAATACTAATAATAATGATTTTATTAGTACTCCGATTGCTCCCGCCACTAGTGCGGAATCTTATGAAATTAATGCCGCTTTGCTTAATCTTGTTATGAAAGAACAATTTTCCGGCTTTTCTAATGAAGATGCCGCATCCCATCTAAATACTTTCGTTGAGTTGTGTGATATGAAAAAGAAGAGAGATGTGGATAATGATATTGTTAAATTGAAGCTATTTCCTTTCTCACTACGAGATCGTGCAAAAACTTGGTTTTCATCTTTGCCTAAAAATAGTATTGATTCATGGAATAAGTGTAAAGATGCTTTTATTTCCAAGTACTTTTCGCCCACTAAGATCATCTCCCTTAGGAACGATATAATGAATTTTAAGCAACTTGATCATGAGCATGTTGCACAATCTTGGGAGAGGATGAAATTAATGATTAGAAATTGCCCCACACATGGTTTGAGTTTATGGATGATTATACAATTTTTTATGTGGGATTGAATTTTGCTTCTAGAAATCTTTTAGATTCCGCCGCTGGTGGTACTTTTATGGAAATCACATTAGGAGAATCTACTAAACTCCTAGATAATATTATGGCAAATTACTCTCAATGGCATACCGAAAGATCTCCTACTAGTAAAAAAGTGCATGCTATTGAAGAAATAAATACTTTGAGTGAAAAGATGGATGAATTAATGAAATTTTTTTCTAGTAAGAGTGCTCCTATTGATCCTAATGATATGCCTTTGTCTTCTTTGATTGGAAATAATAATGAATCTATGGATGTGAATTTTGTTGGTAGGAACAATTTTGGTAATAACGCGTATAGAGGTAATTTCAACCCTAGGCCGTTTCCTAGTAATTCCTCTAATAATTATGGTAATTCCTACAACAATTCTTATGGAAATTATAATAAGATGCCCTCTGATCTTGAGAATAATATTAAAGAATTTATTAGTTCGCAAAAGGTTTTCAATGCTACGATTGAAGAAAAATTGCTCAAGATTGATGATTTGGCTAGGAACGTTGATAGAATTTCTCTTGAGATTGATTCTTTGAAAATTAGATCTACTCCACCTAAGCGTGATATTAATGAGTCTTTAAAAGCTATGAGAACTTCTATTGATGAGTGTAAAGAAAGAACCGCTAGAATACGTGCTAAGCGTGAATGGCTTGAAAAGGTGTGTTCTCGTGATAATAATGATGAAGATCTTAAAGTGATTGATGTGACTCCTATTGAATCTTTGTTTTCTAATACAAATCTTGATAAATATGGGACTGGAGATAAGTCAACTTTAGTTAAAAGGCGTCCCAATGATTCGGAGTTTATAGATCTTAATGCTAAGATTGATAAAAGTGGGATTGAAGAGGTCAAAACTTTAAATAGCAATGAACCCACTCTTTTGGATTTCAAGGACTTTAATTATGATAGTTGTTCTTTGATTGATTGTATTTCCTTGTTGCAATCCATGTTGAATTCTCTGCATGCTTATAATCAAAATAAGGCTTTTACTAAACATATCGTTGATGCTATGATGAAATCTTTTGAAGAAAACTTGAGTTGGAAGTTTCTATACCTAGAAAGCTTTATGATGAGTGGGAACCTACTATTAAGATTAAAATTAAAGATTATGAGTTCCATGCCTTGTGTGATTTGGGTGCTAGCGTTTCCACGATTCCGAAAACTTTATGTGATGTGCTAGGTTTCCATGATCTTGATGATTGCTCTTTAAATTTGCATCTAGCGGATTCCACTATTAAGAAACCTATGGGAAGGATTAATGATGTTCTTATTGTTGCAAATATGAATTATGTGCCCATAGATTTCATTGTTCTTGATATAGATTGCAATCCTACATGCCCTATTATTCTTGGTAGACCTTTCCTTAGAACGATTGGTGTAGTTATTGATATGAAAGAAGGAAACATTAGATTCCAATTTCCGTTAAGGAAAGGCACGGAACACTTTCCTAGAATTAAAATTAAATTACCTTATGAATCTATTATGAGAGCTACTTATGGATTGCATACCAAAGATGACAATACCTAGATCTATTGCGTTATGCCTAGCTAGGGGCGTTAAACAATAGCGCTTGTTGGGAGGCAACCCAATTTTATTTTATGTTTCTGTTTTTTGCTTCTGTTCTTGAGTGTTTTGCACATTATTACTTCTGTAGTAATTGTGTTTTATTGTTTTAATTAGCGTTTGTGCCAAGTAAGACCTTTGGGATGGTTTACGGTGATTGTTGATTTGGTTTTGCTGAAAAACAGAAACTTTTGCGCTCAGTCCAGGAATTTTATAAATTCACCAGAGAGTCAATTGGATCTGAATTTTTTATACAAGATTGATATACAAATTTACCTGATTTTCCTATTGTTTCAGAATTTTTGTAGTTACAAAAGTATTCGAAGTTTACAGATTGCTACAGAATGTTCTGTTTTTGACAGATTCTGTTTTCTTTGTGTTGTTTACTTATTTTGATGTATCTATGGGTTGTATCGGGGGGTATGAACCATGGAGAAGTTAGAATACAGTAGATATTACACCAATGTAAATAAAGAATGAGTTCACAACAGTACCTAAAGTGGTGATTTATTTTTCTTATACTAACGGATCTCACAAGTTTTCTGTTGAGTTTTGTGTTGTGAAGTTTTCAAGTTTTGGGTAAAGATTTGATGGACTATGGAATAAGGAGTGGCAAGAGCCTAAGCTTGGGGATGCCCAAAGCACCCCAAGCCATATTCAAGGATACCAAAGAGCCTAAGCTTGGGGATGCCCCGGAAGGCATCCCCTCTTTTGTCTTCAATCCATCGGTAAATTTACTTGAGGCTATATTTTTATTCACTACATGATATGTGTTTTGCTTGGAGCGTCTTGTATGATATGAGTCTTTGCTTTTTAGTTTGCCACAATCATCCTTGATGCACACATATTTTGAGAGGGACATGCACTAATCGTGAATTTATTAGAATACTCTATGTGCTTCACTTATATATTTTGAGCTAGACAATGTTGCTCTAGTGCTTCACTTATATCTTTTTAGAGCACGGCGGTGTTTTATTTTATAGAAATAATTGAACTCTCGTACCTCACTTATATTATTTTGAGAGTATTTAAACAGCATGGTAATTGGTTTAGGTTATGAATTTAGTCCTAATATAATGGGCATCCAAGAGGGATATAATAAAAACTTTCATATAAAGTGCATTGAATACTATGAGAAGTTGGATTCCTTGCATATAGTTTTGAGATATAAAGATGGTGATGTTAGAGTCATGCTAGTGATTAATTGTGGAACGGTAAAAATACTTGTGTTAAAGTTTGTGACTCCCGTAGCATGCACGTGTGGTGAACCGTTATGTAACGAAGTCGGAGCATGATTTGTTTAATGATTGTCATCCTTTGTGTGAGGGTCGGGAGCGCGCGATGGTTTACTCCTACCAACCTCTCCCCTAGGAGCATGTGTCAAACACTTTGCTTCGATAACTAATAGATTTTTGCAATAAGTATGTGAGTTCTTTATGACTAATGTGAGTCCATGGATTATACGCACTCTCACCCTTCCACCTTTGCTAGCCTCTCTAGTACCGCGCAACTTTCGCCGGTGCATTAAACCCACCTTCCTCAAAACAGCCACTATACACCTTCCTCAAAACAGTCACCATACCTTCCTATTATGGCATTTCCATAGCCATTCCGAGATATATTGCCATGCAACTTCCACCATTCCGTTTTTTATGACACGCACCATCATTGTCATATTGCTTTGCATGATCGTAAGACAGCTAGCATGATGTTTTCATGGCTTGTCCGTTTTTGATGTCATTTGCTATGCTAAATCGTTGCACATCCCGGTACACCACCGGAAGCATTCATATAGAGTCATATCTTGTTATAGGTATTGAGTTGTAAGTAAATAAAAGTGTGATGATCATCATTATTAGAGCATTGTCCCATGTGAGGAAAGGATGATGGAAGCTATGATTCCCTCACAAGTAGGGATGAGTCTCTAGACTTAACAAATAATAAAAGAGTCCAATGAAGCCCAAATAAAAAAAGAGGCCAAAGATGCCCACCAAAATAAGTAAAATAAATAAAAAAATGAGAGAAAAAGAGAGAAGGGACAATGTTACTATCTTTTTTTCCACACTTGTGCTTCAAAGTAGCACCTTGATCTTCATGATAGAGAGTCTCCTATTTTGTCACTTTCATATACTAGTGGGAATTTTTCATTATATAACTTGGCTTGTATATTCCAATGATGGGCTTCCTTAAATTGCCCTAGGTCTTCGTGAGCAAGCAAGTTGGATGCACACCCACTTAGTTTCTTTTTGAGCTTTCATACACTTATAGCTCTAGTGCATCCGTTGCATGGCAATCCCTACTCACTCACATTGATATCTATTGATGGGCATCTCCATAGCCCATTGATACGCCTAGTTGATGTGAGACTATCTTCTCCTTTTTCCACACAACCTCCACCATATTCTATTCCACCCATAGTGCTATATCCATGGCTGACGCTCATGTATTGCGTGAAAGTTGAAAAGGTTTGAGAACATAAAAGGGGTGAAACAATTGCTTGACTAGTCATCGGGGGTGTGCATGATTTAGATACTTTGTGTGGGGAAGATGGAGCATAGCCAGACTATATGATTTTGTAGGGATAAACTTTCTAAGGCCATGTTATTTTGAAAGGACACAATTGTTTGTTAGTATGCTTGAAGTATTACTGTTTTTATGTCAATATTGAGCTTTTGTTTTGAATCTTATGGATCTGAACATTCATGCCACAATAAAGAATATTACATGGATAAATATGTTAGGTAGCATTCCACATCAAAAATTCTGTTTTTATCATTTACCTACTCGAGGACGAGCATGAATTAAGCTTGGGGATGCTTGATACGTCTCCAACGTATCTATAATTTTTGATTGTTCCATGCTATTATATTATCTGTTTTGGATGTTTTATATGCATTAATATGCTATTTTATACTCCCTCCGTCCCAAATTAAGTGACTCAAAAATGACTCAAGTTTGTACTAACTTTAGTACAAAGTTGAGTCAATTTTGAGTCACTTATTTTGGGACGGAGGGAGTATTATTTTTGGGACTAACCTATTAACCTAGTGCCTAGTGCCAGTTTCTGTTTTTCCTTGTTTTTGAGTATTGCAGATAAGGAATATTAAACGGAGTCCAAACGGAATAAAATCTTCGGAATGATTTTTCTTGGACCAGAAGAAACCTGCCAGACTTGGGGATGAAGGCAGGAGACTTGCCGGGAGGCAACAAGCCACCAGGGCACGCCCTAGGGGGGGGGGGCGCCCCCTGGCCTGTGGCCCCCCAGCAGATCTCCTAACCCTATTCTTCGGCCTATAAATTCCCAAATATTCCCCCAATACCAAAAAGAGCCACGAAAACACTTTTGCGCCGCCGGAACCCTCTGTTCCCGTGAGATCCCATCTTGGAGCCTTTTCCGGTAATCTGCCGGAGGGGGATTCGATCACGGAGGGCATCTACATCAACTCCATTGCCCTTCCGATGATGCGTGAGTAGGCCACCACAGACCTTCTAGTGCATAGCTAGTAGCTAGATGGATTCTTCTCTCTCTATGTTCTTCAATACCATGTTCTTCATGATCTTCATGGAGATCTATCCGATGTAATACTCTTTTGCGGTGTGTTTGTCGAGATTCGATGAATTGTGGGTTTATGATCAGATTACCTATGAATATTATTTGAATCTTCTCTGAATTCTTATATGCATGATTTCATATCTTTGCAAGTCTCTTCGAGTTATTGGTTTGGTTTGGCCAACTAGATTGGTAATTCTTGCAATGGGAGAAGTGCTTGGTTTTGGGTTCAATCTTGCGGTGTCCTCACCCAGTGACAAAGTAGGGGTAGCGAGGCACGTATTTGTATTGTTGCCATCAAGGATAAAAAGATGGGGTTTTCATCATATTGCTTGAGTTTATCCTTCTACATCATGTCATCTTACTTAATGCGTTACTCTGTTCTTCATGAACTTAATACTCTAGATGCAGGCAGGAGTCGGTCGATGTGTGGAGTAATAATAGTAGATGCAGAATTGTTTCGGTCTACTTGACACGGACGTGATGCCTATATGCATAATCATTGCCTTGGATATCATCATAACTATGCGCTTTTCTATCAATTGCTCGACAGTAATTTGTTCACCCACCGTATTATTTTCCTTCAAGAGAGAAGCCTCTAGTGAAACCTATGGCCCCGGGTCTATTTTCCATATTATATTTTCAGATCTATAAACCAAAAAAACCAAAAATACTTTGCTGCAATCTTTTTTACTTTTGTTTTACTTTTCGTTTTAGTAATCTTCTATATCTATCTCTATCAAATCTCATCCTTGCAAGTAACCGTGAAGGGATTGACAACCCCTTTATAGCGTTGGGTGCAAGTGTTCGATTATTTGTGTAGGTACATCTATTGGGGACTTGCTTGTATCTCCTACTGGATTGATACCTTGGTTCTCAACAACTGAGGGAAATACTTATCTACTTTGCTGCATCACCCTTTCCTCTTCAAGGGAAAACCAACGCAAGCTCAAGAAGTAGCAGTGATGAAGAAGTGGTAGGCTTGTCCTCTAGCTTCCAAGGCATGGGCTCCCCATCAAAGAAAGAAGAACGTGTCTCCGGAATCCTGAAATCTAAAGCTATGCTCATCTTTTTGAACCTGGATTCATACTCACAGTTTTGGTTTTGCAGGTCACAGATTTGAGCTTGGAGATGCTCGATCCACTCTTGAAGCTTGAAGAGGGCTTCCCTAATATTCTTGGTGTCCAGCTTTGTAGGGTAACGCACCAGATTTTTTTTCCAGACCTATGCACCAGCCCAGGACCACTATGGAGACTGCATACAAGGTTTGATCATTTTCGTTACCGACTCGTAGCGCAGCGGAAGTAGAGTCGATGACGATCGGCGGTGCAGATCCCCGCAGCTAGGATTTACAACCTCACAACCGCGAGGATGTATACCCTCATCTGCCCCTCGGACAGCCCTTCGGGAGGCGGTCGGATAGTCCCCCGGACGGTGTCGCGGACAGCCCTTCGGGAGGACCTCCGAAACTCGGACGGTCACACGGACAGCCCTTCGGGAGGACCTTCGAAACTCAGACGGTCACATGGACAGCCCTTCGGAAGGCACTCCCGAACTAAGACCGAAACTACGATCTCTCTACAGAGTTGCACACATACGGTGTCATCTATCCGGCAGGGCTTCGCCGTCCAGAACTAGTTCCTGCCGGAACCCAGTCAGCCTTTCGGCTCTACGAAACTATTTCGCTGGGAGGGAGAGAGAGAGCCAGATCATGCATGGCATTTGTATGAGAGTAAGCATCAGGTTTGGGCAGCCCCCTCACCTCCTATTTATAGGAAAACCAAGGGGTAGTGTGCCTCCACAAATTACCAAAAACCCCCATGCAAAAGGGTTCACATGAGGGTGTTATGGACAAAATGGGGTGCCATGTGGAGCTCCAAGGAGCTCCACCCATCTTGGCCGGCCACACCCTTGGGGGCCCCCCATGAGGGGCTTCCTTGGCCCCCAAGGCCTTCTAGAAGCCTTTTGGGAAATATCCCAAAAGGTGGTTTTCCATAAATATCCAAAAAGCACTTTCACTATTCATGACGACATTTTTCAGCGTTTGTTCGAACTGAAAATATTTATGTGGGCTTAGAACATTTCCAGTACCCACTAAAATAATTTTCAATGTGTTCCGGAACAATTCCGGATTAGTGATTTTCATCTGCGAAAAGCATCTGAAGTGGTTCCGGCAGCTCCGGAACATTTCCGGTTTTTCTTCCGGAAAATTCCCAGAAGTTTCCAGAATGATTCTGGCACCCTCCAAGAATTATAAGGCATGTGCCAAAACCAATTTGACTTAATGGTATCCCCTGAAACAACTTTTCAGTTTTTCCGAAACTGTTCCGGTGTTCTCTCTGCGGAACTTTTCCGTTGTCCGAAACTTTTCCGGTGATTTTCACTCAGACTCCCTGTCTAGTATTCAGCAGATAGATGACCCTTAAGCGTGTGACCCTATAGGTTCGGTGAAGTATAGTCATGACCCGGAACCCCTTCCGATCAATGATCAACATCAGAGCCGTGGACACCCATATTGACCCCTATACCCACACGAATGAATATTCGAGTGAACCTCCAGTTGCCGTGTGCTATTCCTGTTGCTTCGCGACATGTTACAAATACCCGAGGTGAGACATGTTGGCATTCCCGTGGATCAACACCTTGTCCACTATGCCAGTTACCTCGTTGCCGGTATTGTTCTCTTTTCTCGTTCCCGTGTTCCGGCATCCCCTTGATCAAATCACAAAGTGTCTTGCCAGACGATGATGGATACCGTAACACCGAGAGGGCCCAGAGATATCTCTCCATCGTCGGAGGAGCAAATCCCAATCTTGAGCTATCAAGTTACTTGACATACTTTTCCATGAACCCGTAAGCCGCCGTAATAGCCACCCATTTACGGATGACGTTTAACAAACCCCAAAGTTCATGAAGCAAGCACGAAGAAACTCGATACACTCATGGTCTAAGGAATCATGCAAACGTTAACCATCTCTGTGTTATTAACCATTTAACTTGTGACGAATGTATCTCATAGCATAACATCAATTCGGGTCGATTCAACACAAATGTTCTTCTAACATTGTGCCCTCAAAGTTGCTGGCATAGACATGCCCATGATCAGGAAAACAGAACCATCATGCAACACTTGAGCTAGTCTTAGAGGCCAGACTAGGAATACATTTTACCGTTTATTATTCCACATGTGCATATGAGTCTTCCTCCGAGCCTCATGGTTATTGTAGACTCGAGAACCATAGCAGTTATAGCATGGAACATAAACCTAATTATGAACAGGGAGATAATCAATAACATTTATTATTGCCTCTAGGGCATATGTCCTATAGACTCCCACTTGCACTAGAGTCAATAATCTAGTTAATGCTAATGCACTTTACACCTGTGGCACACTGGTGTAAAATATGCTTCGCATGTGGTATAGCCTGATGTCCAACGGATCTGACGACTTCAACTCTGTGTGTGACTTTTCATATCCTTGCGTTTTCATGCTTTCACAAAATTCATATTTTGTGTGGACTTGGCTTTCATTTGTGTGAATCATTGGTCGAAACCTGATTCCTCAGGTTGAGCTATGGAGCAACTATCTGCAATAGTGTCCCATAGACCAAAGCCATCTTGGAACCATACTAAGTTCATGAACGAACTATATGATTCAACAACTTCTTTGTCGCTTCTAAAGTGTCAACATACTTAGCCTTTGTTATAGAATTCGCCACAGTATCTTGTTTGGAACAATTTCCAACAACCGTGCCACCATGTTGTGTATTACACAAAACCCTTAACTTAAATCGAAAATCGCATGGAGCATTGATGAAGACTGTATCGATGTAATTACTTACAACGAGCACTTCATAATCTCTGCTTGCGAGAAAACATGTCATCAGTACTGCTCTAGTACTCAATGACATCTTTCACTGTTGTCCCATGATCAGTACTTTTATCACTTTGGTATCTATACTCGCAACAACTTTGGAGTATTGGACATATCTGGTTGTTTTTACATACCATGGAATACATGATTAATCCAAACGCAAGAGTGTGTGGAATCACCATCATGTATTTTGCTCATCAGTGTTTTGGGACACCGAGTTTTGCAAAAACTCTTTCCATGTGACTTCGACAAGAATGACTCCTTGACGTTTTTCAATGCTAAAAGGTTTTAGCATTTTGTCAATATGTATCTTTGCTCAGCCCCATTAGGTAAATCTATCTCCATAGATCATCATGCCTAATATCAAGGCTATTTAGCCCAAGCACTTCATCGAAAAAACTATTTTCAAATGAAGTCCTAATTCGTGTCAAGAAATTTATTTCCAATTAACAATGTGTCAAGCACACAAGGTTTTTAGAAATATTATTATGCTCCCACTTACTTTCTTGAACCACAAGCATCTTCGATACCCATTTGATGAAGTCAAACTCTTTTGACCATTTCATCAAAAACGAAGATTCCAACTCCATTTTGCTCTCTTCTGTCCATTGCTGGAACTTTGAAGTTTGCATACTTACTAGCATCCTCTGGATCAAAAAATTACTTCGGACTGTATTACATACAAGTCCTAGGTTGCATTTCCATCTCATGGAAATCCTTTTTGGCATCCATGTTTCATATCTCATGTTTGAAATATGTATTAATTGCTAGTTCAACCCGAACCGACTTTAAGCATCGCTACGGTGAGACTACCTCATCGTAGTCAACTCCTTGAACTTGTTATTTCAACCAGTCGAGCTTTATGGATAAAACATTTTATCCACATCAGTTTATAGTTTCATAAATATTCGTTAGACTCTAAGTCTTCCGAAAGGTGTATCAAGGTTTTAATCTTGAATCACTTATATGGAAACTATCTCGGATTGTATTGGCATTTAGCCAATTCCGGAGTCAGGGCCCATCAACGCTTCCTTGTGTATCGTAGGTATACTGTTGTCTAACAACAATATCTCGTATGCGCACCTGAGAGGTTTGCACGAGTTTTTCCTACGTGGTTCAGCTGCAAGTTCGACCGAAGTCCATACATCTCATGTAGAGGCTTCCGTATCAGTCGCAGTAGGAAACTCTGGAATTACTTCCAAGGTCTCTTTCCTTTGATCTGATGACGAAGATACTGTTTATCTCGTCGAGTTGCACTGTTCTCCCACTCACCTTTTTGAAAGAACAATTTTCTTCAAAAACCAAACCGTTCTTTGTGGCAAAACTATTTGCCTCGGTATAGTGAGGGAGAAATACCCAATAACTTGGGATAACCTACAAAGTAGCACTTGTCTGATTTGGAATAGGTTTGTAATATTTTACACAAGCCCCATATTCCAAATGTTAAGAAAAGATATAACATGGTTGGGCGTACCATACCATGGCGTCATTTCAACAGACCCGATGGAGCTCTTTTCAGTGTAAAAGCCGCAGTCTCTAAAGCATCACTTTAAAAGGGATAATGGCAAATTTATTTATGTCATCTTTGATCTTACCATGTCATGAATGGTTCGATTACATCTTCACGGACTCTCCACTTGCAGTGGTGTTCCGGGAGGTGCAAGTTATGAAACCCCTTTCACAACTCATCAGACATTCGCTAAACTTGTAACTCAAATATTCCTTTCCGCAATCAATTTGCAGAAACATAATTTTCTTGTTACAATAAATTCTACTTCATTTTTGAAAACCTTATGAATGAATTCAAAAGATCAAGACTTACGTCTCAACAAGTAAATATCCATATATCTACTTGAGTCATTTCTGAAGATAGATAAATCCACCCTTTGCAACAACATTTATTGGACTACACACATCATAATGTATGATCACCAATATGTTCTTTGCTCGTTCCTTATGGCCTATGAACGGTATTTCAGTCACTTCAGTTTTTAGAGGAAAGTTGCAAGTGTCAGATGATTCAAAATCAAACGACTTCAAAATCCATCATAATGGAATTTTCCATGCGGGTTTCTCCAATGTGACCAAATGCAGTGCCACACTTGTGTGGTATTCTTTCAGTCTTGCGACATTTAGCGTCAATGTTATGGATGTATCATATTTGCATCAATATTCATAACATACATCCCATCTTGGATGGAAGCATGGCCCTTCATGTTATTCATAATACTGAACAACAATTGTTCTTTTATGAACAACCCTTTTGCAACAAACATTGTGCACTGGGTTAGAGTGTATGAAACTCTAAAATGAATTATGAAAGTAAACACGGAGGTAATATATTAATATCATTTTTCATAACATACATCTCATTCATAATGAAAGTATGGCCCTTATGTTTATTCATAACACCGAACATCAGAAGTTCTCTTATGAACAACCTTATTGCAAGATACCTTATGCAAAGGGCTAGAGTGTATAAAGCTCTAAAATGAATTATGAAAGAAAACACATAGGTAATACACCGATGGAAGGTATAGTAACTTTTACTATGTTCCCAACGTGTATCAAGACCTCATTCCTGGCTAGTCTTTCAGGCCATAGTAGTTCTTGCATCGAGTCGCAACAGAATGCAATCGAGTGGGTATCTTTGTGATCAACGCACAATACCCAAAATTCGTGATCAACATGTTTAACCATAATTCCCAAGAACTATATCTTTGACCAGCCTTCTATATATCAAAAACTTGTATGACATTCATACATGAGCTGGATATTCCAGTTTTCCTTCCTTTTTGCCTTTATACTTCTAACAGTTTAACTTTTAGTATTTCTCCTTGTGACACCCTCGATTTGTGCTACAGTAATCCGTGTAATTAAGCTACAGTAATGACCTTGATTAGGCTAATCCATTTTGCTAATCAAATTGTGATCACTGTTGGAATCAAATTCCAATTCGAATTCTTTTGCAATTTAAAAATTCATTTAAAAAGTGGATATAAAAGTTTGGCAAAACTGGAATTAAAAATGTTGGATGGATTGCAAATATTCCCTAAGATTTTATAAAATTGAAACCGGAATTTTTTGAAGTATTTTAATGCCTCTAAATAATTAAATCAGACGCTGTTAAAAAAACAACAACAACTGGGCCGGCCCAGCAGGCCGGCCGAACCGGCCCAGTTTAGTGCCTATGAGGGCGCTGGGAACCCTAGGGGCTCCCGGTCGCCCCACCCCTCGCGCCCGATTCCGCCCCCGCCGCCAGCGCCGGCCTGAGCTCCCGCTCGTCCCCCCCGCCGACGCCTGACCGGCCCGGCTCGCCCCCCTCGCCGGAGCCAGCGGCCGACCCGGCCGGCCCCATTCGGCCCCCCCGACGGCCGTCCGCCCCCGCGCGCCCGTCCGCCCTGCCGCCTCGCGTCGCCGCCGCTGCTCGCCTGCACCAGCCGCCGCCTCTCGCCGCCACCGGCGCCGCCTCGGCCTCCCCCCCGTGAGCTTTCCCCCCCGGGCGCCGGAGGCCAGCGCGCGCGCGTGTGTGCGCGTGTACGTGCGTGTGTGTCTGTGTGTGTATGTGTATGCGTATGTATGTATATACGTACGTACGTATGTATGTATTTATGCATGTACGTATGTACTAAAGACAAAATAGAAAATTAAATAAAAAAAATTTATAAATAAATAAATAGTTAATTAGTTAATTAAATTGATTAATTAATTAATGGGTTTTTATCACTTTTGCCATCGGTTGTATAACACTAATCAGTTTTGCCACTAAAATTTTTCACTAATAAAAAATGCCACTGTTTTGTAGTCACAAGCTCAAAAACACCATTTTTCACCGTTACCGTCTGGTCAATACACGTTGACTGCTGGTAGATGACGAAAATACCCCTATCCCGTTTGTCAACTCCCCTCTCTCTGTGTTGACTTGTGGTGGGTCCATCTGTAAAGGAAAGTAAAATAAAAATAACCATTGCGTGGAGTCGAACTCCTGTACACAAGCTCAACGGACAAGCTGCTAAACCAACTAAGCTACGCACTTGTTCTAATCCAGTAGGAGATAGTATATATCTTATATACCTACTATCTATCGCGACCTAACTAAACACGCATGACTATTCAACCGAATACCCGATCTCTTCGTGGCAGTTTCCCCATCAGGATCGAACATCCCTCGCCGCCACCGCCGCCTGGCAAACACCTCACCTCGCACCGCCGGTCGCCGGGCTGCCCGCCCAGATCCGGCGCGCCTCCACTCGCCGGCGCTGCAGCGCCTCCCGCCGAGTGCCGCCACCCGTCGCTGCTTCGGGTCTTCCTCCCGCTCGGCACCGTCACCGGATGCAGGTAGCTCCGACGCTGCTCCCGCTTGACTCTGCAGCTCCTTCTGTTTCTTCAAGTGCAGTTCCCCCACGGCAATGGAGACTGACAACAGGACCGAATCGGAGTGTTGCGTCGCCCACAGGACGCCCCAACATGACATGGGCTCTGAAATTCCTGCCTTGTGAGTATACTAATTCTCAGTGTGCGTGTGTGGTTCAATATAGCTTGTAGAGGTCGAAATTTTGATGTAGAAATTGTTTTAGCCGACGTTGCCTTATTGATAACCGCGTGCAATTTGGTACTTGTTTTGCTGATGGTCAGGATGGATGCGGATACTGCTTGTATGCTGACAGTTAGGATGGAAACAAGCCGTGTGAGTAACGATGGTTGCAAGCGATATGTTGGCGGCTTTGATTTTCCTCTATTCGTAGAACCTAGTATCACACACAAAACATTGCTGCACAAACTGTGTGATAGCTATCCATGGGGGTGGCGTGATTCTGTTGAGTTGAAGTACTATGACAGGGAGCAGAATAAATGGGTTGATGTTGTATGTGATGATGATGCAGCTTTGATGTTTGGAAAACATCAAGATTCAAAGAAAATATCTATGCAAATTGAGGTTCTTCAGAAATCACAGACTCCTAGCACACCTAGCCGTAATCCACATACACAACCTTGTTACAGTGTGAGTCAACATACAGGGAGTCATGCAGTTGATGTTGATACAGTCAACATACAGGGAGTCAGGCAGTCTACTAGTGTTGATGATGCTAATAGAGACATAACCGATGATGCTATACCTGATGATGCTATTCTCTCGGATAATGATGATGAGAGGCAGTATCCAGACTTAGTCCAGAAGTCTACCAAAGAAGATGATTCGTCAGATATGGAAGAGGAAGATAATCCTCCAGCATATGAATCCACTGACACTGAAGAGGAAGAAGAGAATAGAGACATGGGTTTAGTTGATGAAGAGGAAGAGGAGGAGGAGGACAGACCTGTTGTAGTATATGACAAGGAGATGCCATCATTTGCAGAAGGCTCGGTATTCCCCTCTTTGTTGGATTGCAAGAATGCACTTTCTACTTTTGCAATTAAACGTGAATTTGACTATAAAATCGAAAAGAGTGATTCTAAGAGGCTGAGAGCAAGTTGTGCATATAAGAGGTGTAAGTGGAGGATTCATGGCTCTTATATGAGGAATAGCACAATATTTCAGGTATAACTTCCTAACATCTAATTGATTTGTTTATTGTATCCCTTATTTTGTGGAACTGGTAACTATACAAATGTGGTAAGTTTAACATACTTGTTGATTTTGTTGTTTCCTACAGATCAAGGTGTGTCCTTTCTCTCATACATGCCCAACTAAGCTGAGAAGCGAGAAGTTCAAGCCGGCAAAGAGCAGGTGGGTCGCTAATGTTGTGCTGGATTGGGTGAGAAAGAACCCAGATATTGGCCCTACTGCTCTTCAAGAGAAGATCCACGAGAAGTACCACTTCAAGGTGCCGTACATGTGTGTATCTCGCGGTAAGGACAAAGCAATGGATATGATTAGTGGAAAATGGGAAGATAGCTTCCATCGTCTCTATAGTTTCAAGGCTGAGGTGGAGAAGTGTTCTCCTGGTAGTGTAGTGGAAATAGACAAAGAGACCGTGCAGTACACGATCAAAGGAAAAGTGAGGGAGAAGGAATGCTTCAGGAGGGTGTTCATTTCATTCAAGGCATGTTGGCAAGGCTTTTTAAATGGGTGTCGACCATACTTGGCCGTGGACTCAACTGCACTAAATGGGAGATTCAAAGGGCAACTAGCTTCTGCTTGTGCCATTGATGGCCATAATTGGCTTTACCCAGTTGCCTATGGGGTGCTAGAGACAGAATCGTCTGATAGTTGGGCTTGGTTTCTTCAAAATCTGCGTAGGCTTATTGGGCATCCTGAAGGACTAGTCATACACACTGACGCTTGCAAAGGTTTGGAGACAGCAGTAGAAGAAGTGTGGCATGGAGTGGAGCATAGGGAGTGTATGAGGCATCTTGCTGCAAATTTTCGAAAAAAATTCAAGGGCAAGGTCTACGATGATAATCTTTGGGCTGCAAGCTTAACTTTCAGTTCTAGAAAGCATAATTGGCATATGAAGCAGATCCTAGCTAAGAAGAGTGTCCAAAAATATATGGCTGAACACCACACAAAGCTATGGTATAGAAGCAAGTTCAATGAAATCTGCAAGGTTGACTACGTCAATAACAACCTCGCAGAGTCATTTAATAGCAAAGTCAGGAAAGTTAAGGCTCTTCTTGTTGTTGACATGTTGGACAAGATTAGGCAGATGATAATGGAGAAGTTTGATCTGCGGATGAGGATAGAATTAGAAAAATGGCTTGGCCATCTCATAATACCAAGTGTGATAAAGGCACTGCATGCCAAATCCAAAGGTAAATATCTTGTGTTCTTTCAATTGATTAATTTCACAACAAACTAAATTCAATGAGTAATGTTTTGTGTTCTTTTCAGGACTGAAGATGATGGTAGTTAGACGCAGTGACGTTCAGGCAGAAATTACTGCAGTGGACAAAGAGAACAGGGAATGGAGGTACCCTGTTGACATCGCAAAGAAAACATGTAGCTGCAGGCAATGGCAGGTCAAGGGTTTGCCATGTATCCATGCCCTGTACTTTATTACTTCACTCCGAGGTCCGGTATCAGAAATTGAACCTTATGTACATGAGTTCTACTCCGTTGCAAAATTTAAGGCTGCATATGCGGACAACATACCAGCAATGGTAGGCAAGCAACAATGGGACATTGTTGAGCCTGGCTTCAAACTACATGCTCCAGTGTTGAGGAGGCCAAAAGGACGACCAAGGAAGACTAGAATTAGATCTAGTGCTGAAGGTGCTGGTGTGGGCGCTAGGAAAAGGAAGTGCAAGCGATGCGGAGGCTTCGGGCACATTGCTAGAACGTGCAAAAATCCAGTTGACCCAGCATTTGGAGAAGATGAGGCTGACCTCCAAGCTAGGGAAGCCCCTTTTGTGGCAGGAGAAGGCGACCCTGAGCTATCCATGGTTGCAAGTTCTGCTAGGTAACACCAAAAGAACATGTGTTTTCTATATGTATTTCCAACATCTATTTCTATTCTTTTTTGCAACATGACTAACTTCTGTACAGCTCCAAGAAAATTGTGAAGAAAACAAGTGTGAAGAAAACAGAGAAGAACACTAGGAAAAGTTAGGATATGCAAAATGAAGTTTGTACCACAACCAAAGGTTCTGCAGGTGGATCTATTTCGTCTCCCATGCATATTCGAGTTGCAAATGCGGGACCACCAGACAGTCCTTCCCAAAACACAAGAAGCAAAAAGAGGCTGCACATGTGAAGTTTGTGTAATCGTGACCTTATGCTTGTGAACTTGGGCATGTTTTATTTTCAACCTTATGCATGTTTGATAATTTGGACCTTTATATTTCGAACCACCAAGTGGATGTTGTTGAATCTTATGTATGTTTGTGAACCTGATTTTGAACCTTATGTATGTTTGTGTCGTTTTCAGAAATATGGGAAGCTGCCATGCTGAAATTTTCAAAGAAATTCAGAAAAACATGTGATCCTGTTGTCATGTGTTGTTACTATAAATTAGTGTGTGACGCATCAATCTATTGGGCTTGGTGATCTGCTGTCCCAACTAATTTTGAAACTCAACCTCAACAAGCAATAAGAAAAGATACGAGACGTTGCTGTGTTGGAAATATTTAATTAATCTTGATTAGTGAAAAAAATTAGTGGCAAAACTGATTAGTGTTATACAACCGATGGCAAAAGTGATAAAAACCCTTAATTAATTATTTAATTAATCAGTATTTACTGTTTACGATAATTAAACAATATTTTACTGTTTTGGACAATTCGAATTTAACAATTAAATTAATTTCAGAATATTGCTAAATCTTTATTAAATCATATAAAATAAACCATAGCTCAGATGAAAAAGTTTTGAACATGAAAGTTGCTCAGAATAATCCTACGGTTCCGAATACGCAGTCCGTTAGTCTGTCACGTGCTCCTAGCATAGCGAACATGGAACTTTTCCATCGTTTTCATCTGTCCGGTAAAAGCCAGATTCCCGGGAAATATCGTCAGATATTCTTCCGACCCGTCTGCGACATGTAATACTGCGTTAGTGCATGCCTAGCTCTGCATATTGCCATGTCATGCATCGTGATGCATTTGTCTGCTTTATATTTATTGTTTCTCCCCCCTCTTCTTACCGGTAGACCTCGTGACTGACGGTGCTGCTGGGTACGACTACACCGTTGACGATCAGCCTTTTGCCGCAGAGCAGCAAGGCAAGCAACCCCCCTTGAGCATTCTGATATCGCCCATTCTTTCCCTCTTATTCTTGCATTAGATTTTGCTACTGTATTAGCTAGCTCCTATTCTGATGCATAGCCTATTTTTGATAAACTGCTACTATACCTGCAATCATATCAACTGCTTAGTATAGGTTGATCAGTGAATCCCCAGTGACCCCCCTTAGTCCCAGTTGCCCCTGCTTCTTCATCGACGACTCGACGAACCGAAGACTCGAAGACTCGGTCCACCGACCGACAAGCCAGGCCCCTCACATCACCGCACCCCCCTTAGTTGTACGACTCTGCAGCACTACTATCGAGTACCGAGGGTGACACCTCGTGAAGTACTCATGATGCTAGCTCTGTAGTGCAGCTAGTCGGTCGTGGTTATCGAGGGTGATTCCTCCTTCACCACTCCCGACGATGACTCTATCATGCAACCCCTCAAGTATGGGACCCTCGAGGGTGATTCCTCTAAGTCCAGCTTGACGGTTTCATCGAGCGGGGCCCCTTGAGGGTGATTCCTCAGGTTCCGCCTTGATATTTTATACGCACAATTACTATGACCGGGTTACTAAAACATGTTGGTGATGGGTCGGCCCTGAGGGATACCCACGGGTTGATGATGATGAGGCATGGACTGACGAGAGAGGCCTTTGCCACACATCCTCGAGACGGGGTGACGGACCGCACTTCATGGGTTGTGCTTTCCCCGCATTAATAAAATGCTAATGGGTTGGGTATTTGATCTGAGTTGGGTCGTTGGCCTTTTTACGCACCAAACCATCGCGTGGGAGAAGTTATGGGTACTCAGCGTCGTTGTATCAGCCGAAGCTCTTCGGACGTCAGCAATGGAGCAGCGCGCGCCGGATTGGACTGGACGGTGCAGCTCTTGGACTGGAGTGTACTAGGTCTGTTCTGGCCGCCCACGCATCGTGCAGGAGCGCAAGGGCAAGTGGGCCCACGAACCTGCGCGCTTAGGATTTAGACCGGCGGGCTGGCCTCTTCGTTGGGCCTAGGTGGGGCGACGACGTGCTGCTATCCCGAGGCCGGGCATGACCCAGGAAAGTGTGTCCGGCCGGAGGTGATCAGGCGTGTTGGAAATGCGGTGCACCCCTGCAGGGATGAATAATCTATTCGAATAACCGTGTCCACGGTAACAGGACGACTTGGGGTTATACTTTGACCTTATACAACTATAATTGTGATTTAATTTGAAATAATTGTGGCTCCGAGATTGCTTCCTCGCAGGGAGTCGAGGAAAAATCTCTGGGCGTGGTTACTTAATAAAATTGATACAATAATATGACTATATATGAGATACAAGTCTACTCTCTTCTAATGCTGCAAGATGCTGAAGATGCTAGTCTTCGATGGGACTAGGCCTTCTCCCTATTCTTGCTTTCTGCAGTCAGTCCAGATATAACCCCATTCCTTGATACTGATGCATACTTAGCATAGTTCTGATGTCAGTCTTGCGAGTACTTTGGATGAGTACTCATCGCTGCTTTGCTTTCTCTTTCCCCCTCGATACGATTCTGCGTTCAGGCGATGGAGCCCAGGAGATGGAGTACACCGGAGACGACTACTACACCACCGCTGGAGCCTACTACTGTGTAGAGAATGCCGACGCTCAGGAGTAGTTAGGAGGTTCCCAGGCAGGAGGCCTCGCCTCTTTCGATCCGCTGCTTATGTTTGTGCTAGCCTTCTTAAGGCAAAACTTGTCTAACTTATGTCTGTACTCAAATATTATTTGCTTCCGCTGACTCTTGCTTTGTCAAGCTTTGTATTCGAGCCCTCGAGGCCCCTGGCTTGTAATATGAAGCTGTATGACTTTAATTTGTGTCTAGTGTTGTGTTGTGATATCAATCAGTGAGTCCCTAATCTTGGTCGTACACATTGTGTGTATGATTAGCGTACGGTCGAGATTGGGGGCGTCACAAGTTGGTATCAGAGCCGACTGCCTGTAGGTAGCCCCCCTTTCCAACTCCTTGGCCGAAGTTGAGTCTAGTACTTGAAAAACTTTTACTAACATTGTTGTGTGGCTTACGGGCCCACATCTCAATCGGGTGGTATTAGGATCTTTTATTCCTCGTCTATACTCTGGGTTCTGATCTCTCTTCTCTTTCGGGTTAAATTTTTTATTAATTCTAACTCTAGGTTCTCGTAACTACTCCTCCCGGAGAGCCCCTCATTTCAGACGATGGCTCGATTCATCAGAAGACTTCGAAGATACTCTCTGATGTTCTCTCGAGAACTTGTGCTCATCGCTTTTGCGATTCCCTTCCACCGTCAACCCTTATGGATGACTACATGCAATTGTCACTCATACTTTCATATCCAGTTGCTCTTGTTATTACAAGGTACATCGAATTATCTTACCGGAGATTCGTTCTTCCTCGGTTGATCATGTGTTTCACAGAATTCTTTGAAACGCTATTCGATCTCCCGATATCCTCAATAACTTTTGACTCTTGACCTTTCTCACCTGCTTGCATTATGGTTAATTCCATATGTCTGGCAATATTAAGTAAATCCTTTGTGGTTTTCTTTTGATTTTATTGATTCAACCCGTGTGTGAATGCACGTAGTCATCAGTTGTTATCATATATTATCCGTCCAGCTCAGACGTCTTTCCAAACAAGAGCTGGTTCTCGTTAAATCAACCTTGGTTGATTGTCCATCTGAGTCCCTTCAACTTATTGTTATTGATCAGAGCATCTGATTCTGATACACCAATTTGGGAACTTAATTCCCTTGGTTATTTAAGCATCAAATTATTGGATGTTCTATAACCTGATGCTTTGCATTCTTTCTCCCTCTGATTGAGCACCGGTATTCACATCAGGTCCTTTGTGGACCGCCAGACCCATTGTTGGGTTATTATCCGGTAGCATCTTTCAAATTCAAAATTCTTGTGATGTTCTTCCCCTGATACATGATGCCATTGGTAAACCGTGTCTTCTCCCTCTGATAAGTTGTATCCTATGCTTTCGTCAGCCCTGCTCTGTTGTCAAGCATGTGTTAATTACTCTTGAAGCTTGTGGTATATGTTCCTAAGATGCCCCGATGGGTTGAACCTATGCCTTCCTTAATTCGTGTGAACTCAAGAGTTTTCACGAGTCCTACTCTTCTGGTGTTTTGCCGGATAATCTTTCAAAGCTACAACCTGATTTGATACTTTACAACCGTGGTTCCGACCATGACTGTTCTTCTTTGATCCCATTTTTAGACCAGTTTAAGCACTTGCCTTCTGCGGATCAATATATCGGTCTAAGCTTTAATTCCGATCTACATCCGAGTATTACCCCTGGTATCTCAAGAAAATCATGGAGCTGCATAGCTTCTTATAAGCTCCTCATCAGCTATGTTTTCCTTCATTGATTCCAGTTTTCTCGTGTTCTGAGTTGTTGGACACTCAAGGACACCGATAGTTGAATCGAGTCCGCATTGCGATTCAACAACTCTTAGTAATCTTCTTTGCTTATGAGTTTGTGCTCGATCATGTCTTTCCAAGCTGTTTGGCTACATCATCATCGTCATGCTAAGGCTTGACCATGCTATTTATATCCTTCATCCCCGGAACACAATTCCAACAGTGCTCTAAGCTTACATCGAGTTTGCAACGTCATGTTGGTTGTCTTGAAGGCAATTTTGACTTTGAGCTAGCACCCTCATCTGTGGTTCCGACAACTTTTTGCTTCACCATTCGTTGCTTGATGTCGTCGCTAATCGATTACATCTTCATGAGGCTTCTCGACAAATGTGTCGTGATCCTCATCAGCATTCTGGGCTCTTCCAGGATATCAGTTGAAATTCATGATGAGAAATATCTTCCTTGCCCTCGATGATCTGTGTTATCATCGACAACCTCCTTGTCTTCCTTCCAAACATCGACTTGGTCTTGTTTTTGGTTGAACCTTAAGTTCCTTGTTAGCCATCTGGTGTTATGATCTATCTTGGAGTATTACCATCTTTTGTCGAGAATGTCGTGATAATTGCACACGTCTTAAGAATTCTTGATATAGTGATACCTCTTGCCACCACCTTTCATTTCTTAGTTTTCGTGTTGTTACTAACCGGAATACTGACAAATGGAATGTGATGTGTAAATTCAATACCTATGGCATACCAAATCTATCACCTTGGAGTTAATGAACAATAAGTCCATTCTTAGTGTATTGACTATTGAGTCAGCACTCTAATATTGGTCATGCTACTTAGTCTGTATTTCTGGTGCACCTATCGATTAATGTTTAATTGTGGATGTTTCCCTCGGGCATACCTCAATATATCATCTGGTTTTGTTCACTCAATCATGGAGATCCTTCTTTGTGGGAATCCCGACGAACTGTTGCTGAGCCTACCAGCCACATCCTCTTCTCCCTCATGGTTCATGATGAACATTGAAGCTAGTGTTGGAAACCTTGAAAGCATTATCTTTGTGTCTAGCTCATGAAGAATATGTTTGTTAAAAGAAGTGTTTCGCTCTAAGTTCACATGCATTTTGCCGCCGTGATTATGGGAAAATTTTGTTTAGCTTCCTCTGGGATCGTTCCAATTCATTCATGCGTGTGCGAAGTATTCTAGGGTTTGATAGGTTTGCTACCTTCACTCCATATGTATTTCCTAGCACGTCAAGCCACTGATTGATTTGATCTGGGAAAAAGAAGTTATTCGTAAGAGCTAATCCAGACTTACACATGGAACTTTGATACCCTCTATGATGGTCCCCAACCAGAACTTGATTGCATTCCATTCTAGAAACTTCCATGTGGGCACGAATGTCTTGACATCGTGTTCATATCTCTTGCAGTCTAGCTAATGATTCAAGGCTTGCTTCTGTTGTTCATTCCGAGATTCTTGTAGCATCATCTCGTAGACGTGTGTTTCATCATTTTTCCTTCTCAAGCCTGCTGAGCCTGAGATATCCTGACACCAACCAGATCTGAATCTCGGACAGATATGATGATTGGAACAATATCAAGAATTATAACTTTGGTCTTTAGTACCCGATAAGGTGATGTCATGTCGAACACACGTGGCCGGATGACCTATTGTTATAATGCCTTGATTCAGCAAGAATTGCAATTCTTCCATGGGGAAAATAAAAGACTTATTTTATAAGTTGTTCCTACTGGATCCTTGTGTAACCAAAGTCTGACCTTTACCTGGTGACCATGTCTTTGCTATCTCGAAGCATGTCTGTGGTACACCGATCATCAAAACAAGAACATTGGAGGCATAATGCTACATGTTTCTTGATCAATTATCCAAACATCATTGTATGGGTAATCATCATAAATTCCTTGCCCCTTAGTCTTAATGGTTACCTACCTGGAGCCTGTTGACACCTGATTTTGACACAATGCAGAATGCAATAGAGATGGCCTCAAATGACAAGATATTCTACATGAGAAACTTCACATTGCCGAGTGAAACAACTTTGATGTTTGGACCATAATCATTCGGCATCATATCAAAGACCAAAACTACACTCGGATTGTCATGTTTAGGTGTTCTGAGTGCTTTTTGGTCGATTACGCCTCCAAGACAATCTCGGATGAAGGAATGCTCTACATGAATTGTCTTCATCTCGTCGAATTAGTTGATTTTCCTATAAAAATCGTCTCAATACGAGTTTGTATGCAAAAGTTAGAGCTATCTGAATGCAGCACTGTCAAGAGGCGAAATATGGCGCGCCCCATCAGACACATGTCTGATGGGTGTCTGATGCAATGCGTGAGCAATTAGCCCTTCAAGATAGCCTCGGATCGAAAAACGTTCAACATGAAAGTTGTTCGTCTCGTCGAAACGGTCAACTTTGCTTTTGGAGTCATCATCATCCGAGGTCGTTTACTGCCTCAAAAAAGACCCGCAAGGTGCAGCCAAAAAACTTGCCGGGAACAGTAACCTTGCCGGGGAAAGCTTGCCGGGAACAGTAATCTTGCCGGGGTGAGAAAACTTGCCGGGATGGAAACCTTGCCGGGAACAGTAACCTTGCCGGGGTGAGAAAACTTGCCGGGATGGAAACCTTGCCGGAGAAATCTTGCCGGGAACAGTAGAAACTGTCAAGGCCAATCCGACCAGATGCTGAAGATGATGTCAAATACTTATCTAGATGGCCTCATATCAAAAAGTGTTCAACATGAAAGTTGTTCGTAATGTCGAAACGGTCAACTTTTCTTTTGGAGTCATCATCATCTGACGTAATATACGACCTGCAGAGACGCTACAAGAGTCGGACGGTACAGTCAGCTACATGACCAAGTCCGACTCGAAATTAAAGATAACCCCGTGGAGTATTCAAGATTGCCTTATTTGGAAAAGTGATCAACATACGGATTGTCGGCCTCGTCGAAGCGCACAAAATTGGTATTTGAACCGTCTCCATCGGAAGTCATATGCAGATTCCACGGCCCACGCAAGGAGCAAGACAGAAGATTGGACCAGATTTGGGCTGAATCCGAGTAGGACCAGAGTAGGACTCTAGGACGTGAATTGATGTAATTTTCTTGTAAGGAAAGCCTAGATGAATCTTTTGCTTGTACGAGAAGTCCAGCCACTTCTTATATATGTTGGGGGTGACGGCCGATTGAAACAACACACAATCGAACAAATCAATATACTACTTTTCATCTACGTTTTATCTCTCCATCGTTTTTCTCTCTCGTTCTTCGTTGGAGAGCTGCGAATCCCGAGGCTCTAGGGGCGAGCGAATCGACCTAGAGCAGCCCATAGCCGCCGCACTCCCTGACGGGGTCCCTCCCGGGCGTGCGGGGTTTCGGGTCTGCAAAAGCGTCCGCCGGCTGTCTTGCGTATCGCGCTGCCGGACGGTCCTCCTTCGACGTGAGCTGCGGTGCATCACCCCCGGCATCGAGGGTACACGGTGACGTGTTCGTGTGTCAACACACTTTTTGGCGACTCCACTGGGGACTCGAAGATCCATCATCATCACCATCCATCATGGCTGATCTTCCCAAGCCGAGTGAAGTAAACGCCGATAACATAATTAAACCCAGTCTTGATGAGTTATCGGACGATCATCGCCAAGCTTATGAGGAGTACAAGAGGGCACGTGAGGAGAAGGAGCTGCAGTAATTCCTGGCGAAATTCAAGAAGGATCCGCCAAGGCAACATTACTCCGATTGGAGAAATCAAGTTCCCTCCTCTTCACGATGAGCAGGTTAAACCCTCTGTAAGTACTACCTTTTCACCCGAGCAGTGGGCTGAGATTGAGAGTCGTATTGCTGATGGTAATAATTTGGTCTATCAAACTTTCATAGAAAATACCAATGCTCAGAAAAATATGCCTCAATCGTCTAGTGGTAATATTGGTGTGGCTCCTAGTGTAGAAAACCCTAATCTGTCTTTACCTCTTTCATCGGCACCTCCCATGCCGATGAATTAGTATCCTACCCACACCAATCAGATCGTGGCTGCACCCGCTAATCCCATCATGAGCATGCCAAGTTCGGTGCCAATACCGAACCAAGCTTTACCTATAGGTGCAAACACTCGGCCACAGCCGAACTATGGTTCGACATATGTGCCACAGTTCCTACCTACTGCTAATAATTCTACTCCTCCCATCTCACAGCAGCAAGCTTCATCGTCTACTACAGACGATGCTTTTGCTAATTTTAGAGAGGAGATGGCTAAGATGCTTCGAGAGAATTTTGGAGTTGAGTTACCTCGGAATCAGATTTACCAAAAACCGTACCCCGAGTACTTTGACGCTGTCCAGTGCCCTCTGGGATATAAAATTCCAGATTTTGTTAAGTTCAATGGAGAGGGCGCAAAAACCACATGGGAGCATGTTAGTCAGTATTTAGCACAATTGGGTGAAGCAGGATCGCTGAATGAGTTGAAAGTGCGTTTATTTCCTTTGTCATTAATTGGTACTGCATTTTCATGGTTTTCTTCTTTACCACACGGTTCCATCCGGGTATGGTCGTAGCTAGAGCAGAAATTTCATGATCATTTCTATAGCGGCGACAATGAACTTAAGTTGTCACATCTTACATCGGTTAAGCAGAAAAATGATGAATCGGTCTCCGATTACGTCAAGAGATTTAGAGAAACAAAAAACCGGTGTTATAGTTTGGTGATAACCGAGAGAGACTTGGCAGACCTTGTGCTTAATGGTTTGAAAACTCACATTAGAGAAAAGCTAGAAGGCTATGAGTTTTTAAATATCAACCAAGTCTTGCAAAGAGCTTTATCTCAGGAAAGCCGAAGCAAAGATCTCAAAGAGGTGCATAGATATAAAACTGATCGTCCTAAGATGAATGTGGTCGAATATGATAGTGGTCACTCGGACGATGAGGGTGATATGTATGCTACTGAATTTGTTTGGCCATCTAAGGCTAAACCATTTACTTGTCAAGATCTGAAACCGATTCATAAGAATCGTGATGAAGAGATGAAATTTACTTTTAACATTGTTAAGTGTGACAAAATATTTGATGCTTTGCTGCAAGCTAAGATCATTAGGATATCTCATACTTTACCGCCGTTTGAAGAACTGAAACGGCGTGCTTATTGCAAATATCATAATTCTTTTTCTCATGCTACTAATGATTGCAATGTTTTTCGACGACAGATACAATCGGCCATCAATGACGGACGACTGAACTTTTCTGAGATGCAAGTGGATAAACAACCATTCCCCATGAACACTCTGGATTTGGAGGGGAAAAAGTTACTCATTCGGCCGGAAGTGGCCGAATCTGCTACTAAAACTAATGTCGTTGTTGGTGAGCCCAGAAAAAGCAAGGAGGGCAGCAAGGTCTTAGGGAGGCAGGTTGTGCTTGACAAGCAACCCGATGGCAAGGATGTGATCAAGATCACCATCAAGAATCCTGCACTCGGGGGGCAACCACAGGTGCAACAAGACGCTCGTGTTAAATTTGTTAAGCCCAAGAGTCCAGAAGTTGGCAAGTGGAAGACGAATGAAGCTAAGGTGCAGCGCAAGAGAATCAAGCCAACTTTTGATATGTTGCTATCCAAATATGCCAATCAAGCAGCTGGTTATAGCTCTAACCAGTCATCAACTTTGAAGCGCTCAAGATCACCTCCGAGGCAAGAATTTTAGCATCACGCAAGGCCATATGGGTCGTGGGCACCAGGACCTTGGATGGCGCCACCCCCCTATGCGCCATACCACATGGGAGGTTTCAATGGAGGATGGGGGCAGCCCCAATGACCCCTTATGCTTTTCATCCAGGGTGGGCAGAACCAAGGAGGCCTATTCGTGAGAGGCTTTCTTATCCCACACGAGACCGTTTGAACAATGGTGTCAATCGGCCAATGCAAAACAATCAAGAAAGGATCAGCAAGCAAGTGTGGCGTGCTAAACCACCAAGTGCAGCGGTCGAGTCTGGAAAAGGCAAAGAAAAAATTGATGCTGACTCACTCATCTTGGGCACCGAAACATTCACCACACATCAGCCGATTATGCATAGCAACTCGACTGAGCCGATACTGGTTATCGCACCAAAGCACTCGGCTAATGATCATGAAGCAAGTACCAGCCAAGTAAAGCCAAGAGATCCTAAATACACTTAGCCAAGGTGGTGTCCTCTAGGACTAACAAAAACACAAAAGAGGAAACTGCAGAGGTTGAGGAATCAAGAGATGGCTGAGCAAGAGGCCGAGAAGCAAAGAGACAAGTTGTTCAATGACACTCGGCCCATGGTACCAGCAAAGCAAGTGTGGAAGCCTAAACCAATACAAGATGCAACAGCTTCTACATCTAACACAGCAGCTTCTGCATTGATCATAGCAACACCTACACCACCAACAGAGGACGATGTAGCCGCCATTACATCGTCCACTTCACCTATTGCTTCCTCTTCACTTGGAGATATTTCGGAAGACATGCTTGAGGAAGAAAATGATCCGTTGGACTATGAATCTACACCACTTCATGAAGGTATGGATATCAATATGGTGTATTACTTACCCGCTGAATTTCGTGCTATAGATGAAGAAGGGGAAGTGGCTCAGCTGGATTTTGGCCCCAAAAATGCAATATTTGAGAAGCCAAAAGAACCAGTGACACACTTGAAACCATTGTACCTCAGAGGTCATATCAACGGATCACCACTCGCTCAGATGCTTGTTGATGGTGGTGCTGTGGTGAATCTTATGCCCTACTCGGTCTTCAAAAAATTGGATTTGCCCGATGAAGAATTAATCAAGACCAATATGGTGCTTAATGGGTTTGAAGGCAAAGAGAAAACTGAAGCCAAAGGTGTGATGTATGTGGAGCTTACAGTCGGGAGCAAAACTTTGGCTACTGCATTCTTTGTCGCTGAGGTGCAAGGTAACTACAACGTCATACTAGGCCGTGATTGGGTTTATGCAAACCAATGTGTGCCATCTACTATGCACCAGTTTTTGATCCAGTGGGTTGATGATGAGGTGGAAGTCATTCATGCGGATAACTCGGCTTGTGTTGCTTTGGCCGATGCATCGGTGGATTGGCAACATCCCAATGCTACTTGCTTGACGGGACGCGACTTGTCAGAGTTTGATTTCCCCAGCGCAACAAAGAATGGCTTTGTGCCCGTCTCTTTAAATCTGATTGGTGGCAATCGGCTCCAAGGTATGATGTGTTTAAATGGATTCTAATTCCGAGTGGTTGCAGAAACGTCTTGCAAAATATCGGTCCAGCGAAAACGATACGTATGAATCTATAGAGGAGTTGGATGACATGGATAAATTAGGACAAGGTTTTACGTCGGCCGATCCATTAGAAGAGGTAGATATAGGAGATGGTTCAGTCACTCGGCCGACTTTTGTAAACAATAATTTGAAAGCAGATCATAAAGCTGAGTTGATCGGGCTATTGAAAGAATATGTTTGTTGCTTTGCATGGAAATATCATGAGATGCCAGGTTTAAGCCGAGAGCTGGTGGAGCATCGGTTACCTATAAAGGCTGGTTTTAGACCTTACAAACAATCAGCCAGAAAATTTAATCCAAAAACATATGACCAGATCAAGGAGGAGATCGGTCGGTTGCTCAAAGCTAATTTCATTCGGCCTTGCAGGTATGCCAAGTGGATCTCTAACATTGTGCCGGTGGAGAAGAAAGGATCCAGCAAGTTAAGGGTGTGCATTGATTTCAGAGATTTGAATAGAGCTACACCCAAAGATGAGTATCCCATGCCAGTAGCCGACATGCTTATTAATGATGCATCTGGACATAAGGTTATTAGCTTTCTTGATGGTAATGCGAGTTACAATCAAATTTTTATGGCCGAAGAGGACATGTCCAAGACAGCCTTTCGTTGCCCTGGTTTCCTTGGTTTATTCGAGTGGACAGTGATGACATTCGGATTAAAAAATGCTGGTGCCACATATCAAAGGGCTATGAATTTAATTTTCCATGATTAACTCTGTATTATACTTGAAGTCTATATTGATGATATTGTTGTCAAATCGGATGCTTTTAAGTCTCATTTGGCCGATTTGCGTTTAGCTTTTGAAAGAATGAAAAAATATGGACTGAAGATGAATCCTTTGAAGTGTGCATTCGGCGTGTCGGCTGGAAAGGTTTTGGGTTTCATTATTCATGAGAATGGCGTAGAAATTGATCCCAAAAAGATAAAAGCTATACAAAAAGTGGAGGCTCCAACATGCAAGAGAGATATGCAAAAATTCCTTGGCAAGGTCAATTATTTGAGAAGGTTCATAGCTAATTTGTCAGGGAAGGTTGATGCATTCACTCCTATCCTTCGGTTAAAGAATGATGCTGATTTTACTTGGGGGGCAAAACAGCAAGAGGCATTCGACATGATCAAGACTTATTTGAGCACTCCTCCGGTGATGAAAGCACCCAAACATAAAGAGCCCTTTAGGCTTTACATTGCGGCGGAGGAAGGTGTTATTGGTGCTGTATTGACTCTAGAAACCAAAGGAAGAGAGCATACTATTACATATTTGAGCCGACGCTTATTGGACGCCGAGACAAGGTATACATTTATTGAAAAATTATGCATCTGTTTATATTATGCTTGCACAAAACTGAGACATTACCTAGTGCCGAGTGCCTGCATAGTAGCTTGTCAAACCGATGTCATTAAGTACATGTTGCATAGGCCAATTCTTAGTGGTAGAATTGGCAAGTGGGCTTATGCTTTAATTGAGTATGATTTGGCTTATGAATCTCTAAAATCCATGAAAGGCCAAATTGTTGCTAATTTTATTGTTGAGCATCGGATTAATGACAAGCATGATGTTGATATAAACCTTGTCTCATTAGTGCCATGGAGGTTATATTTTGATGGTTCAGTTTGTAGCAATGGCCAAGGTGTTGGCATTGTTTATATATCTCCTCATGGTGCTGCTTTTGAAGCCTCATGCCGCTTAGAATATTTTTGCACAAATAATCAAGCCGAATATGAAGCATTGTTATTTGGCTTAGAGATGTTTCTTGCAATAGGTGCTACACATATTGAGGCTTTTGGTGATTCGTTATTAGTAGTGCAACAAATATCCAAAGTCTTTCAATGTTTTGACGAATCACTTAATGTTTATCTTGATAAATGTCTAGATATAATTTCTACTTTGGATTATTTTAGCATTGCTCATATATCTAGACATGACAATTGGAGAGCAAATGAGTTGGCACAACAAGCATCCGGCTATCATGTTGACCATGGCATGTTTCACATTTCTCAGAAGCCGATGTCTTGTCTTGCTAATATGGGAGAGGCCGAACCAGAGCCCACTGATTCGGCCACTAACAATAAATCTAGTGCAGGTGAAAATCATGACTGGAGGAAGCCCATTATTGATTACTTGTGCAATCCGAGTGAAAGGGTGGATAGGGCTATTTGGCGTATGGCTTTCAAATATACAATTAGAGATGATGGTCTTTATCGCCGAACGGTTGAAGATGTTCTTTTGAAGTGTTTGGACGAGGACCAAGCAAGAGTTGCTATGGGAGAGGTACATGAAGGCATTTGTGGTACTCATCAGTCAGCACCCAAAATGAAATGGCTCTTACGACGTGCTGGATTTTATTGGCCGACTATGATCAATGATTGCTTCAGGTATTATAAAGGGTGTGAAGCTTGTCAAAAATTTGGTGATATTCAATTGGCTCCTGCTGCTATGTTACATCCTATTATCAAGCCGTGGCCTTTTAGAGGATGGGGTTTAGATTTCATTGGGCAAATTCACCCATCTTCATCGAAGGGGCATCGGTTCGTGTTGGTGGCAACCGATTATTTCACCAAGTGGTCTGAAGCAGTACCTCTCAAGAACATGACACATACGGAGGTAATTCAATTCATAACAGAGCACATTATTCATAGATTCGGTATTCCTCAGACATTGACTACAGATCAAGGTTCATCTTTCATGTCACATCAAGTTAGAGAATTTGCCGAATCATATAACATAAAGTTGCTCAATTCATCTCCGTATTATGCCCAAGCTAATGGACAAGCTGAGTCTAGCAATAAGATATTGATCAAGCTCATCAAAAAAAGGATTGAGGATAATCCAAGAAAATGGCATGAGTTATTGTCTGAAGCTTTATGGGCACATAGAATCTCGAGGCATGGTGCTACAAAGGTAACTCCGTATGAGCTAGTATACGGTCAAGAGGTTGTTTTACCAGTGGAAATGAATTTGAATGCTTTGAGAATAGCCAAACAAAATGATTTATCGGCAGTGGATTTTTACAATTTGATGATGGACAACATTGATGAAGTTGCCGATAAACGTTTGGCTGCTTTGAAGGCCATAGAGAGGGACAAGTTGAGGGTAGCAAGAGCTTACAATAAAAAGGTCAAGTTGAAGAATTTTCAGGTTGGCGATCTTGTGTGGAAAGTGATTCTGCCGATTGGTTCTAGAGATAGAAAATTCGGGAAGTGGTCTCCAAACTGGGAAGGTCCTTTTAGGATTGCGAGGATAGTTCCTGGAAATTCATATTTGGTGGAATCCATACAAGGAGTATTATTACCTCGAGCTCTCAATGGCAGATATCTGAAGAAGTACCACCCGAGTGTGTGGCAAGAAGCCTAGTTAAGCAATGGCCGATATATGATTATCGCCCTTAGCATAAACATGGCCGATACATAATTATCGCCTTGAGAAATATAGATGGCCGATGGAGTGTTGACATCGTCCTTAGAACAAACATGGTGCAAATTATTTTTTGGCATGCAAGCTTTGCCGAAAAACAGGGGGGCATGTGTTTACACCTGATTTTGACACGATGCAGAATGCAATAGAGATGGCCTCAAATGACAAGATATTCTACATGAGAAACTTCACATTGCCGAGTGAAACAACTTTGATGTTTGGACCATAATCATTCGGCATCATATCAAAGACCAAAACTACACTCGGATTGTCATGTTTAGGTGTTCTGAGTGCTTTTTGGTCGATTACGCCTCCAAGACAATTTCGGATGAAGGAATGCTCTACATGAATTGTCTTCGTCTCGTCGAATCGATTAATTTTCCTATAAAAATCGTCTCAATCCGAGTCCGTATGCAAAAGTTAGAGCTATCTGAATGCAGCCCTGTCAAGAGGCGAAATATGGCGCGCCCCATCAGACACATGTCTGATGGGTGTCTGATGCAATGCGTGAGCAATTAGCCCTTCAAGATGGCCTCGGATCGAAAAACGTTCAACATGAAAGTTGTTCGTCTCGTCGAAACGGTCAACTTTGCTTTTGGAGTCATCGTCATCCGATGTCGTTTACTGCCTCAAAAAATACCCGCAAGGTGCAGCCAGAAAACTTGCCGGGAACAGTAACCTTGCCGGGAACAGTAATCTTGCCGGGGTGAGAAAACTTGCAGGGATGGAAACCTTGCCGGGAACAGTCACCTTGCCGGGGTGAGAAAACTTGCCGGGATGGAAACCTTGCCGGAGAAATCTTGCCGGGAACTGTAGAAACTGTCAAGGCCAATCCGACCAGATGCTGAAGATGGGCTCAAATACTTATCTAGATGGCCTCAGATCAAAAAGTGTTCAACATGAAAGTTGTTCGTAACGTCGCAACGGTCAACTTTGCCTTTGGAGTCATCATCATCCGACGTAATATACGACCTGCAGAGACGCTACAAGAGTCGGACGGTACAGTCAGCTACATGACCGAGTCCGACTCGAAATTAAAGATAACCCCGTGGAGTATTCAAGATGGCCTTATTTGGAAAAGTGATCAACATATGGATTGTTGGCCTCGTCGAAGCGCACAAAATTGGTATTTGAACTGTCTCCATCGGAAGTCATATGCAGATTCCACGGCCCACGCAAGGAGCAAGACAGAAGATTGGACCAGATTTGGGCTGAATCCGAGTAGGACCAGAACTAGGACTCTAGGACGTGAATTGATGCAATTTTCTTGTAAGGAAAGCCTAGATGAATCTTTTGCTTGTACGGGAAGTCCAGCCACCTCTTATATATGTTGGGGGTGACGGCCGATTGAAACAACACACAATCGAACAAATCAATATACTACTTTTCATCTAGGTTTTATCTCTCCATCGTTTTTCTCTCTCGTTCTTCGTTGGAGAGCTGCGAATCCCGAGGCTCTAGGGGCGAGCGAATCGACCTAGAGCAGCCCATAGCCGCCGCACTCCCTGACGGGGTCCCTCCCGGGCGTGCGGGGTTTCGGGTCTGCAAAAGCGTCCGCCGGCTGTCTTGCGTATCGCGCTGCCGGACGGTCCTCCTTCGACGTGAGCTGCGGTGCATCACCCCCGGCGTCGAGGGTACACGGTGACGTGTTCGTGTGTCAATAGAGCCTTGTCATGATTGTCTCGCTCTGTTTGCTCTTGGAAAAGATATACTCCTAAAACTTGAGTATAACGACATTTTCCTTTCCATTGGTCTGTTTAACCTTTCTTGAGATTATATGATCTAAGCAGTATTAATTCTCTGTTTAGGTAAACACCTCGGTGATCAATTCTGTCAGTAAGGCCATGTTACTATGGTTGGTGACATTCCGGTAACCCCCGGTGGACGAGAACTTTGCCTATTGGTCCGCCTCGTTTCAACGAGCAGGAAAATGGTTCTCTTCGTCCCTTGCCCTTGGTACCAACGTTGTTGCCAGCATAACTGGCAGGCTATGCTTTGACCTGCCCTGCTATCGTGACCGTACAAGATGTCACTGCTCCTTCTACCTTTAACCCACATGGTGGGCCCATAACCCACAGTTCCACAGGATCGAAACCTGACTCTCCTGTACATCTTTAATTCCAAAGTATCCTTTGCACTTGGCTTCGTACGTAATTTCCGAACCACCGACCAAGAGATGATCTATTCTGGTATCCGACGCAATAATTATTCTCGTTGCTCTGAGCCCCTTTCACCTTCTGATCAGGCATCGAATGATTGCCTACCCTTTTGAAACTTTGGTACCACCACATTTTGCTCTCAATAAATTCCCTGAGTAACAACTCGAGAAATAATTCATGTCTTCTTCCTTGAGTTCACTGTCAGGTGCCCAACTTTGTGGAGATACGTTCTTCCAGAGTTTTCCCTCTCATCGCATTCGTAGGACGATGAAGATCCCGAAGAAAGGATGACGACTTCATCATGATGCCCTGATACAGCAAGTTAAAGACATCAATGCCATGGATCAACCTCTTCGAGAAGAACAACCAAGAACTATAAGACTCGTTAGAATTTCGTAACCAGAACTTTTTCCCTTACTCTACCTCTTAATTCTCGGGACGAGAATTCTTGTTAGTAGGGGAGAATTGTGACGCCCTGGTTTTGTGCTACAGTAATCTTTGTAATTAAGCTACATTAATCCCATGCTAATGATGCCACGTCACCACGTTTACTGTTGCTAATCTCACGTTGGATTCAAATCCCGTTCAAATTCAAATTTAAAATAACGTCAAACAAATAAAATTTTCAAATATCAAAACAAAAATGTCCAAAGTGTGACAAATATTCTCTGGATATTTGTCATGTTGAAACCACATTTTTATAATGTGTTTAAATGCACTAAAATAATTAAAACAGTAGCAAAACGATTAAATAAATGCCTTTTATATTTTATAAAATACTAGGCTATTGTTATTTGGGATTAAACCTTTTTGTGGCAGTGACATAAATATTAAAACTAAATTAGGGACTAATTAAATATTTTATAAATCAAGTTTAAAAAGAAACTAAAAATAAAACAGAAAAGAAAAAGATAAATAATTAAAAGGACAAAAAAAAAGAAAAAAAGGCCACTGGGCCGAAAGGGCCGGCCCAGCCACCGGTTATAAGGGCAGGGGCGCTGGAACCCTAGCGCGCCCCCAGCCACCCCCGCTCACTCCCGTTTCCCCCTCCCCCCGCCGCCACGCGCCAGCCCCAGCCGCCCCCGCTCGCGCTCCGACGACGCCGGTCGGCGCCCGGACCGGCCCGACCCGGTTGCCCCCCTGCCGGCGGATCCAGCCCCACCGCCGCCCGTCTGCCCTCCCCCCCCGACCGACGCAGCCGGCTCGGGCCGCGCGCCGCCGCCGCCGGTCCGCCCCTACGCCCGCCGCCCGCCGTTCGCCCCTGACGGGCCCGCGTCGCCGCCTCGCGCCGCTCCGCCTCGTCCTCGTCGCCCGCACCGCCGCCGCCGCCTGCCTCGCCGCCTCGCGCCGCCGCCCCCCCGTGAGCCTCCCCCCTCCCCCCCCCCCGCCGGCGACACCGGCCGCCGCGCCGCGGCCAGTGTGCGTGTGTGCAAGTGTGAGTGTGTGTGCTGCGCTGTGTGTGTATGTATATGTGTGTATGTATGTATGCATGTATGTGTGTATGTATTTATGTATGTATGTATATATGTATATACTAAAGACAAAATAGAAAATTAAATAACAATAACTTATAAATAAATAAATAGTTAATTGGTTAATTAAATTGATTAATTAATAAATTATTTAATTAATCAGTATTTACTGTTTAGGATTATTAAACAGTATTTTACAGTTATGGATAATTCGAATTTAATAATCAAATTAATTTCAGAATATTGCTAAATCTTTATTAAATCATATAAAATAAACCGTAGCCCGGATTAAAAAGTTTTGAACATGAAAGTTGCTCAGAATAATTCTACGGATCCAACTACGAAGTCCGTTAGTCTTTCGCATGACTCTAGCATATCAAACGTGGAACTTTTCCATCATTTTCATCTGTCCGGTAAAAGCCAGAGACCCGGGAAATATCGTCAGATATTCTTTCGACCCGTCTGCGACGTATAATACTGCGTTAGTGCATGCCTAGCTCTGCATATTGCCATGCCATGCATCGTGAGGCATTTGTCTACTTTATATTTATTGTTTCTCCCCCCTCTTCTTAC
This sequence comes from Elymus sibiricus, assembly GCA_039707655.1. Classification (NCBI taxonomy): domain Eukaryota; kingdom Viridiplantae; phylum Streptophyta; class Magnoliopsida; order Poales; family Poaceae; genus Elymus; species Elymus sibiricus. The sequence goes on along the minus strand of CM077667.1, from coordinate 174,012,233 downwards.
CGGTAGACCCCGAGACTGACGGTGCTGCCGGGTACAACTACACCGTTGACGGTCAGCCTTTTGCCGCAGAGCAGCAAGGCAAGCAACCCCCTTTGAGCATTCCGATATCGCCCATTTCTTTCCCTCTTATTCTTGCATTAGATTTTGCTACTGTATTAGCTAGCTCCTATTCTGATGCATAGCCTGTTTTTGATAAACTGCTACTATACCTGCAATCATATCAACTGCTTAGTATAGGTTGATCAGTGAATCCCCAGTGACCCCCCTTAGTCCCAGTTGCCCCTGCTTCTTCATCGACGACTCGACGAACCGAAGACTCGAAGACTCGGTCCACCGACCGATAAGCCAGGCCCCTCACATCACCACACCCCCCTTAGTTGTACGACTCTGCAGCGCTACTATCGAGTACCGAGGGTGACACCTCGTGAAGTACTCATGATGCTAGCTCTGTAGTGCAGCTAGTCGGTCGTGGTTATCGAGGGTGATTCCTCCTTCACCACTCCCAACGATGACTCTGTCATGCAACCCCTCAAGCGTGGGACCCTCGAGGGTGATTCCTCTAAGTCCACCTTGACGGTTTCATCGAGCGGGGCCCCTTGAGGGTGATTCCTCAGGTTCCGCCTTGATGTTTTATACACACAGTTACTATGACTGGGTTACTAAAACATGTTGGTGATGGGTCGGCCCTGAGGGTTTCCCACGGGTTGATGATGATGAGGCGTGGATTGGCGAGAGAGGCCTTTGCCACACATCCTCGAGACGGGGCGACGGACCGCACTTCATGGGTCGCGCTTTCCCCGCATTAATAAAATGCTAATGGGTTGGGTATTTGATCTGAGTTGGGTCGTTGGCCTTTTTACGCACCAAACCATCGCGTGGGATAAGTTATGGGTACTCAGCGTCGTTGTATCAGCCGAAGCTCTTCGGACGTCAGCAAAGGAGCGGCGCGCGCCGGATTGGACTGGACGGTGCAGCTCTTGGACTGGAGTGTACTAGGTCTGTTTCCGGCCGCCCACGCATCGTGTAGGAGCGCAAGGGAAAGTGGGCCCACGAACCTGCGCGCTTAGGATTTAGACCGGCGGGCTGGCCTCTTCGTTGAGCCTAGGTGGGACGACGACGTGCTGCTATCCCGAGGCCGGGCATGACCCAGGAAAGTGTGTCCGGCCGGAGGTGATCAGGCGTGTTGGAAATGCGGTGCACCCCTGCAGGGATGAATAATCTATTCGAATAGCCGTGTCCACGGTAACAGGACGACTTGGAGTTATACTTTGACCTTATACAACTATAATTGTGATTTAATTTGAAATGATTGTGACTCCGAGATTGCTTCCTCGCAGGGAGTCGAGGAAGAATCTCTGGGCGTGGTTACTTAATAAAATTGATACAATAATATGACTATATATGAGATACCATTCTACTCTCTTCTAATGCTGCAAGATGCTGAAGATGCTAGTCTTCGATAGGACTAGGCCTTCTCCCTATTCTTGCTTTCTGCAGTCAGTCCAGATATAACCCCATTCCTTGATACTGATGCATACTTAGCATAGTTTTGATGTCAGTCTTGCGAGTACTTTGGATGAGTACTCATCGCTGCTTTGCTTTCTCTTTCCCCCTCGATACGATTCTGCATTCAGGCGATGGAGCCCAGGAGATGGAGTACGCCGGAGACGACTACTACACCACCGCTGGAGCCTACTACTGCGTAGAGAATGCCGACGCTCAGGAGTAGTTAGTAGGTTCCCACGCAGGAGGCCTTGCCTCTTTCGATCCGCTGCTTATGTTTGTGCTAGCCTTCTTAAGGCAAAACTTGTCTAACTTATGTCTGTACTCAGATATTATTTGCTTCCGCTGACTCGTGCTTTGTCGAGCTTTGTATTCGAGCCCTCGAGACCCCTGGCTTGTAATATGAAGTCGTATGACTTTAATTTGTGTCTAGTGTTGTGTTGTGATATCAATCAGTGAGTCCCTAATCTTGGTTGTACGCATTGTGTGTATGATTAGCGTACGGTCGAGATCGGGGGCGTCACAACCTCTGCAGGGATGAATTATCTATTCGAATAGCCGTGTCCACGGTAACAGGACGACTTGGAGTTGTACCTTGACCTTATACAACTATAACTGTGACTTAAATTTGAAATGAATGTTGGCTCCGGGATTGCTTCCTCGCAGGGAGTCGAGGAAGAATCCCTGGGCGTGGTTACTTAATAAAATTGCTACAATAATATGACTATATATGAGATACCAGTCTACTCTCTTCTAATGCTGCAAGATGCTGAAGATGCTAGTCTTCGATAGGACTAGGCCTCCCCCCTATTCTTGCTTTCTGCATTCAGCCCAGATATAACCCCATTCCTTGATACTGATGCATACTTAGCATAGTTCTGATGTCAGTCTTGTGAGTACTTTGGATGAGTACTCACCGCTGCTTTGCTTTCTCTTTCCCCCTCGATACGATTACCGCGTTCAGACGACGGAGCCCAGAAGATGGAGTACGCCGGAGACGACTACTACACCACCGCTGGAGCCTACTACTACGTGGAGAGTGCCGACGCTCAGGAGTAGTTAGGTTGGCTCCCAGGCAGGAGGCCTCGCCTCTTTCGATCCGCTGCTTATGTTTGTGCTAGCTTTCTTAAGGCAAACTTGTCTAACTTATGTCTGTACTTAGATATTATTTGCTTCCGCTGACTCGTGTTTGTCGAGCTTTGTATTCGAGCCCTCGAGGCCCTGGCTTGTAATATGAAGCTGTATGACTTTAATTTGTGTCTAGTGTTGTGTTGTGATATCGATCAGTGAGTCCCTAATCTTGGTCGTATGCATTGCGTGTATGTTTAGCGTACGGTCAAAATCGGGGGCGTCACAAGTTGGTATCAGAGCCGACTGCCTATAGGTAGCCCCCTTTCCAACTCCTTGGCCGAAGTTGAGTCTAGTACTTGAAAAACTTTTACTAACATTGTTGTGTGGCTTACGGCCCACTTCTCAATCGGGTGGTATTAGGATCTTTTATTTCTCGTCTATACTCTGGGTTCTGATCTCTCTTCTCTTTCGGGTTAAAGATTTTATTAACTCTAACTCTAGGTTCTCGTAACTACTTCCTCCCGGAGAGCTCCTCATTCCAGATGATGGCTTGATTAATCAGAAGACTCCAAAGATACTCTCTGATGTTCTCCCGAGGACTTGTGCTCATCACATTTGCGATTTCCATCCACCGTCAACCCCTATGGATATCTACATACAACTGTCGTTCATACCCATTTCCAGTTGCTCTTGTTATTACAAGGTACATCGAATTATCTTACCGGGGATTCGTTCTTCCTCGGTTGATCATGTGTTTCACAGAATTCTTTGAAATGCTATTCGATCTTCCGTAATCCTCAGTAGCCTTTTTGCTCTTGACTTTTCTCACCTGCTTGCATTATGGTTAATTCCATATGTTTAGCAATATTACGTAAATCCTCTGTGATTTTCATTTGATTTTATTGATTCAACCTGTGTGTGGATGCACGTAGCCATCAGTTGTTTATCATAAGTTATCCGTCCGGCTCAGACTTTTTCCTAAACATGAGTTGGTTCCCGACAAATCAACCTTGATTGATTGCCCATCTAAGTCCTTTCATCTTACTTGTATTTGATCGGAACATCTGTTTCTGATACACCAATTTGGAAATCTTAATTCCTTTCATTATTGGAGCATCAAATTATTGGATGTTCTGTAATCTGATGCCTTGCATTCTTCTCCCTCTGATTGAGTACCGATACTCACATGAGGTCCTTTGTGGACCACCAAACCCATTGTTGGGGTATTATCTGATAGCATCGTCACTTTCAAATTATTGTGATGTTCTTCCCCTGATACATGATGCCTTTGGTAAATTGTGCCTTCTCCCTCTGATAAGTTGTATCCTATACTTTTGTCAGCCATGCTCTGTTGTCAACCATGTGTTAATTACTCTTGAAGCTTGTGGTATAAGTTCCTAAGATGCCCCGATGGGTTGAAACTATGCCTTCCTTAATTCGTGTGAACCCGATAGTTTTCACGAGTCTTACTCCCCTGGTGTTTTGCCAGTTAAACTTTCGACACTACAACTTTATCAAAGGCGAGGAGTAAATGGAAGGGGATGCATTGATGAAGTGGGAGTCGACCTTGATCTTTGCGCTCATGCCCATGGAAGCAATGTTGATCTTATCATAGAAGCTTCTCGTAATGATAAGTTTATCTTGGTATAATTTGATCCGGTATCTGTGATCTTGTCCTTTGCAATCAAGGTTCCGACCATGTTGTTCTACTTCGATTTCATTCTTAGACAAGTTAAAGTGTCTGTCTTCCACAGATCAATACACTAGTCTAACCTTTGTTCTAATCTACCTCTGAGTTTTACCCCTGGTATCTCGGAATATCACGGAGCTATATAACTTCTTATGAGCTCCTGATCAAATATGATAATTCACTGATTCCTGTTTCCCTCGTGTTCTGAGTTGTTGGACAATCAAGGACACTGATATCGGAATCGGGTACGCATTGCGATTTGACAACTCTTAGGAATCTTCTTTGATTATGAGTTGTACTCGATCATGTCATTCCAAGTTATTAGATGCTGAAGCCCGACTATATGCCTTGAATGCATTAAATGAGTCACCTCTTGTAGGGATTGAAAACATTCCAGTTGTCAGGGATTTCCAAGATGTTTTCCCGGAAGAACTTCCAGGGATTCCCCCTGCTAGAGCTGTCGAGTTTGTCATCGACTTGGTACCTGGTACCACTCCTATAGCCAAGCGTCCGTATAAGATGCCACCACATGAACTCCTTGAACTTAAGCAAGAAATTGACAATTCGCTTCGTCTGGGTTTCATTCGTCCAAGTTCCTCTGCTTGGGGAGCACCTTCTCTCTTTGGCAAGAAGAAAGATGGTACGAATCGATTGGTCCAAGATTACCGTCCCATCAACCAAGCAACGATTCAAAACAAATATCCACTTCCTCGGATCAACGATCTGTACGATCAACTTGCCGGTTTATCAGTGTTCTCAAAACTCGACTTGAGGTTGGGTTACCATCAGATCCGGGTTCGTGAAGAGGATATTCCCAAGACTGCATTTGTTACTCACTATGGTTCATATGAGTACACCGTCATGTCCTTCGGTTTAACCAATGCCCCAGCAACCTTCTCTCGCCTGATGAACTATATATTCATGGACTACCTCGATAAATTCGTCGTGGTTTTTCTGGATGATATCCTGGTTTACTCGAAGAATAAAGAAGAGCATGCTGGACATCTTCATCTTATACTGGAGAGGCTTCGAGAACATCAACTTTATGCAAAGTATTCAAAGTGTGAGTTCTGGATGGACGAAGTAACCTACCTTGGTCATGTGATCTCCAAGGATGGTATTGCAGTCAACCCTGAACGAGTTCAGGCTATTCTTGACTGGACTCCCCCGAAGAATGTCAAGCAAGTCAGAAGTTTTCTCGGACTCGCCAGCTATTGCCGTCGATTCGTCGAGAACTTCTCCAAGATTGCAAAGCCCTTAACCAATTTGCTTCACAAAGGTGTTAAATATGAGAGGACCGAAAAATGTCAGGAGAGCTTTCAAGCACTTAAGGACAAACTGACGTCTGCTCCAGTGCTTGCTCCTCCGGATACTCGTAAGGACTTCGTCATTTATTGTGACGCTTCACGTCAAGGAATGGGTTGTGTCCTAATGCAAGAACGCAGGTGGTTGCTTATGCCTCTCGTCAATTGCGTCCTCATAAGGAGAACTACCCAGTTCATGACCTTGAACTTGCCGCAGTAATTCATGCACTAAAAGAGTGGCGGCAGTACCTTATTGGTAATCGTTGCGAGATCTACACCGATCACCAAGGTCTGAAGTACTTATTTACTCAGCCAGATCTGAATCTCCGTCAACAAAGATGGATGGAACGAATAGCAGATTACAACGTGGGAATTTCTTATACACCTGGCAAGGCTAATGTAATGGCTGATGCTTTGAGCCGCAAGTCATACTGCAATCACCTTCAGGTTCATAAGGTTCACCCCCTTCTTCAAAAGGAATTTCGTAAGCTGAACCTCCATATTGTTCCTCAGGGTTATCTCGCTCCCCCTCCTGAAGGGTCCTACAAAATGAACCTCCACGTTGTTTCCCAGGGTTCTCTTAATACCCTGGTTGCTAAACCAGATCTTGTGGACGTCATCAAGTGGATCCAGAAGTGTGACAATGAAGTCGAGAGGATTAAATTCGATCTCGCAGAAGGAAAGCCCTCATCCTTCACTATTGCTGAGGATGGCGCTTTGTACTTCAAGGGCCGCCTAGTGGTACCGAGTAAGGCGAAAAACAATGATGTGGCTCAGGAGGTCATGAAGGAAGCACATGACACTCCGCTGTCTATTCATCCTGGTAGTACCAAGATGTACCAAGACATTCGTCAAAGATTCTGGTGGTCTAACATGAAGCAAGACATTGCACGCTATGCTTCAGAGTGTGACATTTGCCGTCGGATCAAAGCAGAACATCAAAAGCCTGCTGGAACTCTACAACCTATTTCTATTCCTGAATGGAAATGGGATCATGTTGAAATGGACTTCATTACTGGTTTTCCCAGGTCGCAGAAAGGTAATGATGTTATTCTTGTCGTCATTGATCGGTTGTCCAAAGTTGCACATTTTCTGGCTGTCAAGGAAACTATTACTGCTAGTCAGCTAGCAGATCTTTACATGTCCAGAGTTGTTTCACTCCACGGTATTCCATTGGTGATTAGTTCAGACCGTGGCAACTTATTCACTTCAAGATTCTGGGCAAGTTTCCAGGAAGCTATGGGAACTCATTTGTCCTTTAGCACCGCTTTTCACCCTCAATCCCAGGGACAAGTTGAAAGAGTCAACCAGATTTTCGAAGACATGCTTCAAGCTTGTGGCATTTCTTTCGGCAAGAAATGGGAGGAATCTCTCCCGTATGCTGAGTTCTCCTACAATAATAGCTATCAAGCTAGTCTGAAGATGGCTCCCTTTGAAGTGTTATATGGACGTAAGTGTCGGACTCCTCTGAATTGGTCAGAAACTGGGGAACGTACACTTATCGGTCCGGATATTATCCAACATGCCGAAGATCAAGTCTGCATTATTCATGCAAATCTGAAGGCTGCTCAGTCTCGTCAGAAGAGCCAGTATGACCGTCATCACAAAGATATGGTCTATCAACCTGGCAAAAAGGCTTATCTTCGAGTCACGCCAATGAGAGGTACACACCGTTTCGGGATCAAGGGCAAGCTGGCTCCTCGATATATTGGTCCTTTCACTGTTCTCGAAAGGCGTGGTAAATTGGCATATCAACTGGAACTACCGCCAAACCTTTCTCAGGTTCACGATGTGTTCCATGTGTCACAATTTCGTCGCTGCTTCAAGGATCCTATCCGAGCAGTGGATCATGATATGCTTGAACTGCAACAAGACCTTTCTTACAAAGAGCAACCAGTCCGCATTCTCGATGAAACTGAACGTCGGACTCGTCAGAAGATTACTAAGTTCTTCAAGGTGCAATGGGCAAATCATTCCGAAGATGAAGCCACTTGGGAACGCGATGATCATCTTCGTGCAGAATACCCCGGGCTCTTTCCTTCTACTTCTTAATTCTCGGGACGAAAATTCTTGTTAGTAGGGGAGAATTGTGACGCCCTGTATTTGTGCTACAGTAATCCATGTAATTAAGCTACAATAATGACCTTGATCAGGCTAATCCATTTTGCTAATCAAATTGTGATCACTGTTGGAATCAAATGCCAATTCGAATTCTTTTGCAATTTAAACATTCATTTAAAAAGTGGATTTAAAAGTTTGGCAAAACTGGAATTAAAAATGTTGGATGGATTGCAAATATTCCCTAAGATTTTATAAAATTAAAACCGGCATTTTTTCCTGGTCGCCCCACACCTCGCGCCCGATCCCCCCACCCCCCCCCCCGCCGCCAGCGCCGGCCCGAGCCCCCGCTCGTCCGGCCCCCTCGCCGACGCCTGACCGGCCCGGCTCGCCCCCCCGCCGGAGCCAGCGGCCGACCCGGCCGACCTCGTTCGCCCCCCCCACGACGGCCGTCCGCCCCCGCGCCCCCGCGCCCCCGTCCGCCCCGCCGCCTCGCGCCGCCGCCGCCGCTCACCTGCGCCGGCCGTCTCGCCGCCTCGCGCCGTCGTCGCCGTGGCGTTCGCCGCCCCGCCGCCTCTTGCCGCCACCGGCGCCGCCTCGGCCTCCCCCCCCCCCCCCGTGAGCTCCACCCCCCCAGGCGCCGGCGGCCAGCGCGCACGCGTGTGTGCGCGTGTACGTGCGTGTGTGTCTGTGTCTGTGTATGTGTATGCGTATGTATGTATATATGTACGTACGTACGTATGTATTTATGCATGTACGTATGTACTAAAGACAAAATAGAAAATTAAATAAAAATAATTTATAAATAAATAAATAGTTAATTAGTTAATTAAATTGATTAATGAATTAGTTAATTAATTAATTATTTAATTAATCCGTATTTACAGTTTAGGATAATTAAACAGTATTTTACTGTTTTGGATAATTCGAATTTAATAATTAAATTAATTTCAGAATATTGCTAAATCTTTATTAAATCATATAAAATAAACCGTAGCTCAGATGGAAAAGTTTTGAACATGAAAGTTGCTCAGAATAATCCTACGGTTCCGAATACGTAGTCCGTTAGTCTGTCATGTGCTCCTAGCATAGCGAACATGGAACTTTTCCATCGTTTTCATCTGTCCGGTAAAAGCCAGAGACCCGGGAAATATCGTCAGATATTCTTCCGACCCGTCTACGACGTGTGATACTGCGTTAGTGCATGCCTAGCTCTGTATATTGCCATGCCATGCATCGTGATGCATTTGTCTCTTTATATTTATTGTTTCTCCCCCCTCTTCTTACCGGTAGACCCCGAGACTGGCGGTGGTGCCGGGTACGACTACACCATTGACGATCAGGCCTTTGCCGCAGAGCAGCAAGGCAAGCAACCCCCTTGAGCATTCCTATATCGCCCATTTCTTTCCCTCTCAACCTTGCATTAGATTTTTGCTACTGTATTAGTTAGCTCCTATTATGATGCATATCCTGTTTTTGATAAACTGCTAATATACCTGCAATCATATCAGCTGCTTAGTACAGGTTGATCAATGAATCCCCTGTGACCCCCTTAGCCCCAGTTGCCCCTGCTTCTTCATCGACGACCCGACGACTCGAAGACTCGGTCAACCGACCGACGAGCCAGGCCCTTCACATCACCGCACACCCCTTAGTTGTACGACTCTGCAGAGCTACTATCGAGTACCGAGGGTGACACCTCGTGAAGTACTCATGATGCTAACTCTGTAGTGCAGCTAGTCGGTCATGGATATCGAGTGTGATTCCTCCTTCACCACTCCCGACGATGACTCTGTCGTGCAACCCCTCAAGTGTGGGACCCTCGAGGGTGATTCCTCTAAGTCCACCTTGACGGTTTCATCGGGCGGGACCCTTTGAGGGTGATTCCTCAGGTTCCGTCTTGATGTTTTATACACATAGTTACTATGACCTGGTTACAGAAACATGTTGGTGATGGGTCGGCCCTGAGGGGTACCCACGGTTTGATGATGATGAGGCGTGGACGGGCAGGAGAGGCCCTTGCCACACATCCTTGAGACGGGGCGATGGGACCGCACTTCATGGGTCGCGCTTGCCCCGCATTAATAAAATGCTAATGGGTTGGGTATTTGATCTGACTTGGTCGTTGGCCTTATTGCGCACCAAACCATCACATGGGAGAAGTTATGGGTACTTAGCGTCGTTGTATCAGCCGAAGCTCTTCGGACGTCAGCAATGGAGCAGCGCGCGCCCGAGTGGCCTGGACGGTGCAACTCTTGGACTAGAGTGTACTAGGGCTGACCTCGGCCGCCCACGCATCGTGCAGGAGCACGTAGGGCAAGTGGGCCCACGACCCCGGTGTGCTTAGGATTTAGACCGGCTGGCTGGCCTCTTTGTTGAGCCTAGGTGGGGCGACGACGTGCTGATATCCCGAGGCCGGGCATGACCCAGGAAAGTGTGCATCCCTGTAGGGATGAATTATCTATTCGAATAGCCGTGTCCACGGTAACATGACGACTTGGAGTTGTACCTTGACCTTATACAACTATAACTGTGACTTAAATTTGAAATGAATGTTGGCTCTGGGATTGCTTCCTCGCAAGGAGTCGAGGAAGAATCTCTGGGCGTGGTTACTTAATAAAATTGCTACAATAATATGACTATATATGAGATACCAGTCTACTCTCTTCTAATGCTGCAAGATGCTGAAGATGCTAGTCTTCGATAGGACTAGGCCTTCCCCCTATTCTTGCTTTCTGCAGTCAGCCCAGATATAACCCCATTCCTTGATACTGATGCATACTTAGCATAGTTCTGATGTCAGTCTTGCGAGTACTTTGGATGAGTACTCACCGCTGCTTTGCTTTCTCTTTCCCCCTCGATACGATTACCGCGTTCAGACGACGGAGCCCAGAAGATGGAGTACGCCGGAGACGACTACTACACCACCGCTGGAGCCTACTACTACTACGTGGAGAGTGCCGATGCTCAGGAGTAGTTAGGTTGGCTCCCAGGCAGGAGGCCTCGCCTCTTTTGATCCGCTGCTTATGTTTGTGCTAGCCTTCTTAAGGCAAAACTTGTTTAACTTATGTCTGTACTCAGATATTATTTGCTTCCGCTGACTCGTGTTTGTCGAGCTTTGTATTGGAGCCCTCGAGGCCCCTGGCTTGTAATATGAAGCCGTATGACTTTAATTTGTGTCTAGTGTTGTGTTGTGATATCGATCAGTGAGTCCCTAATCTTGGTCGTACACATTGCGTGTATGATTAGCGTACGGTCAAAATCGGGGGCGTCACACTCCTACTCTTAGAAGAAGCACCCAACTTAAGAGTGGCATTTGGCCCCAGACTTCCTAGGTGTGAAAGTTTCACTGACACCCTTCGGACACTTCCTTTTTCTTTAAGTTCATGTTTTATTCACATTTCATCATATGACAGGCATTCTTCTGGACCCCTCTTGTATCAGTCTAATGCATAGTAAACACCTTTTCTAATAGTTTGCAAAACAAACATTGCTTTGGATATTTCATATCTTTCAGCCTTTGTTTGTATCTGAAAATTAATTTTCAGTTCCATGAATATCACATAATTATCCCAAAACTTTCGAAGTTCGGGTCTCATGGAAGCAAACGTATTGCACTTGACTGAAACCGAATTCTAGCTTTTGGATCGAAGGACGAGAGTCACATGATCCATAGCATTAGGTGGAGAATACCGAAAGCATGCGATAGGACAAAGTCCTTCTCGGCACTCTTGAGGACAATCCTCACATTACGTTACCAACCGTAAAGTTTTAACCAGATATTTAACAACTATTCAATTTTAACAGGGAAGGTGGAAACGCGAGCCATTCTTCTACAACTATTATGTAAATCGCACTTAGACAGTGTTCAAAGGTAATTGCACTGAGAATTAAACAAGTTAATTCTACAGTGCACTCCCACTCAAATCAATATCTCTCATAATTGATTGTGAGTGATACAAGACCCGCATATCAATTCGACGCCATTGATGGGTTCATCACTGATGACGCGAATTTCAATCGGTAGGCCAACATGCCGATCACATCTCTATGTGACTCATGTTCATCTTTCGATGGGCGTGTTCCGAGCTCAGGACGATCAAGCCAGAACGTCAAGACAACCAAGTGATCTCACTGCGAGGTCTGACCTCACCCGCCTCACACATCCCTAATCGTTCGTACTCATGTGTACATGTCGTACCCCGAAAAGTTAGGTGCCGTGACGGTGCTACACTTGGGAGAACACTAACTACTTGATATTTTTTGTGAGACATCACCCTAATAAAAAGCGACTACCGCGCAATCAAGAAGGGTGCATCATAAGGGATAAACATCTCAGGCAATTCATAATAGCAAGATATGGTATAGCCCTTTCTGACGGAGAAGTTATCAATTTCTTCGTCTTTGGCATTCGCGTCGGTGTTCACCTTCGCGAAGATTGCCACCACCTTGTCGGTGCACCAGATAATATTGCTATCTCTATAGCTAATAAAATAAGTGCATTACTTAAGGTTAAAACACAGGTCATTAAAGTGACAATCATATGGCTCCAGCCATCATGCCGAATCATGACACGCAGGTCATGTTAATATTACATCATATAGTCATCTCATACATAATCAAATTAATATGAGCACTGCTATACCACATCATATGCACATGCAAACCATCCTGCAAAACCAAGTTAGACGCCTCTAATCGGTTCATGCAAAAACTTGTTTTACGTGGCTTCTAAGGTTTCGAAACAAACCGAAGCTACCAACGTCCATCATCAAGCATGGTAATCCAAGTCGCTAGATTAACATCGCGGGGTGTATGAAACACGAGATAATAAAATCTCAAGCCCCATACCGTACTTCGTCATACGCATGACGCCCGTGCAGATCATATCTGCATTGCCCTTTTGTCTGCGAAATTTCATCTTTCTTTTTAACTACGGTGGAATTCAATGAACTGTTAGCACTTCGTTGATCAATCAGGATCGCGGATTGCCAGAACATTGAAACTCCACCATGCTGTTATCAAGATCAGAAATATGCAAATTCCAGGGAAGCAACAAGAACATCGGGTAACAGATTTCATCTGCTACCCGCACAAATAATTTTCAGTAATAGAACTCATCTACTACCTAATTATATTGTGCAACACCCATACATCTCTATGTATTCTAGATCGCAACCTGCATCTACGCATAGCACGGCTCATGATGCCATTGTAGGGTAACGCAGCAGAAAACAAAAAATTTCCGACCTACGCACCAGCCCAGGACCACTATGGAGACTGCATACAGGGTTTGATCTTTTTCGTTAGCGACTCGTAGCGCATTGGAAGTAGAGTCGATGACGATCGGCGGTGCAGATCCCCGCAGCTAGGATTTACAACCTCCCAACCGCGAGGATGTATACCCTCATCTGCCCCTCGGACAGCCCTTCGGGAGGCGGTCGGACAGTCCCCCGGACGGTGTCGCGGACAGCCCTTCGGGAGGACCTCCGAAACTCGGACGGTCACACGGACGGCCCTTCGGGAGGACCTTCGAAACTCGGACGGTCACACGGACAGCCCTTCGGGAGGCACTCCCGAACTAAGATCGAAACTACGATCTCTCTACAGAGTTGCACACATACGGTGTCATCTATCCGGCAGGGCTTCGCCGTCCAGAACTAGTTCCTGCCGGAACCCAGACAACCTTTCGGCTCTACAAAACTATTTCGCTGGGAGGAAGAGAGAGAGAGAGCCAGATCATGCATGCCATTTGTATGAGAGTAAGCATCAGGTTTGGGCAGCCCCCGCACCTCCTATTTATAGGAAAACCAAGGGGTAGTGTGCCTCCACAAATTACCAAAAACCCCCATGCAAAAGGGTTCACATGAGGGTGTTATGGACAAAATGGGGTGCCATGTGGAGCTCCACCCATCTTGGCCGGCCACACCCTTGGGGGCCCCCCATGAGGGGCTTCCTTGGCCCCCCATGAGGGGCTTCCTTGGCCCCCAAGGCCTTCTAGAAGCCTTTTGGCAAATATCCCAAAAGGTGGTTTTCCATAAATATCCAAAAAGCACTTTCACTATTCATGACGACATTTTTCAGCGTCTGTTCGAACTGAAAATATTTATGTGGGCTTAGAACATTTCTAGTACCCACTAAAATAATTTTCAATGCGTTCCGGAACAATTCCGGATTAGTGATTTTCATCTGAGAAAAGCATCTGAAGTGGTTCCGGTAGCTCCAGAACATTTCCGGTTTTTCTTCCGGAAAATTCCCAGAAGTTTCCAGAATGATTCTGGCACCCTCCAAGAATTATCAGGAATGTGCCAAAACCAATTTGACTTAATGGTATCCCCTAAAACAACTTTTCAGTTTTTCCGAAACTATTCCGGTGTTCTCTCTGCGGAACTTTTCCGCTGTCCGAAACTTTTCCGGTGATTTTCTCTCAGACTCCCTGTCTAGTATTCAGCAGATAGATGACCCTTAAGCGTGTGACCCTATAGGTTCGGTGAAGTATAGTCATGACCCGGAACCCCTTCCGATCAATGATCAACATCGGAGCCGTGGACACCCATATTGACCCCTATACCCACACGAATGAATATTCGAGTGAACCTTCAGTTGCCGTGTGCTATTCCTATTGCTTCGCGATATGTTAAAAATACCCAAGGTGAGACATGTTGGCATCCCCGTGGATCAACAACTTGTCCTCTATGCCAGTTACCTCATTACCGGTATTGTTCTCTTTTCTCATTACCGTGTTCCGGCATCCCCGTGATCAAATCACAAAGTGTCTGGCCAGACGATGATGGATACCATAACACCGAGAGGGCCCAGAGATATCTCTCCATCGTCGGAGGAGCAAATCCCAATCTTGAGCTATCAAGTTACTTGACATACTTTTCCATGAATCCGTAAGCCGCCGTAATAGCCACCCATTTACGGATGACGTTTAACACACCCCAAAGTTCATGAAGCAAGCATGAAGAAACTCGATACTCTCATGGTCTAAGGAATCATGCAAACGTTAACCATCTCTGTGTTATTAACCATTTAACTTGTGACGAATGTATCTCATAGCATAACATCAATTCGGGTCGATTCAACACAAATGTTCTTCTGAGATTGTGCCCTCAAAGTTGCTGGCATAGACATGCCCATGATCAGGAAAACAGAACCATCATGCAACACTTGAGCTAGTCTTAGAGGCCAGACTAGGAATACATTTTACCGTTTATTATTGCACACGTGCATATGAGTCTTCCTCCGAGCCTCGTGGTTATTGTAGACTCAAGAACCATAGCAGTTATAGCATGCAACATAAACCTAATTATGAACAGGGAGATAATCAATAACATTTATTATTGACTCTAGGGCATATCTCCTACAAGCTTGTGCTCCTCGATGAATTTCGTGATCATGGAGTGATTAGAAGTCAGACCATGCTCAACCATCCCTTGGCACTTGAAGATCTCCTATTCTACCGCATGAAGCCTGGCCTTCTCGCTTCCGTCCTTCTTTGGGCCTTGAACATCCCGGATATGGAGCACCCCCTCATGCATCTCAATGGTTTGATGATGCTTCATCACCTCCGGCAGGCAGGGCTTGATGACCTTCTCGAAGAACTTGTCCTTGGTTGAGCTTGATAAAGACATAGCGATCTCGATCTGCCAATAAAATAGCCCGAAACAAGAACAAAGAGAAAACTTGCGATATGGTGGTCAAAACATCAAGGAGTATATATAATGAATTTACCCCATGGAGGATAAGTCTAAGAAAGGAAAACAGAGTCGGGAAAGTCCACGAGGGGCCCACGAGCTAGGGTGGCGCGCCCAAAGGGGTAGGGCGCGCGCCCTGGCTCGTGGCCACCTCGTGCACTTTCCTGGCTCGTTATTAGTTTTGTATTTTTTTATTTATTCCGAAACAAAAAAAATACTTTTATGAAACTTTTGGAGTCAGTTTGCTTACTGTACCACATATCTGCCCTTTTTCAGGATTCTGGAGCGTTCTGTAAGGTCTCTTTTATGTGCTTCTCTGGTGTCATTGTTTGGATAATATTGGTTTCCTTGTTAATGTGTGTACCTGAAATATAATGTTTATCTCTTTTCCCATTAACCACCTTAGGATTTGTTCCTTCCGTGTTGTTGATCTTGATGGCTCCAGAGCAATAAACCTCCTCGATAATATAGGGCCCTTCCCATTTGGAGAGGAGTTTTCCTGCAAAGAATCTGAATCGAGAATAGTATAATAGAACATGATCACCAATGTTAAATTCTCGTTTTTGTATTCTCTTGTCATGCCATCTTTTAACTTTTTCTTTAAACAACTTGGAATTTTCATAAGCATGTGTCCTCCATTCATCTAGGGAACTCATGTTAAATAACCTCTTTTCACTGCCAAGTTTGAAACCATAATTAAGTTCTTTAATTGCCCAATATGCCTTGTATTCTAATTCTAGAGTTAAATGACAAGCTTTTCCATATACCATTTTATAAGGGGACATACCCATAGGATTCTTATAAGCAGTTCTATATGCCCACAATGTATCATCTAGTTTTTTAGACCAATTCTTCCTAGATCTATTAACGGTCATTTGCAAGATTAACTTTATTTCTCTATTGATCAATTCAACTTGACCACTAGATTGAGGATGATACAGAGAGGCAATTCTATGATTGACATCATATTTAGCTAAGAGTTTGCGAAATGCACAATGAATAAAATGTGAACCGCCATTACTCATTAAATATCTAGGGACTCCAAACCTTGGAAAGATAACTTCTTTAAGCATTTTAATAGAGGTGTTGTGATCAACACTACTAGTTGGAATAGATTTTACCCACTTAGTGACATAATCAACATCAACTAAAATATGAGTATACCCATTAGAGGAAGGAAAAGGTCCCATATAATCAAAGCCCAAATATGAAATGGCTCAATAACAAGTGAATAATTCTTTGGCATTTCCTGACGTCTATCGATATTACCAATTCTTTGACATTCATTGCAAGAAAGGACAAACTTTCATGCATCCTTGAAGAGAGTAGGCCAATAAAAACCAGACTGTAATACCTTTTGTGCGGTTTTGTCTCCCGCATGGTGTCCTCCATATGCTTCGGAATGACACTTCCATAGGATTTGTTCCTGTTCATGCGTAGGTACACATCGTCTAATAATACCATCTACTCCTTCTTTATATAAATGTGGGTCATCCAAAAGTAATGTCCCAAGTCAAAGAAGAACTTTTTCTTTCGTTGGAATGTGAAGTTAGGTGGTATATATTTAGCAACAATGTAATTAGCATAATCTGCATACCATGGACTATTGCGAGAAGTATAAGGATTTATAACAACTAATTGCTCATTAGGAAAACTATCATCAATAGGGAGTGGGTCATCAAGAACATTTTCCATCCTAGATAAATTATCTGCTACGGGGTTTTCAACTCCCTTCCTATCAACGACATGCAAATCAAACTCTTGTAATAGAAGAACCCACCTAATCAGTCTAGGTTTTGCATCTTTCTTTTCCATGAGATATTTAATAGCACCATGATCGGTGTGAATTATTACCTTAGAATCAATAATATAACATCTGGATTTATCACATGCAAACACAACTGCTAGAAATTATTTTTTAGTTGTAGCATAATTCTTTTGAGCTATATCTAGAGTTTTACTAGCATAATGAATAACATTCAATTTCTTATCAACTCTATGTCCTAGAACAACACCAACAACATAATCACTAGCATCACACATTATTTCAAAGGGTAGGTTCCAATCAGGTGGTTGAACAATAGGTGCAGAAACTAAGGCTCGCTTAAGTA
This sequence comes from Elymus sibiricus, assembly GCA_039707655.1. Taxonomy (NCBI): domain Eukaryota; kingdom Viridiplantae; phylum Streptophyta; class Magnoliopsida; order Poales; family Poaceae; genus Elymus; species Elymus sibiricus. The sequence goes on along the minus strand of CM077667.1, from coordinate 173,994,796 downwards.
TTTCAAAGGCTTCTACACAATCATCATAAAAAACAAATGGAATATATTTTTGCAAAAGATTTGTAAGAGGCCTAGAAATCTTAGAGAAATATTTAATAAACCTTCTATAAAAACCAACATGACCAAGGAAACTTCAAATACCTTTAATATCTTTAGGACATGGCATTTTTTCAGTTGCATCAACTTTAGCTTTATCTACCTCAATACCTCTTTCGGAGATCTTATGCCCAAGGACTATACCTTAATTCACCATAAAGTGACACTTCTACCAATTCAAGACAAGATTAGTTTCTTCACATCTACGCATAACTCAATCAAAGTTGCTTAAGAAATCATCAAAAGATGTTCCGTAAATGGAGAAATCATCCATGAATACCTCAACAATCTTTTCACAAAACTCAGAGAATATAGTAGTCATACATCTTTGAAAGGTGGTAGGTGCATTGCATAAACCAAAAGGCACACTTCTATAAGCATAGGTTCCAAAAGGACAAGTAAAGGTGGTTTTTTCTTGATCTTCTTTTGCTACAGGTATTTGAGAAAAACCAGAATATCTATCTAAGAAACAAAAGTGTGTGTGCTTAGACAATCTTTCTAACATTTGATCAATAAAAGGCAAAGGGTAGTGATCTCTAGTAGATTTATTTAATTTCCTGAAATCAATTACCATCCTATAACCAGTTACAGTTCTTTGTGGGATAAGTTCATTTTTATCATTAGGAACAACGGTAATGACTCCTTTCTTAGGAACACAATGAACAAGACTTACCCATCTACTATCGGCTATAGGATAAATTATACCTGCCTCGAGAAGCTTTAGTATCTCAGTTCTTACAACATCCTTCATCTTAGGATTCAAACGACGTTGATGATCAACGATGGCCTTAGCATCTGGTTCCATATTTATCTTGTGCTGACATAAAGAAGGGCTAATGCCCTTAAGATCATTCAGAGTATATCCAATTGCAGCACGATGCTTCTTCAGAATCTAAGTAATCTCGTTTCTTGATGTTATGAAAGGTTAACACTACTAATAACATGGTATATCTTCTTTTCATTAAGAAAATCATATTTCAATATATCATGTACTTTCTTTAATTCATGCTATGTGGTTTTATATTACTTTTATTAACCACAGTTGCAACTTTAGCATGTTCTCTAATCCTAACAGGAAAAGGTGGTTTATCAATATAAGCAATAGGCACAACTGGATCAACATTATAAATGATTGTTTCTTCTTTAGCTATAGCAGGTTCCTCACAAGTTTTTCAGTAGGTGGGTGAAATTTAAACCACTTCTCATTAGGGAGATCAACATGAGTAGCAAATCATTCACAGAAGGTAGCTACTATCTCAGAGTCAAGCCCATACTTTGCACTAAACTTACGAAAAGCTTCAATTTCTATAAAAGACTTAACACAATCAAACTCAAGATTTATACCTGAATCTTTACCTTTGTCGATTTCCCAATCTTTAGAGTTAAGTTTAATTCTTTCCAGAAGATCCCAGTTGAATTCAATAGTTCTCTTTATAAAGAACTAATAGATGAAGTATCGAGCATTGATTGATTATCATGAGAAAGGCGATCATAAAAGTTTTGTAAGATTATTTCCCTTGAGAGCTCATGATTGGGGCATGAGTGCATCATAGATTTAACCCTCCCCCAAGCTTGAGCGATAATTTCTCCTTCATGAGGCTAAAAGTTATATATATATAATTCCGATCACGATGAACCAAATGCATATGATAAAATTTATGATGGAATCCCAGCTTCAATCGGTTCCAATCCCATGTACGAGCATTATCCAATAGCCTATACCAAATCAATGCCTTTCCCTCCAAATATAAAGGGAAAACCTTATTCTTAACACCATCTTCAGATAAACCTGCAAGCTTAAATAATCCACAAATTTCATCTATATAGATCAAGTGCATATCAGGATGTATTGTTCATTCTCCTGCATAAGGATTAGCAAGCAGTTTCTCTAACATACCCGAAGGAATTTCATAGTAAATATTTTCAGTAGGTTCAGTTGGTTGAGGAGAGGATCTTGCGACTTCTGGACGAGGTGATGATACCCCGAACAAGCCCCTCAAAGTATCATATTCCATAGTAACAAGTGACAATAAATTTTAGCACATAAAAAAGCGAGTCCTTACCAAATTCCACTTACCAAAGGTGCTTCACTCCCAGACAACGGTGCCAGAAAAGAGTCTTGATGACCCACAAGTATAGGTGATCAATTGTAGTCCTTTCGATAAGTAAGTGTGTCGAACCCAACGAGGAGCAGAAGGAAATGACAAGTGGTTTTGGTACGGAAGTTTCTGCAAGCACTGAAAGTAACGGTGATAGATAGTTTTGTAGTTAATTTGTAACAACTAACAAGTAACAATAGTAGAAATGGTGCAGCATGGTGGACCAATCCTTTTTGTAGCAAAGGACAAGACGTAACGCACTCTTATATGAAGCAAAGCGCTCTTGAGGACACATGGGAATTGCATCTAGTCATGGCTCATCATGTTTAGTTGATTCGCGTTCGCTACTTTGATAATTTGATATGTGGGTGATCGGTGCTAGGGTGTTGTTCTTACTTCAACAAACAACCCACTTAGGATTACCCCCTCTCACAAGCATCCGTAACTACGAATGAAGAATTAAGATAAATCTAACCATAGCATTAAATAGGTGGATCCAAATCAGACCCTTACGGAACAACTCATAAACTAGGGTTTAAGCTTCTATCACTCGCGCAACCCATCATCTACTTATCATTCCCAATTATTTCCTTTAGGCCCAAATATGGTGAAGTATCATGTAGTCGACGTTCACACGACACCACTAAAGGAAGAGCAACATACATATCATCAAAATATCGAAAGAATATCAACATCCCATGATTATTTAAGACAAGACTTCTCCCATGTCCTCAAGAACGAAAGTAACTACTCACAAAGCATCATCAGGTTCAAGATCAGTGGTGTAATGAATATGCTTAAGGATCTGAACATATAATCTTCCACCAATCAAACCAACAAGCATCAATTACAAGATGTAATCAACACTACTAGCAATCCACAGGTACCAATCTAAGGTTTGGAGACAAAGATTGAATACAAGAGATGAACTAGGGTTTGGGATGAGATGGTGCTGGTGAAGATGTTGATGAAGATTGATCCTCCCACGATGGAGGAAGTGTTGGTGATGACGATGGCTTCGATACCCCCCTCTCGGAGGGAAGTTTCCCCTGCGGAATCGCTCCGTCGGAGAGCAAAAGTGCTCCTGGCCAAGTTCCGCCTCGAGACGGCAGCGTTTTGTCCTGAAAGTCTTCTTAGGATTTTTTCTAGGGAAAATGATATCATATAGGAGAATATGGGCACCAGAGGCCTGCCAGTTGGCCCGCGAGCCTAGGTGGCGCGCCTAGGTGGGTAGGGCGCACCCCTGGCTCGTGGCCATCTGGTTGATCCCCTCTGGTTGATTCTTTCTCCAGTAATTTTTATATATTCCAAAATAATTCTCCATCAATTTTCAGCTCATTTGGAGTTCTAGAGAATATCCAACTCTTCAGTGGTCCTTTTCGGTCCAGAATTCCAGCTACCGACAATCTCCCTCTTTGTATGAAACTTGCAAAATAAGAGAGAAAAGGCATTAGGATTTCATCTTAAAGTGTAATAATGATTCAAAACATAATAAGTATCAATGGAAAAACATGATGCAAAATGGACGTATCACTAGCATACTCATCCTTATAGTCACCGGTTTTCGGCATAGCCTTCCACTCATCTCTGCACTTTATCTCCTCCTTGAACGATCCTCGGGATCTCAGGTACTCGCGGGGTCTAAGAACGAGAAAGAGACAAATCCATTATGATACACATAATACCTTTGGTTTATAGTCAATGCCAACAATCTTATGAACAAGTACATTAGGATGCAAGGCTACGCCTGAGTCCATAACTCGAGTGGATTACTCACACATCAAAGATGAATCATGGAAGAAAGACAATGCAAATTGAAATTAAGGACGAATGATCGATAATAGTCTTACAATGTCGTTCTATGTGATATATCTTTATTACAAGTGATGGCTATGGCTAGGGGATGATTTCCATGGAGGTGGAGAGGAAGGTGGAGATGGGCATGATGATGGCTATGGAGATGGATGTCGGTTTATGTTTTCTCGAAGTTCTGTTGCGAATGGGCAACTCTATTATGACCGGGGCCTCCACCCTTTTAAGAAGTTGACTTGTGCTGATGTCACGGAAACGATTCCAGATGGGACAAGCAGACTCTCTCATACCAGGCGCCGATTTCTCTCATGGTTCTATATCTATGGATCCGATTGCTTGGGTTTGATCACCTAACTTCATATTTTTCATATATTCTTTAATTTCTTCCCTCAAAATGATCCATTTATGCGGAAAACAAAATAAACAGAGGGATTTACAATCTCTTGCTTTTATTAGTCATTATTAGCAATATAGGAATGACTCTCTCAGAATATTCGGGATTATCCGGTATAAAATATGGTGACATTGAGTGTAAAAATACACTTACCATCGTGTAGAACATAGTAGTAATAATCATCCATGGCTACTAAGATCTCAGGCTGTCCCGAGAGCACTTGTTTGTCGAGACTCTGTGCCTTAGAACCCTATTCTAGACATCTTCACTATATAAAAGAGAAGGATGATACCTGTGGGATCGAGAAGTGGCGTCTAGAGAGGGGGGGGGTGGTGAATAGACACTTAACAAGGCATATGAGCAGTTTTTGGTTCTCTTGAATTTTAGGCAGATTTGTACAAGTTAAGTTGCATCCAAAGATTACTACACATGCATATCTAGAGATTTAGTAGCGGAAAGTAAGCATCATGCATTTGCAAGAAACATAAAGGATGGTAGAGTAGGAAGATCAAATGCAATGAAGACACATAGATTTTTGGCATGGTTCCGATAGGTGGTGCTATCATACGTCCACGTTGATGGAGACTTAAACCCACCGAGGGCTCCACCCATGAAGGGTCCACGAAGAAGCAACCTTGTCTATTCCACTATGGCTTACGTCCATGAAGGACTAGCCTCACTCGGGGTAGATCTTCATGAAGTAGGCGATCTCCTTGCCCTTACAAACTTCTTGGTTCAACTCCACACAATCTGGAGGCTCCCAAGCGACACCTAACCAATCTAGGAGACACCACTCTCCAAAAGGTAATATATGGTGTATGGATGATGAACTCCTTGCTCTAGTTATCCATTCCTTTCCACTAGACATATAGTCTTTGAAGTTTGCCATGAGAATTAGATTCTTCATTGTCTTCTCAAACTCAATCTCGAATTCCTCATCTTTATCATAATAGCCATGTTCCGCATTGTCATCATCACACGGGACATCCTTGTCACAAACATCAAGTGATTCGTTTGAATTGTGATCATGACAATATTCAAGGTAATGAATGCAAATGGCTTCTAGAACGATATTGTTGATGTTCCTAACATCTCCTTTGGCACGCATGAGGTCACGAAGCTCAAAGAGACAATCATCAAACTTGGGATCACTAGGCTTCATTTTGTAGAATGCAATAGTTTTTTGAAGAATTTCATCAAGATTCTTTAAAGAGAAATTTGGATATCTGTTTTCCAAATCTTTCCACAAAGTGTAGGCGCAAATAAAGTTTTGCATGGAACCAAGCACGGTGTTTGACAATCCTCTAATGATGATATTGATAGTCCTTAGATTACGAAGCATGTCAATTTCTTCCTCGTGAGTAGGATGTAAGGGATCAACGGGAGGTGCATATGGAGTATGAATATACTTGCTCAAGTTAAATTCATCAAATATATCAAGCATTTCATCTCTCCAATGACTATAGTACCCCCCAATGAGAATAGACACTCTACATCTAATACTCCCAAAAGTAGTAATATACATCTTCCTCCAATGGTGATAAAACCAAAGAAATGGAGACCAAAGCTCTGATACCAATTGTGGTATCGAGAAGTTGCATATAGAGGGGGGGGGGGGTGAATAGCCACTTAACAAGATATATGAACAGTTTTTGGTTCTCTTGAATTGTAAGCTGATTTTGCACAACTTAAGTTGCATCCAAAGATTCCTACACATGCGTATCTAGAGATTTACCAGCGGGAAGTAAGCATCATGCATTTGCAAGAAACATAAAGGACGATAGAGAAGGAAGATCAAACGCAATGAAGACACATAGATTTTTGGCGTGGTTCCAATAGGTGGTGCTATCATACGTCCACGTTGATGGAGACTTCAACCCACAGAAGGTAACGGCTGCGCGAGTACACGGAGGGCTCCACCCACGAAGGGTCCATGAAGAAGCAACCTTGTCTATTCCACCATGGCTTACGTCCACGAAGGACTAGCCTCACTCAGGGTAGATCTTCACGAAGTACGCGATCTCCTTTCCCTTACAAACTTCTTGGTTCAACTCCACACGATCCGGAGGCTCCCAAGCGACACCTAACCAATCTAGGAGACACCATTATCCAAAAGGTAATAGATGGTGTATGGATGATGAACTCCTTGCTCTAGTGCTTCAAAAGATAGTCTCCTCAACAGTCAATCACTCTCTCATAGAATTTGGCTTGGTAGAAGATGATGATTGGGTGGAACAACTTGGGGAGGCTAGAAATCAAGATTCATATGGTGGGAATGGAATATCTTGATCTCAACACATGAGTAGGTGGTTCTCTCTCAGAAAATGAATGGTGGAAGTGTTGGTTTGTTCTGAGTGCTCTCTCTACGAATTAGAGGGGGACGAGGGGTATATATAGCCATCTCCAAAAATCCAACCAACATTATTGCCCAACTCGGTGGAACCGAAGTAAAAAACTCAGTTGCACCGACTAGTGCAAAATGTTCTAACTTTTAGCTTTTCGGTGAGACCGACAGATAACATTTCAGTGAGACCGATTTGGTTGGCCTAGGGCAGATCCACATCTCAGTGGCTCCGAGATATAAAACTCGGAGGTTCCGAAGTAAAATATCTTGTTTCCAGAGAGTTGGCACTGCTTTTCGGTTGTACCAAAACCGATCTCAGTGGTACCGAGGTGCTAGGGTTTTCGCTTGGGTTCTGTTCTTGGGTAAACTCGGTGAGGCCGATTCTGAAAATTTGGTGCCACCGAATTTGGTAGTTTAGGTTTTTGATAAAATCTTTTGTGAGAGTTTGGTTGAGGCTTTTGGTGGCAAATCTCTAAGCACTTTGAGCAACCAGATCATTATCAATACTTCATCCCCTTTTAATAGTATTGGCTTTCCTATGGAATCAATTGTGATTGCTCACATAAAATAAAATGCAGAGTCTTCAAGATCTTCCCCATAGGATTTCTTTCCATCTTGGGGATTCTTTTCATAATTCCCAGCCACTCCTTTCTTTGGACTTCATCTGAAATAGATTAGATAAAACTGTTAGTCCAAGAGATAATGTATGTTGTCATTAATTATCAAAACCTCCAAGGGAGTATTTGTGCTTTCAATACATCTTTGTCACATTCCAAAATTTTCAAATTACGGCTAGAAATATTTTTCCTATGATCTATAATAGCCCTACTGTTTTTGTGCAAGTTTCCGAACTTTTATGATTTGAAGTGGCAAAGTTAGAGCCAAATTCAAACCCTAGTTCAAATTAAACATAAATAGGAAAAAAAATACTCACTAGGTCAAAACCGCAACAGGGGCAGTGCAACCAAACTCTCTCGCTCTCTCTCTCTCTCTCTCATTTCGGTCCAAGGCCCAGCCAGCCGCTCGAACCAGCATGCATCAGCCACGAAAAGAACCCCATCCATATGATCATCGTACGACTAAGAATGCGCCCGAGCTCCGCAACCACTGGCACGTGGGCCCGAACCTATTGTATTCAATTAAAATCTCCGGCCCATAACACCACACATAACCCCCACGTCCTGCATGCACCAGCGCCCCAACGGCCACCCCGACCCTGCCTATATGATCCCCTAGACACCCTCGACTGAAGCCCCCACACCACAAGCTCTCACGACCACCAGGCTGCTCGGAGTCAACCACAACCATCACCTTTGTAGCTAGCTCCAGTGAGCAATTCCGACGGGCTAAGGTAAACCCTGAGCTGCACTTATTTCTATCTCACCAAGGCGCTCTAGCTCACCTTTCTAATCACCTGCACGTTGATGTCATGCAAGTACACATGGTTTAATTGTAGCCTTTTCGAAGTAATAGTATCCATCCAACAACCAACACAAGAGATGGACTTTGTCTCTTGTAGAGGTTTATGACATTGTACGTGCGAGTTAGTTGCGATCCAAAGCAAAGCGGAAATGGAAGTTTGAAATATGGTAAGGTTGTCATGAAGAGTAAAATAAAAGAACACAAAACTTGAAATGATGGTTGTTGGAATCAATAGGGATAAAGCGTGCTCATGGAGTCCGGACCCGCACTAGTATGTATCTAAACACAACCTATGCCTAAACATAATTCAAATTTCGGATTCCTAAGACACTTTATGTGTTTCTGTAAGTGGGCGGAGCCAAGTACGAATATGTGCATACATGTCGCAGCCCCGTATCCCATACGCTACCACCATTCATCCACACTTTGATTATCGAAAGGTGATTAAGAGTTTTCCATGGACGCAGCTAAAGCAGTCTTCGTTAATCCCCTATTGCAACGATCATGAAAGGAGGTAGATAGGAATTGTCACTACCAACCTCCGCAAACCCACCATCATACCAATAGTAATGACATTTCGTCCAAAGAAGCATATGTTGGATGGTCGACTTCACCCAGCATCGAGAAGATCAGTAACATAAACATATAAAGAGGATGTCAAATCCCATCAACATTCAGTCCCAAAACATACTAGGGTTCCTTTATATCCCCGAGAACTAGGAAAACCACTCGCACATCAAGATCATAAGAATCATGGGATGAATCATGTTAAACATGGATGAAGTATCCAATTTATACAAAAATGGATCCACATGGACTAATGTATTACAAAGAGATGGAGATGGGATGGTGATCGTAGGCGGATGATGATGATGCCTCCTCGATGATGATGTGGCGGTGAAGCCCCTCTATCAGTTCCCCCACCGGAATCCTTATGTAGGCTAGGGTTCTGACGAGTTTCTGGTGGTTGTGGACGTTTGATCCATGATCCAATCGCGGAGGGTAAAATACTGGACCAGACTGTAGCACATGCTCGTACCTTTCGCGATAAGGTTTTCCAAAGCTTATGTTTCAACTGACCACTATTAGGAAAAAGCTTATAGACAGACGCTTACTAGTAGCACGGGTTTTTACCCCTCGCTACTGGTACTTACCAGTAGCGCGGGTCTATACCACCCGCTACTACTAAGTTGATAGTAGTAGCGTGGGTTTATACCCCTCGCTACTACTAAGTGGTCTCTACCGTGCCCCCCGGGGACAGGCCATAGTAGTAGCGAGTGTTATAAACCCGCGCTACTACTAAGTTGATAGTAGTAGCGCGGGTTTATACCCCTCGCTACTAGTAAGTGGTATCTACCGTGGCCCCCTGGGACAGGCCATAGTAGTAGCGCGGGTTTATAACCCGCACTACTACTAAGTACAGAGTTTTTTAACAGCCCCATCTCTCCATCTCCTCCTCTAAATCCTTCTTCTCTCCCGTCCCTCTCGCCCCTCTCTCTCCATAGGCTCTCACATGGACCTCCTGCCCAGGCGCGCCTCCTCCTCCATGGCGCGTAAAGAGACCGCCGCCTCGGTCGCCGGCATCCAAGAGCTCGCCGGTCTTCCCCAGTGTCTCCATGCCATCACGCCAGAGCACCCCACCACCGGTGACCAAAACCCCGCTGCTCCCTCCATCTTCTTCCTCTCTCCCTCGTTTTCCTTTTTCTCTCTCTCCCACTGGTTTGACTCACCCTCCCATGTCCATGCCCGTGCAGGTCGTCGCCATGGATGACCAGGAGCTCTCTGCCTTTTGGATGCGAACAGAAGCCCCATGCCGCCGCCTTGCTCTGCCCTGGATCCAGGCCCTCTCCAACAGCCGCCGCCGGATCTGGTTTGTCGCCGCGCGTCCGCGCCTCCGGCGACCCCTGTCGTCGCTGCATCGAACCATTGGCACCACTGACAGCACGCACGGGATCGATATTTTTTTTTGGTTTTTGAAATTAGTAGTAGTAGCACGGGTCACAGGTACGCGCTACAGATAGTTAGTAGTAGCGCGTGTGGCACACGCGCTACTACTAACACACGTACTAGTAGCGCGGGTGCACCAGTTAGCGCTACTACTAGCTATTTAACCTGCGCTACTACTATGCTTTTTCCTAGTAGTGGACAGCAGGTTTTGTCAGAGCCATTTCAGCACACCTAGAACATCATAAGAAGGTGCGAGGAACATGTATGCTTTTATATACAGAATAGGTGAGTGCCAAAAATCATGCTCATTAGAAAGTTCCAAAGCTTGCAATACATTATCCGTCTCCTGAAATTGAGCAAATGCTTCTACTGAGAGTGGCAAATGAAAGTGGTCAGCACTGTCCCCCACTATGCTTATGGCATGGAGAGAAATGCGATGATCTTTGAATGGAAGAGGAAGCATGATCCTCATATATTTTAATAATTTGAGACATTCCCTCCACCAGAAAGAGCAAGAAGAAATGTGCTCAGTTGGCATAATACCTTCATAATAAGCTTGCCAAATGAGATTAAGCCAAGGTATATTAAAATGGTTAATAAACTTATTGGGACGAGGGACCCTGCACTCGCTGACCGAGGCGCCATGGCCATGGAAGTGACGCAGGCCGAGCCGTTGTGCTGGTGGGCAGGGCGGAGAGTCGGAGACGATGTCGCCGCACTCAAATTTTAGCGTAGCGACTAGGGGGCGTACGTGCTCGTGTGTGCACATGTATGATGATGTATGTATGTGTACATCATCCATCTAATCTAATCCAATCGCGAAAAGGGAATTCAGGCGTTTGGGGACGAGAGTAGACCGAGTCATTCCAGGACGAGAGAATGTGAGGTAAGGAAGGAGATGACGGTCCAGAATAAGATGGTTCCGGGAAAATACCTTTTTATTACTCTATCTACTTACCAATTGGTGGTGGTGGTGGTGGTTCGTCTATGATCAACTACTTGGACGCGCAATAGACGGTTGAATGGGTTCGAATTGACCAAAGGAACGAACTCGCAGTTGACCGAGACGGACAGAGCCTCAGCCTCCCCACCCCCACTGTACGTAGTTTTCCTTTATCATCACGCCTCCAGTTCCACTATCTATTATACCCCTCGCGGATTAGTTCCTTTCAATCGAGAAAAGAAACCACTGCCCAGTTGCACACTCGCGTCGATGGGGAAGAAGATATGCCTGCTCTCGCTGGACGAGGACATCGTCATGGTGCTCATCGTCGTCGCCGTCGCCGTGGCGGCGTTAATAGTCGTCGCCGCGCAGCCACCGCCCCGCCGCCGCTGCTTCTACGCCTGACTCCATCGTCAAAGATCGATCCGTCTGCTCGACAGTACAGTTCCTTAGCCTTCGCAGTCGCAGGTTTTTCTCAGTTTTCTTTGGTTGTGATTTGAAGAGTTGTCGTGTTTTCTTGATCTGGAAGCTACGGTGCATGCACGCACGGCGTGCTTGGTTTAATCGTTCTTCGCCTTGTGGTGTACAGTACTTGTGTAATTTTTTTAGAAGAAACGTATTTCTGTGTAACCACCATGGATTGTCACCGGTACGGTTGTGTTAATGAGAGATTTGGAGCTGGTGGTGGTTTTGACGATGCCTGTCGTCAGTGGCGGAGCTTGAGCAAAATTCAAGAGGGGGCCATTACTTGAAGGGGAGCAAATTAATAGAAAAGGAAGGGCTAATCTCTAGTTTATACCTTAGTTAGGCTTAAAATATAGCATATGGTTTGGTGGATGCAAAAATTAAGGGGGGGCCATGGCCCCTGTTGGTCTCCACGTAGCTCCGCCACTGCCTGTCGTACTACTATCCTGTTTTGGGATTTGAAATGTGTAATAGTATAAGTTTGATCGCTTCCTCGCAAAAAGTACTACAACTTTCTCTCATAAATTCCTGTGAATGCAATATACGTACTACCCCCCGTCTCAAATTATAAGACTTTTTTGGTAGGCTACGCAAAAAAAAAAAACATAAAAAAAACATTGCATTATACAACAAGGCTCTGCCGCTCAAATATCTTCACAAGTTTACTAGTACCACTTTGATTTGCCATGGGTCAAGTTAAGCTGGACCACCCATGTTCTTCTGCTATTAGCATCAATACCAGTACCACCCTGGCAAAGTTCTTCAGGCAGGGGATTTTGCAGAATTTTCAAGCCCAAGCTTATGTGCAATGTGCTGATTGAGGGTACCCTTGCTCATGTTCCTTTTCACTGGGTATGGAAGAGTGCTTGCCAGCTCAACCACAAAATTTTCCCCTGGCTGCTGCTCCAGGAAAGCGTGGACACCAGAAACCTTCTTCCAAGGAAGTATTTTCACCTGCCTGCATACACATGTGTCCTATGTAATGTTCAACTGGAGGAAACAAAGCTGCACCTAATTCTGGGATTGTGAATGTCCTAAGACTGCTGGCAGATTAGCCCCAATAAGCTAGGAATTTCTTCCATTCATGAAACAGAACTAGCAAAGCAGGAAATTAACAAGCCTTTCAGCATGGAGATCATCATTTTTGGGCGGTTTTTAATCATGAGAATCCAAGTGTTTCTAGTTGGCAGAGAAACCTCAGAGGATCACACTCTAGTTACACAGAGAGGGAAGCGAAAGCTTTTACTTCCTTTCAAACCTGGACACATCACTTCCTGTAATCTTCTTCTTTCCACTTTGTAATTTGTACATAACTTTGTATATATTTATATAAAATTTTACAGTAGGACCCTTTCCTAATGTTTTCCTGTCACAAAAAAAAAGCAACATATAAACTCTTTCCTTGGTTTACATTTCTGAGGCTTAAAAGTTAAATGTTGGTATCAAAAAGGTACTGGCAGAAAGAGAAAAGGAATAGGACATGGACCCAAATGTAAATGCTGCAAGACGTTACCATTTCATCTACATGGACCCAAAACTCTGGCTGCATCCAGAACCAACAATAGACTGGAAAAAGGATTGTACACACTGATCCATCAATTACGGGGGTTATTACATTTATTTACAAAGCCCCTGAAACAATACCTATATGCGAAATTCAGACCGTGTAATGTATGCAGCGAAACAATGGTGGACGTGACAGGCTCCACCGGTGAAACCTTGCGAGCGCTCACCCTGGTGGTGCAGTACTACACACCTCGCTGTGTGTTATTCCTCCTCTCCTAACAACGCTTTCTTCAAAATCGCCAGCATGCCAAAACCTCAAGCAGAGGTCAGCTCGCTATCTGAGGATTTCATCGGTTACACGCACTTTGCTTGCCTTCTCGTGGCGTCTCCAAGCCTCGGCCCAGACATTCGCGTCTGCAAGTGCGTGGTCTCTGTCGACACCGTTTGGAACAACCCTGCCCCGTCCTCCACGATTGGAGCCACTCGTGCAATGTTCTTTTCCTTCTGGAACGAAGTCATTCATACAGTCATGCATCGATGTCTGAGCTCCAAGTTGACTAGGCAAAGCATCATCTTGGTTAACCTGCTCGTCTGAGACTTTTGGTGCCGAAGGGCCATCAAGGCAACGACGACCAGCAGCATGATTCCCATTGTATGTTTGTGATGACAAATAGGAGAGAGCAGCAGCAACTTCCCTAATCAGAGGGCGGTTCCTTGACTTTTCCTGCACACACATCGCTGCAATAGCCAAGGCCTGGTACAAACCCCTCTTTGGAAAGCGGCCACGCAACAAAGGATCGGCCATCTTTGGAAATTTCCTTTGGTCTTTGAACAATGGACGAGCCTGCAAATGGATTGGTAGGACATTCAATTCAACATTAGCTTACTTATGCTCAGTATGTCGAAGGAAATGTATGAACACACTCGATTTATGACTGCATAAATAGTTCGAGTGAAACTACTTCTTTAGCTGCCAAGGGACCAACATAGATAAATCAATGATGCACCAGGTTTGAATATGAAAAAAATCCTGGAGATGTAAACAAGATGATTAGTTCCTGGGCATATACAACTAGGGAAGTGTGCCTAGCTCACTTGGTTAGGTTCAAGTCATTACAGATGCGAATTTAGGCTCCTATTTATGCTGTAGGGGGCACCTCTACAGTTTTCTTTCGAAAAAGATGTATACAATTAGGCGGCTAGTTAGCAACAGATTAATGCTGGTTCCCGGAAAAGACCACACTCCATACCCATATTAAGTTGTACATATTTCCAGTATCAAACACATGCACTGTTATTCTATTCATCAGTTTAACCACCACACATTCCACATAGCCATTTTTTTATCCTTTCCCAACTGTATCCCCAGGTAAGGAACATAATCGAAATAAAATAACAATGCATGCCTATTAAGCTTTATAGCTTTTCATACTTACTCTAGACATTTATCCATCTTTGTTCTTCTTTTATAAACTATGATTATTGGACCACTTAGTTGCACGTGAGATTGGCAAAACCTACCCATGAGACCAAGTCCTGTTCCTCACGAGGCCGATTGCTATCGAGTGCTCTTCGTCCAGTAATTAGCTCGAGGAACACCACACCAAAACTATAGATATCAGACTTATTCGTTAGCTGTCCAGTCGCGGCATACTCAGGAGCACAATAGCCATAAGTCCCCATGACACGAGTTGTCACATGAGTCTTATCACCCACAGGACCAAGTTTAGCAAGTCCAAAGTCGGACAACTTCGCATGATACCCTTCAGCAAGAAGAATGTTTGATGGCTTAATATCTCGGTAAATAACTGGTGGATTTGCCTTATCATGTAGGTATTCCAAACCAGCAGCTGCGCCAGCAGCTATCTTCATCCGTGTTGTCCAATCTAGAGGTTCTTTATTGGGTGGAAGGTCTGTTTAAAGCATCAGCAGTAATTTATTAATGGGGGTATCAAGTAAATAACAGCATAACAGTATAAAGCACATTCATGGGTAACTCTAATAGATGGAAGTAAGAAAATGGTAAATCATCACAGAAAATATATTAGGTTTCAAGGTTAGTGGAATGTCAAGGAGCATGTTAGGTCTTCACTTCTTATTGACGCATATAATAATACTCCCTCCAATCCAAAATAAGTGTTGTGGTTTTAGTTCAAATTTGAATTAAAACCATGATACTTATTTTGGATCGGAGGGAGTACTAGAAAGGAACACGTAGTTAGATTAAAGAACCACTGTTTAATAAAAAAATATTTATTCAAGAAATTGATTATGATTAAAATCTGAGTAATTTCTCAAGGGTGACTAATCCATCATTAATATTATCCCTCGATGGATTCTGTTTAGGGTAATCCCATCACTGGATTATTGGATAGCTAGGTTCATTATTTGATAGGTAATCAGAGCATCCCATTCTAGCTTAAGCTTTTGATGAAATATAGCAAGCAATGGAATCAGGAATAACGTAGATCACATTTATTAGGACGTACTGAACAAAGAAGATGATGCGAACAATATCCCCCCCCCCCCCCCCCCCCCCCCCCACACACACACACCCCACACCACAAACATGAAGAAAGAAATACTTCATTAAATCAACTGACAAGAACTGATAGTTAAACTTGTAGCATTTCTCACAAGTTAGAACAACTTTTCACCATGTTCAAGTACCCAGGTATGCTAAGTATCACGAACTAAAATGTGCTGATGTTGAAAAAATAAAGATCCTACAATCTACATATATGCTCTCATTACTAGAAATAAACAAATGATTTCTGAATTCTGATGATTGTATCCTGATACTAGTATAAGTTCACACATTTTCCAACATAAACTAACCGTGCAGATGGTCTTCTAGTGATCCCAATGGCATATATTCATAAACGAGCAAGCGTTGATCACCATCAACACAGTAGCCTATCAAATTGACAAGGTTAGGGTGATGCAAGAGGTTGAGCATGAGAACCTCCACAAGGAATTCTCGGTTCCCCTGAAGCCCATTTAGATCAAGTTGTTTGACTGCAACAACCTGCCATGCAGCAAATGCTGAAACAATATTATCATACAACACGAAATATGGGCAAGATTACTATAGTTTCCACATCTCCAATAACTGATGTTCAATGCGAATCATATCACTGTAGGTGAGAAGTATAGTTTATAACTACCAAATACAAACCTGACCATCATCCAGATGTGCTTTATATACACAACCAAATCCTCCTCGCCCCAACTGAAAATCCTTGCTGAAGTTTTTGGTAGCATCAACAAGCTCACGCAAAGTGAAGATCGTTGCTTCATTATGTGTGCCATTTCTCTGGCTTCCTTCCATATGTACGGATTCAGACCTCAGTGGGACACTTTCTGATGACTCTGAAAAATCAACTGTTAATGATCAATTCAAAAGAAAGAAATACACATCCACATTTAAATAAACTAATGCTCCTCAAAAAGAAAGGATGCTGGGACAAACAGAAAAACAAGAATAGTACTAACACATACTCCCTCTGTAAAGAAAGTGATCTAAACGCTCTTATATTTCTTTACGGAGGGAGTAAGTATTTTATTGTTATTTTTATGCGGGAAGTATTTCATGGTGCCTTTCAATTTTCTTGCCATGGTCTTCGATCTACTACTGTTCATCTCCTTCCACTTTACCAATCGTGTTTCATCTTCTGTTTCCTTGATAAAGCTCTGCAGCTACTAATGAACAAACTTCTTTCTCTCACAAACAACTTCTAACTGCTAGAAGAACTGCAATACCACAAGAAAGTAAAGGCGGACTCGCCACTGGAAATTTCTGATGGTTGACAATAACACATCTTAAAAAAAAAAACCTCCAGCTCGGAACCATCCCCAACAGATAATTTGTTGGGATCATGAGCTGAAGAGACTCGATTATTTTTCCTTCCGCGAGAACAAGATACAGACCGACAAACACCAGGAAACGAACATTTCTAGACTGATTATTAGTAGGTAAAGGACAGAGGGATTAATAGGGCACGATGCATCATCACCTGAGGCGACTCCATGGTCGATTCCGCTGGAGTCCTGGTCGTCATCGTGGTCCTTCACCACCACCTCCTCCTCCTCAGGGCACCGGAACAGGCACGACAAGAAGCCCATCTCATAATCCGACCTCGACGGCCCCAACAAGAGGGCTGAAATCAAGAAAATTCAACAAATCCCCAACCCCTAGCCGCCGCGGAGGAGACTTTAGGTCACCGGGATAACAAGGATTCCTCGGCAGCCAGGAAAATTAGTCAATTGTTTCTTTCTCGGAGGGGATTGATCAATTGTTTAGGTCGGACAAAGGAGGGAAAAAGAAGAAAGCGAGAGAAGGGATAAATGGATGAAGGCGCAAAAGTCTCCTCCCACAAACGGAACGAATACGTATAAAATTGAAGGCGCAAAAACGGAGCAGTGAGTGACGCTGGGCGATGGGGATGTCCGGAAACTGCTAATTCCCTGGTTAATTAGTCATCAATCCAAGGATTTGATTTGGACGCAAGTTGCATTCGTGCCCCTACGGGGGCAGTCTATTTCTGTTTTGCCCCACCAGTATGTGTCTAGGATGTCGCCGTGCATTAATTTGCTCGCCGCAATGCCCAATTTGTTCTTCTCGTCCAGAAAATACAAAACATATGTTATTTCACGGTTACAAAGCAAAAGAGATTTGAAAAAGGTTAAATTTGAATGATATCATCATGAGAGCATGTGAAGTTGATCGTGCCGATGAGCCGGTCTTGAAGTTCTTACTTCTTTTGTAGACGAAGACTTATCAAATGTGGAGATTCAGAATGCTCGAGAGATAACCGTCATTGCTATCTGATATCCATGATGGGAAAGACGTAAACTGGTTCATGAGAAATCAATGCAAAAGTGTTGATCATATTTATATGGGGATCCATGGGTTACATCCAACTTTGTTATTGCTTCCTCTCCAAGAGCGACCAGAAAATGATATCTTCGTGATATTAATATATTCTCTTTATCGAAAAAAGAGCGACCAGAAAAAGAGGCGGTTGGACCCATCGTATATGGGTTTTGTAAAACTTAATGTTGATGTATCTTTTGATCATGATCATCTTAGGGGCACTGTCAAGGCAATCCTCGGGGATGATAAAAGTAAATGCATTGCAGGGGGGATGAGAAGATAGACTCATGTGCGGATGTTCTGATGGCACAAGCTTTAACTCTCATATTCGACATGTCTCTTGCGCAAGGGCAGGATGCAACTGACCCATTCTTAACTTCGATAATCTGGAGGTCACTAACACAAATGAAGAGTGGAGGACAATATGCAGGTGCGGTGGCGGTGATTTTTGACAACTGTTATCATTTTGCTTGTGATTTTCTTATTTCTATGTTTGAATATTGCAATAAATAGGACAATAAGGTTGCTTATGAGTTGGCTAGGGTAGCTAGATTTTTCCAGCTTTTGATTGGTTTGAGGAGCCTCTGGATGAAATTGTATCCTTCCTCATAAACAATGTATACATTATTTCTATTGAATAAAGTGTGCAAGATTTTGTTACGAAAAAGCTACCTGAATTTGCAACTCATGTCGGTGTATTCTTGAAGAGCAATGGGATTGCCAGCGGTGGAGGCGGGGGCATAGCGGTGAGCGGTGGCGAGGAGCAAGATTGCCAGCGAGACCGAGCGAGGACGATGCAATAGGATGCAAGAAAATCCTATTCTTCTCAATCACCTAGCGTCGCCCTCCTCTAGCGACACGAGGGCGATACCCGCGAGCTGCCGCGAGTGATCTCTTCTCCTTCTCTTCACACCGCCGTCGGGGAAGATCGAGTGAGCTCCAAGGACGACGACGAGGCGGTACCATGCGGCACCCCCACCTAGTTCTCCCGGCCTCGCTGGCTTATAACGGTGGCTCGATGGTGCACTCCCTATCTGCACGCGTCGGCGGCGGGGTGTGGCGGCGGTCCTTGGTGGCAGTCTGGAAAGGAACGACGACGTCGAGGCGTCCAAAAGCGTGGCGGTGGTGGGGCTTTGACGACCGGGGCTAGCGGTCCACATCTGAGTGACACGATCTCGCGGTGACCTACGTGGACGTCCTCGCCTTGGGTGGTGCAATGCATGCTACTTGCTAGCGGTGGTCGATGGCGCTGTAGGCGATCTCCCAGCGGTGGCGTTGGTCCGAGCGCGAGTCCGCTCCATTTTAGGGTTGTGCTTGGGCAGGATGCATCAAAGCGCTGGAGTTTTCCCAGCTCTCCCACCATTGAGGTATGATTCGTCTCGCCGGGAGGGCCACGACACCATCATTGCCTCCCATCTGGTGACGGCGCTTACGGGAAGCTCGACTTTGCCCGTATGGGGCAAGGGGGGCGATCGTGGCCATATATGCCCGACCTAGGGGGTGCGCGGACATGGGGGCTTTTTAGGGGTGGGGGAAGGAGGTGGCTTCCCTTCCATCTCTTTTGTCTTCTTGGTTGCAAGCATGGGGCGGGGATCGGGTTGAAGGCATGGATGTCAAGCGGCGGCCATGGTGGTGGGAGCCGTGGTGCTCGCGGGCGGAGCTTGCGGCTCAGGTGTTGGCTGAGTGCCATGGCCTTGCGGTCGGCATGGTGGCCAGGGTGCGACAGTCGGTGGCGTTGGTGTAGCGGGCAGTTGTGGCCCGCTGTAGTACATTCCTGAGGAGAATTGCTTGCTGGAGTGAAAAGCTTCTCTGGCTCCGCCAGGCCGCCGCCGACAATGGGTGTCGTTTCCTTCTTGAAGACGTCGTGGTGGTTAATATTCGTCCTCCATGTTGCATGGAAACCTTGATCCTTGGATCAGGCGGTGGTGGCTCTCCGGTGTTGCACCCTTCCTAAAGGCGCCGCCTTGGAGTACCCATCTTGTCATACACATCTTCGTCTCTTCGCGATGACTCGTTCACGGTTGAGAGCTCCGGAGACTTCAAGTAGTTTCCTTGTGTAGTTTGCTTGGAGCGGTATGGGAAGTGTAGTTGTTTGTTAACACCCTTTGTATCTAGCCTTGTGTGCGCGTGCGTTGTGGTGTTGTGTTGTATTGATTGATTTGTATGTTGATCGTTGCTTTATATATAATACAGGGCACGAGCTCTTTTTGCGAGGGACAACGCAACAACAATGTCACCGGCAAAGGAGGAAGGTCCGAGGTTGGCTAGTGCAAGTGTGGTCCTCAATGGGAGGCTCGTCGGAGCTGGAAAAGATTGTGTGGTTTGAAGGGTGGCCAGGGGCGACGATGGACGGACAAATGGAATGACTTGAAGTGGGCAAGGCAACAAGATCCGCACGGTAGCACCGACGGCCTCGGGTGGCGGTGGTAAACGCATAACCAACGCCGGAGGGTGGTAGAAGGAAAGGGGTGAGCAGTAAGAGGAAGAAAACACACCTTGACCGAAGCCAAATTTATTTGAAGGCAACTTACAAAAAGAATGTCAAATGTCGCATCTATGCATTTCACTATGGTTAAGCCTACTTTTTGCGGTGGCATGTTTGTTCGTTTGGCGTTGTTTTACTAGGTGTAGTTTAGCTAAGGCAACTTGTATGTCGTCAAGACATTCAGCCTGTTTTTTTGTTGGGATATTGACCATGTTTTAGTTTAGTATTACCTTAGTTTCATATTAATTGAAGCTTAAAAGGATGTATGAACATGTATATGCGACATAGAAATATTGTAATAACTAAGGCCAACTCTAACGCATGACCCCAAATGAACGTCTGTTTTATTCGGATTCTGCCTGTTTGGTTCGGCCAAAGGAGCAGCGTCCGGACTCTTCTATGTTTGCGTTGGTAGTGCGTCCAACCGGCCGGCGTGTTTAGTCCGTCAGGCCGACCGGTCAGCGGCCAAATGTACATAATTTTGTAATGCATATATCTAACTAAAAATAAACATTGCATATAATTTTACAACCAAATAAAATCACATAGTACCACAATAATAAATAGTTTACAACCCAGTAAAATCTCATAAATACATTGAAAAAACCCGATACATCTATTGGTTGCCAAGGTGAGTACACATGTGCTCAACCAAGTCATTTTGGAGTTGAATGCGAGTTTGTCAATCACACATTTCATGATGAAATTGGATGAACTGTGCAAATGTTGTCGCTTCTCCATGCTTAGACACAACATTTTACCCTAAAACTGAAACTCCTGATCGAGCATGATGTCATCATGCTCATCCTCCACGATCATGTTGTACATGATCACACACGCAGTCATCACCTTCCACAACTTCTTGGTGCTCCATACTCCAGCAGCATATCTAACGATAACCCATCAAGAATAAAGCACATCAAAGCATGCCACGTCCTTCCTAGCACTCTCTTGTGCTTGAGCAAACCTCTGCCTCTTCTCTCTTTCTGAATTGGATATTATCTTCACAAGAGTTTGCCACTGAGAATAGATACCATTAGCTAGGTAGTATCCATTGTCGTAGTGCTGGCCATTGATCACAAAGTTGATCGGTGGGTTGTTGCCTTCTGCAAGCCTTCCGAACAATGAAGAGCGTTGAAGCACGTTGATGTCATTGTGAGAACCAGCCATGCGAAACAGAGTGCCAAATCCAAAGATCTTGTGAAGCCACTGCTTCAAGTATGATAGTGTAACGTTTCACATGACCCTTATATTGCCTCTGCCAAGCAAATGGACAGTTCTTCCACTTTCAATGCATACAATCTATGCTACCAAGCATTTCCGGAAATTCTTTGTTTGCATTGATCGCCAGGCTCTCGCAAGTATTCAGGGCCAAGCACTGCTACCATGGAATAATGCAAGACATGTGGACTCACTCATGCATACATACTCATCTACAAGATCACTGGAAATTATGTATGCAAGACAACCTTTCCAAGGACCCTCCTTGCACTCAAAGTATGCTACCACTCCCTCTCGAATACGATTAAACACGTGTCTCGCCATCCGAAAATAGCGCCGAAAAAGCTTGGGGTTGGAGAGTGTGGACGTGCATTGAAATTAATCGGCGAAGAGTAGGCAATGTACACTCTATTTATTGTGGTTCAACGCTGGAGCATGGCCCGAGATTGATCCCCCGAACCTCGGTGGTTGCCTATCAATGTGGTCATTCACGACCAAAGCCGCAACCACAAGCTCCTCATCGTTTGACGATGAATTGTCCGATGAACAAATAAAGTTGTTGAAAAAAATTACTCATCCCCACTATCCATTGGACCTTGCGGGAAAGCGCCGAACATCTTGTGGTCGTGGTTGAGATGCGGCCAGTGAAGAGCAGACAGCAGGCCTGTCGAAGCAGAGATGAGGGCGGCAGGCGACCTTGGAGCGTGAGGCGGACGGTACTTGAGGCGATGGGCGGCGCCGACGGTCGTGGTTTCTCTAGCACCGGCAGCGAAGAGAAGAGACCACGAACACCGTTAAGAACTGCCTCTGAAGCAGCTCGTGGGTGGGGGTGTGTGGATGCGGGCGGTAGGCCTTGACAACCCGAACAGTCAAAAATTGGGTGGCGGCTAGGGTGGGATGGTGTCGCGCGTGGAGAAAGGAGAGGGTCACATACGTGCCACCGACGAACGGGTAAGGGGGAGAACAAGGAGAGCACCCGCGTGCATCCGCCTCGTGTCCGTGCAGAAGCAAACCCTATCTAAATTTGAACCGAAAATGAATCACATTGGACCATAATTTTTGTCTGTTTAGATCCAAACAAATATACATGGACCAATTGAGATGGTGGGATTGGAGTTAGCCTAAGCCATGTATGGATTTTTTTGTTTGTTTTCTTATAAATGAGACTTTCCCGAATTTTCCTTTGTCAGGAAATAGCCTGATGATGGTTGTTTCGTTGAGAAGCAATCCTCGAGAAGACACATTTCTCCAAATATCATCAGCCCAAAGTTGTTAGACATTCTTTAGATTGGATAAACCATTAGCGATGCAACTAAAAAAAACAAAAAACGAGGGAGGATCCTTGAATTTAAGCGCTCGTTGGGGGGCACCATATGAAATTCGCATTGCCGTCATTATCGTCTTTGGCACAACAGCACTTCACGTCACGTTGCTCTTTCACACACGCATCTGGTCAACAAAGCGCGATCTGGTTAGTTCCAGTGGTGTGGTCGGCATGGCCCCACGCATGGGTTGAAAAGTCATATAACGGTCTAGTTAGGCCTTATACAATGCTAGATGCTTAGGGAGGTGCTTAGAAAATAAAATCGGATTTTTCTTAAGCACCGGTGCCTATTTCTATTGGAGAGACGCTTAACTAAGCGTCTATCCTGTACAAATAAGCACCGGTGCTTAAGAAAAGTCTGTTTTATTTTCTTAAGCACCTCCCCTAAGCACCTTGTATTGTACAAGTCCTTAGGCTGCTTGTAATGCGAGTATCATAGATAGTACTCCCTTCGTCCGGAAATATTTGTCGGAAAAGTGGATAAAAATGGGTGTATTTAGAACTAAAATATGTTTAGATACATTCATTTCTCTGACAAGTATTTTCGGACAGAGGGAGTATCATACATGCCAACTAGCCAATATTGATGAAATGTCATAGAATTAAATGAAGAAAGATATTGTTGAATATCATATCATGATACCGTATCATATTAAATGATGTGCTACTAGTAGTACACCCTCCTTTCCTAAATATAAGTCTTTTTAAAACTACATATGGAGCAAAATGAGTTAATCTACACTCTAAAATATGTCTATATATACATTCGTATGTAGTTTCTAATGGAATCACTAAAAAGAATTATATTTAGGAACGGAGGGAGTATATCTCTTGCATGGCAATAAATGAAGCATCCTATGATACTATGCACCACGCATGTAGTATCATACACTATTATATGCATGATACTAGTATATGATACTCCCATTACGACCGGCCTTACATGGCAGGATTTAAGAAATCAATATACTACTCCAGTAGTACTGGTCTAATTAATCTGCATTTAGTACTCCGTATTGTAAATAAATAACGACGGTTAAGTTATTTATCACAGGAAAGCGACGGCAGACAAGAGAAGTGAAAATGAAAACGAAACGAAAGAGCAGGAACTGTTCCTGGATAGTTGTTTGACCCCTGTATATTATAGTTTTTTTTTCTTCCCACATGTAACATACTTTTTTATATATACATCACTCTCCTATTCCAGTGGTAATAGTACGCGTTGGGCCATACCAACTAATTATCCCTCGGCCGCCGGGCCGCACCAACACTCTCATTAACACCCTGGCGCCATAACATCTTATTTCTCAAGAGTACGTAGCAATCGGTCCTTCTTGGAGTTCAACAAAATGAACAATAGCTAAATTGGAACTAAGGTGACCGATCATCCACCGGTGGGTAGAAATATGAATGTTGACTAGGGTCCCCTGTGCTCATTTGATTCTGAGTCGACAACATATCAAGCTCCTAGCCCCTAAACCGTGAAAATGGGGTTGTGGGAGAGCAATACAAGCGTTGTGCTGCTAGGCGAAGCGGTTGAGTGCCGCACCCTAGATGGCTAAAGTCCATTAACCGAAAGCATCACTCATAGTAGCCTCATTAGACCGTAGATCTCTCTTGGTATATCCAGACAATAGGTAGGAACATAAACTGAAACATTCTGGAGCTACTAATTGGTCTACCCCAGGTCGAGCAGTTAATTAGTCACAAGCAGGCGTTTTCCTTCAATTGGTCACCCTGGGGGTGGGGTATAGCAAACTCTAGCAACCTCTTTGATGAAAAGATGAAAAAACCAAAAAAAAGCCCTGCCCTTCCATCTCTTGGATAGATAGAGAGGGAGGGCAGAGGTTCAATCTACGAGATTCCTACACTCTACTCCCTAATAGTCTAGAAACATTGGCTAAGACTTTATGTCCGCACTTAGGTTCAAAAGGGTTAATAGCACATGACGAGGTTCAAGTGTCTTCTCTGAAGGATAATAAGGCCCAATTGTGACTTCGTAACCTTAACGTACTTTTTTCATACTTTTCCCCATCAGGTCTAATGGGCTTTCGTCCCTTCGCCTATAGGCGGCGGCTTACACAAGGGAGAGGAAGAGGCCGAAGGAGATGACATTGCCGATGATGCCGACGACGAAGCAAGGGGATGGTTAAGCAGCGAAGCCAACAAGGTGTTCCACAGTAAGCTCTGGCTGAAATGAGTGGACGAAGTTCGGCTACCGCCAGGGGCTAATATGTGCCGGTATCATACCTGTTTCAAGATTCTGGCTAAGCCCTTCTTGTTGCCACATATCTAGTTTCTTCTAAGGTTTCTTGAATTGCTCTTTATCGAAAGTCAGTAGTTGGCCCAAGGTGACCTACTGGGAAATGAAAAAACAATTGGTTCAATCGTGTACTCCTTAGGACCGTTATAGTTACGGCCGCCGTTCACCGGGGCTTCGGTCGCCGGCTTCCCTGTCATCAGTTCACCAACTTCCTTGACCTTCCGGCGTACTCCTCCTGTTTGAATCGGAGTTTCAAACCAAACAAACTTCTTTTTTATATACATATATAATGAAAATACACCATACGGTCGAACGTTCGTCAGGGGAGATGGCACATGTGAACGATTCGATGGCAATTTTAGTTGTGATGAAGTGGGGAGAGGTGACATTTTCCTTAGAAGACACGTCAGTTTCTTCCGAGAAGGCAATTTATGTCTATAAACTGTCGTCTGGCTTTACAACTAAAACTACCAGCAAAGATAGTTCGCTTGCCACTCCTTACAGTGAACGTTCATCAGGTACAATTACCGGTTTAAAGAAAATGCATCGGGACTTATTGTGGTTGAATGATAACCCACAAGTGTAGGGGATCGTTTGTAGCCTTTTTCGATAAGTAAGAGTGTCGAACCCAATGAGGAGCTAAAGGTAGAACAAATATTCCCTCAAGTTCTATCGACCATCGATACAACTCTACGCACACTTTAACGTTTGCTTTACCTAGAACAAGTATGAAACTACTTTGTAGGTGATAGGATAGTTTGCACGAATAAAACTAGAAGTACTTTGCGGGAAATAAAATTACGAGTAAAAAGCAAGATAATAAAAGTTAGTTGTTTAGTAGAAAGCTTTTGTCAAACAAGAAGGTTATTTGTCCCTAGGCAATTGATAACTAGACCGGTAATCATTCTTGCAATTTTACATGAGGGAGAGGCATGAGCTAACATACTTTCTCTACTTGGATCATATGCACTTATGATTGGAACTCTAGCAAGCATCCGCAACTACTAAAGATCATTAAGGTAAAACCGAACCATAGCATTAAGTATCAAGTCCTCTTTACTCCCATATGCAACAACCCACCTACTCGGGTCTGTGTATTCTGTCACTCACGCCACCCACCATAGGCAAATCATGAACACATTGCAACACCCTACAGCGAGGATCCCTCATGTTTGCGCGAGACGGAGGGCACCGTAGGACAGCACCATAATAAAATATACAATCATACCAACCACAATCATCAATTAGCCCATAGGACAAAGCGGATCTACTCAAACAACATAGGATAGCCATATATCATTGGGAAATAGTATATGGAGTTGAGCACCATGTTTAAGTAGAGATTACATCGGGGAAAAGGGGAGTTACACCGCTTCATAGAGGGGGAGAGAGTTGGTGCTGACGGCGGCAAAGTTGTTGGAGTAGATCGCCGTCACGATGCTTGCCCCGGCGGCGTTCCGGTGCCACCGGGAGAGAGAGGGAGAGAGTCCCCCTCCTTCTTCTTCTTCCTTGGCCTCCCCCCTAGATGGGAGGAGAGTTCACCCTCTGGTCCATGGTCACCATGGCGGCGGAGGGGCAGGAGCCCCTCCTAGATTGGATCTCCCTCTCTGTTCTCTTCTGTTTCACGTTCCTGTTTTCTGGCCGAAAACCGTTTCTTATATTCCCGGAGATCCGTAACTCCGATCGGGCTAAAATTTTGAGGGGATTTTTATCCAAAAATTAGCTTCCTTGCGCCGGAAGGAGAGATCCAACCGACTTACGGGGGTTATGGGCCTCTGTTCGCGTTGATTCCACTTCTCAAAATTCACAAGTATTCCAAAAAAATCTCCGTAAATTTTTATCTCGTTTGGACTTCGTTTGATATGGATATTCTGCGAAACAAAAAAGATGCAACAAACATGAACTGGCACTGGGCACTGGATCAATAGGTTAGTCCAATAAATCATATAAAATGCTGTCAAAAATATGTGAAAGTTGTATAATATTGGCATGAAACAATCAAAAATTATAGATACGACGGAGACGTATCATTGAACATAGTGGACTTGCGTCGGTAGAATGCGACATGCCGATGCATCTCCATTGTGAGGCGCCTGCACGTGCGCGATGATGCTCATGGGACGTCACGACCTTGTGCCACCCATGCCAGCACGCCAACATCCCTACGCGGACTTTCATGTCTAATCTTACATGTGGCCAGTGAAATGCTCTAGCCTCTAGATTGCTCAAACGATTCTCATCTAAAGAAAATAGCTCAAATATTGAAAAAGAACAGCTCTCTCCAAACCACTAGTTAAGAGATAACATTAGTGTCGCTTCTACTAGCGATAAGTGGCGCAATATCACACGTTGAGGCCGAATTTTGATGCACTTTGTATTTGTCACATGACAAAAGAAGAGAGAGATGACTGCACTAATTTGGATATACTCCATCACATGACGTACAATTGTATTCTACCATGAAGCACATGTGTGCTTCATCACTGGAGCACACCTACGCTTCACTTCATGGCCAAGCACATATGTGCTTCGATTATTTTCTTTTGACGACACCCAGGCTCCATCTTCGGAGCACACCTACGTTTCAGATGAAACACACATGTGCTCTATGACTAAGCACATGTGCTCTATCCACGGTGTATGTGCTTCGTGGAGCGTGCCTTGATAACCCACAAGTATAAGGGATTCCAACATTTTTCAAGGGAAGTATAACAATTCAAATTTACCGATTTCACACAAGGGGAGCCAAATAACATTTATAAGGTTTAGCAGTTGAGTTCTCAATTCAACCGCACTTGAAACAATTGCTTGCTTGCAAGAATTATTAGTAATAACGACAAATTATTTAATGGGAGTGTTGTATGTGGTAGTATCACAACGATAAAATACGCGACAGTTGCCAAGTATAAGTAACTTTAATGAGAGCGATAATGGTAAACATGGGCATAGGGATGGATATTGGGATGTTGCATGGATGATTTATAAACATTAGATAGCCCGTTGTGTTATTGACGTAAAGACCAACTGAAGCCCAGAAGATAAGTGAACTATTTGAGGTGTTTTTTGTCCTGAACTATCTACAAATGATCATGTTCATAATGTGTTTGTATCTGATCCGACGATGACCAGCACCCATTGCTTTCTTTGATGACACATAAGTCATTTGCTTCAACAGGTGAATGTACTCCCAGAAACAATTTGCGATGCTTCGACTCTGTCCTTGCTGTAGGCCAATAGAAGCTTGCACGGTAGGCCTTGCTCGCTAGGGTATGAGGGGTAGCATGATACCTGATATGTCTCCAATGTATCTACTTTTAGAAAAACTTTTGTAATTGTTTTGGTCTCTAATTTTCATGATTTGAGTGAAACTAACTCGAACTGATGTTGCTTTTAGTAGAACTAGCATGGTGTGGTTTTTGTGCATAAATAAAAGTTCTTGGAATTGGACGGGAGTTTTTTGGAATAAATAAAAAATATTGGAGCAAAGAAGTACCGGAGGGGGCACCAGGCCACCACACGGGCACCCGCGGGGCACGCCACCTATCCATGTGGGGCCCCTGGCCGCCGCCTTGACCTTGTTTCGATGCTATAAATTCACCTCTGAAAAAATCACAAAAAAATCATCGCTTTTACGATACTAAGTCACCACCACCTCTTGTGCTTTGCTGGGAGCTCTAATCTGGAGTCCGTTCCTGGCTCTGAAGAGAGGGGTTCGTCGTCGTCATGACCAACCCTTCTCCATCAACAATTTCATAATGCTCACATCCATCTGTGATTTATCTTCTGTAGGCATATGGAGGTAGATGGAATTTAGATGAGATTTCTTATGTAATCGTTGTCAGAGTTGTTAGGGTTTGATCCCTAGTGATCCCTAGTTTCCACTATGTTTTGAGATTGATGTTGCTATGACTTTGCCATGCTTAATACCTGTTACTACGGCCCGAGGGCCATGATTTCAGATATGAACCTATTACATTTCATGAATATATTTGTGTTCTTGATACTACCTGCAAGTTGTATGCACCTATTATCGTTCTGAACCCTAGACCCGAAAGTGACAACAATTGGGATACCCTACGGGGATGACTTTGATTTGAGGATTACATGCATTCAAGTGATTTAATGCTTTGTTCAGGTTCTCTATTAAAATGAGCGCCTTAATTACCCTTAGTTTCCATTAGGACTCCGCCACCACGGGAGGGTAGGACAAAAGATGTTAGGGCAGTGCTCTGCGCCGGCGCGCCGGCCGAAACTTTCGGCCGGCCTCACGCGGGCCGCCCAATCCATCAGATTGGATCTGGTTTGACCGTCAGATCTGTCCATGCAGCAAAAATCCTCGATGCAGCAAATTTCGGCCACGATGTAGCAAATTTCGGTCACGGATGCAGCAAAAATATGGTTGTAGCAAAAAAATATCAACGTGGTCGTAGTAAAAAACGATGCTGATGATGCATGGTAGCAAAACAAAATGTGAGTTGTAGCAAAACAATCCGGTGAACTCGGGTTGCAACTCTAACGAACGTGTATGCAGATTTTTTTAGTGAACGGTTGTAGCAAAAAATGATACCAGTTGTAGCAAAAATTAACACCGGTTGTAGCAAAAAAATCCAACGAACTCGGGTTGCAACTAAACGTGGATGCAGCTTTTTTAGTGAACAAAATGTAGCAAAAATCACCAACGATTGCAGCAAAAATCCTGTCGGTAGTAGCAAAAAAGAGATAACAGTTGCAGCAAAAATGACGCCTCGCAGCAAAAAAGGAAGGGGGTCCACGCGTGGGATTGCACGACGCGCGCAGGACCGGCCGAAGCGTTCGGCCGGCGCGCCGTCGGGAAACGTTTCCCAAGATGTTATGCAAGTTCTTACCGCAAACACGTATGACTATATACAGAATACATGCCTACATATGTTGATTAATTGGAGCTAGTTTGTATTGCTCTAGGTTATGACTGTTGCATATTAAATCTTGTCTGAACACCCCATCGCTACTCCATGCCTACACTTTTCTGCTATTATCACCTTTCAGTTCACTATAGCTCTACTTTGTTGGAAACTTGACACTATTGTTGCTATTGCTACTGTTACTCTTTCACTATTGCTATCATATTACCGTGCTACTAATAATTTGCTACAAGGAAGTTATCTCTCAGGTGTGGTTGAATTAAAAACTCAACCAAGAAGCTTATAAATATTCTTTGGCCACCCTTGTGTCGGATCAATAAATTTGGGTGAAATACTATTGCGATCCCTATACTTGTGGGTCATCATGACTATTTTCTGGCGATGTTGCCAGGGAGCATAGCCCTATTTATTAAGTTCACTTGGGAGTCAATTATCCGCTGAAACTTATCTTCACTATGAAAAATCTCAAGGATTCCAAAACTAAGATCATGCCTTTAAGAAAACAGGAGGTAAGGAAGAACCAACTAGCTCTACTCTTAATTCGCCTTCTGTTTTGAATCAACTGTGACACCACCATCACATACTTTACATACTGATATGTCACACATAGTAGGCACCACTTCTTATATTGATGATACTTCTACTTTGCTTGATACTACTTGTCGGCTTAAAGAGAACCGGGTTACTCGGACCAGCGGACTTAGGTCTTGACAACGGCCTCTCGAGGAGAAACAATCTAAATGCTCTTCCTAGTTCACAACTTAACAAGGAAGGGTTTCCCGGAGGAATGATCCAAGAAGCGTGACCATCGATGGGGGCTTCCTACTCAGTGAAGGAAGCGGAGAATCCGCCTGTCACGAGCATCGGATGCGATCCAGCGGCGAGACGTCAGCTGCAGAGGGCAGATACAGCATGCCTACCTTTTAAATTTGGGTGCTGGCGAAGAACGCCATGCCCAAGGTCATCCGGAATGAGTGCTATGTACATGACAACCCTGCACATTGCTATAGGGGGTGTGCTTTTGCCATCCTCGAGGCATGTCCAGGCCTGCCTCGCCTTGTCAAGTCAAGCCGGTACGTGCATTTTATCCACGTCAGTTTTTCCCTCTCGTTCACATCCGATGGGAGGTAACCCCCCATACGGGAGAGGAGGACGAGGGGATGAGGTATAAATAAGGGACGGACGCGACCCTGGCTGGAGATCACCAAAGAGAAACAACATCCCATATACAATGTATCCAGTTCATCGAGATCACATCAATATCAACCTTAAGCAGGAGTAGGGTATTACACCTCCATGGTGGCCTGAACCTGGGTATCTCGGGCATGCTTTATTTCCCGTCTATCTTCCTTTTGGCAATCGATGACCAGTGTTACGTAGCGTGTTCAGTCCCTGGCCGAAATAACGAATGGGGTGTTCCTACACATCCCAATGTTGGATTTCTAGAGGTCGTCATTTGACGCTCCAGGTAGGGGACTGAGGCGTTTCGTTTCCTTGTTTATGGCAACTCCCTCATGATGATTGATATTTTGGCACTCATTTCAACCTTGTTTAAACCGAGATATTTCATTAAAAGAGAGAAACTCGCTCCGATATTGCCACTAATGACTAATGAATGCAAACGATTCCACAAATCCTCTCTTTAATATTTTTCCTGATGAAATGGTCTAAAAAGGGAAGAAATCACGTGTGAGAATGGAAAGGAAGGAAAATGGAGAAGAAACAATCAACAGGAGGCGCCAGAAGGCCACCAGAGCAAAAGACGACGTTCCATACGGGCGCTTGCGCCCGTATGAGTGGTCGTTTGGCGTGGAAACCGAGGCAGGTCGTCCACCTGAACAACTTTTATAAAGGGGACCCCGTTGAAATGTCAACTGAACATCGTTGAGCACAGCCAAAACCTCTTCATCATCCACAAACCCTAGCTGCCGCCATTTTGATCTCCATAGCCATCTCCACCACCATAGTGCTCTCTCATCTAGTTCATACTTGTAATCGTGCATCACACAAGGCATCCATTGTAAGATATATTGCAATCAATCAATCCCAAGATGTGCTCTTCAATGTTTTCTTCTCGCAATCTGATCTCCATATGTGAGTAGTTCGGTAAGGTATGGGGTGAGGCATGAGCCTTGCAACGCCAGGTATTTGTTGAGAGGATCAATGGAAGTCTTTGACACAACGTCTCGTATGTGTGAAATAAAATTGTTTCGTGAAGTGTCTCTGGTCTTTTCCGTGATATTCATCCTTGTAGGTATCGAGGATTGTGGAGATTGAGCACCAGTGAGGCTAGGGGCAAGGGACCTTGAAATGTTATACCGAACACCGGTGACAGTAAGGTTTAATAGGGTAACATGGATCATATCCTTGGGGATTCACGAGGTGTAGTCATTAAACACCCAATGATTTTGTATGATATTATTATCTTAATTATAGGGGCAACCCCGTGGGACGGATAGGGCCTTCGGTAGGACAATTGATTCTGGATGCAGGACTCGTGTCGGTCAAGATGTTATTTGGACACATCCCCCACATCGATATGAAGCGAGCACCTCTTGATGGGTGACTTCCCGAGCACAAACTAATATCCTTTTTTATCCCAACGCAAATACATGGTTGTAAGCATTAAGACCTCATCCCCGTACATTATTTTTATTATAAGTGTTTGAATCACAATTTGCTTGTTGATCCGGTCAAAAGTTGGTTTTGACACTTTGGCAAAAGCTTGCTAGAGACCATTGCTTCAAGGGAATCTTCCACTCGTGGGTTCGATACCCAGGGTCACCTGCGGGGAAATAGACGCGGGATACCCTTTCTTGTTCCAACAACTGATCAATTAATAAAAAGGAGATAGCACCTCACCATACTCCTCCGCATTGAAGAACCACCCTGGCCATGGCATCCCGGACGTCCTTCCTCCCAGTGAATAGCCGGGACGCACGCTCCGAAGCGCGCCGCTGGCGCCTGGCCGCCATGAATAGCAGTCAGCCCCATCGCAGCTTGCACCTCCCGTTCCCTCAAGGCATGAGGTGGACATAGGAAATGACGGTGGCAATAGTGGGGACGACGGCGGTCCCATCTTGGGTGATCCACAATAGGTCCTGCTACTTCTGAGCTGTGTTGGGGTTTTCCTCAAAGAGGAAGGGTGAAGCAATATAATAGCAATAAGTATTTCCTTTAGTGAGAACCAAGGTTATCAAACCAGCAGGAGAATCAAGGCAAACTCTTGCTGTCAACACCTACACACACAAAACCAAACACTTGCACCCAACCCGGGCAAGAGGGTTGTCAATCCCCTTGAACTCGTTACTTGAGGATTAATTCTGATAGAGATAGATATATAAAAACTATTGGAAATATGCCCTAGAGGCAATAATAAATTGGTTATTATTATATTTCCTTGTTCATGATAATCGTTTATTATCCATGCTATAATTGTATTGATTGGAAACTCAAATACATGTGTGGGTACATAGACAACACTGTGTCCCTAGTAAGCCTCTAGTTGACTAGCTCGTTGATCAAAGATGGTTAAGGTTTCCTAGCCATTGACATGAGATGTCATTTGATAACGGGATCACATCATTAGGAGAATGATGTGATGGACAAGACCCAAACTAAGAACGTAGCATTTGATCGTGTCAGTTTATTGCTATTGTTTTCTGCATGTCAAGTATTTGTTCCTTTGACCATGAGATCATGCAACTCACTGACACCGGAGGAGTACCTTGTGTGTATCAAACGTCGCAACATAACTGGGTGACTATAAAGGTGCTCTACAGGTATCTCTGAGGGTGTCTGTTGGGTTGGCATGGATCAAGACTGGGATTTGTTACTCCGTGTGACGGAGAGGTATCTCAGGGCCCACTCGGTAATACAACATCACATTGAGCCTTGCAAGCAAAGTGACTAAAGAGTTAGCCACAGGATCTTGTATTACGGAACGAGTAAAGAGACTTGCCGGTAACGAGATTGAACTAGGTATAGTGATACCGACGATCGAATCTCGGGCAAGTAACATACCGAAGAACAAAGGGAACATCATACGGGATTAACTGAATCCTTGACATAGAGGTTCGACCGATAAAGATCTTCGTAGAATATGTAGGAGCCAATATGGGCATCCAGGTCCCGCTATTGGTCATTGATCGTAGAAGTGTCTCGGTCATGTCTACATAGTTCTCGAACCCGCAGGGTCTACACACTTAACGTTTGGTGACGATTAGTATAATTGAGTTATTATGTTGGTGACCGAAAGTTGTTCGGAGTCTCGGATAAGATCCCGGACATGACGAGGATCTCCGGAAGAGTCCGGAGGTAAAGATTGATATATGCGATAATAGTGTTTTGATCTCCGGAAGAGTTCCGGAATTCACCGGAAGGGGTTCCGGATGTTTACCGAAGTGTTCGGGTGCAGCAACACTTTATATGGGCCAAAGGGATAAAGCCCACAAGGTATTGGAAAGTGCAAAAGTAGTTTTGCTGCCGCGTAAGCGGTACTACCGCTTGGTGAAGCGGTACTACCGCCCGAGCGGTACTACCGCTTGTATGAAGCGGTACTACCGCCCAAGCGGTACTACCGCTTGTGTGAAGCGGTACTACCGCTTGTGCGCGGCTGTGCACGGTTCGGCAGGGATCCGAGTTGGACTCTTTCCCTGCGGGCCAAACCGACCTTGTGCGGGCAAAACCGACCTGGAGGAGGCTTTTACTCCAAGTTTAGACCCCAAGGCTCAACATATAAATAGAGGGGCAGGGCTAGCACACGGGACACATCAAGATTTCCCCAAGCCGTGTGCGGCAACCCTAACCCTCTAGTTCCTCCGTCATAATCTCCGTAGCGCTTGGCGAAGCCCTGCAGAGATTGTTTCTCACCACCATCACCACGCCGTCGTGCTGCTGGAACTCAACCACTACTTCACCATCGCTCGCTGGATCGAGGAGGTGAAGGCGTCATCAAGCCGTACGTGTGTTGAACGCGGAGGTGCCGTCCGTTCGGCACTAGTTCGTGATCGGATCGAGGGACGACTTGCGATTTGGATCGCGGAGACGTTCGACTACATCAACCGCGTTTCTTAAACGCTTCCGCTTAGCGATCTACAAGGGTATGTAGATTTACTCTCCCACTCGTAGATGCTCATCACCATGGATAGATCTTGTGTGTGCGTAGGAAATTTTTTGTTTCCCATGCAACGTTACCCAACAAAAACTAAATAGAAATAAAAGGTAAATAATTGGATCAAGGGTTTTAGGGTTTTGCAATATGATTTAAATAGATTATGGGGCCATAGTTTTCACTAGAGGCTTCTCTCTCGAACGTATAGCATACGGTGGGTAAAAAAATTACTATTGGGCAATTGATAGAAAAGCGCATAATTATGACGTTATTCCTGGCAATGATCATGTATATAGGCATCACGTCCGTGACAAGTAGACCGAAACGATCCTGCATCTACTACTATTACTCCACCAATCGACCGACTCCTGCCTGC
Source organism: Elymus sibiricus (assembly GCA_039707655.1). Lineage (NCBI taxonomy): Eukaryota > Viridiplantae > Streptophyta > Magnoliopsida > Poales > Poaceae > Elymus > Elymus sibiricus. Next base: position 173,959,209 of record CM077667.1, on the reverse strand, counting down.
ATATATGGTATTAAGTTCATGACAAACAAAGTAACACATTAAGCAATATGGCATGATGTAGATAAAGTAAGAAAAGCAATATGTTCAGACGATGTCATTTTATACTTAATGGCAACAATATAATACATGTCTTGTCCCCTTCTGTCACTGGGATATAGAGCACCGCAAGATTGAACCCACTACAATGCACTCCTCCCGCTGAAGATAAATCAATCTTATTGGCTAAACCAAATAGATAGATAGGAGAGAATTACAAAGCTATAACAATCAAGCATAATAAAGTTCAGAAAAGGCTCAATTACTACCAATGAATAATCTGATCATAAACCCACAGTTCATCAGATCCGAACAAACACACCGCAAAAGAAGATTACATCGGATAGATCTTCACGAGAATCTTGAAGAACATGGTATTGGAGATCAAAGAGAGAGAAGAAGCCATCTAGCTACTAGCTATGGACCCGTAGGTCTGTGGTGAACTACTCACACATCATCATGGAGGCAGCAAGGTTGATGTAGATGGCCTCCATGATCGATTCCCCCTCAGGTAGAGTACCGAAAAAGGCCTCCAGATGGGATCGCGTAAGAACATAGGCTTGCGGTGGTGGAAAAAGTGTTTCGGGTGTCTCTTTGTTGGTTTTGGGTAATTGAAGATATATATAAGTGGAATTGGGTCATGAGGGTAGACGAGGGGCTCACGAGTTCAGGGGCGCCCCCAGGGCGTGCCCTCCAGGCTCGTGGCTCCATCGTGGATCTTCTAGCCTCCTCCAGAAGCTTCTATGGTCTCTTTATGTCCAAAAATAACCCCCGTAAAGTTTCATCCAATTTGGACTCCGTTTGGTATTGATTTTCTAAAAAGTCCAAAAATAGGCAAAAAAACAGGAACTGACACTCGGCACTGGGTTAATAGGTTAGTCCCAAAAATTGATATAAAATAGCATATAAGGTATCCAAAATTGATAATATAATAGCATGAAACAATAAAAAGTTATAGATATGTTGGAGACGTATCAACATCTCCAAGCTTAATTCCTGCTTGTCCTCGAGTAAGTAAATGATAAAAATAGAATTTTTGATGTGGCAGGCTACCCAACATGTAATCTCTTTTAGGTAGAATTATTGAGAAATGATGAATTAATTGATATCAACATAATAATATCCATGAACATAAGAAGCATAATCATCACTATTTCAAAATATACGGTCCTTAAAGAATGTTATCCCTACTCATTTTATCATATTAGCATGGAATCACTCTATCTTCACCGCATAAGTATAAATCATGAGCACTCCTGTGTCAAACCAGGCAATTGGATCCTACTTCTAACGCGCTTCAGCATTTTCAACTTCACGCAATACATGAGGGTGAGACATGGATATAGCATATGGGTGGAATAGAGTATGGTGGCAGAGATCAAAGGAGTCAAAGGGAAGAAGGTCTTGCATCAACTAGGCGGATCAACGGGCTATGGAGATGCCCATCAATCGATATCAATGCGAGGAGTAGAGATTGCCATGCAATGGATGCACCAGAGCTATAAGTGTATGAAAGCTCAAATGAAACTAAGTGGGCGTGCATCCAACTTGCTTGCCCATGAAGACCTCGGGCATTTGAGGAAGCCCGTCATCGCAATATACAAGCCAAGATCTAATAATGAAAAATTCCCACTAGTATATGAAAATTACAAATTAGGAGGCTCTCTATATGAAGAACATCGTGCCACTTTGAGGCACAAGTGTGGCAAATTTATAGTAACATTTCCCCTTCTCTCTTTTTCTCTCATTATTTCATAGTGGGCTCATTTAGCCTCCCCCATTTTTTATTTTTCTTCCGGAGTCTTATCCCGACTTGTGGGGGGAATCACAGTCTCCAGCCATAATAGGTAGGTATGGTGGCTGTTTTGAGGAAGATATAAGGAGGCATATGTGTGATAGAGCATATCATATCACGGGGTTTGGATGCACCGACGAAGTTTCCACCGACTCTTGAGGCGAGAAAGGGCAATGCATGGTACCGAAGAGGCTAGCAAATTACGGAAAGGTGAGAGTGCGTGTATCCATGGACTCACATGAGTCATAAAGAACTCATATACTTATTGTAAAGCCTTATTAGCTCTCTTGAAGCAAAGTACTACTGCATACCCTTAGGGAAGAGGTTGGGACGAGTTAACCATCGCACGTCTCCGATTCGAACACCATGATATGATTTCATTTCAGACATAAAAATGCTCACACCTCATCACCATGCCATGAACAATATTTAGATGAGAAGTAAATAACAAACTTTAATAGCGATATTTCTACTAACGAATGATCATGAACCTATATCCTTTCATAGTACTACATCAATATAATTAAACCACACATTTCTTATTGGTGAGCTACATGAAAGTTTTTATTATACCCCCCTTGAATACCTATCCTTTTTGGACTAGTCCTATAACACATGCCAATTACCATGCCTATTTCTTATACTCTCAAAAAGATTTAAGTGAAGCATGAGAGTGCAACTATTTCTATAAAATATAACCACCGCCATGCTCTAAAAGATATAAGTGAAGCACTAGAGCAACTGCCTAGCTCAAAAGATATAAGTGAAGCACATAGAGTATTCTAACAAATTATGATGAAAATGTGTCTCTATCAAAAGGTGTGTTCAACAAACAATGATTGTGGCAAACTAAAGGAAAAAAAAACTATAATACACGACGCTCCAAGCAAAACTCATATCATGTGATGAATAAAAATATAGCTCCAAGTGACATACCGATAGATTGGAGATGAAAGAGGGGATGCCATTCGGGACATCCCCAAGCTTAGACGCTTGGGTCTTCCTTGATTATTACCTTGGGGTGCCCTGGGCTTCCCCAAGCTTAGAGTATTGCTGCTCCTTATTCCTTCATCCATCGTTCTCTCACCCAAAACTTGAAAACTTCAGCACACAAAACTCAACAAAACCTTGTGAGATACTTTAGTATAATAGACACGTCAAAAACTTTTAGGTACTGTTGTAAATTGATTCATACTTAATTATTGTATAATAGGTACTGTATTCTAACTTCTCCATGACCTATACCCCCCCAATATAATCCATAGCATCATCAAAACAAGCAAACTATGCAAGGAAAAAGAGAATATGTCTAAAACAGAACAGTCTGTAATGATCTGTACTAAAACTATACTTCTGTAACTCCGAAAATTATTAAAAATTAGAAAAACCTGGGATTTTTTTATAGAAATACTGTGTAAAAAATGCAGATAAAAAAGACACTCCAGTAAAATTAGAGAAATTCCGCACCGGGCGCAAAAGTTTCTATTTTTTCACATAATTGATTCAACTATCATCCAAGTCATCCCAAAGGCTTTACTTGGCACACACACTAATTAAAACATAAAAACACAATCATTACAGTAGCAATAGTCATGTGAACTCAAAATAACAGGAAGTATTGAGCTGTCTCTCAACAAGCTCTTTCTTTCTAGATATTAAGATAGGCTTGGGATAATAATGATGCTCACATAAAGACAAGAATTGAAGCACAACGAGAGCATAATATAGCATGTAATTAACACATTTAAGTCTAACTTACTTCCTATGCATAGGCATTTTGTAAGTAGACAAATTATCAAGACAAGAAGTAACTAGCATATGCAAATAGGAAGAATGAAGCATTAACCATTTGAACATCAAGAGATTTAATCGAACATGAAAATTCCTATAACCATATTTGCCTCTCTCATAATAGTTACATGTATGATCATATTCAAATTCAAAAATATAGCTATCATGTAAAATATTCTCTTTATGATCCATATGCATACTAGTCTTATAATCTTCCAAGGTAGTGTGATTAACATCAACTAAAGTCATGACCTCTGCAAACCCACTCTTATCAATAGTTTTGTAAGATTGATCATTATCCAAAGTAGTGGGATCATTGTTACCTAAAGTTGACGCTCTTCCAAACCCACTTTTAGTACTTGCAATCATTCTTTTCATTCAATAAATGTATCCCAATAGCATTTTCATTTATCACTTTTGCATTATTAGCTATTGGTTTACAACATGAAGCAAGTTTGAAAAAGATTAGCATGCGGATGAGGATCCATTTATCTTAGATTTTTGTTTTTACTTTCTGTTCTTGTGTCAAAGATAAGGATAGCATACTAGGCAAGTAGAAAGTAGAACAAGTAAATGATAGTGTGTGTAGGTACCTTGTGAGAATTTGGTGATGTCTCCCCGTCAACGGTGCCTGAAATTGGCAAGTTGATGGGAGACTATTTTTATCTCCTCCTCGACAACGGCGTCAGAAATTCTTTCTGCTACTTGTGAGATGCATTGGGAATTCTTCGAAGAGGAAGGGTGAAGCAATATAGTAGCGATAAGTATTTCCCTCAGGGAGAACCAAGGTTATTGAACCAGTAGTATAATCAAGGCAAACTCTCGTCGTTAGCACCTACAGACACAAAACCAAATACTTACACCCAACGCGGGCAAGAGGGTTGTTAATCCCCTTGAACTCATTACTTTCACGGATTAATCCTGATAGAGATAGATATATAAAAAGTAAATAACTGCAACAAGGTATTTTTTGGTTATTAGCAATATGATTACATAGACCTGGGGGTGATACTTGTGAACTGCGTTGGGATTTTCCTCGAAGAGGAGGGGATGATGCGACACGGTAGAGGTAAGTATTTCCCTCAAGGAGAACCAAGGTTATCGAACCAATAGGAAAACCACGTAAACTTCTGTGTCCCGTCTTCAGCGCCTACGCACAAAAGTGAAAACACTTACACCCAACGCGGGCAAGAGGGTTGTCAATCCCCTTGAACTCGTCACTTGCAAGCGATAAGTAGTGATAAATAGATAATTTGATAAATATAAATTGCAAATAAAAAGACAGTAAATAATGGCAGCAAGGTAATTAGAGTTTTTGTAATTATATTTGTGGGGAGTCCCGGGGGCCATAGTGTTTGCTAGAGGCTTCTCTCTCGAAGAAGGCATACGGCGGGTAAACAAATTACTATTGGGCAATTGATAGAAAAGCGCATAATTATGCAATATTTATTCATGAAAATGATCATGTATATAGGCATCACGTCCATAAACAAGTAGACCGACTCCTGCCTGCATCTACTACTATTACTCCACCCATCAACTGCTATCCAGCATGCATCTAGAGTATTAAGCAAAAATGGAGTAATGCTTGGAGGATGATGACATGATGTAGACAAAGTAAATCCAATTAATATGAATAAGCCCCATGGTTTTACCCTTAGTGACAGAAATACAATATGTGTCAACTGGGATTGAGCACCGCAAGATTAAACCCACTACAACGCACCACTCCCACTTGAAGATAAATCAATCTAGTTGGCCAAACCAAACCGATAGATCGGAGAGCATTACAAAGCTATAACAATCATGCAAATAAAATACCAGCAATTATTCAATATCATTTCATGAATAATCTGAACATAAACCCACAATTCATCGGATCCCAATAAACACACCGCAAAGATTGATTACATAGGATAAATCACCGCGGGATTCACGATGATCTTGGCAATGAAGAACATAGAGAGAGATAGCCATATAGGTACTAACTACGGACCCGTAGGTCTGCGGTGAACTACCCACACATCACCATGGGAGCAGCAAGGTTGATGTAGAGGCCCTCCGTGACCGATACCCCCTCCGGCAATGCACCGGAACAGGGCTCTAGATGGGCACACGACAGAACAGAGACTTGTGGCGGCGAAAAAAGTGTTTCGGGAAGCTCTCTAGGTTTTTTGCAATATTAGAGAATCTATAGGCCAGAGATCAAGGCGAGAGGAGCGGGGAGGTGACCCCAAGCCATCAGGGCACGACAACCCCCCGGGACGCGCGCCCTGTTGGCTCGAGGGCACCTCGTGTGCCCTACGGTCTTCCTCTGAAGCTTCTAGGTCTTATTTTGGTCCAGAAAAAATCATCAAAAAGATTCGGGGTATTTGGACTTCGTTTGGTACAGTATTCCTGAAAATCCAAAAACATCCAGAAAACAACAACTTGCACTTGGCACTAGGTTAATAGGTTAGTGCTAAAAATAATATAAAGTAATAAGTAAATGCCTAAAAAGTATCCTAGAATGATAATATAATAGCATGGAACAATAAAAAATTATAGATATGTTTGAGACGTATCAACATCCCCAAGCTTAATTCCTGCTCGTCCTCGAGTAGGTAAATGATAAAAACAGAATTTTCTACCCAACGTGCAATCTTTTCAGGTATGATCATTGAGAAAGGATGAATCAATAAACATTAACATAGTAATATCCATAAGCATAAGTAACATAATCATCAACTTTCAAAATATATGATCCTTAAAGAATGTTTACCCCCATTCATTTTATCATATTAGCATGGCATGGCTCCGTCTTCACCACATAAATACAAATGTCAAGCACCACGGTGTTAAGACAAGCAATTGGATCGTACTTTTTAACATGCTTTAGCTTTTTATACCTCACTCAATAGATGAGTGTGAACCATGGACATAGCATATAGGTGGAATAGAATATGGTGGTAGCTTTCAAAGGGGTAAAAATGGAGAAGAAAGTCTCGCATCAACTTGGCGGATCAACGGGCTATGGAGATGCCCATCAATCGATATCAATGCGAGGAGTAGGGATTGCCATGCAACGGATGCACTAGAGTTATAAGTGTATGAAAGCTCAAATGAAGCTAAGTGGGTGTGCATCCAACTTGCTTGATCATGAAGACCTCGGGCATTTGAGGAAGCCCGTCATCGGAATATACAAGCCAAGTTCTATAATGAAAAATTCCCACTAGCATATGAAAATGACAAAACATGAGTGTGTCTATGAAAAACATGGTGCTTTCACTAAGCACAAGTGTGGAAAAAGAGGTAGTAGCACAGTTCCTTCTATCTTTATCTCTCATTTTTCTCTCTTTTTCTCATTTTCTTTTTCCCTTTCCCTTTTTCTTTTTCTTTATTTTTCTCCTTTTCTCTTTTTTCTCCCTTTTTAATTTTTTTAATTTTTGTCCGGAGTCTCATCCCGACTTGTGGGGGAATCATTGTCTCCATCATGCTTTCCTCACGGAGACAATGCTCTAATAATGATAACCATCACACTTTTATTTACTTACAACTCGATATGAAAAACTACTAAACAATATGACTCTATATGAATGCCTCTGGTAGTGTACCAGGATGTGCAATGATCTAGCGTAACATGTAAACAATGATAAACGGTGGCTTTGCCACAAATACTATGTCAGCTACATGATCATGCAAAGCAATATGACAATGAGTGCACAAGTCATATGATGTAACGGTGGAAGTTGCATGGCACTATATCTCGGAATGGCTATGGAAATGCCATGATAGGTAGGTATGGTGGCTGTTTTGTGGAAGATATAAGGAAGCTTATGTGCAACAGACGTATCATGTCACGGGGTATGGATGCCCTGGTGAAAGCTGCACAGATCCTTGAGGTGAGAATGGGCAATGCGCGGTACCGAAGAGGCTAGCATATATGAAAAGGTGAATGTGCTTACATCCATGGATTTACATTAGTCATAAAGAACTGACATACTTTTGCAAAGTTTAATTATCTCTCACGAAGTAAAGTACTACTCGCATGCCCCTAGGGAGGTGGTTGGTAGGAGTTAACCATCACGCCCCCCCCCCCCCCCGTCCTAAAAAACACTATGTAGGATCCAAAGTATGTCTAGAGGGGGGGTGATTAGACTACTTGACCAAATAAAAATCTAGCCTTTTCCCAATTTTAGTTGTTGACCAATTTTAACGATTGTAGCAAGTTAAGTACACCCTACACATGCAAGTCTAAGAGTATAGCAGCGGAAAGTAAAGACATGCACATGAATGTAAAGGTAGGGAGAGGAGAATCAAACACAATTGATGTCATGGAGATTTTTCCCGTGGTTCCGATAGGTGGTACTATCGTACGTCCAAGCTGATGGAGACTTCAACCCACGAAGGGTAGTGGTCGCGAGAGTCCATGGAGGGCTCCACCCGTTAGGGTCCACGAAGTAGCAACCTCGTCTATTCCATCACAACTTTCGTCCACGAAGGACTAGCCTAACTATGGGTAGATCTTCATGAAGTAGGCGATCTCGTTGCCCGTGCAAACTTCTTGGTTCAACTCCACAATCACGAAGAAGGAGGCTCCCAAGCGACACCTAACCAATCTACGAGGCACCACCCTCCAAAAGGTAATAGATGTGTTCGTATGATGAACTCCTTGCTCTTGTGCTTCAAAAGATAGTCTCCTCAACACTCAATCACTCTCTCACAGGTTTGGCATGGGTAGAAGAGATTGATTGGATGGAAAGCAACTTGGGGAGGCTAGAAATCAAGATTCATATGGTTGGAATGGGATGTCTTGATCTCAACACATGAGTAGGTGGCTCTCTCTCAGAAAAATGGATGGGGCAAGCGTAGATATGTTTTGAGTGCTTCCTCTATGAATGAGAGGTGATGGAGGGTTATATATAGGCATCTCCAAACATCCAACCGTCACAACATTATTGCCCAACTCGGTGAAACCGAAGTGAAAACTCAGTTGCACCGACTATATGAATCTCGGTGGGTGACCTAGGTAGTTACCAAGACTCGGAAATTTTGATTTTAAGAAACTGGTTAACAGAATGTTGGCACTGGTTTCGGTTGCATCGAATGGAACGTTGGTAGTACCGAGATGCTAGGGTTTGGCTAGGGTTCTGTCTAGGTTAAAACTCGGTGGATCCGAATGGGAAAGTTGGTGTCACCGAATTTTATCTTTTGGCTTTGGAAAGAGGATATTTGTGGGAGAATGGGTGAGTGTTTTTGGTGGCTAATCTTTAAGCACTTGAGCAACCAGATCAACATAATGCCTCATCCCCTTTTAATAGTATCGACTTTCCTATGGACTCAAAGTGATTTCTCACAAAATATAAAATGTAGAGTCTTGTTGCTTGAAGCATGGCCAATCCTATTCCTTCCTTTCCTTGGGGAGGTTCTCCACACAATCCTTTAGCCATCCCATCACTGAACTTTTTCCTGAGATGCACTTGGTGAAAACATTAGTCCAATGAAATATATGTTGTTGTTAATTACCAAAACCACCTAGGGAGAAGTTGTGCTTTCAATCCCCCCCCTTTGGTAATTGATGACAACATATAGATCAAAGCTTCGATAAGAGACATAATCAATGAATAGCATCATCGCTTTGAGAAGTATGTGATAAGCAAGAGCTCCCCCTAAATTTGTGCACTATTTAAAATTTGCGTTTGAATGCAAATGCACAATCGATTAGGAGTATGGCTAACCCTTCCATGTCACATACAACTTGGTGGTGCGCATAAATGATATGAATGGATTACAATGCACATAACACCAAACAAGTGAATGATCATCTCGTAGATATATCACAAAGATAAGAAATGGTAACATCAACAAGCAAAGTATATGATCAAACACAACTGAGTTTTAAACAAATGAGTGATAAACCAAATGATTTTAAGAAGTAGAGAGCAACCAAAATGCAATACACTCTCTCTCGAAGCCCTATGATCTATAACTTCTCCCCCTTTGGTAACAAGTTACCAAAAAGTTCAAAGCTATAGAACTAATCATCTCTCTGGGCATGGTCTCCTCCATGAGATGATGAAGATGCTGCTGTAGTCGTCGAAGGAGTGGAGAGAAGAGCATCCGCAAACGCTTCATCAGACGTCCTTTGAGGTGGTGGAGTACACATTGGAGGTGCTGAAGGAGCAGTAGGGGCAGTAGCAGGTGCTGATGAAGATGGTCTCAACTCTGGAGCAGGCACTGTAGACGATCTGGCTTGAGTCTTGAACTGAGTGCTGGGCCGGAGAGGAGGACTATCATCATCACTGGAGTGGGGACTAGGCACTGCATCAACCTCCTTCTTCAGCTCAGTGACTGTCTTGGTAAGCTCATCCACTTTGTTGTCCAGAGCATGAAACTTAGTTTCCATGATCCGCACAATGCTCTTTTGGTTCTTAAGAATCTCAGCCACATTCTTCTCAATACCTTGGACAGATTTGATGAGAAGTGCCATTTGATCACTCTTTGTCTTGGGCACTTGAGCACTAGTGGCTCTGACTGCTTCTGCCTGTGCTTGTGTAGTAGCTGAAGTGGGATGAGAGGGGTCCATCACCACAACATTATCTTCAAAATCTGGCTCCAGTGGCATATGAGGACGATCAAGTGCATATACATTCTTCTCCAACTTGGAGTTGATGAGCATCTGAATGTAAGGTGCATATCCACATAATCGTTTCTGGTCAGCAGTTGCCCTCTTGATTGTCTCTACAATCAAATCCATCACTCTGAATCTGGTGCGGGTGCCTATGTGATGCAGCATATTCATGGAGTACCCCCTGATTATCTTATCATCTCCAGACTTGGGCATCAAAGTATACCTCAAGATAGTGTTGGTGGTGTGTAGTCCTGCCTGCAAATGATAGACAGAGACAAGCTTGTGTGTCTCTACATAAGCAGCTGGGATAGGAGTGTACATGTCAGCCATGCAGTTGTGATTCATCTTAGCTTCTGCTTAGACATCAATATCTCCTTCCTCTACTGGTGGGACTCCTAAGATGGTAGCCCACTCATCCACTGTAGACTGATATCTAACTCCCTCGGTCATCCATATGATACGGCCATCTGGATAGAAATGAGCTGTGGAGTAGAACTGCATGATCATCTCGTCATTGAAGACCCACAAGTATAGGGGGTCGATCGTAGTCCTTTTGATAAGTAAGAGTGTCGAACCCAACGAGGAGCAGAAGGACATGACAAGCGGTTTTCAGCAAGGTAATTTCTGCAAGCACTGAAATTGTAGGTAACAGGTAGTTTGATAGCAAGGTAATTGGTAACGAGCAAGTAACGGTAACGGTAAATAAAGTGCAGAAAGATAGCCCAATCCCTTTGTGGCAAAGGATAGGCCAAAACGGTCTCTTATAATAAGCAAGCGTTCTTGAGGGTACACAGGAATTTCATCTAGTCACTTTAATCATGTTGGTTTGATTTGCGTTCGCTACTTTGATAATTTGATATGTGGGTGGACCGGTGCTTGGGTGTTGTTCTTACTTGAACAAACCTCCCACTTATGATTAACCCCCTCGCAAGCATCCGCAACTACGAGAAAAGTATTAAGATAAAATCTAACCATAGCATTAAACATTTTGATCCAAATCAGCCCCTTACGAAATAGCGCATAAACTAGGGTTTCAGCTTCTGTCACTCTAGCAACCCATCATCTAATAACTACTCCACAATGCATTCCCTTAGGCCCAAAGATGGTGAAGTTCCATGTAGTCGATGTTCACATGACACCACTAAGGGAATCACAACATTCATATCATCAAAATACCGAACACATATCAAATTCACATGATTACTTGCAACATGACTTCTCCCGTGACCTCAAGAACAAAGGTAACTACTCACAAATGATATTCATGCTCAAGATCAGAGGGGTATTAAATAGCATAATGGATCTGAACATATAATCTTCCACCAAATAAACCATATAGTAATCAACTACGAGATGTAATCAACACTACTAGTCACCCAAAAGTACCAATCTGAGGTTCCGGTACAAAGATTGAACACAAGAGATGAACTAGGGTTTGAGAGGAGATGGTACTGTTGAAGATGTTGATGAAGATTGGCCTCCCAAAGATGAGAGGGTTGTTGGTGATGATGATGGCTTCGATTTCCCCCTTCGGGAGGGAAGTTCACCCGGCGGAATCGCTCCGCCTGAGGGAAAAAGTGCTCCTACCCAAGTTCCGCCTCGAGACGGCGGACTTCCGTCCTGCAAGTCCTCTATTTATTTTTCTGGGTCAAAATACCTTATGTACCAGAAGATGGGCACCGGAGGTGGGCTGGGCTAGCCACAACCCACCAGGGCGCACCTGGGGGGCCTGGCACGCCCTGGTGTCTTGTGGTCACCAGGTGCCCCCCTCCGGTACTTATTTGCTCCAGTATTTTTTATATATTCCAAAATAATTCTCCGTGAAGGTTCAGCTTATTTGGAGATGTGCAGAATAGGTGTCTCTGATATGCTTTTTCAGGTCCAAAATTCCAGCTGCCGGCATTCTACCTCTTTGTGTAAACCTTGCATATTATGAGAGAAAAGGCATTAGAATTACTCCATAGAGCATTATTATGCATAAAAACATTATAAATAACAGTAGTAAATCATGATGCAAAATGGACGTATCAACTCCTCCAAGCTTAGACCTCGCTTGTCCTCAAGTGAAAGCTGATATCGAAAAACATGTCCACATGGTTTGAGAGAGAGGTGTCGATAAAAACAAAATACAGACATAGTAGCATCATGCTTATTATCATAGTAGCAACAAACTTTTCATAGGACCTTTTCATATAAATTTTGTTATATAACTTCATCATATAACTTCTCATGAACAAGTAACAATTCATCACAACATAGAAGTATAAAGCATAAACCTTATTGAAAACAAACAAACTATGTTCTCAGTCAACTTTGCAACTACAATTCATCATATTTTCAGGAAGGGTCTCATGTTGGAGCCTTTTGGCAAGTCCACATACTCAACCATCATTTCATTTTCTATGATTGCTAACACTCACAGCATACCCATGAGCAAAAAGTTTCAACTGGACACATAGAAAGATAGGGGCTTATAGTTTCGCCTCCGAACGTATTCACCTCAAGGGTGATGTCAACAATAATAACTGATGCTCACTCATATCCAACTGGATATATGTGCCTAGATCTTTCCTCACCACATGATGCTTGCAAAAATAAAAAGTAAAAAGGAATAGGGAAGAATACTTTGACTCTTGGATAAAAGTAAATACATAAAAGTAAAAGATAGGCCCTTCACAGAGGGAAGCAGAGGTTGTCATGCGCTTTTTGTTTCGTATGCCAAATCCCTTAATGCAAAAGAACGTCACATTATATTTCCCCTTATGATAGCAACCTTTATTTTGCAGTCCGTCGCTTTTATTACTTTGCCATCACAAGTGCGTACAACGCTCAATTTTCTCTTACACTAATTGATCAAACACATTTAGAAGTAATTTTTATTGCCTTAGTGCATCGATGACAACTTATTTGAAGGATCTTACTCAATCCATAGGTAGGTATGGTGGACTCTCAAAACATGAGTTTGGGTTTAGGGTTTTTGGATGCACAAGTAGTATCTCTACTTAGTGCGGAATTTTTGGCTAGCAAAGATATTGAGCAAGCACCACATGTTGAAGGATCTATGACAATATAACTTCTATGTGAATATGAACTAACATAAATCATTACGTTGTCTTCCTTATCCAACGTCAACAATTTTGGCATATAATATTTAATGGGGGCTCACAATCATAAAAGATGTCCAAGATAGTGTATTTGCATGTGAATCTTCTCTTCCCTTATTAATTCTTTCATGAATTGCATCATTGACCAATGCTATGTTTGTCAATCTCCAATAAATTTTACCACTTATACTTTTTCTTATGTGATGTCATTACTTACCATAAGATTAGCATATGATCCTTTTCATTTATTTCCTTTTGATCTTGATTGCAACAAGAAAGTAAAGAAGCAAAAGCTCAACCTAAACTTTATTATATAACTCTCACTCGATTACATAGATAGATAGATCAGGAAACTAGCACTCGAAGATAGATCATACTAAACTTTTATTCAACTAGATCATGAAAGAGCTAAGGATCGAACTAAAATAGGTAAAGGTAAATAAAAGTGATGGTGATACGATACCGGGGCATCTCCCCCAAGCTTGGCACAAGCCAAGGGGAGTGCCCATACCCGTGTACTCAAGTTTCCTTTGGTGGTGATGATGAAGTGGTCTTCTTCGTCAGCTTATATTTGAGCATAAATTTTCCTCCTTTAGATCCTCATTCTCTAACTCGAGCTTTAATATCTTTTTGCATAATGCCGCCTTGCTCTCCTGTAGAAAACGAGATGGAATAAATTGAACCTTAGGTTTGTATCCTTTAGGGAGGCTTGACTTCTTAAGTTCCACATGCATGTCTCCAGGCTGAGGTAGTGGGTCATCCTTCCCCTCAGAGCTATCATCCTTTGTTTCCTTCAGGTTGGCGTCTTCCTCCTCATCCGTGGTCCATCCATAATGATCCACCTCTCCATAGGCCTTAGGGTTTGCAATATAGTTAGTAACATAGCTCTCCCCATCTGGATCTTGAGACGACATATTTTCAGACCTGTCAGGAAAACAACACGAAACAAGAACATGGGATTTTTCTGCGATGCGGTGGTCAAAACAACCGGGGGTATATATAAATATTTTTTTAACTTGGGAAGCAATAATATGGAAGGAAATGGAGTCGGGAGGGTGCCCGAGGGGGAACAACCCACCAAGGCGTGCCAGGTAGGGCAGGCGCGCCCTGGTGTATCGTGCTCACCTCGGTTTCTTTCCTGTTTATTTCTTATTTTCCTAATTTTCGTAATATTCCAAAACTAAAAGAAAATAGTTTTGTGAATTTTTCGGAGTCCGTTTACTTACCGTATGATGTACCTCCTCTTTTTCAGGATTCTGGAGTGTTCCGGAAGGTTTCTTTTATGTGTTCCTCCGGTGTCATGGTTTGGATAATATTGCTTTCAACATTAATAGGCGTACCTAAGATATTGTGTTTAATTCTTTGTCCATTGACCACCTTCGGGTTAGTACCTTCGGCATTATTAATCTTGATAGCTCCAGAACGATAAACCTCTTCGATAATATATGGTCCTTCCCATTTGGAAAGAAGCTTTCCCGCAAAAAATCTAAAACGAGAGTTGTACAAAAGAACATATTCTCCAACTTTGAATTCCCGCTTTTGCATTCTTTTGTCATGCCATCTTTTAAATTTTTCTTTGAACAGTTTGGCATTTTCATAAACTTGGGTTCTCCATTCATCTAGTGAGCTAATATCAAATAACCACTTTTCACCGGCAAGTTTGAAATCATAATTGAGTTCTTTAATTGCCCAAAATGCTTTATGTTCTAACTCTAGAAGCAAATGACAAGCCTTTCCATATACCATTTTGTATGGAGACATACCCATAGGATTTTTATAAGCTGTTCTATAGGCCCAAAGTGCATCATCTAGTTTCTTAGACCAATTCTTTCGAGACCTATTGACAGTTTTTTGTAATAGTAATTTTATTTCTCTATTGCTAAGTTCAACTTGACCACTATATTGAGGATGATAGGGTGATGCAATTATATGGTTAACATCATATTTAGCAAGCATTTTATTGAAAGCACCATGAATAAAGTGTGAACCACCATCAGTCATTAAATATCTAGGGACTCCAAACCTCAGGAAAACAACTTCTTTAAGCATTTTAATGGAGGTGTTATGATCAGCACTACTAGTTGGAAGAGCTTCTACCCACTTAGTAACATAATCAACAACAACCAAAATATGAGTATACCCATTAGAGGAAGGAAAAGGTCCCATATAGTCAAAACCCCAAACATCAAATGGTTCAACAACAAGTGAATAATTCATAGGCATTTCCTGACGCTTACCGATATAACCAATTCTTTGACATTCATCACAAGACAAGACAAACTTACGGGCATCCTTGAAGAGAGTAGGCCAATAAAAAACAGATTGCAATACCTTGTGAGCAGTTCTATCTCCCGCATGATGTCCTCCATAGGCTTCGGAATGATATTTCCGTAGGGTTTGTTCCTGTTCATGCTCAAGTACACAATGTCTAATAATACCATCTACCCCTTCTTTATAAATATGTGGGTCATCCCAAAAGTAATGTCTTAAATCATAGAAGAATTTTTCCTTTTGTTGGTTGAAACTAGGTGGTATATATTTAGCAACAATGTAGTTAGCATAATGAGCATACCAAGGAGTGTTTTGAGAAACATTTATTGCAGCTAACTGTTCATCAGGAAAACTATCATCAATAGGTAGTGGGTCATCAAGAATATTTTCAAACCTAGACAAGTTATCAGCTACAGGGTTCTCAACTCCTTTCCTATGAGTGATATGTAAATCAAATTCTTGAAGCAAGAGAACCCACCTAATGAGTCTGTTCAGCATCTTTCTTCTCCATAAGATATTTTATAGCAGCATGATCAGTGTGAACAATAACTTTGGAATCAACAATGTAAGATCTAAATTTATCACAAGCAAACACAACTGCTATTTTTTTTAGTAGTAGCATAATTTCTTTGGGCATTGTCTAGAGTTTTGCTAGCATAATGGATACCATTTAATTTCTTATCAACTCTTTGTCCTAGAACAGTACCAACAACATAATCACTAGCATCACACATAATTTCAAAAGGCAAGTTCCAATCAGGTGGTTGAACAATAGGTACAGAAGTTTAGGCTTCCTTGAGTGTTTCAAAGGCTTCTACACAATCATCATCAAAAACAAATGGAATATCCTTTTGTAAAAGATTAGTAAGAGGCCTAGAAATTTTAGAGAAGTCTTTAATAAACCTCATATAGAAACCAACATGACCAAGGAAACTCCGAATACCTTTAATATCTTTAGGACATGGCATTCTCTCAATTGCATCAACTTTAGCCTTATCCACCTCAATACCTCATTCGGATATTTTATGCCCCAAGACAATGCCTTCATGAACCATAAAGTGGCACTTCTCCCAATTCAAGACGAGATTAGTTTGTTCACATCTCTGCAAAACTCGATCAAGGTTGCTTAAGCAATCATCAAAAGAAGTTCCGTAAACGGAAAAATCATCCATGAAAACCTCCACAATCTTTTCACAAAAACCAGAGAATATAGCAGTCATACATCTTTGAAAGGTAGCAGGTGCATTGCATAAACCAAAAGGCATACGTCTATAAGCATAGGTTCCAAAAGGACAAGTAAAGGTGGTTTTCTCTTGATCAGGCTGTGATACATGTATTTGAGAGAAACCAGAATATCCATCTAGAAAACAAAAGTGTGTGTGTGCTTAGATAATCTTTCTAGAATTTTATCAATGAAAGGCAGAGGGTAATGATCTTTTCTAGTAGCTTTATTTAATTTTCTAAAATCAATTACCATTCTATAGCAAGTAACAATTCTCTATGGGATAAGTTCATTTTTATCATTAGGAACAACAGTAATACCTCGCGTCTTAGGGACACAATGAACAGGACTTATCCATCTACTATCAGCTATGGGATAATTTATACCAACTTCCAGAAGCTTTAATATTTCAGTTCTTACCAATTCTTTCATCTTAGGATTCAATCGTCGTTGGTGATCAACAACGGGTTTAGCATCAGGTTACGTATTGATCTTGTGCTGACATAGAGTGGGACTAATGCCCTTAAGATCATCAAGAGTATATCCAATAGCAGCCCGGTGCTTCCTCAGAATTTTTAATAATCTTTCTTCTTCATGATCTGAAAGGTTAGCACTAATAATAATAGGGTACATCTTTTTCTCATCAAGATAAGCATACTTCAAAATGTCAGGCAATTGTTTTAATTCAAACACAGGATCACCTTTAGGTGGAGGAGGACCTCCTAGATTTTCAATAGGAAAATTGTATTTTAGGAGAGGTTGTCGTTCGAAGAATTTTTTTATCTATTTCATTTATTTCATGCAAGTGCATATCATTTTCATGGTCTAGCAAATATTGTTCTAGTGGATCAGTAGGGGGAACGACAATAGAAGCAAGACCAATTATTTCATCCTTACTAGATAATTCTTTATTACGGGGTTGTCTACTAAACTTGGAAAAGTTAAACTCATGAGACACATGACCAAAATTAACACTAACGGTTTCTCTCTTGCAATCTATTTTAGCATTAACATTGTTCAAGAAAGGTCTACCAAATATTATGGGACAAAAATCATCTTGTGGGGAACCGAGAACTAGAAAATCAGTAGGATATTTTATTTTCCCACACAAGACTTCAACATCTCTAACCATCCCAAGTGGTGTGATGGTGTCTCTATTAGCAAGTTTAATAGTAACATCAATGTTTTCTATTTCGGTGGGTGCTATATCATTCATAATTTCTTGGTATAAGGTAAAAGGAATAGCACTCACACTAGCACCCATATCACATAAACCATGATAGCAATGATCTCATATTTTAACTAAGACAACGGGCATACCAACTACTGGTCTATGTTTATCTTTTTCATCGGGTTTGGCAATTCTAGTAGCTTCATCACAGAAGTAAATAACATGCCCATCAATATTTTCTACCAAGAGATCTTTAACCATAGCAACACTAGGTTCTACTTAATTTTTTCAGAGGGCTTAGGTGCTTTAATATTACTTTTGCAAACCATAGTTGATACCTTAGCATGTTCCTTTATCCTAACAGGGAAAGGTGGGTTTTCAATATAAGCAGTAGGCACGACTGGATCAACATTGTAAATGATGGTTTCATTTTTAGCTTTCACCGGTTCTTTAATTTCTTATTTAATAGGGGGATGATATTTAAACCACTTCTCATTAGGGAGATCAACATGAGTAGCAAATGATTCACAAAAAGAGGCTACTATCTCAGAGTCAAGTCCATATTTAGTGCTAAACTTGTGAAAAGCATCGGTATTCATAAAAGATTTAACATAATCAAACTTAACCTTAATACCTGACTCATTACCTTCGTTGAGTTCCCAATCTTCAGAGTTGCATTTAATTCTTCCTAGGAGATCCCACTTGAATTCAATAGTCTTCTTCGTAAAAGAACCAGTACAAGAAGTATCGAGCATGGATCGATCATTATGAGAAAGCCGAGCATAAAAATTCCGAATAATAATTTCTCTCGAGAGATCATGATTGGGGCATGAATATAACATTGACTTAAGCCTCCCCCAAGCTAGAGCGATGCTTTCTCCTTCACGAGGCCAAAAATTATATATATAATTCCGATCACGATGAACTAGATGCATAGGATAAAACTTTTGGTGGAATTCTAATTTCAATCGATTCCAGTTCCATGATCCAATATCATCACATAGCGTATACAATGTCAATGCTTTTCCCTTCAAAGATAAATGGTAAACCTTCTTATTAACTTCATCTCCGGGTAAACCTGCAAGCTTAAATAATCCACAAATTTCATCCACATGTATTAGATGCATATCGGGATGTTCAGTTCCGTCTCCTACATAAGGATTAGCTAGCAGTTGTTCTACCATACCCGAAGGAATTTCATAACCAATATTTTCAGTAGGTGCAGTAGGTTGAGGGGCAAATAATTATGGTTCCGGTCGAGGTGAAGATACCCCGAACAAACCCCTCAAAGGATTGTTTTCCATAGTAGCAAGTGACAATAAATTTCAGCACGTAGTATAAATTTTTCCTTACCGATTTCCACTTACCAAGAGCGCTTCACTCCCCGGAAACGGCGCCAGAAAAGAGCCTTGATGACCCACAAGTATAGGGTGTCAACGTAGTCCTTTCAATAAGTAAGAGTGTCGAACCCAACGAGGAGCAGAAGGAAATGACAAGCGGTTTTCAACAAGGTAATTTCTGCAAGCACTGAAATTGTAGGTAACAGGTAGTTTGATAGCACGATAATTGGTAACGAACAAGTAAATGCAACGGTAAATAAAGTGCAGCAATATAGCCCAATCCTTTTGTGGCAAAGGACATGCCAAAACGATCTCTTATAATAAGCAAGCGTTCTTGAGGGTACACGGGAATTTCATCTAGTCACTTTCATCATGTTGGTTTGATTTGCGTTCGCTACTTTGATAATTTGATATGTGGGTGGACCGGTGCTTGGGTGTTGTTCTTACTTGAACAAACCTCCCACTTATGATTAACCCCCTCGCAAGCATCCGCAACTACGAGAAAAGTATTAAGATAAAATCTAACCATAGCATTAAACATTTGGATCCAAATCAACCCCTTATGAAATAGCACATAAACTAGGGTTTAAGCTTCTGTTACTCTAGCAACCCATCATCTAATAACTACTCCACAATGCATTCCCTTAGGCCCAAAGATGGTGAAGTGCCATGTAGTCGACGTTCACATGACACCACTAAGGGAATCACAACATTCATATCATCAAAATATCGAACACATATCAAATTCACATGATTACTTGCAACATGACTTCTCCCGTGACCTCAAGGACAAAGGTAACTACTGACAAATGTTATTCACGCTCAAGATCAGAGGGGTATTAAATAGCATAATGGATCTTAACATATAATGTTCCACCAAATAAACCATATAGTAATCAGCTACGAGATGTAATCAACACTACTAGTCACCCAAAAGCACCAATCTGAGGTTCCGATACAAAGATTGAACACAAGAGATGAACTAGGGTTTGAGAGGAGATGGTGCTGTGGAAGATGTTGATGAAGATTGGCCTCCCAAAGATGAGAGGGTTGTTGGTGATGACGATGACTTCGATTTCCCCCTCCGGGAGGGAAGTTCCCCCGGCGGAATCGCTCCGCCAAAGGGCAAAAGTGCTCCCGCCCAAGTTCCGCCTCGAGATGGTGGCGTTCCGTCCCGAAAGTCCTCTCTTTATTTTTTCTAGGTCAAAAGACCTTACGTACCTTAAGATGGGCACCGAAGGTGGGCTGGGCTGGCCACAACCCACCAGGGCGTGCCTTGGGGGCCTGGCGCGCCCTGGTGTCTTGTGGTCACCAGGTGCCCCCCTCCGGTAGTTATTTGCTCCAGTATTTTTTATATATTCCAAAATAATTCTCCGTGAAGTGTCAACTTATTTGGAGATGTGCAGAATAGGTGTCTTTGATAATCTTTTTCAGGTCCAGAATTCCAGCTGTTGGCATTCTCCCTCTTTGTTTAAACCTTGCATATTATGAGAGAAAAGGCATTAGAATTACTCCATAGAGCATTATTATGCATAAAAACATTATAAATAACAGTAGGAAATCATGATGCAAAATGGACGTATCAGTCATTCCATGCTGTGAACACTCTCCCGAGAAATCTGGCAATGTCAATGCACTTGAAGTTGTCCTGCACACTTGGGAAGTACTTCCTCTATAAAGAAATATAAGACGTTTTAGTTCACTATTTTAGTGATCTAAAATGTCTTATATTTGTTTACGGAGGGAGTAGTCCTCATTTTCCTTGATGTAGGCCCAGTCAACATACCTCATATCACTGACAGCTAGGCTCTTGTCTAGTAGGACAGTCTCATAGAAATTCTACTGTTCCTTAGTGTGGAACCTGTCATCTACAACAGTCTTTCTCCTGGAGGCATATGGATCATTTGCTCTACAGGTCCTCAGCCCTTGATGTCTCCTCTTCTTCATATCTCCAGCCACTGGATGAGCATCATTGTGTACTGGCAAATGTCATCTCAGCTTCCTCAAAACTGAAATGTCATCCTCTTCTTCCATGGTGGAAGATATCTTGTTCTTTGCTGCTAGAGGAATGTCCCTGGTAGTCTTTTTGGACTTAGAGGCAGCAGCCTTCTTGGGTGCAGAGGGCTTATTTGGAGCAGTTTGCTTGCTCTTGGATGGGGCTTGCTTGGGCATAGCATCTGCAAGCAACTTCTTCTTCTTGGAAGGAGGAGCTTTGGCAGCTGGCTCTTCTTCCTCTCCCTCTTCCTCAGCCTTAGCTGGGTCTTCATACATGGAAGTGGGTCTGCCAACCACATGCACTATCCTCTTCCTAGCTCTTTTCTTGTCACCTGCCTTCTTAGGCAAAGATTTTTTTGAAGGCTAAGCAAAAACAGACATATTTGCCTTAGCACTCTCAAGTGTTCTCATTGCTTTAGAGCTCGCATATTCTTTCCTCACTTGCCTCTTGGCAGAAGTGGCCTCAGTGGCAGATTTCTTGGCAGCCTTCTCTAACTTGTCCTACTGCTTGTTGGCAAGAATTTCCTCAGGCACAAAATCAGAGTCCTCTTCATCTAAATTTAATTTCCTTCTTGCCCTGGTGGCAGCCTTGGGCAGTCCATGGAAGCTGGGAGTGCATGGGTCCTCAGAAGATGAGGAACTAGCATCTAGGCTAGTGCCAGCTTCCATATCCACACTTGGTTCTCTGAAGTTGTTCTGGCTGTCATCTGACCCTGACATGCTAACCCTGTGAATAGAGTATAGAGGAGCAGAGGGGATAAGCATCACACAAAAATTCAGAAGGTTTTTGAAAACTTTGAACTCAAAACTTTAAGTTTAACTTTCTGCAGAAAGGATTTCGGTTCCACCAAGTCATAAATTTCGGAGGCCGAGACACACAATCTCCTTAACAGAAACTTGGCAGCCTCTTCGGTTTTACCGAAAAAGCCACTTGGTTTCACCGAGATTGTTCTCTGTAGCCCTAAAACCCAAATCAGTAGAACCAATTTTTCTGACTTGGTGACATCGAGATTTGATTTGCGGACGATTAAACCTAAAAATCCTTCGTTCCCTAATATAATGGAGTTTCTAGAGGATGGAACTTGTTCAATCAGTGGGAAGATGAGGAAATTTATCTAGTACACAAGAATCGGACGGGGAGTGCAAAGATTTGAGGCTTTACCCTAATTCGGTGACGGCCTCCTACGGCGGCGATGGCGGGGACGATTGCTGTCGACGGCGGGGACCACCTGTGGTGCAGACACACGGGAGCCGAGGGAGAAGTCTGAAGACGCACGAGCGGCAACTAGGGTTTTACGGGGACCACGATTTTGAAGAAGTGATTTCAAATTTGGTTCCGGTGAGTATATATACCCATTAGCTGTCGGTGACACCGGTTCTATAATATCGGTGCCGCCAAGTTTCTCTACTGTCACATGACAGGGAAACTCGGTGAATCCGAGATTATGGAATCGGTGGTACTGAGGTTCTGAAAACCAGATCAACCCTAGGCTTCGGTGGAACCGAGTTTTCAAGTTGGTTTCACCGAATTGCACTAGGGAGGTTTTGGAAGTCAACTCTTAACAAAATGGAACTCCGAGTGCTCCTCACACAGAGGGTTCGAGAAGTGCTTGCTCAAATTTTTGTGATGAAGCCTGAATAGAATTAGAGACGAGAAATCATAGATAGCTAGAGGAGGGTACTTAGGAATTCTTGTATATCCAATTTTCCAAAGAGTAATGAAAGCCAAATAACAACAATTGGATATCCTGAAATGAGAAAAGATGTGCATACCAACATGCTCACACAATAAGATGTCAAATGAAATCATGGCAAACATGCAAAATCACTCTAGTATCTACCAAGAACTTTGGTGATGACGGAGTCATCTATATATGAGTATATTGACTTGGGAGCCAAGCAATAATACTTGATCATAGGTCATACTCATCGTTTAAGCACAAGTGGGGTTACCACTTTTACATAAAGCATTTAATGTGTTCACATCTTTAAGAGATGCTTTAACTCAAGTCTTAGAGTAAAGCTCCCCCTTGATGTGACATCCCCCCTAAGAGAGATAAACTAACCTTGGGTTTTGTCGTAGAACAATTCATGTGGGTGAGGTAGTAATGGATGCTCATTGTTGGTGAAGATCATCTTGAGCTTGGAGCAATCCTCGTTGTTTCTTACTCTACTCACCTACATGGGTTAGTCCCGCACAAGAGACAAATACAAGGATATATATGGACATGGAAGGCAATTCATACATGATGATGTCCATGGATTCATTTATTACCTTGTCCCTTGATTACCTTTGAGGGAATGTGTGACTCATTGAACTATTGCATATGGTTGGAGTTGATTGGCGGAATCACCCCTCAAGAACTTCTCTAGTTCTTCTTCTTGGGGACCCACATCAAATTGATGGGAATCCTTGGAGTTGAAGTAGCACTAGTTGATGTAGAACTTGGAGTAGCCTTGGGAACCCACTTGACCATGGCTTGGGACTCATCTTCAAATGTGTCAATCTCCTCTTGAAGCTTGTCCTTGCCCTTGAGCTTGTGGTCTTGTGGTGGAAGGTCATCTTGAGCTTTTGTTCCCTTGGGGATAGTATGATCACACTTCTCCTTTTGGGGAACAAACTCGGCTTGGGGTATTGACCTTCTTCCCATTCAACTCCATTGGTGTTGAAGTAGCCAATGCATTGGTTCTTTCGGTATCCTCCATGCTTGCGTACAATCTCCTCGAATTGCTTACATCCAGCAAGAATTTTGTAGATACCTTTTTCTATAATCCCTTTCAAAAGATCATTTTCTTTCTCAAGTGTAACTTGGCTAAGAGAATCATTAGTGGAATCAATTGAACTACTAGAAGCAACATCATTAGATTTAGCATTTTTATTGTTGCTACTAGATGAAGAACCTTGTCTTTGTTACTAGTTTGCTTTGTTTTAACTCGTGGCATGAATGTAGACAAGAGTAGTCGTTTGGCTAGATAAGAAGAACTCTTCTTTTGAAGATCGTCATTGATAGCTTTAAGAAACTCATGTTCTTGCTCTAAATTTAGCTTCTCAAAGTGTAGCTTCTCATGGGTTCTTACAAGCTCTCTATGATCTTCTAGAGTAGATTCATGGGCTAAATTAAGAGTGTTTAGTTCCTTAGTTAGACACTCAATCTCCTTCTTATCATCATCACACGACTTATCTTGATTTGCATGATTATCATCAAGTTCATTTTGACTAACATCACTAGTTTTATCAAAGAGCAAGTCATCATCTCCTAGTAAGTCATCCTCATCACTATTGAACTCAATGTATTCGGGGTGTGATACCTTGGGGCCTTTATCCATGACGAAACTTTCACTCCCTTAATTTGTTGAATCAAATATGTCATTGGAGTTTGAGGAAACGAGTGCAAGTCCGGCAACTCCTTCATCTTGACTATAGTCGGAGTCAGAGTGATAGCTTCTCTCGGATTGGTTGTCGGATTCGGAGCCAGAAACCCATTCACCAACATGAGCTTGATGTCTTCTTCTTGTGTAGCTCTTGGTGTATTTGTCCTTGTTCTCCGAGTCTTTACTCCTCTGGGAGGGTCTTCGTTCATAACGATCATCTCTACTCCTTCTCTCTCTTCGAGGTGACTCATCTCTTGAGCTCTTTCTTCTAGGTGATTCTTCTCTTCTTTTGTGGGGGACATGCACTCATTGGAGTAGTGTTCGGGCCTTCCACAATTGTAACAATTCCGGTCATGACTAGATGAACGCTTCTCTTTATATCTTGAATTGGAGTTTCTCTCTTTGCCTCTACTCTTGTAGAACATGTTGAATTTCTTGACCATGAGGCTTATCTCTTCATTGGTTACAAGGTTGTCATTTGATGTAGCAGGAGTGTCACTTGAAACTTTGTAAGCACCGCTTGACTTATTATGAAGATCTTCTTTGTCTTTGAGTGACATCTCATGAGCGACAATCCTTCCAATGACTTCCGTAGGCTTGAGATCTTTGTAGTTTGGCATCATTTGGATCAATGTGCACACGGTGTCATACTTTCTATCCAAGGCTCTAAGTATCTTCTTGATGATGAACTTGTCGGTCATTTCTTTGCTTCCTAAGCCGGCAATCTCATTGGTGATGAGAGCAAGCCTAGAGTACATTTCCTCAACTCCTTCACCATCCTTCATCTTGAACTTGTCAAGTTGACTTGTAGCGCATCCAAGTTAGATTCCACGACGGACTCGGTACCTTCATGCATATCAACCAAAGTATCCCAAATTTCCTTTGCATTCTCAAGACGACTAATCTTGTTGAATTCTTTGGGGCATAGGCACTTGAATAGAATGTCACATGCTTGAACATTGTATTGCAACATCTTCAATTCTTCCCCCATCGCTTGATGCTCTGGTTCCTTTCCATCACCAAAGAATTCACCTTGCAAACCAACACGAACAACAACCCATACGGTCGGGTTATGACCAAGAATATGCATTTTCATCTTATGCTTCCAACTAGCAAAGTTTGTACCATCGAAATATGGACCTCTACGATGATAATTTCCCTCACTAGACGCCATACTCTCCTAGGTTGTGAAACCAATGCAATGGAGGCCAAAGCTCTGATACCACTTGTAGGATCCAAAGTATGTGTAGGGGGGGTGATTAGACTACTTGACCAAATAAAAATCTAGCCTTTTCCCAATTTTAGTTGTTGGCCAATTTTAACGATTGTAGCAAGTCAAGTACACCCTACACATGCAAGTGTAAGAGTATAGCAGCGAAAAGTAAAGACATGCACATGAATGTAAAGGTAGGGAGAGGAGAATCAAACACAATTGATGACACGAAGATTTTTCCCGTAGTTCTGATAGGTGGTGATATCGTACGTCCACGCTGATGGAGACTTCATCCCCCGGAGGGTAGCGGTCACGAGAATCCACGGAGGGCTCCACCCGTTAGGGTCCATGAAGTAGCAACCTCGTCTATTCCATCACGACTTCCGTCCACGAAGGACTAGCCTCACTATGGGTAGATCTTCATGAAGTAGGCGATCTCCTTGCCCGTACAAACTTCTTGGTTTAACTCCACAATCACGAAGAAAGAGGCTCCCAAGCGACACCTAACCAATCTAGGAGGCACCACCCTCCAAAAGGTAATAGATGTGGTCGTATGATGAACTCCTTGGTCTTGTGCTTCAAAAGATAGTCTCCTCAAAACTCAATCACTCTCTCACAGGTTCGGCATGGGTAGAAGAGATTGATTGGATGGAAAGAAAATTGGGGAGGCTAGAAATCAAGATTCATATGGTTGGAATGGGATGTCTTGATCTCAACACATGAGTAGGTGGCTCTCTCTTAGAAAAATGGATGGGGCAAGTGTAGATCTGTTCCGAGTGCTTCCTCTATGAATGAGAGGTGGTGGAGGGGTATATATAGGCATCTCCAAAAATCCAACCGTTACAACATTTTTCCCAAGTCGGTGAAACTGAAGTGAAAACTCGGTTGCACCGACTAGTGCAAAATGTGGCAACTTTAGCCTTTTCGGTGAGACCGATATATGAATCTCGGTGGTACCGATATGGGTGAACTAGGCAGTTACCAAGACTCGGTGTCACCGATTCTTAAAACTCAGAAATTCATATTTTAAGAAACTGGTTAACAGAATGTTGGCCACTGGTTTCGGTTGCACCAAATGGAATGTTGGTAGTATCGGGGTGCTAGGGTTTGGCTAGGGTTTTGTGTAGGTTAAAACTCGGTGGATCCGAATGGGAAAGTTGGTGTCACTGAATTTTATCTTTTGGCGTTGGATAGAGGATATTTGTGGGAGAATGGGTGAGTGTTTTTGGTGGATAATCTTTAAGCACTTGAGCAACCAGATCATCATAATGCCTCATCCCCTTTTAATAGTATTGGCTTTCCTATGGACTCAAAGTGATTTCTCACAAAATATAAAATGTAGAGTCTTGTTGCTTGAAGCATGACCAATCCTATTCCTTCCTTTCCTTGGGGAGGTTCTCCACACAATCCTTTAGCCATCCCATCATTGAACTTTTTCCTGAGATGCACTTCGTGAAAACATTAGTCCAATGAAATATATGTTGTTGTTAATTACCAAAACCACCTAGGGAGAAGTTGTGCTTTCACACTAGGATTTCAACGAGGAATAAGAATACTCACACATCATAACCATGCCATAACCAATATTTAGATGAACAAAAAATTAACACCCTTTAACTATCGATATTTCTACTAACCAACAACCATGCACTCGTGCCCTTTCATATTACCACATCGATATCATTAACCCACAATTTCTATTTTATGTGCTACATGAAGATTTTGATTATGCACTCGTTGAATACCTATTATTTTTGGACTAGTATTATAACCCATGCAAATTACCGTCACTATGTATTAGACTCTCAAACACCTTTAAGTGAAGAACGATAGTTCAACTATTTCTATAAAATCTATACGCCACTATGCTCTAAAGGATATAAGTGAAGCACTAGAGCAACTACATAGCTCAAAAGATATAAGTGAAGAACATAGAGTGTTCTAACAAATTATGGTGAACATGTGTCTCTATCAAGTAGGTGTGTCCAACAATCAATGATTGCGGAAAACTAAAACAAAGCAAACTATAACACACGACGCTCCAAGCAAAACACATATCATGTGATGAATAAAAATATAGCTCCAAGTGACATACCGATGGATTGAGACAAAAGAGGGGATGCCTTCCGGGGCATCCCCAAGCTTAGACACTTGAGTCTTCCTATAATTTACCTTGGAGTCCCTTGGGTATCCCCAAGCTTAGGCTCTTTGCCGCTCCTTATTCCTTCATCCATCTCGATATCACCCAAAACTTGAAAACTTCAGCACACAAAACTCAACAAAAACTCGTGAGCTCCGTTAGTATGATAGGTAAATCAAAAAAATTAGGTACTGTCATAAATTGATTCATATTTTATTATTGCAAGTACTATATTCTAACTTCTCCATGGCTTATACCCCACATCGTCAAAACAAGCAAACTATGCAAGCAAAAACAGAACCTGTCTAAAACAGAACAATCTGTAATGATCTCTGCAATCACCATACTTCTATAACTCCAAAAATTCTGAAAATTAGGAAAACCCGGGGAATTTGTATAACAATACTGTGCAAAATATTCATATCAAAAAGACGTTCCAGTAAAATCGGAGGAATTCTGCACTGGAAGCAAAAGTTTCTGTTTTTGCACCGTATCAATTCTACTTATCATTCAAGTCATCACAAAGGCTGTACTTGGCACAAACACTAATTTAAACATAAAAACACTAATTATAGTAGCAATAATCATGTTATCACACCATGATAGAAAGTAGAAACAAAAATTAAATATAACTATTGGGTTGCCTCCCAACAAGCGCTATCGTTTTATGCCCCTAGCTAGGTATAGTGCATAGTTTCAAGTGTTGTCCTCTTTTCTGCCAAGCTCCTCAATTACACAACCATGTTTTCTAGTTACAGGAGGAAGCTTAATGATCTCTTATCATGTTTATAAAATTGGGATGCACACTAATCATTTTAAGATCCTCATTTCTTTTGATAGGAGTGATACTATTATTCTTAAGGACATACATAACTTTAGAATTTATTTCTTGAGAGGTACTAGCACTAGTTTTAGAGGGAGTGAATGTGGAGGCCATTTTGCCAATTACTTCCTGCATTTTATCAATTCTTTTAATGCTTGGCTCCACTTGCTCATTAATAATTGTATTCTTTTCCTTTGATGCTTTCAAAGTAATCCCTACTTTTGATCCAAATTGAGTAATATATATGATTATGAATCTTTTTATCCAACTCCTAAATTTGTTCTTTAGTGGCCATTTTATTTTCAATAATATCTAGCCTTTGCATAACATGCTCCAAAGTTAATGTAGTTTCATTGATAATGAGCGGTGGTGACCCGACTAAATTTTCCATGGCTTTGAAAGCATCCGAAGTGTGACTCATTAATAAGTTACCACCTGTAATAGTATCAAGCACAAATTTATACCAAGTAGTAATACCCACATAAAAATTATGAAGCAAGATATTGGGGGATTACTTATTAGTTGATCTATTTTGAGCATTGCAAATCCTATGCCAAGCATCTTTTAGACTTTCCCCTCCCCTTTGTTCAAAGTTAAGCACCTCATTCTCAGGGGTACACGGAACTAATGAAGAAACCGCCATGATAACAAGCAAAGAAGTAAATAGAAATATTTTTTTATTTTTTATTTTTATAGCAAGCAAAATATAATTTGTGAGAAGGTACTTGATAGGAATTTAATATGCTCCCCGGCAACGGCACCAGAAATCCTTCCTGATACTTGTAAACTGTGTTGGGATTTTCCCCGAAGAGGAGGGGATGATGCAACACAATAGAGGTAAGTATTTCCCTCCATGTGAACCAAGTTTATCGGACCAATAGGAGAACCACGCAAACTCCCATCTTCAGCGCCTACTAACAAAAGAGCAAACACTGGCACCCAACGCGGGCTAGAGGGTTATCAATCCCCTTGAACTCGTTACTTGCAAGCGATAAGTAGTGATAGATAGATAATTTTATAAATATAAATTGCAAATAAAAAGAAATTAAATAATGGCAGGAAGGTATTTATGTAGGGTAACAAAGCAGAAAACAATAATTTCTGACCTACGCACCAGCCCAGGACCACTATGGAGACTGCATACAAGGTTTGATCTTTTTCGCTACCGACTCGTAGCGCAGCGGAAGTAGAGTCGATGACGATCGGCGGTGCAGATCCCCACAGCTAGGATTTACAACCTCCCAACCGCGAGGATGTATACCCTCATCCGCCCCTCGGACAGCCCTCCGGGAGGCGGTCGGACAGTCCCCCGGATGGTGTCACGGACAGCCCTTCGGGAGGACCATCGAAACTCGGACAGTTACTCGGACAGCCCTTCGGCAGGACCCTCGAACTAAGACCGAAACTATGATCTCTCTACAGAGTTGCACACATACGGTGTCATCTATCCGGCAGGGCTTCGCTGTCCAGAACTAGTTCCCACCGGAACCCAGACAACCTTTTGGCTCTACAAAACTATTTCGCTGGAAGGGAGAGAGAAAGCCAGATCATGCATGGCACTTGTATGTGAGAAAGAGTGAGTGTGGAGAGTGCATCTCCACCTCTATTTATAGGAAAAACCCAAGGGGTAGGGTGACACTTGAAATACCCAAAATGCCCTTCACAAGGGCACAAAGGTAAAAGCAAGTGGGCAGCCCATATCCTTCCATGTCATCCCTAGAGATATTTGTGAGTAAAGCCCCAAAAGGTGGCTTTCCATAAAGTAATCCAAAACGCACTTTCACTATTCACGACGACATATTTCAGCGTCCGTTCGAACTGAAAATATTTATGTGGGCTTAGAACATTTCCAGTACCCACTAAAATAATTTTCAATGCGTTCCGAAACAATTCCGGCTTAGTGATTTTCATCTGCGAAAAGCATCTGAAGCGGTTCCGGCAGCTCCGGAACATTTCCGGTTTTCATCCCGGAAAATTCCAAAAAGTTTCCAGAACGATTCTGGCACCCTCCAAGAATTATCAGGCATGTGCCGAAACCAATTTGACTTTATGGTGTACTCCGAAACAACTTTTCGGTTTAGTGATTTTCATCTGTGAAAAGCAACTAAAGTGGTTCCGGTAGTCCGGAACATTTCCGGTTTTTGTCTCTGAAAAATCTCAGAAGTTACCGGAACAATTCTGGTACCTTCCAATAATTTCCAGGCATGTGCCGAAACCAATTTGACTTTATGGTACACTCCGAAACAACTTTTCGGTTTTACCGAAACTCTTCCGGTGTTCTCTCTCCGGAACTCTTCCGTTGTCTCCGAAACTTTTTCGGTGAATTTCTCTCAGACTCCCTGTCTAGTATTCAACAGATAGATGACCCTTAAGCGTGTGACCCTATAGGTTCGGTGAAGCATAGACATGACCCGGAACCCCTTCCGATCAATGATCAATATCGGAGCCGTGGACACCCATATTGACCCCTATACCCACACGAATGAATATTCGAGTGAACCTCCAGTTGTCGTGTGCTATTCCTATTGCTTCGCGATATGTTACAAATACCTGAGGTGAGACATGTTGGCATCCCCGTGGATCAACAACTTGTCCACTATGCCAGTTACCTCGTTACCGGTATTGTTCTCTTTTCTCGTTCCCGTGTTCCGGCATCCCCGTGATCAAATCACAAAGTGTCTGGCCAGACGATGATGGATACCGTAACACCGAGAGGGCCCAGAGATATCTCTCCATCGTCGCAGGAGAAAATCCCAATCTTGAGCTATCAAGTTACTTGACATACTTTTCCATGAACCCGTAAGCCGCCGTAATAGCCACCCATTTACGGATGACGTTTAACAAACCCCAAAGTTCATGAAGTAAGCATGAAGAAACTCGATACTCTCATGGTCTAAGGAATCATGCAAACGTAAACCATCTGTGTGTTATTAACCATTAACTTGTGACGAATGTATCTCATAGCATAACAACAATTTGGGTTGATTCAACACAAATGTTCTTCTAACATTGTGCCCTCAAAATTGTCGGCATAGCCATGCCCATGATCAGGAAAACAGGATCATCATGCAATACTTGAGCCAGTCTTAGAGGCAAGACTAGGAATACATTTTACCGTTTATTATACCACACATGCATATGAGTCTTCCTTTGAGCCTCGTGGTTATTGCAGACTCGAGAACCATAGGAGTTATAGCATGGAACATAAACATAATTATGAACTTGGAGATAAATAATATCATTTATTATTGCCTCTAGGGCATATCTCCTACAGACTCCCACTTGCACTAGAGTCAATAATCTAGTCAATGCTAATGCACTTTACACCTATGGCACACTGGTGTAAAATATGCTTCGCATGTGGTATAGCCTGATGTCCAACGGATCTGACGACTTCAGCTCCGTGTGTAACTTTGCATATCCTTGCGTTTTCACGCTTTCACAAAATTCATATTTTGTGTGGACTTGGCTTTGCATATGTGTGAATCATTGGTCGAAACCTGATTCCTCAGACTGAGCTATGGAGCAACTATCTGCAATAGTGTCCCATAGACCAAAGCCATCTTGGAACCATACTAAGTTCATGAATGAACTATATGATTCAACAACTTCTTTGTCGCTTCTAAAGCGTCAACATACTTAGCCTTTGTTATAGAATTTGCCACAGTATCTTGTTTGGAACAATTTCCAACTACCGTGCCACTATGTTGTGTATTACACAAAACCCTTTACTTAAATCGAAAATCACATGGAGCATTGATGAAGACTGTATCGATGTAATTACTTACAATGAGCACTTCATAATCTCTGCTTGCGAGAAAACATGTCATCAGTACTACTCTAGTACCTAATGACATCTTTCACTGTTGTCCCATGATCAGTACTTTTGATCACTTTGGTATCTATACTCGCAACAACTTTGGAGTATTGGACATATCTGGTTGTTTTTACATACCATGGAATACATGATTAATCCAAACACAAGAGTGTGTGGAATCACCATCATGTATTTTGCTCATCTGTGTTTTGAGACACCGAGTCTTGCAAAACTCTTTCCATGTGACTTCGGCAAGAATCACTCCTTGGCGTTTTAAATGCTAAAAGGTTTTAGCACCTTGTCAATATGTATTCATTGCTTAGCCCCATTAGGTAAATCTATCTCCATAGATCATCCTGCCTAATATTGAGGCTATTTAGCCTAAGTACTTCATCGAAAAACTATTTTCAAATGAAGTAATAATTCGTGTCAAGAAATTTTATTTCCAATTAACAATGTGTCAAGCACACAAGGTTTTTAGAAATATTATTATGCTCCCACTTACTTTCTTGAATCACAAGCATCTTCATTATCCATTGATGAAGTCAAACCCCTTTGACCATTTCATCAAAACACGAAGAATCCAACTCCTCTTTGCTCTTTTCTGTCCATCGCTGGAACTCTGAAGTTTGCATACCTACTAGCATCCTCTGGATCGACAAATTACTTTGGACTGTATCACATACAAGTCCTAGGTTTCATTTCCATCAGATGGAAATCCTTTTGTCATCCATGTTTCATATCTCATGATTGAAATATGTATTAATTGCTAGTTCAACTCGAACCGACTTTAAGCATCGCTACGGTGAGACAATCTCATCGTAGTCAACTCCTTGAACTTGTTATTGCAACAAGTCGAGCTTTATGGATAAAACAATTTTTCCGTATCAGTTTTAGTTCCATAAATATTCGTTAGACTCTAAGTCTTCCGAAAGGTGTATCAAGATTTTAATCTTGAATCGCTTATATGGAAACTATCTCGGATTGTATTGGCATTTAGCCAATTCCGGAGACAGGGCCCATCAACGCTTCCTTGTGTATTGTAGGTATACTGTTGTCTAACAACAATATCTCGTTTGCGCACCTGATAGGTTTGCCCGAGCTTTGCCTACGTGGTTCAGCTGCAAGTTCGACCGAAGTCCATACATTTTATTGTAGAGACTTCCATATCAGTCGCAGTAGGAAACTCCGGAATCACTTCCAGGGTTTCTTTCCTTTGATCTGATGACGAAGATACTGGTTATCTCGTCGAGTTGCACTGTCCTCCCACTCACCTTTTGTAAGAACTATTCTCTTTAAAAGCATACCGTTTTGTGGCAAAATCCTTTGCCTCGGTATAGTGGTGGGGGAATACCCAATGACTTGGGATAACCTACAAAGTAGCACTTG
Source organism: Elymus sibiricus (assembly GCA_039707655.1). NCBI lineage: Eukaryota > Viridiplantae > Streptophyta > Magnoliopsida > Poales > Poaceae > Elymus > Elymus sibiricus. Next base: position 173,925,120 of record CM077667.1, on the reverse strand, counting down.
TCTGATTTGGAATAGGTTTGTAACCTTTTACACAAGCCCCATATTCCAAATGTTAAGAAAAGATATAGCATGGTTGGGCGTACCATACCATGGCATCATTTCAACAGACCCGATGGAGCTCTTTTTAGTGTAAAAGCCACAGTCTCTAAAGATCACCTTAAAAGGGATAATGGCAAATTTATTTATGTCATCTTTGATCTTACCATGTCATAAATGGTTCGATTACATCTTCATAGACTTTCCACTTGCAGTGGTGTTCCGGGAGGTGCAAGTTATGAAACTCTTTTCACAACTCATCAGACATTCGCTAAACTTGTAACTCAAATATTCCTTTCCGCAATCAAATTGCAGAAACATAATTTTCTTGTTACAATAACTTCTACTTCATTTTTGAAAACCTTATGAATGAATTCAAAAGATCCAGACTTACGTCTCAACAAGTAAATATCCATATATCTACTTGAGTCATTTCTGAAGATAGATAAATCCACTACTTGCAACAAAATTTATTGGACTACACACATCATAATGTATGATCACCAATATGTTCTTTGCTCATTCCTTATGGCCTGTCAACGGTATTTTAGTCACTTCACCTTTTGGAGGAAAGTCGCAAGTGTCAGATGATTCAAAATCAAACGACTTCAATATCCATCATAATGGAATTTTCCATGCGGGTTTCTCCAATGTGACCAAATGCAGTGCCACACACATGTGGAATTCTTTTAGTCTTGCGACATTTAGCGTCAGTGTTATGGATGTATCATATTTCCATCAATATTCATAACATACATCCCATCTTTGATGGAAGCATGGCCCTTCATGTTATTCATAATACTGAACAACAATTGTTGTTTTATGAACAACTATTTTGCAACAATCATTGTGCAATGGGCTAGAGTGTATGAAACTCTAAAATGAATTATGAAAGCAAACCCAGAGGTAATGTATTAATATCAATATTCATAACATACGTCTCATTCTCAATGAAAGTATGGCCCTTATGTTATTCATAACACCGAACATCAAAAGTTCTCTTATGAACAACCTTCTTGCAAGATACCTTATGCAAAGGGCTAGTGTGAAACTCTAAAATGAATTATGAAAGTAAATACATAGGGAATACACCGATGGAAGGCATAGTAACATTTAATATGTTCCCTGCGTGTATCTAAACCTCATTCCTGGCTAGTCTTTCAGGCCATAGTAGTTCTTACATTGAGTTGCAACAGAATGCAATCGAGCGGATATCTTTGTGATTAACTCACAATACCCAAGAATTAGTGATTAACATGTTTAACCATAATTCCCAAGAACTATATTTTTGACCAGCCTTCTATACATCAAAAACTTGTATGACATTCATACATGAGCTGGATATTCCAGTCTTCATTCCTTTTGCCTTTATACTTCTAACAGTTTAACTTTCAGTATTTCTCCTACTCTCAGAAGAAGCACCCAACTTAAGAGTGGCATTAGCCCCGAACTTCCTAGGCGTGAAAATTTCACTAACACCCTTCGGACACTTCCTTTCTCTTTAAGTTGTTATTTTATTCACCATCATCATATGACAGGCGTTCTTCTGGATCCCTCTCTTATCAGTCAAATGCATAGTAAACACTTTACTAATGTTTTGCAAACAAACATTGCTTTGGATATTTCATATCTTTTAGCCTTTGTCTGTCTCTAAAAATGATTTTCAGATTCCATGAATATCACATAACTATCCAAACTTTCAAAGTTCGGGTCTCATGGAAGCAAACATATTTCACTTGACCGTAACGGAATTTTAGCTTTTGGATTGAAGGATGAGAGTCATATCATCCATAGCATTAGCGGGAGAATACCGAAAGTGTGCGATAGGACAAAGTCTTTCTCGGCACTCTTGAGGACAATCCTCACATTACGTTACCAACCGTAAAGTTTTAACCAGATATTTAACAGCTATTCAATTTTAACAGGGAAGGTGGAAATGCGAGCCATTATTCTACAACTATTTTGCAAATCACACTTAGACAGTGTTCAAAATTAATTGCACTGAGAATTAAAAGAAGTTAATTCAACAGTGCGCTCCCACTCAAATCAATATCTCTCATAATTGATTGTTAGTGATACAAGATCCGCATTTCAATTCGACGCCATTGATGGGTTCATCACTGATGACGTGAATTTCAATCGGTAGGCCAACTTGCCAATCACATCTCTATGTGACTCTTGTTCATCTTTCGATGCGTGTGTTCCGAGCTCAGGACTGTCCTGCCTGAACGTCAAGACAACCAAGTGATCTCGCTGCGAGGTTTGACCTCACCCGCCTCACACATCCCTAATCGTTCGTACTCATGTGTACATGTCGTACCCCGACAAGTTAGGCGCCGTGATGATGCTACACTTGGGAGAACACTAACTACTTGATATTTTTGTGAGAGATCACCCTAATAAAAAGCGACTACCACGCAATCAAGAAGGGTGCATCATAAGGGATAAACATCTTAGGCAATTCATAATTAGCATGACATGGTATAGCCCCTTCTGACGGAGAAGTCAAACATTTCTTCATCTTTGGCATTCGCGTTGGTGTTCACCTTCGCGAAGATTGCCACCACCTTGTTGATGCACCAGATAATATTGCTATCTCTATAGCTAATAAAATAAGTGCATTACTTAAGGTTGACACGCAGGTCATTAAAGTGACAATCATATGGCTCCATCCATCATGCCGAATCATGACACGCAGGTCATGTTAATATTACATTATATAGTCATCTCATACATAATCAAATTAATATGAGCACTGCTACACCACATCATATGCACATGCAAACCATCCTGCAAAACCAAGTTAGACGTCTCTAAAAGGTTCATGCAAAAACTTGTTTTACGTGGCTTCTAAGGTTTCGAAACAAACCAAAGCTACCAACGTCCATCATCAAGCATGATAATCCAAGTCGCTAGATTAACATTACGGGGTGTATGAAACACGAGATAATAAAATCTCAAGCCCCATACTAAACTTCGTCATACGCATGACCCCCGTGCAGATCATATCTGCATTGCCTTTCGTCTGCGAAATTTCATCTTTCTTTTTAACTACGGTGGAATTCAATGAACTGTTAGCACTTCGTTGATCAATCAGGATCGCGGATTGCCAGAACATTGAAACTCCACCATGGTGTTATCAAGATCAGAAATATGTAAATTCCAGGGAAGCAACAAGAACATCGGGTAACAGATTTCATCTGCTACCCGCACAAATAATTTTCAGTAATAGAACTCATCTACTACCTAATTATATTGTGCAACACCCATACATCTCTATGTATTCTAGATCGCAACCTGCATCTACGCATAGCACGGCTCATGATGCCACTGTAGGGTAACGCAGCAGAAAACAAAAATTTCTGACCTACGCACCAGCCCAGGACTACTATGGAGACTGCATACAAGGTTTGATCTTTTTTGTTACCGACTCGTAGCGCAGTGGAAGTAGAGTCGATGACGATCGGTGGTGCAGATCCCCGCAGCTAGGATTTACAGCCTCCCAACCGCGAGGATGTATACCCTCATCCGCCCCTCGGACAGCCCTCCGGGAGGCGGTCGGACAGTCCCCCGGACGGTGTCACGGACAGCCCTTCGGGAGGACCATCGAAACTCGGACAGTCACTCGGACAGCCCTTCGGGAGGACCCTCGAACTAAGACCAAAACTACGATCTCTCTACAGAGTTGCACACATACTGTGTCATCTATCCGGCAGGACTTCGCCGTCCAGAACTAGTTCCCACCGGAACCCAGACAGCCTTTCGGCTCTACGAAACTATTTCGCTGGGAGGGAGAGAGAAAGCGAGATCATGCATGGCACTTGTATGTGAGAAAGAGTGTGGAGAGTGCATCTCCACCTCTATTTATAGGAAAAACCCAAGGGGTAGGGTGACACTTGAAATACCCAAAATGCCCTTCACAAGGGCACAAAGGTAAAAGCAAGTGGGCAGCTCATATCCTTCCATGTCATCCATAGAGATATTTGTGAGTAAAGCCCCAAAAGGTGGCTTTCCATAAAGTAATCCAAAAAGCACTTTCACTATTCACGAAGACATATTTCAGCGTCCGTTCGAACTGAAAATATTTATGTGGGCTTAGAACATTTCCAGTACCCACTAAAATAATTTTCAACGCGTTCCGAAACAATTCCGGTTTAGTGATTTTCATCTGCGAAAAGCATCTGAAGCGGTTCCGGCAGCTCCGGAACATTTCCGGTTTTCATCCCCGAAAATTCCAGAAAGTTTCCAGAACGATTCTGGCACCCTCCAAGAATTATCAGGCATGTGCCGAAACCAATTTGACTTTATGGTGTCCTCCGAAACAACTTTTCGGTTTAGTGATTTTCATCTGTGAAAAGCAACTAAAGCGGTTCCGGCAGTCCGGAACATTTCCGATTTTTGTCTCTGAAAAATCTCAGAAGTTACCGGAACAATTCTGGTACCTTCCAATAATTTCCAGGCATGTGCCGAAACTAATTTGACTTTATGGTACACTCCGAAACAACTTTTCGGTTTTACCGAAACTCTTCCGGTGTTCTCTCTCCGAAACTCTTCCGTTGTCTCCGAAACTTTTTCAGTGAATTTCTCTCTGACTCCCTGTCTAGTATTCAACAGATAGATGACCCTTAAGCGTGTGACCCTATAGGTTCGGTGAAGCATAGACATGACCCGGAACCCCTTCCGATCAATGATCAACATCGGAGCCGTGGACACCCATATTGACCCCTATACCCACATGAATGAATATTCGAGTGAACCTCCAGTTGTCGTGTGCTATTCCTGCTGCTTCGCGATATGTTACAAATACCCGAGGTGAGACATGTTGGCATCCCCGTGGATGAACAACTTGTCCACTATGCCAGTTACCTCATTACCGGTATTGTTCTCTTTTCTCGTTCCCGTGTTCCGGCATCCCCGTGATCAAATCACAAAGTGTCTGGCCAGACGATGATGGATACCGTAACACCGAGAGGGCCCAGAGATATCTCTCCATCGTCGGAGGAGCAAATCCCAATCTTGAGCTATGAAGTTACTTGACATACTTTTCCATGAACCCGTAAGCCGCCGTAATAGTCACCCATTTACGGATGACGTTTAACAAACCCCAAAGTTCATGAAGCAAGCATGAAGAAACTCGATACTCTCATGGTCTAAGGAATCATGCAAACGTAAACCATCTGTGTGTTATTAACCATTAACTTGTGATGAATGTATCTCATAGCATAACAACAATTCGGGTCGATTCAACACAAATGTTCTTCTAACATTGTGCCCTCAAAATTGCCGGCATAGCCATGCCCATGATCAGGAAAACAGGATCATCATGCAATACTTGAGCCAGTCTTAGAGGCAAGACTAGGAATACATTTTACCGTTTATTATACCACACGTGCATATGAGTCTTCCTTTGAGCCTCGTGGTTATTGCAGACTCGAGAACCATAGCAGTTATAGCATGGAACATAAACATAATTATGAACTTGGAGATAAATAATATCATTTATTATTGCCTCTAGGGCATATCTCCTACAATTTAGAGTTCTTGTAATTATATTTGTGAGGAGACCCGGGGGCCATAGTGTTCGCTAGAGGCTTCTCTCTCTAGGCATGCGGTGAACTACTCACACATCACCATGGGAGGAGCAAGGTTGATGTAGAGGCCCTCCGTGATCGCCCCCCCTCCGGCAGGGCACCAAAACAGGGCTCCAGATGGGCACACAACGGAACAGAGACTTGCAGCGGTGGAAAAAGTGTTTCGGGGGACTCTCTAGGGTTTTTGCACTATTAGAGGATTTATAGGCCAGAGATCAGGGCCAGAGGAGCGGGGAGGTGGCCCCAAGCCATCAAGGCGCGACCACCCCACTAGGCACGCCCTGTTGGCTTGGGGGCACCCTGTGTGCCCTCCGCTCTTCCTCCGAAGCTTCCAGGTCTTATGTTTGTCCCAAAAAAATCATCAAAAAGTTTCGAGGTATTTGGACTTCGTTCGGTACAGTATTCTTGAAAAGCCAAAAACATGCAGAAAACAACAAGTGGCACTTGACACTGGGTTAATAGGTTAGTGCTCAAAAATAATATAAAACAACAAGTAAATGCCTAAAAAGTATCATAGAATGATAACATAATAGCATGGAACAATAAAAAATTATAGATACGTTGGAGACGTATCAGGGGGGCATAGTTTTCACTAGAGGCTTCTCTCTCGAAAGCATAGCATACAGTGGATAGATAAATTTTTGTTTGACAATTGATAGAAAAGCGCATAGTTATGATGTTATTCATGGCAATGATCATGTATATAGGCATCACATCAGTGACAAGTAGACCGAAATGATCCTGCATCAACTAATGTTACTCCACCAATCAACCGACTCCTGCCTGCATCCATTGTTGAGGAAATCGTTAATTGGTACCTGCTCGGTTGGCTGACGAGTAGGGGATTAATAGGCTAATCGCCAAGTTAATCGGCCATTTAATCAATTAATCGAACGATTTATCTGGTTATCGGCTACTCGGTGACCCAATGAGTAGGGATTAGTCGACAAGTTAACTGGTTAACCGGACGAATTATTGAACAGGGCCTGCATCTATATTATTAAGTTCATGACAAACAGAGTAACGCATTAAGAAAGATGACTTAATGTAGACAAAGCAAGATAAGCAATATGTTCATACCCCATCGTTTTATCCTTAATGGCAACAATACAATACATGTCTTGTCCCCTTTCTGTCACTGGAATATAGAGCACCGCAAGATTGAACCCACTAAAATGCAGTCCTCCCGCTAAAGATAAATCAATCTATTTGGCCAAGCCAAATAGATAGATCGAAGAGGATTACAAAGCTAACAATCATGCATAATAAAGTTCAGAAAAGACTCAATTACTTTAAATGAATAATCTGATCATAAACCCACAATTCATCGGATCGCAACAAACACACTGCAAAAGAAGATTACATCGGATTGATCTTCATGAGAATCATGAAGAACATGGTATTGAATATCAAAGAGAGAGAAGAATCCATCTAGATACTAGCTATGGACCCATAGGTTGTAGGAACACGTGGTACGCTATGCTAGCGCCTAATAAAAATTTCTACCATGCACTGATAACCCACAAGTATAGGGGATCGCGACAGTCTTCACGGGTAGTATTTCACCCTAATTTATTGATTCGACACAAGGGGAGCCAAAGAGTATTTATTGGCCTTAGTAGTTGAGTTGTCAATTCAACCACACCTGGGATATCTCTCTGCAACAAAGGTTTAGTAGCACGGCAAATAGTAGCAATAGTAACAGTGACAGCGGTAGCAGCAATTTTGTAACAGTTGTAACTGTAGCAACGACAGTAGTAACTTAGCAAGATTCAATATGAGAAAAGCATAGGCACATGGATTGGTGATGGATAATGATTTGGATGACATCAATCATGTAATAGTTACACACTAGGGCGACACAGAACTAGCTCCAATTCATCAATGTAATTTAGGCATGTATTCCGTATATAGTCATACGTGCTTGCGATAAGAACTTGTATGACATCTTTTGTAATACCCTCCCATGGCATAGGGGTCCTAATGGAAACTAAGGGATATTAAGGCATCCTTCTAATAGAGAACCGGAACAAAGCATTAACACATGGAGAATACATGAACTCCTCAAACTACGGCAATCACCCGATATAATCCCAATTATTGTTACCTTGGGGTATGCAGATCATGACACGTAATAGGTTCATACAACTTGCAAGATCAGATCCAAATCACTCTTATATTCATGAAAACGTAATAGGTTCAGATCTGAAATCATGGCACTCAGGCCCTAGTGACAAGCATTAAGCATAGCAAAGTCATAGCAACATCAATCTCAGAACATAGTGGATACTAGGGATCAAGCCCTATCAAACTTAACTCGATTACATGATCAATCTCATCCAATCCCACCACCGTCCAGCAAGCCTACAAGGGAATTACTCACTCACGGCGGTGAGCATCATAGAATTGGCGAGGGAGAAGGGTTGGTGATGACGACGGCGACGAATCCCCCTCTCCGAAGCCCCAAACGGACTCCAGATCAGCCCTCCGTGGGAAGAACAGGAGGTGATGGCGGCTTTGTCTCGTAAACGCGATGACATCTTTTCTCTGATTTTTTCTTCCAAAAATGTGAATTTAAAGGACTGGAATTAGGGTCAGGGGAGCTGCGTGGGACCCACGACCCAACAGGGCGCGGCTTGGGCCTGGGCCGCGCCCTGCTGGCTCGTGGCCCCACGGCTGCCCTTCTCTGGTAGTTCTTTGCTCCAAAATTCCTTATATATTTTAGAAAAATTCACAAAAAGTTTTGTCCAATTCCAAGAACTTTTATTTCTGCACAAAAATAACACCAAGGTACTTCTGCTGAAAATAGCGTCAGTCCGGGTTAGTTTCATTCAAATTATGCAAATTAGAGTCCAAAACAAGAGCAAAAGTGTTTGGAAAAGTAGATACGTTGGAGACGTATCAACTCCCCCAATCTTAACTCATTGCTTGTCCTCAAGCAATTCAGTTGATAAACCAAAAGTGATAAAGAAAACTTTTACAAAATGTTTGTTCTTGTTGCAGTATATATGCTTAGCTAGCGTTCAGGTTTTCAGCATAAATCATAAATAACCATATCCATGATAACAATTAAACAGCATATGTACTCATGGCAATACATAACCAACTAGTGAGCAATAATAAGATATCTCACATGCCAACAATTTATCAAAACAATCATGATATAATATGATGACATGGTATTTCGCTAGCCCTTTCTGCGACCGCAAAACATAAATGTAGAGCATCCTCGAGGTTCAAGCAACGACTAAACATTATAATTCAGAGTAGGAAAGATCCAGTCATGCTCACATCCAACATTAACTAGACTCAATGCAAAAGAATGACAATAGTGCCCTACGGTCTGGTGCTTTTAATAAGAGGGTGATGACTCGATAACATAAAACTAAATAGAAGGGCCCTTCATAGAGGGAAGCATTGATTTGCAGAGGTGCCAGAGCTCAAGGTCTAAAACAAAGATGAAATTGTATTTTTGGGTGGTGTGCTTTTCCTGTCAACGTTACGACATAGTCTTCAATATCTTCCATGCTAAACACATTATTGCCGGTTCCCAAGCGGAATTGTAAAGTTTACTCCTTCCACCATACATACACAAACTATGGCTGACCGAATCCACGAGTGCCTGCCAACATATCAACTTGTCCCAGGAGTTTGTTTAATTATTTTTGGTTTTGCCGGACTGGACATCCTTTTTACCAGCCTCTCTTGTGCAATGATAGATGAATAAATGTCCATCTTGAGAATAACTCGCTTAGCATGGAAGATACTGACTGCTCCATCGCTTCATGAGTGGTATGAGCACACAAAACAGATGTTTATTTGAGTATTAGAGGTGGCACATGCAAATTTACTTGGAACGGCAGGGTAATACCGCATATAGGTAGGTATAGTGGACTCATGTGGAACAACTTGGGTTTAGGAGTTTGGATGCACAAGCAGCATTTTTGCTTAGTACAGGTGAAGGACATTAGCATGGGTAGGATATGAACACTCTAAATTTAAGCATCATGAAGGCTGCATTGGTTTTAAATCAACTACATGTTTTCACATGGGCCAAGTCAAGCCGCTCGAATTACTCAGAGGAAAATATCATACCACCATACCACATTATAACCATTTTAATGCATGTTGACACATAAGATAAATCATTATCCACTCCTAGATATTTAAGCATGGCATGAGAAACTATAATCCCTAATTGTCATCATAAACACGCTCACTCATGATATACTGAATCAAGATCGAACGAGCTAAACATATTTACAAAACGGAAAACGAAAGAGTTCATACCAGCTTCCTTTGCCACAATCAGTTCATCAAATATTGTCATTATTGCCTTTCACTTGCACGACCAATGATGTGATAGTAATAATAGTGCAAGTGTATCGTGGACTAAGCTGAAATCTGCAAAACAAATTAAAACAAAGGAGAAGACAAGGTAGTGGTGGCTCTTTTCATTAGATCAACATTTATGCATACGAGCGCCACTCAACATTTTCATTGTGGTTTTCTCCTTTCAACGACTCAAAGAAAAGAAAACAAGAGAAACCCACTGAAATATTTTTGGAGTTTTTGATTTTTTCTTGAAGAAAGCAAACAAGCAAAGGGAAAACAAAAACGAGAAAAATATTTAGACAGGAAAGCTTCCAACAAGTAAAGAAAATATTTTTGGGTTTTATTTTAATACTAAAACTTATCAAAAGGGAAAGAAAAACCGAAAAGAAGCAGGAAATATTTTTGGATTTTTAAATGTTTTTCAAACACACAAGAAGAAAGCGGAAAAATAAAACTAACATGGATATACAGTGAAAGAGGATGAACACCGACAATTTATATGAAGTGCGAACATGAATGTAAAGTCGAAGAGAAATATATAACAAGAAAGGCCTAATTTTTCAGAAGTTTTAGAGTTACAGAAGTATGGTTAGACTACAGATTACTACAGACTGATCTGTTTAAGACAAATTCTGTTTTCGTTGCATTGTGTGCTTGTTTTGATGAATCTATGGGTTATATTGAAGGGTATGAGCCATGGTAAGGTTAAAATACAATAGGTATAATGCAATAATAAAATATGAATGGGTTTGTAACAGCACCTAAAGTAGTGATTTGCTTTATTATACTAACGGATCTCATGAAGATTTTGTTGAGTTTTGTGTGATTGAAGTTTTCAAGTTTTGGGTGAGATCACGATGGATGAAGGAATAAGGAGTGAAAAGAGCCTAAGCTTGGGGATGCTACATCAACCCCAAGATATATCCAAAGAGAAACAAGCAACTAAGCTTGGGGATGCCCCCGAGTGGCATCCCCTCTTTCTTCTAACAACCATCGGTATTTTACTTGAAGCTATATTTTTATTCGTCACATATCGTGAGTTTTGCTTGGAGCATCTTGTATCTTTGCTTTCTTTGCTTGTTAGTTTGTTATTGGTATCCTTGCTGTACACACCTATTTGAGAGAGCCAAATTATGCTATGATTTGTTAGAATCGCTCTCTATGCTTCACTTAAACTTTTTGAGCTATAGAATTGCTCTAGTGCTTCGCTTATATCTTTTTGAGCACAGTGTGCTTGTAAATTTTTGTAGAAATACTCTCATGCTTCACTTAGATTAATTTGAGAGTTAGTAAATTTTGAAGAAATCCTCTCATGCTTCACTTATACCTTTTTGAGAGATGAAATCTTTATGCTCATGTGCTTCACTGAAATTTGTTTGAGCTTGCCAAAAAGCAATGGCAATATATGAAACTAGTCCCAAAGTGATAGATATCCAAGGAGGATATAATAAAAACTTTCATGAAGGTCATTGGTCAAATTAAACTTGAGTCCTTGTAATAGTTTTGAACATGATGATAGTAATATGTGGGCCATGTTGGTGAGTAATTATGCTTTAGTAGGAATATTGGTGTTAAGGTTTGTGATTCCCTATGCAAGTACGAAAGTCAATAGTTATGAAATGAAGTTACATCCTACTTGTGGTGCATTATTCGGTGTTAGTTATGCTCAATGCTCCCTTATGTGAATTTCTTTTTCTTGTTTTGGTCGCTTCTCAATCTATTTGCTAGCCTCCATTTGTACTAAGTAGAAATACTACTATAGGCATCCAAAATCCTTAAACCAAGTTTTGCCTTATGAGTCCACCATACCTACCTATATGCGGTATTTACATGCCATTCCACGCAAATTTGAATGTGCCATCTCTAAATTTTCAAAATAAATTTTCTCTGTTGTGTTCTCGTACCGCTCATGAAACGGTGGGGAGTGTCCAATATTTTTCCATGCTAGATGTGTTATTCTCAAGATGAGTGTTTATTCACTTGTCATTTCACAAGAGTGCGGCGGTAATAGGGATGCCCATTCCCGAAATGAAAAAGAAAGAAAAAATATTTACTTTATGTTGTCAAATAATAAATTCCTTGGAAAGTGTTGGTATGGAAGGCAACCGTGGATACGGCCCGCCATGGAAAGTGAAAGTTTGGTGGAAAAAGGAATAAACTTTATTTTCTGTTTGGGAATCACCGATGATATATCTAGCATGGAAAGTATTGTGAGCTACTTTGTCGTTTTCGTTGACAGGACAAGCATGCCACCCAAAAGCATGCCACCCAAAAGCATTCCTACTCGCTTTGAATCATCTACAAGTCCAAATGTCCATGCTATACAAAAGAAAAGAATATGAGATGAACAAGTTAGGCAGCATTCCACATCAAAAATTCCGTTTTTATCATTTACCTACTCGAGGACAAGTAGGAATTAAGCTTGGGGATGCTGATACGTCTCCAACGTAGCTATAATTTTTGCTTGTTCCATGCTGTTATATTATAATTCTTGGATGTTTTACAATCATTTTATAACAACTTTATATCATTTTTCGGGACTAACCTGTTGACATAGTGCCAAAGTGTCAGTTTCCGTTTTTGCTTTTTTTATTTTGCAGAATATCAGTACCAAACGGAGTCCAATCGCGATTAAACTTTTTGGAGATTTTTTCTGGACCATAAGACACCCAGTGTGCCAAAGAAGAGCCAGGAAGGTGGGCTATAGAGAGCACACTCCACGGAGACCCTCTCCACCGCCTCTGATGCCTATAAATTCTCAAATATTTGAAAAACCCTAGGGGAGTCGACGAAACACAATTTCAGCCGCCGCAAGTTCCAGAACCTCGAGATCCAATCTAAACACCATCACGGAGGGGTTCATCTTCTTCATAGGTGCCTCTCCGATAATGCGTGAGTAGTCCACCATAGACCTACGAGTCCGTAGGCAGTAGCTAGATGCCTTCCTCTCTCTCTCTCTCTCTCTTATGATTCTCAATACAATGGTATCTTGGAGATCTATTTGATGTAAACTTTTGCGGTGTGTTTGTTGGGATCCGATGAATTTTGAGTTCATGATCAGTTTCTATCCATGAATATTATTTGAATCTTCTTTGATCTCTTATATGCATGATTACTTATAGCATCGTATTTCTTCTTCGAATCTTTGGTTTAGTTAGGCCGACTAGATCAATTTTTCTTGCCATGGGAAGAGGTGCTTTGTGATGGGTTCGATGTTGCGGTGTCCTTTCCTAGTGACAGAAGGGGCAGCAAGGCATGCATGTATCATTGCCATTAAGGATAACAAGATGGGGTCTATTCCTACATGAATAGATCTTGCCTACATCATGTCATCTTTCTTATTGCATTACGCCGTTTTTCCATGAACTTAATACACTAGATGCATGCTGGATAGCGGTCGATGTGTGGAGTAATAGTGGTAGATGCAGGCAGGAGTCGGTGTACTTATCTTGGACGTGATGCCTATATAATGATCATCGCCTTGGATATCGTTATGATTATTTGATCTTCTATCAATTGCCCAACAGTAATTTGTTCACCCACCGTGTGCTATACTCATGAGAGAAGCCACTAGTGAATCCTACGGCCCCCGGGTCTACTTTTCCAACATATTGCTTTCCGATCTACCTTTTTGCCTCTTTGTTTTCAGATCTACAAAACCAAAAACCCAAAAATATATTGCTGCACTTTTTATTTGCCCTTTCTATTTTGTGTACTTGAGAGATCTATATCTCCTATCCATCACTACCTAATCTATCTTTTTACCGTAGAGAGATTGACAACCTCTCTTTCGCATCGGGTTGCAAGTATTTGTTATTTGTGTGCAGGTGCTTCTTATTGGGTGGTGGTGATCCTCCTACTGGTTCGATAACCATGGTTTCATAACTGAGGGAAATACTTACTGTCGCTGTACTGCATCATCCCTTCCTCTTTGGGAAATACCGACGCAGTCTCAAGCCACGTCAAAAGGAATTTCTTGCGCCGTTGCCGGGGAGGAAGCGGTCTCTTCTATATGCCAATCTCTGGCGCCGAGGAGACTCCATCATCATCTACCAAGTTCCTAATCACAAATCTCATCTCCTTGGAATTACATTATTTTCCATTTGCCTCTCGTTTTCCTCTCCCCCACTTCACCAATTTGCCGTTTTATTCGCCCTCTCTTTTGTGTTTGCTTTTTCTCGTCAGATCTCTTCCTTGCTTGTAATCTTGTTTGCGTAGTCACGATGACTCAAGAAAACACCAAGTTGTGTGATTTTTCTAATACTTATAACAATGATTTTATTAGTACTCCAATTGCTCCTCCCGCCACTAGTGCGGAGTCTTGTGATATTAATGCTGCTTTGTTGAATCTTGTCAAGAAAGATCAATTTGCCGGTAATCCTAATCAGGATGTCGCGTCCCATCTAAACACGTTCGTAGAATTGTGTGATATGCAAAAGAAAAAGGATGTGGACAATGATATTGTGAAGTTGAAATTATTTCTTTTCTCCTTGCGGGATCATGCAAAAATTTGGTTTTCCTCTTTTCCTCGCAATAGTATCGATTCTTGGAATAAGTGCAAGGATGCTTTTATCACTAAGTATTTTTTGCCCACGAAAATTATTTCCCTTAGGACGCAAATCATGAATTTTAAGCAACTTGAGCATGAACATGTTGCCCAATCTTGGGAAAGAATGAAATTGATGCTAAGAAATTGTCCTACTCATGGTTTAAATCTATGGATGATTATACAAAAAAAATTATGCGGGATTGAATTTTGTCTCTAGAAATCTTTTAGATTCCGCCGCGGGTGGTACTTTTATGGAGATTACTTTGGGTGAAGCTACTAAATTGCTAGACAATATTATGGCTAATTATTCATAATGGCATACTGAAAGAGCACCTACTAGTAAAAAAGTAAATTCGGTTGAAGAAATTAGTACTTTGAGTGATAAGGTTGATGCTTTGATGAAATTGGTTGGTAGTAAAAATGCTCCTATTGATCTTAATGATGTGCCTTTGTCTACCTTGATTGAGC